>CM075764.1:84252824-89052824 GCA_037974665.1 Ehretia macrophylla
ATTCAACCCATCGAGTATGTCTCTTGTTCAGCTTGTGTTGACCTTTCAAATGCTTCAACGATTCAATGATCCGTACGAATTATAAACTCCTTTGGCCACAGGTAGTGCTGCCATGTCTCCAAAGCTCAAACCAAAGCGTACAACTCTTTGTCATAAGTAGGGTAGTTAAGTGCAGCCCCGCTGAGCTTCTCGCTAAAGTACGCAAGTGGTCTTCTTTCCTGCATAAGAACAGCGCCTACGCCTATACTTGAAGCATCACATTCAATTTCAAACATTTTAGAAAAGTCAGGTAGAGCAAGTAAATGAGCATGAGTAAGCTTGTGTTTAATAAGCTGAAACGTCTTCTTTTGATCTTCACCCCATTTGAACGCAACGTTCTTCTTGATGACTTCGGTAAGCAGTGTTGTGATGGTGCTAAAATATTTCACAAACCTCCTATAAAAACCAACAAGTCCATGAAAACTTCTAACATCACCTACATTGAAGGGGGTCAACTACTCTTAAATGACTTTGATCTTCTCTTCATCAACCTCGATACCTTTAGCACTAACAACAAAACCTAGGAAATCAAGCTTATCGGTGCAAAAAGTACACTTTTTGAGGTTTGCATATAACTTCTCCTTTCTAAGCTCATCCAAAACCGAATGCAAATGTGAGACATGATCATTCAAACTATTGCAATAAACCAGAATATCATCAAAATAAATGACAACAAATTTACCAATGAAAGCATGCAAAACATGATTCATTAAGCGCATGAAAAAACTAGGTGTATTAGTTAATCCAAAGGGCATGACTAACCACTCATATATTCCATATTTAGTTTTGAATGTTGTTTTCCATTCATCTCCTTCTTTCATTCGTATTTGATGATACCCACTCTTAAGATCAATCTTAGAAAACACACAAGAACCATGCAACTCATCTAATATATCATCTAAGCGAGGGATAGGGTGTTTATACTTTACCGTTATGTTGTTGATGGCTCTGTAATCAACACACATCCTCCAAGACCCATCCTTCTTAGGCACTAAAATCACCGGAACTGCGCAAGGACTCATGTTTTCTCTCACGTACCCTTTCTTCATCAATTCTTCGACTTGCCTTTGAAGCTTCTTTGTCTCCTTTAGGTTGCTCCTATATGCTGGTCGGTTTGGAGTTGACACTTCAAGTACGAAATCAATTTGATGTTCAATTCCTCGGACATGTAGTAGACCATGTGGTATCTCCTCGGAAAATACATCCTCGAACTCCTGCAAGAGAGAAACAACAACACCGGATAACGCAGAGTCAAGTTGGTTAGTATTTAAAATAGCCTCCTTGTATATGAGTACAATCATCGGTCGTTTTGAAATCAAAGCTCGCTTAACCTCACTTGTTTTTGCATAGAAATTTCTTTGTTTTCTCTCTGTTTTTACCTCCTTGGCCGAACTCTTCTCTCTCTTTATTTCCTCCCCAGATTTGGCCTTACTCTTTTTTTCACTCTTATTCTTTTGCTCTCTTAAGTTCTTTTGATCTCTCGGTTTCTTTTGTTCACTCAATTTTCGTAATCTCATTTCATTCTCATAGACTTCGTCTTCATATTTTCCAATTCGATACAGTACAACAACCTGCTTTGTAACCCTTACTTCACCACAATCATTCAACCATTGTAGCTTGAATGGATAAGGGTGCATAATTTTTGTGAGCCCTAGCTTTTCAACCATGGAAATACTAGCATCATTAGTGCAACTACCGCCATCAATAATAATACTACATACCTTGTCTTTCACATGGAAACGAGTGTGACAGATGTTTTCATGTTGTACTACATCTTCTTCTTCTTTAGCTTGCAAGCTTAAGGCTCGTCGAGCCACTAGTCCAAGCAACTCTCCATGATCTGCCCCAAACTCCTTTTCTCCCACTGCGGTGTCCTCTAGTATGGGCATGTCATCAGAATTCGTTTCGTTGTCGGATTCAATCTCACCACTTTCCTGGATTACCATTGATCGCTTGTTTGGACATTGGCTTGCTATGTGTCCCCGTCCTTAACATTTAAAACATTTAATCTCACTAGATCGAGTCGTAGTAAAAGTTGTTTTACCTTGAGAGGTTGTGGCAGTGGTGGATGGTTTGGGCTCGGGCTTGACCTTGGAAGTGGACAGATTTTCTTCTTTTTTTGGGTAACTCGTCATCTAAGGTGCTGCACTCGAGTATTGTAGGGCTTGTCTTGGTCGCGTACTACCCCTCTTTAGTTGTTTCACCACTTTGATTGCCATATGCACCAAATCCTCTAATTCTACATAATGATGTAACTCGATTGTGTTAGCAATCTCTTAGTTTAACTCATTCAAAAATCTGGCCATTGTCTCCTCCCGATCTTCCTCCACATTGACTCTAATCATAGCCATCTCCATCTCTTTATAGTACTCATCAACACTTTTGTTACCTTGCTAGAGACCTTGCAGCTTGAGGTATAGATCCCGATAGTAGTGACTTGGTACAAATCATCGTCTCATTACTCTTTTCATCTCATCCCAAGTTGTAATAGGACGATCTCCGTTCCGCTTCTTATTGATGCACAACTGATCCCACCACATAATAGCATAATCAGTAAATGCGATTGCAGCAAGTTTTACCTTTTTCAATTCGGAATAGTTATGACAATCGAAAACAAACTCCATCTTCTTTTCCTACTCGAGATATGCTTCGGGATTACTCATTCCTTGAAACGCAAGAATTTTCATCTTGATGCTTCCTAAGTTGTTATCAACACTGTCCCTAGATTCTCTATCCCGGCCATGTCTCGTATGGCTGCCCATTGACATCTTATCCAACTCCTCCTCTAATCCTTCCTCTTTAGATTCATCTGCATCTTCAACTTCCCTTCGGTGCAACTTGTTCCTCCTTGTTGTGTTTAGAGCAACTGGTGGATGCGCCTATTGTGTTTACTCTTCTACCCTATCCAACCTCTCATGTATTTGTTCAAATTATGCCCTCATCATTCGTCTCATCTCCCCCATCAATGCTTGTATTTGTAAATTCAGAACAACAGGTTGTTGAACCTCGTCGTTTGTGTTTTCCCCTGGATTATGAGACATGATCGAAATCACACTCCCCCACGTGTTTCACTCAAATCAATTTGGCTTTTACCCTCTAATACTCTCACACACTCTGCCTTTTTTCCACTCATATTCTTCTTTTAGTTCTTTCGAAACTAATCAAACAATATCATGAAGGATCCAAGCAGCTAATCAAAATGAAAAACAAACCAAACGAATCAAATTTTGTCACAATTTTTTTTTTTTTTTTTTTGACAATCAATCATGGGGTTTTGGCAAAAGGGCCTCTAAGATGTGGAGAACAAACTTAGAACAAAAAATTTTAAGAAGGGTTTCAAGACTCTTATTTTTTTTGGGACCCTCACTATCTTTTTCCTTCTTTTTATTTTCTCTTCTTTCCTTTTCTTTTCTCTTCTTTTCTTGATATTGCAGAAACGATAACAAGAAGCAAGCAACAAAATTCGGATTTAGAAGCACTAGAAACTACATTTCTAGAGTTTGGCCAGTTAGGGATTGGCCGAATTGGAAGCAAGACAAGAAACAAAATTAAAACACAACAAAATACGAGGAAAGACAACAATCTGGCCTATTAGGGTTTTGGCCCAATTGAAAACCTTAACCTTAACCCACGAATTAGACGAGGAAAATAAGAAAAGGAATTGAAAGCAAGACTCAATCAAGAACGAAGAAATGAATTTAAAACCTAAACCTAGACACACAGATTTGACCAAGAAAACAAGAAAATGAAAGACAAATGTGATAAACCTAACCTCTGATTACCAACTAATATGAACCTAATCAATATGCGACGAGACCCAAGACCAAATATGGTAAAAATGAACCCAAGATCTTTTAAGAACGGTGAAAACCGTGACCCGTTGCTTAGCAAAGCAAGAACCTTGGACTGGTGAAAACACCACAAAAGGGAATCAGTTTGATAACTCGAGTTGAACGCCACAAGGAATTCCTTGATAAGTTCAAAATAGTTTCTTCAAGAAGTCAAGAAGAATAATCTCACAATTTAATGAAGCAAAACAACGTGTATTGCATAATCTCGAAAGTTAGCCTTATATAGGCAAATTAACAAAGAGGTGTTCTACTTGGAAAATAACTTTTAATCATACCCTAAGTAGAAGAGACGCCTAAAGTAACTAAGGAAAAGGAAGTAGACTTTGAGTCAAGAAAGACTCCTTCCTCTCACACGTTTGACTCAAGATTAGAATTAGAGTTGGACTCAAGATTCCAATCTCCTAAACTTGTCCATATTGGACTCTAAACAAGATACTAGAATTCAAATTAAACTGAAACTTAAAACTAAGATAGAATTACAAAGAAATCAAATCTTGATCAAATCTTCCAAGCTTCTTGAAACTTCTTGAAGAATCTTGAATTTCTTAAATCTTGAAAACGTAATTTTAACTTGATTCTTTGCTGGAAAATACGCCCAAATGGCTCAATGGACGTGTATGGCTGGTTCTTGGCTATCTTTTGGAAAGGCTGGTTTTACTAATCAAAGTAGATCCAAAAGATAGCCAAGAACCAGCCATACACGTCCATTGAGCCATTTGGACGTATTTTCCAGCAAAGAATCAAGTCAAAATTACGTTTTTAAGATTCAAGAAATTCAAGATTCTTCAAGAAGTTTCAAGAAACTTGGAAGAGTTGATCAATATTTGATTTCTTTGTAATTCTATCTTAGTTTTACTTTGATGAGTAAAACCAACCTTTGTTCATCCTTATTGGCGAACACGTTTTCTTCTTGTTGTAGAACCCTCTGGACCAAGTTATTTAGCTCTTCTTTGAACCTTTTAGAATGAGCCCTCGTTACTGGACCAACTGGAACATGAATTGGATCATTAACATTCCTTGCAACCTTGATGTCTTCATCACTAATAGTAGGAAAACTAATGGAGGAATCCTAAATATAAGGAAATACTCAAAATCTCTTAAATGTAGTGAAAGAAATAGGTAAAGTGCTGAAGTTGGCCTAAAAGCACATGTAGTTTGAAAGAACATGGCTAGAGCTCATTTCCACTTTGTTTTTTTTTTTTTTTTTGTCTGGAGCTCATTTCCACTTAAATGAGTTAGTTTATATGCGCAAATTAGAATATCATGTTTTGTTTTTTATTTTCTTGTTTTCCTGTTTCCCCTTCTCTTCTTTCCTTTTTTCTTTTTCTCTTTTTCTTCTTTTTTTTTCTTTCTCCTTTCTTTCTTTTTTCTGCCCGTCCTGCTTAGTACTCCCTATAGGGAACACCCGTCCCACCACCACCACCACCACCACCAAAACTATTCTCTTCGCCTACCCCTCTTACCGATATTACCACTGCAATTACTCATTCCATATCACCAATATCATATCCTTATCAGGTTAGAATTTTAAAGTCTCCTTTGTACAAGCCATCAACTCTTCTGTGAAGACATCCATTCTCCTTGAACGGAGAACAATGCACAGATTAAGTGTCTGCAAAATTCTAGTGATCCAGTTTGTTTGTGCAGTTGATTCTCCTGCTGCCTCTTATGGATCTGTTGTCATTGATGTTGTCTTTCATTATCTTGATGTTTGTTTGGCTTTTAAGTGATTTTTTTTTTGTGCTAGCCCTTGTTGATGTAATTATGCATCTTTTGTAATTGATTTTGAGTTTACTTATTTGCTGATGAAATTTTAACTATCCTGAGATGATTGAAGTGAGAAATGATGGTATATTTTTGAAACCGTGATGGGTAGCTCGACCAACAACAAAAGTCCTTCAACAATTAAAAGCCCCCAACACTTCAAATCCTTAAAAAAGCTCAGAATGTTGAGGTCTTCTAATTATAATGAATCCGGAGATGAAAAAAAAAACTATGGCCCTAAATTTGAGCTTGTAATGCATGTTGTCTTAACACGAAAGAGTGGGTTAATATTTCTTTATTCTTTGATAACGACAACCGTTGTAGGACTTGTAACCATATATGGCTTCCTAATAATATGCCTATACAAAGTAGGTTTATATATACCAATATGCTCAAATAATCATAGGTCATTGTCTCAATTATTTTTGGAGTAATCTTATTGTTCTTTTTGCTCTTTTGTCATGGGAGCTTGTTATCTTATAAAATTCCATGCTTTTGCTTTTGTTTCGTCCAAAAATCAAGTGCATGTATGACGCTCTTGATAACCAAAAAATCTTTCAATCCAAACATTGGACGTTCAATATGAGAAAAAATATATGAGAAGTAATTTAGTTTCTATATGAGTGTTATGAATTTATATAATAATTTGATTTAACTATTTAGACTAGTTGATTTGATACGTGAGTAGTTATTTTTTAAATTTATAACCTTAATCTCGTTTTGAAGACAAGTAAGAAACTTAATCTAATTAGAGTAGAATTAGAAAACATGAATCCTAGTCCAGTGGAAATAGGATTAGTGCATTGTAAATAGAGCTTGTGTATAGGTGTCTCAAAATCACTCGTTGTACTCTTCTTTTTGGATGATGTGAAAACCTAAATGGCAGAGTCCGTCCATTGAATTATCTCGGTGGAGCCTGACTACCAACTGATAAACCCCCAGGTACAGTAGTTTGCCCCTACACATGCACCAGGTCAGTCAATAGCAGAACTCCAGAACAGTGGAGAGTGTCCAACTTGCGAGTAGTTGTGAGCACAAGAAAGAGAGAGAGAGAGAGAGTTTTTATGATTTTTGTCCTGAAAAACTGTGATTATTGACTTGCGTAATAGTGAATTTTGTGGACATAGCAGAGGTTGAACCACTTAAATTCTTGTGCTGATTTTCTCGTTTTATGTGTGTATGCGTGTTTTTGCATTCCAACATAAGGAATTATGAATACCGGGGGCTCCTTCCCTAAAGAGAGAATCTTAACCTATTACAAATAGCCCACATCAAAGCCAACCTAAGCCCTCGTACATTACTCTCGGTCTCTTGGACTGTATAAGTATAAGGTACCATAGTAACGTTTGTTGTTCTAAATGACTCTATCTATTCGTTTATTTTGCTCAGATGATGAGAGTTAATTAGTACACTAGATTGAACGTCCCAATTATGGGAAGCATACTAGTGGTGAAGGACACTTGTATGCCACTTTTAATTCAGTGGTTTTTTTTTGTTGGTCAAGAATTTCTATTTTGTTGCTAAAAGGTGAGATTACTACCACTAGTTGGACATTTTCAATGATCATGTTAAACTTCCAATGTCTTTCTTTTTCTTTTCTTTTTTTGTTTTCCTTTTACTAATCCCTTTGGCTGTATCTTTTACACTGTGTTTTCATAAAATTTTATAAGGTGGTAGGCTAAGTTAATTTGTAATGAACCTGCATACTACCTAGATATTAAAAAATTTAAACACAGTGAAAATATAATCGCATGCTAATCTAGGATCAAACCATATAAATCTAAGAAGTTATGAAAACATAACTTGTATGTGTAGAACAATTATGTAAAGATTAAAATTCTGCAACCTGGATTCGTTAGCTTAACGTGAATCAGAAATACGCGTTCGTCAATATAGGGGAGCCTTTCTTGACTCTCTTTTATTTACATAACTCATATTCATTTTTGTTTGAGTAGATTGATATCTAGGGGTGAATATTGTAAATGATAGTATTTTAATATATGGTCTCGGATTCAGTTTATTCAATTCAAATGGTAATATATGGCTTGCTTTAATTCAGTATTTTATACATAATGCTTTTAAATAGACGTTATGATTGTTTTACTTACATTTCATAATATTATACTTGTAGTTAATATTATGATTGCATTACTTTCGTGCTATATAATTGTTTTAATCATGAATCTATAAGTTGTACCATAGATTCAATGAAACTATAGGTTGTGCTATAGTTTCTACTTGTAAAGTTAATTCCTTAGTTTACTTTGCCTTGTTGTACTTGGTTAAAATGAACTAAATAGATGAACTAGGTCTATAGCTTTTAGCGTAAACGGGTGTATGCTTGTAGCTTAAGCCCTTGCAGAATTAGATAGACTGGATGCCGAGCCTACATTAATTACCTCATTTACATTTTCAACCCCTAGATCACTACCCATCGTATCCCACTAATACTTAGTTTAACTTAGATAATTTAGTTAGTTGTAGTTTAATTTACAATTCCGCACATTACTCAACTCCAATTGCGAACCTGTCACTTAAGCATTTTAAACACTTTCACACTACTTCACTAACTTAAGTAACGAGCTTCCCTATGGAATTCGATTCCGCACTCAAAGCACACTACACTACGAAGATCCGTGTACTTGCGTGTATTTTAACTTGCTTTATTTTACACACTTTTCATACGCCCACCGGGTTGCATCAAGTTTTTGGGGCCGTTGCTGGGGAGGCACAATATAGTTTAATTATTGACAAAAAGTAATTGTGAATTTGTTTTAAGTGTTGTAATAACTGTCTATATTGTTTATACTTGTTTTAAACTGTTTTATTGTATTATTGCATGTCTATATTTGTTTCATTTTGTATTTAAGTTTATAACTGTTTTATACTTTTATAAATATAGTTTGTAAAGATACTTAGCATATTTTCTTATAGTTTCTTACTGCACTTATATATATATATATATATATATATATATATATATAATACGAGCGTCGTTCCTTGGATCCGGAACTCGCCCTGTACAATCCCGAGCCCCAGAGAACTTCGCGAAGGAGAATCCCAGTCCCAATGGCGGAACAAGAAAGAAATGTTCAAAACATACTACCTCTTCCTATAGCTCAGCCTGTTAATCAACCTGTGAACCAATCGATGACTTTACGTCAACATTTCTTACCGGGCAATTTTGAACCTAAATTTGCCACAGCCCCACCAGCTCTTGGCAAGATAAATTTCAAGCTCAAGACAGGGACTGTTTTAATGTTTCCTTCCTTCTATGGAAAAAGTAACGAAAATTCTCACGAAAATAAATAGCGTCATTAAATTTATACTGCACTTAGAGAAATAAAATTTGATTTGAGTTTGTTTGGTTCATCCAAGAAAGTTGAAACTTGATCTTCATCGGCCAACGACATCCAGTATTGGCCATTTATTGTAATTCTTGGCGTAGCTTTTACTAAGAACATCAACCAACACCTTAATTTGTCAGAAATGGCACCACATTTTTCATCAAATGTATGTTTCCTATATTGTATTATTCTCAATTAACAGTATCTAAATATATGTTGAGTGATCAATTTCTTAATTTGGAGATCCAATATTTCCATGTTCCTTAACATAATGCACATCAGACAGCAAGATCTCCCTATAAGGTAAAATGTTACAAGATAGATCAATAATAGAACAATAAAATGTCATAATCAATAGTGGAGAAGTGATATATGTACTCAACTCGTCTGATACTTGCCAAAGAGTTGATACATGTACACCGATGTACTAATTTCAAGTAACCCAAAAATAAATAAATTATCCAGACGACCCGCCCACCTTCTCATCTATGACCTTCTTCCTTCTTGAAAATGATGAAGATTTGTAGGAATCTTCTTCTTGTATTTTCTCTAGCTTCTAACGTGTGGAATAAAGAGAGAAAGAGAGCTTTTAATTTTTCTCTTGCTTGTGTCATGTAAGTGTGTCTAGGAGAGGAAGAGAAGAGCTCATTTTATAGATAAGAAAAAGGCTAGGAAGGTGAAACCCAGTTGGATTAGTAAGAAGTATCACAAGCCCATAAGGAATGTATTTGGGCACTTTAATGAATCTTGGACTGTAAAAAATCTATCATAATCCAACTACTACACCTCCTTACTTCTCTACAAATCATCCATACGTTACCTCTATGCTCCACACGCCTATATTGATATTTTTTGCATTATTTTGCTAAATTAATTATTCTTAGTTCCAAATAAAGCTCAACAATTCCAAATAGGAAAACTCTCATACAAAATAAGAAGTCATTTCCTAAACAGGAATCTTAGTTGTACTAGGACACTAAATTTAACAAGTCTCTAAATGCATAAGCAATAACTAGAAAACAATAACAACATCTTCACGGAAGTAGGCTAGAATAGAGACCCAAAAGACATAAACAACTTGGCTATTAAAAAGTCCAAAATGCCCCTGCTAATCCCATAGCACATTTAGGCTTTTCAACCTTGACTTATTCTATTAAAAAGTCATGGCTGCTCTCCAGGATGAATACTGTTGTTCATAGAAGCGTGTTTCACTACGTACAACCTTTTTCTTCGGCCTACTAAGTAGAATGACCAAAATACCCCTCCACGTGACACTCACAATCAAGAAAGACTTTACCGTAATATCTCTTCCTTGATTATATCTTCTCCTTGGGACATCTAATCCTTGTACTAACCATCATCCGGATATAGAACACTTGATCTAGGGAGCACCCTCAAGCCAAATATCCAACATACTCTTAGAGCACATCACTAAGCTCAGATTAGGATGATCTTTCGGATTATCATAAGGCAGCGATTATTCTGTCACACGATGACATGAGTTATATATTGCATATGCATGTCCCAACTAGTTAAACCCATACGCCCAACACACGGAGCTGTTGACCCACAACTGAGGTCTCACCCATGGTGCATCAAAGCACATGAATTTGATTTCGTCAGTTCATCCACATATGCTTAAGATTAAGAGTACTGATCACTTAGTAGCATGAGGTATATTTTGATCTCTATCTTTGATAGTACCTATTGCGAGATCATACATCTTGGGTCCGTTCAATGTGTGACACACACACTAGTGAGGCTTAGTCTAAAAACCTACCGATGACCAAGGCGGGTCACCTTTCACAAGAGACTATCTCACTATAACAGAGACCTTGATAAGTGCCCAACTCCACCAATCGGTTATGAACTGAATATCGAACCAAGTGTCAATGACTTAAACCTTCTGTGCTCAGACACCGTGCACCTAAATCATTCACTTATAGTTCAATGACCTCTATACTAGTAATTACACAAAGAATAGAAATGAATGCTTTCATTAATACTAATTATCACAAACATGTATCCAATGTAACTGAAATGTCACGTACTAGTGAGCTTTTGGACATACTAATCCCAACAGACTCTCACTTGCACTAAAGGTCACTACTACCTATCCTAAGACCCATAGAGTCTACATGCGTTGAGAATATTTTCTCTGTAAGAGTTTTAGTAAATGGATCTGCTAGGTTTGTAGCTTAGGCAATCTTGTTCTACCATTATACCTCCTTACTGGATAAACTCCCAAATTATATAGTATTTTCTCTTTATGTATTTGTTTTTTCTGTGACTCCTAAGCTCCTTAAATTACACTACAACCCCTATAGACTATTTCTTCTGACTGAGTAAAGACCTATCCAGAAGTGGACTTTTTGGAATCTCTATTAGTGTGAAAATCTAAGTCTGCATAAGTTATTCGTATTGTTTACATAGTACACCAACACATAGTTCTTCATTCTCCGAAGAAACTTGAATATGTGCTTAACCAAGACCCAATGAGTTGTTCTTGTGTTTGATTGATATCTGTTAACTATGCCTACGACAAAGCAGATGTCTAGTCTTGTGCATAACATCGCTTACATAAGACTACCAATAGTCGAAGCATAAGGAACCTTCTTCATGCTTTCGATCTCTTGAGGTATCTTCAGACACTGATCTCTAAACAGAGGTACTCCATACTTAGAAGGTAACAAACCCTTCTTGGAGCCTTGTATGCTAAACTTGACAAGAATCTTCTCAATATATGAAGACTGAGATAATACTAGTGTCTTATTTCTACAATCACACAGAAACTTGATCCCAAGAATATAACTAGCTTCTCTTAAGTCTTTCATTTGTAATTGAGTAGATAGTCAAACCTTTATGGATGATAACATCCCTACATCATTTTCGATTAATAGGATGTCATCCACATAGAGGATTAAGAATGCTATAGCATTGTCATTTCTTTTCTTGTACATACATGGTTTATCAATGTTTTGATCAAAGCCAAAAGATTTGACTTTTTTATCAAACTTGATATTCTATGCACGAGATGCTTGCTTAAGTCTATAAATAGACTTCTTAAGCTTACAAACCATATTTTTTTGGCCTTTTGCAACAAATTCATCTGTCTGCATCATATAGATACTTTCGTCTAAATTCCCATTAAGGAATCTGTCTAGACATCCATCTTCCTCATCGACGTCTTTTCTCTGGACGTGTTTCTTGGCTAGGCAATTGGTCTAGAAAATTACAACATTTGTTGTATAACTTTGTTGGAGAATACAAACCAAATTCCAAGATGACTCTTAGAATCTTAAGAAATGAAAAGACAAGGTTCAAAACATTTAATAATCATAAAGTAGAAGATACATTTAAAGTCATGTATCAGTCATGTATCTAGTTTGTGTCTTTTGGTATTACTAGATTCATATTAAATAGAGTGTCTCTTTGTATTCTTATCTACCAGTATAAATAGGTTTTATTGGTTTTGTATCAAAGCACCCCAAGCTATTCAAGCTATGTAATTGTAAAAGCCAGTTAGTAACTGGACTCATAAAAATGTATCAGGGGCTTGGGTGTCCAAGGTTATAACCCATCTAAACGTTTTATGTATCCTTTGTATCTATGTTGCTAGATCCATTTCCAACAAGTGGTATCAGAGCTCGGGGTCGCATACAAATGCAAAAGGATTGAGTTGTTGAAAAGTGAAAGCAAGTGAAAGAAAAGAGATAAGAAGCGAAAAAAGTGAGTGAAGAAAAATATTGAGAGCGAAAAGAAAGTCTTTGTAAAGGTAGTAGCCTAACTATTTTATGAGTTTATTACTTGAGCAATACAATCATACTTTGAAAGTATATATCCTTGTGCACTCTCTTTCTAAGGATTGGCAAATCCAAAATCATTTCTAATATAGAAGAACATCAAATGAAGATTGATGAGAATGTGTGTTCCGTTTCTTGAGCAAAAGACTACTGAAAAGTGGACGCTAAAAGCAAAAGAGGTGTTCACATCAAGAGAGAATGTGTAATGCTCGCCGGAAAGACGAGAGATCTGAAGCTCATTATTAAAGATTGTTAGCACGATCGTTGAGCAGATAGATACCGTACCAGAGCAATCAAACAAGGCTGAAAAGAAGAGGATCAGCCATGGAAGTCATTTTGTCGAAGAAGTCGATACGTTAAGAAATGCTGAAGCATTCAAGAAATTAAGGACACTATTTGGAATGAAGATGGTTTTGGTTTGAAGGGGGTATTGGAGAATACAAACCAAATCTCAAGATGACTCTTGGAATCTAAAGAAATGTAGATACAAGGTTCAAAGCATTGATAATCATAAAGTAGAAGATACATGTAAAATCATGTTTCTAGCTTGTGTCTTTTGGTATTACTAGATTCATATAAGTAGAGTGTCTCTTGGTATTTCTATCTACTAGTATAAATAGGCTTCATTGGCTTTGTATTAAAGCACCCCAAGCTATTTAAGCGATGTAGCTATAAGAGTGAGTTAATAATTGGACTCATGAAAATTTATAAGGGGTTTGGGTGTCCATGATTATAACCACGTTAAAAATTTTATGTATCATTTGTATTTATGTGCTAGATCTATTTCCAACAAACTTCACATATTTTGAACCTTTGATTTTCATTTTACCACAACGAAGCCAATCCCAATCATCGACTATAAGTAGGTTTTCAACCTTTACTCTAAACTCTATTATGTCTCGTTTCTTTCTTCTTACAAAACAAAACGATCCGGTGCTCTCTATGTTTAGATTGCGCTAATTCTCAGGCGGGGTTACATCTTCGAACTTCTTTCCTTTCTCTTTTGACTGTTGAGAGGGGAGTGTATATGGCTGTTGCATGTTTTCTTCTTCTTCTTTTGGCTGCAGACATGCCAACGCACATGGTACTGCATGCTTTTATTTTTAGCTAACCTGGGGAAATATCCCAACTCAACTAGCCCGCGAAATATAGACCGAATTAACCACCACCCATTGACATCGAATAGGACACACTGGCGTCCCCTCATTAGCCTAATGGCTTGTGCACATGGTACTGCATGTCGTGCACTAGAATTCTCCACATCGTAAAGGGGAACTCCATTGATACGCTACAAAATTGTGGCAACAAACTAGGGATTTGGTCCAGTAATATGTAACTCATTATATATGCGAGAGGTTGCGAAATCGAGTCTCGCTAGTTATGTTGTACAGTTTAAAGCCTCCCCTTTGAAAGAAAAAAAAAATCGTGGCAACAAAACCATCTTCAACACCATAAAAGTTTTCTTCTTGCTTTGGCGTCGTATTTGCAAATTTGGGTTGCATATCATAGTCAGAATGGAAATTGATCTCTTGTGGAATTGGGTTTAGGCTAACATCAAAAGGTTGTGCATTGCTCCGGATCAATAAATCTATAAACATCATAATAAACGTTGCCTTCTCCATTAGCTTTGCGATAAAACCGTTTTGTGTAGAAACTCGAGATGGCGAATCTTGTTTGCCATCTCGGATGACAGCTTGAACGTCCGTTCTAGGCGTATAAGCAGTAAAATTGCAGCAATTGCGGATAATTTTCCACAGATCCCTGCCGAAATCCATTAGGGCTGTCGATGAGTATGTAGAGGACTAATGCCCATTACGCTTGTTGATATTGCGAGGCTTTTGGATATATATACTGAAAAAATGTATACAAATAAAAATTTCCATGAAGATATTAGTATTCTTACATTTTGATCTTAGCGTGATAGTAACATCCATAGAATAGCGCTTTAAGTTATGGTAACTAGCTGATCAAGTATGGTAAAACATCTTAAAAGATTTGTTTCCTTTCTTGTTTCTTCTTCTGCTTCCAAAAAAGAAGAGAAAAATGGAAACTAAATTAATATCATGGACGGACATGGATATGATATATGCTTGTGCACTGAAAGGAAAAGAGAGATATATATCCAGTTATTTTCATGGTTTATTTATGTGCATAAGTTACTATATAAGCTTCCCTCAATGGATATATATTTGTAGTTTGAAAGGCTTTGTCTAGTGATTAGGTTACTCCCCTAACAGTTGAAAAATTATGTTTCGAATCTCATAGATGTATAAGTGCTTGTTAGGAATAAGTGACTGGACATGACCGATCATATAACAAATTATATGGATGGTCAATTATTTGTTATTTGATATAATTGCATAATTAGTCCTTACACCTAAGACACCACCGTTATCTTGTGCATGAGATACTATAATTTGCTAGTGCAAATAGTCGGGTTCTAATCAAGGACTGGATAATGTACTCAATGGTTATGATTTATTCTTGCATGAAGCTATGTGTGTGTAGGTATGAAATTCGTCAATTAAAGGTCCTATGCGATCTATTAATTAAGTAACCGGAAATCCTTGACCGATGTGTAATAGTAGAAGTCGTTTCACAATTCATTGACGTGTTACTAATTAATTAGATTTGGTTATATGATTAAGTAATTGAGTTTAATATCCCTATCCATGACTCTTACTAAATCGGGATAGTAGACGGAAGGAATTAATTATGTGGTAATTATATATTACAGGGTTCGATTTCACTTAATCATTATTTGGGTAGTCGTGATATACTGTTAGGTGTCACTCACGACTTGCGAAAATTAATTAGAAGAGTTCTAATTAAATATTAACTGGATCAATATTATTTCGTTGCCAATTAATTATGTCACATATAAAAGAGATCCGAAAATTAATCAGCGAGATAAGTAAATTAAATATTGGAGGGTCCAATATATAATTGGACTTCAGATTGATTAGATTGAAATTTTTGTTTAATCAATTTATCAATCCAAGCCCAGTGATTAGAACTGACCCAAAAGTTAGTCCTAGCATGTCAAGTATTTTTTATAAATAGGAAACTATGACAGAAAGAATATCTAGCACAAAAATCTTGTCTTTCATGGAAAAATAGCTTTTCTCTAAAACTAGTAGTGGGGGTTTTGTTGATTGATGATCCGGATCTCGTGTGGATACTTTCGGGGGCTTCACAATTAAGTAGCTCTGAATCGATTAGAATCTACATTGGATTCAACATGACAAATATAATCTTAAAATCCTCCTATGCGTATTTAATGTTGATTATTTATGCATGTATTATAATTTACGTAATTAGTCATAAACATGATACATGTGTGTTTTCCATTGCATTAAAATTAATTAAAAATTTTAAATATCATTTATGATTTCCAACTTTCTCAACTTAGTTTGCGTTATTCTCATCAAATTTAAATGATTGGGAAAGCCTTGGCAGCCTAGAGATATCTGTTTTTCCAATTAATCAATACAAGTTGTTGGGCAATTTATGTCAACCTTACTAGTTTCAAGCTCAATAGGTTCTTTCTCATGGAATTTGAGGATGTGGATTTTGATTCACTTGTGCGACCGTATCTTAACTTAGTCTTGGTCTTCAAGTGATCCAGACATCACTCCTCACCAAAATTTCTTAGCCAGGTATACATATGCCTGCATGAAAACAGCTTCTCTTTAATGGCACTTCATTGAAGAGAGTCGATGAAGGAGACTGTGAACATCTAATGAATTTACAGCAAATTGGCAACTTAATCATCAAAGTGAAAAGTTCATTTCCATACAGTATAGACACCTGCCTCAGTTATCCAGAAGACAAACAGTAAGAAAAATTCGAGCAAATCAGTAATACCCGACTCAAATGTTCTATATTACAGCGTAACGATTTTTAACATTATTCATTTCAGCAACTTTAAACGAAAAGAGAAAAAGGGGAGGGGGAAAGTTGAACATCGGATGTCTACCATCTTTACATATATGACGAACCCTTCAACCGACTACTGCTATTTCATACCAGCGCCTTGCATCTTTAAGTCATGTCTCTCAACTCTACATTCCTCTAATAACTGAAAATTTAGCAATAAACTGCTTGACGCCCAGACAATGAGGTAAATGTGCTAAACTAGTGCCATAGGGAAAATTTTTGAAGGTTGCTCCAGCAAAAGATAAGGGCCTGCTTTTAGGAATTAACTTGGTATATGCAAGCACCTTTACACGTATGGAACAAGTTTGACCACAATGGAGTATATTGTTTCCTTACAACCTATTCAATGGCTCTTGATCATCCGGAGCAGACTTTATGCAGTATGCACGGCTCTTCATCTCCACTGCTTATTGGATTGTAGGGATAGCTTCCTCACTGGTTCCTAAGCTACTTAAACAAGGTGGCTTGGCTGCTCCATAATAAAAGAATGCCATAATTTTTGACAGCTCATCTGCTGTTCGAATTGCTGATACCAAGTAAAAGCAAAGTTACTAATTTATATACGATATGCTGCTAAGGCAATTGATATTGAAATCTTCTGCAGGGCAAAACTATACCTTTCTCACGATACAAGATTCTTCCAGATTTAGTGAAAATGAGTTCCGGATATACAGAGACTTGCAGAGCTGAGACTAAATCAAGCTCCACGACAGCATCAATTGCAACACACTAAGTGATGTGGACATCAACAAGACGTCAAAAATGACAATGAGGATTTCAAAAATAAGAGTAAGAATAGGAGGATTCACTTACTCTTGGTGATGGTAATCTGCAGTTCCAGATAATGCGTACAGCTTTCTCTAGCTCATTTTGGATCATTTCATTCTCCTTGGGTCTGCAGGGACATATGCTGATATTATAAATGCCTAACGAAGGGACAAATATAGATTTTATAAATGCCTAACGAAATCCACTAAGTGTCCATCAAAACCAAACTTATTGTCAAGAACTAGATTTAATTTGATTCACTCCCTTTCTTTGACGTCAAATCTTGATGTTTATTAGCAAAATGTGCCACATATTCATGCCCATCCTTCCTAAATAATATTTAGAGCATGTGTATGGGCAAATCACAAAAATTCATTGGAAATGGTTAAGATAAGTCCACAACTGGAAGTATACATGGTATAAGGAAAAAAAAGTCATTGGAACCCCAAAAGATCGAAGTGACAACAATAAGAAGACCAGTAGGTGAGGATGCATAAACGGAGTGGCAGCCAAAGGATTGAAAGAAAAAAAGAAAAAAAAAAGAAGAAGAAGAAAACAAAATAGAAAAAATTCATGAACAGTTTACCCTACAGACTAGAAGGCAGATCTTTTCAGATTATAAATTACAAAATTGGGTGCTGTCAACAGAAACATTAATTTTTTCTTTTCCTTTTCCTTCGGGACAGTGCAGAACCTTAACTTGCATGAGAATGGAAAGGAAATAGGCTTGAGCAAAAGTAAGGTTAGGAAAAGAAAAAGAAGCAAAAAACCTAACCTTTTATAACGGTTATGAACAAGAACGATCAAAGGACTAATGTCCTTAAACACAGTCTCTTCCCATTCTGCAGAAGTTATGTCTTTGATTGGACGAATATAATCATCATCTTGCCAAACTATTTCATTTTCACCATCATAATTCTCATCATCCTCATCCTTCTTAACATTTTTTATACTAATTTTGTTGAAGAACTGACCGAGGTTGAAACCCCATCCATCGGCATCCTCTGGCCAATCGGGGTCATCCTCCTCGACAACAAGAGGGTAATCAGCCAAAAGTTTTTGCATCCTTTTTGTCCTCTCAATGGCGTCTACCTCTTCCTCAACATCAGGGTACTTGTCAATAACTTCTTTGATCTTCCTCCTCCATTCCCTCCGCTCATCCTCATCCATATCAAAGCAGTCATCATCTTTGTCGCTTCTGCCAGATCCTTCTTCACCATTTTTGCTTTCATCGTCAGACGCGAGTTTTTCTTGTGTTTTCGAAGCATACAACCTTCTTCTTCTAAAACCATAATCCTGATTCCACAATAAAATTTGATAACAAACACGCATTAAGAATATCTACTGAAATCCTTCAATTATTAAAAATAATTTTAAAAGGAGAGAAGGACAGAGAGGAACATACTAGCAAAGGTGACTTCAGAAAGCTTTTGGGTGCAGATAGGCCAAATTGATCTATCACCGAAGAGGATATAATCTTGTCGCTCTGTTTCCTCCTCCATGTAGGAGCTGAACTAGAGCATGAAGCACTACCTCTTGCACACAATTCGCGGGTTGGGGAGAACACGAGTTGCAGCCTTAAAGCATGCTGTAATTCCATTTCCTACACCCTTACTTCAAAAAGTATAATTATAAACTCAGCAAGCTAAAACACATTAAAAAAAAAAAAAAAAAAACAACTCGAAAGCATCAAATGCGCGACATCTATATTTCCATTTCACTACAATTTGAGAGCAAATACAGGAAACAACGACATCATTCATAGGATAGCTTTATACTAGTAACACAAATATCACTCTATCAACATTCCCTTTTCCAGAATTTCAGATATTTCGAGACAACAATAAATCGAATTCTTCATGTGGACAGCAAATTAGTCTATTCTACTCCGAAAAAGTTCTGCAAATTTGCTTGTGAAGAAAATAAATAAATGTTTACATATAAGTATGAAGTGAGTATTACATCTTATCCAGCCTTATATATATATATATATATATATATATATATATAGATGAATTCAAATATTTGACATTAAAAATTTCCTTCTTTTGAACAGCTCTAATTATTTTCTATATGAAAATTCAATTAATGGGTCCACCCTTTCCGGAGATGATTCATAACGACGAAGTCGAGTTGCAAATTAAACAGAGAGAGCAACAGCAGCAAAAACTGAATGATTATTATGATTATGTGTCTGTATATTTTTCACAATTAGAGGTGCAATGTATGAGTGGTAGATGCAAAGAGTTAAAAGAAGCTTACAGATTGAAAACATACAAGTGTGAAGTGTGAAGCCCAAAACCCTGAACCCCAAAAAGGAGATAGAATTTTATTTTTGCTTTTTTTTTTTTTTGTCAGTGAGAGGAGATAAAATTGGCTGTGAGACAAAGTTAGTGACGATATGTTTCTGTTTTTTCCTTTTAAGTTTGCTTTAATAAAGATAATTTTCAATGAGGCCCTCCTATTATTTGGTAAATGGCATTTTAACCACTGACTTCGAGATGGTGTCCCCCGACCCAACCGCAAACAAACCCCACAAATATATGAAGTTTGTGGTTTTTTTTATTTTTTTTTGTCAACAACACATATTTATAAATGGACAAATATACAAGGTGGAGTATAAGCATAGTATATCTCAGTCAATCCCTGTGGGAGCAGGTTCAGAAAATAGACGGGAAACTAAAGGGTGTGGAATGTTACTGCACTATTCTACTGGTAGATTTCTTATTTTAATTGATGAAGCAACTCAAGCTGCCGCATTATTTGCCTGTTGAAAGACAAGCCGGGTAGTGTGGGTAGATGTGAAGGATTGGAAAGATTTTATATTGTGAACAATGGAGGAAAGGCTTCAGTCACAATTTGTTGTGCCCCTAATTGAGTTGAAAGTCTTTGGATGGGTGGTTTCCAATATTACAGTCCCCGAGGGCTGGGAGATTGTAGCTAACTCACATCTCAACAAACAGGCCTCTGCTTCTGCTCGATCACGAGACAAGTACTTTGACTTAGCGGCGCTACCCCCTATTAGGGCGCCTCTCGAGTTTTGGAAAATTGCTGCTACACCAGAGAGAGTATCATTGCATGATCACGATGCAAGATGTGATTGTTTGTTTAATAATGGTGTCTTCTCCATGGGCAAAAATAAAACAAAATTAGTTTATATGAGCTAAAAAATGCTAAAACTTTCACTCAACTTTGGAATCAATGTGGCAATACATGCCCAAGTATCGTAAATGCTTGACTTTTAGTACGTATCAAAGGACAAAATCAAGTATCCATTTCGTATGACACGGAGATAAATGGATTAATTAAAAAAAGTCAAAGAATTGTTATAACACTCACTAGGGCCAATACTTGGATAAATTACCCAATTAGAAAATGAAAGTTTCGAGTTATTACCATCGTAAAAATATAACCTCGTATAGTGTGTATAGATCTCGGTGAACCTATAATCAAGATTAAGGGGACTGAAGGCCTCTTAATTCCTTTTTGTTTAATTAATGTGGCCCCGACATATTTTTAGCATTCTAGCCCTTGGTAAGGAAGATCTACGATCGAGGATGACAGTAAGAAAGCTATGTTGATACACAGAGGGTGTACATCTATAGGTATATAGTATGAATATCAATGTTCTCTTTCTTTTCAACATGCTTAGTCATTTATATAAGTTCTTGGAGTGGGTCTCATGCGTGCTTTTAGTTTAAAAGTACTGGAATTTGATTAGCTATTGGTCTACCTTGGTATAGTCATATTAAATCTAGTGGTCTCATGTGCAAGCTCTATCTTGGTTGGTACAAGTGACATGGAGTCATAATCAACAAATGGGTTGTTTTCGATCCTCTAACAACCCTTATTGGTTAAAAGATGATCAGAGTTGTCTCATCCATGATGTCCTTAACATGTTGCAATGCTTCATGTGAGTTAGAGCGTTAAATATTGTTGGCTCAATAATTCACCAGAATTAAGGCGATGGCATGTTCGCATCCTTAATATTTGCTTTAGTCCATCGATCACTATCTAATTAGTGCTTTGACATTATGAATGCCTATCATGTCCCTCATGATGTTAATAGTTAGGCCATGATGATTACATTGGTTTCCAGCCCATGTCATATGTTCCTTACACTAATGCCTCATGACCTTTACTTCAGCATTTTGGGCTTTCCTATGCTTTTTGGGATTTGGGCTAGACTAATCTAGGTATTTACAACCAAGGCATCATCCTCATCAACTAATTAAAACCAAGTCCCAAAAGAATTAGGAAAAAAATATTTTAATTAAAAGAAATACAGGACAAATACCCACTTGTCTTCAAATTTTCTCCTTTTTCTTCTATTATGTGAGACCCAAGCATGCATTTCAAAATATTATTTGGTAGTATTATCTGCTAATTATGTGTTTAACCATTTTGGTACATCATATTTGCATTTAAATTACATATAAACATTTAAATATGGTCTTATTTTACAAAGCCTACCATGTTTAGCTTATTTTTACTCTTGGAAATATAATACATACATAAATACATATAAACATATTAGATAAATGCCTAGTACACCATAATGGACTATTTGACTTAGCATAATAAAACTTATTTGACTTTATTTGACTTCTTGCATTATATTTTACACTTATACATATATTATACTTAGCCAAAACAAGAGAAGAAGCTAGAAACACAAAGAGGTGTTGGCCAAGAAAGAAAGAAAAAAAAGAAGAAAAATAGAAAAACCAAAGATTTGATATTTTGAAGAAGAAATCTTGCATTTCAAGGCCAAATCAAAGAGGAAATAGCTCAAAGTTTGTTCTCCATAGTTAGTTCTTGTCATTTCTAACCTTTTTCCCACAATTTTAGGTGAGGGATTTCAAGTTTTTGCATGTGTTTGCTTACTTTAATTTAAGGAAATCATATATAAATGTATTATAAATGCTTGTAGAGATGAATATATATGTTGTAGCAGTGATTTGAGAGCTTAATATATGCATTAGAACTTGTTGGAGGCAAAATAGGTATTATATGCTAACTTTGTTAATTGGAAGTTGAGAATTTTAGATGGTTTTGGTGTTTGTGATTATATATATGTGATTGGGATATGATTTCAAGGCTTTCGTGTATAATTGGTGAATTTAGGGGTTTATTTTGATAAATTTCTTAAAATTCCAGCCAAGGTGCAATTTTAGAGATTGGCTTGTTTAGCTTGTTTCATACTTGGTTTTGCTATTGTAAGGAGTTCATAATGCATTGTAGTAGGTTACTATATTGATTGTGTTGAGGTTATGTGTTGTAGAGATTCACAGGATGGTTAAATGATGTCAAAAAGTTGAAGTTAATTTGTAGAGATCATGTTCTTTTAAGGTTTAATTGGTGTTAATATGTAAAGATCATGTTCTTTTGAAGCTTAAGTGATGTTAACGTGTAGAGATCATGTTCTAATGAAGCTTAGGTGGTGTTAATGTGTTGTAGAGATCATGTTCCTTGATAGTTAAATGTTGGTATTAATGTGTTGGATATATGTTTTATTGAAGCTTAGTTGTTGGGTAATGAATATATTGTTGAGTAATGAATGTGTTGTTGAGTAATGAATGTGTTATGAGATATGATGTGAAGTGTCGGTTTGCAACCTTAGTCCGTCATGGTAGCATCGTGTTATGCTGGGCGGCATAGAGCTTGCCGGTAATTGCATGACTATCATGTACTAGTCCTTTCGCTCGTGTGGTTAGTGATGGCTATGGTGAGATTGATCGTAGATTCGTGTACATCATGAGTGCACAAGCAGGAGAGAGAAGTGTTGAGTTCGTGGCAGAGTTAAAAGTGTCGACTTCAACAAGTGTTCTAAAGCGGTAACCTTTTAATGTATATCTGACGCGGTCCTTTGAGAATGTATGTTGTGTATTCTTTGTTGCGTTGGTTGTTCATATTATAGGTGTTATAATGTCCGTGTGTCGTCGCGACCGGGCTTGGTTTTTGAAGGGACCAAGTTTGGGCATGGCATATTATGTAGATGAACGTACATGATAATAGATGCAATAGACTGAATATATGTATTGTATAAATATTCTTTTTTGTGCATTTTTTAGGTACTTCTTCGCCATAAATAGACGATACCCTTGTGGTTCCTTGAAAGTGCACAATACTCCTCTAAGATATTGACATTCCCTCATGATTCTCCTGTAGTTTTTGAAGTTACACTAAATACCCCATTTCATTAAAAAATCGTCTTCTTTCATTGAATTTGTACACTTCGCACTTGATATGCAACTATTTGCAGTTTTTAAATGATTTCTTCATTGGACAAATTTACCCTTAAGAGACATTAGTTATGGCCAAAGATCTGGCATTAAGATCGATGGCTCACGATCATCCAAGCTTACTTGCACTCATCACACTAAATTTCAATCTCATATTTGAATGTTCTTCACTTGAGATTTGACTTGACTATTTCTAGTGATCTGATAGCCTGATCATCAATCAGCCTACACCACTTCATTCCTTGTTGGATGACGAATATAATGGAACTCTCGGATCACAGATTTGATAAGAAAAACCACCGTCCACCGTTACCTCACAGAGTTGTCGCTTTTCTTGTTCAATTTCGGGCAACTGTGGCATCCTCTAACCATGAGATCAACACCAAAATGCTTATATGTTCACGAAAATTTTGATGGTAATCTTCTCGAGTATCGAACAATAGTAATGGCTTTGTCTTATTTGACCATGATAATAGCAATTGCATAGCATATTCGTTGTTTGACAAGAATCATGGCGATATTGATCAATACAAAATCCAACAGTCAGATCTCGAAAAGGTATATATAAATATTGATGTTCTGTAAAGTATTGTGTAATTACTAAAGTATTGTGTAATTACTAATGTACTCATAGTGAATGAGATTTCTTCATGTGTTTGCTTAGTGCCTTATCTTTGTGATAAGTTTGGAAGAAATCGAGTATGAGTATGCTAGCACATGTTGGCATCGGAAAGTATGTCGACAAGTTGATGAGATTGGCTCTCTCACATGAACAATTGCCTCTGGCGCAATAGGAGCGTGCAAAGATAAGACGATATGAGTTGGTTAATATTCGTCGGGAAATACTATACTCATACAAGATATGTCACCTTAAGTATTGGTTTGGAATTGGTTTCTGTGACAATATTAAGATGAGACCTCTTAATTGTATATGTTATAATTAAAGACTGACATAAGGTCGATATGGATTTCCACGGTCCATATAACCTGTTTGCAGCCAGATTTGAAACTTTGATTACTAAGTATATTAAGTTCAAGGATTCAGGTTAGTTTTTGAGTAATAACTAGACCAAGATCTATACGATGTTTGATTTAGGTAAAGACATATTCCCCTTTCAAAGGAAGTCATAAAGTAATACGTATTTCATACCGTGTGTGCTTTACTACCGTATAAGGAAGTGGGTGAATGGATCCCTGCTTCACCACTGTGTGAGTCCTTGAAGCAATAGATGCTTCTTTGGGATACCCTTAGTGACCTACGCTCATATTTTGATAGGTCAAGTTCAAAGTTAGCTATTTTGGTATGTTGCCTAAAGATCACGTTAGATTCGATCATATGGGACATGTCCGGGAAAGCGATTGACTTGGCTTAGAAGGATATTAGAGCGAAGGGAAAATTGTTCGCATCTGGGCCCACATGTGTTCATTGGTCGACCAGTTATACAATCTTTGTGATTGAACATAACTATGAATACATGTTTGAGATTTAAAGGTCAAACATAGCCTACGAGGGATAAGGTGTGTGTTGACTGATGTGAACTTAAAATTGATGTAGGGTATAGCGAGACTTTTTCTTTTATTGAAGACCGTAGCTCCCATGTATCCCTAACAGGTGCATGGTCTGAACTTCCACTTGTTAAGTGCTCACGGGTCTCACGACTTATTTGCCCGTATGAATTTGGTGACGGTTCCCAACAAGGTCATAGAGAGAGATAGTGGTGGATAATGGTCTGTCCATCTTGTGCAAGTAGGAGAAGTTTGATTTTGGGACGGGTCGCCCAATATGGGTTGACACAGCCCTGTCTATTTCGGAGAAAATTAGAAAAAGAAAAGAACTGACGTTCAGTTCTTTATACAGACAAAAGTGCAGTCATCTGTCTTCTTCTCTTTTCCTCCTCTCTCCCAATCTCTCTCAAAGACACCATACTTACTACGTGTAAACATTGAATCAAAAGGGTTCTTAAGGTGTAGAATAATGAGTCTACGATCAGTATTGTAGACTCAGACTCCTTGTATACGTAGTGGAACGAACACATCAAACGATCCACTATTTTCTTCATAAAAGGTTAGTCATCTTTTTATACAATTTCAGTTTTATGAAGATTTTTATAGTTTTATAAAAATCTTCAGATAACATCTAGACCACCTCGTTAAAAGCCATTTATTTTTTACCACCTCATCCAAAAAAAAGAAAAAAAATATACTTACTGACTTCAACGAACATGTTATAGTTTTGATCGTGACATTGTTTAATGCCAACTGAAACAACCTATTCTATTTGGTCTTGTAAAATCAATTAGCTTCTTTTAAGAAACAACGATCTAAATAAGCAAATCCCACAACATTGTCCACGGAAATTCAATGATATCCATAATAAATAAGAAGCATATTTGTGCCTAGCCACAAAATTCGAGACCCACTTGTGCAACAACCATGTCATATACTCAATACTTGAGAATATCTGTGTCAACCGACTCATCCAAGGAATGTAGGGGCAAATCGGTCAAGAAAGATCAAGAAGTTTATATAACCAAGGATGTGTAGAAATAAAAGATACAAAGCAACAACTCCTCTATGAGTTGGATAATTCAAGTGTAGCTCTTGAATGCTCAATAGATATTGCAAGTAATAGCTCAAGCTTTTTTTGTATTGATTGAAATATATGAAAATCAAGGCTTAGAATCAATATAGGATGTTTTGAAGATGTTGGAAGAGTTGTCTTCATGAAATGGGGTGTTTTGTATTTAAAGAAAATCTTGCAACGGTTATATAACGGCTATTTTTTCAAAATGCGCTCCAATTCAATCGCGATATCTAGTCTCAATATCCGATCTCATTATCGCATCCGGATTAACCTTTTGAACTACCCAGTTGCAATACCCGGTCGTGATACTTGGTCATGTTATCACATCCAGATTAGCCTCTGGACAACCCAGTCTTGATACCCGGTTGTGCTATCAAGACCTGATCAAGCAACTTTGTTGAAATTTCACCTAGAATTCAATTTGTCAAAGGTAAAACATTTTGACAATTCTTTTAAAGAGTTTCTAACCTATTTAACACTTCAAAATATGTTATAAACTGAAAGATTAAAACCGATTTTGCACCTTCAAGAGTTTATCAAAATATTTCAGCTGAAAACCAATCTTTTGAAGATAAAACATTTTAACCTTTTAAGACTAATTCTTCAAAAGATATACGA
The DNA here is from genome assembly GCA_037974665.1 of Ehretia macrophylla. Classification (NCBI taxonomy): domain Eukaryota; kingdom Viridiplantae; phylum Streptophyta; class Magnoliopsida; order Boraginales; family Ehretiaceae; genus Ehretia; species Ehretia macrophylla. Next base: position 84,279,783 of record CM075764.1, read on the forward strand.
ACCCATTATACCTTTGAAATCTTTTCTAAAGGCTTGAGGAAGGATTTTAAAATATTTTTAAAACATACCAAGAGCTTGAACCGTAAAAATGCATACCGAAGGCAAACTACATTTTTAACCTGCTACCCCTTATATTGTCATTTCTCCATCCTTATGACATCACTTCATCTTCATGTATTCAAGTCTTGATTCTAGAAACATGATCTTCATTTCTTCAACTCTTCAAGACTTCATATACTTATGGTGATATTGATAATTGTGGCCAACATAACTTTGCATCTTCATGATCTCGCAACTCTTCTTTGATCAAAGATATTGTACTAACATTTTTGTGAGCCAAAAGTTGTTGTGAATGTTTGGTGTTGATAGAAGAAGAGGATATATATATATATATATATATAATGCACAAAAGTCAACAAGTGTGTGTTTAAGAATATAATACATATTTGATTTCACATACTTGATAAATCAAATTGATTATTCTTGCATTCTTCATTAGATCAATACCATTATCTTCTCCATGAAAGTTATACCACCAAACAATATATGACTCAAACAAATGTATACAATTTATCTATATGAGTCACAAGAGTGAATTTAACAATATAAATACATTTGATCAATCACACTTGACATAACCAAATAAACATATTTGTTATCATCAAAATCATACATTAGGCCTAAGGCCAACAGTTGGAAATGAGTAAAGCAACCTCAAGTCAATAAATTTGTGACCTCACTATCAAAATTAATCTTTGAATTCCAAATTCTATCAATTTTTACTAAGTTAACAAATTTAATTGCAAATTCAAACTTGGTCAACCTTTTAATCAACTCACATAAAATGTGGCTTAATGACTTAGCTAATTAACTAATTTAGTTAGAAATTGAATTACAAAGTCAAAATTTTGACATTGACTTTCCAAATTTGTATTCAATTCTTTTACTACTATATTTAGAAACTAGGACTAGGTTTGATCAAACCTTTGACCTTGACCCTCGATAGACATTTTTAGCCACCTAGAAAGTCATGCCACTACCATGAGATTGTGGAACAACCACCACAAAGGCCAAAACTCATTCATCTTAAGTCTATTTAGAACAAACCTGCTCCATATATACTTGAAAGGGACTTAAGAATCTCATTCTAATATATGTGCAACAGAAGTCTTGTTAAAGAATCGTTAGATAAGCATATTGTATACAACAAGTACATACCAATATGTATAAGCTAGCATTTAAAATTTTTGGCATGTAAACACTTTGCAACAACATAGAATATCTAATAGAAGCTCTTAACATAACATGGAAGTATCTCTATTCTATAATCAATATATACATATATGGTGAGACCCCGAATTTGCCCTTATGTGCAATTATGTGTTTTCACTTGTTTATATGCTAATTAAATTACTATATATGCATATACATGAGTTACTAAATGATATTAGGTTTAATCTGCATTTTAAAGTCATTTGATTAACATTTTTTATGATTTTTCATCTTCTTTGTCAAAGCTATGCATTATATTTTAATTATATGTAATAATATGCCTAGGTATATGCTTGTCATCTTTTATTAATCCTACAAAGGGTAGAATTGAAGTTAGACAACATAGATAAAGCTATTTTGGACTTTTGTTTATTAAAAACACAAAATATGCCAACTTTGACCTTAATTCTTATTTTGACTTTTCATTTTAGCCTATTTATTAAACAAAATCAGCCAAAAAACATACTCAAATCTCACACACATTGCCGTGAGTTCAAGGGGAAGAAGAAGAAATAGTTTTCTAGGTTTTCAAGCCATTTTTTAAGAGAAATTACTCAAATCAAAGCCAAATCTTTTCATTCCAAGCTTATTTTTGCTTGTTGGGCTTGTGTTCTACCTATTTCCAACCTTTCTTTGCATCAAAGGTCAGGGAAAAACTAAACCTCAAAAATAAAGTTTATGTCAAAATTTTGATATTGCATATATAGTTGTTGTATAGCTAAATTGGCATATGATTGTTGTTAGTTAAGTGTTGTAGACTAACATAGTTTGATTTTATCCAATTTAAATGGTAGAATATTATAGTTTTATGTTATTGGTTTTATTTTGATTATTTAGCCAATATTTAATATAATTCTTGTTGTGTTAGTTGTTTTTAAGTTGAATATACTTGTATGGACTTGTTTAGCATAGACTAGAAATGTTATAATGCCAAAATGTGAAATTGATAGTTTATTTAAAATCCCAAAATTACAGCCGCCTATGCATTGCCTTGTAGGGCTTGTTGGGCTCGTTTTAGATGGCTTTTGGGTGGTTCTCGAGTGGGTTTAGGTACTTGCTTAAGTGGTTAAGTGATAAGAGAAGGTTCAGAGGTTGTTTGGTTGCTAAATTTTGAGTTATGTTGTTGGAAAGTTAGGGTTATATTTCTTTGAATTAGTTAGGTGTTGTTTTTAATTGTTTGGTGTTGTTTGTGTGGTTGAAACTTGAGTTGGTGTTAAGTAGGCCCGGGGTTGGTTGTGTGTTGAAGTGTGTGTTGAGTCTGGATGGCCTACTTTGTCATCTAACTTAAGTGTTTTAGAAATGTTGAGTTGATGATTGTTAAAGTATTGTTTAGTTGGTTATTGAATGTTGAAGTGTCGGGAGACAACCTACTTTGTTGCTCTCTCGGAATATTAAGTGTTAAGTGATATATGTTGTGAGTCATGATAGGGTTGTGTCACCTCGGGCAGTATTAGGCTTATCGGGTTGCATTGGCACGACTATTATATATTATCCCTCTTTCGTATGGTTGGAGAATGATCATGGGGTATGGATCTAGTTTGGGTACTTCCGGAATGTATCAGTAGGTGTTATAAGAAGTCGGTTGAGTTCGTGATGGCGATATAAGGAGCTACATCAACAAGTGTTATCATATCCTTATTGTTTGGTTACTTATATTGTTATATTTGTATTGTTGATGCTTGTTGTGCATTCATTGTTTCCAAGGGTGTTTTCCAAAGGGTTTTTATGAAAATGATTTCAAAACCTCCTATTGAACCCTCGTTGAGTTGATGGAAACTCACCCTCTTTGCTAACCTTTCAGGTGAGCCTGAGCAGGACCCATGGTATATACCTCAAGAAGTTGAGAATGAGCCTTACGTTGATGAGTCCTATGTGCCAAAGTCCCGTCCTTGAGTCTTTGCTGGAGTGTTTCATCTGTTGTCCTTAAACTTATGATATGTTGTATTGTATTAAGTTTTAAAGTTTGTAATGTACAACTTATCTTCAAGCTAGGGGATTGTATAATGCTAAGCCTAGTAGTCTTTCTTTTGGATATGAATATGTTGTTAGGATAGCTTGATATCTATTTTGCATATGTATATTGTGGTTTGTCTTGAATGGTTGAGACGAAGGCATTGTATCTTGTTTTTAATGTTGGTTGGTTGGTATATGAAATGTGGTTGGTTGAATTGTATGTCGTTGGGGTTGTTGTTGGATGTGAGGTGTATGAAGTGAACCGGTTTATGATTCTGTTGTCCATATTACAGATGTTATAATGCCGAACCAACAAGGAAAAATAAGAAGTTTTCTTCTTCTTTCTATAGTGTGTGTGTTGTGTGTCTATCTTGAAGAGAGAGAGAGAGAGAGAGAGTTTTTTTTTATTTTATCATAATCCATGTTATAATTAATCTCTTGCATGCAAATCATCCCATCAAAATAAGCTTGATTCAGTGTAATCCTAGATTAGCTTTTGCATGTTATTAGATTGTAATCATTACAATCTAATGGTTGTCTATTTTCTCTCTCTTACAACTTGTAAAAATAATGATTACTATCTAATGACATGTAGGCATCTTGATTCAATCAAGATTAAATCTTAACCCTTAATTCAAATTAGTGGATAGGATTAATCCTAGGATAGATGATATGGACAATCCAATTATCCTACATGTGCACATTCACACGCCACATGTACCTTTTTGTCCAATAATTTGTTTTGTCATTTGATGACATGGAACCTTATCAAATCAAATCCTCTTTATTATATATATATATATATATATATATATATATATATATATATAAAACACCTATATATACATATATATAATTACTTTTGCTTATTCTAATCTCTATTAGAATAATTTCATTGAAACCACTTTTTAATATTTGTAGTTTGCCCCAAACATTTTGTATTTGTATTTTGACCCCAAAACTTTGCAAAATTACACTTTTGGCCCATTGACCAATATAGATGACTCTTAACCCTTTAAAGTCATTAACCACATTATATAAGCTATTGGTGAACTTATTCTTGATATCTATTAGAGTGTGACTTTCTATATTCATAACCGCATACCGATGAAAGACCATTAATCCTCTTAATCTATTTCGTGAATGTTTCCGTCATTACCCGAAATACCTTCATGTTCATTAGTGACGCACTAGCAACAAACATATCATGACAATGTATGCAATAATGAAGACTCTGTCTTTTACGAATCTATTTACTGTTGGGAATTAACGTGTAGTCCGATCCTTCTATTAAAGCATCCCGATCGGGAAAGGACCATGAAATGGTTAAGTCTACTTCTGATTCTGTGCATGAATCTAAAATGGTAAAACGAGAGATAACTATTATGAAAAAACTCTTTTCCATCAATTTCATTCTTGCCTTGGCCAAGGACTTCCTCGTTTATTGACCGATTTTAGATATCACAGGATATCGCTTCTGACCGGAGGTTAATAGATCCTATCTTGACAATTACCTGTCAATCTCTATACCATAAGACCAAAATGCAAAAGGCCGTAACTCACCTTAAAGAAGGCAGGTATTGTCTAGACGCTATATTTAGCCTCTGATATATCCGGCAACCGTAATTTCTCAAGTCTAAGGATTAATTTGCACAATTCTCAACTAAACAGTGAACTATTAACCTGATATCATGTAGTTTACTATTTATTATCACATTCAATGATATGTACCACTGACGATCACTCATATGTATATTAGTCAACATCCTCATATTGATCTGACACTTCACACACCATCTTTTATCATTAACATCACTATGTCAATCAAAGGTAATAACATATGATAACCCGTACTCGATTATTCTAGTCCCGGTCAAATAATCTAAAGAGTTATGATTCAATTCTTAATGTTTATCATACTGAAGAAATACAGCAAAATATTCTAAACTTCTTTAGAATGTTTTTCTTCTCCGATAAACACTAAGGACATATTCATACAATAAAGGCGGAGAATATAAATATCCTAAAACACCATTGTATAGAAAAAACATATATATGCTCATTAAAATATCCCCAATTAGATCATTTGATCTATAGCATTAGGGCATATCCCTAACAACACTAACTTTAACGATTCATTTTACATAGTTACAGGTCTCCAAAATTTATGAAACTTCATACATACGTAGCTCTATAAGTTCAAATAATTCTAGAATCAAACAAAACTAAAAAAATGATTCATTTTGAATAAGTTATGTCTTCTGGAGTAGACACAGCGCAATCTGTCCAAATTGTTCTCTCGTACAAAAATGAACTATAATTAATTTAAACGAATATTTTAACCAAGATTTTGCGTAGCGGGTATAGGCCTAACTTTAACGATTCATTTTACATAGTTACATGTCTCCAAAATTTATGAAATTTCTTACATACGTAACTCTATAAGTTCAAATAATTCTAGAATCAAACAAAACTAAAAAAATGATTCGTTTTGAATAAGTTATGTCTTCTGGAGTAGACACTGCGCAATCTATCCAGATTGTTCTCTTGTACAAAAATGAACTGTAATTAATTTAAACAAATATTTTAACCAAATTTTGCGAAACGGGTATAGGCCTAATCTATTTTACAATCACAGTAGAACAACAAATAAAAATTCATCCAAAAGCAACGAGTTTTAACATGACAAATCATCAAATTCATCTTAGCATGCATATAAACGAAATCATGTTTTCATGCATTGACTGGGTAGCTCTACAATAATCAACATGTGAAAATATATATATATATATATATATATATATATGATGCCAAATAAATTCAATTAAATGTGTATATCTCATCAATATGCAATACACATAAAAAATTGAAAACTCAATATAAAGTATTTCAAACTCGTGTAATAACATTCTAATCACAATAAATATCATGTTATATATATCAAAAGAACAAGCAGAAAGAGGTCTATGAAAGCCCTCAATTAATTTCATGAAAAATCAATCAGATAATCATTAATTAAATCAAGAATTTTAGAATTTATATATCCAAACAAGTATTACAAAAATTTTAATTTAATGGCTGAAAAATCATGCACATATGGCTTTGATACCACATGTAAGTATATAAATAAACATATATGTTTCAGTATACATGATTTTACAACACAAGATACAAATATGAGTTGCAGCGGAATCACATACATGTTTGAACTATGATAAAGCAAGTTATAATCGTTACCCGATTATTGACAAAGGTTTTCCTCTCCCTACTCTCTTCAGGATTAACTACTATTAATGAAAAAAGTCAGTTAAGGTTAGAGTAGGAAATGGGACCTAGCCATGTATTTATTTTTTATTCTAACAGGTCCACCCATAAAAGGCTTTGTCAGAATATATAAAACACACAATTAACCGTATAGATTTATGAGGTGAGCTTAAAACAATATGATCACAAAACCGTCTATGAATCAGATATCCAACATGTTTTATAAATCAAAATCAATTAATGATAGCTCACATAATGGAGAAATATTCCAACATAACAAACTTTTGGAAAGAATTCCAAGTGAAATTAGAGATAGGATGAGGACCACACATACGCACAACTAAGCAAGGAATAATAGAATTTTTTTTAAGTTAGTTCTGTCGTTTACCTACTTTCATCTATTGTTGGGGATGTAGGATACACGTGTACACAACTCTCATTGAGCTTAGTGTTAAGGAAGACAATGTATGCACACACAATTAAGCAAGAAAAAATATAATATTATTAACTTGGTTTGATCGTCTACTTACGCCAACTGTCCATCTTTGAAAAAATTCACTACTTATCAATAATTTTTACAATTGCAACAAACTTTTATGTATGAAAATTGACTAAACCCTCTCTTACATTGGTTTATGTAGGGGAAAGCCTAAATCATCATACAATCAATTTTTCTTAGCAAAAGCACAAAAAAATTCTCTTACATTGTTATGGATTTTTGGATTGGCAAAATAGTGTAGAGTATCTCTTTCTCTTAGGCTCACACCATCCTATGATATGTGGCAACCAATTACAAGTTATAAGATCATATTTATGGTAAAACAAGTAAAGTTCATATCTCTAGTAAACTTCTACTTGTATTTAGCTTGGGCTTGGGGCTGGACTTTGAGCCAAAATCTAAAAATCCTCCTTTGCTGAAAAGTGTCAAGCAACTTCATAGCAGCTAATAAGCTTTTCTTGGTCTCAATATCCTAGAGCCCTTGTTCAATAGTTATCAACACATTTCCACCACAACATTAGTATGTGTCATGATCAACGTTTAATCTGTACTCTCTAAAGCTCTTCATGTCCTCCTCTTAACAACAGGCATCTTGGGTGTAGTCTTCTCTCCATGGTAGTAGCACTCCCCTCATAGTGTTTGGGCCTAGGAACTCAATCTTTTACTAAGTGGACTCTCTTCACATGACTCCGCTCTTGATTCAAACCCCTCTTGCTACAATTTACTTTCCAATCATATTCTTTTTTACTCATAGTAGTGCCTTCACGCTATACTAAAAGTGTTGCATCAACTTAGGCATTTTGTTCACGAATGAAGATTAGTTTACTGATAATATGCATTCCTTCTACATGGAAAAATTACAAACTCAAAAACCATTTTATAAAATCATAGGCTACTCAACCTAATACCAACTGGTTTTAAAATGGAACCTCATATTTTTTAACATGGTATTGGAGTTTGGGTCGGTTCGATCATATACATTTGCGTGTGATCCATCTTTTGTTGTCTATTTCGCTCTCCCTTACTCGTTTACCTTAATATTAGTTCTCGGTTCTCGATTCCCATTTAGTCACACGTGAAAGGGATGTTAGTATATACATTCCTCCCATAAAAAAAAATCACAAACTCAAAAATCATCTTACAAGATCTATGGCTACTCCTCCTAATACCAATTAGTTTAGAATAACTTAACACCTTAATACACAAGTAGTAAAATTACTTAGTGTGGGGTGAAACCCCTTTCTTCGATTCGCATTAGTCCCACAACATAGTTAGTTATATATAAATAGAGGACGATTCCCATCTCCACTTCTCGAATTCAACGGTAGGAACTACCATCTTGATGTGAGAATAACCCAACATTGGAAAAGATGGGTACGACCAGTATATCTTGTCCCAAGAAAGAAAAGGTTTAAAAATGATGCAGAGATAACAAAAGAGCTAAGATGCTTTTTATAGAAGGAAAAACCTTGTCGTTATGATTTTACAAATTCTGATAACCGTCATAAAGTGAAAAAGTCAGAGAACGCACATATTTATATATTTAGATAAAATATACAAGGTACGATAATTGCCAAGATTGGAGAAAGAAATGCCATTCATTGAAAGATGGATCAGTGGGTAAATCCCCATTCCCCAGCTTCTCCTACGGGGAAGATGGAAAGGAAAAAGACACGATCCATTGATTCCAAACTATGTTAAACTTGAGCCAACTTAGTATAGATATAATTGTGAAAACCATCTTGATGGCTTATCATAACGAACGAGGAAAGGTTCATTGTCAAAGGATATTCCTTTGTGCCACCAAGGCTTCGACTGTGGTATATTACTCGTTTTGAGTGCGAGAGATTGTAAAATCGATTCTCGTTAGTAATATGTGTCATACGATTTTAAACCTCCTTTGAATGATTAAAAGAAAAAAAGATATTCCTTTATAAAACTCGGTGTGGCTTAGCAATTGCCCTCCGTATACAGTAGTGGTAAAATTTAGTAGGGACATAAATCCTAGGGTCCTTAGAAGGATCACAAGGGAGCTTGCCCGACTTCTTCATATTAAGGTAGAAGAAGGGCATAAGCACCCCCAACAACCAGATCTTAAAACTTTGAAAGGCATAATCAGCAGACTGAAATGCAAGCTCAAAGATCTTGCAACAAACTTCGGCATCTCATTTTGTTTATCATTATTTTTAACTCGTCTAATTTAACTATGAAACATCAAGATTGTACAAAAGGAATAAATGCTACCGAAATTTCAAAATGCAGCAACTAGAGTTGATTTCTTTGTTGGATGCTTGAGTCGTGTCCAACATCATGGCATCTTCGACACACAACGACGGAAGGAGCCAACTGAAAAACCCAAGTGTGGTGTCTCCCTTCAATCTCTGTGATCCGTACTGCATCAACATATCCCAAAGGTCTCCAACAGTCCATTGGTGGGAGATGATCCATCGGGTCACCTGCACCAGTTTAGAAATTCTGAGTGCCATCACCAGGAAGGGGAAAACAATTATATACATTCGAAATAATATATGGTGACGCAAGTACCCAACCATGCAATGATGTGATCACGAAATGCCCGTGAGGAAACAAGTTAAAGCAAACAAGCAGATATTACCCAATCTGACATCAAGTAGACAAAATCACCAACATTTGGGAGCACGAAGATCACCTAACAATACAATTTTTATGCACTTCTGATTCCCAAAATGACAAGCATCCACTATATTAAAGATCCAATTGGTGAAACAGAAGCACAGGATTGGACTGTTAATTTTTCTGCTAAACTCTTGTGCACAGTTGACAGTCCAACAATATATAGGGGAAGACATAAGAATGGTCAGACGATTTCTGTTCAGCTTAGCATCAATGCAAGAAAAATATAAAGAATAAGCAATATACCATCAACATTATAATTAATGTACTTTGGTGTCACCAATATAAAGTGCCACGAACACTGTAAGCAACAAAATTTGGATTCATCTGTTATCTCTCTGTTAAAATTGGACAAAAAACCAGAAAATTACTTTTATACTAAGTAAAATCATTTTATGGATTTCAAGTTAGTCTTAGAAAAAGCCCATGCATAGTTGTATGTGAATTTCTCATCATATTTTATTATAAAGACACAACGGCAGAGATTACTTTGAACATTCATAGAAAATATTGGTACTTATAATATAAATTTTAAATAATTGAAAATTAATTTGAAAATCTGAAGGACGTGCATAATTATATGACAATTTCTCATCAAGTTTTAAAAAGAAGATAATGGTGAAGATTAACTTGAACACCTACAGTAATTATTGGTATTCATAACAAGTCTTTTAAATAACTAAGAAATTAATTTAAAATTTTGAGTAAACATGATCACTAGTAACAAAATTTGGCACCGTAAATTTTTCTCAAACACCCGCATTGGAAATATTTAATCATGTAAAATATTTTTTTTACACGATTAAATATATATATATATATATATATTTTTTTTTTTTTTTTTTTTTAATTTATTTATTTGACATTTACTGTAACTAGTTTGTCAAGACATCTTATTAGTGCACTATCATAATAGTTATTTGTCTTTCTTAACCAGGAATATAGCTAAGACTTTTACCCAAAAACTAAGACGCTAAGTGATTTATCTGCTTCATATTGGTAATCTCTAGGGGTGCTTGTCTGAAAATAGGGTTGATGCTTGCTGACAAAGCCCAAAATAAGAATCAATTAACTGATTTTAAATTAACACTAACGAAGAAGAGTGAAGACTATATAATTATAAAAAATTATCTAGAAATTGGCCATGTTATTTGTTCAGAAATACTGAAATTCCTGGCTTTGATCTCAAAGTTCAGGAGACAAATATTATTTGTAAACTTTCTATGCTTTGGGAATAGCAGGCAGGAAAAAGTACCTGGTCCAGCTTCTGTAGTGACTCCAAACCAAACGTATAATACGAGATGAAAGGTCTTAGAGCCTGATATGAATGTAAGGAGGTAGTTAGTGATCAATGTCACATCCATATAAGAAGAGACTAAATTAATACAATTAAGAGTATCTCAGTTATCAAAAAACCTAATCATGATGGACCATGTCAATAAGAGAAGAATAGCATCCACCACAGAAACCAGATTCACACTAAAATGCAGGACGAATCAGATGATTCGACAATTTTCCAAAAAAAGGACTAGCAAAAGTACCATCTATAAAAGTAATAGCATATGTTAGAGATATGTTCCAAAGTAAAAAATTGAGCATATTGTGCCTTATTTTTTTAACTAGCAGAACAAGTTCACCGTGTAACTTGCTTTCATTGTTTACATCCACCAAAGAGAGAAAAACTATCACCTAAATCTATCCTATTACTTTTTCCAACCAATTAGATTCTATAAAGCCAGACCAGATAACTAACCATGTCATATAAAAATTTTCATGACAACATATTCTAGTACAAGCTCTTAGCTTTTCTATAATATTCAACAATATCCTGCATAAGGATATGCACTTATGTCCAAAAAGTATCTTGAAGACAGGTAGTAACATCTCCTGTCTTTCTTTTCTTTTCTTTTCTTTTTTTTTTGGTTGGGTGGAGGACCATTATCCTGGAGTGGATTTTATACCTATAAAAAAGAACAGAGGAGATTGCATCATTGCCCTGAACAGTACCTTTGATACATTATCATAGTTAAGATTACTCCCTACATCCCATTTTTGTTGTCTCCGTTTCAATTTTGCGATGCCCCAATTACATGTCCACTTTCCCATTTCAGACTAATGTTTTATCTTATTTCCCCAAACTACCCTCTTTGCGGAGTAGATGATGATGTTACATGGCCCACCACCATCACTTGATTTGAATAACAAAGGTAATTTTCAGAAATTATGATAAAGTCAAAGAGGACAAACAAACTGGGACAGAGGGAGTACTATCATGCTATATAAAACACATCCCCAGCTAACTAACAGTTCATCCCCTTAAATACCTACTACTGCTGTCTTTGTTTCCCCAATAACTGTAATTGTATCCTACTCAATTAATATCTTCAAGTCCTAGCATGAAATAACATTTCCGTGAATAATCATTATCTTTCAGTTAGCCCAAAGTTTCTCCAAGATTTGTGATATATACATACACAGATGTGATATCTAACTTTCAAAGCTTATCAGTTAGTATGACATAGCATTTCTATGAATAGTCAAGAATAAAATCATCAATAATCGATTCTTCAAATGTGAATTGACTCATAAGGTGTTTCAGATGCCATTTCCCCCCAAGGAACATTATCACCAGATCTCAAGTGTTTTTAAGGAATAAACACTATAAGTCTGCAAAAGAATGAATACCAGCATTAAATTACCTCCCAATAGATTCAAGAACCTGATGTCAAACAACCTCCGTAAATAATGTGGAGCAGCAGCAGAAAGAAAGTTTTAGCTTCACATTGCATATTATAACTAGAATTCTTTTGTCCATCTTTTATTACTATGAAAGTTACATCAAAATATAAGAGTAATAATATAAGCATCACAAAGAAAATGATTTAAAACATTTAACAGAGGATGCACATTTTACCGAGGGGAGAGGAAGGAAATGTAAAAGATACAAAGCCTCATATACTGAAAAGCAATATTGTAATCATAAAATTGGACTACCCAAGAAGAATACATTTTCTTCATACAAATAGGAATAGCGTACACAGAGCATACGCTAATGAGAATTATTAGGAAAAAGAAATCACCTGTGAAGCAGCAAGCCACTGGATTATGGCTTTGAGTTCAGGATCTCCCCCAAAAGCACCACACCCCCAATTCCCAGTCGCGACCCCAATTTCACCATTGCAGTCCATATGCTGACGTTTTTCTTCAGCAATAGTACTCATTAGCTGGTCACCAGTAGCCCCTTCACTTGTTTGAAGAGAAGTTGAAGGACCTTCAAGAGGCTACAAATAGAAAACAACAGGCATGAAAACCAACAACCCGGAAAGTAAGACAACAGGGAAAAAAAAGATAGAAAGAAAATGCTGCATATGCTAAGAGAGGACAAAGTCAAGGGGGCAAAGAAGGAAGCTGCACAGAAATCTAAAACCAATGTGAGAGGAAATCGCACAGAAATCTAAAAACAATGTGAGAGGAAATCGCACCAACAGATTATCTGTGGACCTCTCACTGGGGTTTTCAAAATCTTGACCAAGCCCAGATCCCAAAAATCCATTATCTTGAAACAATTTCTTCCACTGCTGACCTTTATTCTGGTCCAGAAAGCCACAGAATGCCTTATTAATCTCCCTGCTAAGCAAACGAGTAGTATTAGTAGAACATAGACATGTAAGAATCGCAACGTGATCCTAATGTGCCTCGTGCAAAGCCTATTGAAAGGTCACAAACAAACTACTTTTTTATAAATCAAGAAATTTATCAATAGAAGAAAGTAGATAGAATAGTGAAGGACAAGAAGTCCTCAGTTACAAAGTGTAACCAAGTATAATGCCCAATACACTAGAATTAAGATAATAGCCACTCATTGAGTTCTCTAGAAAAGGAAGATCTTCAAAGGTTTATTACATGAATTATACCTATCAAAGGGGGAAAAAAAAAAGGGATAGACCACATGAATAATGTAGGGAAAGTACACTACTAAGTCTTCAAAGCCTAAAATTGCAACTCCACACAAAATTTTACAACACACGCGCTCATGTGTTCACAAATAAGATCCCATACACATTGGTAAGAATCTGTAATCATACACAAAAACAGTAGTAGCAGCAAAAGGAACAGTGCAGAGTGTGAAACCAACATTCACATACCTGAGGAGGAATTTGGGTGCATACTGTCTGTTTCCGGGGCTGCATAATGCATCAATTGCTATGATCCTTGTTTTACGCCTTTTGATAGAATCAAAACCCTTCTTGTCCACATAGTCACCAGAAAACTGAAAAGAACCAGCATACCTGCACCAATCCGACAAATGGCTATATTGTAAGCTTGTTAAGACAAACTAAACCAAATCAAACCAAACTGAGCCTTTGTCCCACTAAGTGGGGTCAGCTGTTAAGACAAACTAACGATACAATTGAAAAAGCCTGAGGCCATGCGTAAAGAAAATACCATAGTTCTAATTCCAAAATCTAAAATTATATTAATTGCCAATATTTGAGACATTTCATTGTTTTATATAAGTGCCTTTGCAGAGATTTCCAAGTTCTCAGATTTGGAGATGCTCATGTCTCTTTATAGGATGACAGTGTCAAATTTGGTGAACCCAGACGATTGTTTACAAAATGACCCACTTGAAAAGAATCTGCAAGATGAACAATATAACAGTTCTGAATATTTAACATGAAAACAAGTAAACGAAAGGAGAAATATGTGAGCCCCAACTTAAGTCTCTCGTCTTGCTTCTTGCAGATGCATCATTAGTTGCGGGAAAGAGTGTAATTGTGTTTCTATGTGTGTGTTTTTGAGATCTGAAACATCCAAATTGTGAGACATTGATTATATGTCCAAATCCTAATCAGAAGATGCACTTTGATAACATAAAATAATCACCTAACCTTACGCAGGTGGAAGATCTTGTTGAAAAATACTGCAATGACATACCACTAACCTCAACTAATCCATTTGCCTTCCACACAATGAAGCAACTTTTTTATCACTAGAGGATAATGGTAATGATGCTGTAAGTCAATGACAACGGAATTTACTTCTCCGTTTCCCAAAGGAAGTTATGATGGATTGTGCATCTAGTCCTGGTTGTAGGTTAATATACAAATAGTAACTTTCCAAAATACTGCTAAAAAAGAAATGAACATGGATGATGGGATTCGGATTCCCCTCATTTTGTATCCTCTCAGATATGACCCTAGCACTGCTCAGAAAGATCACTTGGAAACCAAAATACTCAATTATTCTCCATGTCCTGGCCCACTACATATGTTAGCTTCGCTAATTATAGTGAATAACGAAGTGTTTTTTGGCTAACATGTATGATGTATTTTCTTTAAGGTGCAAGGCCTACAAACCCAGCATGACTCTCATAATGTATTTCCAGCAAGAAACAAATGCTCACAGAATATGATAAGAAAAAATAAGATTAGAAATAGTAACAATCAACACATTTTAGCATTCTCAATAAAAAGGTCTAGATTAATGAGCTGCCATTCATACTCACCCAGTATAATTTGAAAACCTTTCAGTACCAACTATTTCTATAGCCTCATTTTTGGCCATGGCAGGCAGAAAAAGCATGCCAGCAATCAATTCTGGATTGATCATGAAACGGATCTCCTCCTAGAATAAAGTCATTACGAAAAGAAATATTAGGAAATATATTCAAAGTAAACCAAACAACTTGTAGACAGATGCCATAAATTCGAGATGGTGAAAAAGAGCATCCGATCACATTTGTTTCAGAAAAAACAAAGTAGTCTTATTAGGCATGAAATCAGTAGAACCTAAAGCTTTTTAAAAAAAAATAAAACAACTCTTATTTTAAGTCAAAACTTTGAAGGATCATGGAAATGTGTTATGAAATATGCACTATCCATTCTCCAATTGATTGACATACAAAAGAGCTAATTAGCTTCTTTCTAAGTTCAAACAATCAAATGATAATCCACCATTTCAAGTTAGAACATCTCAATATTCACAGTCCAATCCGTAAGTCAAAGACAAAAGCTTTGGTTTCCATATACTCTTCATGGAGTTTAGTGTAGAAAAGTTCCCACACTCTCACTTTTAAAACTCACAAAGAACAATTGGTGCAGAAACATCCGGTGCTTTTCTCTGTAGTTGGTAAAAGGCTACTTCAACCAGACTAGCATATGTATCACAAAGCATTGCCACTACTGGTGGAGGTGGGGGGGGAGGAGGAGGGGAGACTCTAGTAAAGAGACACTCAGTGGTTATCCCTCCCTCTAAACTTACATGAGGAAATGAAGTGAACGTAATTGAAAATCTTTTGAAATTTGACAAAAGTTATGAACTACTACTTCCACCTCAAATTGAATGTCCACTTCTAGCTTGGCACACTATTTAATGATAGAGTTGAAAATATATATTAGTTTAAGAAAAGTGGTATCTGCTGTGGGGTCATGCATTACTTTTGGAGTTTTTAAACAATTGAGAGTGGACAGTGGGCTCTAATAATAGTTTATAATCTTAAAGTGGACATTCAATGTGGAACACAAAATATCACCTACTTGAACTCACACGGACAAATGAATGCGTTACATGTTTAAACTGAGATATACATGTCTAGTTAACAATTCCTTTTTGGTACTCATATTTTGAATAAGATCAATCAGCAAGTACATTTATCAGAAAGCACACCTGTACGGCGCCCCTACCGAGAGCACCACCTCCAAGATATTGGTTTGCAAAATCCACTTCAAGAGCTTCATTGGATTGGTCTTCAATAAATCCGGAACTGTGAACCTACACAGTCAAAAATCATCTTATTTTCGATAGAGATTTTGCAATAGTTAGCATATTCAGCATTTTTCATTAATCGAAATCGAATCTCTGGCAATTTATTACCTCAAAGCAGCATAGCGGGACAGTAGATCTGCTCCAGAAATCATCCTCAGGATAAGATACACAAAATGGACTAAGTTCGAAAGGAAGAACTTTACGCTCAAATGTTACAGCTCCGACGGGCATAGATGAACATATCCTCTCAAAATAGTGAGTGATGCACTTTATCTTGCTATCGATTCTCTCATCATAACTCTCATATAGACACCTGGAAACATATGTGTATCAGACAAATTCGGTTTTCCGAAGACACGAATAATTGACATAACAAAAGAACTATGCATACAATGACAACACAAGGAAAAGTAACTCAACTGATGCACATTATTTGTCTAACATAACAACACGAAACACAGAAAATAGTCAAGCAAATGTAGTCACCACTCACTGTATTGGCAACATAGCTGGTCAACAAGAATAGAAATGAAGTCCAGCAATCCAATTTTACTTGTCCAATTCCAAAAACTTTAAAACATTCAAACCCCAAAGTTGGATATTCATATATAAAGATAATTGCAGAGAACATAGAGAATATATATATACAAGATATATTGATCTTACCATTATATTTACACCAACGAAAAGAAAATGTAATTCTGGAAATCAAACTGAACTAGTATAGTAGACGAATAGAAATAATAAATCGAGAAAAAGACAGTTGATGGAAACATACGCAAATAAATGGTCAAAATTGATTGTTGGAAGATGTTTGGCACCTCTATTAGTCGTTGGAAACAAACAAAATAAAGCACATGTAAGAAGAGCACCAATCAACTCCTGGAATAAAGAAAATATCATGATTAGGATCAAACTCTTAGACAAAACAGCAGTGCAAATAATAAAGGAACTAACACAAAATAGGAGCAGCATCTAACGCTATAAAAGTATCCGTAAGACAATAGCTATCACTATAATCTGTTGATTTTAGTAAATATTATTCTTTACAAGACAAGAAAAAGAATAGGGATATTAGAAATAAACAAAACGACTCTAGCATAAGGCAATGAAATTGTCACACAAAAATTTCTGGCCATGGTTTACACATAATGCAGGTTGCTAGGATCCCATGGTTCTTTTATAAACTTATCCAAATATATACCAGTCACTGATTTTAGCACAGCTTTGAAAGTGTTCTACTCTATCATCCATGCTGCTCACCAGGTCTGCTCATGCCACAGGTGATGCAGCAATTTTCAGCAGCCAGCTTTTATTTGGATGTCATCAGCCACTAGTGTAATAACCTGAGTATGTGGATGCTTCTTAGGATTAATATAACTATTTTCATAAAAGCTTATGCTCTTAGCTGCAACCCTATGGCAAGAAAATGAATTTGATGCTCACAAAGAGAATGGACCGGAACAGGGCTTTCAAGGCCTCCAGACACGTTATTCTTGGTTTAGTAGATGAAATTTGAGTTTACATTGTCATTTGCTGTTACTTCAATTTGAAGTTTGACCAGAAATTTCGGCTCAAAAAGACTCGTAACAGAATTATAGCAAAGATGATTGTAGATAAACTCAACAAATAAACAGCATTAAAGCAACCAAATATAGCATAAACCCAAGCAAACCTAAATAGCCCGCACTATTAGGACAACTATATATAGCTGATGCCGCCAGCCAGCTTATAATGTATCTAATTGCATGTTATGATTCAAGAAACAAGTCATGGTGATTTCATACTATGTAATCAGACTCTCTCTCTGTAGAACTCTTAAAGTGGGGAAGTCCAATAAAGACAGTACTGAAGCTTATCTACTACCCCTCACCCACCCACCCCAGTCAAGGCCGCAGCCCCTGAATATCTCTCAGCTCTTACACAGAAAAAAGATGAAAAGTAGTTGAATAATAATCCCAATTGATTACAACCAATGAAATGGCATATATCAGTTAACATCAACAATTCATATGTTTATGTAACACCTGAAGTGTGTTGACACGAAACTGAAAGTTATTAACTTTACCACTCTCTTCATTTATATATTCCTAATATATTTAGTTGGCATCAACCATTTGAAGCTCTAGGATAAATCTGTCTTTATGACTATAGGATGCAGACACACAAACACGGTACATGTATACATATATATTTAGGTAATACTAAGGAAGACAAGGGATGCACAAACACAGTACATGTATACACACATATATATATATAGACAAGTGTAGTAAATACAAGGGCAAATCAAACCAATGGCCACTAAACGTGCATGAAGTTTCAAATCCCCCACTAAACGTTTATCCGTTACTAAAATGTTTTTCTTTTCTTCCGTTCAACCCATTTTGTTAATTTCAAGGGTTCAATCTAACAAAATCACCTAAGTTAGAATCACAATTTTTTTTTCCAAACATGTGGTCAAGATTTTGTTAGACTTAACCACTAAATCTCAAGAAATGAGTTAATGAAACAAAAATAATGTTCAGCGAGTGATTTGGACTTCTGTTATTCTTTATTCAAAATATTAAGTAGCACGATTCCAAGCGAATAATCAGATGCAATTCCCCAAAATCCTATCCCACACAATAATGCAACGTACCAGAATAGATTTGTTCGGAAATTTACATTCCAGAATAGATTTAACTTGGAATCAAGTTCCTTAAGTGATTTTCTGAAATAATTAAACAAAGAAAAGAAAAGTCATAAAATTCCACATAGCAATTGAGGAACAAGAAAAGTTCAACAATAAAGTACTTGAGTGAGAAGTACGCTGCCCGGCTGCTGAGGTTCCAACAAGCGGAGACCCGTTTGGGCACCATTCTGCTTATAATGCTCCTCTAACAAACACGGCAATCGCAATAGCAAATCCGCCAACCGTGGCAAAACCTCTTCGAACCACCGCGCTGCATCGGCCCTAGCCATCAACTATAACCAAAATACAAACATTACTTTCTCAAATGTATACATTTATTTGTATGTATGTGTATATTATAAATAAATATAAACTAATAATCAAGTTTCAGGTTTCGGCCTTACGAAACTAAACCCTAATGAACACCTTCAAATTCGGTTAATAATCAAGTAGTAGGATACTCTTCGGAATAAATTAATAATCGAGAGAATTTTCTAAAAAATCTAAAACTTGTGAAGCTTACGTCATCGAAGAAAAGGGAGTGGCCGTGGGAAGCGAAGGGGGAGAGGGAGGAGAAGAGGGAGAGGGAATTGCGAAGGTCGGAAAAAGCGAGGAAGAGGAGTTGGCCGGAGTTGACGTTGCTGTGTGCCGGGCCTTTGGAGAGAGCTTTAAGCGCTTCCACCACCGCCGGTGGCCACAACAACGATGAGGAATGGAGGAGAAATGGTGGCAGGAAGGGTGCGATTGACCTCAATTCCTCCTCTCTATTCTCCATTGACTTGGACTAGAGTCTAGTTTCTGCTTTTGTTTGGTTTCTCCACAAACTACTCCCGCTGAAACATATGAAAATGCAATGCTTGACCATTGTAAATAAAAACTGAATAAAAAATACTTTGATCATTCTGCACGGCTCTCTAATTAGAGTTTATAGTATAAGCAAAATTCAGAATTTACAACTCTTAAAATTTGTAAGTTTTTAAAAGGGTATTTTTAAAAAATAAAAATTGTATTTATAAATAAATTTTATATAATTTATTTATTTCAAACAATCTGAGGGTAAATTAGTTCTTGTAAGTAAACTTTTGGTTAAATTCTTGTTTTTCGTAAAATATTTTTTTAATTTTTTAATATTTGGTAATATCAAAAATTGTTCAAATGTAAAATATTTTTAAATCAAAAATAATAGTTACTTTTTTAAAAAATTTCGGTGTTTAGTATCACTGAAAAATTAGTCAACTATAAAATATGTTTCAGTCAAATATTACAGTAAGTATAAAATTTGATAAAATATTTTTATGTCTTTTGAAAAAAAAAATATTTTTCGAAATTCAACCACCCCTACCCCTAACCCCCACCCTCTCACCTGCCCCCACGCACCATTCACCCTCACGATTAACATACATATTATGTGTATATTTTTATACCTACCCCACCCACCATTCTCCTTCACGATTAACATATATATTTTGTGTATATTTTTTTTATAAAATTTTATGTCATAAAATAATTTTCACTATACATCCAAATACCATAAAATATTTTTCAGGAAAATATTTCTCCCAACAAATTATTTTACGGCAAATAAACATAGCCCAGTAAATATTTTACACAAAAAAATTATTTTACGGCAAACAAAAGGACTTAAGTATCTTTAATTTGTACTTACCTATTATCTCTATTGTTTTATATTGGCCATTTATTATTCTTTAATCGAAGTAAAATATGATAAAGGTAACCCAATGTAGACTATAACAAAAAAATGTAATTCTTTAAAATTTGAATAGAATATGGAGATAGATTGATATGGGAGATTTTTCATTTCTTACCTATTTGTTTTTATTTAAATCGTTTAATGAGCATTCTAACGATTTAAAAGAAGATCTCTTGGTTCACCACTATTCAAATGGGGTTTCACATTGTAGACAAGCACCAATTTGACCTCTTACCTCACAAAATAGGTTAATTGTCGAACCACTCACAAGGCAAATAGTGTTTTAGGGGTCGACTCGACACTGATCGGCTAATACTCTGAGCAGTAAAAGTGGACTGAGTCGTCATTTACGAGACACGCACTCATATATTTTTCAAGGCTACTCACTTGTAAATATTCTATTAGTAGCAGCACTGTCTCCACTGTAACAACAACAAAGCCGCAGATTATTGTTCTAGTGTTGTTCATACTGCAAAACACATTGAACTACTGGCATCAAGGGTCCAGAATTATATACTACTGCAGAAGCAGGGGTGCATGATTTAATGGAGCAACGCATATAGAAAGCATGATAAAATTGTTAGCAGATGAGTCCATATTGTAATGTAACTCGATTAGAAATATAATTGAAATTACTTTTATTCTCTTTCTTTTCTTTATTTTTTTTATTTCTTTTATATTTTTCTCTTTTTCTCTTTTTCTCTTTTTCTCTTTTCTTTTAACCCTTTTACTTTGACCACTTAAAGAACATTTCTTTATTTCCTAAAGCTGCAACTAAAACTCATTGCATGCAAGTCGACCTTTTTCCTTCTTCAATTGACCGTTCATTTTGTATAGTCGATAAAATTAACGGTGAATATAGCATAATGGGTTTGGACCCTTCTGGTCATCAAATTCACCAGTGTATTCTTGTGGGTAAATTTCATATTTAGTCCCCATTATTTGCTACTTTTTTCAAGTTAATTTTTAATATTTTAAAAGATTCACAGAAGTCCTTAATATTTACAAAGTGATTTAAAATAATCTCTATTATTTAAAATTAATCAATCTAGTCCATATTGTTTTTCATAAAATTTTATTTAGTCCCCAAGAAAGAATAACATGCATGGATTGAATTGAATTTTTTTTTTTAATAATAGGGACTAAATTGAATATTTTGAAAAATAATAAGAACCAAATTGTCTAAGTTTAAACAATAAAGACTATTTTGAATAACTTTTGTAAACATTAGAGACATCTATGAATCTTTTAAAATATTAAGAATTATATTGAAAAAATATTTAAACAATAGGGACTAAGTGTGAAATATTTCCTATTCTTGCGAACACAAGTTAAATAGGCAACCAAAGTATTTTATTCAGCTCTTAGCAACCGGTGTATGTCTCCTACTGCCATTTACATTTAGCTCCAACATTTTGAATATGGATACGGAAAATACTCTAATGGTTGTTTACCCTGCATTTAACATATATGCATGTCGGTGTTAATTTTTTAAGGACGCGATGCCTAGTTTGTAATTATCTTGGTTAAGAATAAGTGTAGTAGTCGAGAAAATAGTTGTGGCTTTGTGTGTGTATGGGATTTTTTTGAATATGTGTGGATTTGTATGATGAGAGTGCGTGTGTGTGTGATAATGTGTATGATTGTGTGATGGTAGATGTGTTAGAAGAATAAGGAGAGGGAAAGAAAAGAGGAGGAAGAGAGGCGTATAAAAGTAATTTAATTATATTTTTAAAATATTTAATAGAGTTATACATTTTTTATATTTGACAGTTGTAATGGGATAATAATTTAATGGTCGAAATAATATGGTAGAAATAACAAGTATCAATGAAGGTAAAGATTATGCATATATTAAGTGGACTTAACCCTAAACCTTTTCTCTCAACTTTTTTTACTCACGATATTCAATTAAAATAGATTCAATTAATTCATTGTCAAGCTTCTTTCGCCAAGTTTCTATTTAAAATAGAGTAATTGAGCAACTTTAAAAGGGTTAAATTATAAAAATGCAAAAAATATTCATACTTTGGTCACTGAGACAAAATTAATTACAATTCTACCCGACCCAACCATTTATTACTCATTTTATTCAAGTCGATTTAACCCTCAAACTAGGTTTAAATAAAAAAAAATATTTCAACTTAAATTACTAAAAAAAATGAACTTCTCTATCAGTGAGGAGAAAATAAAGTTGTAAACTCTGTCAGTAACTACTTTTTATTCTGTGTTTTTGTTAACTCATCATACATGTAAAAGTCTTGACAATAACTCATCATACCTATAAAAGCCTTGACAAAAACGGCGTCTCCAGATTCATTCATTATCACAAATAAGGTCTTGATCGCATTGTTTTGCGCTAAAAAATAGTAAGGTTAAATGATTTGAAATATTGCTTACCTTGAATTACCTCTAGTTGTGGCAAGTAGAGGGTCGATCCACAGAGATTAGGTTATCAAATTAACTTAAGTCCTTAATTTAGAATTGTTTGACTATTTTTCGTCACAGATAAGTTTGATTAAGTTCAAAAGTCCAAATATCCAAAAGTACGGAAGTACGAAAAATTAAGTCCAAGAAAAGTCCAAAATGTCCAAAGATACGATAGTAACAATATAAAATAATTTAGTTTAGGAGTGGTTAGTTCAATTTAGCGGATCCATGATTTGAAATGATAAATTCGATCAGAGTACTTAAGTGTAATATTATAGATTCAAATTAAAAGAATAAATCATTCAATAAATGGGGCTACAAACTCTCACTTCTGAAGTTAGCCTTAGATACGTAAGCAATAAAATTAATTAATTAACAAGACTGAATATGTTAGTACAACCTAACAATATCTAACCTCTCAATTATTCTTCTTACTTACGTACCCCGGAGGTGCTGGTACAACCTAGCTAATTATGTCCGAAGTAATCTCGTATTGCCACTGGTTTACAAAACTTGGGCGTATATGTACTTTCAATTAACTATAACATAACTATAAGAATACACATAATTAATTGATAATACTAAGCAATTAAAGAATACGAGACTTTAATTAATCTAAATCTAAATATATACAAAAATATTATCACTTATGTATCATTCCAAAAATAAGGGTTTAAAGTGCCATAATTAGATTTACAAAACATAAATCGAAATCAATAATAAAAGTTACCGAATTTAAGCTCATCTTGATTTAGCCGGCTCAATTTTTCCGAAACTATGGCATTAATCCATAAGTCCGGCCCTTATTTTAGGACCCTAACTAAACTAAATTAACCTACTCCTAAGCTAAAATATGAAGAAAACTGATTGTATGCAAAGAAAAATGTGAAAAATCACTTATGCCCACTAGAGGAGCAGAAGCTTGGCTAAGAAGAGAAAAAATTGTGCCCTTTCGTTGCTGCAAAATCGCAACATTTATAGGCAAAAATTCAAGAGGGCGCTCGAGCACCCTCCTGCACTTTTGATTTTTATATTTTTTATGTCGTTTCCAGTTTGCATTCTGCCGCTTAATTGTCGGCCTTTTTCAAAAAGTGGCACTCGAGCGTGGAAAAGGGATGCTCGAGCGCTCTTCTGGCTGTGGTAGGTGAACTTTGACTTTAACCAGCTCAGTTGACTTTGACCATTGACCGTTGACTTTGATCGTTGACCACAAAGTTGACTAGGTCTATTCCAAGATTTTTCAACGTTCTGAATCCATTTTCGCACTCAGTTTGGCCAAATTCAATCTCGAATTGCTCATTTTGAAGTTATTCTACCATTTTCCTTCAGTGTTGCGCCGAATATTCTCTCCAAATGTTGGTTTTTATGGTCGTTTTTACTATTTCTTCCTTAAAACCTATATTGCACTAAATTTGTGTAAAATATACAATTAAGTGATAAATCCATATTTTTAATAACTTTAACCCATTAAATCATGTATATTGCATTATTATTTCAAGCTTAATTGTATATTTTACACAAATTTAATGCAATATAGGTTCTGAAGAAGAAATAGCAAAAATGGCCACAAAAGTCAACTTTTGAAGTGAATTTTCGGCGCAATACTGAAGGAGAAAGGTAGAACGACCTTGACACGATCAAATCAAGATTGAATTTGGCCAAACGGAGAGCGAAAACGGATTCAGGATGCTGAAAAATCTTGAAGTAGCCTTGGTCAACTTTTTTGGTCAAAGTCAAAGTCAATGGATGAATAGTAAAATTAAAAGTCAATGCATGAATAGTAAAGTCAACGTGTGAATAATATATTCGTTGACATCACGCTGACACAATGATGACCTAGGCGAATGACATCACGCTGACACAATGATGACCTAGGCAAATGACATAACGCTGACACATTGATGACATCATGATTTGAATAGTACTTGTGAATAGTGCCAAAATTTTTCTATAAATACTCCATTCCTCATTTCATTTTTCTTGAACCATTTTCTCTTATTAGCTTAGATTTTGCTCTTGTGTTTGAGTGCTTTAGTTATTATTTTGAGTTGTGTGCAAAGTTTTAATCCCAAAGGGAGGGTCTAGTGAGCCATCATCATACCGAAATTATACCGGTCTACCAAAATCCGTTCAACACGAAAAGTATTCTTTTATTTTGGTTTTCATTATGATTTCTTGTACTTTACAGTTTATTATGGCACATTAGACCCGAGATTCAGGGTGGTACGTGTGAGGTTACTCTTGTACATATATTGTGATTCATATTTATTAAAGTCTCGTATTTCTATTTCTAAGTATTCTTTGATTAACTATACGTATACTTGTAGTTATGTTATATTTAATTAAAGTACATATACGCCCTATCACGCCCCAACTCAACCCCACCTACGATCAGTCAGGACGCAACGGAATTTCGGCAGTATAACGACAATAATTAGGACACCAAGGCTCTAAACCAACCTCTTTAAAACATCATGCATCAAACTCCATAAACAGTCCCAACAACCCTAAAACCTCAATGCACCTAGGCTGAAATTTCTGGATTTTCACCCAAACATCGCAATCGAAAATTCGGAATTATAACGGCGTTACCACATAATTAACAAACTTTTAGAAATCGACGACAATCGATTCCAACAACAACAACTCAAGATAATCCTCAAATAGCCATTCTATCAACTTTAAATACCCGAAAATAAATAATTTCGCTACAATGGCTCAAATCTCGTAGTAATACACATAAATGATCCCTAGCACGCACTGATTAATAATATAACTTCAAATTAGCATTCTAACGGTTCAAAATGCAGTTATGAGCAAAAACATAAAAAATGAGTTTTGAAATCTAGAATTTTTCTCTCACCTTTGATGTTATTTGATGCTAGAAACATGTAGAATGGATTCCCAACAAGTGAAATCAAGCTTTGAATGAAGTGATTTGGACTTGAATTGCAAAATCTATGTGAAAAATGCTTGAAAACCTTTGAAAAATGTCTTATTTCTTCTCCCTCGTGGAATTTCGGTAATGTGTGTGTAAAATGAGTGTGTTTTGTGTTTTTTTAATGTGTGTTGATGATATATTAAGCAAATGTCAACAAATAAAAGAAAGTCAAAGGTGGAAACTAATTATTTTTAGTGTTTTCTTGTCTTTTAATTAATTTTCTTGACTACTCTTGCTCAAATTAATTATGCAACACTTAAACTATCTCAAGTAATTTATTTTTATGTGACAAGAAGTTTTACATTCAAACAGTTTCACCCGAGTCGGCTTAAAACTCGATTTTCTGCAAAAGAAGGTGAAAAATCATATTATTTATTTTCAAATGTCTTTTGAATGCATAATTAATCTAAAATCATTTAAATATATTTATATTAATATATACTAGGTCAATGAAAGTCAATGCAATAATCGGGTTTAGAATAAATTACTATTTGGCTCAAAAACGCTACTTTTCGCCCGAAAAGTCTATTTAAATTACTATTCTGTTTCATAATCAATTTTTATCAAACATGGGTCTATTAATAATAGAGGACTAGGTTTTAAGACGTTTAAAACACCCCTGTAAAAATTTTAGCGGTCAGGTGTTCAAAAATACTATTCACCAAAACCGACGATAAAATTTCTGATCCCGTTTTTTATGAAAATTTCGTGAATGCACACTTAGCATGTATTAGGAGTATTAATCACTTATTTAGCACATCCTAAGTCATATAGCACATACACAGGTCAATTCACGCAAAACGAGGTAAAACACGCAAATCGAGATAAAGACGAAAATTGGGGTTTCACACGCCCGGTTTTGTAAACCAGTGGCAATACGAGACTATCTCGGATAGATTCTAGTCTGGTTGTACCGACATGTCCAGGTTACATAAATGAAAGATTAATTG
Source organism: Ehretia macrophylla (assembly GCA_037974665.1). Lineage (NCBI taxonomy): Eukaryota > Viridiplantae > Streptophyta > Magnoliopsida > Boraginales > Ehretiaceae > Ehretia > Ehretia macrophylla. The sequence goes on from CM075764.1 coordinate 84,306,897, forward strand.
AGAGATTGGAAATCGTTAGATTGTACCAACACATCCAGTTTTATTAATTAATTAATCTTATCACTTACGTAATTAAAGGCTCATTTTAGTAGTGGGAGCTTGTAGCCCTATTTCTGAATGACTTAACTTCTAATTTGAATCAATAACTTTGTACTTGCGTATACCGAGCTATAACCACCCTGAATCATTAACCCTTTTGATTTTTAGTGTTGAGTGTTGTGATTCTTTAATTTAGTACTTTTGATTAATTCACTTTTGGACCTTGTTACTACCGTATCTTTGGATATTTTGTGGACATTTCTTGGACTTAATTTTTTGTACTTCTGTACTTTTGGACTTTTGGACTTTTGGACTTTTGGATTTTTGGATTTTTGGATTTAATCAAACTTATCCGTGATGGGAGATAGTCAAACAATTCTAAATTAAGGACTTAACTTAACCTGATAACCCAATCTCCGTGGATCAACCCTCTACTCGCCACAACTAGAGATAATTCAAGGTAAGCAATATTTTCAATCAGTTAACCTTACTATTTTTTAGCGCAAAACGACGCGATCATTAAGCTTAAAATAATAATGCAATATACATGATTCAATGGGTTAAAGTTACTAAAAAGACGGATTTATCAGGTCTATAAAATTTTTGAGGCTTTGCTCGACGTTCATTGACAACTGCCTAAGCTAATTATGTCTTAGCTTTGGACAAGGTGATGCTTTCTTCTCCCTTTAGCAGGTGAATTTGTTTACACAGGATATTGTGACTTTATACTTCATATAGGATGCAAATTGATACTTGCACCCTTGCCATGTCAGTTAGAGTAACATATGCCCATGACAAAAAAAAAAAAAAGAAAAAAAGATTAACGTATGTTAATTCCATAAGACAATAAGCTAAAGAATATGCTAAGAGCGTAGCTCAAGATACATAATCTTGTATCTAAACCCCTAAAAAAAAATCTATAATCTTAGAAGTCGTATAATACACGGTGAATGCCTTCAATAAGATGTTAAAAAAGCCAGTCCACTAGTATCAATAGCCATACAAATAATTGGTTTAATGTAAGAATATAGAACACCATTACCTTCATCTTATCCAACCAACTAGAAATATTATTTCTAAATTGATTAATGTTGATGCTAAGAGGTTGGAGAGGCTACAAACATAAGACACTCAGACTTATATTTAGTTCTATGTGACCCTACTAAACACTCCTAGTTCTGTTCAAGAGACCTTTTCTATGACTGACTTGTAATTATTAGGTGAAACTATTATATACGAGTAAGGAGACTTGCATGCTCACTATGTTTGTAAGTAGAGAGGAGGTTAAAAATATTATCTTTATCATGGAGGAACAAGAGCCCTGGTCCTAATGTTGACATAGCTCACTTTTACAGTATGTGCTTGTAACATAGTCTGGAAAGATGCATAAGTGAAGTGTGATCCTTTTTTCATATTAAGAAATTGTTTGGGAATGTTAAATAAACTAATAGCACACTTTGTCCCTAAGTTGCAAAAGTCTTCCAACATAACTCGGAGGGAAGTACACATTAGGGGGTGCACTGAAGTTTGGAAAAAATATATGGTAAATAGCACCGTAGCGCCCTATGGTTTACCTAAAGTGTACAACACCCCCTTGTGGTTTTAAAAGTGCACCGGACCCCTCTGTGGTTTTAAAAACATAGCACCACAATCCCCTTCGTCAATAAATTTGTTAGTTTTAACAGCATGTGAGGTACACGCGCCTCTCATGCAACTTTGGCTAATTTTCAACAAATTTTTCCATAAAATATATGGGCTAATTGACAAAAAAGCCCTTCACAACACACAAAAAAAAAAAAAAAATAGCAGCTTATTCAATAAAATATATGGGCTAATACATATGAAGAAACAAATATCTTCATCGTCCCCCACCCACCCACCCCCCCAGCCCCGTTGAAACCACCTCACTCCCTACCCCCTAGCCCCGTCGAGACCTACCACCCCATCCCCTGACCCCGTCAAACCCCCTACCCTACCCCACCCCCCACTACTCCAACCCCCAAACCCCAGTATGTACGTGTATATATTTGTATGTGTATATGTATTATATATATACATATTTGTTTTTTTTTGGGTTTGGTGTGTGTATGTGTGTGTATATATATATACACACACATAAACCCCACCCATCCCACCCCACCCCTTTTCCCCGTCGAGACCCACCACCCCACCCTCTGACCCCATTAGACCCCCCACCTACTCTCCAAACACCAGTATGTATGTGTATATATTTGTATGTGTATATGTATTATATATATTGTGTATATGTATTATATATATACATATTTGTTTTTTTTTTTTTTGGGTTTGGTGTGTGTGTATATATATATATATATATATATATATATTTTTTCCAGATGTGGTGTGATATATATGTTATATATTATTATTATTTTTGTGGTGTGGTGTGTATATATGTATTATATATTTTTCTTTGGTCTTATATATATATATATATATAAATAAAAAGAAAAAGGAAAAAATAGAGGGAAAAAATGAATTGAGGGTATTTAAGTCATTTCACATTTTCTGTTATAAAATTTGAAGGAAAAGAGATGGAGGGGGCACATGTGCCACTTTTCCAAACCACAGGGGGGTAATATATATATATATATATATATATATATATATATTTATAGATACCCACTTATTTTTATCCTTTCTCTTTCATCATGCTTCCCTCTTTAATTTTCACTTTTGTTCTCTTATTCATAAATAGGTTTATAATTTATTTTCTATATTTTGAATACTATTTGTGTTTATCAATGTGTATAAATTTTAATTCGTTTATTTTTGTAATATTTTTAACATTTAATTTAAACTTTTCTAGTTTAGTTGTTCATTTATTTCAACTTTAACTTTTTTGAATGATATTTATGTTATTTTTTATTTTTAATGGATTATTTTGTGTCTTTAATTAAAGAGTTTGGATTTGAATACTAGTGATTTCTTTTTTCTTTTTTTTTTAAATATTGTGATCTCTTATAATCAAAATCATGATTTTATGCTTAAAGACAATATTTTTTCTTTTTGTAATTTATATAAAATAAAATTGTATAAATAAGTGCCTTTAACTTTAGTTATTAACTTGTCACGTAATGCACTCCCTAACCTCTGGGCTTGACTCCGCCACTGAACATAAGGAGAATTTAGGCGTAGTACTATTGTAACATCATTTACAGATGCATTACCAATATTTTGGCCAACAAGATGAGGATGCCATTACGAAGAAAATGTATGGGGTCTATCTGTTTCATGAGCGGCCTATTAGCTCAGTTGGTTAGAGCGTCGTGCTAATAACGCGAAGGTCGCAGGTTCGAGACCTGCATGGGCCACTTTTTTTTATTCGGCCATTTTTTAATTTTATTTTACCATTCTATTTAAATTTCCACGTTCAAAATTCAAATTTCACCGTTAAAAAATCACCCACAAACAAACAAAAAGAAAATACAAATAACAAATGTCGTCACCATCAAATCACTCTACTTCTACATTTCCGCCTAATATCTACCTACACAAAATACACACACTTACAATATAAACCCAAAAAACACACACACACACACACACATATATATATGTATGTAAATATCTCTACTCACTAGATAAGTACAAAGTCAAAATCAATGGCCGAACCAAACCCAGCACCAGTAACCCCTAACTCCGAGATGGTCCCACCGCCGCCACCGCCGCCCCCGGCGGAGAACAACTTAGGGTTTGGATTGCATCAGTTGCTAACGCAGAGGCCGAAGGTGAGGGTGACAACAGAGTATGACAGTGACAGCGCCGTATTCTTCCACAAGATCTCGTGTAAAGTCCTCGACAGCCTCGCCAAGCTCAAGGTTTCGTTCCAGAACAACGGTAAAGGCGAGGTTTCCGACACGCAGTTGGCCATCACTTCCAAACATTTGTCTTTGCATTACGATCTCGAAGAACACAACGCCCTCGTTAAGGCGTCTTTTGACGTTGCCTCTGGTCTCCATTTCAATGCCTCTCACGATGTCAAGGTAAGCTATCGATGCAGAAATGTGAATTGGTTTACTTTTGCGTGTTTTAGGTTAAATTCGAGGACCTATTTAGTTTTATTTTTTATTTTTAAAAGAAAATGTAAATGTCTCGGCCTCAATAAAAGTAATTGTAATTGTCTCGGGACTCGAATTCACTAGCATAAAATGGCCAATTCGAGTTATTATTTAAACATACAAAAGCTAATATATAAGCCACTCTCATATTAAGTTTCTCACTTTGACATCACAGAAAATGTGGTCTTAAATTTCATTTCATTTTTTACATTGAGTTACTAGAAATTGCAATTCTGTTCTTCTATGTGATTTTGCAAGACTGATGTGTCGTATATTTACAATTTTTTTCAATGTAAAGGTTTTTCCTCATTTTGTGTATGTATAGTTATGTATTTAATACGCCAAATGCTGCATTTTGGATCCAAACTCGATTTCGGAGACAAAAATGGATGTTGCAATATGGAAGAGAGGACCGATTACATGCTTTGTTATGTGATCGTAGGATTTCAGAAATGGATCAGCACTTCTTCTGTCTGTTCTAGTTCAGACAAAAAGCCTCGCTGAAGCTTTGGATAAGCTTCTATAAGAGGCATATAAGATTACTTCTCAAAAAAGAGGCACATAAGATTATGTAGACTTCTCCTGCACTACCTTATTATTTTTCTTTAGCGGATTTATTTTCTGAGGTTTTTCAGTTATTTGAGGAGGTTACTTTCGTGATGTTTCTTGAGCTGAATTTCTTTTCGTATGCTATTTAATGCTGTGATGTGATTTATTTCGTGTTATTTGTTCTATGAGCTCCACTTCCCTTACACTATTATTATAATCTCCAGGCTCAACAAGGAGAGGTTGCAATGGTTGCAGATCTTGCAGGTCCTTTCTACCAATTTCAACTGTCATCTGCTGTTCCATCCATTGGCATGGTGAGAATGACCATTCTTTTAGATTTTTTGTACATATTTCACTATTTTGTGCAAGTCATAATCAAGCCGGCGTTACCGTTTGCAGTAGAAGGTAACATCTCAAGTTTCATAGTTTAAGCTTTAATAATAACTCGGCATCAACTGCTCTAGTTAGAAATGTAGAGCTGAAGCTTTTATGCTTTTTCACAACATTGTATCAAAATGAGCTGAATATATTAAAATATATCTTAGTTTTATATGCTGTAAGTTGCTGACATTTCTTCAGTATTGCACATTTGGATTTATCTATTGTTCTATCAATTATAGGGAAGCACTAACTTCTGGTACCTTCTCATTATTAATGTTGCAGCCCAGAGCAACTGTTAAATTTCCACTCGGTGAAATTTCACTTGAGGAGAAAGATGAGGAGGAAGAGGAATCAAAGAGAATTTTATCCGTCGATGGGATCCTTAAAGGTCAAGTTCTGAATGGAATTTGTACCGCCCTATACAAGGATGAAACTTTTAATTTACGATATTCTTACAAGGTAGTGTCTTTCTCCTCTTCACAGTCCCCAAATAATAGCCTTGGATTTTGGTTTAAGCAATTTGACATTCATTTCTGGATGCTGTATTCCCAATGCTGATTGTTTACATCAGTTTCTTCATAACTTGTGTGAGTTTCCAATGGTTGCAGGATGAGCAAATGACTTTCATTCCAAGCATCTCTCTGCCTTCAAATGCAGTATCGTTTGCATTTAAGCGTCGGTTTGGTCCTTCAGACAAGCTGAGGTAAGTGCTCCTTGCTCTCATTATCCTAAAAACTCCCTCATTGCCGGAATACAGGGTGTGGTTATGTACTTGGATTTTCAAAAATGAATGCTAAGAGAGTTGTGCTTACCTCTAGAATATGCCGTGTATCTACACAATTTGTAAATGAGGAGAACAAATGTGAACCATCAATCCTCAAGACAAGATTTCATTCGACTACGATCCATATGATATCCTAGTATTTGGCATCTTCAGTGATTACAGGAATGAGAGATAACAAGTCTTATCTGGTTGACTATATGAATCTGATGACATCACTCAATCTTGTGGAGGGTCGGGTCATCTTTTCTATTAGCTCCATAAAACACGAGTTCTCATTTGAGTGTCTCCATCCAACTCCCTTTAGGTCTTCCTCGTTGGTAACCTGCAAGCTTCCATACCTTCTAAGCTTCCGAAATTTGCCTGCATGGACATGGCTAAACCAACTCAAGTATTTCCCCCTCATCTTCTCTCCAATTTGTGCCACCCTCACTCTTACTCGAATCACATCATTTATAACCATGCCCTTCTTGATATTGTCACACATCCATCTCAACATCTCATTCAACCAGTGATGTTTTCTCAAATATGTTGGTACTTCACCTTCACCCTTCAGCAATCTGACCTAATATAGCAAACCTGGTCTTACACATTATCGAAATTATTCTTGCAAACCACAAGTGGTTTTATTACTGCCTTACTATACCTAGCAAATGAAAAAATAAAAATATTATGTATGAAGTATATACTTAAAGAGTTTCTACCTCATCTTTGAGCGTGATCTCATCTCAGCCTATTATTCAAATGCAAGAGTCAGTATGTCGTTGCAAGCATTATTGTTATCAATCATTACTTGCAGCCTGGTTTGCTGCTAGTTAAGTACTTATAACTGATTTGGTGTTTTGTGGTTAGCTACTGGTACAATTTTGATTCGAATTTTTGGAGCGCTGTATACAAACACACAGTTGGAAAGGACTACAAATTTAAATCTGGTTATGACTCTGAGGTGCGGCTAGGATGGGCATCTCTCTGGGTAAGTTTTTGTTTGTCTTTTCGTGAATGCCACTAGTCTCTGAGTAAGATTGTTACGCTGCACCACCACACTCAACATCTCTTCCAAATTGGTAAGATGAATTTGTATCTATACTGTTCCATCCCACCCCCCCTCCCCAAATGAAAAAAAGAGCACTTGAGTTGAATTGTTTATGATGCGGGGAGTAGAATATACAATAATGCTTGAAATAATAAATTTTTGAAGTGGGAGGAGTACGAGTGCCGGAGCAAGAGCACAAGAGCATCACTACGAAAATATTTGTAGTATAAAAGTGTCTCTAGAGCACTAATTAATTACAAAAACCCATCTATTAAATAGGTGTCAAAAGTATTGAGACTGTGTTCCATTCCATGGTTGAAAAATAGGTAATTGTGCATGTATATATGTTATATCACAGATGATTAGACGTTTTTCCTATTAGTATATGAGAATATTCAAAATTCAAGTCTAGCAGTCACCAAATTCATTCCTATGAATCCAACTATACAAGTATGAGATATCAATGTAAAGCTAAAGAGTAACTTTTATTATGAGACAGAACTAGGGAATACGGTTATGTTATTTTGTGAACTCTGTCAATCAATATTTTGCTAACTCCATCAGATTGACATTTGTCATAGTTATACCTACAAAGCTAATGAACAAGGCAATGGTTGTCATTTTTCCCATTTTAAAGATGCTTACAACTTGAAGGTATTAAAAGTCATTTTCTGCATTTACATGCCTATTATTTTTCTTTTTGTGCGACTTGGGTCCCCTTCTTTATCTTTATACTTGCATAAACAATCATTACGCAGTACGAGTTCAATGCTTTGAATGCAATTGAAGTAAGCATTGCATTTCCAACTAGGTCTTTGGGCCTTGTGCCGCGAATGAGTAATTACATAATAGTTGCACAGAATTTTGGTCCAGAGCATTAAATCATGCTTTCACCCTTGTCTATTTAGGTTAGTAGAAACCAAGAAAATCTGTAACCCTATTAGCTGCCTCCATTCTCTGCCTCCACCCGCTAAAACCATTAAATAGAAGAAAACAGAACTACTTTATAAATAGAGTGCCAATTAGACTATTTCCTTTGAATAGAGAGATCATATGAATAAATTTGGGTGATAACTGGAGAAACTTGCCAGTCTTGTGCATATTGAGCACCTGGACTACTAAAGCCTGAAAGTCTCTAGTTTGTAACAACCATGTCGAGTTTTATGTTTCAAGTTCCTGTAACTTTGTTTTGTTATATCTCAGGTTAAGCTTGAACACTCTCGGGCTATGCTTGAACACTCTCGGGCTATGCTTAAACACTCTGAGGCTATGCTTAAATAGAATTTTCCTCTGGAGACCATGTCAAGAACTAGGCTTTGGCTGTGCATCAACCCTGCTTTTATAATTTCCTTAGGTTTTCCAATAAAAACCTAATATTCGACATTAATCCAAGAAAAATTTCATCCATTTGCGCTCCTTACTGCGTCAAGTGGTATCAGAGCCAAAGATGATCCACAACTTGGCTCAAATTAGGAGGCGAGAGTTGGATGAACCGATGAAATAAAAAAAACAGCTGAAGTGGATTTGCGAAAGACTTGATTTTCTCATGAAAATGAAGCAAAAGTTCATGATGATATTCAAAAGTCCATCCATGGATCTTCAACATATCGGAAGGTAGTCTCAGATTAACTATATTTTATGACGAATCTGATGTTGATCTATGGAAAAACTATTATTTCGAATTGGAAATCACCCCCAATCTATGATGTTTATCCCAACAAAGTCGATCTCTGACAAAGACGAATCACCTCGATTTTGATCCTTTCAACCCTCTCTAAACTTGGATCAGAAAAGTAATAGAAGGCAACAACAATGATGTCTTCGAGGTATTCAATAAAGAAGTTGAGGCTATTTACCCTACCACTAATGGTCAAGATATGCTCCCTGATCAACACACAACACCTATGTATGACGAATGTCCAAATATAGTGGATTCTAAGTGCTATGCCTGAACATGTAATTACCTTCTAGCTTAACACCTATTTCACCTGAGCCGCCTAAGAACAGGGAACCTTATGGTTCCCGGGAGACAACATTCCCTTTTAAAGTAGGCCTTTTGATTCCAAGAGTGCCTGTGAAGCTGCATCAGCAAGAAATTCCAAGCTTTCATATTGGAAATGGAATTGGTCCTATTTGAAAGTTCTTTTACACATGAAGAAACAGGCTACACTAACATGATTGCTCTTATTATGATAAGATGTTAGGATGTGCTCTCATGTCCCATAAATTTTCACTTCCATGCCTTTGTGACAAGGAACAAAGTCTTCTTTACAAATTCGTACACCAAGATTCATTATGAGTCATATATGTGGTCTAGTGTATCAAATCTTATGAATTAACATGTGAAGCGATGGAAGGATATCTGGACAACCTATTGATTGTGGAAGACAATTTCCTCCTACCCGAGGAGAATTGATACTGAAGGAATTGAAAATCAAAGTGTTGTTCATACTGCACTGTTGTGCGGCTACTGTTCACGCATTGATATTTTTGGGTCAATTACAGTTAGGTCTTTTCTTCCTTTCTAAGTTAAGGTCAGACTTGTGTAATATTTCGTTTCCTTATTGTTTTAGGTGCCTTTTGACAAGAAATTTAGACTAGGGTTTTGTGTTTCTTATAAATTTTAGTGCTAGCTGCAGTGTGTTCACACTCGTATTCTTGATTGATGAAATTTGGTTTTAGTTCTTTGAAGTTCTAGGGTATGTTGAGATCAGCCCCCTCTTCCAGGCTTTTTCCCTTGGCCCTTTAAGAAACTTAGGCTCCGACAAGGATCCAAGACCCTCTTCGTCCTCTTGCACTCTGCGATTCTGTAGTCACGTGGGACAAAGCACATGAAAGTTTTGTTGGCGTTGAAGTCATTTTAGTGAGAAAATTTACAAAATAGGTTGATGATTCAGGTCTTGCTCTAATAGTTATCCGTTATTTAATTGTGCTGTTACTGCTTTTGGTTTAAGACCACTTATTGATAAGGAAAAAGTTGAATGTACACACTTGCAGAAGTGAATGGACTGTCAAAAGGGTTATAGAAACCAAACAGCATTTTATTGGCGAGACAACCCTGTGATATTCGATGTAAAGCTCTTTGTTTGTGTCAGAACTATGTTTGCATCATGCGAAAACTTCCAGAGTCAGCTTTCCTTATAGATTCCATGACCGTTATGTGACTAAATTCCATTTTAATTGAAGCATTACGTGTGTGAAAGACATTGATGACCATGACAACATGTTAAGTATGATGAGTATGGACTGTAATCCAAATTTTGAGTTTGTATCTCATGTCATCGTCTCATGTTTGTAGGTTGGAGACGAAGATGGCCAATCTAAGACTGCTCCTATGAAGATGAAAGTCCAGTTCATGCTACAAGTTCCCCAAGATGATATAAAATCGTCAGCTTTAATGTTTCGTGTTAAGAAGAGGTGGGACATATAACCTTGTACACCAAGGCTTTGTCAACTTTGGTGTTGGTTAAATCAAACTCTAAAATGTTGGCATAGCGTTCTGATGTATTGATATATGTTTGTTCCATATTGGCAAAGGAGAAAAATCACATATTGTTGGTTTATAATCTTGTACCATTATTTATAATGAACCTTTCCCACCGCTCCCCCGCACCAAAGCATTCGTTTACATGGATATGCAATATGAGGATTGGCTCCAGCATTTTCTCTGACCTCTATAAGAAGGGTTCTTAAAAATGGCCTCTATGCTCAAAATGAGTTTCAGCAGACTCCTTACAAGTGTTACTTTAAAATTAGGAGTCTATTTTTTGTGCAAGTTCCCATAGATATATGGAAGTGATTCCTTTTTTATTTTTTATTTTTATTTTTTTTTAAATTTTTGAATTTTGAATTATATATTTATGTATTTTTAATTTTTTTTATTTTATAAAAAGTGCTATTAGAGTGAAATTGCAATAAAAAGTGTCTAAAAAGAGGGATTTTTTGTTTGGCTCCTTACTATAACGAATAAATAAGGAGGTTAGAAAAAGTAAAAATGTCTTAACCATGATCTCGTCTTGTCTCATCTAACCCTCTGGTGCAAGTTAGACTAGCTAGTTAACTTGTACCTCCCCTGCCTTTAGCCTCCATAACTACCCTCATACGTATCTCCCTCACTGTAACCAAGCTCTTTCCTTTTCATTACCCAGCTTTAACTTTCCTCGACTTTCCCCATTGGAATGACAAAGGAAAAACACAAGCATACCCCATATTCTTCTAGCCTGCCTTCCAAAGATTTTTCAAGGTCCTCTGTGACTCCCTTCTTAGATCTTCTTCATCTTAGAACTCCATTCTTGAGATCTCTGGGCTTCCTTTGAGGAGTGACCTTGTTGATGTTATGAATAGCTGGTCTTGTGGCCAGTTGAATCAAGAGGCTCCTCCAATTTTGGATGATGGTGAGGTGTTTCCTTGTTTCCTTATTAGTGCCTCTAAAACCACTAAAGGGTGTGCGGATAGATGGATACCTGTGGATGTGTTAAGAGGATGGTGAATGCAGTTCACGGCTTTATGCCCTACACCTCTGCCATACTAACTATGAAGCTAGAAGCCAGAAGCTAGGTTTCAGGTGCTCCAACAGTGAATCCCTTACATACTTGTGGGCTAACTTGTTTAGATGTACCTCTTTTGAACCTCTTAAACTCTCAAATTCCATAAACCTACGGAAAATAGAGGGTGAATCTACCCGCAAATGTGAAAGAATCTAGAATTAACTTATGGAACAGTTCTTAGAGAGACCATCCCCTTTCACCTTGATCAGGAACATGGTGACTTACAATGGAAGAAGTACAAAAAACTGGATATAAAATCAACTGATAAGGGATTATATTTCTTTAGATTTAAAGCTAACTAGGATTGTGATTTGTGAAACAATTCTCATATAATAATGTTGGCGTGTGAACTACAAGCTATTGCTACTAAGAAGATGGCAACCATGCACCAGGGATTGAGCTCTTGAAGTTCGAATGTTATGCAATTCCTATCTGGGTCAAATGGAAGAATCTGTCCCATGACATATTAGATAGACTCAAAGAGGGTCTAAGCTACGTTGCAAGTGCCATTGGAAAATCCCCTTCAAATGGATCGCACACTTGAATCTAGAATAAGGCTTTTCCTTTGTCAAGATTTGTGTGGAAGTCAATCTCGAAGACCAATTTCCAGACTCGTTTGAACTTGGAAGTGGATGAAGGGAAGATTGTTGATGATATCTAAGTAGAATATACTGTTGTGTAGACCAATCCATGTGGGTTGATAATTATTTTACTTTTGCTTTTTGACCAAAAGAAAAGAAAACAAAAAAAGAAAAAAATAATTAAAAAAAAGAATGGAATGGAGGCTTTTGCTTGTTTTGAAAAAGAGAGAGTGAGTGAACGAGAGAGAGAGAGAGAGAGAAAGAAACAGAGAGAGAAAAACAGTGAGAAAGAGAGCAAAAATTTCAGCCTGCGCCATCTTTATCAAGTCGATGATCGGAAGGTTATTTGTGGTCCGATTGAGCTGAAATTTTGCGTGCATATTCACAACTCTTGGGTCTTCAATCTGAACGGTGGAGATCAGATTTGGAGTTCTCTACAGTCCGTTTTTCTGATGTGAACAGTGACGACGTTTTTTGTGATTTCTTTCCTACTTCTTGGTTTAATCTCTTTTGTTGATGCAATGTTTGCAAGAATATGTTATTCTTGGTGAATGTATTGTGTATGCCTCTAGTTGTAGCTAGCAAAGACTCTCTTGTACCCATTATTTGTTGATAGTGGAAGTTTTTGGGTGGACTACGGTCCCGTGGTTTTTACTCTCCACGTTGGGGAGGTTTTCCACGTTAAAATCTTGGTGTTGCTCTATTTTTTAAAATTTTCAAATTTGTGCATATTGTTGTTGGCTCTATTTGTTGCTTCCTAACAGGTTTATACAAGGTGGGAGGGTGTTATTTCCGCTGTGCATTTGTTGTTTGTGCTTTGATTTCGGGTTTTCTCCCAAAAAAGTGGCCTCAGAGCTTGGTTATTGAATTGTTGTCTTGTGTAAACAATGGAAGTTAATACAAGTAGAATGATATTTTTGAATGGTTTGAATTATGCCATGTGGAAAAGAAAAATGGAAGACTTTTTGTATGTGAAAGATTATTATCTACCGGTGTTTACTACTGAAAAACTGAAAAATAAAACTGATGAAGAATGAAAATTATTTCATAAGCAAGTGTGTGGTTATATCAGGACATGGGTAGATGATAATGTGATGAACCACATTAGTGAAGAAACACATGCACGCACATTATGGAACAAACTTGAAGAATTGTATGCACAAAAGTATGGGAGCAACAAGTTGTTTTTGATAAAACAATTGATAGGTTTGAGATACCGAGATAAAACTCCTATAACTGATCATGTAAATGAATATCTTGGGATTATAAATCAGTTAGCTGCCATTGGAATTAAATTGGATGATGAACTTAAGGGGTTATTGCTTCTTGGTACTTTACTGGACTCATGGGAGACATTTAGAATGTCATTGTGTAACTCAACCCCATATGGTAGAATCACTTTGAATCTAGCTAAAAGTAGATTTTTAAATGAAGAAGCTAGAAGAAAGTCACAAAATTCCTCTTTAGAGTCAGATGCTTTGGTTACTAAATCTAGGGGGAAGAATAAGCAAAAGGGTTCGGAGGAAGTAGTAGAAGCAAGTCAAGAGGGAAGTACAGTAATGTCAAATGTCATCACTGTGGAAAAATGGGTCATATCAAGAGATTTTACAGAATATTGCAAAATGAAAATAAAAACAAAGATAATGATAAAAAGAAAGATGATGATAGTGGTAAAGATCGAGTTGCTACCACTACACAGGAGTTTTTCATTATATATGACAATGATGTTATTAATTTTGCATGTCATGATACATGTTGGGTGATTGACAGTGGTGCTTCTATTCATGCTACTTCTCGAAAGGATTTTTTTATGTCTTATACAGTTGGTAATTTTGGGGTTGTGAAAATGGGTAATGATGGTGTCTTCAAAGTTATCGGTACAGGAAATGTTTGTTTGGAGACCGAACATGGCGGCAAGGTAATCCTTAAAGATGTGAAACATGTTCCTGGCATTCGATTGAATTTGATCTCTGCAGGTAGGCTTGATGATGAAGGTTTTCTCAATACCTTCGGTAATGGTCAATGAAAACTTACAAGGGGCTCTATGGTTCTGTATTTGATGAACTCAAAGGTTTCCAGGAGCATTGTTAATGCAGTGGAGAATGAACTCAAAGATTTCTAGGAGCATTGTCAATGCAGTGGAAAATGAAGATGCAACAGAGTTGTGGCACAAGCGATTGGGTCACATGAGTGAGAAGGGAATTTCAGTTTTATCTAAAAAGAAAATTTTATCGGGACTAACAGACCCACATATGAGAAAATGTGATCATTGCTTTGCAGGAAAGCAGAACAGGGTTTCTTTTCAGAGTCATCCACCTTCCAGGAAGGAAAATGTACTTGAGCTGGTACATTCGGATGTGTGTGGTCCGATGAAAATTAAAACACTCGGTGGTTCCCTTTACTTTGTGACGTTTATTGATGACCACTCCAGGAAGACTTGGGCTTATACCTTGAAGTCTAAAGATTAAGTGTTGGATGTATTCAAGCAGTTTCAAGCATCCATTGAAAGAGAAACAGGAAGAAAGTTGAAATGCATCCGTACAGATAATGGAGGTGAATATTGTGGTCCATTTGACAGGTATTGCAGAGAGCAAGGTATCAGGCATCAAAAGACACTGCCAAAGACACCACAATTGAATGGTGTTGCTAAGAGAATGAATAGAACTTTGATTGAAAAGGTAAGATGTTTGCTTTCACATGAAAATCTACCACATTCATTCTGGGGTGAGGCTTTGAATACAGTTGTTCATTTGTTGAACCTCTCACCATGTATTCCATTAAAGCTTGATGTTCCTAATAGAGTTTGGACAGGGAAAAATGTTTCTTATGATCGTTTGCGAGTCTTTGGATGCAAGGCTTTTGTATACATTCTAAAGGATGAAAGGTCCAAACTTGATGTGAAGACACAACAATGTATATTTGTCAGTTATGGCCTTGAAGAATTTGGTTACAGGCTATATGATCCAGTTGAGAAGAAAATTGTCAGGAGCAGAGATATTGTATTTGTGGAGGATCAAACAATTCAGGACATTGGTAAAGCAGAAAAAGAATTACCTCTACAATTAGATGAATTGGCCGATCTTGATATAGTGCCTTCAACGCCACCAGCAACAGAGCAGGTTGAAGATAATGATCAAGGTAATTTCCCTGATGATGATCAAGCAGAAAGTCCTACACAGGTTGAGGTAGGTGATGATAGTCAGCTTGAGACTCCACCAACAGTTCCACTTAGGAGATCCGTTAGAGACAGACAACCTTCCATGAGATACTCTTCTGATGAGTATATTTTATTGACAGATGGATGTGAACTTGAAACCTTTGAAGAAGTTATGGATGATAAACATAAAAATGAGTGGATGGAAGCTATGCAAGATGAGATGAAATCTTTGCATGAAAATTTCACATTTGAGTTGGTGAAGTTGCCTAAAGGCAAAAGAGCTTTGAAGTACAAATGGGTTTACAGGTTAAAGCAACAAGAAATTCTTCACAACCACGATACAAAGCAAGGCTGGTTGTGAAAGGGTTCAGTCAGAGAAAGGGTTCAGTTAGAGAATGGGTGTTGACTTTGATGAGACTTTCTCTCCAGTTGTGAAGATGTCATCCATTCAAGTTGTTCTGGGTTTGGCTGCTAGTCTTGATCTGGAGATCGAGCAAATGGATATGAAAATTGATTTTCTTCACGGTGATTTGGAGGAAGCAATTTATATGGAGCAACCGGAGGGGTTCAAAGAAAAAGAAAAAGAGGATTATGTGTGTAAACTGAAGAAAATTCTTTATGGCTTGAAACAAGCACCTCAACAATGGTATGAGAAATTTGAATCTGTTATGGGGGAGCAAGGCTACATGAAAACTTCTTCGGACCATTGTGTTTTTACTCAAAAATTATTTGATGATGATTTTATTATCCTGTTGCTATATTTTGATGATATGTTGATTATTGGCAGGAATTCTTCAAGAATTGACAGGTTGAAGAAACAATTGAATATGTCTTTTGCTATGAAAGACTTGGGACCGGCAAAGCAAATTCTTGGCATAAGAATCAATCGAGACACAAATGACAAAAAAATGTATCTGTCACAGGAGAAGTACATCGAGAAAGTACTTCAAAAGTTCAACATGGATAAAGCTAAAGTGGTTAGCTCTCCTCTTGCTACTCACTTTGAGCTAAGTGTTCAACAGTGTCCTTCCACAGATGAAGAAAAAAGAGATATACAGAATGTTCCATACTCTTCGGCAGTGGGAAGTTTGATGTATGCTATGGTATGTACACGGTCAGATATAGCTCATGTAGTTGGTACAGTGAGCCGATTTCTCTCAAATCCTGGGGGAGAACACTAGAATGCAGTGAAGTGGATTATGAGATATCTTCGAGGCATATCCAAATTGAGACTTTGTTTTGGATGTGAGAAGTCTATGCTTGTGGGTTACACAGATGCTGATATGGTTGGAAATGTTGATACTCGTAAGTCTACTTTGGGTTTTTTGATTACCTTTGTAGGGGGAGCTGTGGTATGGCAATCGAGATTGCAAAAGTGTGTTGCCCTTTCCACTACTGAAGCGGAGTTTATTACAGCAACTGAAGCATGTAAGGAGTTACTATGGATGAACAAATTTCTGGAAGAACTTGGGTTTGAGCAAGATAGTTATGTCTTGTATTGCGACAATCAGAGTGCAATACATCTTGGTAAGAATTCTTCATTTCATTCAACATCGAAACTTATTGATGTGAGGTACCATTGGATCAGGGATGTTTTGAATTCAAAGTTGTTGAAACTTGAAAAAGTTCACACAGATGATAATGGCTCCGATATGTTGACGAAGGCGTTGCCAAGAGAGAAGCTTGAGATATGTAGTTTGGTTGCCGGGTTGATTGACCCACCCACATGAGTTGGTAGGGGAGTTTGTTGTGTAGACCAACCCATGTGGGTTGGTAATTATTTTGCTTTTGCTTTTTGACCAAAAGAAAAGAAAACAAAAAAAGAGAAAAACAATAAATAAATAAAAAAGAATGAAATGGACAGACCATAAACTTGTTTTTGAAAAAGAGAGAGTGAGTGAACGAGAGCGAGAGAGAGAAAAATAGTGAGAAAGAGAGCAAAAATTTCAGTCTGCTCCATCTTCATCAAGTCAACGATCGGAAGGTCATTTGTGGTCCAATTGAGCTGAAATTTTGCGTGCATGTTCACAACTTTTGGGTCTTCAATCTGAATGGTAAAGATCAGATTTGGAGCTCTCTACACCCCATTTTTCTGACGTGAACAATGACATTATTTTTGGTGATTTCTTTCCTACTTCTTGGTTTAATCTTTTTTGTTGATGCAATGTTTGCAAGAATATGTTATTCTTGGTGAATGTATTGTGTATGCCTCTAGCTGTAGCTAGAGAAGAGTCTCTTGTACCCATTATTTGTTGAGAGTGAAAGTTTTTGGATGGACTATGGTCCCGTGGTTTTTACTCTCCACGTTGGAGAGGTTTTCCACGTTAAAATCTTGGTGTTGCTCTATTTTCTGGAATTTTCAGATTTGTGCATATTGCTGTTAGCTCTATTTGTTGCTTCCTAACAGGTTTATACAAGATGGGACGGTGTTATTTTCGCTGTACATTTATTGTTTGTGCTTTGATTTCGGGTTTTCTCGCAACATATACTTGGATACCACACTTCTGCTTAGCGTGTTAAGGCATTTGGGCATACTAAATCCAAATATCCAAAGGAGAATTCTGTCCTAGCTCCTCAACAACAATAGGAATTAGTCAAGAACCAGATTGTTCCTACACCTTAGGTGGAATCTTCTCATGCCACAAAAAGGGAAGGAAATATAATGGGTCAGTCTAGGAAGGTAATAAAAAGACTCATCCCCAAGTATACAACCTGGTCCTTTTAAGAAGTCCCAAAATACTACAAACCTCTTCGAGGTGCTTGATAAATTTGGAAATGAAGTCTCTAACGAAATCCAATCGAAAATGCTTGTCTCTAGCACTTAAGTCATTGGGGAATACCCCAAAGCTGTCTATCTTCATCCTTCCCCAAACCCCGCATGATTAATGAGCTTGATATTTTTGGTATGTGAGGGTTTAATAAGCTACAAAAGCAGTTAGAAGTTGCCAGATGCTTAGGAATAAAGGCGTAAACAAACATTTGCTACCTTTTTGAAATGAGAATAAACCAGAACAAAGCCTAGAAAGATTGAAATTGAAATCAATTATGACAGAGACCCTTTTTGTCGCATATGGATCTTTTTGGACCATACAAAGGTCATTGTTAAGAAAATCGAATCAACCAGTCAAGCTATCCTTTGTGAATTTTTGACCTGCGACAATAAATTCTTTCGACAAATGATCGTAACTCAGTGTGTGTATAAAAAGTATGTAAAAATAACCAAGTTTTAATAACCCGTAAGTTCATGGATCATGTAGTATAGTGTGCTTTGAGTACGGAGTCGAATTCTTCAGGAAAGCTCGTAAGTTAGTTAGTTGATAGTGCAGTAAACGTGACAGTTTGTAAATGAATTGGAGTATCGTACAGGAGGGATGATGAGTGTGTAGGTTTGTATGATGAGTGTGTGTGTGTGATGATGTGTCTGATTGTGTGATGGTAGATGTGTTAGAAGAATATGGAGAGGGAGAGAAAAGAGGACGAGAAGAGGCGTATAAAAGTAATCTAATTATATTTTTAAATTATTTAATAGAGTTACACATTTATTACATTTGACTATTGTAATGGAATAATAATTTAATGGTCGAAATAATATGGTAGAAATAACAAGTATCAATGAAGGTAAATATTATGCATATATTAAGCGGACTTAACCCTAAACTTTTTCTCTCAACTTTTTTTACTGACGAATTATTTTTAGTTTTAGATATTCAATTAAAATAGATTCAATTAATTCATTGTCAAGAGATTTATATAGTCGACCCCACATAGTGGGACAGTAGGACAGAGCCTAGTTTGGTTTGGTTTAGTTTATATAAAGTATTACTGATACCCGATAGGTTGTATCGTTGCACTACATGCTCCCAGTTTCCACAAGAGTTTGGAGGTTTCGAGTTTTGTAATTTGAATGCAGGAATTCATTTTGGATTAATGCTATGACAATGTAGTTACAATTTCAGATTATTCGTGCATATGTGAAATTAAAATCATGGTCACCAGTTGAAAAAGTAACATTCTTGGCTGTATATTTTTTCATTGGCGTAGATTGATAGCGAGTGTACTACTCATTCGGAAAAAAGGGGAAATGCTGACGTTTGCTGTCTTTATATATTTTGTTGATATTGACAGATAATTTTTGCAACAAGCAACTGCTTTTTTAGTATTTGAGAGAGTGATTGTGTTCTGTGTAGCTTGGGGTCTTTGTTTCTACTTTCTCACTGATGAAGATGTATGCACTTTCTCCCTTTTATCTAGTCCCATCTTTAGCATGCACTTTTAATTCCAATTGCAGTTTCAGAATTCCGGGCTAATTAATGTTCACATTTTATTTTTGTCCTTTTTGGGGGGACTTGGTTGTTTTGCAGACTTGAAGCTAATGCTGGTGCGCTTACTAATTTTGAAGTGCTCGACTTTCTAAGATCCAGAGGTGCTGGAAAAGATCCTTCAAGGATTATAGCTGCTGTAGCACAATCTGAATTCAAGGTCTGTGTTTACATCACTGAAGCACATTATGTTTCATCACTGAGATCTCTGTGGTTGATATGTCAAATTTTACTATAGGTTTATGATTACCTGGAGCAAACTGCGGCTTGCAACCAAACAAGAGAGATCATCAATGAGTTTGTGGATAAGTCTAAGAAATATGATCTTGCAAAAGCTGAGATTCTCAACACCATTAACATTAGACCATCTTCTCTCGTTGAAATTGATCCGGTAATCGTTTTCACACGCTTCTGTTAATGTTTTCATTCAATTGATTGCATAACATTCTTGTCCTGTTATTACAACGGGTTGAACATATGTTTCATTCGAACACCACACAGTTTGATTTCTGTTAATTTTTTCATTCAATGCGTTGTTTTGCGTATTAAGAATGTTCAAAATTATCCGCTAATAACAGTGCTCATCACATAAAATTCTCATGTGTTATAACATTGTAGTTGTGCAGTATGCAAGACCATTGCTATAATCTGCAACAATTGTCTGAAGGATTGAAGAGTTCCATTTTGTACCCTCTTGTTCAGTTTCAGTTTTTGCTCCATAATTTATGGTTTACCTTTCCCGACACTAACACTATGAAAAAATCGGTCCTAGGAAATAGAAGTTTCATTAGTCCTGGTTCTGACTTCTGACCATGCCTTCCCACAAGGAGCTGACTTCCAGCTCAAACGACTGCCACCAGAAGGTTTAGTGGCAGTCAGGTTGTATATATATGAGCACAATATTCATCTTTCTCAATCTTTTTCTTCTTTGACTGGCAACAATAGTTGTATTACCTAAATTATTTAAAGAGACAAAAAAGAGATCTTAGAGAACTTTGACCACCACTTCATCAATCTGCATCTATTCATCTATATATATAAGCATAGGTGTGGTTAAATTGGCAGAAAAAGATGTATTTATCCTACCGTCAGGACACATACCTCTGCTGAAGAAAAGAATGATTCGTCTTCCATGAAATTGCATTTTATTAATAAGAAGATCAAGCTTCAATGCGTTAGTTAAAACGTAGGCTGATTGTCTATAGGAACAGTCTGATTTCATGAACCGGCTGTCATACTGTAGTGTGAATGTCCATGAGGGCAGATACCACATCCATAACATGCTCTGTCCATACTTGATCAAATGTTGTCTTTGACTTAAATTTTGAAGAAAAGACCTTTCGAGTAATTGATTCATCTCTGTTTTGCTCACTGTGTGCAGATTATAGAGGAATGTGAGAAACGTTTTGGTTCAGGTGTGGAAGAGTTGGTAGAAATGGTGGTTCAGGTGTTGCCACCTCCACCAAACCAGATGGAGTCTGATGAGGGAACTGGCGAGGAAAAAGAAGGAAAAGAATGACAAACTCACTGAAGTGTAAGCTAGAGACTGGAGTATAAATTTGTTGATATGAACCTTTGCCTAATTATCAATAGCATTCAAACTAATTAATATAATCATTTTCATAGGATACAAATTCAGACATAGAAATATCTGAATTTCTACATTCTCAAAGATGTTTGTAGCTTTTTTTGTAGCTATTATGAAGAACACCCTGAAGAGTTCTGGTGTTTTCTTGGATCAACAAAGTTGGTCTCTGTCCATTTTATGGTTTAAAGTTTAAACCACCACTGCTGTGATTTGTGAGTTGTGTTATGTATAGTTTTTCATCATCGGTGGTAGAGGTGACATTTGGGCTAGCCCAGCACGGTTTAATTGAATCGTGAGTTGAGAAAAATGAGTCCGACTTGATACAGATGTTTAGTGGGTTGTGTTCATTTCTTATAATATAGGACCCACATCGGCCTACGAGCCCGTCACCATGGGCCAACCCACTTTGTATTTTGTGATTAGTGTATTTTAAATATAATATGTATATATATATATATACAAATACATATACATATACAAACACCAATATATATATTGGATTTGATAGTTGGATTAATAATTAAAAAATTTAAATTTAAACTTAATTTTTTTTAAAGAAAAGTTAATTTAACTATTAATAAGATAATATACAAGTTGATTGATAACATTAACAATTAATATAAATAATAAAATATTACATAACAAACTACAAGTTAATGAGGTACGAGTACATTAGTGATATAAATATAAAGATAAAACATTACATAAATGTCTGAGGAAAGTTATTGCAAAAGTTTTTTATTTTGTTATGCTCTTTGTACGGGTATTGAGCTTGCTGGTAGTGGTAGTGGGTTTGGCGGTGACATATTTTGAATTGTCACGCGAGGAAAAAGATAAGATTAACAAAAGAAGACGAGAAAGATATGCCTCATTATTTATAGAAAAAAAACATGAACTTTTTTTGCAATGGAGTACAAAAAGGAAAGAAGCGCAAGTTCAAAAGCAATGTTCTTCATGTTTTGGAGATGGTATATAAATCTCTCTTTGCTTTCTGTCTTAAGAAATCGCCTACTCTTATTTCTCATTCGTGAGAAAATTTTCTTCATTTTTATTTAGTCTCAGGTTCTAAATCAGAAAGTGCAAATAAAATCGAACCTACTTTTTTGCTAATGGCCACTTTTTGTAAGGATGATTTCCGTACTCTCTTGTAATGATATATTTGTTAACTAATGTTACTCACCACTTCTCTGTACTTCAAAAACCACTACAATATATAATTGCGTTAGTTGTACCGGTATTCCCTTATTGCTATTGTATTCGTTATCTCCTTTAATTCACAAATAGCATTTACAACTTGTTTGGATTGCTTTTTTTAAAGAAAAGTAAAGGAATGGGAGGGATTAGAGAATCTTTCTCTTTGTTTGAATTGTATTTTCAAATTCAATAAAAGATTTGGAGGGATTCTAAAATTCTTCCATTTCCTTTAATGAGAAGGATTTTACAATCCTTCCAATTTGGGGTAAAATGGAGGGAAAGGAAAGGAAAATGAATAAAAAGACTAATTTATCCTTAATTCTTTTTATGATTATCTTATAAAAAGGATAATAAGGTGATTTTTCATCTAAAATTATCATTTCCTTTCCTTTACTTCTCCAATCCAAACAACAACTTGTAAATTTCTTTCATTTCCTTTCTCTTATTATTTTTTTGCAATCATATTTTTTTTCCTTCCTTTCCTTTATTTTTCTTCCTCTACCTTACTTTCCTTTCCTTTCCCATGTACAATCCAAACTGGGGGTTAGTTCTACAAATATTTCCTAATTGGTATTGTACATTATCTCATTGTAGTCAAACATCTTTTTGCTCAATTGTGAAGTTTCTTGCAATTGCATTAAATTTTTAATATTTGTGTAACTCACAATATATATATATATATATATCTTAATATAATTTCATTGGGTTTAGCCCGTGCATTTGCACGTGCAGCCACAACTAATGCACGGGTAGCTACAACTAGTATTATATAATAAAAGAATATGAAGGGTTAAAATTGTCCAAGCATGTATATTTGTAGGTCGTCATTGCTATAGCATACTTGTACTATGTTCTAGCAATATTGTATGTCTTATTTTTGAGACCATAATGCCCTTTGGATAAAGTTGACAACTCATACATATTTATAATTCATAAATGCATTAAGAAGATTATACCTTATTTTAATAATTTTGTACTTTTATTTTTATGACCATAATACCCTTTAGTATCTGACAAGTTTACTTTACTTTTTCTTATCTTCACACGTCTTTCTCACAAACACACGATCGGCTTCATAAAGTTTCTCCTGAAGTTTCTTCAGTTCTCTTTCTGTTTGTTTCTCCTCTCTGCATACACACACACATACTCACGCAGAATAATTTTTGAATCTTACTCCAGACGCTGCGTCTCGTCACAACACACAGTATCGCAAAGGATTTCGCAGGTTTGTTGCTTGAATTGTTTGGGTTCTTTGATTTAAGGTAAAAAAATTTGTAGCTTTCAAATTTTACCTTTTTAAAACTTTTGGTTATGGTTTTGGTCTTTACTATATTCTTTAGAAGAGAATTTTACACACCCACCCACGCACTCACCCACCCCTTTCTTTCTCCCCCTTCTTCTTCAATCTCTATTTTGTTTTCCTTTATTAACGTTACACACAAACTGAGAAACACACATTTGTTAATGATTTCGTGGGTCTGTTGCTTGAATCGTTCGGTTCTTTGCTTTGATGTAAATAAGTTTGTAGCTTTGAAGTTTTAGCTTTTTAAAAGAAAATTTGTGTCTTTTTTCTTCATTTTCTTTTCTGTTTATGAATTTAAGTGTATTTGTTGGTGATTTGTGTCATTGGTTTCCGGTATTCCCCAAGAACATCTTTGCCGAAAGGTAAAATTTCCATTTTTATTTGATTTGAGTTAAATTATATATATTGCATGTGCGTGTGTGTATTGGTTCTATACCCAATTCATAACTAAAAAGTTTCTCTTGTAGAATTAGGCTTTGGAAGTTGATTTGAATTTTCTCAAAACTTCAATTTTTATTTACTTTGATTTAAATTATATATTATATGTATATTGTATCTAATGTACATTTATATGTGTGTGTGTGTGTGTGTGTGCGTGTGTGTGTATGTGATGAATGAATTTATACAATTAGGGTTTGGAAGTTGAATTGAGTTCCTATTTCCTTTAAAGTCGAAAATTTATTTGTTTAATTCCTTATTTTGATAGAATTCAATGAGTAGAGTCGGCAAAGTTGATTTATTTTGTATTACTTTGGTATTAATTTAGTGCAGAGTTTGTTGATTTTATTTTAATAGAATTTGGTGAAAAAATTAAATTTTAGATCGTGATTTTTTCGCCTGCTCGAACTGCTACACAACAAGGATCAGGAAAAGTTGAAAGATGGAAAATCAATTTTCTTTCGACACACAAGTATGTTTTATTTTTTTAGTGATTTCGATTGCTTAGGTGTAATTCTAATGAAACATTATAATGCTGCATTGTGTAAACTTAATTCATTTTCTTAGGTGATGCGGTAGCTAATAAGCATGTCGTTTTCTAATAATATTGGGGATTTATTTTCTCATTGTGAAAAAATAAAGTAAAATGGACCAATGTAAATCTTGCTCATTTTGGATTTTTATCTTTACGTTTTGGGTATAATTTGGAAGTTGAATAATACCTTATTTTTCTGCTGGTCCTAGAATATGTTGGTCATTGTCCTTATGGATATCTTTGCCTTCTTAGTACATTAGAAGTTACCGGCACCATGAGATCTAGATTTTGGTATATATGAAAGTGTATTCGTGTTTAACATTTTGTAATTGAAGACTGATTTGTTAGCAAGGAGGTCATTTTAATTTGTAAAATTTTAATGTTATCAAGTTGAAAATGGTTTGGTGGACAATGGTGCAAATTTTTCACAGCCTGGACCTTAAATGAGGAAAAGTTTATTCGCTTCACTTCTACTTAGCCATGATGCAGCCTCGGTCATTTCCTTTCCTATCTCAGTTCATTTTTACAATGTTTCTCTATATCAATTATTAGATGTTGATGGGTTTTTGTTCTACTAGCATTTCCTTGACTCATTTTTTAATTATGAGTTCCAATGTACTATACTTTTACAGTCATGTTATTAAAATTATTATCATTGTTGTAGATGGGAAAATCCATTAATGGGTTGGCCATCCATAGGTGACCCATATGCTAATGTTGGTGAATCAACATTGAGTTTTGATAGTGAAGAAGCTGTAAAAGAATTTGCTGAGAGACATCGTTGGGATTTTACGGTAGGGCTCTTTATACATTGTAAATTTGTGAAGTTTGCTTGGGCTTGGGGTCTTTTCTTCCTGTTACAATTTTTCAGGGAAAGAAAAACACTTTGCACGTAAGAATGCAAATTTAATGGAGTCTCATATTTGGAACCTTGCAGGTCAATCAAGGTCTTTTTTTTTGTTTTAAACAGAGGCTTGGTTGAATTTTAGGCGATAGGTTTGCAATCCCTAGAATTAACATTCGTCTCATAGTTAGAAGAAAGAGAAGTTTATAGTAGTCATAAATATGAAGATTAGTAATATGTTGGTATAAATCTGGTAGCATAATGCTTACTGAAAATGAATCACTTTTTAAAGAGGATATTGGAAAGCTTAATAAACTGGGCTATGTTTCTTACTGTGAGTTCCACTTAGAACCAAAACATATGTGGATCTTTAAGTTTATTAAGCAAATGAGCAGGTTATTTGTGGTTGTAGACTTAGTAGAAGGCTTCTTAGTGTCGTATTCCCAAGCCTATGAGTTCCACTACATCCTTTATTGTGGAGAAAATGAGGAATTCCACGTAACATTATGTACAACCACTTTATCCTTCTATTGAGTCTTGTCGCTCTACCCATTGTGTGGATCGTATCTCAAGTTTACCTTCTCTGCATCGTCCAAACCTTTGAGTTATAGTTTAACTATAGGTTGATTTCATCATACATTTAGGGTTATAGTTTAACTATAGGTTGATTTCATCATACATTGAGGATACAAATTGTTCAAACCTACTAATCATCCCCTGGAACCTTGTAGTTCTCAACGTCAACATATATAACATTCCTTTTTATGATTCCATATCAACTCATAGGTGGTTATCTTATGCATACAGCTCACACAAACAAAAGTATACTGTTATTACCCAAGTCCTTTAAGGAAGTTCTAGTTCTCCTTTAAATTGTACACACCTGAGTTCTTCCGCTATCGAATCTTCACATTTTGCTTCTGCTATGTGTTCAATATTCTTTTGTTACATGAAGTTATATCAGACAGCGACAAGAAGATTGAATACCTTCTCTTTGGATTGTCTTTTAGCCTGATTTAGGTTTGGAAATCTTATCTATAGAATATACTGACAGAAGTAACTTTATTTTAGTCATGTGGATGTTTCTAAATAAAATATTGAACGAGGCATTACAGGATTTAAAGGAATTGGCATAAACATTTGAACTATACATTTCTCTAGTTATTAAGTATTTTTTGCGAGGTAGTGAGATAATATGTTTTTGATACTTGTTCCAATTCTCTAGACCTATTTTATAAGTTTAGAGGCTGCAATCGGTCTGCAGTCTCTATAATTCTATTGCTAATATTTATATTGTTGAAGTTATTTTAAGGTTAGGTTGTTAAAGTGATCTAGTTGTTCTCTTGTAATGAGTTCATTCTCCTGACCTAAGATTTTTATCTACTTTTGTTCATGTATAAGGGAACATCTACTTGGTCCTTCTTTCTTTGCAATATTATCCTGTACACTATCAAATTGATACCTAGTATGATGTTATAATTGTAGATTTAGCATGATATTTATTCACTAATTAGATTGCATGTGCTAGAATTACCGGCTGCTATTCTTCTCTACCATACCATTGTTTCATATTTTACTAGTGTCTTTTGGCATCTAGAAGATGGACGCCACAAATCTGATTTGATGAATACAGCTTAAAGTTTTGAGTTGTTTACTCATGATTGTTGTCAGTTTTTCATTTTGCACATTCAGTAAGAGGTCATTAAAACTAACACTTTTTTAATTTTGGTTCTAAAACTTTGCAGGATCCCTCTTTTTGGAAATAACCGCTAGGCCCCTGCATCTCTATATATATTAGTTTTTGTTATTTGGATCCTATTTACACGAAATCTTGGATCTTGAAACTTTTTTGGAACATTTATTTGACAAACAATAACATTTGTAGATTTTCATGTCTCTACATAAACCCCCACTTCTAAGACTTCTGTTTAACAATGTCTCGTGCATGAGAAATGCCCAACAAATCTTGCGCCATGTAAAATGTCTCACTCCATGATGGCGGTGCACTTGTTCTGACAGGCACTAATTGATAATGATAATCTTTTAGTTTGGTTTTATCTTTCTGTTGAAATCATTTATCTGTACTTTATCTAGATAGGTCTTGTACAGATTTGTGTAGGTTTAGGTCTCTTTGTACTCCGTATAAATTATACGTTTGCACAAATGAGAAATATAGAAAAATATTAACTATTCTTTCATGGTATTAGAAGTCTAAAGACTTGCGTTTCGATCCTCTCTCTCAAAATAATTCTTCCGTTCCCTACCATGCAGACATAGCCAAAGCAATACACCACACAGTACTCGCGTAAGGAGCATCGCTCCTCTCTCTCACGATAGTTGTTCTCTGTCCTTTCACATTAGATTACTTCTTTTCCTCTTTTCCCAGCGTACCTACTCCCTTGGCCATTGTCCCTTTCTCTACTTTTCCTTTTTCACATGGCAGACTCATCATTGTCCTCATTTTCTCTCCCTACATATAACGTTAAGGCTTTTGTAACGTTGGCTTTAGCCAACACCAACTATTTAAGTTGGAAATCTCAAATGGTTGATTTCTTAACTTTTAATGACCTGATGAAGTATGTTGACGGCACTGTCCTACCTCCCACAAAAACTTCCGCAATGTCATCCTTGACCTCTGATATATCTCAGTCTACCTCTGCTGTTTCTTCGGTTGAATGGCAACGTTTTAACAGTTTCATTAAAGCTTGCCTTACAGCCACACTCTCTGAGTCTTTTGTTCATTATTACCAAGGATTTGACACTGCTCATGACTTATGGGCATCCCTTCAAGAGTCTTTCGTGCATCAGTCTCTTGCTTTCCGCTCTGTTTTCCGCTCTTAGCTTCGAAATCTCAAAAAAAATTCCCTAACGATTTCTAACTATCTTAATCGAATTCGCCTTTTGTCGTCCTCTCTTGCTGCTATTGGAGATCCAGTTTCGGATTCCGATCTTGTGCTCACAACCTTGAATGGTCTCCCAAAATCGTACAGGCCTTTTGTAACATCCATTGAGAATCTCGAAAAAACTCCTTCCTTTGCTCAACTCCGCGCGAAATTGCTTACCCATGAACAACGCGTCCTCCTTGATTCTGAGGATGTTCTATCTACAGAACAAAATTCGGTCACAACTCTTTTCTCTCACCATTCCTCTTCTCCTAATTCCAACCCAAATATACCATCCTCCCAAAGTTCCTCTAAGCCGCCTCATACTAATTACTCTCCCAAGAACTCCACATCTTCCACCAATAAACAGTCAACTCAAAAATCAACAGGCGGGTATCGTGGCAAATGCCAAATTTGTCAAAAGCACGACCATTCTGTTTCTCGTTGTCGCTTTCGGTATGCTCCGCCTCCCACCTCTGGCTCTCAATACCAATTTGCTGGATATCATACTCAACAATCTTCTCTTCCTCCGTTGCTGCCAACTCCTGCGCCTCAATCATGGATTCCTGACTTTGGAGCTTCCTCCCATATGACGAATGACTCTACCTTGATTCAAAATCTTCAACCGTATCATGGATCTGATCATGTGTTTGTTGGCGATGGTAAGCCCCTCTAAATCCATAATTTTGGCACTTCTTTCTTTTTCAATTCCTGTCGTTCTTTCTCACTTAAAAATATATTGCATGTTCCTAAGATTACTCGTAATCTACTCTCTGTGTCCAAGTTTACTCATGACAATAAAGTCTCATTAGAGTTTTTTCCTTCTAAATGTGTTGTTAAGGACCTCCGCATAGGGACGCCTCTCCTTCAAGGCCCCGTTGAGTCCCACCTTTACAGTCTTCTAGTTCCAGTATCAACTCCTAATTCTACCTTTGCTGTATCTGGCGCCTCCTCTGCCCTCTAGCATGACTGACTTGGGCACCCTTCCAAGAACGTTTTGTCTTCTATGAAGTCTCAGAATCTCTTAGATTTTTTCTGATTTTCTTAAATTAAATAAAGTTTGTACTGCCTGCATGTTGGGCAAAAGTCATAGATTACCTTTTACTCCTTCTAGTCATAGGTCTAAATTTCCTTTAGAAATCGTGCACTGTGATGTTTGGGGTCCTGCCCCAGTGCACTCTTGTTCTGGTTTTCAATATTTTGTACTGTTCATAGATGACTATAGTCGCTACACGTGGCTATATCCTCTTAAAAATAAAAGTGATGTTTTCACTTGCTTTGTTTGCTTTAAATCTCTAGTTGAGAATATTTTTTCTTCACGTATTAAATATTTTCAATGTGATGGCGCACGCGAACTTACTCAAGGACAGCTTGCTACTTTTATTACTCAAAACGGCATTCAATTTCACATCTCTTGTCCTCATACACCACAACAAAATGGCCTTGCTGAACATAAAATCAGGCATATTACTGAAATGGGTACAACCATTATGTTTCACTTTTTCATGCCCAAACAATTTTGGCTTGAAGCTTTTACCACTGCTGTATTTCTAATTAATCGTCTTCCGACACCCATTTTAGAAAATAAATCTCCTTTTTTGCTTTTATATAATCAAAATCCTGATTATTCCTTTCTTCGAGTATTCGGTTCACGTTGTTTTCCTTATCTTGGGGCTTATAAACAAGACAAGCTTAGTCCAAAATCTGAAGCTTGTGTGTTTGTGGGATATAGCGATAATCATAAGGGGTATATGTGCTATTCTCCTCAACTAAATCGTGTGTTTATCTCTAGACATGTATTATTCGATGAAACTGAATTTCCCTTTCGTGTCTTGAACTCTGGGCCGCAAACGTCTCACTCGTCCTTTTCTTCCTCGTCGTTTTCCTCGTTTTTTAAATCATCCCAGTCTGTCCCTTCACAGTTAGAGACTTTTTCAATTTTTCCACCTTCTCGCGTGTCTTCTCCTGCGTGTATCATAACGCATGCTACGTCTCCATCACCTGCATCATCTACTGCTATGGTTACTCTGCCTTTATCAATAAATTCAACTTGCGCGGGTCCTACTCAACTAATGCACTCTACAATAACTCCAACTCTCTCTCCTCAATTCGGTCCTACACCATTACTGGACTCTATTTCTTGTCTAATTTCCACTCCTACAATGCATATGTCAGCACCTTCTACTCCTACTGGGCCCGTGTCCTCATCTCCTAGTATTTCTCCATCTATTCATTTAATGCCTGCTTTTCATTCCTCTCCTTTACGCGCTAACAATCAATTGTTCCCATGTTCTCCTATAGCTTAAAATTCGCAGCCTCAGTCTTCCAGTATACCTAATACTCAATCGTCTCCTACAGTATCTGTACCGCTAACTACTTCGTCTCTTCCTGTGGTATCACATTCTGTTGCGTCTGGTTCGTCTCATTCTATGACCACACGTTACAAGGACAATACTCTGAAACCAAAAACATGGTCTGACTTTGTTTCTTTCAATGCACAAACTGACTCTGTAATAGAGCTAACCACGTATTCTCAGGCTAAAAAATTTTCTTGTTGGAGAGCTGCAATGACAAATGAGTACAATGCTTTGTTACAAAATGGAACTTGGGATTTGGTTCAGAAACCAGTTGGTGCTAATGTGATCGGGTGTAAATGGGTTTTTCGTGTCAAGCGTCACTCCGATGGTTCAATTGATCGGTATAAAGCTCGACTAGTTGCCAAAGGGTATAGTCAAGAAGCAGGCCTCGACTATTCTAAAACTTTCAGTCCGGTTGTTAAACCCACTACCATTTGAGTTGTCCTTTCTATTGCTGTATCCAAAGGTTGGGCCTTACGCCAATTGGATATCAATAATGCATTTCTACATGGTCTCCTTCATGAAGATGTATATATGGCTCAACCTACTGGCTTTGTCCATCCCTCATATCTACACCATGTGTGTAAGCTACGTAAGGTACTCTATGGTCTCAAACAGGCTCCGCAGGCATGGTTTTCTAGGCTCAGTTCTTTTTTGTCGCATCTTGGTTTTGTCGCCTCCAAATCAGACTCCTCTCTATTTGTTTATGTTCATCGTGAGGTTCATGTGTTCCTATTGGTGTATGTTGATGATATAGTGATCACTGGCAGTTGCTCCTCCACAATTGAATCCATCACCATGGCTCTTAATCGGGAATTTGCATTAAAAGATCTTGGAAAATTGTCATTCTTCTTTGGTGTCCAAGTTCAATACTCTTCTCATGGGATTTTGTTGAGTCAGCAGCAATATATACCTGAGTTACTTACTCGTGTTAAACTTGATGGTACCAAGTCTCTCTCCTCTCCTATTGCTCCTAACCAGCAGTTATCTCAACATGTGGGTGATTCGTTCTCTGATCCTACTCTCTATAGGAGTGTTGTTGGTGCTCTACAGTATCTCACGCTTACTCGTCCAGATATTGCTCTCACTGTTAATAAAGTGTGTCAGTTTATGCATCAACCGACTGAGCCTCATTGGACTGCTGTGAAGCGTATATTACGGTACCTCAAGGGTATTTTTTCATATGGTATATCTATTACTGCCTCTTCTGGGTTGTACCTTCATGCATATTCAAACTCGGATTGGGCGGGCTGCCCGGATGACCGCAGAAGTACACATGGATACTGTATATTTCTTGGAAAAAATCTCATTCCTTGGTCAGCCAAGAAACATACTACTACGGCTTGCTCCAGCACTGAGGCCGAATACAAAGCTATTGCGTTTGCCACATCTGAGCTATGTTGGCTTCAATCCCTTCTCTCTGAGTTACATATTCATTCAGTTTCTCCTCCCACCTTATGGTGTGATAACATTGGGGCTACATATCTCACTGCCAATCCGGTTTATCATGCTCGTACCAAACACATAAAGATTGATATTCATTTCGTACGAGAAAAGGTCGCCTCCGACAAGTTGAAAGTCTGTTTTATTTCCATCGTTGATCAATTGGCTGATATTATGACTAAGGGCCTCTCAATTGCTCGTTTTCATATGCTTTGTTGCAAGCTCATCGTTCGTGATTCGGTTTCGCTTGAGGGAGCATGATATTGATGGTCCTTTAGTTGTTTTTATCTTTATGTTGTAATCTTTTATCTATACTTTCTCTAGATAGGTCTCATACAGATTTGTGTAGATTTAGGACTCTTTGTACTCCGTATATATTATACATTTGCACAGATGAGGAATATAGAAAAATATTATCTATTCTTTCACTAATGGTTCGGGCAAAACCACTTCTTGTGCATGTTAGCCGGGTTTTCCAAACCATCAGCTGGTGAGATACTCTGGAATGGTCGTAACATCACCGATTCAGACATTTTTCATCAATACAAGCTTCAACTTAATTGGCTCTCTCTGAAGGATATGCCATCAAAGAAAAGTTTACAGTCCTTGACAATGTTCAATGGTTTGAAGTTGTTGAAGGCAAGCAAGAGAGGTCCATGCCTGCCCTGGAGCTTATGGGGCTCGGGAAACTAGCAAAAGATAAAAGCAAAAATGCTCTCCATGGGTCAAAGAAAAAGGGTACAACTGGCAAGGTTGTTGGCGATTGATCGTCCTATTTGGTTGTTTGATGAACCTTCTGTGGCTCTTGACGACGATGGTGTGAAGTTGCTCGAGTATATTATTGCAGAACACAGAAAGAAGGGTGGGATTGTCATAGTGGCCACTCATCTGCCTATTAAGATGGAAGATGTCATGATTCTAAGATTGCCACCAAGGTTCCCAAGAATAATGACGTTGGTCAATACGTTTGATTGAGGTGGATTGGATTGATAGAATACTGTATTATTATTATTATTATTATTATTTTTGAGGGTTTGAAGCTTTTAGAAGGTATTCTTTGTTTTTTGTAGTCTTTTAACTTGGAACATTTTAACAAAATATAGTTCAAGTTTCAGCAGGTATATGTTAAATTTGTTTCTTTATTCTTTTTTTCCAAGTAAAATTACTAATTGTGACAATTGAGGTAAGAGGAAAATATTTTGGTTTAAAGCAATTTTATTAGTTTGTATGGTAAGCAGTAATAAGCAGATGGATGAAGATGGTCCTTAACATCATCTATATCTGATACAATAATGTCATCTTTCAGTTTTGTCTCTCTCTCCCTCTTTTGATGCAGCCCACAAGGATAGTGCATGTCAATCAATTACTTGAACAAAACATTTAAACTTTACCATCATGAAAACGAAATGGTGCTTGGTTCATTTTATGTCATCATCTACCAAAGTTATGGTAGATTTATTCACAGCTGACGTCACACTCTTTGCGGTGAATATATGATACACAAAAAGACACACCCATAGATACCCATATAGCTTAAATTCTTTTTTAAATTAAATTTTTTGTAAATGCCATTTTTCCCAATTTTTCAAAACTCAAAAGTCTCTTTACAAATTTGCGTCCAAATTGCAGGGATTGAAGAGTAATCTCCTCTCAGATGGGGGAAAAGATGTACTTATTACAGCTGTCTTGATGGCCCTCCCATCTTATGCCATGTCATCCTTCTTGTTCCCTAAGAAGGTTTGCAACTCTCTTTCCTCAATGGCAGCTAGATTTTAGTGGGGAATAACTGGTGAATCTCGATCACATTGGCTCCAGTGGGAAGAGCTTAAGAAGCCTAAGATGGAAGGGGGTCTTGGATTTAGAGATCTTTTCTGCTTTAATATGGCACTCATTACAAAACAGGCTTGGAGAATTTCCATCCAACCTGACAGCTTGTCTGCAGCTATTCTTAAAGGAATTTATTTTCCAATTGACAGTTTTTGGAACGCAAGGATTAAAAGGAAATCTTCATAGTCTTGGAAGAGTATTGTTCAGGGAAATGAATTCCTTAAAAAAAGAACCTTGTGGAGGATTGGAAACGGAAAGTCTGTAAATATTTAGAAGGATAAATGGATTCCAACGGAGGAGGCTATTCGGCATAGGCGCCCAAATTCTCCAACTTGGGTTAGCGAGCTGATCATTCAGGATCAGAAGAGATGGAATGAGGAGATGATTAATCACGTGTTTGATAGGTCGACTGCCTAGGAGTTCCTTGCTATTGTTCTTCCATGGTTTAAGAGAGAAGATTGTGTGATCTGGAACCCAAGCAAGAATGGGCAGTATTCTGTTAAAGCAGGATATTTTGTGGCGAGAGAGGTTTTGTGCAATAGGAGCCCAATTGTCAGAGGCAGACCTAGCTCGTCCTTCTAGATCCCTATTGATGTTTGGAGACTGGTGTGGTCCCTGAATGTTCCTCCAAAGGTGAGGTTTTTCATGTGGAAAGCATGCCTAAATTGTCTCCCAACCCAAGAAAATCGCTTCATGAGTAAATATGTATCGTCCCCTTTGTGTACTTTGTGTAAACAAGGCGTTGAGACGATTGAACATTTGCTCCTCTTTTGTCCCTAGGTTCAGAGATTCTGGTGTGCTTCTCCTCTGCAATGTGCTAATAACATCGTTGGTTCAGGAAGGTTCAGTGAGTGGTTTTTGAGGTTTACTGAGAGATGTTGTGATGCGGGTTACTGCAAGGAGGAAGCAACAACAAAGATTGCTTTTTGTTGCTGGCAGATTTGGAAACAGAGGAATGAAGGTGTTATAAATGGGAGAGTCGTTGATATACAGAAGACGGTTATGAGAGTGCAGTGCGCATTGGTAGAATGGTTCAACGAAGACAATGCGTGGAGGAACATTTGTGTCAGAAGATAAGTTGTCAATAGAGAGACGCCAACACAGTGGGTTCCCCCGATGCCAAGGACGGTTAAGGTGAATGTTGACGCCTCGTGGGACAAGAACGGGAAAACTGCTTTTGCTTTTATTGGTCGGGACTGGAGAGGTTCAATGGATTTTGGTCAGGCCAGCCTGTTTCGATGTTTTTCACCAGCGGAAGCGGAAGCTTATGTTATTCGTAATGCGTGCTTATATGTTAACCAGATACAACAGTCTTGCACCATCATTGAAAGCGATGCACAAGACGTTCTTAAAGCAAACAGTGCTCCGGTGACTGCTCTTTGTTGGAGAGCATCTGCCGTTGTGGAGAATATCAAAAAGATTGTTGCTGAAGACTCGAGGGTGGCCTGTTTCGATGTTTTTCACCAGCGGAAGCGGAAGCTTATGCGATTCGTAATGCGTGCTTATATGTTAACCAGATACAACAGTCTTGCACCATCATTGAAAGCGATGCACAGGACGTTCTTAAAGCAATCAGTGCTCCGGTGACTGCTCTTTATTGGAGAGCGTCTGCCATTGTGGAGGATATCAAAAAGATTGTTGCTGAAGACTCGAGAGTGAGTTTTCAATGCATCAGAAGAACGGCCAACCAACCTTGTGACTGGATTGCAAAATGTAGGCATAAGGAAGAATTGCTTGTTAATTAGAGTTCATATATTCACCCGCAATTATTGTATCTCCTTTCGCATGATATCCACCCCATTGGGGTTGGTTAATCTATGATTTTTTTTAATGAAATGTTTACTCATTTGACCAACAAAAAAAAAAATGTTGTCAACTAATCAAATCTATGTATCAATTTATTTAAGAATTAACAAAACTCATATGAAATAATATTTAGTTCCTGGACGAACATTTTCTTCTTGACTTATTAATTTACTCGATTGTCCAACACCAATCACCCTATATTAAATTTAATGTACCCTTTTCATCTGGACTCAAAAATAAAAGGAAAAAAACGAAAAAACAAAAAAACAAAACACAAAAGAAGGCGGCATAATTTGGATTAAGACAATAACGTGGCTAGCAGTATCATGGCATGTGGGCTCTGACAAGTAACAAAAGATTGTTGACTACTTCTCGGATCTGTATTAATAGACATTTTATGCCGGTTGTTTTTGCAGGGAGATTTTTAGTAGTGATGAAGATGAAGAAACAACCATCATGGCTTTGTACTTTTATCACACAGGTTTTACTCTGCTTTGCTCTTTATATAGTTCTCAACATTGGTCAACCACAAAATCCAATAATATATAGGAATAAAAATCAAAGGAGGCCTCTTGATATGTACTTCATCAGTGTTATAGGAGGTTTTAAGCCACTCCATCAACAGACCTTTCTCTTCAAACAGGTCACTTTCTCATTCTTTGCATTACTTTATCGTAAATTCAATATAATTAATTCTCCCTTCATGGTTTCTTAGCTCAACATTATAATTTCTACCTTTTTTTATTTTTTATTTCCTAAATGAATGATTTCTAAACCAAATCAAACTAAACAAAGCTTTATTTTGTTAGGTGTGGTCGGTTGAGTGACTTTCTGAATTAGGCAAAACCTATAATTATGAATTAAATGCCTAAAGTAACATAATTAAGAATGTTAATGAGGCGAGTTTGGGGCGGGGACTTATCCCTATACCTCGCCCCACCACTTAAAAAGTCTCTCAACGCGCCCTGCTCTGCATTTTATACCCCATCTCCATCCCCTGCCCCTGTCCCGACTCTGAATCTCCGTGAAAAATGAGGATTACACGCAAGTTTTTTTTTAATTATTTAAACCTTATGATATTAATTTAATTTGAATCACGTAATTTAAAAATATAAATTAAAATTATAGTAATTATAAATATAAATACATGTTTTAAATAAAGATTAAATATTAATCATATATCGAGTCTTATGCTTATAGTTAAATAGTAACAATAAATTTATCGTAATTGAATTTTATGTATTTAAAATAAATTCTAACTAAAACCATTGTATATGAGAATTATATGTGAAAAAATAATACTTCTTTGTGTTATGGGATCAATTATTATAATTGTTTTTTGGTTATTGCATGCAATATATAATAGTAATTGCAAATCTTTAAAATATCGTCCTTAATTATGTTGTTTGAAACTATTTTGAAGTACAACTGGGAAGAACTAACAAATTTCTTAAAATGAAAGTATTTATGTGAAATGATAGCAAATCTCAATTAATGGTATGTAATGGCCTTGATTAAAAGAATGATTATAAAATCTTTTTAATAGCAAATCTCAATTAATGGTATGTAGCGGTCTTGATTAAAAGAATTATTTTAATTTTTTTTTGAATAATCTATTTTTTCTTCTTCATTTTTTATAATAATTTATTTAATGTCATTTTTTATACTTTTTTATTTATAATTTTAAATTTTTAGTACATATGTAAAACCAAAGTTATAAAAATAACTAACATATATGCGGGGCGGGAAATGCTTATCCCCGTGCCTCGCCCCGTCCCTGTCCCCATCCCCAAGTGGGGGTTAAAAGTTAATCCCCACCCCCTGCCCCATTCCCCATTTGCCACCCCAATCTCCGTCCCATTTGGGGCAGGGACAGGGCAGGTAATACAAAACCCATCCCCATTGCCATCCCTAAACATGACATATATAGTTTGTCATTCATGTTACTATAGAGTTCGGAAGTTCTTGTTACGTCTTGAGTTTAAGAACTAGGTGGATTAAGTCTCTTGTCATTGCCCTTGAGGCTCTGAAGGTGATGAAGAAATGTGGTAGTGGTTGCTGTTGATGGTTCTTTTTCTTGGTGATTTCTTGTTACTGATGGCCTTTCTGCCAGACTACTTTTAACTTTCATATGAGGCTACAATTGTAAATATTTCTCAAACGGTGACCGACTCGTTATAATTCATGATTCGAAAAAATGATATTTCAATTTACGATACAATTCACCACTTAAAACTATGGTGAAAAGCATTGGTCCCTTAGATTTGCTTTCCGCTTTCTACGTGACATAGTTTTGAATCATCCTATAAGTCATAAGTTGTTGTATTTTCAATGGCAGTTTTTGATCTGAATTTTATGATATAAATGAAGATGAAGAAGGTGATGAAGATGTACAACGTGGGCTTTGTTATTAACATTAGTGAACATGGGGAAGGCGATCCACTTTAGAAGAATGTAAGACATAACTCAAAACATATTACTCGTGAATTTGATTGGATATTGCTGAATATGATTGTTGCAAAAGTTGTTTACTGCATGATGTTGTAATACACGAAGAATCGGATGATTTAGCATGCCTTTTCTTCTTGTTGGAGCCAGAAAATTTGCATTGATCTTCTACTTTTTTTGAACCTTTTGTGAAGCTGCGTTATCTTAGATTTATGTTACGTATCATGAGTATACTACTAATCTGGACTTCCTTTGTGTCCGTATTAGTAGTTACGATTAGTTTCTAGCTAATAGATTATTAGATTTTTCTCTTCACTATATATGTAGCAGAAACAAAGAGTATAATGATGATATTTGGATTGTTTTCCCGGACTCAACAAATGATGTAATTATTTTCCCGGACTCAACAAATGATGTAAATATTTTCCTTATAAGCTCACTCAAAATGTCAAATTTCTTAGAGTTACCAATATGTCTAATTTAAAATTCATTGGATACCCATCATACGGTATACCCATCCCTGTTTCTCTAGTCTCTTTTAGTTGTTTTTTAGTTGTTGAATTTATTGCCTTTAGATAGCATGTTTGCATAGATTTCTGCAGAGTTACTAACTAAGAAACTCTTGAACAGGCTACTTCCTTACTTCTAACTTTAAACATTTTACATATTGGAAAACTCTTGGTTTTGCTTTAAATTTTCTCTAATTTGCCTTTTAACATATTTTGAGATGCATCTTTTTCCAATTTCTCTTCAGCTGTCTTCAACTTGTAGGTACATGACTAGATCTTTGAAAGGACAAGGAGCAGATTACTATCATAAGAACATCACCACTCCCTTTGGAAGAACATTAGATGTGATCGCCATCGATACTGAATTATTTGAGGTATAAATCTTGGTGTTTACTTTTTCCTCAAATTTTGATGTACATACCGATACTATGCCTTACAATGTTGCTTCCATCTGCATAAGAAGAGCGTAATGTTGCTATTTCCAAATGCTGCAGCATCTGCTGTAAAATGGTATACTACTTCAGTCTCCTGATATATGCACCATTCTACTTCTTTGCTTTTCATATTTTTATGTCGTAAAGTAAGAATACAGGTAATTAACGTGAAAATGAAAAAATTCTTTAAAGGTTTGAAAATTTTCAACATGACAGGCATCTGCCTCTCATTAACCATACAAATGAAGACATCATGCCATTCCCGTAGATATTTCAGAAAGAAAAACAACAACAATAGGACAAGAGAGGGGAAGATCAGGTGACTTTTGAGAAAATGAACGAAGGATCTCATAAACATTTATGTCCGTATGAAGAAGTTTGAGGAAAAGGGCAGTCCCTCTGAAAGATAGATGTGAAAAGTCTGGCAACTAGGCAAATAGTATAACGTATGGTGTGTGATGCAAATTTTAAGATAAGCAAACAAGACAAATCCTCTTAATGTTGGCATGAAATGCCAAAGATTTAAAATTAGTGTCAGTACAACTTGGATGGCTTTGAGATTGCTTGTAAGAGTTCTGAATGTGGCATACTTATCTTGAGAAGTATGGAAAAAGAAAGTGTTGTACATATTTGAGCCAGCCTCTACATTGTGCGTAAGATTGTAGATGCACCTTTTACATGCTCGGCTACAACTTAGATTTCATGTATGTTATGAATTAGTGAATTTGATTCAACATCTAGGCCACTATCCTTTTGACTTCTGACTCAGTACTAAAACTGAATTTGATTCTTTTCTTCTTCTTCTTCTTTACCTTTTTCTTTTCAAGAGATCAACAACTATTATAGTATTATTTTTCTTCTTTTAGGGAGAACATAGTTGTTTGTGGTTTGGTTATGTTTATAATAAAAGGTGCTCAATCTCACCATGCTATTATAATATTACATACTTCTTCTCAGAGGGATTATTCTAGTTTTATTATTTTGAAGAGGCAATGTGTTGCTTCTAGTTTAGTTATCAATATAGCCTAGATGCACTGTATGTAAAATTAGGCTTCTTTCATATTACTTATAACTTCCATTAATTTTGTTCTTATATTCATAAGTTGTCTTTGTATTGAGGATTGCTATATGCTACCACTACATCAACCATCATGATTTTGGTTAATCAAGATGGTCTCACCAACAAGAAAGCAAACTTCATCACATTTTTCCTTGCATAAAAATTACTGTCACTAGATTTGTGTACCTAAAATATATAGCGAGTATATACTCGCGTGACTAAGTAGCATGCACTTTCGGATTCACCATTTTCTATGGAAATGAAAAAGTTAAAATAGTGGATCATACTATAGCTGCTGCCAAACTGGATTATGCTAATTCTTTTGTTTCTTTGAGAACTCCTCATATATATATATTATGTAATATGTAACAGTTAATGTCGGATTAATCAAAATCACTATCAAATTCAAGCATGCTTGGAGGGGTTAATTCATTCCAGATTTGAGATAACTTGTGCAAAACACTTCCCTTCAGATTAGGAGACACATTTCTGGGTTATTCTAAATATTTTACCACTTGCACTAGACAATCACCTATCAGATGATAAATGAATTTCAAAAGATTTAAAGAAGAATGCTGATATATTGGAAACTAATGGGGTCGACAATGTTAATGTATATGTTGACGTGTTGATAAGATTTTGATAATAAGCTACATGCTTACTAAAGAGTGCAAATAATGCTAAATCTTCGTTAGGCTGTCTTGAAGTTTTACTAACGTTACAAATTCTT
This sequence comes from Ehretia macrophylla, assembly GCA_037974665.1. Lineage (NCBI taxonomy): Eukaryota > Viridiplantae > Streptophyta > Magnoliopsida > Boraginales > Ehretiaceae > Ehretia > Ehretia macrophylla. The sequence goes on from CM075764.1 coordinate 84,347,764, forward strand.
CCTAAAAGAGCTTAGCATGGCCTTTTACAACTTATTGTGTTTCCAGTGGTGAAAGCCTTTAAAATTTTATTAGTTGTGACGGGAAAAAGATATTCTTTATTGCATTTGTGTTCCTCCTTCACATATCTTCCCCTTATACCTTTTCATGAGGAACCCATTTTTGAAGAAATTTTGTACCAGTAATTTAAGCTCTTTCATCTTGATTTAAGCATTTTTATAACTCATAAATCATATTGTTTTTAGGATGGTTTTAGCGTTGCTAGTAATAATTAGTTGCAATGGCTGGAAAAGACACTCAAAGAGAGCACTAGTGACTGGTAAACATTGTTGCCGTGTGTCTGCGGGGTCCAAATATAGTAATGGAACTCCATCATAGTAATTGAAAGTTTTAATTGTAAAGAAAAAGTATGTTGACAATTACATTGAATGTACTTCCTATAATTTGCATTCAGATAACACTCGTGCATCATGGGGATGCCGAGAAAATCATTCATTATGTGTGGATGCACACTTCTTTGAGTATAAACCAAAATTCTGTTGGACATGTGTTTAGCTCCCTTTTCCTCCACTTCCTCACCCATTCCTTCCTAAAAAAAAAGGAAAAAGAAAAAAAGATGAATAAAAAAAAGAAGGAAGAAATAATTTTTAGATGAAGTAAAGGTAGTAATACCCTCATTTCTTATGCTTCCCAGTCATTGGAAGCATAATTGATTTACCTTTATCTTCTTTGTTAATACAGAAGCATTGTTGTTGGACATCACTCATTGATCAATTGCACGACAAACAGTGAACAAATTGTCATTGAGCATCTATACCGCATTCTTCTGAATTATGGAGTGGTGAGCAGATCTCCTCTTGTTAGTTCTTTTTCCCTTTGCCAATGTAAATACTGTTTTGAAGGTTCTGAATTTTTAGAAAGAAGGAATGAAAGATCATAAATTATTAAGAAGTGAAGTTCATCTCTGGTTTCCTTGTGATAACTTGAATCTCTTTCTGCTCTATATTCCTCTTCAGAATGCATATCTCAGCGGGCAGACATGTCCTACCTATCTGCCTAAAGAAGGTACTGCAGAATTCAGCAGTGGAGTTTTCGTAAATAAAGGACCATATCTTACATCAGTAAACCAAAAATTGCCACAGATTAGGTGAGTGTTTCTTCCTGGATCTGCTGCATATTTACCACAGTGTTCAAGAATGCTCATCAGCTTTGACTGTTTTTCCCTTTGCCTTCTCCAGGGAAAACATCCATGGATTCCTTCTTCATAGAGTCAGCTCTTTAGAGTTTGTGAGTATCAGTCTAAATATAATTGAATTTGACTTCTAATGTGTAATTCAACATTAGCTTTCAAATGAACAGAGAAATAATCCATACTTGTATCATCTTGAAACATGGAGCATTGAATCATATTTCTGTGACAGGTTAGCTACTATGTTACCTTGAAAGGAGAAGTCGTGCGCATAATTGCACTTCCACCAAGAGGTTGAGAGTTCATGTAACTTAATCTTCATCATGTTTGCAGTTGACCAGGCAAAAGAGTTTGTTATTTTGCTGTTGCATTTTGTAATCTTCAACATGTTTGCAGTTGTATATAGTCATTGTTTCAAATTGTTCTTGCAGCGCTAAATGATCATGTTATTTAACAGTATTTGTTTGTTATTTTGCCTACATTTGAACTTTAAATGCTGAGCCAAAAGCAAAAAAGAAAAGAAGAAAATCGAAATAGGAAAAAAATGTTTTCAACAACTATAAATCACCATTCTTTATTTCTTTTATTTTATTTTTTCTATCTTTCTTGGAGAAGGGCTTTAGGCATATTTCTTGTGTATCTTGGCAATAGAGGAGCTCTCTTTTCATATTGCAAAGGAGTCGAAAGCTCATCTCCCCTTCCCTCGGGCAATAAGCCTTGTCCTCGGGTTCAGGTATCCGAATAGCAAAGTCATCGGGAAAGATGCTTTTTCTCCTAAGTTTGAGGATCCAAGATTACACATTGGGAAGAGGAGGTCGGCTCATAGCATCTAATGGATCATCAGCAACTTTGGTATCTTCGCCAACGGCCCGAGGTGAGTCGACAGCGATGTCGCTATGAGATGGAAATTGACCTACAAGTGTGGCAGAGGGAGTAGAATCAGACCTAACTACCGAGCTCACTCTGGAGTTGGTGTAGGGTCTTGAGCGAGAAGGAGAAGAATCGGAGAAAGGACCAGGAGCCCAAACTTGCCTAATGAGAACAGCCCGGACATGAATTTTCCTAAAAAGCTTATGGGTAGGAGGACTGGGTCCGACCTCTAAGTTTTCTAAGCCCTCAAACACCCAAGATGGAGTCATAGGGTTAGGATCTGCTAAAGTTGCATCTCTCTTGGGCATGGCGTCGCTACCACCGTCACTTTCCTCACCACCCCTGTGGTCATAAGAATGGATGGACTCGTTTTGGGAGTCACCCTCTGAATCTGACCGAGCCATAAAAGGAAAAAAGAAAAAAATGAAAGTGATGAAACGAAAAGAAAGAAAAAGAGGCATACCTAAGAATTAATGAGATGGGTAGAGGTCGGATGAAGATAGAGTGCTACGAAGATAGAGGAGAGCTAGGAGAATTCAAAAGAGTAGAAAGTACAAAATGTTTAGAAGAATGCCTTATTTATGGAAGAGAAAGAGGCAGGAAGATAAGTGGTCCAGATTTTATGGGATAGCATTCCAAGGTTATCCTAGGAATGGAAGCCACGTTCTAGCGAAATAATATGACGATGCTTAAATGTACCAATGCACTGAAGATTGAGGAGATTGTGCAGAAAAATTTGCTCCGCAGTACAAGGAAGATTCCCCGACCTCCTGACTGAGTTCAGGGAATCGGGGGTGTCACGCCCCAACTCGACCCCACCTACAATCAGTCAAGACGCAACGAAATTTTGGCAGTATAACGACAGTAATTAAGACACCGATGCTTTAAACCAACCTCTTCAGAATATCATACAACCAACTCCTAAATTAAAGTAACAACATACAACATAACCATATTATACAATTATCATTCCTTCAACAATCCGTTCATAGTTATACGCCTCCATTCCAACTTCATACATAAACTGTACATACATTTCAAAATAGATTATAAACCAACTTAGTAATCTAAACATGATCAAAAGAAAGACTACTAAACCATCATACATAAGTCTTATAATTGAGTAAGCTATACAATATAACATATTACAACAACTAAGACAAATTCATGGCAATGACTTCGGCACACAAGACTCGTCCACATAAAGCAGTTTCTCAGCTTCCTGAGGCACGTATCCATAATCTTGCTCAAGTACACCTGTAAGCATGCAATAATAGAGAGTGAGCTTATATAAAATAAGCCCAGTGAGGATCCGATAGATCTCTAATAGTATTCACTATACTCCTTGGAAATAATCCTTTGAGCAAGTAAACACACAATAACATCAATAATACTATCATGACATAATCTATAATGACCATTCAATAAAGGATACACTAGTTGGTGTAGCTCCAAACGCCATTACGATCATAACAGCCTTCTTGTGACTCCCATAAACTCACGCACCCGAGGTACCCCAATAACCTCTCCCTCCATGACACCTCCGTCATGCGAGCTGAAGGCAGTCTCTGGTAGTCATGCCGTTATCAACCCGACAGCCCGATGCTGCCCGAGAGGTGGCATACACATACCAAAGACTCAACAATAATAATAAACATCAATCATTCATAGGAGGACAGTCTAGCAGAACTGCCTATCTCCCGGCATCAATCATCAATCAATAATCAATCAATAATCAATCAATAATCATATTATCATCATAATAACATCAATAATCAATTTAACAACAAATAACTAAGTTAGATGACAAAGTAGGCCATCCAACCGAACATGCATTAAACACACAATCAAACCCTAGTTTACCCATCAACAACTCACAATTCAATCACTCAAACCGCATCCAATCAACTAAAGGCATAATCTAACATTTTAAAGAAAGACAACCTAAACTTCAAATAATCATATCTTACATTCTACTAATCCAAGCAACTCCAAATCAGTTTCAAATACTCACCCATTCAATCACCTACATTACCCCCCTCGGAAACCAACCAAAACACATCCAAATCATGCCCAACAACCCTAAAAACCCTAGTGTGTCATGGCTGAAATTTCCGGATTTTAGCACGGACATCACAATCGAAAATTCGGCATTACAACGGCGCTACCACGTAATTAACAAACTTTTAGAAATCGACGGCAATCGATTCCGATCAACACAACTCAAAATAATCAACATTTAGCAAATTAATCAACTTTAAATACCCGAAAAATAATAATTATGCTACAACGGTTCAAATCTCGTAGGATTACATATAAATGATCCCTAGCATGCATGGAGCAATAATCTAACATCAGATTAACATTCTAACGGTTTGATAATCAATTCTACGCAAAAACACAAAAGATGAGTTTTGAGATCTAGAATTTTTCTCTCACCTTTGATGTGATAAAAGTCTAGGAATGCGTGCAAAGCGTGCCCAACAAGCGAAATCCAACTTGGCACGAAATTCTACAGACAAAAACTAGGTTTTTCTTTGAAATTTTGCTTTGAAAACCTTGAAAACTCCTTGGTTTTTTTCTCCTATGGCCTCTCGGCTATGTGTGTGAAAATGAAGGTGTTTTTGTGCTATTGCAATGTGTGTTGGTGATATATGCATGAAAGTCAACAATTTAAATGAAAGTCAAAGTTGAAACTTTAGTATTTTTAGTGTTTTCTTGACTTTAAATGCATTTTCTTGATCACCAATGTTCAAAACAATTATTCAACACCCAAGATAGCTCAAGTAGGTTATTTTTAGGTGACAAGAAGTTTTACAATCAAACAATTTCACCCGAGTCGGCTTAAAACTCGATTTTCGCAAAAGTCAGTGTAAAAATTCTAATAAATTCGTAAGCCGATTTAAAAACCATTTTAATCAAACACAGGTCTATTAAAGTTCGTGGACTAGGCCAAGAAGGGTTAAAAAGACCAGTTTCAAAATTTTAGCGGACGTGTTTCGAAAATACTATTTATTAAAAATCTACGATAAAATTTCTGGCTCCGTTTTTTATGAAAATTTCATGAATTGACATTTAGCACGTTTTAGGAGTATTGATATCAAAATTACCACATTCTAAGTCACATAGCACATAGACCGGTTAATTCACGTAAAACGAGATAAAGCATGCAAAACGAGATAGGATAGAAAAGTGGGGTTTCACACATATAGCATGTATTAGGAATATAAATCACATTTTTAGCACATTCTAACTCATATAACACATAAACAGGTCAAATCACGCAAATCAAGGCAAAGACACGCAAATTGAGGTAAAAACAAAAACTGGAGTTTCACAGGGGGCAAGTGATGAAGATAAAATTCATCGACCCGATCCCCAATGACATAATCCAAACTATAAAGCATGGACAGTATCCTGTAATACCAGGAATCCAGCAAATCGGGTGATCTTGACCCGAAAAGTATCTGGGAGGTCGAGGCACGAAGTCCGACCATTTTCCAATCTGATGACTAAGTGACAGAATCCCACAAAATTCGAAAAAAGTGTTAGAAGAAAATGTAAAATAAGGGAACTACACCCTCCAAAAAAGGTAACCGATTATTCACATACTATACACTATACTTTCCAAATTACTATCATTCTCAAAGAAAGATATTAACTTAAGTATCAGAGTGCTTACGTGGGTAGAATTAACAACGGGTTGGTTATCCGTGGTTTTTGGCAAAACCAAAGTCGAAACCGTTTAACAAACCGAAAACCGAAACCGAAACCGAAAATTGACGGGATTAAAAATTATTATCCAAAATCGAAACCGACGAGCTTAAAAAAACCGTGGTTATCCGAACCGAACCCGATAACTTAAAAAATATAAAAAAATTAGTTTAAATAACAAAATAAATTTACAAAATGTTAAAAAAATTCAAAAATGTAAAAAAATTCAATGATATATAATATAATAATTTAAATTAAAAAAATTAAGAAAATAAATGCAAAAACAGTCATGCAATTAGCAAAAATAATTTTTTTTTGGTCAATGAGATAAGTACTTCATTAAAGTTGAAGAAAATTACAATTTTAGCCTACACCTTCTCTAGTGGCCGAGGGGTCGCTGGAATCAGAATCAACAACACAAGAATCAAAATGCAAAATAGATAAAAGAGATGGAGGTGGTGCCATAATCCAATTTAGGGCCAACTCATCAACCCTAGCTGCCTTAGCCAGAAAATCAGGCGCACAATTTGCTGTGCGTCCTATCAATTGAAGGCTAATTTGTGCATTATCTCCAATAAGCACTTCAATATCTGACAACAAATGCGAGATTTCCTACCTAGCCGTGGTGTCCTTTGACTGTACAGCTTGGAGAAGATCTTGCGAACTAGTTTCGATGATGATACTTGGATGATTAGTCATCGATGATGATACTTGAAGAGCATCATATTTAGACTAACTTGAAACTCTTGCGAAGATCCAAGAAATCTACTAAAACATTAATGGAAAAATAAAAAACAATAAGATATTTAACAAAAAATAAAAAAAGAAAAACGAAAAAAAAACTTGTATGCATTTGAACCTTTAAATATTAAAGCTAAGGACTGAGGCGCAGAGCAAGTCGACAAGGAGCTTGAATTTTGAATAGCTTTGAGGTTGAAATGTTGAATGGCTTTGTGAGCTTACTGTTTAGTGCGGCGCATGAAGAAATAGATATGATATCTTTATGCTTTAGCTTTTAAACCTAGGGCAAGTATTAGTATATTAGTATTTTATTATTTTATAACTTTTATCTTTCTTTGACTTGTTGACTTTTATTAGTCTAAATAACTATGTTAGCTCTTTTTAAAAAAAAAAAAAAATTTTAAACATTTATTGTATATGTAGATATACTTATATATATATATTAATAAATTAATAATCGGGTTTCGAATTTCAGTTTTTTTTAACGTACAAAATCAAAACCTATCGGTTTACCCGTCGGTTACTACTTATAAAAACCAAAACCTATCGGTTTACCCGTCGGTTTTTATTATCGGGCGGATACCCATCGATTTCAAGTACAGCGGTTACCCGTTGCCATCCCTATACGTGGACAACCCCCATACCCATTTCTTTTGCAGATTAACTCGGGAGGCACTCGACCAGTTTTGATCATCAACTTATATATATATATAGGGAAGCGTAAACTATTTTAAATTACTTAAAGATGTTAAAATACGAGAATAGATTTCAAATAGGCGCGAATAGTACAAGGCACATTTCAACATCTTGTAAGATAATTAATTGGTTCCATACATTTTACAAAAAAAAAGTCCAAACTAAGGCCCATGTGGGAAAAGACCCAATCCAAAAATCCACAAAACTCTCGACTCTTCTGCCCAAGTTGGTTTATTAGATTCCCTTATTTAAATTCTCACCTTAACAGCTCAACATTTCTCCTCTCTAAAATTTGGGTCAGCAGCTTAAAGCGCTTCTCATCTCACTTACTGCATCGGAGTACCTCTGTGAAATTGCAGGTTTGCCCTGTAAAACCTTGCTTTACACCATGCTTCTAATAATCTATTGAACATGCTTATTTATTTTCCTTCTTTAATTCATCTTTGTTTTTCGTTTGATTTTCATCCTTTTACGTTATTAAAAATGACAATGAGACCCTAACAATTTTTTTAGTTTTTATTTTTTGCAATGCAATGTGTATTGATGTGATTACATATAGATTAATAAAGGTTTTGATTTGTACCAGTGTAATTTTTGGTCAATTCTATGAATTTTTTGTTCTAGGTGTAAGAAATGTTGTAAATTTTTTAAACTAAAGTATTTAGGGTTTTTTGAGGAGTGATTTTGCGTAGGCTTTTGTTCGTTTATCGCTTTCATTTTCTACTATGGTCAAGTAAGGTACTTGAAAATGTTCCATTCTCAATCCGAGGTAATGGAAATAGTTATATGGATCATAGAAGTGGCTAGGGGCAGACCTATGAGGGCTTTACTGTATGAACAGGCATACACTAAAATGTCCGTTATTATTGAGGGTATTTTAGTAAATTCATATTTATTTAATAAAAAAGTAAAAATACTGCTGCTGCTTTTTTAGTTTCTTGGTTACAACTTAGTCTTTCATTTAACCCCATTCCACTATCTCAATTCTCACTCTCCGACAAAAAAAAAAAAAAAATCATTCTCTTTTCCTTTCTCTTCAGCTAAAAAATAGTTGAGCAAAACACCACCATTTTCTTTGGAGTCTTCATCAACATACTTTTCCTCCTGATTTTTCACCTGTCGGATCTCCCAACCTCATCGACTCCTGCTTCCCTTCCCCTATCTTATCAACCTCACTCTGCTTCTCTCTCTGATGATCTTCACCGCAAGATAATCAAGAAGTATGCTATGCAGTAGGTTAGAGTTATTTTTTTTATTTGGTGGATAAATCATTGAATTTATCTTAGTTTTATTTAATTAGTTGCTTTTTAGAATACTAGTAAAATACTAGATTTTAAAGCAAGGGTTTTAAATAGTGATTTTATCTTAGTTCTCATTTCTCAGTGTAATGTAGTTTAGTTATTTTGCAATCTAAGATACGGATTTTGCAAGTAATATATGTGGTGTTTGAGGTTTAATCATATTACACGGAAGAAGGAATTTTTATTTGATTAATTTTATCCTATAATTGTGTTTGATTTTTTTGGGTGTAATTATATATATAATTTGTGTGCACCATTGTGAGCTTGTTTTTGTTCATTTTTATATGTTTATTTTGATTGATGCAGATGTACTCGTTGATAAAGGAAAACAAACTGCTGAAGGAGAAGCTGCGAAAAGCAAAGATGAATGCATCTGCAAATTGTGTAGACAATGTGAGCTTGTTTTATTTCATTTTTAAAAAAAATGACGTGCTTTATATATGCTTTAATGCTTATTATAATAGGCGTAAATGAAGCGCCACTTTAGTGCATACTCTGACCTTTGGTGCCTAGGTCCGCCCCTGCCCTTAACTCCGAACCAAACCCAGCACCAGTAACCCCTAACTCCGAGATGGTCCCACCGCCGTCACCGTCGCCCTCGGCAGAGAACAACTTAGGGTTTGGATTGCATCACATGCTAACGCAGAGGCCGAAGGTAAGGGTGACAATAGAGTATGACAATGACAGCGCCGTATTCTTCCACAAGATCTCATGTAAAGTACTCGACAGCCTAGCCAAGCTCAAGGTTTCGTTCCAGAACAATAGTAAAGGCGAGGTTTTCGACACACAATTGGCCATCACTTCCAAACATTTGTCTTTGCATTACGATCTCGAAGAACACAATGCCTTCATTAAGGCGTCTTTTGACGTTGCCTCTGGTCTCCATTTCAATGTCGCTCACGATGTCAAGGTAAGCTATCAATGCAAAAATGTGAATTGGTTTAATTTTGCGTGTTTTAGGTTAAATTCGAGGACCTATTTAGTTTTATTTTTAATTTTTAATTTTTAATTTTGCGTGTTTTAGTTTTATTATTATTATTTTTAATGAAAAAAATCACGTTCTTGGAAACCTAGCCCGAATTGAGACTAGCGTCCCAGGCTTTGTAAGCGTGTCAGCCTAGTGTAATAGGTTTAAAAGAAAATGTAATTGTCTCGGCCTCAATAAAAGTAATTGTAATTGTCTCGGGACTCGAATTCACTAGCCGAAAATGGCCAGTTCAAGTTATTATTTAAACATACAAAAGCAAATATATATGCCACTCTCATATTAAGTTTCTCACTTTGACATCACAGAAAATGTGGTCTTAAATTTCATGTCATTTTTTATATTGCGTTACTAGAAATTGCAATTCTATTCTTCTATGTGATTTTGCAAAACTGATGTGTCGTATATTTACAAATTTTTTCAATGTAAAGGCTTTTCCTCATTTTGTGTATGTATAGTTATGTATTTAATACGCCAAATGCTGCATTTTGGATCCAAACTCGATTTTGGAGAGAAAAATGGATGTTGCAATATGGGAGAGAGGACCGATTACATGCTTTGTTATGTGATTGTAGGATTTCAGAAATGGATCAGCACTTCTTCTGTCCGTTCTAGTTCAGACAAAAAGCATTGTTGAAGCTATATAAGATTATTTCTCAAAAAAGAGGCGCATAAGATTATGTAGACTTCTCTTGCACTACCTTATTATTTTTCTTTAGCGGATTTATTTTATGAGGTTTTTCAGTTATTTGAGGTGGTTACTTTCGTGATGTTTTTTGAGCTGAATTTCTTTTCGTATGCTATTTAATGCTTGTGATGTGATTTATTTCGGGTTATTCATTTTATGGGCTCCACTTCCCTTACACTATTATTATAATCTCCAGGCTCACCAAGGAGAGCTTGTAATGGTTGCAGATCTTGCAGGTCCTTCCTGCCAATTTTAACTGTCATCTGCTGTTCCATCCATTGGCATGGTGAGAATCACCATTCTTTTAGATTTTTTGTACATATTTTACTATTTTGTGCAAGTCATAATCAAGCTGGTTGTTAAAATATGAATGTTCGTTACCATTTGCAGTAGAAGGTCTGTTTGTTCTCTTTTGCCATTTGGAGATAACATCCCAAGTTTCATATTTTAAGCTTTAATAATAACTCGGCATCAACTGTTCTAGTTAGAAATGTAGAGCTGAAGCTTTTATGCTTTTTTCACAACATTGTATCAAAATGAGCTGAATATATTAAAATATATCTTAGTTTTATACGTTGTAAGTTGCTGACATTGCTTCAGTATTGCACATTTGGCTTTATCTATTGTTCTATCAATTATAGGGAAGCACTAACTTTTTATACCTTTTCATTATTAATGTTGCAGCCTAGAGCAACTGTTAAATTTCCACTCAGTGAAATTTCACTTGAGGAGAAAGATGAGGAAGAAGACGAATCAAAGAGAATTTTATCCGTCAATGGAATCCTTAAAGGTCAAGTTCTGAATGGAATTTGTACCGCTCTATATTTAGTTACACATAAATTGGTGCTAGTTTAAGTGTTATATGTGTGAAAGTATTTATTTTAGCATTTAAGATTTTAACTAGTACTTTCACTTATTTTTTAATTCTCTTATTTGTTTTAAAAAGGGGACCAACACTATTAATTCAAATAAAATATTTTAAATACTATTTTGACATTTACTGTGACACCCGAGAATTTTCATCATATTCATAAATAACAGTAGCATATCTCTTTGTGCATTTTAATGTGTTTTATTTCTAGTTTAAATATGTTTATTTGAGGGTTACTATTCATAAAAAAATTGACTGTCTAATTTGCTCAAATTGATATTTTTCTTTGATAGTATAACTTATAAAAGGAATCGGGAACTTGTAGTTTTAGACTTTAGAGGCCGGGAACTTGCATTTGAAAAATGATTCATGCTTCGTTGAATATTGTTACGTATGTAGAAACGTTGGTTTTTAATTAGTTTGCAATTAGTTGGAGTTTTAGGCTTATTTGACCAAGTATTAGTAGCAATTGACCAAATATAATATAACCTACATATACTATATACATAATATATCATACATACAAGCATAATATACTCAAAACAAAACAAAAATTGCCTAAACTACCCCCCCAACAACTCGACAGCCCCAAGGAGCAAGGAGGAGAGAATTCTTCAACTTTGGTGCATGAATTTGGTCTCTTGGCTTGGTCTAGGAGAAGTTTGAGGCATTTAAGAGCTTCTACATCTTGCCTACACCTACAAAATTGTGAGGGAGTTGCATAACTATCATATTTTATATTTATGTCAAATATTTAAAATTCTTGTATTGTTGATTGTAGCTATAATTATTGTTATGGATGCTTGCTATACTATCTCTAAAGCCTATAGAATACTCTGTTGTAGCTTGATAGCATTATCCATGGCTAGAAGCTTGAATTGCACAAAAAAGATGATGAATAGTGACAAAATTTAGGGTTTCGATATAACTTGCTATTTAGATTGAATTGATGCTTCCTCTAAGTTCTCTAGACATTAGTGAAACTACTTAAAAGCTCACGTGAAGTTGAATTGCCCGAATTTGAGTTAAAATGCAAAATTAGTTAACTTTTAAAAGGGGATTTTTCATGAAACATAAACCGGGCACGTTTGGACTGTGGATTAGGTATCCTTGGGGGTATGGAAGTACTTTCGGTACTTCCGTTGCGTTAAATTGGGGTCCGAATTGGGTAGGTGTAGTTAAAACCCCCTCGGGGCCTTCCCGAACTTTGGTCTCCAAAACGGGTTTTCATGGCCTTGATAGGTGTCTTTTAGCTTCTCTAGAGATGTAGAATGATTGGATTGTAGTTTTGGAACTTTGAACTTCATGTAGGAGGAGAATGACTTGGTTAAAGAAAGGCCAAAAGTGATGAATGATTACTTTGGTGCTTATAAGTGCTTGTAGATGTGTTGTTATGTATTTATATGCTTGTCTAAGGTATTATTGAGCTAATTGAGGAGTTTGTGGGAAAAATATGTTATTTGTCTCCTTTATGTTCATATCGTGACTTTTTGCATATTATGACTAATTGCGAGGGCGGCCTACTTTATCGTCACTCTTATGTGTTATTTGATGATCTTGGTTCTCGTGGACTTGATTTGGGGTTGTGCAACCTTTTCGGACATGGAAGTGTTGAGAAACGCGGGCGACATCGGGCTTTCCGTGCTTCCTCGACTACCATGGTGCCTATTCCTTTCTTTCACTGAGTATACTCCACTACCCCAGAGGTGTGGTTCACCTCGTTGGGGCATATGGACCTACCTCAGGAGAAATGGTTGTAGGATTAGGGTACATCCGGAGTTCCCCATTATGGAGGAATAAGGGTTTTGCTGGCACTTGTTTGAAGATCTTGGATCGTGGCTCATGATGGAAGACAAGTGAAACTGTATCCTTTTTTATATGTGGTTAATTAATTGTTTAACTAGTTGTGTTATTTGGTGTTCAATATGTTGTTATCTTGTTGCATATCATGTTGCATGCCCCGGTTTACTGCATCACCTCCCTCGCTGGGCAACTGCGTTGCTCACTCCTCTTTTCAAAATGTCCCAGGAAAAGCTGGAAATGGGATTGCCTCCTGTGTGGCCTGCCTGCTCTATAAGTGTGTAGAAGAATGAAGAATGTGTACATGATATGCTTGTATACTATTTGAGACGTTATGGTCATGTATGTATTTGTATTATGTTAAGAAATGAAATATTAAAGTTTTAGTCTTGGGTGATGGTTAGGTGCTAGTGGTTTGTAATAACTTCTATTGTTTTACTTTATTGTCTAGTTGACTTGCATGCTTGTAAGGATGATATGGATTGAGGTTGTGGACTATGGTCTTGTTGTTGTATGTTGATGTTTGCAGGTTTGTAGATAGTCCTATTTATAGGGGAAACTCCGTCCGTTTTTCCCCTAAATTTCGTGTCTGGGGTTTAGAATTGGGTTGAGATTAGTATGTTTAATAGAGGTCCCGGTTCCGTGAGGGATCAGGGCATTACAGAAGTAGTATCAGAGCTTAGATAGCTCACAGCCAGGAAAGGGTCTTCGGCCTATTGGGTAGTAACCTTGATCGTGTGTTTGTAAAGTGTGTTACGTGGCTAGAGTACCATACGTGACTTGTATGCTAAGGAAGTTAATATGTCATGTCCTCAGAATGTGTAAAGTGTGTATTAATGTGGGCTTGTGCTTGTTTGAGTGAAGTGTGTTCCTATGTGTTTTATTTGCTTGAAATATGAAGATTGTGTGATACGTATAACTATGTGATTATGTATGACTTGAATGAGAAAATGTATTTTACGTGATTTGCTTATGTGAAATATGAAGGATGTGTTAGATGAACAATTATGTGACCTTATGTACTTTTATGTGACATATTTGCTAATATTAGTATCTTATATACTCATCATTGACGCAGAACGAAAACGAAACACTAGATTCGTTCTAGCAAAACGTCCTTGATACAAAGAAAACTTTAAATATTACAACTCTAGAATGCTAGAGAGGAATAGGTAATCATCATGGACGTGGAAGTCTCCAGTTGATTGCTTTGACAAGTGTTTATGCCAAACTTCATTAAAATCTTCATCCTCTGGGTAGAGATCCTTCAGACATTCAAACCCTATGACTTCGCCACTTAAAGTGACCAGCAACGTTGCCCTTCTACTCAAGGCATCGGCAACACGGTTGGAAGCTCCTGATTTATGTTTAATAACATAAGGAAATTGTTCCATATACGAAGCCCACCTTGCATGCATCTTGTTCAAATGTTTTTGACTCTTGAAATGTTTCAAGGCTTCATGATCAGAATATATTACAAATTCACGCGGAATTAAGTAATACTCCTAATGTTGTAAAGCTTGAAGCACAGCATATAACTCCTGCTCATAGGTTGACCATTTTTGACGTGCCTCGCTAAGCTTTTCGTTGTAGAATGCAACAGGTCTGCCTTCTTGAGATAATATTGCCCCAATGCCAATTCCGCTTGCATCACATTCCACTTCAAAAACTTTATCGAAATTCGACAACACCAAGACAGGTGCAGTTGTCAACTATTCTTTGATTTGTGCAAAACTTTTGTCAGCAGCCTCGCTTCACTGGAATTTCCATTTCTTTAAGAAATCAGTGATAGAAGCAACGATACTGCTAAAATTCTTGATGAACCTCTTGTAAAATGTGGCTAAGCCATGAAAGCTTCTGACTTCAGTGACTGTCTTTGGAGTCGGCCAGTCTCTGATTGCTCAAACTTTCTCATCATCAACATGGATTCCTTCAGCACTTACAATGAAGCCCAAGAAAACTAAGCGATTTGTCATAAAGCTACATTTTTTTAAGTTGACAAATAGCTTGCTGTCTTGAAGGACTTTTATAATCTGACGCAGGTAGTCCACATGCTCTTCTTTGTTGTGGCTATAGATCAAAATGTCGTCGAAATAAACCACGACAAACCTTTCGATAAATGGCTTGAGGACTTGATTCATAAGGCGCATGAATGTACTTGGTGCGTTGGATAGTCCAAATGGCATGACTAACCATTTGTATAAGCCTTCCCGTGTTTTGAAAGCAGTTTTCCATTCATCTTCCGGCCTTATATAGATTTGGTGATAGCCGCTGCGCAAGTCAATCTTCGAGAAGATTGTTGACCCTTGTAATTGATCCAACATATCCTCTAGTCGAGGTATAAGGAAACGATACCTGACTGTGATTTTGTTGATGGCTCGGCTATTCACACACATTCTCCAGCTTTCATCCTTCTTGGGTGTCAACAAAGCTGGTACTGCACACGGACTCATACTTTCTCTAATATGCCCCTTGCGCATTAATTCTTCTACCTTCTTTTTTAGTATCTCATTTTCCTTTGGGATCATCCAGTAGTGAAGTAGATTCGGCAAACTTGCTCCAAGGATTGTCAATGTGATGCTGGATATCCCTCATTGGTGGAAGTCCATCAGGTAATTCATCCGGAATAATTTTTTTAAATTATTCCAATATGTGTTGTACCTCCTCTGGGACTTCTTCTTCATGCGATTCCTCTCATTTGACTACAAAAGCAAAAGTTTCTTCGGTCTCATTTGATTCTTTGAAGAATTCATTTCAGAATCTGCCATAATAAGGAAAGACTTCCCCTCCACTTTAGAAGTTTTGGGCCGATCTTTGTTGGTTGGGAGGATTGCTATTTTTTTTCCATTCCACCAGAAAAAGTAGACATTTGTTCTTCCTCGATGAGTTGCATCAACATCATATTGCCACGGTCGCCCAAGTAGAATATGACAGGCATCCATGTCAGTTACGTCATACATGATTTCATCCTGGTAAGATTTTTCGATAGAAATAGGAACTTTGTACACC
Organism: Ehretia macrophylla; assembly: GCA_037974665.1. Lineage (NCBI taxonomy): Eukaryota > Viridiplantae > Streptophyta > Magnoliopsida > Boraginales > Ehretiaceae > Ehretia > Ehretia macrophylla. The sequence goes on from CM075764.1 coordinate 84,363,626, forward strand.
TCTGTGACCTTTATTGAAGGTTCTTTCTTGACCCACCCAATCTCGTACGATGTTGGATGAGGTTCTGTGGGTAGGTTCAAGTGATTCATCAAAGCTCTTGAAACAATATTCTCCCAGTTCCCGTTGTCCATAATAAAGGTTGCATACCTTTTCTTAAATACTGCATTTTGAATGGAAGATGCGTTTGCGCGGGGATGAGTCTTCTTGTTTCGGGGTGTACAATAATATTTGAATGACACACGTCACTTGTTCTTCATCTTCGTCTGCAATTTCAGCATCCTCCAAGTCATCATCATTATTGTACGCTTTCTTCATCACACTCATTATCATAGTCTGCTAGATTGATAGACTTGCGAGCTCGGCATTCATTGGAACGATGACCAGAACATTTTTCAATTGTTGGCCTAGCATATGGATTATTGGGTCGGGTGGTATTCGACGTCTGTCTGATTGATTTGGTCACCCCTTGATTGCTAGTGCCTGTATTGTGAGTAGAAGAACGAGTTGCTTCTTCTGCAACTTGTTTGCCTCTGTTAGGATTCGAAGGGACTGGTGCAAAAGGAGCTTGTCGAGTAGAAGGACAAGCCAAAAGAATTTCTGCCTTTAATGCCATGTTGTAACCTTCATCAACGGTCTATATTGGAGCTAATGTCATCCTCTCTCGGATTGCAAATTTCAAGCCGTTGAGGTATTGTGATGTTTGCTGTTCCTCCGACTCTGATATATTGTACCTAGCAGTAAGGCGCAGAAATTCATTAGTGTATTCTCTCACTGATCGATGACCCTGGCTGCAGTTTTGCTATTGTTGGAACAAGTATTATTCATAATCTGGAGGAAGAAATCTTCCTTTCAGTTGTTGTTTCATCTTTTTCCAAGTCCGAACGGGTGTCTTTCCTTGTCGCCTTCTATTGTTTTAGCAGCTGCACCGCCCTTTAATTTGTAGGCGACTAGTTTTACTTGTTTGTCCTTCGGTACATCCATCATGCCAAAGAAATTTTCAACTTCATAGCACCAATCAAGAAATGCTTCAATATTAAGATCGCCGTTGAAGTTGGAAATGTCGGCTTTATGACGATATTCGTCGAAGCCTTGTCATCTCTTGGGTGCATGTTGATGCCTTTGATTATTTCTTCGTCACTGTCAGATTCCTCCTCATATGTTGTGGGTCTGCGATGTCTAGCAAAACTACGTTGATGAGGATGTTGTGGTTGATTTCTAGCTCGTGGTTATGCTTGGTTGATTTTTCGGTAGTTTAGGAGCTCTTCATCGGATTCATCTTCATAGGCTAGTTGCCTATGACGAATTGCAAGGTCGCGTTGATTGATAGGTTGGCCACGAGCATCTTCTTTGGCACGGTTGATCCCACCATCGTCACGAGCCCTGTTGGCGTTTAGGCTCAAGTTGGAAAGGATGTTGCGAATCTCTCAAAGTTCATGGGTCACATTTTCTTCTTGATCTTGTATCGCCGCCCAAAGGGCTTCTATCCCTTGATCATCGTCAATAGGATGGCCGCCTTCACCTCTGCTATGGCTGCTACCAGCAATATTGATGTCGACGTTGCCACTATCTCCATCGCCATTGTTGTTCTTGGACGCCATCTTCTCCGGCTTATAGGTTTGTAATTTAATCGGTCAAGTTTTCTGATGTACAAGATCCACTATACGTGGCAAGTGCAGAACATACGACTCAATTGACCAATCAAGCTTTCTGATGCACAGGGTCCACTATTAGTGGCAAGTGCAGAGCATTCGACTCAATTACAAGTACAACCCTCTAAACTAGGACTCTCGAACTTAGCTTTGGTGCCAACTGACGCAGAACGGAAGTGAAACACTAGATTCGTTCTAGCAAAACGTCCTTGATACAAGGAAAATTTTAAATATTACAACTCTAGAATGCTAGAGATGAATTATACAATACTAGTTTTGTATTGATTGAGGTGTGTTTATTGAGCTTGGGGAGCTATCTATTTATAGGAGCTCTTAGGACTAAAGATTTCCTAAACTTCCTATGTGGGAGAAAAACAACCAAAGAGTACTATTTACAACATAAGAAAGATAATAAATGACAAAATTTGGGCAACTAGAAAATTTTCTTTAGGTGAGGATTGAAGCAGATTCTTGTTATGAACTTGTTGTACTTCATGAGATCTTCGCAACCATATATAATGCTCCTCCATTACGCATCATCGTGCAAAGATTTAAGGCCCCAAAGTAGGGATCTTGAGAAAGTTTATTTGTTCTTCTTCTTGGGTTTGATTTTGTCAATCTTTTTCATGAACTCATTTGAATCATGTTCCACATCAATCATGGTATGCATACATGCATTACTGCTTGAAGATGGTAAGTAAACTCTTCCCTATAAAGAGAGGGTTAATAGTGGCTCTGAAGCCACGAACCAGCAGAAGAGGGAACAATTAATCTAGATATCTACTGGAGACTTTGTCATACACATCTGAAATTCACATTGGGTATTTTCTTAGAATTCTTCTTGGTATTTTCTCGGTGTTCTGTATTTGGATTTCTTATTCGAGACTTCGCTTTTGGTATTTTTTGGGTGCTTCTGTATGGCGATTCTTGGTGACATTCGTATGTGAAGATGGTTATCAGGCCTTACCCAACTTCATCTCTGGTATTCGTATACAAATATTCCTATTGGTATTTTCTCAGCATTCTTACTCGAAATTCAAGAATGGATTTCCTATTCGATATTACTGCTGGGAGTCTTATATGATATTGGTAGTCAAAGGGGTTCTTGCTCAGATTTTTGGATAACTTTCCTAATAGGAGTCTTTGTTTGGCTATTATGTTCGGGATTTCATCAACGAAGTTCTCTGGTATTCTTACTGAACTACTTGGTGAAATTACGAAAGGTATTCTCGCTAGTATTCTTTGATGACGCACTTCTTTCGCTTCAAGTTTAATTTTAGCTGCTACAGTTGTCGATGATTCTTTTGAGTATAAGAAATTGCGAGGACGCAATTTTTGTAAGGAGGAGAGAGTGTGACGGCCCATACCCAGCATACAGTATAATATACTTAATTTTACATAAATTGATGCTAGTTTAAGTGTTATATGTGTGAAAGTGTTTATTTTAGCATTTAAGATTTTAACTAGTAGTTTCACTTCCTTTTTAATTCTCTTATTTGTTTTGAAAAGGGGGACCAATACTATTAATTCAAGTAAAATATTTTAAATACTATTTTGACATTTACTGTAACACCCGAGAATTTTCATTATATTCATAAATAACTGTAGCATATCTCCTTGTGCATTTTAATGTGTTTTATTTCTAGTTTAAATATATTTATTTGAGGGTTATTATTCATAAAAAAAAACTAACTGTCTAATTTGCTCGAATTGATATTTTTCTTAGATAGTATAACTTATAGTTTTAGACTTTAGAGGCATGGAACTTGCATTTGAAAAATAATTTATGCTTCGTTGAATAGTGTTACGTATGTAAAAACATTGGTTTTTAATTAGTTAGCAATTAATTGGAGTTTTAGGCTTATTTGACCAAGTATTAGTAGCAATTGACCAAATATAATATAACCTACATATACTATATACATAATATATCATACATACAAGCATAATATACTCAAAACAAAACAAAAATTGCCTAAACTACCCACCCCCCCCCCCCCCCCCCCCGAAAAAAAAACCCGACAGCCCCAAGGAGCAAGGAGGAGAGAATTCTTCAACTTTGGTGCATGAATTTGGTCTCTTGGCTTGGTCTAGGAGAAGTTTGAGGCATTTAAGAGCTTCTACATCTTGCCTACACCTACAAAATTGTGAGGGAGTTGCATAACTATCATATTTTATATTTATGTCAAATATTTAAAATTCTTGTATTGTTGATTGTAGCTATAATTATTGTTATGGATGCTTGCTATACTATCTCTAAAGCCTATAGAATACTCTGTTGTAGCTTGATAGCATTATCCATGGCTAGAAGCTTGAATTGCATAAAGAAAATGATGAATAGTGACGAAATTTAGAGTTTCGATATAACTTGCTATTTAGAGTGAATTGATGCTTCCTCTAGGTGCTCTAGATATTAGTGAAACTACTTAAAAGCTCACGTGAAGTTGAATTGCCCGAATTTGAGTTAAAATGCAAAATTAGTTAACTTTTAAAAGGGGATTTTTCATGAAACATAAACCGGGCACGTTTGGACTTTCGGTGCTTCCGTTGCATTAAATTGGGGTTCGGATACAGTAGGTGTAGTTAAAACCCGCTCGGGGCCTTCCCGAACTTTGGTCTCCAAAACGGGTTTTCATGGCCTTGATAGGTGTCTTTTAGCTTCTCTAGAGATGTAGAATGATTGGATTGTAGTTTTGGAACTTTGAACTTCATGTAGGAGGAGAATGACTTGGTTAAAGAAAGGCCAAAAGTGATGAATGATTACTTTGGTGCTTATAAGTGCTTGTAGATGTGTTGTTATGTATTTATATGCTTGTCTAAGGTATTATTGAGCTAATTGAGGAGTTTGTGGGAAAAATATGTTATTTGTCTCCTTTATGTTCATATCGTGACTTTATGCATATTGTGACTAATTGCGATGGCGGCCTACTTTGTCGTCCATCCTATGTGTTATTTGATGATCTTGGTTCTCGTGGACTTGATTTGGGGTTGCACAACCTTTTCGGAGATGGTACGTCGAGAAACACGGGCGGTATCGGGCTTGCCGTGCTCCCTCGACTACCATGGTGCCTATTCCCTTTCTTTCGTTGAGTATACTCTACTACCTCAGAGGCGTGGTTCACCTCGTTGGGGCATATGGACCTACCTCAGGAGAAAGGGTCGTAGGATCGGGGTACATCCGGAGTACCCCATTATGGAGGAATAAGGGTTTTGCCGGTACTTGCTTGAAGATCTTGGATCGTGGCTCATGATGGAAGACAAGTGAAACTGTATCCTTTTTTATATGTGGTTAATTAATTGTTTAACTAGTTGTGTTATTTGGTGTTCAATATGTTGTTATCTTGTTGCATATCATGTTGCACACTCCGGTATGCTGCATCACTTCCCCCGCTAAGTAACTGTGTTGCTCACTCTTCTTTTCAGCATGTCCCAGGAAAAGCTAGAAATGAGATTGCCTCCTGTGTGGTCTGCCTGCTCTATCAGTGTGTAGAAGAAGGAAGAATGTGTATATGATATGCTTGTATTCTATTTGTGACTTTATAGTCATGTATGTATTTGTATTATCTTAAGAAATGTAATATTAAAGTTTTAGTCTTGAGTGATGGTAAAGTACTAGTGGTTTGTAATAACTTATATTGTTTTAGTTTATTATCTAGTTGACTTACATGCTTGTAGGGATGAAATAGATTGAGTTTGTGGATTATGGTCTTGTGGTTGTATGTTATTGTTTGCAGGTTTCTAGATAGTCCTATATATAGTGGAAACTTTGTCCGTTTTTCTCTAAATTCCATGCCCGGGATTTGGAATTGGGTTGAAAATAGCATGGTTAATAGAAGTCCCGGTTCTGTTAGGGATTGGGGCGTTACAGACTCTTTCTATAAGGGTTCTTAAAATTAAGAGTCTATTTTTTGTGCAAGTCCCCATAGATATAAGGAAGTGATTCCTTATTTATTTATTTTTTTAATTTTTTTAATTTCTGAATTTTTAATTATATATATATGTATTTTTAATTTTTTTTATTTTATAAAAAGTGCTATTAGAGTGAAATTGCAATAAAAAGTGTCTAAAAAGAGGGATTTTTTGTTTGGCTCCTTACTATAACGAATAAATAAGGAGGTTAGAAAAAGTAAACGTCTTAACCTTGACCTCGTCTTATCTCACCTAACCCTCTGGCGCAAGGTAGACTAGCTAGCTAACTTGTACCTTCCCTACCTTTAGCCTCCATAACTACCCTCATACGCATCTCCCTCACTGTAACCAACCTCTTTCCTTTTTATTACCCAGCTTTAACTTTCCTCGACTTTCCCCATTGGAATGGCAAAGAAAAAACACAACCATACCCCATATTCTTCTAGCCTGCCCTCCAAAGATTTTTCAAGGTCCTCAGTGACTCCCTTCCTAGATCTTTTTCATCTCAGAACTCCATATTTGAGATCTTTGGCCTTCCTTTGAGGAAAGACCTTGTTGATGTTAAGAATAGCTGGTCTTATGGCAAGTTGAATCAAGAGGCTCCTCCAATTTTGGATGATGGTGAGGTGTTTCCTTTTTTCCTTAGTGCCTCTAAAAGCGCTAAAGGGTGTGAGGATACATGGATACCTATGGATGTGTTAGAGGATGGCGAATGGAGTTCAAGGCTTCATGCCCTATACCTCTGCCACACTAACTATGAAGCTAGAAGCTAGGTTCAGGTGCTCCAAGTTTTGGTAAAAGTAATAGCAAGCCAGTAGCTCACAGTGAATCCCTTACACACTCGTGGGCTAACTTGTTTGGATGTACCTCTTTTGAACTTCTTAAACTCAAATTCCATAAACCTACGGAAAATAGAAGGTGAATCTACCCGCAAATGTGAAAGAATCTAGAATTAACTTATGGAACAGTTCTTAGAGAGACCATCCCCTTTCACCTTGATCAGGAACATGGTGACTTACAATGGAAGAAGTACAAAAAACTGGATATAAAATCAACAGATAAGGGATTATATTTCTTTAGATTTAAAGCTAACTAGGATTGTGAAACAATCCTCGTATAATGTTGGCGTGTGAACTACAAACTATTGCTACTAAGAAGATGGCAACCAGGGATCGAGCTCTTGAAGTTCGAATGTTATGCAATTCCTATCTGGCTCAAATGGAAGAATTTGTCCATGACATATTAGACGCAAGAGGGTCTAAGATACGTTGCAAGTGCCATTGAAAATCCCCTTCAAATGGACCGCACACTTGAATCTAGAATAAGGCTTTTCCTTTGTCAAGATTTGTGTGGAAGTCAATCTCAAAGACCAATTTCCAGATTTGTTTGAACTTAAGTGGATGAGGGGAAGATTGTTGATGATATCTAAGTAGAATATACTTGGATACCACACTTCTCCTTAGCGTGTAAGGCATTTGGGCACACTAAATCCAAATATCCAAAGGAGAATTCTGTCCCAGCTCGTCAACAACAATAGGAATTAGTTAATAACCAGATTGTTCCTACACCTTAGGTGGAATCTTCTCAAGCCACAAAAGGGAAGGAAATATAATGGGTCAGTCTAGGAAGGTAATAAAAAGACTCATCCCCAAGTATACAACCTGGTCCTTTTAAGAAGTCCCAAAATACTACAAACCTCTTCGAGGTGCTTGATAAATTTGGAAATGAAGTCTCTAACGAAATCCAATCGAAAATGCTAAGATCTCTAGCACTTAGTCATTGGGGAATACCCCAAAGTTGTCTATCTTCATCCCTCCCCATACCCCGCATGATTAATGAGCTTTATATTTTTGGTATGTGAGGGTTTAATAAGCTACAAAAGTAGTTAGAAGTTGCTAGATGCTTAGGAATAAAGGCGTAAACATTTGCTACCTTTTTGAAATGAGAATAAACCAGAACAAAGCCTAGAAAATGTTGAATGCTAAATTACGATCTGGTCAATTGAAATTAATTATGACAGAGACCTTTTTTGTCGCATATGGATCTTTTTGGACCATATAAAGGTCATTGTTAAGAAAATCGAATCAACCAGTCAAGCTATCCTTTGTAAATTTTTGACATGCGACAATAAATTCTTTTGCTACATGATCGTAACTCGGTGTGTATAAAAAGTATGCAATAATAACCAAGTTTTAATAATCTGCAAGTGCATGGATCATGTAGTGTAGTGTGTTTTGAGTGCAGAGTCAAATTTCTCAGGGAAGCTCGTAAGTTAGTTAGTTGATAGTGCAGTAGTGTGATAAAATGTTTAAGTGCAAACGTGACAGTTTGTAAATGAATTGGAGTATCATACAGGAAATGTAAATTAAACTGAAGCTAAGTATGGTTTTTTGTGAAATACAAGAAAATGGATCTAGGGGTCGGATAAGTGATGAGGCAGTTAATCTAGGCTCGGTATCTAGGATTCTCTGATTCAATGCTCGGGTTAAGCTACAAGCGTTAACCCTAGTTAATTTCCTTAGTCTAATTAAAGTCCCGATTATGACGCCTGTTATAGGCGTCGTTTTATCTTCAAGTCTGTTATATAGTCGAAGTGTAGATCTGTCCTTGTAACTTAATGTAACCGGTCTGTTTTAACTAAATAATCAACAACTCCACGAGTAGAAACTATGATAAAACCTATAGATTCACTATTATAACATGAATATATAGCACAAAAGTAAAGTAATCATAACTTTAACTAGAAGTATAATGTATGAAAGACAATGTTGAATTAAAATAAGCCATATATTGCATTTAAATCAAATTATCCAAATTTGAGATCGTACATTAAAAGACCGTCATTTACAATATCCTCCCCTAGATAATAATCTACTCAAGACATTTATAAATAAATACGAATTATACAAATAAAAGAGAGTCAAGAAAGGCTCCCTTAATTTGATGAACGCGTATTTTTGAAAATCGGATTTTGAGCAGAGGTTCCATGCAAAATAGCTATTTGGGCATAATTTTTTCTGAATAAGAGCTACTTGGGCATTACTTTTCCCGAATAAGAGCTTTAATAAAAGCTATTCGAGCATAACTTCTCCCGTATTCTACAAATTACTACTAAAATTAAACTAACTAATTATTTAAACTAATATTTAAAACTAAAATTAAATTCTAAAAATTATATTTAAAATAAAATCAAATCTAAAATCTTTAACAGGTGAGGGGCTATTTATAGCCAAAATTTTAGAGGTGCGCTCGAATGCGCTTTTGCTCATCCGCTGAGATTGCACCACGTGTCGCTCGAGAAGGTGGTAGAATTTGATGGAATCTAGTAAAATATTCCATGGAGGGCGCTCGCTGGCAATTTTGACTTTGACTAGAGCATTGACCAAATCATTTTCAGGAATTTTTCAACGTTCTGAGTCCGATTTCGCGCTGGTTTTGGCAAAATTCATTCTCTATGGGCTTTATTCATCCACCGTTTCTCGAGTTATCACGTTCTCAACTTCTTAACTTACAATTTGGATCGTTTCGGGTCTGATTTGTTCACTTCTGAGATCTTTTTACATTGCATCAAAAGTAAATAAGTGTTGCATTTTTTCTTAAGTTATGATGCAAATATAGTAGAAATCCAGTGATTTTGAGTTTTGTAATTATGGTCATATCACTACTGAAATTTCATTTATGCATATAATGATTATATACAGAGGAGAGATATATGGCATATACAAAAGAAATGAGAAAATACATGTGCGGCTCCTTTTGGTGCATTGACAGGGACTTCAATGAGATCCTTAGAACTGATGACAAAATGGGATATGGTAGAGTAGTTCCTAGGCTATTGAATGTGGAAATCCTTGGCCAATTGAGCATTAGGCCGTACTTTATTTGGAACAATTGAGCCTTTGATACCAATTTTAGAGCTAGCAGTATGGGATCTTGGCCAATAGTGTCTGTTTTGTTAAATTTTCAAACTCTTATTTATGTGTAGATCCCCCATATTTCTCTGATCAATGCCATCTTTCTCTTTATCCTGAGGTTTTCCGAAAATGAGGTCTTCAAACCCTTTAAATTCTACAACATATAGACTAAAGATGAACTTTTTTTGGAGGTTGTGAAAAGGTGTGGGATCAAAATGTTATTGGTTCTGCTATGTTTCGACTTGCTAAGAAACTGAGAATGCTTAAGAAAGAACTTGTGAATAATGATAACTTGACGGAAGAAAGGGAAACATTGAAAAAGGTACATCTCATTGTAACAGATGAAAAGATTTGGAAGCAAAAAACAAGGCTGCAGTGGCTCAATCAAGGGGAGTCCAACTCCTCATTCTAACACAAGTATGTCAAAGGGAGGAATTGTTAGTGATATGCCTAAATACAATAAATATATGACTTATTTTAATAGGTATTTGATGTATAATTATTTCATTACTGGCATTATATTATCGTTCATATTTTCCTTTATTGTACGAATGAATCCCTAGTATTTTTGTTAAAGAAACAATTAATCAAATACGGACTATCACATTCATTTTTTTGCCTTTGATTAATATAAGATAGTAATGATGAAAGGATGTGAGTCATATACCATAATAGCATGAGATGCAAATAACAAAAATGTGGGTGATCATTTGTTGAATAATCACTAAAAAAGACATGAATAACAAATCACACAGCTTAGTATTAATGATTTGTTATTCGTTGCGATTGTGCAAGTGATTCTTAGACTTGCAACAACATGGTTGTTATATGTATTGGTGTTTGAAATTAGTTTTTGAACAAAACTTGTCATGTTCACAGGTGAGATACATTCATTCGCAGTCTCATTCAATCAGTATAGTGAGTGACAAGTGATTATCAAGACATGATCCATTACCTCTAATGTGAGGTGATGTCCTATGTGATCTAACTTTGGATGTTGAATGAGGAAATCAGTGGCCAATGTATGAATGATGGAAAACAGTTTTCTATGTCTCATCTCTCATTACACCAAGTTTAATCTATGTATAGAATCGAGTCAATGAACTTAAGTGGTCCATGGTTTTTACTCGATCGTGATATTATTAATGGAAGGATTGATTTCCACGGTAATCGTCAACTAAATAGGTTCACATAATTAATGACTTAATTGCCTTATAAATTGTCTTGATATGTTGCTAGATGTCACTCAAGACCTTTAAGGGTGTTTCAAGAATAAATAAGACATTCTTGAAACAAATTTGAAGAGTTTAATTAACATTAAAGTCATTTGATGTTTCCTTATTTCTATTTGGTGGTAAACCTAGAAAGTCACACTCATAGAGCATATTGATTAAGTTTTATTGGACTTGTATTTGTAAGAATGTAACAAATTTTCCAGAAATGTCTTAACAACAATCAAGTAGAAAGACAACACTGCTCTTTATAACAATTCAATATAACACTTACAAGCTAATTGTCCCACCGTGCGCTATCAAGATTAGAGCTTTAATGGCTTCTGAACTTACAAGAAGAATACAAGAAAGAAAACTAACTTTGGGTTTGTGTTTGGAGGTATGTTGTGGATGAATCTGATGAACTAATACATGCCTATTTATAGGATTTAGCTAGCCCGCTATAGGAGACTTCCTAACAAACATTTTCCACCTTGGTTGGCTAATTTTCTATGTTGGTTGGCTTTACCAACCTTGTTCAAAGTCCACCAACCAAATTAGACCACATGGGTAGCTACGCCAATTTCTAGGAAGCTTCCTTCAGTCAAATTTGTTGACTTTAGCATTGTATCATCCTGACATCATCTTAGGTAACTCCAAATTCCCGAACTTCTTTATTGTAGCCATCGTGGTCTCTTTTGACCTCATCGATGTTTAAGTTAAAATTGTTATTTTATGCTACCATATAATTAATGATACTTATTATGAGGTGGTCATTGACATATACCAACACCCCCCTCAATGTTCACCTCATGTTGACTAAGCTAATGGGCCAACACCCTATGTTTGAAGATGTTTACTCAACTGGACGCTCCCTAATGCTTTAGTGAAGATATCTGCACAATTATCTTCTGTAGGGTAGTACTCTATGTAGATTTCACCTTCCTCGATCAGTTCCCTTACATAGTGATACTAAATCTCTATGTGTTTTGTTCTAGCATAAAATATCGGATTCTTTGACATGTCTATACAACTCTGACTGTTACATTTCAGCATTGTAGCTTTCTCTATCAGTTCCCTTACATAGTGATACTAAAGTGCAATGGTGGGTTACTTTTTACTAGCCCATGAGATGATTCCACCACCGAATATGAATACGTAACCTATAACAGATTTTCTTGAGTCAATATCACCAGCCCAGTTTGAGTCATATTACCCAGATAAAGTATCTCTAAACTTGTATGATATGCCATACTCCAACATGTCTTCGAGATATTTGAGGATCTGCATCCCTGCTTGCCAGTGACTTTGTCTCGGTTTATTTGAAAATCGACTAAGAACTCCCACAACATAACTAATATAAGGTATTGTGTTACAAAGGAAGATTAAACTTCCCACCAACCCTCTGTAGAGCTTGTTATCAATTTGTTCTAAAGGATCGTCAATTGATAACCTTGTATTCACTTCCATAGGGGTGACAACTGGTTTGCACTTGGACATACCAAATGTAGTCAAGAGCTCACGAACATATCGCTGCTGCGAAATGAAAATAGTATGAGGTTTTTGGCATACCTCGATTCTCAAGCAATAATGAAGACCAAGATTTTTCATTTCAAATTCTTGGCTCAACCATTCTTTCGTCTTCCGAATATTATCTTCATGTCACTAGTGATTACAAGATCATCCACATAGATAACTACAATTACCTTCTTTCCTTGTTCACTTAGAACATACAAGTTGGCCTATGATTTGCTTCTACAGAAACCATGCTGCAAGAAAAAAAAGTCTATACATTTGAACCAAGCTCGTGGTCCTTGCTTTAACCCATATAGAGCCTTCTTCAATTTGCAGAATTTTTCTTCTTCACCTGGTATTTGGAATCTAGGGGGTTGTGCAACGTAGACTTCTTCTTCAAGTTGCCCATTAAGGAAGACTTGTGACGCCCGAGAATTTCATCACATCTTTTAAATAACTGTTGCATAATTACTTGAGCAATTTACGTGCATTTCTTTTCTTGTTTAATTGCTTTACTAGTGAGCACTATTCATAAGAAAATTTGACTGTTTTAAATGTTCGGCTTAATATTTTTCTTAGATAGTATAACTTATAAAAAGAATTGAGGCCTTGTAGTTTTGGACTTTAGAGGCCGAGAACTTGCATTTGAAAAATGATTTATGTTTCGTTGAATAGTATTACGTAAGTATAAACATTTATTTTAAATTATCTAGCAATTAATTAGAGTTTTAAGCTCATTTGACCAAGTATTAGTAGCATTTAACTTTGTATAATGTAACATATGCATACTATATACATATTACATCATACATACTAGCATAAGATATTAAAAAACAAAGCAAAAACTACCCAAATACCTCCCCAAAAACTCGACAGCCCTAAGAGCAAAGAAAGATGAATTTCTTCAACTCTTGTGCATGAAATTGGACTTTTGGCTTGGTCTAGGAGGAGTTTGAGGCAACTAGGAGCTTCTACAACTTGTTTGCATCTACCAATTGCTTATACAACTAGGAGCTTCTACAACTTGGCTCAACCATTCATGCGTCTTCCGAATATTATCTTCATGTCACTAGTGATTACAAGATCATCCACATATATGACTACAATTACATTCTTTCCTTGTTCACTTCGAACATACAAGATGGCCTATGATTTGCTTCTACAGAAACCATGCTGCAAGAAAAAAGAGTCTATACATTTGTAACAAGCTCGTGGTCCTTGCTTTAACCCATATAAATCCTTCTTCAATTTGCATAATTTTTCTTCTTCACCTGGTATTTGGAATCCAAGGGATTGTGCAATGTAGACTTCTTCTTCAAGTTGCCCATTAAGGAAAGCTGACTTGACATCCATTTGATGTACAATCTATCCAAAATGAGCTGTAACTGCAACAACTAACCTGATTGTTGTCATTTTTACTATTGAAGCAAAGGTTTCATATACATCGAAACCTTCGACTTGCGAAAATCCTTGTGCTACAAGGAGTGCCTTGTATTTTTCAAGACTTCCATTCGCCTTGTCCATCACTTTCCAAATCCATTTGGTGCCGATGATTTTTCTGTTTGGTAGATTTTTAACGATCTTTCAAGTATCATTTTTCATGATACTATCTGTCACGCCCCAACTCGACCCCTCCTACGATTAGTCAGGATGCAACGGAATTTCGGCAGTATAACGACAGTAATTAGGACACCGAGGCTCTAAACCAACCTCTACAGAACCATACAACCAAACTCCACAAGCATACAGCAATCAACCCCTCAAATAAGTTAACAACATACCACATAACCATATTATACAATTATCAATCCTTCAACAATCCGTTCATAGTTATACGCCTCCATTCCAACTTCATACATAGACTATACATACATTTCAAAATAGATTATAAACCAACTTAGTAATCTAAACATGATCAAAAGAAAGACTATTAAACCATCATACATAAGTCTTTAAGTTAAAGTAAGTTTATAATACATCAACTACAAACAATCTCATGGCAAAGACTCCTGCACATAAGACTCATCCACGATAGGCACATTTCCCTCTTCAAGAGGCACGTACCCGAAGTTAGGCTACCTGCATGCATGCAATAATAGAGAGCGAGCTTATATAAAACAAGCTCAGTGAGGATTCGATAGATCTCTAACAGTATTTACTATACTCCTTGGAAATCATCCTTTGAGCAGTAAACACACAATGAACATCAATAATCTTTATAAATGCAACAATAGCAATAACTATAAACACATAATAAAGATACGAGACATTTGCTGATGAAGCTTCATACACCAATTCAATGCTCATCAACTCCTCCAAACTCAATGACACAAACCTGAGGTACCTTGACCTAGACCCACACCCCATGGCCTCTCCGCCCATGCGAGATAGGGATTAGCCATGACAACTGTGCCCGCAGCCCGGGATGCCTCCCGTGGTGACACAACATTATCAAAGCTCGCAACAATGTGATTCAATTCGAGAAGTCAACAACATTGGTTGCCTGACTCTCGACTAATAATAACAATAACAATACCAATTCGAGAAGTCAACAACATTGGTTGCCCGACTCCCGACTCATAACAACAATAATAATTCTAATTCGAGAAGTCAACAACATTGGTTGCCCGACTCCCGAATCATAACAACAATAATAATAACAATTCGAGAAGTCAACAATATTGGCTGTCCAACTTCTGACTAATAAAAACAATAACAATCAGTTAACCATTTAACACCCCGGATTAACCTCGAGCGTGTTCCTCACAGTTTTGTAACAACAATCAATAATCAATAATCAATTAATTCGTATTTCAACAATCAATTA
The DNA here is from genome assembly GCA_037974665.1 of Ehretia macrophylla. Lineage (NCBI taxonomy): Eukaryota > Viridiplantae > Streptophyta > Magnoliopsida > Boraginales > Ehretiaceae > Ehretia > Ehretia macrophylla. The sequence continues at coordinate 84,378,651 of CM075764.1, forward strand.
AACAACATTTAACAATCATCAACTATATAATCATGAAACAATTAAGTTAGATGACAAAATATGCCACCCAACTTAACATGCATTAGACACACAATCAAACCCTAATCTAACCATCAACAACTCACAGTTCAATCACTCAAACACCACCCGATCATTTAAAGGCATATAACAACATTTTAAAGAAAAATAACCTAAACTTCAAATAATCATATCATACATTTTACTAATCCAAACAACTCCAAACCAATTTCTATCATTCTCCCATTCAATCAACTACATTAGCCCTCTCGAAAACCAACCAAAACACATCCAAATCATGCCCAACAACCCTAAAACCCTAATGTGTCAAGGCTAAAATTTTTGGACTTTCACACCAACATCGGAATAAAAAATTCGGCATTATAACAGCGCTACCACGTAATTAACAAACTTTTAGAAATCAACGGCAATCGATTCCAACCATTACAACTCAAAATATTCAACAATTGGCCAAACTATCAACTTTAAATACCCAAAAATAAAAATTTATGCTACAACGGTTCAAATCTCATAAGAATACATATAATCGATCCTTAGCATGCACTGAGCAATAATATAACTTCAAATTAACATTCTAACGGTTCAATATTCAATTATATGCAAAAATATAAAATACAACTTTTGAGATCTAGAATTTTTCTCTCACCTTTGATGTGTTATGAAGCTATAAAGATGCTCAATGGATGCTCAAGAGGTGGAATCAAGCTTTGGTTGATGAAGATTGATCTTTAATTGTAACTTTTAATGAAAAAATTGCTTTGAAAAAATGTTGAAAAACTCCTCAAGAAAGGCTATGGAGTTTCGGCCATGTGAGTGAGAAATGAGTGTGTTTTGAGTTATTTTGTGAGCAATATTGATATATTATGCATAAATAGGCTTGGTCAAATAAAATAGTAAAAGTCAAAGTTAGCATTTTTTTGTATTTCTAGTCTTTTAATTCATTTTAGCTATTTCTTGCTCAAACTAATTATGCAACTCCTAAGATATCTCAAGTAGTTTATTTTTAGGTGACAAGAAGTTTTACATTTAAACAATTACACCCGAGTCGGCTTAAAACTCAATTTTTGCAAAAGAATTTGTAAAAACCTTTAAAATTCTAAAACCGATTCCAAATCTGCTTTAATCAAACATGGGTCTATTAAAATACCCCTTTGAAAATTTTAGCAGACAGGTGTTCAAAATACTATTCACAAAAATCAACAATAAAATTTCTGATTTCGTTTTTTATGAAAATTTCATGAATGCACACTTAGCATGTATTAGGAGTATTAATCACATATTTAATACATTCTAAGTCATATAGCACATAAATAGGTCAATTCATGCAAAACGAGGTAAAACACGCAAATCGAGATAAGATAGAAAAGTGGAGTTTCACACTATCATACTCGGCTTGTATAGCTGCTTTCCAATTTGGATCTGACATGGCTTCTTCCACAATTACGGGTTCTTTTACTGTCTTGATGATTTAGATCATCAAAGCCATGTTTACTAATTGTTGTCCTGATCGATTTTGCTCCTCTATTCTATTTGACCTTCTTAGTCCATCAGGATGTGGACTATCATCAGTAACTCCTGGATTTCTTTCATCAAAGCCCTATTGAAACCATTTCGGTTGTGGCTTCCTTGTGGGTACAACATGTTATTCTTTAGTCTCATCATCATTAGAGACTTCTTCATTATTCAACGGTTGTTGTTCAGTGGTGGATTACTTCGTCGGTTGATGATGAAATGACAGGATCGTTATCCTCCATTGAGTGTGGTCGCTCATTAAAGACAATATCTCGGCTTATGAGAACCTTATTGGCCTCTACATCATAGATTTGTATGCTTTAGACTCTTCACTATATCCCAAGAAAATGCCCTTCTTGCTCTTGCCATCCAATTTCTTTATGTTTTCATTTGGGACGTGTACAAAACACTCACACTGAATTTTTTTAAATGAGACACAAAAGGTTTCGTACCATAATAAGCCTCATTAGGAGTCTTATCGTTGAGTTCCCTGGTTGAGCACCGATTGAGGATATACACCGTTGTGTTGACTGTTTCAGCCCAGAATGTGTCAAGTAGGCTAGCACATTTCAATATGCATCGAACTATTTCTACAATTGTTCGATTTCTTTGTTCCACAACTTCATTTTGTTGTGGTGTGTATGGAGCAGTCAATTGGCACTTAATCCTAAGCTTGTTGCAGTAGTTGGTGAACTCTGTAGAAAAAAATTCCTCCCCATGATCGGTACGAAGTTTTTTCAACTGAGTTGTGTTCTCATTTGTCACAAGTTTGTGCCACACTTTAAATTTTTCAAGAGCATCAACCTTGTTCCAAAGGAAGTACATCCATATCTTCCAACTATAATCGTCGACTAATAGCATAAAATAGGAAGATCCTCCAAATGCCGAGCTAGTCATTTTTCCACAGAGGTCAGCATGTACCAACTCTAGAGGAGCTTTTGATCGGTTATGACTGTCTTTGGGAAATGACTGTCTATGTTGCTTGCCCGGCATATAAGATTCACATGGTCCTTCAACTTTTTCAATTGAAGGCAAGTCGCCTACCATTTTTTTCTTTTGCATTTCCTTTAACACATGATAAAAAATGTGCTCGAACCTTTTATGCCAAAGTTGACTTGTTTTGGCATCCATGACGGTAAAAAGAGAGCTGATTTCGTAACGATTATTTTTTGCGAATACATTTACTTAGTATATTTTGATCCTTGTCAAGAGTCAAAGCTTCCGTCTTCTTGAACTGTACTTCTAGATCATTATCTGTAGTAGTAGCTACAAATAGAAAATTTTTGGTGATCTGGGGTATAAAGAGTACGTTGGAAAACTTCTTACTTCCTCTATCTTTAGACACGAGCGAAATGGTTCCAGTGCCCTCAACGGGACACCTAGCATTATTCTCGACGACAACATTCATTGGTTCTTGTAGAGGTTTTATGGAGTCATATAACTCCTTCTTGCTGGTCATTCGGGAAGCTCCACTATTTAATACCCATGCACTTGTTTGATGTACATGTGCAGTAGTACATGTTTCCTCCGTTATATTTGTTACAGTAAACAAATGCACTTCTGTTTCAGTTGTATTGACATACTATTTATTTTTCCAATTTGGCTTTAGAGTTCCGTTCTTCTCGTCATGGATTCGTTTCCTGCAATGTTTGACAACATGGCCTTTCTTATTGTAGTTGTAGCATGATTCAGAGAACATCTTCTTCTTTGTTTTCTTCTTTTCTTCTTGGCTACTCCTCGCCTTGGATGCAAAGGCAGAGTCAAGTTGATTTTCTCTGCTTTTCAGCCTCATCTCTTCCTCCATCAACATGGCAGTGAATTCTTCAAATGACAAAAGAGGAATTCAAACTTGTGTATTGAGTGCTATGACAAGGCCGTCATATTTTGAAGGCAACACCCTAATACACCTTCGAGCTAGTTCCTCGGATGATTTGGAAATACCAACTGCAGCCATTTGATCATATAGGTTTTTCATCCTATTGATAAATAACTCAACTGCTTCATCTTCATTTAATCTCTCAGCAGCTAACTGGTTCTCCAAGTTCTACATACGAGTCTGGTTCCTTGTTTCATACTGATTATTTAGTATGTTCCAAGCTTTAGATGCCTTGGTTGTGTGTTGAATAAGATTAAGGACGAAATCTTGAACACTTGTGACAATTGCACAAAGTGCATTAACATTTCGTCTATTCCATTCTTTGACAAGTTGAGGATCTGGAAGAAAGGTCTTTCTTGTACCATCTTCAGCACGGATTGAAACTGGTTCTGTATCTGTGCCTAACACTGTATCAAGGAGTTCATAGGAGTCCAGAACCGTAGTGATTTTGAACTTTCACAATTGGAAGTTCGTGCTATCAAGTTTTTCTTCTGCGAAGGTAAGGGGATGAATACGAATTGTTGGTACTAAACTGAAACTAGAACTGGTCGAAGAAGAACTAGCACCTTGAGTAGTCATTGTTGTTGAGCTTTACTAGACAAGATTGTTGTTAATAGCCCCTTAAGCTCTTGATACCATGTAAGAATGTAACAAATTTCCCAAAATGTCTTAACAACAATCAAGTAGAAAGACAATACTACTCTTTATAACAATTCAATATAACACTTACAAGCTAGTTGTCCCACCGTACGCTCTTAAGATTAGAGCTTCAATGACTTCTGCACTTACAAGAAGAATACAAGAAAGAAAACTAATTTCGGGTTTGTGTTTAGAGGTGTATTGTGGATGAATTTGATGAACTAATACATACCTATTTATAGGATTTAGCTAGCTCGTCCTAGGAGACTTCGTAACAAACATTTTCCACCTTGGTTGGCTAATTTTCTATGTTGGTTGGCTTTACCAACCTTGTTCAAAGTCCACCAACCAAATTAGACCACATGGGTAGCTAAGCCAATTTCTAGGAAACTTCATTCAGCCAAATTTGCTGACTTTAGCATTGTATCATCCTGACATAATCTTTGGTAACTTCAAATTCCCGAACTTCTTTCTTGTAGCCATCGTGGTCTCTTTTGACGTCATCGGCGTTTAAGTTAATATTGTTAATTTATGCTACCATATAATTAACGATACTTATTATGAGGTGGGCATTGACATGTACCAACACCCCCTCAATGTTCACCTCATGTTGACTAAGCTATTGGGCTAATACCCAATGTTTGAAGATGCTTGCTCAACTGGATGCTTCCTAATGTTTTAGTGAAGATATCTACACAATTATCTTCTGCAGGGCAGTACTCCATATAGATTTCACCTGCCTCGATCAGTTCCCTTACATAGTGATACTAAATCTCTATGTGTTTTGTTCTGGCATGAAATATCAGATTCTTTGACATGTATATACTGTAACACCCTGATCCCTTACGGAACCGAGACTTCTATAAATCATGCTATCCTCAACCCAAATCCAAACCTAGCGCAAAAATTAGAGAAAACAGACAGAGTTTTCTCTATTTATAGGACAATCCAAAACCTGTATAAGCAACTATTGTAACGCCCCGTTCCCTCACGGAAACAGGAGCTATATAAATCCATTAAACACAACCTGATCCCAATCCTAATGCATGAAAAACGAGAAAAAATAGACAAAGTCTTCCCTATTTATAGGACTATCTAAAACCTGTACAAGGAATTATAACCTTGAAATCAAAGTCTAACCTCCTCCACAACTCCCAACTTCCTCTATCATCACATACAACAAACTCCTCACGGCCATCCGAGCCTTGGAACTCAACTAACTCAACAAAAGTACACAAGCATGCATGCGAATTAGACAACAAAATAAATCATTGAAGTTATTACAATCCAGCCATACCTATCAACTCAATCAAGACTTTAACTTTAAGTTATATTTCTTATAACTAGTATATATACAAAGCACGCATGCCTCAAAAGGAACCTAACTATCTCAATTATGCATAGAACCAAACATCGACAACTAGTATATCCGATCATGTAGAATCCCGAGCTTTCTTTACCTCAACTTCAAAGGTTCCGAACCTGAAATGGTTAGAAGAGGGATGAGCATACTACAACACGTATGCCTAGTGAATGAGTTTTCGAAAAGATTGTCGTGCAATGCATATAAAGAATAAAATTAATTTACAAGATAAAGTATTCAATCGAGATAATAAAACCAACTAGCATATTTAGAAAACTATAACTAAAATATGAGCAATAAAGAATATACAATGGAATACAATGACCACTTAACATAATCAACAAGACAAGACTGATGTACAATTGACTATTAAGTGTCACATATCAAGGAGATGAAATAGCCACAATAAAATAAGTATACAATATGACAATAAGAGCTCAATCAAGGTAACTCTCCAAGGAACAAGGGCCCAAGCGAGAGTTACAATAGCCATTAATAACTAAATAGCTCATGTAAAGGAATATAATTACAGTTAACTCTCTCGTGGTAGATCTATATGCCCCAACGAGGTGGATCAAGCCTCTGGGGTTGTGGATTATGCCACAACGAGTGGTTCTAAAAAGGATATAGTTAACTCTCCTGTGGTAGATTTGTATGCCCCAACGAGGTGAATCAAGTCTCTGGGGTAGTGGATTATGCCACATCAAGAGTTTCTAAAAATGATATATCACCTATCGCGAGCACGAACCACGAACCACGATTTTCTAGCAAATGATAGTAAACCCCTTATTCCTTTAAATGGGGTACTCTGGATGTACCCTGATCCAAAGACCCATATCTCCCGAGGTAGATCCATATGCCCTAATGTGGTGAACCACGCCTTTGGGGGAGGGGAGTGCCTTAGCGAGATAGGGTCTGGAAAGCCATGGTAGTTGAGGGAGCACGGTAAGCTTGATGCCGCCCGTGTTACTCGATATTACCATGCACGAAAAGGTTGCGCAACCCTGAGTAACGAATCATGAATCATGAGATAACAAGACAAAATCAATTGGGGAGGTAGCAAAGTAGACTAGCCTCACCCCATAACATATAACACATTTGATAATCAAATAAAACAGTTATAACAATATAAACAATTACTCATGCAACTATCTCAAGTAATTCACAAGATATGCAACAAAATACTATTCTAATCCTTACTAAATAGATCATATTCTTCACACAAGACAAAGGGTTCCAAATCTACTTTACTAAATGATTAAGTAAAAACATGAGTCAAGTAACTTGGTCAAATCATGAAATCTTTGAACAAGTAAATTAACTAAATGCACAACAGGATGAAGTCCCTCACCTTTACCAAACCTATAAGAATATAGCTTAAGTTTACTCCAACCCTCTTTGAATCCGCTCAAACGTGCAACCCCTAGTTATTCATATAAGTGTAACACTTTTAACAATTGATTATAGCAATTCTAACTTAACCAATCACTTGTTTATTCCACTTTATTACATAGTTCACATATTAAGTTATCTCACGTGTAGTAGTAGTAATTCAATGGAAGAGATATAATAGAAACAACTAGTGCTAATCACATATTAATCTAATACAAGTTCAACAATTATTTAATCTAAAGGTAATTCTCTTAAGGTTTTAAAGCTAATCAAAACTAGGTTCCAATAAGGTTCAAATATTACATTCATTAGCAATGACTTCCAAACATTTACTACCTTAAAGTCTTCTAACCATGCATTCTCTTACTTTTTAATGATTATTAGCTAGTGAATAATATTCAACTCAATTAACTCAAATAACATTCAAATATAGCATTTATAGCAATCTACTAATTAATCATGCATCAATTTCAAATGATTTTCGAGAAATCCAACAAATCTCCTTCTAAATGTTTACAAATTAGATCCTATCCTTCACACAAGATAATGAACTTCAAAACTAACTTCACTAATCTCATGTAGCCACATTATGATGCAACTAAATGTCACGAAACCACATTTTCTAGCATGTTATCTCAAAAACACCGAAAAGCCCCTTCAGTAATTTGTACTACAAATACCTAATTCAATTAGCAATTAAGCGTCATAATTACATTTTAAGAGTCTCCTAACACATCTAAGACTAACTACACATTTAAACGAATCAAATTCAACTCTTCATTCTAGAGTCCTTTTTGTAATTCAAACTATAATTCCAATTCTATCTAGGTTATATCCATTCTTATGATACATATAGCATTCTCAAGGGTTATAGCAACTATTAGAAGCAATAAAACAATTAAAAATGCAAAAACCCCAAAATTCGCAGGTTACTATTCATAAATACTATTCATCATCTTCTCCAAGTTGCATTTTGCATTTCTAGCCAATCAAGAAGCTAACTACCTTCAAAAGAATGCTTTACAACCTTTATCAAGTGTATTTTAAGCAAAAATAAGCATAGATATAACGACAATTAACAATTGCAAATTATCAAGTTAAACCCTATAAATTTAAATGCTCAAAAGATGATTCTACCTCACAATCGTAGGTTGTAGGTAGTTGTAGAAGGCTTTAGGATGCTTCAAACAACTCCTAGACTCAAGCTTGATGATCAATTTGCAAAGTATAGTTGAAGCTTCTTCTCATTTCTTTCCTATGGAGGCCGACGGGTTTTTGTGGGGTTTGGGGGTTGGTTTTTTTTTTTTTTCTAAGTGTTTTATGTTAAATGTAATGTATATGAGGCAATGTAAATGTTGGTGGCTGAATTGGTGGTCAAATAAATGCAAGACTTAGTCAATTTTAACTTAAAATGCATACAAAGTTAATTATTTCATATGTAACACTATTTCACTAGTTAATTAGTTCATATGTAACACTATTTTACTATTCATACAATACAAAAAAATAATTTTTAAACGCATACTCCCAACTTCAAATACACAAAATAATACTTTTTCCATTCCTCCTACAAGTCATATAAAAGGGGAAAAATATAGTTTCTAAAAAATAAAACAGTCGATTTTTGTTATGAATAGTGATTTTTCATAAAAATGACTAAATGCACAATTAAGACACAACAGTTAATAAAACATGCTGGTGGTCTTGGGCGTCATAGTAAATGTCAAAAGAGTAGTTAAAATATTTTATTTGGATTAATAGTATTAGTGTCCCTTTTTCAAGAAATTAAGAGAAAGAAAAGAAATGAAACTACTAGTTAAATCTTAAAGGGTAAAATAAACACATTCACATATAGAACATTTAAGTTGGCACCAATTTATGTGCAATTAAGTATATTATGCTACATGCTGGGTCTGGGCCATCACACTCTCCCCTCCTTACAAAAATTGCGTCCTCGCAATTTTTTATAGTCAATAGAATCTTTAACAACTGTAGCAGCTAAAATCAAACTTGAAAAGAAAGAAGTGTGACATCAAAGTAGACTAGCGAGAATACCTTCCATAATATCACCAAGAAGTTCAATAAGAATACCAGAGAACTTCGTCAATAAAATCCCGAACGTGGTAGTCAAATAAAGGCTATTATGAAGATACCAATTAGAAATACCAAGGAAATACCAAGAGGAGACTCGTATATAAATACCGGAGATGAAGGCCATAAGTACATCCTAAAGATATTATCAAGAAAAGCCGAATAGAAATATCGAAGAAATCCCACAAGTACATCCCGAAGATAAGATCCAGGTAAGAGGCTGTGTTAAGAACACCAGCCGACGCTCATAAATGTGAACTTTTCCAAATATAAGTACTAGACAAGAAGCCCATATATGATGTCAAATAGAGATTTTAACCATAATGCCCAAGAATATCACTGATGGAATACCAACTGCCCTTCTTTCGGTTGGTTCACATATCTGGAAGATCCGCTGTCGGCCACTCTACTATAGGAGGAGAGATCACTTACCAATTCAAAGGGTAGTGGATGTATGCAATTGAGATTACTCAAGATGAATTTCTTATAGCATGCACATACTATGTGATAAAATTTCACATGTTATCCAACTATCATATATGCTCAATGAATACTTAAACTATTATGCAATTATAAACTGTACTAGAAGCCAATAACACTTAGTTTTGATTAGTAAGTTATCATGTTATTCATAATAACCTGGTTCACAGAATTCAAACACACATTTTACTAATAGTTGAAGCAAATAGTCATTCATGAGATCACTTCGATGTACCCATAATCACATAAGCACACATATCATATAAGTTTCCTTTATAGCACAAAGGAGTCACATAGGTGCACACCAAATCATATAACACAACATACATATCACACAATCTTTATACATTATACAAATAAATCACATAAACCACACATACATTCAAGACACATTGTTCACATAGGCACACTTGATTTATTCAGTTTACAAGGCAATATAAACATTTCATTAACTCACATATTCATGCAATAGACTCATACTAGTATGCTACTCACTTAGTCAACCACAAGCCTAGACAAATAAACAACCACGTAGCCTTATATTCATACCAAGCCACCTAAACAATAAACTAAATACAAATATATAAAGCTCACATTAAGACACAACTCTATACATTTCAAGCACTTAACACATTAACATACTTAGCACTCAAGTCATGTATAATACTTTATCCATGTAACACACTTTACAAGCACACGATCAAAGGTCACTACCCAATAAGCTGAAGATCTTTTCCCGACTGAGAGCTAACTAAGCTTTGATACCACCTGTAATATCCCATATCGACTGCAGAGGGTTCTGGGCTATTGGATATAAGTGGAAGTGTCCCTTTATCCGTGCATGTGCCTTTTCTAGTCCAAGTGGGCGGGAAAGGACAAAATCGTGAGGGGCCCAATATGGTAATCCAAAGCGGATAATACTTGCATTTGTGGCATCAATGGTGGGCCTCTACCCTTCGGGGTATTCGCTTAGTCGGGGTGTTACAGAAGTGGTATTAGAGCAGCCCAGTCTTTGTGCCAGCGAGGATGTTGGGTCCCCAAATGAGGACAGATATAATATCCCACATCGACTGTGAAGGGTTCTGGGCTACTGGATATAAATGGAAGTGTCCTTTTATCCGTGCAGGCGCCTTTTCTAGTCCACGTGGGCAAGAAGGGACAAAACTGTGAGGGGCCCAATGTGGTAACCCAAAGCGGACAATACTTATATATGTGGCGTCGCTGGTGGGCCTCTGCCTTTTGGGATATTCGCTTAGCTGGGGCGTTACACCATCTATAAGACCCCGATCCCTCACGGAATTGGGACTTCAATAAATCATGCTATCCTAAACCCAAAACCAAACCCAGCACAAAAATTAGGAAAAACGGACAAAGTTTTCCCTCTTTATAGGACAATCCAAAACCTGTATAAGCAACTATTGTAACGCCCCATTCCCTCACGGAAATAGGAGATTTATAAATCCACTAAACACAACCCGATCCCAATCCCAAGGCACAAAAACCAAGGACAAACGAACAAAGTCTCCCCTGTTTATAGGACTATCTAAAACCTGTACAAGGAATTATAACCTCGAAATCAAAGTCCAACCTCTTCCATAACTCCCAACTTCTTCTATCATCACATACAACAAACTCCTCAAGGCCATCCGGGCCTTAGAACTCAACTAACTCAACAAAAGTATACAAGCATGCATGAGAATTAGACAACAAAATGAATCATTGAAGTTATTACAATCCAGCCACACCTATCAACTCAATCAAGACTTTAACTTTAAGTTATATTTCTTTTAACTAATATATATACAAAGCACGCAGGCCTCAAAAGGAACCTAACTATCTCAATTATACATAGAACCAAACATCGACAACTAGCATATCCGATCTTGTAGAATCCCGAGCTTTCTTTACCTCAACTTCAAAGGTTACGAACCTGAAATGGTTAGAATAGGGATGAGCATACTACAACACGTATGCCCAGTAAGGGAGTTTTCGAAAAGATTTTCATGCAATGCATATAAAGAATAAAATTAATTTACAAGATAAAGTATTCAATCGAGATAATAAAGCCAAATAGCATATTTAGGAAACTATAACTAAAAGATGAGCAATAAAGAATATAAATGGAACACAATGGCCATTTTACACAATCAACATGACAAGACTGATGTACAATTGACTATTAAGTGTCACATATCAAGGAGAGGAAATAGCCACAATAAAATAAGTATACAATATGACAATAAGAGCTCAATCAAGATAACTCTCCAAGGAACAAGGGCCCAAGCGAGAGTTACAATAGCCATTAATAACTAAATAGCTCCTGTAAAAGAATATAATTACAGTGAACTCTCCCGTGGTAGATCTATATGCCCCAACGAGGTGGATTAAGCCTCTGGGGTAGTGGATTATGCCACAGCGAAAGGTTCCAAAAATGATATAGTTAACTCTCCTGTGGTAGATCTGTATGCCCCAACGAGGTGGATCAAGCCTCTGGGGTAGTGGATTATGCCACATCAAGAGTTTCTAAAAATGATATATCACCTATCGCGAGCACGAACCACGAACCACGATTTTCTAGCAAATGATAGTAAACCCCTTATTCCTTTAAATGGGGTACTCTGGATGTACCCTGATCCAAAGACCCATATCTCCCGAGGTAGGTCTATATGCCCCAATGTGGTAAACCATGCCTCTGGGAGAGGAGAGTGCCTCATTAAGATAAGGTCTGGAAAGCCATGGTAGTTGAGGGAGCACCCTAAGCTTGATGCCGCCCGTGTTACTCGATATTACCATGCACGAAAAGGTTGCGCAACCCTGAGTAACGAATCATGAATCATGAGATAACAAGACAAAATCAATTGGGGAGGTAGCAAAGTAGACTAGCCTCACCCCATATATAACATATATCACATTTGATAGTCAAATAAAGCAATTATAACAATATAAATAATTACTCCAGCAACTAACTCAAGTAATTCACAAGATATGCATCAAAATACTATTCTAATACTTACTAAATAGATCATATTCTTCACACAAGACAAAGGGTTCCAAATCTACTTTACTAAATGATTAAGTAAAAACATGAGTCAAGTAACTTGGTCAAATCATGAAATCTTTGAACAAGTAAATTAACTAAATGCACAACAGGATGAAGTCCCTCACCTTTACCAAACCTATAAGAATATAGCTTAAGTTTACTCCAAACCTCTTTGAATCCGCTCAAACGTGCAACCCCTAGTTATTCATATAAGTGTAACACTTTTAACAATTGATTATAGCAATTCTAACTTAACTAATATGCAATCTCAACCCACAACAATAAAAGTTGTACAATCACTTGTTTATTCCACTTTATTGAATAGTTCAAGTAGTCATACAAATAACTAACACTGGTAAGTGAACAGTGGCACATATGAAATGAGTAAGGCTAGTAACTATTAGCAAAGGTTAACTTTAGCTATGAACAACTAATTCTTACATTTCGTTACGCATCCATGAATCCAAGTTGAACACTCTAAACATAGCAAATTAACCAATTAATAGCGCTTCTAGTTCACATATTAAGTTATCTCTGTGAAGTAGTAGTAATTCAATGGAAGAGATACAATAGAAACAACTAGTGCTAATCACATATTAATCTAATACAAGTTCAACAATTATTTAATCTAAAGGTAATTCTCTTAAGGTTTTAAAGCTAATCAAAACTAGGTTCCAATAAGGTTCAAATATTACATTCATTAGCAATGACTTCCAAACATTTACTACCTTAAAGTCTTCTAACCATGGATTATCTTAGTTTTCAATGATTATTAGCTAGTGAATAATATTCAACTCAATTAACTCAAATAACATTCAAATATAGCATTTATAGCAATCTACTAATTAATCATGCATCAATTTCAAATGATTTTCGAGAAATCCAACAAATCTCCTTCTAAATGCTTACAAATTAGATCCTATCCTTCACACAAGATAATGAACTTCAAAAATAACTTCACTAATCTCATGTAGCCACATTATGATGCAACTAAATGTCACGAAACCACATTTTCTAGCATGTTATCTCAAAAACACCGAAAAGCCCCTTTAGTAATTTGTACTACAAATACCTAATTCAATTAGAAATTAAGCGTCATAATTACATTTTAAGAGTCTTCTAACACATCTAAGACTATCTACATAATCAAACGAATCTAATTCAACACTTCGTTCCAAGGTCCTCTTTGTAATTCAAGCTATAATTCCATTTCTAACTAGGTTATATCCATTTTTATGACACATATAGCATTCTCAAGGGTTATAACAACTATTAGAAGCAATAAAACAATTAAAAATACAAATACCCCAAAATTCGCAAGTTAGTATTCATAAATACTATTCATCATCTTTTCCAAGTTGCATTTTGATTTCTACCCAATCAAGAAACTAACTAACTTCAAAAGAATGCTCTACAACCTCTATCAAGTGTATTTCAAGCAACAATAAGCATAGATATAACAACAATTAACAATTGCAAATTATCAAGTTAAACCCTAGAAATGTAAATGCTCAAAAGATGATTCTATCTCACAATTATAGGTTGTAGGTAATTGTAGAAGGATTTCGGATTCTCCAAACAACTCCTAGACTCAAGCTTGATGATCAATTTGCAAAGTGTAGTTGAAGCTTCTTCTCCTTTCTTTCCTATAGAGGCCAATGTGTTCTTGTGGGGTTTGGGGGTTGGTTTTATTTTCATTTTTCTAAGTGTTATATGTTAAATGTAATGTATATGAGGCAATGTAAATGTTGGTGGCTGAATTGGTGATCAAATAAATGCAAGACTTAGTCAATTTTAACTTAAAATGCATACAAAGTTAATTAGTTCATATGTAACACTATTTCACTATTCATACAATACAAAAAAATATTTTCTAAACGCATACTCCCAACATCAAATACAAAAAAATAACACTTTTTTCATTCCTCCTACAAGTCATATAAAAGGGGAAAAATATAGTTTTCGAAAAATAAAATAGTCGATTTTTGTTATGAATAGTGATTTTTCATAAAAATGACTAAATCACATTTAAATGCACAATTAAGACATGCAACTGTTAATAAAACATGCTGGTGGTCTTGGGTGTCACAGTAAATGTCAAAAGAGTAGTTAAAATATTTTATTTGGATTAATAGTATTAGTGTCCCTTTTTCAAGAAATTAAGAGAAATAAAAGAAATGAAACTACTAGTTAAATCTTAAAGGCTAAAATAAACACATTCACATATATAACATTTAAGCTGACACCAATTTATGTGCAATTAAGTATATTATGCTACATGTTTCTTCTATTGGAATGCCTATATCAGTTATGATGCGTCGTAGCCAAATAGCTTCATAGGATGCTACACAAGTAGCCTTGTATTATGCCTCTATTGATGAAAGTACAATGGTAGGTTGCTTCTTACTAGCCCATGAGATGATTCCACCACCGAATATGAATACGTAACCTGTAACAGATTTTCTTGAGTCAATATCACCAGCCTAGTCTGAGTCATATTACCCAGATAAAGTATCTTTACACTTGTATGATATGCTATACTCCAACGTGTCTTTGAGATATTTGAGGATCTGCATCCCTGCTTGCCAGTGACTTTGTCTCGGTTTATTTGAAAACTGACTAAGAACTCCCACAACATAACTAATATAAGGTATTGTGTTATAAATGAAGATTAAACTTCCCACCAACCTTCTGTAGAGCTTGTTATCAATTTGTTCTAAAGGATCGTCAATTGATAACTTTGTATTCACTTCCATAGGGGTGACAATTGGTTTGCACTTGGATATACCAAATGCAGTCAAGAGCTCATGAACATATCGTTGCTGCGAAATGAAGATAGTATGAGGTTTTTGGCATACCTCGATTCTCAAGCAATAATGAAGACCAATATTTTTCATTTCAAATTCTTGTCTCAACCATTCTTTCGTCTTCTGAATATTATCTTCATGTCACTAGTGATTACAAGATCATCCACATACATGACTACAATTACCTTCTTTCCTTGTTCACTTAGAACATACAAGTTGGCCTATGATTTGCTTCTACAGAAACCATGCTGCAAGAAAAAAAGAGTCTATACATTTGTACCAAGCTTGTGGTCCTTGCTTTAACCCATATAAAGCTTTTTTCAATTTGCAGAATTTTTCTTGTTCAACTGGTATTTGGAATCCAAAGGGTTGTGCAACGTAGACTTCTTCTTCAAGTTTCCTATTAAGGAAGGCTTGTGACGCCCGAGAATTTTATCACATCTTTTAAATAACTGTTGCATAATTACTTGAGCAATTTATGTGCATTTCTTTTCTTTTTTAATTGTTTTACTAGTGAGCACTATTCATAAGAAAATTTGACTGTTTTAAATGCTCGGCTTAATATTTTTTTTAGATAGTATAACTTATAAAAAGAATCAGGGACTTGTAGTTTTGGACATTAGAGGCCGAGAACTTGCATTTGAAAAATGATTTATGTTTCGTTGAATAGTGTTACGTAAGTGTAAACATTTATTTTAAATTATCTAGCAATTAATTAGAGTTTTAAGCTCATTTGACCAAGCATTAGTAGCATTTGACTTAGTATAATATAACATATGCATACTATATACATATAATATCATACATACTAGCATAACATATTAAAAAACAAAGCAAAAAAACTACCCAAATACCCCCCAAAAACCTGACAGCCCTAAGAGCAAAGAAGGAGGAATTTCTTCAACTCTTGTGCATGAAATTGGACTCTTGGCTTGGTCTAAGAGGAGTTTGAGGCAACAAGGAGCTTCTACAACTTGTTTGCATCTACCAATTGTGAGGGAATTAGCATTTTTGTTGATTTAAAGTTTATGTCAAGTTTTACAATTTTGAGATTTGTTACTTATGGCTATAGTTACGCTCATATATTGTTATATACATGCTTATTGTGATCTAAAGACCATGTTTGAGTAGATTGTTGACAACCTCCATGGATGAAAGCTTCTTTTGCAAATAAGATGATGAATAGTGATGAAATTTTAGGGTTTGATGTAATTGGCTAATTAGAGTGAATTGATCCCTTCTCTAGGTGCTTTAGACATTATTGAAACTAGTTAAACACTCACATGTAGTTAGATTGCTCGAAAATGAGTTAAAATGCAAAATTGGCTAACTTTAAAAAGGGGGTTTTTCACGAATCATAATTCGGGTGCATTTGGGCTTTAGATTCGGTATCCTTGGGGCATAGAAACACTTTTTGTGCCTTCATTGCGTGAAATTGGGGTTTGGATAGGGTAGGTGTAGTTAAAACCCACTTGGGGCCTTCCCGAGCTTTTGTCTCGAAAATGGGTTTTTAGGGCCTAGATAGGTGTCTTTTAGCCTTCCTAGGAATATAGAATGACTGGCTTGTGAATTTGGCATCTTGAATTTTGCATGGGAGAAGAGATTTCATGATTAACAAAAGAGAAAAGGTGGAAATGGATGTTTTTGTGTTTATATGAACTTGTAGTTGCGTTCCAGGTGTTTATATGCATGGAAAAGATGTGTTTAAGCTATCTATTGAGTTTTGTGAGAAATCATGTTATTTGACTCTTGGTGATTATATAGCTATTTCGTGTATATTTCGCTTATGTTGTGGTTAATTGCGAGGGCGGCTACTTTGTCATCCCTCTTATGTGTTATTTGATGATCTTGGTTCTCGTGGACTTGTTTCGGGGTTGCACAACCTTTTCGGACATGGTAGTATCGAGAAACACGGGTGGTATCGGGCTTGTCGTGCTCCCTCGACTACCATGGTGCCTATTCCCTTTCTCTCGCTGAGTATACTCCACTACCTTAGAGGTGTGGTTCACCTCGTTGGGGCATATGGACCTACCTCATGAGAAAAGGGTCGTAGGATCGGGGTATATCTGGAGTACCCCATTTATGAAGGAATAAGGGTTTTGCCGGCACTTGCTTGAAGATCTTGGATCATGACTCGTGATTGAGGATAAGTGGAACCGTATCCTTTTTATATGTGGTTAATTACTTGTTTAACTATTTGTGTTATTTGGTGTTGAATATTTTGTTATCTTATTACATATCATGTTGGACGCCCCGATATGCTGCATCACCTCCTTCGCTGGACAACATTGTTGCTCACTCCTCATTTAACATGTTTCAGGAGAAGCTGAGGTGAATCCCCAGCTAGTAGCCGTAGTAGAAGAGGAAGAAGAGCAAGTTGAACAACTTCTGTGACTTTCTTGTGTATTAAGGTTGGCTTATGTACAGCTTGTGTGAAGTGTTGATTGGTGTTCTTTTGAGACCATATGGTCTTGTATATATTTGGTGGTTGTATCAAGTTGTAAACTTGTATGAATAATAGTAAAGTAGATGGCATGTAATATTTGATTCTAGTTTTATTTTCTCTTATTACATGCTTGTGTTTGATAGTTAGAAGGTTGAACTGGTCTTGTCATTGTGTCTTACTACTTATGGTTAAGTTTAGAATAGTCTTGCTTTCTTGTATGTGATTTAGATTTTGTGGTACCAAGGCTTTGTTAGTCTTGGAAAGTTGGTTGGCTATTATTAATATGGAAGTTTGGGTTGTATGAGATGTTTGCTAGTTGGCCCGGGACTTGTATGTGACTATGTGCAGGTAACCAGTTTGTCCACAATACAGAGGAGACTCTGTCCGTGTGACGGGTCCGGACTTGACTTGTAGTGTGGGGTTGGGTTCGGGGTGTTACAAGGCTGGCTTGACATTCATTTGATGTACAATCTATCCAAAATGAGCGGTAACTACAACAACTAACCTGATTGTTGTCATTTTTGCTGTTGGAGCAAAGGTTTCATATACATCGAAACCTTCGACTTGCGAAAATCCTTGTGCTACAAGGAGTGCCTTGTATTTTTCAAGACTTCCATTCGCCTTGTCCATCACTTTCCAAATCCATTTGGTGCCGATGATTTTTCTGTTTGGTAGATTTTTAACGATCTTTCAAGTATCATTTTTCATGATACTATCATACTCGGCTTGTATAGCTGCTTTCCAATTTGGATCTGACATGGCTTCTTCCACAATTACCGGTTCTTTTACTGTCTTGATGATTTAGGTCATCAAAGCCATGTTTACTAACTGTTGTTCTGATCGATTTTGCTCCTCTATTCTATTTGACCTTCTTAGTCCATCAGGACGTGGACTATTATCAGTAACTCTTGGATTTCTTTTATCAAAGCGCTGTTAAAACCACTTCGGTTGTGGCTTCCTTGTGGGTACAACAGGTTAATCTTTAGTCTCATCATCATTAGAGACTTCTTCATTATTCAACGGTTGTTGTTAAGTTACTTGGTGGATTACTTCATCGGTTGATGATGAAATGACAGGATCGTTATCCTCCATTGAGTGTGGTCGTTCATTAAACACAATATCTCAACTTATGAACACCTTATTGGCCTCTACATCATAGAGTCTGTATGCTTTAGACTCTTCACTATATCCCAAGAAAATGCCCTTCGTGCTCTTGCCATCCAATTTCTTTCTGTTTTCATTTGGAACGTGTACAAAACACTTACACTGAATTTTCTTAAATGAGACACAAAAGGTTTCATACCATAATAAGCCTTATTAGGAGTCTTATCGTTGAGTTCCCTGGTTGAGCACCGATTGAGGATGTACACCATTGTGTTGATTGTTTCAGCCCAGAATGTGTCAAGTAGGCTAGCACATTTCAATATGCATCGAACTATTTCTACAATTGTTCGATTTCTTTGTTCCACAACTTCATTTTGTTGTGGTGTGTATGGAGCAGTCAATTGGCACTTAATCCTAAGCTTGTTGCAGTAGTTGGTGAACTCTGTAGAACAAAATTCTCCTTCACGATCGGTACGAAGTTTCTTCAACTGAGTTGTGTTCTCATTTGTCACAAGTTTGTGCCACACTTTAAATTTTTCAAGAGCATCAACCTTGTCCCAAAGGTAGTACATCCATATCTTCCTACTATAATCGTCGACTAATAGCATAAAGTAGGAAGATCCTCCAAATGCTAAGCTAGTCATTTTTTCCACAAAGGTCAGCATGTACCAACTCTAGAGGAGCCTTTGATTGGTTATGACTCTCTTTGGGAAATGATTGTCTATGTTGCTTGCCCAGCATACAAGCTTCACATGGTCCTTCAACTTCTTCAATTGAAGGCAAGTCGCCTACCATTTTTTTCTTTTACGTTCTCTTTAACACATGATAGGAAATGTGCTCGAACCTTTCATGCCAAAGTTGACTGGCATCCATGACGGCAAAATGAGAGCTGATTTCGCAATGACTATTTTTGCGAATACCTTTACTTAGTATATTTTGATCCTTGTCAAGAGTCAAAGCTTCCGTCTTCTTGAACTGCACTTCTAGATCATTATCTGTAGTAGTAGCTACAAATAGCAAATTTTTGGTGATCTGGGGTATAAAAAGTACGTTGCACAACTTCTTACTTCTTTTATCTTTAAACACAAGCGAGATGGTTCCAGTGCCCTCAATGGGACACCTAGCATTATTCTTGACGACAACATTCATTTTGTTCTTGTAGAGGTTTTATGGAGTCATATAACTCTTTCTTGCTGGACATGTGTCGGGAAGCTCTACTATTTAGTACCCATGCACTTGTTTGATGTACATGTGCGATAGTACATGTTTCCTCCGTTATATTTGTTTTAGTAAACAAATGCACCTTCGTTTCAACTGTATTGACAGACTCTTTATTTTACCAATTTGGCTTTAGAGTTCCGTTATTCTCGTCATGGATTCGTTTCCTGCAACGTTTGACAGCATGGCCTTTCTTATTGTAGTAGTAGCATGATCCAGAGAACGTCTTCTTCTTTATTTTCTTTTTTTCTTCTTGGCTACTCCTCTCCTTGGATGCAAAGACAGAGTCAAGTTGATTTTCTCTGCTTTTCAGCATCATCTCTTCCTCCATCAACATGGCAGTTAATTCTTCAAATGACAAAGGAGGAATGCGAACTTGTGTATTGAGTGCTGTCACAAGGCCGTCATATTTTGAAGGCAACACCCTAATACACCTTTGAGCTAGTTCTTCAGATGATTTGGAAATACCAACTGCATCCATTTGATCATGTAGGTTTTTCATCCTATTGATAAGTAACTCAGCTGCTTCATCTTCACTTTATCTCTTAGCAGCTAACTAGTTCTCCAAGTTCTACATACGAGTCTGATTCCTTGTTTCATACTGATTTTTTAGTATGTTCGAAGCTTCAGATGCCTTGGTTGTGTGTTGAATAAGAGTGAGGACGGAATCCTGAACACTTGTGACAATTGTACAAAGTGCATCAACATTTTGTCTCTTTCATTCTTTGACAAGCTGAGGATCTGGAAGAAAGGTCTTTTTTGTATCATCTTCAGTACGGACTGAAACTGGTTCTGCATCTGTGCCCAACACTGTATCAAGGAGTTCATACGAGCCCAGAACCGTAGTGATTTTGAACTTTCACAATAGGTAGTTCGTGCTATCAAGCTTTCCTTCTGTGAAGTTAGGGGGACGGATATGAATTATCGGTACTAAACCAAAACTAGAACTGGTAAAAGAAGAACTAGCACCTTGAGTAGTCATAGTTGTTGAGCTTTACTAGACAAGATTGTTGTTAAGAACCCCTTAAGCACTTGATCCCATGTAAGAATGTTAAAAATTTCCCAGAAATGTCTTAACAACAATCAAGTAGAAAGACAACACTACTCTTTATAACAATTCAATATAACACTTACAAGCTAATTGTCCCACTGTGCGCTCTCAAGATTAGAGCTTCAATGACTTTTGCACTTACAAGAAGAATACAAGAAAGAAAACTAATTTCGGGTTTGTGTTTGGAGGTGTATTGTGGATGAATTTGATGAAATAATACATGCCTATTTATAGGATTTATCTAGCTCATCATAGGAGACTTCCTAACAAATATTTTTCCCTTTGGTTGGCTAATTTTCTACCTTGGTTGGCTTTACCAACCTTGTTCAAAATCCACCAACCAAATTAGATCACATGGGTGGCTACGCCAGTTTCTAGGAATCTTCATTTAGTCAAATTTGCTGAATTTAACATTGCATCATCCCGACATCATCTTAGGTAGCTTCAAATTCCTGAACTTCTTTCTTTTAGCCATCGCGATCTCTTTTGACCTCATCGATGTTTAAGTCAGAATCGTTAATTTATGCTACCATATAATTGACAATACTTATTATGAGGTGGACATTGACATATACCACATTATCTTCTTCTCATAAATTGTTAAAGATTTAGAAATTGTATATAGTGCTATTAAAAGTTAATGGGGCCAATGTATCGTTATAAGATATGTATAGGAAAATGCAAAAGGGAAAAATCTTTTAATCTAATGTTGATTAGCTTAAATGATGATTACTTAAGTTGATTGACCAATTCATATATATGCATGCAAAATTATGGAGTTATTCTTGATTTAGAGCCTAATTAGTGAGAACATGTAATCATGGAATTTTCCACTAACTCTCTCTCATCTTTGTTGGCAAGACATGCAATACAAGTGTCATATTAGATGGACACATATATATTGGTTGACACATGGATATATTGCATGAAAACTTATAGATATATATGTGTATATATTTGTAGTGTTCATACTATATATATTATATAGCACTTAGTGGATTTGTACTACAACACACACAACACATACTTCTATTTTTATATACAAGAGAAAAACTAGAGAAATCATGTGTTTTCTCAAGAGCGGTTGAATAAATTCTTCTTTCCTTTGTGAAGTTCGTTAGTACTACAACTCAAAGAAGGAAAGATAGCTTGTTATTTTTGCTCAGTAACTCACTAGGGCTTCTACACTTGTGGAAGATGGATCTTTATTTGTTTCTTTTGCTTGGTCGGACTTCTATACTTGTGGAACGTGAAATCTTATTCAAGCTTCTCTAAGCATTATCAAAGACTAGGTCTTCAAGAGGTATTCATGTATTTCTCTTGATCTTTATCTCTTAACGTATATTGGATGCAATATCAAACAAGTGATTATAACGTATTTATACTTGAACATTTGTATTTAATGTTTTGTTCGCTATGTTTTTCAAGCTTCTATATGTATGCAATCCTGTTAATATCCTACAGGAATGCCTTCAATGCCTTTCATGTGATTTATGATAGTAATTTTGGATAAAGAGGAAGATATCTATGAAGATGCAGTAAATTACTTCTGAAACCTTATTGGTAGGAAAAAAGACTAGTTAAGTTCAGTCTCAGTTGAAAATATTAGTTAGTTTTTGGACACCTCAGTTTCCTTCACACAAGCGGTTGTTCTGATTACAACGGTTTCTAATCAAGGAATTAAAAATACATTATTCTCTATTGATAGGGAAAAAGAGTTTGATTTGGACAGATACAAATCTCACTTCTTCAAAGTAGTATTGGGTAGGTAACGACTTTATTAGAGTAGCCTAATCATTCTTCAGTTTGGGGAAGATCCTCAGAGAGATTAACCCTACCATCTTAGTCATGATTTCCAAAATTGCGAATCCATCTTGCATGAGCTTTAGACCCATTTCTTGTTGTAACACATTATACAAATGCATTTAAAAAATTATCGCAAATAGAATGAATATATGTTTGGACAACTTGATCTCAAAGAACCAAAATGCTTTCATTAAAGGAGGAATCTTGTTGGGGCAATAACTTATGAAAGGCTACGTAATAAAACAACTAGCCCAAGATGCCTCATTAAGGCAAACCTTAGAAAAACATATGACTCCCTAGATTGGAGTTTTATTGTCAAAACTGTTGAAGAATTCAAGTTTCCCGGGACCTTTATTAACTAGATGTTTACTTGTTTCTCAACCCCAAGATATTCTATCCTATTATTGGTGAACTCCAAGGCTAATTTGAAGGAAATAGAGGACTTAAATAGGGAGATCCAATTTTGCCTTACCTTTTCGTCATTGAGATTGAGGGGTTATCTGGCATTCTCAATTAGCACAGAAGTACTTCAAATACCACCCAAGATGTAGAAAGACTAAGCTAAATCATCTCGTTTTTGCTGATGATTTACTTATTTTTTACAAATGAGACATATCCTCGGTGACTATTATCAAAGAAGGTTTCGGGTTGTTCCATATAGTGTCGGAGCTTGAGATGAGCCTGGAAAAAAAGTGAACTAATAATTGGGGCTTGTAATGAGTAATTGACAATACATATTACCAATATTCTTCAATCAATATTGGCAATGCCAACCTTCCTACTAAATACCTTGGAGTTCCTCTTATCACTAGTAGACTCCATCAAAATGATTACAAGATCCTAGTTGATAAAGTTAAGAAGTGTATTGAGGGATGGTCCGCTAAATGGCTCCCCCAAGCAGGAAGACTCCACCTCATTAAATCAGTGCTAGCTAATATCCAATCATATTGGCCAAGAAGTTTTATGTTGCCCAAAGGGTGTTGCGTGAGATTGAAATGAGACTTACTTCCATTTTGTGGTAAGGAACAGTTGGTGAAGGTAGGAAGGCTAAGGTTGAGTGGAATGATATTTGTAAACTAGTGGAGGAGGGGGGACTTCGTATTCGCAAGCTTAGTGATAACAACCAAGAAGCTATTTTGAGATATTTTTGGATTCTTCATACTAAGTAAAAGGGCATTTAGGTGGAATGGATTTATGCAAACTTTATTAAGTCTAAGAATCTCTGGACCTTCAAATTTGGAGGCATGGTGCCATTTAGGCCAATGGCTTGAAGGAATATCATCCATACCATAAAGCATGGTCAAAACTCAATGTTTGGCTATGATAGTTGGCAACCTCTTGGACGCTTAATTGTGTATTTTGGTGAAGATGCTCTGATTTCAACTGGAATTAGCAACAATACCAAAGTTGTTGAATTTAGACATATTGACCATTGTAATTGGCCAACCAATTCCCTTTCTTTTGATATGGTGCAACATTATTTGGGGAGTATTAGGCCTGATCATCGAAAGAGAGACTGCATAAGATAGAACAATTCACCTAGTAGTCAATACAACCTCCTTGTAATGTGGGAATGTATCAGAGTTAGTCCAACTGTCGGTTGGTACATAGTTTTATGGTTTAAGTATGGAGTACTTGACATTCTTTTTGTTCGTGCCTTGTATGGATTGATCACCTTCCAAGGAAAGCAAGAATCATTTTGTGGGCATGACTGTTGTCATTTTCCCAAATTCGGCAGAGCCAACTCGGGGACGCAACGGACCAAGCCTAAGAAGATGGCTCTTCCTAAGCTCGCAAGGTTAATACCATAGGACCAAGACATTATATCTCGCAAAATATAGAACATCGAAACATCTAAGACCTTGATAAATCAATATGACACTTAAAACTATTCAACACAATCAATGACATAATCCAATAACAATAATTCTCCATAAAATAACAACTCAAAAACGCTTGCAAATACTAGAACTGATTCCATAAGGTGGCCTTTAAACCTTCCCAGTTCGAACTAGTGACTATTGTCGATTTCTGAAACAAAGACAATAAGCAACAAAATAAGCAAAAGAAACTCAGTAAGAAGGACACCCTTAGTAAGACGTGGGTAGTCCAAATAATTTAAAATAAAATTGAAGATCAGGTTCAACATATACTGAAAGTCAACATGGTCCTGCCAAAACAATTACGAAATCAAATGACACACATCTTAAATCAAAACTAAAACTGACACATCATGATCAGTTGTGATAAATACAATATAATTAACGAAGTACTGTATAGCTAACGAAAATCACATTGACCTTTGTTGGCCTCAATCCCACCTGCGGGATATCAAAGCATATGCCTAGAGGTCATTGATGGCTATATATTTCACCTTGCTATTTGGGTATCACAACTAACCAAGAACAAAAAATGAACAAATAGACAAAGTACATCATAGTATCATGATTACCCGAAATAACTAACATATGATTGCTCATAATCAATAATGTGGGCATAGGCCTTAAAAATATTTTCAAAGTAATTAAGATTAGCAGCAAAGCAACAATACAAGCTAACCAGAATCAATTGAGGTATACAAAATAGTACTACACTTCCTTAATAGCAATAAAATTACTATACCGGAACTTACACCAAAGTAATGTATCATGTAACAATGCCAAATTCATGACGTCCGAATCAAGGGATTACTACCATAAAGTCCAAAGAATAATATTAGATCAATCAAACTCGAATTTAATAATAAATGTCAAGATTAGAAAAAGAAGATACATAATATACAAAAAGGGGCCAACTTACCTCAAATCCAACTTAAGATTAATTTAATTCTTCTTCCTAAATTCATAGACTCGAAACCAACTTGTCGTTGCAATATAATAAGGAAATCAACTAAAATGTCAAGGTTAAGTAGAAAACAAACCCAAGTGGAAGTTCTTAAGAAGTATAAAATGGTACTTTTACATATTTCAATACGTAGAAAATTTTAATTTCCTTTCTTCAAAAGTTTGCCAATTTCCTTTTCCTGTTATAGTTTTCTCGTTACTTTTCTCTAATTATTTCTTTCATTTTCTTCTCCGACTTTCCTTGTCTTTACTTTCTCTTTTCTGTCTTTTACTATTTTGTAGCTATAGCAAGTAATATCATTCATCACTATTTCTTGCACAATAATATACATAACATACATACACATACTGTGACGCCCATAAATTTCATCACATTATTAAAAAATTGTTAGATAATTACTTGAGCATTTTTATGTGCATTTCTTTTCTTGCTTAATTATTTATTTGAGGGTCACTATTCATAAAAAAATTTGACTGTCTAGAATGCTCGATTTAATATTTTTCCTAGACAACATGACATATAAAAAGAATTGAGAACTTGTAGTTTTGGATTTTGGGGGCCGAGAATATGCATTTGAAAAATGTTTCGTGTTTTGTGGAATAGTGTTACGTTAGTATAACATTAGTTTAGTTAATTGACATTTAAATTGGAGTTTTAACTTAGTTGACCAAGTTTAAGTTATCATTTGACCTATCATATTCAAACATATACATACATATATCATACAACATTCCACATATGTGCAAAAAGCTTTCAAAAAATAAATAAATAAATAAACACCCAAAAGCCCCCCAAACCTGATGGCCCTAGGAGAGAAAAAGGGAGATAATTTCTTCATCAAACATTGAAATTGATCTCTTGGCTTGGCTTTGGAAGAGTTTTGGAGCATTTTGGAGCATCTACAACTAGTCTACAACATCATTGTGAGGGAGTTTTGCATTTTGATGTTGATCAAAGTTTATGTTCAACTTTCAATATTTCTTGTATTGTTATTATTGGCTTATATTATGCTCAAATGTTGTTTGATACATCTTCTACAAGCTTTATATGCCTTGATTATGTTGTGTAATAGCTATTTCCATGGTTGAAGCTTGAGATCACAAAGAGGATGGTGAATAGTGACAAAATTTTAGGGTTTTGCTATAACTTGCTATTTAGAGTGAATTGATGCTTCTTTTAGGTGCTCTAGACATTAGTAAAACTAGTTAGAAGCTCACGTGAGGCATAATTAGCTAACTTTTAAAAGGGAGTTTTTCACAAAATGTAATCCGGGCACGTTTGGACTTTAGATTATGTATCCTTGGGACATGGAAGCACTTTTTGTGCTTCCGTTGCGTTAAATTGGGGTCCGAATAGGGTAGGTGTAGTTGAAACCCGCTCGGGGCGTTCCCGAACTTTTGTCTCCAAAATGGGCTTTCATGTCTTGGTAGGTGTCTTTTAGCTTCTCTAGAGATGTAGAAAGATTGGATTGTAGTTTTGGAACTTTGAATTTCACGTAGAAGAAGAATGGCTTGGTTAAAGAAAGTGCAAAAGTGATAAATGACTACTTTGGTGCTTATATAAGTGCTTGTAGATGTGTTGTTATGTATTTATATGCTTGTCTAAGGTATAATTGAGCTAATTGAGGAGTTTGTGGGAAAAATATGCTATTTGTCTCCTTTATGTTTATATCGTGACTTTATGCATATTGTGACTAATTGCGAGGGCGGCCAACTTTGTCGTTCCTCTTATGTGTTATTTGATGATCTTGGTTCTCGTGGACTTGATTTGGGGTTGCGCAACTTTCTCGGATATGGTAGCGTCGAGAAACACGAGCGGCATCGGGCTTACCGTGCTCCCTCGACTACCATGGTGCATATTTCATTTCTCTCGCTGAGTATACTCCACTACCCCAGAGGCGTGGTTCAGCTCGTTGGGGGTATATGGACCTACCTCAGGAGAAAAAGTCGTAGGATCGGGGTACATCTAGAGTACCATATTTTGGAGGAATAAGGGTTTTGTCGGCACTTGCTTGAAGATCTTGGCTCGTGGCTCGTGATTGAAGACAAAGTGGAACCGTATCCTTTTTATATGTGTGGTTAAATACTTGTCTGTCTAGTTTTGCTACTTTCTATTGTATATGTGTTATTCTTCTTGCGTATCATATTGCACGCCCTGGTATGCTGCATCACCTCTCTCGCTGGGCAACATTGTTGCTCACTTCTCATTTAACATGTTTCAAGAGAAGCTGTGGTAAACCCCTAGCTAGTAGTAGTAGAGGAAGAGGAAAAAGTACAATTAGAACAACTTCTGTGATTTCTTGTGTTTTGAGGTTGGCTATATGTGCAGCCTGTGTGAAGGATGTAGGATAATGTTATTTTGAGACCCTTCTGGTCTTGTTTGTATTGTTGGTAGACTTGGTGGTTTTAGTAAAGTTGTAATCTTGTATGGCTTGTTGGCAAAGTAGATGGCTTGTAATAACTGATAACAGTCTTACTGTTTTTGTTTGCATGCTTGTGTGAATTTAGTTTATAAGTATAACTTACTACTTATAACTTAGAGTTTGGAGAAATGTCTTGCATGCTTGTATGGTATATATATTTTTGTTGTACCAAGGCTCGGATGGCCTTAAGGAGTTGGTTGGCTATGTTAATATTGCGAGATAGGTTGTCTAAGTTATTTGATTGTAGTTTGGGACTTGTATGTGTTTATTTACAGGTGAGCAGTTTGTCCACAGTACAGAGGAGACTCTGTCTGTGTGACAGGTCCGGACTTGACCTATAGCGTGGGGTTGGGTTCGAAGAATTACATTTAGGTAGTATCAGAGCTACTTGAATGCATGAAGCCGAGTTAATTTCCTCAGTATGTGGGTAGACGTCCATATGTGGAAGTTGAATTTCGTGACTATGTGGTTGTCTAATTGCCTAAGTGAATAATTACTTGAGTAAAGAACATGCTAGCATGTAAAAGAAGTGTTTAATGCATGATATAGTACGAATATAAAAAGTTTAGTGTTTGATGCATAAATGCTTATATGTGGTCTTATGTACATAAGGTGTTATGAAACATGTATGTGTTATTGTGTGTTATCTATTTGCCTATTATAACACTAAACTTTTCTAGTATGGAGATGAGGAGGAGAGGAAGGCCGAGAAAGGAACTGGAGGAAGCTCCCAGGCAGGATATACCTAGGCAAGACGCCGGAGTAGCTAGGAATGTGCCGCAGGGGCAAGAACTGACTAATGCATAGATTATGGCCACAATAGCTACAACTATGAATACTATGGCTCAGTTTGTGACTCAGCAGGGTCAGGTAGGACCTGGTAAAGGTAATCAGGCCACTAGAGCCGAGGGTAGCTGTTGTCACGCCCCAACTCGACCCCACCTACGATCAGTCAGGACGCAACGGAATTTCGGCGGCATAACGACAGTAAACAGATTTCCGAGGTTCTAAACCAACCTCATTAAACATCATACACCCAGTAATTCCTCAATACAACAACAACATACAACACAACCATATTATACAATAAAACATCTTCGTTATACGCCTCCGTTCCAACATGACATACAATACCTCAACTTTATCATAAATTTCAAAAGTAAGTTGAGACACAACTACAATTTAACCATAGACAAAAGGAAACCGCTAAGTTACCATCATTTGATTCATCATCTTTTCAATATCTATTACATTAAGAACCGTAAAGCATATAAAGTCTATTAAACTAATATACAAGACATTTAACAACATAAAGTCATGGATAAGACTCGGGAACATATGACTCATCCACAAAAGGCACATTTTCCACATTCTCCTCTTCAGGAGGCACGTACCCGTAATCTTGTGAAAGTACACCTGAAACATGCATTAATAGAGAGTGAGCTTATATACATAAGCTCAGTGAGGATCCGATAGGTCTCGACAGTATTCACTACGTTCCTTGGATTTAGTCCTTTGAGCAAGTAAACACACAACAACAATAATAACATAAATAAAGCTATCATCACATAACTATATGACCATTCAGTAAGGATACTCTATTTGGTGTAGCTCCAAACGCCATCACGATCTCAACTGTTCTTCTTATAACTCCCCATTACTCACGCACCCGAGGTACCTCACTATCCCCTTCCCTCCATGACATCTCCATCATGCGAGCTGGGGGGAGCCTATGGCAGTCATGCCGGTATCAACCCGGCAGCCCGACGCTGCCCGAGAGGGGGTACACACATACCAAGGCTCCATATTCATCAATCATCATGCAAGCATAAATCGATCAATCAATTGGGAGATCAGCAACAAGAGTGCCCGCTTCCCGCATTCAATAATCATCAATCAATAACATCAATATAACATCAATATAACATCAATATAACATCAATATTAAATTAAACATCAAACAACGTAGTTAGATGACAAAGTAGGCCATCTAACCGGACATGCATAATATTCATAATTAAACTCTAAATTACTCAACAACAACTCACCATTCATCACTCGAACACTACCCAACCATCTAAGGCATCGTTCAAGAAATTAAAGAATGACAACCTAACTTCTAAAATTCATAACTTACAATCTACTAATCCAAACATTGCCAAATCAGTTCCTATCACTCACCCATTCAACCTACTACATTAGCCCTCTCGAAAATCCACCATAACACCTCCAAAACATGCCCGATAACCCTAAAACCCTATGACGTCATGGCTGGATTTTCCGAATTTTCACACAAACAAAGTAATCGAAAATTCGGCATTACAACAGCGCTAACACGTAATTATCAAGTATTTAGAAATCGACGGCAATCGATTTCGAGCAACGCAACTCAATTAAATCAACTTTGAACATTTTAATCAAAATTAAATACCCGAAAAATAAAAATTATGCTATATCCGACAGAAACTCGTAGTATTAGTATATAATGATCCCTAGCATGCAAGGAGCAATAATCTAACATCAGATTACAATTCTAACGGTTCAATCTTCATTTATACGCAAAAACACAAAAATGACATTTTGAGATCTAGAATTTTTCTCTCACCTTAGATGCGATATAAGCCTAGGAATGCGTGCAATGCGTGCCCAACAAGCAGAATCCAAGTCGGTGCGAAGTTCTACGGACAAAAACTAGGTTTTTCTTTGAAAAATTGGATTGAAAGCTTAAGTTTTTCTCTTCTCTTTTCTCTCCTCAACCTCTCGGCAATGTGTGTGTGTGTGATGGTGTTTTTGTGTTGTGTGAGTGTGTGTTGAGGACATGAGCTTAAATGGTCAATTATTTAATTAAAGTCAAAGTTATTTTAATAGGTATTTTTGTGTTTTTAATGTCTTTAATTGCATTTTAGTGATCACCAAGTTAAAATTAATTATGCAACCCCCAAGATATCTCAAGTGGATTATTTTTAGGTGACAAGAAGTTTTACATTCAAAGAATTCCACCCGAGTCGGCTTAAAACTCGATTTTTGCAAAAGTCGGTGTAAAAACCCTAATAAATTCTTAAGCCGATTTTAAAACCGTTTTCATCAAACACAGGTCTATTAAAGTCCGTGGACTAGGTCTAGAAGGGTTAAAAAGACCAGTTTCAAAATTATAGCGGACGTGTTTCGAAAACACTATTCACTGAAAATCGACAATAAAATTTCTGACTCCGTTTTTGACGAAAATTTCATGAATGCACATTTAGCACGTATTAGAAGTATTGAAATCAAAATTATAACTTTATAGGTCCTATAGCACATAAACAGATCATATGCACGCAAAACGAGGTAAAGCACGTACACCGAGATAAGCAAGAAAGTGGGGTTTCACAGCTGTACTATTGGGGGACATTTGTTTGATAAGTTTTTACATCATGGGGCATACAGTTTTTATGGAGAACCGGATGATATAAAGGCAGAAATATGCTGAGTAAGTTTGAGAAAGTTGTTGCGATACTTGAGTGCAATGATGAAATGAAAATCACTTATACTGCATTCTTACTTGAGGGTGATGCCGAGGAATAGTGGCGTACTGTTAGAGAAAATAGGATACCGAAAAGGTACAACATTCATGGGCTGACTTTGTTTGGGAGTTCAGGGACAAGTATGTATCAGTGGCAGCTCATGAGAGGCATCAAGAAGAGTTCATATCTCTGAGGTAGGGAAATATGTATGTTGATCAGTACGAGGCTATATTTACTAGACTCTCCCGCTATGTGCCAGCTTTGGTATAGCCTGAGGACATGAGGATTCAGAGATTCATCCGGGGTTTGAGAGGTAATATTCAGCTGAACTTGTCTTCACAAGATTATCCTAGTTATGCTGCAGTAGTTAGAGCCGCATTGAGATTCGAGAAAAACAAGGCGGATTTATTGGCAGAGTTCGGTCATCTGAGTAAATGACAATATCAGTCCCAGAGTCAGGGCTATCAGAGACAGTATCAGCAGTCTGTTCAGATTCAGCAGCCGAGACAGACCTAGAGCTACCCAGGGCCAATTTAAACACAGTCTCAGCCGAGGCCAGCTCAGAGCCAGCCACAGGGTCAGTCACAGACCCGACCAGTTGCCACTAGATCTCAGCAAGGTAGCACCGCTACATCTACTTGCAGAGCCCCTACGGGAGGCACTGCTGCAAGGAAAAACCAGCAGTGCAGTCACTGTAATCGCAAGGGCCATTTAGAGGCAGAGTATTGGAGGAAGTTAGGCCGATGTATTGGTTGTGGTAGTGACCAACACAGAGCTAGAGATTGCCCCAGGTTTAAGTAGGGATAGGGACAGACTTTCGGCCAGAGTACTCAGACTAGAGCTTCAGGTGCAGCTCCAGTTCCACGAGGCCAGGCACGGGTATTTGCACTAGACTAGGAGGAGCTCCTGGATACGATAATGGTGGTGGAAGGTACTTTTCTTATTAATAATCAGCCAGTAGCAGTTTTGATTGACACTAGGCTATACATTCATTTGTCACTCCTATGTGTGCACAGTCTACTACTTTAAAAGTTGATAAACTGCCGTATGTAATTGAAGTAGGTAATCCTATGGGTACAAAATTTCTTACGGAGTCCGTGTGTAAGAATTTTGATATTTGCATTGAGGGACAAATGTATCCTATTGATTTGATTATCATGCCATTCCAAGACTTTAAGGTTATTTTGGGGATGGACTGGTTGGGGCGGTATTACGCTTATTTGGATTGTAGGAGGAAACTTGTGTCTTTAGAAATACTTGAGCAACCTGTCATTAAAATTACTGGAAGTCGAAAATCTACAGGGACTCGCATTGTTTCTTCTATTAAAGCCACAAAAATGTTGAGTAAAGGTTGTGATGCATATCTAGCTTACTTAATTAATCAACCTGGGGATAAATTAAAATTGAACGAGGTACCTGTTGTAAAAGACTTTCCGAGGGTATTTCCTGAAGAGTTGCCTGGGTTACCACCTGATCGGAAAATAAATTTGTAATTGATTTGTTGCCAAGGACTAATCCTATATCTAGAACCCCATATAGAATGGCTCTCCCTGAGTTGCAGGAGTTGAAAATTCAACTGTAGGGCTTTCTTGAAAAAGGTTTTATTCAGCCTAGCTCGTCTCCGTGAGGTGCTCATGTTTTATTTGTAAAGAAGAAAGATAGTACTTTGAGGTTGTGCATTGATTATCAGGGTCTCAATCAGGTGACTGTGAAAAATAAATATCCTTTGCCTTTGATTGAAGAGCTCTTTGATCAGTTACATGGTGCTGTTGTGTATTCCAAATTTGACTTGAGGTAGGGTTATTATCAGCTGAGAATCCGAAAAGAAGATGTGCCCAAGATTGCTTTCAGAACCAGGTACGACCACTATGAATTTGTTGTACTGCCATTTGGTTTGACAACTGCTCCAACCGCCTTTATGGAGTTGATGTAGAGGGTATTTAGACCGTACCTTGACCAGTTTGTTGTGATTTTCATTGATGATATATTGGTGTATTCTAAGTCGGAAGCAGAACAAGAAGAGCATTTGAGAATTGTGTTGTGAACATTGCATGAACATAGGTTATTTGCCAAATTTAGCAAGTGCGAATTCTGGTTGAAACAAGTAGCCTTTTTCGGCCATACAATTTCACAAGAATGAATATCTGTAGATCCTGCAAAAATTGAAGTTGTTATGTCCTTGAAAAGACCCGAAACTGTAACGAAAGTTCATAGTTTCCTAGGGTTGGCTAGTTATTACAGGCGATTTGTTAAGTATTTTTCTAAGATTGCTGGACTGTTGACTTCCTTGACTCAAAAGAAAACTGTGTTTAACTGGGATGATAAATGTGAGACGAGTTTTCAGGAACTGAAGAAGAGGTTTACCACTGCTTTTATTCTTGCACTGCCTGAGGGGATTGATAATCTGGTAATTTACAGAGATGCTTCGAAAGAAGGCTTGGGCTGCGTACTTATGCAAAATGGTAAGGTGATTGCTTATGCCTCAAGAAAGTTAAAGCCCTATGAACTTAATTATCCTACACATGATATTGAGCTTGCTGCTGTTGTCTTTGCTTTAAAGAAATGGCGACATTACTTGTGGGGTAATAAATTTGAAATATTTACTAATCATGAGAGCTTGAAATATCTATTCTTAAAGAAAGATCTAAATATGAGGCAAAGGCGCTGACTAGAGTTATTGAATGATTATACTTGCACTATTAACTACTTGCCAGGCAAAGCTAACACTGTTGTAGATGCATTGAGCCGTAAAACTACTGTGGCTAATTTGATAATAAAATACTGGGAAACTATGGAGGAGTTATGTCTGTGAAAACCCGAGATTATGGAAACAGGTATTCAGTTTGCAAGCTTACAAATCCAGTCTTTACTATTGTCTAGAATCAGGGAAGCATAACAATTAGATCCTTAGTTATTGAAGATTCTAGAAAAGTCAAAAAGGGGAGAGTTCGATTTCAAGCTGCATGATGATGGACTACTCAAGTATAAGAATATAATTTGCATTCCTAGTGATTCAGCTATAAAGGATGAAATTCTTGCTGAGGTTCACAGTACTAGATACACTATCCACCCTGGTAGCACCAAGTTGTATAGGGACTTGAAACAAAGTTTCTGGTAGAATAACATGAAGAGGGAGATAGCAGATTATGTGGCTAAATGTTTGACTTGCCAGAAGGTTAAAGCTGAGCATCAGAGACCTGTAGGATTGTTGCAACCATTGGAGATTCCTGTGTGGAAATGGGACCAGGTTACTATAGACTTTGTATTTGATTTGCCGAGGTCGCCGCGAGGTAATGATTCTATATGGGTTGTAGTTGATAGGTTAACGAAAACCTCACATTTCATTGCTACAAAGAAGACAGACCCCCTTGATAAATTAGCTTAGCTATATGTTGAAAACATTGTAAAACTGCATGGAGTTCCATCTAGAGTTGTGTCGGATAGAGATCCCAGGTTTACATCACAGTTCTGGAAAAAACTACAAAAGACTTTGGGAACCAGTTTGAGCTTTAGCACTGCATATCACCTGTAGATGGATGGTCAGTCTAAGAGGATTATCAATATATTAGAGGACATGTTGCGAGCTTGCATTCTTGACTTTGGTAAGAGTTGAAAAAGGTATTTGTCTCTTGTGGAGTTTGCTTATAATAACAGTTACCAAGATATCATTGGAATGGCGCCGTACGAGGCACTTTACGGGCAAAAATGTAGGCCTCCGTTGTAGTGGGACGAGGTAGGTGAAATAAAAACTGTTGATCCAGCTATTCTACCTGAAATGATCAAGATGGTTGATAATGTGAAACTTATAAAGAAAAGAATGCTCACAGCTCAAAGCCGACAGAAAAGTTATGCTAATAGACGCCGACATGACTTAGTGTTTTCAGTGGGTGATCATGTGTTCTTGAAAGTCTTTCCACGTAAAGGTTTAATTCGGCACGGGAAGGGAGGTAAACTCAGTCCTAGATATGTGGGGCCGTTTGAAATTACCGAGAAAGTTGGTGATTTGGCTTACAGATTAGCATTATCTCCGAGCTTGGGTAAGATGCATGATGTGTTCCATGTGTCATTGTTGAGGAAGTATCAGCTAGATCCTTCGCACATTTTAGAGCTGAAACCTCTAGAGATCGATGAGTCATTGACCTATGTTGAGAAACCTCTTCGAGTGGTTGATAGAAAGATTCAGGAACTGCGAACCAAGAGTATTCCTATGGTGAAAGTTCTTTGGCATCATCACGGAGTTGAGGATGCCACTTAGGAGTGGGAAGATCAGATAAGAGAGAAATATCCGGAGCTATTTGCTGAATCATGTAAGAATTGCGTGGATGCAATTAGTTTAAGGGGGAGAGGATGTGACGCCCAGAAATTTCATCACATTATTAAATAAATGTTGCATATTTACTTGAACATTTTAATGTGCATTTCTTTTCTTGCTTAATTGTTTATTTGAGGGTCACTATTCATAAGAAATTTGACTATCTAGAATGTTCGGTTTAGTATTTTTTCTAGACAACATAACATATAAAAGGAATTAGGAACTTGTAGTTTTGGATTTTGGGGGCCGGGAATATGCATTTGAAAAATGTTTCGTGTTTCGTGGAATAATGTTACGTTGGTATAACATTAGTTTAGTTATTTGACATTTAAATTGGAGTTTTACTTAGTTGACCAAGTTTAAGTTAGCATTTGACCCATCATATTAAAACATATACATACATATATCATACAACATTCCACATATGTACAAAAAGCTTTCAAAAAAAAAAAAAAACACCCAAAAGCCCCCCAAACCCGATGGCCCTAGGAGAGAAAAAAGGAGAGAATTTCCTCATCAAACATTGAAATTGATCTCTTGGCTTGGCTTTGGAAGGGTTTTGGAGCATTTTGGAGCATCTACAACTAGTCTACAATATCATTGTGAGGGAGTTTTGCATTTTTATGTTGATCAAAGTTTATGTTCAACTTTCAATATTTCTTGTATTGTTGTTATTGACTTATATTATGCTCAAAAATTGTTTGATACATCTTCTACAAGCTTTATATGCCTTGATTATGTTGTGTAATAGCTATTTCCATGGTTGAAGCTTGAGATCATAAAGAAGATGGTGAATAGTGATGAAATTTTAGGGTTTTGCTATAACTTGTTATTTAGAGTGAACTGATGCTTCTTTTAGGTACTCTAGACATTAGTGAAACTAGTTAGAAGCTCACATGAAGTTGAATTTCTCGAATTTGAGTTAAAATGCAAAATTAGCTAACTTTTAAAAGGGGTTTTTTTTTTCACGAAATGTAATCCAGGCACGTTTGGACTTTAGATTAGGTATCCTTGGGGCATGGAAGCACTTTCGGTGCTTCCGTTGCGTTAAATTAGGATCTGGATAGGGTAGGTGTAGTTAAAACCCGCTCGGGGCCTTCCCGAACTTTTGTCTCCAAAACGGGTTTTCATGGCCTTGGTAGGTGTCTTTTAGGTTCTCTAGAGATGTAGAACGATTGGATTGTAGTTTTGGAACTTTGAATTTCATGTAGAAGAAGAATGGGTTGGTTAAAGAAAGGACAAAAGTGATAAATGACTACTTTGGTGCGTATAAGTGTTTGTAGATGTGTTGTTATGTATTTATATGCTTGTTTAAGGTATAATTGAGCTAATTGAGGAGTTTGTGGGAAAAATATGCTATTTGTCTCCTTTATGTTTATATCGTGACTTTATGCATATTGTGACTAATTGCGAGGGCGGCCTACTTTGTCGTCCCTCTTATGTTGTATTTGATGATCTCGGTTCTCGTGGACTTGATTTGGGGTTGCGTAACCTTCTCGGACATGGTAGCGTCGAGAAACACGGGCGGCATCGCACTTGCCGTGCTCCCTCAACTACCATGGTGCCTATTCCATTTCTCTCGCTGAGTATGCTCTACTACCCCAGAGGTGAGGTTCACCTCGTTAGGGCATATGGACCTACCTCAGGAGAAAAGGTCGTAGGATCGGGGTACATCCAGATTACCCCATTATGGAGGAATAAAGGTTTTATCGGCACTTGCTTGAAGATCTTGGCTCGTGGCTCGTGATTGAAGACAAAGTGGAACCGTATCCTTTTTATATGTGTGGTTAAATACTTGTCTATCTAGTTTTGGTACTTTGTGTTGTACATGTGTTATCCTTGTTGCATATCATATTGCATGCCCTGGAATGTTGCATCACCTCCCTCGCTGGGCAACATTGTTGCTCACTCCTCATTTAACATGTTTTAGGAGAAGCTGAGGTGAACTTCTAGCTAGTAGTTGTAGAGGAAGAGGAAGAAGTACAATTAGAACAACTTCTGTGATTTCCTGTGTTTTGAGGTTGGCTATACGTGCAGCCTGTGTGAAAGATGTAGGATAATGTTATTTTGAGACCCTTGTGGTCTTGTATGTATTGTTGGTAGACTTGGTGGTTTTAGTAAAGTTGTAATCTTGTATGGCTTGTTGGCAAAGTAGATGGTTTGTAATAACTGAAATAGTCTTACTGTTTTTGTTTGCATGCTTGTGTGAACTTAGTTTATAAGTATAACTTACTACTTATAAATTGGAGTGTAACACCCCGATCCATCCCGGAGTCACAAAAAACGAGGTAAAACAGACGGAGTCTCCCTGTTTATAGGACAATCTTATACCTGCACACAAGCTATTATACCCCAAAACAACTCCTTCACAATTCCCGTCCTTCGACATCAACACAACCAACAAATTCCTCAAGGCCATCCGAGCCTTGGAACTCAACAAACTCAACAAAAGTTAACGAACAGGCATACAATCTATAGTTAACAAGTTCATTCACACACGCATGCAAACTAACTAGGCAATAAGGTAATTCTTTAGTTGTTACAAGCTAGAAGAGTTGGGAGACAAAATACATCTCTCTACAATACAACATAATCACATTCAACACCTCTACAAACACAAACTTTATTACAAGATAAACTTCACATTTAATTTACATAGACTACAGATAACACACTAGCTAAATCAGCTTCACAACCAAACTTGAAACTCGTGCCCCCAATCTCTGTTATGCCTGAAACATGTTAGAGCGAGGAGTGAGCATACTTACCACGTATGCCCAGTGAGGGAGAGGTCACATAACGGTGAGTCTCCATAAGGTCTCGTGCAATGTAGATAGCATCAAAATCACACATAAGCACACAAGACTAGATAACACGCATACACACGAATCTAGACATCACGCAAGCACACAAGTACACAAAACGAGATAATACACAAGCACCCGAACTATAACACCCAAATATAACTATCACACAGGTGTCATGTACAGTATATAATCATATTTCAAGTAACAAGAGACCGAATAACACTTAATAATCGAGTATCACATATTTTAAAAGGATACGGTTCCACGAAGTCCCGATCCACGAATCACGAACCATGATCTTCAAGCAAGTGCCGGCAAACCCTTTATTCCTCCAAATGGGGTACTCCGGATGTACCCCGATCCTACAACCCATATCTCCCGAGGTAGGTTCATACGCCTCAATAAGGTGAACCACGCCTCTGGGGTAGAGGAGTATGCCTTAGCGAGAAAGAGACTGGGAAACCATGGTAGCTGATGGAGCACAACAAACCTGATGTCACCTATGTTACTCGATACCACCATGCCCGAAAAGGTTGCGCAACCCCGAATCAAGATCAGGAGAGGCAGGTACTCACAAGTGAGGGGTGACAAAGTAGGCCGCCCTCGCAAGTAGTTGCAATATAAGCTTTAAATATGAAATAGACAAATATAATCAAAGGGGACAAGTTTTTCATACTTCATGAAATGCTAAAACAATTTAACCAAATCTCAATTAACATCAATTTAATCGCATAGGAGTAAATTACAAGCATCTAGCAATTCAAACATTACCAAGCTATTTGAAGCATGCAATATAGTTAATCTACCCCTAAATCAATCCTAAATAACACTTAATCAAACAATAACACCATATTATACAAAATCCCCAAATTCCATTCAAGAACCTTAACTTTAATTTAATGTTTAAGTATTCTAACAATCATCAAAGATATACAAACACACAATCATGTTCTACAAGCTTTATAAGGAACTAAATAAGCATAGATAAGTGTGGATACAACTTTATACAAGAAATCACAAATATTACAACAAACTCTAACTACTCAAGAATGAAAATGCATATTTCCCTCATCTTTAGAAAGCTAAGAATCTACTCCAATTGCTCAAATCTCATTTCATTACCACTCAAAACCTCTACCTAAACACAATAATTTCAATTTAACACATAATCCAAGTTATCATTCGAATAATCAAATATTTAAGTCATATTTATTTCCTCACACAAACTATACAACTAGTAAGCAATATGAGTAATACAAGCAAGATATAGCATACTCACTTTCTTTTTCATTGCACCTTTACATACAACTCAACTACGCATGTAACTAAGTTAAGAAGTTCACCTTAATTTTAGCCATCTAACAAGTATTCCTAGTCTCTACAACAAATATAACACAATAAACAAGCTAAAGTTAACCATAAGGCTTAAAATCTCTATTTTCTCCCTTAAGTTCAATATGCCGAAACTAGTTTTAGCCAAGGTTTAGTTAACTAAAGTATCTAACTATCCTCAACTACATTTATAGAACCTAAACCAAGCATTAACTAGTATTTAAGGCTCTAATTCAATAATTTTAATGTATGCATACAAAAAGGCATAAAAATCGATGTTATCGGAATTCGATAAATTTTAATCCCGGACCGTTTTATCAACCCAACATCACATATCTATCATTAGATTAAGGTTTTAAGCTAGATTTAAAGGGCCTGAGTAAATAGTGCCCATTAAACTAACTTTAACTAAATGATCTTGCATTTCAAGTATTTTTAATCCATTCAAGTCTCTAAACTAGGTTTATTTACTCCTAAATTGAGCCTAAATAACATTTAATCAAGCTTTAATGCAAGGTTACACAAAATCCCCAATTTCAATACAAAAACCCTACTTTAATTTAAAGATTAAGCAATCTAAGCATTTCCAAACCATGTGAGGCTCCAAACTAGGTTTAATAACTCATAAATCACACTTATATAGCAATAAATTAAGTTAGAACACAAGGGTTACTATTCATATTTTTTACTATTCATTGTCTTCTCCAATATGCAATCTTCAATTTCAACCATGGAACTTGCCAAAAAACTATAGAAACATGTTCTACTATCATCATAAAAGGCATTTCAAGCTTCAAAACGAATTAAATAGAATTCTATGATCATTTGCCAAAAATCAAAGTTTAAACAAGAAATATTCAAATGCATAAAAAACCATGAAATCTGTAAGGCCCGACCCAACCCACACTAAAGGTTAAGTCTGCACCCGATAAACGAACATAGTCTCCTCTGTACCGCGGATATTATGGAAACCTGTAAATGCTCAAAATAGCCACAATATACTAAGACCAGCTTTTATAACTAAAGATCAAAATTTCAAGGCCATTCGAGCCTTGAGGCATACAGTAGTTCAAATTCACACAGGCATGCATCCAACTTAACTTCTTCATAAAACCGTTTATCATGTCATTCGATGATAACATTGAAACACTCCTAGAAGTTGAAAACAAACATACAACAGTATATACACACCCAAGCATGCAAGAAGCTAGAAGTAGAACATAAGTTATTACAGACCATAGTTTCCCAAATCTACTACTACAACTAACTATCTTTAACTTGCAACTATAAAGCATATACATAGCCCTAGGCCACAAAATAGATCATAATATAATAATACAAGTGCCCATATAACAACAAGAAATCACATCCACCTCAGACAACAAACACACAGCTATTAGGGCAAAGGCTCGGCCTGCACTTCTTCCTCTTCCACTACCACCTCAACTAGCTGGGGATCACCCTCAGCACTTCTTGAAACATGATATCGAGGTATGAGCAACACTGTTGCCCAGTGAAGGATAAAGTCTCCCGGGGCGTGCAATGCAACAAGTTATATATTTAAACATTAATAGCAATGAAAACCATTCAAGAATGTTAAAGATCAAATATCACACATTAAAAAGGATACATTTCACTTAACCCCAACACTCCAATTCTTCACTTGATCTTCATTCATGATCCATGAACCACGATCTCGATCACGATAAGCCGGCATAACCCTAAACACTCCAGTGGGTATACTCTGGACGTACCCTGATAATCCTACGACCCAACATCCCCTGGCAATCTCTGGACCAGGTGAATGAGGGACTAGGGCACGGAGTTTGAATATCCACTGGCAAGCCCTCTACCGCCCAGCCGATATTCAACACATCCGCCCCTGACACTATGGTTGCTCAACCACTATGCAATGCACTTAAAAATGGCAAGACAATATCAACAATATAAGCAATAACACATAGGAGGATCAACAAAGTAGGTTGACCTCGAAGCAGTTAGAATAGAAGCAATTTATACAAGCAATTAAGCAGTTTTACAAAGGGGCATATTCAAGATACATATAGAATTATACCAAAAGCTCCAAAACAACTTGAAACCACATTTAAACACACAAGGAGTCATGCCATGGTCTTAGAAGCGTGAAACAATTAAATTTGCACTTAAACCCCTTTGTTATTCAAGTATTTTCCTTCCAAATCAAAGTTAATGTTTCAAATTCAAGGGAGAGCTATACCAATCTTCAAATTAACTTTTAATGCACCCTTACAACCCTCAAACATGTTCAATTACCTGCAATTACCCTAAAAGCCCCAATTTCCCTCTTATAGCATTGAACTACACATACATTAACCGGGCTTCAAACAAGGGTTATCAAAGCTTCTATAGCACCTAGGTAGCCTAAGATTATCAATTATGAAGTCCAATTTCACCCTGATTAGCATTAACCCCGAAACCCCTACTAAAAAGTCGGCTATTTCACGTTTTATGCAAGTTTAGAGTAATTCAAGAGCACGGGGCTATTGGACTACTTTCATAGCACCTAAGGCCTCTATTAGAAGCAATGAATCAAGCTAATACGCACAATTACACAAAATCCTAGAAATTCATCACTATTCACTTCATAAATCAAAATAAAGATTCCAACCGTTTAAAATGCGTTCTAATGGCTTAAATGTGTTCTCTAGCACCTATATAGAACGTATAATAGCATAGATAAGCATTACAATAGCATTTGATCATATTTCTAACAAATCAAGAAATGAGCAACAATTTTAAATATGCAAAAAAAGTCATGAATCCTTCACCAATGCGCGCAAGAGCTCTCGGGAGACTAGAAAATACCCTAAACTACTTGCTCCTAGATTGGCTTGGCTTGAAGTGATGAATTGAAGAAGAAAAAATCATCCCTAAGCACAAAGAGGGCTGTCGGGTTCTGCCTCTGTTTTTCTAGCTTTTATTTTATTTTTTCTTTTGTGTATTAAGAGCTTATGTTATGTTATTTTGAGTATATAATGGGGTGGGGCCAAATGGGGTGCTTAAGTGGTTATTAAAGTGAGTGTAGATGGCTTTAAAACGAACCCTAAGTGAAAAA
Source organism: Ehretia macrophylla (assembly GCA_037974665.1). Lineage (NCBI taxonomy): Eukaryota > Viridiplantae > Streptophyta > Magnoliopsida > Boraginales > Ehretiaceae > Ehretia > Ehretia macrophylla. The sequence continues at coordinate 84,421,829 of CM075764.1, forward strand.
TGAATGCTAGCTAATTAAAATACTAAGTTAAGTCACGTAACACTATTCCTTAATTTGCTAAAATATTTTCTAAACTAGTGCTCCTATCGCTCCTAGCTGAATTGCACATTTTTCTCATTCCAACTATAATTAATATGATTTAATAAAAATGCTAATTCATTAATATTATGGAGTTGAAAAACGGAATGAATCGTAACTAAGAAAGATAACAAGTAAGGCACAAAATTAAAATGCGCAAATAATGGATGCAATAGTAAATGAATGTATGGCAAAATCTCGGGCATCACATCCTCTCCCCCTTAAACTAATTGCGCCCATGCAATTCTTACATGATTCAGTAAATAACTCTGGATAGCGCTCCCTCATCTAATCCTTTCTCTCCCAATTAGCATCCTCTACCCCGTGATAATCCCACAGAACTTTAACCATCAGAACGCTTTTAGTTCTCAGCTCCTGAACTTTCCAATCAACAATTCGAAGAGGTTTCTCTGTGTAGGTCAAAGTTTCACTGATCTCTAATGGTTCGGGCTCAAGAACATAAGAAGGATCTGTCTGATACTTCCGAAGCATAGAAACATGGAAGACATCATGAATTCTGCCTAGGCTAGGAGGCAAAGCTAGTCGATAAGCCAATTCACCAATAGTTTCAATTAGTTCAAATTGTCCCACATAACGAGGACTGAGTTTACCTCCCTTACCATGCCGAATCAAGCCCTTGCGAGGAGAAATTTTCAGAAATACCCGATCCCTACGGTAAATTTCAGATCATGACGGTGTCTATCTGCATAACTCTTTTGCTGACTCTGTGCTGTAAGCATTCTTTTTCTGATAAGCTGAACATTATCAATCATTTTGTTCATCTCTGGTAATAGAGTAGGACCAATAGATTTCGACTCTCCAACTTCATCCCAATATAAAGGAGATCTGCATTTACGCCCATACAAAGCTTCATACGGTGCCATACCGATAGTAGCTTGATAACTGTTGTAATAAGCAAATTCTGCAAGAGGTAAATACTTCTCCCAACTCTTACCGAAGTCTAGAATGCACGCTCGAAGCATATCCTCAAGTATTAAGATAGTTCTTTTAGATTGTCCATCAGTTTGAGAATGATAAGAAGTACTGAAAGTCAATGTCGTGCCTAAAGCTTTCTGAATCTTCTGCCAGAACTGAGATGTGAATCTGGGATATCTGTCTGACACAATACTCTTGGGAATCCCATGAAGTCTAATAATATTCTCCATATAAATTTCAGCTAACTTGTCAAGAGATTCAATTTTCTTTGTAGCAATAAAATGAGAGGTTTTGGTCAATCTATCCACAACAACCCATACTGAATCATGACCTCTCGAAAACCGCGGTAAATCTGACACGAAATCTATGGTAATGTGGTCCCATTTCCAAACAGGAATGGCCAACGGCTACAACAACCCTGCCGGTCTATGATGTTCAGCTTTAACTTTCTGACATGTAAGACATTTAGTAACATAGTCAACAATCTCTCTCTTCATGTTGTTCCACCAGTAGTTCTATTTCAGATCCCTGTACATCTTAGTACTGCCTGGATAGATAGTATACTTAGAATTATGAGCCTCCGCAAGAATTTCTTTCTTTAAAGCTGGCTCAAAAGGAATACAAATCCTGCCTTTGAATTTAAGAAGATCATCATCATACAATTTGAAATCCGACTCTCCCCCTTTCGATTTCTCTAAGATTTCCATCAATTGTAGGTCAGCCTGCTGAGCCTCTCTAATCCTGGATAATAAAAGAGATTGAATATGCAAACTTGCAAATTGAATACCAGAATCTGAAGTGTTGGGCCTCCATAAACATAATTCATCCATGAACTCCCATTTTTTTATGATTAAACTGGCAACTGTAGCCTTTCGACTTAAAGCATCAGCAACAATATTAGAATTACCTGGCAGATAATTGATAGTACAATTATAATCCTCAAGAAACTCCAACCAATGCCTCTGCCTCATATTCAACTCTTTCTGAGAAAAGTGATATTTCAGACTCTTGTGATCAGTAAAGATTTCAAATTTACTACCCCAAAGATAGTGACGCCATTCCTTTAATGCAAAGATGATAGCTGCAAGCTCAAGATCATGCGTCTGGTAGTTAAGTTCATAAGGTTTCAATTTTCTGGAAGCATAGGCAATAACTTTTCCATTCTGCATCAATACACAACCCAAACCTTCCTTAGAAGCATCACTATAGAATACCAGATTATCGGTACCCTCAGGTAGAGCAAGAATAGTAGCTATGGTTAATCTCTTCTTCAATTCCTGGAAGCTAGCCTCACACTTCTCATTCCAGTCAAATACAATATTCTTTCGAGTGAGTTGAGTCAATGGTCCAGCAATTTTAGAGAAATCCTTGACAAACCTTCGGTAATAACCCGCTAAACCCAGGAAACTGCGAATTTCTGTAACAGTCTCCTGCCGTTTCCATGCCATGGCAACCTCAATCTTTGCTGGATCAACAGAAATTCCATCATGAGAAATAATGTGGCCCAGAAAAGTGACTTGCCTTAACTAGAACTCACACTTACTGAATTTCGCAAACAGTTTATGCTCTTGAAGAGTCTGCAGTACAATCCTGAGATGTTGTTCATGTTCAGCCTCAGATTTAGAATATACTAGGATATCATCATTGAAAATAGCCACAAACTGATCCAGATATGGGGGAATACTCTCTGTATCAAATCTATAAATGCGGCAGGAGCATTAGTTAACCCAAACGGCAAAACAACAAACTCATAATGACCATACCGAGTTCTGAAAGCAGTTTTGGGAACATCATCAGACTTAATCCTTAACTGATAACAGCCCTACCTCAGATCGAATTTAAAAAATACCCTGGCACCTTGCAGTTGATCAAATAACTCCTCAATCAAAGGCAATGGATATTTATTTTTGATAGTTATCTGATTAAGACCCTGATAATCAATGTATAAACGAAGATATCCATCTTTCTTTTTAACAAACAAGACGGTGCACCCCAAGGTGAAGAACTCGGCTGAATGAATCCCTTCTTAAGTAAACCCTGCAATTGAATTTTCAATTCTTGCAACTCAGGTGGAGCCATTCTGTACAAAGTCCTAGAGATAGGCGTAGCCCCTGGTAATAAGTCGATCACAAACTCTATCTCTCTGTCAGGTGGTAAACTAGGTAATTCCTTAGAAAACACCCCCGGAAACTCTCTCACGATAGGCACATCATTCAGTTTCAATTGATCACTAGGTTGATTAATCAAATAAGCAAAGTAAGCCTCACAACCCTTACCTAACATTTTTGATTCTTTAATAGAAGATATGATAAGAGTTCCCGTAGATTTTCTACTACCAACTATTTCAAGTACGGGCTGGTCGGGCATTTCTAGTTTCACAATCTTCTTTCTACAATCAAGTTGGGCATAATATCTACCTAAGTAGTCCATCCCCAATATAATTTCAAAGTCGTGGAAAGGTAGAATAATTAAATCGGCAGGAAATACACGATATTACATGCCTTGCAAATAGATTTGGTGACAAACTTCGGCCCCATAGGTGTATAAACCACAATATCATGCAACACTTTATCATGTTTCAACTTAGCATTTTGTGCACATATAGGTGTAATAAATGAATGCGAAGCCCCGGAATCAATTAAAACTTTAACTGATTGATCATTAAGAAGAAAAGTACCTTCTACTATAGCGGTCGTATTCGGAAGCTCCTCCGCATCTAAGGCAAACACTCGGGCCTGACCCCGTGGTACTGGTGCTACAACTGATGCCTTAGTTTGATTGCCCTGACCAGATGTCTGACCCTTAGTATTCTTGAATTTCTGGCAGTCCCTAACCTTGTGTTAATCACTGCCACATCCGGTATATTAGCCCAATCTCTTCCAACAATTCTCCTCAGTATGACCCTGGCGTTGACAGAAGGTGCACTGCTGGTGACGTATTGCAGCAGTGCCTCCCGTAGGAGCTCTGTAAGAAGAGGTAGCTGAACTACCTTGCTGAGAACAAACCACTACTGATCGGGTCTGCCCCTGACTTTGACTGTGAGTTGGTCTCGACTGAGTCTGAACAGGCCCTGTATAACTCTGTGTCTGCCTTGGCTGTGGACTCTGCCCAACTGGAATAGTCTGCCTCTGGTACCCCTGGCTCTGAGACTGGAACTGTCGCTTACTCGATTGACTAGTCTCTGCCAACACGTCTGCCTTGTGTTTTTTATACCTCGAGGCTGCTCTGACCACTGTAGCATAGTTAGGGTAATCATTCGTAGACAGATTTAACATAATATAATTTCTCAATCCCATAATGAATCTCTGCATTTTCATGTTATCTGGTTGTACCAAAGCCAGCATATAACGGGAAAGCCTAGTAAAAGCAGCCTCATATTGATCTACTGTCATATTTCCCTACTTCAAAGCTATGAACTCTACTTGACGTCTCTCACGAGCAACCATTGATATATATTTATCTCGGAATTCTAGGACGAAGTCAGCCCACGAATGTTGAACCCTCTCGGCTTCCTATTTCTCACTAATAGTACGCCACCATTCCTCGGCGTCACCTTCCAGAAGAAATGTGGCATAGGTAATTTTCCTCTCATCACTGCACTCGAGAATTGCAGCCACCCTTTCAAACTTTCTCAACCACAATTCAGCCTTCATATCATCAGGTTCTCCAAAGAAGCTGTAGGCCCCCATGATGTAAAAATCTGTCATACAAATTAACTCCAGTAGTACCACTACCCTCGGCTCTGGCAGCCTGATTACCTCTGGCAGCCCCTATTTGACCCTGCTGAGTTACGAACTAGGCAATGGTATTCATAGCAGTAGCCATAGTAGCCAGAATTTGTACAATGCTGGGTTCTGGTCCTTGTGGTGGTGCATTCTCTGCTACACCTTCACCTTCTCCTGGTACATCCTGCCTAGGAGCTTCTTCTGGCTTTCTCCCCGGTCTACCCCTTCTTCTCATCTCAAACAACTAGAATGCAAAGTATTATGATAGACATTTACATAAATTGCAAGTAAAGCACATAAGAAGAAGTTTAAATGAATCCACATAAGTCACATTTTACATTAGAAAAATGTTCACTTACAAGAGATTCATAGTCACTTAATCATACTTGACATTCTAGACTTTTCACTTTCAAACATTAACTCTTAAAGACCTTTCGCATTCCATTGTCATACTAGCATGTTCATTTCCAATTCAAATTTCACTTAGGCAAATTAAAGAACTACAATTCATGCAATCACAAAATCACATAATAGACCTCTACCCACAGACTGAGAAATTTAACTCGGCTTCATACAATTTATAAGCTCTGATACCACCTAAATGTAACGCCCCGACCCAACCCCACGCTAAAGGTTAGTCTGCACCCGATAAACGAACAGAGTCTCCTCTGTACCGCGGACATTCTGGAAACCTGTAAATGCTCAAAATAGCCACAATATACTAAGACAAGCTTTTATAACTAAAGTTCAAAAGTTCAAGGGCCATCCGAGCCTTGAGGCATACAGTAGTTCAAATTCACACAGGCATGCATCCAACTTAACTTCTTCATAAAACCGTTTATCATGTCATTCGATGATAACACTAAAACACTCCTAGAAGTTGAAAACAAACATACAACAGTATATACACACCCAAGCATGCAAGAAGCTAGAAGTAGAACATAAGTTATTATAGGCCATAGTTTCTCAAATCTACTACTACAACTAACTATCTTTAACTTGCAACTATAAAGCATATACATAGCCCTAGGCCACAAAATAGATCATAATATAATAATACAAGTGCCCATATAACAACAAGAAATCACATCCACCTCAGACAACAAACACACAGCTACTAGGGCAAAGGCTCGGCCTGCACTTCTTCCTCTTCCACTACCACCTCAACTAGCTGGGGATCACCCTCAGCACTTCCTGATACATGATATCGAGATATGAACAACACTGTTGCCCAGTGAGCGATAAAGCCTCCCGGGGCGTGCAATGCAACAAGTAATATATTTAAACATTAATAGCAATGAAAACCATTCAAGAATGTTAAAGATCAAATATCACACATTAAAAAGGATACATTTCACTTAACCCCAACACTCCAATTCTTCACTTGATCTTCATTCACGATCCACGAACCACGATCTCGATCATGATAAACTGGCATAACCCCAAACACTTCAGTGGGTGTACTTCGGATGTACCCCGATAATCCTACGACCTAACATCCCTTGTCAATTTCCGGACCAGGCGAATGAGGGACTAGGGCACAGAGTTTGAATATCCACTGGCAAGCCCTCTGCCACCCAGCCAATATTCAACACATCTGCCCTTGACACTATGGTTGCGCAATTACTATGCAATGCACTTAACAATGGCAAGACAATATCAACAATATAAGCAATAACACATAGGAGGATCAACAAAGTAGGTTGATCTCGAAGCAGTTAGAATAGAAGCAATTTATACAAGCAATTAAGCAGATTTACAAAGGGGCATATTCAAGATATATATAGAATTATACCAAAAGCTCCAAAACAACTTGAAACCACATTTAAACACACAAGGAGTCATGCTATGGTCTTAAAAGCGTGAAACAATTAAATTTGCACTTAAACCCCTTTGTTATTCAAGCTATTTTCCTTCCAAATCAAAGTTAATGTTTCAAATTCAAGAGAGAGCTATACCAATCTTCTAATTAACTCTTAATGCACCCTTATAACCCTCAAACATGTTCAATTATCCGCAATTACCCCAAAAGCCCCAATTTTCCTCTTATAGCCTTGAATTACACATACATTAACTAGGCTTCAAACAAGGGTTAGCAAAGCTTCTATAGCACCTAGGTAGCCTCAGATTATCAATTATGAAGCCCAATTTCACCCGGATTAGCATTAAGCCCGAAACCCCTACTAAAAGTCAGCTATTTCACGTTTTATGCAAGTTTAGAGTAATTCAAGAGCACGGGGCTATTGGACTACCTTCATTAGCACCTAAGGCCTCTATTAGAAGCAATGAATCAAACTAATACGCACAATTACACAAAACCCTAGAAATTCATCACTATTCACCTCATAAATCAAAATAACGATTCCAACTGTTTAAAATGCGTTCTAATGGCTTAAATGTGTTCTCTAGCACCTATATACAATGTATAATAGCATAGATAAGCGTTACAATAGCATTTAATCACATTTCTAACAAATCAAGAAATGAGCAACAATTTTAAATATGCAAAAAGAGTCATGAATCCCTCACCAATGCGCGCAAGAGCTCTCGGGAGACTAGAAAACACCATAAACTACTTGCTCCTAGCTTGGCTTGGCTTGAAGTGATGAATTGAAGAAGAAAAAATCCTCCCTAAGCACAAAGAGGGCTGTCGGGTTCTGCCTCTGTTTTTCCAGCTTTTTTTTTTCTTTTGTGTATTAAGAGCTTATGTTATGTTATTTTGAGTATATAATGGGGTGGGGCCAAGTGGGGTGCTTAAGTGGTTATTAAAGTGAGTGTAGATGGCTTTAAAACGAGCCCTAAGTGAAAAATAAATGCTAGCTAATTAAAATACTAAGTTAAGTCACGTAACACTATTCTTTAGTTTGCTAAAATATTTTCTAAATGAGTGCTCCTATCACTCCTAGCTGAATTGCACAATTTTCTCATTCCAACTATAATTAATATGATTTAATAAAAATACTAATTCATTAATATTATGCAGTTGAAAAATGGAATGAATAGTAACTAAGAAAGACAACAAGTAAATCATAGAATTAAAATGCGCAAATAATGGATGCAACAATAAATGAATGTATGGCAAAATCTCGGGCATCATAAAATCCCTCACATGGCTAGTTGAAGAAGGCTTGAGGAGGCTCTAGGATGCTCAAGGGTGCTAGAAGCAAGCTTGGACAGGATTGATTGAGCAAGAATTGAAGTTTTCTTCTTCTTTTTTATTCTCCTTTCTTCTTCCTCTCGGCTTTGGCCCTTTCTTTTGCCTCTTGCTTTGTTTTTTTTTTCTTTCTTTCTTTGGTTATAAAGATGACAACAAAGGGGGAAGGGGTAAAAGATCAATGGAGGTCAAAGGGTCTTGGGTCAAATAGAAGCTAAATGGATCAAATACATAGCAATATGGATCAAGTAATTTAAGTGGAAAAGCTGGAAAATTTACTATTCATTTAAGCTCACTTACGATTTTTTTTCCCGTTGCTCCTGATATGCTATGCAAGCAAACTCAAAAAATGTATGCATCTAAAATAACAAGTATTAAGGAAAAAATATAAAATTCAGAAAAAGAAACATAAAATTTTCATGTTCCGGGCTCGGAGCTACTTTCTCAATTAGTTGAAAACAAAGTAAATAAAGTCAAAAAAATGAAACCGAGTATTATAATTGATAAGTTAGCTAATATTCATTTTAAATAATTAATTTAACTATTATTTGAATATTTTGAAGTAATATGAAAATAATGATTGAAATGAACAAATTAAGAAAGATAAACCCATAATTCTATGCTAACATTTAAAATAACACTTAATTGAATGCAATTAGATGCTATTAGTTATATGCCGGGTTCAGGGTATCACATTCTTTCCCCCTTAAAACAATTGTGTCCTCATAATTCTTCTTCCAATAGAACTCAGTATCTTTTGAAATTCAATCCTTATTACACTTCATCGATTGCTGAGCAGATCACCGTGCAAGAATTCTCGCAGGAAGCCCAATAAGAAATCTCAAGTAATAAGGCCAAATAAAATCTCAAATGAAGATATGAGTAAGTACCCCGCTGGTCATGAATACCATAGAATAATAGAATCCCGACTAAGAGCAGCGAGAAAATACTAACAAGAGATCAAAGTACGAACTCCGAAGAAAATTCCATATAATAAGGCTGAATAAAATCCCAAATCAAGTCTTCCGAGCAATGCCAATAAGAGAATACCAGAAGACTACATAATAAGAAAATCAAGAGAATGCTCTAGAGAACCACCATATAGAAACCCCAAAAGAAGCCACTCTTTAAAGGCTGATGAGCATAGAAGAATGCTTCAGAAGAATTCTAATAACCGAGCTTCAGCTATAACACCAACTCCCAAATAAAGAACTAATCAAATGCCTCTCATTCCATCTAATTCACATAACTTGGAGGGCCTGCTACTAATCACCCCTCTTCAGGGGAAGGAAGAAGTCTTTCTTACCATTTCAACGACTAGGTATGAATGCCAGAATATCACATGCATGCAATTATTCTTTGAACTATTATGCAAGCATGATTATAAAAGAGTTTATTAAAACCATTTATTCAACAAAGTCATTCAAGTACGAATCACAACATAACTAATTCAAATCACAACACAACCAATTCAAAACATTCAAATACACACATTACAAGCAATAATTCAAGCAAATAACAATTCACAAGGTCGCTTCAATTTACGACGTCAATTCGATTCACGTTTAGTCACTTCACTTCATTTAACACGCATTTAGCACATAACACACAACTATATCACATGGATGCACATATTCAAGTCAAGATATACAATCTCACATGCAAACATACACTTCCAAGACACACTTACATTCAAGATATACAAGTCATACATAACACTCTATCCACGTAACACACTTGACAAGCACACGATTAAAGTCATTACCCAGTAGGCTGAAGATCCTTTCCCGGCTGTGAGCTGTCTAAGCTCTGATACCACTTCTGTAACACCCCGATCTCTCACGAGACCGAAGCACCGATCCAACCCGGAGTCACGATAAATGAGAAAAAATAGACGGAGTCTCCCCTGTTTATAGGACTATCTGATACCTGCACACAAGCTATTATACCCCAAAACAACTCTTTCACAATTCCCGTCCTCCGATATCAACACAACCAACAAACTCCTCAAGGCTATCCAAGCCTTGGAACTCAACAAACTCAACAAAAGTTCACGAACAGGCATGCAATCTATAATTATCAAGTTCATTCACACATGCATGCAAACTAACTAGGCAATAAGGAAATTCTTTAGTTGTTACATGCCAGAAGAGTCGGGAGACAAAATACATCTCTCTACAATACAATATAATCACATACAACACCTCTCCGGACACAAACTTTATTACAAGATAAACTTCACATTTAATTTACATAGAGTACAGATAACACACTAGCTAAATCAACTTCACAGCCAAACTTGAAACTCGTGCTGCCAATCTCTGTTATGCCTTAAACATGTTAGAGCGAGGAATGAGCATACTAACCACGTATGCCAAACGAGGAGAGATCACATAACGGGGAGTATCCATAACGTCTCGTGCAATACAGATAGCATCAAAATCACACACAAGCACACAGGACTAGATAGCATGCATATACACGAGTCTAGACATCATGCAAGCACACGAACTATAAAGTACACAAGTACACAAAACGAGATAATACACAAGCACCCGAACTATAGCACCCAAATATAACTATCACACAGGTGTCATGTACAATATATAATCATATTTCAAGTAACAAGAGACCGAATAACACTTAATAATCGAGTACCACATATTTTAAAAGGATACGGTTCCACAAAGTCCCGATCCATGAACCATGAACCATGATCTTCAAGTAAGTGCGGACAAACCCCTTAATCCTCCAAATGGGGTATTTCGAATATGCCCCGATCCTACGACCCATATCTCTCGAGGTAGGTCCTTATGTCTCAACAAGGTAAACCAAGCCTCTGGGGTATGGGAGTATGCCTCAGTGAGAAAGGGACTGAAAAATCATGGTAGTCGAGGGAGCACGGAAAGCCCGATGCTGCTCGTGTTACTCGACACTACCATGACCGAAAAGGTTGCGCAACCCCGAATCAAGATCACGAGAGCCAGGTAATCACAGGTGAGGGGCGACAAAGTAGGTTGTCCTTGCATGTAGTTGCAATATAAGCTTTTAATACGAAATAGACAAATATAATCAAATGGGACAAGTTCTTCATACTTCATGAAATGCTATAACAATTTAACCAAATCTCAATTAACATCAATTTAATCACATATGAGTAAATTACAAGCATCTAGCAATTCAAGCATTACCAAGCTATTTGAAGCATGCAATAGAGTTAATCTACCCCTAAATCAATCCTAAATAATACTTAATCAAACAATAACACCATATTATACAAAATTCCCAATTTCCATTCAAGAACCTTAACTTTAATTTAATGTTTAAGTATTCTAACAATCATCAAAGATATACAAACACACAATCATGTTCTACAAGCTCTATAAGGAACTAAATAAGCATAGATAAGTGTGGACACAACATTATATAAGAAATCACAAATATTACAACAAACTCTAACTACTCAAGACATGAAAATGCATATCTCCCTCACCTTTAGAAAGCCAAGAATCTACTCCAACTGTCCAAATCTTATTTCATTACCACTCAAAACCTCTACCTAAACACAATAACTTCAATTTAACACATAATCCAAGTAATCATTCAAATAATCAAATATTCAAGTCATATTTATTTCCTCACACAAACTATACAACTAGCAAGCAATATGAGTAGTACAAGCAAGATATAACATACTCACTTTCTTCTTCATTGCACCTTTATATACAACTCAACTACGCATGTAACTAAGTTAAGAAGTTCACCTTAATTTTAGCCATCTAACAAGTATTTCTAATCTCTACAACAAATATAACACAATAAACAAGCTAAAGTTAAGCATAAGGCTTAAAATCTCCATTTTCTCCCTTAAGTTCAATATGCCGAAACTAGTTTTAGCCAATGTTTAGTTAACTAAAGTATCTAACTATCCTCAACTATATTTATGGAACCTAAACCAAGCATTAACTAGTATTTAAGGCTCTAATTGCAATAATATTATTGTGTGCATACAAAGAGGCATAAAAATCGACGTTCTTGGAATTTGATAAATTTTAACGTGGGATCGTTTTATCAACCCAACATCACATATCTATCATTAGATTAAAGTTTTAAGCAAGATTTAAAGGGCTTGAGTGAATAGTGCCCATTAAACTAACTTTAACTACATAATCTTGCACTTCAAGCATTTTTAATCCATTCAAGTCTCTAAACTAGGTTTATTTACTCCTAAATTGAGCCTAAATAACATTTAATCAAGCTTTAATGCAAGGTTACACAAAATCCCCAATTTCAATACAGGAACCCTACTTTAATTTAAAGATAAAGCAATCTAAGCATTTCCAAACCATATGAAGCTCCAAACTAGGTTTAATAACTCCTAAATCACACTTATATAGCAATAAATTAAACTAGAACACAAGAATTACTATCCATATTTTTTACTATTCATTGTCTTCTCCAACATGCAATCTTCAATTTCAACCATGGAACTTGCCAAAAAAACTATAGAAACATGTTCTACTATCATCATAGAAGGCATTTCAAGCTTCAAAATGAATTAAATAGCATTCTATGATCATTTGCCAAAAATCAAAGTTTAAACAAGAAATATTCAAATGCATAAAAAACCATGAAATCCTTCACATGGTTAGTTGAAGAAGGCTTAAGGAGGCTCTAGGATGCTTAAGGGTGTTAGAAGCAAGCTTGGAGAGGATTGATTGAGCAAGAATTGAAGTTTTCTTCTTTTTTTTTCTCCTTTCTTCTTCATCTCGGCTTTGGCCCTTTCTTTTGCCTCTTGCTTTGTTTTTTTTTTTTTTCTTTCTTTGGTTATAAAGATGACAACAAAAGGGGGATGGGTCAAAGAAATGGTGCTCAAAGGGTCTTGGGTCAAATAGAAGCTAATTGGATCAAATACATAGCAATATGGATCAAGTAATTTAAGTGGAAAAGCTGGAAAATTTACTATTCATTTAAGCTCACTTACGAATTTTTTTCCCATTGCTCTTGATATGCTATGCAAGAAAACTCAATGAATGTATGCATCTAAAATAGCAAGTATTAAGGAAAAAATATGAAATTCAAAAAAAGAAACATAAAATTTTCATGTTCCGGGCTCGGAGCTACTTTCTAAATTAGTTGAAAACAAAGTAAATAAAGTCAAAAAAAATGAAACCGATGATTATAATTAATAAGTTAACTAATATTCATTTTAAATAATTAATTTAACTATTATTTGAATATTTTGAAGTAATATGAAAATAATGCTTGAAATGAGCAAATTAAGTAAAATAAACATATAATTCTATGCTAGCATTTAAGATAACACTTAATTGAATGCAATTAGATGCTATTAATTATATGCCAGGTTCGGGGTATTATATGGAGTTTGGAGAAATGTCTTATATGCTTGTATGGTATATATATATTTGTTTGTACCAAGGCTTAGATGGCCTTGAGGAGTTGGTTGGCTATGTTAATATTGCGAGATGGGTTGTCTAAGTTATTTGATTGTAGTTCGGGACTTGTATGTGTTTATTTACGGGTGAGCAGTTTGTCCACAATATAGAAGAGACTATGTCCGTGTGACGGGTTCAGACTTGACCTATAGCGTGGGGTTGGGTTCGGGGCGTTACATATACATGGGCCATCACCACTCACTAACTCATCAACACACCCAAAGAATTGCTTTTCTCATACCCACTTCTATCATCTTCATCTATCCCACAACTCATATACACACATACATATACACATACACGACTACAAAGTGCACACACACACACACAGATTCATGTACATGCATGTATTCAAATACCATTTTTAAAAGCTAATATGTTATAGCCCTTAAAGTTATAAAGAATTATAAATTAACCCCAAACAAATGTTTTATTTTTACACTTTAACTCTAGTAAAAAATCGGAGTATTATAACTATAGACCGTTATGCACATTTTGTCACCAAGGTGTCGAAGACAGAGACCATTTGTTCAAGAACTACTATTTACCTCTTACATTTGGGCTAGAGGATGAAAGAAAGTTAAAGATCCACCTGGACTTAACACTTGAGTAAACATGGATATTTGGATGTTTCATAACTCATGAATTCTAAAAACAGTCAATATGATTAGCCACATATTTTTCTTTAAAAAAATGTGTTTTATGAGATTCTTTATTTGCATATTATTGCATCATTTGAAATCGTCATTTTTTTAGTGCAACACTTAGCTTTATATCTAATTTGGACTTTTTTCTTGACTTGTCTAAATGAATAAAAAATCACAGAGCAAAAAGTTCAAAAATGCTATAAAACTATAGAAAACTAGAAGAGACAATAAAATAAAGATAAATATAATAGAGAAATGGAGAGAAAAAACTTGTATTGATTTTCCTGGTATAAGTTTACAATGCAGAGGGCCCTATTTATAGCCAAAGATACAAGAGAAGTTGCCTATTGCTAGACTTTGCATAGGGTCATGATACATGGCTTAGATAAACGTTATCATTATAAAGTTCAAATAATTACAAACAAAAATCTGCATTTGGATACACTGGCGGAGGCACGTAAGGGCTAGTGGGGGCTGCAACCCCCACTGACCCATAAAAAGGTTAAAATTTCTATGCATTTAAAAAAAAAATAGATATCTATGTATTTTTAGTTAAAAAAATTAATTAGCCCCCACTAAAAAATAAAAGTACTCGTATAGTTAAAAAATTATGGATTTTAGCCCCCACTGACCCATAAAAATGTTAAAATTTCTATGTATTTTTAGTTAAAAAAATTAATTAGCCTCCACTAAAAAAAAAAAAAGTACTCTTATAGTTCAAACATTATAAATTTTAGCCCCAACTGACAACAATTCCTAGCTCTGCCCCTGTCTGGATGAATATCGATTTCTATATAAATAATTTCATAACACTCTCCATTGGATATTAATGTTTTAAGAATATACCTCATTAAAACCTTACTAGGAAAAAACCTAGTGGGAAAAAAAATTTAGTAAAGGAAAAAGAGTACAATATTCTTATTATACACTTCATATTGCCTCATTAAAAACCTTGCTAGGAAAACCCAGTGGAAAAAAACCTAGGCGAAGGGAAAAAGAGTACAGTGCATATTTGTCTCCCATTCATGTTCGCATATCAAGAATGATTCAGCGTTCACACATGCCATGCTTGTGAAATAATTCTTCAAATGTTGTGGTAGATAGTTTCTTCACTTGAACAAAACATGCAATGTCGTGCATGAAAAAACTTAGGTAAGTTTGATTAAGATCATTCAACCTTTCTTTGAGAGGATGTGCATGAAAAAACTTTGGAGTGATATGCCTCATTCAATAACTTTAGTATAGCCATCTTTACTTGAACAAAACATGCAGCGCTGTTCACTTATAAAGTGAAAATAAATATATTAGCATGCTTTGAAGAGGTGGCAAGAATGGTTGGCTTTTGAAGAATATCAATATGTAGGGGTACCATCCTATGAGAATAAACATCTTGCTTGTAATGAGTCAAACCAAAGCTCATCATTTTTCATACCCAATCAACTTTGATCATGAGTACCCTTATATTAATTTGTTCCAAAAATAATAACGAAATACATATTAGCACCTCGATGCACTTTTATTGGTGTAATATATGTCTTGCTAATAAAATAAGATAGAATAGCGTCTAAGCACTTGTGTGTTAGTAAGATACACCAATTTTATCGAGTTATGATACTTTAAGGCCATAAATTTTTTGGTTTGTTCTTGAGGATGAAAAAAAAACATCTATAATATCGAGGATCAAACCATTGTGACACTTAAAGTATGATTAGCTTTATTACTTCAATACTTTATCTTTATAAGCTAATTGATGTACAACATTCCCTCTAATAAATACTCAAACTTTAGGTCGACGCAAAACTTAATTCTTTGAGAATTTTCGTCATATATTTGGTATAAATATACCATTTTCCTCATGAGATCTCTTTAAGAGTCCCTTTTACATTAAAATCTCTAACAATAGAAACACATGGGTTATTGGGATATTAGTATATCATTTCATTTGAAGATTTGTACTAATACAAATGTATCACATTCTTTCAGAATGCTTTCATCTATACAATTTGTAATTTAGGCTTTGTTTGTTTGCCGTAAAATATTTCTTCGAAAAATATTTTTCTAATTTTCCGGTGTCTAGTAATACTGAAAAATTGGTCAATTGAAAAATATTTTTCACTAAAAAATGGTGGTTACTTTTTCTCAATTTTCCGACAAAATATTTGGAAAAATATTTTCATGTCCTTTGGGAGAAGAAAACATTTTTCGGAACTCATCCACCCCTACCCCTATCCCTACCTCTACCCCCCACCCCCTTATCCCTTCACCTCCTACCCCCTAAACCCAATCCCAACCCCAACCCCTTACCCCTCTCCACCCCCTACATTCACGGTTAACATATATATTATGTATATATTGTTTTTTATAAAATCTAATATCGAAAAATATTTTTCACTGTACATCCAAACATCAGAAAATATTTTCCAGTATTCTATTTTCCAAAAAAAATATTTTTCCTTAGCAAGTTATTTTACGGCAAACAAACAGAGCCCAGGAAAATATTTTATTTTACAGAAAAATATTTTCAGAGGAAAATATTTTGTACAAACAAGTTATTTTACGACAAACAAATGGAGCCTTAATTGAATACATTTCCCAAGATTTGTAACTTGCATGCTTCAAGAATGTTTAGTCTTTCAAGGACTTTTATATCACGTGATCCATACGGATATATTATCATCACATTCATAAGACGCATACGAAGTCCTTTAGAAATTTTTAGGCTCATTAGAAATTTAAATATAATTGCATCTACCACAAGAGAATATATCTCTTAATAATTTCAATTTCAAGGTATAACCACATAGTACACTAGTCCATTCCTTACTAATATTATCCGCTTTAAGCAGTTTAAGAGCTATCAAACTAATGATATATTCCTTGAATTTCCTAATCAATATGGGATTGCTTCATTATTCTCCTCCTCAATCCCATACACAAGGTATATTGACCTTCATGATCCAAAAACTTCACATGTTTAATGTGAATTTGATTGTCTCGATTGCGTGTTTCTATATGGTCAGTTATTTCTTTATTGATATTCTTGAATGGACTTCTTATTCAAGATCCTCGCATTTATAGATAAGATTAGTAGCTATTGTGACGACCCGAACCTAGCATATAGACATTTGATTAATTTGCATATATTCATTTTATTAAATTGCACCATTCTTGAAAAATATGTCACGATAACTGTTGCATTCACTTAAATTATATTTAATTGGCTTTCCCGAACTTATTATTTTATTATTTTATTTATTAAAATTTATTTTACTAACAATTTAAAATGATTTAATTTTACTATTTGAATGTGAAGCCTCGAACCCAAGAATAATTATTTTTATTCTTAACATTATTTGTATTTATTTAAATTATATTTAATTGATTTATATAAAGTCATTAATTTATTATTTTCATTATTTGTATTTATTTAATTTATATTTAAATAATTTATCCGGGACACTTATTCTATTATTTTAATTTTTTAAAATTATTTTATATGTCTTTAAATTAATTTATCTTATTGTTCGAACGGGAAGCCCGTGCTCAGATCTGAACGAGCTAGTTTATTATTTTAATAATTAAATTTATTTATATTTCCCAGACCCGAAGGAACTGGCTTATTATTTTTAGTAAAAATATTTATTTATTTGGCCTGGACTTGAACGAGCTATCTTAATATTTTTAATAGTAAATTTATTTATGTGAATTTTATCTAATTACCAGAAATGATTATTTTATATTTATTGCTTGTTTGTAATTAATTGACTCAGTTTTTCCGAGCCCAGAGAGACTTTTAATTTATTATATTTACTTATTCGGTGTGCATATGACTTATTTGCCCTTTTGTTTGATTTTATTTGCTTTTATATGTTTTATTTATTAAGTTTAACTTGAGCTCAAGTAAAATTTTAAACTGTTTTATTTTTCAAATTTTATATTTTTTCCCTGAACAATACTGTATTTAATATATTCGTTCATTGCTTGAATGTGCACTTCATGTCCTGAGCGTGAGGAAAATAAATATTTTTAGTGTCCCCGAGTGAATAGTAATTTTTTAAAATTACTTTGGACCTTTAGTATTTCCATTAGATTTATTTAGTTTTTATAGCCCAATTATATTTAATAGAAGCCCAAACCATTACTAGGCCATTTATTTACTTAGCATTTATATACTTATATATAATAGCAAAAGAAAAAAAAAGAAACAAGTGGACCGTTGGTCCAAGAAAGGAAAAGAAATGTAAAGCTAAACTAGGCATTTTAACCAATTGTTATATGTACATATTATTATATTATACTTATATTATATGATAACATAAGTCAAAGCCTTAGAATGAAACAAGAAAAAAAAATTTGGATCAATAGTAGCACAGCAAAAACGTGAGGCCAAATTAGGCCTTTTAGCCAACTAGATACATTCATATATTATATTATATATTCATATACTTATGTATTAGTTAAACAAAAGTCAAAGCAACTTAGCAAAAGCAAAGAAAAAAGAATGGAACTCGTGAGCAGCAGTAGCAAAGGAAAAATAAAAATAAAAATGTGAAGGCCTTTGAGCTTAGGGTTGACTTCTTTTTTCATTTTTCTTCCACTCTAGTTTGGATTAAAGGTGGTTCTAGCTATTTTCTTTCCTTTCCTAGCTTTACCATGGTGAGGGGGTTTGCATTTAATTTAGTTTAAAGTTGATGTCAACTTTTATAATTTTGTGATTTGTTGATTATGGTTATAGAAATGCTTAAATGTTCTATTATATATGCTCTACATGTTGTATAGACTATGTTTGAGTAGTTAAATGGCTAACTCTATGGTTGAAAGCTTGAGATCACAAAAAGACGATGAATAGTGACAAAAATTAGGGTTTGGCTTTAGGTTGGTATTTGGAACGAATTGATGCTTCATTTAGGTGCTTTAGATGTATTTGAAACTAGTTAAATACTCACGTGTAGTTAATTTGCCCAAATTTGAGTTAAAATGCAAATTAGCTAACTTTTAAAAAGGGGGTTTTTGATGAAATGTAATCCGGGCATATTTGGGCTTTAGATTAGGTATCGTTGGGGCATGGAAGCACCTTTGGTATTTTCGTTGCGTTAAATTGAGATCCAAATAGGGTAGGTGTAGTTAAAACCCACTCGGGGCCTTCCCGAGCTTTTGTCTCCAAAGCGGGTTTTCAGGGCCTAGATAAGTGTCTTTTGGCCTCCTTAGGAGTGTAGTATGATTGGTTTGTAAAATTGAGGCCTTGAATTTCGTTTAGAAGAAGAATCATATAGTTATAAAAAGGGAAAATATGGGAAATTGATTCCTTTGTACTTGGATGAGCTTGTAGATGTTCGTTATGTGCTTAAATGCATGACCAAGGTATAACCAAGCTAGTTGAAGAGTTTGTGGAAAAGTATGTTATTTACCTTTTTAGTGTTTATATCGTTATTTGTGTTTAATGACTTATATTATGATTAACTGCGAGGGTGGCCTACTTTGTCGTCCCTCTTATGTGATATTTAAAATCTTGGCTCTTGGGAACTTGATTCGGGGCTGCGCAACCTATTCAGGCATGGTAGCGTCGAGTAACACGGGCGGCATTGGGCTTGCCATGCTCCTTCGGCTACTATGGTTTCTTAGTCCCTGTCTCGCTGAGGCATACTCCTCTACCCCAGAGGCGTGGGTCACCTCGTTGGGGCATACATACCTACCTTGGGAGATATGGGTCGTAGGATTGGGGTACATCCGGAGTACCCCATTTGGAGGAATAAGGGATTTGCCGGCACTTGCTAGAATATCATGGCTGTAATATCCCACATCGGACGCGGAGGTCTTTGGGCTACTTGATATAAGGGGTAACATCCTTGTATCGTGTACGCGTTTTCCTGGCAGTGGCTGGGAGACGACAAAATTGTGAGGGGTATGGGCTCCAAAGCGGACAATACGTACATAGTGCTTCTTCGAGCCCACTCGCCATGGCCTCTTGTGCACGTTCGTACCGTTAAGGGCGGGGTGTTACATGTAGGCGTGGGAGTGTTGGTTTTGAGGCGTTACAAAGGTGGTATCAGAGCCGACGTGTTCATATGGCCAGCGATGACGCTGGGTCCCCAAGGGAAGGGTGGGTGTAATATCCCATATCGGACGCGGAGGTCTTTGGGCTACTTGATATAAGAGGTAACATCCTTGTATCGTGTACGTGCGTTTTTCTGGCAGTGGTTGGGAGGTGACAAAACCGTGAGGGGTATGGGCTCCAAAGCGGACAATACGTACATAGTGCATCTTCGGGCCCACTCGCCATGGCCTCTTGTGCACGCTCGTACCGTTAAGGGCGGGGTGTTACATGTAGGCGTAGGAGTGTTGGTTCTGGGGCGTTACAATGGCTCGTGGTTCAAGATTGAAGATAAGAAGATGAACCGTATCCTTTTTATACATGTTTAAATACTTGTTCACTTAGCTTGTTATATTGTGTTGCTTATGTTATTATCTTTGTTGCATTGCACAAAAACCATTTTCGAAAACTCCCAAGTTTACTGTTCTTCCCCCCCTCTCACTGAGTAACTTTGGTTACTCATTCCTCGTTTTAACATGTTTCAGGTGCAGTTAGAATAACTACCTTGTGTATCGTGTTGTTGGTTGCTTATCTTGCTGAGGTTAGAAGCTGTTTGTGAAGATGGGACGTAATGTGTTTATGTTATGTTTTGAGACCCTTGAGGTCTTGTATGTATTTTGTATGGCTTGTTAGATTGTAAACTAAATTAAGGACTTATGTGATTTGATAGAGTAGTTGGCATGTAATAGCTAAAGATAGACTTTATTATCTTTTGATTGCATTCTCGTGTGACAAGTAAGTGGACTTATCATATAAGTAAAGCTTGTGAGTATAGTTAAAGTGGTATGATAAGCTATCTTGTAACCTAGAATTTCAAAGGTCGTGCCATTGCATGCTCGTGTGGTTATGTTTTATTGTCTAAGGCTTGGATAGCCTTGAGGCTGGGAAAAGTTGGACGATTGGAGTTAGGATGTTGTTATGTGATTATACTTGCTGCATGCAGGTTTTTGATTAGTCCTATAAATAGGGGAAACTCCATCAGTTTTCCTTAAATTTTGTGCCCGGGTTTGGATATGGGTTAAGAATAGCATGATTAATAGGAGTCCTGGTTCCGTGAGGGATCGGGGTGTTACAACTACTGTATATTCAAGTATTTGATCATGATCAATTTCTCTTTTCCAGTTTCATTCTTTTAGTAGTAATATAACTGAGTGAGATCTCTTTATTCTTAATATTATGGTTATGCATATTATATTTAGGTACATGATACTCTCTTGGAGTAATTGTTTTCTAAGTTATTTTCTACTTGTGTTTTTTTTTATCGTGACATCTTCAAGATATCAACCACTTTTAAAATGCCAACTTGCTTTATTTTGCTCCTTTTTTTTCGTTAGAACCGAGAGTTCTACCTTGCTTCAGGTGTATTATAGACTCATTTCAATTACTTCAAATAGGAGCATTTAAAGCTAGTATTGTGACTTAGTCACTTTTTCTAAATCTGAATGCATATTTGCAATCTCTTTGCAAATAATAATTTTCTAAACTTCCATTTCATATTGAGTATGCGAGGATCAATATTTTGATGCATTCCATAATATTTTTTGTTTGTCCAGCTTTTATTTTTCTCCCCTAAATGCTGGAAACTTTATTTCAACAATTAACAATAAATGCTATAAATTCAACTCCAGTCAAGGACTTACAATATTTAATAATTGACGGAGATTTAGATATAAGTTCCCAATTTATTTGTAAACTCATCTTTGTGCGTTATGGTGGAATATTGTAACATATATTACGCACTCATATTTTATAAGATGAGGTATTTGGTTCTTGACCAATAAGTATTTATAATAAGCAATGGTCTAACAATTCGTTACAAGCAATTAACAAAAGATATTGCTAAACCCATATATATCCCCTTGAATTCATTCTAAAAATATAGAGGATTTAGTATCAACTTTATTTAGGGATCACCTTGTATAATTAATTTTGTTTGGGAATAAACAGCACATGAAAATTTATTTATAAAAGAATCTTCTGATTCTTTAATGGGTGTTTATGTCAAATTTCAAGAATTTTTCTCATTGATTTTACACCCATATGACCTAAGTGGTCATGCCAAGAAATGACACCTGGTTATTCAAAATATTAGAGCCAACAAGACTCATATAAACCAGAAGATAATGATGGTAATTTTCTCATGGTATGCCTTTTGCCATATATTTGCGACATAATATAGAGATATTCTTCATTTATTTTATATGTAGTCTTAATATGAGAACTATTAAAATATATATCTTTAAAATATAGTAGACTGCTTTATGATCCACTAGAATACAAATCATTACTTATTTTCAATAATATTTATTCATGAAACATAATATAAGTTTTCAGAAACCTTCAATAGTCCACATAGGTTTTTCAAGAACCTTCAATCAGATGTCTAGTAAATCCATAATAATTTTAAACAATAAATAAATAAAGTAAAATATATACGTAAAGGAAAGTACTAAACATCAACATAAAGGATAACATAATAATAAATATCACTGTATAAATGTTCTTGATCATGTTAAGAGCAAAACATATGTCTAGTGTGTAACATGAATATAATATCATTCCAATGTAAGTTACACAATAAGAATGATGAAAGCGTCAATAGATAGTATACTTAAATAAGAATGATAAAAACGTCAATAGATAGTATACTTACACATAATATGTATGCATATGTTAAAAAACTAGAAACTCATATGCATCACATATTATAATATTTCAAACTTTATTTATTGTTGGGATAAGGTCAATCTTTATTGAATGTGCTAAAAAGAATTAGATGCAAGCATAACAAAATTCGACACCAATGTCAATTCAAATAAATGAATTATTATTTATATTTAGAAGACATGTAATTGTAGAATACATCTAATTTCTTCATCGTAGTCAAATCAATTTTCACTTTATAATTTTACATCATGCTTTCGAATATGATATATTTAATGAATATAATCAAGTATATTCAAAATAAAACCAATCAAGTATAACATAATAATTGTATTTCAAATATTTTCTCAATATACAATTCATTCCGAGAAAATGTAATACCTATTAAAGTTCAACCATTATAAGAAGTACATATATTTCACACATGAACACAAATAAAAACAACTGATTTGATTACAATGTCTGCATTAAAAATATGTACATAACATGACGTAATTACTATACACATTATTTTTGGGTGTTGAAATCCCAATTTCCTTTCCTTCTTGAAGTTATAGAATTTCAATAATTTTATAACATACTTGGATGAGAAATTCTAGAACATAAGAAAATACTTCTACTTTATATAGTTAAGATCTACTAAGTAGAAAAGTCATCTAAAAGCCAAAAATACATTACAACTTTAGAGTATAATAATAGTGATGGTTGACCATCACATGCTATAGAATCTACATGCACACAAGTGTATAACTAATAAAACATTGATCAGTTAAATAATTCACGTGGAACTTACTATTTAAAAAACTGATAATATTAATGAAAGTTAGCATAATTACTCAAAGTTTGGTAGATGTCAACAATACATATGACAAGTGCGTGTCTAATATTTTTCCTAGTCACTATATTTTTTTATAAGTCTTTCCTTTCTCTTTCCATGTATCTCTTGATTTTTTTCAGACTTCTAAAATTTGAGTTCTTTATGATCATCATATTATCTATAGTTATTATAACCATAACCATGGTCACAATCACATCCATGACAATAAGATAATACATCATTCACTTCAGGGAATGGTTATAAGCCAATTGGCACAATTGATGATTGTTTCATCAGAGTTCATTATTTTGCTAAGAGGATGCGATATCAACCCAAAATATTTTAGCAAAGTCATTGTAACACCTTGAACCCAACCCAACGCTACATGTCAAGTTCGGACCCGTCACACGGACAGAGTCTCCACTGTACTGTGGACAAACTGGTTACCTGCACATAATCACATACAAGTCCCGAGCCAACTAACAAACATCTCATGCAACCCAACATCCATATTAACGATAGCCAACCAACTTTCCAAGATTAACCAAGCTTTGGTACTTCAAAATCTATATATAACATACAATCATGCAAGATATTCTCTAACTTATACCATAAGTAGCAAGTCATAATGATAGGCCAAGCTCCAGCTTTTAACTATTAGTCACACAAGCATGTAATAAAAAAAGTAAGGAATTGTATCAATTATTACATGCCATCTACTTTACTATGTTACAACCACCAAAAATTACAATTTGTTACAACCACCAAAAATATATACATACAAAACCACATGGTCTCAAAAAAACATCAATCAACATCTTCACACAAGCTTAACATTATAGCCAACCTTAACACACAAGAAAGTCACGGAAGTTGTTCAACTTGTACTTCTTCCTCTTCTACTATCGCTACTAGCTGGGAATTCACATCAACTTCTCCTAAAACATGTTAAATGAGGAGTGACCAACAATGTTGCCCAGCGAGGGAAGTGATGCAGCATATCGGGGCATGCAACATGATATGCAACAAGATAACAACATATTCAACACCAAATAACACAACTAGTTAAACAAGTAACTAACCACATATAAAAAGGATACGGTTCCACTTATCCTAAATCACGAGCCACGATCCAAGATCTTCAAGTAAGTGCCGGCAAAACCCTTATTCCTCCATAAATGGGGTACTTCGGAAGTACCCCGATTGTATGACCCTTTCTCCTGACGTAGGTCCATATGCCTCAATGAAGTGAACCACGCCTCTGGGGTAGTGGAGTATACTCAGTGAGAGAAAGGGAATAGGCACCATGGTAGTCGAGGGAGCACGGCAAGCCCGATGCCGCCCGTGTTTCTCGACGCTACCATGTTCGAAAGGTTGCGCAACCCCGAAACAAGTCCACGAGGATCAAAAACTTCAAATAACACGTAAGAGGGACGACAAAGTAGGCCAACCTCGCAAATAACCACAATATACGCAAAGTAACGAAATAACATAAAGGAGACAAATGACATAATTCTCCGCAAACTCCTCGATTATCTTAAATGTATCATGGTCAAGCATATAAACACACAACAACACATCTACAAGCACTTATAAGCATCAAGGTAATCATTCATCACTTTTTCCATTTCTTTAATTAATCCTTTCATCTCCTATAGGAAATTCAAGGTTCCAAAAATATCATCCAATCATTCCACACTCCTAAAGAAGCCAAAAGGCACCTACCAAGGCCTCGAAAACCCACTCTGGAGACAAAAGCTCGGGAAGGCCCCGAGTGGGTTTTAACTACACGTACCCTATTCAGACCCCAATTTAATGCAACGAAAGCACTAAAAGTGCTTCTATGCCCCAATGATACCTAATCCAAAGTCCAAATGTGCCCAGATTTCATTTCATGAAAAACCCCCTTTTTAAAGTTAGCCAATTTTGTATTTTTGCTCAATTTCAGGTAATTCAACTTCACGTGAGCTTCTAATTAGTTTTACTAATGTCTAGAGCACTTAAAGGAAGTCTCGATTCACTCTAATTAGCAAGTTATAGTAAAACCCTAAAAACGTCACTATTCATTGTCTTCTTTGTGAGATTCAAGCATTCAACCATGGAGGTTGTGAACTAACTACCTAAACATGGTACATAGAACACATTAAGCATGTATATCACCATATGTAAGAATATCTATAGCTAATATCAACAAATCATAACATTACAAAGATTGGCATAAACTTGAAACTACATTAAATGCAACTCCCTCACAATTTAAAGGTTGAAGACCACTTGATGAAGCTCCTAGATGCTCCAAACAACCTCCAAAGCCAAGCCAAGAGTTCACTTGCAAAGTTTGAAGTTGGAGTTTTTTTTTTCCTTCTTGGGGCCGATGGGTAGAGGGACTTTTTGGGAATTAAATGTTTTGTTTTTGAGTGTGTTTTTGCTTGTATGCATGATATATATGTATATAGTATATATGTGTTATATTATATTAGGTCAATTGCTCCTAATTCATAGTCAAACAATGCTAAAAACTCAAATTAAATGCCAACTAGTTTAAAACAATATTTATACTACGTAACACTATTCAAGCGAAGCGCAAAACATTTTTCAAATGCATGTTCCCGACCTCTAAAGTCTAAAATGACAAGTTTTCGATTCCTTTTATAAGTCATGTCGTTTAGGAAAAATATTAAACCGAGCATTTAAGACAGTCAAATTTCTTTTGAATAGTGGCCTCTAATAAAAACAATTAAGCAAGAAAAGAGGCGCACATAAAAATACTCAAGTAAACATGTAACAGTTATTTAAAAGATGTGATGAAATTCTGGGGCGTCACACCCTCTCCCCCTTAAACTAATTGCGTCCACGCAATTCGTACATGATTCAGAAAACAACTCTGGGTGTTTCTCTCTTATCTGATCTTTCCGCTCCTAAGTGGCATCCTCAACTCCATGATGATCCCAAAAAACTTTCACCATAAGAATACTCTTAGTTCGAAGTTCTTGAATCTTTCTATCAACTACTCGAAGTGGTTTCTCAACATATGCCAGAGACTCATCAATCTCCAATGGTTCCGGCTCTAGGATGTGCGAAGGATCTGGATTATACTTCCTCAATAACAATACATGGAATACATCATGAATTTTGCCCCAACTCGGAGGTAACACCAATCTATAAGCCAAATCACCAACTTTCTCAATAATTTCAAATGGCCCCACATATCTAGTACTAAGTTTACCTCCATTTCCATGACGAATCAAACCCTTACGTGGAGAGACTTTCAAGAACACATGATCACCTACTGTAAATACTAAGTCACGTCGGCGTCTATCAGCATAACTTTTATGTCGACTCTGTGCTGTGAGCATTGTTTTCTTTATAAATTTCACATTATTAACCATTTTAATCATTTCGGGTAGAATGACTGTATCAACAGTCTTCATGTCTCTTACCTCATCCTAATACAGTGGAGACCTATATTTTCGCCCGTAAAGTGCCTCGTAGGGTGTCATACCAATGGTAGCCTGGTAACTGTTAGTATAAGCAAACTCTCCTAGAGGAAAATATATTTCCCAACTCTTTCCAAAGTCTAAAATGCAAGCTCTTAGCATGTCCTGTAGTATCCTGATAGTTCTCTCAGACTGACCATCTGTCTACGGGTGATACACTGTGCTAAAGTTCAAATCAGTTCCCAAAGCCTTCTGTAGTTTCTACCAGAACTATGATATAAACCTGAGATCTCTATTTAACACTATACAAGTTGGAACCCCGTGAAGTCTCACAATGATTTCAACATATAGCTCAGCTAATTTATCAAGAGAGTCTGTCTTCTTTGTAGGAATAAAATGCGAGATCTTCGCCAACCTATCAACCACAACCCATACAGAATCATTACCTCGTGGTAACCTTGGCAAATCAGATACAAAGTCCATAGTAACCTGGTCCCATTTCCACACCGGAATCCCCAAAGGTTGCAACAATCCCGCAGACCTCTGATCCTCAGCCTTAACCTTCTGGCAAGTCAAACATTTAGCCACATACTCAACTATCTCCCTTTTCATATTATTCTACCAGAAGCTTTGTTTCAGGTCCTTGTACATCTTAGTGCTACCAGGGTGAATTGTATACTTAGCACTATGAGCCTTAGCAAGAATTTCATCCTTCACAGTCGAAACACTAGGAATGCAAATTCTATTCTTATACCTGAGTAATCCATCATCATGCAGCTTGAAGTCGGACTCTCCCCCTTTGGACTTCTCTAGAATCTTCAACAACTAAGGATCTGACTGTTGTGCTTCCCTGATTCTAAACAGTAATAGAGATTGGATTTGTAGGCTAGCAAATTGAATACCTATTCTAGAAGCCTTTAGTTTCCACAAACACAACTCCTCCATGGTTTCCCAGTCCTTTATTATCAAACTAGCCACAGTAGCTTTCCGGCTTAGTGTATTTGCAACGGTGTTAGCTTTTCCTGACAAATAGCTAGCGATACAATTATAATCATTCAATAACTCTAACCAACGCCTTTGCCTTATATTCAAATCCTTTTGAGAAAATAGATACTTTAAACTTTTATGATTAGTAAATATTTCAAATTGATTACCCCACAAGTAATGTCGCTATTTCTTCAGAGCAAAGACAATAGCAGCAAGCTCAAGATCGTGTGTCGGGTAATTAAGTTCATATGGCTTCAATTTCTTAGAGGCATAAGCTATCACCTTACCATTTTGTATAAGAACACATCCCAAACCTTCTTTCGAAGTATCACTGTAGATCACCAAATTATCAGTCCCCTCAGGTAATGTAAGGATAGGAGCAGTGGTAAGTCTCTTCTTCAATTCCTGAAAACTGGCTTCACATTTGTCATCCCAGTTAAACACAATTTTCTTTTGAGTTAAGGAAGTTAATGGTCTAGCAATTTTAGAAAAGTCCTTAACAAATCGCCTGTAGTAACCAGCTAACCCTAGGAAACTACGGACTTCCATCATAGTTTTGGGTCTCTTCCAAGATATTACTACCTCAATTTTCGCAGGATCAATAGATATACCCTCCTGTGAGATGATATGGTCTAAAAAGGCAACATGTTTCAACTAGAATTCACACTTACTAAATTTGGCAAACAATTTATATTCTTGTAATGTTCGCAACACAATTCTTAAATGTTCCTTATGTTCTACTTCAGATTTGGAATACACCAATATATTATCAATGAAAATTACAACAAACTGATCAAGATAAGGTCTAAACACCCTCTGTATCAAATCCATAAAGGAAGCTGGAGCATTTATCAATCCAAAAGACAGTACAACAAATTCATAGTGGCCGTACCCTGTTCTGAAAGCAGTCTTGGGCACATCCACTTTTCGAATTCTCAGCTGATAATAACCCTGTCTCAAGTCAAATTTAGAATACACTACGGCCCCCTGCAACTGATCAAACAATTCTTCAATCAAAGGCAAATGATATTTATTTTTCACAGTCACCTGGTCAAGTCCCCGATAGTCGATGCACAACCGCAATGTACCATCTTTCTTTTTCACAAATAAAACAAGAGCACCCTATGGCGAAGAGCTAGGATGAATAAAACTCTTTTCAAGCAAACCCAGCAGCTGAATTTTCAACTCCTGCAACTCAAGGGGAGCCATTCTATATGGGGTTCTAGAAATATGATTAGTTCCTAGCAACAAATCAAACACAAACTCTATTTCTCGGTCAGGTGGTAACCTAGGCAACTCTTCAGGAAATACCCCCGGAAAGTCTTTTATAACAGGCACTTCATTCAGTTTCAGTTTATCCCTAGGTTGATTAATTAAGTAAGCTAGATATGCATCACAACCTTTACCCACCATTTTAGTAGCTTTAATAGAAGAAATGATGTGAGCCCTAGTACTTTTCTGACTCCCAACAATTTTAATAACAGGTTGCTCAGGTATTTCTAAAGTCACAATTTTTCTCCTACAATCTAGATAAGCGTAATACCGCCCCTAACCAGTCCATCCCTAAAATAACCTCAAAGTCTCGGAATGGTATAATAATTAAGTCAACAGGATACATGCGCCCTTCAATACAAATATCACAATCTTTACATACAGACTCCGTAACAAACTTTGTACCAATAGGATTACCTACTCCAATTACATACGGCAGTTTATAAAATTTTAAAGCAGTAGATTGTGCACACATAGGAGTGATAAATGAATGTGTAGCCCCGAGGTCAATCAAAACTACTATTGACTGATTATTAATAAGAAAAATACCTTTAACCACCACTTTCATATTAGGAAGCTCCTTCTGGTCTAAAGCAAATACCCGTGCCTGGCCTCGTAGAACTGCAGCTGCACTTGATGCTCGGGTCTGGGTATTCTGGTCGGATGTCTGACCTTGTCCCTGCTTAAACCTGGGGCAATCTCTAGCTCGATGTTGGTCGCTACTACAACCAACGCATCGGCCCAATTTTCTCCAACACTCTGCTTCATAATGGCCCTTGCGATTACAGTGACTGCACTGCTGGTTTTTCTTGGCAGCAGCGCCACCCGTAAGAGCCCTGTAAATGGATGTAGCGGAGCTACCCTGCTGTGATCTAGTGATCACTGGTCGGGTCTGACTCTGCATCTGACTATGAACTGGTCTAGTCTGAGGCTGTACCTGAACCGACCCTGGGTGGCTCTGAGTCTGCCTCGACTGTTGAACCTGAACAGACTGCTGAAATTGTCTCGAATAGCCCTGGCTTTGTGATTGATAATGCCATTTACCTGACTGACTAGACTCGGCCAACACATCTACCTTGCGTTTCTCATATCTCGAGACGGCCCTCACTACTGCAGCATAGTTCAGATAATATTGCGAAGACAAATTAAGCATAATATCACTCCTCAATCCTTTGATGAATCTCTAAATCTTCATGTCCTCAGGCTGCACCAAAGCTAACACGTAACGAGAGAGTCTAGTGAAAGTAGCCTCGTACTGGTCTACAGTCATGTTCCCCTACCTCAGAGCTATGAACTCTTCTTGATGTCCCTCACGAGCTACTACCGATACATACTTATCCCGAAATTCCCGAATAAAGTCAGCCCACGAATATTGTATTTTCTCGGCATCCCATTTTTCTCTAACAGTACGTCACCATTCTTCGGCATCACCCTCAAGTAAGAATGCAGCATAAGTGATTTTTTCTCTCACCAGTACACTTAAGTATTGCAGCAACTTTCTCAAACATACTTAGCCACATTTCTGCCTTCATATCATCCGGTTCTCCATAAAAACTGAACTCCCCGTGATATAAGAACTTATCAAATAAATTACCCCTCCAGTTCCACTACCCTCGGCTCTAGCGGCCTGATTACCTCTACCAGTTCCTGCCTGACCCTGTTGAGTCACAAATTGAGCGATAGTGTTCATAGCATTGGCCATTGTAGGCATAATCTTTGTACTAGTCAGTTCTTGCCCCTGTGGTACCTTCCCCGCCCGTGTCATATTCCCAACTACTCCTGCACCTTGCCTAGGTATATCTTGCCTAGGAGCTTCCTCTGGATCCCTTCTTGGCCTTCCTCTCTTTCTCATCTTCGTCCTAGAAGAGTTTAATGTTATAATAGGCAAATAGATAACACAAAAGTAGCACATATAGATTTCAAAACACTTTGTACATGTAAGACAACATATAAGCACCTAACATGCACCAAACACTAAACATTTCCATAGTCATACTATTTCATGCATTAGACACTTCTTTTACATGCTAGCATGTCCTTACTTAAGCATTTATTCACTTAGGCAACTAAACAATTATATAGCCACACAATTCAATTTCCACATATGGACCTCTACCCACATACCGAGGAAATTAACCCGGCTTCATGCATTCAATTGGCTCTGATACCACCTAAATGTAACGTTCCAAACCCAACCCCAAGCTACAGGTCAAGTCCGGACCCGTCAGACGGACAAAGTCTCCTCTATACTATGGATAAACTGGTTACTTGCACATAGCCTCATACAAGTCCTGGACCAACTAGTAAACGTCTCATACAACCCAACTTCCATATTAACGATAGCCAACCAACTTTCCAAGACTAACCAAGCTTTGGTGCTACAAAATCTATATATAACATACAATCATGCAAGATATTCTCTAACTTATACCATAGGTAGCAAGTCATAATGATAGGCCAAGCTCAACCTTCTAACTATTAGTCACACAAGCATGCAATAAAGAAAGTAAGGACTTGTATCAATTATTACATGCCATCTACTTTACTATTAGACATACAATATTACAATTTGTTACAACCACCAAATATATATATACAAGACCACATGGTCTCAAAAGAACATCAATCAACATTTTCACACAAGCTTCACATTATTGCCAACCTTAACACACAAGAAAGTCACGAAAGTTGTTCAACTCGCACTTCTTCCTCTTCTACTACTGCTACTAGCTGGGGATTCACCTCAGCTTCTTCTGAAACATGTTGAATGAGGAGTGAGCAACAATATTACCCAGCGAGGGATGTGATGCAGCATACCGGGGTGTGCAATATGATATGCAACAAGATAACACATATTCAACACCAAATAACACAACTAGTTAAACAAATAACTAATCACATATACAAAGGATACGGTTCCACTTGTCTTCAATCACGAGCCACGAGCCAAGATCTTCAAGCAAATACCGGCAAAACCCTTATTCCTCTAAATGGGGTACTCCGGATGTACCCCGATCCTACGACCCTTTCTCCTGAGGTAGGTCCATATGCCCTAACGAGGTAAACCACGCCTCTAAGATAGTAGAGTATACTTAGCGAGAGAAAAGGAATAGGCACCATGGTAGTTGAGGGAGCACGGCAAGCCCGATGCCGCCCGTGTTTCTCGATGCTACTATGTCCAAAAAGGTTGCGCAACCCCGAAACAAGTTCACGAGAATCAAGATCATCAAATAACACAAAAGAGGGACGATAAAGTAGGCCGCCCTCACAATTAACCACTATATATGGAATGCAACGATATAGACATAAAGGGGACAAATGACATAATTCTCCGCAAACTACTCAATTAGCTCAAATGCATCATGGTCAAGCATATAAACACACAACAACACATCTACAAGCACTTATAAGCATCAAGGTAATCATTCATCATTTTTTCCCTTTCTTTAATTAATCCTTTCATCTCCTATAGGAAATTCAAGGTTCCAAAAATATCATCCAATCATTCCACACTCCTAAAGAAGCCAAAAGGCACCTACCAAGGCCTCGAAAACCCACTCTGGAGACAAAAGCTCGGGAAGTGCTTTCGGACCCCAATTTAATGCAACGAAAGCACTAAAAGTGCTTCTATGCCCCAATGATACCTAATCCAAAGTCCAAATGTGCCCAGATTTCATTTCATGAAAAACCCCCTTTTTAAAGTTAGCCAATTTTTGCATTTTTGCTCAATTTCGGGCAATTCAACTTCACGTGAGCTTCTAACTAGTTTCACTAATGTCTAGAGCACTTAAAGGAAGCTTCAATTCACTCTAATTAGCAAGTTATAACAAAACCCTAAAAATGTCACTATTCATCATCTTTTTTGTGAGGTTCAAGCATTCAACCATGGAGGTTGTGAACTAACTACCCAAACATGGTCCATTGAACACATTAAGCATGTATATCACCATATGTAAGCATATCTATAGCTAATATCAACAAATCATAACATTACAAATATTGACATAAATTTGAAACTACATTAAATGCAACTCCCTCACAATTTAAAGGTTGAAGACCACTTGATGAAGCTCCTAGATGCTCCAAACAACCTCCAAAGCCAAGCCAAGAGCTCACTTGCAAAGATTGAAGTTGAAGTTTTTTTTTTTTTTTTTTCCCCTTCTAAGGGCCGATGGGTAAGGGGACTTTTTGGGAATTAAGTGTTTTGTTTTTTAGTGTGTTTTTGCTTGTATGTATGATATATATGTATATAGTATATATGTGTTATATTATATTAGGTCAATTGCTCCTAATTCATAGTCAAACAATGCTAAAAACTCAAATTAAATGCCAACTAATTTAAAACAATATTTATATTACATAACACTATTCAAGCGAAGCGCAAAACATTTTTCAAATGCATGTTCCCGGCCTTTGAAGTCTAAAACCACAAGTTTCCGATTCTTTTTATAAGTTATGTTGTTTAGGAAAAATATTAAACCGAACATTTAAGACAATCAAATTTTTTATGAATAGTGGCCTCTAATAAAAACAATTAAGCAAGAAAACATGTGCATATAAAAATGCTCAAGAAAACATGCAACAGTTATTTTAAAGATGTGATGAAATTCTCGAGCATCACAGTCATACTCTCAATATTGTTAATGCAGGATCATATTCAAGGCATATAAAAGTATAATATACTTCTCTTTAATATATCTTCCACTTTCATATTATTTCTGCATAATTTCAGTTGAGAAGTAATTTGAATATTACAGAATCATGCTCGCTTACAATTTTAAAAATTTTGCAATTGCATATAACTTCATTTATAGCGAGTTTTTGAAAGATCATTGTCTTGTGATGATCATATATTTCTTCTCAAATTTTGTGAAAGGATATATGTATCCTTTATCATAATATATTTAGGCTCTAGCCTTCATGGAGATAATGATGAAGGATATCATTATTTTATCGTAATCCTTCAGGGATGCGTGATTTCTTTCTTAAAATTATTTTTCTAAAATTTTATCCATATAGATTTTAACCCCAAGCGTTTATGAATATGTATTATTGTCTGATCTATCAAAAGGGACGAACTTTAGGTTCGTGACCATATGGATGTAAATATAAGCATTTTAGGCAAATTTTCATCGCTTAATATATTGAACTAAGGAACTTTTGGTTCGTGAGATTTGACATCATGAGACATATATATTTCAAAATGAAATTGACAAAAGAATAAAAGAAATTTTTTCGAAAGTCACGATATGAAATATCCTCATGTTGTCAATAATACTTTTGCTTCTCAAGCTTCATATTTGTCTCTTCATATACAGATAGAGACTAATCGTGCTGATAACATATTATCAAACTAGAAAAAACTAGAAGAGACAATAAAATAGAGAGAAATATAATAGAGAAAGAGAGAGAAAAAACTTGTATTGATTTTCCTGGTGTAACTTTACAATGTAGATGGACTTATTTATAGCCAAAGATATAAGAGAAGTTTCCTATTGCTAGACTTTGCATAGGGTCAGGATACAGGGTTTAGATAAACATTATCAATATAAACTTCGGATAATTACGAACCAAACTCTGCATCGGAACGAATATCAATTTCTACATAAATAATTTCATAATAGAAAAGTCCTTTTCAAGGTTGGAAAATTATCTTCATGGTGTTTCATGACTCATTGAAAAAATATGAAAATTCTCTTTCCAAAACCCACTTATGAACCTAATAATTTTTGTTAGAGAAGAAGAATCACAACTTGTTGATTAAAAGGAATTTAGATTGAGACCTAAGGTCTTATAAACATTTCAAGTTCCTATAGAGATTATACCAATGGATAGCAATAGAGGTGAGTTTTTTAGGGTATACTTGCCCCGTCCTCTCCCCAGTTGGGGGTATTGGGGTGGAAAATAAGGAATGGGGCTAGGGGTGGTAATTAACTTTTAATTTTTGTGCAAAGCATGGAGAAAGGCATTCCTCACGCCTGCATACATGTATAATTATTGTATATTTATATTTCTTACATATATACTAAGATTTTAAGGCTATAAATATAAAAAATTAGATTAATGACATTAGACAAAGTATTACTAAAATAGAGAAGAATAAATTTATTATTAAAAGAATCTTATAACTATTCTTTAAAATAGGGTATTATGACAATTATTTTACATGAATACCTTTATTTCATTTTTAATTATAGTGGATTTAAAAAAAATTTAGTTGTTGCCCATCGCAATTCAAGATATTTTCAATCAATACAATTAAGGGTGATATTTTAAAGATTCTCGATTACTAGGTATATGTGGACGAGCAATAACATAAGAAAAAAAGTAGTAATTAATGCACATCAAATAACCCAAAAAAGTATTCATTTTACATATGTAGTTCTTATACACAATGATTCTAGTTGGTATTTACTTTAAATGCTTGAAATGTAGTGACTATAATATTATTTGTACTATTCGATTGGAAGCACTCAACTCTATTTCAAATTTATATTTAACCTTTATTTACCACCTATATTTATAATTATCATTTGTATTTTGAAATTATGTGGTTCAAATTGAACTTACTCAAAATAATAATAAAAAACCTACGGTTTTATCCTCATTCCTCACAGGGATTGGGGGATAGGGTAGGGGCGGGGATGGGAGTATAGAATATATGGATGGGGCAGGTGTTGCAATGACTTTTTAGGTTACTGGAAGAGGCGTAGGGATAGGTAAAAAATTGATTGGCTATACTTGTCTAAATATTCCTATGCGAACAAGCGCTAGAAAGGACGTGGGTCTGTGAGGCCCGACCCCGAATAACATGCCATACCTCGATTTATGTGCCATAGACCCCTAATTATATGATCGACCTTGGATTACGTGTCCTGTCTTGGTTTTCGTGCATACCTTGTCATACGTGCCTTGACCTAGAATAGTGTGCCCTAATCCTTGACTGACGTGCGATACCTAGATAAATGTGCCATGACCTTAATTTATGTGCGAGACCTCGATTTGCGTGTGTCTCTTCGTTTCGTGTGCATTAACCTTGAACTGCGTGCTTTAACCTAGGTTTAAGAGTCGTGTCTTGAATTACGTGCATTGCATTGAATTACGTGCCTTATTTTGGTCTACGTGCATTCACCTAGGATTGCGTGCATTAGTCTTGAAGTATGTGCATTAGTCTTGAAGTTCGTGTCTCACCTCGTAGTTCGTGTCTACCTCGTAATTCGTGCCCTAGACCTAGGAATCCGTGCCACCACGTTAATCAAGAAAGAATCCTACACAAAGCACAAGACAATAAAATAATCCTACACAATCCACTAACCAATATTATATTCCTAATTCAAATTCTCTACAAACTCCACTAACAATAAAATAATACTAAACTATTCCTACATTTCCCACTAACTATTATTCTATTCATAATTCAACTCATCAACAAACATTCCTATATTTTATTCTACCTAGATTCCCTAATTTCCCAACATTCCTATGACAATTCTAATGACACAAATGCATAAAAAATTAGTCCTAGACAATCTATGACATATTATGACACAAATGCATAAAAAATAGCCCCAAAACCCTACCCAATGTACACCATTTTCGACCAAGTGCGTCTTGCCCATGCTAGGAATTTCAAAATGCCTCTTGAAGACATAAAAATCAGAATTGCTAAGCTCAAGGCTGAACCCATGCATCAACTTTTCCAAAAAGCCTCATTTTTCTTTCATTTCTCTCATTCTCCTCATATTTCTCTCTCTCCCTCTCATTCTTCTCTCTCCATCTCGGTTTTGGGCTGAGTTTCTTCATCCCTTAGCTAATCTTCATCATCCTATGGTGTATCAAGACAAACAACAAGCAAAGAAACTCACCCAAGCAAGCTAGGATGCAAGAATCACACATGCAAGCTTTTTGAGTCACCATTTTCGGCCTTGGTGAGTTTACTTGGTTCCATTTCTTTTCTTCTTGTTCTAACCACATGCATGTACTAAGAACTTGACCACTAAGCTAGGAAAAATAGAGAGAAATCGGGTGGTGTCTTGGCTAAGAAAGGAAGAAGAAGAAAATTGTGCTTCATCAAGTTTTGTGCATCTTCTTGTTGATTTGCTAAGGTGAGGGTTAAAACCTTTTGAAAATCCTTAAAAAATTCACATGCATGCTCATAAATGTATGTCTTTGCTTCTGTACTTGAGTTATTTGTTCGTTCATAAGCTTAAACAACCATGCATGGCAAGATCTTGGCTTGAAAGTGGTGATAGGTGAAGTTGGATTGTTGACAGCTCTCTGACCAGATTGTTTCGAGGTAAGTTTAGCTAGGCAAATGATGTTAAAAATGCTTGAAAATTGGTAGGTGACTAGTTTGGACAGTTTTGAACATTTTTCACAGAAATAGGCCAAAGTAATTTTGACACTAAGGTCCTCAAAATAGCAAATCTTTAAAATGTGTCCAAATCTGGAAATCTGGAAAAATGAAGCAGGTTTTGGCAGATGCACTGACCTTGTAGAACGAACCATATTTGACTTATTTATTGATGTCCAAAATGCATGAAAATTTCTGTATTGCTATATTTTTCAGTTCTGGACATTTTTGTCAGAAATGGACTAAGGCTAAATCGGACCCTAAGGACCTCAAAAACATCAATTATCGAAATGTGTGCAAATCTGGACAGTTTTGTGCTATCTCACTGTTTCGGCTATATCTAATGATCCCGAACTCCAATTGATGCAAGGTTTGTTTCTGATTTTAGTTAACTTCTTAAGATTTAATTTGACATCTTATTCACTGGATTTGGAGATTGTTTGATTATCCTATTTATTGTGAGAAAACAGCCTATTGCAGTAAGGGTTTCACTTAGTTATATGCTTGGAAAATTGTTGTAACCTCTCTTGTGGTACTAATTGCTTGGAATTGTGGTGTTGGGATGTTGTGTGGACTATTTTGAGTACTTGAAGATGTTTGAATTGAATGATGCATGACTTGAGAATGATTTTGAGTTGACTTAGGGTTTAATCACACGGTTAAGCATGAAATGGAAACCCTAATGACTAGGTAGTCTTGTTAAGTGTTGATCATTTGGATATTTTGTGGAAATTATATGCTTAGTGGGCTGCCCGTAAATGCCTTATAACCTCAAATGTGAATTTGATCATCGCATGTTGACAAATGAGCTTTTCTCGCACCCGAACCCACGTAAATGATATTGCATGTTGAATAATCTTATCACTTGATCACGTGGACTTCGTAATGAGTTATATGGCTTGATTTACTTGTGTTACATGGCTGCCCATTTAATTTTCATATAACTCTATATGCCTTTCAAGTGAAATTACCTGTCAATGTGCAATCTTATGACTGTCCGGAGGCAGCCTACTTTGTTGTCCTCCTACTGTGATATATTACATGTCTTATCGTGCCCTGCTTGTTTACCTGTCAATGTGCTATCTTATGACTGTCCGGAGGCAACCTACTTTGTTGTCCTCCTACTGTGATATATTACCTGTCTTATCAGGCCCTGCTTGTTTACCTGTCAATGTGCAATCTTATGACTGTCCGGAGGCAACCTACTTTGTTGTCCTCCTACTGTGATATATTACCTGTCTTATCGTGCCCTGCTTGTTTACCTGTCAATGTGCAATCTTATGACTGTCCGGAGGCAACCTACTTTGTTGTTCTCCTACTGTGATATATTACATGTCTTATCGTGCCCTTCTTGTTTACCTGTCAATGTGCAATCTTATGACTGTCCGGAGGCAACCTACTTTGTTGTCCTCCTACTGTGATATATTACTTGTCATAAATGTGCATTGCATACAAGGTTGCAACCTTTCCTGTCGGCATGGTAGCGATCACGCACACCGGGCGGCATCGAGCTTGCCGGTGCACCCGTGACTACCATGGTCCCATTCCCTCTCTCACTTGGGGGCTAGACTTCCTCGGAGAGTTGGGTCGTAGGATGTCGGGGTACATCCGGAGTACACCCACCTGGCGTGTTTTGGGGTTATTTGAAGTCGGCCGCAACATCCGATTCTGGAACTGATCTGAGAGCAAAAGCTCACTGTATCCTTTTACTATTTGTATAAGTACTCTCGCTTGGTTCCTAGAGAACCTCAGGGAGGAAAGACTGGTATTTCTGTTCCTTTACTTGATAGTATTGTTATATTCATGCTTGCAAAAGGATTTTCATAAGTTGAACCGGAAAATGAGTTTCAAAACCTATTTCTCGTTCCCCCTCGCTGAGTTCATAAGGACTCACCCTCTTTTATCATTTCAGGTGAAGAAGATCCAGAACAGGTACCCGAGGACGGTGTGCCTAACGATGAATCCTTGGAGTGATTGCCTGTCTTGTTTGCTTTGCGTGATTGTGGCTACTTGTGAACTCTGTGTTACTTGAAGACTATTTCTTTTATGTTGCTCGTTGTTTATTGATGTAAATGACCCCGTTGTAATTTGGGTCTAATTCTGGGATTGTACTATCTATAACCGGACGAACTTTTATTTGGTTGTTTGCTTTCGTTTTCTTAATTAGTAGTTATCGTAGGCATTCAAACCACTAGATGAACAATCAACTAAGCTAATTCTATCTAATTTCACTTAGGTGCTCATTTGCAAACTAAGAGATAATAGGTACTTGCATGATAGGAAATTGACAAATAAACAGGACATAGTTACCATGCTAGGTTATTAATCAAACGAGACATCAAGACAACCAGTAGGCATTTCAATTGATGATAAATAGTAATCTTAGTTGGGAATGAATTTGAGATGATAAATTTTGAGACGTTTAGAGAATTAGGTCAAACCAAAGAGCCCAATTACAGTCGTTATGCTGCCAGTTTTTCAAAAAATTTTAGAGTTTAGGCCAAAACGTTAAGTGTTAAATCTTCATAAACAGTTAAGTATGTGACATGTCCTGAACTTTAGATCACACCCTAGTCTAACCTTTATAGGCCGGGTTGGGGCGTGAAAGGGTCTAAATATTCCTATGCTAACAAGTGCTAGAAAGGACGTGGGCTATTGCTTGAATTTTCTTGTCCTACGCTTGGAACTACAGCATAAAGATAAATATAATATTTAGATCTTCATCGTATGTTGACTAAGGCTCTGTTTAGCCTAATTGTGAAATTTCAGCTTTTGACCTATAGAACTTTTAGAGTATAGCTTTTATTAGAAATGTTGAACAAAAGCCGTTGATTGTTTGGCCTGTGTTAGAAACGTTGAACTTTTAAAAATTTTGAGGGTAATATAAGAATTTAAAAAACATGGAATGAGGAATTTAAAAAATATGGAGGGGGTATATTTGATATAAAAAAAACAGCTTCTCGCATGATGTAAAATCGCTTTCAAAAGCCTTTTCTGAAAAGTTCCAATTTGGTGCTTCTCGTTTTTTAGTTTTTTTAGCTTTAGCTTTTATCTAAAAACACTCTAAAAAATGGGTCAAACAAGTTAGTTCAACTTCTAAACTCATAAGAATCGCTTTTAAGTGTTTAAAAGTTAGGTCAAACATAACCTAAATAAGTTTGGGCTCTTAAACAAGTTTTAAGAAAGTTAGATCCACTTAAATTTTGATTTGTCAAATCTTTGGCCTCTAGACTTAGGCTGTCTCCAACAATCTCATCAAAATCACTCATTTGTTATTTTGACGAGGCTGATGTCCAAAATCAGCTCCAACAGCCTCATTATTCCACTCACCATTTAAGAGAGCTTGCTTGTTTACCTGTTTCGCTAGCCAGAGTCATCAAGGGAGCAACATCGCCAAACAATTTTTTTTATTGCTTTTGTGTTGTTGATGTGGAATAAAATTAAGGATGATTGAGCAAAAATGGTAAAAAAGAAAATATATGAACAAAGAGGGATGTATATGGAGGAAGATGAAATGGTTGATAAGAAGAGAAAAAGAGGCAGATGATGGTAGAATGAAATTAGGGTTGGGAGAAAAAGAGCTCTTATACTAATATGATTCTTAAATTGTTGTATGACCCACAAACTTTTGCTTAATTCTAAATTTTCTTTTAAGATGTTTTAATTCCAATATAGCATGTATTGTTTTATATTCTATTAATTTTGGGTAAATTTTAAATTATATTAAAGTAATAAAATTTTCAATTATGATTAAAATTATAAGGTCTGTATTCTGATATTTAAAATACTATAACCTTGAAAAGATAATTTAAATTTAAATGTTGAGAGATGAAAAATTTGAAAAATTGGAAAACAATAAAATTAATAATAAAATATTAATGTCTTAGTTAAAATAGATAGTGTTGTTTGAGTAAAATAGAAATAGAGAACCCCTAAAATAAGGAGAAACATTTTAACTATTATATTGAAAAATATAAGGAGACTATTGGAGATGATGCCCAATAACAATCCTAATCTTAACCATTCTACAATAATGAAAATTGGACCATGACACAAATCATCGAAATCGTTAAAACTCAAGAAATTTTTTTCTTCTTCTTCTTCATTTTTTTTTGTTTGTCAAAAACTAACAAATTCAACATTAACATACTGTTGGTCTGGGCAATGACATGCACATTTTTTTTTTTTTTAATGACACTCACATTACGTTATATTATTTGCGATATCTGTGACAAAGATTACAGAAAGACAATCTCTCAACAACCATCGGAATTTTTTTTTTTATATTTTATATTATCCTATAGAGGACTCTCGATTCTTCTTTAATTATATCTTAATTCTTTTTGCTGTAACAACTATCAGAATTATAAAGAATTGCCCTTATATGTAGACGGTTCCAAGCCAAAGTGATATAATCTTTTTTAGAAGAATTATATGTTATTTTATACCTCAATTTCATGGCGGGCTGGATTCATATAGCTAACGTCATTCGCAAATATTGTCATTGCAGTATATATTTTTTAATTTAAAGGATATTTAAACCGTATAATATATCAAAAAATGTAATAAAAAATTGATCTTATAATTTTTTGCACTTATAACAAAAAACATAATACTAGGCCAAAATTGCAGTATGAACCATGAGATGCATCACGTCTTAGCTGCAAATTTTGTACGTAATTCTTCTATCCATTGACTGATTTATTAATTTCACAGTGATACTACGTGGCTTTAGCCCGCAAGAAGTCTACTTTAAAGTCGAACATCATATTCAAAATGACTATTAACTTGTGCATTTGTTAAATACTGATTGGGGAAAAAAACTTAAAAAATGTGCGAAACGTTTTGAATAATATTGATTGGAAATTTTTTTCAAAATGTCCGAAATGTTTCTACTGGACGTGGGTGCAAGGTGTGAACAACTCACATAATATTAATAATGTGTTGGGAATAGGACACATATATAAGAACACAACGCACAACAGAATAAACATATTATTTTTAAAATGATTCGATCTTCTACTGATATATCCATGATTCAAGAAATTAGAAAATCCACTATTTATGAATAGGTTTACAACTCAACAGATTTTTTCAGTGGATAAAGATTTAAAACTTTTTCTTCAGTCATACGCTTACAGTTTTTTAAAAAAACTATAAAAACCCTTCCAATACTTTATGAATGGGAAAGTCTAAACCCTTGCTCAAGAACTTTATCTATAGTTAAAGTTTTAACCCTCCTCATATCATTTTTTTTTCTAACAAAAGTACAAAAAAATACTTTCAACACTCGGCTCACTCTTTCCACATCCCATGAGAGGTGTGGTTCTTGTGCCAAATAATTACAAGTTAAAAAATCCTATTTATAAGAACTAAAATTTAATTTTATTAGAATTTTGATTTCTATTTCTTCTTCTAATAAATTTTTACTTGTTTTCAACGTCTCCTTAAACTTTAGCTTATGCCAAAAACC
The DNA here is from genome assembly GCA_037974665.1 of Ehretia macrophylla. Taxonomy (NCBI): domain Eukaryota; kingdom Viridiplantae; phylum Streptophyta; class Magnoliopsida; order Boraginales; family Ehretiaceae; genus Ehretia; species Ehretia macrophylla. The sequence continues at coordinate 84,464,919 of CM075764.1, forward strand.
CAACATACTGTGGATATCCCGAACACTAATGCTGATTGTGTTATCATTTTGTACCTACCATTTTTTCTTTCACACAATCGTGTATTTCTTTCACCATCTAACGTGTCATGCATTTAGTGATTTATACGACCAAAAAAACCATATTTGCTACGAAGTTATGAATATACATTGACTTATATAAGTCAACAAAACAGTTTATTGGAACACGATGCGAGTGATAGCGAACCTGGTCAATGTAAACAATTCTCAAAAAGTAGAAACAACAACAGATGAGACATCGACACCTTCAGACTAGTCAGCTGAACTAGAAACATCTAATTAATGTTAATTCTAGTGGGTGCTAGTAATAATTGTATACGGTCAGAAACTATAATTAAGATGATATAATTTTTATCTTGGTAATTAATTTATTTGAATCATGTGATCTTCACTTATGTAATTTCTTTGTGGATAGGCACCGTTTCAGAAGTGGTAAGAGGAGAACCGAGAAACCCCCATGGTGGAGATACTATTGGAGGCTGGGGTTTATCTCTGCCTCTCTACCAAGGCTAATTTAGCCATTACAATAATAATTTTAAAGGTAATGCATCTTGAACCTAAAAGTTTCATTAACAGAAGTTTATATTTGTCCGTGTAACTAAAAGCCTTTTTAATAATTTTTTTTTTTTGCCACATGAAGTGGAAACTAACTTCAATATTATTTGAAGATTAAAAATCAGTGGATTAAAAAGCTATGATTGAGGAGCCATACATAAAACTTCATGCTTACTGGTTTTCATTACCCTTAGCATGCTGTTTCACGATTTTCTTTTTTTTTGCTAAGCAAGCAAAAGTGTGTATTTCATATAAAAAAGATTAACAAGAATTTATCAATGAGAATATACAACATGTAGGTCAAGACGTAATAAAAGACAAAATGCCTACATGCTTAACGAGTAATGAAAATCAACATCTAGCTCAAGAGTCAAGACAATATTAAAAGAAGCTTTATTGACACAAAATATCTAATTGTACTTGTGTTAGGGAAAACTCGTCTAACCCTCATCTTGGCAAGCACGTCCTCTCGAATCTTCATCTGGGCTGCTTTTCAGTGATCACCTTATTTTTGAAGATGCGAGCATTCCTCTCCATTCATACATGTAAAATGAAAGCACAGAAAAGAAACATGAACATGTATGGCTTAAGGTTCCTTTTCAGTGCAAGAGAGTTAGCAAAAGTAAGTATAATATCAAAAAAATTGAAAGAGTTTCACGATTTTCTTAATAATGTACTCTTACAACATCCTAAAGTTTCACAAAACATGACTATTTCACATGAAATAAATCAAATAGTGGCAAGACTAGGAAATATTAGTGCAAGTGTCAACTTTACGGCTTTGAAACTTCAAAACGCCATCTCTCTTTTTTTTGCTAAAAGCAAGTGAATTCAATTAAGCACAACGAGAAAGTACAAAGAGTACAAATACAAAGCCAAGAAGAGCCAAAAAGATGAAATCTACAGGAGCAGACTCTGGTTTAAATTCCAAAAATGACAAAGTTGCCTATTCAATGTATTGTTAGTGTATTTACGTTTGTATCTAATTTTGCAAGTGATATCATTCTTAATCTTCTGCATGACTTGGTCTTCCATCTCTCTTTGTTTGAATGTTTTTCATGAATAATTGATTGACATGATCGAGGAAGTAATAAAGTTGGAAGAGCTACATATCAAAGTCAATTATTGAAAGCCCGCCTAATAAATAGGAACAATTGGATTCTCTAACATATTACCCAATTGAATAGTCCGAGAACCTATTTGTTATAAAAGTTCAAGATCAAGGGAAAGACAGATGTATATGAAAGATAAGGAGGCTGCAACTCCTATTGACTCTGAATTTTTTTTCAATATAATGCTAATATCATAGTACTTTGAATTTCAAAATTAATTAGTCCCTAATTAAAAAAATAAAAAATTATATACAAGCATGAAATTGTGGAGGAAGGTCACCCTAGTCTACCATAACATGAGATTATAAATAGCCAGTGCAGCCGTGCTTGTTGGTTCACACAAGAAAGTATTGTTTTAAAGCTTATGAGCCAAGTATACTAAGCTTATATTCCCCTCCCTCCAGCGTCATCCAAAATATTGTTCACAACCAAAAGATGGACATTGTTCGACGCTCTGCTGATTATCACCCGAGCGTTTGGGGAGATTATTTCCTTGCTTATGATTCTGACCTCACGGTGAGTAAAATTTTTCAGTTCTTGTCACAATTTGTCAACTTTTAAAACAGTAACTTTTGAAGTTAAAGATTCATTTTTGCTAAAGACAACGTAGACTGGCAAAATGTACTTTTTCGTATGAAAGCCGAAACAGTGGTTCGAACATGCTACCATTTCATCCACCTCTTCTCTTGGGTGTGGGAAAAATGTATTTTACGCCCCGTGGTTTGGCCCTGAGTTCATAAAACATTCCCGTGATACCGTAATTAGCTGAAAACCTGCCGTTTCTCTATTCTTTTAAGTTGTTAGCTTGCCCGCTGATACACCTAAGTTTCTCCTTTGGCAGGAAGTCGATAACCGTGAAGAAGAAGAGCTTCAAAGATTGAAAGAAGAGGTGAAGAAGATGCTAGTGTTAGCACCTGAAAAGTCCTTGCAAAAACTAAACTTGATCGACACAATCCAACGTCTAGGGGTGGCTTACCATTTTGAGAAAGAGATTGAGGAATCATTAAAGTATATATATGATACCTATCAAGAATGCATTAAAGAAGATGGCAACGACATTTATAGTGTTGCTCTTCGTTTCCGCTTACTTAGACAACAAGGGCATCCTGTTTCATGCGGTAAGTGATTCGTTGCATGCTCATCATTTACTTCCTAGTCCAATATCTAATCTGTAGAACCCATAATTTTTTTTTTTTTGCTTTTTTTTTGTGGGTAAAATGAACCATATCCCTATCCCTATGGCTTGATGAATAAGCTAGTTTTTATAAACCACTCGTGCTTTTTAAAATTATGTGAGCCCTTGTCACTATTTGGTCCATCCAAGGTAATGGCACCGTGTGTCTCATGCGCTAATTTTGTAATTTTGGATCGTTGACATACGTGGTAAAGAGTTATGTGCAATTTTTTTAAAACTATGAGGGTTCGATGAGATCATTCTGGTAAAACGGAGGGGCATAAAATTAACTTTTAATTTGTGATATATATTAAATCAAAGACAATATTTTATGATGATAAGCTTTCATCTCCGTGGCTAATTAATATCAAGTCTTGGTTTTTGTATCAAGCAGACGTGTTCAACAAATTCATGGATCAGAAGTGGAAATTTGATGAATCTCTGACAAATACTGTTGCTGGAATCTTAAGCTGGTATGAGGCTGCTCATTTTAGAGTACATGGAGAAGATATTCTCGAAGAAGCACTTACATTTGCTACCACTCACCTTGAGTCAATCTTGCCCAACTTGGAAAGTTCCCTTGCATCACAAGTTGACCAAGCTCTAAGGCTACCTATCCAAAAATCCTTGACAAGGGTCACTGCTAGGATGTACATATCAATTTATGAAAAGGATGATTTCCACAATGAGTTATTACTCAAATTTGCAAAATTGGACTTCAATATCTTGCAAAAGATGCATCAAAGAGAGATAAGTGATATTACGAGGTAATGTTGTGGTCTAAGGCTCTATTTGGCTGTGAAATTTTAGCTTTAAATTATAAAACTTTTGTTAGAAGCGCTGTTGAACAAAAGTCATTTACTTTTTGACCTGTGTTAAACAATGTTAAGCTTTTAAAAAATTTGAAAGTAATATCGGACTTTAAAAAATATGGAGGGATATATATGAGGAAAAAAAAACTTCCCCCAATATATAAAACAACTTCGCAAAAGTCTTTTTTAAAAATCTCCAATTTGAAGCTTCTCATTTTTAGTTTTTTTTCAACTTCAATTTTTACTTGGAAGTACTTTAAAATATGGGTCAAATAAGTTAATTTAGCTTCTAAATTCACAAAAAGCGGATTTGAGTGTATAAAAACTAAGTCAAATAAAGTCTAAGTTGCATGTCCTATAACATAAATAAATGATTTGAAGCTCGACTTGACATTTTCATTTATTGTAATTTCTGTAATGCTCTTTCAATTTAGGTGGTGGAAAAGTTTGGACGTTGCAACAAAATTACCTTTCGCAAGAGACAGGATTGTAGAATTGTACTTTTGGATATTGGGAGTTTATTTTGAGCCTCATTTTCGCTTAGCCAGGAGGATATTAATGAAAATCATTGGCATGAATTCTATTATTGACGACATTTATGATGTATATGGAACTTCCGATGAACTTCAGCTTTTCACAGACGCAATTGAAAGGTAAACTCAAAAGTTTGTTACTTTTAGGCTAACTCAATACCCATAGATTAATAAAATATGTTTAAATGTTGCCATAAATAAAAAATGTAGCAGTGGCGATAGTTTTTTTAAAAAATGCCACTAAGTTGACGGTGATTACGCCAATCACCTAGAATGTCACTATGCTTATTGGCGGATCTATTTGGAGTTGAGGGGTGCATTTTTTGTTTTTTTTTTTTTAAAACAACTATTATATTGGACACTTTCTTTGTATGATAGCACACGATGACTTCTCTTACGGCATGAGGGGTGCATTTTTTGGTTTTTTTTTTTTTTAAATAATTATTATATTGGACACTTTCTTTGTATGATAGCACACGATGACTTCTCTTACGGCAGGAGTGCACCCCTGAAGTTGGATGTTTAGATTCGCCACTTACGCTTATGTCAAATAGGACGGCGGTTTTTGCCAACTGCCAGCCAAAAACCGCTACTTGTTCAACTATTCTTTGGGTAGTGATGAGATTACAATCAATGAGACGTAAAATGATTTCATAGGAGGTCACTACATGCAGGTGGGATGTTACAGCCCTAGACCAACTCCCATCTTACATGCAGCACTGTTACCGTGAGCTTTTAGATGTATACAGTGAAGCTGAAGATGAGTTAGCAAAAGAAGGCAAATCATATTGCATCCACTATGCAAAAGAAGAGGTAAGCCTCATATAATCATATTGCTAGATGATATCAATTAGTTCAAACGTAAACTAATATGATCTATTTCCAATATTAAAGATGAAAAAACTAGTCAGAGCATATTTTCAAGAGGCTCAATGGTTTCACAACGACTATGTTCCAACTCTTGAGGAGTATATGAAGGTTGCACTTGTGTCTTGTGGTTACATGATGCTTTCAACAGCTTCGTTTCTGGGCATGGGAGAGATTGCAACTAAAGAGGCTTTTGATTGGGTCACGAGTGAACCCTTAATGGTTAAAGCTTCATCAGCAGTTTGCAGATTAATGGACGACATTGTGGGCCACGAGGTACATAAATAAATAAAAAAATCTACTCATAACGTTATAATTCTATTAGAGAGATTCAATAATATTAAAATGTCTATATAGCTATTAACAATAGAACATTTTTAAATTAATATTCAATAAATTAATAATCTCTTAAAAATAATAAAATTATCCGGTTTCGACTTGAGACTAGTGTAAAAACTTAATAATCTCCTAAAATTATAAGATAATTTATTTAAAATATTTATTTTGTATTTTATAGAACCAATTATTTTATAAATTAATAATAATAATTAGCTAAAAAATACATAATAAATTGATTATGAAGTTCTCTCAAAATATGAATTAATAGTTGCTTTTCTTTTGTTGAACTTGATCAAATCTAGCTTTATTCCATCTTTATTGTGCACAATGTGTCTAAAAGTCTTAGGTTTATTTTCTCGTATTGTAACAAGAAGTTTTGGAGTGTCATTGATACTTTGAATACTGCCTTGCATGAGATTGGTTCCAAAGATTGTGTATCATTGTCAATTTCAACTTGAGCTTCATCTTGAGAACGCCCTATCATGTTATCCATGATCTAATCTACATTCAAAATTTCTATATTGGTGACATTTTCTCGCGAAAATTCAAAAGGTAGTTGATATCTATTTTTTGTCAGTACCCCAGCAAATTGATTATGATCTCCAATCCATTAATGACATGTCTATGATTATAAATTATTATTATTAATTCAGCAAGATATCATTTAATAATTATAATTCTACTCATAAATTAATTTCTCGTTAAATTAATAGAATTAATGTGGTCCTTACACTATTAATTTAAAAAAATTATCTTATATAATCAAATGATATAAACAGTTAACCCTCAATGGATTTCTTTCATAAGGTTATATATACCATAATAGTACACACATGCATGCATATACATGATAAACAGTTAACCCTCAGTGGTTGTCCGTGAACGTGAATGTATGAACTTATGTGAGTATTCGCGTGCACGCACAATATGATACAAGAGTAAATCATGAATATCACTATTCCCCAAGTTTGGTAGCCTAGACCACAAGTAAAATAAATGTTATAAACTTAACCTAAGTTATTATTAAATAGAAAATTTCACATTTAATCCCTATTATTTATATATATTTTCAATATTATCTTTAATGTTTCAAAAGATTCATAGAAATCTTCAATATTTACAAAAGTGATTCAAAATGGTCCATTTTGTTCAATACTAGCCAAGTTAGTCCTTGTTATTTTTCAAAAATTTCAATTTAATTCCTATTGTTTTCTAAAAAAAAAAATCAACTTAGTCTAAATATGTGAGCCATGTTTAGGGACTAATTTAAAAATTTTGAAAAATAATAAGGATTATTTTGAATCACTTTTACAAACATTAGAGACTAGTATGATTTTTTTGAAATATTAAAGACCAACTTAAAAAAATGTGTAAACAATAGGGACTATTTGCACAATTTTCTTTATTATTAAATTTCATAACACTCGCTTGCAAATCTTTTATTTATCATATAGGGAAAATATCATATTTAGTTTCAATTTAGTCCCTATTGTTTAAAATGTTTTAATTTTGTCTTTATTATTTCTAAAAAAATCTCAATTTTGTCCCTATTGTTTTAAAAAAATACAATTTCGTCCTTATTATTTTTCTGAAGTTTCAAATTCATCTTATTGTTTAAAATTAGTCAATTTAGTCCCTATTGTTTCTAAAAAAAATTTAAATTCATTCCTATTATTTCTTAAAAAAAATTAATTTAGTCCTTGAATAATATGGACGAATTTGAAACTTTAAAAAAACAATACGAACGAAATTAAAATTTTTGGGAAATAATAAAGATGAAATTGAGAAATTTTAAATAATATGGATGAAATTAAAACTTTTGAGGAAATAATAAAAACAAAATTAAAACATTTTAAATAACAGAGATGACATTGAGACTAAAAAGAAACAATAGAGAATAAATGTGGAATTTTTCCCATCATATATGTTACTAATATGTGACATTACACTAAACTTGACATGCTATACTCAGTTTGAGCAGCAAAGAGGAACGTGGCTTCAGGTGTTGAACGCTACATGAAAGAATACAACGCCTCAAAGCAAGATGCATATGCCTTGTTTCAGAAGCAAATTACAAATGCATGGATTGACATGAATGAAGAAAGCCTTCAGCCAACATCAGTTTCGATGCCGCTTCTCACACGAGTTTTTAATCTGGCACGAGTGATAAATCTCTTATATAAGGAAGAAGACTGGTATATAAATTCCAAAACAAGTCTTAAAGATTTCATCATCTCTGTTCTTGTTACTCCTGCAAACATAAAAATGTAGTTGCAGGAACTTGTGAAGACATGGGAGGCTAAGCTACAACCCCGTAACCTTTCAAATAGATCCGCCTTTACTATTATGTGTAACTTCAACCACTATTTAGATCGAGCTTTTACGAGAGGTATAAAGTTAGACATCCATTTAAGTTTCTTGTGTTGATCTATGATGGCAACCGTGTGTAACGTCGACTATTTTGATTGAACTTTGTGAAAAAAGAATAAAGACAGAAATCTATTTGTTGATATGTGGATCGACTCTATGGGGAAAGATTTTGGGATATGTATTACATTCACCTAAGCATAATCAGCAGAGGACTGTGACCGTATGGGGAAAGGTTTTGTTAGATAATATATTTTTTTTCTTCATTATTTATCTATCACCTTCAACGCGTATATTTAGTTAGCATGCTAAATGAAGAGACAAAAATTAAAAAAATTTGTTAGGTAAAATGTCACATTTAGTCTCTATTATATTTTCTAAAATTTTAATTTTGTCCCTAATGTTTAAAATTTCTCAATTTTATCCATATTGTTTCTAATAAAAGTTTAATTTCGTATTTTCAAAAAATTTCAATTTCATCCCTATTATTTTCCTAAAATTTCAAATTTGTCCTTATTGTTTAAAATTATTCAATTAGTCCCTATTGTTTTCTTAAAAAATTCAAATATATCCTTCTTGTTCAAAATTAGCCAATTTAATTTCTATTGCATCACAAAAATTTAATACCTATTTTTTCCAAATAAAATTTAGATTATTCCTCAATGTTTTTAAAAAAATATATATGAATAAAATAATTTTTTTTAATAATAATAGAGAATAAATTGGCTAATTTTGAATAATATGGAAAAATTTGAAGCTACTCGGGTTCAAAACAAGTTTTCCTAATTCTTTAGATATGGGATGACTTCCACTTCCTCCAAGGATGGGAGGGCATATAAGAGCGATTGTTCAAAAATAATAGGAATGAAATTGACTAATTTTGAACAATAAGAATCAATTTAAAATTTCGGAGAAACAATAAGAAAAAATTACACAAATGGTCCCCATTGATGGTAAGGATGAAATTAAAACTTTTTAAAAAATAATAGGGACGAAATTGAAAAATTTTAAACAATAGGGATAAAATTGAAACTTTTTGAAAACACTAGGGCAAAATCGAGAAATTTTAAATAATTGGGGCAAAATTGAAATTTTGAAAAAATAATGAGGACTAATCATAAGTGGCAACTAAGCATACATATAAAAAGTGATAAATGAGTAATAAAAACGAAGAGATATCTAACGAAGATTTTACTTCAAATTGGTCTTAATAATCCATTGTAAGAACATTTTCATACTGTTTCCAAACCTCCACGACATGTAATCAAACAGAGAGGATTGATGCTATAAGAAGAGTCAAAAGAATAAAAAGAAGTTAATATCATTAGTAGTTACAACTCAAAAGTCAAATTAAATAATGAAACAATAAACATATATTTGGGGAAAGAAAGAATTCTAATTAGAGAAATTATTACAAACGGCAGAAGGATATCCGTCTATTTTACATCGAATGGCCCCACATGAAGTCACATATAGACGTCCGTTTAGCCGTTTGTAATAGTATTTCCTCTAATTAATGTCTGACAAACCACATATGTCCTTGCCCTCACAAAAGCCAAATTGAGAAGTTCTTTTCTATCTACATTGTGATAAATAATATCTACTAGCTAGGTATGGTAAGATAAGCCTATGTAAGCTTGTCATGTAAGCCAAGTAAGATAAGATGTGATTCGATTAGGTTTTCTTGGAGTTAAGGCCTTTGCCTATATAAAGGCACATCGATGTAAGCTTGAAAGACACAACTAGAACAACAAGCTCAAAGTCTTTCGTCTATCTATGTTGTAAACTTTGATAATTTACCACTAATCTTAACTTTTCTCTAGCTTGTTCTGCACAGTTTCCGACATAGAAAGATTAGCACGTCCAAGGTGACATTGTTGGCTCAATCAGACCCTGTTTGATAAGTTGTTTTGCTTCTTCAAATGCCAATTTGTAATAGTCTGGGTGCATTCCTGAATCACTTGCCTTGGTAGGATTGATATCTTTATTCTTTGTAAATGACAAAGAGATTAGGGGTGTGTATGGGTCAGTTTGGGCGATTTAAAGTATATTTTTAGACCTGAACCAATACATTCGGTTTAAAAAAATTAAAATCATAGCCAACCCATACACCTCTCAGAATCACCCAAACCAAACCAATACATTTGAAGAAACCAAACCATTCAAACCAACCCAAATCATATATTCAGTTTAAGTTATAGTTGCATTTGAATAAAGTAATTGTATTGTAGAAATCTAAAATATAGAGGAGTTACTCATGGTGTCTTTTGGTTTTTTCAATGAAAGAGGTGATAAATTGAAAAATATGGAGGAAAGTGAAGTTCTCTCTTTCTCTCTCTCTCTCTATATGGTCGGTTCTTATGAAAATTTAAACCATAACCAACCAAATTTTTAAGAAACCACAAAAAATGAGTTAGTTTGGGTTAGATTAAGTGGTTTGGACAGGTTGACGGTTTCGCTCCACACCCCTAAAAGAGATATGGAACTCCAAGTTGGTCCACAAATAGGGAACAAGAAGTGTGTGAGACCCAAACATGGACTTTCTGTGCAATTTATGTGTTTATTTATTTTAGTACATAATATGTGCATTTATATGATTTTCATAGAGTTATTAAGTAAAATGTGCATTTAAAGTCCATTTGCCTAGCATTAGTTGACATTTCATCTTCTTTGACCAAGCTAGGGTATATTTGTAAATATAAGTCAAAACCTTGCCCAAACTAGTCTTCAACACTCTAGATAATTTGTTAGAAGGTTAAACTTGTAATTAGAAGCCAAACACAAGCATAAATTAGTCTTTTGCCCATTTGAAGATATTTCATCTTCCATTGACCGCCTTTGACTTCTACACTTATGCATATATTACACAAAACAAAGCCAAAAAACACACAAAAAGAGCTAGTTCAACCGTGAGAGAGAGAGAAGGTGCGGAATAGTAAACCCTTGATTTTTAAGCATTTTTTACAAAGAAGAAGGAGATTGAAGGCCATTAGAACCAAATTGAAGCTTGTTCTTGCCTAACCTAAGCCTATTCTACCTATTTCTAGCATTTTTATCCGCAAAAGGAGAGGAAATTTCTACATCTTAAAGTTAAAGTTGAGGTATATTTTATGAACTTGCATATATATGTTATATATTTTTGTATATGCATGAGATTCTTGCTATATAGGGCCTTGAGAGCAACATACTGGAATTTTAGCTTGAATGAACCATGGATTGTTGTAGCTTGCTTTTATGTGTTGTATATTGAGTGATATAGCTAAATTTGAGTTGAATCGTTGGTTCATAGCTTGTATATGAAGGTCATAAATATGTACATAGGTTCATAACATGATTTTAGTGGCTTGAAGGAAAGAATGGTTGAGTTAGCATGAAATGTGTGTTAAAATTTTCCAGAAAATGTATAATTGTTGTATTTAGCTTATTAACCTTGCTCTAGGCTTGATTTTACTGATGTTATGCACTTATATGGTATTATAGTTGTCTAATATGTTGGTGGTGCTAAGTTTAAGCTTTTGTATGGCCTATTAAGTTGGTTAATTGACAGAAAATGCTAGATGTTAAGTGTTATTAATTGTTGTTAAAGTGTAGCTAAGGGTTGTTTGAATTCCATTTTAATAGAGTTGTGTTTATGCTCAAGTTTGGTGTCTAGTAATATTGGAAACAACTCAAGGATAAGAGTGTTTGTTTAAGATTAGATGACCTACTTTGTTATCTAATCAATGTGTTTCTAAATGGTAATGAAGTGTTGAAATGTTGAGTGTTGAAATATTGAAGTGTTGAGGGGCGACCTAATTTGTTGTCCTCTCAAAATGTTAAATGTGAATGTTTATGTGAGGCAGGTAGTGTTGTGTCACCTCGTGTTATTGGATTTACCGGGTTGCACTGGCATGACTACCATGTTCTATCTATCCTGCATGGACGGAGCATGTTCATGGGGTGTGGGTCTAGGTTTGGGTATGTCACGCCCCAACTCAACTCCATTTATGATCAGTCAGGACGCAACGGAATTTCAGCAGTATAACAACAGTAACATGGACATCAGGGCTCTAATCCAAACCTTTGTAACTCATACAACCAACTCCAAAGACCAACAACAACTCTTCAACCATTTCAACAACATACAACAAAACTAATTCCATATATTAAACAATCATTCAATAGTTCATCCATAAGTTATACGCCTCCATTCCAACATCACAACTCAAGCTATAACATACATTCGCAAAATAGATTATAAACTAGTTTGGCAACCCGATCATGTCCAAAAGGAAGACTACTAAACCAGCATCATATAAACCGTTATCTTAAGTGAGCTATACAATACAACATAATATAAAGCTAAGACAAACTCATGGAAATGACTCTGGCACATTAGACTCGTCCACATAAGGCACATTCTCAGCTTCCTGAGGCACGTACCCGAAATCTGGTTCGGTAACACCTGATTGCAGAAAACGAATGAGAGTGAGCTTATGTATAACAAAGCTCAGTGAGGATTCGATAGATCTTTTGAAAATATTTACTTTATCCCTTGGAAAATCATCATATGAGCAACAATCATACCATAAAATTTAATAACAATACAAATACAACAACAGTAAACAAACAATAAGGATACGACACACTCGTTGATGAAGCTCCATATGCCGTTTCAATGTTCACCAACTCCTTAAACTCAATGACACAATCCTGAGGTACCTTATTCTAGACCCACACTCCATGGCATCTTTGCCCATGCGATATAGGGATTAGCCATGATAACTGTGCCAACAACCCGGGATACCTCCCAAAGTGACACAACGCTATCATGACTTACAACAACAATGACACTTGACTCTTTACATTCCGAGAGATCAGCAACGAAAGTTCCCGATCCCCGGCTCCTCAATAATCAATCAATCAATTCAACAATATTGCAACAATCAACAATCAACAATCAATTAAACAACACTTAAACAATCACCAACTATACAATTCTGAAACAATTAATTTAGATGATAAAGTAGGCTATCCAACTCAACGTGCATTTGAACATACATTCAATCCCGAATCTAACCAACAACAATCCAAGAATTAACTACCCAAACACTACCCAAACAATCTAAGACAATATTTCATCATTTTAAAGAAAGACTACACAAATTTCTAAAAGTCATAACTTACAATCTAGAAGTCCAATAACCTCCAAATCACTTTCTATCGCTCAACCACACATGCAACTACATTAACCCCACCAGAAACCAACCAAAAGCCATCCAAAACAAGCTCAACAACCCTAATTTTGGCAATGCCCTTGGCTGAAATTTCTGAACTTTTGCTACAACATTCCAATAAAAAATTCGGCATTATAACATTACTACCCCGCAACTAACAAACTTTTAGAAGCAGCAACCAATCAATTCCAACCACCACAACAATAATTATTCAATAATGAAGCTATAAACCAATTTTAATACCCGAAAAATAGAAATATATGCTACCACCGATCAAAACAGCTATAAATACATATAAATTATCCTTGGAAACTACTGAGCAATAATCTAAAGACAATTTAACAAAATATTGGATAAAAATACAGTTATATAAAATTGACATAAAATAGCATTTTAAGATCTAGAATTTTTCTCTCACATTTGATCCGAAGTAAGGCTAGAAATGCGTGCAATAGGTGCCCAACAAGCAGAATCTAACTTGGTTTGAAAAGATTCGGACAAAAACTAAGTTTTCTATGAAAAAATTGCTTTGAAAACCTTTGAAAAAAACTTTCTTTTTCTCTCTATGGTCTCTCAGCCGTGTAGGTGTTTTTGAAGGTTTTTTGTGTTGTTTTTAGTGTGTGTTGATATCTTATAAGCATAAGTCAACAAAATGCAAAAGGTCAAAGTTGATTTCTAGTCTTTTAATTGTATTTTAGGCTATTTTGCACACTTACTCATATATCTATCATATATACTATATTTAGTAGTTCAAGAATAGGTGACAACATTTTCATATGCATACATATACATACAAATAGCTATACAACTCAATTTTTACAAAAGGAGGTATAAAAACCCTTTAAATTCCTAATCCGATTTAAAATCTATTTTAATCAAGCACAGGTCTATTAATATCCGAGGACTAGGTTTTCAAATACTAAAAAAACCAGTTTTAAAATTTTAGTGGACATGTTTAAAAAATACTTCACAAAACTCGACGATAAAATTTTCAATGCCGATTTTTATGAAAATTTTATGAATGCTCATATAGCATGTAATAGGAATATAAATCACTAAATTAGTGCATTCTAACTCCTATAACACATATACAAGTCAAAACACGCAAATTCACGTATAGACGAAATTTGGGGTTTCACATTCTCCCCCCTTAAAGAAATTTCATCATCGAAATTCTTACTTGCTGTACGGAACAAGTCTGGGTATTGTTGCTGAATCTGATCCCGTCTTTCCCAAGTAGCTTCCTCAATCCTGTGATACTTCCACAATACTTTGACCATTGAAATCTTCTTCGACCTCAACTCCCGTTCTATCTGATCAAGAATACGAATCGACCGGTCATCATAAGTCAGATTTTCACGAAGCTGTAACGGCTCTGGTCCTAGAATATGAGAAGGATCCGGATTATATTTTCACAAATTAGACACATGGAATACATCGTGAACATTAAAAAAGTTCTCCGGTAAAGCCAACCGATATGCCAACTTGCCAACTATGTCGGTAATCTTAAACGGCCTTGCAAACCTCGGACTCAGCTTACCACCTTTATTGTAACGAGCAAAACCCTTCCAATAAGACAATTTCAAGAAAACTCGATCCCCGACTACAAACTCCAAATCCCGACAGCGCTTACCAGCATAACTCTTGTATCTACTTTGCGCTGTCAACTTCCTCTGCTTGATCAACTAGACATTCTCAATCTTCTCTAGAAGCTCTGGCACTATAGTCGAATCAATAGCCTTCATCTCCCCTACTTCGTCCCAATACAAAGGTGATCGGCACTTACGGCCGTAGAGAGCTGCAAAAGGTACCATCCCAATAGTCGCTTGATAACTATTGTTATAAACAAACTCAGCAAGTGGTAGATGTTTCTCCAAGTTCTTCCCAAAGTCTAGAACACAAGCCTTGAGCATATCCTCCAAAATCTGAATAGTCCTCTCAGATTGACCGTCGATCTGTGGATGATACGCTGTACTGAAGTTCAATTGAGTACCCAAAGTCTCCTGAAGTTTCTCCCACAATCGAGAAGTAAACCAAGGATCTCGATCAGAGACAATACTAGATAGAATCCCGTGAAGTTTAACAATATGATCCAAATAAAGATCTGTCAACTTTGCAACTTCATCTCCCGTCCTCATCGGAATAAAATGAGTTCTTTTTGCCAAACGGTCCACAACAACCTAAACTGCATCGTTACCTCTCGGTGTTCTAGGCAAACTAGTGACGAAGTCCATCGTAATATGCTCTCATTTCCATTTTGGTATTGCCAACGGCTGAAGTAACCCTGCGGGTCGTTGATGTTTTGCTTTCACCCGCTAACAAGTCAAACATCTAGATACAAACTGAGCAACCTCCCTTTTCATGTTGTTCCACTAGTAATGTTGTTTCAAATCCCGGTACATCTTGTTTCCACCAGGATGAATGGTGTACTTAGAATTATGAGCCTCCTCCAAAATAGCTCTCCTCAAACCTGGTTCATCGGGAACACAAACCCTGTTCCAAAACTGAAGAATACCATCTTTATGTAATTTGAAGTCAAACTGATCATCCGTGATCTGATCTTTGATCTTCTGAAGTTTCACATCAAGTTGCTGAGCCTCTCTAATCTGAGACAACAATAAAGGTTGAATACGGAGATGTGAACACATCACGCCAACCTGAGTCAACTCCAGTCTCCAATAACTAACTTCCTCAAGAACCTCCCACTTTTTAACAGCCAAACAAGCAACACTCGCCTTACGGCTAAAAGCATATGCTACAACATTTGTCTTCCTAGGCAGATAATTGATAGAACAATTATAATCTCCGAGGAAGTTCTATCTACCTCCGTTGTCGCATATTCAACTCCTTCTGTGAAAACAAGTACTTCAAACTCTTATGATCAGTAAAAATCTCAAACTTACTACCCCACAGATAATGACGTGACTTTTTCAGTGCGAATACAACTGCTGCCAACTCAAGATCATGAGTCGGTTTCAACTTCCTAGAAGCATAGGTAATAACCTGACCATTCTGCATAAGTACGCAACCCAAGCCCTCCTTGGATGCATCGCTATAGATGACCATATTATCGGTTCCCTCTGGCAGAGCAAGTACTGGAGCGGTAGTCAATCTCTTTTTCAACTCCTGAAACCCATTCTCACATTTCTCATCCCAAGTAAAGCTGGTTCGTTTCAGAGTTAACTTAGAAAGTGGCCCTACGATCTTAGAAAATCCTTCACAAACCTGCGGTAATAACTCACCAAACCAAGGAAGCTGCGAACGTCTGAAACATTCTCCGACCGTTTCCAAGACATCACCACTTCAATCTTAGTGGGATCTACTGATATACTGTTCTGTCTAATCACATGGCCAATAAAAGATATCCGTTGTAGCCAGAATTCACATTTACTGAACTTCGCAAACAACTGATGCTCTTGAAGCTTTTGTAGGACAAGCCGTAGATATTGCTTATGCTCCGATTCAATCTTTGAATGAACCAAGATATCATCAATAAAGATTACCACGAACTGGCATAAGATCCATGAATGCTGCCGGTGCATTTGTTAATCCAAAGGGCATAACTACAAATTCGTACAGCCCATACCGAGTCCTGAAAGTAGACTTTAGAACATCCTCTGTACGGATCCGAAGCTGATAATACCCCTGCCTCAAGTCAAATTTAGAGTAGACTTTGGCTCCCTGAAGTTGATCAAACAATTCATCAATTAGTGGCAAATGATACTTGTTCTTGATGGTCACCTGATTCAAACCACGATAATCAATACATAATCTCAAGGTACCATCATTCTTCTTCACAAATAAAATGGGTGCTCCCTATGGTAAAGAACTCTGCTGAATGAAACCCTTCTCTAATAACTCCTACAACTGAGTTTTCAGCTCCTTAAACTTAGTTGGTGCCATCCGGTATGCTGATTTAGAAATAGGTTGAGTACCGGGAATTAGATTAATCACAAACTCAATATCTCGCTCTGGCAGTAACCCTGGCAACTCCTCGGGAAATACATTAGGATATTCCCGAATTATCAGAACTTCCTCCAGCTTTAGCTTATCAGATGGCTTGTTGATCAAATAAGCTAGATACCCTGAACACATAATGAAACTTGTCTTAGCATCCCGGTTCCTTGCTACCTCAACCACTGGTTGTTCTAGCGACCGAAACCGTACTACCTTTCTTCTACAATTTAACTGGGCATCGTACTTAGAAAGCCAGTCTATACCCAAGATAACGTTATACCCCCGGATAGGAAATAAGATAATGTCCGAAGGGAAATCCTGACCCTTAACATGTATTTTACAATCCTTACATACTAAGTCAGTCACATATGTATCAGTCAAAGAAGTACTAATTTCAACCACATAAGACAATCATTCAGGTTGCATATTAACACGTTGCACACAGGTAGGCGTAATGAAAGAATGCGTAGCACCAGAATCGATCAACATTTTAACAAGTTGATTGAGTATAAGAAAGTTACCTTCCACAACTACCGCTACCTCAGGTGCCTCCTCTAAGTCCACTGCGTAGGCCCAAGCCTGAACCCGCTACTGTTGAGGTGCACCACCGGTAAGTCGACCTTGATAACCCTGGGTCGCTGGTTGACCTTTAGACCTCTGATATTTAGGGCAATCCCTCACTCTGTGTTGGTTGCTATTGCAACCCAAACATGTTTCTGCCTTCATCCTACATTCGGCCTCCAGATGGCCCTTACGTTTACAAAAAGTACACTGCGGTATCGGAGCACTGACACTGCTTCCCGAAGACCCAGAAGATGGATAAGCAGTTGTACCAGCCTGCTGCTGAGGTCTCACGACACTAGGCCTGTACTGACCCTGAGACTGGGCCGGCCTATATTGTGACTGTGCTTGGTAGGATCCCTGATGAAACTTGGGCCTAAAGAAACCTTGCTGCCCCTGAGGTCTAAAAGAACTCTGTTGCACTGGAGGTCTATAAACACCTTGCTGACCCTGAGGCTAAAATGGCCTCTTATTGGCGTGACTAGAACCAATTTGTTCCCTTTTCCTTTTCTCCAACCTAGAAGCCGCATCAAAGGCCTCATAAAACTCATCATACTGAATCAAGGCCATTATATCCTAAATCTCTGGCCTCATACCCAAAATGAACCTTCGAGTCTTACGTTTTTGATCTGACACAAACTCTAGTGCATACTTGGACAACCTAGTAAAGTTGGCCTCATACTGGGCCACAGTAGAACTACCCTGAATCAGAGAGGTAAACTCCACCTCCTTACGTTCACGCGCAATCCTCGAAATATACTTGGCCCGGAATGCCCTAAGAAAAGTATCCCAAACATAGGGAGTACCCCATGCTTCCCAATCAGATCTCACTGTGCGCCACCACTCCTCAAGCTCATCATCAAACAGATACACCGCAAATGTAACCTTTCTCTCATCAGTATAACCAAGGGGTTCAAATATTTTCTCCACCTTGTTAATCCAAGACTCGGCTTTCCGATCATCAGGTTCACCTTGGAACCTCGGTGGAAAATACCCAAGAAATTCCTTCAACGTACTACGCCCCTGGTAACCACCCTGAGCATTCTGTAACTGAGTTTGTACATTCTGTGCTTGAGCAGCTTGCCCTGCTAAGATCTGTACCTACCCTGCCATGACCTCAGTCATTCTGTCCATAACCATAGCCAAACGATCATACCCCTGATCACGACCCGGTGCCGCATTCCTCGGTTCCGCATTAACTCCCTCAGGCCTACCATAGGTTCTTGGTCGTCCCGCCATTCTACTATCAAAGAGTTAGCATAGATTATAACACATAGACATGCTATAGACAATTAACAGCACATAGGCAACAAACTCATGTAAGTCACTTAAATATTAGTCACATAAACAAATTGATCACATAATCACATAGTCACCTAATCATATAATCACTTAATCATATTAACTCATATTTCACTTTTCTTTCACTTCATACATACTTTCATGCTAAGACCACTACCCACATTCCGAGAATAACCCGGCTGACAACTAAACATGCGCTCTGATACCACTTAATGTCACACCCTAACTCAACCCCACTTACGATCAGTCAGGACGCAACGGAATTTCGGCAGTATAACAACAGTAACACGGATATCAGGGCTCTAATCCAACCCTTTGTAACTCATACAACCAACTCCAAAGACCAACAACAACTCTTCAACCATTTCAACAACATACAACAAAACTAATTCCATATATTAAACAACCATTCAATAGTTCATCCATAAGTTATACGCCTCTGTTCCAACATCACAACTCAAGCTATAACATACATTCGCAAAATAGATTATAAACTAGTTTGGCAACCCGATCATGTCCAAAAGGAAGACTACTAAACTAGCATCATACAAACTGTTATCTTAAGTGAATTATACAATAAAACATAATATAAAGCTAAGACAAACTCATAGATATGACTCTGGCACATAAGACTCGTCCACATAAGGCACATTCTCAGCTTCCTGAGGCATGTACCTGAAATCTAGTTCGGTAATACCTACTTGCAGAAAACGAATGAGAATGAGCTTATATATAACAAAGCTCAGTGAGGATTCGATAGATCTTTTGAAAATATTTACTTTATCCCTTGGAAAATCATCCTATGAGCAACAATCATACCATAAACTTTAATAACAATACAAATACAACAACAGTAAACAAACAATAAGGATACGACACACTTGTTGATGAAGCTCCATATGCCGTTTCAATGTTCACCAACTCCTCAAACCCAATGACACAATCCTGAGGTACCTTATTCTAGACCCACACTCCATGGCATCTCCGCCCATACGAGATAGGGATTAGCCAGGATAACTGTGCTAACAACCCGAGATGCCTCTCAAAGTGACATAACACTATCATGACTCACAACAACAATGACACTTGACTCTTTACATTCTGAGAGATCAGCAACGAAAGTGCCCGATCCCTGGCTCCTCAATAATCAATCAATCAATTCAACAATATTGCAACAATCAACAATCAACAATCAATTAAACAACACTTAAACAATCAACAACTATACAATTCCGAAACAATTAAGTTAGATGACAAAGTAGGTCATCCAACTCAACGAGCATTTGAACATACATTCAATCCCGAATCTAACCAACAACAACCTAAGATTCAACTACCCAAACAACCTAAGACAATATTTCATCAATTTAAAGAAAGACTACACAAATTTCTAAAAGTCATAACTTACAATCTAGAAATCCAATAACCTCCAAACCACTTTCTATCACTCAACCACATATGCAACTACACTATCCCCACCAGAAACCAACCAAAATCCATCCAAAACAAGCCCAACAACCCTAATTTTGGCAATGCCCTTGGCTGAAATTTCCGGACTTTTGCTACAAGATTCCAATAAAAAATTTGTCATTATAACATTACTACTCCGCAATTAACAAACTTTTAGAAGCAACAACCAATCAATTCCAACCACCACAACAACAAGTATTCAACAATGAAGCTATAAACCAATTTTAATACCCGAAAAATAGAAATATATGCTACCACCGATCAAAATAGCTATAAATACATATAAATGATCATTGGCAACTACTGAGAAATAATCTAAAGATAATTTAACAAAACAGCGGATAAAAATACAGTTATATGAAATTGACATAAAATAGCATTTTAAGATCTATAATTTTTTTCTCACCTTTGATCCGAAGTAAGTCTAGAAATGCGTGCAATAGGTGCCCAACAAGCAAAATCTAACTTGGTTTGAAAATATTCGAACAAAAACTAAGCTTTCTATGAAATTTGCTATGAAAACCTTTGAAAAAAACTCTCTTTTTTTTTTCTATGGTCTCTCGGCCATGT
This sequence comes from Ehretia macrophylla, assembly GCA_037974665.1. NCBI lineage: Eukaryota > Viridiplantae > Streptophyta > Magnoliopsida > Boraginales > Ehretiaceae > Ehretia > Ehretia macrophylla. Next base: position 84,485,793 of record CM075764.1, read on the forward strand.
AGGTATTTTTGAGGGTGTTTTGTGTTATTTTTAGTGTGTGTTGATATCTTATAAGCTTATCAACAAAATGCAAAAGGTCAAAGTTGATTTCAAGTCTTTTAATTATATTGTTTTAGTCTTTTAATTGTAGTTTAGACTATTTTGCACACTTACTCATATATCTATCATATATACTATATTTAGTAGTTCAAGAATAGGTGACAACATTTTCATATGCATACATATACATACAAATAGCTATACAACTCAATTTTTGCAAAAAGAGGTGTAAAAATCCTTTAAATTTCTTATTCGATTTAAAATCCATTTTAATCAAACACGGGTCTATTAATATCTGAGGACTAGGTTTTCAAACACTAAAAAGACCAGTTTCAAAATTTTAGCAGACGTGTTTTAAAAATACTATTTACAAAACTCAACGATAAAATTTTCAATGTCGATTTTTATGAAAATTTATGAATGCTCACATAGCATGCAATAGGAATATAAATCACTAAATTAGAGCATTCTAACTCATATAACACATATACAGGTCAAAACACGCAAATTCATGTATAGATGAAATCTGGGGTTTCACAGGGTATATCCTGTCACACCTCAACTCGACCTCACCTACGATCAGTCAGGACGCAATGAAATTTCGGCAGTATAACGACAGTAGTTAAGATACCGAGGCTCTAAACCAACCTCTCAGAACATCATACAATCAAACTCCTCAACCAAACAACAATCAATTCCTCAATACCATTAACAACATACAACATAACCATATTATACAGCAATCATTCTTAGTTATACGCCTCCGTTCCAACATAACCTTAACTTTAACATACATATCAAAATAGATTATAAACCAACTTAGCAATCTAGATCATAACAAAAGAAAGACTACTAAGTTAACATCATTTAGTTCATTATCTTTACTACAACTTATACATCATAAACTACAAAGTAAATAAAAGACAACTAGTTTAATATACAAGATAATAGAGTATACAACATCTCAAGCATCAAGGACAAGACTCTGGCACATAGGACTCGTCCACATACGACACATTATCTCCTTCTAGAGGCACGTACCCGTAATCTTGCTCAATAACACCTGTATGCATGCAATAATTGAGAGTGAGCTTAGATAAACAAGCTCAGTGAGAATCCGATAGATCTCTAACAGTATTTACTATACTTTTTGGAATTGATCCTTTAAGCAGTAAACACGCAATAGAACATCAATAACAATATAAACACATAATTATAATGACCAATCAATAAAAGATACTCTAGTTGGTGTAGCTCCAAACGCCATCATGATCTCAACCATTCTTCGTGTAGTTCCCCATTACTCACGCACCCGAGGTACCTCACTAGCCCCTCCCTTCATGACACCTCCATCATGCGAGCTAGGAGTAGTCTCTGGTAGTCATGCCATTATCAACCCGACAGCCCGATGCTGCCTGAGAGGTGGCACACACATACCAAGACTCGGCAATAATAATAAACATCATTCACAGGAGGACAATCTAGCAGACTTTCCTATCTCCCGGTTCATCAATCATCAATCAATAATCATCAATATAACTTCAAGTAATCAATTAAACAACAAACAACTAAGTTAGATGACAAAGTAGGCCATTCAACTTAACATGCATTAAACACGTAATCTAACCTTAGTCTAACCATCAACAACTCACAATTCAATCACTGAAACACCACCCAATCATCTAAAGGCTCAATTCAACAATTTAAAGAAAGACAACCTAAACTTCAAATAATCATATCTTACATTCTACTAATCCAAACAACTCCAAATCAGTTTCTAACACTCACCCATTCAATCAACTATATTAGCCATCTCGGAAACCAACCAAGACACATCAAAATCAAGCCCAACAACCCTAAAACTTCAATGCACCTAGGCTGAAATTTTTGAATTTTCACCCAAACATCGCAATCGAAAATTCGGCATTATAACGGCGTTACCACGTAATTAACAAACTTTTAGAAATCGACGGCAATCGATTCCAACCACAACAACTCAAGATATTCATCAAATAGCTAATTAATCAACTTTTAATACCCGAAAATAAATAATTTCGCTACAATGGTTCAAATCTCATAGTAATACACCTAAATGATCCTTACCATGCACTGAGCAATAATATAACTTCAAATTAACATTCTAACGGTTCAAAATGCAATTATAAGCAAAAACATAAAAAATGACTTTTGAGATCTAGAATTTTTCTCTCACCTTTGATGTGTTTTGAAGCTACAAAGATGATCAATGGATTCTCAAGAGGTGGAATCAAGCCTTGGTTGATGGAAATTGGCCTTGAATTGCAACTTTTAATGAAAATTTACTTTGAAAAAATGTTGAAAATGCTCTCAAGGAAAGCTATGGAGTTTCGGCCACCTTGTGTGTGCTTTGAGTATGTTTTGTGTTGTTTTAGTAGGTGATGATGATATATTTTGCTTATAAAGGCTTGGTCAAATAAAATAAAAGAAAGTCAAAGTTAATTTTTTAGTTTTTTAATTCTATTTTAGTATTTTAATTCATTTCTTGAGTATTTCTTGCTCAACTATTAAATTAACACTTAAACTAATTCTAGACAATATATTTTAGGTGACAAAGAGTGTTACTTTAAAACAGTTTTACCCGAGTCGGCTTAAAACTTGTTTTCTTGCAAAAGAAAGTATAAAAATCTTTAAAATTCCAAAACCAATTCCAAATCCGTTTTAATCAAACACGAGTCAATTAATACCAGAGGACTAGGTTTTAAAACGTTTAAAACACTCCTGTAAAAATTTTAGCGGACAGGTGTTCAAAAATACTATTTACCAAAACCGACAATAAAATTTCTGATTCCGTTTTTGTTAAAAATTTCATGAATGCACACTTAGCATGTATTAGGAGTATTAATCACTTATTTAGCACATTCTAAGTCATATAGCACATAAACAGGTCAATTCACGCAAAATGAGATAAAGCACGCAAATCGAGATAAAGCAAAATATGGGGTCTCACATTCTCCCCCCCTTAAAGAAATTTTGTCCCCAAAATTCTTACTTGCTCAATGGAAAAGATCTGGGTACTGTTGTTGCATCTGATCTCGCCTCTCCCAAGTAGCTTCCTCAATACCGTGATGCTTCCACAACACCTTGACCATCGGAATCTTCTTCGACCTCAACTCTCGTTCTATTTGATCAAAAATACGAATCGGCCGCTCTTCATAAGTCAGATTCTCACGAAGCTATAACGGCTCTGGCTCAAGAATATGAGAAGGATCCGGATTATATTTTCGTAAATTAGACACGTGAGATACATCATAGACATTAGAGAAATTCTCCAGTAAAGCCAACCGATATGCCAACTTGCCCACTCTGCCAATAATCTCAAACGACCCCACAAACCTCAGACTCAGCTTACCACCTTTACCATAACGAGCAAACCCCTTTCGAAGAGACAATCTCAAGAAAACCCGATCCCCGACTGCAAACTCCAAATCCTAACGACGCTTATCAGCATAATTCTTGAATCTACTCTGCGCCGTAAGCATTCTCTGCCTGATCAACTGAACATTCTCAATCTTCTCTAGAAGCTCTGGCATAATAGTTGGATCAATAGTCTTCATCTCCCCTACTTCATCCCAATACAAAGGTGAACGACACTTACGACCATAAAGAGCTGCAAAAGGTGCCATCCCAATAGTAGCTTGATAACTATTGTTATAGACAAACTCGGCAAGTGGTAGATACTTCTTCCGGTTCTTCCCGAAGTCCAGAACACAAGCTCTAAGCATATCTTCCAGAATCTAAATAGTCCTCTCAGACTGACTGTCGGTCTGTGGATGATACGCTGTACTGAAATTCAGCTGAGTACCCAGAGTCTCCTGAAGTTTCTCCCACAAACGAGAAGTAAATCGTGGATCTCGATCTGAGACAATACTAGATGGAATCCCGTGAAGTCTAACAATCTGATCCAAATAAAGATCCGTCAACTTTGCAACTTCATCTTCCATCCGCATCGAAATCAAGTGAGTTGTCTTCGTCAAACGATCCACGACAACCCAAACTGCATCGTTACCTCTCGGAGTTCTAGGCAAACCAGTGACGAAGTCCATCGTAATATGCTCTCATTTCCACTGTGGTATAGCCAACGGCTGAAGCAAATCTGCAGGTCGTTGATGCTCGGCTTTCACTCGCTGACAAGTCAAACATCTAGACACGAATTGAGCAACTTCCCTCTTCATATTATTCCACCAGTAATGTTACTTCAAGTCCCGATACATCTTGTTTCTACCAGGATGAATAGTAGAATTATGAGCCTCCTCTAGAATACCTCGCCTCAAACCCGGTTCATCGGGAACACAAACCCTGTTCTGAAACCGAAGAATACCATCCTCGTGTAATTTGAAGTCAGACTGATCATCCGTGATTTGATCCTTGATCTTCTGAAGTTTAACATCAAGTTGCTGAGCTTCTCTGATCTGAGACAACAATAAAGGCTGAATACGGAGATGTGAACACATCACCCCAACCTGAGTCAACTCCGGTCTCCAATAAGTGAATTCTTCAAGAACCTCCCACTTCTTGACAACCAAACAAGAAACACTCGCCTTACGGTTAAGAGCGTCTGCCACCACATTTGCTTTCCCAGTCAGATAACTGATAGAACAATTATAATCACCAAGAAGTTCCATCCACCTCTGCTGACGCATATTCAACTCCTTCTGTGAGAATAAATACTTAACTCTTATGATCAGTAAAAATCTCGAACTTACTGCCCCACAGATAATGATGCCACTTTTTCAGTGCGAAAACAACAGCTGCCAACTCAAGATCATGAGTCGGATAATTCACCTCATAAGGCTTCAACTTTATAGAAGCATAGGCAATAACCCGGCCATTCTGCATAAGAACACATCCTAATCCCTCCTTGGATGCATCACTGTAAATGACCATATTATCGGTCCCTTCTGGTAGAGCAAGTACTGGAGCAGTAGTCAATCTCTTTTTTAACTCCTGAAACCCACTCTCACATTTCTCATCCCAAACAAAGCTAGTCTGTTTTTGAGTTAACTTAGAAAGTGGCCTTGCAGTCTTAGAAAAGTCCTTGACAAATCTACGATAATAACCTGCCAAGCCAAGAAAGCTACGAACCTCTGAAACATTCTCCGGATGTTTCCAAGACATCACCAATTCAATCTTAGTGGGATCTATTGATATACCGCTCTGTGTGATAACATGACCAAGAAAAGATATGCGTTGCAGCCAAAATTCACATTTGCTGAACTTTGCAAACAACTGATGCTCCTGCAGCTTCTGTAAGACAAGCCGTAGATGTTGCTCGTGCTCCGATTCAGACTTAGAATAAACCAAGATATCATCAATAAAGATCACCACGAACTGGTCCAAGTACGGCTAAAAAACCCGATGCATAAGATCCATAAATGCTACCAGTGCATTAATTAATCCAAAGGGCATAATTACAAACTCATAATGCCCGTACCGAGTCCTAAAGGTAGACTTCAGAACATCCTCCGTGCGAATCCGAAGCTGATAATACCTTTGCCTCAAGTCAAACTTAGAGTAGACTTTGGCTTTCTGAAGTTGATCAAATAACTCGTCAATCAATGGCAAAGAATACTTGTTCTTGATGGTCACCTGATTCAAACCACGATAATCAATACACAATCTCAAGATACCCTCCTTCTTCTTCACAAATAAAACAGGAGCTCCCCAAGGTGAAGAACTCTGCTGAATGAAACCCTTCTCTAACAACTCCTGCAACTGAGTTTTCAACTCCTTCAACTCAGCTGGTGCCATCCGATACGCTGATTTAGAAATAGGTTGAGTACCGGGAACAAATTGATCACAAACTCTACATCTCTCTCTGGCGATAATCCTGGTAACTCCTCGGGAAATACATTAAGAATTCCCGAATAATAGGAACTTCCTTCAACTGTAGCTTATCAAATGGCTTGTTGATCAAATAAGCTAGATAACCCGAACACCCCTTACTCACCAACTTAACGGCTTTAGTTGCTGAGATAACAAAACTCATCTTAGCACCCCGGTTCCCTACTACCTCAACTACTGGCTGATCTGGCAAACGAAACTATACTACCTTTGTTCTATAGTTCAACTGGGCATCATACTTAGAAAGCCAATCCATACCCAAGATAAGATCGTACCCCCGAATAGGAAATAAGATAAGGTCCGAAGAAAAATTATACCCCTTAACATGAATTATACAATCCTTACATACTAAGCCAGTAATATACTTATCTGTCAAAGATGTACTAATCTCAACCACATAAGGCTGTCTTTCAGGTTGCACACAAGCAGGAGTAATGAAAGAATGCGTAACACTAGAATCAATCAACACTTTAACAAGTTGATCAAGTATAAGGAAGTTACCTTCCACAACTGCAGTCTCCTCAGGTATCTCCTCCAAGTCAACTGCAGAGGCCTGAGCCTGAACCCGCTGCTGCTGAGGTGCACTGCCTGCAGGTCTACCTTGATAACCCTGAGTCACTGCCCGACCCTCAGTCCTCTTATATCTAGGGCAATCCCTTGCCCTGTGCTGATTGCTGCCGCAACCCAAACAAACCCCTGACTTCACTCTGCAGTCGGCCTCCACATGGCCCTGGCGCTTGCAGTAAGTACACTGCGGTGATGAAGTACTGACACTACCCTTGGAAGAACCAAAACCTGAAGAAGTAGCTATACCAGCCTGCTGCTGAGGTCTAACAAAACTAGGCCTGTATTGACCCTGAGACTGGGCTGGCCTGTAACACCCCGATCCCTCTCGAGATCGGAAGTTCTATCAATCAATCTAATCACAACCCAAAACCAAATCCGGGCATAACTTTCAGGGAAAAACAGACGGAGTCTCCCCTGTTTCTAGGCAAAATATGAAACCCTGTAACAGCATATAAGTGGACCAATACCATGTCCAAACATTCAACCACCTCAAGGCCATCCGAGCCTTGGTTCTCAACAACTAAACACAACATATAAATATACATTTCCAGTTTAAAACTAACCTATCTTTTTACATCTTTTACAAGAACATTCAACCTTGACATTTAATCCATACTAATCTACTGCACAAAATATACTAACATACCATTCTTACTCTTTTCTTCTAGACAATTACAAACATGCATCGAGGTTAGCTATACTACTGAATACATAACTAACTTATCAATCTACCTCAACTACTTGGCTAGATTAAATTACATTTCTTTTAACAATAAATACATACAACATATGAACATACATCTTTATATCTTTAATAGCTCAAGCCTCAAAGCACGCAAGACAACTCTTCAGGCACGAACTAACACATATCCACGAACTTTTCAGCTAACAAGGCAATTCCTGAAATGAGGTGGTGAGAAGTGAGTATACACAACACGTATACTCAGTGAGGGCGAGACAGATATCGAGTTGGAGAGAAAGAAGATCGTGCAATGCAAATAATCACAATTAAGCAATAAAGACAATAAGGAAACATTCAAAACAAACAACAATACTATAAGCAATCAAGAAAGCATTAACACAGCCCTTTAAAGCTATACCACACTCTGAAGGCTGTGGTTCACTCATACGAGCAATATACCATTTCACGAGCGATACATCAATCTCGAGCTTGATGTTGACAACGATGACAATAAGCGCGCAACCACCTTATAACACCAGTTTGGAATACCCCGGAAGTATCCATCAATTCTACGACCCAAATCTCCCTGGGAGGCAACCCAAGCGAGAAAGGGAATAGCAGCGGAGCTAGAGCAACCAACACTGGCAACCCGAGGCTACCCAGAGAGGCCCATCACTCACGCGCGAGACACTATGCAATGCAAGACTCGATACAAGGCAATAAACGAGCGATAGCACAACAATACAAACTAGTGACAACAAACGAGATAACAAGCAATCACAATCAATACTAGCATTCAACTAACTTTTCAAGTATAACAAGCAATAATAAGCAACAATAACAACATTTAAACAAGTAACGGCAGTTCAAGCACGAAAACAACAAATATCACTATTCAACCCCAACTTCCAAGGACAATTACGAGCAAACGAGCTACGGGATTAGGAAACCGATTTCACTACATTCACTCAGGCACTACAAGGCATATTTCTATGTCACTAAACTTCACTTTCTCACCCGAGACCCGAAAGTCCACCTACTGCGTTTGAACTACAGTTATGCTAACCGGTCATTCAATCAACGCCATAACAGCGCCAAAAGTGCTTCCATGCCCTCAATTACGAAACCCCCAACTCAATTCGAGCACGGTCAACTTTTGGTCAAACGGCCCCTTTACGTTTCTTTGTCTAATTTCTAATTTTAACAAAGGCCGATCCCCTTTTATTTCACATTTTAGCTTTCTATCACTAATGGCACCTATCCAAATCAAACAATCGCAATTCGGATCGAAATCCAAAATTCTAGGGTTTACTATTCATAATTCACTATTCATGTTCTTCCCCAATTTCAATTACGCAGTTTCAACCGTAAAAATTGCTAAATAACTAACAAGCAATGCTCTACGAACCCTAAGCAAGCTATTTCAAATAATAACAAGCATTATAACGCGATAAATATCAAATCTGAAAAATTGACTCAAAAATCAAATTCATATTAAAATGCACAAAAGCGTGAAAACCCTCACAGAGATTGAAGACCAAGACTCGCAAGGACCCGAGCCACGACCCCCGAGCAATTCCACGCGAAATTGTAGAAGAAAATTGCAAGAAAATCTTTTTCTTTTCCTCTTGAAATGTTTCGGCCATGGGGGGGGGGGGGGGACATAGGAGGCATTTGGCAAATTGTTTTTTTGATTTTAGCCTTGTTTTATTATTTATTAGGTGACAAAGGGTATTTTGGTCTTTTGCAAAATCAAACTTTAATTAAAAATAGTCAAATAAGCTTATTTTGATGCCATTAAATCCAATTCAAGTTAAAACAATGCAATTAAATGAAAAACAACTAAAACTAGTTAAATTAAGCTAAAAACATTTTTCACTAAATCCAAAAAATATTTCTCTAACTCTTATTTTCGAAATTCTACGATCGAACGGTCAATAATCGATCGCTAATAAAGTGATGAACAATAATATACAACTCTAATTCTTTGAAAAGTAGAATAGTAGAATAGTTTAAAATTAACTCCGGCTCGGAGTTACTTTTCTCATTTAATTGAAAATCGAGTAATTTAATGCAAGAAAATTAAAACCGATTTTTAAAATAATCAAAATAGTCAAAGTAATCAATATTCATTTAAAATCAATTAATTTAATTATTCCTAGAATATTTTATAGAATTATAAAGTTAATGTTAAGTTACAAATGAACAAATAAATATAAACATGAAATCAAGTGCAATTAAATATTAACACTTAAGATGACACTTCATTAATCGCAAGAGAATAAATTCAATTACTACAATTATTAGAAATAGGTAATAATCTTTTAATCAATTAATATAAATCCTTTTCGAATTCTTCTAAAAGAAATAGCAAAACAGTGAAAAGTAGATGATTTAACTAATTAAACATTTAATCAAATGCAGTCAAGTGTTATTAAATACATGCCGGGCTCGGGTTATCACATGGCCTGTATTGGGACTGAACCTAATAGGACCCCTGCTGAAACTGAGGTCGATAATAACTCTGCTGACCCTGCGATCTGTAAGAGCTCTGTTGTGCTGGCGGCCTCTACACAACCTGCTGTACTGAAGGCCTATATACTCCCTACTGACCTTGCGGCTGGAAGGGCCTCTTGCTAGGTTGACTAGATACAATATGTTCCCCCTTTCTCTTCTCCAGTCTAGAAGCTACATCAAAGGCCTCCGTAAGTATATCATACCGATTTAGGGCCATCGCATCCTGAATCTCGGGCCTCAACCCCAACATGAATCTATGAGTCTTACGTTTCTCGTCAGCCACATACTCTGGTGCATACCGGGACAACCTAGTGAAAGTGGCCTCATACTGAGCCACTGAAGCATCTTCCTACACTAAGGCTAGAAACTCTGCCTCTCTCCGCTCCCTCGCGATCCTCGGGACATACTTTGCCCGGAAAGCTAACAGAAATGTATCCCAAACATACTGAATACCCTGAGTCTCCCAGCTAGTTTTCACCGTGCGCCACCATTCCTCTGCCTCATCATCCAGCAAGTACACGACAAAAGTGACCTTCCGCTCATCGGTATAATCAAGAGGGTCAAAAATCTTCTCCACCTTACTAATCTACGCCTCAGCTTTCCTATCGTCCGACTCCCCCTGAGACCGCGGTGGATAATACCCTAAAAATTCTTTCAATGTACCATGACCGTGGTACCCACCTTGTGCGTTCAATAACTGATTCTGCAATGCCTAATTTTGGGCAGCCTGCCCTGCCAGAAACATTGCCTGCCCGGCCATGATCTCGTTCATCCTATCAAAAGCTGCACCTATACGATCATCATCCCTAACTTGGCCTGGTGCCACATTTCTTGGAATCTCATCAGTCACCTCAGGCCTACCTCTGGTCCTCGGTCTACCTGTCATTCTATTAATCAAAGAGTTAGCACAGGTTATGGCACGTAAACAGGCTATAGACAATTATTAGTAAATAAGCAACAATTCACATAAACACATAAATCACTTAAGTATCAATCACATAAACAAATTAATCACTTAATCACTTAACCATATTAACACATAGTTCACTTTTCTTTCACTTCATACATACTTTCATGCTAAGACCATTACCCACATTCCGAGAATTCCCCGGCTGACAGCTAACATGCGCTCTGATACCACTTAAATGTCACGCCCCAACTCGACCCCACCTACGATTAGTCAGGACGCAACGAAATTTCGACAGTATAACGACAGTAATTAAGATACCGAGGCTCTAAACCAACCTCTCAGAACATCATACAATCAAACTCCTCAACCAAACAACAATCAATTCCTCAATACCATTAACAACATACAACATAACCATATTATACAACAATCATTCTTAGTTATACGCCTCCGTTCCAACATAACCTTAACTTTAACATACATATCAAAATAGATTATAAACCAACTTAGCAACCTAGATCATAACAAAAGAAAGACTACTAAGTTAACATCATTTAGTTCATTATCTTTACTACAACTTATACATCATAAACTACAAAGTAAATAAAAGACAACTAGTTTAATATACAAGATAATAGAGTATACAACATCTCAAGCATCAAGGACAAGACTCTGGCACATAGGACTCGTCCACATACGGCACATTATCCCCTTCTAGAGGCACGTACCCGTAATCTTGCTCAATAACACCTGATGCATGCAATAATTAAGAGTGAGCTTAGATAAACAAGCTCAGTGAGGATCCGATAGATCTCTAACAGTATTTACTATACTCCTTGGAATTGATCCTTTGAGCAGTAAACACGCAATAGAACATCAATAACAATATAAACACATAACTATAATGACCAATCAATAAAGGATACTCTAGTTGGTGTAGCTCCAAACGCCATCACGATCTCAACCATTCTTCTTGTAACTCCCCATTACTCACGCACCCAAGGTACTTCACTAGCCCCTCCCTTTATGACACCTCCGTCATACAAGCTAGGAGTAGTATTTGGTAGTCATGCCGTTATCAACCCGACAGCCCGATGCTGCCCGAGAGGTGGCACACACATATCAAGACTCAGCAATAATAATAAACATCATTAACAGGAGGACAATATAGCAGAATTGTCTATCTCCTGGTTCATCAATCATCAATCAATAATCATCAATAATCATAAATTATCATCAATTATCATCAATATAATATCAAATAATTAATTAAACAACAAACAACTAAGTTAGATGACAAAGTAGGCCATTCAACTTAACATGCATTAAACACGTAATCTAACCTTAGTCTAACCATCAACAACTCACAATTCAGTAACTCAAACACCACCCAATCATCTAAAGGCTCAATTCAACAATTTAAAGAAAGACAACCTAAACTTCAAATAATCATATATTACATTCTACTAATCCAAACAACTCCAAATCAGTTTCTAACACTCACCCATTCAATCAACTATATTAGCCCTCTCGGAAACCAACCAAGACACATCAAAATCAAGCCCAACAACCCTAAAACTTCAATGCACCTAGGCTGAAAATTTTGAATTTTCACCCAAACATCGCAATCAAAAATTCAGCATTATAACGGTGTTACCACGTAATTAACAAACTTTTAAAAATTGACGGCAATCGATTCCAACCACAACAACTCAAGATATTCATCAAATAGCTAATTAATCAACTTTTTAATACCCGAAAATAAATAATTTCACTACAATGGTTCAAATCTCATAGTAATACACCTAAATGATCCTTACCATGCACTGAGAAATAATATAACTTCAAATTAACATTCTAACGGTTCAAAATGCAATTATAAGCAAAAACATAAAAAATGACTTTTGAGATCTAGAATTTTTCTCTCACCTTTGATGTGTTTTGAAGCTACAAAGATGATCAATGGATGCTCAAGAGGTGGAATCAAGCCTTGGTTGATGGAAATTGGCCTTGAATTGCAACTTTTAATGAAAATTTACTTTGAAAAAATGTTGAAAATGCTCTCAAGGAAAGCTATGGAGTTTCGGCCACCTTGTGTGTGCTTTGAGTGTGTTTTGTGTTGTTTTAGTAGGTGATGATGATATATTATGCATATAAAGGCTTGGTCAAATAAAATAAAAGAAAGTCAAAGTTAATTTTTTAGACTTTTAATTCTATTTTAGTCTTTTAATTCATTTCTTGAGTATTTCTTGCTCAACTATTAAATTAACACTTAAACTAATTCTAGATAATATATTTTAGGTGACAAAGAGTGTTACTTTAAAACAGTTTCACCCGAGTCGGCTTAAAACTCGTTTTCTTGCAAAAGAAAGTGTAAAAATTTTTAAAATTCCAAAACCGATTCCAAATCCGTTTTAATCAAACACGGGTCAATTAATACCCGAGGACTAGGTTTTAAAATGTTTAAAACACCCTTGTAAAAATTTTAGCGGACAGGTGTTCAAAAATACCATTCACCAAAACCGATGATAAAATTTCTGATTCCGTTTTTGTTAAAAATTTCATGAATGCACACTTAGCATGTATTAGGAGTATTAATCACTTATTTAGCACATTCTAAGTCATATAGCACATAAACAGGTCAATTCACGCAAAACGAGGTAAAGCACACAAATCGAGATAAAGCAAAATATGGGGTCTCACACATCAGGATTGTATCAATGGGAGAGATAAAAAGTTTGTAGAGTTCGTGATGGTGGTATAAGGGGGGGTATCAACAAATGTTAGCGTATCCTTTCTTGATTGTTATAAAGCTTTATATTACTTGAGTTGATTGTTCTTAATGTGAGTGTTGTTTCCAAAGCACGTTTTCGAAAGGGTTTTCAAAAATAAATATTTTTCAAAACCTTCCCTTTATTCCCCCTCACTGAGCTTATAGAGCTCACCCCGTTTGTTAACATTTCAGGTGAGCCTAAGGCAGAGTATGTGCCTCAAGAAAATGTGGATGAGCTTGAGGCTTAAGTTGCTTGTTGGTTGATGTTTATATTATCATGAAGTTGTATATGTAATGGAGACTTTATTGAAATATGTAATATGTTAAGTTGCTTACTTTTAAAGTTTGGAAGTTTGAAGGACTTTTATTGTAATGTTTTAAGTTCCCTTAGCCATATATGTACTGCTAGCCTTATGATGGTCTTTTTTGAATTATGTACCTATATGACCATGTTTAAAGTAAGTATGGCTAGGTAGTGTATAGTTCTTTTGGTGGTTGAATAAATGTTGTACAGGTTTATATATCCAAAGTGCCATGTTTCAAACATTATAATGCCAAAATTCTATCGCGTTCTGACTTGGTCCTAGGCGGGGTCGGGTTGGGGTGTGACATTTAGTGGTATTAGAGCATGATCAGCGTAAGTTGGGTTATGGCCCTCGGTCTATAGGGTAGAGGTCTTAATGTGAACTTGTCTTGAAAGAATGTGTGCATGCATTATGTGTTAAGTGGACAAAATGTGAACAATGTGCTTTATGTGATCAATGTGCATTACGTAATTAATGTGCTTTATGTGAAGCTTGTTTCTTGTATGATTTTAATTGCTTGTAACTTGTTTATATGATATAATTGTGAGTGACTCTTTGGTTGTAAGATGGCTTTAGAAGTGCCCAGACCCAGGGGAAGACCCCGTAGAGATACAGGTGCACAGGTAGAACATGCACTAATAGGGGAACAGGTCTTGGGCCAAATGGTTGCTACAATGGACTGTATGGCTCAGGTATTGGAACGACACGAGCAATGTAGGGCCAATTGTGACGCCCGAGCTCGGAGTAAATTTTAAAGTATTTTATTTAATTTTTCTGACTTCATATTTGAATTAAGTGATATATTTATAGTGTTCGTTCATCAAAATAAATGTTGCATCGCATGTCGGGAGCATCGAATTAGAGTAAATTAAGTATCGCATGAATAGTAACTTAGTAGACTTTTTGTTGGGCCTTTTATTAATCTAGCTTTGCAATGGGCTTTCTAGTGGATCATTTGATTTTTTCTAAGCCCAAAATCTTAGCCATTAGTCCACAACACATAATATATACACATATAGCTGCATATTATACAAAGGAAAAAAAAAACATACAAGCAAAGGCACTAAACCTGTCGAGTAGGCAGAGAAGGAAAAGAAGATAAATTTTTGGCACTTTTGCAATCTTGTGCTAAATCAAGCTAGTTCAAGTGAATCAAGACCATTTCTAAGCTTCATCCTAGCATCTACTAGCTTCTATTGGGTGATGGAATGCATCTTGTGTGGCATTTTTATAGTTTCTAGCTTTGTGTAATTTTTTTGATATTATGTAGAGAAGAAGTATTGAAGCTATAAATGCATGAAATGCTAGTGTAGAAGTGTGTAGAGTATACTTTTAGTGTTATTGTGCATGTGTAGATAAAGTTTATATGTATTCTTGCAAGTGATTCATTGGAGAAGACAATGAATAGTAATTTTCTTTAAAGTTTATAATTGAAAGCTCATATGGTTATTGTAGTGCTTAAATGAGATATTATATTCAAATAAATGTCTAAACTAGCTAGATATTAGTTGTAGCTTGATAGGGGGTGTGTTTGTGTGTGTTAGGGTCGAGTGTGTGTACTCGGCCTATTAAGCTTAGAAGCCATGACAGTCCACTATCGTGGCCTTTTCTTCCCTTACCCTCGTCCCGAGCAAGCTATAATATGTTATTTTTGGTGCTATGTGAAAATGAGATGTTTTGCTAAAAAGGGGCTTTATGTAACTTGAGTTGTTTTAAGTGTTAGTTAAGTTTAGGTGTGTTTGTATGGCTAGTCTAGGATTGGAATTGATTGTGTGAATGTTAAACGAGTTGAATCTTAGTTATATGAGAGTAATCGGAGATGTAGAGAATGAGAATATACATGAGTACATGGCCTTGAATTGAATATAAATGTGTCTATCATGTGTAGTAATTGATTGTTTGAGTTATATTGATCTAGAACATGTTTATTTGTTGAGCTTATATGCGAGGACACTCTTTTGTTGTCCTCAATGTGTGATATCGGAAGGTGTGAATATTATTTGTTAAATGTTACTTCATGATATCGTATCGAGGGTTGCGCAACCTTTCCTTTCGGGATGGATGTGATGAGCCTCTCTAGGTGGCGTCGGGCTTGCCAGGGTTGGTCGCTCTGGCTCCACTCCCTATTCCTTCATTCGCCTGGTCTAGAGATCGCCAAGGGGTGTTGGGTTGTAGGTATTGGGTACATCCGGAGTACCTATTGGAGTTTGGGATCCCGACTTATCGTGATTGGATCGTGCTTGTGATTGAGATCGTGATCGTGATCGAGATCGGCAATTATGTGCAGTGATAAGAGTTCTTGAATTGTATCCTTTTAAATGTGTGATTTAGCTTATTGTTTACTTGATTATCTTATGTTCTTATCGGTTAAATATCTTGTCTACTTGCATTGCACAAAAATGATTTCAAACAACCCCCGGTTAACTATCCCATCCCTCGCTGAGCATAGTGGTTTTTCTCACCCTCTTTATCTAACAATGTTTCAAGAGAGGCGGAGATTGAGCCTCAGTTGATTGTTGAGGAGGAAGAAGTTCAAGTGGAGATGTTTCCTTGATTGTGATTGCTTAAGGTTGGAGTGCTCTTATGGCTTGTGTGATCAGCCTATGTATTGTTTATATGAATGATTATGTTGAATGACTGTAGCTATTTTGAGACCTTTAAGGTCTTGTATGTATTTAGTTATGAAAGGGTTGTAATGTTAAAGTTAGAAGTTAATGTTTTAGTAGTGGCATGTAATAACTTTCTAAATGCTTTAGTGGTTTGCTAACTAGCTTAGTAGTATGCATGCTTTAGATTGTTTAAGTAACAGTAAAACCTAGACTACTATATGAACTTGAAATAGCAAGTCAAATGAATGAAGGATGCTCGTATATTGTGGTATATTGTTGTTTTGTGTGATTTCTTCTGAGTGCAGGTATTCGGTTAGTCCATGGTAAAGAGGAGACTCTGTCAGTTTGTTAGGTCTGACTTGACCTATAGCGTGGGGTTGGGTCGGGGCGTGACATTTAGGTGGTATCAGAGCTTGTAGAATGCATGAGCCGGGATATGTGAAACTCCAATTTTCGTCTTTATTTCGATTTGCATGCCTTTGCCTCGATTTGCGTGATTTGACCTGTTCATGTGTTATATGAGTTAGAATGTGCTAAATATGTGATTTATATTCCTCATACATACTATGTGTGCATTCATGAAATTTTCATAAAAAACGGCATTGAAAATTTTATCGTCGGTTTTTATGAATAGTATTTTGAACGCACGTCCGCTAAAATTGTTACACGGGTGTTTTAAACGTCTTAAAACCTAGTCCTCTATTATTAATAGACCCATGTTTGATAAAAATTGATTCTGAAAAGGAATAGTAATTTAAATAGACTTTTCGGGCGAAAAGTAACTTTTTGAGCCAAATAGTGATTTTTTCTAAACCCGATTTTTGCATTGACTTTTGTTGACCTAGTATATATTAATATAAATGTATTTATATGTGGTATTAAATGATTTTAGATTAATTGTGCATTCAAAAGACATTTAAAAACAAATAATATGACTTTTCACCTTCTTTTGCAAAAAATTGAGTTTTTAACCGAGTCGGGTATAAGTCTATGCATGTGAAACTTGTTGTCAACTAAAAATATACTACTTAAAAATAGTCTAAGTGTTAATTGCATTTGGGTGAACAAAAATAGTCTAAAAATAATTAAAAAGACTAAAAATACTAGTTAAAAAACTAGAAATACTAACTTTGACTTTGCAAATTTTGTTGACCTTGAGCTTATATCATCAACACAAATTAAAAAAAAAAAAGCAAACACACTCAAAAAAACACACATTACCGAAAATCCAAGAGGGAGAAGAAAGAAGGCATTTTCAAGGTTTTTCAAAGTATTTTTCACATAGATTTTGCAATTCAAGTCCAAATCACTTCATTCAAAGCTTGATTTCAGTTGTTGGGCATCCATTCTACATCTTTCTTGCATCAAAACACATCAAAGGTGAGAGAAAAATTCTAGATCTCAAAATGTCATTTTTATGTTTTTGCATATAATTGAATTTTGAACCGTTAGAATGTTGAATTGATGTTATATTATTGCTCAGTGCATGCTAAGGATTGTTTATATGTGTTTATATAAGATTTGAACTGTTGTAGCATGAATTTTATTTTTCGGGTATTAAAAGTTGAGTTGTTGGCTATTTGTTGAATATCTGGAGTTGTGGTGGTTGGAATCAATTGTTGTTAGCTTGTAAAAGTTTGTTAAATACGTGGTAGTAATGTTGTAATGCCGAAATTTTGATTGTGATGTCGGTATGAAAGTCCAAAAATTTCAGCCTAGGTGCATTGAGGTTTTAGGGTTGTTGGGCTTGATTTGGATGATTTATGGTTGGTTTTCGAGGGGGATAATGTTTTTGATTGAGTGGGTGAGTGATAGAAATTGGTTTAGAGGTTATTGAATTAGTAGAATGTAAGTTATGACTTTTAGAAGTTTGGGTTGTCTTTCTTTAAAATCTTAATTTATGCATTTGGTTGTTCGGGTGGTATTTGAGTGATTGAATTGTGAGTTGTTGATGGTTAGACTAGTGTTTGGTTGTGTGTTTAATGCATGTTAAGTTGGGTGGCCTATTTTGTCATCTAACTTAGTTGTTTGTTGTTTAATTGATTAGTTTTTGTTATGTTGTTGAATTGATGATTATTGATTTAATTATTGCTGAACCGGGAGATAGGCAACCTAATTTGTTGTCCTCCTGTGATAATTGATTATTGATGAACCAGGAAATAGTCAACGAAAAAGGTTGTCCTCTTGTGATTGAATGTTTATTATTATTGCTGAGTCTTGGTATGTGTGTGCCACCTCTCGGGCAGCATTGGGTTGTCGGGTTGAAACCGACATGACTACAATAGGCTACCCTCAGCTCGCATGACGGAGGTGTCATGGAGGGAGGGGCTAGAGAGGTACCTCGGGTGCGTGAGTAATGGGGAGTTACAAGAAGAACGGTTGAGATCGTGATGACGTTTGGAGCTATACCAACTAGATTATCCTTTATTGATTGGTCATTATAGTTAATGTGTTTATATTGTTATTGATGATTATTGTGTGTTTACTGCTCAAATAATTATTTCCAAGGAGTATAGTAAATACTGTTAGAGATCTATCGAATCCTCACTGGGCTTGTTTTATATAAGCTCATTCTCAATTATTGCATGCATACAGGTGTTACCGATCTAGATTACGGGTACGTGCCTCCAGAAGAGGATAATGTGCCATATGTGGATGAGTCTTATATACCAGAGTCTTGTCATTGATATCTGATGTTGTACTTTTTGTTATATTGTATATTAAAACTAGTTGGTTTGTATTTATTTAGAAGTTTATGATATATAAGATGTTGTAAAGATAATAGATTAAAAGTTCTAGTTTAGTGGTCTCGTTTTTGGAATATGATTAGGCTACTAGATTGGTTATAATCTATTTTGGGAATGTATGTTATATAGTAAATGTATGATGTTGGAACGGAGGCGTATAACCTATGGATGCAATGGTAAAAAATGTTTATTGTATGTTGTCGTTGTATTTCTAATTGTTGAATTATTGTGGAGTTGGATGTATGAGTTTCAAAGAGGTTGGTTTAGAGCCTCGGTATCCGGGTTATAGTCGTTATTGTGAGGCCCGACCCCGAATAACGTGTTCTACCTCGATTTGCGCGCCTTAGACCTAAATTATATGACCGACCTAGGATTACGTGCCTTGTCTTGGTTTTTGTGCATGCCTCGTTATACGTGCCTTAACCTAGAATTGTGTGCCTTAATCCTCGATATACGTGCGATACCTAAATAAACATGCCATGACCTTAATTTACGTGCGAGACCTTGATTTGCGTGTGTCTCTTCGTTTCGTATGCATTAACCTTGAACTGCGTGCCTTAACCTAGGTTTAAGAGTCATGTCTTGAATTACGTGCATTGCATCGAATTACGTGCCTTATTTTGATCTACGTTCATTCACCTAGGGTTGCGTGTGTTAGCATTAGAATCCGTGCACTTGTCTTGAAGTATGTGTCTTAGTCTTGAAAAACGTGCGTTCGTCTCGTAGTTCGTGTCCTACCTCGTAGTGCGTGCCCTAGACCTAGGAAATCATGCTTTCACGCTAAACAAGAGAGCATCTTACACAGAGCACTAGACTATTAAACAATCCTACAGAATCCACTATCAATATTATAATCCTAATTTAACTCACTATAAGACAAAATAACACAAAAAGCTAGACATTCTTTATTCCTTATTCTTTATTCTTTTTGCACTTTCAATACACAATTAAATAACATCCAAAACATGACAAAAAAATTCAGATTTGGCACATGCTTTGGCCCACCATACCATGGTTTTTGCACAAGGTTTGAACAATTATACAATTAACTATGCATGCTTAGACAAACTATGACACAAATGCATAAAAAATTGCTCAAACCACCTCAATTCTCACACCATTTTCGACCAAACCACATATGCCCATGCTAACATTTCAAAATTCCATCTTGAAGACAAAAAAAGCCTGAATTTGTATGCCCAAGGCTGACCACATGCTCAAAAAATTGCAAAAGCCTCATTTTTCTCTCATTTCTCTCACTTTCCTCACATTTTCTCTCTCTCCCTCTCACTCTCTCTCTCCATTTCGGTTTTGGCTGAGTTCTCTCCACCTCTTAGCTCATCTTCATCATCCTATGGTGCATCAAGACAAACCACAAGCAAAGAAACTCACCCAAGCAAGCTAGGATGCAAGAAACACACATGCAAGCATTTTGAGTCACCATTTTCGGCCTTGGTGAGTTTTTAAGCTTCCATTTCTTTGCTTGTTCTAAACTCATGCATGTGCTAAGAGATTGATCACTAAGCTAGGAAAAATAGAGAAAAGCTAGTTGGAATCTCGGCTAAGCAAGAAGAAGAAGAGATTTGAGCTTCAACAAGGTTTTGAGCATTTTTTTGGGTTGATTGCAAAGGTGAGGGTTAAAACTTTTTGAAAACTCTTCAAAATTTCACATGCATGCTCATAAATGTGTGTATTTGCTTCTGTACTTGAGCTATATGGTCGTTCATAAGCTTAAACAACCATGCATGGCAAGATCTTGGCTTGAAAATGATGCTAGGTGAAGTCGAAATGGATGACAGCTCTCTGACCAGTCTGTTCGAGGTAAGTTTAGCTAAGAAAATGATGTTTAAAATGCTTGAAAATTGGTAGGTGACTAGTTTGGACAGTTTTGGACATTTTTCCCAGAAATAGGACGAAGCTAATTTTGACTCTAAGGTCCTCAAAATGGCAAATCTTTAAAATGTGACCAAATCTGGAAATCTGGAGAAATGAAGCAGGTTTTGGCAGATGCACTGACCTTGTGGAACGAACCATATTTGACTTAGTAAATGTTGTTCAAAATGCATGAAATTTGGTGTTCTGCTATATTTTTCAGTTCTGGATAATTTTGTCAGAAATGGACCAAAGCTAAAACTGACCTTAAGGACCTCAAAAACGTCAATTTCTGAAAAGTGTACAAATCTGGATAGTTTTGTGCTACCTCACTGTTTCGGCCATAACTAATGATTCTGAACTCCAATTGATGCAAGGGTTGTTTCTGATTTTAGTTAACTTCTTAAGATTTAATTTGACATCTTATTCACTGAATTTGGAGATTTTTTGATTATCCTATTGATTGTGGGAAAACAGCCTATTGCAGTAAAGGTTTCATTTAGCTACATGCTTGGAAAATTGTTGTAACCCCTTTTGTGGTTCTAATTGTGTGGAAATGTGGTGTTGGGATGTTATGTGGACTGTTTTGAGTACTTGAGTATGCTTGAATGGAATGATGCATGACTTGAGAATGATTTTGAGTTGACTTAGGGTTTTAATCACACGATTAAGCATGAAATGGAAACCCTAATGACTAGGTAGTTTTGCTAAGTGTTGATTCTTGGTTATTGTGTGGAAATTATATGCTTAGTGGGCTGCCCGTAAATATTTTATAACTTCAAATGTGATTTTGACCATTGCATGTTGTCATATAAGCTTTTCTTGCAACCGAACCCACGTAAATGTTGTTGCATGTTGAATATTCGTATCACTTGATTACGTGAACTTTGAAATGAGTTATATGGCTTGACTTGCATGTGTTACATGGCTGCCCGTTTAATGTTCATATGACTCTATGTGTTCTACAAAGTAAAATTTCATGTCAAGCATGCCTCGTTCGTTTACTTGGCAATATGTGATCTTGAAATTGCTCGGAGGCAACCTACTTTGTTGTCCTCCTAATGTGAATTGTTAAAAGATATTCAATGGTTTATTTGAACATGATTACTTGGCTGCCCTTTAAAGTTTAATTGCTTTCAAATGGATATATGAAATGATTATATGTTCTTACAATGCCTTATATGCCAATATGTCAAAATGTGATCATATACTTGCTCGGAGGCAACCTACTTTGTTGACCTCCTAATGTGAAATGTTAAATGACATAAATGGGCATTGTATACAAGGTTGCAACCTTCAGTGTGGCATGGTAGTGTTTTACGCACGCCGGGCGGCATCGGGCTTGTCGGTGTTACCGTGACTACCATGGTCCAATTCCCTCTCTCGCTTGGCATTTCACCCTCGGAGAGTTGGGTCGTAGGTTTCGGGGTACATCCGGAGTACACCCAATTGGGAGCGATAAGTGGATTATTGAAGTCGGCCGCACCAAATGAATCGAAATTGATATTGAGAGCAAAAGCTCATCGTATCCTTTTTACTATGTGTATAAGTACTCTCGCTTGGTTCCTAGAGAACCTCGGGGAGGAAAGACTGGCATTTCTGTTCCCTTGCTTTGTATCTGTTACTCGATTTGTTTCTTATAATTGCGTAACTTATTATTTGTAATACATGACATGTTCTCAAAAAGAGTTTTCATAAATTGAACCAAAAAATGAGTTTTAAAACGTATTTCTCGTTCCCCCTCGCTGAGTTCATAAGGACTCACCCTCTTTTATCATCTCAGGTGAAGAAGATCAAGAACAGGTACCCATGGACGATGTGCCTAACGATGATTCCTTGGAGTGATTGCCTGTCTTGTGTGCTTTGCATGATTATGGCTATTTGTGAACTATGCCACTTGAAGACTATTTCTTTTATGTTGCTCGTTGTTTGGTGATGTAAATGACCCCGTTGTAATTTGGGTCTAATTCTGGGATTGTACTATCTATAACCGGACGAACTTTTATTTGGTTGTTTGCTTTCGTTTTCTTAATTAGTAGTTATCGTAGGCAGTCAAACCACTAGATGAACAATCAACTAAGTTAATTCTATCTAATTTCACTTAGGTACTCATTTGCAAACTAAAGGATAATAGGTACTTGCATGGTAGGAAATTGACAAATAAACGGGACATAGTTATCATGTTAGGCTTATTAACCAAACGAGACTTTCAAGATAAACTAGTAGGCAAATCGGTTGGTGACAAATAGGAGTCCTTAATGGAATTGGATTAATGATTGGAATAATTGAGGCGTTTAAAGAATTAGTCCAAACCAAAGAGCCCAATTACAGCCGTTATACTGCCGATTTACCGAAAAATTTTAGAGTTTAGGCCAAACGTTAAGTGTTAAATCTTCATGAACGGTTAAGTACGAGACGTGACTTGAATGTTTAGATCACACCCTAGTCTAACCTTTATAGGCCGGGTTGGGGCGTGACAGTTATACTGCCAAAATTTCATTACGTCCTGACTGATCTTAAGGGGGGTCGAGTTGGGGCATAACAGGATAGGTTTCTCGGTCTGTAGGGTAGAGGTCTATATGTGAAAATGTTATTGCATGATTGTTTAAAGTGTGAAATTCTAATTGCATGAATGTGTGAATATGAAAGAGTTGTTGTATAAAAGTGTTTATGTGAAAAGTAAAGAGTTTAATGAGTGTTAAATGCCTTGTATATGACTAATGTGAACAAGGTGCCTTGAATGAAATTATCTTTATGTGATATATCTATACATTGCTTGTCTATTTGTTGTAACACATATATCTTTTAGTACAAAGATGGTTAGAAGGAGACTGAGAAAACAGACTGGGGAAGTTGCGCGACAGAATGCTGAGGCTGCAGGACAGAATGCTGAGGTTGCAGGGAATGTAGAGCCGGGGTAAGAACCTACAAACACATAGGTGATAGCTTCGATGGACACTGCTATTAACATGATTACAAAGTATATGGGTGAGCAGAGGCAGGCTGGCAATGTTAACCCTAGGGGTAATTTGGGTAATCCAGGGCATCGAGCTGAGAGTAGCAAGGGTAATGGTAATCAGCTAGAGAGGTTCTTAAAATATGCTCCACCTAGGTTTGCAGTGGAACCAAATGATGAGAAAGCTGAATCGTGGTTGACCCGTATCGAGAAAATTTATGTAGTCCTGGAGTACAATGATAAGAGGAAGGTTGCCTTTGTTGTATTCCAGCTTGATGGAGATGTTGAGCGGTGGTGGAGGATAGTGAAGCTGAGGTGGGACACCGAGAATACTCCTCACTTTTGGGCAGACTTTGTGAGAGAATTTCGGGAGAATTATATTCCCGAGATGTCCAGATAGAGGAGAGATGAGGAGTTTGTGACTTTGAGGCAGGGTAACATGACAATTGCTCAATACGAGGCTTCATTCTACAAATTATCTCAGTATGTGCCAAAGTTTGTACAACCGGTGAGGCGGAGGATTCAGAGGTTTATTAGAGGTTTGAGATCTGACATCTTGTTTCACTTATCTACGCACCACTTTGCCACTTATCCTGAGGCTATCCAGGCTGCTTCGAGATTTGAAAAACGCAAAGCAAAGTCGTTGGCCGAATCTAGCCAGCCCAGCAAGAGGCCCTATTAGTCGCAAAGTCAAGGGCCACCGAGGCAATTTCAATCTTCCAGTCATAGTCAGATGCGGCAGCATGAGTCACAAAGCTATGCTGGACTGTATCAGACTTAGACTCAGCCTAGGCCAGTACAGAGTTAGACTCAGGGGCAAGGTCGACCAGCAGTCCAGAGATCAAAGCAAAGTAGCACTACTACATCTACATTCAGAGCCCCTTACAGGAGCCACTACTGCAAGACAAAACCAGTAGTGCGGTTACTGTCAGCGTAAGGGCCATTCTGAGGATTACTGTTGGAAGAAGACAAGCTGATACACCGGGTGCGGTAGTGACCAGCACAGAGTTAAGGACCGTTCTAAATTCAAGAATACTCAAGGACAGGCTTCTGGTCAGGGTGTCCAGACTAGGAGTCCAGGTGTTGTGCCAGCTCAACGAGTTCAGGCCTGAGTCTTTGCCCTTGATCAAGAAGAGCTACCAGAGACAACTGCTGTTGTGGAAGGTACTTTTCTTCTAAATAATTAGTCAGTTGAGGTCTTAAGAGATACCGGGCCTACACATTCTTTTATTACTCTTGATTGTGCATAACATGTTAATGTGAAAATTGATAAATTGCCATATAAAGTTGAGGTAAGCATACCTATGGGCACAAAATTCATCACTGAATCTATATGTAAATCATGTGATATTTGCATTGAGGGCCGAATTTTTCCTGCTGATTTGACTATATTGCCTTTTCCGAATTTCGAAATCATATTGGGGATGGATTGGTTGGGGAAGTATTATACTCAGCTTGATTATAAAACTAAAATCTTAAGATTACAGATGCCAGATCAACCAGTGTTAGAAATAGTTGGGAATTGTAGATCTACTGGAACTCCCCTTATTTCCTCAATTAAGGCTTCTAGATTATTGCATAAAGGTTGTGATACATATTTGGCATATCTTATTAATCAACCTACTGATAAATTAAAATTGAGTGAAGTTCCGATTGTGAAAGAGTTTCCGAATGTTTTTCCCGAGAAGTTACCGGGTTTGCCACCAAACAGAGAAATTGATTTTGTTATTGATTTGGCACCGGGTACTTCTCCTATCTCTAGAGCATCAAACAGAATGGCACTGGCCAAGATGCAGGAATTGAAAACTCAATTACAGGGGTTACTTGAAAAGGGTTTCATTCAACCAAGCTTTTCGTCGTGAGGTGCACCTGTGCTATTTGTGAAAAAGAAATATGGTGCCCTTCGTTTATGTATTGATTACAAAGGTCTCAATCAGGTAACTATCAAAAATAAATATCATTTGCCTTGATTGAGGAATTATTTGATTAGTTACAGGGCGCCAAAGTATATTCGAAGTTTGATTTGAGATAAGGCTATTATCAACTCAGAATTCGAAAGGATGATATGCTGAAGACAGCTTTCCGAACCAGGTACGATCACTATGAGTTTGTTGTATTACCATTCGAATTGACAAATGCCCCAACTGCTTTCATGGATCAGAAGCACGGGTTATTTCAACCATATCTAGATCAATTTATGGTTATCTTTATTGATGATATACTGGTATTTTCTAAATCTAAGGCCGAGCATAAGCAGTACTTGCGTATTGTCCTCCAGACTTTGCAAAATCATAAATTGTTTGCTAAATTCAGCAAGTGCGAATTCTGGCTTTCTCAAGTTGCCTTCTTGGGGAATATCATTTCACATCAAGGGGTTTATGTGGATTCGACTAAGATAGAAGTTGTATTATCTTGGAAGAGGCCTGAAACTATAAAGAAGATCCATAGTTTTTTGGGGTTAGCTGGCTATTATCGAAGATTCGTCAAGGATTTCTCAAAACTTGTAGGGCCTTTAACTCAGTCTACTCAGAAGAAGACTATTTTCAATTTAGATGATAAATGTAAGGCCAGTTTCCAGGAATTAAAGAAGAAACTAACTACTGCTCCTATTGTTGCTTTGCCGAAAAGAACTGATAACTTTATGAACTATAGTGATGCTTCCAAAGAAGGATTGAGCTGTGTTTTAATGCAGAATGGCAAGGTAATTGCATATGCTTCCAGAACGTTGAAACCTTATGAAATCAATTACCTTACTCATGATCTTAAGTTAGTTTCCATTGTATTCTAAAGAAGTGGCGTCATTACTTGTGGGGCAATAAGTTTAAAATTTTTACAGATCACAAGAGTTTAAAGTATCTATTCTCTCAGAAAGATCTGAACATGAGGCAGAGGCGTTGGCTTGAGTTACTGGATAATTACAATTGTTTTATTAATTACCTATCATGTAAAGCCAATGTTGTTGCAGATGCTTTGAGCCGGAATGCTACTGTTGTCAGTCTAGTAATCAAGAGTTGGGAATCTATTGAAGAAATTTGCTTATCGATGTCGTAAATCACTCAGACTGGTATTCGATTTGCAGGTTTACAAATTCAATCTCTATTATTATCCCAGATCCATGAAGCTCAACGAACTGATCCCCAGATTCTCAAGATCCAATAGAAGTCTAAAGGGGGGGAGTCGGACTTCAAAATGCATGATAATGGTATCTTATGTTATAAAAACAGAATTTGTGTTCCAGGTGATCCAACATTGAAGAATGAAATTCTTTCTGAGGCTTATAATTCTAGATACAACATCCATCCAGGTAGTACCAAGATGTACAGGGATTTAAAACAGTACTTCTGGTGGAACAACATGAAGAGAGAAATTGTTGGCTGGTGTGACTGAATTTGCAGCACTCAAACCATTGTATTTATACTACATTTGCATCTTAACTTAGGAATAAATGCAACACTTATATACTTTCAATGCAATGTAGGATGATACCGAAAAATAAATAATTAGACCCGAAATGATCCAAATTGCAAGTCAAGAAGTTAAGAATGGGAAAACATGAGAAACGGTAGAAGTATGAAGTTTATAAAGAAGGAGTTTGGCTGAAATTAGCACGTAATCAGACTCGGAACACTGAAAATAGCCCAGAAACGTCTCGGTCAACACCCGGTCAGAAGTCAAAATTCAAGAGCCAAAAAGTCAACAAAATAGCACTCGAGCGTGCCCTACTGGGCGCTCGAGCACCTTGCAAAGTAATTTCTACCATTTTTTGTAATCAACACGTGTTGCAAGTCTGGTGAACGAGCGCGCCCCATTGGGCGCTCGAGCACGCTACCCGGATGTTTCTATAGCACTCTAGAACACCACGTGTCAAACAGCCAGCGGACGGAGCAGAGGCGCGCTCGGATTTCTTGTCCTATAAATACCCCCATCCCCGGTCCAAATTTATATATAATTTAGATTTTAATTATATTTTTAATTATTAATTAGATTTAGTTTTAGTTTTAATTAATTAGTTAGATTAATTTAGTAGTAATTGTAGAATTCGGGAGAAGTTCTGCCCGAATAGCTTTTAATAGAAAATCTCTTATTCGGGATAAGTTCTACCCAAGTAGCTCTTATTCGGTGGAATCTTCGCCTAAATAGCTATTTTGTGTCGGACCTCTGCTCAAATTTCTGGAATCAGAAATACAAAGTTTTCATATCGGGAAAGCCTTTCTTAACTCTTTTATTTGTGCTACTTGTATTTATTATTATGTCTGAGTAGAGCTATTATCTAGGGGAGGATATTGTAAATGACGGTCTTTTAATATATGGTCTCGGATTCAGTTTATTTAATTCATTGCAATATATGGCTTGCTTTAATTCAGTATTGTCTTTTATACGTAATGATTTTAAGTAGATGTTATGATTGTTTTACTTTCGTGCCATATATCCATGCTTTAATAGTGAATCAATAGCTTGACAACCTTAGATTCCATGAGACTATAGGTTATACCATAGCTCTAGACTAGTAAGGAGATGTTGATTACTTAGTTAAAATAGACCTTTTACGCCAGGTTGCAAGGACAGATCCATACTACGGCTATATAACGGACTCGTAGATGGAACGACACCTACAATAGAGTTAGTAATCGGGACTTTAAGAGACTAAGATAATTGACTAGGTTAATGCTTCTAGCTTAACCATTGCATAGAATTAGAGAACCTGGATCCTGAGCCTATACCAACTGCCTCATTGCATGTCCATCCCCCTAGATTCCTCTCCCTCGTATTCAATAAATACTTAGCTTAGTTAATTACATTTTCGCACACTACTTCACTAACTAACTAACGAGCTTCCCTGTGGATACGATTCTGCACTCAGAGCACACTATACTACAAGATCCGTGCACTTGCGGGTTATTAAAACTTGGTCAATTTTGCTCCCTTTTATATTGCCGACCTCGAACGCATCAAGTTTTTGCCGCCATTGCTGGGGAAGCATGGTATAGTTTAGTTATCGATAAAAGTATTTTGTGAACTTGTTTAAAGTGTTGTAATTATTGTTTACATTGTCTATACTTACTTTAAACTATAGAAATTATATTATTGCTTGTATAGTATATTAGTTGCATAAAATGTTTGGGAAATTTAGATGATTGGAAATATGACTCATTATAATGGTTCATCCAATCAATGGGCTTTTAATGAAATTAACCCAATCCCTTTCCCAAATACATGTAAAGTTTGTTCTCAATTTGGACATACCTTTGAAAATTGTCCCCAAAATCTCAAGTTTTTTCATAGTTATGATTCTACTACTCAAGGTTATTTTTCCAATAATGATTTGTACTCAAATTCATATTAACTCGGAGTGGCAAAATTATCAAAATTCATTTTGGGATAAAAATGATGCATCTTTTTTGCCTCAAAATTTTGAAGATAGTGCATTACAAAAACCTAATTCTTTCGAGTTTTGCGAAAGCTTTCAAAGTAATTCTTTCAAACAAAAATTTTGCTATCCTAACTCCGTTGAATCTTCTTCTCCTGAACCAAACTTCGACGACAAGTTCAGTCAACTTGTCCAACTCGTCGAATCTAATAACCAATCCACAGATAGGCTACAAGACCAAATCGGTCAACTAGCCGAGAGCTCAAATGGTGGGAAAAAGACAAGCATTCTATTCAACCTGTCATGAGTTCACAAGACCAATATAGTTTTGTTCATCACGAAACTATCCAAAACCAAGTTGTTGAGGAAATAGAAGTGTTTAAGGGAGATAATCAGGGTAGAGAGTGTAGCACTAGAAATGAGGTAGACAACATGTCTGAGGCATACAGTCTGGAATGGCAAAACCAGCCAACACTTTGGAGTCAAGAAATTTTTTCTCAAAGCTTTGAAAGTCAAGTCCCTGCACCTTTTCAATCTGAATTTTCTGTTGACCCTATCCTTAATCTTTTCAAACAAAATAATCAACAGGATGATTTGATTGACTCTTCTTCTCCCAAATCCATGGCCAATGACAAGATTGACCAACTTTCTCAACTTGTCCAATCCAATGCTCACATGCTTCAATCTTTAGACCAACTAGTCGAGAATGCACTTAGTTGGATTGATGATCAGCAACACATTCAGTCTGTTGAGAACCCCTTTGATGAAACAACATGTGAATAGACTAATGAAATGAGCAAAATTATTTGGGAAAAATCAGATAGGGACAATGAATTTAAGGAAAAAAATGATAAATTGTCTCACTTAGAAGGACATGATGATCTTAGTAATACCATGACTCAACCTGACTCTAATTCCTCTTTAAGGAAGATAGGTATATACACTTCCCGAGAGTCTACACTATTTCAGGATGAGTCTATTAAGTCTACTTTGATTCCTCATTCCTTCTTGACACCTGAAGAAGATGTTAATGAGATTGAATGACTTTTGTATCAAATTGACCGAGAGAATGAGTCCAATGCTTACAAGCCATTTTCAACTGACTACAACATTCTCTCTCCTATTGAAAGTCATCTCAGTTCTTCATTTAATGTGCCCTCCTCTGTTGTGAAGTTCACAACATTACCCATGGAGGCACAATTTGGATTTGATCCATTTATGAACAATATGTTGCATACATCTTTTAACTTATGGGTTGACCAAATGGGACATACTGTGTTACAAAAAAATATGACCTCTGTTGACATCATCATGAACATTCCCACACACATCACATTGGGATGGGAATTGTCACCTTTTCAAGGTGACTTGGAAAAGACATGTTCTATAGGAACAAAGAGCCATCATATGTTGCATGATCATTTTCTATTCAAAAACTATGCTGAAATGATTATCAGGCAATATGTGCCGAAGAATTTTAAACATAGATGGCCCTAACATCTGCGCCTGGCTGAGGGCATAAAATTCAGTGCTACTAGGAGGCAACCTACATTTTTAAATGCTTTCTTATTATGTGTGTTTGTTTTCTGTTTGTGTGATTTTTGCAGTCTGGCTAAAGATAATAAACTTAGCGCTACTAGGAGACAACCTAGTGTTCTTTTCAAATGCTTTATTGTTTGTTTAATTAACTCTTGAACCCCAGAAAAGAGGTTAAATGGTCTGGGTAGTTAAATTATTTGCTTAATATATTAGTTATTTTCCTTAACCATATTTCTTTTTGGTTTATCCCCTATATATTTGTTTGTCTATTTTTATTTAGTATAACTATTTTTTTGTTGTGTTGATGATAATCTGTAAATGCTTTGTCTACTAATCTTTAATGAGTTGCAGAATGATTCATCTTTTGACAAAGATGAGTATACACATGTTTAACATCAACATAGGAATGCTTCATATCAAGTGATATCTTTCCTTACTATATTTCCCTTTATACCCAATCAATATATGCTGAATAGTAAGCAAACCATAGGTTTGGGGATGTAGTATTTATCAATGTGTTATTACTTGCATATCACATTCTCATTGTCTTACATTGCTATTTGCTTGAGGACAAGTAAAGTTTCGGTGCGGGGGTACGTAAAATATTTTTCAAAATATGCAAGAAATACATCATTTTTATTCATGAGGAAGAGTATTTTGCTATCTTACTTGTTTAGAAGAAGATGATTTGAGAACCTGAATTGTTAGCTATGTACTGTGAAAAAAACTATGAGAAAGCTCTATAAGAAAAACTTTGGGTTATTGTATTCATGAATAAACTTAGTTATTCTTCCCTTCTTCAATTGATAGGTATGTGATTATGAAAGGATTGAGATAGGATTACCGTTTGATATGAGAACTTCTTGTGATTGAAACTTGAACCTTTATGCCATGTCTGTACATTATGTTCTGTTACTCTGTCTGTATGTACTCTCTGAAAAAAAAAGGAGAAAAAGAAAGAAAAAGATAAAAATATGTATATACCCTTACTTTTGAAGAGTTTTGGTGTGAATATGTTGTAAATCTCTAAAGCACCACTATCCTAGACATTGTAATTTGAGATATGTGCTATAGTATAAGGTTTCGAGCCTGGATATCTCGGGTAATTAAGGCATGTAAGGGTCCCTTTAAAACCTGGAAACCTCGGTCATAATGGATGGGGATTGTTAGCCTTAAATCTTGCTACATAGGATATCCAAAAAGCAAAGGAAACTGAACACTAACAAAGGGATAGTAGAAAGTTGTACTTTTATATTTTTCTGGCAAACGTAAAAAGG
Organism: Ehretia macrophylla; assembly: GCA_037974665.1. Taxonomy (NCBI): domain Eukaryota; kingdom Viridiplantae; phylum Streptophyta; class Magnoliopsida; order Boraginales; family Ehretiaceae; genus Ehretia; species Ehretia macrophylla. Next base: position 84,517,834 of record CM075764.1, read on the forward strand.
GTTAAGGCATAATCAAGAGTTTGATTGCAAATAAAGGCGAGAATATCAAAGTCTAATCTGTTTGCATGTCTTGAAAAGTTGGAATTAAATTGAACTTAATTTGTTTAGTTTACTTCTAAATATATACTCCGAAGCAATCAGTAGTCCATTTCTAAAACGCGTATCTATTTGTAAAATCAAACGCCTAATCAGACTCAGAACGCTAAAAATAGCTTGAAAACACCTCGGTCAACGCTAGGTCAAAAGTCAAAATTCAAGAGCCAAAAAGTAAACAAAAGGGCACTCGAGCGCCCTACACAGTAGCTTCTACCATCTTTCAGAATCAACACTTGTCGCAAGTAGGGAGAACCAGCAAGGCGCACTCGAGCTCGCCCCATTGGGCACTTGATCACTCTACCCAGATGTTTCCACAGCATTCCAGAACGCCACGTGTCAAACAGTCAGCGGACGGAGCAGAGGCGCACTCGAGCGCGCTTCAGATTTCTTGGCCTATAAATACCCCCTCCCCGGTCCAAATTTATATATAATTTAGATTTTAATTATGTTTTTAATTATTAATTAGATTTAATTTTAGTTTTAATTAATTGGTTAGATTAATTTAGTAGTAATTGTAAAATTTGGGGAAAGTTCTGTCCGAATAGATTTTAATAGAAAAACTCTTATTCGGAAGAAGTTTTGCCCAAGTAGCTCTTATTCGGGGGGAATCTCCACCCGAATAGCTATTGTGTGTCGGACCTCTGCTCAAATTCTTGGAATCAGAAATACAAAGTCAACATATCGGGGAAGCCTTTCTTGACTCTCTTTGTGAAACCCCAGATTTTACATTTGCATAGAGTTATGTGTTTTGACCTGTTTATGTGTTATATGAGTTAGAATGCGCTAATTCTATGATTTATATTCATATTACCTTCTATGTGCACATTCATGAAATTTTCATAAAAAACGACATTGAAAATTTTATCGTCGATTTTTATGAATAGTATTTTGAACGCACGTCCGCTAAAATTTTTGCACGGGTGTTTTAAAAATCTTAAAACCTATTCCTCGGATATTAATAGACCTGTGTCTGATTAAAACAGATTTTAAATCGGATTAGAAATTTTAAAGGTTTTTATACCATCTTTTGTAAAAACTGAGTTTTTAATCGAGTCGGGTGTAAATATTTGCATGTAAAACTCCTTGTCAACTAAAAATATGCTACCTAAAATAGTCTAAGTGTTAATTGCATGTGGTGAGCAAAAATAGTCAAGAAACTAAATTAAAAGACTAGAAAATACTAAAAACTAATAAAATGCTTCAACTTTGACTTTTTGTTTTTCTTGACTTTTGTTTATATAACATCAACACATACTAAAATAGCACAAAAACATACTCACACAACACACACATAGCCGAGAGGCCATAGGAGAGAAAAAGAAAGAAAAACACAAGGTTTTCAAAGAAATTTTTCAATAGAACTTGCAATTGAAGGCCAAATCTTGTCAACCAAAGTTTGTTATTGCTTTTTGGGCACCTATTGTAATCTTTCTTGCTTCATATAACATCAAAGGTGAGAGAAAAATTCTAGATCTCAAAATGCTATTTTATGTCATTTTCATATAATTGCATTTTTATCCGATGAAATGTTAAAATGTTGTTAGATTGTTGCTCAGTAGATGCTAAGGATAGTTTATCTGCATTTATATAAGTTTTGAATGGTAGTAGCATGTATTTCTATTTTTCGGGTATTAAAGTTGAGTTATAGCTTCAATGTTGAATAATTGTTGTTGTGGTAGTTGGAATTGATTGTTGATAGCTTCTAAAAGTTTGTTAATTGCGGGGTAGTAATGTTGTAATGCCGAATTTAAAGATTGGAATGTTGTAGCAAAATCCCAAAAAATTCAGCCAAGTGTATTGCCAAAACTAGGGTTGTTGGACTTGTTATAGATGGATTTTGGTTGGTTTCCGATGGGTTAAATGTAGATACATGTGTGGGTGTGTGATAGGAAGTGGTTTGGAGATTATCTGGTTAGTAGATTGTGAGTTATGAAGTTTAGAAGTTTGTGTACTCTTTTCTTGAAATGTTGAAATGTTGTCTTCAAAATTGGGTAGTGTTTGGGTAGTTGATTCTTGGATTTTTGTTGATTGAGATCGGGGACGAATGTTGGTTTAAATTCATGTTGAGTTGGATGGCCTACTTTGTCATCTAACTTAGTTGTTTCATAAATGTATAGTTGTTGATTGTTAAATGTTGTTTATTTGGTTGTTGAAATATGGTTTAATTGGTTATTGATTGTTGACTGTTGAATGCGAGAGTCGGGCAACCCTCGTTGTTGACTTCTCGAATTGAAAATGTTATTGTTATTAAGAGTCGGAAGTCGGGCAACCCTTGTTGTTGACTTCTCGAATTGAGTCTCATGTTGTGAGCTTTGATAATGTTGTGTCACCTCGGGAGGCATTCTAGGCTGCGGGCACAGTTATCATGGCAAATCCCTATCTCGCATGGGCGGAGAGGCCATGGGGTGTGGGTCTAGGTTAGGGTACCTCAGGGTTGTGTCATTGGGTTTGGAGGAGTTGGTGAGCATTGAAAATGGTTAATGAAGCTTCATCAATAGGTGTATCGTATCCTTATTGTGTGTTTACTGTTATTGTTATTGTTGCACTTATAATGTTATTGATGTTCATTGTGTGTTTACTGTTATTGTTATTGTTGCACTTATAATGTTATTGACATTCATTGTGTGTTTACTGCTCAAGGGATGATTTTCAAGGGGTATAGTAAATGTTTTAAAGAGATCTATCGAATCCTCACTGGGCTTGTTTTATATAAGCTTACTCTCATTCGTTATTTGCATTCAGGTGTTACAGAACAGGATTACGAGTACGTGCCTCAGAAAGCTGAAAATGTACCTTATGTGGATTAGTCCTATGTGCCAGAGTCTTGTCCATGATATCTTAGATGTAGTTCTCTTTTGTTATCTTGTATGTTAAAACTAATTAAGTTTGTATTTACTTAGAAGTTTATGATGTATAAGATGTTTTAAAGATAGTGGTTTACATGTTACTAGTTTAATAGTCCTGTTTTTGGATCATGATTAGATTGCTAGAGTGGTTATAATCTATTTTGGAAGTGTATGATATAGCTTACAGAACTAGGAGGTTTGTTTTGGGTCTAAGGTCTGAGATTCAGGATGTTATGGCCTTGAATTAGTATGACGTGTTTTCAGAGGCCTTTGATGCGGCTTCTGGGTTGGAGAAGAGGAAAGGGGAACAACTTAGTTCTGGTCAGGCCAGTAAGATGCCATTTCAGTCGCAGGGCCAACAAGTTGGGTATAGACCTTCAGTACAGCAGGGTGGTTATAGGCCTTCAGTGCAGCAGGGTTCTTTGAGGCCACAAGGGCAACAGAGTTTCTTTAGGCCCCAGTTTCAACAGGGATCTTACCCAGCATAGTCACAGTATAGGCCGGCCCAGTCTCAGGGTCAGTATAGGCCCAGTGTTACGAGACCTCAGCAGCAGGCTAGTACAGCTGCCTATTCAGTTTCTGGGTCTTCAGTAGGTAGTGCCAATGCTCCGACACCACATTGTACTTTTTGTGACCGTAAGGGCCATACGGAGGCCAATTGTCGGAAGAAAGCAGGGACATGTTTAGGTTGCGGCAGCAACCAACACAAAGCGAGGGATTGCCCTAGATATCAGGGTTCTGGGAGTCGGCCAGCGACTCAGGGTTACCAGGGTAGACCTGCGAGCAGTTCATATCAACAAAAGCGGGTTCAGGCTCGGGCCTACGCAGTGGATTTGGAGGAGATGCCTGAGGCAACAGCTATTGTGGAAGGTAACTTTCTTATACTCAATCAACTTGTTAAAGTGTTGATTGTTTCTGGTGCTACACATTGTTTCATTACCCCTACTTGTGTCCAATGTGTTAACATGCAACCTGAAAGATTGCCTTATGTGGTTGAAATTAGTACTTCTATGACTGATAAATATGTGACTGGCCTAGTATGTAAATATTGTAAAATACATGTTAAGGGTCAGGATTTTCCTTCGGACCTTATCTTATTTCCTATCCGGGAGTATGATGTTATCTTGGGTATGGACTGGCTTTCAAAGTATGATGCTCAGTTAAACTGTAGAACAAAGGTAGTACGGCTTCGGTTGCCAGAACAGCCAGTGGTTGAGGTAACGGGGAATCGAGATACTAAGACTAATTTTATTATCTCATCAACTAAAGCTATTAAGTTAGTGAGTAAGGGGTGTTCAGGGTATCTAGCTTATTTGATCAACAAGCCATCTGATAAGCTGAAGTTGGAGGAAGTTCCTATAATTCAGGATTATCCCAATATATTTCCCGAGGAGTTGCCAGGATTGCCGCCAAAGAGGGATATTGAGTTTGTGATTAATCTTATTCCCGGTACTCAACCTATTTCTAAATCAGCGTACCGGACGGCACCAGCTGAACTTAAGGAGCTGAAAATTCTGTTGCAGGAGTTATTAGAGAAGGGATTCATTCAGCAGAGTTCTTCACTGTAGGGAGCACCTGTCTTATTTGTAAAGAAGAAGGATGGTACATTGAGACTATGCATCGATTATCGTGGGTTTAATCAAGTGACCATCAAGAATAAGTATCATTTGCTACTGATTGACGAGTTGTTTGATCAGCTTCAGGAAGCCAAAGTCTACTCTAAATTTGACTTGTGGCAGGGATATTATCAGCTTCGGATTCGTACGAAGAATATTCCGAAGTCTGCTTTCAGGACTCGGTACGGGCATTATGAATTTGTGGTTATGCCCTTTGGACTGACTAACGCACCGGCAGCATGCATGGATCTTATGCATCGAGTCTTTCAACCATACTTGGACCAATTCGTGGTAATCTTTATTAATGATATCTTGGTTTATTTTGAATCAGAGCATTAGCAACATCTACGGCTTGTCCTACAAAAGCTGCAAGAGCATCAGTTGTTTGCGAAGTTCAGCAAATGTGAATTTTGGCTACAACGGATATCTTTTCATGGCCATGTGATTACACAGAATGGTATATTAGTAGATCCCACTAAGATTAAAGTGGTCATGTCTTGAAAACGGCCGGAGAATGTTTCGAAAGTTCGTAGCTTCCTTGGCTTGGCGGGTTATTACCGTAGGTTTGTGAAGGACTTTTCTAAGATTGTAGGGCCACTTTCTAAGTTAACTCAGAAACAAACCAGCTTTACTTGGGATGAGAAATGTGATAGTGGGTTTCAAGAGTTGAAAAAGAGATTGACTACTGCTCCAGTACTTGTTCTGCCAGAGGGAACCGATAACATGGTTATTTACAGCGATGCATCCAATGAGGGCTTGGGTTGTGTACTTATGCAGAATGGTCAGGTTATCACCTATGCTTCTCGAAAGTTGAAACCGTATGAGGTTAACTATCCGACTCATGATCTTGAGTTGGCAGCAATTGTTTTCGCACTAAAAAAGTGGTGTCATTATCTGTGGGGTAGTAAGTTCGAGGTTTTCACTGATCATAAAAGTCTGAAGTACTTATTCTCACAGAAGGAGTTGAATATGCGTCAACGGAGGTGGATGGAACTTCTTAGAGATTATAATTGTTCTATCAATTATCTACATGGGATGGCAAATGTTGTAACAGATGATCTTAAGCGTAAGACGAGTATTGCTTGTTTGGCTGTTAAAAAGTGGGAGGTTCTTGAAGAAGTTAGTTATTGGAGATCAGAGTTGACTCAGGTTGGGGTGATGTGTTCACATCTCCGTATTCAACCTTTATTGTTGTCTGAAATCAGAGATGCTCAGCAACTTGATGCAAAACTTCAGAAGATCAAGGATCAGATCACGGATGATCAGTCTGATTTCAAGATACATGAGGATGGTATTCTTTGGTTTCAGAACAGGGTTTGTGTTCCCGATGAATCAGGTTTAAGAAGAGGTATTCTGGAGGAGGCTTATAATTCTAAGTACACCATTCATCCCGGTGGAAACAAGATGTAGCGGGATTTGAAACAGCATTACTGGTGGAACAACATGAAAATGGAGGTTGCTCAGTTTGTATCCAGATGTTTGACTTGTTAGCGGGTGAAAGCAGAACATCAACAACCCGCAGGGTTACTTCAGTCGTTGGCAATACTAGAATGGAAGTGAGAACATATTACGATGGACTTCATCACTAGTTTGCCTAGAACACCGAGAGGTAACAACGTGGTTTGGGTTATAGTAGACCATTTGACGAAGACAACTCATTTTATTCCGATGAGGATGGGAGATGAAGTAGCAAAGTTGATAGATTTTTATTTGGATTAGATTTTTAAACTTCATGGAATTCCATCTAGTATTGTCTCAGATCGAGATTCTCGGTTTACTTCTCGATTGTGGGAGAAACTTCAGGAGACTTTGGGTACTCAGTTGAACTTCAGTACAGCGTATCATCCACAGACCGACGGTCAGTCGGAGAGGACTATTCAGATTCTGGAGGATATGCTTAGGGCTTATGTTCTGGACTTTGGGAAGAACTGGGAGAAACATCTACCACTTTTTGAGTTTGCCTATAATAATAGTTATCAAGCGACTATTGGAATGGCACCTTATGCAGCTCTCTACGGCCGTAAGTGCCGATCACTTTTGTATTCGGATGAAGTAGGTGAGATGAAGGTTGTTGATCCGACTATTATACCAGAACTTCTAGAGAAAATTGAGAATGTTCAGTTGATCAGGCAGAGAATGCTGACATCGCAGAGTAGATTCAAGAGTTATGCTGATAAGCGCCGTCGGGATTTGGAGTTTGCAGTCGGGGACTGAGTTTTCTTGAAATTGTCTCCTCGAAAGGGGTTTGCTCGTTGTGGTAAAGGTGGTAAGTTGAGTCCTAGGTTTGCTGGGCCATTTGAGATTACTGGCAGGGTTGACAAGTAGGCATATCGGTTGGCTTTACCGTAGAACTTCTCTAATGTACATGATGTTTTTCCTGTATCTACTTTCAGGAAGTATTTATCGGATCCTTCTCATATTCTTGAACTAGAGCCATTGCAGCTTCGTGAGAATCTGACGTATGATGAGCAGCCGATTTGTATTCTAGATCAAATGGAAAGGGAGTTGAGATCGAAGAAGATTCCGTTGGTCAAAGTGTTGTGGAAGCATCACGGGATTGAGCAAGCTATTTGGGAGAGGAGAGATTAGATGCAGCAATAGTACCCAGATCTGTTTCGTACAACAACTAAGAATTTCGAGGGTGAAATTCTTTAAGGGGGGAGAATGTGAAACCCCATATTTCATATTTGCATAGAATTACGTGTTTTGACCTCTTTATGTGTTATATGAGTTAGAATGCACTAATTTTGTGATTTATATTCCTATTACCTTCTATGTGTGCATTCATGAAATTTTCATAAAAAACGGCATTGAAAATTTTATCGTCAGTTTTTGTGAAAAATGTTTTGAACGCACGTCCGCTAAAATTCTTACACGGGTGTTTTAAACATCTTAAAACCAAGTCTTCGGATATTAATAGACCCATGTCTGATTAAAACGAATTTTAAATCGGATTAGAAATTTTAAAGGTTTTTACACCTTCTTTTCCAAAAATTGAGTTTTTAATCGAGTCGGGTTTAAATGTTCGCATGTAAAACTCTTAGTCAACTAAAAATATGCTACCTAAAATAGTCTAAGTGTTAATTGCATGTGGTGAGCAAAAATAGTCAAGAAACTAAATTAAAAGACTAGAAAATACTAAAAACTAACAAAATGCTTCTACTTTGACTTTTTGTTTTTCTTGACTTTTGCTTATATAACATCAACACACACTAAAATAGCACAAAAACATACTCACACAACACACACATAGCCGAGAGGCCATAGGAGAGAAAAAGAAAGAAAAACTCAAGGTTTTCAAATAAATTTTTCAATAGAACTTGTAATTGAAGGCCAAATCTTGTCAACCAAAATTTGTTATTGCTTGTTGGGCACCTATTGTAGATCTTTCTTGCATCATATAACATCAAAGGTGAGAGAAAAATTCTAGATCTCAAAATGCTATTTTATGTCATTTTTATATAATTGCATTTTTATCCGATGAAATGTTAAAATGTTGTTAGATTGTTGCTCAGTAGATGCCAAGGATCGTTTATGTGCGTTTATATAAGTTTTGAACAGTAGTAGCATGTATTTCTATTTTTTGGGTATTAAAGTTAAGTTATAGCTTCAATGTTGAATAATTGTTGTTGTGGTGGTTGGAATTGATTGTCGATAGCTTCTAAAAGTTTGTTAATTACGGGGTAGTAATGTTGTAATGCCGAATTTTTGATTGGAATGTTGTAGCAAAATCCCCAAAAATACAGCCAAGTGTATTTCAAAAACTAGGGTTGTTGGACTTGTTTTGGATGGCTTTTTGTTGGTATCCAATAGGGTAAATGTAGATGCATGTGGGGGTGAGTGATAGGAAGTGGTTTGGAGCTTATCTGGTTAGTAGATTGTGAGTTATGAAGTTTAGAAGTTTGTGTACTCTTTTCTTGAAATGTTGAAATGTTGTCTTGAAAGTTGGGTAGTGTTTGGATAGTTGATTCTTGGATTGTTGTTGATTGAGATCGGGGTTGAATGTTGGTTTAAATGCATGTTGATTTGGATGTCCTACTTTGTCATCTAACTTAGTTTTTTCATAAATGTATAGTTGTTGATTGTTAAATGTTGTTTATTTGGTTGTTGAAATATGGTTTAATTGGTTATTGAGTGTTGACTGTTGAATGCGAGAGTCAGGCAACCCTCATTGTTGACTTCTTGAATTGGAATTGTTATTGTTATTAAGAGTCGGAAGTCGGGCAACCCTTGTTGTTGACTTCTCGAATTCAGTCTCATTGTTGTGAGCTTTGATAATGTTGTGTCACCACGGGAGGCATCCTGGGCTGCGGGCACAGTTATCATGGCTAATCCCTATCTCGCATGGGTGGAGAGGCCATGGGGTGTGGGTCTAGGTTAGGGTACCTCAGGATTGTGTCATTGGGTTTGGAGGAGTTGGTGAGCATTGAAAATGGTGAATGAAGCTTCATCAACAGGTGTATCGTATCCTTATTGTGTGTTTACTGTTATTGTTATTGTTGCACTTATAATGTTATTGATGTTCCTTGTATGTTTACTGTTATTGTTATTGTTGCACTTATAATGTTATTGATATTCTTTGTATCTTTACTACTCAAGGGATGATTTCCAAGGGGTATAGTAAATGTTTTTAAGAGATCTATCGAATCCTCACTGGACTTGTTTTATATAAGCTCACTCTCATTCGTTATCTGCATTCAGATGTTACAGAACAAGATTACGGGTACGTGCCTCAGGATGCTGAGAATGTGCCTTATGTGGACGAGTCCTATGTGCCAGAGTCTTGTCCATGATATCTGAGATGTAGTTTTCTTTTGTTATCTTGTATGTTAAAACTAATTAAGTTTGTATTTACTTAGAAGTTTATGATGTATAAGATGTTTTAAAGATAGTGGCTTACATGTTGCTAGCTTAGTAGTCTTGTTTTTTGAACATGATTTGATTGCTAGACTGGTTATAATCTATTTTGGAAATGTATGATATAGCTTACAGATTGATGTTGGAACGGTACCGTATAACCTATGAATGAACTGTTGTATGGTTGTTGAATATATATATGGAAATGGTTGTGCTGTTTATTGTTGAATTGGGTGTGGAGTGGTTGTTGATTTTGATGTTGGTTGTATGAGTTTCAAAAGAGGTTGGTTTAGAGCCTCGGTGACCAAGTTACTGTTGTTATACTGCCGAAATTCCGTTGCGTCCTAACTTATTGTAGGTGGGGTCAAGTTGGGGCGTGACATTTAGTGGTATCAGAGAAAATGTTAGTTGTCAGTCGGGGTATTCTCGGAATGTGGGTAGCAGTCTTATCATGAAAGTATGTATAAAGTGAAAGAAAAGTGAAATATGTGTTTATATGATTAAGTGATTATGTGATTAAGTGACTATGTGATTATGTGATTAAACTGTTTATGTGACTAATACTTAAGTGACTTACGTGCCTTACGTGAGTTGTTGCCTATGTGTTGTTAATATTCTATAGCTTGTCTATGTGTTATAACATGTGCTAACTCTTTGAAAGTAGAATGGCGGGACGTTCGAGAACACGAGGTAGGCCTGAGGATGGTAACGAGGCACCGGGTAATGCGGCATCAGGCCGGGATCAGGGATATAACTGTATTGCCGCAGCTATGGATAGAATGTCAGAGGTCATGGCAGGGCAGGCTCAGATCTTGGCAGGGCAAGCTGCCCAGGCACAGACTATACAGACCCAGTTATAAAATGTCCAGGGATATTACCAAGGGCGTAGTGCGTTGAAAGAGTTTCTGAGGTATTTCCCACCGAGGTTTCAGGGGGAGCCAGATGATCAGAAGGCCAAGGCATGGATTAATAAACTTGAGAAAATATTTGATCCTCTTGACTATACTGATGAGAGGAAGGTTACTTTTGCAGTATACTTACTTGATGACGAGGCTGGGGAATGGTGGCGCACCATGAGATCAGATTAGGAAACTCGGGGTATTCCTTATGTTTGGGATACTTTTTTTCGGGCATCTCGGGCCAAGTATATTCCCAGGATTGCGCGTGAGTGTAGGGAGGCAGAGTTCATATCCTTGGTTTAGGGTGATTCCACAGTGGCCCAGTATAAGGCCAATTTTACCAGGTTGTCCCGGTATGCACTGGAGTTTGTATCAGACCAGGAATGTAAGACTAGGAGGTTTGTTTTGGGTCTAAGGTCTGAGATTCAGGATGCTTTGGCCTTGAATCATTATGACATGTTTTTAGAGGCCTTTGATACGGCTTCTAGGTTGGAGAAGAGGAAAGGGGAACAACTTAGTTCTGGTCAGGCCAGTAAGAGGCCATTTCAGCCGCAGGGCCAACAGGTTGGGTATAGACCTTCAGTATAGCAGGGTGGTTATAGGCCTTCGGTGCAGCAGGGTTCTTTGAGGCCAGAGGGGCAGCAGAGTTTCTTTAGGCCCTAGTTTCAACAGGGATCTTATCCGGCATAGTCACAGTATAGGCGGGCCCAGTCTCAGGGTTAGTATAGGCCCAATGTTGCGAGACCTCAGCAGTAGGCTAGTACAGCTGCTTATTCAATTTCTGGGTCTTCAGTAGGTAATGCCAGTGCTCCAACACCACATTGTACTTTTTGTGATCGTAAAGGCCATACGGAGGCCAATTGTCGAAAGAAGGCAGGGACATGTTTGGGTTGCGACAACAACCAACACAGGGCGAGGGATTGCCCTAGATATCAGGGTTTTGGGAGTCGGCCAGCAACTCAAGGTTACCACTGTAGACCTGCGCGCAGTGCGTCTCAGCAGCAGCAGGTTCAGGCTCGCGCCTACGCAGTGGATTTAGAGGAGATGCCTGAGGCAACAGCTGTTGTGGAAGGTAACTTTCTTATACTCAATCAACTTGTTAAAGTGTTGATTGATTCTGGTGCTACGCATTGTTTCATTACCCCTACTTGTGTGCAACGTGTTAACATGCAACTTAAAAGATTGCCTTATGTGGTTGAAATTAGTACTTCTTTGACTGATAAATATGTGACTGGCCTAGTATGTAAAGATTGTAAAATACACGTTAAGGGTCAGGATTTTCCTTCGGACCTTATCTTATTTCCTATCTAGGGGTATGATGTTATCTTGGGCATGGACTGGCTTTCTAAGTCTGATGCTCAGTTAAACTGTAGAACAAAGGTAGTACGGCTTCGGTTACCAGAACAGCCTGTTATTGAGGTAGCGGGGAACCGGGATGCTAAGACTAATTTTATTATCTCATCAACTAAAGCTATTAAGTTGGTGAGTAAGAGGTGTTCAGGGTATCTAGCTTATTTGATCAACAAGCCATCTGATAAGCTAAAGTTTGAGGAAGTTCCTATAATTCGGGATTATCCCAATATATGTCCCGAGGAGTTGCCAGGATTGCCGCCAAAGAGGGATATTGAGTTTGTGATTAATCTTATTCCCAGTACTCAACCTATTTTTAAATCAGCGTACCGGATGGCACCAACTGAACTTAAGGAGCTGAAAATTCAGTTGCAGGAGTTATTAGAGAAGGGATTCATTCAGTAGAGTTCTTCACCATAGGGATCACTTGTCTTATTTGTAAAGAAGAAGGATGGTACCTTGAGACTATGCATCGATTATCGTGGGTTGAATAGGGTGACCATCAAGAATAAGTTTCCTTTGCCACTGATTGACGAGTTGTTTGATCAGCTTCAGGGAACCAAAGTCTACTCTAAATTTGACTTGGGGCAGGGATATTATCAGCTTCGGATTCGTACGGAGGATGCTCCGAAGTCTGCTTTCAGGACTCGGTACGGGCATTATGAATTTGTGGTTATGCCCTTTGGACTGACTAATGCACCGGCAGCATTCATGGATCTTATGCATCGAGTCTTTCAGCCATACTTGGACCAGTTCGTGGTAATCTTTATTGATGATATCTTGGTTTATTCTAAGACTGAATCGGAGCATTAGCAACATCTACGGCTTGTCCTACAAAAGCTGCAGGAGTATCAGTTGTTTGCGAAGTTCAGCAAATGTGAATTTTGGCTACAACAGATATCTTTTCTTGGCCATATGATTACACATAATGGTATATCAGTAGATCCCACTAAGATTGAAGTGGTGATGTCTTGGAAACGGGTGGAGAATGTTTCGAAAGTTTGTAGCTTCCTTGGCTTGGCGGGTTATTACCGTAGGTTTGTGAAAGACTTTTCTAAGATTGCAGGGCCACTTTCTAAGTTAACTCAGAAACGAACCAGCTTTACATGTGATAAGAAATGTGAGAGTGGGTTTCAAGAGTTGAAAAAGAGATTGACTACCGCTCTAGTACTTGCTCTGCTAGAGGGAACCGATAACATGGTTATTTACAGTGATGCATCCAATGAGGGCTTGGGTTGTGTACTTATGCAGAATGGTCGGGTTATTGCCTATGTTACTCGAAAGTTGAAACCGTATAAGGTTAACTATCCGACTCATGATCTTGAGTTGGCAGCAGTTGTTTTCGCACTGAAAAAGTGGCGTCATTATCTGTGGGGCAGTAAGTTCGAGGTTTTCACTGATCATAAAAGTGTGAAGTACTTATTCTCACAGAAGGAGTTGAATATGCGTCAACGGAGGTGGATAGAACTTCTTGGAGATTATAATTGTTCTATCAATTATCTGCCTAGGAAGGCAAATGTTGTAGCAGATGCTCTTAGCCATAAGGCGAGTATTGCTTGTTTGGCTGTTAAATAGTGGGAGGTTCTTGAAGAAATAAGTTATTGGAGACCGGAGTTGACTCAGGTTGGGGTGATGTGTTCACATCTCCGTATTCAACATTTATTGTTGTCTTATTCCATCTAGTATTGTCTCAGATCGAGATCCTCGGATTACTTCTCGATTGTGGGAGAAACCTCAGGAGACTTTGGGTACTCAGTTGAACTTTTGTACAGCGTATCATCCACAGACCGACGATCAGTCGGAGAGGACTATTCAGATTCTGGAGGATATGCTCAGGGCTTGTGTTCTGGACTTCAGGAAGAACTGGAAGAAATATCTACTACTTTCCGAGTTTGCCTATAACAATAGGTATCAAGCGACTATTAGAATGGCACCTTATGCAGCTCTCTACGGCCGTAAGTGCCGATCACTTTTGTATTCGGATGAAGTAGGTGAGATGAAGGTTGTTGATCCGACTATTATGCCAGAACTTCTAGAAAAGATTGAGAATGTTTAGTTGATCAAGCAGAGAATACTGACAGTGCATAGTAGATTCAAGAGTTATGCTGATAAGCGCCGTTGAGATTTAGAGTTGGCAGTCGGGGATCGAGTTTTCTTGAAATAGTCTATTCAAAAGGGGTTTGGTCGTTATGGTTAAGGTGGTAAGCTGAGTCCGAGGTTTGCTGGGCCATTTGAGATTACTGGCAGGGTTGGCAAGTTGACATATCGATTGGCTTTATCGGAGAACTTCTCTAATGTACATGATATTTTTCATGTATCTACTTTGAGGAAGTATTTTTCGGATCCTTCTCATATTCTTGAACCAGAGCTGTTGCAGCTTCGTGAGAATCTAACGTATGATGAGCAGCCAATTCGTATTCTAGATCAGATAGAAAGGGAATTGCGATTGAAGAAGATTCTGATGGTCAAAGTGTTGTGGAAGCATCACGGGATTGAGGAAGCTACTTGGGAGAGGAGATATCAGATGCAGCAGTAGTACCCAGATCTGTTCCGTACAGTAAGTAAGAATTTCGAGGGTGAAATTTCTTTAAGGGGGGAGAATGTAAAACCCCAAATTTTATATTTGCATAGAATTGCGTGTTTTGACCTCTTTATGTGTTATATGAGTTAGAATGCACTAATTCTGTGATTTATATTCCTATTACCTTCTATGTGTGCATTCATGAAATTTTCATAAAAAACGGCATTGAAAATTTTATCGTCGATTTTTGTGAATAGTATTTTGAACGTACATCTGCTAAAATTTTTACACGGGTGTTTTAAACATCTTAAAACCTAGTCCTCGGATATTAATAGACCCGTGTTTGATTAAAACGGATTTTAAATCGAATTAAGAATTTTAAAGGTTTTTACACATTCTTTTACAAAAATCGAGTTTTTAATCAAGTCGGGTGTAAATGTTTGCATGTAAAACTCCTTGTCAACTAAAAATATTCTACCTAAAATAGTCTAAGTGTTAATTGCATGTGGTGAGCAAAAATAGTCAAGAAACTAAATTAAAAGATAAGAAAATACTAAAAACTAACAAAATGCTTCAACTTTGACTTTTTGTTTCTCTTGACTTTTGCTTATATAACATCAACACATACTAAAATAGCACAAAAACACACTCACACAACACACACATAGCCGAGAGGCCATAGGAGAGAAAAAGAAAGAAAAACTCAAGGTTTTCAAAGAAATTTTTCAATAGAACTTGCAATTGAAGGCCAAATCTTGTCAACCAAAGTTTGTTATTGCTTGTTGGGCACTTATTGCACATCTTTCTTGCATCATTTAACATCAAAGGTGAGAAAAAAATTATAGATCTCAAAATACAATTTTATGTCATTTTCATATAATTGCATTTTTATCCGATGAAATGTTAAAATGTTGTTAGATTGTTGGTCAGTAATGCCAAGGATCGTTTATGTGTGTTTATATAAGTTTTGAATGGTAGTAGCATGTATTTCTATTTTTCAGGTATTAAAGTTGAGTTATAACTTCAATGTTGAATAGTTGTTGTTGTGTTGGTTGGAATTGATTGTTGATAGCTTCTAAAAGTTTGTTAATTGTGGGGTAGTAATGTTGTAATGCCGAATTTTTGATTGGAATGTTGTAGCAAAATCCCAAAAAATTCAGCCAAGTGTATTGCCAAAACTAGGGTTGTTGGACTTGTTTTGGATGGCTTTTGGTTGGTTTCCGTTGGGGTAAATGTAGATGCATGTGTGGGTGAGTGATATGAAGTGGTTTGGAGGTTATCTGGTTAGTAGATTATGAGTTATGAAGTTTAGAAGTTTGTGTAGTCTTTTCTTGAAATGTTGTCTTGAATGTTGGGTAGTGTTTGGGTAGTTGATTCTTGGATTGTTGTTGATTGAGATCGGGGTTGAATGTTGGTTTAAATGCATGTTGAGTTGGATGGCCTACTTTGTCATCTAACTTAGTTGTTTCATAAATGTATAGTTGTTGATTGTTAAATGTTGTTTATTTGGTTGTTGAAATATGGTTTAATTGGTTATTGATTGTTGACTGTTGAATGCGAGAATCGGGCAACCCTCATTGTTAACTTCTCGAATTGAAATTGTTATTATTATTAAGAGCTGGGAGTCGAGCAACCCTCGTTGTTGACTTCTCGAATTGAGTCTCATTGTTGTGAGCTTTGATAATGTTGTGTACATCGGGAGGCATCTTGGGCTGTGGGCACAGTTATCATGGCTAATCCCTATCTCGCATGGGCGGAGAGGCCATGGGGTGTGGGTCTAGGTTAGGATACCTCAGGGTTGTGTCATTGGGTTTGGAGGAGTTGGTGAGCATTGAAAATGGTGAATGAAGCTTCATCAACTGGTGTATCGTATCCTTATTGTGTGTTTACTGTTATTGTTATTGTTGCACTTATAATGTTATTGATGTTCATTGTGTGTTTACTGCTCAATGGATGATTTTCAAGGGGTATAGTAAATGTTTTTAAGAGATCTATTGAATCCTCACTAGGCTTGTTTTATATAAGCTCACTCTCATTCGTTATCTGCATTCAGGTGTTATATAACAGGATTACAGGTACGTTCCTCAGGAAGCTGAGAATGTGCCTTATGTGGATGAGTCCTATGTGCCAGAGTCTTGTCTATGATATCTGAGATGTAGTTCTCTTTTGTTATCTTGTATGTTAAAACTAATTAAGTTTGTATTTACTTAGAAGTTTATGATGTATAAGATGTTTTAAAGATAGTGGTTTACATGTTGCTAGCTTAGTAGTCTTGCTTTTGGAACATGATTAGATTGCTAGACTGGTTATAATCTATTTTGGAAATGTATGATATAGCCTATGGACTGATGTCAGAACGGAGGCGTACAACTTATGAATGAACTGTTGTATGGTTGTTGAATATATATATGGAAATAGTTGTGTTGTTTATTGTTGAATTGGGTGTGGAGTGGTTGTTGATTTTGATGTTGGTTGTATGAGTTTCAAAAGAGGTTGGTTTAGAGCCTCGGTGACCAAGTTACTGTTGTTATACTGCCTGTGAAACCCCACTTTCCTGCTTATCTCGTTTTACGTACTATACCTCGTTTTGCGTGCATATGACCTGTTTATGTGCTATAGGACCTAGAAAGTTATAATTTTGATGTCAATACTCCTAATATGTGCTAAATGTGCATTCATGAAATTTTCATCAAAAACGGGATCATAAATTTTATCGTCGTCTTTTAGTGAATAGTGTTCTGGACGCACGTCCGCTAAAATTTTGAAACTGGTCTTTTTAACCCTTCAAGACCTAGTCCATAGACTTTAATAGACCTGTGATTGATAAAAATAGATTTCAAATCGGCTTAGGAATTTATTAGGGTTTTACACCACTTTTTGCGAAAAACTGAGTTTTAAGCCGACTCGGGTGGAATTCTTTGAATGTAAAACTTCTTGTCACCTAAAAATAATCCACTTGAGATATCTTGGGTGTTGCATAATTATTTTGAGCCTTGGTGAGCAATAAAATGAGTTTAAAGTCAATAAAACACAAAAATTAATTAGTTTTTATAACTTAAACTATTTTATATATTAACTATTTATGCTCACACTAGTTACACACACTCACATAACACAAAAACACATCCAATTTCACACACTAGGCCGAGAGGAAGCGGAGGAAAAAAAAGAAAGAGAATTTCAAGCTTTTTCAATCAATTTTTCAAAGAAAAACTTGGTTTTTGTCCGTAAAACTTCGCACCGACTTGGATTCTTCTTGTTGGGCATGCACTTCACGCATCCCTAGGCTTTTATCGCATCAAAGGTGAGAGAAAAATTCTAGATCTCAAAATGCCATTTTTGTGTTTTTGCATATAAATGAAGATTGAACCGTTAGAATTGTAATCTGATGTTAGATTATTGCTCCTTGCATGCTAGGGATCGTTTTATGCTAATACTACGAGTTTCTGTCGGATATAGCATAATTTTTATTTTCCGGGTATTTAATTTAGATTAAATTGTTCAAAGTTGATTTAATTGAGTTGCGTTGCTCGAAATCGATTGCCGTCGATTTCTAAATACTTGATAATTACGTGTTAGCGCTGTTGTAATGCCGAATTTTCGATTACATTGTTCGTGTGAAAATCCGGAAAATCCAGCCAAGACATCCTAGGGTTTTAGGGTTATCGGGCATGATTTGGAGGTGTTGTGGCGGATTTCCGAGAGGGCTAATGTAGTAGGTTGAATGGGTGAGTGATAGAAACTAATTTGGCAATATTTGGGTTAGTAGAATGTAAGTTATGAATTTTTGAAGTTTAGGTTGTCATTCTTTAATTTCTTGAACGATGCCTTTAGATGATTGGGTGGTGTTTGAGTGTTGAATGGTGAGTTGTTGATGAGTAATTTAGGGTTTAATTGTGTTTATAATGCATGTCCGGTTAGATGGCCTACTTTGTCATCTAACTAAGTTATTGTTGTTTAAATGATTATTGATGCTATCAATGATGTATAATTGATGATTGATTGATGATTGATTGATGATTGATTGATGATTGATGATGATTATGGAGTCTTAGTATGTGTGTGCCACCTCTCGGGCAGCGTTGGGCTGTCGGGTTGATAACGGCATGACTGCCGTAGGTTACTCCCAGCTCGCGTGACGGAGGTGTCATGGAGGGAGGGGCTAGTGAGGTACCTCGGGTGCGTGAGTAATGGAGAGTTATAAGAAGAACGGTTGAGATCGTGATGGCGTTTGGAGCTACACCAAATAGAGTATCCTTTATTGATTGGTTATATAGCTATGTGATGATATTATTATTTGTGTTATTGTGTGTTTACTGACTCAAATGATTATTCCAAGGAGTTTAGTAGACCTTGCTCGAGATCTATCGGATCCTCACTGGTCTTATGTATATAAGCTCACTCTCTATTATTGCATGCTTACATGTGTTGCAGAGCCGGATTACGGGTACGTGCCTCCTGAGAAGGAAAATGTGCCTTTCGTGGATGAGTCATATGTCCCTGAGTCTTATCCATGATTATATGTTGTTTAGTGTCATGTATATTAGCTTAATAGACTTTTATATGCTTTATGGTTCTTATTGTAATAGATGTTGAAAAGATGATGATCCAAATGATGTTAACTTACTGGCTTTCTTTTGTCTATGGTTAAGTTGTTAGATGGGTCTCAACCTATTTTTGAAATGTATGATAAGGTTGAGGTATTGTATGTTATGTTGGAACGGAGGCAGATAACGAAGACTGATTATTGTTTTTTACGGTTATGTTGTGTGTTGTTATGCTGTTGAGGAGTTGTTGTTTGTATGGTTATAGAATTGGATGTTTAATATTATTAATGAGGTTGGTTTAGAACCTCGGAAATCTATTTACTGTCGTTATGCTACCGAAATTTCGTTGCGTCCTGACTGATTGTAGGTGGGGTCGAGTTGGGGTGTGACATTTAAGTGGTATCAGAGCGCATGTTAGTTGTCAGCCGGGGTATTCTCGGAATGTGGGTAATGTTCTTAGCATGAAAGTATGTATGAAAAGAAAGAAAAGTGGATTATGTATTGGTATGATTAAATGATTAAGTGATTATGTGATTTAAGTGCTTATGTGATTATGTGATCAATTTGCTTATGTGATTGAAACTTACGTGATTTATGTGCTTTATATGAGTTTGTTGTTTATGTGTTAAAAGTTGTATATAATCTGTTTATGTGTTATAACCTGTGCTAACTCTTTGATTAGTACGATGGTCGGTAGACCGAGAACTCGTGGTAGGCCCGAGATTGTAGCTGAGGTCCCTGGTAATGTGGCACAGGGCAGTGATAGGGGTGATGGCAGGTTAGCGGCAGCAATGGCTCGGATTGCAGATTTGATGGCTGGACAGGCCCAGTTGTTAGCAGGTCAGGCTGCTCAGACTCAGGCGTTGCAGGTTCAGATACAGAATGTACAGGGTGGTAATCACGGTCGAGGTACTATGAAGGAGTTTCTGGGGTACTATCCTCCTAGATTTCAGGGAGACCCTGATGATAGGAAGGCCGAGTCGTGGATTAGTAAGTTAGAGAAAAATTTTGATTCTCTCGGGTACACTGATGAGAGGAAGGTGACTTGTGCTGTCTATTTTCTTGATGATGAGGCAGAGGAATGGTGGCGCACTGTGAGAGCCAGTTGGCAGACCCGGGGGGTTCCGTATGTTTGGGATACCTTTCTGACTGCTTTTAGGGATAAGTATGTCCCGAGGGTTGCACGGGAGAGGAGAGAGACTGAGTTCTTGTCTTTGGTACAGGGGGATTCTACTGTGGCTCAGTATGAGGCTACATTCACTAGGTTGTCCCGGTATGCACCGGAGTTTGTAGCTGTGGTGGAGAGGAAGACCCGTAGATTTATGATGGGATTGAGGCCCGAGATTCAGGATGCAATGGCTCTGAATCGCTATGATATCTTTACTGAGGCTTTTGATGCAGCTTCTAGGTTAGAGAAGAGGAAAGGGGATCAGATTGTCTCCAGTCAGCCTAGTAAGAGGCCGTATCAGCCACAGGGCCAGCAGGTTATATATAGGCCTCCAGTACAGCAGGTTGTCTACAGGCCACCAGCCCAGCAGGGTTCTTATAGGCCACAGGGTCAGCAGAGTTACTATCGGCCTCAGTTTCAGCAGGGGCCATATCAGGTTCAGACTCAGTATAGGCCAGCCCAGTCTCAGGGTCAGTACAGGCCTAGTGTGGTGAGACCTCAGCAGCAGGCTGTATCAGCTGCTTCATCAGCTTCTGGTTCTTCTAGGGGCAGTGTTAGTGCCACATCATCGCAGTGTAATTACTGCAAGCGCCCAGGGCATGTGGAGTCCGACTGCAGGGTAAAGGCAGGGACATGTTTGGGTTGTGGTAGCATCGAGCATAGGGCGAAGGATTGCCCTAGATATGCGAGGACTGAGGGTCGGGCAGCGACTCAGGGTTACCAGGGTAGGCCTACAGGCAGTGTACCACAGCAGCAGCGGGTTCAGGCTCGGGCTTATGCAGTTGATATGGAGGAGATGCCTGAAGAGACTGCAGTAGTGGAAGGTAACTTCCTTATACTTGATCAACTTGTTAAAGTGCTGATTGATTCTGGTGCTACGCATTCTTTCATTACTCCTGCTTGTGTGCAACGTGTTAATTTGCAACCTGAAAGATTGCCTTATGTGGTTGAGATTAGTACCTCTTTGACTGATAAGTATGTTACTGGCTTAGTATGTAAGAATTGTATAGTACATGTTAAGGGGCATAATTTTTCTTCGGACCTTATTTTATTTCCTATCCGGGGGTATGATGTTATTCTGGGTATGGATTGGCTTTCTAAGTATGATGCCCAGTTGAACTGTAGAACCAAAGTAGTACAGTTTCGTTTGCCAGATCAGCCAGTAGTAGAGGTAGCGGGTAACCGGGGTGCTAAGACGAGTTTTGTTATCTCAGCAACTAAAGCCGTTAAGTTGGTGAGTAAGGGGTGTTCGGGTTATCTAGCTTATTTGATCAACAAGCCATCTGATAAGCTACAGCTAGAGGAAGTCCCTATTATTCGGGAATATCCTAATGTATTTCCCGAGGAGTTGCCAGGGTTGCCGCCAGAGAGGGATATAGAGTTTGTGATTAATCTTGTTCCCGGTACTCAACCTATTTCTAAATCGGCGTACCGGATGGCACCAGCTGAGTTGAAGGAGTTAAAGACTCAGTTGCAGGAGTTATTGAAGAAGGGATTTATCCAGCAGAGTTCTTCACCTTGGGGAGCTCCTGTTTTATTTGTGAAGAAGAAGGATGGTACTTTGAGATTGTGTATTGATTACCGTGGTTTGAATCAGGTGACCATCAAGAATAAATATCCTTTGCCACTGATTGATGAGTTGTTTGATCAACTTCAGGGAGCCAAAGTCTATTCTAAATTTGATTTGAGGCAGGGGTATTATCAGCTTCGGATTCGCACGGAGGATGTTCCGAAGTCTGCCTTCAGGACTCGGTACGGGCATTATGAGTTTGTTGTTATGCCCTTTGGTTTGACTAATGCACCGGCAGCATTCATGGATTTGATGCATCGAGTCTTTCAGCCGTACTTGGACCAGTTCGTGGTGATTTTTATTGATGATATCTTGGTCTATTCTAAATCTGAATCGGAGCACGAGCAACATCTACGGCTTGTATTAGAGAAGTTGCAGGAGCATCAGTTGTTTTCCAAGTTCAGCAAATGTGAATTTTGGCTGCGACGGATTTCTTTTCTTGGCCATGTTATTACACAGAGCGGTATTTCTGTAGATCCCACTAAGATTGAATCGGTGATGTCTTGGAAGCGGCCAGAGAGTATTTCTGATATCCGTAGTTTTCTTGGCTTGGCGGGTTATTACCGTAGGTTTGTCAAGGACTTTTCAAAGATTGCAGAGCCACTATCTAAGTTGACTCAGAAACGGACTATCTTTAATTGGGATGAGAAATGTGAGAGTGGGTTTCAGGAGTTGAAAAAAGAGGTTGACTACTGCTCCAGTACTTGCTCTACCGGAGGGGACCGATAATATGGTCATTTACAGTGATGCCTCCAAGGAGGGCTTGGGATGTGTTCTTATGCAGGATGGCCAAGTTATTGCCTATGCTTCTCGGAAGTTGAAGCCTTATGAAGAAAACTATCCGACTCATGATCTTGAGTTGGCAGCAGTTGTCTTTGCACTCAAGAAGTGGCGTCATTATCTGTGGGGAAGTAAGTTTGAAATTTTCACTGATCATAAGAGTCTGAAGTACTTGTTCTCACAGAAGGAGTTGAATATGCGCCAGCGGAGGTGGATGGAGCTTCTTGGAGATTATAATTGTTCTATCAATTATCTGCCTGGAAAGGCAAATGTTGTGGCAGATGCTCTCAGCCGGAAGGCTAGTATTTCTTGTTTGGCTGTCAAGAAGTGGGAGGTTCTTGAGGAGTTTAGTTATTGGAGACCAGAGTTGACTCAGGTTGGGGTGATGTGTTCACATCTCCGTATTCAGCCTTTATTATTGTCTCAGATCAGGGAAGCTCAGCAACTTGATGTTAAACTTCAGAAAATCAAGGATCAGATCACTGATGATCAGTCTGACTTCAAAGTACATGAGGATGGTATTCTTTGGTTTAGGAACAGGGTATGTGTTCCCGATGAGCCGAGTTTGAGGCGAGGTATTTTGGAGGAAGCTCATAATTCTAAATATACTATTCATCCCGGTGGAACTAAGATGTATCGGGATTTGAAGCAACATTACTGGTGGAACAACATGAAGAGGGAGGTTGCTCAGTTTGTATCTAGATGTTTGACTTGTCAGAGGGTGAAAGCCGAGCATCAACGACCTGCAGGTTTGCTTCAGCCGTTGGCTATACCAGAGTGGAAATGGGAGCATATTACGATGGACTTTGTCTCTGGTTTGCCTAGAACACTGAGGGGTAATGATGCAGTTTGGGTTGTCGTAGATCGTTTGATGAAGACAGCTCATTTTATTGCGATGAGGATGGGAGATGAGGTTACAAAGTTGACGGGTCTCTATCTGGATCAGATTGTTAGACTTCACGGGATTCCGTCTAGTATTGTCTCTGATCGAGATCCTCGATTTACTTCTCATTTGTGGGAGAAACTTCAGGAGACTTTGGGTACTCAGTTGAACTTCAGTACCGCGTATCATCCACAGACCGACGGTCAGTCTGAGCGGACTATTCAGATTCTGGAAGATATGCTTAGGGCTTGTGTTCTGGACTTCGGGAAGAACTGGGAGAAACATCTACCACTTGCCAAGTTTGCCTATAGCAATAGTTATTAAGCTACTATTGGGATGGCACCTTTCGCAACTCTTTATGGTCGTAAGTGCCGTTCACCTTTATATTGGGACGAGGTAGGGTAGATGAAGACTATTGATCCGACTATTATGCCAGAGCTTCTAGAGAAGATCGAGAATGTTTAGTTGATCAGGCAGAGAATGGTTACGGCGCAGAGGAGGTTCAAGAGTTATGCTGATAAGCGTCGTCGAGACTTAGAGTTTGCAGTCGGAGATCGGGTTTTCTTGAGATTGTCTCCTCGTAAGGGGTTTGCTTGTTATGGTAAAGGTGGAAAGCTGAGTCTGAGATTTGTTGGGCCGTTTGAGATTACTGGCAGGGTTGGTAAGTTGGCATATCGATTGGCTTTACCGAAGAATTTCTCTAATGTCCATGATGTATTTCACGCGTCTAATTTGCGGAAATATAATCCGGATCCTACTCATATTCTTGAGCCAGAGCCGTTACAGCTTCGAGAGAATTTGACTTATGACCAGCGTCCGATTCGTATTCTAGATCAGATGGACCGAGAGTTGGGGGCGAAGAGGATTCCGATGGTTAAGGTGTTGTGGAAGCATCACGGCATTGAGGAAGCTACGTGGGAGAGACGAGATCAGATGCAGCAGCAATACCCAGATCTATTCCGTACATCAAGTAAGAATTTCGAGGGTGAAATTTCTATAAGGAGGGGAGAATGTGAAACCCCACTTTTCTGCTTATCTCGTTTTACATGTTATACCTCGTTTTACGTGCATATGACCTGTTTATGTGCTATAGGACCTAGAAAGTTATAATTTTGATGTCAATACTCCTAATACGTGCTAAATGTGCATTCATGAAATTTTCATAAAAAACGGGATCAGAAATTTTATCGTC
Source organism: Ehretia macrophylla (assembly GCA_037974665.1). Taxonomy (NCBI): domain Eukaryota; kingdom Viridiplantae; phylum Streptophyta; class Magnoliopsida; order Boraginales; family Ehretiaceae; genus Ehretia; species Ehretia macrophylla. The sequence goes on from CM075764.1 coordinate 84,542,159, forward strand.
GTCTTTTAGTGAATAGTATTTTGGACGCACGTCCGCTAAAATTTTGAAACTGGTCTTTTTAACCCTTCAAGACCTAGTCCATAGACTTTAATAGACCTGTGATTGATAAAAATAGATTTCAAATCGGCTTAGGAATTTATTAGGGTTTTTACACCACTTTTTGCGAAAAACCGAGTTTTAAGCCGACTCGAGTGGAATTATTTGAATGTAAAACTTCTTGTCACTTAAAAATAATCCACTTGAGATATCTTGGGGGTTGCATAATTATTTTGAGCCTTGTTGAGCAATAAAATGAGTTTAAAGTTAATAAAACACAAAAATTAATTAGTTTTTATAACTTAAACTATTATATATATTAACTATTTATGCTCACACTAGTTACACACACTCACATAACACAAAAACACATCCAATTTCACACACTAGGCCGAGAGGAAGAGGAGGAAAAAAAAGAAAGAGAATTTCAAGCTTTTTCAATCAATTTTTCAAAGAAAAACTTGGTTTTTGTCCCTAAAACTTAGCACCGACTTGGATTCTGCTTGTTGGGCACTCACTTCACGCATCCCTAGTCTTTTATCGCATCAAATGTGAGAGAAAAATTCTAGATCTCAAAATGCCATTTTTGTGTTTTTGCGTATAAATGAAGATTGAACCGTTAGAATTGTAATCTGATGTTAGATTATTGCTCCTTGCATGCTAGGGATCGTTTAGTGGTAATTCTACGAATTTCTTTCGGATATAGCATAATTTTTATTTTTTGGGTATTTAATTTAGATTGAATTGTTCAAAGTTGATTTAATTGAGTTGCGTTGCTCGAAATCGATTGCCGTCGATTTCTAAATACTTGATAATTACGTGTTAGCGCTATTGTAATGCCGAATTTTCGATTACATTGTTCGTGTGAAAATCTGGAAAATCCAGCCAAGACATCCTAGGGTTTTAGGGTTATCGGGCATGATTTGGAGGTGTTGTGGTGGATTTCCGAGAGGGCTAATGTAGTAGGTTGAATGGGTGAGTGATAGAAACTGATTTGGCAATGTTTGGGTTAGTAGAATGTAAGTTATGAATTTCTGAAGTTTAGGTTGTCATTCTTTAATTTCTTGAACGATGCCTTTAGATGATTGGGTGGTGTTTGAGTGTTGAATGGTGAGTTGTTGATGAGTAATTTAGGGTTTAATTGTGTTTATAATGCATGTCCGGTTAGATGGCCTACTTTGTCATCTAACTAAGTTATTGTTGTTTAAATGATTATTGATGCTATCAATGATGTATAATCGATGATTGATTGATGATTGATTGATGATTGATGATTATTATGGAGTCTTGGTATGTGTGTGCCACCTCTCGGGCAGCGTTGGGCTGTCGGGTTGATAACGGCATGACTGCCATAGGCTACCCCCAGCTCGCATGACGGAGGTGTCATGGAGGGAGGGGCTAGTGAGGTACCTCGGGTGCGTGAGTAATGGAGAGTTATAAGAAGAACGGTTGAGATCGTGATGGCATTTGGAGCTACACCAAATAGAGTATCCTTTATTGATTGGTTATATAGCTATGTGATGATAGTATTATTTGTGTTATTGTGTGTTTACTGACTCAAATGATTATTCCAAGGAGTTTAGTAGACCTTGCTCGAGATCTATCGGATCCTCACTGGGCTTATGTATATAAGCTCACTCTCTATTATTGCATGCTTACAGGTGTTGCATAGCCGGATTACGGGTACGTGCCTCCTGAGGAGGAAAATGTGCCTTTCGTGGATGAGTCATATGTCCCTGAGTCTTATCCATGATTCTATGTTGTTTAATGTCATGTATATTAGCTTAATAGACTTTTATATGCTTTATGGTTCTTATTGTAATAGATGTTGAAAAGATGATGATCCAAATGATGTTAACTTAGTGGCTTTCTTTTGTCTATGGTTAAGTTGTTAGATGGGTCTCAACTTATTTTTGAAATGTATGATAAGGTTGAGGTATTGTATGTTATGTTAGAATGGAGGCAGATAACGAAGACTGATTATTGTATATTACGGTTATGTTGTGTGTTGTTATGCTGTTGAGGAGTTGTTGTTTGTATGGTTATAGAATTGGATGTTTAATATTATTAATGAGGTTGGTTTAGAACCTCGAAAATCTATTTACTGTCGTTATGCTGCCGAAATTCCGTTGCGTCCTGACTGATTGTAGGTGGGGTCGAGTTGGGGCGTGACACTGCCGAAATTCCGTTGCATCCTGACTGATTGTAGGTGGGTCCAAGTTGGGGCGTGACACTTTTTTTTGTACTACTTTTATTTATTATTATGTCTGAGTAGAGCTATTATCTAGGGGAGGATATTGTAAATAATGGTCTTTTAATATATGATCTCGGATTCAGTTTATTTAACTCAATTGCAATATATGGCTTGCTTTAATTCAGTATTGCCTTTCATACGTAATGCTTTTAAGTAGATGTTATGATTGCTTTACTTTTGTGCCATATATCCATGCTTTAATAGTAAATCAATAGCTAAACAACCTTAGATTCCATGAGATTATAGGTTATTCCATAGCTCTAGACTAGTAAGGAGATGTTGATTACTTAGTTAAAACTAACCTTTTACGCCAGGTTGCAAGGACAGATCCATTATCTATTTCACAATAGAAATGGGAATACATTACTATGGACTTCGTGACTGATTTGCCGTGGACTTCAAGGGGTTATGATGCAGTTTGGGTTGTTGATCGGTTGAAGAAGTCTTCTCATTTTATTTTTATGAATAAACAAGATGACATTGGGAAAATAGCTAATCTTTACATTACTAACATTGTGAAACTCCACAGGGTGCCAGGAAGCATAGTGTCAGATATAGATCCCCGATTCATATCTCGCCTCTGCTAGAAGTTACAATTGTCGATGGGAACCAAACTGAGCTTTAGTACTGCCTGTCATCCGCAGACAGATGGTCAATTTGAGCAAACTATCAGAATTCTAGAGGATATGCTTCGAGCTTGTGTTCTCGACTTTGGGAAAAGCTGGGAGAAATTCTTACCTCTAGCGGAGTTCGCCTACAACAATAGTTATCAATCTACTATAGGTATGGCTCTTATGAGGCTTTTTATGGTCGTAAAGGCCGATCTCCTTTGTATTGGGATGAGGTAAGAGAAATGAGAACAATTGATCAAACTATGTTACCTGAGATGGTAAAGATGATTGATAATATCTACCTCATTCGCAAAAGAGTGCTCACAGCCCAGATCGTCGGAAAAGCTATGTTAATAGACACCATCGAGACTTAGAGTTTGCCGTGGGTGATCAGGTTTTCTTGAAAATCTCTCCCCAAAAGGGTTTAATTCGGCATGGAAAAGGTGGCAAGCTTAGTCCTAGATTTGTGGGACCATTTAAAATTACTGAAAGAGTTGGTCATTTGGCTTATCGACTTGTTTTGCCTCTACATTTGGCCAAATTGCACGATACCTTCCTTGTCTCTATGTTAAGGAAGAATCATCCTGATCCTTCACATATTCTTGAGCCAGAGCTGTTACAAATTGGTAAATCTTTGAGTTATGAAGAGAAGCCAATTCGTATTGTAAATCAAAAGGTTCAAGAGCTCCGCACTAAAAGCATTCCAATGGTGAAAGTTCTATGGAATCATCACAGGATTGAGGACGCTACTTGGGAGAGAGAGGATCAGATAAAGCATCAGTATCCAGAGTTGTTTGCAGAATCATGTAAGGAATTGCGGGGATGCAATTAGTTTAAGGGAGAGAGGGTGTGATGGCCGAGCCTGGAACAAATTTTGAAGTATTTTATTTAATTTTTCTGACTTCATATTTGAATTAAATGACATATTTATAGTGTTCGTTCATCGAAATAAATATTGCATTGCATGTAGGGAGCACAAATTAGAGTAAATTAAGTAGACTTTTTGTTGGGCCTTTTATTAATCAAGCTTTGCAATGGGCTTTCTAGTGGATCTATTTGATTTTTTTCTAAGCCCAAAACCTTAGCCATTAGTCCATAACACATAATATATACACATATAGCTACATATTATACAAAGAAAAAAAAACATACTAGCAAAGGCACCAAACCCGTCGATAGGCAGAGAAGGAAAAGAAGAGAAATGTTTGGGGCTTTTACAATCTTGTGCTAAATCAAGCTTGTTCAAGTGAATCAAGACCATTTCCAAGCTTTATCCTAGCATCTTCTAGCTTCTATTGGGTGAGGGAATGCATCTTGTGTGGTATTTTTATAGTTTCTAGCTTTGTGTAATTTTTTTGATATTGTGTAGAGAAGAAGTATTGAAGCTATAAATGCATGAAATGCTAGTGTAGAAGTGTGTAGAGTATACTTTTAGTGTTATTATGCATGTGTAGCTAAAGTTTATATTTATTCTTGCAAGTGATTTATTGGAGAAGATAATGAATAGTAATTTTCTTTAAAGTTTATAATTAAAAGCTCATATGGTTATTGTATTGCTTAAATGAGATATTATATGTGCTATTATACTCAAATAAATGTATAAACTAGCTAGATATTGGTTGTAGCTTGATAGGTGTGTATGTGTGTGTTAGGGTTGAGTATGTGTACTCGGCCCATTAGGCTTAGGAGCCACGGCAGTCCACTGTTATGGCCTTTTCTTCCCTTACCTTTGTCCCGAGCAAGCTATAGTGTGTTAATTTTGGTGCCATGTGAAAATGAGATGTTTTGCTAAAAAGGGGCTTTGTGTAACTTGAGTTGTTTTAAGTGTTAGTTAAGTTTAGATGTATTTGTATGGCTAGTCTAGGATTGGAATTAACTGTGTGAATGTTAAATGAGTTGAATGTTAGTTATATGAGAGTAATCGGAGATGTAGAGAATGAGAGAATACATGAGTACATAGCCTTGAATTGAATATAAATGTGTTTATCATGTGTAGTAAATGATTGTTTGAGTTATATTGATCTAGAACATGTTTATTTGTTGTTTAGAATATTAAAGCTTATATGCGAGGACAACTTCTTTTGTTGTCCTCAATGTGTGATATCGGAAGGTGTGAATATTACTTATTAAATGTTACTTCATAGTATCGTATCGAGGGTTGCGCAACAATTACTTTCGAGACAGATATGATAAGCCTCTCTGGGAGGCGTCGGGCTTGCTAGGGTTGGTCACTCTAGCTCCGCTTTCTATTCCCTCACTCGCCTGGTCTGGAGATTGCCAAAAGGTGTTGGGTCGTAGATATTGGATACATCCGGAGTACCTATTGGAGTTTAGGATGCCGACTTATCGTGGTTGGATCGTGCTTGTGATTGAGATCGTGATCGGGATCGGCAGTTATGTGGAGTGATAAGGGTTCTTGAATTGTATCCTTTTAAATGTGTGATTTAGCTTATTGTTTACTTGATTATCTTATGTTCTTATCGGTTAAACGTCTTGTCTACTTGCATTCCACAAAAATGATTTCAAATAACCGTCGGTTAACTATCCCCTCAATCGTTGAGCATAATGGTTTTGCTTACCCTCTTTATCTAACAATGTTTCAGGAGAGACGGAGATTGAGTGTCAATTGATTGTTAAGGAGGAAGAAGTTCAAGTGGACTTGTTTCCTTGATTGTGATTGCTTGAGGTTGGAGTGCTCTTATGGCTTGTGTGGTCGGCTTATTTCTTGTATGTATGAATGATTATGTTGAATGACTGTAGCTATTTTGATACCTTTAAGGTCTTGTATGTATTTAGTTATGAAAGGGTTGTAATATTAAAGTTAGAAGTTAATGTTTTAGTAATGGCATGTAATAACTTTCCAAATGCTTTAGTGGTTTGGTATCTAGCTTAGTAGTATACATGCTTTAAATTGTTTAAGTAACAGTAAAGCCTAGACTACTATATGAACTTAAAATGGCAAGTCAGATGAATGAAGGATGCTCGTATATTGTGGTATATTATTGTCTTGTATGATTTCTTCTGAGTGCAAGTATTCAGTTAGTCCACGGTACAGAGGAAACTTTGTCCGTTTGTCAGGTCCGACTTGACCTATAGCGTGGGGTTAGGTCGGGGCGTGACACCAATAACCTTGGGAATGGCAACAATGGTAATTGTGGCAATAAGAATGGTAATGGCAATGGTAGTAGTGATCCGTTAGAGAGGTTTCTGAAATATGGACAGCCTAGGTTCCAGGGGGAACCTGATGACAAGAAGCAAAGGCTTGGTTGAGGAGAATTGAGAAAATCTATAATGCTCTTGACTATACTAAAGAGAGAAAGATCACATTTGCAATATTCTTGCTTGATGGTGATGCTGAACAATGGTAGAGGACGGTAAAACTGTGATGGGAGCTTCAGAACACTCAGTACTTGTGGGCTAATTTCGTAAAGGAATTCAGAGACAATTATATCCCGAAGATTGCTTGAGAAATGAGGGAAGAATAATATATGTCCCTTAAGTAGAGTAACATGACCGTTGCACAGCATAAGACCACATTTAATAGATTGTCTCATTATGCTCCTGAGCTAGTTCAATCTACCGGGAGAAGGATTCGAAGGTTTGTTTAAGGTTTGAGGCTCGAGATTCAGAATAGTTTAGCCCATTTCTAGTTCTCTACATATAGTGATGCCCTCAATGCAGCATCTAGGGTTGAGAAGAGAAAAGGTGAAGTTAGAGCTGAATCTAGTCAGCAGAACAAGAGACCGTTCCAGGCCCAGAGTCAGTAGAGATCATACAAGCCTCAGACTCAGCAGAGGTTGACTCAGACTCAGGGCTAGTTTAGGCCGATTGTTGTGAGGACACAATAGAGTGGTTCAGTGGCTTCATCAGCTCGGAGTTCCTCAGGTAATAGTACTGCTACTCTAGCTCTATATTGTACTTACTGTAAACGTAAAGGCCACCTGGAGTTTAACTATTGGATGAAGATGGGAAAATGTTTGGGATGTGGTCGTGATCAACATAAGGTTAAAGACTACCCAAAATGGTAGAAGATACAAGGGCAGATGACAGCCAGAAGTATTCAGGGCAGGCCTACAAGCAATGCACCCCCTCAGCAGCGTGTGCAGGCATGAGTATATGCCATTGATCAAGAGGAATTGCCCGAGGCAGCAGTAGTGGTTGAAGGTAACTTTTTAATTCTCAATCAATTGGTTAAAGTATTGATTGACCTCGGTGCCGCCCATTCTTTTATTATACCCCCTTGTGTGCAACATGTTAATATGCCAATTAAGGATTTGTCTTATAAAATTAAAATTAGTACACCTATGGACACTAAATTTGTGATGGAGTTAGTATGCAAAGCATGTAAAATTCAAATTAAGGGCCAAGAATTTCCCGCCGACCTTATCTTACTTCTTATCCAAGACTATGAGATTATTTTGGGTATGGATTGGCTTGCAAAGTATAATGCACAGTTGAATTGTAGAACAAAAGTTGTGAAGTTTCAACTACCAGGTCAACCAGTGGTTGAAGTGGCGGGGAATCGAGATTCTTCAAGGAGTTTTATTATTTCTTCAACTAAAGCTATCAAGCTTGTAAGAAAGGGATGTAAAGGATATCTTGCTTATTTGATTAATAAGCCATCGAATAAGTTGAAGTCGGAGGAAGTTCTAGTAGTTCAGGAGTATCCAAATGTATTTCCCAGGGAGTTGCCCGGATTGCCACCGGAGAGGGAGATATAATTTGTGATTATTGTGCTACCAAGTATACAACCTATTTCTAAAGCACCGTATCGTATGGTACCCGCAGAGCTTCAAGAGTTAAAAACATAGTTGTAGTGATTATTAGAGAAGGGTTTCATTCAGCTGAGTTCATCTTCGTAGGGAGCACCTGTGTTATTTGTGAAAAAGAAAGATGGCACCTTGCAGTTGTGCATTGATTATCGGGGGTTGAATCAGGTAACAGGCAAGAACAAATATCCTTTACCGCTTATTAATGAACTATTTGACCAGTTGCAGGGAGCTAAAATCTATTCCAAGTTTGACTTGAGACATAAATATTATCAGCTCCGTATTCGTAAAGAAGATATGCCGAAATCTTCATTCCAAACTCGGTATGGGCATTACAAATTTATAGTTATGCCTTTCGGATTAACTAATGCACCTGCTATATTTATGGATCTCATGCATCATGTGTTTCAACCTTACTTAGATCAGTTCCTGGTGATCTTCATTGATGATATTTTGGTGTATTATAAGACTGAATCCGAGCATGAACAACATTTGCATCTCTTCACCAACATCAACTGTATGCAAAGTTCAGTAAATGTGAATTCTGGTTGCAGCAAGTATCTTTTCTGGTCCATGTGATTTCTCAACAGGGAATTACTGTAGATCCCGTAAAGATTAAGGTTGTTATGTCTTGGAAAGGACTGGAGAATATGACCGAGGTACATAGCTTCCTTGGATTAGCGGGTTATTACTGCACATTTGTAAAAGACTTTTCAAAGATTGCAGGACCACTTACTAAGCTTACTCAGAAGAGAACCAGCTTTTTGTGGGATGAGAAATATGAGAATGGTTTCCAAGAACTGAAAAAGAGATTGACTACAACTCCAATACTTGTTTTGCCTGAGGGAACGAAAAATCTTATTATTTATAGTGATGCATCTAAAGAAGGTTTAGGTTGTGTGCCTATGCAGAATGGATAGGTAATTGCTTATGCTTCTCGAAAATTAAAACCATATGCGGAGAATTATCCGATGCATGATTTGGAGTTGGCGGCCATAATGGTTGCACTAAAGAAATGGTGTCACTATCTTTGGGGTAGTAAGTATGAAATCTATACGGACAACAAAAGTTTGAAGTATTTATTTTCTCAAAAGGAGTTGAATATAAGGCAAAGGCGATTGATGGAGCTCCTTGATAATTATAATTACACCATCAATTATTTACCGAAAAAGGCTAATGTTGTAGCTGATGCTCTTAGCCAGAAGACAAGCATTGCAAGGTTAATAGTTAAAGAATGGGAATTGCTTGACGAAGCTAGTTTCTGGAGACCAGAATTAACTCAAGTTGGGCTATTGTGTGCACATTTGTAAATTCAGCCATTACTATTGTCTCAGATTCGAGAAACTCAGCAACTTGATCAACAGCTTTAGAAAATCAAAAATCAAATTAAAGACGGTAAGTCTGACTTCAAGTTGCATGATGATGGTGTATTGCTGTTTCGGAACAAGGTGTGTGTTCCTAATGATCCAAATTTGAGGAATAAGATTCTTAAAGAGGCTCACAATTCTAAGTATACCATACATCCAGGTGGAAACAAGATGTATCGGGATTTGAAGCAGTATTACTGGTAGAATAATATGAAGAGGGGTGTTGCTAAGTTTGTGTCTTGGTGTTTGACTTGTCAATTGGTTAAAGCAGAGCATCAACGACCAGCAAGTTTACTTCAACCGTTGTCAAAACCTGAATGGAAATTGGAGCATGTTACGATGGATTTTGTCACAGATTTGCCAAGGTCACTGAGAGGATTTGATGCAATATGGTTTGTGATTGATAGATTAACAAACACTTCTCATTTTATTCCGATGAATAAGCATGATAGTCTTAAAACATTGGCGGATCTCTATGTTTCTAATATTGTGAAACTTCATCGGGTACTGGTGAGTATTGTATCTGATCGAGATCCTCGGTTTACATCCCGATTCTAGCAGCGTCTGCAGACAACAATGGGTACAAAATTGAACTTCAGTGCGGTATATCGTCCTCAAATAAATGGCCAGTTAGACATAACTATATAGATCTTGAAAGATATGTTGAGAGCTAGTGTGCTGGACTTTGGGAAGAGCTAGCAGAAACATTTGTCGTTGGCCGAATTTGCCTATAACAATAGTTACCAAGCTACTATTAGGATGGCTCTATATGAAACTTTGTATTGACGAAAATGTTGATCACCTTTGTATTGGGATGAAGTGGGGGATATGAAAGTTATTGATCCAACTTTGATGCTAGAACTTCTAGAAAAGATTGAGAATGTACATCTTATTCAGCAGAGGATACTTACAGCACAGAGTAGATAGAAAAATTATGCCGATAAACGGAGACGAGATTTGGAGTTTGAGGTTGGTGACTGTGTCTTCTTGAAAATATCTCCTCGCAAAGGCTTTGTACAAAAAGGTAAGGATGGTAAGTTGAGTTCAAGGTATGTTGGACCTTTTGAAATTGTTGACAGAGTTGGCAAATTGGCTTATCGTTTGGCCTTACCACTGAGTTTCTCCAAGATTCATAATGTCTTCCATGTGTCGATGCTGAAGAAATACAATCCAAATCCTTCTCATATATTAGTTATAGAGCCGTTGCAGCTTTGTGAAAATTTGTCTTATGAGGAACGAACAATCTGTGTCCTAGATTAGAAGGATCGAGAGTTGTGAACGAAAAAGATTCCTATGGTAAAGGTATTGTGGAATCATAATGGTATAGATGAATCAACTTGGGAAAGACGAGATCAGATTGAGCAGCAGTATCCAGAGTTATTCCGAATAGCAACTAAGAATTTCGAGAACAAAATTGCTTTAAGGGGGGAATGATGTGAGACTCGAACATGGACTTTATGTGTTTATTTATTTTAGTACATAATATGTGCATTTATATGATTTTCATAGAGTTATTAAGTGAAATGTGCATTTAAAGTCTATTTGCCAAGCATTTAGTTGACTTTTCATTTTCTTTGACCAAGCTAGGGTATATTTGTAAATATAAGTCAAAACCTTGCCCAAATTAATCTTCAACACTCTAGATATTTTGCTAGAAGGTTAAACTTGTAATTAGAATCCAAATACATGCCTAAACTAGTCTTTTGCCCATTTGAAGATATTTCATCTTCCATTGACCACCTTTGACTTCTACACTTATGCATATATTACACAAAACAAAGCCAAAAAACACACAAAAAAGATCTAGTTCAGCCATGAGAGAGAGAGAGAAGGTGAGAAATAGTAAACCCTTGAATTTTAATCTTTTTTTAAGAAGAAAAAGGAGATTGAAGGCCATTGGAACAAAATTGAAGCTTGTTCTTGCCTAACCTAAGCCTATTCTATTTATTTCTAGCATTTTTATCCACAAAAGGTGAGGGGATTTTTACATCTTAACATTAAAGTTGAGGTATATTTTATGAACTTGAATATATATGTTATATATTTTTGTATATGCATGAGATTCTTGTTATATAGGGCCTTGAGCACAACATACTTGAATTTTAGCTTGAATGAACCATAGATTGTTGTAGCTTGCTATTATGTGTTGTATATTGAGTTGTATAGCTAAATATGAGTTGAATCTTTGGTTCATAGCTTGTATATGAAGGTCATAAATATGTACATAGGTTCATAACATGATTTTAGTGGCTTGAAGGCAAGAATGGTTGAGTTAGCATGAAATGTGTGTTTGCTGAAAATTTTCCAGAAAAGGTGTAATTGTTGTATTTAGCTTATTAATCTTGTTGTAGGCTTGATTTTGCTAATGTTATGCATTTATATGGTATTATAGTTGTCTAATATGTTGGTGGTGCTAAGTTTGAGCTTTTGTATGGCCTATTAAGTTGGTTAATTGATGGTAAATGCTAGATGTCAAGTATTATTAATTGTTGTTAAAGTGTAGCTAAGGGTTGTTTGAATTCAATTTTAATAGAGTTGTGTTTATGCTCAAGTTTGGTGTCTAGTAATGTTAGAAACGGCTCAAGGATAAGAGTGTTTGTTTAAGATTAGGTGACCTACTTTGTTACCTAATCAATGTATTTCTAAATGGTAGTGAAGTGTTGAAATGTTGAGTGTTGAAATGTTGAAATGTTGAAATGTTGAAGTGTTGAAGGGCAACCTACTTTGTTGTCTTCTCGAAATGTTAAATGTGAATGTTTATGTGAGGCATGGTAGTGTTGTGTCACCTCGGACAGTATTCGACTGCCGAGTTGCATTGGCACGACTACTGTGTTCTATCCACTATCTTGTATTGACGGAACATGTTCATGGGGTGTAGGTCTAGGTTTAGGTACATCCGGATTGTATCAATGGGAGAGATAAGAAGTCGGTAGAGTTCGTGATGGTGGTATAAGGGGCGACATCAATAAATGTTAGTGTATCATTTCTTGATTGTTATAAAGCTTTGATATTACTTGAGTTGATTGCTCTTAATGTGTGTGTTGTTTCCAAAGCACGTTTTCAAAAGGGCTTTGAAAACTAAATGTTTTTCAAAACCTTCCCTTTATTCTCCTTCATTGAGCTTGTGGAGCTCACCCCGTTTGCTAACATTTCAGGTGAGCCCGAGGCAGAGTATGTGTAGTACGTGCCTCAAGAAAATGTGGATGAGTTTGAGGCTTGAGTTGCTTGTTGGTTGATGTTTATATTATCATGAAGTTGTATATGTAATAGAGACTTTATTGAAATATGTAATATGTTAAGTTGCTTACTTTTAAAGTTTGGAAGTTTGAAGGACTTTTATTGTAATGTTTAAGTTCCCTTAGCCATGTATGTAATGCTAGCCTTATGATGGTCCATTTTGAATTATGTACCATATGACCATATTTAAAGTAAGTGTGACGGATGGCTAGGTACATTTTTTTGTATGTTGAAAGGTCTAAGTTATGTAGTGTATAGTTCTTTTGGAGGTTGAATGAATGTTGTACAGGTTTATATATCCAAAGTGTCATGTTTCAAAAGTCATAATGCAAAAATTCCGTCGCGTCTTTACTTGGTCCTAGGCAGGGTCAGGTTGGGGCGTGACAAAGTGCGTATTATCTCATCTTTAATTGTTCCAAGCACTTCTACCATGTATAAATGAGGAATCTTTGTCCATAGTAGTAACTCTTGTACTTTAGACCCTCTGGTTGCCACACCACTTTTTTTAGAAGTTAAAGACATCAAAACCAAGGACAAGATCTTTCCTAGACAAGTCTGAGTCGTAAATACAATGCTTAATGGAAAACAGTTTTCCATTTACTGCCTTGAACAACTTGCAGCAAGGTTCCTATCATTCGGGTAACAAAACACTTGGATTCGTGATCGATGATGTTGCTCCTGTATCAAGAAGGGCAATTACAAAGATAGGTTTTCCATATTTTTCAGGAAGAATGTAGATCTTGGCTAGTGGATACAAAGTTGATGTTAATCTAAACGCCTAGATTTCTTCGATTTCCTCTGTGCAGTATGGCTCCAACATGTGTATGCCAAAGGGAACGAAATCATCATTGATTCCTTTTTCCTCTAGAGAAGAGTCTTCAAAAATTTCGTCAGAGTATTCATCTACCATGCCCAAAATTATTTCATCCGTCGACACGAGAGAATAATAATTCAACATTTGCTTTATCAAGGCTTTCAACATGCGCGAGATGATTGACCTGTTTTTCTCTCATTCTCCTATTGGGGTACTGTTTTGCATAGTGGCCTCTCTGCTTACAGATATAACATCTGTCTAATTTCTTGATCCTTGCTTTCTTTTCTTTCAGAAGAATAGGGATGGCAATGGTTAGGGTTTTAACCAAAATCAATGAGTATCCAATTCGATAACAAGAGCGATGGGTTATGTGTTAGGTTTTGATTTTTATAAACGATAACCGATGGGTAATTCAATAAGTTTTGGTTATAGAATTTTTAAAAAACCGAAACCGATTATAATTTATTAGAAATATATATATATAATGATATGTAGAAGCTCTTAACATAAAAACTGTTAGCCTAAAAGGGCTTCATCTAGAATTTTGATGGTAACTCAATCTTAAATGAATATTTGATTACTGACTAATCTTATTGTTTCATGAGATATTTGTAAAAGAAGAAAGTCAAAGGTACTTTGTACATATAAAGTAGGAATCATTCATATGCACCAAGGAAGATCTTGAAGAGGCAACCTTGAAGATCTCACTAATGAAAACTAAAGAATGAAGAGGGAATCACAAGGAAGGAGAAGTGGCGACATAAGAGGTACCAGCTAATTATTTGTCAAATGACTTTGAAATGCTCGGTAAAGCTCAAAAGTGTCTTCCCTTTGAAAAAGCCTTTTAAGTTGACTTGAGAAAATCATTTGGAGTTTCTAAAATAATTTTAAAAAGTTTTTTTTAAAGAAATATTGAGCATGTTCTTGAACTTAAAAAGGTTTTTAAAGGGTATTACTTGGCTTGTCTAAGTAGTGCAAACCAGTCAAGCAATGTCGGACGAGTTCCTCAACCATCATTACTCAACCGGCTCTTCCAGACCATGTCGATCAAGGAAAGACGGACGAGCCCTTTAACCGGCATCACTCAACCGACTCTTCCAGACCATGTCGGTCGAGGAAATCCGGGCGAGACCATCAATTGGCCTATCAACTGGCTTTTGAAAATATAGTCATTAGAAATCCATTAAAAGAGGTTTCTATATATTTTCAAATACACCACTTGTAAAATTTACCTCTTTAACTACAAGCAATTACTCTATAACTTTCGTATCATCAAAACACATTGCTTGAACATTTATTGAGCTTTAACTTGTAAATCATTGAGCATTCAAAAGAGCTTTGAATTGTATCCATTCATTCTTAAAGAGAGATCATTGTACTCAATATTTATTACATTCTTGATGTGAGATAAACACAATAGACCTATAGCTTTGCGAGATTCATTGCATAGGGAGTGTTTGAAACCTTCTTTGTAGATTCAAAGAAGTGAAGAGGCTTTTATTACTCTTGTAGAGTCAAAAGGTCTTGTATTATTGGTTTGTGTTTCACCAACTTGTGAATGAGCACTACTAGTAGAGCTAGTAGAAATCTTAAGGGGAGAAGACCTTAGGTGGTGGAGTAGATTAGCGAACCACCCTAAAATCGACAATTTCATCTCTTTCTCTCTTCTCTCCTTACCTCTTTATATTCGCGCATGCATTGTATTTGTTAAATTTCTTGATAGAATCAACTAGTCAAAAGCATATTCGAAAAAGTAGTATAATTGCCCCTACATCCTAATTCACTTCCTTTTAGGATAATTTGATCTAACAAGTAGTATTAGAGCTAGGGCGTTACATATAGTTTAACAATTAGTATAGTTAAGATATGGAAAATACTACTACATCTCCTTACATGGAAAGATATTCAACTAATAAGCCTCCATTTTTCACAAGTACTAATTTTTTTTATTGGAAGAATAAGATGAAGACCTATATTCAATCGGTTGATTACTCTCTTTGGAGGATTGTAGAAGAAGGTCATTTTGTTCCAATCAAAATCACAGAGATTGAAAATGAAGATGGTAGCAAGTTCAAAAAGAAGACTCCAAAAACCAAAGATGAGTTTGATGAAAATGATATGGTCATGTTGACCAAGAACTCAAGAGCAAAGAACATTCTATATTGTGCCCTCAATGAAATGGAGTGTGGCCAAGTCAATGTGCATCGGCTCATGAAATATGGGAGCTTCTTAAGCAATCTTCTCAGAGAACAACTCAAGTCAAAGATACAAAGATTAGTTTGTACATTTATGAGTATGAACTATTTCAGATGAAGTATGGAGAATCACTAAATAAGATGCATCAAAGGTTTGCAAAAATCATCAACAACCTTAATGCTCTTGGCAAATCCTATTCAAATGAAGAACTCAACTGAAAAATTCTTCTTGCGCTACCAAAGGAATACAAGCCAAAAGTAACATCAATTAGAGAGTCAACAAATCTCTCAAATTGAAGGTACATGAGCTAATATGCAATCTTGAAACCAAAGAACTAGTCCTCAATCAAGATAGATTAAGAGATGATGAAGAAAAGAAAGCAAAGAATTCACTTGCTCTCTTGCATCAAAAACTCATTCAAGTGATGAAGATGAAGGTGAAAATGAAGATGATGATGATGAAATGGCCTTACTTGCAAAGAACTTCAAGAAATTCTTGAAATACAAGAAAATAAGAAGAATAACTTCATCAAGCAACAATTTTAAGTAGAAAGGCAAAGACAAAACAAAAGAAGAATCAAGATGCTTCAATTGCAACAAACCGGGACATATGAAAGCAAATTGCCCAAAGTTAATCAAATCCAAATGAGGAAAAACTATGAAGGAAAATTTTATTGAAGAAGATATCTCAACCGATAGAGAAAGTAAAAAGAAAGAAGAAGTAACCAACATTGTATGCCTTATGAAAAAAGAGGATGATGAGATATGTTTTTCGTCACGTTCTTGTTCTAGTTATTCTTCTAGCTCCACATCATAACATAATGATGAATATTCATTTGAAGAATTACAAAACGAATTCTCAAAAAAGCATGACAACTTTTCCATTGCTCTTTCAAAAATCAAAGAACTTCAAAAAGAAAAAGATGATTTGAAAACTGAAAATGCGAAACCTGAAAAAGAACGTGATTGTGCACATAACAAGGCTCTTCAATACTACAATGAGAAAGAAGAATTTCAAGCAAAAGTTGAAAGACTTGAAAAAGAAGTCCAAAGTTTAAATGAGAGTTTAGCAAAATTTATAAAAGGAAAAGAAACTTTGGATAAAATGTTTGGTTCCCAAAAATTGGCTTTTGATAAAAGTGGCATCGGTTATGAACCATTTACAAAACAAAAATCTTTCAAAAGCTACTTTATAAAAGCATCTACTTCTTCAAATGAAGCTTCAACATCAAGAGGATTTCAAAAAGTATGCACATATTGTGAAAGACATGGGCATAATGCATCACATTGTAGGTATAGAAACATGGTAGGTAGAGATGCTAGAATTCCTTCTTGGCTTAAATCCAAATGGGTTATTAGATGTGTTAGGCTTGAAACTAATACATAAGGACCCAATAAAACTTGGAAACCTAAAAAGGACAACATGTGTATGCCTTTATGTATTTAGGTTCCTCTAAGAATCAAGTATGAAAGAAGTTGGGTCATTAATAGTGGATTCTCAAAACACATGACAAGAGATTTATCCCTCTCCTATGAGCTCAACAAGAAAATCGAAGGAAAAGTGAGCTATGGAAACAACGGAAAAGGTAAAATCATTGGAAGAGGTAGCATTGGTAATGTTCGTTTAATCTTTATCCATAATGTGCTACTTGTGAAAGGATTGAAACACAATTTGTTTAGTATGAGTCAATTTTGTGACAATGGGTATAGAGTTGAATTCAAAGTTGCATGTTGCATTGTATATGATAACTCAAACAAAGTGTTATTTGTTGTAAATAGACATGATAATGTTTTTGCTATTAATTTCGAGGATCTTACATGCCAAAATATTAATTGTTTGATAGCTATGAATGAAGACTCTTGGTTATGGCATATAAGATTAGGACATGCAAGCATGAACTTACTTACCAAACTTTTTAGAAAAGAGCTTGTAAAAGGTTTACCTAAAGCAAAATTTGAAAAAGATCATTTATGTGATGTATGTCAACTTGGGAAACAACATAGGACATCTTTTAGACCCAAAAACAAAGTAACTACATCTAAAGCATTACAAAAAATTTATATAGACATTTTTGGACCAATGGATATGGCTAGTTTATGAGGATCAAGGTATGTCTATGTTGTTATAGATTACTATACCAGGTACACTAGGGTTATATTTTTGTCCCATAAAATTTAAGCCTTCAATGAATTTGCAAAGTTATGCAAAAGAGTAAAAAATGAGAAAGGCTACTATATTACTTGCATTCATAGTGACCAAGGCACAAAATTTATAAATTCATCTTTTATGGAATTTTGTGAACAACATAACATTGAGCATAATTTTTCGGCTCCTAGAACTTCTCAACAAAATAGGGTAATGCAAAGGAAAAATCAAACTTTACAAGAAATGGCAAAAACTAGGTTAAAAGTGAACAAATTGCCTACATACTTTTCAGGTGAAGCCGTTAACACAGCTTATATGCTTAATAGAGTCTTAATTAAATCTTTTATTAAAAATACCCCTTATGAATTGTGAAAACGACGAACACCCAATGTTTCACACTTTAGAGTATTTGGTTGTAAATGCTTTATCTTAAACACCAAATACCATCTTGGAAAATTTGATGCCAAATCCGATGAAAGAATATTCATACGATAATCACTAAGAATAAGTCATATAGAGTGTATAACAAAAAAATTCTAGTAGTTGAAGAATCAATACATGTGAATTTTCATGAAGTTAACCCCTTTGTATCGAGAAAAGATGATGATGATGTAGGTATCCAACAAGTTGAGACTCAAGATCAACCTATTATATCAAATCAAGTAAATGAGGCATCTCCAAGTTATACAAAGAATACATCAAATGAAGAAGACCAACAAACCTTAAATACAAGGGATCAACCAACATTAAATGAGGGAGATCAACCAACATCAAATGTTCAACCCACTTCAACCAATCAAAACTTACCAAGGTGTTGGAAGTTTGTGAAAGATTACCCAAATGATCAAATCCTTGGTGATCCACTCAAAGGTGTAAGAACTCGCTCTAACTAAAACACTTTTTGTGAACACATTGCCTTCTTTTTTCTCAAAATGAGCCTAAAAATGTGAAAGAAGTCTTATTGCATGATGATTAGATAATGACTATACAAGATGAGCTTAATCAATTAGAAAGAAACAAAACTTGGAAATTTGTTGAAAGGCCAAATGACTATCCGGTAATTAGTACTAAATGGGTGTTTAGAAACAAACTAGATGAATCCAGAATAGTAACTAGAAACAAAGCTAGACTAGTTGCTCAAGGTTATAATCAAGAAAAATGAATAGACTATGATGAAACATTTGCGCTCATAGCTAGATTAGAGTCTATTAGCATGCATTTTGCTTTTGCATGTTTATGAACTTTACATTATTTCAAATGGATGTCAAAAGTGCCTTATTAAATGGATTTCTTCAAGAATAAATATATGTAGAACAATCTCCCGAGTTTGAGGATCCAAATTCACCTAATCGTGTCTTTAAACTTAAAAAAGCCATTTATGGATTAAAACAAGCTCTTAGGGATTGGTATGATCGATTAAGTGGATATTTGCTTGAAATGAATTTATTAGAGAAAAATTGAATTCAACATTATTTGTTAAAAGAGAAGGAAAAGATATATTACTTGTGCAAATATATGTTGGTGACATTATCTTTGGTGCCACTAACGAGTCTCTTTGTGACTATTTTTCTAAGTGCATGCATAAAGAGTTTAAAATGAGTATGATGGGGGAGTCGAACTTCTTCCTTGGACTCCAAATCAAACAAACAAATGAGGGCATTTTCATTAATCAAGCCAAGTATACAAGGGAGCTCATCAAGAAATTTGGGCTTAAGAATGCTAAAGAGATTGGCATGCCAATAGGAACATCAATCAAGCTTGACAAGGATAAAAAAGGTTAACCAATTGATGAAAATATGTTTATAGGTATGATCGGAAGCTTACTCTACTTAACTGCCTCTAGATCTAGTATTATGTTTGCAGTATGCTTATGTGCTCGTTTTCAATCATGTCCTAAGGAATCACACTTAAGTGCCGTAAAATGAATCTTCAGATATCTAAAGGGCACGTGGGACTTGGGCTTATTGTATCCTAAAGGAACATCTTTTGAATTGATAAGATATTTGGATGCTGATTTCGCCGGTTGTAAACTAGATAGAAAAAGTACAAGTAGAAGTTGCCAATTTTTAGGATACTAACTAGTTTCTTGGTCTAGAAAGAAACAAAATAGTATTGCACTCTCTACGGTGGAAGCCGAATACGTGGCCATAGGTAATTGTATTGCTCAAATTATGTGGATGAAACAAATTTTGCTTATTTTGGCTTACAATATGATCTTGTGCCTATTAAATGTGATAATACTATTGTTATTAATCTCTTTAAGGATCCCATTCAACATTCTAGAACTAAACACATTGAGATTAAACACCACTTTTTACGTGATCATGTGCAAAAAGGTGATATTGAACTTGAATTTGTTGATTTATTGCATCAATTAGCGGATATTTTCACAAAAACTTTGCATGAAAATCAATTTTATGCTATTAGAAGGGAGTTGAGCATGCAAAAAAATTGATTAAAAACAACTTGAGTACATTTTTTATATAGCCGAAAGAGGAAAACCGGTTGACTGTCTCAACTGTGCATCGACCAACCTTCATAGCTAATTCACTAGAACAGCCAGGCAACATATTCTCCCGACATGTCACCCGACTTTGCAACTTCTGATAGGAAATCAAGGTTAAGCCCAATTTTCTCTCACTTCTCACAATCTTTTCTCTCAAAATCCTTAAAAATCACAATTTTTCTATCAAATCTTCCATTTTTTCTCCGATTAAATTCAAAATTGAATCGGTAGAACTCTTACCCGCTTCACATCATCTCAAAAACTTGCTTTTATTTTGAGAAACAACCATGATGGATACATAATCTCAACGACAAAGGCACAAAAGGGGAAGAACCAATGCTCCTCCTACTTCAACCTCTCAAGCACCTCCTCCTAAGCCAGGTAAAGCAAAAATCTATACTAAAAAGGTTCTTACAGGCAAATATGTTGTGGATAAGGATTTCTTTGATACTGATATAATTGAGATGTTGGCATACCAAGGTTGGAATGATTTCATGCATTTGTCCTATAATGTATATGATGATATGGTTAAAGAATTATATGCTACATTACATGAGGGAACGGGCAGTGTCTATTCTTTAATTGGTACAGTGGGTAATGTCAATATTCGTATCACTGAGGCTTTATTATGAGACCTATTTCATCTCCTCCAGAAGGGTCATTGTTTTTAGATTGCCCAAGGATGGCCTTCTATGCTAAATACTGAGAGAATATATATGTGTGACATGCTATATGAAGGTCTTAACCAAATATTTTACGACATCACTCCTGATAATCGTTATGTAACTGGTCGAAATTATCTTTTGCAACATTTAGCTAATGACCTTATCATGCATAGAGTTATGAATGATGGGAGAATCAATAATTGCGATGGGTTTATTATGTTTCTGTTTAACTTTTGACAGTGCATTAATCTACCTCACTTAATGATCCGTCACATGTAGCATATTGTTGAGCAGTGTAAAAGTCTTTCGTATGGTATGGCTATGACTCGCATATTTTAGCACCCTAATGTTCCGTTGAGAGGTCAAAAAAGGTCGTTTCATCTTGTCGGAGGCTTGACAATCCTGCCTTGAAAAGAATGGGTCTCTTCATATATACTAATAGCATTCCTCGGTGGTCATAATTGGAGACATTGCCTTTGGTCACTCAAAAAGAAGTTTTGGCACGATTCCTTAAAGGTAAGAAAGTAGTGGTGAAGGAGATCATGAAAGTGATGAAGTTGAACATGATTTTGATGACGATCTCATGATAACCGAAGAACAATAGTTGCAAGAATCTATTGTCTAGTCCAAAGAATCTGAGCGAGTGACTGAGGCAGGATGACAAGGACTTGGGTCTAGTTCTGGTGTGTCTCCCTCCGTTTCTCTGGATGCTCCTATGAATGACACAGATAGGATTATCACTGCTTTGGCTGAGATGAAAACAAGTTTGGAGGCTTCAATGGATCGTAAGATAAACACTTGGGGGAAATCCTTACTAAAGCAAATCAACCAATTGGGTCAAACAACAAAACGTGATATGGTCATGGTTTGTCTTCAGGTAAAAAATTTGAATACATGGGGTGACTTTCATACCACATGGATTATGGAGAATGGAGGAGTTCCTCCCATGGCGCCACTCAATCCAATTCTACCTCAACCTAATTATGAGGATTACAAAGATGAGCTTGATGATGAGGAGGGAGAGGAAGATGAGTGATCACTTTTGCCCACACTTTTCTACCTTCTTCAAACTTTTGCTAGTTCAAATTTCAAAACAAATCATCTAGCTTTGTTTCTTTACTGCATGACGTTTACGTTAGATTTGCTACCACTTGCTTTTGGTTATGTTTTTCAGTTGCCCCTTGCTTATGTGTGTACATTAATGCTTACAGATGCTATTGATATAATGTTTTGACCTTTATTGTTTTAATGCCCTCTTATTGCCTATGTGTTTTCATTGCTTTTGATGATGTCAAAGGGGGAAAAGATGCATGATCTTATCTATACATTCTATACATTGTGATTATTGTTGATACATTGCTTATATTTGGTATTGCGATGCGTGATATAATCTATACATACTATAGATTGTGATTATTGTTGATGAGTATAGAATCACATTTGAAATAATGCATATAGTAAGGGGGAGTTTACTTTAAAAAGGCATGCTTACTTTGATTAAGATTTTGTCATCATCAAAAAGGGGGAGATTGTTAGCCTAAAAGGGCTAGAATTTTGATGATCATTCAATCTTAAACGACGAATCTTATTGTTTCATGAGATATTTATAAAAGAAGAAAGTCAAAGGTGCTTTGTACAAACAAAGTAGGAATATTCATATGCACCAAGGAAGATCTCGAAGAGGCAACCTTGAAGATCTCACTAACGAAGACTAAGGAATGAAGAGGGAGTCACAAGAAAGGAGAAGTGGCGACATAAGGGGTACCGACTAATTATTTGTCGAATGACTTTAAAATGCTCAGTAAAGCTAAAAAATGCCTTCCCTTTGAAAAAGCCTTTTAAGTTGACTTGAGAAAATTATTTTGAGTTTCTAAAATGATTTATTGGAAAAGTTTTTTTTAAGAAATATTGAGCATGTTCTTGAACTTAAAAAGGTTTTTAAATGGTATTGTTTGGCTTGTCTAAGTAGTGCAAGTCAGTCAAGCAATGTCGGGCGAGTCCCTCAACCGGTATTACTCAACTGGCTCTTCCTGAGCATGTCGATCGAGAAAATTCGAACGAGCCCCTCAACCTGAATCACTCAATCAGCTCTTCTAAACCATATCGGTCCAGGAAAACTGGGCGAGACCATCAATCGGCCTATCAACCGACTTTTGAAAATATAGCCGTTAGAAATCCGTTGAAATGAGTTTCTATATATTTTCAAACACACCATTTGTAAAATTTACCTCTTCCAACTACAAGCAATTGCTCAACAGCTTTCATATCATCAAAACACATTGCTTGAACATTTATTGAGCTTTAACTTGTAAATCATTGAGCATTTGAGAGATCTAGCTTTGAATTGTATATATTCACTCTTAAAGAGAGATAATTGTACTCAACATTTATTATATTCTTGTTGTGAGATAAACACTCTAGATCTATAGCTTTGAGAGATTCATTATATAGGGAGTGTTTAAAATCTTCGTTGTAGATTCAAAGAAGTAAAAAGACTTGTACTACTCTTGTGGAGTCAAGAAGTCTTGTATTGTTGGTTTATGCTTCACCAACTTGTGAATGAGCACTACTAGTGGAGCTAGTGAAAATCTTAAGGGGAGAAAACTTTAGGTGGTGGAGTAGATTAGCAAACCACCCTAAAATCGACGGTTTCATCTCTTTCTCTCTTCTCTCCTTACCTCTTTATATTCGCGCATGCATTGTGTTTGTTAAATTGCTTGATACAATCAACTAGTCAAAAACATATCCGAAAAAGTAGTATAATTACCCCTACATCCTAATTCACCCCTCCCCTCTTAAGATAATTTGGTCTAACAAAAACAATAATAAAAATAGTGACTCTTGCTTTGAGCATGAGTCGAACTATCAACCAATAAATAGGCACAACGTGCCGTTACCATCTAACTTATAGCTAGGGTTGTGTCCATTGTGTTAATATTCATTTTATGTTATCTTATTAAGCACTCACATCTCAGTACTAAGTTGTTCCACGCCACATAATTTCCAAACCCTAATATCCCAAATCTTATGTGCTTCTATCTTCTTCCACTCTCACTCTCTTACTCTTTCTCTTCCTCTTTTTTTTTCTTCCTCTTTTTCTTTGCTCATTATTTGTTACTCCACCAAGCTATTATTTCTAATAGTTCACTTTCTCATGCGCCTGTCCAAATATTCTTCATTCTCTCTTACTCTCAAGAAATTAATTTCATTCAATTTTTTTCGTTTGTTTTTTAATATCGTTAATTTTTCTTTTCTAATAATGATCTTCCTCCATATATATGTATTTTATGCATGTGCACAAATACTAATTCATATATGAAGAGATCACTGAGTTATAAATGTAGAAGATTACAAATATAGAATTTATTTTACTGGAATTGTGACAATTTGTTGCATTAATATTTGAGTTTATGTTCATAGTTCTGCTTGTGATTTTTTATTTTTTTGAACTTATTTTTACTTTCATTTAAGTCTATGTTATGGTTTTTATTGTGTGTAAATTTTGATTCTTTAGATTCTTTTTGGCTTTTATAACATTTAAATTCAATTTTCTACTTAAAAAATATAATTATTATGTTTTATTGAATTTTTGTATTGTTTTTAAGCTTATTTTGTTATTTAAACTATTTTTATAATTTTTAAAATTATCGGTTTCGGTTCAAATATCCGCGGGGTATGATCTATTTTTGCGGATACCCAACCTATCATCCCTAAGTTTTAGAGATTTTTTCTATTTAAACTTTTTTTTTTTAAAAAAATAATCAATTTCGGGTTTGATTACCTGCGATTTTTTCATTATTTTTTTATTTTGGTTTTGGATAGTGATATTTAAAACCATTTGGTTTTAGTTTCAGTTTGGAGTTTAGATTAAGCTAAACGATTTCGATTTCAGTTTTTTTATTTTATGCCATTAACTAACCCGTTTTCATCCCTACAAAAGAATCTCCACTTCTTATTCTTAGGGATAGGTAGAAAAGATCCATTCTTTTTCCATTTGAAAAGCTTGCTCCTTCTTGGACCAGAACTTAAACAATTGCATTTTTTGCTCTTACATTTGCTCTGCAATTCTGGACGATCACAAGCTAATCCCAAAAGTTTTCCTTGCTCTTCTAATTGCCTCAAGAATTTTGACAGTTGCATAGCTTTTCAAGGACGACAAGCACATTTTGGTATAGCTCTCCAAGAGATGTATTGTTTAATGGAAGATTTTTCATCTGGAAGAGACGGGCAGTTTCATTACCAAGTGGTTCAAGTAGAGAGTTTAAGGATGCTTACTTTAGGTTCACATCGTCAATACCATTGAGAGCATAAGACCTTTTAGACATTTGCTAGTAATGTCTTTCAAGGTCCTTTCTTTTGAAAGAAAAACTGCTTAGATATTCTTCCTTGGCTTGAGTGGTGTAATAATCCCATGTGCGAAGAAACTCATAGTGAATATAGGTAATAAAAGCATCAATATTTGGAGATTGCCATATCTGAAGTTGTCAATATGGTCCAAGAACAATCCACCATTGTCGTAATCTTCCATGTAGTTAGGTGACAAATCTGTCCACTATGGCAAGAAGTGCCATTCCGGGTTACAGGAGTTCAGTAGTATACCAAGCATGCATCTCATAAATTTTATCTTTTCACTGTGATGGAAGGAAATTATCAAAGGAGAATCCCTGAGGTGGATCATTGTTGAATGTGCTGGATCTCTCCGTCTGCGGAAATAAACGGGATTGTTCTTGTCGTTCTGCATCAAGCTCCAATTCCGGTTCGTCCATATCTTTGACAATCGGATCTTGATAAGAGGATTCCTCCATGAGGATGGTTAAGCAGAAACCATCATCTTTTGAATTTTTTTGATTCTGCACTATCTTTTCGCACAATCCAACCTGGTTTGTCTTCTTTCTTTGCTTCTACTCCTGCCATTTTTTGCAAAAAAAACAATGAGATGATTGGGCTTCCTTTAAGCGGGAAGTTTCTTTTCCTGAGAGTTCTTTGTCAAGCTTTGACTGCTTTCTCTTTGATGTCTCTCCCATTTCTTTCAATCGTTTTTTAGGAATAAAGGATGTAGAGTCCAAGGGATTTTGTTGCAAACAAAAGACAGGCAAAAGTTGGGAGTACGATGGGAAAGAAGGTGAGTATGGAGCTAGAAATGGAGTAAATAGCTCAGAACACACTGGAGTTTTATATTGTGGCTGATTTTGAAGAGAGTATAATTACGATTTGAGTGATCTTAGCTCTTCTTTTTGCATCATAAGGGGAAAGATCATGGACGAATTTGTGGCAAGTTGGATTAGCTCTTAATGTATCATCATGATTTTTTGCTGGAGCTCGCTTACTGCCATTTTGAAAACAATCATCATCTAAGTGCATTGTTCTTGTATCTACATTCCTTTTAGCATTGTGTTATGAGCTATAGCGTTCTCGGACTGTCAATTGAGAGTTGTTTTGAGTATAGAAATATAATTTGTCGATTCATCAGAATTCCTTGTCGTGGGATTCTTTATCTTCCACGAATGCCTCGTCTTCTTCCTTTCATTATTGAAATCCAGGGGAGAAAAATCCGCCTCATAAAATGGAGAGCTCTGGAGCAAATTGCATTCCGGAATATGATCCTCCTAGCTAGTAGGTTCGATCTTTTCTTCAGATGCAGATTACCCTGTTGTTTCATATAGGACATATTAATCGAACTTTCCTGATGGTTCTCCAAGTAATCCTACTTCTGGGTCGCCGGCTTTGTATCTCTCCTTCAAGGTCTGTTGAGAAGATTTTGTTTTTCGTCTTTTTTTTTCTTTTTCTCTCATTCCTTGTCTTCGTCAATAGTGTTCCATTCGCAGTGACCATATTTGTAAAATGAGTCGAAAGCATTATGTCCATCTTCATCAATGGCCACATAACTGGGGTTTCCTTGAGCGTTGAAGGAGTGGATAAGGAGTTGCATTTCCATGTCTTCGATCAGATTGAATTCTGTGCAAAATACAATAAGTGATGGCCTCGCCTTTTCTTGCCTTTTGAAAATTATTTCCACTGATCCATCTTTCTTTCTAATCATCATGGAGTCAGTTGACTGGATGGGCTTATTACTTTCTTGGTTCTTTTCATAGTTCGTGACCCATGATTCAGGAAATATCTCGAGGAGTTATTCCTTGGAGATTTGCCTTGGGATGTATGTGCATGATGGACTCTAGTGAAACTCCATCTGAATGAATAGTGCATCGCCCCATATCTCTTAGTAAACTGAGGTCCATAGCATGATTTTGTATTCTGTAGGCCATTTGGTAGTGTAGTGTAGTCGAAAAGGTTAGACTAGTCACAAGAGCACCTATTATTTGCCATTTGATTTGAAGGTTATGGGTGTTATGAATGAATCTTCAAGAGGCAGGTTTCAATTTGGAAAAAGAGTGAGCAGAATGGTGCCAGCATTTAAGGCAGTTTGTACTGTGCCTATGCATGCATGATTGTACTGTTGATATCTGGTGTCAAGAAGTGCAATCTTGGCAATGACAGGAAGGCTTTTTTCTCCCATGAAGTGTTAATGGAATTCTTACGGCTCCAAAGTGGACGTGCATATAGCCTTGCATTTTTCACTGTCGAATGGCTTCTTCTTGAATCAATAGTGAAACCATTTGTTCAGATTTTGTAGCCAGAATTCGATATTGTTCCATTGAGGATGCCAATATCACTTTCTTGACATTTAAATTTTTTGGGCCAAAAGCATGCTTTAGGAATTGTCACTGAGGTGCTTGGTTTTGGTAAAGACACTATAAGGATTTAGAAAAGAGATTTATGTAATAGGCACCTTATTATCTTCACCAAAATATTCAATTTCATACAAATGATCAACTTTTGAAGAGGTAGCTTTTCTAAAACTAGAGGAACGAGGAGTGGTGGTACTAAGCATTGTAATGTTATGTTTATCAAGAGCCATGTCTAAGGGCACCTAATCTAATCTTCCTTTAAGGAGTGTGAGTTTCATGACTTTCTCTTTTGGCATTGCAAAACTCAAATACATTAAGAGATAACTTTTGCATTTCAAGGGTATAAAGCCGAAACAACAACAATTCATCAACAGTCTCAAGACACAACCCACAGAGTTGCAGAACTTATTTCTTTAACGTTTCTGGTTTCTCTAGGTAAAAGAGTTTCTGATGTGGAAGATCTACGAAGTGGCAACCACAGAGCATACTTCTCTAAGTTATGCCATATGATAGAGAAAGTCAGGGGTCACACCGGCCCTTCAGGAGGACCGGAGTAAGACAGTATCCTTAACTACACAATGTTGCTCAACATGAACATGTTCACTCCTGTCCCTTAGCTAATGAAGTATTTATCAAGAATAACAATAAAACTATGTCCTAAATACAACAACCTTGTATTCAACAACTCTCACAAAAGTTCAATGATGTGGTAGAAGGGGGAACACTTAGAGAGAAAATTCTGAAAATTAATTGTTATACAACCTATGAAAAATATCCCATTTTATAGTTGTTGTCAAGACACAATATGAAGGATATTTCCTTTCATGAATGGGTATCTACAATGAAGAGACATGTTTCTACAATAAAGAGATATTTATCTTCATAAATTGGTGTTTTAATTTAAATTTCAAGACAATACTCTTCATATAATCCTCCATTTTTTTTTTCAATTACAAGCTATCCAACATTGACCGGTGACATGTATCGACTCAAACATTGCCGAATGGAAATCTAGACTTTCTAATAACCTAGTTAGAAAAAGAAGAATATTTGTGTTTGATTCTTGCTCTACCATAAGTGTTTACCTTGGGAAAGAGTGATTTCACCATCCTTAGAAGATCATTTCTTAGATTCTTGACATCAACACTCTTTTCTGGGGCGTGCTGAGTTACACCAGAAAATTAATAGCAAGAGCCTCAAGAGCCTCAAGAGTCCTCCCTTTAACCATTTCCCTCATGACATATGGAGCAAAAACCGGCATTGTAACGCCCTGATCCCTCACGAGATCGGAGACTCTATTAACCATGCTATTCTCAACCCAATTCCAACCCGATCACAAAATTTAAGAAAAATAGACGGAGTTTTTCCTATTTATACGACGAACAGTTTACCTGCACACAACATATAAATGGACCAGTACCGTGTCTAAATATACAACAACTCCTCAAGGCCAACCGAGTCTTGGTTCGCAACAAAAGTTCACAATCAAATGTACATTTCCGAATACAAAGATTAACCTACTCTTTCTTAAAATAACTACATACATGCATTGAATATAAACTACGCTATCCTATTACATAAGCTATGAAATCAAACTACCCTAATGATCTAATTAACATGAAATACATTGCTTATACTTTGAATACATACACCTCATCAAAAGAACATCTTTCCAACATTTTACAATCCACGTTACATAACACGTTATGCATCCTTACAAGCACGAACTATCATGAAACACGAACTTCACTTTCTTTGGCTATAACTAGAAAGATTCATGATGAGGAGTGAGTATACAAATAATGTATACTCAGTGAGGGAGGGGAACAGTTACAGGAAACATTTATAAGGGGATTTGTGCAATACAACATTGGAACATCAAACATTAATAACAATAAGCAATAAACAATAGAAAGCAATTAATTACCACATTTAAAAAGGATACAATCGATAACCGTTATCACTCCAATTCTTTGATTCTCGAACTACTATCCACGAATCTCGATCATTGTGTCGGCATAAACCTTAAACACTCCAGTGAGTTACTCTGGATGTACCCCGAAAATCCTACGACCTAACACCCGCTGACAATCTCCGGACTAGGCGAGTGAGAGACTCAAGCACGGAGATCGAATATCCATTAGCAAGCCTATTGCCGCCCAGCTGACATCCAATACATCTTCCCCTGACACTATGGTTACGCAACTACTATGCAATGCACTTAAAGACAATGACAATATGTCAATAATAGGAAGTGATATGAAGCAAAATAATAAATGAGGGACAACAAAGTAGATCGGCCTCAGAAATCAATGAATTACAAGCAATTGTAACTAGATAACAAATAATACTTTCTAGATGGCATATAACGAGCACAAAAATAATACAATTAAAGTAAATAAACAGTAACTCATTAATTATACAATAACTACCATAATGAAAAACAATAACTCAATTAAGATGTCAAGTATGATACAACCATCACCTCAATAGACTACGAACTCTTCCAAACCTCCTCTCGTGCCAAAACTAGCATTCCACAATACATTTACAATTTAGTTCACACAATACAACTAAACACTTTATGACAGGTAGCAATATAACATTAGATTTCAACATAAAGATCTCATACAAGCAATACATCAACACCTAAGGCATTTCAATTCACAACTCAACCACACTAATCACTTCCAAACTCCTTATGATACCCCTTAATCACGTGAAGTCACACTTTAACCCAAGTCTAACATTAAACTCCAAGTAGCCCATTTAGCCCAATTCAAGCTTATACCGAACCAAAGCCACACAACCCATGATCCAATCGTTCCATAAGCTTTACAAAACATGTAAAGTAGCGTTTACACAATTACAACACGAATCCCAATCTTAGTCATTTAACCCCTTTGTCCACCAACACAAATTTCACGCCCGCAAGAAACATAAGGTACATTTCTACAACCCAACTATCCTACATCACTAAGGTCACTAAAAGATACCTATTTAAGCATTAAAAAACCCATTTTTGACACAAAAGCTCGGGAAGGCCCCAAATCACTTTGAACTATAGCTACCCAAACCGCCCCTCAATTCAATGCCACATAAACACCAAAAGTGCTTCCATGCCCAGTAGGTACCAATTCTATCATTCAATTATACACGGTTAACCCTTTTACGCAAAACCCCTTTGTTAAACTATGCTATTTAGATCCAAACTGAAAGACAAGGTTCAAGATCCCCAAACGAGTTATCCTATCTTCCAAACCACACTTTATGACATCCCTAGAACTCTCGAGTTCACCCGTTTATCCACATTAACCGCAAAAGCCCCGATTTTCTCTTAATGCATTATAACTACAAGAACCTTAACCGATGCCCAACCAAGCGTTAGAAAAACACTTCTAGCACCTCCTCACCCTAAGAACACCAAATATATCAACCAAATTCACCCGAATTTACGTTTGACCCGAAAAATCCCTTTATAAAGTAAGCATTTTTAGTCAATTATACAAATTTATCCAAGTTTCTTTCAATCTAACCACATTTAATCATTATTCTAAGTTCATTAGCACCTAAAACATCTTTAGATTGCATGAAATCAACCTCATTGGCAAAAATTAACAAAACCCTAGAATTTACTATTCATCATCTTCTTTAATGCACCAACCACCATTTTCAACCATTCAAAAAGCTAACTAACCACAAAAATTTGCTCTACATATATATTTAAGCATATTTGAAACAATAAAAACAAGAAACAATGTAATGCTCGTGCCCTGAGGGACTTTTATTTATTATATTTAATTATCATAATTGCATAATTGCCCTTATTTAACCTTTATTTGTTTTTATATGCTTAATTTTCTATGTTTGATTGAGTTCGTGTAAAATTTTAAATTGTTTTATTTTCCGAATTTGATATTTTTTCCCTGAACAATACTGTATTTAATATATTTGTTCATTGGCGGAATGTGCATTGCATGTCTCGAGTGCGAGATAAAAATAGAAAAGTAATGTCCTCGATGAATAGTAACTAGTATTATTTTTGGACTATTAGTGTTTTAGGGCCTTTGGCATTTTAATTAGATCCTACTAAGTTTCTTTGAGCCCAATAGCAATTTTAATTAAGCCAACCACTTAAGCCCATTTAGATATATTATATACATACTTATACATATATGTTATAACATAATACAAAGCAAACATATTAAAATAGAAAGAAAAAGAATCAAACCAAGCAGAAGCAAGAAACGTGAGGCCATTGAGCTAGGGCTTGACATTTTTCTTCAATTTTCAGTCATTTTAGCCAAGATCAAAGGTGTTTCTAGCTAATTTTCTTTCATTTCCTAGCTATACAAGGTAAGGGATCATACTATTTGCTCCCTTATTTGATTATTTTGCTATATGTATATATGTCATGTTGTAGATAAATGATCAAAGAAGCTTGAAATACATGTTTAGATAATTATTTAGTGAGTAGTGTGTATTAGTAGCTTTCTAGTGCTTGTGGAGTGAACTCTATCATGCTCAATTAGTTAAAGGCTATATCTTGTTAACATGATCAAAAGATTAAGCTTAGGTATTTTTTTATATGTCATAGAGAGTATTCTTCATTATGTGCAAAGAAAGTAATGTGTATAGCATGTCAAACAAGCAAGAAATAGTTAAAGTGACTTAATGCTAAAAAATGTAAAATCTGGACAGACTGTGCAACTATTTTGGATAGCGGATTTGAGCTAGCAAACATTGTCGGAATTAGCTTAAATTTTTAAACGTTATGCCCAAGACCTTGGGTAACAAATTGTATTTTAGGTGAAAGTTCTAATTCTATCTTTAAGGTATAGTTTTAAAGCCAAAATAGTGGGTGACTGATTCTCGCGTAGGTTCAGGGCTGGTTGCGCAATGATTTTCTAGAGGTTATAACTTGATGAGTTTAACTCCAAATTGGGAGGCTAAACCTATATACACTTAATGAAATATATTCCTGTGCAATTTCAGAGGTTTTAGAGAACGTTAAAGCTGTCAACAGTATCTGTGAAGTTAGGCTTGTGCAGTCTAGAATTTCAGCTTTTATCAATGAGTGATCAATATTGTTTTGATGGTTGATTTTAGATGGTTAATGGATGATCAAAGGTAGGTGAATGCTTGGGAGTAACAAGTGATGGTTGGGAGAGAGTGAACAAGAGAAATGAGTGTTAAATGAATAATGGTTGCATGAATGTGTAGATGTGTAAAGGATAGAATGAATTGATTGCTAGATGTAACTGTTTGGTTGATTGGTTAGTTTAGAGTTCTTCTTCCATTTAATTGAGTTTAAGCATTTATCTAGTTCATATGTATATAAATTGAGCAATGAAGTATTGAATGCCTTGTAAATGTATATAACTACTTGTCATTTATTGAATTAAAGATGCAATGCTCCATGCTAGATAATGCTTATTATATGTTATGAATTACTTGTGAGTTACAAATGACATGCAAAATAAGAAATGTTATAATTGTATGGTCAAGTTAGGATGCATGTTGAGCTAACGCAAGGAGAATTAGAGTGCATGTAGGCTATTTTCTTGCATGCTTAGCTTAACCCAAGGTGAAGGAGTCTTCATCTCTTCTGTGCATTTTAACTTATTTTATTATTTCTAGATTATATTATTTGGTAATTGATAAAGTTTATATGTATTATTTACTTGCTATCTTGTGTCTTTTCGTGTTATTTGTGATTAACTGCGAAGGCGGCCTACTTTGTCGTTCTTCTTACGTGATTTGATATTCTTGGCTCTCGTGATCTTGACTCGGGGTTATGCAACATTTTCGGACATAGTAGCGTCGAGAAACACGGGCGGCATCGAGCTTGCCGTGCTCTTTCGACTACCATGGTGCCTATTTCCTTTATCTCGCTGAGTATACTCCACTACCCCAGAGGCGTGGTTCACCTCACTTCGTTGGGACATATGGACCTACCTCAAGAGAAAGGGTCGTAGGATCGGGGTACATTCGGAGTACCCCATTTGAAGGAATGAGGGGTTTGCCGATACTTGTTGAAGATTTTGGCTCGTGGCTCGTGATTGAAGACAAACGTGGAACCGTATCCTTTTTATACGTGGTTAAATAATTGTCTAATTGGCTTTGTTATTTTGTGTTGTATATGTTATTATCCTTGTTGCATCTCATGAAAGCATTCCTCGGTATGCTGCATCACCTCCTTCACTAAGTATACATGTTGTATAGTCACCCTCGTTTCTAACACCTTTCAGGATCAATGCTATCAGGGGAAGAAAAGAAGGCTCGAGAGTTTTGTGATTGATTATGCTGGCTTACGTGGATTGCCATTGAATTCAGTTTTGTACTTGCAAAATTAAGTTTAGAACGTATTGATAGTTATGAATGGCTTGTGATGTTGTAATAACTTGTAATCTTTACTTTATTATTTGGTAGCTGCATACTTGCATGTTTTGACTGGTTGGCAGACTTAAATTATAAGAAAGAAAACTAGATAATATAAGAGTGGTATGATAAGTAAAATTATAATTATAGACGTTCAACAGTTAATGAATGCATGCTTGTGTATCTTCAATGTTGGATCTAAGGCTCGTATGGCTTTGAAGAGTTTGTTGTATGAGATAGTTTTAGTGGAGGGGATGAAAGAATGGAGTTAGATCATAATTTTGTGATTATAAATATTGTTGATAGGTTTTGGATTGTCCTATAAACAGGAAAAACTCCGTCAGTTTTTCTCGTTTTTCGTGACCTCAGGTATTGGATCGGAACTCCGTTCTCGTGAGGGATCGGGGTGTTACAAACAAAGCATTTATCAAAATTTACAAATTTTGACATAAACTCAAAACTAACTAAAATACAATTTTTTAAAAAATTCCTCACCACACAAAACAATGACAAGTAAGGAGGAAGCTTTTGGTTGGTTTGGAATCAACTCTACAAGTTTGGAAGATCAAATTAAACAATTTTTTTGAAGAAAAGTTACTATTCTCGTAACTCTTCTTTTTGGCTTATTTTTGGACTTTTTGGTTGATTTTTGCCATGTTAAGCTATTTTTTTGGCTTTATATAATATGTAGAAAAATCAACAAGTCAGAATGAGTAATGTTAGAATATTTTCACTATTTTGCTTTAAAACGTTACTTTTTCTTGCAAAACATCTACTTTAAATTTTCCGATTTGTTTCTAAATTAATTTTACAAAATCTTGAATCAATAAATAATAGTAGACTAAATTTTAAAATATTTAGAAGACTAGTTTTACAATTTAGAAGAAAAAATTAATAAATGAAATTTAAAAGTTCTTTAAATGCAATTTAGTTAGTTACTATTCATACGATAGAAAAATAATTTTGTATCTCACACTCCCGATATGTTATGCTCAAAATTACACTTTTCTTATGCCTCACATAAGTCACATAATATGAAGGAAAAAAAATGTGAAATTGAAAAAATTAAACGTTCAAAAAACCTTATGAATAATAATTTTTTAAAAGAAACTTTTAATGAAGTAAATACTCAATTAAATGAAATTTTCTTTAAATACTTTTGTGAAAATAATATAAATATATATTTACTAATTAATTAAATTAAATAAACTCATAATTTTAATATTAAAACTTAATTAAACATGTAATTGCATATAAAAGACAATTAAACACTTAATTGCACATTTATAATAAATAAGCATTTAAACAAGTAAATATACAAAGATATGCAAATGAATGATATATGCATTCTTTAGGTCTCGAGCGTCACAGGCATAGCATGAAACTCAACCGGAATGTTGAATTTCGGGGAAATGGCTGCTAGATGTCAATCTGCTGCTCTCAAACCATGTACACAGGCATATTAGAAATTGGACCATTGATCCTTGAAATATGTATATAAGGGGCACCACTGTGTGTTGCTGCAAGTGCTTGTAGAAGAATCATCCATTGGGTCCTAGTGCATTTTGGAAGTCATATTCTACAATGTGGACATGATCTTCATTTCTGCATGCCTGCTATAGCACCATTGGCAGCCATGTACCCAACTTCAAGTAAGGACATATTCCATCAAGGATATGCATATAGGAAAATAATGAGTCCTTCCCTGTTGGCTCATGACACCTGAGTAAAAACAGCCTCTGCAAAAATGCAAGTTAAGGTTATGCATGATATATATCAAAGTGGTCCGACCTTATCTAGACTCTGCCCATGACAAGAACCTCGTGCAGACTGCCCCTTAATTGCTATTGTGTAAACCTATCACTCAGCTCTCAGGTACATTATGGTTATGTTTAGTGCATGGATGCTTGGTAATGTATGTGAACGGTGTATCACTTGCACATTGTGTTGAGAACCTACGAGAGCACAAGTTGTACTCTTAAGTTAGCAAAAATATGATATGAACCAAAACAAAAAAAATTAGCAAATATGAATTCTGGCTAGAAAAGGTATCATTCTTACTGCATGAAGTGTCTAGAGATGGATTAGAATTTGATCATGCAACAATCGAGGTTCTAGTGGCATGGAAAAGACAGACATAGTTTCTTGAGTTTGACTTTGTGTGATTGTTATATGGCTGTGATATTTTTTAAACCTTCAACCGTTCTCTCTTTCTTGCATTCTCTGTGATGATAGCCCATGCAGGCAGACCCATTAAATAACTGTATGAAATATGACTGAATAAAAGATTTATCTAACTTGCTGGTTAAAGCAGACACGAAAGGCATATAATATACTCACAGTCAGTGTCCTCTTGCTCTTCCACTGCGAGTTTTTTCAGATTGTCGTGTGCTACTATATTCAGGTAGTGTTGCTGAATGTGTTTTTTAACACAATTTAACCCAGTTTCAGTTCTTGATAAGCGGCAGATGACTCCCGGTGCAGCTCTATGGATAGTTCGAGTATCTTAATATGCTTATAATCCTGCAGAACACACAAAACTTCAAATTTTTTTCAGGAAAACATCCAAGAATCATGTAGAAGAATGCATCAAGAAAGTAAAATTCCATTCTTGTGCTACGACTCAGAGGACTAGGTTGAGGGGTTCGAGAATAAAATTGGCTATACCTTGATATGAAATATAGATAGATGACTAATATAGTGCAATTAGACATGAGAAAAGGGAAAAAGATATCTTGGCTTTATTAAGACAATGACAGTTACAAGAGCATGTAAAATGTCCCATGAAGATGGATAATGGCTCACAATATATAAAAGGTCCGCAATCATAGAGGAATCAATTACACCACATAAAATATTTAACTTCTGAACTTATATCATTTTGCTGGAAAGACGGTCTTTTGATGGAGTACATGTTGCCTAGAACACTTCACTGGTTATTTTCCTGTGACAAACAAACGTAACACATTTTCTTTATGGATCTTGGTCTGAAGTACATTACACGAAATACAGCAGAAAGAATTTCACTTCTGCTTCCACGTTAAATTGTCGATAAACTTATGGTAGAAATGATAAAATTTCTTTTCCTCATCTGCAAGATTTACTAATCACTGTTTAGAGGAAAAATATAATGGTAATGGTTGGTGTTAATATACTAAGTATAAGAACTCAACATCTCAAGATCTAGTCCATCATTTAGTATAACTAGAGATACACCAGAATCTTGTTATCCATAAATTATAAAGAAAACTAAATCTGCTCATCCATATAGTGTTATCATCCTGAGGGCATGAAAATCAGGAGGTAGAGACACATAAATCATTCAAGCATAGAATTAAAAGGACGGGATGTTATAAATTCAGGCGAAGGACTTAAATATAGTCTCTCAATGAACATGTTGGAAAGTGTGCTAAGACTCTTTCTTAAATGAAAGAAGCCTCTGCAGGAAGTTTCATGATCATATTTGGAGTTCATTGGCATCTTATTTCATTAAGGCATAATTGTATTGCTGCAATTTCTCTTTACTGCTGCTTCTAAATATGTTGCATGCATACAATAGGCTCACAAAGATGGGTAGCAATTTGTTCAACTTTATTTAATTTATATAAAAATATAATGGAATTCAAGATATATATGGCCGAGGGATAAGCAGCATAAGACTGTAGGGAGAACTCATAAACTTTACTTTTTTCATTACTGTTGAGCTTCATTTTTGTAACCTTTCGATAACTTGCAGATCTTTGGCTAAGATTTAATCCTTTTGCGGCATGAGAATTATCATTTTCTTTTTCCTTTTTACTTTGGATTAAGGATAGAAGGTATAGCGACTACCCAATCTAATTCTTACCAGTCTGCTGAATTTACAACTGGAAAGAACTTGACAGAGATTTACTAACTGATCCTTGCCTTCTAGTAACACAATTTATCACCTCTTCCCTTGACAGTTTCTCACTTTCATAAACTGAGCACAAGCTGGGGGCAAAGTAAATTTTGTTCCAAATGTCATGGTCTGAGGGTGTGGTGTGATGCTGTAATGTTTTTCTTTTCCTTTTTTCTTTCTTGAGTAATGTAATTCAAGTTTTTTTTATTAAAAAAAAAAATGCTGGGGGCAAAGTCTTTTATTTTCTTGTACATGGTGTAGCAGAACAGGTTCAGCCAAGTCATAATAACTTTTGGAATTCATCTAGTTTCTTCAAAAGATTTTGAAACCCTTCCAACTCCAACCTCCATAAAAAATGTAAGAAAAAGCAAAAGATAGAAACATGAAAAGGAAAACAGAGGAACAAATGAAGAAGTAACAACAACAAAGAGTGAAACTATGTCGATAGGCTATCCGAACACAGAAAGACAAAATTATGACAAAACAGTAACTAGCGAAAGCATGATTGTGAAAATCTAGGTACTGAAGCTTGATGGTAAACCAACTCCATAAATTATGACTTGAAGCCTATTTTGTTAAAGATTTATCTCCTTTCTTTTTGGTTTGTGTAGTTTCACAGCCCTTGCATCTTGCATCACACTATTCACATTGATGACTCTTGGCAGATCTAACATTGAAGAGATCACAAGTCAACTTTTAGCTTAAGATTGGATTTATTAATTTTCATTTATCAGTTCTTGTAAATACATAACTGTAACAACATAAACTGCAGAGCCTATTTAGCATGAAACAATCAAAAACTGCAGTCCCAAAAGTTAGAGGCACAGCTTCATTTGATCGATACTAAGCAGAACATCAAAACATACCTCGCAAAAAGGAATCCTATGAGAGCATCATGCTGGTATTTTGCTAGGATTTAGCTCATTATTATACTCTTTCACAAATCCATATATTAGCCATTTTCCTCCATCTTTTGCAGCTGTTCTAAGCATTGCATTGCATTCCTCTCTAGTTGCTGGCCGTGATAAGAGACTTCTGTGTTATTTATTCATATATTTTTTCTGGCCCAAACCTTCTTCTGAACAAACAAACTCCCGACAAATAATAGAGTTGTCTTTAAGCGACCGATGTGTATGATTATTCCGTACAATGAAGTCCATTCGCTAGCATCCTCTGCAGATTCAAATTCCATGCCAATATATGGTTCTAGACATTCCAAACTTGGTGGAAATTTTGAACAGAAGATTGAATACTACCATCATTTCTCTGTGGACTATCTGATTGCTCATCTTCCACTTTATCATGGCCATCAAAATGTTTGAGCAAGCAAATGCCTGTAGATTCTGTTGGAGTCTAATCCTTGGCCGAAAACCAATTCTAATCCTTGGCCGAAAACCAATTCATTCTAACTTTAAAAGTGAAAAAAGATATTTAAAAGTGTGTTGATTCTTCAATTTGGAAGGCAAAAGGATATCAAATAGTCAAATTCAGTGCATGACTCCATTTCTTTCGAAACACATAAGCTGAAAGAAGAAACTGGATTTCTGCAGTCCTGAATTCCATAAAGAAAGCTGCAACTTTGAAATATCTATTACAAGTTCAGCAGCAAGCAAGTAATTGACATATACGTGATCATATGAAGAAGTTAACCAACACCTTCATGGCAAAAGATAAAAAATGACTATAAACGGTAGAAAACGATATCACCAACAAATTATTGTAACTTCAAGAAGCTCAGCACCCCGAGCCCTTCATTTTCATTATAAGCTCATGAAAAACCACATTAAAATTGTTCAGTGTCCTACAATAACATTTAAAATCAGATATCGATATCTTAGAGTCTTTGGAATAACAAGCAGGAGCACATGTTTGACAAGAAAATAAGCATGGATCCTTTTTTCTGGAGAAAATATAATTAAATTTGTAGTAGTGTCACATTCTGAAAGGTGATATTACTTCTTTTTTTTTTTTTCCAAAATTTCGTTAAGTGCTATGCAGATGTATAAATACATTACATGCCCTTATATTAAACTTCCCTATCCCTGATAAGATTCATTTCAAAGCCTCTACCCAAATTAACAATGATTGTTTTGATGAGAGGCCCAAAGTAGACTACTTCAAATCCATGTCCAATGAATAAATCCACTGACCCAACCGTCATTTAAAATCCTTATTCAAAATATGGAAACATCTCTGCGTGTGTATATAGATACACCAAAGGAGAGATGAATGAGGCAATCAACGAAAGTGTATCTTGGTTTAGTGCTAGGATTTTCATTCATATGAACTCACATGCTGGTATGTGTAAACATCTCATCTTATGTGATGTATGGAGGCAGGAAAGAGGGGTTTGAATTCTAGGTTGAGTGGTTGAGAATCTGTGAGAAAGCAGATGAATGGAGAAAGGATAACTTGGTTGAGTGTTATTTGATAAATGTCTATATTTTTCAATAGCTTACTCGCATCCTTTTTTTAATTCAAACCAGTAGATAGATCCAAAATGCAACATAAGATAATAATGAGTAATGCCTATTAAAACTTCAGTGACAACCTCCATTCCCTGTTACAAGTTTTCTTCAATGCCTTTTCCGTCAAAACTGAGGCAAATCATGGAGACAAGTCACTCAAATGAATCCTGTTTCTTACAAGAAACTTACTAGGATGAACCTAGAGGTGGTACCAAACAGTTAGCAACTAGCAGCAACTCTCTCTTTAGTGCATTCAAAATCTTACAGAAAACAAAATTTCTATCAATTTTTCATTCCACTCTTTGTCATCAAATTTGAGAGGCCCTTAAAACTTTGGCATAATAGTACCAACAACCTGAAGGAAAAACGAACAAAACTCTGATAGGGCATTGCAATGAATGCTACTTGCGGTGTATCATATCACGTCTTCTTTTCCTGGTAGTGGCTCGCTTATCAGTACTCAGCATCCCAGCCCCAGAGGCATAAGATCTGAGTTTCTCAAGGATCCTTCTCTCACTGATACGAAGCATTAAAGAATGATACAATTTTCGATCTCTAACATGTGAACATTTGTTCAATGCTTCGATATCATCTTGTAGAGAACTTGAATTATACAAACTATCTCGCATATCTGCAAGGTATAAGAGAGCTTTGCGGACACCAGTGTTCAGCAATAAATTCTTGCTCAATGTTGAACTATTATCAAAAGCAAATTTCCCTTTTCCTAATGGAATTGAACTAATTAATTTGTTAATGTCGCTGGTTGATACTGCAAGATCAAGTTCACAGTACTCTTCCTCTTTCAACAACATTATACAAAGTAAAACCAACAACTCAACTTGTGGTTCTCCATCAAGAGAGATCTCAAAATATTCTGAGTTTTGACTCACACATCCAGAATAATCTAATTTCCTCCAAAGGGACAACCTTGTTCTACTGTGACGGTGGGTAAACATAGATGAACTCCACTGAATAACAAGATCCATATCTATGTTCACAATGTCATATGGATTATCAGGCTCCGTAAATCCATATCTATGTAGCAACGCAGCATTACCTGACGACCCATAGGTATTGAAGACTTCATCTCTAGCTTTGACATCTTTCACCATTATCATTTCCAGAACTGTAGGGTCATCGGACAAACATAAAGGATTCTGTACATCACTTTCACTTATGGGCCACTCTTCTGAGTCAGATTTTTGAGTTATTGGCTCAGCATCTTTGTTATCTTCATCTTCATTACTTATGTTGTCATCATCACTATCA
Organism: Ehretia macrophylla; assembly: GCA_037974665.1. Classification (NCBI taxonomy): domain Eukaryota; kingdom Viridiplantae; phylum Streptophyta; class Magnoliopsida; order Boraginales; family Ehretiaceae; genus Ehretia; species Ehretia macrophylla. Next base: position 84,583,443 of record CM075764.1, read on the forward strand.
CTATCAGACTGAAATTGAGATGGTGTAGATGTAAAGTGCACATCCTCACCATCGGTTTTGTGATTAAATAGATCTGCCAGGGGAACCATTCCGTACCCATGGTAAGCATCTATCTCAAATGATCGAGAAGCAATAAGACTTCTAGCAGCAAAATAGTGTTCAACACCAAAAAAATTTGGGTTAAGCTCTAAAGACGATGTACCCAGAAGGGGCTGAATACACTCTTTCCAGTCCTCATAGATGAGGTCCTTGTCTTCTTTAACTGTCTTTTGCAGCTCAGTGCCAGCCAGGAGAGAATCAATTTCTTCAATCGACCAAAGCAAGGGAATGGGCTCACTGTGCGGCAGCATTTGTAGGTATCCAAACCAACGTGATAGCGGGCCAACGCTAATCTCATACATGAGAGCCACAGCAAGGCCCAAGAAGCCATCGAGTCCCGCCTCCTCAATCAGATGGCAGGCACCTGACGTCTTAACAGTGAGACAGCTCTCTTTAGGAATTCTCGCCACCACATCACCCTCGTGTAAGTCACGCAGAGCCTTTACATAGACCGAAAAGGATGGGTTAGAAGACTCTACAGCTTCATCCGTGAGAACAAGGTCGAGCGCATCACTGCAGTCTATGAGTTGAGATTTCATCCACCGCTTGAATACTCTCATTTTCCTATTGGCCATAGGTAAGAGCACCAACGTTTTTGCTCGTAAGCACGTATGCGAGTTTATTAATATATCCTGACTTGAAAATGGCACTCTTATCAGAAATGTGAAATCATAAGAACACATTTAAAACTAATCCATAGCGTGCATAAAGCGTTCCAATTAGAAACCCAATATCATTTTCCGCATACTCATACTTCATCAATATGGTATGATTGTTTTCAAAATACATATAGGTTGTAAGTAAATCAACATATCCACATACATTGCAAGTATACATGCATATTGTGTAACATACAAATTGATTAATTGAAAATTGATGCTTCAAAAAAAGAAGAATAGAAGAACACCAGGTTGGGTATAAACTGTTCAAGAATACAAAATTAACCAAAATATAATTAATCACGTATGTGATGTTCCACACGGGGGCGAGACATAAAGAAGAGTGTAATTTATAAGGTAGTGTCATATATTTTTAAATAATAACTCGGGTCAGTAAATTTGAGTTAGTTATTCTCAAGTTTATAACACTAGTCTTGCCAACCCGAAAGTCACAATGTAGGTACAAAAATAGACACACGCGCACACATACATAGATATACATACATAAAGGAAGGAAAAGGGAAATAGAAGATTAAAGCAGTATAGGTGAAAAGAGAGAGGAGGAGAGAACGAACCGTAGGAAATGAGTAGTACGGCGGAGGTGAGCTCGAGTGAAAGAAGGGTATTATAGCTGCCGCTTTTGCATTTATTCTCTCCCAAACTAGATTGTATATGGAAATCACCTTTTTGTTTTTTGGTCAAATGAAATACTCATACTTATAATAATATCAATGCAATTAAAGAAAGAAGTCACCTTGACGTATTAAAAAGTTTTGTAGAAAAAAAAGTTATTTTATAACCTAATTGTCACGTCTTTGTTAACATGTCTAGTGTGCATACTAGATAAATAGATTTATTTTTATTCTCTTTTCAGTTTTATTAATTTTATTTAATTTTTCTCTCTCCTTTAATTAATTTTTCTCTCTCTTATTTTTCCTTTTTTTATCTCCTTAATCAACGTGTGAGACCCCGACACGCATGCATGTGCATTTACTCTTTCGTGTCGGTTATGTACATTTATGTGTCTTTAATCAGTTAAATTCCTACTTCCCACTAAACATATAAGGTGTGCTTAACCTTAATTTGTATAGAATGAGATCATAATATTTTTAAATGTGTATTAAATGAATTAACTTCTTGTATTCGAAAGGTGTATTTCAATGTTTACATAAATGAACCCCAAATAGGGGACACTTTTTAAACTACCTTATTAAATTCTTCTACCCACAAATCTAACTTACTTGACCATATTAAGATTACGTGCATCGAAATCTATTTGTTTTGTATTTCTGAAATGTGGATTAAGTGATGTTCTTTGAATAGTAGAAATAGGTACTATTCACAGTGTTTTCGACTATTTTATTTTTTTGATTTTATATTTTTCTCATGATACTTGTCGTTTAAGAGGCATAAGAAAAATAGAATTATGTGCATTGCATGTCCGGAGAGTGCATTAAGAAAATATTTTCCATATCGTATGAATAGTGAAAACCATGTACTTATTGGGCTAACTAGACTTTAATGCATTTTGGACCTTAAAACCACCTAGTCTTGCATTACTTTTAAGTCCAATTAGTTACACAATCCAACTATATAATCAAATAAGCCTATGCATAAATCATAAGCCAACAAAACAATTTCAAAAATTCCTCTTTAGTCCCCTTAGGCCTTCGGCCATAGCTAACCAAAAACAGAGGAATTTTCATCTTCAAACTTTGATGGTGTGATCATCTAAGGCTTCTTCAAGTGGATTCAAGTGCTCCTAGGCATTCTTCTAGCATCTACAAGGAGTTTTGGTGAGGGATTTAGCATTTCTACACATTTTTATGTTTATGCCATAAACTTTAATTCCTAGATTTGTTATTATATGGCTATAATATGATTGAATCCTTTACAAAGTATTGTCTACATGTGCTAGAGACTTGATTTGTGTAGTATAATAGCTTGTTTGATAGAATTTTTGCAAAAGGGTATATGAACAAGTTGATGAATAGTACTCTTTCTAGAGTTTTTGTTTAAAATTGATGCTAAGCTTGTATTTATGTTATCTATTGATTCTATAGGTGCTAATGAACATAGATTAGTGTTTATGTGTCATTGGTTGATTGAAACTTGAGAAAACTTGTGAAATTAGCTTGAAATTGAAAAGGGGTTTTGCATAAAATTGTCAACTGTGTGTAATTGAACATCAAAGTTAGTGTTTATTGAGTATAGAAGTGCTAAAAATGCTTTTATGGCACTCGTTTGGGGCTTGGTTTAGGTAGTTGTAGTTCAAAGTACTCTCGGGGCTTCCGGGGCTTTTATGCTAGTCACCGTCAGAAATGAGTTTTTGTAGTACTAGAGTCGGTCATAAAGTGTAATTAGAAGTGTAGTATAACTAGTTTGTGGTTGGGTACCTCGTATCTCGGTTGTGCATTGAATTGTGTCATTGAGCTAAAGGGTAATGTTGCATAGTCAAGCCTATTGCTTTAATTGTCTTGTATTACTACTTGTTGTGCTAAATAAATGTTAATTGACTTGCTCGTACATCGGTAATTGTGTGTGAGGGCAACCTACTTTGTTGTCCCTCATCTATGTGCTATTGAATTATATTGCTATTTTGTGATTCTTCATGATATCACGTGAGTTCTCATGATTGTATCGGGTTGCCCAACCTTTCGGACATGGTAGTGTCGAAAAACTCCGGGCAGCATCAGACTGTTGGTCTAGCTCAGCTACCATGATGCAATTCTCTCTCTCGCTGGGGCATACCCATCTACCCCAGAGGCGTGGTTCACCTCGTTGGGGCATTCGGATCTACCTTAGGAGTGTTGGGTCGTAGGATTCGGGGTACATTTGGAGTACACCCATCGGGAGTAAGGGATTATGCCGGCTATTGATATCGATGTTCTTGGATCGTGGATCGTGGATCGAGATAAATTGGAACTGTATCATTTCATATGTGGTTATCTTGTTATCTTGTTACTTGAATATATTGTTATATGTTTACTCGTATACTTGAGTGTTATCTAGTCTCGTATTTCGGGTGTTATCTAGTTTACTACTTGTTTACATGCATAGCATGAAATGATTTCGAAAACTCCCCGTTTATATGTTCCCTCCCTCACTGGGCATACATGTTTTGTGTGCTCACCCTTGTTCCTAACACTTTCAGGTTCAGGGCCCTTAGAGGTTGATAAAGAGAAAGCTCGAGAGTTTTCGTGATTGGTTATGTTGGCTTCCATTGATTGTACATGTGCAACTATGTGAATTAGCTATGTGGCTTGGATTGTAATTTGATTGGAACCATAGAAATCTGGCATGTAATTGTATTCAGTCTTGTATGTATTTAAGTTGTTATGAGGGATTGTATTGTAAAGTTTAAGTGTTGTAGGAATTGATAGTGATAGGTGGCTTGTAATAACTTAGTGGTTTAGTTTACCGCCTAATTGTCTTGCGTGCTTGTATAGGCTAATGAAGTGAATTGGTGGATTTAATAAGTAAGAAAGTTGAATAGATAAGACTGGAGTGGTATGATAATCGAATTGTTGATAATAGAATTCTAACAATGAATAGAACGCATGCTTGTGTGTTGATAGAAAGACTCGAATGGTCTTATAGTCGTGGAAAATCATGAAATGGATGTTATTTATTGTTATTATGGAGATTTCTTCTAAGTGCAAGGTTATGAATAGTCTTAAAAACAGGGGAAACTCCGTCTTTTTTTTCTCATTTTTCGTATCATGGGGTATTGGATTGGGAACCCGATTCCGCGAGGGGTCAGGGCGTTACACAATGTCTCTTCTTTCCTTTTTGTTAAACCGTACATGTTTACTGCATTTTTTTCCAATTTTTTCTCGTTTATTGAGGAATGGGTAATTGCTACAATGGAAGAAGTTGTTGTTTTAGGCGCATCAATAACTGGAGGAAACCTCATACCAATATCCCTTTGCTTTCAATGATATAGGTAAGCTGTTTTCATTTAACATGTTTTCTATTTGATATTGAAACTTTAGTATATATTAAAGCTTTGACAACTTCTTATTATCATGTGTTTCAGTCTTTTGACATGAAAGATGACATCTCATTCCATTTTGATATTTCATCTTTGCCCTTAACTAGGAACTCATGTACAAAATTTGAGAAATAAAAACAAAAGTAGAGCAAAGTGAAACAATGGTTCGGGAAATATGCAGTGACATCAAGAAATTGGATTTCGCAAAGAAGCATATAACCACAACTATTACTGCATTTCATCGTCTTACTATGCTCGGTACTTTTTTCTCATCTTGAATGTTTTTGTAGCTTCTTTATTCTTTATTATTGTTGTTGTAATTATGCTTGTTATTGTTGTTGTAACGCCCCGAACCCAACTCCACACTAAAGGTCAAGTCTGGACCCAATACACGAACAGAGTCTCCTCTGTACCGTGGAATATCTGGGAACCTGCAATAGTAAAATACAACCACAAAACCACATTCCAACCTCCTCAAACAATCCCATCCTTCAACATCACAATATCACAACTTCATTATGGCCATCCGAGCCTCAACTTAACAAAAGTTTATCATACAAGCATGCAAGGCATATCTTTGGAAACTCTAAGTCATAAGTTTGTTTATCATACCACTCTAATTATAATCACAAGTTATACTATATATTAAGTTCATCCTTCAATTTCCCTTAACACGCAAGCATGCGTTCAAAGCAGTAAAGTCTATCATTAGTTATTATATTCCAACTACGCTACCAAATCATTCAAGGCCACAACTTTAATTACTGTCCACCAAATCTAATAACAATACATACAAGACCTCAGAGGTCTCAAAATACAACATAACACAATAACATCATAGCTTCATACATAGCATCCAACCCTAGCACGTAAACAATAAAGGAAGTTGATCTACTGGCACTTCTTCTTCACCTTCTATGGCAACAAGCTGGAGGTCTACCTCAGCCTCTCCTGAAACATGTTAAAAGAGGAGTGAGCAACACAGTTGTTCATCGAGGGAGAGGATATAGTAATCCGGGGGCGTTTTTGAAAAACAGTTCGTGCAATGCAACACTTAAGCACAGTATAGCAATTAAACAATGAGAAGACAATTAACAATGAAATACCACACATTAAAAATGATACAATCTCAAAACCCACGAACCCGCTACTACGAGTCACGAGTTGGGCTGGGCTGGGCCAACCCAATTTTTTTAGATTAGTGTATTCTGAATATAATATATATATGTTAATTGGATTGGATAGTTGGATTAATAATTAAAAAAATAAAATTTAAACTTAGTTTTTTTAAGAAAAGTTAATTTAACTATGAACGAGACAGTATACAAGTTGATTGATAACATTAACAATTAATATAAATAATAAAATATTACATAATAAACTACTAGTTAATGAGACACGAGTACATTAGTGATATAAACATAAAGATAAAACATTATATAAGCATTTGAGGAAAGCTACTGCAAAAGCTATCCATTTTGTTATACTCCTTGTACGGGTGTTGGGTCTGCTGGTAGTGGTAATGGGTTTGCCGATGGCAATAGTTGAATAACTACTTCAGGATTAAAATAGTTTGTGACATTTGGTTGTTGAGATACAAGATATCTTACAAGTGTCCCAATTTCAAATTTACGTAAAAATATAAATTGATGTTGATAATAGTTAAAAATTACATACCCATGTTCTTCAAAGTACGTAAGATGATTCCAAACCTCGAAAGAATGTAATCGTCATGAAAGATTTTATTCTTTCATGGACATAGTTATATATAATGTTGTAGATTTGTAGTAAAATAAAGTTGAATATACTAAGTGACTAAAGCACTATCACTAAGTATTTATAGGAAAAATTATATGTACAATTATATTGTAAAAAATAATTTGTACCTAAAATCTTTAATAAAAAATTGTATGGAGGGACTTAAAGTTGCAAGTTGCAAACTTGCAATATTATAAAAAAAAGGTTTGATAACAAGTCATTTAATATTAACTTAAGAAATACATTTGCTACTTTTTATTATTAGTTTGTTAAAATATATAATTATTACGACTTGCTAGTTTGTTTTTAAAAAAATAGTTACTACGACTTGTATTGCATGCATAAAGTATAATATTTTAATTTCTTTTAATAAGTGAGCTCAAATTGTGCTTAATTTGTGTTAGACCCGAGTTGGGCTCGAGATGGGCCTTATTTGGGCTCGAGCTAGGTTGTGCTTCGAGCTGGGCTGGGTTTGGGCTGGGCTGAGTTGGGCTTAAGATCAAATGGGCCTGAGCTTAAATGGGCTGGGTCAAAAATTATATGACCCAACTTAGCCTACATATATGTGGTGGGATGGGCTGAGTCGAGCCCACTACCAACCGAGCTGAGCTGGACCCGAATTTTCGTGTACTGAGCTGAGCAGGGCCTGTGTCGGCCCCGGTCCAAATGTCACCTCTACTTAAGGCTATGAAATCTAAAATAGATTCCATGTACACCAACCAAGTCTGAAATCTTATAGACCCACTTGAAGGCATTGTACCTAGGTATATAAAAGAAATAGATATGTAGATGGAAAAGTAGAGACCTTCAAAACAAGGCTAGTGGCAAAAGGTTATCATCAAAGGCAAGGGACTAACTATGAAGAAACCTTCTCACTAGTAGCGATGTTGAAATCCATCATAATTCTATTAACCATGGTATCATACTACGACTATGAAATATGGCAAATGGATGTCAAAACGGTGTTCCTTAATGACTTCATTGATGAGGACATTTATATAGAGTGCCTATAAGGTTTTGAATCTGATAGTTGTAAACTGTGCAAGCTAAAGAAGTCCATTTATGGACTCAACCAAGCCTCTAGAAGTTCGATCCTTCGATTCGATAAGGTCATCAAATCATTCGGCTTCATTAGGAATGAAAACGAACCTTGTGTATACAAAAAAATCAATGAAAAGACAGTCATATTCCTTGTACTTTATGTGGACGACATATTGTTAATAGGAAATAACATCGGCATGATGTCATCTGTCAAATTCTAGTTATCGAGAACATTCTCCATGAAAGATTTAGGAGAAGCCACATATATCCTAAGAATTCGCATCTTTAGAGATAGATCGAAGGGATTAATTGTTGGGAATGGGATATGCTCAAAATACCACTAGCACTTTGCCATCAATGTATTTGAATATTTGCAATGATTAATTAAACGTCATCCTACTTTATGAGCATGTTTCTCTCTTATGTGGTTGACTTTTATATATATGTGTGCAAGGTCCCTACTTCAAGTGTTGACTTAGATACGTGGTGGTTACGTACAGAAGATCTAAGTTATAGTTACTTGTAAAGCAAAACTATTTAGTCCATAACTAAGTAGTAGAGCTAGACACTCTACTATGGTAGAAGTTATTATAAATAAGTTCCTTTTATGGAAGAATGGTCTACCTTGATCATGAATGGGGTTCCAAACTTACTTCACTTATACATGTGTTTGGATTGGACAGGTCACCGTAGGTGTGATAACTCTAAATAAGTACTATCGAAGAAAGAGGTCACCTATATCTACTAGCTTCTAAGTAGGCCAATGCTTTTAATCTTGAGCATACGTGGATGAACTGATGAAGTCAAGTTCTTGCACTTTGAGTCATTATGGGTGAGATCTTATATATAGGTCAATAGCTCCATGATTTGGGTGTTTGGACTTGGTTAGAAGGGACATGCGTATGCAATGAAAAATTTATACAATAATTATTCCCTTAGAATAATCCAGGTTGATGATCCTGGATTTATGCATAGTAGTATAGTTTGTTATACTGGTTGTTACACTTATGGGTAGCTCCCATGTATAAGTGGATGACTTTCGGAGGATTGTTAGATTATGGGTTAGAGGTTCTAAGGAGAATAAAATGTAGTCAAAAAGGTGATAGTACACTTGGTAAACATGTCTTGGCTCTGAGTGAGTATAGAGGGGCATTTTGGTCATTATTACTTAGTTGGTCTAAAGACTGAGCATCATATATTATTGATTAACTCCTGTTTACACAGTAATTATCTTGGAGTGCTGTCATAGTCTTTTAGCGGAATAGACTAAGGTTAAAATGAAAAAATATTGCTATGAAACTAGCGAGAATATTTTGGTCATTTTCAGTAGAAGGATAATTATGTTTTTGGTCCCCTTTCTAGCCATTTACCTTATAAGTGTATTTACTAAAGTTAAGAATTACTAAATGGAAGAGATGATTTAATCATTTGACAATTAGAGATCATAATTAGAATTTCCTATTTGTGGAAGATATTTTCTATTATGATTATTGGCTGAATTTTGGATTAAATAATTATTAAATGACAATTAAATAATTAATTAATTAATTTATTAAAGTCTAAAGACTACTAAATATTTAAGATAGTTTTTTCTTAATCGGAGAAAAGTTTTATTCTTAAATAGTAGACTAGATTTGGACTTTAGAAATTAATTGTAATTAATTAAATAATTAATTAGAGCTTATGGGCTGAGCCACGACCCGTGACTGGTATTCCTAGGCTAGGCTCAAGGTCCTAGGCGCCTAGTCCTAGGGTAGTGAGGATTGGAAGTGTGAACGCTAAGTGAAAAAAAAGGATTTATATTTTTATTATGGAATTAAAGGATAATTCAAAATCCTAATCCTTTGTCTTTTAGGATTTTGTTTTCAGACATAATTACCTTATGGATTTTTTTTATATAAAGGCCTTTACCTCAAGCTCTACAGTTGTACCATCTCCTTTGAGATCTCTCTCTTTCTATCTCACGAGTAAGTTTCAACTTTTGAAAAAACTCGAACAATTTTTCTTTTAATTTAGTTTAGCAACATCAAGTCCTACAACTTGATCAACACTTAAGCTAGGATTTTGGAATAGATGGGAAGATCAAAGTTAAGGAGCAAAAGCTACTCCAGGTGTGTGGAGCTTCCCATTCAGCAAAGGTAAAGTTTTCTCATTTTGTTCTTCGCGATAAAGGTATTCCTGAAAACTTTATTTGATTTTATAATTAGACTATGAACTGTTTAAATGTTCAAGTAGTTATTTCATGCTTTATTCGTTTTAAAGATCCATCCATGAATATTTCCGCCTTATTCTTGTATTTATAGAATTTAATTCGTACGATATAACGTTTCACTTCATTAATAGGTCTATCCCAAAGTCTGTACATAGACAAAATATTAAAAAGGTTTAATATGCAAGATTCTAAAAGGGGGTTACTTCCTTTTAGACATGGCATCCATCTCTCTAGGGCTATGAGTCCTGAAATTGCTGAAGAGATAGAGAAGATGAATAAGATTCCATATGTTTCATCCATTGGGAGTCTTATATATGTCATGCTGTGTACAAGACCTAATTTGCACATGTTGTAAGCATTACAAGCATATATCAGTCTAATCTAGGAGAGCAATACTCAATAGCTATCAAGAATATTCTGAAGTACTTGAGAAGGACTAAAGACATGATCTTGATATATGAAGAAGAAGAACTGAAAGTCAAAGTCTTTATAGACTCTGATTTTTAATCGAACGTTGATGATCATAGGTTAACACCTGGATTCATATTCATCTGTAATGGAGGAGCAGTCAGTTGGAAGAGTTCTAAGTAGACCATAACAACAAACTCCATTTCAAAGGCAGGATACATCGCAGGATCTGATGCAGCCAAGGAAGCGGTTTGGATCAAGAAGTTCGTGACAGAACTTGGAGTAGTTCTTTCCATTGAGTCACCGTTTTCTTTGAATTGTGACAACAATGGAGCCATAGCTCAAGCAAAGGAACCAAGGTCTCATCAGAAGTCCAAACACGTTGAAAGGCGCTACCACATCATTTTTGAGATTATGGTATAATTATGCAAAAAGTAGCATCAATGAAGCACCATTCCGATTAGCTTTAATGCAAGTGGGGGATTGTTAGATTTAGTGCCCTAAAATCCAATTTATTTGTATTCTAGGACAGTAATTTTGTATTATTTATTTATTTAATGGGCAACTTGATTTAATATATGATTATCTATTAATTATATTTAAATAAAAGTCCTTAGATTTATATCCACGAATCTTATTCTTTAGGATGTAAAAAATATGAGTGGCAAGATTCGCGATTAATGATATAATCTAAATTATATCCCCAATCATAGAATGAATTAATTGGGCATTAATTCACCCAAATAGATTGACATACAATTTATCATCTGAAATAATATGTGATATTAATCAGAACAATTAGTCTCATATTGCAAGAGTAAATGTATAAATATTCGTTATAAATGAATTACTAGACATGACCTACTATATGAGAAATTACATGGACGGTCAATAATTTGTCATATAATATATAATTGTATAATTAAATTTTAGACCTGAGACACCACTGATATCCTATATATGGAATATCATGATTAGCTTAGTATAATAAACTAGTTCTAATCATGGACTGGTTCGAGTGCTCGGTGGTTATGATTTATTTCTACATGAGGGTAAATGGATGTGCAATAAGGAATTTGTCAACTAGGTACGTGATCTATTAATTAAGTAATTGAAAATCCTTGGCCGAGGTTAAATAATAGATAGTGTTCTATTATTCATTTACAAGTTACTAAATTAATCATATTAGGTCATATGATTGAGCTAGAAGAGTTTGACGACCTTATCCATGACTTTTACTTAATCGGGACAAGGCAGATGGAAGGATAATATTATATGGGAATTATATTATTAAGAGTTCTCGTAATTCCACTTCATAATTAATTAGGTAGTCGTAATATATTACTAGGTATCACTTATGAGTGTTAGAATTCAATTGGAATAGTTCTAACTAAATAATTAATAGATTAATTAAAATTCCACGACTAATTAATTTATGAGCCCGAGAGATCACACATAAAAGAAATCCAGAGAATTGTTAGTTAGAGAAATTAATTAAATATTAGACTATCCAATATTTAATTAAGATTTTAGGATAGGCTTTTTAATCAATGTTTTAGACTAGCCCATAGAGCTAGCCTTGATACAAACATGTTCTCTATATAAAGGAAGCTATGCTGGAAATAAAATCTAGCACACAATCAATCCTGCACAGTAAATTTTTCTCTAGAAATCTAAGTGGGGGTTTACTACAATTATCTGGGATTTAGTGTGGATTCAATCAGAGGCTTGTATTGTGTCACAAACTTCATCAATTTTCGACAGCTTGAGGTAATCCTAAAATACCATTCTCAATTATTAGATATTTTGCGTAGTGCCAATTACATACATAGCCGTGAATGGATACATGATTTCATAAAATTTTAAATATCATATGTAGAATCCAACAGTTAAGTTGTTGAAAAGTTACAGGAGAAAAACATATGCTTTACGGTTTGGTGTTGAATATATCTTGTTAAATATGATCATCTTGTTTTAAGCATTTTATTTTAAGTAATATGAAATAGTTTTGGATCTTTTGGAATCCTAGGAACATCTTTGAGGTTATGTATTATTTTTGGACATTGGATTTTGATGGTATCGAAGTACACCAACTATTGCTTTAGGGTAGTACACTACATATATAGATATCTACTTACTTTAGGGGTTGAGTAATTAAACTATTATTCAGGACTTAAGCTAATAAGATTAAGTGGGGTCACAACCGATCTTTAACTTTGAATTTTTATTGTGAATCTATGATTTTGACATAAAAACATATTTTCTACTAGTCCGTGACTTTGGATTTTCATTGAGACTTTGTTACTGTTTTGAATTTATGATTTTGACATAAACTATATTTTTAGTCGATTTCTTACTTTGAATTTTTATTGTGTCTTTTTTATGTTTTTGATTATTGCATTGAAATTTAGATGCGGTCCATTGCTTTGGTATCACTTGACATGGCTTTTAATTTTGTAAACCTTTTATTTTGGCATTTATTGTAGTATCACATTTATTGTCCATTCTTTTTCTGACATATATATATACGTTGATTTTTGTACCAATACAACTATATGTAAGGTCCTAACTACCGTTGTTTGGAAAATATCCACTTGCTGAGTCATTTTTGTTCTAATTTTGTTTGATGATATTTTTATTACAAACAAGTAAAACCATTTACAAACAAAATTACACACACATTTAAGTGAAACTGATTACATAATCTCGAAGACCAAATTCAATAAGAATATAAAACTTAGGCTCCGTTTGTTTGCCGTAAAATATTCTTCCGAAAAACATTTTTCTACTTTTACAGTGTTTGATAACACCAAAAAATTAATCAACCGAAAAACATTTTCCAGTCAAAAATGGTGGGCTACTTTTTGGAGATTTTCCGGTGTTTGATAACACCGGAAAATTGGTCAACCGAAAAACATTTTCCGGTCAAAAATGGTAGGTTACTTTTTAGAGATTTTTCAGTGTTTGGTAACACCGAAAAATTAATCAACTGTAAAATATTTTCCAGTTAAAAATGACGGCTAGTTCAAAATTTAAAAAAATATTTTCATTTCTTTGAGAGATGAAAACATTTTTCAGAACTTAACCACCCCTATTTTATGTGTATATATATATATTTTTTTATAAATCTCATGTCGAAAAATATTTTTCAGTATTCTATTTTCCAAGAAAATATTTTCCTCTAACAAGTTATTTTACGGCAAACAAACGGAACTCAGAAAAATATTTTCCTCTGAAAACATTTTCCAAGAAAATATCTTCCACTGAAAACATTTTTCACAAACAAGTTATTTTACGGTAAACAAACGAAGGAAAATATTTTATTTTCCAAGAAAATATTTTCCACTGAAAACATTTTTCACAAGCAAGTTATTTTACGGCAAACAAACGGAGCCTTAAAACGCTGAAGTTTTTAAAATCCATAAAAATAAATGTTCAAATAGAATAGTAAGGAAATAATATTTGGCACAATATTATGTGTACTTGATTGTATATAAGCTGATCAAAGAGATGCAATACCAAATAGAACAAAAATAGATGGGTAGAGTTTAAATGGAAGAAAGAACAATAATGTAATTAAAAATGTAAAAGGCGATATCATGTGATAGTATAACACTAAAGTCCTAAAATTCAACATCACATTGACTATTACCTGCTTCAGTAGCAGTAAAGCTCACATGTTGAGTTCATAACACTTGCATGATAGCTGTGTATCAAAGGATAATAAACTCAGATGAAGAATTATCTGTTACGCTCTCGTATACAGGAGCAATAAAACTACAAATTTTGTGTCGTGACGAACGAGCCAGTCTTTCCATGTCAAGATGCTGCCCTAATTGCATCTTTTTGTAAGACATCATCACTACTAACACAATTCCTCATCTACACAAGAATATAAGTTCTTAGACACATTTTCGATGAACTACACAAGGTCCATTTTCATCGTAATCAGCCTTGGTTATATGTTGATTTTGGGGGAAGACAACCTTGGCAAGTATAGCCCCTCCCACCCAAGCAGAATATAATGCCAAGTTCTCAGGCATGTATTCTGGAGGCTGCAATGAAGAGAGAATTAACAATAAGGGAATTTGTGACAAGATATACTGCACTGTAAAGATACAGGCATGCAGCGCCTAGATGCTGCTTGCCTTAAGAAGCAAACAGTTTATATCTAGATTCACAACAGAAAACTAAAAATAATCCAACAGAAACATGTCTATCACATCCATTTAAGTGTCTTACTTCTGCCGGAATCCAGAGAGAGTTCAGAGAATCCGAAACGAATGTTATACAATATTCATTCCTGGAACAGAAATTTTTATGGGAATTCAAAGTGCACTGAATGCGAACCAAGTAAAATTCTATTCTTGCTCAGAAGTTAATCATAAATTTCAGATCACTCTATATTACTTCTTTCCTACGTGTCAAATTGAATGTACACTTTCGACTTTGTCAAAATGTTTTAGGTGAGGTTGAAAATGTGCATAATTGATAACAAGTGGGATTTTAGGTGGGGCTAGAAGTTGAGTCGGGCACGTGGCTCAGTCGGTTGAGAACACTTCATAGGAAGACCAACTTCTGGGGTTTAAAGCCCATAAACTCTCCACCCCAAAGAAAAGAAAATGTTGTAATTTTCTGCAGTCTTGCTTAAAAGTTGGGGCTGGAAGGTAGTATTTGGACTTTTAGTCAATTGATATTGAGCAAGTGTGCCCAAGAAAATGATATTTAATGTTGTGAATTGCTTTTAAAATGATAAGAGAACCTATTGCATGAAGTGAACGTTCATTTTTGAAAATTTTATTAAAGAAATGTGGACATTCAATTGGGACAGGAGTATCATTTTCCCTCTAAACCCTAAATAACATTTAAAGAACCCAATCTTATCAAATCGCCAGATTAAACACGAGTGTGAGTTGGTATAGTAAGCAAAGGAAGATACTTTGGCTTGACAGAGAAGACTGCACCAAAGGAATATATAATAATAAATGCAATTACCTTCACTAGAGAAGGGCGAATAGCTGACGAGCAAATGCTAGCTTCTTTTTGGAACCTCTCTTCAAAACCTGTAATATCAAACAAAACAAGATAAGGCCAGCTCTAGCAGCTTTTCCATCCCTCACTACCGGAATAAGAAAGCATGCCAAAGATTTTCCTAATGTAATAAGCTGCATAAACAACCATATAGCCATCTATACATCTACAGTCTCTAAAGAGCATCAACAAAAGGTTTCATAAGCAGACACAGATGCTGCATTTGATGTCATGATCAATTGCTAACTTAGTTGCATTTCACCTTCATGCAGTTGATTTTAAACATAGACCACAAGAAATCAACAAAGTCAATTGGACAACAATATGAGACCCAAATGGCCTCAGTCTCGCAGAACACTTAACAATCCCACAAAGACAGCTATGACAGGTTTGGGAGCAATTAATTTTTTATTTTTTTTCACTCAGAAAACTCATATTACAATGCAAAACAAAACTCAGAAGTTCATGTTGAAAGAAAAAGAAGAAGAGAAAAATATCAGAAGGTCACCTTCTTGCTTTTCTGACTACGAAGAGAAGGTAAAAGCACCAACCAAACAGAGATGAAATTCTACTGGGTATCAACCTCAAAAAATATTATCTCGTTTATCGTGTGTGTGTGCGAGTGAGAGAGAGATAGTGGAAGGTTCTTAATAAAGCTTAGCAGAAGTTAGTAAAAGGATATTAAGTTATTAGAAAATCCACTCGACTACGAGCCTGCAGAAACATTACATATTTACAATACATTTAGTATATTACACAAATATTATCCCTTGAATATCGCTTTGGATATCTGATATCACAAGGAAACAAGGTCTGTGATATCACCATCTGATGGCTCAAGTTATAAATTAGGATGTTACGATAATTCAAGCAAAAATATTCAGGATATCTTCAAACTTGTCTGCACATGAACCTCACCAAATTGCCAAAATCATCCTATCCTAGGTAACATTGATTACATATGAAAGGTAAAACATCACATTGACAAGAACTTCCACTGTGAGGCCAAAGGAAAGCATTTAGCTCGTACTGACACTGGAAAATCCATGCATAAGTTGTGCAGGTCAGTGAACAGTTCCATTTATCATTATGTTAATTGAGATTGTTAAAAATAGACAAGAATCTCAAAGTAGCTAGATCAAGCTCATCTGACTTTGATTGTTCTAGCTCCACCCCAGATCACCCAATTACCCACCAATGTCTGACTGGACAGAACACATCCGGTCAGATCTTAAAGAAAGCCTAAAGACAAACTGTTTAAAGCTGCACCGTTAAATCAAGAAACTGAAATGGTGCAGCTTGAACTATCAACTTCCAGAAACCGTTCATAATCAAATTATTAGGACAGGTTAGAGCCACCTCAAAGAACTCTTAATTGAGCTGGACATATAACCAAATCAAACCCCAAGTAGAAAGGCTGCCAATAATGCCAAAGCAATTCTCCCACTGCCAGAGTAAAAATATCCTAATCGACACTATTACCCCTTTCGGTCAGCTCTGGAAAACGAAGAATAAAATCTGGTGTCTCTTGCTCAATTTTCCCACTGTCTCACAACACCACGCCTTCCCCTCTTCTTCTCCAGAAGAATCTCTGACATTAATGCATCACTCTCTCTTAATTCCACGATACATTTTTTCCCCTTTGAGAAGTAAAAGAAATTTTATTAATATGCACCAAGGAGGTGCCAACCCAAAAAGAAATACATCACCAACGTAAACTGTCTAAACGATCTTGTATGCTATTTACATCAAAGGTAAAGAATCCCCAAGCCAAAAACAAAGCTCATGAATCCAATAATACTTTAAAAGAGAAAGAGAATTCATTCCTTTCAAAAGCTCTCCGATTCTATTTCTTCCATAAAGCCCAAATGATTTCAAGAGGGGCCGTCCACATAATTTTCTTCTCATGTTTAGATGTCTTGATACCACTCCATGTTTTTCATTTCGTCCAAGACGGCCTTTGAAGCCACCCATTGGAGACCCGTAAAACTAAAGGCCAACTCCCAAAGACATCTCACTCAAGCACATCTAAGCAATAGATGTTCCATCATTTCCATATCACTCTTGCATAGAAAGCATCTATTGACAAGAACATGCCCTCTTTTTTTGGAGATTATCCAACGTAAGAATTCTCCTCCACACCACCTCCCACGCAAAAAAGGCAACTCTATTCGGGCCATACAATCTCGAAAAACCTCCTTCCATAGGAAATCACCTTGATTGGTAGGCTCATCTTTGCCTACAAGAGCCCTATGGTGAGAGTTAACCGTGAATGTACCATTTTTAGCCAAGTTCCATTTCATTTTGTAAGAGCACAATTGTTTAGGCATCCCAAACAATTTACAAACTCATCCAACTCCCAATCGTTGGCCTCCCGCGTAAGGGACACATCCCATCCAACATTGCCATCCACCCATTGCACACGAGCCAATTGTAGCATGTTTGTCACTAGCTAAGGAAAAAAGCATAGGGAATTGATCCTTCAAGCATTGAATGGTGTTACTAAGAACTCTACGATATCTGTGTTACTACGAATTCTATGATACATGTTACTTAAGCATAGATATTAATAGTACATCATCAATTGCACTATTGTCAAGACTACAAAATCTTCTTATCACAATATATCAAAACCCCCTCTGCCACACTCTCATCTCACAAAAACACAAAGAAATGCACACACAGTCATAGACAAAGAACAAACGGGGAAAACACATGGAGATATGCTTCCACCACATTCATACCAGCACAATAACGTCCATTCTGTTGCATTCTGGTCTATAGTGCGTGTATTATATACTTTATATACATGTGCAGAAAACCAGCATACCATCTCATCCCACCAACACGGCAATTGCTGACAAAGGTATTAGTCACCACATACCTTAAACACAAGAAAACTGGAAAATTTGACTACATTTGTTTCTTCTGTAGCAGGAGATCGCCATAGTAATCAGTCATGGATACATTCAGATTTTAGTTTGAGTTTACATATCCACATGCAACCATTAGAAACAATATTGTGGTGAACAAAATAATCTGTTTGATATAGAAGGGACACATTAGGTAGATTACAGGAACTGGAAATTAAAAATACGAGGAAGGAGACAAGAGGCCAAGACTCAGAAGAAGCGGCACGTTGATTTTGGGGAAGAGGGGAGGCTGCTGGGATTAGTTGCTTACTGTTTTTGTTTGACCAAGGAGTATGATCATCATTAGTTGTCCTTTTGCTTGGGCAAGAAATGAATTGGTCAGGCATAATTGCCAGCCAAGTAGAAACTACATGTAGACATCTCAAGTCCACAGCCCCACACGATAGATATTACACTAATACAGGAAGTGGATGACAAAAGTACAAGTGAATCTTGTTAGTTGGACAAAACATCATAATGGCAGAAGAGCACATTAAACGAAAAGGCAATCATGATGGTCCTTACATGTCTCAGCAAGTGACAGAAAGAACCTCACCAGTCATAGAAGCAGTGCCTCCACAAAGTACAGTATTCTCTAGTAGCTGGCGATGATTCTCTGATGATACAGTTGAAATACAACGAACAAGCTGCTCGACAATTCCATGTTCCTCAAGACCTAAAATAGCTGGTTGGAATAAAGCCTCTCCAACCCTATATCTTTCCTTTCCAATTTTGATCACCTACAACCAAAAAAAACAAGGGAGCTGCATCTAGCATACGTACTGGCAGTGAATGCAACAAAAGAAACAAAATAGCCCCATAACTAGGAAACCAGAAACACGACATGTTTTATTTAGTTATTACTATCTTGTCCCACTTTAATTGTCACCATTCGACTTTCTTTGCCAGACTAACAATTTTTATAAGCAGTATATCTCAACAATGTTTCAAACACTTTAACGATACTGGGGAATGAAGTGACTCACGGGAAATAATTAAGCGAGGAAAGGAACCCCAGGAGTCAAGTGGGACTGTAGTTTCTAATTATGCATAAATCAAGACAAAATGAATGAATGATAATAAAATCATTAAAATTCATAGGTGTTGCTGCATCTTCAGATCCTAATTGCCATGGTGATGTTTAAGAAAAATTCATATGATGACACTTAAAGTGGGGCACAGGGAGTAGATGACAGGCAGAAAGCCTCACAGGTCTAAGCAAAAGCGTAAAATGTGAAATCAACATGAAACTTTGATAATTGATGATAAAGTATAAAAGCATATTGTATTCTGTTGTACAGTTAGTTAGCATAAGTAGTTTGAAATACATATTCTAAGTTAATTACTCAGAGATGTTTAGAGTATAGGAAGTTAGTTATGACAGCTCACTAACAGCTGTCATAACTAACTCAACTCATCAGTGTAAACAGCTCTCTATAAATAGAGATGCTATGTGTAAGCAATCACTATGAATGAATAATCAATAACTTTTCAGAAAATATTCTCTCTCTCTTTCTCACTCTTCTTCATGGTATCAAGAACAGGAGATTCTCCTGTGGATGCTAAATCCGCCATTTTTGCTTGAAAACTAAGCTTAATTCAAGCTGTTTTCATCAATCTCTTCCTTGCGCTCCATTACAAAAGCTTTCTGAAGCTTCGACTACTCAAATTGCGTACTTCTCCTCGCACTGCAACTCCATTGAAGCAGCTTTGTGAAGCTTCGATTCAACAAATTCACCACTTCTCTCCATTGGCAGAGTCTACAGTGTGAAATCTCTGGTCTTCTTCAACCTAGGGTTTCTTCTTTCTTCCTCTTTCAGTTTCTATCAAATTTCTAGGGTTTCTTTCAAGAATCACCATGGTTCTACCTTCTGATCAAGATTTACCATTTGGTTGAAATTACTGCTTCAAAACTTAAATTCCTTAGTCAAAATTCAACATGAGAACTCAAATTACTTGATTTGGAAAGCACAAATGCAAACTATATTTTAAGCCTATGATCTTCTAGACTATGTCAATGGCACAACCAGATGTCCTCCAAAGACTATCACCACTGAAAGTAACACATCCAGCACAAATCCTGAATACACAGAGTGGATCACCATAGATAAGCATCTCAAACCATCTTTAATAGCCTCCATCTCTTCTTCAGTGTTACCACAGGTCTTTCACCTGAACTCTATAGCTGCAATTTGGCAGACTCTAGAGCAGAGGTTTAATTCTCACAGCAGATCTCATGTTCATCATCTGAAAAACAAACTCCACACACTAACCAAAGGACATTAGTCTATGCAAGCCTATTTGGATCAGGTCAAGGGCACAACTGATAGTCTCACTGCTGCAGCTACGACCACAATTCATCCTCAAAACTTCCTACTACACTATACAAAAACCTCTAACAGTCAAGATAACTCAAACAGAGGAAAAGGAAGGAATAACAGGGGAGCCAGAGGCAGAGGCCAAAGAGGTTACAACAATGGCAAAAACAACACCTTCCAGAAATCTAACTCTACTGCCACAGCATCAATTACTTGTCAAATCTGTGGAAAACCAAAACACTTAACCCTTGAGTGTGGGAACAGGTTTGATGCAGTGAACTATAGCTGTCCAAAACAAGACAAGAAAGTGATGGCTGCTGCAACAGGACCAGTCACAACACCTGACCACCAGTGGTTTTTTTATTTTGGGGCTAACACACGTCACCCATGATTTGGCATACCTCAATCATCCTAAGCTCTATGAAGGTGCTGAGACTGTCACAGTAGGCAATGGTAATACTCTGTCCATTCATAGTGTAGGCACAAGCACAATCACTACCACTAACTCCTCTCTCTGCCTATCCTCTGTCCTCTATATTCCCCAAATTTCCTCTAATCTAATATTTGTTTCTAGATTCACAAGAGATAATAATTGCACTCTTATTTTTTATTCTAAGGGTGTCACTGTCAAGGACAATGCTACCCACAAGATCTTGGTCAAGGCCCCTTGTAAACAAGGGCTCTACCCTCTGCCTTGCAATCCATTTCATCCTTCTCCATCTGCAAGCAGAGCTCTTACCTGTACTGCTCATTCTACTTCTCAAATAACAAGTTTGCAGTGGCACCAAAGACTGGGGCATCCTTCCAGGCCAGCTGCACAACTTCTCTCTTCTATGTTACATATTAGATTACGTACTCATACTATAGATTGTAATGCTTGCTCTATTAGCAAAGCACATAAACTTCCATTTACTTTGTCTACTATTGTTACTACTTTTCCGTTTCAGCTGGTCCACTCTGATGTGTGGGGCCCAGCACCAGTTCCTTCATGTATGGATTTCAAATACTACATATTGTTTCTTGATGACTTTACTAAATTTACATGGATTTATCCTCTCAAAGTTAAGTCTGCTGCTTTTTCTGCCTTTCTTAGTTTCACTCTTTGATTCAAAATCAGTTTAATGCTACAATAAAAAAAAACCTTAGGACTAATAATGGTACTGAACTTGTAAACAATCAATTCAGTCAATTCCTAACTACTTCAGGCATAATTCATCAAACTTCATGTCCTAATACTCCAGAATAGAATGGCAAAGCTAAGGGAAGCATATGCATCTCATAGAACAGCTTTGGCCCTTCTTAATCACTCTAAACTTCCTTCTAAGTTCTGGTTAGAGGCAGTAGCCACTGCCAACTATCTCATTAATAGGCTCCCCACCCCGACTCTGCATAATACCTCTCCTTTTGAAATCCTCTACTCCACAAAACCTGACTACTCTATCCTAAGGGCATTTGGGTGTTTATGTTACCCTTGGCTTAGACCTTATGCCAAGTATAAACTTGATCAAAGGTCAAAAGCTTATGTCTTTCTAGGCTACTGCCCCAACACTAAGGGATACAAGTGCCTGGATTTAGACACACAAAGGGTGTACATTTCTAGACATGTGAGATTCTCAGAAAATGTCTTCCCTTACTCTGCTACTCCCCAAACATTCACTACAACTCATTCCTCTCAATCTCCTATCACTCCTATTTTCCATATACCTTCTAACTTTACTCAGCCATCAACCTCTATTACTGAATCCCATTCTACTGCACCAACTGCAGCTCCTAGTGCATCAGCAGATTCTATTGCTACACCTCAAACTTCATTTCCTGCCTCACATCCTTCTGCACATCATTCTACAGAATATTCTTCTGTTCCACCTATGGACAGTACTATGCCCTCCAATGCACTTGCAGACTCTTCCTCAACAGCTCATGATCAAACTCAGTCTTCCACCTCAGCCACTCAAGAACCCTTTCACACTTTAGCCCCTCAGTCTAGTCATCCTATGTTGACTAGATCCAAAACAAGCTGCTTACCACCACCTATTTATAACCTAAATACCCTAATAACCACCCCTTCTACTACAGAACCATCTTCCTACAAAGAAGCCTCTAAATATACACATTGGCACCAATCTATGCAGGATGAGTGTCAAGCTCTCCTCAACCAAAATACATGGACTTTGGTGCCCTTACCCTCAAATAGGCAGCCCATAGGCTGTGGGTGGGTTTACAAGATTAAAACTCACTCAGATGGCACCATAGCCAGGTATAAGGCAAGATTGGTTGCTAAGGGCTATCACCAAGAACCTGGAATTGACTATACAGAAACCTTTAGCCCAGTAGTCAAGCCACAAACTATTATAATAGTTATCACTCTTGCTCTTCCATCATAATTGGCCACTGCAGCAATTGGATGTCTCCAATGCTTTCTTACATGGCCTCTTAGATGAAGAACTTTACATGGTTCAACCACAAGGTTTTATTGACCCCAAACACCCCAACCCTGTCTGCACAAGGCTTTATTGACCCCAAACACCCCACCCATGTTTGCAAGTTGCATAAGTCTATATATGGTCTAAAACAGGCCCCAAGGGCCTGGTACTATAGATTGTCCTCCTTTCTCATTTCTCAAGGTTTTAAGTGTAGCAAAGCTAATACCTCTTTATTTGTCCAAAAGACAGCCTATCACATCCTAATCCTTCTTGTCTATGTAGATGATATTATTCTCACTGGCTCCTCTTCAACTGCAATTCAGAATTTCATCTCTACTATGCACGCTAATTTCTCTATGAAAGATCTTGGTACATTGTCCTATTTCCTAGAAATAGAGGTCACTCCTCAAGCTCATTCTCTTCTGCTTCATCAAACTAAATATGCACAGGAACTACTACACAAAGCTGGTCTTAGTGACTGCAAACCATCTGCTACTCCTGCCCACTCTAAAGTCTCACACACAGCCACTTTTGACACTACACCTTATGCAGATCCAACACAGTTTAGAAGCTTACTAGATGCACTACAGTACCTTACAATCACTAGGCCTGATATACAATTTGCAGTCAATACATTGTGTCAACACATGCATAATCCCACTACTACTCACTACTCTGCACTTAAGAGGGCACTAAGGTATGTGAAAGGTACTCTGAATCATGGCATCCTATTCCATTCAGGTCCCCTACACCTCCATGCATATTCAGACAGTGACTGGGCAAGCAATTTAGAAGACAGGAGGTCCACTACTGGGTTTCAGGTATTTCTAGGAAGGAATGCAGTGTCTTGGTGTTCCAAAAGGCAAGCAATTGTGGCCAGATCCTCCACAGAGGCTGAGTACAAGGCAATGGCCCATATTGCAGCTGAATTGAGATGGCTTACCTACTTGTTACAAGATCTACACATACTAGTCTCACCCCCTGTTTTACACTGTGATAACAAGTCAGCTTTAGCTTTGGCTGCCAATCCAGTTTTCCATTGCAGAACAAAGCATATTGAACTTGACTACCACTTTGTTAGGGAACAAGTGGTAGCCAAGCAATTACTAATTTCCTACATTGCCTCAGAGGAACAAATAGCAAATCTATTCACAAAGCCCCTGTCTACAAGTCAGTTCACCTATCTTCTAAATAAGCTGCCACTTGGCCATACCAAGCACAGCTTGAGGGGGGATGATAAAGTATAAAAGCATATTGTATTCTGTTGTACAGTTAGTTAGCATAAGTAGTTTGAGATACATATTCTGAGTTAATTACTCAGAGTTGTTCAGAGTATAGGAAGTTTGACAGCTCACTGACAGCTGTCATAACTAACCCAACTCATCAGTGTAAACAGCTCTCTTACTATAAATAGAGATGCTAAGTGTAAGCAATCATCATGAATGAATAATCAATAACTTTTCAGAAAATATTCTCTCTTTCTCTCTTTCTCATTCTTCTTCAATTGACCTCTGTCTTTCTACCAAGAACCTAATTGTGAAATCCTATTAGAAGTGGAAAACGTCAAGCCAACGCATTTGAGTTATATCATTAAAGAACCCCAACATGTGAAGTAAAGGAACCACATAGAAAATTTAGAAGTAGAAGAACATGCAATGAGGGCGAGCTTGTGCACAAGCTACATAACTGGTGGAATGAGAGAGAACTGGTTCAGGTCTAGCTCCTGACTAGTGTGCAACAAGGAACAAATTGCTTATATCAGAACGGTCCTACAAAAATTCGTACTTATAACTCATTGGCATATATAAATTCTCATCAAAATGATCACATTACTTCTGCTAAGAGAAAGATTGCATTGAGGACTTCTGCTAAGAGAAAGATTGCATTGAGGCATGGGAATGACAAATCGAGAAACACAAAAGGCGTCAATTGGCCTAGACGAGAATTAGCTCTTTGATTGAAATTTTGGAGAAAATATGAGAATTTCTTTTTCTCTATTAGCAAACTATTTTAAACGCACGCAAATTTTGGGTCTAGCAAGATTTGGAAGTAAATATATTAACTGATCAAGTAATTTTTGAAGTCTCATTAGAGGTTGGTAGTCCATCACATGAGACAATCTGGCAAGGAATCAGCAAGAGCTTTCACCAACTTCCATAAAGTGAGTCATGTGCTAACACTCTCAAAGATTTCCAATATGGGGCAATATGCTTTCTTTCAACTCTCGTATAACCCAATCCAACTTTTGAGTTATGAATATCATAACACCTCAATAGTATAACAAACTAGAATACCCTTGATACATGAGAAAAAGGAGAACCAGAACACAGATAACCAAGTTTCTTTTTCTCTCCTTTACCCATGCAAAACTATATACTATATTAATTTTACAAAACAGTTATTTTCCATAGCTGCCAGGTTAAGTAATTTTGTAAAATATAAAGCAACCACGGGGCTAAAAAGTGAGAAAAATCTTAAACAAGTACTTATATTTTTACGGTTCCTTCCAGATAAATATTTTTTACTTTGTCTTACAACTACAACTATAATTTATATGCCAATGTAGAAACATATATTAACGTGCTAACACTCTCAACCTCACACAGTGGTGGGCATTGGAGTTTTGCTTTAGAGGGGCACTCGTTCAACGTATCGAGTACTTACAAAATGGCATTGACATGACTCAAAAAAGAGAAGGAATGGGAAGAATAAGACAACACTCTTGGTCATGTTGCATGTCCAGGGCGCTTATGCAAAAGGTACTCCTAATTGAATGCAAGATACAAGAATAGAAAATATACCTTGTAAAGTATAATGCATGAGAGCTAGGTAAGCATAATAAATGAGATTTTGTGATCCATCATCAGCACTTTTAATGATTCGGCTACGTCAAAAAGTATTTTCAATGTACCACTTCTCCCTATAAGTTTTAGCCATGTCCATGAGACAAATGAACAGAAGAGGCACAAACCTGTCCATCAGGCAAAGTATGTTGCTCTTCCTGGCACAACTGTTGGATCTTTCCATAAGCAATATAATCCTCAGCACAACAGGCATATTGCTCTTTTATTTTCTCAGCATCAGAGATACTGAGGTTTATCTGCAGGTTAGATTTACCAAGTTCTTCTGCAAGAAGCCTCGTCAATTCCATACCCCCAATTTCAAATCTTCTTGAAGCTATGTGATGAACTGCACCCTCAATTACTGGTGCAATATCTGAGAAGTTGCAAAAGAATTCATTGGTTAGACCACTAGTCCATTTAAGCTGCAAGGCTATTTCACATATACTTGATTGTATGATCATCTATACATCTGAGAGAACAAAAGGAAACCTAACAAAATATAGATGTTAAAATTGATGAATGAAGTTAGATCATTGTAGTAGTGATTGGAACATAATGCAAACAGGAAACAAAATTAAGTTTCGTACTTTGAATGAGATTTGGTTTCTTCCATGTTTCTATGTCAAGTATTGTGTACTATCCAATAAAATCAACACAGATTAGGCATCCATAGTCTTGGAAGATTTCCTATGAAACAGACCTTAGAGCTTGCCTGGTGTTATATTGGAAACTTTCAAATAGCACAAAAATTACTTTAAAAAGCTGAACTTTAAAATACAACCGCCTATAGCCCACTTTTGTCTGTTAACAACCCTCCCCTGGGCCTCACAGGCAAACAAAAAGCACAATTTAGAGAGAAAAATGCTAATTTGTTATCCTTTTTTTTTTTTTTTTTTTTTTTTTTTGAGAAGTGAAAAAAATTTATTAATACGCACCAAGGGGGTGCAACCCAAAATTATATACATCAACTATAACTCATCTAAGCATACTCGCTATATACATTAGCTACGTAAAGAATTGAAACAATCTAAGCATACTTGCTATATACTCGCTAATTTGTTATCCTTATCAAATATAAGGCACTTATAATGAAGAACAGGATATCCAGCAGGACATTTAACAAATTTTATGCTTCACGGGACCTCTCTCCCTCAGCCATTACATGATGTTCTCTAGTTTCTTAATCTAGAAATTTTGGTTTCTTAGTTATAATAGTCATGAACAATACCTTCATCCATGAGTTTTGAAGCATCTTAATACTTAGCTCACGAGTCACTAGCTTGCATTAACATTTATTTGCGCCATAGTAAGCAGGAAAAGCTGCACAGAGAACTGAATGGATATCAACTTTGACAAGTTCCCTCTAAATAAAAACATCAAATTAAAAGCTCACATTCAAAGGGAAATGCTAAGGATAAAACTGCAGCTTAGCCGAAATGTGAGAACTGGAGGAAATAACACAGATGGTCCATATTTTGGCTACACTATAAAGCTAGTGTTCCCCGACTTCCATGTTTCCCATATTATGGATTTTTACTAAATAGTCATCTTGTTTCCAGACCTCTGCACCTTCATATTTTGGTTTGTGTACTTTTGCGCTTTAGTTTTCC
This sequence comes from Ehretia macrophylla, assembly GCA_037974665.1. Taxonomy (NCBI): domain Eukaryota; kingdom Viridiplantae; phylum Streptophyta; class Magnoliopsida; order Boraginales; family Ehretiaceae; genus Ehretia; species Ehretia macrophylla. The sequence continues at coordinate 84,610,751 of CM075764.1, forward strand.
AGAACAAAAGATAACCTTACTGAACCTTCATTTTTTTGTTTGTGGATTTTTGCACTTTAATTTTTCAGAAAATGGAGAACGTTGTGAATTGTGTACATAAGAGGTCAGACTTTATCACTTTTCAGATGCAAATGCCATAGGGTTTTTTGGTTCAACTTGTCCAATTTGAGTTGGTTGCTCAAGAGTGTGAGGGATGATAATGGTGATGGTTCCATGAGTAATAAGGCTACATATCCCTGCTGAAAGAGTTGCAAGGAAGAATTAAAACGATATAGGAAACTAAGAATAAGCAATCAGGATTGAGAGAAGCAACATACTATTAGAAGTTGATAATTGAAATGTCAAGAAACGGATTGTTATTACTAGGTAATCAATAAAGCAAGTGAAATATGTAATAGATTAATGTGATAAGTAGTACAGAAACCACATAAGCTTCAAGCAAAAAGAATATGTTGATAATGCATATAACATACCTAACTTTCCATGGCCAACATCAACAGCGCAGCCTGAGATACGCCCTACAGCATAAAGTGATAATACTGCTTGCTCAGTTGCGTAAAAGCCTGATATGTTAAAGGTTTCAAACATCAATTGCACCAGCTGTTCCCTAACAGCCTGTTAACAGAATGGCACCAAAAAAGAGCAACATAAAATAACGTATCCATACACCTTTTTGGCTCAACCAAAGCATTTAGCAGCTTCTTATCCATTTAAGTATAACAAAACATTGTGAATTGTAATTTGGATATAGGGTAGACACTATGGAATCACAAATTTTACAATATTTGTTCTTGCTGATCATGTTTACTTACTTACCATATTCAAAGATTATACTTATGTTATTTCTGTTCTAGTTTCAAATAATTTTACGACCTAATCCGAGTAAATGACAGAGATATCTTACTTAGTTTCCACAATCCTGATCATATGACTCCAGATGAGGTACGCAGTATAAGGGGTCCTATAATCTCACTGTACATCAATGACGTACCGTTTTCCATTCATAAGCTCAATCAATCAGTGTTTACTGCTTTCTTCTCAGGTGGGAATAAAGGGGGAAGAACAATCAATGCACAAGGACCTCAAGTTGCTTCTATGTTTTCAAATGATCACATAAAAAATGCAGACAATTTCTTTCTCATAATGAGAATTTATGTATCTTCTTCAACTTTCCACTGTTTCGCCGCAAAAGGCAATGTGTGGGACTGTAGGCCCATGCAGACAAGAGATATTGTTAATTAACTAGATGTGCTTTCTCCATTCTCAGTCCTTTAGGTAAGTAGTACAAGTTACTAGCTCCTGCTAAATTATAAAGATAAAAAAGAATGAAGTAAAGAAAAGAGCCAAGGAAAAGCTTCCCCAACCTTTGGAGTTGAAAGGGGATCCGTGAACAAAATTTGCCCTTCATTGCCTATTTCCCATCCAAGACCAGTATAAAGAACGTGGTGCAGTAGATCTTCCACGGCATCCCAATCATTGATAAAACCTCGAACAATAGGATCAACTGATTCCTCAATGAAGGAGGCATCTGCTAGGGACCCATCTTCAGGCACACATTTCATTTGTGTAGGAATAATCTTAACCAGAAAGTGAAACAAGTTAATGACCTCCATTTGATATATGTTGGCTGAAATCTTAGAATAATCATAACAACAAACGAAGATTGCTTTATGGAATGGGGATAATTTCTGACAGAGGAATTAGATTGCATTAAAACTTATTGAGTAAATAGTTTTTGGGTTGCACGCCCTTGGTGCATATTAATAAAATTTATTCATTTCTCTAAAAAAAATTTAAAAATAAAAAAACAACTTGTTGAGTAGTATAACATGCAATTAAAGGACCAAGAAATCAAAATGACAGGTACAAGAAGAGGATTAAGAAAAGCTTTCAAGCCCATTCTCCTTTCCTCCCAGTGCACTCTTGCAGTAAGCGTCAAGTACCTCAGTAAATGAAAATCAACAAAACCATAATGAAAAGGAATATTGTTTTTAAATAGTTTTTACTTTCTTCTTGAAGGAACAGTTTAAGTAGGATCTGAAATTATAGAATTACCAAAAATTGTGCAGAACTGCAACCAGAATTGAGATCTATGGCTTAAAATGTAACTCAATGCAACATATGTGGTACAACCAATCACAAAGACTAATTGTAAACATAACTAATCTCATTGTTGCTGCAGGCTAATACAGATAGAGATCAACATTGTGCAATTATCCATTTACATGATGCAAAGGTAAATAGATCTCAGCTCTTGAGTAGATCATAAGTAACCAAATGCTCCATAAATTGATTACATGAGAAGCAGGGAAAAAAAACGGATAGACAAACTAAGCAAAGCATGCCCCAATTCAGACACAAGAACTGAAATCGGTATGAACAAATCAAAACAAATTTTAATAAATTATTTATGCCTTATTTATAACAGGATTACAATTTGAAGCTACTATTGCACATCATGTTTGCATATTTGAGGTGATTACTTTTTTAAGTGAATTCTTTGAAAACATATCTGTTTGGGTACAAGTTGTTTTGTATAGGATCATGTTTCATTTGATGTTCTCAAGGGAGGAGGGGAAAAAAACGAAAAATGAAAAAAGAGAGAGAGAGAGAGAGAGAGAGAGAGAGAAAACAATTCTATCAATCCTACATTTCACGCTCTGTTTAGGGCACTGCTTCAAGAAAGTCCTCAAACTTACTATGGTTCTTTTCTAAAATGAATAATCACTATGAAATACCAAAACTGACATCTTTAAATTAGACTGATCCAGTCAATTTTAATGATTAAATCTTCTTCAAAATTCTAAAAGGGAAGCATTTTATTTTAAGATATTCACTAGATTTTGTCCACAGCTGAGATCATATGCTTTGATACTCATAGAAGGTCCAACCATGCATACCTAGCTTTTCAAATCAAGAATGATAAGGAAAAAACAATTAAGTCAACACCCCAAGCTGACATGACATATATATCACCATGACAAGTCAAATGTGAGCAATGTTACATGTTTTAACAATGGGAAATATGTTAGGGTCAAGACATAGTCATATACACTTATAACTCTACATCTTGGGTACAATAGATGTACTCTTTATAGGCAAAATTGATTTTTATGAGGGTCACTTTTTCAAGTAATGGTCACAGCTACACAATATATTTGCATATCAGCCTTTCGCTATAAGAGCAGGAACTTACTACAATTCTTACTATGATTAGTATGATCACTATGAACCTTTAATAAAAATATCTACGTCATAAAAACAATAATATAATAATACTATGATAATCGAACATAAGAATCTCTCACCATCTAAAAGAACTCGTACAAACTTTTTCGAAGCAGCTTCTACAACAGATGAAAAATGCAAACATTTACTAAAACACGAGAAGTAATCTAAAATTTTACTGTGGAAATTTATGCAAGAAGGGAGGAACACCAGGAAGAGAAATGTCTAGGAAGTATCTAGTCCAACTTCTGTGGAACCAGCATTAGGGAGAGGGAAGAAGGAATTATTGGTTCAGTGGATGAGTTTTTTGGTCTGGATAACCTCATAGAAATAAATGAGCCGGCAATTTGGCAAGTAGTAGGAGCTGGTGACTCGTGTTATTGTTTAGCTCCTACGTCATAGGTGTGTCAAAATCTATGAAATCATAGGTAGCCACATCCTGTTTTAAATCCAACATTGAGCTTACCAAGTTAGGTACATTATATAACAGATAATGTCAATTCCAAGAAATAGTAAAAATCAGAGTACTTGACAATAGATTTATTTTACTCAGCATTAAATTTATTATCTATACACTGGTCAGCCTAACCACGATTCACTATCACCACCAATTGCAACCATCTTGATTCTCTCACCCCCCTTCCACTGTTGTATACTGCTTGAAAGAAAACCCTTTTCTCTTCTTTACGCATAACTCTTTTCAATAATTTGTTTTGCAATTTTGGGATACCTTAATCATCCAAGCATAAAAGTGACTAATCTGCAAGCCAACCCCGCAATCAAAAGTATAAAAATATTAAAAATAACACCCATCATTAGCAACAAACAGTCTCTGCCATTCAGTAGATAATTAAATAAAAGATGACATTGACTAATAAAAAAAGAAGCTAGTACCATAACAATCTCATGAAGCCCTATCATTTATAAGAAAATGCACTCAGCATCCCGGTGTCCTAGGTTTTAGCCACATTCTTATAAAACACTCAAGCTTATTATACAATTACAGTGCCACAGGGTCTAACGTGCAAAAGGACAGTCCCGTACACGAAGTTTCAGCTGTCTGTCCGAGAAAGTCAGACCCACTGTGGTCTATCATTGGCAGCCTTACCACCGGCATTTTTGCAAGAGGGGTCTAACGTATAAATTTGGCAAAATAAATGGGTTCATTTTGTGGTTTACCCAAAATCACTAAACCTAAAATTCACAAGAAACCATTGCTTAAGAAATCTTACATAAACAGAGAATGCGAACTGTCGTGTATTACATTTTATCTATATAGATTTATATGGCAAAGGTTTAGGATTGTAATATCTTATAAGCAAGAAAAACTGGAAAAAATAAAATTAAATTAAAAATAGGGAACGATTTGGTAAGAGCAATACCAGGGAAGGAGGCTGATCGGGAACGCCAAAACCAGCTTTGAGGAGTTTTGAACCAGCATCAACTACTACTGCTTCCATGAATGATACTGATAGAATTGAGATACACTTTAGCGCTTAGTAGACCTTATTAGAGCAGCTTCAATATAGGCTCTCTACTTCAGGCGCTGTTGGGGTTTCGTAAAATCAATTTTTTAAACATTCACCGTTTTTCCCTAAATAATAACTGAAAATGGTTATTCCCGTTATTCCTGTGATTTACCCAATTTTCGCCCCGCATCCTGTGTTAGTGTAATTTGTTAAAAAATTAAAGAAAATAGCTCAATTAGTTTTAATCGTTTACTTATTTTGATATTTTAGTTATAAACGTTTTAAATAAGATATTTAGTCCTACACATTTTACATGAAGGACACCGTTAGTCTACTAGCTCATTTATGTTAAATTTGTTATATTAAGATCAAGTAATTCGCACACCGCGAGTAAAAAAAAAACATACAAGGTTAAATTAGGGAAAATTAAGGATCGGGTGATATTTTGTGAGAATGAGTTGCCAATTTAGCCTTGTATGTTTTTTTTTACTCGCAGTGTATGAATCACGTGACATTAACATAGCAAATTTAACAGAAATGAGCTAATAAACTAACAATGTCACTTATGTAAAATGTTGAGGACTAAAGTGTCCAATTTGAAATGTTTGGGACCAAAATATTAAAACAAACAAAAGTTTGAGTCATTTTTCCAAATAATTATTGTGTTTAATTAAAAGATTAGACACATTCCCAATCACATTTTAGAGTAACTTACTAAAATGACCTTATACTTATATTGAAGTACTCGGCCTTTCGATTGATGGTCCTTTTATTTATGTCATACTTATATTGAAGTACCCAACCTTTCGATTGAGGGTCTTTTTAAAACTGAAAAATATTATCTAGTGTTTAACTGTCATAGTGAAAAATCTTTTTCAATGGAGAATTTTTATAAACACGAAAACACACACATATAAATACACACACAAAGACATATACATATATATATCACCACACACACACACACACACACACATATAAATACACACACAAAGACATATACATATATATATCACCACACACACACACCCACACACATATATATATATGTAATATACAAAGACACATAAACACACACATTTATATATAAACATACACACATGTATATGTGTGTGTGATGGGTGGGCGGGATGTGTTAAGTCCATCCCAATTCAAACACCTGATAAAGCTTGTAGATCGGATTAGGTGTATAGTTAATGTAAGTTTTATATTCAAATCATATAGATAGTTATCTGATGTTGTAAATATAATCTTGACTTCTAACTGTTGTAAACAAGTACTGCTTGTATTATCAATATAAAGTCAGCACTCACACTGAGCATTTTGTGCGTGGCCAAATATTTCTCTTACATGGTATCACGAGCCTAGGAATTTTTTTTTCAAAAACACACATTTTATTTTCCATGGCTTCTTCCACCTCTACACAGTCCACCCTTACTCTTGCACTATCACATCTGCCTACTGTTACCCACATACCTCAAGAAGTTTCTCTCAAACTTGGCAACGATAATTTTCTCTTCTGAAAAACTCAGATTTTTCCTATTCTCAAGTGCCATGGTCTTCTTGGGTTTATTGATGGAACTACTACCAAGCCTGAGTCTACATTTGACAATTTTGCGAAATGGTTAGACTTGATCAAATGGTCCTCGGTTGGCTTCTCGTTTCTTTATTTGATTCCATGCCAAGACAATTGCTCACGAGGTTTCGGTCATTTTGGAAGTTTTGTATGGTTCTTAGTCACGAGCTTGAATCCAACAAATACAGAACTACAATCACTTATCAAAGGTTCGTAGTCTGTTCACTCCTATATTAAGAAAGCTAAATCTCTCTCTAGCTCTCTCAACTGCTGGGAGACCCATAGACTAGGATGACTTAATTTTATTTATACTTTGTGGACTGAGTGCCAATTATGACCCAATCGTGGCTGCTATTAATTAATTTTTGACCCACCTGTCCAACCTTTGCCAAAGTGTGTGGGTTATTGCTGGACTATGAATTGCGTTTGGCTTCCTCGTATGTGCTATTAGAGAAGTCTACTGCTATTTCCATCCAACAATCTTTGCATCAGTAGACCCTTCGTCCTTCTTTGTCCCTTCTTCATCCACTCCATATGGTTCACACTCTGGTTGAAGGAATAGGGCCAAGATAGAGGTCGCGGAAATGGCAAGGGTCGTGGCTGTAGTGTAACACCCCGACCCGTGCATATAATTATTTTATTGATGTGCATATATTTATATGTCTACTTTAATTATTTACGTATATTCGTTTGCATAAAATATCATATTTTTGGGTTACGTGCATCTATTTCGTTTAACGTGCATTTATCTCAAACTATGTGCATACATCTAATTTAACAAGAAATTTCATCTATTAACATATATTGCATCAATATAAAGCATTCTTATGTAAGTAGGCACGTTTAATTGGTTAATGTGCATAATTCCCATTTTACATGCAATTTCGGGACTTCACAACACTTTGGAAAATCGTAGGAACTGTAAAAAATAATTAACGTAGACAATTAGGAATTGGAGCAACTAAATTAGTTAGAATTAAACTAGAATGACAAACTAGTTAATAGCATTTAGTTGAAGGGCATGTTGGTCATTTGATTTTTTTTCTTTTATTATTTACACCTACTAATACACTACAACATACACAAACACACAAAACACACAAAAATCAGATCTCCACACACACACACACAAATTCAGCACACACACACACAACACAAGATAGAAAGGAAAGAAGAAGAAGAAGAAAAGAAGGAAGAATCAGAAGAAATCAGCTTTGTAAGGTCAATTTTCATGCCATTCTTCATGTCTAGGTGAGGGAATTCATATTATTTGCATTCTATTTGGATTATTCAGCTATATGTATGCATGCTATGTTTTATGTAAGTGTTCAAAGATGTTGAAAATGTATGTTTAGCTAAAGTATTAGTATGCAAAAGGTTGTAGGAACTCTCTAGTGCTCATAGAATGAATTCTTGCATGCTATCTTTAGTTGTAGAGTTGTTTTGTTAACTAAGTGAAATTGTGTAGTTTAGGTGTTTGTTAAATGTCCTAAATGAAGTGTAGGAATGTTATATAGGCTAAAGTAATGGTTATTGTTGGCTCAAATGCAAGAAATAACAAGAAGATGATAAGCAAGCAAAATTTGGATTTGGACACTGCACTGCCTTTGACTTCCGAAATAGTTTTGGTATAGCAAACGTGCTTAGAATTGAACAAAATTTTTACGGAAGCTAGATTAGACAGTTTAGAACAAATGTGGATTTCTATATCTAAGGCAAATTCTAACATTTTGATCCCGAGATTTAGCTATTTCCGAAATATGCCTGAAAATCGCTGGTGCAGGGGCAGTTCGCGTAGTTGCACGGAAAATGTCATAACTTGTGGAATTTAGATCGGAATTGAGACCCGCTTAAGGCTAAAGTTATCTACACTCAAAGAGATACGTTTATACATAAAAATAAGTCAGTTTGGAGGTCTATAGAATAGGTAACTGAATTGATTAATTTAAGCCTCTATTGGAAAAAATGAAAAATATTTTAGTGATATTTAAGGTTTTGAGCAAAGTTGATTCTAGGATTGATTTGATGCTATCTATAGGTAATATAGGCTCTAATGAGCATATATTAGTGATTAGATGTGATTGACTTGATTGGAACTTTAGGAAATTTGCATAATTGGATTAGAATTCAAAGGGGTTTTATCCGAAAAGTGAATCTGGATGGAATATAATGATGTAGATAGTCTTTATTAGGTATGGTAGTGCTTAATGTGCCTTTATGGCGCCAAATTGGGGTTTGGTTAGAGTGCTTGTAGTTAAAGCGCATAAAAAAGGGATTTTGGGACTTTTATGTTGGATATAGTATAAAGTGAGGTCTTGTGATTCTAATTGGTGTCATAAGGTGTCAGTAGAAGTGTGGAATAACTTACTTGTGAATCTTGTACCTTGTGTTTCATTTGGGTGTCAAATTGTTTTAGTAGACGGAGGGGTCTTTGAAGGAAAGTGTTAGCGATGGCTTGTTTGAATAAGTATATGATCTTAGATGTGTTAGGAAGCCTCTAAGATGTATTTATGGTGTGGTTTAGATAATCGAATTAGGTAGCTATAGTTCAAATCACTTAAAGGGCTTTTCGGAGTTTTATGTTAACATGACTTAAATTGTGGTTTTGTTGCGTTTGTATGCATCATAATGTGACTACATGACATTAATAAAGTTAGGTTTGGAATTCGTTCTCATGTGTGAAGTTTAGAGCTTGTTTTGTAAGCAATTTAGAAGGAGATTTGTTGGATTCTTGTGAATTACTTGAATTAGTTGCATTAGTAGTTATTATTGTTATAACAACTCTTATTGATCATGATTGAGTTATATGTTGTATAAGTGTGAAGTTTATGACCTAAACACTAAGCATGTGGAAAGGTTTTAGTTGGATTTTATGTGAATTAGTTGAGCTTGATGCATAGTTGGTTATTTGAATTGATGAAGTTATTATAATTGACTTTTAAATGATTTAAATAAGAGTTTAAATGGTATTGGTATGTAATATGTAGTTGTTTGGAGAAGTTTCATGAAATAGGTTGTATAGCTACTTCATTACAATATGTTTGTATCTTGTTTATAATGTCGTGTTGCTTATAATTATATGAGTTATGTTGTGGAAAATGACTACTTGGAATATATGTTAAGTTAAAGTATATAAAAGTAGTATTTTGTTAAAAATAGAATTCTAATAGATATTGTATGCTAAATAAGTGAAACTATAAGTTAACTAACCTAGTTGGGTAATTAATGAATGTTGTAGTTAAAGAGTAATTGAAGTAATAATTGACTTTATGTTCAAGGTGATTGAGAGTGATGTGAAGCCAATCCTCATTTTGGAGCTTGGTAGAGGTGAGAGAGTTTTCATCTCTTCTGTGCATCTTAACTTGATTTATTATTTCTAAATTGAATTATTTACTAATTGTTAAAGTTTATATGTATCATTTTACTTGTTCTCTTGAGTCTTTTCGTGTTATTGTGACTAATTGTGAGGGCGGCCTACTTTGTCGTCCCTCTTATGTGTTATTTGATAATCTTGGCTCTCATGACTTGACTTGGGGTTGTGCAACCTTTTCGGACATGGTAGTGTCGAGTAACACGGGCAGCGTCGAGCTTGCCGTGTTCCCTCGGCTACCATGGTTTCCCAGTCCCTTCTCGCTGAGGCATACTCCCCTATCCCAGAGACGTGGTTCACCTCGTTGGGGCATACGGACCTACCTCAGGAGATATGGGTCGTAGGATCGGGGTACATCCAGAGTACCCCAAATTTGGAGGAGTAAGGGTTTGCCGGCACTTGCGTGAAGTTCGTGGTACGAGATTGAAGACTTGAAGTAGAATCGTATCTTTTTAATATGTGGTTAAGTACTTGTTTACTTGGTTGTGTTATTTGATGTTGAATATGCTTTTATCTTGTTGCATATCATGTTGCATGCCTGGTATGTTGCATTACCTCCCTCACTGAATATACCAGTTGTATACTCACCCTCGTCACTAACACCTTTCAGGTTCAGCACCTTCGCAAGGTGATACAGGGAAAGCTCGAGAGTTACCGTGTTTGGTTGTGTTGACTTTCATTATTAATACCTACGAATCCATGTGAATTAGTGAAATGGTTTGAATTGTAATTTGATTGGAACTATAGAAACTCGGCTTGTAATTGTATTGGATCTTGTTTGTATTTGATTCGTAGGTGGCCTGTAATAGCTTAATGGACTATGTTATTATTTAATGGTCGTGCATGCTTGCTTGGGGTTAATGGACAAGTCAATTGAAGAGATAAAGTTAAAATGGTATGATAAGTGACTTTATAACATAGAATTTCAATATTTGAGGCCTATGCATGCTTGTGTATCTATTTTGTTGAGTCTAAGGCTTGTATGGCCTTGAGACGAGGCATAGCTTAGTGGTTGAATTTGAAGTATATGAGAATGTTGGATTATGGTTTTGTAATTGTATTCTATTATTTGCAGGTTTTAGGATTGTCCTATAAACAGGGGAGACTCTGTCCGTTTCTCCTAAAATTTTTGTGCCCTGGGTTTGGGATCTGGACCCTGGTCTCGTGAGGGATCGGGGCGCTACATGTAGTGCAAATAATAGTGCTCAATCGGTAGTTTGCTAATGCTATGGCTACCCCTATCCTAAGGCCAACAATTGTTGAGCCCCAAACGATGTCGTCAACCAAACCACTAAAGCTTTCTCTGCCATGTATGTTTCAAATCCCTTTAACCCTTCTTGGTACCTCAACACGAGTGCTACTCATCATATAGCACCATATGATGTTCAACTAATTGGTAAGAAACTTTATTTGGGCATGGATTCAGTTATGGTAGGGAATGGGGTTAGACTGTAGATTACATATATTGGTACTTCCCTTTTTTATCTTTCAAATGGCTCTACAGTGCACTGTAATGTGTTATTACTTCTTCGCCTTGTTAAATGCTTATTGTTTGTTGCTCAGTTCAGTAAGGAAACTAACTGCTATTTTATTTTTACTTCTGATGCTTATTGTGTTAAGGACAAGAAGACAAGCCAAATTCTTCACCAAGGGAAGCTTGATGGAGGTCTTTTATTCCCTTTAGCCAAGTTCGAAGTTTTCATTCCTAGAAAATAAAGTTTCTCTTGACATATGGCATGCTAGCTTAGGGTACCCATATGTTGTGGTATTGTCACGACTTAATAAGGATTTAAATATCCCCTCATCTCCAGCATTTTCTTCATTATGTCAAAGTTATCATTTTGTCAAGAGCCATCGCTTGCCATTTAGTTTCGTTGATCGACATTCGTCTACTTTACTTCACATGATTCATTGTGATGTTTGGGGTTTAGCCCCGTTAATTTCAAAGAAAATATTTCGTTTTTATCTCATTTCAATTGATGACTATAGTCGATTTATTTGGTACTATACTTTAATTCATAAATGCGATGTTGCCTCAATATTTTCTACTTTTATTACTATGGTAAAAAAAATTTGTAACCGAAAAATAAAATATCTCCACAGTGATGGTAGGGGCGAATTGTTTGGTCATCCCGTGAAAGTATTTTTTGCCAAAAGGGTATTCTTCATAAGCTCTCATGCCCAGGAACTACTGAACAAAATGGATTCGCATAAAGAAAACATCGTCATATTGTTGAAATGGGGTTTACGTTATTAACACATAGTACTCTAGATCAATCTTTTTGGAATCATGCATTTTCCTCCTTGATATTCCTTATTAACCAATTACCAAGTGTTATTCTTTATTACAAATCACTATATGAATCATTGTATGGCAAGCCCTCATATTATTCTTCTCTCTACGTGTTCGGGTCTATATGCTATCCTTGCTTAAGCCCTTTCAGACGATGCAAGTTGGATTTCAAAACTTGTCGCTATATCTTTATGGGTTATAGCCATGCACACAAGGGATATAAGTGTTATAATCCACAATCTCAAAAAATCTTAGGGGCTGTTTGAAAGTGTTTTTGAAAATAATTTTTTTTTTTGAAAACAAAAAAACAAAAAAACTTGTTTGACATAATTGTTTTCAAAAATTGTTTTCAAAAACTGTTCTGGAAATGTGTTTTCAAGAACAAAAAAACAAGAACTACTTTTTTTATGTTTTTATGTGTTTTCGTTTCATTTCTTCATCTCCCCGATACATATTCACACACACACACACTCACACAAACACATTGTCTCTCTCTTACACTCACACACACACTCATACACACAAACATACACACACACACACACATATTCATTTATACACACATATATACACTCACACTAACATACACATATACACACTAACATACAAACACATACACTCACACTCACACGAACATATATTCACACACATACACTCACACTCATACATACACACACACACACACACACTCACACAAACACATTGTCTCTCTCTCACACTTATGCACACACACACTCACACTCACACACACACACACACACACACACACTTACACACACACTCACTCACTCACTCAAACACATTGTCTCTCTCTCACACTTATGCACACACACACTCACACTCACACACACACACACACTTACACACATACATACACACACACGCTCACACACATATACACATACACACATTCACACACACACATATATATACATACACACACATACACTCACATACACATACACACTTACACATACACACACATACATATTCATACATACACATACAATATCTCTCATATAGACATACACATATACACATATACTCATACATACACACATACTCACCTATACCCACATACTCATACACACACTCACACATATTCTCTCTCATACATATACATATTCTCTCTTTCACACACACAAATATACATATATACAAAACACACACACATACACTATATATATATCTCTCTCACACACACACACACACATTCTCTCACATACATATATACTCATACACATACACACACATACCCACTAATACATACACACATACACTCATATACATATACATACATAGATATACTTACACATACATACACACTCATACATACACATACACATATTCATACACTTATACACACACACACATACACACTCACATAGTTCAATATGTGTATGTGTGTGAGTGTGTGTATATGTGTGTGTATGTATATATGTGAGAGAAAAAGTGTATGAATGTGTATGTGTATATGTATGTGTGTATATATGTATGTATGAGAGTGCGTGTGTGTGTATGTGAGTATGAATGTGTATATGTGTGTATAAGTGTATGTGTGAGTATGAATGTGTGTGTGTGTAATTCTAAAGGTATCTTAATTTTAAAACTTGTTCAGAAAATATTTTTATGCAAACAAGTTTTTTGTTTTTTTTGTTTTAAAAACTGTTCTGAGACACTATTTTAGAAAACAAAAAAACAAGAACACTTTCAAACAAACCCTTAATATCACGGCTTGTAGCATTTGATAAGACTTAGTTTCATTCAACTATGTCACTATCTGGTTCGCCATCGCTTTTTTGTCGCATTTTTTTTCCTTCACAAATGTTGTGTAGTACTTCAAAACCAGCTCGCATGACTACGATGTTGCCTTCCTCAGCTTCACAACATCATTTCGTGATGTAAACGCTCTTAGTGCCACAATTATTACCATTTTTATAACCTGAGTCGAATTCTATGTTGTCATCTATCATAACACATTTACAAGATTGTGATATGTCACATTTGATTCTTTGCATGAACAACTTCTTAATTCTGATCAAAACATGGCATGCACTAACTCAATGCCTCTTGTTGCTCAATCTTTTCAATATATGTTGTCTAATAATACTTCAGCTCAAATGGTGATTCTCAACTAATATCCACTCGCACACATACAATGGTCACAAGGTCTATGGACGACACTCACAATCCAAAAGTGTTGTTCGCTACTAAATATCCTATAATGGCTTGCCTCTTAGCATCTACCTCAGCTCTTTCTATGAACCCCACCTGTTTCACTCACCTTCAATGAGTATAATTGGTGAGCAACTATGACTAACGAATTTAATTCCCTGATGAAAAATAATAGTTGGTCCTTAGTTCCACCATCTCTTAATATGAATATCATTGGGTGTCTCTAGGTGTACAAGATAAAACAAAAAACAGATGGTTCTTTTGAGCGATATAAAGTACGCTTGCTAAGGGGTATACTCGGCAACCTTGTTGTGACTACAATAACACCTTTAGCCCTATGGTGCATCCTGGTACTATTCGAATAATTCTCATACTGGCTATTTCTAATAATTGTCCTTGCGACAATTGGACGTGAAAAATGCATTTCTCCATGGTCATTTAGCCGAGAATATGTATATGCATCAACCTTAAGGTTATATTGATTTTGATCACCCAGACTATGTCTATAAACTTCATAAATCCTTATATGCTCTCAAACAAGCACCGAGGGCGTGGTATCATAAATTTAGCACTATTATTTTCTCATGTGGATTTACGCATTTCTACCATGATGCATCTTTCTTTATTTGGCATACTTCAACTCATATTATAATCCACATAAATAAGATGAATCACCTGTATCTACACCTATAGCTAGCTCACCGCCTAGCTCTTAAGATGGGCTCTTGAATGATCCCACTGAATTTCAACAACTAGTAGGGGTTTTCTAATATATATACTTATGATTCGCCCTGACTTGTCTTATGCAGTGAAATCAGTTTGTCAATTCATGCATACTCCTTAGGTCTCTCACTTAGTTGCTGTTGAGAATGGTATGCCCTAAAGACCACTGCACTAAGATATCTCATGTAAATGAATATATTCAGTTATAAGAAATCAGTGTATTCATTATGAGCATCTTATATTTTCTCACTTATTTGATATATATGTATGCAAAGAGGTTCCTTGATACAAGTGAATAGCATATGTGCATAGTGATTAGCATAGAAAATCTATGCTATGAAACTTGGATCAAAACTATAGGTTCATAACCGAATAGTAAAGTTGGGCACTTCACTCTGGTAAGGTTATAATGAGAGAGTCTCCTATTTGGTAGGGTGATCTACCTTGGTCATTGGAAGAGCTATTCAAAATTCTCTCATTAATGCATGTGAGTGCATTGAACGGGACTACAATAGATGCTATCTTAGTGACATTACTATAATTGTTAAAGAACTAAAAGTATTTCAAGCTGCTAAGTGACCAATGCTCTATATCATGAGCATATATGGATATATCAGTGGATCCTAGGATATATGTTTTGATTCACTATGCGTGAGATCTTATAATAGGGTCAACAACTCAGTGTTTTAGACATATGGACTAGATCCATTAGCTGGCATGCATATGAGTCATGATTCTATGCTATCTTAAGTGATAGTGAGCTACTCGCTTGGAGTTATCTATGTAATAATCCAAATCTAAGTGCCTAGTAATATAGCTCGGGATATATTGGATACTAAACTTGTGGGTCGCTCCCAGGAACAAGGGAATAGTATCTGGGTGGTGATTATATGAAAGATAAAGGTCCAAGGTATATATGTAATCAAGATAGGATGAAAGTGGCTAGTTTATCTTGATTGCGGTTGAAACATAGAAGAAGGACATTTCGGTCATTTTGCTTAGTAGGTCAAAGATAGAAAACCTCCCTCAGAAGTTTATTAGTTTCCATGGAGTGCAAACCTAACTCTTTAGTGGAATGAGTTAAGGTTAAAATGATTAAAATACTGCTAGTGTCTAGTAAGGGCATTTTGGTCATTTTATAGCCACAACAACTATGTCTTCGGGTCCCCTTCCTAGCCACTTTCCTTTATAGTTAGCTGCCTGTTTCTTAATTTGGCATTTGTGTATAAATTGAGTATGGTTTCCTATTTTAGAACATGCAATTCAATTTAGAAAGGCCAGGACATTAGGACAAGAGACATTTTTAAGACAAGAATGTTTGTCCTTGTGTGGAATATCCAGATGGCCTGTGCTAGGCACACTCTGGCGTGTGGTTTGCATGTGTAGGCATGTGGAGGTGAGTATGTTGCTAGGAGATAAGTTTTGATTATTTGAATTATGGGGATAATGAAATTATCTTCAGATAATTCAAGATAATAATCAGAAAATAAGATCCTATGCAATCTAGATCTCTCTCTCTCTCTCTCTCCACTCTTCCATTTTACACAGCTATTACTAGCCTATCTACACACACCACACGACACATTCATACATACACACACAAGGGTACACGACCAAAGAGAAAAGAAAAAGGCAGAGAAGAAAAACCAATTTTTTTCATAGCCATTTGCTTGGAAAGGGGAATACGGGAGAAGATTCGAAGGAATCACGCCTAGGAGATTTTTCTTGAGCCTTGCAGCCATTTTCTATCCATCATTCAGTCTGTAGTAACCATGGGTGTTGAGTTTTAACGCCAACATGTGAAGGTAATCGACTAATACTTTTAACTAACATACGATTTCGATTTTGGTAATGATCTTCGCATGATTTATATATGTATGTTTCCGCTATGGATTTAGGCTGCTTTAATTTGTTTTAAAACTGAAAATTAATGCTAGATATGCCTAGGAATCTGATCCCTACAAGTGGTATCAGAGCCACACGTATGTAAATATGCAATAGAACGTGAAATCAGTGAAAATTGCTTGTTAGAAGTAGTCCACAGTTGGCGGACTGTTCAACAATTTTATTGGCCGATTTTTGTGCTATAAAATGCATGGATTAATTGTATGTGAATGAGGATGCTAACCTCTATTTTGCAGCACCGTTAATATCCACTTTTGATGGCTTGAATGTATGCATTTGTGTGTGGATGTTTATTTTTCAACAATGTTGTAATTAATGTTATTCATGTTGGTGGATTATCCAACGGTTATAATAGCTCGATAATTGCTTAGATTGCTGAATATAACTCCAATTTGGAGAATATGAATTGATGTAATAGCATAGGTGTGCTAGAAATTACATTCGATTCACGAAATTGTCGAAATCATGAAGAGGGAAAAAGATTGGGAGTCTCATGTGTGTCATGCTCTGTACTAGGCCAGATATTTGCTTTGCCGTTAGCATGGTCAGTATATATCAGTCAAACCCGGGTTTAGCTTATTGGGTAGCTGTGAAGCATATACTTAAGTATCTTAGGAGAACAAGGGATTATATGCTAGTCTACCGAGCAGATGATCTTGTACCCGTGGGGTACACGGATTTAGACTTCCAGTCAGATAGAGATTCCAGAAAGTCCACTTTTGGATATGTATTTACTCTATCTGGTAGTGCTATCTCATGGAGAAATATAAAGTAGTCTTGTATTACGGACTCCACGATGAAAGTAGAGTATGTCGCAACGTCTGAAACGGCAAAAGAAGAAGTATGGCTAAGGAAATTCCTTTTGGAATTGGAAGTAGTGCAAGTAGTCCAGAGACCTATTGTCATGTACTGTGATAATAGTGGAGCAGTGGCACAGTGCAAAGAACTGAGAAACCACAAGAAAAGGGAAACACGTTGAGAGTAAATATCACTTAATTTGGGAGATTGTCCAGAGGGGTGATATAGTTGTAGATAAGATTGTTTCGGTGAATAATTTAGCATACCCATTTACTAAGAGACTTACTGAATTTTTTTTTAATAATCATGTTGAGGCTATAGGTGTTAGATTAGGATAGTGGTAGTGCTCTTTAGTGCAAGTGGGAATATGTTGGGAATGGTATGCCCTAAAGACCATTAGCGCTAAGACATCTCATGTAAATGAATATATTCAGTTATAAGAAATCAGTGCATTCATTATGAGCATCTTATAGTCTCTCACTTATTTGATATATATGTATGCAAAGAGATTCCTTAATACAAGTGAATAACATAGGTGCATGGTGATCCACATAGAAGGTCTATGCTATGAGGCTTGGATCAAAACTATAGGTTCATAACCGAATAGTGAAGCTGGGCACTTCACTATGGTAAGGTTATAATGAGAGAATCTCTTATTTGGTAAGGTGACCTACCTTAGTCATTGGAGGAGTTATCCGGACTTCTCTCAGTAGTGCATGTGAATGCATTGAATGAGACTACAATAGATACTATCTTAGTGACATTACTATCATTGTCAGAGAACTAAAATCATCTTAAGCTACTAAGTGACCAATGTTTTATATCATGAGCATATGTGGATGTATCAATAGATCCCAGGATATATATTTTGATTCATTATAGGTGAGATCTTATAATAGGATCAACAACTCAGTGTTTTGGAGATATGGACTAGATCCATTAGGTGGCATGCATATAAGTCATGATTCTATGCTATCTTAAGTAATAGTGAGCTACTCGCTTGGAGTTATCTATGTAATCATTCAAATCTAAGCACTTAGTAATATAGCTCGGGCTATATTGGATACTAAACTTGTAGGTTGCTCCCAAGAACAAAGGAATATTATATGGGTGGTGATTATATGAAAGATACAGGTCCAAGGTGTAGATATAATCAAGATAGGATGATAGTGCGAAAGCAGGACCTATTCTTGATTGCGGTTGAAACATAGAGGGGCATTTCAGTCATTTTGCTTAGTAGGTCAAAGACAGAAAACCTCCCTTAGAAGTTTATTAGTTGCCATGGAGTGCAACCCTAACTCTTTAGTGGAATGAGTTAAGGTTAAAATGATCAAAATACTGCTAGTGTCTAGTAGGGGCATTTTGGTAATTTTGTAGCCACATGAACTATGTGTTCGGGTCCCCTTCCTAGCCACTTTTCTTTACGGTTAGCTGCTTGTTTCTTAATTTGGCATTTGTGAGACATTCTTAAGACAAGAATGTTTGTCCTTGCGTGGAATGTCCAAATGGCGTGTGCCAAGCACACTCTGGCGTGTGGTTTGCATGTATAGGCATATGAAGGTGAATATGTTTCTAGGAGATAAGTTTTGATTATTTGAATTATGGAGATAATGAAATTATCTTCAGATAATTCAAGATAATAATCAGAAAATAAGATCCTATGCAATCTAGATCTTTCTTTCTCTCTCTCTCCACTCTTCCATTTTACACGACTATTACTAGCCTATCTACACACACCACATGATACAGTCACACATACACACACAAGGGTGCACGGCCAAAGGGAAAAGAAAAAAGGTAGAGAAGAAAACCCACTTTTTTTGTAGCCATTTGCTTGGAAAGGGGAATAGGGGAGAAGATTCGAAAGAATCACGCCTAGGGGAATTTTCTCCAGCCTTGCAGCCATTTTCCAGCCATCATTCAATCCGTAGTAATCGGGGTGTTGAGTTCTAATGCCAACACGTGAAAGTAATCGACCAATACTTTTAACTAGCATGTAATTTTGTTTTTGGTAATGATCTTTGCATGATTTACATATATATGCTTTCGCTATGGATTTGGGCTGTTTTAATTTGTTTTAAAACTGAAAATTAATGCTATATATGCCTATGAATCCGATCCCTACAGTTGCGACAAAAGGCATTCTTCATTATATCAAGCATACTCTTGAGCATAGGCTTTTTTTTCAAAAATGTTCTACTCTTGATCTCTCTAGATATAGTGATGCTGATTAGGCTGGTTGTCCTACTACTCGTTCTTCCACATCTGGTTTTGTTGTTTACTTGGGTCACAATCTCATTACTTGGAGGTCCAAAAAGAAGTCCATTATATCAAAGTCCAGCTTAGAAGCTAGGTATCACGCATTAGCACTTCTCACTTTTGAGATACTTTGGGTTCTTTACATCCTACGCTTTCTTGGTGTCTCACTCTCAGGGACGCCTATGATACATTTGATAATATGAGTTCAACTTATATGGCATCAAATCCAATTTCCCATGGTCATAGTAAACACATCAAAATTGATGTTCATTTTGTTCGAGAGAAAGATGGCACATTTCGGTTATAAAATATTCCAACAGTTGATCAACCTGCTGATATTCTTACAAAATCATTGTATTGGACACAATTTGAAATGCTAAATTCCAATCTTCATGTGTTTTCCCTACATTCAACTTGTGGGAGGGTGTTAAGTCCATCCCAATTCAAGCACCCGATAAGCTTGTAGATCGGATTAGGTGTATAGCTAATGTTAATTTTATATTCAAATCATATAGATAGTTATCTAAAGTTGTAAACATAATATTGACTTCTAACTCTTGTAAACAAGTACCAATTGTATTATCAATATAAAGTCAGCACTTAGGATGAGCATTTTGCGTGTGGCCAAATATTTCTCTTTCAAGATGTGGGTAAGGGGGTGGGTTTGGGGATGTGGGTGAAGTGTGGTGTATAAAATGTTTTCATCACTTAAAGCACATAAAAATATTTTACACTCCTCGACTCCTTTTGTATGTCGTAAAATATCTTTTTGGAAAATATTTTCCTAATTTTCCAGTGTTTGGTAACACTAGAGAATCGGTCAACCAAAAAAATATTTTTCAGTCAAAGAAAAAGTTTTTAGAGATGAAAATATTTTTCACCTACTCTACCTATCCCACCCACTCCCACCCCCTCTTCACTTAGAGTTGGTATATGGGCCAACCCGGCACGGCCCGACCGAATCGTGGGTTGAGAAATTTGAGTCCGACTCAATACAAATATTTAGTGGGCTGAGCTGCGTTGGACTCATTTTTCATAATTTAGGACCCAGCTCGGCCCACGAGCTCGCTACCACGAGTTCGGGTTGGGCTGGGCTGGGCCAACCCATTTTTTTGTGATTAATGTATTCTGAATATATAATATATACTATAATATACAACACATATACATATACAAACACCAATATATATATATATCATAATCACGTCTGTAGTTGAGTTTATCTTTATCTATTTTCTATAGGTTTAGGTCTAGGACTTCGACGTGCAGTAAGTCCCGTAGCGTGAGTAAGTCGGGTATAAGACACTGTCTTATCCTCTCCCTAGAACACATAGGTCTCAGGTTTAGATATACAAGACTATAGTATGACATCTAGTAGTAGTACTTCTTCAGAAGTGATCAGTAGATCAAATACCATTAGTATAAGAGAAGAAATATGGAATGAACAAGAATTAGGAAATTAGAAATCACCTAAGATGCAAATAAAATAAGTTTATTAGAAAGGAGTGTTGGATTTTAAGTCTCTTCTTACTATTAGAACAAAAGAAAAGATTATACCATTACTTAGTAATAAATAGTCTCTACAATTATTTTCACAAAGATCAATAGAGAAAGCTAAAAGACAGGGTTATAGGTTTCTCCATATAGGACATGTACAAGTAGGCCTTAAACCATTAGTTCGTGACGGTCTAACTACAAGTATTTATATTGCTCTACGTGACTGTAGAATGTTAGATTACAATTATTCTTTACTGGGATTGGTTGAAACAAGTTTATGTAATGGACCAATTTATTTTGATTGATTTCCTAATTTTACCATCTCTCTTACAAATCCCCATATTATGAAAGTTTTGACCTTAGATATTAAGACACATAATTACAGAATGCTTGTGGGAACCCATGCCTATGAGGTTATTTATCGTCTTAGTTATAAAGTCATGATTACAAGTATAAATCCCAAATTTGTTTCTAGACATAGACAAAGAGATAAAACATTACTTTGGGTTATAGACAATACCAATGCTAGGATCAATATCCCAAAAACAATAAAATGGAAAGATGTTTCTTTACTAGAATGGTGGGACATCAAATATGCCACCCAACCATTACAACAAGAACAATCAATAAGAAACACCATAATAGAACAAATCATACAATATGAAGATGGATCTGTCAGTATCAAAAT
Organism: Ehretia macrophylla; assembly: GCA_037974665.1. Lineage (NCBI taxonomy): Eukaryota > Viridiplantae > Streptophyta > Magnoliopsida > Boraginales > Ehretiaceae > Ehretia > Ehretia macrophylla. Next base: position 84,632,732 of record CM075764.1, read on the forward strand.
TGACAGAGGAGATCTAGAATCCCATTTATCTAGGTCTAGCATATTTGACCCTACATTAGGTTTTGTTGACTTGGCCTCAACATCCAGATCCACAAGAATCCAAAATCAATATGTTCTTTTTGGAATAAACATCGAAAGACAACAAACTCCCATAGTTAAACTAGTTTACCAAGAGTTTGAACCAACATCTGTTGACTACAATCTCACAAATTCAGAAATGGGTTGTAATATGCTTATTGAAGAATTTGAAATTAATAAACAAGTTCTGAAAGACGAATTCTTATCTAAGAAAAATCAAAGTCTCAGAATAACATTTTTTGCTGCTTACAATAAAGAACAGCGTGACCAGTTCTGAGAACAATGGTACCATACCATGAATATTGTTAAACTAAATATACCATTTTTCGTTTGGTTAAGAGAAAAGGATAAGAAAACTCTTGACGTAAATGTTCTTGAAAAAAGAACAAGACAATGGAACAAAATCAATTCTACAGAAATCATTGAAACAAAACATCATCCATTCCAAATCACCAAATTACCCCACTGGAAGGAACCATCAAGTTAAAACCAACTATTTTCCTTGACAAAGAAACACCACATATTTCTAACCTTGCAGAACAAAGAAATTATACCAATCTATCCTTAGTCACCCTCCAAAAACAAGTAGAATGAATTGAGAATACAATTGAGAAAAACTACAATTTCACTAATACAGAAGAAAAGATCAAACAACAAATCAAGGAAGCTCTCAACCAAAGAGTTATTCCAACAAGCACAATTCAAAAATTCAATCTTCCTGTTTTCATAGGACAAGGGCCACAAAATATAAAAATTGATAAAGTTAATCCAGTACCATTTCAAATATCTAATATCATACCAAAGATACCATCTCCCACAAAATAACTATTAAGAGACATCCAGAAGAAACTTAATATTGATCCTCCAGAATCTTCATCTAGTAAAACCAAACAAGAGCATCAAGAACCTGCACTTCAAGTGCTGAGACAATCTGATTCTAGTAGCATATCCTGTGAGACCCCAAGTTTGACTTTACGTGCACATACGTGCTTTTTTGACTTTTATGTGTAAATAATGTGTTTATTTAACTTCTATGTGCAAAAGTTATATGTATATTTAATTTAATATCTAATATGCTCAAAAATATGATTCATATATGTTTACTAATTCAAAAATACATTTGAAAACCGATTTGAGAGCTAACTTTGACTTTTCACCTTCTTTGATCGTTTTCGGGTTTTAATTGCTTAAACTAGCCAAAATTCGGTCTAAACTCACCTGTCAACATTTTAAATATTTGGCAGAGCATTTTGGTGGAGTTTAGAAGTGATTTGGAGCGAAAACGAGCAAAATTGACTGTTTTAAGAGACTTTGACCAAAAGTTGACTTTTGAATATTATTTAAATGCCAAAATTAGCTCAAAAACCACAAAAATCAGCTTCTTCTCCTTCCTTTCAGCCGTGAGCAGCCATAACCCTAGGAGTAGTAGATTTTTTACTATTTTGCTTATATCTTGAGCTAGAAGCGGAACCGAGACGCAAGACCAACTTTTTTGAGTTCAAGGCGACTTTTAGCATCTTTTTACTGGTTCTTTTTCTGTTTATTTTACGATAAATCGGTAAGGGATTTTTTTATCAAATATGTAAAAGTTCATTTTTATGTTATATAATGCTAGAATTAAGTTTCTATCTTGCTAATTAGGGCCTAGAGAGTATATTTACCAATTAGTTTTTAGTTTATAGCTAACTTTAACGAATTTGATTTTAAATGAATAGTTAAATGCCTAAACGAATTAATTTGCATAAAACCTCGTACCTTAGCTCAAATAAGGTGTTCATAAACATTTCTAAGTTATCCTAGCATCACGTAGTGGCTTAGAATCGCGATTAGATGGGAATTTTGTAATTTGCGCGATTGTTGGAATTTTTGTTAATTAAGGGGTTTTTGAGTTTTTTTGAGTGGTTTCATTGATTTTAAGTGTTATCTAAGTATAGTAGATGTTAGATATTGCTTAGGGTAAATTAGAAGGACCAAGTTTTTAATGGTGAACGTTTTAAGCTAGGTTTGTTAAGAAATTTAGTAACTTTTGCCTATTTTGGGAATTTTGCATTTCTAAGTGTTCTAATGCCTCTATTAGTTGCCATAACCTCCTAGAATGTTAATTGTATCATGAAAATGGATATAACCTAGTTAGAATTAGAATTTAGCTTGAAAATCAAAAGGGGACTTTGGAACGAAGGTTAGAGTTTGGCTTGTTTGAATAGCTAAATAGTCATAGATGTGTTAGGAAGCCTCTAAAATGTAATTATGGTGTGATTTGGCTAATCAGATTAGGTAGTTGTAGTACAAGTTACCTAAAGGGCTTTTCGGTGTTTTTGAGTTAACATGGCTAAAAATGTGATTTCGTGGCATTTAGTTGCATCATAAGGTGGCTATAAATGATTAGTAAAGTTAGATTTGGAATTCGTTATCTTGGGTGAAGTTTAGAACCTAAATTGTAAGCATTGGAATAATATTTTTGTTGAATTTTTGTAATTTATTTGAGAAGTGTATTTTGATGCTTCTAGTAGGTACCATAAATGCTAGATAGCTTAAATGTATGCTCAAACCCATTAAAAGTTGGCTAGAATTTGGTTAGAATGACTAGAACATAAAGGGGGACATTTCGGGCAATTGGTTTGTTCTAGTGTTTTAGGTTCTTGTAAAGCTTCTTTGTGGTTAGTTAATGACTGTTGAATGCCATAGAATATTTATAATTACTTGATTCTTGAACATGTATGTGAATAATATGGTTGAGTTATCTTTAAGTTGCATGGTATTGTTGTGTTTAGGTAGTAGTCTTGAATGGTATGTGGAAGATGTTAATGCTTTGGAGTTGAATTGGAGGGGTTCTTGGCTAAACTTTTACAGGTTTGGTTTATTAAAGGTGAGGGAGCTTGCATAATTTCTATGTTTATGTTTATGTCAATTATTTGAATTTCTTGTATTGTTGATTATAGCTATGGAAATGGTTATTGTTACTTGAAATACATCCTCTAGAACTTATGGAGCTCTCTTTTGAAGCTTGATAGCAATTAGAATGGTTGAATGCAAGAATCACATGAAAGAGACAATGCATAGTGCTTAAATCTAGGGTTTTGCTTTAAGTTGTTATTTGGATGGAATTGATGCTACCTATAGGTGCTTTAGATGTATTTGAAACTAGTTAAATGCTCACGTGTAGTTAGTTTGCCCGAAAATGAGTTAAAATGCAACTTTAGCTAAATTTTAAAAGGGGGTTTTTCATGAAATGCAATTTGGGCACAATTGAACCCTAGATTGGGTATCCATGGGGCATGGAAGCACTTTTGGTGCTTTCGTTGCGTTGGTTTGAGGGTCGGTTAGGGTAGTTGTAGTTAAAACCCACTCGGGGCCTTCCCGATCTTTTGACTCTAAAGCGGGTTTTTAGGGCTTAAATAAGTGTCTTGTGGTATCCGTAGGAATGTAGTATGATTGGTTTATAGAATTGGGGCCTTGAATTTTGTATAGAAGAAGAATTGTTTAGTTATCAAAGGGGAAAATATGAGAGTTGGTTGCTTTAGTGCTTGCATGAGCTTGTAGTTACTTGTTATATGTCCAAATGCATGTCTAAGGTATATTCAAGTTATTTGTAGAGTTTTGTGAAAAATATGATATTTGCCCCTTTGTACATATATGGTTAATTCATGTATAAAAGCTTATATTGTGATTAATTGCGAGGGCGGCCTACTTTGTCGTCCCTCTTATGTGATTATTGATATTCTTGGTTCCTGTGATCTTGACTTGGGGTTGCGCAACCTTTTCGGACATGGTAGTATCGAGAAAATCCGGGCAGCATCGAGCTGTCAGTCTCTCTCGACTACCATGGTGCCTATTCCCTTTCTCGCTGAGTATACTCCACTACTCCAAAGGCGTGGTTCACCTCGTTGGGGCATATGGACCTACCTCAGGAGAAATGGGTCGTAGGATCGGGGTACATCCGGAGTACCCCATTTGGAAGAATAAGGGGTTTGCCAGCATTTACTTGAAGATCATGGCTCATGGATCGAGATTGAAGACAAGAAGATGAAATATATCCTTTTTATATGTGTTTAAATACTTGTTCAACTAGCTTGTATTATATTGTTGCTTATATTATTATCTTTGTTGCATTGCACGAAAACATTTGCGAAAACACCTCAGTTTACTGTATCCCCTCCCTCACTGAGTAACTCTGGTTACTCATTCCTCTTTTCAACATATTTCAGGAAAAGCTGAAGATTGGATTGCCTCCTGTGTGGCCTACTTGCTCTACCAGTGTGTAGAACATGGAAGACTGCGATTATGATATGCTTGTATTCTATTTGAGACCTTGTGGCCATGTATGTATTTGTGTCATATTAAGGAACATAATATTAAAGTGTTAGTCTTGTATGATGATTAGGTACTAGTGGGCTTGTAATAACTTATATTGCTTTACTTTATTGCTTAGTAGTTGCATGCTTGTATGGTTTAATGAACGTGGATTGAAAGACTTAAAATATAAGAAGGCTAAGTAAATAATATTAGAGTGGTATGATAAGTGCATTTAAAAGACAAGATTTCAATGGATTTAACCTTGCATGCCTGTGTGTTATGTTATTGGGTTCTAAGGCTCAGATGACCTTGAGGAGTTTGTTGTATGTGTTGACGTTGGAGGATGGGTTTATATGATGGAGTTGGGTTGTGATTTGATGATAAATTTACTGTATACAGGTGAACTGATAGCCCTATAAACCTGAGAGATTCCGTTTATTTTCCCTCATTTTTGGTGTCTTGGGTTTCGGATTTGGGGCTCCAGTCTCGAGAGGGATCGGGGTGTTACATATCCTCTCAAAGTGAATCAGAACAATCAACAATACAAGATCATCATAAACTCACCATTAATCGCCTATATCAACCAAATGATAATGTCAAAAGTTACTATCCCATACCAACACCACCAGATCTTCTAATCGAAAAACTTCAACCACATAAATCATATTCTGCTGACAAAATATATGAATGGAACATCGATGGCATGACAGAATACCAGATTCTTAATCCAGCCAAACAAATGATTATAGTTGGCAATATTTACAAGAAAAATATTTCAGAACAAGATGCCACCAAGAATATAGTGCTTGGCTTTACTAGCCAATTGAAAGGATGGTGGGATGACCATTTAGATGATACACTCAAAGATGCTATCTATAATATGCAAAAGACTAATGCCCAAGGCATTACCATAATCAATGAACAAAGAGAAGCTAAATCATGCGCTTTATCAACTTTAGTTTACAGTATTACTTACCATTTCATTGGTGATCCAACCATATACCAAGAAAGAACATATGAAATTCTCCAGAATCTAAGATGTAGAAGATTACAAGATTTCAGATGGTATAAAGATGTTTTCCTCAGTAAATTATACCATAGACAAGATAATAATGCAATCCATTGGAAAGAAAGATTTATTGCTGGACTTCCAAAATTATTTGCAGAACAAGTTAAAGATGCCCTATCACAAGAATTCCTAGGTCTCAATTACAATCAAATGACATATGGTGACACCATAAGTCAAATTAACAAGATTGCTTTGAAAATCTGCACTGATCTCAGATTTAAAGCCAATTAAAGAAACATAATCTTGTTTCCAGAAATGAATTGGGAAATTGGTGTGAACAATTTGGTATAGAAAGAATCCAAACACCACATACTAACAAATCACATAAAACTAAAAAGTTTGAATGAAAACACAAGAGAAAGTATGATAAACCATACAAATCCTTCAGAAAGAAGAATAATTTCAAAAAGCACAAGAAATTTCTCCAAAATAATTGGAAACCAAAATACAATAAGAAACAACAGAAATCCACTGGCTGCTTCAAATGTGGAAAACCAAGACACTTTGCAGCAACCTGCAGAGTCAGATAAAAAGTTCAACAATTAGAATTAGATGAAGAAACCAAGAGCAAAATTCTTCAAATCATTGATCAACATGAAACAAGTTCTTCACCAGAAACTTCTGATGAAGATAACATTAACCAGATCAACACAGACTACTATGCAAGTAGTGAAACAGAATCTAAACCAGAATGCTCATGTCCCTCAAAAGGACCATGTTTCTGCCAGAACAAACTCAATGACTTAACTGACTCATACAATCTTATTCTCGACATGATATGCAAAATACCAGATACTGAAGAAAGGCAATCATATCTTCTTAAACTCAAAGAACTCGTTGATCAAAGACCCATAAATACAACTATTGTACCTAGAAAAACTAGAACCACTAGCTATAATGATGTTTTAACCTTATTCCAGAGGAAAAAACAACAACCAGTTGGCATACCAGACTTACAAAAAGAAATAAACCAGTTAAAACATGAGATCCAAGAACTGATAGTTAATCATAACCAATTACAACAAGAAGTCTTACTTCTACAATTAGGACATATTGACTCACAAGAACAAAATCAATCCCAAGATGATATACAAACGGGCAAACAAGCCCAAATAGCTTTTGGCAAATTATAAATTGACCAACCAGAATCACAAAATCAAGTAGAAGAAGAATTTGTCAATCTTCTTACCAGAATTTCTTTTCAAAAATGGTATGTTCAATTAACTATTGTTGTTGATGATTTTAGATTTGAAACCATAGCCCTCCTTGATTCAGGAGTAGATACGAATTGTATTCAAGAAGGTCTTATCCCGACCAAATATTTTGAAAAAACAAAAGAAAGACTTTTTACAGCTGATGCTACCAGATTACAAATCCAATATAAAATTCCTAATGCCCATGTGTGCAATAAAGGAATATGTTTTCCAACTAATTTTGTTTTAATAAAACAATTAAATTCAAAAGTCATTCTAAGAAATCCATTTTTATAAATGTTTTTTCCTATGAATGTCACAGAAGCAGGTATAGAAACACAAGTTTTAGGAAAACCAGTTTTATTTGAATTCTTTTACCTATCTATGAAAAGAGATATTAATTTGATCCAAAGAAAAGAAAACCAGATCAATTTTCTTAAACAAGATATTCAAAGTTTAAGAATTGATGACCAGATATCCAAACAATAGAAAACCATTCAAGAATTTCAAAAAAGATTTGAAAAAGAAGTTTGTTATGATCTTCCTAAAGCTTTTTGGAAAAGAAAGAAACATATTGTTTCATTACCCTATGAAAAAGATTTTATAGAAAAACTTATTCCTACCAAGGCTCGACCTATACAGATAAGCTAGGAATATTTAGATTTATGTAAAACAGAGATTCAGAGTTTGATTGACAAAAAACTCATCGACCTAGTAAGAGTCCATGGTCGTGTGCATCATTTTATGTTAATAAACATGCAAAAAAGGAAAGAGGAGATCCAAGACTTGTTATCAATTATAAACCATTACATAAAGTTTTATAATGGATTATATATCCAATCCCTAACAAGAATGGTCTTTTGAAAAGACTTTACAATGCTCATATCTTTTCAAAATTTGATATGAAATCAGGATTTTGGCAAATCCAAATAGCTGAACAAGATAGATATAAAACTGCTTTTACAGTACCATTTGGACAATATGAGTGGAATGTTATGCCATTTGGCTTGAAAAATGCACCATCAGAATTTCAAAATATTATGAACCAAATTTTCAATCCATTCACCAGTTTTACAATTGTTTACATTGATGATGTTTTAGTGTTTAGTACTAATTTTCATTAACATTGGAAGTTTTTGCATATTTTCTTTAGAGTTATCAAAGAAAGTGGTCTTGTGGTTTCTGCACCCAAAATTAAGCTTTTTTAGACAAAAATCAGATTTCTTGGCCATATGATTTCTTTTGGGAAAATCTCCCATATCCAAAGAACTCTTGATTTTGCAGAAAAATTTCCAGATGAATTGAAAGAAAAAACACAATTGCAAAGGTTTTTAGGATCTTTGAATTATGTTGCAGATTTCTATCCTGGAATTCGCCATATTTGTAAACCATTATTTGAAAGACTTCAAAAGAATCCACCAACCTGGTCAGAAGTTCATACAAGAGTTGTACAAGATATAAAGAAACAAGACATCTCTACCAGATCAAAGAAGGGAAAAAACGTAGCAAAGAGCTTTGACATTAGCTCTTAAGCTATCAAAGTAGCAACACCAGCACTAGCATCACTATTTACACCAGTGAAGAAAGAAGATAAAACCCAAACACTAGAAAATATACAATCACCTATAGGAAGAAACCTTACAATATTGGGGTCTCTTAACCCACCAAAATCACTAACCAGTGCTCTTGCAGGTTTTGCAGGTTCATCATTTTCTACCATTACTACTAGTAACAAGTTTCAGTCCCTTGTTACTAAACCAGAAACAAAAACCCCAGAATCCATAAACACACAAAAATTAGCCTACATCTACAAGAACATTTTTTACCAATGCACAATTATTGAACCAGCACACATTTTAGACAGAACCCCAAAATGACACCAAAGGAGTTTGCAAAACTCTACCTCCATCCACAATGCAACTATATTCCAGATAACACATATAAAGCTCAGAGCTACTATGAGGCTATTCTTGTAGCCACCAAATCTATTGAATTCCAACCAGACAATGACTAGAAAGAACCTTCAAAATATAGCTTCATCAAGGCCAAATTAACATATGTTATTTCTCTTGAAGAGTGGGGACAACTTCCATATATCCTCAAAAGATTACCAGTTGACCGTCCTTACAATAAATTTTCATATTATGACGATATCATGGCTTGGTATAGATGTTTCTATCGTTAAAATGAAACAAACTCCTTGTCATGGTTTTTCATGTTTAAACCATCTTTCCCAGTCGAGGTCCCAAATTGGTTTTACCACTGGTGGACTACTTTAGGACCTATCCCTAATATTTTACTAGATCCAGTACAGAAAGGCTACTAGTTGTTTCAAGAAAAGTGGCAACCATCTGAAGAACTCGCCACTATTCCCCCATTTTTTGTTTTTTACAGATATTTTTTCGTTACTTGGAATTTTATGTCTGAGTTCACGTACAATCACACTCCTTATGGAAGTGAAGATCATCAAACTATACCAGCATTCGACAGGACATTCAAAGTTAAATGGTAGGACAAAATGGACAACAATACTTGTTCTACCATTGTAGTTCAACAATGGCTCCAGAAAAATGCATCTTAGTCCAAGACTATTCAACTAGAACACCAATAATTTCTCACTATTAAGGCACAACTTCTATCCCATCTAGCTGCTGCTCAGACCAATGATGAAATTCTAGCCATCATGACTCAGCTTCAATTTCTTGCCTTAGATAAAAGTTATGAGTCTCAAGAACAAGTTGACCCAAGTGAACCAGATGACAATGAGGATGACTACTATGGTATCTATCCTTAGACTTTAAAAAAAAAATACAATACAACCCCCAGCGGTGTGCGTGTGTACAATATGCGTGTGTGAGTTGTGTACAATATGTATGCGGTGTGCACGTGTACAATATGTATGTGTGAGTTGTGTACAATGTGTACAATGTGTGTGTGAGTACAATGAGTCATGTACCATTTGGGTATATAGGAATCATTTGTCATATGTCGACAAAAGCTATCGTTAACCAGCATCAAGACAATATTACAAAAGCAATTTCTGCTTTTTATCATCAGCTAACACCATCAAACACAAAGTGACAAAAACAGTAAAAAGCATTTTCTGCTTTTTTGCAAAAGAAGAAATCACAAGAATAGTAAAAAGTAAAAGCATTCTCTGCTTTTGATTTTTGTCATCAGCCGATACACTCAAAGACAAAGCATCTGCACCAGAAAGCAAAGACAAGACGTGGAATCCAAATTCTCCATTTGAATTCCGAAAACTAGAATGAAGAACCTTTTGAAGTCCGAGGGCTTTAAGAGGGGTACTTCCGCATCAGCTTAGGAGAGTTTTTTTAAAGTTTTTACTTCAATTTTTCCAGTTGTACCATCATTCTCATATCTTCCATTCTTGTATCAAATCACTGTACTACTATAACCTTGTACCATCTTCAGATCATACATTAATATACCAGTAAGAGATTTTATCTTTATACTCTTCTTTCTACTCTTTTTATTTATATCTTCTGTTGTTTCTGTTTTCTATTAATTGTTCATTATCTTATTTCTACAATTATACCAAGGCTGTTACTTGGATAGTTGGATTAAATTTAATATTTTTAAGAAAAGTCAATTTAACTAGTAACGAGACAACACACGAGTTGATTGATAACATTAACAATTAACATAAATGATAAAACACTACATAACAAACTACAAGTTAATGAGACATGAGTACATTAATGATATAAACATAAAAGTAAAACATTAAAGGCTTTCTCCTTTTTTTTCCTTTTAACTTTAAATTTTAAATTTAAGACTTTAAGTCTGCACTATTACAATTGTTAGCTGCTAAGATTGAATTTGACTTTATATATATTTTTATTTATTTTTATCGTTTTAATTAAAGTTGCAAGTTGCAAACTTATAATATTATAGAAAATATTTGATAATAAGTCATTTGATATCAACTTAAAAATTAAATTTACTACTTGTTATTATTAGTTTGTTAAAAACAATAGTTAGTATGACTTGCTAGTTTGTTTAAAAAAAAATAGTTATTACGACTTACATTGCATGCATAAAGCATAATATTTTAATTTCTTTTAAGTGAGCTCAAATTATGCTTAATTTGTATTGGGCCTGATTTGGGCTAGAGATGAGCCTTATCTGGGCTCGATTGGGCTTGTGTTGGGTCTGAGCTGGGTTCGAGTTGCGCTGGTCTTGTATCGAAATGGGTCTGGACTCAAATGGGTTGAGTCAAAAATTATATGACCTATCTCGGCTCACTTATATGTAGTGAGTTGGGCCGAGTTGAGCCTACTTCCAACTGAGTTGGGCTGAGCCTGAATTTTTGTGGGCTGGATTGAGCTGCGCCTGTGTCGGCCCAACCTAAATGCCACCTCTATCTTCACCCATACCCCCTACCCTACCCCTATCACTCTTGACCCCTTACCCCTACCCCTCTTTTGTCACCCTTTTACCATTACCCCATCCCCACTAGAAAATATAGGGGGGATGTGTGTGCAAATGTTTGTGTGTATGTAAATATGTATGTATGTGTATTTTTTAATAATAAACTTTTGTCGAAAAAAATTCTCCAGTGTTGTAAAATCTAAATATCAAAAAATATTTTCTAGTGTGACAACCAAACACCAGAAAATATTCTATTTTTGAGGAATATATTTTCCTATAAATATTTTACACCGACAAGTTATTTTACGACAAACAAATGGGGACTAAAAATATTTTTTAATTAACCTATTTTACGGTGATACCAAAAACTCAAAAATCAGAAAATTATTTTTTAATAAAAAAATTTACAACAAACAAACGGATCCTGAGGGATGTTTGAAATCACAAAATCCCTAATTTTGAAAAATCGTAGAGAGAGCAACCTAATTCCAGAGAAAAAGTTGTTTCACTGAAATTGATCTCTAAATGCGTGGATTCTTGCACATAAGATTCCAACATATCTTTCGAGGATCTCTTTAATAATATTTTGGACCATGAGGTGTATCTCAAGCATAATGAAATTAAGATTTCCATTCACTTGATGCAAATGCTACCATCTTTAGGTATTAATATCAAAATTTTGCAATTAATAATATTATCGGTCTGAGAATTAGTCAACATTTTAGCATAACTTGGGATAATATCACAAGAAAATAAGTGCTTATTTTATTTAATTATTTTATGTAAAAGTATATTACTTAAAGTAGTTATATATTATAGTTTTTCAATAGTATGATTAAAAAGTTAAATAAATTAATTTTATGTTACATAATTGTAAAGTATTTATATTACACTCGTGCTAACCTGATTGGGATGTTCAGCATGGTAAAATATTATTTATAGGTGCATACATTTTTCTCCATTGTAATCATAGTTTGCTTCTTGGGATGGAAATCTTGTCAACCCGAATAAACTTGTACCACTAAGTTAATTGAAAAGTGAGACCACATTGATTGATATATTGATCCTTAAGCTGATTGGGATGTTCAGCATGGTAAACTATTATTATTTATAGGTGCATACGTTTTTCTTAAGAAAATTAAGCTATTTTTGACCGAATCTTTATTTAGAAAACAATATCTGGAAAAATGGAATTTATGCAAACTTAATTTGGTAGAAAATGACTTGGAAGTGAATAGATAAACATGACTTGGAACACGGTACTTGCAAATGTTGCAATGAGAGAAAATGAGGGATCTTTGCAGTTGCACGTGGAGCCAATCTTAGTCTGATTATCAGCACTAACTTTGACACTAAATACAATTGGATGGTGTAGTAACCATTCAAACTTAAAAAGAAAGATAGAAAATGACAAATTCAAAGACTTAAAACAAAGAGGTGTGTAAACAACATCAAGCTCTAGCTCGTGATATGTTTGTTAATAATCATAAAATTTTATCTTAAAATTAATTAGTGTTTGAATTAGTTCTTATAAGATATATAGTTTTAAAATTTATTATTGAATAAGACTACGCATGAAAGATGACACACGCAGAAGTGGAAGATTGATCAAGATTGGATCAAGAGCCTAGCTCGAATACTATGCTAATAATTATAGGATTCTATCTTAAAAGCAATTGGTGCAAGGTGAAGTTGACCAGAATCTTAAAAGATGTTCTTAAAGTTTATAATTTTTTAATGTAAAAAGTATATATTTTAACAATTCACTGTATTAATATAATTCTAGTTTTACTCTTAAACACTTTGAAGAATGTTGCATACCACCATGAGGAAAATATTAATAGAGGAATTATTGTGCAACACATTCAAAGATATTAACAGCAAAATTGTAATTATGGTTCACAAGAGGATAATATGGACTTATTGGCAAATCATAAGTATGTCAAATTACAAGTTAGACCAGAACAGGCTTATACTATGAGATTATAAGAAGTTAAGAACCACGATAAACTATAACGCTAAACCACATAAACTACAGATTGCAGTGTCTCAAATAGCAAGCTTCGGAGGGAGAGGGCGGGCCGGGCCGAACCTCCAAAAAAAAAAAGAAGGAATTTAATGGATTTTTTTTGTCTTCCCCCGCGGCAAAAAATAAATAAATTGAAAAGGTTATAAAAGTATTAAAAAATATGGAATTTGTTTGGTGGTTAGTTACAAATGCATTTATGTTATTGGTGTGGGTTTAATTCACTACAATTTTTGCTAGTTTTGAGTTTCTTACTGCTTTACTATTTTTTGTTAGTTTTGAGTTTATTACTGCTTGTTTTATTTACTTTTTTCTATTAGATAGATAAATATATATAGCTTTGATTATTTGGTTACCAAATCTTTAAAAGCAATGTAATATGAAACCATAATCAATTTTTTTTTAATAAAATTGTAGAAAAAAACTAAAAATGTAAAAATTTAGTCTATTTTCTTTTAATCCAAAAAATACCATATAAAAAATACTATACAAAAAAAAATTAATCTCTTAATATTAGATTTCTAACTCTGCCCCAACAAACTAGACCCAAAATGTGTACATTTTTTTTTTAAAAAAAAATACGCGTCCTTTCTTTATCAAGGGTTCTACTCTAAGATATTGATTCACAATCTTAGAATGAATTCATGTAAAATAACTCTATATAAATGGCAGTGCTCGGGTCTCAAATAAGCAAAAAAAGCAATTAGAAATGAAGACTTCAGGCCGTTCAATACTTTCACTTCTGTCAATATTCTATCTAATTTCATGGGTTAGTTCTGCTCCAACTCATGATGATTTCCTTCAATGCCTTCAATCTCAGAATGCAGAGATCATATACACTCCCAAAAACACATCATACAATGAAATTTTGGAATCTGGAATATGGAACCTGCGTATCTCAAGTGAGCCCAACCTGAAACCAACACTCATTGTTACACCATTGCACGAATCACATATTCAGGCAGCCATATATTGTTCCAAAAAACATGGCTTTCAGATTAGAACCCGAAGTGGCGGACATGATTACGAGGGCCTTTCTTACACAGCCAAAATCCCATTCATCATCATCGACCTCATAAACTTTCGATCAATTTCCGTTGACACCGAAAACAAAACTGCTTGGGTTGAAGCTGGCGCAATTGTAGGTGAACTCTATTACAAAATTGCAGAAAAAAGTCGAACTCTCGCTTGTGCTGCAACTGTTTGCCCCACTGTCGGTGTTGGAGGATATTTCAGCGGCGGAGGATATGGCATGCTAGCCAGAAAGTTTGGCCTTGCTGCTGATAACATACTTGACGCCAAGATTATTGATGTTAATGGTCGAATTCTTGATAGAAAATCCATGGGAGAGGACCTCTTTTGGGCCATTAGAGGTGGTGGAGCTGCTAGCTGGGGGGTCATCATCTCCTGGCAAGTGAAATTATATACTGTTCCAGAGTATATTACTGTTTTCAATGTAACCAGGACGCTAGAGCAACATGCTACTCAATTGGTACATCGGTGGCAATATATTGCGCCGAATATGGATGAAAATCTTCAAATTAAACTCTTTATTAGGAACGTAAATTATACCGAAAGTGGCAAAAAAACAATAAACGTGGCGTTCACTTCCATGTTCCTTGGTGGAATCAACGAGCTTCTTCCATTGATGGAAAAGACCTTCCCTGAATTAGGCCTGGTGAAAGACGATTGCACTGAAATGAGTTGGATTGAATCTGGCCTATACTTTGGGTACTTGGCTGGTGAATCTCTTGATACTTTGCTGAGCAGGACTCCCCTCAGCAAGTTCGGCAGAACATACTTCAAAGGAAAATCAGACTTTGTGGTTCAACCGATTTCAGAAAATGAGCTTAATGGTATCTGGGAATGGCTTCTTGAAGAAGATGCGGCTGAGTTGCAGTTTAGTGCTTACGGTGGAAGGATGAATGATTTTTCTGAATCAGATTTACCATTCCCCCATAGACCTGGAAACATATATATGATTGAGTATGGGGTGGCTTGGGATGAAGAACAAAATTCACAAGTCAATAAGTATCTGAGATGGACTAAGAGGTTTTACAAGTATATGGCTCGCTACGTTCCAAACTCTCCAAGAGCAGCGAATGTGAATTATAGAGATCTTGACTTAGGAGTGAACAACATTGGCCACACAAGTTACGCTCGAGCCAGCATTTGGGGCAAAAAATATTTCAAGAATAACTTCAAAAGATTGGTCCACGTTAAGACGATGGTTGATCCGGATAATTTCTTCAAGAATGAGCAAAGCATTCCATCTCTAAAACATTATTAGTAATAAATCACTGGATAAAACGATGAAAAAACTAGATTCTAAATAAATAATGGATGCAATTGTATTGCACTTGTATTTCTGTTTATTACTTATTCGTGTGCCTTCAATTTTATTTATTCTCTGTTTATTTCTGTTTACACCACAAAATTAACTCGCACGCTAATTAAATTATCGCTATAAATTAAAGAGTAAAATGCACCATATACCCTTGTGTTTTTAAAAAGTTGCGTCATAAACCCTGTGTTTTAAAAAGTAGCGCTACAAACCCTGTTTTTTTAAAACGTTGTAAATAAAACCCTGCCATCAGTTTTTTCGTCATTTTTAATACTAAAAATAACGAAAAAATTGACGGCAATGTTTTATTTGCAACGTTTTCAAAAACACAGGATTTGTAGCGCTACTTTTTATAACATAAAATTTATGACGTAACTTTTTAAAAACACAAGAGTATATGGTGCATTTTACTCTAAATTAAATTAGGCAATGTGTGTACGACAACTTCTTAGAAAAGGAAATTATTTCATACTTTTTCAAGTCTTGAGATTAGTCAAATAAGAGGAAGAAATGAAGCCAAATAAAGAAAGACAGAGGAAGAACACAATCAAACCACTAAACACGTTGCTGAAGTCTTAAATTTTATCTTTAGGAATACATTCTAACATAGACGCGTGTTACTTGTTTTTATTTACTGCTTTTGGTAGGAGTAGTTGTATTATAATTTGATGATTAACATTTAGACATAAAAACACTCTTTGTTTTTTGAAACTTAATAATTAAATCCATGAAAATTCTTAAGACGCAAGACAAATTTAATTAACCCACTTGTCATTATTGATCTTAGTGATAAAAGATCTTTAGGACAACCACTAATAAATTCAACGGACACGACATACTATCTTTTGACAATCACATTAGGAGTCTTAGGACATGGTCCTTCACTGGACAAGTGAAGGTCCCATCTGAGATGAAACATGCCCGAAGACTCAACATAATGTTATTGTGTATAGAAGGACGAGCAATTTTCCGAATGGGAAGAGATAATCTCCTACCATGGAAAATGCTAGTATTTGAGGAGGGTAGTTTCTGCTGTTAGAATATTGTCCTAAAAATTTATTTTTTTAATTTTAGGATATAATATTTTGTTAGTAGCAGTTTTTTTTTAAAATTTTAATTAATATGTTAATTATATTTAAATAAAAGTCCTTAGATTTATATTCATGAATATTATTCTTTAGGATGTAAAGAATATGAGTGACAAGATTCATGATTAATGATATAATCTAAAATATGTCCTTGATCATAGGATGAATTAAGTAGGCATTAATTCATCCGAATAGATTGTCATACAGTTTACTAACTGAATTAATATGTGATATTAATCAGAGCAACTAGTCTCATGTTGTGTTATTAGTAAATGTTTAAGTACTCATTGAGACTGAGTGATTGGGTATGACCAATTATATGATAAATTACATGAACAATCAATAATTTGTCATATATATATATATATATATATATATATATATATATATATATATATATATAGTTGTATAACTAATCCTTGGATCTAAAGCACCACAGTTATTTATGGGATACCGTGATTAGCTTAGTACAATAACCCGCTTATAACATGGATCGATTCACGTGTTCGGTGGTCATGATCTAATCCTACATGAGGGTTTACGCATGCGCAATACAGAATTCATCAATTAGAGGTCCTGAACCAAAAATCCTTGGCTGAGGTTAAATAATAAATGGTGTTCTATTATTTATTTACGAGTTACTGAATTAATCGGATTCTATCATATATAAGCTAAAGAGTTTGATGTCCCTATCCATGACTTTTGCTTAATCAGGACAGAGAAGATGGAAGGAAAACATTATACAATAGTTATATATTAAAGGGTTCGATTTCACTTCATTATTAATTGGATAGTCGTGATATACTGTTAGGTGTCACTTACGACTTACGAAAATTAACTAGAAGAGTTCTAATTAAATATTAATAATATTACTTCGCTTCCAATTAATTATGAACCTGAGAGATTACACACAAAACAGATCCAGAAATTAGTCAACAATGAAGATAGATTAAATATTAGAGTATTCAACTATTTAATTGAATTTAAGACTGGTCTTGTTGGAGTTTTAATCCAATAAGTTTACTAGTCCAAGTCCAGAGTTTGGGTTTGGCCCAAAAACTAGCCCTCGAGCCTATTCATTTCCAATAAGTAGGAAGCTATGCAAGACAGATTAGTTAGCACAAAATATTTTTAAAAAAAACTATAAATTGGGGTTTTTGCTGATTGATGCTCTAAGGAGAGAAAGAATGGATGGTTGAATTGTTGATGGCATGCATGATGAATGAGATACAAAATTTGAATTCAATTTCATGCATACTTGAGTAAAAGTTTTCAATAACTTGAAGAAAGAAATGGGTTGACATGTTGATTTGATGATAATTATTGACATGAAATGTTATTCCTAACTTTCTTGAGTTTAACATGATAAAACTTGAAAAAGAGATAGATCATGATAAGATCATGAATGAAGCAAAACATCACAAGATTAGTATATATCTATTTACATATTACTTGATGTTGCTTTGAGATCTTATATAGAGATCAATACTTTTGGAAGATAAATGTTGATGAAAATATTACCATAGCCTACTCTAGCTTTTCACTCATGACTTTTGATCTTTTGATAAATCTCTTGAACCAAAACTTGTATGTTTCATACATTAGATTTATCATATGAGTGCTCTTACTTCTTGCTTCTTGAGCATGTTTATTGTTTATTGATAATGTAAAAGGAGAAGAACAAGTGAACTTGGTATGAAATGCCACCAAGGAGAAAATGAGTATGAAATTTGATAGGCGTGAATGAAAGAAACCTTTGACGAAAAAAATGCTTTGCTTATATGGAAACAATGAATGTTTTTAATCTTGTCAAAGGGAGAGAAAAGATTTAATATTAAATTTGATATATGTTTTGGTTGAATACCAAAAAGGGGGAAAAAGAAACATTGAGTGATAGCATTGCATAGAAAGGATTAAAAAATTTAAAATGAAAGATATGAGCCTTATGCTTTGCTATGCCAAAGTGATATAAAGATCCAGACTTGTGACTGAATATTTAAAGCTTTTCATGGTGTTTATGCATATTACACTTTATACCTCTTAAATATTATTGTGATTATTTATTTTTGTTGATGACAAAGGGGGAAATATGTGATTGTGATATATATGTTAAGATGCGGTCCAAAGGTTGTTGCATTTGTATCTTAACTCAAGGCATGGGGGGGGGGGGGGGGAGGGAGGGGGGTGGGCTTCATTGAATTTAATTTATCTTGGCAAACACATCAATAGTTTGTCATTATAAAAAAAGGGAAGAATGTTAATCCTAAGGGTATTTGCAAGGTTTTGATAACAACAAACATATTAATGTGTGAGATTAAACTTGTTTATATATATATTGTGTTATATGCATTATTAAAGAGGGGGGAGGGGGTACTCAAAGTCTCCAAATGTGCTTTATTATTTAAATGCTACTCACTTGTCACATAGTGTATTGATTGCATAATGTGAAAGGGATTCATGTATCAATGACTCCATATTCTTGTATAACATGATTAAATGATATATTATTATTATTATTATTATAGCATAGAGTGATTTGACATCATAAAAAAGGGAGGGATTGTTAGCTTTATGTCTAAATATATGATTTTGATGATAAAAAAAAAAATATATAGATTTATCAATTGTGATTGCCTTTATATGTTTATATGATTGAACTCACACTTACGGCTCATGAGATTTAAAATATGCATATCAAGTTGAGCTAAATATTGAACTTAGGTGAATAACTTGCATAGAGAAGAGAATTTTATTGTTCAAATAAAATGCAAGTATGAATAATTGAATTCATCAAGTGTGTGAAATCAAATATGTCTATATTCTTAAATACACACTTGTTGGCTTTTGTATATTAAACGTATGTATCATCTTAAGCCAAATTATTTTTGAATGTTTGGCATTTGTGGATTACATTGTACATATGTTATTGTGTGTCAAATATCATGAATTCTTGGTGTTGAAATAGGAAGGGAATCTCACATGAAAGAAGATAATGTCATTGAGCAAAGAAAAAATATACAAGATTAAGACAATACAAAATTATATTGGCTACAATTATCTAGCTCACGACAAGTTCAAAGAAAAATTGAAAAAATTAAAGTCTTGAAAAGTTGAAAAAGTGAAGAACTTTCTTGAAGACTCAAGACTTGAAAACATGAAGATAAAGTGGTGTTATAAGAAAGAAGACGTGGCAACACAAGGGGTAGCAGCTTAAAAATGTCATTTGTGTTAGGTATGCATTTTTATAGTTTTAGCTCTTGATAATTTTTCAAAACTATTTTTATATCTATCCTCAAGAGTTTTAAAAATATTTTAAAAGATTAAATAAGTTGGAACATCTTTTCAAGAAGTGTTCTTTAAAAGATTCAAATGATTTATATTCAAAAGATTGAATTTTTAGCTGAAAATTTATTTTAAACTTTTGACTTGAAAACTCGGTTTTAATCTTTTCTCAAGAGCTTAAAAAATATTTTGAACTGTTAAATAGGTTGGAAACACTTTAAAACAAATATTTTTGAAGTACCTAAATATCTTACCTTCGAAAAATTAAAATTTGGGTGAAATTTACAAAAATATTGAAAACTAGCACTATTTGGAATTATTTGAACAGTAAGCCGGTGGGCCCTCCGGCGGGGTCATTCGTAAGAATATAATGTTGACATTTTTGGATGAACTGTGCATCGGCCATCCAGCGGGGCATCCAGTGGCTCGTCTGACAGTGACAAATTTTTTAAAAAGTAGTCATTTTTAACTGTTGAATTTTTTTTAATAAATACCAAAAAAACCCATTTCATCTAATGAACTCTTCCAACATCTAAAAAATATCCTATATTAATTATAAACTTTGAATTTCTTTTATTTCAATCAATATACACCAAGCTTGAGCTATAACTTGTAAAATCTATTGAGCATTCAAATTCTTTCAATTGTAATATCTACTCATTGATGAGCTTTATTTGTACTTCGTTGTATTATCTTTCAAACACTCAATCTTTGTATTGTATACACTCTTGAGTTCTAGATTAGGATTGAGAGAATCCTTATAAAGAGAAGAGTGTGAAAAAATATTTTGTGGACTCAAAGGAAGAGGGATAGTAGGTTAGAGCTTTACCTACATTAGAAAAAGCTTGTGTTTCTCTTGTGGACTCAAGAGAGGATTATAGTAAGTTGGCTCGTACTTTACCAACATTTGAAGAAGCAACAATTAGTGGAGTTTGTGCAAATCCTATAGACAAGAAGACTTTATATAGTGGACTAGGCCTTCAAGAGTTTGAACCACTTGAAATACCGAGCTTGATCTCTTTCCCTACTATTTCTATTCATTGTCATATATGTTGTTTAGAGTAATTATTTTGCTATTGTATGTGATTTTATTCATCATAATATCTCTTATCTAGTTATTCACACAATATTTTTGATAAATTGTCTGAGGTTTTTGTAGGTTGTAGTAAAATTTTAAATAGAAATACTTTACTATAATATTAATTTACCCCCCTCTTAAGATTTTTTTTTTGCTAAAAGCAAGGATTAATTTTATTATAACAAGAACACAGTAGTACAGTTCTCTGATAGGGATCTACCTAAATATACTTTCATCAAGATCTCGAACTATACATAGAGCTTGGTCCAAAAGACTATAGGGCTTGGTTCCTTTTAAGATTATTTGCCACTAACATGTACGCTTTTTCTTCACTATAATTTGTGTGGCACTTAATTTTTTTCATAGCAAAGTTTTAATGAGATATAACTTAAGGGTTGAATATGAAGGGCGAGTGCTACATTATCATTTAGATGGATATTCACCTATAATTCTCTAAACTCTTACAAAGAAAAAAGTATTAGATTGACTCTTGAATTTCAAGTCAAAGCCGAATGAGCAAACAACTTTTTTTTTGGTCTCTATCTACTTTCTGTTGTTCTTATCCTCTTTCTCTTATTTTCGTAACAAATCCATATGTTTTTTAGTTTATGATACCAAACTTCTTAAGCTGTTTAGGATGTTCAATTTGGTAGATTATTCTTAGAAAAAACAATGTTTGGAAAACTGGAATTTATTCAAATTTAAGTACAATAGAACCTTTTTACATTAATATTTGATAAATTAATCATCTTTTTTAAATAATAAAATTATATGTTTCTGACTCAGGAACAGTGCAAAAATTAATAATCTTGATAGAATTTTAAAATAATATAGTTTAAATATTTTTTTCTTGTATTGTATAGACCTAATTATTTTATAAATTAATAATTAGTTAAAAAAAGTACATAATAAGTTGACTATGAAATTTCTCAAAACATGAATTAGCAGTAGCTTATTTTTTTGTTGAACTTCAACTTTAATTGAATCTCACCTTCTTTTTTTCTTTTTTACTAATTTAGCAAATGATTTCATTAAAACCCAACAAGACATCTTACATGTGTGCTTACAAGGAAAACAAAGGAGACCTAAAAGAGGATATCTCTCAGATTCCAATTACGTCATATTCTATCATTAATTGTGTGTAA
The DNA here is from genome assembly GCA_037974665.1 of Ehretia macrophylla. Lineage (NCBI taxonomy): Eukaryota > Viridiplantae > Streptophyta > Magnoliopsida > Boraginales > Ehretiaceae > Ehretia > Ehretia macrophylla. The sequence goes on from CM075764.1 coordinate 84,654,723, forward strand.
TGTGCATAAAAGTCTTGGAGTTACTTTCTCATATTGCAACAAAAAGTTTTGGGAGTATCATTGATACATTGAGTACTTCCTTGCGTGACACTAATTCGAAAGGTTATGTATCATCATTAATTTCAACTTCAGCTTCATCTTGAAAATCCCATGTCATGTTGTCAATGATTACATTTATGTTCAAAATCTCTGTACTGTTGTTATTTTTATCGAGAAAATTTAAAAGATGATTGATATCTATTTTTTAACAATACTCCAACTCATTAATGACGGTCCTAATTCATTAATGATGTGTTTATCTTTATAAAATAATAATTATTAATTTTATCTATAAATTGATATATCTTTAAATTAATATATTTTTACGTAATTCCCACACTATTAATTTAAAAATATTATATTGAAAGTAGAAGACTCGGGTTACTTTCCCCTAACATGTCTGGAGTTGGGGAGTAAAAAGAAAAGAGAAAAAAATAAAGTATGTAGAAGATGACTTGGATGGATAAACATTAACTTAAGTCAATATGAATCCATACCTTACTTATAAACATTAACTTGCAAATGCTAAAGCAAGAGAAAATGAGTCGTCTTAGCAGTTGCACGTGTTACCAATCATTGTCGGATGACAAGGAGCACTAACTTTGACATTAAATATGATTGGATCATAGTAAACTTTCAAAACTTATCAAAAAAGAGAAAAGGACGAATTCGAGATTTTAAACCATGCACAATGAAGTGTAACAAATTCTAAATCTGAAACTTTATATCTCAGTGTTTCAAATGACAAGTTAGACCAGAAATCTGTTCATGTTTTTCAGAAAAAAGAAAATACGTGTGCTTTCTTGATCAAGGGTTCTATTCTAATATATAGATTGATAATCTGAGATTGATGAATTCATGTAAAAGAATTCTATATAAATGACAGTGTTGGGATCTCATATAAGCTAAAAAAAGGAAAAGCAATTAGCAATGAACTCTTCTGGCCGTTCATTACTTTCACTTCTTTCAATATTGTTTGTAATTTCATGGGTTAGTTCTGCTCCTACTCATGATGATTTCCTTAAATGCCTTCAATCTCAGAACGCAGAAATCATATACACCCCCAAAAACACAACATACGATTCTCTTTTGGAATCTGGATTATGGAACCTACGTCAAGCGCGTGAATCCACCCTAAAACCAACACTCATTGTTACACCATTGAACGAATCCCATATTCAGGAAGCCATATATTGTTCCAGAAAATATGGCTTCCAGATTCGAACCCGAAGCGGTGGACATGACTACGAGGGCCTTTCTTACTCATCCAAAGTCCCTTTTATTGTCATCGACCTTAGAAACTTTCGATCCATTTCGATTGACCATGAAAGCAAAACTGCTTGGGTTGAATCTGGCGCGATCATAGGTGAACTCTATTACAGAATTGCCGAAATAAGTCGAACTCTCGCTACTCCTGGATCGGTTTGTCCCACAATCGGTGTTGGAGGATACTTTAGCGGGGGAGGATATGGCATGCTAGCCCGAAAATTCGGCCTTGGCGCTGATAGCATAGTTGATGCCAAGATAATTGATGTTAATGGTCGAATTCTTGATAAAACATCCATGGGCGAGGACCTGTTCTGGGCCATTAGAGGTGGCGGGGGTGCTAGTTTCGGGATCATTCTCTCCTGGCAAGTGAAATTATATACTATTCCAGAGTATGTGACTGTCTTTAATGTAAGCAGGACACTGGAGCAAAATGCTACTCGCTTAGTCCATCGGTGGCAATACATTGCAGACAAGATTGATGAAAATCTTATGATTCGACTCTTTATTAAGAACATAAATTCTAGTGAAACTGGTAAGAAAACAATAAATGTAGCATTCACTTCCATGTTCATTGGTGGAATCAATGAGCTTCTTGCACTGATGCAGAAGATCTTCCCTGAATTAGGTTTGGTGGAAGAAGATTGCATTGAGATGAGTTTGATTGAATCTGTACAGTACTTCTCGTATTTGGCTGATCAACCTCTTGACACTTTGCTGAGTAGGACTCCCCTCAGCAAGCTCAGCAGACAATATTTTAAAGGAAAATCAGACTTTGTGACGCAACCAATTTCTGAAAATGGACTTAATGGAATATGGGAATGGCTTCTTGAGCAGGATGTAGTTGAGTTGCAGTTGAGTCCTTACGGTGGAAGGCTGAATGATTTTTCGGACTCAGATTTACCATTCCCCCATAGAGCTGGAAACATATACATGATTGAGCATGGGGTAGCCTGGAATGAAGAACAGAATTCAGAAGAAGCCAGTAAGTATCTGAGATGGATAAGGAGATTTTATAAGTACATGGCTCGTTATGTTTCAAAATCTCCAAGAGCTGCGTATTTGAATTATAGAGATCTTGACCTGGGAGTTAACAACATTGGCCACACAAGCTATGCACAAGCCAGCATTTGGGGTAGAAAATATTTCAAAGACAACTTCAAAAGATTGGTCCATATCAAGACTAAGGTTGATCCAGATAATTTCTTCAAGAATGAACAAAGCATTCCATCTCTAGTAGACTAGTAAAAGATCACTGGTTACACCCCTATCAAACACTTGATTGCAAATAAAGTCGTGTATTTTGTACTTCAACAATAAATAATGGATGCAACGGTATTCTATGTGTATTTCGTTTGGCTATAGAATCATTATGCAACAAGAGTTTACGTTGTTCTGTTACTTATCCATATGCCTTGAACTTTTATTCATTTTCTTTGTCTGTTAACACCACAAAATTAGTTCACACGTAGGGTAATTATTGTGAGATTAAGTTTGGCCAAATCTCTATGAGAACTACTTCCTAGAAAAGAATGTTGTTTCGTATTTGAGTAAAATGCACCATACCCCTTGTGTTTTCACAAAGTTGTATCATAAACCCTATATTTTAAAAAGTCACATTATAAACTCTGTGTTATGAAAAACGTTGCATATAACCCCCCGCCGCCTATTTTTTTATCAATTTTAACGTGAGTGTAATACACACACTTGAAATGCAAGCATGACATTTATCAAGCTTTAAAACATACGCAGATGGACGAAAATACCCTTTTTAACATCAGTTGCTAATTGCCTCTTATGTTTTCGATAATGTTGTAAATGATCCCTTGTGTTTTCGATAAGGTTGTAAATTGCTCCTTGTGTTTTTTATAAAGTTTTTAATTACCTCTATATTTTTTTATAAAGATGTAAATTGCCCCTTCAAAGATAAAAAAATAAAAAAAATTGACAATCCTAGAGAGAAAAATTATTTCAAAGTGATTTTCCTTCGATTTGAAGTTGATTTTGCACTAATTTAAAGATTTTAATCTACTTGTAGAAGAACGTGATTCCAAGTGAAGGTACGATTATTGCTAGTTGCAATATGACTTTGAACTTCAAGCATAAGATTTATATTTTTTATGGTGGACATCAATATTCTGTTATATAAGCTATACGTTTTTTTATTCTTTTAATTAAATGATATTTATTAGTTTAAGGTTGTAGATTTCCTTAGAAGGTAGACTAACACATGGTTCTGATATTGTAAAATGAAAAATGTTGTAAATACCTCCCTCTAATATTAAAAAAGTAATAAATACCCCTTTCTGATATCAAAAAAGTTGTAAATACCCCATTTGACGAATTTATCTTTAAACGAAGATAATTTTATCTTTTTATAAGGCTAACTAACAGAATTAAACAAAATTTGAGTTTGGGGCGTGTATGTAACGTTTTTCATAACACAGGATTTATAACGCGACTTTTTAAAACACAGGGTTTATGATGCAACTTTATGAAAACACAAGAGGGTATGGTGCATTTTACTCTTCATATTTTTACAAGCTTCAAATTAGTCAATTGAAAGGAAGAGGTAAATTAAGTCAAATAACCATCAATGATTTGGTCACATTTTCTATCTTGTAGTCGATCATTGGGGTAAATCTTGGGATGAAACTGAATATAACTATTGATGGTTATATTAACATACATTAGTTTATCTTCGTTCCACTATAGAAGTCATCAAAGTCACGTGGCGGCCTAACAAATAGACAAACAAACAGGTCTTGATGGTTATTTGGACCACTTTCACTGTACAAGGAGTAGCAAGCAATAGAGAGCAAACAAAATTAAACCACCACACATGTTACTGAAATCTTAAATTTTATCCTTAGGAATAGATTGTAACTTAAGACTTTTTTTTTTTTTTTTTGCTGGAAAAGTAAAAGTTCATCTCATTAAGTTTAATAAAAGATTTACAGGGTGTCAACAAAAATCAGTGACCTAGCAAAGGATGCCGTTAAGGCTCCAATTCCTATACAAAAGCTTATTCGTATCACTATCTTTAAACTTTTTACAAGAATAAATTTTCAACCGTATAGTTTGAACAATATTAGCAACTATATTCTCCTTCGAGGCGAATAAATCTCTATAGATTCTGTTATTTCTCTCTTTCCACGTAGTATAAATGATCCCACACAGCAGTAACCTCGACAAGGTAGCTTGGAGTCCATCTCTTTTACAATATCGACCACTCCAATGCACAACTTCCTCCCACTGAGAAATATTCTCAGCAATGAGAAGAAGATAAAGTCCACGAGACCAAATCTTGCGACTAACTCCACAATAGAAGAACAAATGATCCTTATCTTTCACCGCCAATCCGCATAATTTATAAATACTATCACCAATCACTCCCCAAGATAACAAGCGATCCTTAGTTGGCAATCTATTTAGAATAGCTGGCCAAGGAAACTGTGTTTCGGAATGCAAATCTTGCTCCACACCAAAAAATGCCAGCGAACTTCCTCATGCTTAACTCTGAAGACCTCCCAAGCCGAAGCAGAGGTGAATAACCCATTTGAGCATGGCTGCCATCTCCAAGAATCATTCCAACTAATAGCCGGGGCAAAAGGAGTACTGTTCGCGATGTACTTGAACACTGGATGATTAGGCCATTCCCACGTTCCATCAGGAATGACCTCTTCAACCTTACCCGAGCAATCAGCAAAGGATAAACAACTCTGATCCATAATTCCACAGTCAACGAGACTTCCCCAAGGATGCCATGGATCGTGCTAGAAAGATGCATCCCTACCATTGCCAATAACCAGTCTACAGTATTGTTTTGTAACTAGTTTGATTTTTAACAATTTACGCCAATGCCATGATGCATTCGAACCAGGCGTGTGCTCTCAAATACTTCTACCTTTGAGATAGTAGTTGGCAACCTACTTAGGCTAAATGGACTTAGGCTTAGAGAAAATAGACCAAAATTGTTTCATAAGGCTTACCCGATTAGCATCCTCTAACATTCTAATACCAAGTCCGCCTTCCTTGGATGGACGACACACATGCTCCTAGCTAACTCTAATACCCTTCGAACCATCATCCTTACCTTTCCAAAGGAATCTCGCCATTTTGTGTTCCATCTCCTTTAGGTAATTCCACAATTGATGACCAGTAAGCCTGAACATTAGCAAGCACTGATTTCACAAGGACAAGCCTGCCCACAAAAGAAAGAAAATGAGAAGTCCAGTTGTTGACCCTTCTACTCATTCTTTCAAGTAATGGATTGAAAGTATTCTTGCTCATTCAACAAGGAGAAAGAGGGATACCAAGGTACATGAATGAAAGACTCATTTCTTTGAAATCAAGGATATGAAGGAGAAAATCTTTCAAACTGGGACTACACCCACCAAAATAGATCATGTTTTTCTCCTTATTGGCTTTCAACCCCGAGAGTTTGCCGAAGATACTCAGAACTTTCTTGACTGCTTCAATTGAACCAGCATTAGCCCGACAAAAGATAAGGACATCATTTGCAAAACTAAGGTGAGAAATCTTTCCTTTTGCACATTTAGGATGGAACAAGAATCCATTACCAACAGCAGCTTTACCCAGTAAACAAGCAAACACTTCTATCACCAAAACAAATAGGTAGGGAGACAACGGATCACCCTCTTTCAACCCCTTTGTCCCACAAAAATAACCCTTCAGACTACCATTCAATGTAATAGAGTAGCTCGTGGTTGAAATATATGCTCTCACCCAACTGATAAACAGAGGAGGGAAATTAAAAGCTCCAAGAACCTTCAACACAAATTCTCAGTTAACCGAGTCATAAGCTTTCCTGATGTCAACCTTAATTGCACACCTTGGGGAAATATGCTACCTTTTATACCCACAGATCAACTCTTGCTCCATAAGAACATTAGAAACAATTGATCTTTCAGGCACAAAAGCTGCTTGACTTTCCGACACAATTCCTTCAAGCAGATATTTGATCCTGTTTACAAGAATCTTCAAAATACACTTGTACACAACATTACAACAAGAAATAGGCCTGTAATCAACAATATTGGATGGATTTCTCACTTTAGGGACCAGTGTGATAATTGTCAAGTTGCATTCTTTTAGAAGGCAACCTAACTGAAAAAAAGATCTAACTGTCTTCACAACATCGCTTCCCACAACAGACCATGCCTGTTTATAGAAATGAGCAGTTAATCCGTCAGCACCCAGACTTTTATCCCCATTCATGGCGAAGATAGTGTCTTTGATTTCCTGATCGCTAATAGAGGCAGTCAGGCTCCCAAAATTATGCTCCGAGATCGATTTCCCCAAGATTACTTTAGGGTCATCCACAAAATACCCATAACTCACATTGGCCGAACCAAGAATATTCTGATAGGCTCCAATGAATTCATTCCTGATTGTCTCCTCATCCTCAGTAAAACTACCATTACAGGTAAAAATACTGGAAATCTTGTTCCTCATAAACCGCCTTTAAGCACACTTATGAAAATAATCCGAGTTAGCATCACCCTTGTCCATCCACAGGCTCTAGATTTCTGACGAATAATGGCTTCCTCATCACTGATAACTTTCTCAAGTTCACCAATAATCCTCTTCTCTTCCACAATAAGATCATCACTCGGACTTAACACAATCGTCGATTGAATCGTGTCCAGTCTACCTCTTAACTCCACAATCCTATCCGACAGGTTCAAGTAAAATATGGAATTAAACCTTTTAATTAAGTCCAGCTTTAACTTTAGTTTCCATGACACACAAAAGGTCAATTTGATTTTCATTTACAAAATGTACTAGTTCTATTTGTTTGAGGGCTTTATTAAGCCCTCTAGTATTGTCATGCCTCAAAACCATAATATGGAACAGAGTCAGGGCGTGATACGCTACGAACACAAGAGATGTAATTTCTCAAGCACGTTAGGCTATACTAGCATACTATACGAACAAATCAGAGCACTACATTCCACAATAAATCAAATATTTCTTAGAACCATTTGTCAAATCAGAAATTCAAGCTTAGTCTACAAATTATTACATTAATCAAGCCAAGACAAACTCAAATAGAAAATACCAAATATCCAAAATTCCAATCTCACAGTCTCATTTATTTCCTCAGGTTGACTATTCCAATCACAACTTGAGTCCACACATTTACTCTTTCGGATCTGAAAAGGAATCAGGAGGAAACAAAAGTAGTGAGCGAAGAAAAGCTCAATAAGGGGAGAAATTTTCCAAAGAATTAGGTAATGATGATGAAATAGACGAACAAAATACTAATAATGAATGAACGAACAGACGAACGAATAAAAATACAAATAACGAACAAACGAACAGACGAACAAATAAGGATACAAATATATATTATAATAATTTATAGAATGATATCAAACTAATAGATCATAGTTCTCAAATTGTATCCGAAAGATGGGCACTATGCCCCCATCGGGTCAGGCAGAATGATGAGTATTACGCCCTCATCAGGCCAGACAGAATGATGAGTATTACGCTCTCATCAAGCAAGAGATCTCTTCAGGTAGGCATATTCATATTAAGGTATACAGTTGAGAATAAGTCAAATACATATTTCATAGTTTGACTCATCAAAATAAAAGTAGTAGTAATAATAATAGTATCAGTACTACTAAAATAATAATAATAAATAATTTATTGTCCAAGAAAAAGAACAATACTAACATATTGACCGAAAATCAAAACGAGTGAGACACAAATACTTATCAAGATATACGAATTGATCATTTCGGATAATTTAAAATGAATAAATTATTCTAGAGTACAATAGTCGCGTTGATTGAACAGATGAATGAAACGTATAAACACGCGACATAAGAACGAAATACTCTAGGAAATTAGACAGGACGAAAAGAAAAATAGAATAAAAATACCATATGAAACAATAAAAATATTATATGAGCTAACATAAATATTAGAAGAAATATAATTTTATTTTGAGTTTCCATGGAAGCAAAAATAAGAAAAATAGAAAACTCAAGTAACGAGGCAATTTTGGTCATGACATGAATATAATGAAACATTTGTGAAACAAACAAGCCATACAATTAATTCAACGATTTAAAGTTGAATTTAAGTTCTTTTTCAATGAACAGAATTTTCTACGAGTAATATTATGTATGAAATAATTGAGGATAACAAACATATAAATACTACGATGAAATTGATACGAATACATGAACGAAATTTATTCCGAACATATTCAAATGAAGACTAGTAATTCAAAGGAAGACTAGTAGTCGAAATGAAAGAATCCCACCTACCTTAATTTTACGGTAGTACAAACTTTGTTCAATCACAAATCTATATATTTAATCAATACATTTCTCTGTCAAAAAAACTCTTAAACTAATATAACCAACAATCACTAAAATATTCCTAATAAAGTTATTAATTCCTATTCATGGATCGAAGGCCTAGAAACTTACCAAAATCAATGAGCCAAAATACTACTTTTATGTTGTTTCTTGTTCTGCCAAATGAACTGCCGAGAGAGAAAAGAAATGAAAGTTGAATGAGGGAGAGAGAGATTGTTGCACGGGTGAAATTTTAAGAGTTGATGATTTGATTATAAAATGTTTTGTGGGAGGCAATATTATGACAAATAGGGAAAAGTAGGGTGTAAAGTCATGATGCCTAATTATTATAGTGGGAAAAAATACCAACTTTGGTTAGTATAAAATTGCAATTGGAGAAAAAGATGACCAAAATGTTATTATAATCAAAAAGATTCATCATTGGCTTGAAATTTGATTTCCGGATGAAAAAGTTGACAACTTTGTTGACATGGAGATAAATGATTGATTATTGCAAGTGGGAAAAAGTTAGGGTATAATGCCATGATGGGTAATTATTATGGTGGGGAAAGTTGGAATATTTTAATGAAAAGGCTTTAGGTAGCATTGGAAACCTTGGTTCCAATTCCAAGCCGTTACATCCTTCCACCCTAAAACGAAGTTTCATCCTCGAAACTTATCTTATAAGACATTATATATTGGGTAAAAGATACACAATCCTCAAAGTGCTAAAATTTCAATAACTATTAACTATGATATTCGATAAGCTACCTATCATCAAAACGTTTAGACCAAATACAAGAAAATAACATTCTTCAAGGCTATCAATACGAGTCTCTAAATAATGACTATCCTTAACAACCCCTTTAAATCATGAAATAGAATCCAATACCCATAACAAACTTTATAAGACATTTCTAGCTAAACAATCCAACTAGCCTTACTCAATCATCTGTCAGAAGTTCATTAGCCTAAAGTTATACGTCTAAGCCTCACATTTTTTATATCCAAATTACCATTGCAGAGACTACAACCAACTGAATAATACTATGATCTTTTATGTAAAGTTTAACACCAAAATAATATCAACCCCAACAATCTTAGATATAAATTATTGAGGCTAAGTCTTGAATCTTTGTCGGGCTCACATCATACTTAGACAAACAAACTCAAAAAAATATTAGCAATTTAAAATATTTTCTCTAATTTTTTTCAACATCAAATGCTAAGGTTCACATCCCACCAAAATGAAAGATATAAAATGACGGATTAGCAAAAGCAGAAGAACTGATTTTGGGGTTATATCTTTACGATATAACAAGTTCCTTCCAGAGATCAATACAGTCATATATCTCATAGCGTAGTCCGATAGCATACGAAGTAGAACAAACAAATCTAAGAAGCAATTATAGGGGTAAAACATTTGAAACATTATTTTAATTTCAGATGTGGTATAGTAAAGATGAGAAGAATAAGCCTTCTTATCACAAGTGCATAGAAAATATTCAAATAAAAATTAACATCCTAATGATGTACGGTATCTTGCCATACTGCTCACGACATGCCAACTTTTACATGTTATCAGAATTTCTCTTTACAAGTGATGTCTTAGCCTACATCCTAAATACTTTCCAGTCCAAGATACACTAAAATCCCATGGTATAAAACAAAACACAAGAATATCTTCAAGACAACTTACCATTAGAAGAACTTGAAGCATTACGTAGTCTAAACTCCAATTCCAGACCAATATGTACAAAGTCTCTCATCATGTTAACTTTTGAATCCCTACCAAGTTGTACAAAAAAAAATTCTCTACCGAGGAGAGTTCTTATCTCACCATGATTTTCATCCATATTCATATAGCCTTCAAGAATATGCATAAATTGGATTTCTCTGCATATTGTTTTGCTTAAAGAAAAAGTGAAACAGAACATATGAATTTCTCAAATCAGTCTGTCAAGCGAGGGGTTTTACTTAACAATGCTAAACAGATCAATAAGTTTTCCTCCAATAATTCGCAAATTACCACACAATATACATACCTATATACCTGACAACTAAATCCAAAATGATACATAAGGTAACTTGAAAAATTTAACAAATAATCTTAGTACTTGCTATGGTCCTCAACTTATTATCAAAATATTCGGACGTAGTTACCATCTCTTATATGTATCGTTTTTGCCAATATTATTTAACCTGCGTCTAAACCTTTCATTGGATCATAACGAGACAAAAATAAAACTTCGATCATATATTCATCTTCTATCCAACAAAAACTGTGAAGATCATACTGGGAGACAGCACATTCATATCTAGGCACACCATATAAATCTTACTTGATCCTACTGATACATTTGGCTTAACTTAAAATGTTCAAATGACTATACGTTTAAAATTATTCATCAAGCAGTCATCAAATTGTATCATCTTGAATGTTCTAATTCTCTTGCTTTATTTCTAATGGTTATCCCTATGGTCGTATTTGAACCCAAAAATCAGTCATTCACTTTGAAAGTAAATAATGATAATCCTTTCGTTAACCTCATTGTAATCTTTTTTTTTTTAATACCAAATTCAACATCAAAACAGAATTAATATAAATACTAGGTGAATAGCCACAATAAAATAAGATTACCATACTAAAAATGATAAAAATAAAACTCACAAATTTTATTCATGGAAATGGAAATGCTACATTAACTTAACAAGTACAACAACAAAACAACTTATATTATAAGCCTATTTCTTTTTCTCTTCTCAGGAACTAGTCAGTCCATGTACCAACCAAGTCAGATAAAGAAGAATCACAATAATGATACCAAGAACCACAAGCAAGGACTCATCTGCTGTGAGACGTTTAAACAGCAACATCTTCGTGGAAACTAAGGAAGGAGATTTTTTTTTTTGGTGGGGAGAAAGTAGGGGATGGTGTCGACAAGGAGGAGATGAAAAAGAAAGAAAAATGGTAGGATTAGGGTTTTTAAAACATGTCGGCCGCCTTTTTTTTTTTTTTTAGCCATAAACAACAAAGCCAACTCTACCATCAAATAATTGTTTCTAGGATTTCAGAACCATATTATAAGCAAAGTCATACCTACAAATTTCACTGAACTAATTCAATCTTAAATTTAATAAAATATCATCCACATATATTTTCATAAACTTACGAATTCTAAAGAGAAAAATTACTAAAGAGTTACAAAAACTACGAAAGTAAGTCAAAATGAAAACGATAGGCAAAAATCGATCATACCTACCAGATCACTAAAACCTCAAAGCCCTAATAAGAATCATAGACTTCAATATCAAGGGTTAAAATAATCATGGAATATTCACAACTATAACAATTAATGAGATACGGACTAAGGAAGACTAAAATATAAATTTTGTTTCTCAAAAAGAAAATTAATAATCGAAATTTTAACACCACCAAAATTCCAATAATCGAAATGCACACATACTTATCAATAAGACTCAGATATATGGCGCAAAACTTGATTGCAACACTTCTAACTAATTTCACATTTTTACTTCAAGTACCAGTTTAAGTAAAAATAAACAAAGATGAGAGTCACTATTAAAAATCCTTCAACAAATAACATTATGTGAATAAACTCATCTTCCATTGCCAATATTTTTTTTTTTAATAAAATATGAGATCCCGACACTTAGACTTAAATTTCTAATATTCAAATCTTATACCCTAAAAGTTTATATTTTAAGCTCTCAAACTTAATCAGGAAAATTATGATTTAACATAATCACATTTAAATCCATATCACAAAAATCAATAATAAAGCTTAGTTATCAATTCAAACCTAGTTTTAGAGATTTCCAAACCTAATGCTCTGATACCATCTTTGTCACGCCCCAAAACCATAATACGGAACAGAGTCAGGGTGTGACACGCCGCGGACTCAAGAGGTGTAACCTCTCAAGCACGCTAGGCTATACTAGCATACCATAAGAACAAATCAGAGCACTACATTCCACAATAAATCAAATCTTTCTTAGAATCATTTGTCAAATCGAAAATTCAAGCTTAGTCAACAAATTATTACATTAATCAAGCCAAGACAAACTCAAATAGAAAATACCAAATGTCAAAAATTCCAATCTCACAGTCTCATTTATTTCCTCGGGTTGATTATTCCAATCACAACTTGAGTCCACACATTTACTCTTTCAGATCTAAAAAGGAATCAGGCGGAAGTAAAAGTAGTGAGAGAACAAAAGCTCAGTAAGAGAAGAACTTTCCCAAAGAATTAGGCAATGATGATGAAACAGACGAACAAAATACTAATAACGAATGAACGAACAGACGAACGAATAAAAATACAAATAACAAACAAACGAACGGGCGAACGAATAAGGATACAAATATATATTATAATAATTTATAGAATAATATCAAACTAACAGATCATAGTTCTCAAATTGTATCCGAAAGATGGGCACTATGCCCCCATCGGGCCAGGCAGAATGATGAGTATTACACCCTCATCAGGCCAGGCAGAATGATAAGTATTACGCCCTCATCAGGCAAGAGATCTATTCAGGCAGACATATTCATATTAAGGTATACAGTTGAGAATAAGTCAAATACATATTTTATAGTTTGACTCATCAAAATAAAAGTAGTAGTAATAATAATAGTATCAGTACTACTAAAATAATAATAATAAATAATTTATTGTCCAAGAAAAAAGACAATACTAACATATTGACCGAAAATCAAAACGAGTGAGACATAAATACTTATCAAGATATACGAATAGATCATTTTGGATAATTTAAAATGAATAAATTATTCTAGAGTACAATAGTCGCGTTGATTGAATAGATAAATGAAACGTATAAACACGCGATATAAGAACGAAATACTCTAGGAAATTAGACAGGATGAAAAGGACAAATAGAATAAAAATACCATATGAAACAATAAAAATATTATATGAGCTAACATAAATATTAGAAGAAATATAATTTTATTTTGAGTTTCCATGGAAGCAAAAATAAGAAAAATAGAAAACTCAAGTAATGAGGCATTTTTGGTCATGACATGAATATAATCAAATTTTTGTGAAACGAACAAGCCATACAATTAATTCAACGATTTAAAGTTGAATTTAAGTTCTTTTTCAACGAACAGAATTTTCTACGAGTAATATTATGTATGGAATAATTGAGGAGAACAAACATATAAATACTACGATGAAATTGATACGAATACATGAACGAAAATTATTCCGAACATATACAAATGAAGACTAGTAATTCAAAGGAAGACTAGTAGTCGAAATAAAAGAATCCCACTTACCTTATTTTTATGGTAGTACAAACTTTGTTCAATCACAAGCCTACATATTTAATCAATACATTTCTCTATCAAAAAAACTCTTAAACTAATATAACCATCAATCACTAAAATATTCCTAATAAAGTTATTAGTTCCTATTCATGGATCGAAGGCCTAGAAACTTCCCAAAATCAATGAGCCAAAATACTACGCTTATGTGGTTTCTTGTTCTGCCAAAGGAACTGCCGAGAGAGAAAAGAAATGAAAGTTGAATGAGGGAGAGAGAGATTGTTGCACGGGTGAAATTTTAAGAGTTGATGATTTGATTATAAAATGTTTTGTGGGAGGCAACATTATGACAAATAGGAAAAAATAGGGTGTAAAGTCATGATGCCTAATTATTATAGTGGGAAAAAATACCAAATTTGGTTAGTATAAAATTGCAATTGGAGAAAAAGATGACCAAAATGTTATTATAATCAAAAAGATTCATCATTGGCTTGAAATTTGATTTCCGGATGAAAAAAGTTGACAACTTTGTTGACATGGAGACAAATGATTATTGCATGTGGGAAAAAGTTGGGGTATAATGCCATGATGGATAATTATTATGGTGGGGAAAGTTGGAGTATTTTAATGAAAAGGCTTTAGGTGGCATTGGAAACCTTGGTTCCAATTCCAAGACGTTACAAATATTCCAATAGGCGATCTTCATTGAGAAGGCGAAATAATTTTAGTAGCCCTACCACTTTTAGGCTTAGTTTTTGCCATAGTGACCAAGTCCTTAATTGCCCCACTTAAACATTCTTCAACCTTATTCAGAGACTTAAACTGGTTCTCCAAGTGAGTACCCTCATCCTTTATGAGAAAAATACTCTGTTTCTTCCCAAAGCCACTAGAGAAGCCCTTAGACCAACTTCTCCCATCATTACGGCTAGATACACCACTAATAACCCCCAGTTCCTGCTCATTCATAAGAGATTTTCCACGTCTTTCCACTGTGTTCCAGTTCTTCTCTCCCACTTTCTCACCATTTGGTCGAGCAACCTCCTCAATACCCGTATTAATTTGATTAGGTCGAGTTCTGCAAGTTGGTTTAGCAGCACACTTAGCCTCCACATGGCCAACTCCTTTACATTTAAAGAAAATTTTAGGCTTCCAGGCATATTCAACAGGAACAATTGCTTTAACTCCTCAACCCATCTCAAGAGTTAATTCCTCTACAAGCTTTTCAAGCCAACTTCCACACAAACTCGAGCATATTTAATCTGGGATCTAGCCTCCGTGTACTTATCCAGTTGAAGAGGAATCCCCACACCACTAGCCAGAAAGCTCAGCCCCTCATCATTCCAGTATTCCATTGGAATATTACGAAACATTACCCAATATGGAATTTTGTCCATTTTCATAGGACTGGCAACAAATTAGGAACCTATCTGCGAAGAAATAATGGTCTGCCATTCACATGCCAGCAATCTTGCAATATCTCCTCACAGTTCTTTTCATTAAAGTACTACTTTTATAAGTAGATGTTGTAACGCCCCGAACCCAACCCCGCGCTATAGGTCAAGTCCGGACTTGTCACTCGGACAGAGTCTCCTCTGTACTGTGGACTAAACTGTACTTGTAATTAACCACTTATAATCCTTAAATCACATTCAACAACACATACAATCTATCTTCCAAGGTATTCATAGGCAACCCAAAATCACAAGGTCATCCGAGCCTTGGAACAACAAAAATCTACTTATAGCACACAAGCATGCAAGACAAGATTAATTTTTAACTATAAGTAGTTGGATATAACTATAACCAAGGTTTTCTATCAAGTTAACAAACACCCAAGCATGCAATAAGAAAAGTAAACTAGAATTCAGTATTACATGCCATCTAACTTAGTTATCCATCACGTAGGATTACAAGTTACTACATTCACCAACTATACATAAGACCACAAGGTCTCAAAAGTACAACAACCAATAACTTCAAACAAACTGCACATATGATCAACCTTATCACACATGAATCAATGAATATGATCTACGTGCACTTCTTCTTCTTCTTCTTCCTCTACTTCTATCAGCTGGGGATTCACCTCAGCTTCTCCTGAAAGATATTAAATGAGGAGTGAGCAACAATGTTGCCCAGCAAGGAAGGTGATGCAATATACCGGGGCGTGCAATATGACATGTAAACACAAAAAGTAACAAATATAAATATCATAAACAACAAGATTAAATAACAAGTAGTAACCACATTAAAAAGGATACGGTTCCACTTCAAGTCTTCGATCTCGAACCACGAGCCATGAACTTCACGCAAGTGCCGGCAAACCCTTACTCCAACAAGTTGGGATACTCTGGATGTATCCCGATCCTACAACCCTTTCTCTTGAGGTAGCACCATATGCCCAACAGGTGAACCGCGCCTCTGGGGTAGTAGAGTATAGCGAGAAAGGGAATAGATACCATGGTAGTCGAGGGAGCACGGCAAGCTCGATGCCACCCGTGTTTCTCGACACTACTATGTCCGAAAATATTGCGGAACCCCGAGACAAGTCCACAAGAATCAAGATATCAAATAACACGTAAGAGGGACGACGAAGTAGGCCGCCCTCGCAATTATCCACAGAATAGCAACAAAGCTATAAAGAGACAAATGTCATAATCTCCACAAAACTTCATGGATAATCTAAGGATCCCATGTATCATGCATTTAAACATCTACCAAGTATTCACAAGTTCATATGAGCAAAAAGTCAACCAAAACATCTTTTCCTCTTTGTTAACTTTTCGATTTCTTCTCCCACGTAAGGTGCAAGGTTTCAAATCATCAAACCAACCATCCTACATCCCTAGGTAGGTCAAAAGGCACCTATATAAGCTTTGAAAACTCGGTTTTGAAACAAAAACTCGGGAAGGCCCCGAGCGGGTTTGAACTACAAGTACCCTATCCGGATCCCAAATTCACGTAACGAAAGCACCAAAAGTGCTTCCATACCCCAAAGATACCCAAACCAAAGCCCAAACGTGCCCGGATTGCACAACGAGAAAATTCCTCTTTTTAAAGTTGACTAATTTTGCAATTTAGCTCGGTTTTGGGTGATTCAACTTCACGTAGCCTCCCAAATAGCTTCACTAGGGTCTAGAGCATCTAATTGAAGTCTCAATTCATTCAAATTAGCAAATTTATTTAAAACCCTAAATACAAGCACTATTCATCATCTTATTAGATCAAAACATGCATTCAACCATAGAATCTTCTAACAAGCTATAAAAGTTAACTCTATAGGCTCCAATAAATACATAACAAGCATTCATAACAAGTAGAATAGCTATAATTAACAATTCAAAATTTTCAACATATGAGCATAAACTTTAAATGCAATAATAATGCAACTCCCTCACAATATTGAGGTTGTAGGCAAGGTGATAACACTCCTAGGTGCTCCAATCCACTTCCAAAGTCAAGCTAGAAGCTCAAAATACAAGGGTTGAACAATTTTTCTTCTTATTTTCTTTCCTTGTTGCCGTCGGGTAGGGGGTATTTTTGGGATTTTTGCAATTGTTTTCTTGAGTAAAATGGCTTATGTGTATGTATAAGGGTATATGTATGTGTATGTGATCACAATTGAAGTCAATTGCCATAAAATTCTTAGTCAAAGTAATTAAAACTCAAGCTATATGATGACTAGTTGAAATTTAAAGGTTGTTACGTACGTAACACTATTCAAATAAAGCAAAACTATTTTCCAAACGCTTGCTTCCAAGCTCGAAAGTCCAAAATAACAAGGTCTCGATTCCTTTTATATGTCATATGACTTAGAAAAAATATTAAATCGAACTTTTAAAACAGTCAAAAATCTTATGAATAGTAGCCTCAAAATAAAGCAATTAAGCAAGAAATATGATGCACGTAAGAATGTCAAGTAAGCATGCAACAGTTATAAAGAAATATGTGATAAAATCCCTGGGCGTTACAGTCTCTCCCCCTTAAACTAATTGCATCCTCGCAATTCTTACATGATTCGGCAAACAGCTCCGAATACTTTTCTCTTAACTGATCTTCTCGCTCCAAGTGGCATACTCAACTCCGTGATGATCCCAAAGAACTTTCACCATAAGAATACTCTTGGTTCGAAGTTCCTGAATCTTTCTGTCAACCACTCGAAGAGGTTTCTCAACATATGCCAAAGACTCATCAATTTTCAACGGTTCTGGCTCAATTACATGCGAAGGATCAGGATTATACTTCCTCAACAACGACACATGGAAAACATCATGAATCCTGCCCAAACTCGGAGGTAATGCCAATCTATAAGCCAAATCACCAACCTTCTCAATGATTTCAAATGGTCCCACGTATCTAGGATTGAGTTTACCTCCCTTTCCGCACCGAATAAAACCCTTGCGCGAAGAAACTTTCAGAAACACATGAGATCACCCACTGAAAATACCAAGTCTCGTCGGCGTCTATCAGCATAATTCTTCTGTCTACTCTGTGCTGTAAGCATCATTTTCTTTATAAGCTTCACATTATCCACCATCTTGATCATCTCAGGTAGAATAGCTGGA
Source organism: Ehretia macrophylla (assembly GCA_037974665.1). Classification (NCBI taxonomy): domain Eukaryota; kingdom Viridiplantae; phylum Streptophyta; class Magnoliopsida; order Boraginales; family Ehretiaceae; genus Ehretia; species Ehretia macrophylla. The sequence goes on from CM075764.1 coordinate 84,673,247, forward strand.
TCAACAGTTTTCATTTCACCTACCTCATCCCAATATAACAGAGACCTACATTTCTGCCCGTAAAGTGCCTCGTAGGGCGCCATGCCAATAGTAGCCTGGTAACTATTATTATAAACAAACTCCGCTAGAGGTAGGTACTACTCCCAACTCTTGCTGAAATCCAGAACGTAAGCTAGCAATATATCTTACAGTATCCTGATAGTCCTCTCTGACTGACCATCCGTCTGCGGGTGATATGCAGTACTGAAACTCAGATTAGTCCCTAAAGCCTTTTGTAGTTTCTGTCAGAACTGTGATGTAAACCTGAGATCTCTGTCCGACACTATCTGAGATGGAACTCCATGCAATCTCACAATATTTTCAGCATAAAACTCGGCTAATTTATCAAGGGAATATGTTTTCTTTGTAACAATAAAATGAGAAGTCTTTGTCAGCCTATCAACCACAACCCATACGGAATCATTACCTCGTGGTGATCTCGAAAAATCAGATACAAGGTCCATAGTAATCTAATCCCATTTCCATACCGGAATCTCTAACGGTTGCAACAATCCTGCCGGTCTCTGATGCTCCGCCTTAACTTTCTGAAAAGTTAAACACTTAGCCACATAATCAGCTATCTCCCTCTTCATGTTGTTCCACCAGAAACTCAGCTTTAAATCCCTGTACATCTTAGTGCTACCGGGATGAATTGTGTATTTAGAACCATGAGCCTCGGCAAGAATCTCATCTTTCACAGTTGAATCACTAGAAATGTAGATTTTATTCTTGTACTTGAGTAATCCATCATCATGCAACTTGAAGTCAGACTCTTCCCCTTTGGATTTCTCTAGAAGCTTCAATTACTGAAGATCTGATTGTTGCGCTTCTCTGATCCTAGATAGCAATAGAGATTGGATTTGTAAGGTAGCAAATTGGATACCTGATCGAGAAGCCTTCGGTTTCCACAAGCACATCTCCTCCACAGACTCCCAGTCTTTTATTATCAAACTAGCTACTGCAGCTTTTCAGCTCAATGCATTTGCAACGGTATTAGCTTTTCCTGGCAAGTAGCTAATAGTGCAATTATAATCATTCAACAACTCTAGCCAACGCCTTTGTCTCATATTCAAATCCTTTTGAGAAAATAGATATTTTAGACTTTTATGATCAGTAAATATCTCAAATTGATTACCCCACAAATAATGGCGCCATTTCTTTAAAGCAAAGACAACAACAGCAAGCTCAAGATCGTGTGTAGGATAATTGAGTTCATTTGGTTTCAATTTCCTGGAGGCATAAGCTATTACCTTACCATTTTGCATAAGAACGTAACCCAAGCCTTCTTTTGAAGCATCACTGTATATCACCAAATTATCTGTTCCCTCAAAAAATGCAAGAATAAGAGCAGTGGTAAGTCTCTTCTTCAATTCCTGAAAACTGGCTTCACACTTATCATTCCAGTTAAATATAGCTTTCTTTTGAGTTACAGAAGTCAACGGTCCTGTAATTTTTGAGAAATCTTTAACAAACCGCCTATAATAGCCCGCCAAACCCAAGAAACTACGAACTTCCGTGATATTCTTGGGTCTTTTCCAAGTCATCACCACCTCAATTTTTGCAGGATCCACATATATTCCCTCATGTGAAATAATATGGCCTAAAAAGGCAACCTGTTTCAACCAGAATTCACATTTACTAAATTTGGCAAACAATTTATGTTCTTGTAGGGTTCGAAGCACAATTCTCAAGTGTTCTTCATGCTCTTCCTCAAATTTAGAATAGACCAGTATATCAACAATGAAAATCACAACAAACTGATCAAGATAAGGTTGAAATACTCTCTGCATCAAATCCATAAAGGTGGTTGGAGCATTTGTCAACCCAAATGGTAATACAACAACTTATAGTGACCGTACCTGGTTCTGAATGCAGTCTTAGGTACATCTTCTCTACGAATTCTCAACTAATAATAACCCTGCCTCAAATCAAACTTAAAAAATACAATAGCACCCTGCAGCTGATCAAATAACTCCTCAATTAAGGGCAAATGATATTTATTTTTCACCGTCACTTGATTAAGGCCTCGATAATCAATACACAATTGCAGAGTCCCGTATTTCTTCTTTACAAATAACACAGGAGCACCCCAAGGTGACGAACTAGGCTGAATAAAACCCTTTTCAAGTAGGCCTTGTAGCTGAATTTTCAATTTCTGCAACTCAGGGGGAGCCATTCTATATGGGGTTCTAGAAATAGGATTAGTCCCTGGCAATAAATCAATCACAAACTCTACCTCTCAGTCAGGTGGTAACCCCGGCAACTCCTCAAGAAAAACCCCCGAAAAATCTTTTATAATAGGTACCTCATTCATTTTCAATTAATCTTCAGGCTGATTAATTAGATAAGCTAAATATGCAACACAACCTTTACCCAACATTTTAGTAGCTTTAATATAAGATATGATACGAGTCCCATTAGATTTTTGGCTCCCAATGACTTTAATAATAGGTTGATCAAGTTCTTCTAAAGTTAAAACTTTCATTCTACAATCCAAACATCCATAATATCGCCCCAACCAATCCATCCCTAAGATAACTTCAAAGTCCCGAAATGGCATAATAATCAAATCAATATGATACATGCAACCCTCAACACAAATATCACAATTTCTACACACATACTCCGTAACACATTTGATACCCATAGGACTACCTACTTTAATCACATACGACAGTTTATCAACTTTTAAAGTAGTAGATTGTGCACATGCAGGAGTAATGAATAAATGTGTAGCCCCGGTGTCATTCAAAACTACTACTGGCTGATTATTAATAAGAAAAGTATCTTCTACCCACCATCGTCGTGTCTGGAAGCTCCTCTTGATCGAGAAAAAATACCCGTGCCTGGCCTCGCGGTACAGTAACTGCTCTTGAAGCTCTAGTCTGAGCACCCTGGCCAGAAGTCTGTCCCTGACCCTGTTTAAACTTGGGGCAATCTCTAGCTCTATGCTGATCACTACCACAACCCATGCATCGACCCAATTTCTCCAACACTCTGCCTCCGTGTGGCCCTTGCGATTGCAATGAGTACACTGTAGGTTCTTCTTGGCAGCAACACCTCTTGGAGGAGTCCTGTAAGTAGATATAGCAAAACTACCCTGCTGAGATCTAGCAGTCACTGGTCGGGTCTGTGACTGTTCCTGTGGCTGGCTCTGAACTGGTCTCGGCTGTGACTGTGTTTGAACTGGTCCTGAATAGCTCTGGGTCTGCCTAGGCTGCTGAGTTTGAACAGGCTGCTGATATTGCCTCTGGTAGCCCTGACTCTGGGACTGATACTGATGTTTACTTGATTGACTAGACTGAGTTAACATATCTATCTTGCGTTTCTCGAACCTCGATGCGGCCTTGACAACTGCAGCATAGCTCGGATAATCCTGTGAAGATAGATTAAGCATAATGTCACTCCTCAACCCTGTGATAAACCTCTGAATTTTCATGTCCTCCGGCTGAACTAAAGCTGGCACGTATCGAGAAAGTCTAGTGAAAGTAGCCTCATCCTGATCTACAGTCATATTTCCCTGCCTCAAAGCTATGAATTCCTCTTGATCTCTCTCGCGAGCTACAACCGATACATATTTATCTCGGAACTCGCGAACAAAGTTAGCCCATACATGCTGGACCCTCTCAGCATCCCATTTCTCTCTAATAGTGCGCCACCACTCCTCGGCGTCACCCTCTATTAAGAATGCAGCATAAATAATCTTTCTCTCATCATTGCACTCGAGTATCGTAGAGACTTTAGCAAACTTGTTCAACCACATCTCAGCTTTCATGTCATCTGGCTCACCATAGAAACTGTATGCCCCTTGGTGCAAGAATTTATCATACAAGTTACCTCCAGCAATACCACTACCCTCTGGTCTAGCAGCTTGATTACCTCTGCCAACACTTGCCGTACCCTGCTGAACCACAAACTAAGCTATAGTATTCATGGCGGTGGCCATTGTGGCCAAAATCTGCGCATTGCTTGGTTGCTGACCATGTGGCACATTTCCTGCAGCCCCAGCACCTTGCCCCGGTACATTCTGTCTAGGAGCTTCCTCCTGCTCTCTCCTTGGTCTACCCTGTCTCTTCATCTCAATGCTAGTATAGTATTATAATAGGCAAATAGATAATGCAAAGATAATATGTACATTGTTTCCAAAACACTTTACTCACATAAGATAACATATAAAACACTTAACAACAATCAAACATTAAACTTTTCATATTCATATCATATTATGCTTTACCATCCCGTTTTCATGCTTGCATGTCTTTTACCCAAGTACTTAGACAATTAAACAATCACATGTTCACGTAATTCAACTTTCACATATAGACCACTACCCACATGCCAAGGACGTTAACCTGGCTTCATGCATTCAAGTAGCTCCGATACCACCTAAATGTATCGGCTCGAACCCAACCCCACGCTATAGGTTAAGTCCGAACCCGTCACTCGGACAGAGTCTCCTCTGTACCGTGGACTAAACTGTTACCTGTAATTAACCACTTATAATCCTTAAATCACATTCAACAACACGTACAATCTATCTTCCAAGGTATTCATAGTCAACCCAAAATCACAAGGCCATCCGAGCCTTAGAACAACAAAAATCTACTTATAGCACACAAGCATGCAAGACAAGATTAATTTTTATCCATAAGTAGTTGGATATAACTATAACCAAGGTTTTCTATCAAGTTAACAAACACCCAAGCATGCAATAAGAAAAGTAAACTAGAATTCATTATTACATGTCATCTAACTTAGTTATCCATCACATAGGATTACAAGTTACTACATTCACCAACTATACATAAGACCACAAGGTCTCAAAAGCACAATAACCAATAACTTCAAGCAAACTGCACATATGATCAACCTTATCACACAGGAATCAAGGAATCTGATCTGCCTGCAATTCTTCTTCTTCCTCTACAGCTTCTCTTGAAACATGTTAAATGAGGAGTTATCAACAATGTTGCCCAGCAAGAAGATGATGCAACAAACCGGAGCGTGCAATATGACATGTAAACACAAAAAAGTAATAAATATAAATATCATAAACAACAAGATTAAATAACAAGTAGTAACCACATTAAAAAAGATACGGTTCCACTTCAAGTCTTCGATCTCGAACCACGAGCCACGAACTTCACGCAAGTGCCGGCAAACCCTTACACTGACAAGTTGGGATACTCCGGATGTATCCCGATCCTATGACCCTTTCTCCTGAGGTAGCACCATGTGCCTAGCAGGTGAACCGCGCCTCTGGTGTAGTAGAGTATACTCCGCGAGAAAAGGAATAGGTACCATGGTAGTTGAGGGAGCACGGCAAGCCCGATGTAGACCGTGTTTCTCGACGCTACCATGTCCGAAAAGGTTGCGCAACCCCGAGACAAGTCCACAAGAATCAAGATATCAAATAACACGTAAGAGGGACGACGAAGTAGGCCGCCCTCGCAATTATACACAGAATAGCAACAAAGCTATAAAGAGACAAATGTCATTATCTCCACAAAACTTCATGGATAATCTAAAGAACCCATGTATCATGCATTTAAACATCTACCAAGTATTCACAAGTTCATATGAGCAAAAAGTCAACCCAAACATCTTTTCCTCTTTGTTAACTTTCTGATTTCTTCTCCCACGCAAGGTGCAAGGATTCAAATCATCAAACCAACCATCCTACATCCCTAGGTAGGTCAAAAGGCACCTATCTAAGCTTTGAAAACCCAGTTTTGAAACAAAAACTCGGGAAGGCCCCGAGCGTGTTTGAACTACAACTACCCTATCCGGACCCCAAATTCACGTAAGGAAAGCACCAAAAGTGCTTCCATACCCCAAGGATACCCAAACCAAAGACCAAACGTGCCCGGATTACACAACGAGAAAAGTCCACTTTTTAAAGTTGGCTAATTTTGTAATTTAGCTCGGTTTTGGGTGATTCAACTTTACGTAGCCTCCCAACTAGCTTCACTAGGGTCTAGAGAATCTAATTGAAGTCTCAATTCATTTCAATTAGTAAATTTATTCAAAACCCTAAATACAAGCACTATTCATCATCTTATTCGATCAAAACATGCATTCAACCATAGAATCTTCTAACAAGCTATAAAAGTTAACTCTATAGGCTCCAATAAATGCATAGCAAGCATTCATAACAAGTAGAATAGCTATAATTAGCAATTCAAAATTTTCAACATATGAGCATAAACTTCAAATGCAATAATAATGCAACTCCCTCACAATATTAAGGTTGTAGGCAAGGTGATGACACTCCTAGGTGCTCCAATCAACTTCCAAAGTGAAGCTAGAAGCTCAAAATGCAAGGGTTGAACAATTTTTCTCCTCTTTTTCTTCCCTTGTTGCCGTCGGGTAGGGGGTATTTTTAGGATTTTTGCAATTGTTTTCTTGAGTAAAATGGCTTATGTGTATGTATAAAGGTATATGTATGTGTATGTAACCACAATTGAAGTCAATTTCCATAAAATTCTTAGTCAAACTAATTAAAACTCAAGCTATATGATGACTAGTTGAAATTTAAAGGTTGTTACGTACATAACACTATTCAAATGAAGCAAAACTATTTTCCAAACGCATGCTCCCAAGCTCGAAAGTCCAAAATAATAAGGTCTCGATTCCTTTTATATGTCATATGACTTAGGAAAATATTAAATCGAACTTTTAAAACAGTCGAAAATCTTATGAATAGTAGTCTTAAAATAAAACAATTAAGCAAGAAATATGATGCACGTAAGAATGTTCAAGTAAGCATGCAACAATTATAAAGAAATATGTGATAAAATTCCCGGGCGTCATAGAAGTATTTGTATTGTAATTTGGTTATCATTGCTTGGGAATACAAATACTCTTCATTTCTGAAAGCTTATTTTTTATCATTAAATGTATCAAAATCTTTGAGACTCGAGGCAAATTTAAACCACTTTTTATTAACCATCTTAGAGCAACTCCAACAATCATTTACTTTGGCTTTTTTTTAGCAAAAATAGAGAGTTAAAAAAAATTGCTCTAACAATCTCTCTTTCTCCCTCGCTAGAATTCCGAGCTCGCCAAGTGATATTCTTTGGCTCGCTACTTTCAGAGAGCAAATTAAGCTCCCTACTGCAGTTTTTTTGGTCAAACGTGCAAACTTGCTTTTCTATTCTATTGGTTTTTTGTCTTTATTTTTTTGTTTGCTTTTTGTGGTTTTTTTTTCTGGTCTTTAAGATGCATAATTTTTTTTTTCATTTAATTGATGAGTTAGCATCCAAAAGAAGTATAAAGTAGATACATACAATTGTTGTACGCTTCAAGTTCAAAACTTTAATTCGTAGGCTATATTTGTATTATAAGTTTAAAAATCATTAAAATCTTATGCCTTGAATTTTTTAATTTTTATCGAAATAGTACTAATAATAATATTTAACAACTTAAATTATATAAATATTAAAATTATGTTAGAACATAGTTGTTAATAATTAAAAATAAAAGATAAAAAAATATTATGGAATAATGAGTTTAGATAAAATTCGAAGAGTAATTAGAGTGAAATTAAATAAAGAATATTTAAAATAGAGAGTACTATTATCGGTCTTTAAGTCTAAATATTTTAAAAAAGGAAACCCAAACCCCTGTTTGGATTACAAGAGGGAAAGAAAAGTAAAGTAAGATGAAAGAAAAAAAAAATAAGGAAAAGATTTACTTCTTTTAGATTATAAAAAAATATTAAAGAAAGATATTTACTTGTTTGGATCGAAGAATAAAAGAAAGATTTACTTCTTTTGGATTACAAAAAATTAATAAATAAAGATATTTACTTGTTTGGATCGAGGAAAAAAAGGAAAGAAAAGTATAATTTTAGATAAAAAATTACTAAAATATCATTTTCATAAGTAGGGGTAAGAGAGACTTTACAATTTTATTTTTCTTTTTTTCCCAAAAAACTCTAAATTAAAAATCATTCTTACTAAACGAAATGGAGAAACACCATAACTTCTCTCTCCTCTAAAATTGCAATCCAAACAAGGGGAAGAACTCCTTATTCCCTCTTCATCCCTTCCTTTGCTTTAAAATATAGAATCCAAACAAGCTATTAACTGGTTCGCGCACCATCACTACCAACAGGTTCACCCACCACCACCAACACCACTAACGCCATCAACATCATCCAAGACCAATGTTACCAACATACATATCGTCACCATCCTAAACCCCTCCCCCAACTGGTTCACCCACTACCAACAACTAACACCACTACTAATACAACCCAACAAAACCATCAACGCTGCCAACAACACCTAACACCACTATCATTATCGTTACCAACTGAAGTCATCAACACCCACCAAAACCATAAACACTACCACCAACAGACAAAACATACACAAAATCACACACACTGATTCACACAACACACAACATACCTACACCAACACATACATGAAAATAAGCACATCGTACCCACGCGCGTGGGTAGTAACAATTTGGGTTTGGGGTGGGGAATTTGGTATTGGACGGAAAATTTGGGGTAGGGGTAGGGCCGAGAGTAATATGGGTTTTGGGGATTTGGGATTTTTTTTCTTTTTGGGTGTATAAGATAAATAGGAACAATGAGGAAATAGTGTTTGTCCTTTATGGGGTGTTTGGTTCGCGAATTATAAATAGATTCCTGGGAATAAGGAGTTAGGAATATAACATTCCCATGTTTGGTTTGTGGATTAAAAAATTATTCATGGAATATTGGATTCTTGGGTATCCTTTATTCCCATGTTTTAGTCAAAATTTATTCCCATGTAAGGGGGTAGGAATATGTTATTCCTGAGTTGTGAGAATAATTTAGAGAACATAAAAAAATGAAAATACCCTAACTAAAAATAAATTTTTACTATTTTCTTTGATACAATCGTCAAGGATTCATCAAAGCAGCTTGAGGAAAATATCTGCTAATGTGATCTACAATATTCTTAGCAACAACCCCAAGCTCCAATTCATCAAACCTTTTGTTCGCGTGAAAGTAACCAACTATGCTCAACCCTTTATCTACATAATACTCTTCAATCTACACAAATCAACAAAGAATTAAAAATAAATAAATAAAATTGAACAAAAAATGAAAATTAACCAAAAAAAATAATTTTTTTAACCAATTTTGTTGAGTGAAGAGAGAGAAACTGACTATGATGAGAGAGATTTTGAGGGGAGGGAGAAGCTCGATCTGGGTGTGGAAGAGAGGGACAGAATCAACGATTTCGACATTGTCACTGCCGTCGCAACCGAGTATGACGGCATTGACGACGGAGGTCTTGTGTTTGATGGTGTGTAAGACCAGCTTTATGTAAGTGTTTTGTTGGATCTTGTAAACTGACTCACCGCCCATGACTTCGATACGTTAATATGGTATATTCCTACTTTTTTGTTTAATATATTGTTAACTGGTATTTTTTTTCAATGATAAATATTTGTGACATCATTAATAAGTTTATTGTGCAGATACAAGAAAAAAATGCATTGAATATGATATTGAAGTTGTTTTTTCAGTTATGAGTATTTTTGGCAAACTAATCAAGATTCCCGGGAATATCAAGTGCAAACCAAACACAATATTATAATATTTACAAGAATTTGAGAAAATATGTTAGCATTGGTGAATGAGAAATTCGTGATAAAATCGAGTAGTAAATTTGAAAATAAAATGGTAAAGTGGGTTTTACCCATGTCAGGAAAATAAAGCACTTTGGTTGGATCCCAAAAGACTTTGGTCTGGACAAGGTTTATTATAAGATTGTCACCAAATAAATTTAAATTTATCTTGAGATTAAATTTATTTATTCCTCTTTAATGACCAATTTAGAATGGTCATTATTGATTGAATTATTCAGCTGAGTGAATAATTCACCCTTTGAACTCTTCATTGCATGCAACGAAAAGACATGTTTTAATGCTAAGTCAATTCCCCACATTATCGAGATGAAGCTGAAGGATTACTGCTTTTGTGTCTTGACTTTAATGTCTTTTTGATGAGTTTTACTTGGCTTTAAATGTCTTATCGATTTGCCTTTCTCTTTTTGTCTATATATAGTAGACCCTATAGCTTAGTTAGATCATGAATTCTTACAATAACGATAGGCTAGTTTCAGCATAACATCGCATAGTGAGAGAGTTCGAACATTGTGAGTTCGCAAGTTTTTGTAATTTGCAGTGCTTCTATTACAAAAGGTAATATCGTTGTATCTTGGGAGATTAGTGCTATCGAGCCGTAAGCACCTTTGCGGAGCATTATAACCTTAAGGACATCGAGTTAAACTCGAGCCTCGGTTTGTGTACTTCATTACAAATATATTAATATATTATTTTGTTGTTCTTTAGTTTTCTATCCTCAACACAAATTAATTTACTTATTTTCTAACAATCTTAAGGTTATAATTATTATTTATGTTTCAATTTGTGCCTGATTACTAAAATAAAATTATGTTAGAACTTATGTCTTTCAGAATTATTTTCAGTTTACAATTTTCTTACTGCTATTATATTCTATTTCTTTCCAGTAGTATTTTTTTTTAGTTTTGTTTGTGCTGAAATTAAGTCATCTTAGATCAATATCTATTGGAACATATTTCAGTAGAGATTTAATTTTTTCTTACTAGTTTAATATTTTATTTTATTATTTCTCCAACTTCTAGTTTCAATTTTCATTTATCTACTTATTAGACTAGCTTCTACCTTTTGAGTGCAGTTGGTAATTTTTTGGACCTAATTTAAAATGAATACCGAAATTGGAATCCCTAACGTTCCTGGAAATAGAAATGGCAGAAATGGATCTGGATCAATACCTATGCATGGAAGTGGATCAATTGGTGGATCCATTGGGAATGAAAATGTACCCTTGGCGAGACCATCAGTAACTATTGCCTCTGCTACGCTGTTTGTGGCGCACTTCCTGCTGGTCATGGCGAGAAGCCAAAAAAGTTTGATGGGAGGGACTTCAAAAGGTGGCAGTAGAAAATGCTGTTTTACTTGACCACCTTGAGTCTAACTCAATTTTTGAAGGAGAATGCACCAGAATTGGGTGGGAATCCTGATATGCAAACCATTGCTGCCATTAATGCCTGGAAACATGCAGACTTTCTCTGCAGAAACTATATCCTCAACGGATTGGATAATGCGTTGTATAATGTTTATAGTCCAATCCCGACAACAAAAGCTTTGTGGGAATCGTTGGATAAGAAGAATAAATCGGAGGATGCAGACACGAAGAAATTTGTCGTTGCAAGGTTCTTAGACTTCAAAATGGTAGATTCCAAGCCTCTATTGCCCTAGGTAGAAAAATATCAGCTAATTCTTCATGAGTGTCATGCGGAATGAATGAATATGGGTGAAACTTTCGAATCTGGTGCACTTATTGAGAAGTTACCTCCTAGTTGGAAGGACTTCAAAAACTATTTGAGGCACAAGCGAAAGGAGATGATAGTGGAAGACCTAGTATTGAGGTTGAGGATTGAAGCAGACAACTGTAAGAATGATAAAAGGGTTGGACTCCCGCCTTTGGAGTCAAAGGAGAATGTGGTGGAGCACGACCCAGGTGACAAAAAGAAGAAGTTCAATGGCCAGAACCAAGGGAAGAAAGGTGCTGATAAGAACAAGTTTGTTGGTAACTGCTACATTTGCAACAACACGGGGCATTAGGCTATAGACTGCAGACTCCGCACCAACAAAGGAGCTCAGAAGAAAAGAAAGGCTCAGGCTAATGCTATTGAAGGCCTGGGATAAAAAATGTCTGATATGAATTTGTCAACGGTCGTGTCAGAAGTGAATTTGGTTGGAAATCCAAAACAATGGTGGGTGGACAGATGAGCTACTCGTCACATTTGTTCTGACATGAATAGTTTCACCACCTACTAGAAGTCTGAAAAAACTCTCTACATGGGGAACTCCTCCACATCAAAAGTAGAAGGCACTGGAAAGGTTTTTTTGAAAATGACTCCAGGGAAGAAACTGACACTCAACAATGTGTTGCATATCCCAGACATTTGGAAGAATTTAGTTTCTAGATTCTTGTTGAGTAGAAATGGATTCAAGCTGGTTTTTTAGTCTGGGGTATTTATTTTGCTTAAGAATGGGGTTTTTGTGGGCAAAGGTTATGATTGTGATGGGCTGTTCAAGCTTAATGTAATGACTGTTGTCCCAAAAGTTGTAAAGGTTGATAAGCTACCTACTTCCATTATCAATAAGAACAAGTCAGTTGTTTATGTTGTGGATTCTCCTAGTTTATGGCATGATAGATTAGGACACAATAATTTTGATTCATTGTGTAAATTGGTCAATTTAGGACTATTGCCTAAAGTTGACTTTAATCTAAACAAAAGATGTGAAGTGTGCATGGAATCAAAATTAGCAAGTGCTTCATTTAAATCAGTGGAAAAAAGTCCTGAACCTCTAGAGTTAATTCACAGTGATGTTTGTGACTTAACGTTTGGGCGCACTAGAGGTGGAAAAAAATATTTCATCACTTTCATAGATGATTGTACGAGGTATTGTTATGTTTACCTCTTTAAGAGCAAGGATGGGGCTTTTGAAGTATTTAAACTGTACAAAAATGAGATTGAGAAACAACTGGGCGAAAGGATAAAAATGTTGAGAAGCGATAGAGGGGGAGAATATGTATCTCCTTTTGAGGAATCTTGTGTTGAACATGGTATTATTCACCAAACAACGACACCGCACTCTTCTCAAGAAAATGGTGTTGCTGAGCGTAAGAACAGAACTCTTAAAGAAATGGTGAATGCCTTGTGGATTAATTCTAGATTACCTCAGAACTTGTGGGGAGAAATAGTGCTAACTGCAAATCATATTCTGAATAAAGTACCCTTCAAGAAAGTCAGCAAAACACGATATGAGTTGTGGAAAGGATGACCACCTTTCTACAATTACTTAAAAATATGGGGGTGTTTAGCTAAGGTGGGGGTTCTTGCCCCTAAAATGGTCAAGATTGGTCCAAAGACTGTGGATTGTGTCTTTATTGGATATGTATAGAACAGTGCTGCATATAGATTTTTGGTGATTAGGTCATAAATAACTGATATTCGTGAGAATACAGTTATTGAATCAAAAAATGTAAAATTATTTGAGGAAAGATTTCCTTATAAGGAAACACAAGAACCAAGTTCTTCTAAGAGAACTTATGGGACTGAAGAGCAAGATATGGCTATATCTAATGATGCTGAGACAAACCGAGACGCAGCAAAATGGCGAGAACAACTAAATCTTTTAGTCCTGATTTCCTGACCTATTTGTTAGAGAATGAGCCTCGTACTTTTAATGAGGCTATGACAACTCCTAAAGCTCTTTTATGGAGAGAGGCTGTCAATAGTGAAATTGAGTTCATTATGAATAATCGTACATAGGAACTAGTTGATCTTCCTCCTGGGAACAAACCTTTAGGGTGCAAGTGGATCTTCAAGAGGAAGATGAAAACTGATGGGACAATTGACAAATACAAGGCTCGTCTAGTAATCAAGGGATATAGACAGAAAGAGGGTCTTGATTATTTTGATACTTACTCACTGGTTACGAGGATTACGTCTATTCGAATGTTAATAGCGATTGTAGCTATTAATAATCTTGAGGTCCATCAAATGGATATAAAGACTGCCTTCTTGAATTGAGATTTAGAAGAAGAAATCTACATGGAACAACTCGAGGGTTTGTGGTTCCAGGCAAACAGAAGAAGGTATGTCAGCTTGTAAAATCCCTTTACAGATTAAAACAAGCGCCTAAGCAATAGCATAAAAATTTGATAAAGCTATGATATCTAATGGCTTTAGAATTAATGAGTGCGACAGGTGCGTTTATATGAAAGACACAAGTCAAGAATATGTCATTGTATGTCTATATGTAGATGATATGGTTATTGTTGGGAGCGATAATAACATTATTAAGCCTACCAAGAAAATGTTATCCAAGAACTTCGACATGAAGGATATGGGTGTGGCTGATGTAATTATGGGTGTAAAGATCACTAGAACATTAGATGGACTAGTCTTGTCCCAGTCTCATTATATACAAAAGATACTGGACAAGTTTAGGAAAAATGATGAAAGTGCTGCAAGGACGCCTGTGGATGTGAATAGTCACCTTGCTAAGAACACATGTGAAGGGATATCTCAGTTAGAGTATTCTCGGATAATTGGTAGTCTGATGTACATTATGAATTGTACAAGACCAGATATAGCCTTTGCAGTTAGCAAACTAAGTAGGTACACCAGTAATTCAGGGCAAGTCCACTGGACTACTGTTGTGAGAGTTCTGAGGTATCTTAGATACACTTTGAATTATGGGTTACACTATTCGAGATATCCAGTTGTACTAGAAGGGTACAGTGATGCTAACTGGATATCTAATACTAAAGACTCAAAATCCACCATTGGGTATGTCTTTACGTTAGGACGTGCTACTGTATCTTGGAAATCCACTAAGAAAACGTGTATAGCCAGATCCACAATGGAATCTGAGTTTATAGCTTTGGATAAAGTTGCTGAAGAAGCTAAATAGCTCTGACATTTCTTAGAGGATATTCCAAAGTGGTAGAAACATGTGCCAGCAATCTGTATATTTTGTGATAGTCAATCAGCAATTGGTAGGGCACAGAGTAGTATGTATAACAGTAAGTCTAGACACATTCATCTTAGACATAATACCGTTAAACAATTGCTCTCAAATGTGGTTATCTTTATTGACTATATAAAATCAAAGGATAATATTGCGGATCCGCTTACCAAAGGTTTACCTAGAGAGCAAATATATAAATCATCGAGGGGAATGGGTCTTAAGCCTATTTCTTAAGAGTTATCATAATGGAAAACCCTACCTTGTTGACAAGAGATCTCTAGATCTAGGTTTAAAGGGAAAAACTGAATTATGTATAACTCAGTGGGAGCACTGTAGGGGTAATACTCCCATTTATTCCTATGACGAGCAGATAGTGCTGCCTGTGTGTTTCTTAGGTTAAGCTATACTTTTAATGATTCTTATATCTTAGAAATCCAAGTGGGATTATTGCAGGGACACTCTTTATAAGAATCACCTATATGAGTAGGGAGGGGACCGATCCTACGAGAATTAGAAGACTAAATTCTCTAGAGTACTCATGAATACCAGGAATTGTTCAGGGCCGAAATGAACACAATCGTGAGAACTTTACAATGTCAGAGAGGTGCTGTGTGGGCTTTATTGTCTTGATTTACACAAAAGCTGAACAGTTCAAGACATCGCGTTTACTGGTTAGCAAGTAAATCCGATAAATTTCACTAGGAAAGGTTCAAGGCCAAAAGCTACCTATCCTGATGTAGTATCTTTCTATTGAACTCTCTCTAGTGTCTGTATGTTTCAGAACTCTTTCTAGCTAATTTTCATTCATGTGAGGGATTGTTAACATTGGTGAATGAGAAATTCGTGATAAAATCAAGGAGTTGAATTTAGAAATAAAATGGTAAAGTGGGTTTTACCCATGTCAGGAAAATAAAGCGCTTTGGTTGGATCCTAAAAGACTTTGGTCTGGACAAGCTTTATTATATGATTGTTACCAAATAAATTTAAATTTATCTTGAGATTAAATTTATTTATTTCCTTTTTAACGACCAATTTAGAATGGTCATTATTGATTGAATTATTCAGCTGAGTGAATAATTCACTCCTTGAACTTTTCATTGCATGCAATGAAAAGACATGTTTTAATGCTAAGTCAATACCTGCACGTTATGGAGATGAAGCTGAAGAATTGCTGCTTTTGTGTCTTGACTTTAATGCCTTTTTGATGAGTTTTACTTGGCTTTAAATGTCTTGTCGATTTGCTTTTCTCTTTTTGCCTATATATAGCAGACCCTTTAGCTTAGTTCGATCTTGAATTCTTACAATAATGATAGGCTAGTTTCAGCATAACATCGCATAGTGAGAGAGTTTGAACATTATGAGTTCGCAAGCTTTTGTAATTTGCAGTGCTTCTATTACGAAAGGTAATACTGTTGTATCTTGAAAAATTAGTGTTATCAAGCCGTAAGCACCTTAACGGAGCATTATAACCTTAAGGACATCGAGTTAAACTCAAGCCTCGATTTGTGTATTTCATTACAAATATATTAATATATTATTTTATTATTCTTTAGTTTCCTGTCCTTAGCAGAAATTAATTTACTTATTTTCTAACAAAATATTTTTGGTATACCAAACAGATTTTACAACATTCATGGAAATCAAAATCTTGGAAATCACATTCCCATGAATAAAAAATTAATCCACAAACCAAACGCCCCATTTGTTCAAATAGTAACATTACATTTTTACCGTCAACTGATTAACGGTGTAAACGAACATGGGAGAATTTGGGTAAATTAAAAACTACATGTGGAAGTTTGTACTTTATTGTTAAACTTATAGGAGAGAATGTCTTTATCTCCTAATAATATAGGATGAAACATATGTGAATTAATAAGCTTTAAATGGGAACGATATTCCTGTTTAGCATAAGGTATTGCCTTTTTTCCTATTTGTTTGTCAATAGGTGCAGCATAGAGACCATCATTCGAATGTATTGAATATTTCACACCAATCGCAACAAATAATGTTAGCCAAAAAAATTCAATTTGACTAATGGAAGAAGATAAATGTTCCCTTTAAGTGGAGAATTGTACAAACGGTTTTTATTTTTATTTTTTGAAATTTTAAATTCTTTTTTATTGTTTAAAATTAATCATTTATTTCTATTGTTTTGCAAAAAAAATTAATTTCGTCCTTATTATTCAAAATTAACCAATTTAGTCCTTATTATTTTTTAAAAATTTTAATTTAGTCACAATTTTTATTAAACAATGAGGACTAAATTGAATTTTATATGAAAATAATAGAAACATCCTCCCTTCCAAACCACCAAATTACCACACAAGAAGGAACCATCAAGTTAAAACCAACTATTTTCCTTGACAAAGAAACACCACATATTTCTAACCTTGCAGAACAAGGAAATTATACCAATCTATCCTTAGTCACCCTCCAAAAACAAGTAGAACGAATTGAGAATACAATTGAGAAAAACTACAATTTCACTAATACAGAAGAAAAGATCAAACAGCAAATCAAGGAAGCTCTCAACCAAAGAGTTGTTCCAACAAGCACAATTCAAAATTTCACTCTTCCTGTTTTCATAGGACATGGGCCACAAAATATAAAAATTAATAAAGTTACTCCAGTACCATTTCAAATATCTAATATCATACCAAAGATACCATCTCCCACAAAATAACTATTAAGAGACATCCAGAAGAAACTTAATATTGATCCTCGAGAATCTTCGTCTAGTAAAACCAAACAAGAGCATCAAGAACCTGCACTTCAAGTGCTGAGACAATCTGATTCTAGTAGCATATCCTGTGAGACCCCAAGTTTGACTTTACGTGCACATACGTGCTTATTTGACTTTTATGTGCAAATAACATATTTTTTTAACTTCTATGTGCAAAATTTATATGTATATTTAATTTAATATCTAATATGATAAAAAATATGATTCATATATGTTTACTAATTCAAAAATACATTTGGAAACCGATTTGAGAGCTAACTTTGACTTTTCGCCTTCTTTGATCGTTTTCGGGTTTTAATTGCTTAAACTAGCCAAAATTCGGTCTAAACTCACCTGTCAACATTTTAAATATTTGGCAGAGCGTTTTGGTGGAGTTTAGAAGTGATTTGGAGCGAAAACGAGCAAAATTGACTGTTTTAAGAGACTTTGACCAAAAGTTGACTTTTGAATATTATTTAAATGCCAAAATTAGCTCAAAAACCACAAAAATCAGCTTCTTCTCCTTCCTTTCAGCCGTGAGCAGCCATAACCCTAGGAGTAGTAGATTTTTTACTATTTTGCTTATATCTTGAGCTAGAAGCGGAACTGAGACGCAATATCAACTTTTTTGAGTTCAAGGCGACTTTTAGCATCTTTTTACTGGTTCTTTTTCTGTTTATTTTACGATAAATCGGTAAGGGATTTTTTTATCAAATATGTAAAAGTTCATTTTTATGTTATATAATGCTAGAATTAAGTTTCTATCTTGCTAATTAGGGCCTAGAGAGTATATTTACCAATTAGTTTTTAGTTTATAGCTAACTTTAACTAATTTGATTTTAAATGAATAGTTAAATGCCTAAACAAATTAATTTGCGTAAAACCTCGTATATTAGCTTAAATAAGGTGTTCATAAATATTTCTAAGTTGTCCTAGCATCACGTAGTGGCTTAGAATCGCGATTAGATAGGGATTTTGTAATTTGCGCGATTGTTGGAATTTTCGTTAATTAAGGGGTTTTTGAGTGGTTTCAGTGATTTTAAGTGTTATCTAAGTATAGTAGATGTTAGATATTGCTTAGGGTAAATTAGAAGGACCAAGTTTTTAATGGTGAACGTTTTAAGCTAGGTTTGTTAAGAAATTTAGTAACTTTTGCCGATTTTGGGAATTTTTCATTTCTAAGTGTTCTAATGCCTCTATTAGTTGCTATAACCTCCTAGAATGTTAATTGTATCATGAAAATGGATATAACCTAGTTAGAATTAGAATTTAGCTTGAAAATCAAAAGGGGACTTTGGAACGAAGGTTAGAGTTTGGCTTGTTTGAATAGCTAAATAGTCTTAGATGTGTTAGGAAGCCTCTAAAATGTAATTATGGTATGGTTTGGCTAATCGGATTAGGTAGTTGTAGTGCAAGTCACCTAAAGGGCTTTTCGGTGTTTTTGAGTTAACATGGCTAAAAATGTGATTTCGCGACATTTAGTTGCATCATAAGGTGGCTAAAAATGATTAGTAAAGTTAGATTTAAAATTCGTTATCTTGGGTGAAATTTAAAACATAAATTGTAAGCATTGGAATAGTATTTTTGTTGAATTTTTGTAATTTATTTGAGAAGTGTGTTTTGATGCTTCTAGTAGGTGCCATAAATGCTGGATAGCTTAAATGTATGCTCAAACCCATTAAAAGTTGGCTAAAATTTGGTTAGAATGACTAGAACATAAAAGGGGACATTTCAGGCAATTGGTTTGATTTAGTGTTTTAGGTGCTCGTGGTTGGTTAATGACTGTTGAATGGCATGGAATATTTATAATTACTTGATTCTTGAACATGTATGTGAATAATATGGTTGAGTTAACTTTAAGTTGCATGGTATTGTTGTGTTTAGGTAGTAGTCTTGAAATTGATTTTTTTTTACAAAATAATACAGACTAAATTTGCTAATTTTTAATAATATGGACGAATCTAATTTTTTTTAGAAAACTGTGGAGTCTAAATTGACTAATTTTAAATAATATGGGCGAATTTGAAATGTTGAAAAAACAATGTAGACTATTTGCGCCATTTTTCCATGTTGAATCTACCAAAGTGATATTCTTTCGTGACTACATATTGGATCTAATAGCATATACTTAATTAGTTTGATATATTTAACACGCTCCCTCGTGTACAAACGAGGTTGTTAAATTATGCACGTGGAAAATAGAATTATAGTGGCGGGACTTATGTAATTCAACACGCCTCAAGGAGATTGATTATATATCGTGGCAAAATTTGAAAACTTGAACCCATGACCTGAGCTCTAATATCATGTGAATATTATTTTGAAGAATCCAATTGTCATATATGGATAAATTAGTTAGTACTTTCAAGACCAATATCTAAGATCCTAGGCCTGCATCCTAAAACGAATTGATATTTGGTGGAATAGCTTAGGGTCTTATATACTGGTGTTAGAAATACTGATCTATCCATGTAGGATGATTGGGTACTCCAACACCCTCTTTCACGTGTGACTAATTGACTTGTTCAAAGAGACAACAAATTTGGAAGAGTTGTATTCCAAAGTCGATTAATTAATAAATAACAAGGTACAAAAACAGTCAACTGTGTACCAAAGTCGACACGCAAAGTATAACATAGGACTAAGGACTAGCTTTACACTATCTTAAGTAATCACTTAATCTAAACACTTAAATATTTAAATAGTATATATTTAATTAATTTGATATCTCTAACTACAAAATACTTCACTCAAGCACTGTAACTGGTAAATTATCTCTCTTGTCACTAATAAATTCTTTGAGTTAAATAACGGTATCCTTGTCACTTTCTTACTATTGATGTCATTTCATGGTCAATTCTTATAATCTTTTATAATCTTTGGTCGAAAAAAAAAATTCTATGGTTGGAACTGATTTATCATGGAGATAACATTCAACCATAGAATTAGTATTCATGTAATTGCTTCTTGAAATGAATTAGCAGGTTTATCCTATTTGTTAGTACAATTAATGCCCATAAAGTGGAAATAATTAATGTTGATTATCAAACCAAATATGGTTTTTATCCTTGACTTTGTTGCAATGCCGTAACTACTGCTGCGTCCAGCACGTGAAACTCTTTTTCACTCTTTTGAAAAGTGGAAACAATATAAAAAGTCATCTTCTTTATTATTTGGATATTCTTTTGTGAATGGTGAAGACAAGCTAAATTTCATGGCTTGAGTGTGTAGCTGCCTTCTTGTTTTCTTATGTCATTACTTATTTTATAAAGCATAATTAAATAAACTGGTTCAATACTTCATTGCATACTTCATGATCGAAGTCTATAGATTTATGTGAAAGTGTACCAAATCTTCTTGTGATTTTTTAAAAATACACGATACCCCTTTAATAGTTTTAAAATTCTCTAACTAGTCCCTTATAGTTTTATAAACTCAGCACCCGTGCCATCTTCTCACCTTTCAATCAATATATATAGCTAAAAGAACTACACAAAAAGACTTAAGTGCCCTTAATTTTTTTTTCTTTTTTCTCTTTTCTCCTTTTACCTATTGTTTGTACACACACACACACACACACACACATATATATATATAAACACAGGGGCGGAGGCATGTTTAGCTTATGGTGTGCAGTGGCACACCGTGAAACTTTGGGAAAAAATCTTTTAATTTTTTTTTCTTCCTGTCATAGAAACAGTAACATATGTCTATATGTGTGTTTTCTTATATGTCTATAAGTGACTGTGTTTCTTTGTATGTGTGTCTATTTGTGCGAGTCTTTCGTTATAGATGGGTGTGTGTATGTAATTATGTGTAGATGATAAGGGAAAGTGAAAGACGAAAAAGATGGAAGGAGAAAATAAAAAGTAAATTTATGGCATTAAACCATTTTTGAAATGTATATGCAAGTTGTTATTGGTTGTAGTTAAGTGGTAGAACCACTTATTTATTGCAACAGTAGATTTGAGTTCAAATCTTAGTAATAGCATTTTGCTTTATACAAGGAATTTAAAGTTATTAGAGTAGGATTGTAAATAATTTTTTAGCTTGTTGCAAAAATGTAATTGTATTAAATAATTTTTCAATTTTATCCTTACAAAATCAGTCGTTAGACAATTTTAACAAAAAAAAATTAATGGAGTGGTCGAAATAAGACCCTTTTAATAAATTAATGGTCCTTTAAAGTCCAAAAATAATTAAATGGTCAAAATAGGTTTGGGACAATAGTTTAATGATCTCTGCAATAATTTATTCCTGGATTTATATTCTCTATTGAATTACATGTGGAGACTCATGCCTTAAAGATATTTGTGTTATAAAATATTCAAATTAAGTATTGGTTTAATTATAGTATAAAAATATGATTTTAGACTTAAAACTATCAATTTTTTTTATAGTTTATATAAAAATTTATGCATAAATGATTGTGCCAAAATCTTGATTACTGACTTTAATATTATAGTGCACACCCTGATATCCAGTGTCTAGCTCCGTCATTATATATACATACATATATATATATATATATATATATATATATATATATATATATATATATATATCAGAACTTAGTGCCTGGATGGTTTGCTATCACAGTAAATAAATGGCACAAAGTCGTTCAAGTATGATAAAATTAATCTGACCCAGTAGTACACTCATATTCGACATATATATAGTGGTATGCAGGGGGTGACGGAGTGTAGGGTATGGGTGGGGTGGGGTGAGGTGACGTGGTGGTGGGGTATTGGAGACAATGATGACTGTACTGTATTTTGTTTTTTTATTTGTTATTGTGTGTGAAAGGGTCGGTGGAGAGAGGAAAAAAAAAATATATTTAAATAATGGTATTTTTGTTTTAAAAAGTAATTTATTTAATCGAAAAATATAGAAAATTACATATGACACACGTGTGGTATACTCTCTATTAAAATAGACGAATTTTTTAACGAAAAGAAATATTGTGCTTAGTTTAACAAACTACAAGAGTGTTTTACATACCCGGTGATCAAATTCTTGTAAAACAATCGAATCTTTATGTGATTATCTTATTTTGATAAACTGATTCAAACCAATTACCATGCTTTTGCTTTTTTCATGAACTATAGCCTATTTCTTTTTTTTTTCCTTTTTTTTCCATCCACCCCATGAGATTCGAAGCCACAACTATTAGACTACTTTTGAATCTCTTAAATAGAACCTATAGCTTAATTTCATTCCCTTATTTTATAAAAGAGAGAATGTTATTTTCCTCAATGAGTTTTAATCTAAATCCCAAATTACCACTCATAAGGTTTTAATTTTGTCTAGATTCCCTCATGACATCATATTCTATTAAACAAAACTTTAAGGTTAAAAGACTTTTTGTCCTCTATTAAGCTATTTAATTCTATAATATTGCCTTTAACTTTTTTTATTTACGGTTTTAAAATGTTATCTTGTCCAAATCGTTATAACTAGGTTACAAGAAGACTGAATTTAATTTATTTTTATACAGTGAGTCAAATCTGATCTACTCTTTGTTTTTTCTTTTGCTTTAAAACATAAAATAATGAAAGTGCCATTTAACATAAGACTTTATTTATCAAAGTTTGATACCATGGCGAAATATGGGTAAGGATAAAATTACATTTTCCATTTTATTAACTAGATCCACCTTAATTACTTGTTTGAAGAGCTTAAGTTATATTTTGATACTATCTCAATTTTCTTTTTTTTGTTTTTTCTAACTCTCCATGTAATAATCTATCCTTTGAGTAACCATTTTTATTTTTAGCTATTTACGCATCTATAAAATTAGGTAAAGCTTATTTCAAGTTTTGATCGCATTTGCCTCTATTCATAAATGTTACATGAAAACCTTTATTGCACTCACTTTTTTCTTGGATTGAACCCACAAACCGTAAGATGTATTATGACGTGACTTGTCTGATAAATGCTCACTTTATCGCGAATATTTGTGTGTGACTATGGAAACTTGTACCCATAACGTGTCATCTATCGCGATATTATGCTATTTAATAGCCATAATTTACATGACATACTACTCCATTTACGCGGGTAAATTAACATCGCCACCTGAGGTTTTTTGAAAAAGCACATTACCCTCCTTTGTTCTAAAAGGTATACGATAGCCAATTCGTCAAATATTGTGTTTAAATCAACAGTAGGTGTGCTATACGCATTTAGGATGCGAATTTGCTTGAGGAGTGCGTGAATTCCAAACTAAAATGACACTCTTTGGACAAAAACCATTACAAAGAAAATTTCCAAAGAGGGGATATTGTAAAGCGTCATTATTATTAGGAAAAAACTAAAATAATAGCATTATAATTAGGCAAGAATCCTCAATTAGTTGTAAAAAAGTTTTAATTGCTTGAGAAATGCTAATTAGCCAAACGTAGTAGTAATTAATCAAAAAATAGTACTTAGGCTAAAAAAATAGCCTAAAAGATGATTAGCAAAAACTAGTAATTATGCTTACAAACGTAGCTATAAAAGGTATATGTTGTGGCGAGTCCAAAAAAATTGAGAATAAATAGACCTTAACACACATGTGTGAAACTCAATTATTGACCCAAAAGTTTAAACTATTAGGTCTTGAGCTTACACATGTTTAGTAATAGCTTATTATTCTCTTAATCTTTCCATGTGGGAGAAATTATTCTCTTTGCTCTTTAGTTCACCATGTGAAACTCCTAACAAATCTTCCACTTTTTACATATGAACTTCAATTGGGCCTTAACGCTCCCTTGATCCACATTCATCGCCGATGAATCCATCTTCATCACTCTCGCAAGTTATTTAGATCTTTTTTTTTACACCTTAGCTACTACCATGTTGGCCTAGTAGCTTTTCCCCGTGCACCCCAGATCAACTATGCACCTCCCTGTGCACCCCAAATCAACCATGCACCTTAGCTACTACCATGTCAGCTCCAGTAGTTTTTCCTCGTGCACCCGAGATCAACCATGAGGCTCCGTGATCTTACTCTCGTACAAGTCCGCTTAGAATCACCCAAATCAACTAAGCCTTGCTCCATCGCGTTACTATAACCTCATACAACTTTGAGAGTATAACCCAAGAATTATGCTTATTGTATCCCTACTCTATCGTCTGAGCCACATTGCCTAGCTCTCCCGAGATTCTATCACAATAGTCCACCATAATTTTTTGAGAGTTTGGGCCAAGATCTGCAAACCATCGGCTCTGATACCAGTTTGTTGTGATGAGCCCAAAGAATCTGAGAACAAATGGGCCTCAACAAACATATGTGAAACTCACTATTGACCCAAAAGCTTAAATTATTGGGTTTTGAGCCTACACATGTTTATTAATAGTTCATTATTCTCCTAATCTTTCCATGTAGGAGAAATCATTTTCTTTACTCTTTAGTCCACCATGTGAAACTCCTAACAAATACATTTGTTGGGACAATGCAGGGTAATAACGGATAAAAATGAGAAATTAAGATGAACACAAGATTTACGTGGTTCGGCCTAAAGCCTACGTTCACGGGCAGTAGGAGAATAATTCACTATATGATGAAACTATTACAAGTACTCTCTTACAATGCCTCTCACCTCTCTTGTTTTGCTACACCTATTACAATAGCCATGAGACTTATTTATAAATAATTTATACAGTTATAGGTAGTAGGCTTATAAGACAATTATGCACTCATTACAAATACAGGCTATAGCTTAACAAATCTCTATCTCGGACCATATTTTCTCTATCATCATATAAGAACGTCATCCATTCTTCTTCCCTGCCAAATAGTCCTCACCGGGACTCAGCCTCTTCACGAGGGCTCACTGCTCTGCACTGCACAAACCACTCCAAGTCCAGCCATGCCGATTGAACTTGTTTCTCGGTATCACCTTGGTTACCTCGAAGACGAGACCAACACCTGCAATGCCCTGCAGACATCTGAGAAACTCGTTCATAGTACTCTAATGTCCCTGTAGTGCCATGTCCCCGTTACCAACACTGCTTGCCTGTGAAACATCATCTCGAGTGCAGCCCATAGCACCTCCAATGCTACCAACACTTGAACGAAGAACACATGACAAATGCTCTACCTCGTTCTCAGATAAACTTTTGTGAAGAATGTTCATTTCACCCACAGCACCAACCTAGTGAGATGTACTTGGACAACTAACCTCACCTTGGGAGCTTGGCTCATGCACACCCGTCTCTGTAGTAGACAAGCATAAGCCATCAAATCCATATCCCCATCTCCGTGAGATTCTTCAACATGTCTCACCTGCTTCTCAGAACTGCATTGCACACCCTGAGATACAAATTTCTTATGTACCTCAACCAGTTGAACTAAACTCCTCTGTTTGTCACAATTCGGAACCCCTGGATTTATATTACCTAGCTCCACTTGTTCCCTGACATAGCAGTTTGAACCAACAGCTGCCGCCCCAACACTTTAGCTGTACTCCCTTAAAGAACATATAGCCCTGTCTTCAAAATCCCTTTCAAGAACACCTCGGAACCCCTCGTCACTTCCAGAACTCCATTCTCGCCACTAAATTTGCAACCACAAGAATTCAAACGACCAAGAGAAATCATGTTCTTCTTCAAGTTTGGGACATACCAATACTCGAAAGATCTAACGATGCTATCGAACATCTTGACTTTCACAATACATGTTCCGACCACCTTCAAAGTGAAACCATTACCTAGGTAAACCCTCCCATTCTTCTTAGAGTAAGAAGAAAACCAGTCCTTCCTAGGACACATATGGAATGATGCACCTGTGTCAAGAATCCATTGGTTTTGGCACTGTCTAGTACTGACCGACAAAACTTCTGCATCACTTCCACACTTATAACAGTGTCTTTTCTCTCTTGATTTTGATTTTGACTTCCCTAAAGACCTCATTCTCCTATGTGTTTTCCCTTTACTCACTAAACTTTCCCCTAGAACTTTCACTTTATTCCCCCGGAATTGCTTCTCAAGATCTTTGGATTTCAGTGCAGAATTCACATCATCCAAAGTAATTTTCTCCATTCCATATAACAAAGTATCCAAGAAATTCTCATATGAGGGTGGTAAAGAACACAACATTATGAGAGCCTGATCTTCATTATCAATAGTGGCACCTATGTTCTTCAGCTCCATCATAATGGAATTAAATACATCAAGGTGTTCTTTAATTGACGTACCTTCCTTCATCCAAAGATTATACAATATCTTTTTCAGGTGGAGGCGATTTGTAAGAGACGTAGATGCAAAAAGATATGTTAGAGCCTTCCAAGCCTCAGCTACTGTCATTTTCTCAACAATCTCTAACAATACATCATCTGTCACTGTCATGTGTATTGCGCTTATAGCTCTCGCTTGTAACTCTTCATTCTCCTTGGGTTTCCTATATTCTAAAATCTTCCCTTCAACGATATTCCATAGACCTTGTATCACCATGAATGCCTTGAACTTGATTTTTCAAAGACTGAAACTACTTCTCCTATCAAATTTCTCGATTTCAAAATTTCCTGAGGTTATAGCCATATTGGCTTACTCAAAACAAGCTCTTCAGGTTGGAATTTGAAAAAACGGACAACGAATTCGAACTCAGCATGTCCCAAAACTTAGGGATATACTGGTCAATTTTTTTTGGTCAATCGATCAAAGTTAACACTCGGTCAACCCGGGTCAATAATCTGGTCAACTCAATCAACCGAGCTCACCACCTTATAGCATACTAGATCACACCTTTTGGTCTTTTTATTTTTGTTGTTCTCATTTTTTTAATAAATAACAAACAAACAAAAAATAAAAAATAAATAAAGCGAAAGTCAAAAAGGTCCAACTTGACCCAACCACTTTAACCAACCACATTAGCTACCAAAATTTACCAAAAAATTGGCTAACCCATCACCTTCAACCAAAAAAAGTCTGCAACTCAAATTTTTTTTTTCAACCCGTTACTTGCCAAACAACTTTGCACAATCTGACCCGTATACAAGACAAGATCCAAACATTAGATCAACGCACCGACAACACCACCACGTCCACGCGCCGACCAAACTACTCCAACGCTGTCAACCACCATTTTGCCTTTCATCAACTTCAAGTTGCAATTTTGACCATTATTAGCCTCTGATTTCAATGAAAACACCACTAATGGAATCTTCTCGCGACGAGAAAGCTTTTGATATGCTTCACGCCTCACGAGACAGCTCCGAAAAAATTGACTCCGACAAGACCCACTTCGGGTTTTCCTTTTATGGAGATTCTCCAGTGAGTTTCAGACGGCGTGAATGGTACCATTAGAATGCTTGCATCGAGATGAGTCTAACGATATATAATTTATCATGTTTTGCTCACAAATTTTTTTATCACTTTTCATGAGCTTTTCGGGACTTTTTCTTCACAAAGGTGATTTTCACGCTAATCCACCTTCAACCTAGCTCTCAATGCCAGTTTGTTGGGATAATGTAGGGTAATAACACATAGAAACGAGAAATTAAGACGAAAATAGGATTTACGTGGTTCGGACTAAAGTCTACGTCCACAGGCAGTAGGAGAATAATTCACTATATGATGAAACTGTTATAAGCACTCTCTTGTTTTGTTCACCTCTCTTGTTTTGTTACACCTATTACAATAGTCATAGGACTTATTTATAGGTAATATCTAGAGTTATAGGTAGTGGGTTTATAAGACAATTATGCACTCATTACAAATATGCGCCATAGCCCAACAGTATAATTAGGAAAAAATAATAGTCATTTTGGAAAAACTATAATATCATTGTAATCATATAAAAAGAATTAATTAAAGATGATTAACAAAAAATAGTATCTACGCTTACAACGTACCCGTAAAAGGAATAATTAAGATGAAATAATAGTCATTTTGGCAAAACTAATGTCATATCATTGTAACTATACAAAAAGAATTAATTACCAAAAACAAAGTATTAGTTATCGAAAAACAAAGTAGTTATTAGCCAAAAAATTAATTAGTCGAACAAAAACTGTATTAGTCAAAAATTCATATAACTACATGGAATAGTATCATTAGCCTAAAAAAGTAATAATTACCCCACAAAAGGTATAATTATCTAAAAAAAATTAAAACTGAGTCAAAAATGTATATAGCCTAAACTAAATTTTATGTTTATTTTAATTATCTATGATTTCATTTACATATGAATTTCCAAAACAAAAACAATGCAAAAATACAACATATGTATACAAATATAGATTAAGGTGTATATATGAATATCAAAATTAAAAATGAAAATTACGTATCCAAAATAGTATTGAAATATACATAGGTATTGAAAATAGAATCACAAAATACATCCCCATAAAAAATTATCCAGAATAAATAAAAAGATTATCTCAAATTATCCAAAATACATATAAAACTTATCCTAAATTATCCTAAATTATCTAACCATTGTTGGTATTAGTATGCCCTAAAAACTACTAGTACTATGACATTTCGGTTCATTTGGATGCATTTTGCAATTGATTAGTTTTAATGATAATTATTTATGAGCATTTTATCATTCATCTCTCTTATTTACGTGCATGTATATACATGTATAGAGGTCTTTGGCTCATGTAAATGACTTAGGTGTGTAGTGGCCACACACATAAGGTCTAAGTCATGAATACTTATTTATGAATCTTGTCCATAATTGGATGATGGAGCTAGGCAGTTCATCACAAATAAGGTTATAGTAAGAAAGTCTCCAACCTATAGGGTGACTTACGTTGGTCATTGGTGGTCTTTTTGGGCTTGTTCCACTAGTGCATATGTTATGTATTAAACTAGACCACTTAGTTGTTTATTAGAACTGTTGATAGAGATTAATATGCCTTATACTACTAAGCATCTAGTGCTCTTAATCTTAAGTATATGTGAATGAATCGATGAAGTTCATATACTTTGATTCAATGTAGGTGAGATCTCGGTCATGGATCAATAGCTCCATGTTTGGATACATGAATTTGATTAGCTCGGACATGCATATATAATATAAAATCCCAAATATCATTAGATAGAGTAATCCTCCTTTGGAAGAATCTAGTCGATCATCTAAATCTAAGCTCAATGGTATATTTTACTCAGGGGTGTATTGGACATTTGACTTGTGGGTTAAATCCTAGATCAAGTAGATCATGTTCAAAGGATGGTTATATTATGGATTATATGTCTCAAGGATATTATGCAATCAAGAAGGTGATAATATATGATAAAAGGCCTTATTTTGATTGTTGGTGTTATATGGAGGGATATTTAGGACATTTTACTTAATAGATCAGAGACAAATATCACACTCAATAGGGCAAGCTCCTATGGATACAATAATCATCTTGGAGTACAACCGTAACTCTTTAGTAGAAAGAGTTAAGATTAAATTGGTCAAAATACAACTGGGAGATAGCAACGGCATTTTGGGAGCTAGAGAATTATGTATTTTGGTTCCCTTTCTAGCCATTTCCTTTCTAGTATGGTTCCTATATTTGGTATTTCTAAATGTGACATGAGGTTGACAATCATAAAGTCCTAATGTAACTAGGAGTCTTAATTAGGATCAAGTTTCCATTTTTAGTAAGTTGCACCTCCTAATAAAACAGGCTAGATCATTATGAAAATATACTACATTTTCTACATTAGGGCATGTAAGGTGTATATGGATGGCATGAGATGATAAAGTAAGGTGACAATCGAGTTTGAAACTCACTATTACTGTCTAGATACATTCTCATTATCCTTAGGGCTCTTTATCTTATTCTATGTAGTTATTATTCAACAAAAACTCTTCCCATCAGAATAAACGACTATACATGTCCACAGGGCAACCCCAAGCTCACCTCTCTCTCCCTCTCTCATGCCATTCATACCACCATAGCAATATAGCAACTAGGAATCAATTCCTACCAATCAATTGGATACTAAAGTTCAAGGAATGTGGTCATAAAAGGGAAGCTTATCGGAGATCAGCCATAGCACGCCTAGACCTTATGTGTTAGCCCCTAGTCGTGCCTCTCCTTACTAGTTTTAAGGTTTTTTGGTGGTCGTTAAAGCCTACACAAGAAGGTATACCGATAAACTATGTTAGGCGATCATTAGTTTGCAAGTATTACGCTTGTTTGTCACCTATAGATGCAGTTTTTTTTATTTAATTGGCCATGCATGATTAATTCTAACTAATACAATCCCTAAAGGCCTTTGGATGTGTTAGTATCTTGCTCCTAATCTTCTATGTTTCAACCATAACTATAATCATATCAAAGTAAAATAAATATTCAAAACCCATGCAAATATCCATAAAACCATATCCAAATCATTAAACTTCACAAGCTTGTCCTTGCAAAAAATCATTACATGGTGACCATTATTGCTGAATAGTGAACCTTCCTAATTGTGGGTTGTGAACGTAGGAGTAAATCGAACCACGTTAGAAATACTGTATTTTTGCTGCTTTGTGTGTACGTGTGTCCTTGTTCCCCAACAATTCTTTATCTAATCTCTTGTAATCAGCTTTTGCATTCTTGGAATTTGATGATTCTTATTTTATCCATAAATTAAAAATCAAAAAATGACTATACTCGAGCTCAATTAGAAGAGAAATAGAAAATTTGTTGTTTTTAAGTCTTGGACACACAATCTTGTAACTCAAATAGTGGTACACCCTAATTATCTTGGATGACATGTACATTCTTTTAAAATTCAAAATCCTATTATAAAATTATCAAGATACTAGAGTTCAACTTCTACTTGGTTGATTTTTTCACGAAAGAGTTGGAGTCTCTTTATATGTCTTCTTTCCTTTTTTCAATTTTGTGGCTGATCTTCTTTAATCAAAAGCTGTTTCATTTTGAGACTATGGAGGATCTCATTAAGTTTGTCAGCTCTATGTCTATCCTCGACCTTACTGCCATACCAAATGTCATGTCTGAAATGATTTATTTGATATTTCATCCCATGTCGTTCATGATTATCCAAACTCTTACAAAGATAGTGTTAGATTGGGTCTCATAGTGTAAGTAAAGTCTAAGGACAAACAATTTCTTTAGTATTTTTTCTAGAAATAGGGCCTTTTATACTGTGGAAGTTTACGCAACGAATCAATAGAAGTTACTATTTTCTTCACTATTATATATTTCTCTCTATTTTCTATTACTCTCATTTTATTTCACTCCTTTCTATAACATGTTATCAACACAATTATTAATCTACCAATCATCATTGTTAGAGGTAAGAAGAGCTTAATATGCGGTTGGGAAAAAAAGAAGTATTTTGACAACATGATGATATTTCATGTTATGACTTTGGGCAAATTAACTTTTAATCTTTTTCTAGTTTATTCTGAAATGTATTTGTTTCAATGATGTCACAAATCAAACGTTAATTGTCTTTGATATATCTAATTATATTTTTCATAAACCCTTAATGTTAAAATCCTTGTGAATGCTATGGTTTTTGTAGAAATATTTTAAAGGAAGAAATCATGCATCTATAAAAGATTGGGGTTTAGTAATGATTTTCCTTCCTCATAACATATGTGAAGGATTAAAGCCTGAATATTCTATGGTAAAAGATTTATATGTCCTTTTGTAAAATTTTAACAGAAGTATATGATCCTCTCTAGACAATGATCTTTTTGAAAATTCACTAGAAATGAATGTATTTGTGATTGTATGACTTTTAAGTTATAGGCGAGCATTATTTTTAAAACTATTTGTCAATTACAATTGTGTGAAAAAATATGAATGAGGATGATGTATACATGTCTCGATTATCCCTTTATGGTGGCAATATTGAGAGCAATATTTTGAGAAAATATTATAAGTTAATATCATGTTTCTTTGTTGCTAAGAAAAATAATGATTTTTTGATGAAAACTCATTAGTTTATGACAAACTGGCCCTTATTCATTCCTTGAACTGAATATTATATCATTTAAAAATCATAGACGTGGTTGTGACTATAATTGTTACTATAATAACTCTTAATATTGTGGTGGTTGTAATAGCTCAACTTTGAGTAACCTGAAAATAATCATGAGAGACTTGAAAAAAGTAAGAATTTACAAAAGAAATCCTCAATAATTGCTATAGATATGACATGATATTGGTTATGTACCTATTATATGCATAAAATATTTTATTAACCTTTACAAAACTTTTCAATAAAGGAAAGGGTAATGGGTCTATATATGCCTAGGTTTTTGTTAGCTCATAAAGTTACAAACAATAGACATGGGTTAATTGCGATATGCACATAGGTAATCTCCATTATATTTAATTTTCTTGGATATTATGCTCATCTATTGAAAATTTTCTATTGGATGTAGTAGTTGATTTTGATAGAAGATATAGTACCTTACATTTGATTTTTGATAGAAATACAATCATAAAATAAATTGATGTGACTATATTTACAGCACTCAAACCACTGTATTTATACTATAATTGCATCTTAAACTAGGAATAAATGCAATACTTATATACTTTTGATGCGATGTAGGATGATATCGAAAATTGAACTTTGTCCGTTTTTGACAAATCATACCATATTTTTTTGGGTAGAAACGACCTTCTGAGCAAAACACATTACTCCGCCCTGCGCGCGCTCTGTGCACAATGTGATTTTAGCCAAATTCCATCATTTTAAGGGTCAAAATAGTAAAAAATACCCAAAAATGCCTCGGTCAACGCCCCGGTCAAAGTCAAAATTGGATAGTCAAAATTGACTACAGAAAGGCGCTCGAGCGCGCCTCACTAGTGCTCAAGCGCCCTTAACAGAAAATTCCACCAACTTCCGGAAAGACGCGGCGGAATCCCATTGGAGCTACAGAAGCACGCTTGAGCAAGCCTATTGGGCGCTCAAGCGTGCCTCTGATTTCAGGCCTATAAATACCCCCAACCCTAACGAAAATAATATATATATTTTTAATTATAAATTATTTTTATTTTATTTTTAGTTATTTTAATTAGGGTAGTTTAAATTATGTCTTTTTAAATAGTTAGTAGTTGAAAAAAATACGGAGGAGGTAATGCCCGAATTACCGAGCAGGAAAAATGAAAGAAATCTCGTAGCTGTGCTTGGGAATCCAACCTCAGACCTCAACTTCATTTATGGGGGATCATCTCTTTAATCTCTTTTATAAAAAAATGTCGTTATAATGCTCATATAATTCGTGTTGAGGATTATATATAAATGGTCTTTTAATCTATTAGTCTCCATGATCTGGACTGATTTAATTTGATGCAATCTATGGCTTGTACTAATTTAGCATTGTCTTTCATACGTAATGCTTTTAAGTAGATGTTATGATTGTTTTACTTTCGTGTCATATATTCGTGTTTTAATTGTGAATCTATAGGTTGTACCATAGATTCCATGAGACTATAGGTTGTATCATAGTTTTTAACTCATGGAGTTGTTAATTACTTAGTTAAAACATACCTTTTACACTAGGTTATAATGACAGATCCATACTGCGGATGGAATGACACCTATAACAGACGTAGTAATCTGGACTTTAATCTGACTAAGGTAATTAACTAAGTTAATGCTTGTAGCTTAACCCTTGTATAGAATTAGATAATCCTATTTCTGAGCCTAAATTAGTTGCCTTAGTATTAATCCGAGCTTAAATACTACCTCCCTATATTTACACTCCCAACTCTAACTCTAGATTAGTTAACTTTTCTTTTCTTTTATCAACCACTTAATTTATCCGTTACTTTTTGACACACTTTAGACACTTTCGTACACACACACACACATACACACTTTTTCACTGAACTAACTAAGGAGCTTCCTTGTGGAATACGAGCCTGTACTCAAAAGCACACTATACTATGTTGATCCGTGCACTTGCAGGTTTTAACTTGGTTACTTTTGCACACATTTTACATGCACACCGAGTGACAATCAAGTTTTTGGCACCGTTGTTGGGGAAGCACGGTTTAATTTTTGGCAAAGTGTATTGAATTTGTTTAGAATGTTTGTTTTATCCGATTTATTTTTTAAAAAAATAAAAAAATAAAAAAATTATAATTTGGGAAAATTTGAAGAATTGGAATATGACTCATTTTAACGATTCATCCAATCAATAGGCTTTTTATGATTTAACCCAACTCCCTATCCCAAATATATGTGAAATTTGTTCTCAATTTGGGCATACCATTATAAATTGTCCCCATTATCCTAAGTTTTTCCATAGTCATGATTCTACCGCTTAGGGTTATTTTTCAAACAAAAATCTGTACTCTAATGCATATAACTAGAGTGACAAAATCATCAAAATTTATTTTGGGATAAAAATGATGCATCTTTTCTGCCTCAAAATTTTGAAGATAATGCATCTCAAAACCCCAATTCTTCCAGTTTTGCGAAAGCTTTCAAAGTAATTCTTTTAAACAAAACTTTTGCTATCCTAACTCGGTTGAACTCACTTCTCCTGAACCAAACTTCGATGACGAGTTCGGCCAACTTGTCCAATTCATTGAAACCAACCACCAATCCATAGATAGGCTATAAGACCAAATCGGTCAACTAGGGGAGAGCACAAATAGGTGAAAAAAAGACGAGCACTCTATTCAACCTATCATGAGTTCACAAGACCAATATAGTTTCGTTCATCATGAAATTATTCAAAATCGGGTTGATGAAGTAGAAGTGTTTAATGGAGATAATCAGGGTAGAGAGTGTAACACTAGGAATGAGGTAAACAACATGTCTGAGGCACACATCTCAAGATGGCAAAATCAACCATCACTTTGGAGTCAAGAAAATTTTTCTCAAAGTTTTGAAAGTCAAGTCCCTGCACCTTCTCAATCTGAATCTTTTGGTGACCCTATCTTTAATAAATAAAATGATCACCATGATGATTGGGTTGAAATTGCTCCTTCCGAATCCATAGTTAGTGACAAGTATGACCAACTTTCTCAACTTGTCGAATCCAATGCTCACATGCTTCATTCTTTAAATCAACTAGTCGAGAATGCACTTAATTGGACTAATGATCAGCATCACATTCAGTCTGTTGTGAACTCCTTTGATGAGATAACTTGTGAACAGACTAATGAAATGAGCAAGATTATGTGGGAGAAATCTGATAGGGAAAATGAATTTGAGAAAATGTCTCACTTAGAAGGAAATGATGACCTTAGTGATATTATGACTCAACCTGACTTTGATTCCTCTATCATGTCTGTATGTAAATGGTATATAGGATTACCGTTTGTTATGAGAACTTATTGTGATTGAAACCTAAACCCTAATGCCATGTCTGTACATATTGTTATGTTACTCTATCATGTCTGTATGTAAATGGTATAAAAAAAAAGATGCGCTTACCTTTACTTTTGAAGAGTTATGGTGTAAATATGTTGTAAATCTCTAAAGTACCATTATCCTAAACATTATAATTTGGGATATGTGCTACAGTGTAAGGTTTCGAGCCTGGATATCTTAGGTGATTAAGGCATGTTGGGGTCTCTTTAAAACCTGGCAACCTCAGCCAATTAGCTAGGGATTGTTGGCCTCAAAGCTCGCTACATGGGATATTCAGAAAGCAAAAGAAACTGAGCACTAAAAAACATATGGTTTTTGAGTTGTACTTTTATTTTATGGAAAATAGAAAGGGTTAAGGCATGATCAAGAGTTTGATTACAAATGGGTAAGAGTATCAAGATCTAATCTATTTATATATCCTGAAAGATGAGAATTTTTGAATTTAATTTGCTTAGTTTTCTTCTGAATACATTCTCCGAATAAATTGATAGATTAATTCTGAAAGAGTTGTTATTTTTGAAAACTATTTAAAGGTTTCTCTTATTGTTCTTGTCATTACCTTGTGAACTTGTTAAAAATGGTGAATTACATTTTCTCAGATTTCATTTTCACAAAAAGTTAGGAATAGAGAGCTTCATCTGCTTTCAATTGAACTTGCAAAATTTTGAGGTTTTCCACTTTGAGATCAATGTGTTTTGAAACAGTCTTGCTTGAGGACAAACCACTGTATTTGTACTATATTTGCATCTTAAAGTAGGAATAAATGCAACACTTATATACTTTTGATGCGAAGTAGGATGATCTCGAAAAAAACTTTGTCCATTTTTGACAAATCATAGCTACTTGTACTAAAAAAAAAAGTAAGCGTAAGGGGTCGTAGGCCAGTCTTTCAGTAATTTATGATGAGTGTAAGCTATTATAAAAGTTTTTTATAGGTTAACACGACCCGGCAATCGTAGACCCTTCCTCTAGTTAGTGACTTGGCTCCCTTCCTTCTAGTCACTGCTAGTAGGATAACATCTATTAGTCCATTCTCTTCCTTCTCCTTTTGCTTTCTTTATGTCCTTTGGTTTAAGGTTCATAAGGGGAGTACTCGCTACTATAAGACAACTCTGCATTCATTCGAGGCAATCGTAGCCAAATTTCATCATTTTGAGGGTCAAAACAGTGAAAAATGCCTAAAAACCCCTCGATCAACGCCCAAGTCAAAGTCAAAATTGGACAATCAAAATTGACTACAAAAGGGCTCTCGAGCGCGCCTTCCAGGGCGCTCGAGCACCCCTCAAGAATCTTCCACCATTTTCTAGAGCTTCCATGTAGCGTAAATCCAACGGAGTAGTAGAAGGGCACTCAAGCGGGCCTCACTGGCGCTCAAGTGCCCTTAACAGAAAATTCCACCAGCTTTCAGAAAGACAAGAGCTGAATCCCATTGGAGCTGCAGAAGC
This sequence comes from Ehretia macrophylla, assembly GCA_037974665.1. Classification (NCBI taxonomy): domain Eukaryota; kingdom Viridiplantae; phylum Streptophyta; class Magnoliopsida; order Boraginales; family Ehretiaceae; genus Ehretia; species Ehretia macrophylla. The sequence continues at coordinate 84,710,336 of CM075764.1, forward strand.
GCGCTCGAGCGCGCCTATTGGGCGCTCAAGCGAGCCTCTGATTTTCAGGCCTATAAATACCCCCCAACGGAAATAATATATAGATTTTGAATTATAAATTAGTTTTTATTTTATTTTTAGTTATTAATTAGGGTAGTTTAAATTATGTATTTTTAAATAGTTAGTAGTTGGGAAAAATACGGAGGAGGTAATGCCTGAATTACCGAGCAAGAAAAAGGAAAGAAATCTCATAGCTGTGCTCGGGAATCCAACCTCAGATCTCGCCTTCATTTACGGGGGAACATCTCTTTAATCTCTTTTATAAATAAATGTCGTTATAATACTCATATAATTCGTGTTTATGATTATATATTAATGGTCTTTTAATCTATCGGTCTCTATGATCTGGACTAATTTAATTTGATGCAATATATGTCTTATATTAATTCAGCATTGTCTTTCATACGTATTTCTTTTTAGTAGATATTATGATTGCTTTACTTTCGTGTTATATATCCGTGTTTTAATTGTGAATCTATAGGTTGTACTATAGATTCCATGAGACTATAGATTGTACCATAGTTTCTAACTCGTGGAGTTATTGATTACTTAGTTAAAATAGACTTTTTACACTAGATTACAAGGACAGATCCATACTGCAGATGAACCAACACCTATAACAAACATAGTAATCAGGACTTTAATCAAACTAAAGTAATTAACTAGGTTAATGCTTGTAGCTTAACCCTTGCATAGAATTAGAGAATCCTATTTCCAAGCCTAGATTAGTTGCCTTAGTACTAATCCGAGCTTAAATACTACCTCCCCATATTTACACTCCCAACTCTAACTCTAGATTAGTTAACTTTTCTTTTCTTTCATCAACAACTTAATCTATCTGTTACTTTTCAACACTCACTTTAGACACTTTCACACACACTGCTTCACTGAACTAACTAAGGAGCTTCCTTGTGGAATACAATCCCGCACTCAAAAGCACATTATACTACGTTGATCCGTGCACTTGTGGGATTTAACTTGGTTACTTTTGCACACATTTTACATGCACACCGAGTGACGATCATAAATTATCATACATCTATTCCATACTTGATAGTACATCCCTTTAGGATAACTTGTTTTTGAATTTCACTTGCTTATCGTTCAAGTTGTTGTAAATCTTGTAAAGCTTATCTGTTTTTTTCGTAAGCATAAAATACAAGCTATATATTATAAATAGTACACATTTATGCAACTGTAACATGAAGGAAAATAGAATTTATTTTCTAAACTCTTTCATGATATCGAATTATATTGACTAAACGTCTCTTCTTATGATCTTGCATTTTTCCATCTTTGTTCATGGCTTCCTCTTCCGCAAACATTTTCTCTATTCCCACCTCCAATAACAAAACCTTTGTCACCTTGTCTCTTGATCATACTAATTATCTTACGTGGAAGAATCAAGTTGTGCACTTTCTACGGTTTAATCATCTCCTCAACTATGTTGATGACTCTCTTCCTGATCCCACTAAAGCAAAGTCTGTTGTTAGGTCCACTCTTTCCTTTATACCTTCCTCTTCTTCTGATTCTGATAAGTGGTATTGTGAAAACAACTATGTCACTGCTTGTCTCATTGCCACTTTATCCGAGTCCTTGGTTCATCAGTCCACTGAGTTCACTATTGCTCGTGAACTTTGGGTTTCCTTGGAGGAATCATTCCTTCATCGATCAATGGGTCATCGCTCCTTACTTTACTCTCAACTTCTCTCTATAAACAAAAAATGATCTCTCTATTGCTGAATATCTCAAAAATGTTTGGCTTCTTTCCTAGTCCTAAGATACTATTGGCGATCATGTCACTGATTCCGATCTTGTCCTCATAACATTGGATGGTTTTTCTCTTGTTTACAGACTATTCATCACATCTATAGAAAATATGGACAGCCCGTCTTCTTTTGCGCAGCTTCGTGCGAAGCTCTGGACTCATGAGCAAAGAGTTTTGCATGAGACTGATAATGCTTTTATGACTTCTAACAGTCCTAACCATGCTTTGTTATCTCAAATGTCTATTTCTACATCCTCTGGTCATGTCAAATCCATGGGCTCCACGAGTACAAATGTCCTTTCTCTTTTGTCTTCCAACAAAACTTCACAATCCTATACCTCAAAGTCGTCCAACTCCAGCAAGAAAAATAACTATCGTGGCAAATGTCAGATATGTCAGAAATAAGGTCATTCGGCCTCTCGTTATTGTTATCGCTATGCGACACCAAAAACTGATACTACACCATCTCAACATGCTGGATTTCATCATCAAAATTCTGGTCTTCCAACTCTTTTGCCCACTCCTCTATCTCTACAGTCTTGGGTTACTAACTCGGGTGCTACTTCATATATGACGATTGATCTTACACTAATTCAATATATGCAACCTTACTCTGGTTTAGACCATGTTCTTATGGGTAACGGTAAGCCTCTTACAATTGCAAATATTGTTTATTCTTCCTTTCCTCATTCTTCGTATAATTTTTTACTTAAGAATAATCTTCATGTTCCTTAAATCACTCGTAACTTACTGTCTATATCTAAGTTCACGTGTGATAATAATGTCTGATTAGAATTTTTTCCTTCTAAATGCATTGTCAAGGACCTCCACACTGAGATACCTCTCTTTCAAGGTCGTGTTGAATCTAGTCTCTATAGTACTCCATTGCCTCCACCAAATATGTCATGCTGCTCTCAGGCTTTGACTACTTCTCGTGTTACATCTAAGCTCTAGCATAGTCGGTTGGGCCATCCTTCGAAGAGTGTTATGTTGTCTCTCACGAATAGTCAATCTTCAGATTTTTTAGATTTCCATTTGTCCAATAAAATATGTACTGCTTGTGTGTTAGGAAAAAGCCACAAGTTGCCATTTAGTGCCTCTAATAGAATTTCTAGCTCTTCTCTAGAGACAATTTATTGTGATGTTTGGGGTCCTGCCCCTGTTGAGTCATGTTCTGGTTATAAATATTTTGTACTATTTATCGATGATTTTAGTCGGTATACTTAGATGTACCCCTTGTAAAATAAAAGTGATTGTGCCAAATATTTTGTCCAATTCAAATTGTTAGTTGAAAATCGTTTTGATTGTCGCATAAAACATTTCTAGTGTGATGGTGCAAAAGAACTCACACAGGGTTTTCTCGCTCAAACTATTGCAAATAGTAGGATCCAATATTGCATTTCGTGCCCTCACATACCTGAACAAAATGGTTTGGCCAAAAGAAAAATTAGGCACATAATAGAAATGGGTATCACACTTTTGTCTTATGCTTCTATGCCCAAACGTTTTTGGTTAAAGTCTTTCAATACTGCAATCTTTCTGATCAACCATCTTCTTACGCCTATTCTAAATCATGGTACTCCATTTTTTTGACTCTACAAGAAACATCCAGATTATGCTTTTCTTTGTGTCTTTGGTTGTCGTTGTTTTCCTCATTTAGGTGCCTATAAATAGGATAAATTAAGTCCTAAGTCAGCCTCGTGTGTTTTCTTGGGATACAATGACAATTATAAAGGGTATCGCTAGTATAATTCAGTCAATGACCGTGTTTATGTTTCACGACATGTGTTGTTTGATGAAAATGCCTTTCCCTTTCGTTTTGAGTTTGTCTGTAGCGTGCCCTCCCCATCTCACTCTCCTACAACGCCATTTTTGGATAAAGCTATAGTTGGTCTCTCGTCAAAGCCTATCCTATATTTCTAGTAAATCAGAAAACTTGTGAGCCTGTACCCTTTTCTGATTTCCTCAGTGCTTCTCGAGATTTTTACTAGTCAACTCCATCTTCTATCTTGGACCAGACATTGCCGTGTCCATCCTTATCCTCTCAGCCTCGCAATACGTGTCTTAGTGCATCTCCAATACCTGCTTTGTTCAAGTTGCGTGCCTCTATCTCTGTAGATCCCCAACGTTGACTCTACTTCAACTTCTACATCTTCAGCACAAATCAATCCTATGTCGCGGCCCACACCATCAGTCGACCCATTAATGCATCAGTCCATTATCATGTCTCCATCATCGTGTTAACCCATCAGCTTCGCTCAAGTCCTTTCCAGCCCATCAGCTAGAGTGTCGTCACTCTCTCACCCAAGCTTAGCCAATTCTTCCTTTTCTATGGGCCACACCACTTGCCCAAATCCGATGCAATTTTTTCCATGCACTTTTTCACTTAATGCGTGGGTCCCACAGTCAATTAATACCTCTCTTTTAGCTTCTTTGTCATATTCTGCTGGTCTTGTACATTGTCCAACTAGACTATCATCTTAATTATGCAATCCACAATTTTTAGACATTGATTTTCCACAATTACCTTCTCTAATGCGTGTTTCCTCTTCAACTCTGACTGCTACCTCTCATAATTCTAGTTCCAATAATATTATTCCCTCCACATTTGATAGCATTCATGATGTCTCTACATCTGCTTCTCTATCGTTGCCTTCCACAACCCGGTGCGTGTCCTCTTACAACATGGTTACTCGTTCTCAGGACAATACACTAAAGCCAAAATTCTTCTCCCATTTTCTTACTTATTCTGCCACTGTTGTTTCTTCCTCCCCTTCTCCCTCTGATGTTGAGCCTAATACTTATGTTCAAGCCCAGAAACAATTACATTGGCGGATTTCCATGTCGCAAGAGTATAATGCCCTCATGCAAAATGGCACTTGAACACTTGTACCAAAACCTTCATCGACTAATATCATTGGGTGCAAGTGGGTTTATCACATTAAGCGCAAGTCGGATGGCTCGGTAGATTGTTACAAATCCAGGCTTGTTGCCAAAGGCTACAGTTAATAAGATGATCTTGATTACAATGAAACTTTTAGTCCTGTTGTCAAGTCTACTACTATTTGGGTTATTCTCTCAATTGTTGTTTTAAAATTGAACAATGCATTTCGTCGTGGATTGCTTCATGAGGATGTATATATGTCTCAACCTCTAGGTTTTGTTCATCCTGTTTACTCTCAGCATGTTTGCATGTTACAAAAAGAACTATATGGTTTAAAACAGGCACCTCGTGCTTCGTTCTCTCGACTCAATGATTTTCTTGGGTAGATTGGGTTAACTTGTTTTTGAATTTCACTTGCTTATCCTTCAGGTTATTGTAAATCTTGTAAAGCTTATCTGTTTGCAAGTTACAAAAAGTACTATATGGTTTAAAACATGCACCTCGTGCTTGGTTCTCTCAACTCAGTGATTTTCTTGGACATATTGGGTTTCGTGCTTTAAAATTAGATACCTCTTTGTTTGTCTATTGTCGTGCTTCAGTAACTATGTTTATGTTTGTATATGTTGATGACATAATTCTTACTGGTAGTTGTTCTTATGTTGTTTCATTTATTGTCTCCACGCTGAATAGTCAATTTGCACTTAAAGATCTTGGTCCTTTGTCTTATTTACTTGGAGTTCAGGTGCATTGTTTACCAGATGGGTTACTATTAACTCAGCAGAAATCTATTGATGACTTACTCGAACGAGCTAAGCTTACAAGGGCTAAGTCTGTTGCATCTCTAATTGCTCCAAACCAGCAATTGTCTCAGCATGTTAGATATTCGTTTCCTGATCCCTCATTTTATAGGAGTGTTGTTGGTGCTCTGCAATATCTTATTCTTACACGCCCCGAGATTTCTCTATCAGTTAATAAAGTCTGTCAATTCATGCATCAACCTACTGAATCTCACTGGTCGGCTTTCAAATGGATACTTCTATATCTAAAGGGTACTATCTCTCATGGTTTGCATATCAAGGCATCCTCGGATTTTACTCTTCATGCATACTCAAATGCTGACTGGGTGGACTGCCCTGATGATCGGTGTAATACACATGGTTACTGCATCTTTCTGGGTCCCAATCTTGTCTCTTGGTCAGCAAAAAAACAGTCCACCACTGCTCGTTCTAACACTGAGATGGAGTACCGTGCCATAGCATATGCTTCGACTAAAATTTGTTGGTTGCAGTCACTCTTGGTTGAAATTCCTAGTGTTCTTTGTTCTACTCCTACATTATGGTGTGACAACATTGGCGCCACTTATCTGACGGCTAATCCAGTCTTTCATGCTCGGACTAAGCACAATGAGATTGAAAAAGTAGTAGCAAAACAGTTACAAGTTCAATTTATCTATTCTGTTGATCAACTTGCAGATATAATGTCCAAAGGCTTGTCTATTTCACACTTCAAATTGCTTCGGAACAAGCTCACCCTTCATGACTTAGCTTCGCTTGAGGGGGCATGATAACGTACCCCTTTAGGATAACTTGTTTTTGAATTCCGCTTGTTTATCCTTCAGGTTGTTGTAAATCTTGTAAAGTTTATCTATTTGTTATGTAAGCAAGAATAGGAGCTATTGTATTATAAATAGTACACATTTATGTAACTGCAACATTGAGGAAAATAGAATTTATTTTCTAAACTCTTTCATGGTACCAATGTTGTCACACCATAATGTGGGAGTAGAACAAACAACACTAGGAATTTCAGCCAAGAGTGACTATAACCAACAAATGTCAACCATAGCAAATGCTATGGCAAGGTACTCCGCCTCAATGCTAGAACAAGTAGTGGTGGACTGTTTCCTTGCTGACCAAGAGACAAGATTAAAACCCAGAAAAATGCAGTAACCATGTGTATTGCGCCGATCATCAGGGCAGCCTTGCCTAGTTAGCATCTGAGTATGCATGAAGAGCAAAATCCGAGGACGCCTTGATATGCAAACCATGAGAGATAGTACCCTTTAGATATCGAAGTATCCGATTGACAACCGACCAGTGAGATTCAATAGGATAACTTGCAGATATAATGACCAAAGGCTTGTCTATTTCATGCTTCAAATTGCTTCAGAACAAGCTCACCATTTGTAACTCGGCTTTGTTTAATGAGGCATGATAACGTACCCCTTTAGGATAACTTGTTTTTAATTTTGCTTGCTTATCCTTCAGGTTGTTGTAAATCTTGTAAAGCTTATCTGTTTGTTTGCAAGTTACAAAAAGCACTATATGGTTTAAAATAGGCACCTCGTGCTTGATTCTCTCGACTCAGTGATTTTCTTGGACAGATTGGGCTTTTGTCACGCCCCAACTCGATCGCTACTATAATCAGTCAGGACGCAACGGAATTTCGGCAGTATAACGACAGTAAATAGGATACCGAGGCTCTAATCCAACCTCACTTGAATATCATACATCAACTCCATAAACCATACAACAAACAACTCCTCAATAAAATAACAACATACATCATAACCATATTACACCATAATCATTCTTTGTTATACGCCTCCGTTCCAACATAATACATGAACCTTATTATACATTACAAAAATATATTAAACCAATCTAGCAACCTAATCATAAACAAAAGAAGGCTACTAAGTTAGCATCATTTAGATCATCATCTTTTCAACATCTTTTACCTTATGAACTACAAAGCATATAAAAGACAACTAGGTTAATATACAAGATAGTAAAACAATACAACATCAAGGATAAGACTCCGGAACATAAGACTCATCCACGTAAGGCACATTTTCCTCTTCAGGAGGCATGTACCCGTAGTCCTGCTCTACAACACTTGTAACCATGCAATAATAGAGAGTGAGCTTATATAAAATAAGCCCAGTGAGGATCCGATAGATCTCGAACAGTATTTACTATACTCCTTAAAAATGATCATTTGAGCAAGTAAACACACAATAACATCAATAATATTATCATCACATAAACTATAATGACCATTCAATAAAGGATACACTAGTTGGTGTAGCTCCAAACGCCATCACGATCATAACAGCCTTCTTGTGACTCCCATAAACTCACGCACCCGAGGTACCTCAATAACCTCTCCCTCTATGACACCTCCGTCATGCGAGCTAGAGGTAGTCTCTGGTAGTCATGCCGTTATTAACCCGATAGCCCGATGTTGCCCGAGAGGTAACACACACATACCAAAGACTCAGCAATAATAATAAACATCAATCATTCACCAGAGGATAACCTTTTCCATTGACTATATCCCGGTTCATCAATCATTAATCAATAATCCATCAACAATCATATTATCATCATAACAACATCAATAATCAATTTAACAACAAATAACTAAGTTAGATGACAAAGTAGGCCATCCAACCGAACATGCATTAAACACACAATCAAACCCTAGTTTACCCATCATCAACTCACAATTCAATCACTCAAACCACACCCAATCAACTAAAGACATAATTTAACATTTTAAAGAAAGACAACCTAAACTTCAAATATTCATATCTTACATTCTACTAATCCAAACCACTCCAAATAAATTTCTTTCACTCACCCAATCAATCAACTACAGCCATCTCGGAAACCAACCAAAACACATCCAAATCATGCCCAACAACCCTAAAACCCTAATGCGTCATGGCTGAAATTTCTGGACTTTCACACGGACATCACAATCGAAAATTTGACATTACAACGACGCTACCACGTAATTATCAAACTTTTAGAAATCGACGGCAATCGATTTCAACCAATACAACTCAAGATAATCAAGAAATAGAAAATAACTCAAATTTAAATACCCAAAAATAAATAATTATGCTACAACGGTTCAAATCTGGTAAGATTACATATAAATGATCCCTAGCATGCATGGTGCAATAATCTAACATCAAATTAATATTTTAACAGTTAATCAATTCTATGCAAAAACATAAAAGATGAGTTTTGAGATCTAGAATTTTTCTCTCACCTTTGATGTGTTTTGAAGCTAGAAATATGCTCAATGGATGCTCAAAAGGTGGAATCAAGCTTTGGTTGAGGAAGATTGGCCTTTAATTGCAACTTTTAATGAAAAATTTGCTTTGAAAAAACATTGAAAACTCTTGGTTTTTCTCCTATGGCCTCTCAGGCATGAGTGTGAAATTGAGGGTGTTTTTGTGCTTTGTTGGTAGGTGTTGATGATATATGCATAAAGGTCAACATTTAAAAATAGTCAGAGTTAGTTTAATTTAGTCTTTTAATTCATTTCTTGAGTATTTCTTGCTCAACTATTAAATTAACACTTAAACAATCTCAAATAATTTATTTCTAGGTGACAAGAAGTTTTACATCCAAACAATTCTACCCGAGTTGGCTTAAAACTCGATTTTCGCAAAAGTTGGTGTAAAAACCCTAATAAATTCATAAGCCGATTTAAAAACCAATTTCATCAAACACAAGTCTATTAAAGTCCGAGGACTAGGTCTAGAAGGGTTAAAAAGACCAGTTTCAAAATTTTAGCGGACGTGTTTCAAAAATACTATTCATTAAAAGTCGACTATAAAATTTCTGACTCCATTTTTTATGAAAATTTCATGAATGCACATTTAGTATGTTCTAGGAGTATTAATATCAAAATTATCACATTCTAATTCATATAGCACATAAACATGTCAATTCATGCAAAACGAGAATAAACACACAAAACGAGACAGAATAGAAAAGTGGGGTTTCACATTCTCCCCCCTTAAAGAAATTTCGTCCTCGAAATTCTTACTTGATGTACTGAACAGATCTGGGTACTGCTGTTGCATCTGATCTCGTCTCTCCCAAGTAGCTTCCTCGATACCGTGATGCTTCCACAACACCTTAACCATCGGAATCTTCTTCGACCTCAACTCTCGTTCCATCTGATCAAGAATACAAATCGGACGCTCGTCATAAGTCAGATTCTCACGAAGCTATAACGGCTCTGGCTCAAGAATATGAGAAGGATCCGGATTATATTTTCGCAAATTAGACACGTGAAATACATCGTGGACATTAGAGAAGTTCTCCGGTAAAGCCAACCGATATGCCAACTTACCAACCCTGCCGGTAATCTCAAACGGCCCAACAAATCTCGGACTCAGCTTACCACCTTTACCATAACGAGCAAACCCCTTACGAGGAGACAATCTCAAGAAAACCTGATCTCCGACTGCAAACTCCAAGTCCCGACGACGCTTATCAGCATAACTCTTGAATCTACTCTGCGCTGTAAGCATTCTCTGCCTGATCAACTGAACATTCTCAATCTTCTCAAGAAGCTCTGGCATGATAGTCGGATCAATAGTCTTCATCTCCTCTACCTCGTCCCAATATAAAGGTGAACGACACTTACGACCGTAAAGAGCTGCGAAAGGTGCCATCCCAATAGTAGCTTGATAACTATTGTTATAGGCAAACTCGACAAGTGGTAGATGTTTCTCCCAGTTCTTCCCGAAGTCCAGAACATAAGCCCTAAGCATATCTTCCAGAATCTGAATAGTCCGCTCAGACTGACCGTCGGTCTGTGGATAATACGCGGTACTGAAGTTCAACTGAGTACCCAAGGTCTCCTAAAGTTTTTCCCACAAACGAGAAGTAAATCGAGGATCTCGATCTGAGACAATACTAGATGGAATCCTGTGAAGTCTAACAATCTGATCCAAATAAAGACCCGTTAACTTTGTAACCTCATCTCCCATCCTTATCGAAATAAAATGGGATGTCTTCGTCAAACGATCCACGACAACCCAAACTGCATCATTACCCATTGATGTTCTAGGCAAACCAGTGACGAAATCCATCGTAATATGCTCCCACTTCCACTCTGGTATAGCCAACGGTTGAAGTAATCCTGCAGGTCGTTGATGCTCGGCTTTCACTCTCTGACAAGTCAAACATCTAGATACAAATTGAGCAACCTCTCTCTTCATGTTATTCCACCAGTAATGTTGCTTCAAATCCCGATACATCTTGGTTCCACTGGGATGAATAGTATACTTAGAATTATGAGCTTCTTCTAGAATACCTCGCCTCAAGCCCGGTTCATCGGAAACACATACCCTATTCCGAAACCGAAGAATACCGTCCTTATGCAGTTTAAAGTCAGACTGATCATCTGTGATCTGATCCTTGATCTTCTGAAGTTTAACATCAAGTTGCTGAGCTTCTCTGATCTGAGACAATAATAAAGGCTGAATACGGAGATGTGAACACATCACCCCAACCTGAGTCAACTCCGGTTTCTAATAAGTGAATTCCTCAAGAATCTCCCATTTCTTGACAACTAAACAAGAGATACTCGCCTTACGACTAAGAGCATCTGCTACAACATTTGCCTTGCCAGGCAGATAATTGATAGAACAATTATAATCTCCAAGAAGCTCCATCCACCTCCACTGGCGCATATTCAACTCCTTCTGTGAAAATAAATACTTAAGACTCTTATGATCAGTGAAAATCTCGAACTTATTGCCCCAAAGATAATGACGCCACTTCTTCAGTGCGAAGACAACTACTGCCAACTCAAGATCATGAGTCGGATAATTCACCTCATAAGGCTTCAACTTCCTAGAAGCAAAAGCAATAACTCGGCTATTCTGCATAAGAACACATCTCAAGCCCTCCTTGGATGCATCGCTGTAAATAACCATATTATCGGTCCCCTCTGGTAGAGCAAGTACTGGAGTGGTAGTCAACCTCTTTTTCAACTCTTGAAACCCACTCTCACACTTCTCATCCCAAGTAAAGATAGTCCATTTCTGAGTCAACTTAGAAAGTAGCACATCAATCTTCGAGAAGTCCTTTACAAACCTACGATAATAACCCGCCAATCCAAGAAAGCTACGGACCTCAGAAACATTCTTTGGCCGTTTCCAAGATATCACCACTTCAATCTTAGTGGGATCTACAGATATACCGCTATGTGTAATCACGTGGCCAAGAAAAGATATGCGTTGCAGCCAAAATTCACATTTGCTGAACTTGGCAAACAACTGATGCTCCTGCAACTTCTGTAAGACAAGCCGTAGATGTTGCTCGTGCTCCGATTCAGATTTAGAATAGACCAAGATATCATCAGTAAAGATTACCACGAACTAGTCTAAATACGGCTGAAAAACCCGATGCATAAGATCTATGAATGCTGCCGGTGCATTAGTTAATCCAAAGGGCATAACAACAAACTCATAATGCCCGTACCAAGTCCTGAAGGCAGACTTCGGAACATCCTTCGTACGAATCCGAAGCTGATAATACCCATGCCTAAAATCAAATTTAGAGTAGACTTTGGCTCCCTGAAGTTGATCAAACAACTCGTCAATCAGTGGCAAAGGATATTTATTCTTGATGGTCACCTGATTCAAACCACGATAATTAATACACAATCTCAATGTACCATCCTTCTTCTTCACAAATAAAACAGGAGCTCCACAAGGTGAAGAACTCTGCTGAATGAATCCCTTCTCCAACAACTCCTGCAACTGAGTTTTCAACTCCTTCAACTCAGCTGGTGCCATTCGGTACGCTGATTTAGAAATAGGTTGAGTACCGGGAATAAGATTGATCACAAACTCCACATCTCTCTCTGGCGATAACCCTGGCAACTCCTCGGGAAATACACTGGGATATTCCCGAATAATTGGGACTTTCTCCAGCTGTAGCTTATCAGATGGCTTGTTGATCAAATAAGCTAGATATCCCGAACACCCCTTACTCACCAACTTAACAGCTTTAGTTGCTGAGATAACAAAGCTCGTCTTAGCACCCCGATTCCCTGCTACCTCTACTACTGGCTGATTTGGCAATCGAAACCGTACTACCTTGGTTCTACAGTTTAACTGGGCATCATACTTAGAAAGCCAATCCATACCCAAGATAACATCATACCCCCGGATAGGAAATAAGATAAGGTCCGAAGGAAAACTATGCCCCTTAACACGTATTTTACAATCCTTACATACTAAGCCAGTCACATACTTATCAGTCAAAGAGGTACTAATCTCAACCACATAAGGCAATCTTTCAGGTTGCACATTAACATGTTGCACACAAGCAGGAGTAATGAAAGAATGCGTAGCACCAGAATCAATCAACACTTTAACAAGTTGATCAAGTATAAGGAAGTTACCTTCCACCACTGCAGTCTCCTCAGGCATCTCCTCTAAATCAACTGCGTAGGCCCGAGCCTAAACCCGCTGCTGTTGAGGTGCACTGCCCGCAGGTCTACCCTGATAACCCTGGGTCACTGCCCGACCCTCAGTCCTTGAATATCTAGGGCAATCCCTCGCCCTGTGCTGATTGCTGCCGCATCCTAAACACGTCCCTGCCTTCACTCTGCAATCGGCCTCCACATGCCCCGTGCGCTTGCAGTGTGTACACTGCGGTAATGATGCACTGACACTGCCCCTGGAAGAACCAGAAGCTGAAGAAACAGCTGAACCAGCCTACTACTGAGGCCTTACAAAACTAGGCCTGTATTGACCCTGAGACTCGGCTGGCCTAAGCTGGGATTGAACCTAATATGACCCCTGCTGAAATTGAGGCCGATAATAACTCTGCTGACCCTGTGGCCTGAAAGAACCCTGCTGAGCTGGTGGCCTGTACACAACCTGCTGTACGGGAGGCCTATACATACCCTGTTGAAACTGCAATTGATACGGCCTCTTACTAGGCTGACTAGACACAAGCTGATCCCCCTTTCTCTTTTCTAACCTAGAAGCTGCATCAAAGGCCTCAGTGAATATATCATATCGATTCAGAGCCATTGCATCCTAAATCTCAGGCCTCAACCCCAACATAAATCTACGAGTCCTCTGCTCCTCATCAGCCACATACTCCGGTGCATACCGGGACAATCGAGTAAAGGTGGCCTCATACTGAGCCACTGAGGCATCCCCCTGAACCAGAGACAGAAACTCAGCCTCTCTCCTCTCCCGTGCAATCCTCAGGAAATACTTCTCCCGAAAAGATCTCAAGAAGGTATCCCAAGCATAAGGAACACCCCGAGTCTCCCAGCTAGCTCTCACTGTGCGCCACCATTCCTCTACATCATCATCGAATAAGTACACGGCAAAGGTAACCTTCCGCTCATCGGTGTAATCAAGAGGATCATAAATCTTCTCCACCTTATTAATCCACGCTTCAGCCTTCCGATCATCGGGTTCCCCCTAAAATCTAGGTGGATGATATCCTAAGAACTCTTTCAGGGTACCACGCCCGTGGTTTCCACCCTGCACATTCAATAGCTGAGCCTACAAAGCTTGAGTTTGGGCAGCCTGCCTTGCTAACAACTATGCCTGACCGGCCACTAACTCAGCAATCCTATCCATAGCTGCCCCCAAACGATCATCACCCCTATCACGGCCCGGTGCCGCATTACCAGGAGTCTCATCTACTACCTCGGGCCTACCTCTGGTCCTTGGTCTACCGGCCATTCTACTAATCAAAGAGTTAGCACAAGTTATAGCACGTAAACATGTTATAAACAACTATTAACACATAAACAACAAACTCATATAAAACACATAAACAAATTGATCACATAATCACATAATCACTAAATCACATAATCACTTAATCTTTAATCATATTAATACATAATTCATTTTTCTTTCTTTTTATACATACTTTCATCCTAAGACCATTACCCACATTCCGAGAATACCCCGGCTGACAACAAAACATGCGCTCTGATACTACCTAAATGTCACGCCCCAACTCAACCCCTCCTATAATCAGTCAGGACGCAACAAAATTTCGGCAGTATAACGACAGTAAATAGGATACCGATGCTCTAATCCAACCTCACTAGAACATCATACATCAACTCCATAAACCATACAACAAACAACTCCTCAATAAAATAACGACATACATCATAACCATATTACACCATAATCATTCTTTGTTATACGCCTCCGTTCCAACATAATACATGAACCTTATTATACATTACAAAAATATATTAAACCAATCTAGCAACCTAATCATAAATAAAAGAAGGCTACTAAGTTAGCATCATTTAGATCATCATCTTTTCAACATCTTTTACCTTATGAACTACAAAGCATATAAAAGACAGCTAGGTTAATATACAAGATAGTAAAACAATACAACATCAAGGATAAGAATTCGAAACATAAGACTCATCCACGTAAGGCACATTTTCCTCTTCAGGAGGCACGTACCCGTAGTCCTGCTCTATAACACCTGTAACCATGCAATAATAGAGAGTGAGCTTATATAAAATAAGCTTAGTGAGGATCCGATAGATCTCGAACAGTATTTACTATACTCCTTAGAAATGATCATTTGAGCAAGTAAACACACAATAACATCAATAATACTATCATCACATAAACTATAATGACCATTCAATAAAGGATACACTAGTTGGTGTAGCTCCAAACGCCATCACGATCATAACAGCCTTCTTGTGACTCCCATAAACTCACGCACCCGAGGTACCTCAATAACCTCTCCCTCCATGACACCTCTGTCATGCGAGCTGGAGGTAGTCTCTGGTAGTCATGCCGTTATCAACCCGACAGCCTGATGTTGCCCGAGAGGTGGCACACACATACCAAAGACTCAGCAATAATAATAAACATCAATCATTCACAGGAGGACAACCTTTTCCGTTGACTATCTCCCGGTTCATCAATCATCAATCAATAATCCATCAATAATCATATTATCATCATAACAACATCAATAATCAATTTAACAACAAATAACTAAGTTAGATGACAAAGTAGGCCATCCAACCGAACATGCATTAAACACACAATCAAACCCTAGTTTACCCATCATCAACTCACAATTCAATCACTCAAACCACACCCAATCAACTAAAGGCATAATTTAACATTTTAAAGAAAGACAACCTAAACTTCAAATATTCATATCTTACATTCTACTAATCCAAACCACTCCAAATCAGTTTCTATCACTCACCCAATCAATCAACTACATTAGCCATCTCGGAAACCAACCAAAACACATCCAAATCATGCCCAACAACCCTAAAACCCTAATGCGTCATGGCTGAAATTTCTGGACTTTCACACGGACATCACAATCAAAAATTCGGCATTACAACGGCGCTACCACGTAATTATCAAACTTTTAGAAATCGACGGCAATCGATTTCAACCAATACAACTCAAGATAATCAAGAAATGGCAAATAACTCAACTTTAAATACCCGAAAATAAATAATTATGCTACAACTGTTCAAATCTCGTAAGATTACATATAAATGATCCCTAGATGCATGGAGCAATAATCTAATATCAAATTAACATTTTAACGGTTCAATAATCAATTCTACGCAAAAACATAAAAGATGAGTTTTGAGATCTAGAATTTTTCTCTCACCTTTGATGTGTTTTGAAGCTAGAAATATGCTCAATGGATGCTCAAAAGGTGGAATCAAGCTTTGGTTGAGGAAGATTGGCCTTTAATTGCAACTTTTAATGAAAATTTTGCTTTGAAAAAATGTTGAAAACCCTTGGTTTTTCTCCTATGGCCTCTCGGCCATGTGTGTGAAATTGAGGATGTTTTTGTGCTTTGTTGGTAGGTGTTGATGATATATGCATAAAGGTCAACATTTAAAAATAGTCAAAGTTAGTTTAATTTAGTCTTTTAATTGTATTTTTAGTCTTTTAATTCATTTCTTGAGTATTTCTTGCTCAACTATTAAATTAACACTTAAACTATCTCAAATAATTTATTTCTAGGTGACAAGAAGTTTTACATCCAAACAATTCTACCCGAGTCGACTTAAAACTAGATTTTCGCAAAAGTCGGTGTAAAAATCCTAATAAATTCCTATGCCGATTTAAAAACCGATTTCATCAAACACAGGTCTATTAAAGTCCGAGGACTAGGTCTAGAAGGGTTAAAAAGACCAGTTTCAAAATTTTAGCGGACGTGTTTCAAAAATACTATTCACTAAAAGTCGACGATAAAATTTCTGACTCCGTTTTTTATGAAAATTTCATGAATGCACATTTAGCATGTTCTAGGAGTATTAATATCAAAATTATCACATTCTAAGTCATATAGCACATAGACAGGTCAATTCACGCAAAACGAGAATAAACATGCAAAACGAGACAGGATAAAAAAGTGGGGTTTCACAGCTTTGCGCTTCAAAAACAAGTTATCCTAAAGGGATACGATATCAATACTATTTGATTAGCTTTATTTTACATATACACGATAATACTCATGTATTGAAGGGATATATAAAACCTATTTGACAATATAATGTTCTAAAAATATAAGTTAAAACTTGATCTGAATACTTTGACTTAAATTCAAAAAGTTGACTCATCCATTTAGTTACATGAATTCTTTAGAGACATGTCTTTTAAGCTCAATAATAATTCATTGATATGGATTGAGATTGAAATAGAAACTTATTATGCTTGCATACAAGTAACCAACATGTGCATTGATCTACAAGTGCAAAGATGTAACTTTGTTCTAATAATGTATGATGCTTCATATATTATTTTATCTAGTACTTGCATATAATTGTTTTTTTTTTTTGTGTTTACATTTTTCTCACCAAAGATATATGATGTTTTACAAATACTATATGCAAATATATACTACATTAACAATTTAATGGTCCTTACCAAATAATTTGGATAATATTACAACCACACGCTATAGATTCATTAATTCTCTTAGATCAAGTGCATTAGCATAACACCAATGCATAATATGCTATCTTTACCTTTAACATAATGTCTTTTCTCTTATTATGTAGTATATTTTTCTTTTCAAATGTCCCATTTCATATTTATTTTTCTAAATAATTTCTCCATATTCAATTATTTGTTTTTGATTTTGAAGATATATGGATATTTATAAAAAAAAATAATTAAATATTCTAGAAGAACTTATATATCTTGACTTGTAGATCTAATTGGAGGTTCTTGAAGAGTCTATATAATATTTTCCAACGAAACATAATTATTAATAGCCAATGATTTTTTTCTAGTAGACCATAAGTAATATACTAAATTTTAGAGATATATGTCATAATGTTGAGACCATTAATAAATTAAATACAAAATATCTAACCATTACATCACTTATATCTGGCAAGAAATATGTAGTAAAAGTAAAAGTTGTCAACATTATCATTTGAGTTATATTTATATTGATTAACAAGAAGCTATTTGATCCAAATATTTTTTTTTATTTTTTTGCATGATCATTGAAGTCATATGGGTGCAATAGTAATCAGAAAAATTGTTGAAAATTCATATGGATACCCATTAAAGAACTGTTTCTTTATCAAGTGGATTTTGTTGCTTTTGCTAAATGGAAATAGTTCCTATGCCATCTCCAAATAAAATTGATATTGAATTGTTTGTTTTATATATATATATATATATATATATATATATATATATATGGCTATTAATGGCAAATAATCATAGGATGGAGGATGGGGTGTGAATTAAGATTATAGCAATCAGTTACTATTTGAAATTTATACTACCCCTAGTAAAATGGTCAAAGGCAGCACAAACAATTTTAGTGCACAACTTGAAAATGTAAAACGAGTAAGGAGGAAGAAACTAAACTCGGTATTTTGAAGTGATTCGACAAGACTACTCTACAATCTAAGGTTTTTCCCCTTAAGATTTCATGCAAACTCCACTATAGTGATGCTTCTTCAAATGCTAGTGAAACACAAACCAACTTACAACAATATTTTGATCACACAAAGGATTAACAAAGTTTTTTCGTATATAGGTAAGATTTCAAGACTTACTTCTTCTAGCCTTTGAATTCACAAGGGACAATGTAATGTAATCTCTTCACTTATAGGATTTTTCCACATACTCTCTCTTCATAAGGATTCTCTTAATACTATGTCAGAGCCCCAAGTGTCTACAAAGTACAATGATATATATATATATATATATATATATATATATATATATATATAACTCCCAGGAATGACCAGATAACAGAAGCCATAACAGAAAGCGGAATAAACATGAATTATATGGTATAAGAGCCATGATAACTAGGTTGTTAGTTTTGTCCAACTTACCTGTATCGACAACTTACCTTTGCCGCGATAGGTCGTGATAGGGTTAGGGAGTAAGTAAGACCCGAGGAAGGGCAGTGGGCTCCAGGTTTCCCTTGTAGGCGTCGTTGGCTCGAAGATAGTAAGTCGGTTCGCAGATAGTAAGGGCAGGACTAGTAACACAGTTGTAATGGCATCTAGTAGCAGTAATGCGTCAGTAGGATCAGATAACAATACTATAGCAAAAACAGAACAGACATGGACAGTAGGAGAGTTAAGTAATTGGAAGCCTCCTAAGATGAAAATAGAAGAGATTTACAGAAAAAGTCATTTCGACTTTAGATCTCTACTTAGTATTAAATGTAAGGAAGTTGTTGTGCCACTGACCAGTGACCAGCAGAGTATCAGACTTTTCTCCCATAAAAGTATAGACAAAGCCATTAGAAACGGCTATAGGTTTCTACATATTGGCCATGTGCAAGTCGCACTTAAGCCTTTAATCAGAGAAGGACTAGATACCAGTGTATATCTAGCTCTTAGAGATTGTAGGTTACTCAGATACAATGATTCACTACTAGGTTTAGTAGAAACGAGTCTTTGTAATGGACCTATTTTCTTTAATTGTTTTCCAGATCATACCATATCGCTTACATGTCCTCATATCATGAAAGCTTTACAGTTAGATATTAAGACGCATAACTATTATGTTGATTGTGGTACACATGCATATGAAGTTATTTATCGTCTTAATTATAAGTTAATGACAACAGGATTAAATCCTAGATCTATAACTAGACATCGTCCTAAAGGAGAAACTATTCTTTGGAACATGGATAGAAACAGATCAATAGTTAACATACCCAGAACAATCATGTGGAATGAAGTTTCACTTCCAGATAGGTGGGACATTGAAAATGCCACTAAACCAGTTGTTCAGGACCAGAACGTCCAGAACTCCAGAATAGAACAAATCATCCAGTACGATGATGGTACTGTTTCCATTAAGATAGATAGAGGAAATAGAGGATCAGTCTTATCCCGATCAGCCTCTAGTATCTCTAGAATCAGTATTTCAGACCCTACCCCAGGATTTGTTGATCTTTCTTCAACACATAGAACCCAGACTCAATCTGTTCCCATAGGAATCAGAATTGAATAACAAACTGCTCGTCCAGTCTCTCCAGAATTTGAGCCAGCAGATACATCATCTGTTGACTTCAATCCTTCACCTTCAGACTTCGGCGTCAATGTTTTATCAGAAATCTTTGAACGAGATATTCAGGGATTAAAAGATTAATTCATGTCAGAAGAAAATAAACAGATAAGAGAATGGTATTTTGAGAACCATAACAATGATCAATTAGCAGAATTAAAAAGCCAACGGCTCCAGTATCTGCAACTTGTTAGGTTAAATGTGCCATTTTTTATGTGGTTCAGACATAGGAATAAGCCAATGAACATTAATGTTCTTACTGCAAGAACAAGAAAATGGAATTTGCCTGATTCCACAAAAGTCATTGAATCGGAGCACCCTTCGTTTCAACATACACAGCTTCCTATATCAGAAGGAACTGTAGATCTTAAACCAGTTATTGTTTCAGATAAACCAGAACTAAAAGACATAGTTCAACAGAATAATTGGACTAATCTTTTAGTTGTTACATTACAAAAACATATTCAGAATATCGAAGATATTCTTGAAAAACAGAATAATATCCCATTTACTCCAGTTAAAACTGATGAATCAAAACAAAAGTCAACTGAACAGACCTCTGTTGCATTGACAAAACCATTTGATTCACTAAAATTAACCAGTTCTAAGGTTAAACCAGAATCTCCGATCAAGGTTTTACCTTTTAAAATATCAAAATATATTCCAAAATTGGAATCTACAGAAGAGAAGAATACCAAACTTCTCCAGGAACTGATTTCCAGAACCAAGAAATCAGAACCTTCATCCAGCCAATTGGCACTCCAAACATTAAGAAAATCAGACAGTAATTCTGATTACGATTCCTCATCTTCACAGAATTCCGGGAGGGATAAAGTTATCCATCTCAATAGAATTTCTTTCCCAGATACAAAGAATTTCTATCCTAGACCTTCACCTCCAGATCTTCAAATTGAAGAATCACATACCCAAAGATCTTTCTCAGGATCTCAGATCTATGAATGGAACATAGATGGGATGTCAGAATATCAGATTCTCAATGTTACCAAACAGATGATCATAATCGGTAACATTTACAAACAAGCTGTTACTGAGAGAGCAGCAACTAGAAACATCATTCTTGGCTTCAATGGACAGCTAAAAGGATGGTGGGATGACCACCTCAGTGAAGCTACCAAAGAAGGCATACTCAACATGGTGAAAACCAATGAGAATGGAGAACCTGTTCTCAACCAGAATGGTCAGACAGAGTCATGTGCTCTTTTTGCCTTAGTCTTCGATATCACCTACCATTTCATAGGTGATCCTACAGTTTATCAGGAAAGAACATCTGAAATCCTTCAGAATCTCAGATGTAGAACACTCCAAGACTTCCGATGGTATAAGGACGTCTTCCTCAGTAAACTATACCAAAGATCTGACAACAATGCCAGTTATTGGAATGAGAGATTCCTTTGTGGATTTCCAAAATTGTTTGCTCAGCAAGTGAGAGATTCTCTCTCGACAGAATATCCCAGTTTAGACTATGATCTTATGACCTATGGTGATATCATATCCCATATTAATAAGACAGCTTTGAAGATTTGCACTGATCTTCGACTCAAAGCACAACTAAAGAAACAATCTAACAGAAAAGAATTAGGAAATTGGTGTGAACAGTATGGTATGGAAAGAGTCAAACCACCCCATACTCAGAAAACACATAAATCCAGAATTTCCGCCAGAAAATATAAAAGTCACTTCAAGTCCATTGGACAGAAGTATAACCAGAAGTATGGCAACAAACCATACACCTCTCATAAGAAGAAACACTACCAGAGGTTTCCACAAAGAAATTGGAAATATCAACAAAAAGATATTAAAAAAGAACAGAAAACCACAGGATGTTTCAAATGTGGATTGTCAGGACGTTTTGCAAAAGATTGTAGAATCAGATCATTAATTCAATCACTTGAATTAGATGAAGCAACAAAGAGCAAAATAATCCAGTCCATAGATGATCTTGAATCATCATCCAGTTCTTCTTCAGATTACTCTGATAAAGAGAATATTAATCAGATTGGAACAGACAATTACTATTCTAGCAGTTCTTCCAATTCCATCCAGGAATGTGCGTGCCCCAGCAAAGGAGCATGTTTCTGTCAGAAAGGATTAAATGTCCTTACAGATTCTCATGGTCTTATGATCGATATGATCTGTAAGATCAATGACCCAGAAGAAAAGCAAGCTTATCTTCTCAGACTCAAAGACATTATGGATCAGAAAGAGGAGGAAAAACCTCAATCCACTCCTATCCAGAATAACGTCAAGAATACTAACTATTCTGATGTTCTCAGTTACTTCCAGAAGAGAAAAACCCAACCAATAGGTATCTCTGATCTCCAGCATGAGATTAAACTGTTAAAAACAGAAATTCAGCAACTCAGACAAGAGTATAGACAAGAGATTTGTGATATCAGATTAGATCATGAACATCTCCAACAAGATGTCCAACTCTTACAGATAGAATCTTTAGAACATCAAGAACATCTTTCCCAGAACGATGAACTTGATAAGTAGAACCAGATTGCTTCAGGCAAGTTAACAGAAGGAGCTAGTACCTCCAAACCAACAGAAGATTATCTCAATCTTCTGAACAGAATCACTTACCAGAAATGGTATGTTCAGTTAACCATCAAGGTTGATGATTTCATTTTTGAAACCATTGCCTTATTAGACTCAGGTGCAGATATGAACTGTATCCAAGAAGGTCTAATTCCTTCCAGATATTTCGAGAAAACTAGAGAAAAGCTTTCCACAGCTGACTCTACCAGACTTCACATTCAATACAAATTGCCTAATGCACATGTGTGCAATCAAGGTATTTGTTTTCCTACCAGCTTTGTGCTGATAAAACAGTTAAATTCCCAAGTCATTCTCGGGAATCCATTCCTTCAACAGTTATTTCCTATGACTGTTATAGAACAGGGTATATTTACCAAAGTGTTAGGTAAACCTATCCTCTTTGAGTTTTATTTCCCTTCACAGCGAATAGATATTAACTCAATCCAACAGAAAGAAAACCAAATCAGTTTTCTTAAACAAGATATCAAAACCCTCAGAATTGATGAACAGATTGCTAAACAGCAAAAGATCATCAATGATTTCCACATCAAACTTGAAAAAGAAGTTTGTTCAGATCTTCCTACGGCCTTTTGGGTTCGTAAGAAACATTCTGTCTCTCTCCCATATGAGAAATACTTTTCAGAACAGAATATTCCTACCAGGGCTCGGCCCATTCAGATGAATCAGAAATATCTTACTCTTTGTAAGAAAGAGATCCAGAGTTTATTAGATAAAAAGTTAATCCGACCCAGTAAAAGTCCATGGTCGTGTGCAGCCTTTTATGTTAATAAACATGCAGAGCAGGAACGAGGAGTCCCTCGTTTAGTCATCAATTATAAACCCTTAAACAAGGTCTTACAATGGATCAGATATCCATTACCCAACAAGAATGATCTCCTTAAGAGATTAAACCAGGCCCATGTCTTCAGTAAATTTGACATGAAATCAGGATTTTGGCAAATCCAAGTCATTGAATCAGAAAGGTATAAGACAGCATTCACCGTTCCATTTGGACAATATGAGTGGAATGTTATGCCTTTTGGGCTCAAGAATGCACCTTCAGAATTCCAGAATATCATGAATCAGATATTTAATCAGTATACAGATTTTACAATTGTTTACATTGATGATGTGTTAGTTTTCAGTAATGACATTCATCAGCATTGGAAACATTTGCATATTTTCTTTAGAGTCATTAAAGAAAACGGTCTTGTGGTTTCTGCACCCAAGATTAGACTTTTTCAGACCAAAATTAGGTTTCTTGGTAATATGATTTCTTTCGGGAAAATCACTCCAATCCAAAGAACACTTGATTTTGCAGAAAAATTCCCAGACATTCTGCGTGAGAAAACACAGTTGCAAAGATTCTTAGGATCTTTAAACTATGTTGCAGATTTCTATCCTAGCATTCGTCATTTATGTAAACCTCTTTTTGAACGTCTTAAAAAGAATCCTCCAGCTTGGACTGATGTCCATACCAACGCTGTTAAGGAAATTAAGCGTCAAGTCAGAGTTTTACCAGTTTTGACTTTATGTCAACCAGATACTCCAAAAATAGTTCAGACAGATGCTTCTGAATTAGGATTTGGTGGTATACTTATACAGATTTTAGAAGGAAAAGAACACATTGTTCGTTTCCATTCAGGAACTTGGGATAAAGCCCAACAGAACTATTCAACAGTTAAAAAAGAAATTTTGTCCATTGTTAAATGCATATCAAAATTTCAAGATGACTTGTTGAACCAGAAATTCTTAGTTCGTGTTGACTGCAAGTCAGCAAAAGATGTGCTTACTAAGGATGTTAAAAACATTGCATCAAAACAGATATTTGCCAGATGGCAGGCAATCCTGTCAATTTTTGCTTTACATATTCAGTATACCAACGGAGAGGATAATTCCATTGTTAATTTCCTAACGAGAGAGTTTCTAACAGGCCACGTGCCTATCACATAGGATTCATTCGGGAATACCTTTTCATTTTGTTTTCTTTTACAGGTCACAGAAGCGGACACCAAGGATCAAATTAGTTGATTCAGATGGATTGTTTCAAGTCCACCGCAATTAAGTAGATTGAAACACAGTTTCAGATCCAGAAGCGAAATTGATAATTGTTTCAATTCCGTAATTCTTTCTATATATTGTTGCTAACCATTCTGCAGGATCATCGAACTCCTCGCAATTAGCAATGGCACCTAGGAAAGATAAAGGAAAAGCTAAAGCATTAGATATTGCATCTTATGCCCAGAAAGCTAGAACTTCAGCAGCATCCCCAGTCCAATCTTCAACTCCAGTAAAGATTGAAGATAAACAGATAACCTATACACCATTTTCTACCCAGTCACCCCTAGGTAGAAACCTCACAGTTTTGGGGACAGTTAACCCTCAAAAATAGTTAACAGATGTTCGTGCAGGTTTTGCAGGTACATCGTCTTCTCAGACGACAGTCAGTAACAGGTTTCAACTGCTTGTTACTAAGAAAAAGACAGTAACCCAAGAACCAAAACAACCTCAACCTCAGTTACCATCACCCACATACATATACAAGAATGTATTCGATCAGATTCTTGTAACATAACCTTTCCATTTCAAACAGAACCCCAACATGACACCCGATGAGTTTGCTAGGGCATTCCTTCACCCTCATTCAAACTACATCCCAGAAAACACCTATAAAGACCAGAAATTTTATGAGACAATTCTCATAAAAACAGAATCCATTGAGTTTGTTGCAGATGACAAAAACAAACCTCCAGGCCAGTATAGCCATGTCAAGGCTAAACTCCAGAAAGTGATCACCCTTGATCAATGGGGACAACCCCCACAGAAAACCAAACAGATCCCAGAGGACATTCCTCTCAAGGACTACAACTATTATGACTACATTCAGGCGTGGTTCAGACCTTTCAATCGCCAGAATGACAATCATGATATGTCATGGTTCTTCCTTTTCACCAAGACATTCCCATTAGAAGTTCCAAATTGGTTCATCCAGTGGTGGGCATCTTTTGGTCCAATCCCAGACATTTTACCAGAACCAGTCCTAGAAGGATTCCAGTATTTCACAGAACATTGGAAGACACCAGCTCAGTTAGAGTATCTTCCTCCATTTTTTGTGTTTTACAGAATCTTCTTTGTAACATGGATTTTCATATCAGAATTCGCGTACAAACATGTTTCTTTCAGAAATCAGCAAGACATCTTAGTTTTCGGAAGAGCTCACTCAGTCATGTGGTGGAAGAAGATGAACAATGCTTCGTGTTCAACACCAAAGGTCCAATCATGGCTCGAGACCAACCAGAAACAGAAAAAAGATATTCAACCAGAACAGCAGGAATTTCTTTCATTCAAGAACTTCCTTACTACACAGTTAGCAGCGGCCACCAGTTATGACGAAGTCAAGGCCATCATGCTACAATTAGAAGAATTAGAAAATGCTTCAGATCAAGCATCAATATCAACAGATCATGCCGATGACAACGAAGATGACTGTTACGGCATTTTTACTCCTCTATGAGTATAAACTGGATGTATACTCCTCTATGAGTATAAACTGGATGTATACTCCTCTATGAGTATAAACTAGATGTATACTCCACTATGAGTATAAACTGGAAACAGACAGTAGTATAGAAACAGATGTAATACTCCTCTATGAGTATAAACTGGATGTATACTCCTCTATGAGTATAAACTGGAACTATTGAGTTTTCCGGTGTTCTCTCCAAAAACACAGGACACATGAGTTTCCTAATGTTCTCTAAAAACATTGGACAGATAGGGTTTTGTTCTTCTAAGTTCCCTTCAAAAACTAGGATGAAACGGTAAGACTTCCCCTCTCTGAAGTCATATGGTTTCTGAAGAGTTCCATGAAACTTCAGCTAGTCCGGGTCAAACGGCAACCGGTAAAGACATCTCAAGTCCGTTGATGGGTGTGGCTTTCCCAAAAAGCCAAAGGAAATTTAAAAACTTGTGTATCTTCTAGCCTGTATTTATTTTGTATTTTGCTTAGTCAACTTACCTTTAGCCAACTTACCTTTAGCAAACCTATTTCAACAACCATGTAAGGTCACGGCGTTGAGGAGCAGAGGGCGTAAGACTCCGTGTTGGCCATGTGGCGGTTTGGTGAGAGATAGTTAGGCTTCGAAGATAGTAAGGCTTCGAAGATAGTAAGACTAAGTACGATACAGGGTAGATTATAGGGAAAATAGACTAGTTTATTTATTTTCTTTGTATTAGTGGGAAATACACTTCGATCAAGTGTACTTGTATGTATTTTTTACCACTTGTTTGTTAATTCCAGACTGAAGAAGTTACAGTATCTTCAGAACAGAACCAGTCAGATTCAAAGACGATGAAGAAGATGGATCTACAGTCAAGATTCCACCTTCAGACAACATTATCACAAGACGACAAAATTACTTTCGGTCACAGTGAAAGTAATCCAGTCAAAAGACAGAATCATCAAGTCACGACAAGAGATCTTTCGGCCACAGTAAAAGGCAGACATGATCATCAAGTCACGACAAAACAAGATTCGGCCACAGTAAAAGCCGACCACTATTCATGAATAGTAAAATCACTTTTTACTATTCACTTTAGGAAAAGTTACTTTTGACTTTTTCTTTTCACATTTCACTTTTCTTTTTTCCAGATTCGATATCCTATATTAGACAGAGTCTGTCTCATTCTCATAGGATCCGAATTTTCTTTCTTTAAAAAATTTTTACATTCAATTCGGTATCACTCTTTGAACATTGTACTCCTGTACAACCAACAGTGTAACAGTACTTCCATTTACAGTTAATAACAAGTAAGAGACCTTGTCTCCTCTTTTCTTCATCTTTTCTGCAATTCAATTATTTACCTGTCTATAATTCATGTTTATTCCGCTTTCTGTTATGGCTTCTGTTATCTGGTCATTCCTGGAAGTTATCTGCATATATATATATATATAAAGGTTATACAATAAAATATCCTTAATGAGTAGATATACAAATGAAAGATCTTTGATTGCTCAATAGATTTACAAATGTAATCTCAAGATTAGTGTTAATTGAGTGTAAGAATATGAGCATGATGTTTATACCCAATATAGATTAATAGAAAGTGAGTAAAGAAGTTGTTTTTCTGGAAGAGTGAATTGGGTTTTTATTAAAATATCTCCAACATTCAAATAATGGCTAGTTTTTTAAATTTACACTCATCTGGTCGAGTGGTGTCTCATCCAAATGTCAAGAAAAATTCTAAATTTTTCCAGAATAGAGTATTCGGTCGAGAGGTTCAGTCGAGTACTTCTCGTTCGATAGATTTGGTCAAGAGATCCAATCGAGTGCTCTTATCCGGATCAAATTTTCCATTCTCTAGAACGTTTGGATAGTATGATCCAATCAAGTTAACTCATTCAGGTCTATCATTTAGATGTTCAAATTTGTGCAGAAATTTGTCTAGTACGTTTTGCAATCAAGTCTTTTGAAGATATGGATTTTTAAACTCTGAAAGATCTTTTCTTCAAAAGATTTTCAAACCCATTTCAACTTCTTTTAAATCAACTTGATGTTTTGAACATCACTCTATCATTTTGGAATCATTTCAAACATTTAAAAAACCAATACCATTTTAAACATGAGCAATCTAAGGTAAATGACAAATAAAAGGCCGCTACCGCTTATGTGGCTAGTTCTCCATCTTTATCAAACCACGTCATCTTGAATATCTTCACTCTTTGCTTCTTCATACTTGTGGTGTTTGTTTTCTCATTTGTTCTTGCATTTTCATTTGTGTAATCACTACTGTTTCTTTTTCATGCAAGACTTATTCAATGCTATTCCCACAAGTATTTTAACTGAAATTGATATTACATCTTGTTCATGAGTTAAAGTATACATGAAATACATTTAAAACTAAAATCATATATAGTTATATTAAAATCTAAGTTTTTTATCATCAAAATTATGATTTAGGCATTTTGCCAAAAATGAAATTAAATTGCAAAATATTTTATTAAATTACATACAACAATTTGGTAGGGTCATTGATCATATGCTAGCTCAGTTCTACTTGGATTAAGACACTCAAGATAATCTTACTATTCTCTCCCTATATTTCTCTTTATTCTCTTTTAATTACTTTATTGCTTTTTTCTTTATGAATTCGTTATTATTGAAAATGTGTGTTGATGATTGATATCTACAACTCATTTAGAGTTTAACTCATGTATTTACAATAGGAATATGATTTGAGAGAGCTTGGAGAACAAAACTTTGGCACAACTTGAAGATCAAGCATTTGTTAGATGAAATATTCGTGCATCAATCATTTAAACAAAGATTTCACTGAAGCGATAAGTCGTGAATGTATCAATGGTTTGATCCCTTAATACTAAAAATAATATATATCGTTTTGTGCTTGAGAAGATAACAAAAGAATTATATTTCAATGTAATGGTGTATTAATATATCTTTCAAATTAATTCAGCTGGATATTACATTCTCTGTTATTTTATTAGTAAGATATAGTTCTATAATGGTAGAAAAGCGATTGAACAGTATCAACCATATATTTCATTATTTGCATGGTACATCAAATATGAGATCATTACATTTAAGATATTCATAAATCAAATTTAATTGAGTAAGAAAAATGATGAGTATTTATTGGACTTATTATAAGCAACATATTTATTCACATATGGTGTTATTCTATATATTGATGGTCTTTAAAACCAACTATTATTGCCACTTACTCAAAGTATGCCGATACATGTTTACTTCATAAGAAAATGAGACTACATGTATTGCTCAAGTATAAGGAGGTGATCATACTAAAGATGGTAGAACCAAGCATATCGGTCCAAAGTTTTTTTTTTTTTTTTCACACAAGGTCACAAAGAAAAGTGAAATATATATTTATCAAAATTTCTCAAGTGAGAATCTAGCACGTGTGTTCAAAGACATTGCTTACAATAACATTTGAAAATCTAGCTTACAGGATTGACATTTGTCAACTCAGAAATCATTTGTGATATGCTGACATGAGGGTGACGAATACGAACTCTAATCCTTTTTCCTTTACTAGGATTTATCAATAGAGTTTTTAACGAGCCAGTTAGAAGTGTATACTTTGTGGTTCATGATTATCCAAATTCCTATGAAAATAGTGTTAGGCAGAATCTTATATTCCAAGTCAAAACAAAGTCTAAGTACAAGCAACTGTTGGGATACATGCCTCCAATCAATTGTATTTTGGAAAATTGGATAGTGCATTATTTATTTATTATTTGTATAATGCATGCAGTTTATTTAATTATTGATGTAATTAAATTAATTAAATAGAAGTCCTTAGATAGTATTTATAGATTATATCATTTGGAGTAAGGATATGAGTGACAGAATCTATATTTGTAAATATGTTCCAAAAAATTATCCCTAATCGTAAGATAAA
Organism: Ehretia macrophylla; assembly: GCA_037974665.1. NCBI lineage: Eukaryota > Viridiplantae > Streptophyta > Magnoliopsida > Boraginales > Ehretiaceae > Ehretia > Ehretia macrophylla. The sequence goes on from CM075764.1 coordinate 84,740,399, forward strand.
TTTATTGGGCGTTAGTTTATCCATAAAGATTAGATTACAGTCTGCCAACCAAATCATATGAGATATTGATTTGGGCAATTAGTCTTATATCATTGTAATAGATGTATAAATATTTATTGGAGAATAAGTGACTGGACATGACTGTTAATACAACGAATTACATAGGTTAGTCAATGGTTCGTTGTATAATGTAATAATGCAATTAATCCTTAGACCTAAAACACCACGGTTATCTCATAATTAGGAATACCATAATTTGCTTGTGTAATTAAGCTAATCCTAATTATGGATTAAACAATGTATTTATTAGTTACGATCTATTCCTCATGGAGATAGGTATGTGTAGTTAGAAATCCTTGACTAAGGTTAAATAGTGAAAGTCGTTCTACGGATTATTCATAAGTTACTGATTAAATAGATTTTGGCATATGATTGAGTAATAGAGTTTGACAACCATATTCATGACTCTGGCTTAATCGGGATGTCTAGACAGAAGGATTTGATTGCATGAAAATTACTTAGAAAAGGTTCATATACTTGCACTTCATTATTAATTGGGTAATCAAGATCTACTGCTAAGTGTCACTCGCGATTTACTAATTAATTAGAAAATGGTTCTAATTAAATATTAATTAGATTAATAATTTGCTCCCAATTAATTATGAATCCGAGAGATCACACACAAAAGAGATGAACAAATTAATTGGATTAGAGAAAATATTAAATTAATTTTAGGATTGTTCTAATATTAATTTAATGGACTTACAGTAATTAGATATTTGATCTGGTTATTGTAGAGTCCAAGTTTAGTCATTTTAGACTGGCCCATATATGACTATTGGTCATAAGGAGCTCCTATATAAAGGAATGTTCTGACACAAAAAAATAGCTAGCACACAATTCTCTGTTAGATGCAAAATATCAGAGGTTTTCTTTAAAAGCTTTAGTGGGGCTAGATCCGATTAGTTGCGTGAATCTCGTGTAGATTACTCTTGGAGACTTTACGCGTAGGAAGCTCGTCTCAAAATCTACCATTGTTTTGTACTTAGAGGTAATCCTAAACTATGCGTTAAATTTAATTAGATTAAATTTATTATATGTTTTGAATCTGCGTCAATAACCATAAACAGATACATAAAATTTATTCCACTACGTAACTAAATTTTTTTAATTATCATGTATATTTTTCAACAATAGTATCAGAGTTACCCTTCATATTTATTATGTGATTTAACGTTTATGACACAATTGTTCATGTCTATTGTATCGTCAATTAAAGTTATTTACTTTCATGTCTAGATTATTAATTTGTAGCCCTTTTATCTTCCCACGTGAAAAATGAGTTTTTTTTATGAGTAATTGTTGAATAGATAAACATGACTTGGAACATGATACTTGCAAATGTTTTTTTATTTTATTTTTTCGGATACTTGCAAATGTTGCAATGAGAGAAAATGAGGGATCTTTGCAGTTCCACGTGGAACCAATCTTAGTCGGATTATGAGCACGAACTTTGACACTATTCAAAGTAAATACAATTAGATGGTGTAGTAACCATTCAAACGTAACAAGAAAGATAGAAAATGACAAATTGAAAGACCTAAACAACATCAAACTCTCGTGTTACGTTCGTTAATAATCATAGCATTATATTTAAAATTAATTGGTATTTGGAGTACTTTTTATAAGATAGTTTTAAAATTTATGATTGAATAAGACTACGCATGAAAGATAAAACACGCAGAAGTGGAAGATTGACCAAGATTGGATCAAGAGTATACCTCAGATACTATATTAATAATTATAGGATTTCATTTTAAAAACAATTACTGTAAGTTTTTGTTTTTATGGGAGTATGTTAGTCATTTTAAAAATAAGTCTATTTCCAAGCGGAATGGGCTAATCCCATTTATTTACCCTAGAATGACTAATCTTATGTACGGTGGAATGTCATACTTTGGGAATAAGATTTCCAAGTTTATTCTCATATTAAGCATGAGAATTAGAATAAAATTAAAAAAGTCATTCCATTCTAAATTTTATTTCAATTTATCAATTGCTACCTAAGAGAATCAATAGAAATCACTCTTTTTTCGGTTAGATTTTCTCTCTCTAGGGTCCATTGCTTTCGTCCTCTTTCTCTCATTTTCGTAACAAATCTATATCTTATGATTCCATATTTAAAGATGGAAGCGTGTCGACTAACCATAAAAAATGGGATATTTTTATAACCATTTAACATAATCTGTAACCAAAACTATAATTGAAACTCAATAGGTTTATAAATCACTAACTATAATTGTAACCTTTAATTATCCAAAATACAAAGGATGCCCATATTTGTAACCTTTTAGAAAAAGTAAAAAAGAATTAGTTTAAATACAAAACCAGCCTAAATATATATATATATATATATATATATATATATATATATATATATATATATATATATATATATATATATTTAAATATAAAAAAATTCCAAAAATGAAATTAATCCAAATACAAACACAATAAGATCATAAAATTTAAAGTAAATTTACATAATCATTGCAACATAGATTATACAATAATTGAAAACTATTATTCGGTGAATTTCAAGCCTTAATTAATTTATTAGGTTAATATAAAAAATTAACCTTTATTTTTTAATTTTAAAAAATTATACGTCAAGCCCTTTAAAGGAACACATACACACACAATTTTTAATTTATAATATATGCATACAATATATGTTATAAATTAATAATTTGGTGTTGGGTTCTAATTCTTTTTAATGTCTAATACCAAAACCTATTAGATTAATCATCAGATATCTCTTATAAAAATCAAATCCTAAAATATACTCCATCGTTGTTATTGGGTTTATTATCAATTCAGATACCTGTTGATTTCGGATTGAAACTCTATCTAGTGCTATTCCTACCCATATTTCTTAAGCTGGTTGGAATGTTCCGAGCGGTAGATTAAGTATTTGTGCATATATTTTTACAGGAATGAAGATATTTTTGACCAAATATTTACTTAGAAAACAATCTTTGGAAAAATGGAATTTATTTAAACTTAAGTTGGTAGAAGATGACTTGAATCGATAAACACAACTTGGAGCCCTGCATTTCCAAATGTTAAAGTGGAAGAAAATGAAGGATCTTAGCAGTTCGGATTACAATGAGCGCTAACTCTGACATTAAATATGATTGGGTCATACTAAACATTCAACCTTAACAAAACAAAAAAAAGAGAAAAGGACGAAAGTTTAAAGATAAAAAAAGATTATTATTAGACCAGAATGAAGTGTAGCAAACGCTAACCACAAACTTCAGATTGCACATTGTGAATCTGAGATTGAATTCACATAAAAGAATTCTCTATAAATGGCAGTGTGGGGGTCTCACATAGTTAAAAACAGCAATAAGAAATGAAGATTTCAGGCAGTTCATTACTTTCACTTCTTTCAATATTCTATCTAATTTCATGGGTTAGTTCTGCTTCAACTCATGTTGATTTCCTTCAATGCCTTCAATCTCAGAATGCAGAAATCGTATACACCCCCAGTAACACAACATACGATTCTATTTTGGAATCTGGATTATGGAACCTTCGAATAGCAAGTGAGCCCACCCTGAAACCAACACTTATTATTACACCATTGAACGAAACCCATATTCAGACAGCCATATATTGTTCCAGAAAACATGGCTTTCAGATTAGAACCCGAAGTGGTGGACATGACTACGAGGGCCTTTCTTACTTATCCGAAGTCCCTTTTATCGTCATCGACCTTAGAAACTTTCGATCAATTTCAATTGACCATGAAAACAAAACTGCTTGGTTTGAATCTGGCGCGATCATAGGTGAACTCTATTACATAATTGCTGAAATAAGCCGAACTCTTGCTGTTACTGGAGCGGTTTGCCCCCCAATCGGTGTTGGAGGATATTTCAGCGGGGGAGGATTTGGCATGCTAGCCCGAAAATTTGGCCTTGGCGCTGATAACATACTTGATGCCAAGATAATTGATGTTAATGGTCGAATTCTTGATAAAAATTCCATGGGAGAGGACCTATTCTGGGCTATTAGAGGTGGCGGAGGTGCTAGTTTCGGGGTCATTCTCTCCTGGCAAGTGAAATTACATACTGTTCCAGAGTATGTGACTGTCTTTAATGTAAGCAGGACGCTTGAGCAAAATGCGACTCAATTAGTACATACGTGGCAATACATTGCAGATAAGATCGATGAAAATCTTATGATTCGACTCTTTATAAGGAACAAAAACTCTGGCCAAGGTAATAAGAAAACAATAAATGTAGCATTCACTTCCATGTTCCTTGGTGGAATCAATGAGCTTCTTCCACTGGTGCAAAAGAGCTTCCCTGAATTAGGCCTGGTGGAAGAAGATTGTATTGAAATGAGTTGGATTGAATCTGTACAGTACTTCTCGTATTTGACTGATCAACCTCTTGATGCTTTGCTCAGTAGGACTCCTCTCAGCAAGCTCAGCAGGCAATATTTTAAAGGAAAATCAGATTTTGTGTCGCAACCAATTTCTGAAAATGGACTTAATGGAATATGGGAATGGCTTCTTGAGCAGGATGCAGTTGAGTTGCAGTTGAGTCCTTACGGTGGGAGGCTGAATGATTTTTCAGAATCGGATTTACCATTCCCCCATAGACCTGGAAACATATACCAGATTGAGTACGGGATGTCTTGGGATGAAGAACAGAATTCAGAAGAAGCCAGTAATTATCTGAGATGGATAAGGAGATTCTATAACTACATGGCTCGTTATGTTTCAAAATCTCCAAGAGCTGCGTACTTGAATTACAGAGATCTTGACCTGGGAGTTAACAACATTGGCTATACAAGCTATGCACAAGCCAGCATTTGGGGCAAAAGTTATTTCAAGGATAACTTTAAAAGATTGGTCCATGTCAAGACTAAAGTTGATCCGGATAATTTCTTCAAGAATGAGCAAAGCATTCCATCTCTAGCACCACAGTAAAAGATCACTGGTTAAACCTCAGCCAAACACTTCATTCCAAAAAAATGTTGTTTGTATTTTGTACTTTAATAATTAATATGTTGTTTGTATTTTGTACAATTGTACTTTTAATAATTAATAAATAACGAATGCAATGATATTGCATGTATATTTGGTTTATGTTGTAGTTACTATTCAACAAGAGTTTACCTTGTTTTGTTACTTATTCATATGCCTTAAATTTATTTATCTTCTTTAGGTCACAAGCCAAGATGTTTTTACCATTTTTGTTGTATCCACTAGTTTTCTCAGTTATTTCCATTTTCCGTTCATTTTATGCACTTGAAATATTCAAAGCGAGATTAAAATGGACCTTCGGTTGAGTGAGCGCGGATCTTTCTTTGACGCCATATCAAGTTATAGTTCGTACAATTTAAGAGACATTCTTCGGATGTTTTAATAGGGTTCAACGCGGGCATGAATAGTGAACCTACATTAAGTACCATGTAGGATGTAAGCCTAATCTAAGTTCTTTCTAAGAGCAATTCTAAGTCAAACCTAAAAAAGAAACTCCAACAGCTTAGCCATCTTCTTCGCCAAATTTCACAGCTTGCTACTTTTCTTGCTTCTGCTCGCTACAACAAGCGAGGCAAATCAGCTCTCTACTTTTTTCTTTTCTTTTCTTTTCTTTTGGCAAACTCATGTCAGCAAATCAGCTCTCTACTTTTCTTGTGACGTTGGAGTTGATTTCCAAGTCTTTTAAGAATTTCAAGGTGTTGGTGTTGTCTTCTTGTGTGAAGGGTTTTCTGCTGATGGCCTTGCTGCCATTGCTGCTAATTGCAGGTCTATTGTGAACTTCTGTTTTGTTATTTGCTGCTTTTTGTTTAGTCTTTTTTTTTTGTGAGTTTAGTGAAAATGAAATAATAATAAGTACTGAAAAATAATAATAATAATATCTAACAACTTAAATTATATTAATATTATAATTTTTGTTAGAACATAATCGTTAATAATTAAAAATAAAGGTTAATACCACTTTTGATACTTTATCTTTAACCTCCTTAATGATATGGTCTCTTATATTTAAAAGTGATACATTTCAATCCCTTATCTTTTCAAGTTGAGATACCGTTAGTCCTTTTGTGTGAATCCGTTAAAAATTTGACGGTAAACGCACGTATCCAGCACGTGTGTCTTTTGGAAAAAAAAAATTGTCGTTAGATTTTTAACGGATTCATACAAAAGGACTAACGATATCCCAATTTGAAAAGATAAGAGACTAAAATGTATCACTTTTGAAGATAAGGGACTAAAATGTATCACTTTTGAAGATAAGAGATCATATCGTCAATAAGGTTAAAGATAAGAGACCAAGGGTGATATTAACCCTAAAAATAAAAGATAACAAAAAATATTATGAAGTAATGAGTTTAGATAGAAAATGGAGAGTTAACGGAGTGAAATTAAATAAAGAGTACTGTTGGAGTGAAACTGAAATACTGAGTTTCTAAAATAGAGAATGTGAAATAGAAAGTGATGTTAAAGTAAAACTGAAATAGACAGTTTATAAAAGTAGAGAATCACTAATTTGACTCTCTATTATGGAGCTTAATTTTTTGAGCCAAATCCAATTTTTCCTAAGCTTTAGTACTGGGATGCAACCCATCCCACTTAGGGCATCCTCAATGGTGTTTCTAAACAACAATAATTGCTGTTTTTAGAGACTCTATTAATAAAAATTCATCACCAATGGGGATTTTTAAAACATAATTTGATAGTTTTTGGTAAAATTATGACATCACTCAAGCTTTCAGTCTAAAAAATAACACCTAGTCTCCATTTTCTTCAACAAATTTGTTGAAGAAAATGGAGACTATACAAGAAGACAAAAATAGAGCAAAGAAAAAATAAATATGTCAGATCTGAAAAAAAAAATTACAAAAAAAATTATAGCCGTTTGAACATCTGCAAATCCGAAAAAAAAAATAGTTGTTTTTTTCAACAAACAGTAACAAAAAAAAAAGGTAAGCATAGAGAAAAAAAAAAACTCATGTGGTTGTGGTTTCGGCAGTGGTATGGGGGCAGCGGGGAAGGGAAAGAGAAATGGAAAGGGAAAAGGAAAGGGAAAGGGGTGGGGCTGGCCGAGGCGGCTGTTGTTTGTGTTTTTGATGCGGAAGGAGGGCTTTTATATTTAGGGTTATTTTTTAATTTTTTTGTAATTAAGTTTTATTTATATATTTATTTAGGTTTTTTAATTATGATTTTGTAATTAGGATTTTTTAATTAGATTTTTTAATTAAGGTTTTTTATTTAGGGTTTTATTATTAGACTTTTTTTTTAATGAGGGGTTTGTATTTTATTTTTGTATTTTATTTTTTTAGTTTAGTTTTTTTGATTTGGTAAACTTTTTTAGTTTTTGTAGTTTTTTTATTTTATGTTTTTTGTTTATTTTTTTTAGTTTAGTTTAATTGTAATTAAGCTTTTTTTTATAGTTGTTTTTTTTTTAAATATAGTTGTAAATTTCTTGTTTTTATTTGTTGTAATTAGGCTTTTTTTTTTGTTTTAATTAGGCACTTATATTTTTTGAGAAAAGAAAATCTAATCCAATGGATGTTATTTGGATAAGAGATTTGAGATTAGATTAATTAATTTAATTAATTTACAAATTGAATAAAATAAATAAGAAAAAAACAAATATAAACGTAACACACAAGAAAAAATTAATTAATGGGTTTTTTTAATTAGGGTTTTAAATTAAGGTTTGTCTTTACGTAGGGTTTTTTTAATTAGAGATTTTTAATTAGTTTTTTTCATTCAATTATGTAATTAAACGTAATTATAATTTTTTAAATGTTATCTTCGTCACAATTTATTTAGTTTTTGGTTGAAATATTAGTTAAAAAAGTTAAGATAATATAAATGACAATTAATTAAAAAAAGGCAACACACGCGAAAAAATAATACATAATCAAATTACTATGTAAAATTAAAATTAACACAATATAGAGACTCAACTTTACAGAGACCGTCACTGGAGAGATTTTTTTTTTTTTTGGTCTCTAAAACAGTTTTTTTCTCTTGGTCTCTAAGTAGGTCTTTAAAATTAATCTTGGTCTTTATATGAGTCTCTAAAATGATGGATAGAGACTCATTATAAAGACTCTATTGAATATAGCCTTAGTGAAATAAGAATTAATCTTATTTGGTTTAGTTTCGTTTAGTGTTGGGATGCAGACGACGAACGTTGTGTGTTTGTGTTATTGTTCTGTTCTTTTAAAATTATGTCAATGTCAAAACTCATTTCTTTCAAAGTTAATCTGGTTTTCAAAGATTACGTGAAGATATTCTAGTGAAGTATAGCAAGCCCACTGGCATCTTATAGGCGTACACAAGCCAAACTAGGTCAAATGGAGAATTTGAGAACCGGTTCTAGAAGTTGGTATAGTAGATTTTGGAGGGCTGCAAATCTTAGGATGCCTGACGTTTTTCTTCGTCTTCCTTTGCACGTAACTGAGAAGTAATTTTTTCTTCCTAGAAAAAATTACTCCGCGTATTACACTCTATTGCCCGAAGAGGGCAAGGAATATTCTGAAACCCTAGTGTTAAACTATAACACTCCAAACCGAACATGTAGTTAATTTGTTTATTTGTATATGTCTATATATTTATTTTAAGTAATTGTGTACAACTATGTGCTTATTTTAAGTAATTATATTTATTTAGGGTAAAAACCATCTTCAGACAAAAAAAAAAAGGTTAAAAACCATCTATGTCCCTAACTTTTGGTCTTGGAACAATCAGGTCCCTCAATTATTTTTTTTCTCTTCTCAAGTCCATACAAACTAACTCTGTTAATATCGCTTAACGGTCAAATAATTGACCACGTAAAAATCTTATTTTACCCTTTCAATCCATCTTTTCCAAAACACAACCCCTCCACACTGACTACTGTTCACACAACCTACACAAACACAAACACACACGGCCACTCGCGCGCACACACACATAAAACACTACATAAAATACAGTTTAAAAAAAATGTTTTAATCTTTGGTCAATAGCGCCCAAGGGGATGATTGATTAAGTAAAAAAAAATGAAAAAAAATTAGATCAAACATAACTACAGCTCTTTGTAACATTTTGTCGAACAACTTAGCTACAGTTGGAGAGGACAGCTATAATCTTCCTCAATCGATTAATTCTTTATTTAGCACCAAAAAGAAAAAGCTTACGATTTTAAAACCAACACAAACCCAAAGTTAATCCTATATGATTCTCCATTTTCAGATCCATTTTTAAGCCCAAAGCCAATCCAAAAGTTGCGTTCTGCATTTTTGTTGCTTAAAAAAATATATTTTGCTAATTGTGCATCTTTGTGGCCATGTGTGCACGTGTGTGGCCGTTTATGTGTGTGTGTGTGGCCGTGTGTGTGTTTGTGTTTGTGTTGAGTGAACGGTGGTGTGTGGTGTGCTTAGGGTGGGTTTTGGGGAAGATTGATTGAAAGGGTAAAATGGGGTTTTTGCTTGGTTAATTATTTGGCCCTTAAACAATATTAACGGGGTAAGTTTGTATGGACTTGAAAAGAGGAAAAAAATAACTGAGGGACTGATTGTTCCAAGACCAAAAAGTTAGGGAGTTAGATGGCTTTTACCCCATTTATATTTATTAACACTACTTTTCATATTTTTGAAAAACGAGCAAATTGTAATTTAGCTTTCAACTAATTAAATATGAGCTCGAGCCCGGAGTAAATTTTAAATTATTTTATTTTACTAAATTCGCATTTTATTTTCATTACTTGACTTATATCTTGCATTCGTTCATCGAAATTACGTGCATAGTATATCAGAAATATGAGTAATAAAATGATTAGCGTATCGTATAAATAGTAACATGTTTAGACTTTATTTGGAAGGAAGAACAGAATTCAGAGGCAAGTAAATATCTGAGATGGGACAGGAGATTCTATAAGTACATGGCTCGTTATGTTTCAAAATCTTCAAGATCTGTGTATTTGAATTATAGAGATCTTGACCTAGGAGTTAACAACAATGGCCACACAAGCTATGCGCAAGCCAGCGTCTGGGGTAGAAAATATTTCTAAGATAACTTCAAAAGATTGGTTCATGTCAAGACTAAGGTTGATCCAGATAATTTCTTCAAGAATGAACAAAGCATTCCATCTCTAGTACCTTAGTAAAAGATCACTGGTTACACCCCTATCAAACACTTGATTGCAAATAAAGTCGTGTATTTTGTGCTTCAATGATCCCACACAGCAGTAACCTCGACAAGGTAGCTTGGAGTCCATCTCCTCTACAATATCGACCACTCCAATGTACAACTTCCTCTCGGTGAGAAATATTCTCAGCAATGAGAAGATGATAAAGTCCACGAGACCAAATCCTGTGACTACTCCACAAGAAAAGAACAAATGATCTCTATCTTCCACCGTCAATTCCCATAATTTACAAATACTATCACCAATTATTCCTGAAGATAACAAGCGATCCTTAGTTGACAATCTATTTAGAATAGCTAGCCAAGTAAGGAAACAGTGTTTCAGAATGCGAATCTTGCTCCACACAAAAAAATGCCAGAGAACTTCCTCATGCTTAACTCTCAGGACCTCCCAAGTCGAAGCAGAGGTGAATAACCCATTTGAGCATGGCGGCTATCTCCAAGGATCATTCCAACTAATAGCCGGGGCAAAAGAAGTACTGTCCGCGATGTGCTTGAACACTGGATGATTAGGTCATTCCCATGTTCCATCAGCAATAACCTCTTCAACTTTACCCAAGCAATCAACAAAGGATAAACAACTCTGATCCATAATTCCACAGTCAACAAGACTTCCCCAAGGATGCCACATATCGTGCTAGAAAAATGCATCCCTACCATTGCCAATAACCAGTCTACAATATTGTTTCATAACTGGTCTAATTTTTAACAATTTACGCCAATGCCATGATGCATTCGAACCAAGCGTATGCTCCCAAATACTTCTACCTTTGAGATAGTAGTTGGTAACCCACTCAGGCCAAATGAGCTTAGGCTTAGAGAGAATAGACCAAAATTGTTTCATAAGGCTTACCCAATTAGCATCCTTCAACCTTCTAATACCAAGTCCGCCTTCCTTGGATGGATGACACACATGCTCCCAGCTAACTCTAGCACCCCTCGGACTATCACCCTTACCTTTCCAAAGGAATCTCACCATTTTCTGTTCCATCTCCTTTAGGACTCCTTTAGGTAATGCCACAATTGGTGACCAGTAAGCCTGAACATTAACAAGCACTGATTTCACAAGGACAAGCCTGCCCACAAAAGAAAGAAATCTAGAAGTCCAGTTGTCAACCCTTCTACTCATTCTTTCAAGTAATGGATTCAAAATATTCTTGCTCATTCTGCAAGGAGAAAAAGGGATTCCAAGTTACATGAATGGAAGACTTATTTCTTTGAAATCAAGGATATGAATGAGATAATCTTTCAAACTGGGACTAACCCACCAAAATAGATTATGTTTTAATCCTCATTGGCCTTCAACCTCGAGAGTTTGCCGAAGATACTCGGAACTTTCTTGACTGCTTCAATTGAACTAGCATTAGCCCGACAAAAGATAAGGACATCATCCGTAAAGCTGAAGTGAGAAATCTTTCCTTTTGCACATTTAGGATGGAACAAGAATCTATTACCAGCAGCAGCTTTGCCCAGTAAACAAGCAAACATTTCCATCACTAAAACAAACAGGTAGGGAGACAACGAATCACCCTATCTCAACCCCTTTGCCCCGCAAAAATAATTCTCCAGACTACCATTCAATGCAATATAGTAGCTCGTGATTGAACTCCTCTCTCGCTTGGTGTGTTTCCTTGGAGAGATGATTGGTATAATTAAGTTATTGAACACCATGGTGGAAGTTCTGGGCTGCCTGGGCGGCGTTGGGCTTGCCAGGACGGACTCTGCTACTATGGTTGGGTTGCCTCCGGAGTACCCTTATTGATTGGTGTTTTGGGTTTACCATGGAAGCTAATTCGAGACTGGCCATCTCCAAGAACTGTTCAAGTATCGTATCCTTTGATATATGGTAAACCTACCTTCGCTTGGGCCCTTGAGGACCTCGGAGGGTGGGAATATGTGTTACTGCTTGCTTATTAATTCTTGTACACTAATTGTAACTCATGCATGACATGTTTTCAAGAAGGATTTTCTAAATGATGAAAATGTTTGCAAAAACTTACCGTGACTTGTAACCCTCGCTGAGCTAAGTGTAGCTCATCTCTTTTTATGACAATTTTTTAGGTGAGGCCGAGGTTGAGCCTGTGCTAGGGACTCAAGCTGATGGCGAGGCCTATTTGTGTGATGAGACAGACTTTTGCTTGCTATAATCCTAGTTGCCTGTAGATGGTTATGTAGACGTATTGAACTATTTTATATTTGTACAACTTCAAGTATTGTAATATTCTTTTGGATGTTGGCTTGTAACTCTTATCATTAACCTATTCTTTTGAGGCCTAGAAGGCATTAATGATTATGGTATGCCGGTTGGCTGAATGTAGGCTTTGTATATAGGAAGGAATAGGTTAATGAAAATAAAGTGCCAATGGTTTTGGGCACCCTTCTTGAAGTTACTTGTGGAATTTATATATGTTTAGGCTATGAACTGATGATTGTACAGGTTATTTATCTAGTTCGCGTCACGTTCCGACCTTGTCTTAGCAATGAGTCGGGGTCGGGGCGCGACACCTTTAGGTGGTATCAGAGCTAACCTAGGTTAGCGAGCGTTCGGGTTTAGGAAAATGGTCTGTGGGTAGATGCCCTAAATAGGAAGACAAATTTCTTGAGAGATGTTTTGAATTACTTATGTGATAAGGTGACTTATTTGTCTATATGTGAATAATATGTGCTTATGTGTAGTATTTGTTTCTTGCTAATGTGAAATCATGTAAATAAGTATGGCCATACACTACATCACATATTTATATTAGAAGTAACTATAGGACATGTATACTCATTTCATATCATAATGCATGCGTATTATATAACCATCATTGGTCCATATGCCATGTCTATAGATGGCAGGTCGTAACACCCGTGCAAATGTCGGAGCCCCAGGAACAGGGAATATTGACCCAGCCAACCCTGGGATAGCCATGTTTAACATGATGACAACTGTGATAGACCGCAAGAGCAGAGCTATGGAATAGCAAGCAGCAGCCACAACAATAATAGCCGCAGCTAACACTAATAACAATAACAACAATGGTGGTGGCAATGACAACAACAACCACCAAGGTGATAGAGATGATACATTGAAGGGCTTCCTAGGATATGGACCTTCTAAGTTCCTCGGTGAGCCTGACAGTGAGAAGGCGGAGGCTTGGCTTGACAATATGGAGAAGATTTATGTGGCCATGGACTATAATGATGAGAAGAAGGTGGCTTTTGCGACCTTCTTGTTGGAGGAAGATGCAGAGGAGTGGTAGAGAAATGAGAAGACCCGTTGGGAGTGAAATGGCACCCCAACAACATGGGCTAACTTTGAGAGGTCTTTCAAAGGAAACTATATGTCGGAGGTAGCTCGAGAGAGAAAGAAAGAAGAGTTCCTCATTGTGAGGCAAGGAAGCTTGTCGGTGGTGCAATATGAAACCCGATTCAACAAACTCCTCAAGTATTTGCCGGGATTGGTCCAAATAGAAAGTGCAAGGATCAAACACTTGGTTTGGAGACTAAGACCTGAAATTCATGATTTTCTTGTATCTCACCGTTTCACTGATTATGCCGAGATGGTTGATTAGGCATCGCGAGTTGAGAAGAGGAGATTGGATACTCGTGGAGGACCGAGTCAAGTGAGTAAGAGACCGATGTTGTCACAAGCACCACATAGATCATACTTAGCCCAGACTCAAGCTTTAAGTCAAGCTAGATCAGCCCCTACCCTACCACAACCAGGTGCTTCAGTTACTCAATCGACCAATAGTTCTTTGGGCAGTAATGCTACCGATGTTGTGTGCAAGCGTTGTAATAAGAAGGGGCATATGGAGGCCCAATGTTGGAGAAAGAATGGTAGATGCCTTAGATGTGGTAGTGATCAACATCAGGCAAGGCAGTGCCCTAAATGGCAAGGCAGAGATCAGCAGCACCAGACCACAATCAATGCCCCAGCACAGAAGGTCCAAGCCCGGGTATATGTTGTTGATCAAGAGGAGGTTCCAGAGGCTGCAGTAATGGTTGAAGGTATTTTCTTAATTTCAAAGCAATTGGTAAAGGTGCTTATTGATACTGGAGCCATGCATTCCTTTATTTCACCTCAATGTGTGCATCGCATCAAATTGCAAATAGGACCTTTATCATGTCATGTAGAAGTTAGCAATCCTATGGGTACCAAGTACATTTCTAAATATGGATACAAGGAATGTAAAATTCAAATAAAAGGCCGAGAATTTTTAGCCGATCTCATTGTACTCCCTTTTCAAAAGTATGATGTTATATTGGGAATGGATTGGTTAACTCGCAACTATGCCCAATTGGATTGTCGGAGAAAGATTATGAAGTTTCAGGTACCAGGTCAACCTGTGGTTGAGGTAAAAGGTATAGGTGATTCTTCAAGTAATACTATTGTCTCCTCTATCAAAGCTGTAAAATTAATGAGGAAAGGATGCAGTGGGTATTTGGCCTATTTGCTCAACAAGCCAACTAATCAAAGTAAGCTAGTAGAAGTACTAGTGGTGAAAGAATATGTTGATGTGTTCCCATAAGAATTACCGGGACTGCCATCAAAGAGGGAGATTGACTTTGTGATTGAGGTATTGCCAGGTACTCAGCCCATCTTAAAGGCACCATATCAGATGGCCCCGATTGAATTGCAAAAATTGAAGATTCAATTGCAAAGATTGCTAGAAAAAGGATTTGTTCAACCTAGTTCATCTTCTTGAAGAGCTCCAGTATTGTTCGTGAAGAAGAAGGATGGCACATTGAGGCTATGTATCGATCTTCAGGGGTTGAATCATGTGATTGTCAAGAATAAGTATCCCTTGCCATTGATAGATGAGCTATTTGATCAATTACAAGGAGCCAAAATTTATTCAAAGTTTGATTTGAGGCAAGATTATTATAAGCTTTGCATCAAGAAGGAAGATGTGCCTAAGTCAGCTTTTAGGACAAGGTACATACATTATGAGTTTGTTGTGATGCCATTTGGATTAACGAATGCTCTTGCTGCCTTTATAGACTTGATGCACAGGGTGTTCCAGCCTTACTTGGATCAATTTGTGGTAATATTCATAGATTATATTTTGGTGTGTTCCAAGACAGAGGAGGAGCATGAGAGACATCTACATTTGGTGTTGCAGAAGTTGCGGGAACATCAGTTGTACGCCAAGTTTAGCAAATGCAAGTTTTGGCTTCAACAGTTTGCTTTCTTAGGGCATATAATCTCCCAAGCAGGGATAGCAGTGGATCCATCAAAGATTGAAGTGGTACAGACGTAGAAGAAGCCTGAGAATGTTACGGAAGTACGCAGTTTTCTTGAGTTAACTGGGTATTATCGGAGGTTTGTAAAGGATTTCTCAAAAATTGCGGGACCTCTTACGAAATTGACACAAAAGAAGGTGAGCTTTACATGGGATGATAAGTGTGAAGATAGCTTCCAAGAGTTGAAGAAGAGATTAACAACCGCTCTTATCTTTGCATTGCCCGAGGGAAGCCAAGGGTTTATCATTTACAGTGATGCTTCGAAGGAGGGATTAGGATGTGTTTTGATGCAAAATGATCAAGTCATTGCTTATGCCTCTCAGAAATTGAAGCCCTATGAGGTGAATTACCCCACTCATGACTTAGAGTTGGTGGCTATAGTGTTTGCATTAAAGAAATGGAGGCATTATTTATGGGGAAGCAAGTTCGAGATCTTCACCGATCAAAAGAGCCTAAAATACTTATTCTCTCAAAAGGAACTGAACATGAAGCAAAGGAGATTGATGGAACTCTTGGAGGATTACAATTGCACCATTAACTATGTGCCCGGAAAAGCTAATGTGGTGGCAGATGCATTGAATCGGAAGGCAAGCTTGGCAAAGTTAGGGATGAATGCTCATCTAACAATTCAATCAGCATTGCTATTTCAAATCAAGGAAACTCAACAACAATATCCACAATTTCAGAAGATAAAAGAAGACAATTCGAATTTCAAACAGCAAGATGGATTGTGGAGATTTTGTAACCTAGTTTGTATAACAAATGATCCAGAATTGAAGAAAAAGATACTTGAAAAAGCTCATAGCTAGAGGTATACAATGCATCCTGGAGGAACAAAAATGTATCGAGATTTGAGACAATTCTATTGGTGGAATAATATGAAGCGAGAAATTACAGAGTTTGTGGCACGTTGTTTGATGTGTCAAAGGGTTAAGGCCGAACATCAAAGACTTGCAGGACTCTTGCAACCTTTGGAAATTCCACAAAGAAAATGGGAGCATATAACAATGGATTTCGTGATGGAGTTACTGAGGTCACCTCGAGGTTGTGATACTGTTTGGGTGATCGTGGATCGGTTAACGAAGACAACTCATTTTATCGCAATGAATAAGACGGATAACTTGGAGAAATGAGTTGATTTGTACATAGCTAACATTGTGAAATTGCATGGTGTACCCGTGAGCATAGTGTCTGACAGAGATCCTAAGTTTACATCGCGATTTTGGCAAAAGTTTCAAGAGGCGATGGGGACAAAATTGAGTTTCAGTACAACCTATCATCCTCAAACTGACAGGCAGTCCAAAAGGACCATTCAGATCTTGGAGGACATACTACGAGCTTGTGCATTGGATTTTGGAGGAACATGGAAAAAACACTTACCGTTGGCAGAGTTTGCCTACAACAACGGTTATCAAGCGACGATTGGCATGGCACCTTACAAGGTCTTGTACGGATAAAAGTGTAGATCTCATTTATATTGGAGTGAGGTTGGTAAGATGAAGGCTATTAATCCTACATTGTTGCCGGAGATTATGGAAAAGATAGAGAATGTGCATTTGATCCAGAAAAGGATGCTCACCGCACAGAGTAGGCAGAAAATTTATGCTGATAGAAGAATAAGAGACTTGGAATTTGAAGAGGGTGATAAGGTGTTTTTTAAATTGTCTCCTCGGAAGGGGTTGATTCGGCATGGTAAGGGTGGAAAATTGAGTCCGAGGTACGTGGGACCGTTCGAGATTGTGAAGAAAATTAGCAAGTTAGCATACCGGTTGAGTCTACCAACGAATTTCTTCGGTATACATGACGTGTTACATGTCTCGATGTTGAGGAAGTATCAACCCGACCCTTCTCATATCTTGGAGCCGAAACCGTTACAACTTCGTGAGAATTCTCTTATGAATAAAGACCCGTACAAATTTTGTATGAACAAGATCAGGAGTTACGTAGAAAGAAGATTGCTATGGTAAAGTTATTGTTGAATAATCTTGGTATTGAGGAATCAACCTGTGAGTTACGGGATCAAATGGAGAAGCAATATCCTGAGTTATTTTCAAGGTAAGAAGAAATTGCAAGGACACAATTCTTTTAAGGAGAGGAGGATGTAAAACCCGGCACGAAAATCTATATATAATTATATTGTTCATAGTGCATTCATATCATTTCATAAGCAATAGCAATAATTAATGAGCATTAATATCATTTAACGTGCATATTTATCGTTTTACGTGCCAAAATGTTCAATTACGTGCATTATGGAGTTTTACGTGTCATAGGCATTAATTATATTCTAACAAGTCAATATTAGTAACTAATTAGTTGCAATTCAACCAAAATGGCAAACTAGCAAAAATAACTTAGTTGGAGAGAAAGGTGGGCATTTGGCAAATAAGATATTTGATCACCTAACTTATACTATTCTCTCCTATCCAAAACATACACAAAAACACTAATACACACACTAAAACACTACACACACACCCACACGTTTTCAGCACACACACACACATATACACACACAAGCTTGAAAGAAGAGAAAGAAGAAGAAGAAAGAAGTGAGAAGGAGGTAGAGAGAAGCTTGGTCAAGCTTTGTTAGCCATCTTTGAAGCTTGTATTACATCCTACAACCTTGAATTAGTATCCTCTTGCAATATAGGTGAGGGTTGTTTTCTTAAAAGTTTTTAAAGCTATGTTGAGCATGTTTGTGATTATATATGCGTATTAATATTGTTATAGCTTGCATATCTAAGCTTGAATGAGGAGATGAAGTATTTTGTGTGTTGTAGATTTAGGACTTGCTCAATTTGTGAATTCATGAACTTGTGAAAGCTAGAGGTGAGCTTGGTGTTGATTATGTAGGTGTCAATGTGTAGGTAACTTGTATGTAAAAGTTAGGAGCATGAAATTAGCATTTAGAGCTTGGAGGTTGATTGGGTGCTATGTTGAATTCTTGGTAAGTTGGTAGTTGATTATTGGTATGGAATGTTTTGGTTGATGTTTGAACCATTATTTGGCACCTAATAAACCACATTATGTATACTTGATGGTTTGTAAGAAATGGGATGAAAGGTAGCAAGATAAGGTGTAAAATGTGTGAATTTACGGGTGTTAGATGCCCAGGTCGGTCGACTAAGCCAGTCAACTAAACTTGCCCAGCTACTCAACCAACATTTGACCAAATTCTCTGTAAAAGCTGGTCGACTAAGCCGGGCGAGTTACTTGCCCGGCTACTCGTCCGACTTCCTTGACAGATTTGCGCAATAATTTTTCAAAAGCCATATCTCATTCATTTTAACTCCGAATTGAGTTCCATTTGATTCTAGAGTTATCTACATTCGATAAGCTTCGATTTTAAACCAAAATCAGATTAATTGGACTGGAGAGGATAGGTAGAATAACTATTTAAGTTGGGACTAATGCGAAGGTGTCGATTTTAATACATTTTATGTTCCCACCTTGGGGGCAACCTATTCCGTTGGCCTCCACTTGCATGTTTATGCATTATATGAACTCTATTTGGAACATGACTACACTAATATGTTATTGATTACCTGTTACTAATCGGTGGCAACCTACTTTGTTGCCTCCGAGCTTGTTTGCTATGATTGAACTTCTCTCTCGCTTGGTGTATTTCCTTGGAAAGATGGTTGGTATAATTAAGTTATTGAATTCCATGGTGGAGGTTCTGGGCCACCTGGGCGGCGTTGGGCTTGCCAGGACGAACTCGGCAACTGTAGTTGGGTTGCTTCCGGAGTACCTTTATCAATTGGTGTTTTGGGTTTACCATGGAAGCTGATTCGAGATTGGCCATCTCTAACAACTGTTCAAGTATCGTATCCTTTGATATATGGTAAACCAACATTCGCTTGGGCCCTTGAAGTCCTCAGAGGGTGGGATTATGTGTTACTATTTGCTTATTAATTCTTGTACACTAATTGCAACTCATGCATGACATGTTTTCAAAAGGATTTTCTAAATGATGAAAATGTTTGCGAAAACCTACCGTGACTTGTAACCCTCACTGAACTAAGTATAGCTCATCCTTTTTTATGACTATTTTTCAGGTGAGGCCGAGGTTTAGCCTATTCTAGGGACTCAAGCTGATGGTGAGGCCTATTTGTGTGATGAGACGGACTTTTGCTTGGTATGATCCAAGTTTCCTGTAGATGGTTATGTAGACGTATTGAACTATTTTATATTTGTACAACTTCAAGTATTGTAATATTCTTTTGGATGTTGGCTTGTAACTCTTATCATTAACCTATTCTTTTGAGGCCTAGAAGGCATTAATGCTTGTGGCATGCCGGTTGGCTGAATGTAGGCTTTGTATATAGGAATGAATAGGTTAATGAAAGTGAAGTGCCAATGGTTTTGGGCACCCTTCTTGAAGTTACTTGCGTAATTTATATATGTTTAGGCTATGAACTGATGATTGTACATGTAACACCCCGATCCCTCTCGAGACCGGGAGTTTTATCAATCAATCTAATCACAACCCAATTCCAAACCCGGTAAAATTTTTAGGGAAAGACGGACGGAGTCTCCCCTATTTTTAGGCAAAATGTAAATCCTGTAATAGCATATAAGTGGACCAGCACCGTGTCCAACCATACAAACACCTCAAGGCCATCTGAGCCTTGTTTCTCATCAAATAAACACAACAATTATATTTATACATTTCCAGTTTAAAAACTAACCTATCTCTTTTCATCTTTGACAAGAACATTCATGCTAGGCAATTAAACTATTCTAACCCATTCCATAAAATAGACTATCATATCATTCTAATTCTTTTCCTTTGGACAATACAAACATGCAATGAAGTTAAACTATACTAACTGAACACATAAACCAGCTTATCATTCTACCTTAATTACCTAGTTAAATTTAAATTACATTCTTTAATATTAAATACATATAATACATGAAAGCATACATCTTCACAACTTTGACAACTCAAGCCACATAGGTACGCAAGACAACTCTTTAAGCACGAACTTTCACGAAATCACGAACTTTCCAGCTAACATGGCATTTCCTAAAATGTGGTGGTGAGGAGTGAGTATACACAATACGTATACTCAGTGAGGGCGAGACATATATCGAGGTGGAGAGAAAGAAGTTCGTGCAATGCAAATAGGTACAGCTAAGCAATATAATTGACAAGCAAGCATTCAATATAAACAATCAATACAATAACCAATTAATAAAAGCATTAACACAACCATTCAAAGCTATACCACACTCTGAAGGCTATGGTTCACTCGAGCGAGAAATGTACCGATCATGACTTCGATGACTTTAACGATGACGCGCCGGCTCACCCACCTTATAACTTCCGTTAGAGTACTCCGGACATACTCTGTCAATTCTACGACCCAAAACTCCCTGGGCGGCAACCCAAGCGAGAAAAGGGAATAGGACACGGAGCTAGAGCAACCAACACTAGCAACCCGAGGCTACCCAGAGAGGCCCATCACTCACGCGCCTGACACTAATGCAATGCAATACGAGACATATAACGATAATCGAGCAAGGCACTGAAATGCAAGTCAATAACAACATGCGATACAATAAGCAATTACAATCCATAAAGTAACAAGAACAATACTAACTAGCATTATCAACAATTGACATACAAATTCAATCATAATCAACTCTAACAAGCATAACAAGCAATATCAAGCATTCTATAGGCATTACACTATGAAAATACACAAAATCACAAAATGACCTCAACTTTCAAAATGCTACTACATTCAAACGAGCCACGAGTTTTGGAAACCGACTTCACCAATCCTCCTAGGTCACTATAAGGCACGTCTAAAGACCCCAAAACCCTACTTTACCCTAGAATTCACGCAAAGCCCCGATTTTTCCATTTGCTCGTTTGAACTACCGCTACCCTAACCAAACACCCAACCAACGCCATAATCACACCAAAAGTGCTTCCATGGCCTCCCGAGACAATGCCATCACACAAAGAGATTAAATGCCATACTTGACCTAAACGACCCAAACTTTCACCAAGCTATTTTTCTCCGTTGTTCCATTACACAATCCAGTTAAACCACACATTTAGGCATTCTAGCATATCTAGCACCTTCCTACATCAACACAACGCATAACGGAGCAACTTCATCGAAACGAGAGTTGACTATTCATAATTTACTATTCAATTATCAATCTAAAATGCAAAATCGATATTCACTCACAGAAAATGCTAACAAGCTATAAATACATTTTCTACAATTGCTAGGGAACATTCTTTAAGCAACAAAACGGATAAAATAACAATCTACGCATAATTTTTAAAAATTAAAGTTTAGACGTAATATTTTCAAATGCGCAAATAACGATGAAAGCCTCACCTTAGCCACTACTAGACACTAGAAAGACAACGTTGAATGGCCCGGAAATGATCCTAAGCAAGCTCAAGTGAAGATTTGTTGATTTGTTTTGAAATTTTTTTCTTTCTTTTTCTCTTTCTTTTCCTCACGGCTTCAAGCCTTTCTTCTCATTGTTTTTTCATTTGTATTTTGCTTATTTAGGAAAAGATGACAAGAAGTCAAAGGTCAAAGATTCAGTCAACCCGCTAAACCAAAACAGCTATGCGCGACCTTGTGAAAACGACCATAACTTCTTCTAGAAAACTCCAATTCACGAACGGTTTGAAGCCTCAGAAACTAGACCCATTGAGCTTTCCAACCATATATAATTTGCTACCTAACTCTTCCCCAATTGGTTCAGATTTAATTCCAAAGTTGATCCAAAATTTGACTAACTTAACATTGCATTTTTTTTATATTTCTAATCCCAAGTTTGCCCTTTATTAAACATTTCAAAAATTTTCACCTTGTCCTAGTTGGTCAATGTAGATGAAAAGTCAACTAGTTTGGTCAAAGAAGGTGAAAGGTCAATAAAATGCAATTTAAATGAACTTTAAATGCTATTGAATACATGCCAGGTTCGGGGTATCACAGTACAGGTTATTTATCTAGTTCGCGTCACGTTCCGGCTTTGTCTTGGCAATGAGTCGGGGTCGGGGTGTGACAGGTTGGGGTGTGGGTCTCGTGCGGCTGTGTGTGGGGTTATGGGTGGGGAGTATGGTTTGAGTCTTTGAAATCTTGTCGTAGGGGATTGATAATATAAGCCACATTCTGCAAATAATACACATTAGCAGCAGTTCTAGAGAACCGATGTTAAAAGTGTGAGACTTTAGCAACGCTTCTTTAAAATCGCCGCTCTATGGTGGTATATGCGACGGTTTTATGAACCGCCGCAAAAAATACAACAAAATTCATATTCTGCGGCAGTTTTAGTAACCGCCGTAAATAAAGGGTCGTTGATGACCCCTTTTTTGTAGTAGTAGTTTGTTCTTCTGTAGGAATGTGTTATATCTGCAGTTGCTTGGTTGTGACTTGTTTTCTAATGAAATGATAGCCTATTTCTATATGTTTTGTCCTTGCATGATAAACTGGATTTGATGCCAATGCTAGTGTTGAGATATTATCACACAATGGAGTAAGGCCTGAATAGACAACATGAAGATCATGCAATAAATAAGTGATCTACTTGATTTCAGCTGCAGTTTGGGCTATAGCCCAATACTCAGATTTAGTTATATGGCTACTGTGCATTGTTTCTTTGAAGTCCAAGATATTAGATTTTGACCCAGATAGATGCATAAACCTATAGTGCTCTTTCTTCCCAAAGTGTCACTAGCCCAATCACTGTTTGAATAGGCTTAAGTGTGAATGAGCTAGGAGTGAATAGCAATCCATGATACAGTGTTCCTTTAATATATCTTAGTGTTCTTTTCAGTGCATTATAATATTTGTTGGTAGGATGATGCATATGTTTACAAATAGAGTTGACTATAAACTGAATATCAGGTCTAGCGATAGTTAAATACTGCAAAGCTCCCACTAGACTTTTGAAATTTGTAGGACCAGAGTATGGCAGGGAATCTGACTGTGTTACAGGTGTGTATTTAGAGACTGTGGGTGTAGAACATGGTTTACACTCAAAGAGACTTGTTCTTTGAAGTAAATCTTGAGAATATTTAGTTTGATGCAGTAAGAGATTGTGATTAGTTTGTGAGACCTCAATGCCTAGGAAATAGGACAATTGTCCTAAGTCTTTCATAGACAAAGAGGAACCCATGATCTCTATAAGAGCTGATATAGTAGTGACTGAAGTTCTTGTGATGATGATACCATCCACATAGACCAAGAGTAGAATAAAATAGGTGGATGTCTTTTGAATAAAGAGAAAAATATCTGCTGAGCTACAAATGAAGCCATTTTTAAGGATAAATGAATGTAGCATAGAGTACTAAGCCTTGGGGGCTTGTTTAAGGCCATATAAAGATTTTTGAAGCTTGCAGACATGGGTTGGGTTTTGAGAATCCACAAAGCCTTGAGGATGTGTCATATAGACATGCTCATGAAGTTGACCATATAGAAAAGCATTAGAGACATCCAATTGCTTTAAAGGCCACTGATTTTGA
This sequence comes from Ehretia macrophylla, assembly GCA_037974665.1. NCBI lineage: Eukaryota > Viridiplantae > Streptophyta > Magnoliopsida > Boraginales > Ehretiaceae > Ehretia > Ehretia macrophylla. Next base: position 84,764,362 of record CM075764.1, read on the forward strand.
ACAGTAAGGGTGCGGACTACCCTAATTGTTTGATGTTTTACCATAGGACTAAAGGTCTCTATGTAATCTGGGCTCTCAGTTTGATGAAACCCTTTGGCTACTAGCCTAGTCTTATACATGGCTATATTGCCATCTGATGGGAAATGTTATATCGTATGGATCAAATTTTATAAATAAAAGAATAAGGTAAAAACATACATGCATGGATTTTTAAAACGAATAAAGCATGAAATAGCTACTTGAACATCTAAAAAGTTCATAGTTTAATTATAAAAGCAATAAAGTTTTCATGAATACCTTTATTGCGAAGAACGAAACGAGAAAACTTCACATTTGTTGAAGAACTAGTTTTACATGCCTTGAAGAAGTTTTTGCTCCTTGACTCTGATCTTCCCCTCTATTCCAAATTCCTAGCTTAAGTGTTGATCAACTTGTGGGATTTGATCTTGAGAAAAAGAGAGATCTCAATGGAAATGGTGCAATTGTAGAGCTTGGGGTAGAGACCTTTATATAGGTGAAAATATGCAAGGCAATCCCGTTTGAAAACAGAATCCAAAAGAGTAAAGGATTAAGAGTTTGTATTATCCTTTAATTCCATAATTAAATAGAAATCCTTTTACACCTTGAGTTCACACTCCCACACCAAACCAACCCCACCACACGCATAACCCCCTTTTGGCTGCCTAGCTCACACGTGAGCTTGCCTAGGGACGCCTACCATAGCTCGTGGCACAGCCTATGTGCTATAATTCAATTAAATTAATTAATTCCAATTAATTCCAAAAATCCAAATATAATCTACCATTTAAGAATAGAACTTTTTTCCAAGCTTGGAAAAACTATCTTAAATATTTAGTAACCTTTAGACTTTAATTAACTAATTAATTATTTAATAATTATTTAATCCAAAAATCTACCAATAATCAAAAATAGAAATTATTTTCAAAATAGAAAATTCTATTTATGATTTCTAATTGTCAATGGATTAAATCATCTCTTCAATTTAGTAATTCTTTATTTAGTAAATATACTTATAAGGTAAATGGCTAGAAGGGGGACCAAAGACATAATTATCCTTCCACTGAAAATAAAAAATATTCTCGCTAGTCTCATAGCAATATTTTGCTATTTTAACCTTAGTCTATTCCACTAAAAGACAATGACTGCACTCCAAGATAATTATTGTATGAACAGGAGTTAGTCAATAATATATAACGCTCAGTCTTTAGACCAACTAAGTGATAATGACCACACTGCCCCTGTGACGCCCGAGCTTTTTGCCTTGCATTAACTTACTGTTGCACCCATTATTTGCGCATTTCCTTATGTGCTTTATTAATTGTCTTCTTTAGCTACTATTCACTCTATTTTTAAACTGCACTATATTAGTGAATTAGCAATTTTATTAAATCATATTAATTGTTAAAAGAACGGGAAAAATGTGTCTTTGTGCGATTAGCATTCAGAACCCTCGTCTAGAAAATGTTTTTAGCAAACTAGGAATAGTGTTACGTAACTAACTTAGAGTTTTAATTAACTAGCATACATTTCTCACTTTAGGCTCGTTTTTAAGCTATCAACGCTCAATTTAGTGGACCACTAAGCACCTAACTTGACCCCATTTATTATATACTCAAAACACAACACACATTAACTCATAAATAGCAAAACAAAAAAAAGGAAGTAGTGAATAGTGCCCAGGAACCCGACAGCCCTCTCTTGTACTTGGGGTAAATTTTTCATCTTCAATTATTCATTTCAAGCCAAGCCAAGCTTGGAGTACATAGTTTCAGGTGTTTGCAAGCTTCCCGTGAGCTCCTTCGCGTATTGGTGAGGGATTTCATGACTTTTTGTGCATTTTAAAATAGTTGCTATTTTCTTAATTTGTTAGAAATGTGTTCCAATGCTACTGTAATGCTTACCTATGCTATTATACCTTGTATATAAGTGCTAGAGAATGTATTTAAGCCTTTAGTTCACATTTTAAATGGTTAGAATCGTTAATTTAATTTATGAGGTGAATAGTGACGAAATTCTAGTGTTTTGTGTAATTGTGCGTATTAGCTTGATTCAATGCTTCTAATAGATGCCTTAGGTGCTAATGAATGTAGTCTAATAACCCCGTGCATTTGAATTGCTTTAAATTTGCTTAGAACGTGAATTAGCCGACTTTAACAAAGGGATTTCGGGGTTAATGCGAATCCGGGTAGATTCGGGCTTCACTTTTAGTGTTCTTAGGCTATCTAGGTGCTATAGAAACTTTGCTAACCCTTGTTTGAAGCTTGGTTGAGGTATGTGTAGTTCAAGGCTATAAGAGGGAAAATAGGAATTTCGGGGTAATTGCGGGTAATTGAACGAATTTGTGGATTGTAAGGGTACCTTAAGGGTTAATTAGGAGATTGGTATAGCCTTCCCTCGAATTGGAATCCTTAATATGAGTTTGGACGAAAAACGGACGGAATTACAAAGGGGTTTAAGGGTAAATTCGACTGTCACTTGCATCTAAGACCTTGGCATGTCTCTATATGTGTTTAAATGTGATTTCAAGTTATTTTGAAGCTTTTGGTAGGGTTCTAAATGTAACTTGGATTTTCTCCTTTGTAAACCTCTTATTTGCTTATTGAACTGCTTCTAATCTATCTGTTTCGAGGTCAACCTACTTTGTTGATCCTCCCACGTGTTATTGCTTATAATATTATTGATATCTTGTCATTGTTAAGTGCATTGCATAGTGGTTGTGCAACCATAGTGTCAGGGGCGGATGTGTTGAATATCGGCTGGACGGCAGAGGGCTTGCCAGTGGATATTCAAACTCCGTGCCCTGGTCCCTCATTCGCCTATTCTGAAGATTTTCAGGGGATGTTGGGTCGTAGGATTATCGAGGTACATCTGGAGTACACCCACTGAAGTGTTTGGGGTTATGCCGGCTTATCGTGATCGTGATCGTGGTTCATGGATCGTGAATGAAGACCAAGTGAAGATTGTAGTTTAGGGGTTATGTTAAATGTATCCTTTTTAATGTGTGGTTATTTAAGATATTGTTGTTTCTTGAATTGTTTAATTACTATTATTGTTTAACTGTATTACCTGTTGCATTACACGCCCCGGGACCTTATCCCTCACTGGGCAACAGTATTGCTCATACCTTGATATCATGTTTCAGGAAGTGCTGAGGGTGATCCCCAGCTAGTTGAGGTGGTAGTGGAAGAAGAAGAAGTTTAGGCTGAGCCTTTGCCCTAGTTGCTTTGTGTTTGTTGTTTAAGGTGGATGTGCCTTCTTGTTATTACATGGCGTACTTGTACTGCTATAGCATGATCTATTTTTTGGCCTTAGGGCTATGTATATTCTTGTAGTTGCAAGTTGAAAGATAGTTGGTTGTAGTGATAGCTTTGAGATACTATGGCTTGTAATAACTTTTAATTCTTCTTTTAGTTCTTGCATGCTTGGGGTGTGTATGTTAGTTGTATATTTGGTTTCAACTTCTGAGATTGTTCTAATGTTAATTTAGAATGGTATGATGAATGAATTTATGAAGTTGTTAAGTTGGTTACATACTTGTGTGAATCTGAACTTTCGTTCGTTTCCTGGCTTGGATGGCCTTGAACCTTGGTATTTTTAACTATAAAAGCTTGTTTTAGTATATTGTGGCTATTTTGAGCATTTACAGGTTTCCAAAATGTCTGCGGTACAGAGAAGACTCTGTCCGTTTATCGGGTCCAGACTTAACCTTTAGCGTGGGGTTGGGTCGGGGCGTTACAGCCCCTCTATACTCATTCATAGCCAAGACAAGTTCACTGATTGTACTATCACCTCTTTGACTACATCTTACTCCTTAGAACCTCTAACCTATAATCTAACCATCCTCCAGAAGTTATCCACTTGACCACGGGAGCAACCCACAAGTGTAGCAACTAATACATCATGTATTACTGTGCGCACAGATTCAGGATGATCAACCTGGATCATTCTAAGGGAGTGATTATTGTATTGATTCCTTATTACATATGCATGTCCCTTCTAACCAAGTCTAGACACCCAAACCACAGAGCTGTTGGCCCATATATAAGATCTCACGCATAGTGACTGAAAGTGCAAGAACTTGACTTCGTCAAGTCATCCACATATGCTCAAGATTAAGAGCACTGGCCTACTTAGAAGCTTGTAGGTATAGGTGACCTCCTTCTTTGATAGCACTTATTTAGAGTACCACGCCTACAGTGGCTTGTCCAATGCATACACATGCATAAGTAAAGTAAGTCTGGAACCCTATCCATGACCAAGGCAGATCACCCTACTGTAAAGGGAACTTATTCACAATAACTTCTACTATAGTAGAGTGCCCAACTCTACTACTTAGTTATAGACTAAATAGTTCTGCTTAACAAGTAACCATGACTTAGACCTTCTGTACGTAATCACCACGTACCTAAGTCAACACTTGAAGCAAGGACCTTATATTCACACATACACACACATACACACACACTATATATATATATATATATATATATATATATATAATAATCAACTGTATAAGAGATAAACATGCTCATGAAAGTAAGATGACAATAATTATTCATTGCAAACATCCAGATATATCAATGGGGTTCCATTCTAAAATCAATTGGTGCCAGGTGAAGTAGTACATGATCTTATTAGGTGGTCCTAAAGTTTTTGATTTCGATGTAGGACAAGTGTATATTCTAACATTTCACATCACGTGTGACTTGATAGGGGTAACACGTGGAAGATTGAACATATTAGCGACACACGTTGAAGATTAAATACAAGTGTGACCTAATTTTGAGATGAGTCACACATGGACACGCGTGGAATATAACATACTCGGAAGAAGATTGAACACATGTGTGATATAATTTGAGAAGGGTCACATGTGGATGAACGCGTGTAGAAGATGACACATGTGTAAGATAAATAAGACTAGACCATAGGCCTAACTTTGATACTATATTAAGAATCATGTAGTTCTATCCTAAAACCAATTGGTGCCGGTAGAGTAGCCCACGATCTTATAATAAGGTAGTCTTGAAATTTATGATTTTTTATGTGGAAAAAGTGTATATTCTAACATGTTTGTCAAATACGATAAAAATCAAAGATTAATTAGGGTATTAACTCTTTAAAAAAAAAGGTATGTTAAATATCCCTATTTTGAGCTCAAGTGTATCCCATTCAAGTACTTTTAAATGTTAGAAGAATCAAAGAAGTTATGTTAACTAGGGTAGAAACTTTTCACAAATTTTTCTTCCCTAGTGGTTCTAGCATGATGGCTTTTTCAGTTTGATAGGTTTTATGTGAAGTGATCAAATCCCCTTTGCTGGTGCAAGGCCAAAACAACTTGTCACGTGAACTCAATTTTGAGAAAGGAATTTTCTAAATGATAATGGTAGCCTCTTGCGTAGATAAGGATGATAAATATGAGTAACTCATGATTAATTTTACTGGTCCTAGATAGAAATGTAAACGAAAAGCCTACACGAAAATTCGTATATATGTTGTTTGTACAATGTAACTTGCACGAACAATAAACTAACACGACAAATAACCTATTTTATAATTAATATTGTCAAGTTTAATTTCAATTGGAAGAATCTAAATGTGAATGGATAAGACTCACACCCTAAATCTCATGAGATTTAGTATAGTTCCAATAATGGATCTGTTTATAACGTTATAATATTATAACCGAGATCTAACGGTTATAAATTATTGATACAATTATAATTAAATATTCTGATCAATTCACAATCATTGTATCTTGTTCACAATAGTATGATATCTTTATAGTATGATATCTTTATGCATACTTCCGGTAGTTCTTTTCAAGTTGGTTATACAATCAAGCATTCCCTGCATGAGGATATGCTTTTATATTGAATGACATTTTGACGGGCTTGTGCTTATTCTCGTCCATGTTTTTCGATTGCGTCTAGCTGGTAGATTAGTAGAAGTAGTATTAGTGGTTAAAAATTCTTTTTCTGTGTGAAACAATGATTTATACATGAAGGACATGATCAGTGGAGGATCCACATTATTTGCTATGGATTGTACGACTATTACTGGTTAACTGATTAAAATACTTCAATATTTTCAGACTGTAAAATTATTAATCCTTATCATTTTATAAATTTTGACTTTTAGAACCATCTTAACTCATGAAATGATAAGACACCAATTGAGAGAATGTTCTCATTAAAGAATCTAGGGTAAATGGCACACTTGTTTCCTGTGGTTTTACTTATGTGCACACTTGTTTCATGTGCTTCTTCAAGTTGCTCGTTATCCCCTATAGTTTTAAAAAGTGTACATACGTCCTCTTCTATCAACGCGTCGTTAGTTTATTTAACAGAACTGATATTTCACTATTATGCCCTTTTATAAACACGAAGAAACGAACATTAAAATCAAACAAAACATATACACATACAATTAGGGCTTGAAACACACTTTACATGTAAACACCAAAATCCCCAAGTTCCCTTAATTGAAAAAACAATTTCTTGGCTATTGTTGTTGTTGCTTGAAATCAACATGAACACTCTTCATATAAAATCAAACATGAAAATTTTACATATGTGGTAGTGTATCAATATCAACAACAGATGATCATAATCAAGATTCCAAAGAGAATATGTGGGTTGTACCTTTACTCTTCACTTCAACAATATAAATTTTACATATGTGGTGGTAATGAGATGATTGTTGTATTACAAAGTGAATATGAGGGCTTTTTCACCTAAAACAATGTACTTTTAAGTGGATATCAGATAAATGTCATCACAGCTTCGCAAGCATCGAGCATGCGCTCCAATCTCGGTTAAGTTTGATGAAAATCATGACGGAAGAGGCCTGCGTGTACATGTTTTAAAACCACAAAGAGGTTATAGCAACTTAAATAAGTACAAGGAGCAAACGTGCACAAAAGTAAAATCACAGGGAAAGTGTGTCGTTTACCCAAGAATCTGTTTACCTAACACTATCACTCTCTTTCATCTTGGCTTGCACGAAAGTAAAAACTATAGCAAACGTGAAACCAAAACATTAGAATAAAGGGTTAATAGAAACAAATACACCGCTAATGCAGCATTAGATATCGGATGCATAAGAGAAAAATTCTTCATATCTACGTCTTTTTATTTTTATTTTTATTTTCTGCAAGTAAGATATCAACCTTATAGCATACATATAAGAAAGTCAGTTGATACAACTTCAACCAAATATTCCTCTTACTTTTGGAAGACCCTAAAAGCAAGAATTAAGTAGTACATCTACGGTGACGCCATAGAGTTCTAGGAAGAAGAAATTTTTGCTTTCATCATTTTCATACTCAAGGATGAATACATTTTCACAATTAATTAAGTTATATCTTATTTTGAATTTACTAATGGTTTTTTGGATGATCTTCAATTTATTAGATATGGCTTGAATTCCAAGACTAATCAGATACTGAAGATAACTAGAAGTATAATTAGAGTCAAAGTACTATAGAGTATATGAATCATATTCTTAGTGGAATTAATAATTATAATCTATAAATAAGACTACCTGAGTTGACTTTAGTTGTCACACACCACAAGGTGTGTGATACCCCGAACCCAGCATATAGTAAATAATGGGTAATTGCATATGTTTACATGTTATTTTGATTAATAGTGTTAATTATGAAATGTTTATTTTATTCTTGAAAAGTTACTATTCATAATAAATTCGACTGTCTAATTTGATCAAATTAGAATTTTTCCAAGATAGCATAACTTATAAAAGGAATCGAAAACTTGTAGTTTTAGGCTTTGAAGGCTAGAAAAACGCGTTAGGAAAATAAAACTTGGTTCGTAGGAATAGTGTAACATTGGAATAGTGTTAGAATTAATTAGTTAGCATTTAAAAGATTTTTTTATGCTTAGTTGACCAATATATACTAGCATTTGACTTATGATATTAGCACATACATATACATATATCACCTAACAACACATATACATACATAATACTCAAAAAACAAAAAACTTAATACCCAAAAAGTCCCCCCAAACCCGACAGTCCCAAGGAAAGGAAAAGAAGGATTTTGCTCTTCAATCTTTGCATCTCAAGCTCGTCCAAGCCATTTGAGGGTAGCTTCAAGGGTTCCTAGGTCCTCTACAAGCTTCTACACACCTTGGTGAGGGAGTTTTTGCATGTTTTTGCCATTACAAAGCTTATGATCATGTTACCATATTTCTTGATTTGCTAGTTTAGGCTTATGTATTGCTTAAATCTTGTATTGTATACCTTCTACATGATATTTAGACCTTGCTTGAGTAGTTTATTAGCATGCTCCATGGTTGAATGCTTGAAACACATGAAAGAGACAATAAATAATGCTTTAATCTAGGGTTTTGCTTTAAGTGGTTAATCGGATTGAATTGATGCTACCTATAGGTGCTCTAGAAAATATTGAATCTAATTGGATGCTCACGTGTAGTTAATTTACCCAAAAATTGAGTTAAAATGCGAATTAGCTAAACTTTAAAAGGGGATTTTTCATAAAATGTAATCCGGGCACATTTGAACCTTAGATTAGGTATTCTTGGGGCATGGAAGCACTTTTGGTGCTTTCGTTACATTGATTTGAGGGTTGGATAGGGTAGTTGTAGTTAAAACCTAGCCTTCCCGAGCTTTTGTCTCCAAAGCAGATTTTCAGGCCTTAGATAGGTGACTTTTGATATCCTTAAGAATGTTGTGTGGTTGGTTTATAAATTTGGAGCCTTGAATTTCATATAGAAGAAGAATTGTATAGTTATCAAATGGGAAAATGTGAGGAATGTATACCTTTGTGCTTGTATGAGCTTGTAGATGCTTGTTATGTGTCTAAATGCATGTCTAAGGTATAATTAAGCTAGTTGAAGAGTTTGAGGAAAAGTATGTTATATGTCTCTTTTATACTTATACAATTATTTCATGTTTAATGGCTTGTATTGTGATTAACTGCGAGGGCGGCCTACTTTGTCATCCCTCTTACATGATTATTGATATTCTTGGCTCTCGTGATATTGACTTGGGGTTGCGCAACCTTCTCGGACATGGTAGTGTCGAGAAACTCCGGGCAGCATCAGACTGTCGGTCTCCCTCGACCACCATGGTGCCTATTCCCTTTCTTGTTGAGTATACTCTACTACCCCAGAGGCGTGGTTCACCTCGTTGGGGTATATGGACCTACCTCAGAAGAAGGGTCGTAGGATCAGGGTACATCCGGAGTACCCCATTTGGAAGAATAAGGGGTTTGCCGATATTTGTTTAAAGATCGTGGCTTGTGGATCGAGATTGAAGACAAGAGGATGAACCGTATCCTTTTATGCGTGTTTAATACTTGTTCAATTAGCTTGTTATATTGTGTTGCTTATGTTATTACCTTTGTTGTATTGCATGAAAGCCATTTGTGAAAATACCCCGTTTTACTGTATCCCCTCTTATGCAACCCCGTGGGCGTGTGAAAAGTATAAAAAATAAACCAAGTTTAAATACCCGCAAGTGCACGGATCTTTACAGTGTAGTGTGCTATGAGTGCGGAATTGTACCACAGGGAAGCTCGTTAGTTAAGTTAGTGAAGTAGTATGAAAATATTAAAGCGCTTAAGTGACAGTTAGCAAAGAGTTTGAAGTAACGTGCGAGAATGTAAACTAAACTATAACTAACAAAATTGCCTAAGTTAAGCTAAATAATAGCTAAATACGGAAGAATATCTAGGGATCAGATATGTAAATAAGGCAATTAATATAGGCTCGGCATCCAGATTCTCAAATTTTATACAAGAGGTTAAGCTACAAGCATTAACTTAGTCAATTATCTTAGTCTATTAAAATCCCGATTACTAACTCTGATGTAGGTGTCGTTCCATCTACGAGCGTATAGCCATAGTATGGATATGTCCTTGCAACCTGGTGTAAAAGGTCTATTTCAACATAAGTAATCAACATCTTCTTACTACTCTAGAAACTATGGTCTACTTAAAAGCATTACCTATAGTTCATAGAATCTAAGGTTGTCAAGCTATTTTTGATTCACTATTAAAGCATGAATATATGACACGAAAATAAAGCAATCATATCATCTACTCAAAAGCATTATGTATGAAAGACAATAATTAATTAATACGAGCCATATATTACATTAAAACTAAATTATCCGAATCCGAGACCATATATTAAAAGACCATTATTTACAATATCCTATTCTAGATAAGAATTCTACTCAAACATAATAAATACTAGTTTATACAAATAAACAAGAGTCAAGAAAGGCTCCCCCGTATTGACGAACGCGTATTTCTGAACTCCAAGTCTGAACAGAAATTCTATTGCTATTCGGGCAGAACTTTCCCCTGAATAAGAGCTATTTTTGAGCAAATGCTCAAAAATGAACGTTAGGATATCCGCTATGCAGTAGCTATTCAGGCAGAATACCCCCGAATAAGAGCCACTAGGTAGGACTTCCTCCGTATATAGCTATTTAGGCAAAATCCTAAATAAGAACTATAAAAATAACTTGACAAAAATTGAAAATATTGAAAAAATATTCCAAAACTCTAAAAAATTGTAAGAAAAAATGAAGAGGGGAGGGGGCTATTTATAGGAAAACTTGGCTACTATTCACGCGGTTACAATTCACGTGGTTACTATTCATACAACTACAATTCACGCGTTTTGCACATAAGTTATTGTTCACGCGTTGACTGTTACTATTCATGCATTGACCGAAAAGTTGACCAATGCTATTCCAAGGTTATTCGGCGTCCTGAGTCCGTTTGCGCACTCCGTTTGGCCAAATTCTTCCTCTACGGGATTTAATTCTTGGTCAACACTTGAGTTTGCCTTTGACTTTGACCGAGCGTTGACTGAGGCATTTTCGGGCTATTTTCAACGATTCGAGTCTGATTACGTGCTAGTTTCGGCCAAATTCTGACTCTATGGTCTTCATTCTTCCACCGGTTCCTGTGTTTTCCATTCTTGACTTCTTGACTTACAATTTGGATATTTTCGGGTCTGATTTTCCACTTTTCGCTATTATCCTACATTGTATCGAAAGTGCATAAGTGTTGCATTTATTCCAAAGTTAAGATGCAAATGTAGTATAAATACAATGGTTTGAGTGCTGCAAATACAGTCACATCAACATCCCCAAACCTAAATCTTGTTTGTCCTCAAGCAAGACTGCTTTAAAGCACACGGATTCAAAAGTGAAAACCTCAAGATTTTGCAAGTTCAAATTCAAAAGCAGATGAATGTAGCTCAGATGAATGTAGCTCTATTTCTAACCTTTTGTCAAAATCAATTCTAAGAAAATATAATTCATCAGTTTTACAAGTTCACAAGTAAATGACAAGAACAACAAGAGAACTTTAATAGTTTTCACAAATAGATATTCTTCTTGGAAATCGACTATTGATTGCTTCGGAGTACATATTTAGAAGTAAACTAAGCAGATTAAGTTCAAACAATTCCTAACTTTCAAGACTTGTAAATAGATTGGACTTTGATATTCTCACCTTTATTTGCAATCAAACTCTTGATCATGCCTTAACCCTTTTTACATTTGCCAGAAATATAAAAATACAACTTACAATATCTCTATATAGTGTTTAGTTTCCTTTGCTTTCTAGATATCCCATGTAGTGGGCTTTAAGGCCAATAATCCCCAGCCATTATGACCGAGGTTGTTAGGTTTTAAAGGGACCCCTATGTGCCTTAATCACCCAAGATATCCAGGCTCGAAACCTTAAACTATAGCACATATTCCAAATTACAATATCTAGGATAGTGGTGCTTAGAGATGTACAACATATTTACACCAAAAACTTTATTCAACAGTAAATGTATGTACAACTCCTTTTCATTTTTCTTTTTTTTTCATTGTTTTCTTTGTTTTTCTTTTCTTTTTTTGTTTTCTTTTTCTTTTTCTTCTTTTTTCAGAGTGTGCATACAGACAGAGTAATATAACATACTGTACAGAAATGGCATAAGGGTTCAGGTTTCAATCACAAGGAGTTCTCATAACAAACGGTAATCCTATCTCAGTCCTTTCATATTCACAAACCTATCAATGGAAGAACAGAATAACAACTAGGTTTACTCATGAATACAGTACTCCAAAGTTCTTCTTACAGAGTTTCCTTAGAGTTTTTCACAATACATAGCTAACAATATAGATTCTCAAATCATTTAAATCATTCCTTTAAACAAGTAAGATAGCAAAATACTCTTTCTCATGAACAAAAATGGTGTATTTTTTGCATATTTTGAAAAATATGTTATCATGAAATATATACACCCCCACACCGAAGCTTTGTTTGCCCTCAAGCAAATAGTAATGTAAGACAGTGAGAGTGTAATATGCAATTAATAACAAAATGACAAATGCTACATCCCCAAACCTATGGTTTGCTTACTCTACAACGCATGTTGATCAGGTATAAGGGGAAATGTAGTAAGGAAAGATATCACCTGATGTGAAGCATTCCTATGTTGATGTCAAAGCTTTTCTACTATCTTTTGCCAAAAGATGTATCATTCTGCAATTAAATATTAGTAGAAAAAGCATTTTACAGATTATCATCAACACAACAAAAAAAGTTAGCTATACTAAATAGACACAACAAATATATAGGGGAGAAACCAAAAAGAAATATGGCCACGGAAAATAACTAATATATTAAGCAAATAAATAAACTACCCAAACCATTTAACCTCTTTTTTGGGGTTCAAGAGTTATCTATAAATATATAAATGAAGTAAATATAGAGGATTAAGTAAATTATAAAATCACACAGACAAAGGAAAATAAACACGCATAACCATTTAAAAATCTAGGTTGCCTCCTAGTAGCGCTGAGTTTTATGCCCTCAGCCAGGCGCCATTGTTAGAGCAAACAATGTTTAAAATTCATTGGCACATATTGCCTGATAATCATTTTAGCACATATTTTGAATGGAAAAGGATCATGCAACAAATGATGGCTCATTCTTTCGATAAAACATGCCTTTTCCAAGTCACCTAGAAAAGGTGACGATTCCCATCCCAATGTGTTATGTGTGGGATTATTCTCAACTATGTCAACATGGGGCATAATATTTTGTAAATCAGTGTGTCCTAATTGGTCAACCCATAAGTTAAAAGATGTATGCAACATATTGTTCATAAATGGGTCAAATCCAAATTGTGCCTCCTTGGATAATGTTGTGAGTTGCACAACGAAGGAAGGCGCATCAAATGAAGAACTGAGATGTCTTTTAATAGGAGAGAGAATGGGTGTTGAAGCTTCTTTATCAGAGTTAAAACAAGTTGAAAAAGATATAGAAGCATTGGACTCATTCTCTTGGTCAATCTCGGTAACTTCTTCTTCAGGAGATAAGAAGGATGGAGGAATTAAAATAGACTCAGTAGACTTGGTTTGACAAAGTATAGGCTCTAAGGAAGTGTGTACACTCATCTTCTTTGAAGAGTATTCAAAGTCGTGTAGAGTCATAATAATACTAAGGTCATCCTGTTCTTCTAAGTGAGGCATTGTATCATCTTTTTCCTTAAATTCATTTTCCCTATCAAATTTCTCCCGATTAATCTAGCTCATTTCATCAGTCTGTGCACATGTTGTTTCATCAAAGGGGTTCATAAAAGACTGAATATGTTGATCTAAGGATTGAAGCATGCGAGCATTAGATTCGACAAGTAGAAAAAGTTGGTCATACTTGTCATTGGAGTTTGGTTCAGGAGAAGAAAATTCAATCGAGTTGGGATAGGAAAAGTTTTGTTTGCAAGAATTACTTGGAAAGCTTTCGCAAAACTTGGAAAGATTGGGGTTTTGAGATGTACTATCTTCAAAATTTTGAGGTAGAAAAGATGTATCATTTTTATCCCAAAATGAATTTTGATAATTCTGCCACTCCAGGTTATATGCATTAGAGTACAAATTTTGGTTCGAAAAATAACCCTTAGCAGTAGAATCATGAATATGAAAGAATTTGGGATTTTGGGGACAATTTTCTAAAGTATACCCAAATTGAGAACAAATTTCACAAGTATTTGGAATAAGGGGTTGGGTTGTGTCATTAAAAGCCCATTGATCGGATGAACTATTAAAATGAGTCATATTCCAATCAATCAAATTTCCTAAATAATTTTTTAATTATTTTTTTATATTTTTTATTTTTATTTATTTATTTATTTTTTAAATAAAGTGGATAAAATAAACACTTTAAAAAAAATTCACAAATACTTTTATCAATAACTAAACTATACCATGCTTCCCCGGCAATGACGCCAAAAACTTGATGCAACCCGGTGGGCGTGTGAAAAGTATATAAAATAAACCAAGTTTAAATACCCGCAAGTGCACGGATCTTTATAGTGTCGTGTGCTATGAGTGCGGAATCGTACCACAGGGAAGCTCGTTAGTTAAGTTAGTGAAGTAGTATGAAAGTGTTAAAGCGCTTAAGTGACAGTTCGCAAAGAGTTTGAAGTAACGTGCGAGAATGTAAACTAAACTATAACTAACAAAATTGCCTAAGTTAAGCTAAATAATAGCTAAATACGGAAGAATATCTAGGGATCAGATATGTAAATAAGGCAATTAATGTAGGCTCGGCATCCGGATTCTCAAATTCTATACAAGGTTTAGCTACAAGCATTAACTTAGTCAATTATCTTAGTCTATTAAAATCTCGATTACTAACTCTGATGTAGGTGTCGTTCCATCTACGAGCATATAGCCATAGTATGGATCTGTCCTTGCAACCTAGTGTAAAATGTCTGTTTCAACATAAGTAATCAACATCTCCTTACTAGTCTAGAAACTATGGTCTACTTAAAAGCATTACCTATAGTTCATTGAATCTAAGGTTGTCAAGCTATTTTTGATTCACTATTAAAGCATGGATATATGACACGAAAATAAAGCAATCATATCATCTACTCAAAAGCATTATGTATGAAAGACAATACTTAATTAATACAAGCCATATATTGCATTAAAACTAAATTATCCGAATCCGAGACCATATATTAAAAGATAATTATTTACAATATCCTACCCTAGATAAGAATCCTACTTAGAGATACTAAATAAGAGTTTATACAAATAAAAGAGAGTCAAGAAAGGCTCCCCCGTATTAACAAATGCGTATTTCTGAACTCTAGGTCTAAATAGAAATTCTATAACTATTCGGGCAGAACTTCCCCCTGAATAAGAGCTATTTTTAAGCAAAGGCTCAAAAATGAATGTTAGGATGTCCGATGTGCAGTAGCTATTCAGGCAGAATGCCCCCGAATAAGAGCCACTAGGCAGGACTTCCTCCGTATATAGCTATTTAGGCAAAATCCTAAATCATAACTATAAAAATAACATGACAAAAATTGAAAATATTGAAAAAATATTCCAAAACTCTAAAAAATTGTAAGAAAAAATGAAGAGGGGAGGGGGCTATTTATAGGAAAACTTGGCTACTATTCACGCGGTTACAATTCACGTGGTTACTATTCATAAGTTACTATTCATGCGACTACAATTCACACGTTCTGCACATGGTTTTATTGTTCATGCATTGACTATTACTATTCACGCGTTGACCAAAAAGTTGACCAATGTTATTCTAATGTTATTCGGCGTCCTGAGTCCGTTTTCGTACTCCGTTTGGCCAAATTCTTCCTCTACGGGCTTCAATTGTTGGTCAACACTTGAGTTTGTCTTTGACTTTGACCGAGCATTGACCAAGGCATTTTCGGGCTATTTTCTGAGTTCTGAGTCTGATTACGCGCTAGTTTCGTCCAAATTCTGACTCTATGGTCTCCATTCTTCCACTGGTTCTTGTGTTTTCCATTCTTGACTTGCAATTTGTATCGTTTCGGGTCTAATTTTTCACTTTTCGCTATTATCCTACATTATATCGAAAGTGCATAAGTGTTGCATTATTCCAAAGTTAAGATGCAAATGTAGCATAAATACAATGGTTTGAGTGCTGCAAATACAGTCACATCACCCTCCCTTACTGAGTAACTTTCATCTTTTCAACATGTTTTAGGAAAAGCTGAGGTTGGATACAATGTACTGGTCTATGTGCAGGAAGTGCAAGTTGCTGTTTATATATGTTTTGTTTTGAAGTTATGAAACCTTGTGTATATTTCTATTATCTTAGAGGTTGTAATGTAAAGTTTGTAATCTTGTATAAGTTAATAACTTTAGACGGATTGTAATAACTTTAATGATTTACTTGATTGTCTAATTAATTTGCATGCTTGTGTGAATGGAAATGTGAATTATGATTGAAAGATTTAATCTTTAGATAGATCGAACAAAGAATATTAGAGTGGTATGATAACTGAATTTATAACATAGTATTTCAACAGCTTATGTGGATCCATGCTTGTTGTGTACTTTTGTTGGGTTCCAAGGCTCGGATGGTCTTGAGGAGTTTGTTGTGTGTATGCTGGTGGAGGATGGGAGTTGTTATAGAGGTTGATATATAATTTAGTGGTTTTATATTCTATGCGCAGGTAAATGGTTAGTCCTATAAATAGGGGAGACTCTATTTGTTTTCCCTAAATTTTGTGCCCGGGTTTGGAATTAGGTCGAGAATAGCATGATTAATAGAAGTCTCAGTTCTGTGAGGGATCAGGGCATTACAGAAGTAGTATCAGAGCTTAACAGCTCACAGCTGGGACAGGGTCCTCGGTCTATTGGGTAGTGGACCTCGAGTACGTGCGTGTCAATTGAGTTTTGAATAAGTATGTGCTTGAATGTGGGTTGTGTTTACTTGAGTGAAAATGTGTTCTTATGTGTTATAGTTGCGTGAAATATGAAGATTATGTGATATGTGATTCATTGTGTGTCTAAGTGATCCCTTGAGTGTGTATTTATCTTGGTTGCTTGTAATAATATGTAATAAATGTTTGTCTTATGTGAAACCCACCGCATACAAGTATTACCCTTCGAGATGGTAAGTAATCACTCTCTCCTATAAGGAGATGATCAGTGGAGGCTTACTTGAAGACGTGGACCAACAAAAAGAGGGAGTGCTGATCAGTTGGTATTCTTCTTCGGTATTTTCTTATGGAATTCCTACACGGTATTATTTCTCGTATTCTCTTCGGGATTCTTATTGGTATTTTCATATGGGATTTTATAGTAGTGTTCTTATTGGGAGTCTGGTTGACATTCGTACTCGGCACTTATATATACATATGAGTGGTCTTTTCGGGATTCAATATGGGAATTCTCAATTAGTGTATTTCTACTGGGCTTCTTATTTGGTGCTTTCGTTGAATTCTTATTTGGCTTTCATTACTTGGTGACCTAAGAATTATGCTCTAGGATTCTTATCTGCTATAATTATAATATTTTCGTTTAGAGGTCCTCGGTCGGCCTTCTCGTTTAACAATTGCATTGGGAATTCCTAATGTGATACTCTTATTCGGAGGGACTCTTATTCGGACTTCTGGATTGGTATTCTTCTTGGCATTCTACCTTGAAGTTCCAATTTAAGATGCTGCTCTGGCAAACTTCCTTGGTATTCCCGATGGTATTCGTGTCACGCCCCAACTTGACCCCATTTACGATCAGTCAGAACGCAACTAAATTTTGGCAATATAACATCTGTAACATGGACAACAGGACTCTAAACCAGTCCTTTATAACATCACACAACCAACCTCAAACTTCAATAACAACTCCATCAATAGTCAACACAACCAAAACCATTCATTTAACGACCATACAACAACCCAACCATAAGTCATATTGTGACGCCCGGGATTTCAACACATTTTTTTTAATCACTGTTGCATACTTACTTGAACATTCTTATGTGCATTATTTTTCTTGCTTAACTATTTTATTTTGAGGCTACTATTCATAAGGAAATTGACTGTTTTAAAAGTGCGATCTAATATTTCTCCTAAGTCATATGGCACATAAAAGGAATCGAAAACATGTCATTTTGGACTTTCGAGCTTAGGAGGGTGCATTTGGAAAATGTTTTCCGTATCATTTAAATAGTGTTACGTATGTAACAACACTAATTTCAACTAGCAAGCAATTAAATGAGTTTTAACTTAGTTTGACTTGGATTTAGTAGCAATAGACTTTTATTTAACATAACATACTCATATAAATACACCTTATACAACACATACATGCATTTACTCAACAAAACAAAGCAAATAATTCCCAAAATGCCCCTCCCTACCCGTCGGCCTTGAGCAAGCAAATGAAGGAGATTTTTCTTCAATTCTTGGTGGTTTGATCCTTGGCTAGCAATTTACATCTTGTTCCGAGCTTCTCCAAGCCTCCACAAGCCTCCTAGATCTCTAGAAAGTAAGGGAGTTGCATTATTATTGCATTTAAAGTTTGTGCACATATGTTAAAATTCTTGAATTGTCAATTATAGCCATAATACTTGTTATGAATGCTTGTTATAAGTTCATTAGGGCCTATAGAGCTACCTTTTAAAGCTTGATAGAGGATTCCATGGTTGAAAGCTTAATTGTCACAAAAGAGATGATGAATAGTGCTTGAACTTAGGGTGATAAAACTTGCTAATTAGATCGAATTGAGGCTTCCTATAGGTGCTCTAGACTCTAGTGAAACTAGTTGGAAAGCCACTTAAAGTTGAACTACCCGAAACTATGCTAAATTGTAAAATTAGTTAACTTTAAAAAAGGGTTTTTCCACGTTAAGCAATCTGGGCACTTTTGGGCTTTAGATTAGGTATCCTTGAGGCATGGAAGCACTTTTGGTACTTTCGTTGCGTGAAATTGGGGTTCGGATAGGGTAGTTGTAGTTAAAACCCGCTTGGGGCCTTCCCGAGCTTTTGCTTCTAAAAGGGGTTTTCATAATCTTAATAGGTGTCTTTTGGCTTAATTAGGAATGTGGTATAATTAGGATGTGGTTTTATAACTTTGAAATGCACATAGGAGAAAAAAAGCTTGGCTAAATAAAAGGGAAAAGTAGTATTTGGCAATTTTTTGATGCATCTAGTACTTGTAGATGTGTTATCATGTACTATTATGATTATCTAAAGTATAATTGAGCTATTTGAGTAGATTGTGGAAAAAGTTATGTTGTTTACTTCTTTTGAGAGTATAAAGCTATCTCGTGTATATGTTGGTTTATATTGCAATTTAATGCGAGGGCAGCCTACTTTGTCGACCCTCTTATTTGTTATTCATTGTTTTTGAATCTTGTGGTTTGATTTCGGGGTTGCGCAACCTTTTCGGACATGGTAGCATCGAGAAACACATGTAGCGTCTGGCTTGCCGTGCCTATTCCCTTTTCTCGCTGAGTATACTCCACAATCCCAGAGGCGTGGTTCACCTGCTGGGCATATAGACCTACCTCAGGAGAAAGGGTCGTAGGATCAGGGTACATCCGGAGTACCCCAACTTGGAGGAGTAAGGGTTTGCCGGCACTTGCGTGAAGTTCGTGGCTCGTGATTCGAGATTGAAGACCTGAAGTGGAACCGTATCCTTTTAAAATGTGGTTAATTACTTGACTATTTGATCTTGTTGCTTTATGTTATAATTATGGCTTTCTGTGATTATATATCATATTGCATGCCCTGGTATGTTGCATCACCTCCCTCGCTGGGCAACATTGTTGCTCACTCCTCATTTTACATGTTTCATGAGAAGCTGAGGTGAATCCTTAGCTAGTAGCAGTAGAGGAAGAAGAAGAAGTGCAAGTAGATCAGATTCCTTGATTCCTATGTGATAAGGTTGATCATATGTGAAGTTGCGTGGAGTTGTTGTTAGTTGTTGTGTTTTGAGACCTTGGGGTCTTGTGTATATGCTTGGGAGTTGTAATCTTGTATGTTGGATAAAGTTAGATGGCATGTAATAATGGATTCTAGATTTCTTCTCTTATTGCATGCTTGTGTGTTAATAACTTGATAGTAGAACTTGGTTATAGTTGTATCCAACTACTTATAGTTAAAGTTAACATTGCCTTGCATGCTTGTGTGCTATAAGTAGATTTTGTTGCTTTAAGGCTCGGATGGCCTTGTGAACTTGGGTTGGCTATAAAAGTATTGAAAAATAGGTTGTATGTGTTGTTGCTTGCGGTTCAAATGTTATATGTGATTATTTGCAGGTAACAGTTTAGTCCACGGTACAGGGGAGACTCCGTCCGAGTGACGGGTCCGGACTTGACCTATAGCGTGGGGTTGGGTTCGGGGCGTTACATTTAGGTGGTATCATAGCTACTTGAATGCATGAAGCTCGATTAATTCCTTGGCATGTGGGTAGAGGTCAATATGTAAAAGTTGAACTATGTGACTATGTAATTGTTTAATTGCCTAAGAGTTGAGTAAGGGATATGCTAGCATGTAAAAAGGAATGGTAAAGCAAGATATGATAAGAATATGAAAAGTTTAGTGTTTAATGCTTGTTAAGTGTTTCACATGTTATCTTTTGTGTATAAGATGTTTTAAAACATGTACATGCCATTTTTGTATTATCTATTTGCCTATTATAATATTATATTCTTCTAGCATCGAGATGAGGAGAAGGAGAAGATCGAGAAAGGTACCGGAAGAGGCTCCTAGACAGGATATATCTAGGCAAGGTGCAGGGGTAGCAGGGATTGTACCGCAGGGACAAAATCTGAGCAATGCACAGATTCTGGCTACTATGGCTGCCGTTATGAATACTATGGCACAGTTTGTGACTCAGCAGGGTCAAGTAGGGGTTGGCAAAGGTAATTAGGCTACTAAAGCATAAGGTAGTAGTACACTGGGGGTAATTTGTATGACAGATTCTTGTACCACGGGACGTACAGTTTCTATAGTGAGCCAGATGACATGAAAACTAAGATGTGGTTGAGTAAGTTTGAGAAAGTCGCTGCGATACTCAAGTGCAATGATGAGAGAAAAATTACTTATGCTGCATTCTTATTGGAGGGTGACGCCGAGGACTGGTGGCGTACTGTTAGAGAGAAATGGGATGCTGAGAGGGTACATCATTTGTGGGCTGACTTTGTTCGAGAGTTCAGGGACAAGTATGTGTCTGTGGTAGCTCACGAGAGACATAAAGAGGAATTCATAGCTTTAAGGCAGAGAAATATGACTGTGGATCAGTATGAGGCTACTTTCGCTAGACTTTCTCGATACGTGCCAACTTTAGTGCAGCCGGAGGACATGAAGATTCCGAGATTTATCACAGGGTTGAGGAGTGATATTATGTTTAACTTGTCTTCGCAGGATTATCCGAGTTATGTTGCAGTAGTCAGGGCCACATCGAGGTACGAGAAACGTAAGGCAAATGTATTGGCCCAGTCTAGTCAGTCAAGTAAACGGTAGTACCAGTCTTAGATTTAAGGTTATCAGAGACACTATCAGCAGTCTGTTCAGACTCAGCAGCTGAGACAGACCCAGAGCTACCCACGACCAGTTCAGGCATAGTCTCAGCCGAGACCAGCTTAGAGTCAGCCACAGGGACAGTCACAGACCCGACTGGTGATCACTAGATCTCAGCAACGTAGTTCTGCTACATCTACTTTCGGGGCTCCTACGGGAGGCGCTGTTGCCAAGAAAAACCAGCAATACAGTTATTACAATCGCAAGGGCCACATAGAAGCAGAGTGTTAGAGGAAATTGGGTCGATGCGTGGGTTGTGGCAGTGATCAGCACAAAGCTAAAGATTGTCCTAGGTTTAAACAGGGACAGGGTCAGACTTTCGGCCAGGGTACTCAGACTAGAGCTTCAGGAGCAGGTACTATTCCACGAGGCCAGGCACGGGTATTTGCACTAAATCAGGAGGAGCTTCCAGACACGACGGTGGTAGTGGAAGGTACTTTTCTTATTAATAGTCAGTCAGTAGTACTTTTGATTGACACCGGGGCTACACATTCATTCATTACTCCTGCATGTGCATAATCTGCTACTTTAAAAGTTGATAAACTATTGTATGTGATTGAAGTAGGTAGTCCTATGGGTATTAAATGTGTTACGGAGTCTGTGTGTAGAAATTGTGATATTTGTATTGAGGTCACATGTATCCTATTGACTTGATTATTATGTCATTTCGAGACTTTGAGGTTATCTTAGGGATGGACTGGTTGGGGCAGTATTATGCATGTTTGGATTGTAGGAGAAAAATTGTAACTTTAGAAGTACCTAATCAACCTGTTGTTAAGATTACTGGGAGTCGAAAATCTACTAGGACTCGTATCATATCTTCTATTAAAGCTACTAAAATGTTGAGTAAAGGTTGTGATGCATATTTAGCTTATCTAATTAATCAGCCTAGAGATAATTGAAACTAAATGAAGTACCTGTTGTAAAATATTTTCGGGGGTATTTCCTGAGGAGTTGCCGGGGTTACCACCTGACCGAGAGATAGAGTTTGTGATTGACTTGTTGCCGGGGACTAATCCTATTTCTAGAACCCCATATAGAATGGCTCCCCCTGAGTTGCAGGAGTTAAAAATTCAGCTACAGGGCCTACTTGAAAAGGGTTTTATTCAGCCTAGTTCATCGCCTTGGGGTGCTCCTGTGTTATTTGTAAAGAAGAAATATGGTACTTTGCGTTTGTTCATTGATTATCGGGGTCTTAATCAGGTGACGGTGAAAAATAAATATCATTTAGCCTTGATTGAGGAATTGTTTGATCAGCTGCATGGTGTTGTTGTATTTTCTAAATTTGATTTGAGACAGGGTTATTATCAATTGAGAATCCAGAAAGAGGACGTGCCTAAGACTGCTTTTAGGACCAGGTATAACCACTATGAGTTTGTTGTACTGCCTTTTAGGTTGACAAATACTCCAGCCGCATTTATGGATTTGATGCAGAGGGTGTTTAAGCCTTACTTTGATCAGTTTGTCATAATTTTCATTGATGGTATATTGGTATATTCTAAATCTGAGGCAGAGCATGAAGAACACTTGAAAATTGTGCTACGAGCATTGCAAAGCA
This sequence comes from Ehretia macrophylla, assembly GCA_037974665.1. Taxonomy (NCBI): domain Eukaryota; kingdom Viridiplantae; phylum Streptophyta; class Magnoliopsida; order Boraginales; family Ehretiaceae; genus Ehretia; species Ehretia macrophylla. The sequence goes on from CM075764.1 coordinate 84,787,314, forward strand.
TAAATTGTTCGCCAAATTTAGCATGTGTGAATTCTGGTTGAAACAGGTTACCTTTTCAGGCCATATCATTTCCCATGAGGGAATATCTGTAGATCCTGCGAAAATTGAGATGGTTATGTCCTGGAAGAGACCCGAGACTGTCACAGAGGTTCGTAGTTTCTTGGGATTGGCCGATTATTATAGGCGGTTTGTTAAGGACTTTTCAAAAATTGCAAGGCCATTAACTTCCTTAACTCATAAGAAAACTGTATTTAATTGAGATGATAAATGTGAAGCCAGTTTTTAGGAATTAAAGAAAAGACTCACCACGGCTTCTATCCTTGCATTGCCTGGGGGAACTGATAATTTGGTGATTTACAACGATGCTTCGAAAGAAGGTTTGGGCTAATGGTAAGGTGATAGCTTATGCCTCTAGGAAATTGAAACCATATAAAATTAATTATCCTACGCACGATCTTGAGCTTGCTGCTGTTGTCTTTGCTTTGAAGAAATGGCGTCACTATTTGTGGGGTAATAAATTTGAAATATTTACTAATCATAAAAGTTTAAAATATCTGTTTTCTCAAAAGGATTTGAATATGAGGCAAAGGCGTTGGTTGGAATTGTTGAATGGTTATAATTGCACTATTAGTTACTTGTCAGGAAAAGCTAACACTGTTGCAGATGTATTGAGTCGAAAAGCTTCTGTGGCTAGTTTGATAATAAAGGACTGGGAGACTGTGGAAGAATTATCTCTATAGAGACCGAAAGCTTCTCAAACAGGTATCCAATTCGCTAGCTTACAAATCCAATCTCATGTTCTAAATACATAATTCATCCCAGTAGCACTAAGATGTACAGGGATTTAAAGCAGAGTTTCTGGTGGAACAACATGAAAAGGGAGATAACTGATTATGTGGCTAAGTGTTTGACTTGTCAGAAAGTTAAGGTGGAGCATCAGAGATCGACAAGATTGTTGCAACCATTAGAGATTCCGGTATGGAAATGGGACTAGGTTACTAGGGACCTTGTATCGGATTTACCGAGGTCACCGCGAGGTAATGATTCCGTATGGGTTGTGGTAGACAAGTTGACAATGACTTCTCATTTTATTGCTGCAAAGAAAACATATTCCCTTGATAAATTAGTTGATCTTTATGTTGAAAATATTGTGAGATTGCATGGAGTTCCATCTCAGATAGTGTCGGATAGGGATCCCAGGTTTACATCACAGTTCTGGCAGAAACTACAAAAGGCTTTGGGGACTAATCTGAGTTTTAGTACTGCATATCACCCGCAGACAGATGGTCAGTCAGAAATGACTATCAGGATTCTAGAAGACATGTTGCGAGCTTGTATTCTGGATTTCGGTAAGAGTTGGGAGAAATATTTACCTCTTGCAGATTTTGCTTATAATAACAGTTACCAGGCTACCATTGGTATGGCACCCTATGAGGCACTTTACGGGCGGAAGTGTAGGTCTCCATTGTATTGGGACGAGGTAGGTGAAATGAAAATTGTTGATCCAGCCATTCTATCTGAGATGATCAAGATGGTGGATAATGTGAAACTTATAAAGAAGAGAATGCTTACAGCACAGAGTCGACAGAAGAATTATGCTGATAGACGCCAACGGGACTTAGTATTTTCAGTGGGTGATCGTGTGTTCTTGAAAGTCTCACCACGGAAGAGATTGATTCGGCACGGAAAGGGAGGTAAACTCAGTCCTAGATACGTGGGGCCGTTTGAAATCATTGAGAAGGTTGGTGATTTGGCTTATAGATTGGCATTACCTCCGAGTTTGGGCAGGATTCATGATGTATTCCATGTGTCATTGTTGATGAAGTATAATCCTAACCCTTCGCACATTATTGAGCCGGAACCATTGGAGATTGATGAATCTTTAGCATATGTTGAGAAACCTCTTCAACTGGTTGACAGAAAGATTCAGGAACTTCGAACCAAGAGTATTCTTATGGTGAAAGTTTTTTGGGATCATCACGGAGTTAAGGATGCCACTTAGGAGCGAGAAGATCATATAAGAGAAGAGTATCAGGAGGTGTTTGCTGAATCATGTAAGAATTGCGAGGATACAATTAGTTTAAGTGGGAGAGGGTGTGACGCCCGGGATTTCAACACATTTTTTTTTAATCACTGTTGCATACTTACTTGAGTATTCTTATGTGCATTATTTTTCTTGCTTAACTGTTTTATTTTTAGGCTACTATTCAAAAGGAAATTGACTGTTTTAAAAGTGCGATCTAAAATTTTTTGATAAGTCATATGGCACATAAAAGGAATCAGGAAATTGTCATTTTGGACTTTCGAGCTCGGGAGCATGCATTTGGAAAATATTTTCCGCATCATTTGAATAGTGTTACGTATATAACAACACTAATTTCAACTAGTAAGCAATTAAATGAGTTTTAGCTTAGTTTGAATAGGATTTAGTAGCAATAGACTTTCATTTAACATAACATACTCATACAAATACACCTTGTACAACACATACATGCATTTACTCAACAAAACAAAACAAATAATTCCTAAAATGCCCTTCCCTACCCGTCGGCCTTGAGCAAGCAAAGGAATGAGATTTTTCTTCAATTCTTTGTGGTTTGATCCTTGGCTAGCAATCTACATCTTGTTCCAAGCTTCTCCAAGCCTTCACAAGCCTCCTAGATCTCTAGCAAGTGAGAGAGTTGCGTTATTATTGCATTTAAAGTTTGTGCACATATGTTGAAATTCTTGAATTATCAATTATAGCTATAATACTTGTTATGAATGCTTGTTATGAGTTCATTAGGGCCTATAGAGCTACCTTTTAAAGCTTGATAGAGGATTCCATGGTTGAAAGCTTAATTGTCACAAAAGAGATGATGAATAGTACTTGAACTTAGGGTTTGATAAAACTTGCTAATTAGATCGAATTGAGGCTTCCTATAGGTGCGCTAGACTCTAGTGAAGCTAGTTAGAAGGCCACTTGAAGTTGAACCACCCGAAACTATGCTAAATTGCAAAATTAGTTAACTTTAAAAAGGGGTTTTTCCACGTTAAGCAATCCGGGCACTTTTGGGCTTTAGATTAGGTATCCTTGGGGCATGAAAACACTTTTGGTGCTTTCGTTGTGTGAAATTGGGGTTCAAATAGGGTAGTTGTAGTTAAAACCCACTCGGGGCCTTCCCGAGGTTTTGCTTCTAAAACGAGTTTTCATGATCTTAATAGGTGTCTTTTGGCTTAATTAGGAATATGGTATAATTAGGATCTAGTTTTGTAACTTTGAAATGCACATAGGAGAAGAAAAGCTTGGCTAAAGAAAGGGAAAAAGTAGTATTTGGCTATTTTTTGATGCATCTGGTGCTTGTAGATGTGTTATCATGTACTATTATGATTATCTAAAGTATAATTGAGCTATTTGAGTAGATTGTGGGAAAAGTTATGTTGTTTACTTCTTTTGAGACTATAAAGCTATCTCGTGTATATGTTGGTTTATATTGTAATTTAATGCGAGGGCGGCCTACTTTGTCAACCCTCTTACTTGTTATTTGTTGTTTTTGAATCTTGTGGTTTGATTTCGGGGTTGCGCAACCTTTTTGGAAATGGTAGTGTCGAGAAACCCGGGCGGCGTCGGGCCTGCCATGCTCCCTCGACTACCATGGTGCCTATTCTCTTTCTCGCTAAGTATACTCCACTACCCTAGAGGCATGGTTCACCTGCTGGGCATATGGACCTACCTCAGGAGAAAGTGTCGTAGGATCAGGGTACATCCAGAGTACCTTTACTTGGAAGTGTAAGGGTTTGCCAGCACTTGCGTGAAATTCGTGGCTCGTGGTTCGAGATTGAAGACCTCAACCAACTTCTTATAACACCCAATAATACATTTCGAAGGTACCTCATCTAGCCCCTCCCTCCATGGCATCTCTGCCCATGCGAGTTGGGGGTAGTATATGAGAGTCATGTCGTTTTCAACCCAACAGCTTGACGCTGCTAGAGATATGACACACACTATCATGACTCATGACAATAATAATAAACATTTCATATTCTGAGAAGACAACAAAGTAGGTTGTCCCCCGGTACAACAACAATCATCAATCAATTAACAATACTTCAATCAATCATAACATTAACTAAACAACTAAGACAACCAAGTTAGATGATAAAGTAGATCACCCAACTTAACACACATTTCAACATGCTTCCAAACCCAAACCTACTCCTCAACAATCCATGAAACAACTATTCAAACACTACCCAACAACCAAAGACAACATTTTAGCATTTTAAAGAAAGACTACACAAACTTTTAAAATTCATAACTTACAATCTACAAATCAAACAATCCCCGAACCTTTTTCCTATCACTCAACCACACATGCAACTACATTAACCCCCTCGAAAACCAACCAAAAGCCACCTAAAACAAGCCCCACAACCTAAAAATGCCAATGCATACATGGCTGATTTTTCAGACTTTTGCTATGGCATTCAAATTGAAAATTTGTCATTACAACATTACTACACAATAATTAACAAACCTATAGAAGCAACTACAACTCAATTCCAACTACTACAACAACAATTATTCAAATATAAGCCAAATAATAAATTTAAATACCTAAAAAATAAAAATACATGTTGCTACCATTTAAAATGGCTACAAATGCATATAATTGGTCCTTATCATCTACTAAGCAATAATCTAACATCAATTTAACAAAATAGCAACTACAAATGCATCAACCAAAAATTTAACTCAACTTTAAAATAATGAACTATTTTTTCCCCCACCTTTGATCCAAAGTAATCCTAGGAATAGGTAGAATAGGTGCCTAACAAGCAATTTCAAGCTTTGAATGACTCAATTCGACTTTGAAATGCAAAATCTATGAGAAAATGCTTTGAAAACCTAACTAAAAATATTTCTTCATTCTCCCTCAAGGTGAACAACCACTAGGTGATAAATGAATGGGTTTTGAACTTATTTTTCTGATTTATGAGTATATTATGCATAAATATAAGCTTGGTCAACAAAATAATCAAAAGTCAAATGTTTTTAGTTGTTTTTAGCCTACAATACATATATATACTAAATCTAACTTATATACTATATTTAGCAGTCTAAAATTAGTTGACAACATTTTATATAAGCATGCATATACATACATCCAAGCTATAAAACCTGATTTTGCAAAAGAAGTTGAAAAGTCACATTATTTATTTTGCAAATATGTTTTAAATGCAAAACTAATATATAATCACTTAATATAATATATAAATTCATATATATCATTTACAATATATATTAGGTCAACAAAAGTCAACATAAGAATTAGGTTCAGCAAAAATCACTATGCAGCTCAAAAATGCTATTTTGTCAATCGAAAAGTCTATTTCAAATTCCTAATTTGTTTCAAAAATATTTTTTAGTAAATCACGGATCTTTTAATAATGGACGACTAGTTTTTAAAATATTTAAAAGACTAGTTTTAAAAATTTAGCGGAAAAGTCCTCAAATGCTATTAAAAGGCACTTTAAATGAAATTTTCACAAAAAATCTTTACAAAAGTGTTATGAATCCACATATATCATGTAATAGGAGTAGTATTTACAAATAAACCTAGTTTGGTCAAAGAAGATGAAAGGTCAAAAGTCAAAACAGACCAAAAGTCAACATTTTTCAAAAATCAAATGAAATTCAAATGAAACTAAAATGCACATTTAACTTAGTATTTTTGTGTAATTCATACATATGCACGTATATGAGTTCAAATAATATATATAAACAAGTGAAAACACGTAATTGCAAATACGAAAAAATTCGGGGTCTCACAATTCGCATGCGAGATTCTTACTCAAGAGTATTCAGAATATGTATGTGGAGTTCTTTTGAAAGAAGAAATTGCGAGGACACAATTGTTTAAAGGAGGGGAGAGTGTGATATCCCGAACCCAACATATAGTAAATAATGACTAATTGCATATGTTTACATGTTATTTTGATTAATAGTGTGAATTATGAAGTGTTTATTTTATTCTTGAAAAGTTATTATTCATAATAAATTCGACTGTCTAATTTTCTAAAATTAGAATTTTTCTAGATAGCATAACTTATAAAAGGAATCAGGAACTTGTGGTTTTGGGCTTTGAAGGCCGGGAAAACGCGTTAGAAAAATAAAACTTGGTTCGTAGGAAAAGTGTTAGAATTAATTAGTTAGCATTTAAAAGAGTTTTTATGCTTAGTTGACCAATATATACTAGCATTTGACTTATGATATTAACACATACATATACATATAACACCTAACAACACATATACATACATAATGCTCAAAAAACAAAAAAATTAATACCCAAAAAGTCCCCCAAGCCCGACAGCCCCAAGGAAAGGAAAAGAGGGATTTTGCTCTTCAATCTTTGCATCTCAAGCTCGTCCAAGCCATTTGAGGGTAGCTTCAAGGGTTCCTAGGTCCTCTACAAGCTTCTACACACCTTGGTGAGGGAGTTTTTGCATGTTTTTGCCATTACAAAGCTTATGATCATGTTACCATATTTCTTGATTTGCTAGTTTAGGCTTATATATTGCTTCAATCTTGTATTGTATACCTTCTACATGATATTTAGACCTTGCTTGAGTAGTTTATTAGCATGCTCCATGGTTGGATACTTGAAACACATGAAAAAGACAATGAATAGTGCTTTAATATAGGGTTTTGCTTTAAGTGGTTAATCGGATTGAATTGATGCTACCTATAGGTGCTCTAGATGATATTGAAACTAGTTGGATGCTCACGTGTAGTTAATTTGCCTGGAAATTGAGTTAAAATGTGAATTAGCTAAACTTTAAAAGGGGATTTTTCATAAAATGTCATCTGGGCACATTTGAACCTTAGATTAGGTATCCTTGGGGCATGGAAGCACTTTTGGTGCTTTCGTTGCATTGGTTTGAGGGTTGGATAGGGTAGTTGTAGTTAAAACCTACTCGGGGCCTTCACGAGTTTTTGTCTCCAAAGCGGGTTTTTAGGCCTTAGATAGGTGACTTTTAGTATCCTTAGGAATGTAGTGTGGTTGGTTTATAGATTTGGGGCCTTGAATTTTGTATAGAAGAAGAATTGTATAGTTATCGAAAGGGAAAATGTGAGAAATGGATATCTTTGTGCTTGTATGAGCTTGTAGATGCTTGTTATGTGTCTAAATGCATGTCTAAGGTATAATTAAGCTAGTTGAAGAGTTTGAGGAAAAGTATGTTATTTGTCTCTTTTATACTTATGCAGTTATTTCATTTTTAATGGCTTGTATTGTGATTAACTGTGAGGGCGGCCTACTTTGTCATCTCTCTTACATGATTATTGATATTCTTGGCTCTCATGATCTTGACTTGGGGTTGTGCAACTTTCTCGGATATGGTAGTGTCGAGAAATTCCAGGCAGCATCGAGCTGTCAGTCTCCCTCAACTACCATGGTGCCTATTCCCTTTCTCGGTGAGTATACTCCACTACCCCAGAGGCGTGGTTCACCTCATTGGGGCATATGGACCTACCTCAGGAGAAAGGGTCATAGGATCGAGGTATATCCAATCTGGGTATATCCGGAGTACCCCATTTGGAAGAATAAGAGGTTTGTCAACATTTGCTTAAAGATCGTGGCTCGTGGATTGAGATTGATGACAAGAAGATGAAACGTATCCTTTTTTGCGTGTTTAATACTTGTTCAATTAGCTTGTTATATTGTGTTGCTTATGTTATTACCTTTGTTGCATTGCACGAAAACCATTTGCGAAAATACCCCGGTTTACTATATCCCCTATCTCACTGAGTAACTTTAGTTACTCATTCCTCTTTTCAACATGTTTTAGGAAAAGCTGAGGTTGGATGCAATGTACTGGTCTATGTGCAGGAAGTGCAAGTTGCTATTTATATATGTTTTGTTTTAAGGTTATGAAACCTTGTGTATATTTCTATTGTCTTAGAGGTTGTAATGTAAAGTAAAGTTTGTAATCTTGTATAAGTTAATGACTATAGATGGATAGTAATAACTTTAATGATTTACTTGATTGCCTAATTAATTTGCATGCTTGTGTGAATGGAAATAGGAAATATAATTGAAAGATTTAATATTTAGATAGATTGAACAAAGAATATTAGAGTGGTATGATAACTGAATTTATAACATAGTATTTCAACAGCTTATGTAGATGCATGCTTGTTGTGTACTTTTGTTGGGTTCCAAGGCTCGGGTGGCGTTGGGGAGGTTGCTGTGTGTATGCTGGTAGAGGATGGGAATTGTTATGGAGGTTGGTATATAATTTAGTGCATTTATATTCTATGCGCATGTAAATGTTTAGTTCTATAAATAGGGGAGACTCTGTCTGTTTTCCCTAAATTTTGTGCCCGGGTTTGGAATTGGGTTGAGAATAACATGGTTAATAGAAGTCCCGATTCCGTGAGGGATCAAGATGTTACAGAAGTGGTATCAGAGCTTAACAGCTCACAGCTGGGACAGGGTCCTCGGTCTATTGGGTAGTAGACCTCGAGTGCGTGCATGTCAAGTGAGTTTTGAATAAGTATTTGCTTGCATGTGGGTTGTGTTTACTTGAGTGAAAATGTGTTCTTATGTGTTATAGTTGCATGAAATAAGAAGATTTTGTGATATGTGATTCATTTTGTGTCTAAGTGATCCCTTGAGTGTTTATTTATCTTGGTTGCTAGTAATAATATGTAATAAATGTTTGTCTTATGTGAAACCCACCGCATACAAGCATTATTATTCGAGATGGTAAGTAATCACTCTCCCCTATAAAGAGATTATCAGTGGAGGCTTACTTGAAGACGTGGACCAATAGAAAGAGGGAGTGTTGATCAGTTGGTATTCTTCTTCAGTATTTTCTTATGGAATTCTACAAGGTATTAATTCTCATATTCTCTCCGGAATTCCTATTGGTATTTTCATACGGGATTCTATAGTAATATTCTTATTGGGACTCTAGTTGGCCTTCTTATTTGGCACTTATATATACATATGAGTGGTTTTGCCCTAAATTTTGTGCCTGAGTTTGGAATTGGGTTGAGAATAACATGGTTAATAGAAGTCCCGATTCCGTGAGGGATCAGGGCATTACAAGGTAGGTGTACCATATTAGATTAGATTAGAGTTAGAATATATACACCTCTAGATAGGTATATAAAAGTATTTGTTACAATTATTATTATTACTAATAAAGAATAATATTATGTGAACATAGGTTATGCTGAACTACGTTAAAATAGTGTTGTGTTCCCCAATGTATCTATGTGCATAATCCTTCCAACAAAGTAGTATTAGAGCCTAGGACTGCATATAGATATTATTGGGATTGGTGTGCCCAAAAGAACACTGGTACTTGCCATTTCTATAATATGAATATTTGCAATAATAATAAAGTATCATCTCGTTGTTATGAGCATGTTCTTCTCTCATTTATTATGTGGATGACTGTATTAGTATATGTATGAAAGGTCCTTGCTTCAAGTGTTAACTTAGGTGCGGGCTTGTTACATATAGAAGGTCTGAGTCATGGTTACTTGATAAGAAGAATTACTATTTACATGACTTAATAGTAAAGCTGGGCACTTTACTATGGTAGAGGTCATAGTGGAATAAGTTCCTTTCTGGATAAAGATGATTTGCCTTGATCATGGATTTGTTCCAAACTTATTACGCTTATGCATGTGTATGCATTGGATGGACTACCGTAGGTGTGTACTTTGAATACGTACTATCAAAGAAAAAGTACACTTATACCTACAAGTTTCTAAATGGGCAATAGCTCTTAATCTTGAGCAAGTGTGGATGAATCGACGAAGTCGAATACTTGCACTTTAAGCCATTATGGGTATGGTGTAATTTCTAGGTCATCCAACTCTGTGGTTTGGGTGTATAAGACCTGATTAAAAGGAACGTGCATTTGCAATAAGGAGTCTATACATTAATCACTTCCTTAGATTGATCCGAGACTATATCATCCTTAATCAAAGCATAGTAGTACAGGTTGTTGTACTTGGTGTTACACTTGAGGGTAGCTCCTTTAGATAAGTGGATAACTCCTGAAGGATGGTTGGATGGTGGATTCAGAGGATCTAAGGAGTTTATGATGTAGCTCAAGAGGTGATAGTACACTATAGAACCTGTCTTGACTACGAGTGAGTATAGAGAGACATTATGGTTATTTCATCACTTAGTTGGGTGGAACACTATTTCTATAAATACAGTATTTATCCTTGAGTACAGCTGTAGTCCTATAGTGGAGTGGACTAAGTTAAAGTGATAAAATATTGGTAGGAGACTAGCGAGAAAATTTTATTCATTCTTAGTGAAAGGGTAAATATGTCTTTTGGTCCCCTTTCTAGCCAATTAATCCTTTGAGTAATATTTATGTTGTAGTAAATAACTATGAGAGAGAGTATTTAATTTAATTGTCAATTAGATATTAAAAATAGACTTTCTATTTTATTGAAAATGGGTTTTTATTTTTAATTATTGGCTGGAATTAAATTAAATAATTGTACAAAAAAAATTAATTAGAGCATCTGGACTGAGCCAAGACCCTGGCTCGTGTCCCTAGGAAAACGTGTGGGTCCAGGGCTAAGTCAGCCTAGGATTTTTGGCCAAGGAGGGAAAAATTAGGAGAAAAAAATAGGAAATTATTTAGGATTTTTCTGTTATGGAAAGTTTGACAAAAAAGAAATCCCACATTGATTTTCCTAGAGATTTTTTCTCAGACTCTTCTCCTATAAATAGGCCTCTCCTACAGCTCTGAAAAATTGCACCAACTCTTCAAGAGTTCTCTCTTCTCTCTATTAAGTAGGCTTAAACCTTTTGAAAAAACTCTTCTAGTTATTCTTAATATAAATTCTAGTCCCACAACTAGAATTGCTTTGGTGGATTTTGGTCATAGAAGGGAAATCAAGAGTTGTCAGCAGAAGCTTGTAGATCCTATTGGGAGCTTGTGAAGATTTTGTTTTGCGTTTTGGCTCCAAGAGGTATATGAACCTTCATATTATTCTTTCAAGAATTAAATTGAGTTTTTATTAACTATGCATGTTTAATCACAATAAGATCCTATATGATTGTTTTCACCATGTTCATGAAATTTTTGAATATGAATCATATAACCTATAACTTTTTCCTTCAGTAGTATCAGAGCCACTGTGAATTAAACATGTTTTAGTTAAAGAAATTTTATTCTTAAAAAGTAGAAACTTAGATATTACATGAACATTAGAAAAATTCTAGAATGCAGTTTGATCTTAATTGCATGAATTTTATATTGTAATTGTGTTTCTACATTGTTTGGAATTATTTTAGTTAATTATATATATATATATATATATATATACATGTATGTATATATATATATGTATGTATATATATATATACATACATATATATATGTATGTATATATATATATGTATATATATATATATGTATGTATATATATATGTATATATATATATATGTATGTATATATATATATGTATGTATATATATATATGTATATATATATATATACATATATATATATATGTGTATATATATATATATATGTATATATATATATTTTTATTGTGTTAGAATTAAGTTTCTTGGCATGAAAGTAAAACTTAATTAGAACACAATTAGGTAGGAATTTTATTTCGTAAAGTTTTAGAGTTTTCATATTTATTGCATAAAGAGAATTTTAGGAGGATTAAAAGAAAATTTTTCCATATATATATTAATCCTCAAATTTTTTACACCACACAAAAAAGAAAAAAAATAGCAAAAAGAAAAAAAAAAAAAGAACGCAGACATACAGGCACGTGACTCCCACGCGCGTGTGAGGGCGCATCACGAGTGGGCCCCACGTGGCTGATAAGTTTTTTTTCAGCTTTTTCCTACTTTTTGTTTGTGGTGTTTTTGCAATTATATAAATATGAAAATTCCTAATTTGGCTACAATAAATGCTATATACACTTTAATTAATTGTGCCTCACATTTTTTGTTTTATTAAGTGTAGCATTTATATATTCAAATACTAAAAATACAATTATAGTTTAATTATGTGATCTTTTCATAATTATTAATTGTATAGTATTTACTTAGAAGTTAAATACTAAGATACAATTATTATGTTTTACATAATTGATCATTGTATGGCATTTACTATTAAATGTTAGAAATATAGTTATGCTTTGATTATGTTCTTTGCAAAATTATATAACATTTAATGTTTATAAGTTCTTGATAATTAAGTCATCAATTTATCTAGATTTTAGACATAGTCTAAAGGATTAATTGGAGATTGAAATTGGTTAGGGAAAAATATTGAGACGATTGTTTTTACCCTAGAAACCTAGACTTAATTAAAGGCTTATAAAAACCCTTTATTCAAATAATTGAGTAGGAGAGGGAATTGGGAAATCTCACGGCTTTCCATATCCAAATCACATTAATGAATGATTGCATTAACCTCCCTTCGGAGGGTGTGATGATTATTCTAGATTTAATGGAATGATTTTAAATTGGGAATTCATCAAAAGGGTGTTAGTTGAGCAGCCATCCTTCGGTGGAGTTCTGAAACTATAGATTACCTTATAGGTAATTGGTTAGGGTAACCTCTATTCGGAGGCTCGAATCGGAATTATCTAGGAAATCCCATAAGGAATGGTGTTTACACTTAACTTGAGATAGATAGTAACCTCCCTTCAGAGTAAGTGTTGTCTGGTCTTGGGAAGCCAAAGATTAATAGTGATAGGAGTTATCACTAAGGCACTAGATATAGTTTGGGGTTATCTATATGATGGTGCAAAACATTCATGAAATTCTTATGTTATTTTCATGCATGCCATACATATATATGTCACACATAAGTTGCTCATAGTTTTATTATATTGCATGAATATTCAAATTGAAATGGCATACGATTACTATCTATCGATATCCATATTACGTGAGAACCAACTCAATGGGTATAATTATCCTATGTGGAAAGAGGCACTAGACACACTACTCAAGAATCGTGGTTTGAAATATGTTCTCACTTATCAATGCCCTAAGGGTGAGATATTAGAAAAGATATGGAAGAATGCTGACCTTAAGTCCAAACAATACATTCTAGCTACTATCCCTGAATCTCTTAGGATTCAACACGACAAAATAGAGCATTCATCAGGTATGATTAGATCCTTGAAGATTTGGAGTTTGCTGAAGACTTCAAAGCTGCGAGAAAATGAATCCATTAAAGCCTATATACTTAAGATACTGGATGCCATCAGCTTCTACAGGACTTTGGGTATCAGGATAAGTCTTCTGGAACAAACTGACCTATTGCTTGATACCTTGCCTAGTTCCTTTAATGAATTTCAGAACCATACCCGCTCTAGTAGGAGATGTTGGACCACTTATTTATTAATAAGAAAGCTGGAAGGGATAAGACATCTTGAAAGAATGCAAGCATTGAAAACAAGGAGGGTCATGATGAATAAAGTAGGAAAAGGCCCAAAAGGGAGGTGCTTCGTTTGTGACCGTGAAGGTCATGATAAAAACGAATGTCCCAAGTACCTTGCTACTGGTAATACAGGTACATGATTTACTTATCTCGTGGAAACAGTTTTAGTGGTTGATTCTACTGACTCCTGGATAATAGATTTTGGATCCACTAATCATATATGCAATTCATTGCAGAGTATTCAAGTAACGAGAAGATTAAGTAAAGGAGACTTTGTTTTGCGAGTTAGCAATGGAGCAAAGGTCTGGGCCACGGTTGTTGGAAAAGTAGTCCTATGATTTAATGATGGAGTTTTAGAACTAGATAATGTTTATCATGTTCCAGAAATGCGAAAGAATCTTATTTCGGTTTTGCAGTTAACTGTTTGGGGAGACTCTATTTCTTTCCATATTGGTTTTTCTATTAATAGAAATAGAAATTTTATATGTTCTAGTAGCATGCATGATAATTTGTTCTATCTCTATCTTACTTTCTCCAACATGCATAATGTAGAACCAAAATGATAAACTTCCTTTAAAAGAAAGATTGTTTCCATTAATGACACCTACTTGTGGCACCTACGTTTGGGTCATATAAACCTAAACAGGATGCAAAGATTGGTCAAGGATGGGTTCTTGGACTCATTAGAACTTGAACCATGGGATCACTGTGAATCCTGCCTGAGGGGAAAGATGACCAAAAGATTGTTTACCTCTAAGGGGCATATGGCAAGTCAAGTGTTAGAATTAGTGCACACTGAAGTGTGTGAACCCATGAGAATACTGACTCGATGAGGTTTTAAGTATTTTGTGACCTTCATAGATGATTACTCAAGATATGGGTATGTTTACCAAATGTACCACAAATCTGAAGCCTTTGGCAAGTTCAAAGAATTTAAAGCTGAGGCTGAGTTGCAATTAGGAAAACCCATAAAAGCACTTCGGTCTGATCGAGGTAGAGAATACCTCTCGAGTGAGTTCAAGGACTATCTCACACAATAGGGAATTGTGACTTAGTTGACCACACCATACACCTCTCAGCTGAATGGTGTGTTTGAGAGAAGAAATCGGACCCTACTTGATATGCGACTCTGCCCATGTCATTTTGGGGTTATGCCTTGAAGCAGCAGCATACATCTTGAACCATGTGTCATCTAAGTCAGTACCTAAAACTCCTCATAAATTGTGGACTGGGCGAAAGCCCACTTTAAGGCACTTCTACATTTGAGGATGTACAGCTTATGTACTAAATATCTTTGCCTCAAAGCTAGTTTCAAAGTTCGAGATGTGCTACTTCATAGGTTACCCAAAGGGAACTAGAGGTGGAATTTTCTATAATCCTAAGGAGCACAGGGTATTAATAAGTACGCATGCTAGATACTTGGAAGATGATAGTGTTATCCATCGAAGGACGAGTTCGGAGGCTACATTAGAGGAAGTCATTGAGACTTCGACTCAATTACCTACACTTACTCCTAAAGCAAAAAGTAAACAACCATTTCCCTTAAAAACACTGGAACCTCGTCGTAGTGCGAGGAAAATATCACAACCTCATCGATGGCTTGAAGAGTTTTTTGAAGCAGTCTCCGACCAGATCGATGATCCCACTAGTTATGATGAAGCAGTGTCAGATATAGATGCTGTGAAATGGCATATGGCAATGGAATCCAAGTTGGAGTCCATGTACTATAACATGGTTTGGGATCTTGTAAAAGCACCCGAAGGGGTAAAACCCATAGGGTATAAGTGGGCTTACAAAAGAAAAAGATAAGTGGATGGGAAGGTGGAAACCTTCAAAGCTAGGCTGGTGGAAAAGGTTATACTCAGAAAGAAGGGATCGATTATGATGAAACCTTCTTACCAGTAGCCATTCTTAAATCTATAAGGATCCTCTTGGCCTTCGTATGTCATTATGACTACGAGATATAGAAAATGGATGTCAAGGCTGCATTCCTTAACGAGAATCTTGAGGAATCCATTTACATGACCCAGCCAAATGGATTTGTTGCGAAAGGCCTAGAGAATATGGTTTGTAAGCTTAAGAGGTCCATTTATGGACTTAAGCAAGCATCTAGAGCTTGGAATATACGGTTCAACGAAGCAGTCAAAGCCTTTGGTTTTGAGCAGAACGTTGATGAGCCATGTGTATACAAGAAAAATGATAGTCATGCTGTTGTATTTTTCGTCCTGTATGTAGATGACATCCTATTAATTGGGGATGGCGTAGGATTGCCCACTTATACAAAGATTTGGTTGTCTTCTCAATTCCAGATGAAGGACTTGGGTAAAGCTAGTTATGTTCTAGGCATCAAGCTACTATGTGATCGGAGAAATAGGGTACTAGCTCTGTCCTAAGCTTCGTATATTAAGAAAATATAGGCTAAGTTTAGCATGCTAAACTCCAAGAAGGGTTTAATGCCCTCTAGACATAGAGTACCCCTCTCTAAAGATCAGTGCCCCAAGACTCTTGAAGAGGAAAAGAGCATGAGACGAGTTCCATATGCTTCGACAGTTGGAAGTCTCATGTATGCAATGTTGTGTACTAGGCTAGACATCTGTTTTGTCGTTGGCATGGTTAGCAGATATCAGTCAAATCTTGGACAAGATCACTGGGTAGCAGTCAAACATATATTCAAGTATCTTCGAAGAACGAAACATTATATGTTGGTCTACCAAGCTGAAGATCTAACTCCGCTAGCATACACAGACTCGGACTTCCAGTCTGATAGGGATTCTAGGAGGTCAACTTCTGGATATGTATTCACCCTATCAGGAGGCGCAGTTTCATGGAGGAGTGTGAAGCAGAATTGCATCGCAGACTCTACCATGGAAGCTGAGTATGTGGCGGCATCGGAAGCTGCAAAATAGGCTATTTGGTTGAGAAAGTTCCTATTGGAGCTCGAGGTAGTGCTTGCGGTAGAGAAGCCCATAATTATCTATTACGACAATAGTGGGGTTGTGGCACAAAGTAAGGAGCCAAGGAATCACCGAAAGGGCAAACATATTGAGAGAAAGTACCACTTGATCCATGAGTTCATTCAAAGGGGAGACATAGTGGTGGAAAAGATTGCCTCTACAAATAACTTAGCAGATCCTTTTAAGACTCTTACGGAGAAGGTGTTCACAGGGCATATTGAGTCCATGGGGGTTAGGTTATTAGGTGACTTATCTTAGTGCTCTTTTGTGCAAGTGGGAGTCTGTTGGGATTGGTGTGCCTAAAAGACCACCAGCACTTGCCATTTCTATAATATGAATATTTGCAATAATAATAAAGTATCATCTCGTTGTTATGAGCATGTTCTTCTCTCATTTATTATGTGGATGACTGTATTAGTATATGTATGAAAGGTGCTTGCTTCAAGTATTGACTTAGGTACGGGCTGGCTACGCACAGAAGGTCTGAGTCATGGTTACTTGATAAGCAGAATTACTATTCCCATGACTTAGTAGTAAAGCTGGGCACTTTACTATGGTAGAGGTCATAGTAGAATAAGTTCCTTTTTGGATAATGGTGATTTGCCTTGATTATGGATTTGTTCCAAACTTATTACACTTATGCATGTGTATGCATTGGATAGACCACCGTAAGTATGTACTCTGAATACGTACTATCAAAGAAAGAGTACACCTATACCTACGAGCTTCTAAGTGGGCCATAGCTCTTAATCTTGAGCAAGTGTGGATGAACCGACGAAATTGGGTGCTTACACTTTGAGCCATTATGGGTATGGCCTAATTGCTAGGTCATCTAACTCTGTAGTTTGGGTGTATAGGACCTAATTAGAAGGAACATGTATTTGCAATAAGGAGTCTATACATTAATCACTCCCTTAGATTGATCCGAGACTATATCATCCTTAATCTACGTATAGTAGTACAGGTTGCTGTGCTTGGTGTTACACTTGAGGGTAGCTCCCTTAGATAAGTGGATAACTCTTGAAGGATGGTTGAATGGTGGATTCAGAGGATCTAAGGAGTTTAAGATGTAGCTCAAGAGGTGATAGTATACTATGGAACCTGTCTTGACTACGAGTGAGTATAGAGGGGCATTATGGTCATTTCATCACTTAGTTGGGTGGAACACTATTTTTATAAATACAGTATTTATCCTTGAGTACAGCTGTAGTCCTATACTGGAGTGCACTAAGTGATAAAATATTGCTAGAAGACTGGCGAAAATATTTTATTCATTTTTATTGAAAGGATAAATATGTCTTTTGGTCCTCTTTCTAGCCAATTAATCATTTGAGTAATATTTATATTGTAGTAAATAACTATGAGAGAGAGTATTTAATTTAATTGTCAATTAGATATTAAAAATAGACTTTCTATTTTATTAGAAAATGGATTCTAGTTTTAATTATTGGCTTGAATTAAATTAAATAATTGCACAAAAAAAATTAATTAGAGCACCTGGGCTGAGCCAAGACCCTGGCTCATGTCCCTAGGAAAACGTGTGGGTCCAAGGCTAAATCAGCCTAGGATTTTTGGCCAATGAGGGAAAACATGGGGAGAAAAACATAGGAATATTATTTAGGATTTTTCTGTTATGGAAAGTTTGACAGAAAAGAAATCCCACATTGATTTTCCTGGAGATTTTTTCTCAGACTATTCTCCTATAAATAGGCCTCTCCTACAGCTCTGGAAAATTGCACCAACTCTTCAAGAGTTCTCTCTTCTCTCTATTGAGTAGGCTTCAACCTTTTGAAGAAACTCTTCTAGTTATTTTCTTAATATAAATTCTAGTCCCACAACTAGAATTGCTCTGGTGGATTTTGGTCATAGAAGGGAAGATCAAGAGTTGCCAGCAAAAGCTTGTAGTCCTATTGGGAGCTTGTGAAGATTTTGTTTTGAATTTTGGCTCCAAGAGGTATGTGGACCTTCATACTATTCTTTCAAGAATTAAATTGAGTTTTTATTAACTATGCATGTTTATCACAATAAAATCCTACATGATTGTTTTCGCCATGTTCATGAAATTTTTGAATATGAATCATGTAACCTATAACGTTTTCCTTCATATATGTTGGTAATTATCGTCGCAAAGAGAAGGTGCATTCCTCTACTAGGATAGAAGACTGGAAAGAAGAGGACGTTGAAGCAATCAAGAAGTTTATGTCGAGGCATGGTGTAGTGCTCGCTAAAAAGTTAAGAGTGAAGAGAAACAATTTGACATCAGAGCTGAGCACTTGCGTCCTTATTGTTGAATATTCCATTGCTGTGAAGGAGGGAAGAGAAAAGCTCGTTGTTGAAGATTACTTCCACGACCCGTTTAGTAGATTGATGTCATACCAGAGCAATGGAATTTCTATAGAAACTCCAAGTTTAGAAGATAAGAACATGGCTAGCAGAAAAGGGATGGTTGCGCGTTATCGCTATTGCGTCATGAAGAAGATGGCGTCCACAAGAGCACCGAAGAAGACAGACAATTGTGGCTGTCTAGAAGAGAACCAATGAGCACCACCATTGAGGAAGAACTTAGAGATGCTTGGCAAAAAAAAAAGAGCTTGATGTTGAAATTTGGGAGAAAGAACTCAATTTAAAAACAAAAACAAAAAAAAAAAGAAAAGAAAAGAAAGTAACAAAAAAGAAAGAGGAAAAAACAATCAAAACAAAAATGTTGTAGATCTGCCACAATCTTAGTGTTGTGGGAGGACCTGAGATTTGCTATGATTTGGCTAGATGGAGCTAGAAGCTTTGATCTAGTTCTTTGTAGCTCAAGGGAGAATGTCTATCCATGTTGACCAATGTTTGACCGCATTGACCAAGTATTGATCGTATTGGGTGTCCTGAATCTAAATTTGAAGACAAATTTTCCAAATTCCATGTTCATGCTAAAGGTTTGAATTTGAAAAGTGTTGATCAAGGATTTGAAGCTTGGTATTTCTAGCCAAGACATGAATTTGTTAGATATAGCTCGAATTCCGAGACTAATCAGATACTAAAGACAATTAGAAGTATAATTAGAGTCAAAGTACTATAAAGTATAAGAATCCTATTCCTAGTGAGATTAGCAATTATAATCTATAAATAGGACTACCTAGATTGATTTTAGTTGTCACATCCCACAAGGTGGGTGTACTATATTAGATTATATTAGAGTTAGGGTATATACACCTCTCGAGAGGTGTATAAGAGTCTTTGTTACAGTTATTATTATTAGTAATAAAGAATAATATTATGTGGATGTAGGCTATGTCGAACTACGTTAAAATAGTATTGTGTTCCCTAACGTATCTATGTGTATGATCCTTCTAACACATTCTACCCGTTGATGATCTTGATGTTCAAGAAACACCTATGTAAGAGTGACCGAATCGATAATTGGAATAACATAAAGAATGGATTTTAATCCTTGATTCAATCTATGTTTCTAAAATAATTTCACTTTACTTTCTTAGATCCTTAATGAACAAATTTATAAAGATGAAAAAGGGCAAAGTAAGGGAGGTAGAAAGAGAATGGGTAAATAACCCTGATTGGTAAAAAAAATGAAGAAGAGCTTATGCAGCTATATACTCAGGTGACAATTGGTAAATTGGAAGAGGTTAGGAATCGAATGACATTCGTAACTCTATTCTGATTCTCATGCTTGGTATTAAATAATGAACTTAGGCTCCCATTCTCCAAGTAATCCGGCTCCCTTCAATTCGTGATTACCCATTCTAAACAAAATACATTAGATTAACTCATTCTAGTGTTGTTCGGAATGATTTTAGTTATCAAACATCCAAAATTCTTTTCTTTTTTTTTTGGTCAAATCCAAAATTCTATTTAAAGACATAATATATACAAAAGTTGTGCTTTATATCATTTTATTATCTTAATAACAATAATAATAACTATAATAATAATAGTAATAATAATAATAATAATAGTAGTAATAATAATAACTATAATAATAATAATAATAATATGATAATGATAATATTGTTGATAAGTTAATAAACTATTAATAATAATTTTGAATTATATTAATAAATTATCAAATTAATAGTCAAAACAATAGTAATATAATTTTATTAACTTTTTAACATATTATATACATATTACAAAATTTATTTGTCAAATGATCAAAATGCCTTTTCAAAACATAACATAGTATAAACCTAGCCCTTATATACATGTTATTATCTTAAGAATAAAATAAGCATAATAGTAATAATTATGGTGATAATAATAATAACCATAAGAAATATTAATAAATGTAAAACAATAAAGTAAACACATAATAATCATGACTAATTTTAATAAGTAATAACAATAATAAATGACAATTATCTTAATAAATAAATAATATATATATATATATATATATATATATATATATATATATATTTATATACACATATACAATATGAGGGTAATCATATAACTTTATACAAGTCATTTTCAATACTAATTTAAAATAATGACTACCAAACATGAGTTTGAAATCACTACATCTAATTATATCTTCTTTCTTAAAATATATCAAACATGACATACTCTTTACCAAGTTCATCTAATTCGTAATTCTATTTTATTTTTTAACTCATTCTATTTTTGTCCACATATATTCCACAATACAGCCACCTCAAAGGAATATCATTGTTTATTTCTTTTCTGTTTTCTTTTCTTTTACATCTTCTACCGAATCATTTGATTGATTAGCAATACCGCGGGCTTACTAAAACATAAATAAAAATAAAACAAATCAATAGATTGCACAAGATAGTTTGAAAAGAAGATGGGAGAAGCTGCAAAATGACTTTATGTGGGATCAATATAATGGGCAGAAAAAAGTACCACTCCTTAAATTGGGAATGCGTTACTATGCCCATCCCTCAAGGAGGATAGTGATTAAAAAACTAACGACTTTTAACTAACTCTAAATAAGGAAATGGTTATAGTGGTCAAAATTTAATTCCGATCCAAGCTTAATTAGGCATTTGCATCAGATTGAGCAAAGCTTGTTCTTATAACAAGTTTCATCACACCTGATACTTGGATCGAATGATCCTTACCACTAACTCTATCTAATCTTCTAACAATTTATGAAATCGGAATTCATGTCTCATGGACACTGACGTCGGAATTCATGTCTTACGGAAACTGACTTGGCTTATGATGATTGGATACAATTAAGCTCACACACAAGTACTTTGGTCCAAATTTGACTGTCTCTTGCCAAAGACCTTTCGGTCTAATTGCATGTCACTCGCAGTATTTGTGAGATGTTGTGAGCTTGACCGTTTCTATCGGAATCATCATTACTCGAGCATCCACCAGACACCACACCTCTGAACGACCACATTCTGTTCGTCCTAAGACCATTCAAATTTCAAAACGACTCGACTCACCCAACCCGGATATCCATATAAATAATTAGTCGATATCTTACTATATATCTCAACCAAGTCTAAGAACAGAACATGTGAATCTGATATAAACGTTTTGTGATACTCACTAATAGTTTTTCCACAATATCACAAATGTTTGAATCCGAATACTATGGTGAGGCAAATACTGTGTGATCTATAGTTCTTTATACAAGACCTCTTCATTTGCCTTGCTGAAGATATTCAACACTAACTATAAACAAATTCTTACTCTATTATCTCCATTCCCTCAAAACTACCACCTTCTATCAATCCTATCAACACTCCAGCCATTCTACGCTTTAACCCTGTCCTTATATATTTTCTTACCTTTTATTTTTATTTTCCTTTTTAATTATTAACTTAATTGTCGGAGTGTCAGTGACAACATCACATTAGTGGCCTAAGCTTATTCCGTCCTCTTTGACTTATGGCTATCTAGAGTGCTGGTGCCCAATCGGTTTGAATCGAGGATATCTACGTCCGAGATCTTGATTTTTGATTTTGAAGTCTATAGTTGGGCATCCATCATGGTGCCATTGTAACTATCTAATCAACCGGAGTGGAGGTAGCATAATGTGAGTATTAGAGAAGCGGTAGTAGCATAAAGTGAAGATTATGCATGAATGCTGAAATGTTGGTAAAATGATGTGATGATAAATAAAATAAAATAAAAAATAAAAAGAAAAGGGTGGGAACATAGGTCACCAGGATTTGTAACTCTAGTAGAGAGGAAGACGAAATCTCTATACATGGTAAAGTTTTTGGTGTTGAGAAGTCCAACAGAAAACCTATTTATAAGCCTGAAAACTTAATAACCAAAAAATAGATAATAGTCTAATAAAGTAAACTAGTCTAATACCGTAACTAGGCAACTAGATTATAAAAAGAACATAAACTAGTTTATAATTAGGGATGGCAATAGGCAGGTTTTGCGGAGATCTGTCTTGCTCCCGCTCCACAAAGGGTAGGTATTGGGTGGGAAATAGGGAATGAAGCGAGAGGTTGGATTAACTTTTAACCCTTGCGTGGAGCAAGGCCGAGCGGGGGATTATGTATTCTATGCCCCAAATAACTTACAATGCATGGAAAGTTATATTTGTATTTTCACAATTATAAGATTATACATGTAAAAACATGGTAAAGGACATGAGATAAAGTATTATTGAAAAGGAGAAGAAAAAAAATGATAACTCAAAAGAATTTTATAATCATTCTTTTAATCAAGACAATAAATGCTATTATTTTGCCTTTGCAATTATTTTACATGAATACCTTCATTTCATTGTTGATCATTGTGAATTTCAGAGATTTTGTAGTTGTTCCTAGCCTTGCTTTAAGAGAGTTTCGGACAATATAATTAGCGACGATATATTAAAAATTTATGATTACTAATTATACGTGGACATACAGTAAAAAACAAATAAAAAGTTCTAGTAATCAATGTTTATCTAAGTGCACAAAGAAGTATTATTTTTTAAGACATGTAGGTCTGATACAAATGATTTTAGTCAGAACTATTGTAATGTTATTTTACTATTTAACAAGAAGCACATCACTCAATGTATAGTTCATATTTGATCTTTATTTGACACTTATATTTATTTTCACACTTATATTTATATTCATCATTTATTCTCATAATTATAATTTATATTTTGAAACTATATGATTCAAATTAATCTTAATATTGGATGTCTAAAATTAAAATAAAGAATCCGCGTGTAATGCCCAACCCCTACAGGGATTTGAGACCAAAACGAGGGTGGGGAATAAGGGTGCCAAATGCGAGGATGGGACAGGTAATGGAGTGACGTAGCGGAGCCTAGATATAGATCTCTTATGCCAATCCCACTCCATTCCATTGCCATCCTTTATTTACAATAATCCCTAAATCAAACTTAAACTAGAGAACTTTCTTGATACACTATTAACAAAAGAGAAAAAAAAGAAAAAAAAAAAATCTTGATACACTTCGACACTCGTAAATGTTGCAATTAAAGAAAATGAGGGATCTTAGAAGTTGCACGTGTTACCAATCATTGTCCGATTACAAGGAGCACCAACTTTATCATTAAAATTTGATTGGATGATAGTAAAAATTCAAACCTAGAAAAAAGGAGGAATTCAAAGTTTATAAGAATCACAATGAAGTGTCACAAACGCTAAACTACTGAAACTTACAGAATGGATTGTGCGATCAAATTGCAAGTTAGACACGAAATCTGGCACTAACATTTTTTTTCAAAAAGATTACGTGTCCTTTCTTGGTCAAGAGTACTTCTAATCTAAAATATCGATTAACAATCTGGAATGGAAGTCATCTACAAGAATTCTAAATAAATATAATGGTAGTGTCTGGTTCTCATACAAGCAACAGCCAGCAATTAGAAATGAAGACTTCAGGCACTTCATTGCTTTCACTTCTTTCAATATTCTATCTAATTTCATGGGTTAGTTCTGTTCCTACTCATGATGATTTCCTTCAATGCCTTCAATCTCAGAATTCTGAAATCATATACACCCCCAAAAACACATCGTACAATGATATTTTGGAATCCGGATTATGGAACCTGCGTCCGCCAAGTGAGGCCACCCTGAAACCAACACTCATTGTTACACCATTCACTGAATCCCATATTCAGGCAACCATATATTGTTCAAGAAAACATGGCTTTCAGATTAGAACCCGAAGCGGCGGACATGATTACGAGGGCCTTTCTTCCATATCCGAAGTCCCTTTCATCATCATCGACTTTATAAACCTTCGATCAATTTCCATTGACCTT
Source organism: Ehretia macrophylla (assembly GCA_037974665.1). Taxonomy (NCBI): domain Eukaryota; kingdom Viridiplantae; phylum Streptophyta; class Magnoliopsida; order Boraginales; family Ehretiaceae; genus Ehretia; species Ehretia macrophylla. Next base: position 84,811,945 of record CM075764.1, read on the forward strand.
GAAAGCCAAACTGCTTGGGTTGAATCTGGTGCCACCTTAGGTGAATTTTATTATAGAATTGCTGAAAAGAGTCGAACTCTCGCTTTCGTTGCAGCAGTTTGCCCCACGGTCGGTGTTGGAGGACACTTTGGCGGCGGAGGATATGGCATGATATCGAGAAAGTTCGGCCTCTCTATTGACAACATAATTGATGCCAAGATTATCGACGTTGACGGTCGAATTCTTGATAGAAAATCAATGGGAGAAGACTTGTTCTGGGCCATTAGAGGTGGTGGAGGTGCTAGTTTCGGGATCATTATCTCCTGGCAAGTGAAATTACTTACTGTTCCAGAGGTAGTAACTGTGTTCAATGTAAGCAGGACGCTGGAACAAAATGCTACTCAAATACTACATCGGTGGCAATACATTGCAGACAAGATTGATGAAAATCTTCTAGTTCGACTCTTTATTAAGAGCGTAAATTCCAGCCAAACAGGGAAGAAAACAATAAATGTATCGTTCACTACGATGTTCCTTGGTCGAATAGCTGAGCTTCTTCCCCTCATGGCAAAGAGCTTCCCTGAATTAGGCTTGGTAGAAGAAGATTGCATTGAAACGAGTTGGATTGAATCTGAACTGTACTTCTCCTATTTGGCTGATCAACCTCTTGATTCTCTTCTGAGTAGGATCCCCCTTAGCAAGTTCAGCAGGACATATTTCAAAGGAAAATCAGACTTTGTGACGGAACCAATTTCAGAAGATGGACTTAATGGTATATGGGAATTGCTTCATGAAGAACAAGCAGCCGAGTTGCAATTTAGTCCCGACGGTGGAAGGATAAATGATTTTTCAGAATCAGATACTCCATTCCCCAATAGAGCTGGAACCATATACATGATTCACTATGGGGTGGCCTGGGATAAAGAACAAAATTCGGAGGCCAGTAAATATGTGAGCTGGAGTAGGAGAATGTATGACTACATGGCTCGTTATGTTTCGAAATCTCCAAGAAGAGCGTATATGAATTATAGAGATAATGATTTGGGAGTAAATAACATTGGCTACACAAGCTATGAGCATGCCAGTATTTGGGGCGAAAAATATTTCAAGAATAACTTCAAAAGATTGGCCGAGGTCAAGACTAAGGTTGATCCAACTAATTTCTTCAAGTTCGAGCAAAGCATCCCCTCTCTAGCACCACACTAAAAGATCACTTGTTAAACCATTGTCAAACAATAGATTCTGAAATAAATGTCATGTATTTTGTATAATAATAAATAATGGAAGCACTGTATTGCATGTGTGTTGTGTTTGGCTATGGAATCATTACGCGAATTTACTTTGTTTTGTTACTCATCCACAAGCCTTGTATCTAAATTTCTTTCAATGTCAGAAGCCTAAAAGTCTTATTTTTTTTCAGTTTAAATCGTTAGATTATGCAGTTACTTCCATTTTCATTTCATTTAGGCACAAGCAGTGTTTGAAAGGGTACACTAAAGCGGACCTCATCTCGAGTGTAGTGACGATCTTTCTGTTGACCATCGGAGTCATATTTGTACAATATATACGAGACATTCTTTTGATGTTTCACTGTGGTTCGAAACGGACACGAATTGCGAACATACTTTAAGTACCTAAATCTGGTTCCTTCTAAGTTCAAAATCTGAAGTTAATTTTGTGAACAAAATCCAACTTTCCGGAGCTTTATGGATAGCAATTTTAGAGGAAAGAAAATATAAGGGAGTGATTAGGAAAATTCTCTCTTTGTCTGAATTGCATTTTATTTCTTTAATTTGTTTCCTCACAAATGGGGAGGTTAAGGAGGCAAAGGAAATGTTAAGTTTTCATAATACATATTTATCCTTACACTTTAGATTATATAATCTTGTATATTCTTGGTTTAATTTATGTATATAGCATGATATCAAGCTTAGGGTTTTGATACATATGCTTATAATGTTGTGAATTTTTTTTTATTTCTATCCTTGCTTCCGCTAAGATTACAAGCTAGAATATGTACGAAACCCTATACCGATCCTTCGATTGGTATCAGACCCATTGCTTGATGTTCATGCAATTACATAAGGATTTGTTCATGTTTCTAAGATTTGAACTATAATAGCATTTGGATTTGTTTAAAATATGCATATATGATGTATATTTTGGTGTATGGAGCAATCTTTGAGTGATGTAAATTGTGATTACACTCATATTTGATATGGCTTATGTGAGCTTATATGTGATATATTTTTGCATAAGTGATTAAACATGAAACTTCAATTAAGGGTGAATATGGAAATTTCCCACCCGGGCGCTAAAATTTCTACCTGAGCTATAACTTGGAAGAAGTTAAATAGAAAATACCCTTGATTGTCTCATGTGTGATTAACAGATTACTCTAAACTTTGTAATGTCATAATAAGTGTTATTATGCTTCAAAGTTTTATTTGAATCCTATTTAGATGTTAGCGTAAGATGTTAAAGGTTCAAATATGGAAACATGTTGAGAGCATGGCTTATATTAGATGAATATAATTCATGTTTGTCATTTGAGCTATCTTGGCTTGATGGATGGATCATGTGTAACGTTCCGACCCAATCCCACGCTAAAGGTTAAGTCTGGACCCGATAAACGGACAGAGTCTTCCTTGTACCGTGGACATTCTGAAAACCTATAAACGCTCAATAAAGTCACAATATAACAATACAAGCTTTTATAACTAAAGTTCAAAGATTCAAGGCCATCCGAGCCTTGAGACATATAGTAGTTTAGATTCACACAAGCATGCATTCAACTTAACTTCTTTTACAAAACCGCTTATCATGTCACCCCATGATAGCATTAAAACATTCTTAGAAGTTGAAAACAACATGCATCAGAATACTCACACCCAAGCATGCAAAGCAACTAGAAGTAGAAATATAAGTTATTACAAGCCATAGAATTACTACTCCTATTACAGTCATTTGGCTTCCAATTTACATATTACACAAATACATACATGAGCCTTTAGGCCCCAAAATAGATCACAACATAGAATAACGCATTCTCCACATAGAAACTAGAAAACACATCCACCTCAGACAATAATCACACAGCTACTAAGGCAAAGGTTCTGCCTGCACTTCTTCCTCTTCCACTATCACCTCAACTAGTTGGGGATCACCCTCAGCGTCTCCTGAAATATGTTAGCGAGGTATGAGCAACCACTATTGCCCAGTGAGGGATAACGGCCAAACAGTACGTGCAATGCAAAAAATATAACAGTTAACAAGAGAAGCAAGTAAAGTATATTTGAAACAGTAAATAACCACACATATCAAAGGATACGATACACTTAACCCCAAACTCCATGATTCTCCTATCTTTGGCCACGAACTACGATCCACGAACCACGATCAATGTGCCGGCAAATTCCCAATCACCTCAGTGGGTGTACTCCGGATGTACCCCGATAATCCTACGACCCAACATCCCCTGGCAATCTCCGGACCAGGCGAATGAGGGACTAGGGTACGGAGTTTGAATATCCACTGGCAAGCCCTCTGCTGCCCAGCCGATATTCAACACATCCGCCCCTGACACTATGGTTGCGCAACCACTATGCAATACACGTTAATACTTGACAATAAGATAATCAATGAAGAACAGTAAAACTTAGGAGGGTCAACAAAAGAGGTTGCCCTCGAGGCAGTTCATATGATAAGCAATAGTACAAAACTAATTAAAAGAGTATAAAGGGAAAAGTTGCACATTTTTCTAATAAACCAATACCAAGGCTCATAAACATCTTATAATTGTAATTAAACACTTAATACACACTTACAAGGTTATATAAGTGAAAAATCATTCATTTCTCAATTATCCCCCTTTTATCCTAAGCCATTTTCCTTCCAAATCAAAATTAATGTTTCGAATTCATGGGGAAAGCTATACCATTCTTCTAATTAACCCTTAAGGTACCCTTATAACCCTCAAACACATTCAAATACTCGCAATTACCCCAAAAGTTCCAATTTTCCTCTTATGGCTTTGAACTACACATACCTTAACCGGGATCCAAATAAGGGTTAGCAAAGCTTCTATAGCACCTAGGTAGCCTAAGAATACCAAATGTGAAGTTCAATTCTACCCGGATTAGCATTAACCCCGAAATCCCTTTTAAAAAGTCGGCTATTTCACGTTTTATACAAGTTTATAGCAATTCGAGGGCACAGGGCTATTGGACTACCTTCATTAACACCTAAGGTATCTATTAGAAGCAATGAATCAATCTAACATGCACAATTACACAAAACCCTAAAAATTCGTCATTATTCACCTCATAAAATCAAAGTAACGATTCCAACCGTTTAAAATGCGAACCAACGCTTAAATGTGTTCTCTATCACTTATATACAACGTACAATAGCATAGATAAGCATGTCAATAGCATTTGATAGTATTTCTAACAATTCAAGAAAAGTGTAACATTTTTAATATACAAAAAGTATAATGAAATCCCTCACCTAAAGTGGGTAGGAGAACCTAGAAGGCTTGCACACACCCTAAACTACTTGCTCTAGGCTTGGATTGAAGAGTTGAAGATCAAAAGTTCCTTCTTTTCCTTGGTTGCTGCTGTCGGGTTTCTCTGTCCTTTTTCAGCTTTTTTTTTCTTTGTTATTTTATGAGCTAAGTGGTGTGTGTTGAGTATATTAAGTGTGTAGGGTTATTTTATGTGTGTAAGTTGACTTAAAAGGTGAGTTAAACTAGCTAAATACGAGTCCTAAGGTGCAAATTAATGTTAGCAAATTAAAACACTAAGTTAAGTTACGAACACTATTTACTAGTTTACTAAACCATTTTCTAAACAAAGGCTCCTACCGATCCTAGTTCAAATGTACATTTTTCTCATTCCTACTATAATTAATATGATTTAAGAAAAATGCTAACTCGAAGTATTTATGAAGTTGAAAAACGTAATGAATAGTAATTAAAGAAGACAGTAATTAAAGCACAGAAGAAATGCGCAACTAATGGATGCAACAGTAAGTGAATGTATGGCAAAAATCTCGGGCGTCACATCCTCTCTCCCTTAAACTAATTACGCCCACGCAATTCTTACATGATTCGGCGAATAACTCTGTATATCGATTTCGCATCTGATCCTCTCTCTCCCAGGTAGCAGCCTCCAACCTATGATGATCCCACAGAACTTTAACCATCGGGATGTTTTTAGTTCTCACCTCCTGAACTTTCCAATCAACAATCCGAAGAGGTTTCTCCGTATAGGTCAAAGTTTCACTGATCTCTAATGTCTCGGGCTCAAGAACATGAGAAGGATCTGACTAATATTTCCAAAGCATAGAAACATGGAAGACATCATGAATCTTGCCCAGGCTAGGAGGCACAGCTAGTCGATAAGCCAATTCACCAATTGTTTCAGTTACTTCAAATGGTCCCACATAATGAGGACTGAGTTTACGTCCCTTACCATGCTGAATCAAACCCTTGCAAGGAGAAGTTTTCAAAAATACCCGATCACCTACAACAAATTTCAGATCACGACGGCGTCTATCTGCATAACTCTTTTGCCGACTCTGTGCTATAAGCATTCTTTTTCTGATAAGCTGAACATTATCAATCATTTTGTTTGTCTCTGGCAATAGCGTAGGATCAATAGATTTTAACTCTCCAACTTCATCCCAATATAAAGGAGACCTGCATTTACGCCCATACAAAGCTTCATACGGTGCCATACCGATAGTAGCTTGATAACTGTTGTTATAAGCAAATTCTGCAAGAGGTAAGTATCGTTCCCAACTCTTACCGAATTCCAGAATGCACGCACGTAATATATCCTCAAGTATTAGAATAGTTCTTTCAGATTGTCCTTCAGTTTGAGGATGATAAGAAGTACTAAAGCTCAATGTCATGCCCAAAGCTTTCTGAATCTTCTGCCAGAACTGAGATGTGAATCTGGGATCTCTATCTGACACATTACTCTTTGGAATCCTATGAAGTCTGACAACATTCTCAATATATAACTCTTCCAGCTTATCAAGAGAATCAGTCTTCTTTTTATCAATAAAATGAGAAGTCTTGGTCAATCTGTCCACAATAACCCAAACAGAGACATTACCCTTCGAAGACCTCGGCAAATCAAAGACGAAATTCATGGTAATATGATCCCACTTCCATTCAGGTATAGCCAAAGGCTATAATAACCTGTAGGTCTCTGATGTTCTGCTTTAACTTTATGACAAGTAAGACATCTAGCAACATAGTCAGCAATTTCTCTCTTCATGTTGTTCCACCAAAAGTTTTGCTTCAAATCTTTATACATCTTTGTACTACCTTAATGGATAGTATACTTAGAATTATGAGCCTCTGCAAGAATTTCTTTCTTTAAAGCTGGTTCAGAAGGAATACAAATTCTGCCTTTGAATTTAAGAAGAACATCATCATGCAATTTGAAATCCGACTATCCCCCTTTCGATTTCTCTAAGATTTTTAACAAATGAGGATCCGTCTGCTGAGCTTCTCTAATCCTGGATAATAATAGGGATTGAATCTGTAAACTTGCAAATTGAATACCATAATCTGAAGTCGTAGGCTTCCATAGACTTAATTCTTCCATGAACTCCCAATTTTTGATGATTAAACTGGCAATTGTATCCTTTTGGCTTAAAGCATCAACAACAATATTGGCCTTACCTGGTAGATAATTGATAGTGCAATTATAATCCTCAAGCAATTCCAACCAACGCCTATGCCTCATATTCAACTCTTTCTGAGAAAATAGATATTTTAGACTCTTGTGATCAGTAAAGATTTCAAACTTATTTCCCCAAAGATAGTGACGTCATTTCTTTATTGCAAAGATGATAGCTGCAAGCTCAAGATCATATGTCGGATAGTTAGGTTCATAAGGTTTCAATTTTCTGGAAGCATAGGCAATAACTTTTTTATTCTGCATCAATACACAACCCAATCCTTCCTTAGAAGCGTCACTATAAATTACCAGATTATCAGTACCCTCAAGTAAAGCAAGAATAGGAGTTGTGGTTAATATCTTCTTTAGTTCCTGGAAGCTAGCCTCGCATTTCTCATTCCAGTCAAATACAGTCTTCTTTCGAGTAAGTTGAGTCAATGGTCCAGCAATTTTAGAGAAATCCTTGACAAACCTTCTGTAATAACCTGCTAAGCCTAGAAAACTGCGAATTTCTGTAACAGTCTCCGGCCGTTTCCATGCCATGACAACCTCAATCTTTGCTGATCAACAGAAATTCCATCATGAGAAATAATATGACCCAGAAAGTAACTTGCTTAAGCCAGAATTCACATTTGCTGAACTTTGCAAATAACTGATGCTCTTGAAGAGTCTGCAATACAATTCTGAGATGCTGTTCATGCTCCGCCTCAGATTTAGAATATACAAGAATATCATCAATGAAAATAACCATAAACTGATCCAGATATGGACGGAATACCCTCTGCATCAAATCCATGAATGCGGCAGGAGCATTAGTTAACCCAAATGGCAGAACAACAAACTCATAATGACCATAGCGAGTTCTGAAAGCAGTTTTAGAAACATCATCTTTCTTAATCCTTAACTGATAATAGCCTTGCCTCAAATTGAATTTAGAAAATATCCTGACGCCTTGCAGCTGATCAAATAACTCCTCAATCAAAGGCAATGGATATTTGTTTTTGATAGTTACCTGATTAAGACCCCGATAATCGATACATAAGCGAAAAGATCCATCTTTCTTCTTAACAAATAGAACTGGCGCACCCTAGGGTGAAGAACTCGGTTGAATGAATCCCTTTTCAAGCAAACCATGCAACTGAACTTTCAGTTCCTGCAATTCGAGTGGAGCCATTCTATACGGAGTCCTAGAGATAGGTGTAGTCCTCGACAATAAATCAATCATGAACTCTATCTCTCTATCGGGCGGTAAACCAGGTAATTCCTCAGAAAAGACCCCCGAAAACTCTCTCACAATAGGTACATCATTCAATTTCAACTAGTCCACATGTTGATTAATCAAATATGCAAGATAAGCCTCACAACCTTTGCTTAATAGTTTAGATGCTCTAATGGAAGAAATGATAGGAGTTCTAGTTGATTTTCTACTACCAACTATTTCAATTACAGGGTGGTCAGGCATTTCTAATCTCACAATCTTCTTTCTACAATCAAGTTGTGCATAATAACTTCTCAATCAATCTATCCCTAATATAATTTCAAAGTCATTGAATGGTAGAATAATCAAGTCAATAGGAAAAACACGACCCTCAATAAAAATATTACCTGCTCTACAAATAGATCTAGTAACAAACTTCGGACCCATAGGAGTGTAAACCACAATCTCATGCAACAGTTTATCATGATTCAGTTTAGCATTTTGTGCACAAGTAGGAATAATAAGTGAATGCGAAGCCCCATAATCAATTAAAACTTTAACCGATTGATCATTAAGAAGAAAAACACCTTCTACTACAGCAGTCGTATCCGGAAGTTCCTCTGCATCTAAGGCAAATACTCGGGCCTGACCCCGTGGTACTGGTGCTGCAGCTGACGCCCTGGTCTGATTTCCCTGACCAGATGTCTGACCCCTAGTATTCTTGAATTTCGGGCAGTCTTTAGCCTTGTGTTGATCACTGCCACATCCGGTACATCGGCCCAATCTCTTCCAACAATTCTCCTCAGTATGACCCTAGCGTTGACAGAAGCTGCACTGCTGGTGATGTCTTGCAACAGTGCCTCCCGAAGGAGCTCTGTAAGAAGAGGTAGCTGAACTACTCTGCTGAGATTGAGCTGCAACTGGATGAGACTGCCCCTGATTCTGACTCTGAACTGGTCGTGCCTGAGTCTGAGTAAGCCCTGCATAACTCTGTGCCTGCCTCGGCTGCGGACTCTGCCCAACTGAAATAGTGTGCCTTTGGTGCCCCTGACTCTGTGACTGGAACTGCCGCTTACTCAATTGACCAGTCTCGGCCAACATATCTGCCTTGTGTTTTTCATACCTCGAGGCGGCTCTGACCACTGCTGCATAATTAGGGTAATCATTTGCAGACAAATTAAGCATAATATCACTTCTTAACCCCATGATGAATCTCTGCATTTTCATGTCCTTTGGCTATACCAAAGCTGGCACGTAACGGGAGAGCCTAGTAAAAGTAGCCTCATACTGATCCACTAACATATTTCCCTGCTTCAAGGCTATGAACTCTGCTTGGCATCTCTCACGGGCAACCACTGATATATACTTATCTCGGAATTCATGGACAAAGTCAGCCCACGAATGTTGAACCCTCTCTGCTTCCCATTTCTCACTAATAGTACGCCACCACTCTTCGACGTCACCCTCCAGAAGGAATGTGGCATAGGTAATTTTTCTCTCATCACTGCACTCAAGTATTGCAGCCACCCTTTCAAACTTTCTCGCAATTCAGCCTTCATATCATCTGGCTCTCTGAAGAAGTTGTAGGCCCCATGATGTAAAAACCTATCATACAAATTACCTCTAGTAGTACCACTACCCTCAGCTCTTGCAGCCTAATTACCACCAACAGCCCCTGTCTGTCCCTGTTGAGTAACGAACTGGGCAATGGTATTCATAGCATTGGCCGTTGTGGCCAAGATCTGCGCGGTCCTCTGTTCCTGAACTTGTGGTGCATTTTCTGCCATACCGGCTTCTTGTCTGGGAGCCTCCTCTGGCTCTCTATCAATATCCTGATTCTTAGTTCGACGACGGGGTCCCATTCCAGACAACTAGAATGCAAAGTATTATGACAAGCATATGTATAATTCACAATTAAATCACATAAGAATAAGTTCAAATAAGTTAACATAAGATCACACATAGGGTCACACAAACACTTTGCATACTAAAGACACAAGTAAACAATTAATCATACTTTCCATTCTTAACTTTTCATTTTTACACAATAACTCATATAAGACCTTTCACATTCTCGCTTTCATGCTAGCATGTGCTTTAACCATTCAATCCTCATTTAGCCAATCAAAGAAACATTTATTCACGCAATCACACTTTAACTAAATAGGCTCCTACCCACGGACCGAGAAATTTAACCAGGCTTCATGCAATTTATAAGCTCTGATAGCACCTAAATGTAACTTCCCGACCCAACCCCACACTAAAGGTTAAGTCTGGACCCGACAAACGAAAAGAGTCTCCTCTGTACCGTGGACATTCTGAAAACCTGTAAATGCTCAATAAAGCCACAATATAAGAAGGCAAGCTTTTATAATTAAAGTTCAAAGATTCAAGGTCATCCGAGCCTTGAGACATACAGTAGTTCAGATTTACACATGCATGCATCCAACTTAACTTCTTTTACAAAACCGCTTATCATGCCACCCCATGATAGCATTAAAACATTCTTAGAAGTTGAAAACAACATGCAACAGAATACTCACACCCAAGCATGCAAAGCAACTAGAAGTAGAAACATAAGTTATTACTAGCCATAGAATTACTACTCCTACTACAATCATTTGGCTTCCAATTTACATATTACACAAATACATACATGAGCCTTTAGGCCCCAAAATAGATCACAACATAGAATAACGCATTCTCCACATAGAAACTAGAAAACACATCCACCTCAGACAATAATCACACAGCTACTAAGGCAAAGGTTCTGCCTGCACTTCTTCATCTTCCACTATCACCTCAACTAGTTAGGGATCACCCTCAGCGTCTCTTAAAACATGTTAGCGAGATATGAGCAACCACTATTGCCCAGTGAGTGATAAAGGCCGAACGGGACGTGCATTGCAACAAATATAATAGTTAACAAGAAAAGCAAATAAAGTACATTTGAAACAGTAAATAATCACACATATCAAAGGATACGATACACTTAACTCCAAACTCCATGATTCTCTTATCTTTGGCCACAAACCATGATCCATGAACCACGATCAATGTGCCGACAAATTCCCAATCACCTCAATGGGTGTACTCCGGATGTACCCCGATAATCATACGACCCAACATCCCCTGGCAATCTCTGGACCAGGCAAATGAGGGAATAGGGTACGGAGTTTGAATATCCACTGGCAAGCCCTCTGCCGCCCAGCCGATATTCAACACATCCGCCCCTGACACTATGGTTGCGCAACCACTATGCAATGCACGTTAACACTTGACAATAAGATAATCAATGAAGAACAGTAACACTTAGGAGGGTCAACAAAAGAGGTTTCCCTCGAGACAGTTCATATGATAAGCAATAGTACAAAACTAATTAAAAAAGTATAAAGGGAAAAGTTGCACATTTTTCCAATAAACCAATACCAACAGCTCATAAACATCTTATAATTGTAATTAAACACTTAATACACACTTACAAGGTTATAGAAGTGAAAAATCATTCATTTCTCAATTATCCTCCTTTTATCTTAAGCCATTTTCCTTCCAAATCAAAGTTAATATTTCGAATTCATGGGGGAAGCTATACCATTCTTCTAATTAACCCTTAAGGTACCCTTATAACCCTCAAACACATTCAAATACTCGCAATTACCCTAAAAGCCCCAATTTTCCTCTAATGGCTTTGAACTACACATACCTTAACCGGGATCCAAACGAGGGTTAGCAAAGCTTCTATAGAAACTAGGTAGCCTAAGAATACCAAATGTGATGTTCAATTCCACCCAGATTAGCATTAACCCCGAAATCCCTTTTAAAAAGTCAGCTATTTCACGTTTTATACAAGTTTAGAGCAAGTCGAGGGCACGAGGCTATTGGAATACCTTCATTAATACATAAGGTATCTATTAGAAGCAATGAATCAAGCTAATACGCACAATTACACAAAACTCTAGAAATTCATCACTATTCACCTCATAAAATCAAAGTAACGATTCCTACCATTTAAAATGTGAACCAATGGCTTAAATGTGTTCTCTAGCACTTATATACAACGTACAATAGCATTTGATAGCACTTCTAACAATTCAAGAAAAGTGTAACATTTTTAAAATGCAAAAAGAGTCATGAAATCCCTCACCTAAAGCGCGTAGGAACACCTAGAAGGCTTGCACACACCCTAAACTACTTGCTCTAGGCTTGGAGAGGGTTGGATTGAAGAGTTGAAGATCAAAAGTTCCTTCTTTTCCTTGGTTGCTGCTGTCGGGTTTCTCAGCCCTTTTTCAGTTTTTATTTTTTTTTCTTTGTTATGTTATGAGCTAAGTGGTGTATGTTGAGTATATTAAGTGTGTAGGGTTATTTTATGTGTATAAGTTGACTTAAAAGGTGAGTTAAACTAGCTAAATACAAGTCCTAAGGTGCAAATTAATGTTAGCAAATTAAAACACTAAGTTAAGTTACGTAACATTATTCACTAGTTTACTAAACCATTTTCTAAACGAAGGCTCCTATTGATCCTAGCTCAAATGCACATTTTTCTCATTCCTACTATAATTAATATGATTTAAGAAAAATACTAACTCGAAGTAATTATGAAGTTGAAAAATACAATGAATAGTAATTAAAGAATACTGTAATTAAAGCATAGAAGAAATGCGCAACTAATGGACGCAACAGTAAGCGAATGTATGACAAAAATATCGGGCGTCACATCATGGACTTATAGATGGATGAATGAATGATTTTTAGATATTGTAAATTCTTTTGGTAGAATGTAATATGTATATGTTTTTCATTTGTGGCTTATAATTGAGTCGTAAGTCTCATTTTATATTATCATTTTATATTTTACAGGAGTGAAATTTGTAGTGAGGCTAATGATGTAATTATTACGAAGAAGCTTGTAAAAGAAGATGAAGAGTTCAAGATGCCAAGACCTTTTGAAGATATGTGATGTGCTTTCTTAAGTTTGTGGTTGATTAAATTCAAGTGGTTAAAATTTGATTATTTAATCAACACTAAGTCTATGATCCATCATGTTTATAATTTTTACGTATATGTTTGTTTATGTGCTTATATACATGTGATTTTTGCTATCAAATGAACTTGTATGCAAAGTGTTAGTGTGAGGCCCAGCCCCGAATAGCTTGTTTTACCTCGATTAGTGTGTCCTAATCTTGATTAGTGTGTCATATATGATATCACGTATACTTACCTTGAGATACGTACCTTAACCCTGAATACATGCATTTCTTCGACCAACATGCACTTACCTCGATTTACGTTCCTTAAACCTAGATTTAAGTGCCATACATTGATTTATGTGCATTGCATTGCATTACGTGTCTTACATTGGTTTACATGCATTACCTCGAATTGCATGCATTTGTCTTGAAGTATGTGCATTACCTCGTGATACGTGTCATAACCTAGGAATACGTATATTAGCATTGGACTGTGTGCATTAACAGCTAACATGAAGTTGGTTTATACATGAACTACACAACTTGATTGGTAATCCATATGTACATCGTTGGACCTACATTTCTGATAGGCAAAAGGGGTTATATGAAGTATTCAAAGATGAATATCCAGGGATAGATCATAGGTTTTGTATTCGGCACATGTAGCCGAATTTTAAGCAAAAGTTTGGGGGTTTGAAATTCATGGAATTATTTTGGAATGCTGCATCAACAACTAACATGAAAGAGTTTGAAAGATGTATGAATGGTATAGAGAAGGTTGACCCAAATGCAATTGCATGGTTAAGAGTGATACCCCATCAGTAATAGGCAAGGTCACATTATCCACTAACTTCAAAGTGTGACATATTGATCAACAATCTTTGTGAGTCTTTTAACAATTATATTATAGATGCCAGAGATAAACCGATTATCACAATGCTTGAAATGATAAGAGGCAAATTGATGACTAGAATGTAAGTGAAAAGATAGGGAATGGAAAAATATACAGGCATAATTTGTCCAAATATATTGAAGAGGATTTCGAAATTGGTTGAGGCATCAAATGGTTGGTATGCTAATTGGGCAGAAAATGAGGAATATGAGGTTGTACAAGATTGGAACAAACAAGTCATCAATTTGGCCACCAAGACATGCACATGTGGCATGTTTCAATTGACAGGATAACTATGTTGTTATGCGTTGGCTTGCATACACCGATATGGTAAAACTATGGAGGACTATGTGGATCATTGCTACACCAAAGAAGTTTACATGAATGTATATGCATATATGATTCATTCAGTACCTGGTCCACTTGACTATGTTGACAGTGGATGTGAGGCATTGAAGCCACCATTGGTGCACAAGAGAACTGGTAGGCCTCCAAAGGTAAGAAGAAAATATCCTGATGAGTTGAACAAGCAAAATGGGACTGCAACTGTTTCTACAAGGAAGGGTTAGACCATAACTTGTCAAAAATGCCTACAGATAGGACACAACAAAAAATATTGTAGAAATGATTTCCATCCAAATTCAAAATTATTAAAGGAAAAATGAATTTGAAATGGTTAATTTGTTATTATTTAAAATTTAAACTAATACTTATCAATTCCAATGTTTTTGTGCAGGCAATGAACAATGAACATGGGACAAATGTGGAACATACGGATTCAGATGTGGACCAGCCTCAGTCTTCTTCTTATGACGTAAGAAAAATGGACCAGGCTCAGTAGAAGAAATAAATAGCTCTAGGGACACTAGGATTATAAGTAAAGTAATAATTAGTAGATTGCATTTTAGAAATAAATGTAGCATCTTATGTTATTTATACTTAAAAATCAAATGAGTTGAGAAGATGAAATGAAAAGAAATGCCAAAATGAACAAATCATATTCATAAGAAGATACTGCAAATCACTATCATATTTAAGATGAAATTGAAAATGGTTAATTTTAAACTAATACTTATCACTTTCAATGTTTGTGTACATGCAATGACCATTCCACATGGGTCAAATGTGTGTCAACATGGGCCACCTACCACTTAAACATCAAATATGTCTACCCAAGAATCAAACCCGTCAACTCATTTACCACCTAGACCAAAAGTTGCTGGTAAAGGTAGATCTACAATTAATGGTGCTAGATCTGTTCATAATGATACCAGATCTACAATTGGTGGATCTGTTGGTGGTGGTCCAACTGTTATAAGAGGTTATGGAGTTGCCAGAGGTCGTGGGGCTGTTGCCCGAGGTGGTGGAGCTTTAGTACGGGGTGGTACATCTGACCTTAGAGATGGTAGTAGAGCTTCTCAGAGAGGTGGTAAGTGAAGCTAGTTCTAGCAGTCAAGGGGCCACCGGCAAAGTAGACACAAGCTTCCGGAGTGAAGCTCTTACAGGTGGAACAAATGCAAAACAAAATTGTGTTGCAAGCATTGGTGAAGTGTTAGTGAACATCAAGAAAAGGAAAAAAATATGGCAACCTTGACATTTTATATTAGCACTTGTTGGAGTTTTAGAATACTTTGTCTTTTTTTTTAATACTTATTTGGAGATTGTCTCCTATGGTTTAGATATGCACATGGTTGGTACTTTGGTAGTTTGTGCAACTTGGTTGGTTTTTGCAACTTTGCAACAGGTTGGTTGGTTTTTGGACAATGGTAGTGTGCAACTTGGTTGCAACTTTTTGTCTTGGTACTTTGGTAGTTTGTGCAACTTGGTTGGTTTTTACAACTTTGTAACAGGTTGGTTGGTTTTTGGACAATAGTGGGGTGCAACTTGGTTGCAACTTTATGTCTTGGTACTTTGGCAGTTTGTGCAACGTTATAGCCACTTGGCTTTTATATTAGTTGGTATATTTCATGACTAAATATGTGCATTTCCATCAATTTAGGCTATATCAAGAATAGGTATGAGGTCTTTAGTCTTTCTTCTAGATGCAACTCATGTTAAAAGAATATATGTTACCATTATGTAAATGTTGCTTCCTCATGTAACTAAGAATCTTATTCTATAACTACGATGAATGTGTTACATATTGTTATAAGAGTGTCAAGCAACAAGAGGAGTTCCATTTATTTTAATCATTAGGAAGGAAAGTAACTGACCAAAGTGACTATAGGTAAATATAATACTTGATCATATATGGAGTCCACTGGAAACAATAAGGGATATGGATACATCAACTAAAGAGAAAAAATAAAATTGAAGATGGATAGCAAGTAGTCTTCTAGTTACAACAACGACTATCCTAAACACAACACACATTTCATTTGAATATTGCAACAACAAGAAATAGCACCAACAACACAATACAAAAACTAACAGCCATAGCAAGAAACATGTTCAATTTTGCGATCTCGTTACTCTTATTTTTCTTCTTCTTCTTCTTCATAGGAAATGTCACCTCCTCTCTACTATTCTTATCTCCGAAACTCTTACTAACGTGGTCTCCCAATCTCAATTCCATGTTTAGCTCAGTGCCAAACCAAAAATCCCTGATAGGCTCGCACCATTTAAAAAAATTACATGCATCACAATTATAGAATAAATACCCTTTTGAGTCCTTCCTATTATCTGAAACAACAATAATTTCAGCCTTCCGACGACGACAACAATTTGTGTTCATGTATCGCAAGTCAAGTGCTGGGTCTTCCGAAGCTCGACTTCAACTTCGACGGGTAGATGTTGACATTTTCACTTTTGTAAAATGAAGATAAAAAAAACACATCAGAGACAGTACAAATTACAAATTTCAGCTCAAACTCATACTTTTTCCCATAACATCAGCCAAAAATTAAGGAAAAAGAAAGGATAAAATAGTAAAAATAAAAAAAAAAATCAGATATACATACATACATAAAAGGTTTTACAGAAACATTTGTTCAGTTCATAATCATCATCTTCCATATAGCCTCAAACAAAATATTATTAAATGAATTGGTGAAAAATCCAAAAAATCATACTTAAGTACATATACAACAGTGTGCATATGTGTATGTACACGATGAGAAAAAATTTAAGTATGTAAACTCAATCGACAACAAAAAATGCATACTCTTGATGCCGGCAACTCAAGCTATTCGACGACTTCGACGACAACGAAAGCAGCAAGCTCACGATACAAACTAAGGTAAATAGTGCTAGGGCATGTTATAATTGGAATTGAGGGTATTTTGGTCAGTTTTCATTGTAATTTTATTAATGTTATTGTTAAAAACCATCAATAGCTTCATTACTCACACGTAATTAGCATGCTCCGCTAGTTTGGACAGAAAAGTTGATGGAGGAGGGTTGTATGCACCTCGGATAGGACCATAGAAGGGTCTAACTATATTTTTTGAAACACAGGGATGCTATAGCTAGTTTTGCTTTACCACAGGGGGGTCAGGGACTCTTTACCCTTTTTTAATTGGATCTATGAACAGTAAAAGTCGTATATTTATGTGAATATTTAATTGGTATGTTAAAACAATTATTTTTTAATTTTTTTTAAAAACGTTAATTAAATATCATAAATAGATAATAAAAATAGAATGACATTCAATATTTCTCGATTCAAGGGAGATATAAGGGAATGTATGGATTTTTTTTTTTATTTAAGGGAGGCCTAAGCCATTTATATCCCTTAAGATATTACATACAAGAATTGATCTCGAGACCTCTAATATCTAAAGCAAGAATCATTCCACTAGACTAAATGGTTAGTGATGGATTTTTTTTTTTTTGGCAAAGAAGTAATGCCTAATGCCACTAGAGGCCTTCTATGAGGGTGTTATCCATTTTGTCCCATGATGGTATTGTCTATCTTTAAAGTTTTCCTAAGGAAGCGTTTAGTTCGCGGAATCTTACAAAATTCCCAAAAATGTAAAGTCTTAAATAAGTTATTCCCATTTTTGGTTCACATAATAAGAAAATATTTTTTGTGAATATCACATTCCTAAGAATATAATTTTTCTATGATTTGCTTAATTTCTATTCTAATGTGAGAAGGTGAAAATCCTACATTTCCAAGTTGTGGGAATATTTTGGAGAAAAAAAAAACACATACTCATCTTAAACAATGCAAAATTAAATAAATAAAATAATATGAATTAAAAAATAAATAAAAAATAAACAAATACAATTAATAAACTAAAGTAAAATAAAATAAAAATAGGATAAAATAAAATAAAAATATAAAAATAAAAATAAAAATAAAACAATAAAATAAAACAATAAAATAAATAATAAAATAAAAAAGATAAGATAAAATAAAATAAAATATAAAATATAAAATATACAATAAAATTAAAATTGAAAATTGAAAATTAAATAAAAATATAATAATTAAAATAAATTAAATTAAATTAAATAAATTAAAATAAAAATAAACAAAATAAAATATTTAGAAAAAACAAATGGGAAAATATCACGTAACCCCCTTGTGATATGTAAAACTATTACCCTACCCCCTTGTATTCCTAAAACTTCAAGAATACCTCTTGTGTTATTAGAAAGTCATCACACTACCCCCTTATGTCTTTTTTAAGCTATTAAATGTCAGTTTTGTCCTTTTATAATACATATATTTTTTTCTTTTTTACCTTTTTTTTAATTATTTACAACTAAATAAAAAAATATATAAAAATAAAAAAAATATTCATCTTCCCCACCCCCACCCCTCCTCCCCCCCCACCACACCATCCCCACCCCCCCCCTCACACCACCCCTTGCTGTTGCTCCTCGTCGAAGGCTACTGTTGCTGCTCCGATGAGCAGCAGCGTGGTTGCCGCTACTGCTAATCGGAGCAGCAGCTTGGCTGCTTCGTTGGAGCAGCAGTGAGATCTGCTGCTCCGACGGAGCAGCAAGGGGTAAAGGGGTAGAAGGGGAGGGAAGATGAATAT
Organism: Ehretia macrophylla; assembly: GCA_037974665.1. Lineage (NCBI taxonomy): Eukaryota > Viridiplantae > Streptophyta > Magnoliopsida > Boraginales > Ehretiaceae > Ehretia > Ehretia macrophylla. The sequence goes on from CM075764.1 coordinate 84,830,667, forward strand.
TTATTTTATTTATTTATTTATTTTTTTTTTATTTAGTTGTAAATAATTAAAAATGAAAGAAAAAAAAGAAAAAAATATATGTATTATAAAAGGGCAAAACTGACATTTAATAATTTAAAAAAGACATGAAGGGGTATTGTGATGACTTTCTAATAACACAGGGGGCATTCTTAAAGTTTTAGGAATACAGGGGGTAGGGTGATAGTTTCACAAATCACGGGGGGTTATGTGAAATAAAAATTAAAAATATAATGAAACAAATAAAACTAACATTTATAATTTTAAAAAATAACATAAATTAAAAATAAAATAAAATGAAATAAAAAAATAACAAAATAAAATTAATAAGAATAAAATTAAATAAAATTAAACATAATAAAATATTTAGATAAAATAAAATAATAAAAATATAAATATAAAATAAATAAAAATTATTAGTTTTTAAGTTAAATTAAAAAAATTTAATTTAGATTTATATTTAAAATAATTTTTTAATGTAAATTCTAAATTTTAAAATTTTAAATTAAATTTCCATTTTAAAAATAAAAATAAAAATAAAAATAAATAAAATCATTTTTAGATTTTAAATCTTCAAAAAAATTTAAGATAATAAATTTAAGATTCTAATTTTTGAAGTGTAAAGTTAAAATTTATAAATATAAAATAAAATTATTTTACTTGTATAAATACATAAAAAAAATTTTGGTCGTGTATTAGCAAAGTATAAAAATGTATCGTTATTTATACACAGTTTACGATATTTTTATTTTTTTGAGTTAGGGGCATTGTTGAAAAATTGCTCAAGATTCTTAGGAAAGTTGAGTCTAACCAAACCCAAAAAAAAATATTCTTAGGAATTTGACAAAGTATTCTTACGAATATTTTTAACATACCAAACAGTTTTAATAACAATCCCAGGAATAACATTCCTGGGAATGACATTCAAAAGAATATTATTCTCAGGAATGAAAAATCAATCTGCGAACCAAACAACCCCTAATAGTTTTAAGAAATACCCATTTTTTTTTCCATTTCGTTAATAGAGTTAATTTTTAGACGCAAATTAGTCATTTAATAAGCAAATAATTTAATCCCAAAAATGCACTTGAACCCTTAAACCCAGGTCCTTCACTTTCGATTTGTCATATTACACAAACATTAACCCAATCAACTATGAGTATGAGTTGTTCACTGTTTACCTTCTCTATGAAAATATTGAATCACAAAAACATGCTTGTTCCATAAAATTTTATAATATGTAGGAAACCAAAAGCAAAGAAAAGGGAAAAAATACTTCTAATAACCAACATATTATGGCCACACGAGTAAAAGTGTACGCAAACAAAATACCACAGAGGAAAACATATTAGATTTTTTCAAATAATAAAATGTAATAACACAGGTAAATTATGCCATTAGTCTATATTGTTGTCACACTTTCAAATTAGTTCCTATTATTCCAAAAGGTATATATAAGTCCCCATTGTTTCACAAACTTATTCAAACTAGTGCCCACTATTAAAATAATAGTTATTTTCATTAGAATTTCTATTACATGTAAGGGTAAATTAATCTTTTCTCAATTTTTTCTTTTATTTTTTGTTTTATTTTCATTCTTCTCCATCAAACCCCTACATAATTCTGTATGTCATACACACAATTCTCTCTCTCTCCCTCTCTCTCTCTCTTTTTTTCTCTCTCTCTCTCTCATACATATAATTCTCACACACACAACTCTAACACATACATGCACACACTCCTCTTTCTCACACACACAGAGCTCATAAATATACAACATGATCCACACACATCACGGGCATGCACACCCTCACACACATATTCTATGCACACGCACATACTAAGCATAGTTGAGACAGGGGTCGCAAAATGGGATTTCGTGAGGAAGATTGGGCTATGGAGGTTACTGGGGTACAATAGTGGGCACACAAGCTGGGTAGGGTGGGATAGTAACAGGGCTAGGGTAGGGTATGGGATAGGATAGGGTGGAACAGAATGGGAATAGGGTTGGGGTAAGGGTAGGGATGTATAGTTGGGATTAAGTGGGAAGGAGTTTGACTAGAATAGGGGTGGTTGATCGAAGGCTGGATGAGTGGGCGGGGCTTTAAGTGGGGGCAAAGTAGTAATTTTTAATTTTTAATGGCATTTGGGTCATTAAACATATTTTTCGTTAAAAATTCAATGGTAAGGACAAATTTGTTTATGTTTGGAAAATATTAAAGACCAATTTGAACGATTTAGAATAATAGGGACTAAATCAAATAAATGAGTCAATATTAAGGACCGTTTGTGCAATTTACCCTAGTAACAATAAGCCAAAAATTGTTTAGGCCATAAAGTACACATAAATTTCTTTTGTTGCATATTCAAGTGATACAACTAACACTGGTATTTGGTACATAGAATGAAATAAATTCCTTTGGTTACAATATTTAAATGTGCCTGAATGAAATAAATTCCTTTGGTTACAATATTTAAATGTGCCTCTTTGGCATTTTTACTAGTAAGCATCATTTGAAGTATTTTTGGAGAAATTTCTTGTGAATAGTATTATTAATGATGCGCTTTGGTGACTTGGTCTCCCCACAAGTTTGGTTCTTGAATACCATATGATCATCCTACTTGAAACGGTTTCTCGTATTATTTAGTTTGTGCCTCTTTTCCTTAAAGCTATATTACGACATAATAGGTTATGGTTGAGAAAAACTGGAAATTTAATGCTCTTTATTTTTTGGGGTGGAATCCTACTTGCGTTTTTTATATAAACCTTTTATTTGTATGCTAAATGAGTAATTTATTTTTAGACATCAACGAAATGATTAACAGTGTCAAATAAGATAGGAATATTGAGGTAATTCTCAAACCACATGAAGGACTTTACAAGTGAGCAACAACCTCATGGGGCAAAATAGATTTCGCCTAAATTAATTTTAAGTTTATTTTTCTGTAAGGTAATTCACACTAGAAATTTATTAATTTCATAATGCATCCTTGAAATTCAATAATTTCATACTACATCCTTGAAATTCAACTTGACAAAAATTGATCTCTCGACTTATGCAATGTATTTCAATTTGATTTAAACTCCAAATGGCATGAGGAATTGGTGAAATCAATGAAAGTGTCATGCAAGTCTATTTTCACATTTGTCGGAGTAAGATAGCTTTCTAAGTAGGTATAGGTGGCTTAACTCATGTACTAAGCAACAAAAAAGTAAGAGAACAACAACGATGTTGTGTTTGTGTGCAATTTTTACTTTGTCAAAATTTTTCCCTTTTTGGGGGATTTGTGTTCATAGGAAGGTGGTGGTTTGGCTATGGAAAAAGGCGTACAATACCTAGTTTTATTGTGGCAAATAACATCAGTTGTAAGGAAACTATAAGTGAGAATGTTCAAAAAGAGGTAATGCTTTGGTGGATTAGATGCATCCTAAGTTTTAAAGTTCTTACTATTAGGGGCTAAAAGAGTAGAAATCAACTTTTCATAATATTGGTTTTGTCATAGAAATATAGGTTGAGAGTGGACTAGTTTGGTAAAAAGTTGGATATTGAGAAAAAAGTTTGTGTTAGTCCTAAAGTTTCATACTGAGGGTATTTGTAAGGTTTTGATAACAATAAACATATTAATGTGTAAGTAGAGCTTATATACATTATGTGCTATATGCATTAAGCGAGGGGGAGTCAAAGACTCTATATGTGTTTTATTATTTAAACTTTACTCACTTGGCACATAGTGTATTGAATGCATAATGTGAGATAGAGTTATTTCTTAAAGACTCCATATTTATGCTATAATATGATTAAATGGTATAATTGTTGTTATTATAGCATAGAGTCAAAGACTCTATATGTACTTTATTATTTAAACCTAAATTTGCGTGTTGATTTTCTACTTTTATACGTGTGCGTGGTATCGTCCTAACAAGTGGTATCAAGAGCTTATGTTCAGGTTATGGGCTTGACGAAGACATGTACTGAGCGGAGTGGCACGTAAAACAAAGAAAAAAAGTTGTTGTGGTACTGAGTCGTGTTGATGTCATCAACACAGAGACATAAGGCTAATCGTGTTTGGACAAGTGCACAAGAAGAGTCATGTGCCTACACACCTGTTCGCTGAAAAAATGAGTTGTTTCTATTGGAACTTGGTATCGTTGTACTTATCAAAGTGAGAAGAGTACAATAGTACCAACCACTTATACCGAAGAGGCCAGAATTAACATCGACGACGTAAAGAAGACGATGGATCTTCATGGTGGCCATTGACAGTGCTGCTATTGTTTGATTAGAGAATTGAGGTTGCCAAGAAGATAGACGGATGAAGGTGAGTAGTTTTTCGTTCGTCATGAGTTAATCGGTAAACTCGATTGTAAGTTAACAGCGAGTAGCGTTATGGGTTTGGAGGGATTTGTGGGTTTTGTTCAGGTCTGTCGCGGCTAAGAGTGTTAGAGATATGCCCTAATTCTGTAATTAGATGACTTATAATGGGGATTTTGATGTATACTTGTTTAATTAATATTAATGGCATGTTTAATCATTCATATTCTCATTCTTTCTTGTATGAATGAGTCCCTAGTATTTTTCGTTTAAGAAATGTATTCTCAAGGTGTTGAAAATATGTAAGCACGTTTTTTTGGCACGAGAAATACTTAAAATGTTTATAGCCCTTAGATTATTTGAATGGGACTTCAAAATCAAGTACGGGCTATCACATTCGTTTGTTACCTTTGATTAATATGAGATATTAATGATAAAGGATAGTGAGTCACATACCATACAAGCATGAAATGTTAATAACAAACGTGTGGGTAAATATTAGTTGAATAATCACTGAACGTGACGTGAATAACAAATCACATGGCTTGGATTAATGATTTGTTATTCGTTACGATGGTGCATGTGATCCTTAGACTTGAGAAAACACGATTGTCATATGTATTGGGGTTTGATACTTACTTTTGATAATACTTCTCCCAAGCATGGGATAGTTAAATTCACTCGTAGTATCATTCTTTCAATATAGAGAGTGACAAATGCTTGTCAAGAGAGAATCCATTACCTCGATCATTGGGGCAAGGTCCAATGCAATTCAATTTGGTAAATGAAGAAAACCTTGGCCAAGGTGTAATTGATGGAAAAAGGGGGTTTTCCATGGTTGTTATCTCTCATTTCACCACATTGTATCTAGGCATAGAATTGAGTTTATGAACTTAATTGGACCATGGTTCTTGCCCAATCGAGACTACTAATGGAATGATTGAATTGCACGGTAATCAATAACTAAAATAGGTTCATTACATGATAACTTCATTGTCTTATATATTGTCTTGATATGTTGCTAGACATCACTCAAGACCTTAAAAGTGTTTCAAGAATTAGAGGAGAAATTCTTGAAACAAATCAATAAGTTGATTGACATTAAAAAGGGTTTAATGTTTCCTTATTGCTATTTGGCTATGGACCTAGAAAGTCATATCGTATTAGCAGTGAGATTAAGTCTTGCTTGGACTATAATCATTTTCTCTAGACAATTATTAAGAGTTAATAATTGAAATCTCAACCATTAATAGTTAATGGGGCAAATTTGTAAGATTGGCAAAGTTTTGAGGTGCTTGGTGCATATAGATAAAATATGATTTAATATATTTATTGCCAACATTAAATCTGACCATTGATCTTGCAAAGAAATAACAGGGTATTATTTGAACACGTAAAAAAGTAAAACTTAACGGTTGAGTTTACTCCAACATGCTCTGCCTCGAGAAGGCAAATAGCAAAAAGGTGATTTGAAGTATGTAAAAGTTGTTGCAGAGTTGTCTAACCAGAGAAGAGAGAGATTGCACTTTTTTCTTCTTCTCTGCTTCAAATAAACATACGAACCTAACACAAAAGATTATAGATCTTTCCACTAGTGTTAGATTCATCTTTTGCTCTGCTTGTTGGAACCCATTGAGACTAAGTATAACTAAACTAAAGTAGTTAAGTAATTAGAGAAAGTTTTTAGTTCATAAATTTTTTTGAGGAGTTTGCTAGCACTACAACTCCTAGGAGGATGAAAGCTTAGTCTAATTGCTAGGTGGACAATCTTGGGCTTCTGCATTTGTGTAAATAGTTAAATCTTCTCAAAGGTTTCCCCCAGCTGAACAACTTTAGGTCTTCAAGAGGTATTAACTTATTCATGCATTTCCTTCGGTTGTTAATGTAAATGTATATAACAGAGATATCAAGAAACAGGATTATAATGAATGCTTTTGAAAAATTGTATTTCAAACTATCTTCCGCTGCTTAACTTTGATTCATTTTTTAGCCATCCCGTATATAGATCCTTCAATGGGTATCAGAGCGGTCTCTTGATATTGTGTTATTACATTTTGTTTACTGTTTCTAATGTTTTTAGCGTTAAAAGATAAAAGAAAGCAGGCACTTAGTCTATTGAGGTCTTCATCCGTTTAACCAAAATTGTATCGGACAAGGCCAACGAATGATTGGTCATCTGTTGGCCAAGCCTAGGACCGGATGAGGAGTCATCTGGTCCCTTGACTTAGGACCGGATGATTCGTCATCCAGTGATTAAGCCAAGAACTGGATGACTCCTCATCCATTTTCCTAACCAATGACCAGATGAAAGGCCATCCGGTTCCTTGATTTAGAACCAAATGACCCCTCTTTTGGTTCATATTGGTTAAACCAGTTGAGGTCAACCGGATTAAGGGTCATCTGGTGACCTCAACCGGTGACTGGCGTATTCATTGGGTTAAAAAGAGGATGAGTTCTGGATGGTTCCTATGCTACAGTTTTTCTTTTATTGCTATAAAATTTGACTTTATTGCTTATCTTTTAGTTGTTAACATTTGATGTTAAAGGCTTATACATTAGAAACATGTTAAACAGTTTGATGTTTTTATGAATGTGATTCATGCTTTTCATATTTACATCTTAACATTGTGAATGATTGGATAGATAATGGACTTAGATGAATGGTTGAATGTATGCTTATAATCATATTCTTTCATTCATTTGGTATATAATTGAGACACAAGTCTCATTTTACATTTCTTGTATGAGTGTGATTTGTAGTGAGACATATGATGTAATAGTTATTTAATCTAGCATGCAAGATAGTTCAAGATCAGTCAAGGAGTTGATAGACTTGAAGCAGTTGAAAAGTTCAAGGTGTCAAGACCCTTTGAAGACATATGATATGCTTGGTTAGGTTTCTGTGATTGATCAAATTTTTATGGCTCAAAATTTGATCAAACACTAAGTCCATGATCCACCAAGTTTTAAATTGTTGCATATTTGTTTATTTAGTTGTCTGTATGATGATGCATGCTAAATGGACTAATGTATAAAGTGAGACTTAATAATGACCAAAACTTCCTATGTGTAAACATATTAGATTTCAAACAGTGAAAAATGTTTTGTCGTTGCCCTCCACTGTCGTAGGAATGCGGTGCTCGATTGGTTGTGTTTTTCTTGCCCAAAGGCAGAATAACACTTCTCATTATGAGTACTTAGCAAACCTATTGTTCAAGGTGTTATTGTGATGTTACAATATCTAACGGCCAATAATGCACCAAAGTTGAGGTCATTAGATTCAAATTGTCACATCACGGAGACGGTAGGTTCAATCTAACTAAATCACTGGACCAATAATCCACTAAAGGTGAAGTCATAGTGATTAGAGGCAGAAGACCAAACCCTATGTGTGATATAGATAGCAAAATGTTCTTAACTTATTTATATGCATGTGCCAATAATGTACTAAAGTTGAGGACTTCATATAAATAAGAATTTGGTCACCTATTGATAAGTCTTTTTTTGAAAAGATTTACATTTTCCATTTAGGAAGTATGGGATTCGAGAAAATTAGTGGGAGGAATCATTTAATTAAAGACCAAATTAAATGGTTTGCATGATATCGTCACCAATAATCATATTTTATACAGAACTTGAAAAATGTCTTCTATTGCGAACCCTTTATCTCGTATTCTCGACAACAAACTCACCGGCCCAAACTTTGCCGATTGGCTTTGAAACTTGAAAATTGTTTTAAGCATGGAGAAAATTGGCTATGTTTTGGACAAACCATTCCCCACTGCTCCTCCGGAAAATGTTTTGCGAGAGAAGCAGAACATTTATGAGTTATAGCTGGAACATGATCAACGTATACGTTATTATATCCTGGCATCAATAGATGTTGTACTCCAAAGGCAACATGAAAAGATGACTGATGCAAGGAGCATGATTATGACTCTGCAAGAATTGTACAGTGAACATGGTAGAACTGTTCGATATGAGATATCGAAGGAGTTGTTCTGATCAAGGATGGAAGAAGGATCCGATGTTGGTAAGCATGTGCTCAAAATGATTAATTTGATTACTCAGCTTGAACAACTTGACTTTGTGATGGATTATAACCTCTAGACCGACTTGATCCTTCAGTCTCTGCCTTCATTCTATCATCAGTTCATCTACATTCAGATGAACAAATTGGAGAGTTCTCTTCCCGAGTTGCTCAACATAATGGTAACGGCACAAGGGCAAATAAAGGGTAAGGGAAAGGAGTTTGTTCTTGTTGTTGCTTTGACTTCTTCTAGCCAAAAGGCAAAGAAAAAGAAGAAAGGCAACAACAAGAAGGATTCCACTCCAAAGGCTAGTGAGGGTGTGTCCAAGAACAAAAAGAAGAAATGTAGTGCTCACAAGGGAACTTGTTTCCACTGTGAGAAAGAGGGCCATTGGAAGAAGAATTGCCCAGAGTATCTAGAGAGCTTAAAGTTCAAGTGTAAGGAAACTGTAGGTATTTCTTCTTTATTTGTGATTGAGACTAATTTTACAATTGGTCAATATATTACTTCATGGATTTTAGATTCTGGTGCTTCAACTCACATTTGTGTTTCTGAACAGAGTCTAAATGGTGCTTCAACTCACATTTGTGTTTCTGAACAGAGTCTAAATGACAGAAGAGTGCTTGGGAAGCTTGAAATCATTTTGAAGGTTGACAATGGAGCAACTGTTGCTGCTTTGGCCAGAGGCAACCTTGATATGTTTTTAACATCAAGACATGTGATGCATCTAAAAGACTGTCTTTTTGTACCAAATACTATAAGGAATATAGTGTCTATTCCAAAGCTAGTATCGGATAATTATGAATTTTCCTTTGTTGATAACTTTTGTAATATTCATTATAGTAATGAATGTGTTGGCAAGGGCATTTTGGTAAATGGTCTTTATTATCTTGATATGGATAATATGATGCATGTGGTTGCTAATACCTCAATGACCCAAAAGTGTTTTAGAGATAACTCAACCAATCCTAAACATTTATGGCATCGAAGACTTGGTCACATTAATGACAAGAGGTTAGCAAAATTGGCCCAAAGTGGACTCATTAGTCCATTAGGTTCAGAACCTGGACCAATTTGTGAATCTCGTTTGCTCGGCAAAATGACTAAGTCACCCTTTTTTATGGAAAATGAATTAGATGCACTGAATTGTTATGATTAATATATTTTGATGTATGTGGGCCTTTTAAAAAAACGGCTCGAGGTGGTTACAGTTACTTCATAACCTTTACTGATGATTGTTCACGATATGGTTATGTGTACTTAATGAAGTACAAGTCTGAAGCTTTTGAAAAGTTCAAAGAGTGTAAGGCTGAAGTAGAGAATCAAACTGGGAAAAGTATTAAAATCTTACGATCTGATCGTGGAGGGTGAATACTTGAGTACTGATTTTGATGAGTATCTCAAAAATTTTGGAATAATATCACAATTAACACCACCTGGCACACCACAATTAAATGGGGTTTCTGAGCAAAGAAACCGTACTTTGTTAGACATGGTATGATCAATGATTAATTATACTTATCTTCCCATTTCATTGTGGGGATATGTGTTCCTTACAGCTATCTATTTGTTGAATAGAGTTCCAACTAAATCAATTCCTACTACACCATATGAGATATGGGTAGGTAGAAAGCCAAGTCTTAAACATGTTAAGATTTGGGGATGTCTAGCTTTTGTCAAAAAGCTTAAAACGGATAAGTTGGAAACAAGGTCTAATAAAAGTAGATTTGTGGGATATCCTAAGGAAACTAAAGGATATTACTTTTGCTTTCATACTGATCAAAAGGTTTTGATTAGTAGATATGCAATCTTTCTTGAAGAACAGTTCATTCAAGAATGAGGTACAGGTAGGAAAGTAGTCATTGAGGAAAAGTCCTCGAAGCCACAAACCAACTTTGATCAAGACCCTACCTCGATTCAACAAGACCCGGAACCTGTCATCACAGAAATTCCTCGTAGATCTAGTAGAGTATCTCATCCTCCTGAAAGATATGGGTATCTTCTTGAGGATGCGCAAAAATTGTTTGTGCTTGGAGATAGTGATCAAATTGATGATCCTACAACATATGAGGAAGCGATATATGATATCGACTCCGAGAAGTGGAAAGAAGCAATGCAAGCAGAAATAGACTCCATGTATTCTAACCAAGTCTGGACCTTGGTAGACCTACCTAAAGTTATTGTACCTATAGGGTGTAAATGGGTCTTCAAGAGAAAGATTGATGCTAATGAAAAGGCAGAAACCTTTAAAGCTAGATTAGTAGCTAAAGGATATTGTCAAAGACAAGGTGTTGACTATGATGAGACTTTTTCACCGGTTGTTATGCTTAAGTCTATTTGTATCATGCTTGCTATTGCTGCATACTATGATTATGATATTTGGCAGATGGATGTCAAAACAATGTTCGTGAATGGATTTTTTGAGGAGATATTTATATGGAACAAACTCGTGGTTTTGATACCACACAGAACAAAGTATGCAAGCTTAAGAGATCCATCTATGGTCTTAAGCAAGCTTCTAGGAGTTGGAACATCCGATTTAAGCAAGCTTAGTAGGAGCGCAACCACTTTCCTAATCTTGAACGTTGATGACATCCTTATCATGGGTAATGATACAGGAATAATGATGTCGAGTGAACTCTGGCTGAGTAAAAAATTTTCCATAAAAGATTTAGGAGATGCCACTTATATCTTGGGAATTTGTATATATAGGGATACAGCAAAAAGATTAATTGACTTATCCCAAAGCATGTACATGGAGAAAATCTTGAAGAAATTCAAGATGGATAATTCTAAGAAGGGATTCTTGCCTATGATACATGGAGTCCATCTCTCGAAAAGGATGTCTCCAAAGACCTTCGAAGAAAGTCAACGCGTGGACAAAGTACCTTATGCCTTGGCAATAGGTAGTCTTATGTACGCCATGCTATGTACGAGGCCTGATATTGCGCACGCTATAAGTGTTACAAGAAGATATCAATTTGATCTAGGTAAGGGTCACTGGACTGCAATAAAACATATCCTTAAGTACTTGAGAAGAACTCAAGATTTGGTTTTAGTTTATGGAGGTAGTGAACTCCGTATTGACAGATACACTGATTCAGATTTTCTATCTGATGTTGATGATAGAAAGTCTACATCAGGGTTCTTTTTTCTTTGTAATGGAGGTGCAGTAAGTTGGAAAAGTTCCAAACAGCCAATAATTGGTGACTTTACTACATAAGGTGAGTACATTGTTGCATGTGATATTTCAAAAGAAGCAGTTTAGATCAAGAAGTTCATGAGCGAACTTGGAGTAGCTCCTTCAGTTGAGTTGCCAATACCTTCGTATTGCGACAATAATGGGGCTTTTGTACAAGCTAAGGAAGCAAGGTCTCACCAAAGATCCAAACACATTGAGAGGTGTTTTCATATCATTAGGGATATCATAGCCCGAAAGGATATAATTCTGCATAAAGTAGCTTCATTGGATAATGTAGCTGACCCACTTACCAAGTTATGAGTCAGTCACAATTGGATCATTATCATGAGAAGATGGGTATGAGATATTAGTGTATGATACACTAATTGAATTAGTGCAAGTGGGAGATTGTTAGATATATGCCCTAATTCTATAATTAGATGACTTATATTGGGCATTTTGATGTATACTTGTTTAATTAATATTAATGGCATGTTTAATCATTCATATTCTCCTTCTTTCTTATATGAATAAGTCCCTAGTATTTTCGTTTAAGAAATGTATTCTCAAGGTGTTGAAAATATGTGAGCACGTTTCTTTGGCACAACAAATACTTAAAATGTTCATAGCCCTTAGATTATTTGAATGGGACTTCAAATAATCAAGTACGGGCTATCACATTCGTTTGTTACCTTTGATTAATATGAGATATTAATGATAAAGGATGGTGAGTCACATACCATACAAGCATGAGATGTTAATAACAAATGTGTGGGTAAGTATTAGTTGAATAATCACTAAATGTGAATAACAAATCACAAGGCATAATTAATGATTTGTTATTCGTTGCGATGGTGCATGTGATCCTTAGACTTGAGATAACACGGTGATCGTATGTATTGGGGTTTGATACTTACTTTTGAATACTATTTCTCCCGAGCGCGGGAAAGTTATATTCACTTGCAGTATCATTCTTTCAATATATAGAGTAGCAAGTGCTTGTCAAGAAAGGATCCATTACCTCGATCATTGAGGCAATGTCCTATGTGATTCAATTTGGTAAATGAGGAAAACCTTGGCCAATGTGTGATTGATGGAAAGGTATTTTTTCATGGATGTCATATCTCATTTCACCACATTGAATCTAGGCATAGAATTGAGTCTATCAACTTAATCGGTCCATGGTTCTTACTCAATCGGGACAACTAATGGAAGCATTTAATTGCATGGTAATCAGCAACTATATAGGTTCATTTCATGATAACTTCATTGCCTTATATATTGTCTGGATATGTTGCTAGATGTCACTCAAGACCTTAAGGGTGTTTCAAGAATTGGAGGAGCAATTCTTGAAACAAATCAATAAGTTGATTGACATTAAAAAGGGTTTAATGTTTCCTTAATGTTATTTGGCTATGGACCTAGAAAGTCACACCGTATTAGCAGTGAGATTAAGTTTTGCTTGGACTATAATCATTTTCTCTAGACAATTATTAAGAGTTAATAATTGAAGTCTCAACCATTAATAGTTAATGGGGCAAATTTGTAAGATTGTGCTTGGTGCATATAGATAAAATATGATTTAATATATTTATTGCCAACAATAAATCTGACCATTGATCTTGCAAAGAAATAACAGGGTGCTATGTGAACACGTAAAAAAGTAAAACTTAATGGTTGTGTTTACTCCAACATGCTCTGCCTCGAGAAGGCAAACAACAAAAAAATGTTTTGAAGTCTGTAAAAGTTGTTGCAGAGTTGTCTAACCAGAGAAGAGAAACATTGCACTTTTTCCTTCTTCTCTACTTCAAATAAACATACAAACCTAACACAAAAGATTATAGATCTTTCCACTAATGTTAGATTCATCTTTTGCTCAGCTTGTTGGAACCCTTTGAGACCAAGCATAACTAAACTAAAGTAGTTAAGTAATTAGAGAAAGTTTTTATTTCATAAAATCTTATGAGGAGTTTGCTAGCACTACAACTCCTAGGAGGAGGAAAGCTTGGTCTAACTGCTAGGTGGACAATCTTTGCCTTCTGCATTTGTGGAAATAGCTAAATCTTCTCAAAGGTTTCACCCAGCTGAACAACCTTAGGTCTTCAAGAGGTATTAACTTATTTCTGTATTTCCTTCAGTTGTTAATATAGATGTATATAACAAAGATATCAAGAAACGAGATTATAATGAATGTTTTTGAAAAATTGTATTTCAAACTATCTTCCGCTGCTTAACTTTGATTCATTTTTTAGCCATCCCATATATAGATCCTTCAAAGAGGTTGTAGTAAGCACATTAGATCTGGACCGTGAGATTTTCTGTGGATTTGACCTTGGTTTGAAGAGAGAATTTATGTGCCACGCGGAACACCAAAGCTACGGTGTCCTCTAGCACTACATTGGTACAAGAAAGCAAATCGATTTAGTGTAACGCATGCATAGGTGCTTGTGTGCTCTCTATTTGACCAAAACTTTGATTGAGTTGACCAATATTTGACAAGGATTTGACCGCATTGATCGAGGCCCCCTAGGGTTTTTGATGTTCTGAGTTTGTTTTTGCAGTCTATTTTGCCAAATTCTTGCTGCTTCATTGAGTTTTAGGTGAATTTGGTGTTGGGATTAGATGCCCTAAAGACCACTAACACTAAGATCTCTCAGTATATTAGATATTTGTCAGTTAATAATTTAGTGCATTCATTATGAGCATGATATATTCTCTCTATTATTTGATATATAATTGTATGCAAAAGGTCCTTGATACGAGTGAATAACATAGATGCGTGGTGATCCACACAGAAGGTCTATGCTATGAGACTTGCATCAAAATTATAGGTTCATAACCGAATAGTGAAGCCAGGTACTTTGCTATGGTAAGGTTATAATGAGAGAATCTCTTATTTGATAGGATAACTTACCTTTGGTCATTTGAGGGGCTTTCCAGACTTCTCTCATTAGTGCATGTGAGTGCATTGAACGGGACTATAATAGATGTTATCTCAGTGGCATTACTATCATTGTTAGAGAACTAAAGGCATCTTAAGGTACTAAGTGATCAATGCTCTACATCGTGAGCATATGTGGATGTGTCAATGGATCCTAGGTCATGTGTTTTGATTCACCATGGTGAGATCTTGTAATTGGGTCAACAACTTGGTTGGACATATAGACTAGATCCATTAGGTGGCATGCATATGAGTCGTGATTCTATGCTATCTTAAGTGATAGTGAGCTACTCACTTGGAGTTATCTATATGCATCCAAAAACTAATCGCTTAGTATTATAGCTCAGGCTATATTGGATATTGGACTTATGGGTCACTTCTAGGAACAATGGTATAGTATCTAGGTGATGATTATAGGAAAGATAAAGGTCCAAGGTATAAATGTAATCAAGATAGGATGATAGTGCGGATGTAGGACCTACTCTTGATTGCAGATAAAAATATAGAGGGGTATTTCGATCATTTTAGATGGTAAGGCAAAGACGAAACCTCCACTGGAAGTTTATTAGATGTATTAGAGTACAACACTAACTCTTTGGTGGAATGAGTTAAGGTTAAAATGGTCAAAATACTGCTAATGGGTAGCAGGGGCATTTTGAACATTTTATAGCCAAATCAACTATTTCTCAAAGTCCCTCTCCTAACCACTTTCCTTAATGGTTAATGGCCTATTTTCTTATCTAGAATTTGTGTGTAAATTGAGTATGATTTCCTAATTGGGAACATGTAGCTTGATTTAGAAAGGCAAGGACATCAAGACAAGAAATATCCTTAAGATAAGAATGTTTGTCCTAGAATCCAATGTCCAGACGGCATATGTTCTGTGTGTGGATAAACATGTATATGTGTGAGAGAGAGGTTTTAGTGGATGATAATATCTTGAATTTAAATTAAGAAGATAATGGTAATTATCTTCAAGATAATTTAGGAGATATTCAAGATATGGACTCCAAATGCAACTAAACCTCTCCCTCTCCTATATCCCTTAGGATTTTCGGCTATATCATGGCTTTATCCACACACACATCATACGCTGTAGACACACACACCCATACATACATAGATACACGGCCAAGAGGAAAAAAAAGATTGGCAGATAAAAAAAACCCATTTTTTTCTAAACCATTGATCAAAGAAGTGGAATAGGGGAAAATGCTTTGGGGTTCCTCATGCGTGGAGGTGATACATGGCCTTGGGAGAATTATTCCAGCAATTTCACAGTCCTCTAAATGTGTTTGTTATGGATTAACGCCAACACAGAGGTAAAATCATATACAATTAATTTCTAGCACAAGATAGCGATATCGGTGTTGTTTTTAGTAAGATTTCGTGTGTTTTTCCGTGCATGGTTTCTTTGTTGTCATATTTTGTTTATTGCCATATTATAAATTGAAAAAATATGCCTAGGGTAATTAGAAACCACATCATTCATTGGTACTTTTAAGGTTAATTTAATGGAGTCTACACCAAAATTTGAAGTTCTGGTGTTCAATAGGAAGATGAACTTCACTATTTGGAAAAGGATGATACAATACCTACTCATGCAACAAGGTATTGAAATGATTTGAGAGGATGAGAAGACTAAAAAGTTGACTGAGACAATGAAGTTTGATGCAAAGAAAGGTAGTGAGTACAATTCGATGGGACCTTATTCTTGAGATCAAATATAGTGTGATGATAGAGACCACACCAAAGGCATTGTGGGAGAAGTTCGAGAGTATCTATCCGTCGAAGAGAATGACTAATCGATTGTGTCTTAGGATGGAACTTTATTCGCTGAAGATGGAAGAACGTACAACAATCAAGGATCACATTAACATGTTTAACCAGCTAGTGTTTCAACTTCTAAATGTAGAAGAGAAGTTGAAGGATGAAGAGAAATCACTTTTACTGTTGTCTTCTTTGCTGAATTCATACAATTTGTTGGTACAGACAATGCTGATAGAGAAGAAGACAATCAAATTGGATGAAGTTACAAGACTTCTACGTGAAATTGAGAGAATGATAAAAAAAAAGGTACTAATGAGGATGAGCATGTACTAGCTGAACAAGGATCTAATGAAAGGATGAGTCACAAGAGGAATACACAAGGTTCTGATGAATGGATGAGTCATGAGAGGAATGGCTAGCACAAGAATAAAATATCAAGATTTTGTGCTCGGCACCTAAGCTACAAGGAGTGCTACTATTGAATGAAGAAATGTTATATCCAGGCAAAGTGTCCTGAATTAAGGATGACTTGAAGAGTTTCAAAAAGATGAAGCAAGTGAAGGGTAAAGCCAAGTATGAGGATGACTCAAGTTCGAACTCGTGTACCCCCGAAGATGATGAAATGCTTATGTTGATAAGGAAGACTAATGATGGTACCAAGTCTTAGGTAAAGAATTGTGAGTGGATTCTAGACTCCACTACTTCTGTTCATATTTGCAATAACAAAGCTCTCTTTGATACTTTGCACACTGAGAGGAAGTTTGCTAATATCAGCTAGAAACAATGAAGTTATGAAGGTTGAAGGCGTTAAACGAGTCCGCTTGAAGCTAAACAATAGTGTTGTCAATACCCTTTGTGATGTGAGATATGTACCATCCAGTGGAACTAACATAATTGCATTAGGAGTATTAGCTATGCGTCGATGTAAATACATAGAAAAATATGGTAGATGCAGAGTATACAAATGAGACAAGATGCTTCTCATTGGGAAGATGAATGAGAAAAGGATTTGCATTTTAGGTGGTTATATTGTACAGAAGAGGAACAAAAGCATTTGCAGTCAATTAACGAGTAATTTTCTAACACAAGCCAATGAGGTCAAGAAGAGAGTAATGTTCTCCGAGGTTGTCGATATATTTGGGGATTTTCTCCAAAGGAAGAATTTGTTGGGTTGTGGCTCGAATTGGAAGTCTAATTCCAATCTAAGTTGAAGACAAATAAGAGTCTTAATCTAATTAGAATATAATTAAGAAACATGAAACCTAGTCTAGTAGGGATAGGATTAGTGTCCTATAAATATGTGTCTTTAGCTTGTGTGTACATGTCTCAAAATCACTTTTTGTGCTCTAATTGAGTATGAGTGTAATCGAGTCAGGGAGTGATTGTGAGCACGAGGGAAAGGGTTTTATAGTTTTTGTCCCGAAAACTGTATTTGTTGATTTGCATAGTAGATTTTGTGGATGTAGGCAGAGGCCGAACTACCTAAATACGCGTGTTGATTTTTTAGTTTTATGTGTATGTGTGTGGTTTCGTCCTAACACCAAGAGTTATAAAATGGGAAGATATTGAACTTTCAAATGATTGAGATTTATAGATTACAAAACATCCTTACCAAATCAGAATGAAGATCTAGAAAAAGCTATTGAATATCTTAATAGAAGTGTTAAAATAAAATTTCCATTACATAGCAAACTCAAAATCAATACGGAAGAGGTTTCTTCAAAAATCTTAAAGTACCCAAGATCGGTATTATCTTCAAGTAGAGATTTTCTTTCGAAAATAGAAGAACATCTATCTAAATTAATATTGAAAGAACTCAAAGATAAAGCCTCACCTTCAATGCCAATGCATATTTATTACCAAAAACTATATTTTCACTTATGTCCCCAATAAAATCCCAATTGAGGCTCCTCATCTTTTTATTTTAACAAATGTACAATTGCAAATTGACAAGGATTAGTTGAGAAAAAGAATTCAATTAAAAAGGAAACGAAAAAAAAAGAAAATGATTTTTTACAAACTTTTCAAAAAGAAACACAGAAAAAAGAATATGGGTTTTTACAATTTTTTTTAGAGAACATAAGATGATATTCAAGAAAAATATTATTCTTTCTTACAAAAATACAAAGTACAAAATACATAAACTTTCTTCTTCAAATGGTTTAACACAAGCCAATATGATGTCAATTTCCACTTTTACTTATTTATTAATGTCAAATCCAAATTAATACAATCACGTGTTTTAGCTAAATGAAATCAATCAATAGAATCTATAAGACCACTACTCGAAGAAATCAAAGTTTTGAAAGAGATAGTCTTATCACAAACTCACCTTTTAAGGAACTTCTACTTTGGATATGATCAAAGAAGCAATGGGTAAAAAAGTTAAAAAAATTATGGAACAAAAAAGTATAAAATCAAAATCTTAAAGCTCTAGGTCACAACTTGATAGAGTTGAAAGTCTCTTCCATCTGAACTATACTCCTTCCAAAATTCTTAACCTAATAGAACAACCAATTTTCCAACCTTATAAGTTATCTCAACATGTAAAAATTGGACAACCAATAACTTTTATAAGAAATAAATCAGGAAAATAAAAGATCTATCAATTTTAATAAATAAAAAGCGAGCACCACTTGCAACATTTCAAAATTAGTTTTTTTTCTAGAAATTCAAAAAATAAATTAAGAAACTTATTTTTAGAAAAATACTTATAGTTGCCTATTTGCTTATCATGTGTAGAATAGTTATTAAATTAGTCCATATTGTTTCAACTCATTCAAATAAGTCCCTAATATTTTCCAAAAATGATGAAATTAGTCCATGATATTTTTTTAAAAAAAAATTATTAAATGACTAAATTACCCTTACAAAACTTACTTGAATTACCACTTTGTCCCACACTATCTTTTCATTTCTTTTCTTTTTCTTTTTCTTTAATGTTTTGGTCCACCGCATCCATCCTACTATTACACCCCTCGAAGAAGACCCCACTTCAATGCCTTCACCCTCTAACCCATCTCTACCCCAAACCCCTACCTCATCGTTGTTTGTGTGTCATACGCATGTATGCGCTATGTGTATGATTGTGTACATATGTGCTTCGTGTGTGAATGTGTCATGTATGTGTACACGTGTATATGTATTGCTTGTGTGTGCATGTGTATATATGTATACATAAGATGTTATGTGTGTGTATATATATATATATATGTGTGTGTGTGTATGTATGTGTCTATATATATATATATATATATATATATATATATATGTATATGTGGCGTAAGTGTAGGTGTGTGTATGATTTGTGTGTGTGAAGTGCATGTATATGAGTATTGGCGTTATCTCTATGTATGTGTGTGATGGTGGTAGTAATATGTGTATGTAAATATATATAGGTATATGTGGTATGGGTGTATATATATTTATAAATACAAAAAAAATTGTGTGTGATCCTTCATGTGAACTAGGGGTGTGTGTATATGTTGGTTGTGTGGTGGTAGTGGTGATAGTGTAACGTTAGATGAAGAAAATAGGAAAAGGATGATTAGAGGTAATTTGAAAATTTTCATAAAGTTAGGAGATGAAATTAAATTTTAATTTGTCTAAATATTATTATTTTTAAAAATTTTACCCTTAAAATACTTATATTTTTCTATTTTTACCCCTAAAATGTTGAGCATTGCCATTAAGTTTAACAAATTTTTTTGATAGAAGGGATTAATTTGACTAACGTTGATAAATATTAACAGAATTTTTGGAACAAATAAATTGCATAAAACTTTGTAGAATTCATTTGCAAATCCAATTTTTGTTGTTTGTAAGCACCCTTTTAAAAAATTGGAATTCCAGGATTTGCAAATCATAAATTTCCTTATGCTTTACTCAAATCCTTCGTCAAGAGGTGAAATTTGCAAATCCACATTTTCTAAATCTGTTGCTTATCTTCTAACGACAAAATTGCCCTCAGGTTTAATAGTGTGTTTGGTTTGAGGGCGAAAAGTTTAATAAATGAGAGGAAATGATAGTATCATAAAGGAGATGAGAAAAGATGATTAAATCATGTTTGTATTGGATAATTTGAGGAAATGAGACTATCATAAAGGATTATGTGTATCTTTGGTTTGGATTAGAAAAAAAAATAGGAGGTAGAGATAAATTTTATGTGTAAAATGACTTTTATGGAGGAGACTACCACTCCCTCCTCTCCATTTTACCCCAAATTGAAGGGAAAGAAAAAATGGACTTGAGAGGGTTGTTTTGACCCCTCTACTTCCTTTTCCCTTGGAAAATTTTCAAAACAAATAAGGGAAAGAATTTTTCAATCTCTCCCCTTACTTCCATTTCCTCCCATTCTCTTCAATTCAAACAGACCCTAAGAGATGGACTTTGACTAAAATACAAAGATTAAAAAAAAATCATTGCCTCCCTCACTGTTTATCTTTCAGCAAAAGAAAAAACTAACGCCTCTCTCATCCTTTCTCTTAAGATTATTATTTTTATATTAAATGTATAGTTGAACTTAAGGTTATTTTATCACATGGAATGTAGGTTTATTTTGTAATCTTGAACTGATAGTTAAAGTTATGGTTATTTTATAATGTTTAACTTTATTGACAATTTTTCTTTGTTGTTTTTTTGGGACAGTTTTATGATAATAGCAATAATTAATAATGAGATGAGACGATAATCTCTATATGACAAGCCTAATTTCAATACAATAAAAGAAGGGTATTTATGTAAAATATAAGTATTAATTCCAATTACACATATGTTTTAAACACAATTTGTGTTTGTAAATAACATAATTGACTTAATACTATTTTACAATTCCAAACAAGATAATTCATTTATAAATACAAATCCTTGCGAAATTCATTTATAAATCAAATGAATTCCACACCTCAAGTGTTTCCAAACATTATGTAAGGATTAACATGAGTTAGGGTTAAATCCGCTTGAATCCCTCACTTTAACATGCAGTAACATTTATTACCCCTGACATTTAAAAATTTCACTTATTAACCTTCTCATCCACTCATTATTAAAAACTTAATGGAACACATCCCCATACCAAATACACACATCTTCTACCAAAACACATACTTCATTATCAATGCACACATACATACCTCTTCCGTCATACACACACCCCTTCTTCACACTACATACACATACGCCCACCTTCTTCACACACGAAACACACACATATACACACATGAAACATACACAAATACATATACGAAACACATAGACAAAGTCACAAATACACACATACACACGAACACACGAAATACACACATACATGCAAAGACACACACGTGCACAAACTCATGTGCACACACAAACACACACTCTAATGAAAAAAGAAAATCATGTGTGGGGGGTGGGATGGTGGCTCAGTACATAGGTGGGGGTTGGGGTTAGCGGCAGATTAGGGGCCTTGGGTGGTGGGTTACAAGTAGGGGTTAACGGCGAGGTATGGGTAGGGGTGTGGGGTTTGGTTTTGAAATATAATAGGGTTTGTGATTTTTTTTAGGAAGGGTATAATTGTCTTTAGTATTTAATTATAACGGTAATTTAACAATTATAAATTTTTGTTTTAACATAATTAGAGTTCTGTTAAAGTTGACCGAAGTCAAAAGTTACTAAGTAGAGATTTTAAAGATGAAAAGTAATAAGTGTTAGTATGTGTCAATGTGAATGGTACAAAGTAAATTAACCCTATGAATAATTTAGAACAATGGAAACTAAAATGAAAATACATGTCAACATTAAGGACTAGAGGCGCAATTTAGCCTTAAAATCACTTGTTGTTTTTGAAGACTTTTTTTTTTTTTAATCTTTTTTATTTTTAACCATTAGGACTTTGGCCTAGTGGTAAGCTCTAGGGGTGTGCAGCGAAATCGCCAACCCACCCCAAACTGCCTAACCCAATCTAAACTAACCCACTTTTAGCAGTTTACTAAAAGTTTTGTTGGCTATAGTTTAAAATTTCATAGGAACTGATATATGGTTTGGTTTATGATTATTACAATCAAAACTGATAAACCTAAACCGACCCGTTTGAATTTGGGCAAGAACTGTCTTGAATTTGGGGTTGATGTAAAATTGGTTTGTGGTATTTAGACATTGACAAATATGTTGTTTGTTTTTATTTGTCACTCATGTTTGTGATTCTAATATTAGCAATTCGCATTAACAGGTAGTGACAATGTTTTAAATATTGCTATTTGGTGAATGTTTGAGCATTAGGACATTGTAATTCTTTAGAGTTGTCTATTAATTTCACAAATAGATGTGCAACCCGACAAATCGAATCAAATCGAGCCAAATCGTTCTAAATGGTTTGGGACCACCCAACTTTGGGTAGCTTTGATAGGTATATGGTTTGATTTTAATTTCAATTTTTTAAAACCGAAATTATTAGTTTGGCTTGAAAAATATCATTTAAACTGCTCAAATCGACCCATACACATTCCTAATAGGCTCCTCGCTTTAAATGCGAAAAATCTCAAATTAATTATTGTGCGAGACATTTTGTTATATGTATTATAAGGCTCATTCTTCATTGAATCCAAAAAAAAAAAAAAAAGACTTCCTTTTTTTCTTTTTCCTTTTCCTTTTTGTTAGAAAGACTCCCCCATATTTTTATACTCAATTTCTCGAAAATTGCACTAACCAATCTAATAGCCGCCCTAGTCATACTGTAGCGACGACTCAACCTGAGTAACGACTCAAACATAGTTTCTAAATCCCTCGATAACCCTCATTCCTCCTCTATTCATCTCTCTCTCTCTTTCTGTCTGAGGTTAGTGCTCCCTTCATTTCTAACTTATATAGGTTATATATTACTGGACATCGAAAATATGCAAAAGTTCGTATTCTAGGGTTTACACCTTAAACCCTAGGCCCTTTTGGCAGCTAATTTCACTAATTATCGTACTTTAACTTACCCGTTCGCTATTCAATTCAAGTTTTAGCTATTTTCTATTGAAACCTTGTAATATTTTGTGTTTTTCCCCATTTTAACTGCTGAAATGTTTATAGTAATACTCATTGTAGTGGAAATGTAGGTAGAGTTTACGAAGAGAAAAAATTGTTACCAGTTTTGTGATATATAGTATTTGATTGTGTTTAATTTTCTGTGGTCGGATCCTTTTCTGGATCCGCACGCAGCGGGAATTAGTGCGCTGGTCTGCTCTTTGTTTTTGGTGTTGTGAGATTACTGATGACGTTGTGTTCTCTACCCGATTCGAGCTGGTAAAGTGAAACAATAGAAATTTTAATGGCCTGTCCAGAATTTAAAAAAACTAATTTGATTTCGGGGAGAATTATGTCTTTGTGTATTGGAATTTAGAAAATTGAAAAATTAATGACCATTATTTTTGAGTAAACGTGGACGGAGCATGGTAAGATTTTTGGTGTTCTGTAAAACTCTTTGCTCGAATTGAATGGAATTACAGAAACTGAGTATGCTGGCTTTCATCAGCATTTTTTGGACATTGGAAATGGAAAATTTAGTCTCTGCAATTGAGTGGGTCCTACATTTTCTTGATAGTGGTTCGGGGGATGATGACAATTTTAGGTCTTTGCTTATTGGTTTGTTTTTTGAATGACATATCTTAGTGTTTTGAGCATCTTATATCTGATTAAGTGTGCCCGTTCTGGCTCTTTGTGGTATCTCTATATTTACGCTGAGACAATGATGAACAACTTTGTTATTCTCTTGAAAAAGGGATATTAATCGACTAATCTGTTGTTGCATTTGATTTATGGATGATTCATATTCTAGAAAGATTAAAGTCTTTCTTGTATATAATTTGCTGTACTTGCTTGTACATTGACATGATATTTTATTCATGCAGTCTGTGTCAATGGCGAATGAAGAATCAACTAATGTAGTTGCCCCTGAAGCGGGATCATCAAAGCTCCTAAATGATGGTGAGGCAGCTAGCGAGCTACCTTCTTTGGAGCAAACAGAAATTGAGGAGAAGGTAGATAATCTGGTGCTCGATGAGCCGCAAGGTAATTCCTAATCAGCAGTAGAAAGTCTGATTTTGTATATTACTGTCCGTTTGTCCATATATTTATTCTAAACCATGTGTTTGCAAAGGAATCTTGCCATTAACGTAGTTTTAAACTACAAACCAAACCAAACCAAACCAAGTCTTATCCTATTTGGTTTGGTCGGGAATATGGATTCGATGCCTCTGCTCATTCCTGTTGAGAGGAATCTTGTCGGTTAGCCCCATGCATCTTTGGTATTGTTTGAGCGTCTCCATCCAAACTCTTCTTAGGTCTCACTCCTCTTACAGTGAGCAACCTTATAATAGGTCCTTTGACAGGATTCCTATTCCTTGCCCATTTTAAAGGTGTGCATCTAAAATCAACATTGTAAGTTGAGTGGTTATACTCTTTCTTGGTATCACTTTCACATCTTTACAAGTCTAGGCAGCCTCTTTTCCTAGTAAGAAAAAAAGTCAACCAGTGTCTTCTGTGTCCTTGGATAATCACTTTTATAGGTGACCATGTGCTTTTCTTGCTTCTTAAATTGGGTGTTGGTTACAATAACAAGTACAGTATAGTCCATTCTTCTGGTTAATCTAAAATTCCTTCTAATTGGTTCTTCTTAAGTTTCTGGAAGTTGAAATCAAACAGAAGTGGATGTCTCCTCCTGTGAATTTGCTCATCTTAGTATATTCCTGCCACTTACTATTCTTATTTTTTAGATGTTACTGAAATCGAATATGCCATATCTATAGCTACTATATCTGATGGCCCCGTTTTCCATCCCTTGTGAAATGTTGGTTGTGAATGCTGATGGTCCATTTAGTTCTCCAGTACAACTACATGAACCAAACATTGAAAAGAAATCCTCCCAGCTGCTGAAAACGTTTCCCCATAAGTCATTTCAAGTCTCAACCTCAATAGCTGCTGTTAGGTTTTCTCCACATTTTTTTGTTTTTTTGGTCAGTTGTGATTTTGGGTTAAAGAATCTTTCCATCAAAACATATGAACGAGCCTAGCTGCAAAACCACCAATTCACACTTGAAACTAATAAACCTTAAAGATCCATACTTCAGCCTGCCATGGACTTCTTGTGATTTTTTTTTTTCTCTTAATTTTTTAACCCCCCACCCCCATGAGATTCGAACCCTGATTTCTCAACTGCCAGGGGGAGTAGTCTACCACTAGGCTATTCTTGAATCTCAGACTTCTTGTGATGCTTTATCTTATAAGCATCACCGTTGACGAAGACAATTTAAGGATGATGTAAGCAAGATATATTAAGGGTAAAAGCTGTACTGTTGTCCAAATGAAATGTTAGAAGATCCATATTAAGTCTCACACTAGTACTGTGATGAAGAAAACATGCTCCATAAATGCTTGTGTAAAAATACTGCTTATTTTTCGCTCGATGTTTTTCATAGTAGTAGTTGTAAGAAGGCAAAGTTTAGGTTTTGCCTGGTCAGTGTCATGTTTAACTGCTCCGATGGATATTGTGTTATGTGCTACTCACAGTTGTGGTTAGATGAAGGCCAACCTGTCAGCTTTAGATGTCTTCTCTCTTTCGTACTTTGTCTCTCAATGTTGAAGAACTTTGATTATTTTCCCAGTCAAGGAGACATCAAACTGAGCCTGTAACAAGTAGTTACTTATTGCATTAGAAATTATTTTCCCCTAAGCTATGAATTTTAAATTACATGTTACCCGAAAAGGATTGGATTGAAATTGCTTACTAGGATTTTAACAATTCCCCTTTCTTTATGATGGATTGTTGATATAAGGGGGCATCATGTTCTCCTTGTAATCAATCTCTCAAGCTAAATTTTGTAATGTTGTCTATCTGCTTAAATTGCTTTTCAAGTGTTATTTCTTTCTCCTCCCTCCCTTTCTTACTTGCAAGCATATTTTGTTATTTTTTTTTTGTTTTAAAAAAAAATAATTTTGACTTGGTTCTTGTGTTACATCTTATTAATTTCCTGAAGCTGCAAAGAAGAAGAAGAAGAAAAATAAAAGCAAGTGAGACAATTTTCCCTATCCTTTCCTTCTTATCTTTTCATTATCGATTAATAAAGAAACCAACTGTATGTATTTTGCTCTTACTTTTTCAGGAAGAAGAAGGAGCCACCAGAGCAATCTGATCCACCAACTATTCCAGTTGTCGAACTTTTTCCATCTGGCGAGTTTCCAGAGGGTGAAATTCAACAATACAAGGACGAGTATGTAAACCATTGTTCCCTTCCCTATACTACCTAAGCTATGGTTTTCAGAGATACACATAAATATTTTGCTATATCATATATAGAAAGAAGCAATCACTAAGCCTCGAATTATTTCGTCCTGTTGACATTGAAGACTTCTGAGAGTGCAACCTCGATGGAAGCTTATAATTTTGTTTAGAAGAGCTGTCAGTCAACCTGTGGGAAGGTGGCCAAAGTTGTTGGTCTTGGAGGGTCATAAGATTACGTCTTTTTAACTTTTTCGCCCCCCCAAAGGAGTGTTTTTGCAACAAGAAAGTATAGGATGAGAAAGGATAAAATTGATCTATCGCTGAGTAGCTTACACCAACAACAGTATTTATTGCTTCTCTATTTAAAAATTTCCTCCCCCTTTTTCTGGTTGTCGCCTTAAAGTGGTATTGAAGTTTGTTTATATGTCATGCGGTTTGCTCTTGATGCTCTTCTCCTTTCTTCCCTAAGATGAGTTCTGTAATAATGAGCAAAGGATAGAAGAACGCGAGTCATGGAAACATTTTCTTTTCTAATTCTATTTTTACATTCCGGAGCGTAAAATGAGTTTGGTATAATAGAAGTTTGAGATTAATTTTTGGAGTTGATGGTTAAACTCAGTAACTTGTGGAGGACTACATCGGAGGAAAAGAGGGAATTGGAGCGCCTGGAGAAACCAATTTATAATTCAGTTCGTCAAGCAGCAGAAGTCCATCGCCAGGTTAATATATACTTTTAGGTGTTCATGTCTGCTTGTTGTCACCCCTCCTAACAGGAATTGTATATGTTTCTTGTTTCGGACATCGCTCAATCCGGTTGTTGCTTCTGAATGTTTACGTTCATTTATTCTCCTTTCAGGTTCGGAAATACATCAGAAAGATTTTGAAGCCTGGAATGTTGATGATTGACTTGTGTGAGACCTTGGAAAATACTGTACGTAAATTGATATCAGAGAATGGTCTCCAAGCCGGCATTGCATTCCCTACAGGATGTTCATTGAACTGGTAAGCTAGTCCCTCCTTCATTCTCTGGATAAATTTAGGAAAATGTTAATCTTGATCCTGGAATTTTTTAGTCTTCAAGTATGGTACAAAGTTTGGCATTGCCCAAAATTTTATATATGCCTTGAATCTGAGATGCATAGTATTTAAGTCTTTATGGCAATTGGTCTTCATTAAGAACACAGTCATTTTCTTAACTAATTTGTTATGTAGTTTGAAACTAAAGAGCACATCCTGTTGGTGCATGATTCTAGCATCATCTTCAAACATTGAATCATAAATATGTTGCAATTTGTTTAGTTCTTCATCAGACCTTCAGAAGTATTAGGAAATACCTCTCCAAATAAAACAGTAATTTTTTTTTTTCACTTATACCCCGTTAAGCTCAATCTTGACCTCAATGTTGATGCACTACTCATTTTAGGGTTGCAGCCCATTGGACACCCAATTCTGGTGATAAAACTGTCCTCCAATATGATGATGTGATGAAATTGGATTTTGGAACTCACATTGATGGTAATCTGTGGTCTGTTTTTCATGTGATTATCATACTTATATCAGTGTGCTTGCACTGCCTTCCACCATTTTCCACTTTACAATTTAGTGGTCATTGATTCTGTTTTATCTTTTCATTGCAGGCCATATAGTAGACTGTGCATTCACTGTGGCGTTCAATCCCATGTTTGATCCCTTGCTTGAAGCATCTCGTGAAGCCACGAATACCGGAATCAAGGTGGATATCACCCAGTTCTGATACTGAAGCACAATTTCATAAAATGATACTCAAACTAGTTTTTAATCAAATTATGTTATGGCATTGGGAGCTATTGACAACTTATTTCTTTTTTATCCAGGAAGCTGGAGTTGATGTGCGACTTTGTGATGTGGGTGCTGCAATCCAAGAGGTTATGGAATCATATGAAGTTGAAATTAATGGAAAGGTGTTCCAAGGTATTATCTTTATTGAAATTTTTAGCAATAATAGCTTGTACAAGTTACATTTAATAATTCACATTCTTGTTAGGCATTTGAGAAAATGAATACAAAAGTAAGACAAGTCTTTACAATTCTTTTTGCATTTCTTTTTCTTTAAAATAGTTTTATTTTTAAGTTTCCAGAAAATCAAGGTGAAGTTTTTTACTTATTCTGTTTCTAACATTTTATAATATAAGCTGAGATCAGGGAGTGTCATGAGCCTGTTAGGGCTTTATTATCATTTCATTTATTCTGCGTTTGTGTTTCATTTCCCCACTAACAGTGAGATAGTAATAGGCTAAGCTCCAGCCTTTTTCATTATTCCCATGAGGTGGCTGATTTTAGAATAAACCCAGATTCTGGAGCATTAGTTACTAGATTCGCATTACACTGTACGAGTTTGGGTACGGGTACAACATTTAGGAGTTCTAGGGTACAATGGGGTTAGGTTTCTTTGGTACGCTAATTGGATTTGTGGTACGCTGTAAAGTATTATTGGGTTTAATTATCGAATATTATGTAGAGCAATGATATTTTCTGTTTACTAATTACTAAAATCAATTTGTTGTGAAGTTTAGTTTAAAGTCCAAAATTCAAATTCAACGGCTAAGATAATTTTCTAATATTGTATATCAAGCTCAAACCCAAAAGCAAACCAGAAAATATTTATATCTTAAAGAATATACTCTACATATTAGTAATATATCTAGTAGGAATTTAGATTTTGTGATCTCTTTCGTTACTTTTCTGGTAAAATTGGCATACTATTTGGGTCGCCAACTTTAGTGAACTGGAATGCAAATCACGCCGTTTTGGTACACAAATGAAACCGCGAATTGGGATGTGCAAACCGATATGTGGTTCTATGGGGTAGGGCGAATCTGGTAACTATGTTCTGGACTATGGTATTCAAGTTTCCTACTTTTTTAAGACAAAAAAGTTAATTTCTTTCCCTTTCCCCTCTCATGTATGTGAACATTATCTTGCGAAGGATCCAAGAGAATGTTTTAACTCTACTTTGTTATGACCTCTTATCTGTTTGGATTGGCTGGCAGTTAAGAGCATTCGCAATCTGAACAAACAAAAATGGAGGAGGGAGAGTTTTATGCAATTGAGACTTTTGGATCAACAGGTAATGTTTTGGGACACAACATCTTCGCTGATTGAGACTATGCAATACATGGAGTGGGTGCAACATCTGCTTGACATTTCTGTGGTGCAGGGAAGGGATATGTCAGAGAAGATCTAGAGTGCAGCCATTACATGAAGAATTTTGATGTTGGCCACATTCCACTACGGTTGACTAGAGCAAAACAACTGCTGGCAACAATTGATAAGAACTTCTCAACGTTGGCATTCTGTAGGCGCTATTTGGACCGCCTTGGAGAGACAAAATATCTAATGGCACTTAAGAATTTGTGTGATGCTGGAAAGTGTTTATTCGGGTTTATATGCTGTCTAAATTGCTTTAAATATATTTTTACCAGAGTTTGTGATGCAACCATGACTTCTCAAAAAACAAATATTATCTTAAACTGCATTCACCAGCTTTCAGAAGAGTTTGTTCTGCATATATGAATATATTGAAGCTTTAAATTAGTGTGGTGTGAAACAAACTTGTAGAAAACGAAGAAGCTTTAGAAGAGGATTCAGAGTTGAATGTTTTGAATAATTGACTATAATAGAATAGTTGCAAATATCATTGCATCGCATTTCCTGCGCTGCTTCCAAGTTTGAATTGGAAGGAAACTGACGCATTTTGATCTATTCTTTGAACAGCCATGTCCTCCACTTTGTGATAACAAGGGCAGCTATGTATCTCAATTTGAGCACACGATCTTAATTCGTCCAACTTGCAAAGAGGTGATATCAAGAGGTGATGATTATTGATCATGGACGAGCAAATTGTAGCTTGTGATAAATGCACGGAGAGTGTATATTTTATATTTGTAAACACGATACATCTCCAGGGGGATTGAGATCGTGTGTCCCCCCTGCTTCCTTTTTTAAACTTGCGACAATCTTAGTTGTACTTTATTGCGTGTTTTGAGGAATGATGTTCTGCGTTCTTCTGATGGTCTTGTGGCAGTAATGAGCTACGTCCTTGTTTGAAAAGGTGCGCGACCCGTTTCCAGGGCGATTGAGATTCTGTGCCGCCACGGCTTCCCTTGTTGAACGTGCGACAATTTCCCATGTACGTTATTTTAGGAATGATGTTTTACATCCTTACATTGGTCATAAGGCTATAGCATCGGATGCTGGCACACCTGATAATGATAGTGCCATCTACACTGACTATTAGAACCTGACTGTTAGCAGCTGCAAATCCACGACTCCTTGATCAACTTAGGATCCATGACTACACATTGCGATAGTCGTACTTCTAGAAAGGGCCAAACTGAATCTCATCTATTCACAAGTTGATTACTTTAACATGTCTGAGAGAAGCCTTTAGCATAACGTGCTTCCAACACCTTCGGGATACGATTTTATGGAAACTTCTTCATAACAAAACAGTCAAATCTCTTATTGACACGTGTTACTATTACTAGGTGGCACTTTAGTGGACTTCATGTGGCTTAAATAAGCTTTTGGAAGTATTATATTGTACGAAAAGACATCTAAACAAATCAATTCTTAATCATGGAGTGCCGTTCTTGCATGCCTCTATAATTCCTTGAGCTTGGCTATCAATCCAAATGCCTCCCCACAGTTTGGATGTAATTTAGGCTCTGTTTGTCTTAAAATAATTTGTTTATGAAAAATATTTTTTTTTAAAATAAAATATTTTACAGGGCTCTGTTTGTTTGTTGTAAAAAAACTTGTTGGGGAAAACTATTTTTCTGGAAAATAAACAATTGGAAAATATTTTATGGTATTTGGATGTATCGTGAGTTTTGTAAAATATTTTACTCTCCCAAAGGAAATGAAAATATTTTTCAGAATTTTGTACTAGTCGTAATTATTAACTGGAAAATATTTTACGGTTGATCAATTTTTCGGTGTTATCAAACACCGTAAAATTAAGAAAAAGTAGCCGCAATTGTTGACCGGAAAACATTTTATGGTTGACCAATTTTCCAGTGTTACTAAACACCGTAAAATTCAGAAAATGTTTTCCTAAAAATATTTTACAAAAAACAAACAGAGCCTTAAAGCTTCAATTTTACGTTTATATTTGAAAATATTAAATGAACTAATCTACTCCAAACTGAAATTTTATATCTAATTTTATAGAAATGGTTGATTGGGCTATTACAAGTTGATACGTTTCTTAAATTTAGTCTTTAATATTCCAAACATTCAAATACGTTCTCAATATTTTTCAAATGCAGTCAAGTTAAGCTTGTCGTTAAATATTCAACAACAAATTCTTGAAACGACTTAACTACCCTTACAAAAATTATCAAAAATATCATTTTACCACCACCTCCTCACTCCCTATCTCCTTACCTTACCTATCAACCTTCCCCGAACACCCTTAACCCTACCCTACATACACAAGACCTATCCCTCTACCCCCCCATTCCCGTGATATCCGATCCCACCCTGTCCCGTCACTTTCCCACCCTACCCCATCTCATTAGCCTTCCACCCCAACTTATCTAGCGCTTTAGCCCTAATGTCCTTTCCCGCCTTAATTTCTAGCAGATCAAAAGGAGGATTTGATCCCATATCACCTTTGACAGTTATTTAGCGCCCAACGGGAGACCAAGATAGGAGGATGGGAGGCAGCCCACCTTGCACCCCAAATCCGCCGCGAGTTCCTTCTCGCGATTGTGACTGTGTATATGTGAATGAGTTTATGCGGGTGTGGGTTTGTATGTGCTATGTGTCTAAGTGTGAGAGATTTTGTGTGTATTGTCTATTTGTGTGTGTGTGTATGTATATATATATGTATATATGTATATGTGCATTAGTGTTTGTATATTGCTATGTGGGGTTATATATGTATATAAAGGAGTGTATAGGTGTGATTGTGTTTGATTCATGTGTTGTGTGTGTTTTTGAGTGAGTTTGTGCATATGAGTAAGAAGGGGAAGAAGGAGAAAGTGATTACAAAAAGAAAAAAAAATCTTGACAATTAATTGATTTTTTTACGAATTTTGGGGACTGAATTGAACTTCTATGAAAACAATAAGGATTAAATTAAAAAATATATTAGTTTTCAATTTTATTCTTATATCACTGGATATTCGTTAAATCTAACAGTATTTTGACAAAATGAACTAATTTGACTAACTTTGACGAATACAGTAGACTAATAACCACTTTTTTGGAACATTGGGGATGAAGTTAAAAAAGGAAAAAATTTATTTTTAGTCCCCAAAAACACTCATACTTTCAATTTAGTCCACATTGTTACAAAAGTTACACAAATAGTTCTTAATGTTACCAAAAAGTAGCACAATTAGTCCTTTTCGTTAAATGGGTCGTTAACATTGGTTGAAAAATTATATTATTCATGCAAAAAAACTATTACACCCTAACTAATTAGACAAAATTCCAAAAATACCATTCTTAACTATAAAAAGTTTTAAAATTTTATTTTTCATTTTTTCCCTCTCCTTCTTCTGCCTTCTTAATACACGCACCCTCACCATAAATGTATACACGCACCAGATTTACACATACACATACACACACGTACTATAAATACACATACCAAATTTGTGTGTATACATACACATTAGAGATGCACACACACACACACACACACACACCATGAACGGAAATGCATGCACACACACAAAAAATGCATGCATTCATACACATACATACACCAGGCACACCTTACATACCAAACAAACATGCACCGTGCACACACACTGATGAGGTCACTAGTTAGGGATTGGTCACGGGGTGGGGTAGGGTGGAAGGGTTAAGATGGGGATAACATGTGGGTTGGCTAGGGACAAAAGGGTCTACTAGTGGTGGGGTGCATTGAGGTGGGGTTTCAGGTAATGTCGGGGAAGGGTTGTATTGGGTTGAGTATAGGGAAGAAAAGAAAAGAAAGGAAAAAAAAAAGAAAAAGAAAAAGAAAAAGAAAATAAAAATAGTAAAAGACTATTTTACCTTTACTTTTAACACCCATTTGACGAAAATGACTCACCGCATTACTATTTGTAAAATTTGGGGATGATTTGCATAATTTTTTAAACAAAGTGGACTAAATTTAGAGTCTTAGCCTTAATCAATAGGTTAAAGTCTCACTTGTTGAAGCAACCAGTTCTTTTGAATATACCAATGTCAAGATTTAAGCCCACCCGTGAATTCTGGGTTAGGGTTTTTGGGGTAATACTTCTATGGATTTAGGGGTGTATGTGTGAGCCATGAGTTATCTCACCAGCTAAAAAGGTGGCTCCTAACTCACTGTTCACGTGAATACTGATGTCACTATTCACGCAAACAATGATGCCACTGCTCATGCAAACAATGATATCACTATTCATGGCTGCCATATTAAAAAAAAAGTTTATACTTTTGAACTTGTATTTTATTTCTTGTAAAATTTTAGATGTTCTTTTAGAATGCAAAGTAATCTTACTATTCTATTTTTGCATATTTGGATTTTAAATGGATTAAATCATTTTACAAATTTAAAATAAAAACTTAGGGCTAAATTTTAGCATGATTTTTAAGATACTTTATGAAAATATTTTGACACTTGAGATGTGTTTTTGTGCATCTTGTGATTATCGAAAATATTTTAGAATATTTGATACTTAGAGACTTTGAAATGGTGGTGGATTCAGGACCTGGTTGGTGAGGATTAAACACCAATATTTCAAGACCCTATTAGTAGGGGCTAAATAATGAGTCCATATATTTTTTCTAAATCCATCTTTTTGCATGCATAATGTGATCAAATTGGTGATAAATTAAGTCATGGTGTTTAATTTTGATGCAAGGTGGTCGTGGCGAAAATCAAGCGATTTTGATGCCAAAAGAAATGTGAAATGAAGGATGGATCGATGGCGGGTTGAGCTTGATCGAGCGGGATTGTTCTTGATCAATCAAGTGCACGAATGGAGAGGAACAACATTTTCCGATCAGTTGGAACATGTCTCGATCATAGGACTGTAGCTGGAATGAAGAAAAGAAGTTCCTCGATTGATTAGGCTACTTCCAGGAAAGAAAGAAAAGTTTGTCCGATCGATCAGGCAGATTTTCTGATCGATCAAACAAAGTACAAATTTGAAATTTTTTTCGCCCGATCGATCGGGCACGACAGTGAAGCTATAGGTCGGTCAAACTCCAACTTTGACTAAGTTTTGGCCTTTAAATTGCCCTTTGCACTCCCAAGGGAGGACTTTTGCCTAATTTTTGAAGCCCTAGCACTCCAAGAAGCAAATCAAATTCACCCAAACGCAAGAACCACGCAAGATCAAAGTAAGAGAAGATTCAAGACTCTCCAATAATCATTCTTCCCACAATCCATCCATGAGGTCTCTTGAACTCCATCTTTTTACTTTATTTTGGGTTTTCTTTGTCATGTATTCACATTAAACACCCATGATTTGGGGTGATAGCTAGCTAGTTACTTGATTTTATGTTAGGATTCAGGTTTCAAAATTTCATCTTTTCTTCAATCCCTGTTGCTAGCTCCTTGTTACCAATGTTTTAAACTCGTTTATAGTGTAAACTTATTTGATTATTTCTTTCAACTACTCATTGAATTTTGAAAGATGTAGAATTTAAATAATTGAACTTTGTGTTTTCTTAATGGAATCTTCATTAATTTGTTGTCGCTTTGGTTAAGCCTTAGATCTTTGTGCTTGTGACTGTCTATGCCATGTTATTGTTGCTTATGAATGATTCAGAAGAAAATCCTAGTTTTTTTCTCTCTAAGATTTATGAAAATTATCATATGCTACTTCTTCAAGTCTATTTAACTAGCATGTTATCTCTGGTTCCTTTATTTCTCTTTCATGATTTCATAATTGCAACCACATTAATTTTTTTATTTGTCTTGTTTTGAATTTAGATGATACCATACTTTTATAGATAACATTTGTGACGTTTTGTGCATGTTCTAGTATTGTTCTGAAAGTAAATAAAATACTCTCTTGAATTGTTTATTGGCCAAAAAAGAAAAAAATAAAAAACAAAGGAAAAAGTTGTCTTGGTATTTTGTTTCCTTCTATATTCTTGAAACCCTTAAGTACGATTGATACACTGGAATGAGGTTGGAAATGAAATGACATTCCTAACTTTGTTTTGATTCACATACTTGGCATGAAAGAATGAACTTGGAAATCCCATTATCAAGGTAACCCCTTTCCCCCATACATTGGATTAGTAATTCCAGAGCAAACACATATGATTAGTCCATTCTCATGTGTTTGAGAATAGACTTATTTCTAAAATGACTAACATACCCCCATAAAATATAACTTTTATATGTAGTTTTTTTACAACAATAATAATAAAATAAATATAAAAATAATAAAAATAATTATTATTAAAATAAAAATAATAATAATAATAATTATTATTATTAAAATAAAAAAAAAAATAACAATAAAAACAACAAAAATAAAAGTAAAAAAAAATAAGAAAAAAAAAATAATAATAAAATAATACTAATAATAATAATAATAATAATAATAATAATAATAAAAATTAAAAATTAAAATAATAATAATAATAAAAATTATCATTATTTTAAAAATAAAATAATAATTATTATTGTCATTATTATAAAAATAACAAAAATAAAAATAAAAATAAAAATAAAATTAAAATTAAAAATGAAAAATAATAATTATAAGAACAAAAATAATAATATTATTATTATTATTATTATTATTATTATTATTATTTTATTTTTATTATTATTATTATTATTATTGTTGTTGTTGTTGTGGTTGTTGTCAATTATGTTTATTATGTTTATGTTGTTTATGGTTATGTTCATGTTTATTTTATTTTTAATATTATAATAATAAAAGGACAATCTTATCATATTATATAAGTTATTTCCATTATTACTCTTATATACTGACTACCAAACATGAGTTTGGAATCAATATATCCATTCATATCTTCATTCTTAGAGCATACCAAGCATATCATTTTCATTCCCAAGTTCATTCTATTTTCAATTCTATTCTATTCCTTAGCTCATTTCATTCCTGCTCCAATTCATTCCACAATACCAATCACTACCTTAGTTGTTTTGGATTAACCAGTGTGCGTAATTCTGTCAAAATTTTCAAAAATATTTCATAAATGAAAACTGACCGCTATATTTGAAATATGATTTAGGTTTACTTTAACCTAGTATTGAAAATAAAATTTTATGATGCATGAAGGTTTCTTATGTATTTTCAAAACTAAGATATATCTCAAATAAATTTATTAAACATCTTTTTCTATCAATTGGTATTTACGAGATAAATAATGACTTTGGTCGTTGGAAAGGTACTCTATGAAATTTACTTTGAGATTATTATTGCTTTGAAAATCTAATTGAGGTTGATCCTGGCTATATCTGACTCTATGACCTTCATGTGGAATTTTTGAATTAATGATAAACAAAACTTCAGTTCATCAATTATTTGAGAAAATGTATTTACATGAATATGGTTGTATTCGTACTGGCATCTTTTCTAAAAAATCTTGTCAATTTCTTTTTTAACCTTATATTTAGACCTATCAATCAATTTTTGAAACTCTCAAACTTGGTTATATGAAAATTTTAAATTGTTGTTTGGATCTCTAGTTTTTATTTGTTTATATGTTTCTAATTATATTATCTAATCATTGCGAGAATAGTTTTAGCTTAACTAATCCTAGAAAATATAAGTTGAATATAAAGATAGTTTGATATATGTGCCCTCTTTGATTCCCTTGACTCATCTGTGTTATTCTCTGCTTGGACTACTATAGTGGTTATGCGCCCTTATATGAAATTCTTTGCGACTCCCCTTATTTTTAATTCTTGTTATACCTTCTTAAAATTTATCATCTTTTTTATTTTTTATTTTTATAAGGGCAAGTAAGTTTCGAGGATGAAACTTTTTCTTAAGCGGAAAATGATGTAATGACCTGAGTTTTTCAAGACAAATTAGTGGCCTATTTCTTTTGAGCTATGTGACCACTCAAAACAAAAGGTTTTTTTTGAGCCCATTAATTTATGACAACTATAAGTTAAACGAAAAAAAAAAAGAAAAAGACTCTTTTACTGAACGTTCAGAATCTTTGTAGCAAAAGTAACCCTAGCATTTAACCCTCTCTTACTTTATAGCCTCTCTTTGCATAGATAAGAAAAAAAAATTTATCACTATGTCTAAGCTTTGAACGTATTGCGTAACACCCCGATCCCTCACGGAACCGAGATTTTTATTATTCAAACTATTCTCAATCCAATTCCAAACCCCGGGCACGAAATTTAGAAAAAACGGACGGAGTCTCCCCTGTTTAAAGGACTATCTAATAACCTGTGAATAACAGAATACAATCACAAAACCATAATCCAACATTCTCATACTCTCCAACTTCAACCATTAAGCTATGCCCCCTTTCAAGGCCATCCAAGCCTTAGACTAAACAAAATAGGTACACAAGTATGCATAGGCTTCAAATATTGAAATACTATGTTATAAAGTCACTTATCAAACCATTCTAACTTTATCTCTTCAATTGTCTTGTCTATTAATCCAGCCTATTAACTCCACTAACCCAAGCAAGCATGCACGACCATTAAACAATAACATAGTCTATTAAGCTATTACAGGCCACCTACAAATCAAATACAAACAAGATCTAATACAATTACAAGCCGGATTTCTATAGTTCCAATCAAATTACAATTCAAACCACTTTACTAATTCACATGGATTCGCAGGTACTAATAATGGAAGCCAACACAACCAAACACGATAACTCTCGAGCTTTCCCTGTATCACCTTGAGAAGGTGCTGAACCTAAAAGGTGTTAGAAATGAGGGTGAGTATACAACTGGTATACTCAGTGAGGGAGGTGATGCAGCATACCGAGAAATGCTTTCATGAGATGCAACAAGGATAATAACATATACAACATAAAATAACAAAGCTAGTCAGACAAGTATTTAAAGGATACGGTTCCACGTTTGTCTTCAATCACGAGCCACAAACCAAGATCTTCAACAAGTGCCGACAAACCCTTACTCCAACAAGTTGGGATACTCTAATTGTATCCCGATCCTACGACCCTTTCTCCTGAGGTAACACCATATGCCCAGCAGGTGAACCACGCCTCTGGGGTAGTGGAGTATACTCAGCGAGAAAGGGAATAGGCACCATGGTAGTCGAGGGAGCACGGAAAGCCCGATGCCGCCTGTGTACGCAACCTCGAGACAAGTCCACAAGAATCAAGATATCAAATAACATGTGAGAGAGACGACGAAGTAGGCCGCCCTCACAATTAATCACAAATAACAAGAAAAGACACAAGATAGCAAGTAAATAATACATATAAACTTTATTAATTACCAAGTTATATAACTTAGAAACAATAAAATAAGTTAAAATGTATAGAAGATATGAAGACTCCCTCACCTGGAATTAAGCCAAGTATGCAAGAGAATAGCTGAGGTTTACCCCAACCTCTTGACTTAGTTCAAATGTGTAACCCTAGTCTATTCATACAAGTATAACACTTTATCAATTAACTATATTAATTCCATTTGAATATCCATATAACTAACTAGAATCAATATAGCTCCATTAATACATGATCTATGTACCTACTTATCTAGCATTTTACTTTTACCTAGTAACTCGCGAAATATAGGAACATTACAATTAGTAGGCTATGCATAATTATACTCTAGTTTCAACTAAGGTTTAATTAGTACAATATTCACTAAGTTACCCTAACAAGCATTCTACTGAAATGTTAGTAATCCATGTAGAATAAGAGAGATTTCAACTAGAAGTCACCATTAGAGAAGCTAGACAAGGTCATAGTTGAAACTTTTGCATACAATACAATCAACTTATAAGTTACAGTAATTAGAATATTTAACTCATATACTCCATGCTTTTAATATTCTACAAGTTAATTAAGAAGATAGCTCAACATTTGCACATAGGGAAAGAAATGCATTTATCAACTAATAGAAAAGTTATCTATCAACTATTTAATAACTAGCATACCATTTTAGTAAAATAACTATACTTCAAGCTAAGATTCTAACATATCACTAGTAGGATCAACTTAAGTTAATTACATTTAACATATAATAGACAACATCAACTTACAATTAACCTTACATGTAGATTCAAAGAGCATTAAACACATTCTTTCACATAGCTACTTAACCCTTCTAAGTGATCACTAGTTGCACATTGATAACAACAACTAATTTTAGTAATTGAATTGTTTAGTATATATAGAAACATTACCTATCTTTAAAGGTGGCGACCATCACAATTCTACTAGCATTTCTCATTCACAGTCGAATAAAATAGCTTTCAATTTAAATTAGCTTTACTAACAATTAGATTTCAATTATAATTCATCAAAAAAAAAACATAACTATAAGAGCCCCATTACATTACTAATCATACAAGAACACTACACAATAAGGTCTTGACCGAATACATCCAATTAGAACTAAATTATAACATTACTATAGCAAAATAACAACACCATTCAGATTCTCGCGTAACTGGACAGTTTCGACACATCTTACCAAAATGGTCATAACTTATTCTAGAAAACTCTGATTAATGCACCGTAAAAAGTAGTAGAAACTAGACTCATAAGGATTTCTAACGGTATATAATTCAACCCCTAATCCTCCTCCAATCAATACGGATTTAAGCCCGAAGTTGCCTCATTTTTGCTAAAAAAAACTAGACAGCCACAATTTAACACACACACACGTACACATGGTGTAGTTAGTTCATATACTCGAAATTCCAATATATATAGTGAGAGCTAACTAAAACTCCAATCTTGTATATTTATGAACATACATGCTAGCTAATTTCTTCTTGAGCTCCCATAATCTTCTTATAAGCATTCTTTCAAACATTGAACATGCAATATCTATTATCTCCCACTCCTAACACGACAACAACCACAACACTAGAATTCTCATTTAACTAACAATCAACACCAAAATACCACATTGTTAACATAACACCTAATAAATCATATTGAATATCTTATAACCATCATTTAACTCTAATATACACATCTACGCAACGAGAATCCATAATTTTACTATCTAGCAATCACAATCATTAATGTCAATTATCAACTAGCTAAAACATCTTTCAATTTCTTGCAGATGCTTAATTTTATTTATTCAGTTACCTATGTTATAGTCCTCCAAATGCTCTGTTCTTTATCTATAAACATAGTTCTTCGAGTGTAGACGATCTTAGAACCAAACGGAACTCAATTCCGATCTGAATTCCTCAAGATACAACCATTTCTGTACGACTACGCATAACTGCCATGCACCAGCGTTTTTCCCAGACACATTTCGGAAATGGCTAAATCGGAGGCCTAAAAAGTTAGAATTAGCCTTAACCCTAGAAATAAATATTTGTTATAAACTTCCTAATCTAGCTAGTGTATAAATTTCGTTAAGTTTAGAGCATGTTTGCTAGGTCAAAAGAGCTTCGAAAGACAAGGGCAGTGGACTGTCCGAATTTTGCTTACTCTTAACACTTTGTTTGGCTTGTATTCCTCACTTGATTAGGTTGTATTCTAGTTGATAAGCTAAACTAACTCTCTTATAGGCATATCAACAAATACCTCACATGCAATACACAACCTACTTTCATCAACAACAACACAACAACCAATCTTTGTAATCTATCAAATATAGTTAGCAACAACACTTTGTAATCATATATCTTCAAATAACTAAGCTAGTTGGCTAAGCAAGGCATGTAATAACTCTACTTCAACATTTATGTAACCTACAATTCCAAGAAAATTCAAGAGATCACATAAAAATGCAAACCCTCACCTTGTACATGTTAAATATGCAAGAAATTAACTTAGTTTGGCTTGAATTCCTTTCATTCTTCTTCTTTTTCCTTCTTTTCCTTCTCTCCCTGCGTGTGTGTGTGCTGAATTGTGTGTGTGTGTGCTGAAACGTGTTGTGTGTGTGTGTTTTGTGTAGTTTATTTGTTTTAATTAAGGTCAAAATTAGGTAGGATTTTTTTTATAAAGACTCAAAAGTCTATCTTGCCCCTTTAACCAATTTGATATTTACTAGTTTGACATTTAGTTGAAATCTAACTAATCTAGTTTCTATTTGCAAATTGATAATACTTAAACAATGTCTACGTTACTTAAAACTCTTAAATACACGTGAATGTACATAAATGCACGTTAAACGAAATAGATGCACGTAATCCAAAAATATAATATTTTATGCAAACAAATATATATAAATAATTAAAGTAGACATATAAATATATACACATTAATAAAATAATTATATGCATAGGTCGGGGTGTCACATATTGTGCATCCCTTATTTATTTAGATTCTTGATCGTGAGAACATATAGAACATCTTGAAGTTTAGGCTTAATTTGTCAAAGAAGTGGTTGGATCCTTACCTTCGAAAGCTCATTGTATTTTGTATCTCTATTATGATTATGATATATAGAATTATCAAACTTACTTGGTTTTAAAATCATATTATGCATGTTTTTGGAATTTTTAGTATAGTTTCATGTATCCCATGTTTCGAGTTGGATTTCTGTAAAAATATTTAGGTTTTAATTTGAATTGACTTGCATGAGAAACTTAGAAAAGAAAATAAGAAAAAGAGAATTTGGGCCTAATATGAGTTTAGAGAAAAACTAATAAAAAAAAGACTTTCAATAAAAGAAAAAATGAAAAAATGAATAGTGACCTAACTCATTGTTCAAGCAAATAGTGATGTCACTATCCACGTGAACAGTGATGGTCACTATTCATGGCTACCATATTAAAAAGGAAGAAAAATTTAGACTTTTGAACTTGTATTTTATTTCTTGTAAAATTTTAGATGTTCTTTTAGAATGCAAAGAAATTTTGGTATTCTATTTTTGCATATTTGGCTTTTAAATGGATTAAATCATTTTGAAAATTTAAATAAAACCTTGGGATTAAATTTTAGCGTGATTGTTAAGAGACTGTGAAAATATGTTGACACTTGAGATTTGTTTTTGTGCATCTTGTGATTATCGAAAATATTTTGGAATATTTGATATTTGAGACTTTGAAACGGTTGTGAATTCTGAACCCGATTGGTGGGGGTTAAACACTAATATTTCAGGAACTTATTAGTAGGGGTTAAACACTAAAATTTCAGGACATTGTTAGTGGAATGTTAAACACTAATATTTTTAGAACCTTATTAGTGGGAGGTTAAACACTAATATCTCAGGGGTATTACACTATCATAAGAACCAGAATTACATTTGGCTTGTGGTGTTGTTGTGCCTATCAAACCACACTACGTCAAAATAATGTTACCAGTCTGTAGCCACTACTGCCTCTTTCGACTTTGTGTATTGGACTCAAACTGTTGATTTTTGAGTTTTATCAACATTTGGCACATAAGTTTATTTTTGTATGAATTTTTATGACTTCTCGTATGAAGTATTTCGTTTTTAGCATGGCCCTTATTTTTTTTTCAATTATGACATTTAGTGATTTTTGATAAAATGACTATTTTGACTTATACGATTATTTTAAAGGTCCCAAGAATTTTTAATGGGGATTGCCACTTACTGAGATTTATGTCTTAGTTTTATATAAAATGTTTTCTTTGCAGGGTGAGGAATAGGCTTTTTGGATTTGGCTTCGGGTAGAGACTGCCTCAACGAACAATTTATTACAACCTTTTGGATATCTTAGTTAGGAATAAATTGATTTATATCTTCTACACCTATGAATTTAATTTCTCATTTTGGTTTAAGACCTTTGGAAAAGTTATGTATTTATGTATTTTTGGAGATTTTTATTTGTTATTTGGATACTTAAATTCCGCTGCCTAGTGATGAATAAGATGCTCTGATGGACAATTACGTTCCCGAGATTTACTTATATGGATTTTGGGGGCATGACAATATGTGTCAAGGGGAGGGTTGTTAGTGAAGAATTTAGGTTAAGAAAGAGATTGAAAATCATTTGTTTGCCTTAAAATAGAATCACTTCAATTTGGGGTCAAAAGAGGTAATTGGTTTTTGGATGGTTTTGCTAATGTCTAATTACCTTTGTTATTTTCACAAAATCACAACATACCACATACAAGACAAATTATAAAAGGGTAAAGATATCCTTTGTTATTTTCACAAAACCACAAACATACCACATAGAAGACAAATTATAAAAGGGTAAAAATATTAATTCCTTTATAGAATTTATTCTTCCATTTTATTTTCTTTTCAATCCAAACATAGATAATACATAATCCTTTGTGAAGGGTTCCCTTCTAATTTTGAATGATTCGAACAAGATCTAATCCTTCCTTCACTTTTGTATGACTAAGTCTTTTTCTTTTCTTAATTAT
Source organism: Ehretia macrophylla (assembly GCA_037974665.1). Classification (NCBI taxonomy): domain Eukaryota; kingdom Viridiplantae; phylum Streptophyta; class Magnoliopsida; order Boraginales; family Ehretiaceae; genus Ehretia; species Ehretia macrophylla. The sequence continues at coordinate 84,874,654 of CM075764.1, forward strand.
ATTTTCTCTTTTATATCCAAACAAACTCTTCATCATCAAGTGTGATGGATAAACAATCAAGTTTAGTTTTAGATTTCAAGGCTACCATTGAGAAAAAATGCATTTGGTTTTTAGAACAAGAGACTTTGTCAAGGGAATCCTTTTTAACTATGGACCACAAAAGGAAAGGAGAGACAGAGTAGTTAATCCTGTAGCTTCAAGGCTTACAAACATTTGGTCAACATTCTACATAACATATAAAATCAATTTCCCTTTGATAGAATTGTCTATGTATATCCATGTAAAACATGCCATTGTAGGAATCACATACATAAGTAACCTATTTATTGAGCTTTGTGCTATTCAAAATTTTACTTCTATGAATTAATTATCTAGGTCTAACTATTAGTTTGTCAACACAATGACCTAATAAATTGATCTAAAATGCTTAAATTTCATGCTTAAATCTCATTTAAATCATTATAAATTGAAGACATTTTCTTTACACAACCAATGTGAGACGAGGTATTATAAACTCCCTACTCAAAGACATGGCTTTCTCGTTGCGCTAGATAGCCATTATAAATTGAACTTATGTATGTGGTGACAATAACAGACAATCTAAATCATTATAAACTAAACACATATCTTTTAATTCACCAATGTTCAATATGGTGTTACAAAAGAATCGACACACTTAGTAAATTCTTTACTAATTTTCCAAATTCTAGGGGAAGCTCAAAATCCCAGTACAACTTTACTTAGTGTCAATAGAGGAATAATGTTGGTACATTCATCCAAGCAAAGGAATTGGCTTATGTTATTTCCTGGAATCAATCTATCTATATGTGGATTTCCAAAATCTTGGCTAATCATCTCAACGGTTTTCTTTCTTATGCTATTTCCTGGAACCAATCCGCTTTTGTGAAAAATCGGCTTATTTTGGAAAAATATCCTTATTGCTCAAGATATTATGAGAGGTTATAAGAGGCAACATATTCTTCCCCAATGTGCTATAATAGTTGATCTTATGAAAGAATTTGACTCTATTAGTTGGGACTTAATTACTAAGACTCTTTTTTCACTTCAGATTCCTAGTACTTCTATTGGTTAGGTTCATGCTTGCATCACTACTCCAAGGTTCTCTATGGAAATCAATAGAACTCTTGAGGGTTACTTCAAAGCAGCAAATAGCATTTGGCAAGGTGTGCCACTTTCTCCCTATCGCTTTGTTATTGGTATGGAAGTGCTCTTATGTTTACTCACATCTCTAGCACATAGAAGGGATTTTTCTTTCTATCCTAAATGTGGCAAAATGAAGCTCAATCATCAGTGCTTTTTCAATGATTTGCTCATTTTTGCCAAGGGTGATATGAATTTAGTTAAGGCCATTATGGATGCTCTTAATATATTTCATAGCCTTTTCGATCTTTGATTTGATGTTGACAAAAGTGAAATTTAGTGTGAGGAATGCAATGTTTGCCTTATGAGTTCTATCAACAATGTTCCTAGAAAAATGAGTGAAAGCACCACCAAGCTTACCATTTCGGCCAGCCACTCCCTTCTAACACAAGGAAGTCCTAGTCTAATGGGTAATGCTCCTAACCATGCTTTACTCTCTTCAAATCCCATAGTTTTATCCCCTAGTTCTTCTCCTTTGGATAATCCCATCATACAACACACAATTACCCAATGAGTAATAGCCCTCTCTTGATATCCCCTTTGGGCAAAAACCCTTTTTCATTTTTCCTCCCTATAACTCTTCTCCTAACTAATTTTCAGCTCATATTCCCCCTTATTGTAGCCCTTCCTCGTACACCATATATTATCCTCCATATTACCTTTGGTCCCAAACACACAACATCCAAACTCCTCTTCTCTAAAACCTCTACCTGCGGGTTCACCTTTTCCACGATCACCCTTGATGGCCTCTAACACTTTTCTTCCTAATCTCCCCCCTAAACTCTCAAACCATTGGTACTTTTCCTCCACCATCTCAAAAACTTCTTCTATCCTTGGATCAAGGCTGGAAACACCTCCCAAAAGAGCCAACCTTCAAGCTTATTTTAGTGCCCCTACCATTTCAAATTGAAAAAACCTCTCCATGGGTAACTTGAAACAATCTTTGAAGTTGGCAAAAATTGGAGAACCCGAAATCATAGATGGCAATATTGTTGCTAGCCTTCTCCTCGTGTTTATGAAGAAAAGAATTCATATTGGTGTTGTTATTTCATTGGCCAATTTGTAGGCAAGCCACCTGTAACACCCCGATCCCTCATGAGACCGGAGCCTTGATACAAACCCAAAGTTGCAAAAAATGAGGGAAAATGAACGAAGCTTCCCTTGTTTCTAGGACTAACTGGTTACTTGTAAACAGAAGAAATAACCACAAAATACTCCAACCAATATCCACCTCAACCCCCAAACTTCAATTTCACAACATACTCCGATCCACAAGGCCATCCGAGCCTCAACAAGACAAGATAACCATACAAGCATGCATTGACATAACTAACAAATTTCCAAGTTATAAGCCAATTATCATACCACTCTAACATGGTCTATTTAGCATTCTTAGAGATTGAGTTAACCAACCCTTCATTCTACATTCATTAAGTCACACAAGCATGCAAAATACTTAGGCAATAAAGTAAACTTTACGTTATTACAACCCAACTTCAACTACTAACTATACAAGACTTAAACTTAACCTTACATACCACTTATACAACACCAAAACATACAAGACCACATGGGGTCTCAAAATAAATCATATACAAAAGCCATACATTCTTCACATTTATTTTCAAGCAAGCTAACCTCCACAAGCAAACACTCAAGATACAAGCTTAGTCTGCACTTCTTTTTCTTCTTCCACTACAAGTTGAAAATTCACCTCAGCTTATCCTGAAACATGTTAAAAGAGGAGTGAGCAACACAGTTGCTCAGCGAGAGAGGGGATACAGTAAACCAGGGGTGGTTTCGAAAATCATTTCGTGTAATGCAACAAATACGAATAATACAAGTAACACAACATAGCAAGACAATTGAATACACAATAAACACATTTTTAAAAAGGATACAGTTCATCTTCTTTGTCTTCAATCTCGAACCACGAGCCATGATCTTCGATAACAAGTACCGATAAAACTCCTTATATCACCAATGGGGTACTCCGGATGTACCCCAATCCTACGACCCATTCTCCTGAGGTAGGTCCGTATGCCCCAACAAAGTGAACTACGCCTCTGGGTTATTAGAGTATACTCAGCGAGAAAGGGAATATGCACCATAGTAGTTGAGCTAGACCAACAGCCTGATGTTGCCCGCAGTTTCTCGACACTACCATTTTCGAAAAGGTTGCGCAACCCGAATCACAATCACGAAAATCAAGTAATCACAAATGAGGGACAACAAAGTAGGCCGCTCTCGCAAATAGTTACAATATAAGTTTTTAACACGAGATAGGCAAAAATAATGGACAAGTACTACATACTTCATAAATTGTTAGAACAACTTAACCAAATCTCAATTAATATCAAATTGATCACATAGAAGTAAATTGCAAGCAACTAAGTTCAATTAACTATATTTCTCCTTTGTCAACTAAGCAATTTTTCCTTCCATGTGAAATTCAAGGTACTAATTCCACAACCCGACCATACTACATCTTTAAGAGTACTAAAAGGCACCTATCCAAGCCCTAAAAACCCGCTTTAGAGACAAAAACTCGGGAAGGCCCCGAGTCGATTTTAACTACAGCTACCCTAGCCAACCCTCAAACCAATGCTACGAAAGCACCAAAAGTGTTTCCCCGTATAGTAGGTACCTAATCTAAGGTTTAATTGTGCCCGAATTACGTTCTACGAAAAACCCCCTTTTTAATTTTAGCTAAATTCGCATTTTAATCCAATTTCGAGCAAATTAACTACACATAAGCATTCATCTATGATAATTAGCCCCTAGAGCACCTATAGATAGCCTCAAATCAATCTCACAAGCAATTTTTGACAAAACCCCAACTTTGGACTATTCATCATCACCTACAATTTTAATTTCAATTTCTAACCATTCAACTTGTCAACTAGCTTCAAAATAGAGCTCTACAAGTTCTAGGAGAAGTATTTCAAGCAACAATAAACAATTTCATAGTTATAATCAACAAATCTAAGAGATTCAAAAATTGACATATACATATAAATGGAAATTATGCAAACTCCCTCACAATTATAGGTTGTAGGATAATGTAGTAGCTCCTAGATGCTCCAAGATAACCTCCAACTCAAGCTAGGATGATCAAATTGCAAAGATAGATGAAGATTTTCTCTTCTTTTTCTTTGAGGAAGCCGTCGGCTCTAAGGGAAAAATGGGGAGGGTTTTTTTGCTTATTTTTTTTTCTAAGTATTATGTGTATATAGGATATAAATAGGATATATATTATGTATGTAGGCTAATTAGCTCATAAAATAATCCTAGGCTAAGTCAAACTCAAGTCAAAATGCAAATAAACTCTAACTAGTTCACAGCTCAATTCTATTACTAATTCACTATTCATACGATACAAGAAAATATTTTCTAAACGCACACTTCTAACATCAAATGCTGAAAAATAATACTTTTCACATTCCTCCTACAAGTCATATAGAAGGGAAAAAATGTAAATTCAGAAAAAATAAGACAGTCAATTTTCACTGTGAATAGTAATTTTTACTAAAAAGTGAATAAATGCACATTTTAATACACAAATAAGATATGCAATAGTTAATTATGAATATGAGAAAAGTCTCGGGCGTTACACCACCACCTTTCTTCTTAATTAAAAAAAAAAATTGATGTTTAGTGGAAGAAATTTGATAGTGTTGAAATCAAATCCCCGTGAAAGAGTTTATAACTCTTCCAATTCAAAAGTGAAGAAGCTTGTGATCTTATACTTGAGCAACTTTGGCATATCAATCATTATCCTCTCATTCTTTGGAAATGGGAACCTAATACCCAACTTGTTAACATAAAACGTGATAAAGTCTCAATTTGGATGAAACTTATAAATGTCCCATTGGTTTTGGTCTAGAGAAGGGTTTAGCTATATTGGTAGTAACCTTCGGGTTATTCTATAAATGGATTCTCTCACGGAATCAAGATCCCACCTTGGTTATTCCTGTATTTTTGTCGAAATAAACCTTGAGGAAGAGATCCAAAATTCTACCTTTGTCAAGCTTCCCAATGGTTCCGTTGCGGAGTTTGAAATAGAATACTCTTGGAATCCAAGTAGATAGCCTCATTGCAATATTGTTGGACATACAGGTGAAAATTGTGCTAATGTTTCCTAGGCGCGTGAAGAGAAAATACTGCAACAACCACCAAAGGAATGAATAGAGAAGTGTGACAAAAGAAGGCATATCTTATGAGCACTGTAATTCGGCCGCTTCCTCAATGATGGCCACTACAAAAAATTAATTTAACGTGTTTGATACTTGCTTAGAATGAGAAGATCTTGACCAGAGCAAGATGGTTATTGAACACTTAAGGCCTGTAGCCCTACTCGTGGATGAGACTTCATTACCCTGTTCTTAAACTTGTACCATTTCACCCTTCCTACTTATAGCCAATGAAATAGAGGATGGCTAAATCCTATCCCCTAATCGAGGTATACTTCTTTCTCATGATATTGATACATTCTTAAATGGTAGCTCCCTCCAAACCCATACATGAACACCCAAAGTCCAAAAATGGATCCCCTAAATCCAAACAATTATCCTCGGGATTGCTTGCATCCCTCCCTCTTCTACTTGATGATTATTTTCTCTTGGAATGTAAGAGGATTTAGTAAGTCCCATAAGAAAAAAAAGTTATATTTTTTGTGAATAAATGCTCTATTGACATTTTTTGCATCCTTGAAATCAAAGTAAAAGAGAACAATGCCAACCACACAGTTACTAATAGGTTCAAGGAGTTTGGTTTTTAAAACTATGACACTTGTATTCATGGTCACATTTGGATCTTTTGGAATATCAAAAAATACCATATTGTTAAAGTTGATTCTTTTGATCAAGCTATTCTTTGCCATATCCAACCTCTTGACCACTGTCTAGATTGTTATATTTTATTTATTTATGATACAAATACCTTAATTTAATGCAAAAATATCTAGTCCAAAATTGCCCATTAGAGTTCTACTTGTCATACTATTCCTTGGTGTGTCATAAGTGACTTTAATGAGTTTCTTAATCTAGAGGATAGGACTCCAAATTGCACCCTTCTTCTAGTTACTTTGACTTCAACAATTGTGCTTCCATTTTCAATCTTCATGAACACCTTAGCTCAGGCCCTTTCTACACCTAGACAAACAAGAGTCTTGACTTTCTCAAAACTAGTAGGTTAAATCGCACCCTTGTCAACCCATTATGGTTCATAACCTTTCTCACCTCTTCCTTTCATATTGATATCCCGAGTCCCTTATACCATGTTTCTCTCATCTTTCACACATCTTTTCCCATTGCTATTAAGCTTACACATTTCAAATTCTTCACTGCTTAGGCCAATCATAATATCTTGAGTTTGTGAAAAAAAACAAGGACAATGAAATCATTAACTTCCCCATGTTCCGTCTTTTCTAGAAACAAGAAAAGTTTAAAGTTATAAACCTCAGCCTTTTGCTCTCAGTTCACGATAGTTGTTGCTATCATGTACTGAACTCATCTCAGCCTTCTTCCACCGTAAATACACTACCACCTCTCAAATCTCAGCCTCTTTAGCCCAACCTTCCTTTTGTTGTGTCTACTTTTGTTTCTTCTGGCCTTCTATGGCCAAGAGAAAGTCTAAACGCTCGAGTTCTCAAGCCTCCCCTGAAAACTCTTGTAGCTTCTTTCAAGATATAGAAGACTTGTATCCCAAGCCTACTTAAGTGACTGTTCCTGACAATGCTTCCCTTAAAGCACCTCCACCCAACTGTGATTCCACGTATGAATTTCCTCCTTTGTCTGGCCAAAGTGTTCCCAACCATAAAGCTACCAGAAAAGCCATGGCAAATGAAACAAAGTGTGGCACTAAACTTACAATAGATAGCGACACTCACTTGAGAAGAGATAGAAACCCAGATGTGAAAGCTTTGCCTCGTAGATCTAGTGTCTCTCGCTCTGCTCAAAGTAAAGAACCCAAACAGTGTTGTCTTAACCTATTTGAAGGAATGTAAAAGAGGAATTATAACTCACATATCACTGTGCACAAAAGATTGATGGTATGATGCGTGTGAGTCCATTGTAAGAAGTTTTGGCATTTCTTAGTGGAAAAATACTCTAGTAGGCTAATTCCTTAACAAACCTCCACATTTCTTTCTGATAAGAAACATGGTTAATGCATAGTGGAAGCAATTCGGACGTGTTGATGTTAAATCCATAGAAGAGGGGTTATATTTGTTTTGATTTGAGAGTTCTCAAAGTTGTGAAGTAGTCCTAGGTAAGCATTGGTATGTGAACGACATACCGTTCCTTTTACGTAAGTGGCAGCCAATGATCCAATTTATGAAATTTAAAGTGGATAAAGTCCTACTATGGATCAAACTAAAAATTGTCCCAGTCGAATACTGGACAAGAGAAGGGATTGGATATCTCACCAATGCGATGGGCATCCCTAATCAAATGAATGCCTCAACATAACACCTTGAAGAAGAGCTTCCCGACTTATTTAAACTTGAAATCAGTGAAGAAGAAGAGGAAGAAAAAAGATTTTTTTATTATCGATATTGAATAAACATGGAGACCACAGGTTTGCATTACTTGTAAATCATTTGGTCACCCAACTAACAGATGTCCTCAAACAATACCTCTTAACAAGGAAGACTAACAACCATCTGCATCTGCAGTATAGAATGCTCATTCTGCTCAGAATATTTAATCGAATCATATAGCTACAACATATAGCCCTATCCCCCATTTTGGAGACATTTCTGGGAAGCAAATGGCACCAAAGAATAATAGGCACATCTCTAGCCCCAAATTCGTAGAGGCTAATACTCAGAAATGAAGTGCCAATCCTTCGGCTAAGTCTAAATCAATTGTTACTCAAAAAGCTTATAAGGAGCCAGATTGTGAGACCCGAACATTTCATTATATGTGCAAATATTTTTTTTAAACATTGTTTTATAGTATTATGTGTTAATTATGTGGTTACCTATTTTTACTACATCAAATTTATATTTAAATGACATATATATATACATATATATACATATATATATACATATATACATATATACATATATAGTCAAACATGGTTGTTTTAGCTATATACATATATACATATATATGTATATATACATATATACATATATATACATATATACATATATATACATATATATGTATATATTATATACATATATACATATACATATATACATATATATACATATATACATAAATATACATATATACATATATACATATATATAGATATATATATATATATATATATATATATATATATATATATATATATATATATATATATATATATATATATATACATATATACATATAGTCAAACATGGTTGTTTTAGCTAAATATGACTATATATATATATATATATAACTAACACCACCATGTTTGCCTTGGTCTTTACTCTTGGAAATATAATGCATACATAAATACATATTAGCATACAAATAAAGATAGAAAAATACTTAATATGCCAACTTTGACTATTTGCGTGATACTCCAAACCCAACATATAGTAAATAGTGCCTAATTGCATTTGTATGCATGTTATTTGATTGATAGTGTGAATTATGTGAGGTTTAATATATTTTTGAATAGTTACTATTTATGAAGATTTCTGACTATTTTATTTTTTTAATTTCATATTTTTCTCATATTATATGACTTATATGAGGCATGAGAAAACTATTATTTCGTGCATTGCATGCTCGGAATGCGAGATAAAAAAATTACTTGCTCAATCGTATGAATAGTAATTTTTAGCATTTTGTTTTGGGCCTTTAATTGTCTAGCTTTGTTTTGAGCCGTTGTAGTAGACTTAATTGATTTTCCTAAGCCCAAAACATTAGTCCAAAAGCCCAAGCCCATATATATCTACTTTGGTAAGCTTTTTATATGCATTTGAAGGCCAAAATAGAAAAAAGTGTGAAACCATGAGGAGAGAAGAGAAAAACGAGAAAAGAAAAAGAAAAAAAAGGGGAAGAAAATTTCAACTCCTATCCTTCAATGCTTGATCTTGGTGCTTGCTAGGAGTTATTTGAGTCTTCTTAGATCAACCTCCAACCATTTCCAAGGCTCCTAGGTAAGAGAGTTGCATCATCCTTGCTATTTAAAGTTTATGCCATGATTTTGAATTTTTGGATTTTACTTGTTCCATGCCATAAATTGCTTGTTTCTTGTTCTATATAGTATTATTACATGCTAGAGACCTTGTGTATGCATTAGTATAGTTTGGAACTAAGTTTTTAGCAAGAATCTACATGAGGAAGATGATGAATAATGTCAAACTAGGATTTCTGGAAAAAGTTACAATTTAATTCGATTCGAGGCTTCTAGTAGTTGCTAATTAGGTCATTGAGCGTGAAAAAATGTTAGTTGTGCTTGCCATGTACAAAATTTGAATAATTTGATCAAATTAGGCTACTTTAATAAGGGGCTTAGGGTTAACTTGAATCTGGGCACATTTCGAGGTTATGACTAGTCTTTATTAAGTATTGAAGCCTTAAGTGCCTTCGTTTCGCTTGTTTGGGTTTCGAAATTGGTACTTGTAGTGTAAACCCACAAAGAGGTATTTTCGATATTTTCGTGTACTTGTGCTCTAGGATATGATTTTGAGGCTCTAAATGAGGTATTTAGATATACTTAGATTGATAGGATGGTTAGCTAGCTTAACTTGATCCTTGAATTCTGGTAGGAAGCTAAATAGCCTAGTTGAACAAAGGGGAAATGAATGAATTAATTGCTTTAGTTCTTGTATTGCCTCATAGTTGCTTCTAGAGTGTTTAAATGCAGTTTGAGGCATGTGTGAGCTTGTGGTAAAGTGTTGGGAAAGGTATAATATTGACCCCTTTGTGTTTGCATAGTTAAATTCATGATAATTGCTTTATAATTGAGTAATTAAATGTTTATATGCCTTTGTGTAGCGTACATATTATAGTAGTGAAGTTTTGTGAATTAAGTTATTTGGTTTGTATGACTTTAGTTTAGTATGAACTTGAAAGAGGACAAAAGGAACTAGTTATGAACCATGTTGATAATTGTTGTTAATTGACTCATTAATTGATTGGATAAGTGTTTAATTGTTCCTGTATAGCATGTTCATCTATTTAGAGAAGGTCGTAAGTTGAAGTACATGTTACTTGTTAAAGATTGAATGAAAACGATTATATTTAGTTTATGTTCGTTATATTACTTGTTAATTGTATTATATGTGTAAGGTTATGATTGTGACTGGTAAATAGCCTTTAATTGCTTAGCTAAGAGTTCAAATGGGTTGCATAGTATGTTTATCCTTCTGGGTAAAGTTTTTAAACCAGCTGGCATAATTACTTGTTTATTGTGTGATTGTATCTTGTTGTGTTGCTAAACTGATTATGTGATGTGAACTTTAGTGCATTGATTGTGGGTGACATCTATAAGATTTCTTGTGATAAGTATGTGTTTACTACATGATAGCATTTGATTCTTTGAACCAGTCCAAGATGTTGAGAATAAATTGGTGCTAGTCCTTGTATCCTTGGCTAGATTCTTACAAGTTTGGTTCACCAAAGTGAGGGAGTCTTCAACCCTTTTGTGCATCTTAGTTTATTTCATTATTTTTAGATTATATGATTTAGTTAATTGATAAAGCTTATATGTACCATTTACTTGTTATCTCGTGGTTTCTTGTGATATCTTGTGTTTTCTCGTGTCACGCCCCAACTCGACCCCACCTATGATCAGTCAGGACGCAACGGAATTTCGGCGGCATAACGACAGTAAACAGATTTCCGAGGTTCTAAACCAACCTCATAAAACATCATACATCCAGTAATTCCTCAATACAAACAACAACATACAACACAACCATATTATACAATAAAACATCCTCGTTATACGCCTCTGTTCCAACATGACATACAATACCTCAACTTTATCATACATTTCAAAAGTAAGTTGAGACACAACTACAACTTAACCATAGACAAAAGAAAGCCACTAAATTAACATCGTTTGGATCATCATCTTTCAACATCTATTACAATAAGAACCATAAAGCATATAAAAGTCTATTAAGCTAATATACATGACATTAAACAACATATAATCATGGATAAGACTCGGGAACATATGACTCGTCCACGTAAGGCACATTTTCCTCCTCAGGAGGCACGTACCCGTAATCCGGCTCTGCAACACCTGTAAGCATGCAATAATAGAGAGTGAGCTTATATACATAAGCCCAGTGAGGATCCGATAGATCTCGACAGTATTCACTACGCTCCTTGGATTTAGTCCTTTGAGCAAGTAAACACACAACAACAATAATAACATAAATAATGCTATCATCACATAACTATATAACCAATCAATAAGGATACTCTATTTGGTGTAGCTCCAAACGCCATCACGATCTCAACCGTTCTTCTTATAACTCCCTATTACTCACGCACCCGAGGTACCTCACTAGCCCCTCCCTCCATGACACCTCCGTCATGCGAGCTGGGGGTAGCCTATGGCAGTCATGCCGTTATCAACCCGACAGCCCGACGCTGCCCGAGAGGTGGCACACACATACCAAGACTCCATAATAATCAATCATCAATCAATCAATTGGGAGATCAGCAACAAAAGTGCCCGATTCCCGAACTCAATAATAATCAATCAATAACATCAATATAACATCAATATTAAATTAAACAACAAACAACATAGTTAGATGACAAAGTAGGCCATCTAACCGGATATGCATAATATACATAATTAAACTCTAAATTACTCATCAACAACTCACCATTCATCACTCGAACACTACCCAACCATCTAAAGGCATCGTTCAAGAAATTAAAGAATGACAACCTAAACTTCTAAAATTCATAACTTACAATCTACTAATCCAAACATTGCCAAATCAGTTCCTATCACTCACCCATTCAACCTACTACATTAGCCCTCTCGGAAATCCACCATAACACCTCCAAATCATGCCCGATAACCCTAAAACCCTAAAACCCTAAGATGTCTTGGCTGGATTTTCCGGATTTTCACACAAACAATGTAATCGAAAATTCGGCATTACAACAGCGCTAACACGTAATTATCAAGTATTTAGAAATCGACGGCAATCGATTTCGATCAACACAACTCATTTAATTCAACTTTGAACATTTTAATCAAAATTAAATACCCGGAAAATAAAAATTATGCTACATCCGACAGAAATTCGTAGTATTAGTATATAATGATCCCTAGCATGCAAGGAGCAATAATCTATCATCAGATTTCAATTCTAACGGTTAAATTTTCATTTATGAGCAAAAACATAAAAATGACATTTTGAGATATAGAATTTTTCTCTCACCTTTGCTCCGAAGTAAAGCTAGGAATGCGTGCTATGCGTGCCCAACAAGCAGAATCCAAGTCGGTTTGAAAAGATTCGGACTTTAAATGAGTTTTCTAAGGCAAAATTACTTTGAAAATTAGTTGAATAAAATCTCTTTTTTCCTAAGCTTTCACGGCTGCAAGGTGTGTGTAAATGTGGTGTTTTGCTTTGTTTCATTGTGTGTTGGTGATATATGCATGAAAGTCAACAAGTCAAATGAAAGTCAAAGTTGAAACTTTAGTATTTTTAGTGTTTTCTTGACTTTAAATGCATTTTCTTGATCACCAAAGTTCAAAACATTTATTCAACACCCAAACTAGCTAAAGTAAATTATTTTTAGGTGACAAGAAGTTTTACAATCCAATAATTTCACCCGAGTCGGCTTAAAACTCGATTTTCGCAAAAGTCGGTGTAAAAACCCTAATAAATTCTTAAGCCGATTTTAAAACCATTTTCATCAAACACAGGTCTATTAAAGTCCGTGGACTAGGTCTAGAAGGGTTAAAAAGACCAGTTTCAAAATTTTAGCGGACGTGTTTCGAAAATACTATTCACTAAAAAATCGACGATAAAATTTCTGACTCCGTTTTTGATGAACATTTCATGAATGCACATTTAGCACGTATTAGGAGTATTGACATCAAAATTATAACTTTCTAGGTCCTATAGCACATAAACAGATCATATGCACGTAAAACGAGGTATAGCACGTAAAACGAGATAAGCAGGAAAGTGGGGTTTCACATTCTCCCCTCCTTATAGAAATTTCGTCCTCGAAATTCTTACTTGATGTACGGAATAGATCTGGGTATTGCTGCTGCATCTGATCTCGTCTCTCCCACGTAGCTTCCTCAATGCCGTGATGCTTCCACAACACCTTAACCATCGGAATCCTCTTCGACCTCAACTCTCGGTCCATCTGATCTAGAATACGAATCGGACGCTCGTCATAAGTCAAATTCTCTCGAAGCTGTAACGGCTCTGGCTCAAGAATATGAGAAGGATCCGGATTATATTTCCGCAAATTAGACACGTGAAATACATCGTGGACATTAGAGAAGTTTTCCGGTAAAGCCAACCGATATGCCAACTTACCAACCCTGCCAGTAATCTCAAACGGCCCAACAAATCTCGGACTCAGCTTTCCACCTTTACCATAACGAACAAACCCCTTATGAGGAGACAATCTCAAGAAAACCTGATCTCCAACTGCAAACTCCAAGTCTCGACGACGCTTATCAGCATAACTCTTGAATCTACTCTGCGCCGTAAGCATTCTCTGCCTGATTAACTGAACATTCTCAATCTTCTCAAGAAATTCTGGCATAATAGTCGGATCAATAGTCTTCATCTCTCCTACCTCGTCCCAATATAAAGGTGAACGGCACTTACGACCGTAAAGAGCTGCGAAAGGTGCCATTCCAATAGTAGCTTGATAACTATTGTTATAGGCAAACTCGGCAAGTGGTAGATGTTTCTCCCAGTTCTTCCCAAAGTCCAGAACACAAGCCCTAAGCATATCTTCCAGAATCTGAATAGTCCGCTCAGACTGACCGTCGGTCTGTGGATGATATGCGGTACTAAAGTTCAACTGAGTACCTAAGGTCTCCTGAAGTTTTTCCCACAAACGAGAAGTAAATCGAGGATCTCGATCAGAGACAATACTAGATGGAATACCGTGAAGTCTAACAATCTGATCCAGATAGAGGTCCGTCAACTTTGTAACCTCATCTCCCATCTTCATGGCAATAAAATGAGCTGTCTTCGTCAAACGATCCACGACAACCCAAACTGCATCATTACCCCTCGGTGATCTAGGCAAACCAGTGACGAAGTCCATCGTAATATGCTCCCATTTCCACTCTGGTATAGCCAACGGCTGAAGCAAACCTGCTGGTCGTTGATGCTCAGCTTTCACTCTCTGACAAGTCAAACATCTAGACGCAAACTGAGCAACCTCCCTCTTCATGTTGTTCCACCAGTAATGTTACTTCAAATACCGATACATCTTGGTTCCACCGGGATGAATAGTATATTTAGAATTATGAGCTTCCTCCAGAATACCTCGCCTCAAGCTCGGTTCATCGGGAACACAAACCCTGTTCCGAAATCGAAGAATACCGTCCTCATGCAGTTTGAAGTCAGACTGATCATCCGTGATCTGATCCTTGATCTTCTGAAGTTTAACATCAAGCTGCTGAGCTTCCCTGATCTGAGACAATAATAAAGGCTGAATACGGAGATGTGAACACATCACCCCAACCTGAGTGAACTCTGGTCTCCAATAACTAAACTCCTCAAGAACCTCCCACTTCTTGACAGCCAAACAAGAAATACTAGCCTTCCGGCTGAGAGCATCTGCCACAACATTTGCCTTTCCAGGCAGATAATTGATAGAACAATTATAATCTCCAAGAAGCTCCATCCACCTCCGCTGGCGCATATTCAACTCCTTCTGTGAGAATAAGTACTTAAGACTCTTATGATCAGTGAAAATTTCAAACTTACTTCCCCACAGATAATGACGCCACTTCTTGAGTGCAAAGACAACTGCTGCCAACTCAAGATCATGAGTCGGATAATTTTCTTCATAAGGCTTCAACTTTCGAGAAGCATAGCCAATAATTTGGCCATCCTGCATAAGAACACATCCCAAGCCCTCCTTGGATGCATCGCTGTAAATGACCATATTATCGGTCCCCTCTGGTAGAGCAAGTACTGGAGCGGTAGTTAACCTCTTTTTCAACTCCTGAAATCCACTCTCACACTTCTCGTCCCAATTAAAGATAGTCCGTTTCTGAGTCAACTTAGATAGTGGCCCCGCAATCTTCGAGAAGTCCTTGACAAACCTACGGTAATAACCCGCCAAGCCAAGAAAGCTACGGACATCAGTAACACTCTCTGGCCGCTTCCAAGACATCACCGATTCAATCTTAGTGGGATCTACGGAAATACCGCTCTGTGTAATAACATGGCCAAGAAAAGAAATCCGTTGCAGCCAAAATTCACATTTGCTGAACTTGGCAAACAACTGATGCTCCTGCAACTTCTCTAATACAAGCCGTAGATGTTGCTCGTGCTCCGATTCAGATTTAGAATAGACCAAGATATCATCAATAAAAATCACCACGAACTGGTCCAAGTACGGCTGAAAGACTCGATGCATCAAATCCATGAATGCTGCCGGTGCATTAGTCAAACCAAAGGGCATAACAACAAACTCATAATGCCTGTACCGAGTCCTGAAGGCAGACTTCGGAACATCCTCCGTGCGAATCCGAAGCTGATAATACCCCTGCCTCAAATCAAATTTAGAATAGACTTTGGCTCCCTGAAGTTGATCAAACAACTCATCAATCAGTGGCAAAGGATATTTATTCTTGATGGTCACCTGATTCAAACCACGGTAATCAATACACAATCTTAAAGTACCATCCTTCTTCTTTACAAATAAAACAGGAGCTCCCCAAGGTGAAGAACTCTGTTGAATGAATCTTTTCTTCAATAACTCCTGTAACTGAGTCTTCAACTCCTTCAACTCAGCTGGTGCCATCCGGTACGCCGATTTAGAAATAGGTTGAGTACCGGGAACAAGATTAATCACAAACTCTATATCCCTCTCAGGCGGCAATCCTGGCAACTCCTCGGGAAACACATTAGGATATTCCCGGATAATAGGGACTTCCTCAAGCTGTAGCTTATCAGATGGCTTGTTGATCAAATAAGCTAGATAACCCGAACACCCCTTACTCACCAACTTAACGGCTTTAGTTGCTGAGATAACAAAACTCGTCTTAGCACCCCGGTTACCCGCTACTTCTACTACTGGCTGATCTGGCAAACGAAACTGTACTACCTTGGTTCTACAGTTCAACTGGGCATCATACTTAGAAAGCCAATCCATACCCAGAATAACATCATACCCCCGGATAGGAAATAAGATAAGGTCCGAAGGAAAATTATGCCCCTTAACATGTATTATACAATCCTTACATACTAAGCCAGTAATATACTTATCAGTCAAAGAGGTACTAATCTCAACCACATAAGGCAATCTTTCAGGTTGCAATTTAACACGTTGCACACAAGCAGGATTAATGAAAGAATGCGTAGCACCAGAATCAATCAACACTTTAACAAGTTGATCAAGTATAAGGAAGTTACCTTCCACAACTGCAGTCTCCTCAGGCATCTCCTCCATATCAACTGCGTAAGCCCGAGCCTGAACCCGCTGCTGCTGTGGTACACTGCCTGTAGGCCTACCCTGGTAACCCTGAGTCGCTGCCCGACCCTCAGTTCTCGCATATCTAGGGCAATCCTTCGCCCTATGCTCGATGCTACCACAACCCAAACATGTCCCTGCCTTTACCCTGCAGTCGGACTCTACATGCCCTGGGCGCTTGCAGTAATTACACTGCGATGATGTGGCACTAACACTGCCCCTAGAATAACCAGAAGCTGATGAAGCAGCTGATACAGCCTGCTGCTAAGGTCTCACCACACTAGGCCTGTACTGACCCTGAGACTGCGCTGGCCTATACTGAGTCTGAACCTGATATGGCCTCTGCTGAAACTGAGGCCGATAGTAACTCTGCTGACCCTGTGGCCTATAAGAACCCTGCTGGGCTGGTGGCCTGTAGACAACCTGCTGTACTGGAGGCCTATATATAACCTGCTGGCCCTGTGGCTGATACGACCTCTTACTAGGCTGACTGGAGACAATCTGATCCCCTTTCCTCTTCTCTAACCTAGAAGCTGCATCAAAAGCCTCAGTGAAGATATCATAGCGATTCAGAGCCATTGCATCCTGAATCTCGGGCCTCAATCCTAACATAAATCTACGGGTCTTCCTCTCCTCCACAGCTACAAACTCCGGTGCATACCGGGACAACCTAGTGAATGTAGCCTCATACTGAGCCACAGTAGAATCCCCCTGCACCAAGGACAAGAACTCAGTCTCTCTCCTCTCCCGTGCAACCCTCGGGACATACTTATCCCTAAAAGCAGTCAGAAAGGTATCCCAAACATACGGAACACCCCGGGTCTCCCAACTGGCTCTCACAGTGCGCCACCATTCCTCTGCCTCATCATCAAGCAAATAGACAGCACAAGTCACCTTCCTCTCATCAGTGTACCCAAGAGAATCAAAAATTTTCTCTAACTTACTAATCCACGACTCGGCCTTCCTATCATCAGGCTCTCCCTGAAATCTAGGAGGATAGTACCCCAGAAACTCCTTCATAGTACCTCGACCGTGATTACCTCCCTGTACATTCTGTATCTGAGCCTGCAACGCCTGAGTCTGAACAGCCTGACCTGCTAACAACTGGGCCTGCCCAGCCAACAAATCTGCAATCCGATCGATTGTTGACCCTAACTTGACATCATCCTTTTCACTGCCCTGTGTCACATTACCAGGAACCTCATCTACAATCTCGGGCCTACTACGAGTCCTCGGTCTACCGGCCATCATACTAATCAAAGAGTTAGCACAGGTTATAGCACATAAATAGGTTATATACAACTTTTAACACATAACAACAAACTCATATAAAACACATAGATCACATAAGTTTCAATCACATAAGCAAATTGATCACATAATCACATAAGCACTTAAATCACATAATCACATAATCATTTAATCATACCAATACATATTTCACTTTTCTTTCTTTTCATACATATTTCATGCTAAGACCATTACCCACATTCCGAGAATACCCCGGCTGACAACTAACATGCGCTCTGATACCACTTAAACTGTCACGCCCCAACTCGACCCCACCTACGATCAGTCAGGACGCAACGGAATTTCGGCGGCATAACGACAGTAAACAGATTTCCGAGGTTCTAAACCAACCTCATAAAACATCATACATCCAGTAATTCCTCAATACAAACAACAACATACAACACAACCATATTATACAATAAAACATCCTCGTTATACGCCTCCGTTCCAACATGACATACAATACCTCAACTTTATCATACATTTCAAAAGTAAGTTGAGACACAACTACAACTTAACCATAGACAAAAGAAAGCCACTAAATTAACATCGTTTGGATCATCATCTTACAACGTCTATTACAATAAGAACCATAAAGCATATAAAAGTCTATTAAGCTAATATACATGACATTAAACAACATATAATCATGGATAAGACTCGGGAACATATGACTCGTCCACGTAAGGCACATTTTCCTCCTCAGGAGGCACGTACCCATAATCCGGCTCTGCAACACCTGTAAGCATGCAATAATAGAGAGTGAGCTTATATACATAAGCCCAGTGAGGATCCGATAGATCTCGACAGCATTCACTACGCTCCTTGGATTTAGTCCTTTGAGCAAGTAAACACACAACAACAATAATAACATAAATAATGCTATCATCACATAACTATATAACCAATCAATAAGGATACTCTATTTGGTGTAGCTCCAAACGCCATCACGATCTCAACCGTTCTTCTTATAACTCCCCATTACTCACGCACCCGAGGTACCTCACTAGCCCCTCCCTCCATGACACCTCCGTCATGCGAGCTGGGGGTAGCCTATGGCAGTCATGCCGTTATCAACCCGACAGCCCGACGCTGCTCGAGAGGTGGCACACACATACCAAGACTCCATAATCATCAATCATCAATCAATCAATTGGGAGATCAGCAACAAAAGTGCCCGATTCCCGTACTCAATAATAATCAATCAATAACATCAATATAACATCAATATTAAATTAAACAACAAGCAACGTAGTTAGATGACAAAGTAGGCCATCTAACCGGACATGCATAATATACATAATTAAACTCTAAATTACTCATCAACAACTCACCATTCATCACTCGAACACTACCCAACCATCTAAAGGCATCGTTCAAGAAATTAAAGAATGACAACCTAAACTTCTAAAATTCATAACTTACAATCTACTAATCCAAACATTGCCAAATCAGTTCCTATCACTCACCCATTCAACCTACTACATTAGCCCTCTCGGAAATCCACCATAAGACCTCCAAATCATGCCCGATAACCCTAAAACCCTAAAACCCTAAGATGTCTTGGCTGGATTTTCCGAATTTTCACACACACAATGTAGTCGAAAGTACGGCATTCCAAGAGCGCTAACACGTACTTATCAAGTATTTAGAAATCCACGGAAATCGATTTCGATCAACACAACTCATTTAATTCAACTTTGAACATTTTAATCAAAATTAAATACCCGGAAAATAAAAATTATGCTACATCCGACATAAATTCGTAGTATTAGTATATAATGATTCCTAGCATGCAAGGAGCAATAATCTATCATCAGATTTCAATTCTAACGGTTAAATTTTCATTTATGAGCAAAAACATAAAAATGACATTTTGAGATATAGAATTTTTCTCTCACCTTTGATCCGAAGTAAAGCTAGGAATGCGTGCTATGCGTGCCCAACAAGCAGAATCCAAGTCGGTTTGAAAAGATTCGGACTTTAAATGAGTTTTCTAAGGCAAAATTACTTTGAAAATTAGTTGAATAAAATCTCTTTTTCCTAAGCTTTCACGGCTGCAAGGTGTGTGTAAATGTGGTGTTTTGCTTTGTTTCATTGTGTGTTGGTGATATATGCATGAAAGTCAACAAGTCAAATGAAAGTCAAAGTTGAAACTTTAGTATTTTTAGTGTTTTCTTGACTTTAAATGCATTTTCTTGATCACCAAAGTTCAAAACATTTATTCAACACCCAAACTAGCTAAAGTAAATTATTTTTAGGTGACAAGAAGTTTTACAATCCAATAATTTCACCCGAGTCGGCTTAAAACTCGATTTTCGCAAAAGTCGGTGTAAAAACCCTAATAAATTCTTAAGCCGATTTTAAAACCGTTTTCATCAAACACAGGTCTATTAAAGTCCGTGGACTAGGTCTAGAAGGGTTAAAAAGACCAGTTTCAAAATTTTAGCGGACGTGTTTCGAAAATACTATTCACTAAAAAATTGACGATAAAATTTCTGACTCCGTTTTTGATGAAAATTTCATGAATGCACATTTAGCACGTATTAGGAGTATTGACATCAAAATTATAACTTTCTAGGTCCTATAGCACATAAACAGATCATATGCACGTAAAACGAGGTATAGCACGTAAAACGAGATAAGCAGGAAAGTGGGGTTTCACATCTCGTGTTTGTTGCTCATATCCTGTGAATTCTTGAATTCGTGTTGGGTTGCGCAACCTTTTCAGGCATGGTAGTGTCGAGTAATACGAGCGGCGTTGAGCTTGCCGTGTTTCCTCGGCTACCATGGTTTCCCAGTCCCTTTGTCGCTGAGGCATACTCCCTTACCCCAGAGGCGTGGTTCACCTCGTTGGGGCATACGGACTTACCTCGGGATATATGGGTCGTAGAATTAGGGTACATCTGGAGTACCCCATTTTTGGAGGAATAAGGGTTTTGTCGGCACTTGCTTGAAGATCTTGGCTCGTGGCTCGTGATTGAAGACAAGTTGAACCGTATCGTTTTTATATGTGGTTATTTATTTGTTTAACTAGTTGTGTTATTTGGTGTTGAATATGTTGTTATCTTGTTGCATATCATGTTGCACGCCCCGGTATGCTGCATCACCTCCCTCACTGAGTAACTTTGGTTATTTATTCCTCGTTTTAATATGTTATAGGAGCAGTTAGAATAACTACCTTGAGTGCTGTGTTGTTGGTTGCCTATCGCGCTAAAGTTGGATGCCTACATGTGAATTGTGTGAAGTTTTTGTTATATGATCTACTTTGAGGCTTAGCCTTGTATGTATTTGTTAGGCTTGAGGAGTTGTTGTTGGTTGATGTTCTTTTTGAGACCCTTGTGGTCTTGTATGTATTGTTGGTAGACTTGGTAGTTTTAGTAGAGTTGTAATCTTGTATGGCTTGTGGCAAAGTAGATGGCATATAATAACTGATAATAGACTTACTGCTTTTGTTTGCATGCTTGTGTGAATTTAGTTTATAAGCATAACTTACTACTTATAATTTGGAGTTTGGGGAAATGCCTTGCATGCTTGTATGGTATATACATTTTTTTGTTCCAAGGCTCGGATGGCCTTGAGAAGTTGGTTGGCTATGCTAATATTGAAGGATAGATTGTATGAGTTGTTTGATTGTGGTTCGGGAGTTGTGTGTGTTTAATTGCAGGTAAACAGTTTGTCCACAGTACAGAGGAGACTCTGTTCGTGTGATGGGTCCAGACTTGACCTTTAACGTGGGTTTGGGTTCGGGGCGTTACATGAAGGATTTTGATTAGTCCTAAATATAGGGGAAACTCCGTCCGTTTTTCCTAAATTTTGTGCCCGGGTTTGGATATGAGTTAAGAATAGCATGATTAATAGGAGTCCTGGTTCCGTGAGGCAATGGGGCGTTACAATTTGACTTTGCGTAATTGTCTTAATTGACTTGTTGACCTTTACATACATTATATACTACACATATACAAGATATTAGCATAACAAAACAAAACAAAAGTCTACAAGAAGCTTCAAGGGTCGGCCAAAAGAAAAGAAAAGAAGAAGAAAAAAAATAGTTTTTGATCATTTTTTAAGGTGATTCTTGAATTTCAAAGCCAAATCAAAGTGGAAATAGCTCAAAGATTGTTCTTCATAGCTAGTTCTTGTCATATCTAGTCTTTTCCAACAATTTTAAGGTGAGGGTTTCAAGTTCTTGCATGTGTATGCCTACTTTGATCCATAGAAATGTTATATAATTGTGTTATAAATGTTTGTAGTGATGAATATATGTTGTAGTAGTGATTTGAGAGCAATATAAAGAGTTAGGCGCAAGTTATAACATGGAGGCAGGATATAAGCAGTTAATAGCATATCGGAAACAAGGTTCACGTAAGGCACGTAGATCACATAGAAGGTTAATCACACAAGTAAGTTAATCACATAAACATATTAACATATATTTCACTTTTCACTTAGTACATGTATTCATGCTAAGACTACTACCCACGTACCGAGGATAACCCGGCTTACAAGCTAAACCTACACTTTCATACCACAAAATTATCACGCCTCAACATGACCCCACTTATGATCAGTCAGGACGCGGCGGAATTTAGGCATTATAACATCTGTAATATGGACTACAGAACCCTAAACCGGTTCTCTACAAATACTTCACAACCAACTACAACTCCAATAACCACCTCAACAACAAACAACATAACCAACAACCTTTCATAAACCAACCATCCAACATTTAAACAACAAGTTATAATGCCTTCGTCTCAACATCATACATGTAATACCCGAGCCCGGAATGTGAAATTTTCTTGTTTATTATTCTGAAAATTATATTTTCTTAAGTTCTTGAAAATCAAATTGTTGCTTCTTTATTGTCGCAAGGTGCATTGCATTTCGAGAGCGATAGTTAGAGGGTAACTTCTAGTCCTCAACAAATAGTGAAACTAGTATTTTGGTGCCTTAAATTTAATATTTTACTTGTTGTTAACTAGAATTAATTTGGTATTGGGTATTTTAGCTTTAACATGCATAAAAATAGGCAATTTGACCAATTTTAAGTTAGTTTGACCAAGGGGCTTGACCTTTGACCAAGCTTGTCATCTTTTAATAGTTATAACATAGCAAAAAAAAAAAAAAACAAGCACAAAACAGAACATAAGCTGGCCGAAACCAAGAGGAAAGAAAAAAAAAGATTTTCAATCTTCAAACTTCCAATCTTCGCGTGAGCTTGTGCGGGGTTGTTACCGAGGCATCCAGCGAGGTTTTCTTAGCGACTAGGAGTGTCCAAGGTGAGGGAAGCACGTTATTTGCGCATTTGAATAACATGTATATCAACTTTATGATTTTTGGATTTTATCCGTAGTTTGTTATTTTAATAGTTTTAATGCTTAAAGAATGTTCCTTGACAATTGTAGAACATGTATTTATAGCTTTTTAACATTTTCTGCGGTTGAATGTTGAGATTGTAATTTAAAATGTCAATTGAATAGTAAAATATGAATAGTAAACCCTCGAAATGTAGAAGTTGTTCCGTTATGCGTTCTGTTGATGTGAAAAGATGCTAGATATGCTAGAATGCCTAAATGCATGATTTGTTTGGATTGTGTAATGGAAAAAATGAGAAAAATGCATTGGTGAAAGTCGGGGTCGTTTAGGTCGAGTTTAGCGTTTTCTCGTTTTGCGTGATGGCATTGTCTCGAGAGGCCATGGAAGCACTTTTGGTGCGATTATGGTGTCGGTTGGGTGTTTGGTTAAGGTAGCGGTAGTTCAAACGAGCAAAGGGAGAAATCGGGCCTTTGCGTTAATTCTAGGGTAAAGTAGGGTTTCGGGGTCTTTAGACGTGCCTTATGGTGACCTAGGAGGATTGGTGAAGTCGGTTTCCAAAACTCGTGGCTCGTTTGAAAGTGGTAGCGTTTGGTAAGTTGGGGTCGTTTTGTGTTTTTGTTGGTTTTCATAGAATTTTGCTTGTAGAATGCTTGTTAATGCTTGTTAATGCTTATTATGCTTGTTAGAGTTGATTCTGATTGGAATGTTTATCAATTGTTGCTATGCGTGCGAGAGTAACCAACTTTGTTATTCTCCCACGTGTGGTTTTATTGCTCGATTGTTGCATTGTATATTGTATTGCATTCATAGAGTCAGGGGCGGTGTGATGGGCCTCTTTGGGTAGCCTCGGGTTGCCAGTGTTGGTTGCTCTAGCTCCGTGTCCTATTCCCTTTCTTGCTTGGGTTGCCTCCCAGGGAGATTTGAGTTGTAGAATTGATGGATACTTCTGGGGTATTCCAAACTGAAGTTATAAGGTGGTTTGGGCCGGCACGTCGTCATCGAATTCGTGATTGAAAGTTGCTCGTGGAAAGTGAATCGTATCCTTTGAATGAGTGTTTATAGTTTTAATGCTTGTCTTGTTTTATTGTTGGCTTTGTTTGTATCTCTATATGATAATTGAATGAATTGCTTGGCTATTTGCATTGCATTCTCCTCTCATCTCCGTCCTTGAGACCAATAACCCTCGCTGAGCAATAGTTTTTGCTCATTCCTTTCTATACTATATTTTACAGGAGTAGTTGAAGCGGACCCTATTGAGGTAATTGAGGAAGAGGAGCAAGTGGAGGTGTTTCCCTGATAGCACTTCTTTGCTTAGCTGGTGGTTGGTTGCCAGACTTTTGTGCGGGCCATGCTTGATGTGTTTAATGCTTGGTTGACGCTTTATTTTGAGGCTTGTAGCCTTGTATGTAGTTCTATTTTGAGGCCTTTATGGTCTTTTGTTGTAAAAGTTTAAGGGATTGTGAAGTTGTAAAGATACACTCTTATGACTAGTAAAGAATTGCATACTAATGGTTAACTGTTTAGTGGCACGAATACTTGTGTAGTATGCATGACATTTTTGGGTTGCAAAGTTGTTAATGAGAAGATGTATATTTTCTAAAAGAAAGTTGTCTTGATTCAAATGTTTATTATGGCTTTCGCAAGTATTATGTTGAATGTATGGTTTTCGGATCGTCCACAGTACAGAGGAGACTCCGTCCGTGTGTCGGGTCCGGGCTTGGCCTTTTGCGAGGTCAGGTCGGGGCATGACAATACAACAAACCATAATTGACATATCAAAATAGACATTAAACTAGTCTAGCAACCCATTCATATTCCAAAAGAAAGACTACTAAACTAGTATTATACAATCCACTAAACTTTTAAAGTAAGTTATACAATACAAACTTTGAAACTTATACAATACAACATGTCATAAAATTTAAGACAACATATAGCCAATTCAAATAAAGACAACCCAAACTTCTAAACAACATAACTTACAATCTAAAAATCAAACAATCCCCGAATCTTTTCCTACCATGCAACCACTGAAGCAAGCACATAAACCCCTTTGGAAACCAACTAAAAGCCATCCAAAACAAGCCCAACAAGTCCAAAATGACAATGCACTATGGGCTGAAATTTTTGACTTCTACAATGGCATTCAAATTGAGAATTTGGCATTACAACATTATTATACAATAATTAACAAGTTTATAGAAGCAACTATAACTTGAAAACAACCACCACAACTACAATTATACAAAATATTAGCCAAATTATCAATGTATTACATGAAAAATAAAAATACATCTTGCTACCATTTAAAATGGCTATAATTACACTAAGTTGGTGTATATCACCTATCTAGCAATAATCTTAAGAAAATTTAACAAAACAACAACTAAATAAGCATCAACAAAAATTTGACATGAACTTTAAAAAAATGATCTAGTTTTTCCCTCACCTTTGATCCAAAGAAATGCTAGGAATAGGTAGAATGGATGCTCAACAAGCAAAATCTAACTTGGAATGAAGTGATTTGCCCTTGAAATGAAGTTTTTTCTTTGAAAAATGCTTGCAAACCCAAGTGAAAATTTTTATTTTCTTCCTTGGGAGCTCATGGCAAGGTGAGTGAGATTTGAGTGTGTTTTGAGCTTTGTTTTATTGTATTATGTTTGTATAATGTATATATAAGCAAAGTCCAACAAATAAGCTTTGGTCAAAGTTGTCAACTTAGTTGTTTTTAGTTGTTTTTTACCTATAATGCTTACATATATATATAATCTAACCTATAATAGCATATATATATATATATATATACAACTAAGGTACAATGCTCAATTTTGCAAAAGAAGATGAAAAATCATATTATTTGTTTTGCAAATGTCTTCTAAATGCACAATTAATCTAAGATTATCTAATATCACATATATATACATATATATATTAATTCTAATAGTATTTAAACAGGTAAAACACGTCATTGCAAATAAGGCAAATTTTAGGGTCTCACATTCTCCCCCCTTAAAGAAATTTTGCCCTCGAAATTCTTACTTGCTGCTCGGAACAAATCTGGGTATTGTCGCTGAATTTGATCTATTCTTTCCCAAGTTGCTTCCTTTATACCGTGATGATTCCACAACACCTTAACCATAGGAATCTTCTTCGATCTCAACTCCCGATCTATCTGATCTAGAATGCGAATTGATCGTTCATCATAAGTCAAAATCTCACAAAGTTGTAATGACTCTGGTTCAAGAATATAAGAAGGATCCGGATAATACTTCCTCAAAGTAGATACGTAGAAGACATCATGAATATTAGTGAAGTTCTGCGGTAAAGCTAACCGATACGCCAATTTGCCCATTCTGCCAGTAATCTCAAATGACCCTACAGACCTCAGACTCAGCTTACCACCTTTACCATGATGAGCAAAACCTTTACGAGGAAACAGTTTCAAGGAGACTCGATCTCTAACAGCAAACTCCAAATCCCGACAGCGTTTATCAACATAACTCTTATATCTGCTCTGTGCTGTCAGCATTCTCTGCCTAATTAACTGAACATTCTCAATCTTCTCTAAAAGTTCTGGCATTATAGTTGGATCAATAACATTCATCTCTCCTATTTCATCCCAGTACAAAGGTGATCGGCATTTACGCCCGTAAAGAGCTGCATAAGGTGCCATCCCAATAATCACTTGATAACTATTGTTATAGGCAAACTCGAATAGTGGTAGATGTTTCTCCCAGCTCTTCCTGAAGTCTAAAACACAAGCCTTGAGCATATCTTCCAAAATTTGAATAGTTCTCTCCGACTGACCATCGATCTGAGGATGATACATTGTGTTAAAATTCAATTGAGTACCCAAAGTTTCCTGAAGACGCTCCCAAAACTGAGAAGTAAACCGAAGGTCCCGATATGAGACAATACTTGTTAGAATCCCATGAAGTTTAACAATGTTAGCCAAATAAAGTTCTGCCAACTTCTCAAGTTCATCCTATTTTCTCATTGAAATAAAATGAGCGGTTTTAGTCATACGGTCTACGATAACCCAAACTACATCACAACCTCTCGGTGACTTAGGTGAAAAAGTCCATCGTAACATGTTCCCACTTCCACTCTGGTATTGTCAACGACTGAAGTAACCTTGCGGGTCGTTGATGCTCTGCTTGCACCCGTTGACATCTCAAACATCTGGATACAAACTGGGTAACCTCCATCTTCATGTTTTTCCACCAATAATGTTGTTTAAGATCCCGGTACATCTTGTTTCCACCGGGATGAATGGTGTACTTTGAATTGTGGCTTCCTCCAGAATTCCTCTCCTCAAACCCAGTTCATTGGGAACACATACCATGTTCTGAAACCGAAGAATACCATCCTTATATAATTTGAAGTCAGACTGACCATCCGTAATCTGATCCTTGATCTTCTGAAGCTTCGCATTAAGTTATTGAGCTTCTCTAATATGAGACAGCAATAAGGGTTGAATATGCAAATGTGCACAAATAACTCCATCCTGAGTCAACTTTGGTTTCCAGTAACTAGTTTCTTCAAGCATCTCCTACTCTTTAACTGCCAAACTAGCAATACTTGTCACGCCCCAACTCGACCCCTTTTACGATCAGTCAGGACGCAACGGAATTTTGGCAGCATAACGACAGTAACATGAATATCAGAGCTCTAAACCAACCCTTAAGAACAACATACATCAAACTCCACAAGTCACCAACCAACTCCACAATCAAATTAACAACATACAACACAACCATTTCATACATTAAACATTCCTTCATCAACTCTTTCATAGTTTTGCGCCTCCGTTCCAACATAATACATTTACTATATAACATACACTTCCAAGATAGATTATAGCCCACCTAGAAACCTAATCATGTTCCAAAACAAGATTACTAAGCTAGCAACATTTAATATACTATCTTTACAACATCCTATATAACATGAACTTTTAAGTGAAATACAAGACAACTAAGTTTAATATACAATATAACAAAAAGTACAACATCATAAATCAGGACAAGACGCTAGCACATAGGACTCGTCCATATATGGCACATTATCCTCTTTTGGAGGCACGTACCCGTAATCTAGATCAACTTCACTTGTATGCATGCAATAATTGAGAGTGAGCTTATATAAAACAAGCCCAGTGAGGATTCGATAGATCTCTAACAGTATTTACTATACTCCTTAAAAATCATCCTTTGAGCAGTAAACACACAATGAACATCAATAACATTATAAATGCAACAATAGCAATAAATGTAAACACACAATAAGGATACAATACTTTTGCTGATGAAGCTCCACACACCAATTCAATGCTCATCAACTCCTCTAAACTCAATGACACAATCCTGAGGTACCTTGACCTAGACCCACACCCTATGGCCTCTCCGCCCATACGAGATAGGGATTAGCCATGATAACTGTGCTCGCAGCCTAGGATGCCTCCCGAGGTGACACAACATTATCAAAGCTCACAACAATGGGACTCAAATCCAGAAGTCAACAACATTGGTTGCCCGACTCCCGACTAATAAAAACAATTCCAATTCCAATTGAAGAAGTCAACAACATTGGCTGCCCGACTCCCGACTAATAAAAACAATAACAATTCCAATTCGAGAAGTCAATAACATTGGTTACCCGACTCCCGACTCATAACAACAATAACAATCAGTTAACATTGTAACACCCCGGATTAATCCCGAGCGTGTTCCTCACGGTTTTGTAACAACAATCAATAATCAATAATCAATTAATTCATATTTTAACAATCAATTAAACAATATTTAACAATTAATAACTATATAATCATGAAACAATTAAGTTAGATGACAAAGTAGGCCATCCAACTCAACAAGCATTAAACACATAACCAAACCTTAGTCTAACCATCAAAAACTCGCAATTCAATCACTCAAACACCACCCAACCATCCAAAGGCTTATTTCAACATTTTAAAGAAAGACAACCCAAACTTCTAAAAGTCATAACTTACATTCTACTAATCCGATAACCTCTAAACCATTTTCTAACACTCACCCACTCAATCAACAACATTCACCCCATCGGAAACCAACCATAAACCATCCACATCAAGCCCAACAACCCTAAAACCCTAATGCATCAAGGCTGAAATTTTTGGACTTTCATACCGACATTGCAATCAAAATTTCGGCATTACAAAAATACTACCACGTATTTAACAAACTTTTTTCAAGCTAACAGCAATCGATTCCAACCACCACAACTCCAGATATTCGACAAATAGTCAACAACTTAACTTTTAATACCCGAAAAATAAAATTCATGCTACAACGGTTCAAATCTTATATAAACACATATAAATGATCCTTAGCATGCACTGAGCAATAATATAACATCAATTCAACATTCTAACGGTTCAAAATTCAATTATATGCAAAAATATAAAAATGACATTTTGAGATCTAGAATTTTTCTCTCACCTTTGAAGTGTTTTGATGCAAGAAAGATGTAGAATGGATGCCTAACAAGTGAAATCAAGCTTTGAATGAAGTTATTTGGACTTGAATTGCAAAAAGCTATGTGAAAAATGCTTTGAAAAACCTTGAAAATGCCTTCTTTCTACTCCCTCATGGATTTTCGGTAATGTGTGTGTTTTGTGAATGTGTTTGCTTTGTTTTTAATGCGCGTTGATGATATAAGCTCAAGGTCAACAAAATTTGCAAAGTCAAAGTTAGTATTTTTAGTCTTTTAACTAGTATTTTTAGTCTTTTAATTATTTTTAGACTATTTTTGCTCACCCAAATGCAATTAATACTTAGACTATTTTTAAGTAGTATATTTTTAGTTAACAACAAGTTTCACATGCATAGACTTATACCTGACTCGGTTAAAAACTCGATTTTTGCAAAAGAATGTGAAAAGTCATATTATTTATTTTCAAATGTCTTTTGAATGCACAATTAATCTAAAATAATTTAATACCACATATAAATACATTTATATTAATATATACTAGGTCAACGAAAGTCAATGCAAGAATCGGGTTTAGAAGAAATCACTATTTGGCACAAAAACACTACTTTTCGCCCGAAAAGTCTATTTAAATTACTATTCCGTTTCAGAATCAATTTTTATCACATATGGGTCTATTAATAATAGAGGACTAGGTTTTAAGACGTTTAAAACACCCGTATAAAAATTTTAGCAGACGTGCATTCAAAATACTATTCACAAAACCGACGATAAAATTTATGATGCTGATTTTGATGAAAATATCATGAATGCACATATAGCATGTATTAGGAATATAAATTACATATTTAGAACATTCTAACCCATATAACACATAAACAGGTCAAATCACGCAAATCGAGGTGAAGACACACAAATCGAGGTAAAGACGAAAACTGGGGTTTCACATTCTCCCCTCCTTAAAATAATTGCGTCCTCGCAATTCTTCACTCAAGTACTGCTGGCTCAAACATACGGAATGAAAGACCGAAAACCAAATTCTGAATACCAACTAAGTAGGTCAACTAAGAATACCGAACAAGAAGCTTGAATAGGAATGCTGAATAAGAACACTGACTAGGACTTCCGAATAAGAATCTCAAATAATTACCAAAGAAAATGCCAAACATAGATCCCGTAATAGAGTACCAACCAAGAATACAAAGTAAGAACTTCAACAAGATCACCGAGCAAGAATACCGAATAAAAATCCCAATATAAGAACTCCGGATAATACCGTATAAGAATTCCAATAAGAATACCGCATAGAAAATACCATAAAAGAAGTCCAAAGAAGTATGCTGAATAAGAATCTCCATATAGAAATCCTGAGGAAGAATGCCGTATAAGATTACCGTTTGCCCCAAAAGAATCCAAATAAGAATTCCAAATGGAATACCAGATACCGAAAGTCATATACCGGATAAGAACACCAAGCAAGAATTCCAAATGAAGATACCGAAGAAAAAGCCAAAGGCTGATCATTAAATACCAACTCTGAGCATTGAGTACCACCTACTGATCACCATAACCATTGATCTACTGTTCCTTCTTCTGTTAATCCACTTTTAGGGAGATCCGCTACTAGCTGACTCTTTCAGGGGAATAGATTACTTACTATTTTACAGGTAATGCATTTACACAGTTAATAACATATAAAGTAAACTGTTCATAACACACATAACACTTTTAGTTCAATTTGCTCATTCTATGAATCTGGTAACTATGTTAGAGTTCAGTAATACTTAATCAGATTTGCAAGATATCTAGCACAATTTAAAATATAATCTACAGAAGATAGATTCACACGTTGTTACTAATACCAAAAGCACGTACCCAGAAAGTCAATTAAACACATATAATGTCACATAAATGTACTAAGTACAAAATCTTCATATAAGCAAATTGAGCACGTACCACACATTGGTCACATAAAAACACATTGAGTACGTAAGGCACGCTATTCACATAAAGCACATTGACCACATTTAATTCACTTAACACATAAGGCATATTGATCACATAGAAAGTTAGTCACATAAGTAGATTAATCAAATAAACATATTAACATGTAATTCACTTTACACTTAGTACATGCATTCATGTTAAGGCCTCTACCCACATTCTGAGGATACCCCGGCTGACAGTTAATCAAGCTCTGATACCACTAAATGTCACGCCCCAACTCAACCCCTCTTACGATCAATTAGGACGCAACGAAATTTCGGCAGCATAACGACAGTAACATGAACATCAGGGCTCTAAACCAACCCTTAAGAACAACATACATCAAACTCCACAAGTCACCAACAAACTCCACAATCAAATTAACAACATACAACGCAACCATTTCATACATTAAACATTCCTTCATCAACTATTTCATAGTTATGCGCCTCCGTTCCAACATAATACATTTACTATATAACATACACTTCCAAGATAGATTATAGCCCACCTAGAAACCTAATCATGTTCCAAAACAAGATTACTAAGCTAGCAACATTTAATCTACTATCTTTACAACATCCTATATAACATAAACTTTTAAGTGAAATACAAGACAACTAAGTTTAATATACAATATAACAAAAAGTACAACATCATAAATCAGGGACAAGACTCTGGCACATAGGACTCGTCCATATATGGCACATTATCCTCTTCTGGAGGCACGTACCCATAATCTGGATCAATTTCACCTGTATACATGCAATAATTGAGAGTGAGCTTATATAAAACAAGCCCAGTGAGGATTCAATAGATCTCTAACAGTATTTACTATACTCCTTGGAAATCATCATTTGAGCAGTAAACACACAATGAATATCAATAACATTATAAATGCAACAATAGCAATAACTGTAAACACACAATAAGGATACAATATTTTTGCTGATGAAGCTCCATACACCAATTCAATGCTTATCAACTCTTCCAAACTCAATGACACAATCCTGAGGTACCTTGACCTAGACCCATACCCGATGGCCTCTCCGCCCATGCGAGATAGGGATTAGCCATGATAATTGTGCCCGCAGTCCAGGATACCTCCCGAGGTGACACAACATTATCAAAGCTCACAACAATGGGACTCAAATCCAGAAGTCAACAACATTGGTTGTCCGACTCCCAACTCATAATAACAATAACAATAACAATTCGAGAAGTCAACAACATTGGTTGCCCGACTCCCGACTAATAAAAACAATAACAATTCCAATTCGAGAAGTCAACAACATTGGTTGCCCGACTCCCGACTCATAACAACAATAACAATCAGTTAATAATGTAACACCCCGGATTAACCCCGAGCGTGTTCCTCACGGTTTTGTAACAACAATCAATAATCAATAATCAATAATCAATTAATCCATTTTTCAACAATCAATTAAACAATATTTAACAATTAATAACTATATAATCATGAAACAATTAAGTTAGATGACAAAGTAGGCCATCCAACTCAACAGGCATTAAACACACAACCAAATCCTAGTCTAACCATCAACAACTCGCAATTCAATCACTCAAACACCACCCAAACATCCAATGGCATAATTCAACATTTTAAAGAAAGACAACCCAAACTTTTAAAAGTCATAACTTACATTCTACTAATCCGATAACCTCCAAACCAGTTTCTAATACTCACCCACTCAATCAACAACATTCACCCCATCGGAAACCAACCATAAACCATCCACATCAAGCCCAACAACCCTATAACCCTAATGCATCAAGGCTGAAATTTTCAGACTTTCACACCGACATTGCAATCAAAATTTCGGCATTACAACATTACTACCACGTATTTAACAAATTTTTGCAAGCTAACAACAATTGATTCCAACCACCACATCTCCAAATATTTAACAAATAGCCAACAACTCAACTTTTAATACCCGAAAAATAAAATTCATGCTACAACGGTTCAAATCTTATATAAACACATATAAACGATCCTTAGCATGCACTGAGCAATAATATAACATCAATTCAACATTCTAACGGTTCAAAATTCAATTATATGCAAAAACATAAAAATGACATTTTGAGATCTAGAATTTTTCTCTCACCTTTGATGTGTTTTGATGCAAGAAAGATGTAGAATGGATGCCCAACAAGTGAAATCAAGCTTTGAATGAAGTGATTTGGACTTGAATTGCAAAATCTATGTGAAAAATACTTTGAAAAACCTTGAAAATGCCTTCTTTCTTCTCCCTCGTGGATTTTGGGTAATGTGTGTATTTTGTGAGTGTGTTTGCTTTGTTTTTAATGTGTGTTGATGATATAAGCTCAAGGTCAACAAAATTTGCAAAGTCAAAGTTAGTATTTTTAGTCTTTTAACTAGTATTTTTAGTCTTTTAATTGTTTTTAGACTATTTTTGCTCACCCAAATGCAATTAACACTTGGACTATTTTTAAGTAGTATATTTTTAGTTGACAACAAGTTTCACATGCATAGACTTACACCCGACTCGATTAAAAACTCGATTTTTGCAAAAGAAAGTAAAAAGTCATATTATTTGTTTTCAAATGTCTTTTGAATGCACAATTAATCTAAAATCATTTAATACCACATATAAATACATTTATATTAATATATACTAGGTCAACAAAAGTCAATGCAAGAATCGGGTTTAGAAAAAATCACTATTTGGCACAAAAACGCTACTTTTCCCCCGAAAAGTCTATTTAAATTACTATTCCGTTTTAGAATCATTTTTTATCAAACATGGGTCCATTAATAATAGAGGACTAGGTTTTAAGACATTTAAAACACCCGTGTAAAAATTTTAGCGGACGTGCGTTCAAAATACTATTTATAAAAATCGACGATAAAATTTCTGATGCCGATTTTGATGAAAATTTCATGAATGCACATATAGCATGTATTAGGAATATAAATCACATATTTAGCACATTCTAACCCATATAACACATAAACAGGTCAAATCACGCAAATCGAGGCAAAGACATGCAAATCGAGGTAAAGACAAAAACTGGGGTTTCACAATACTCGCCTTACGGCTAAGAGCATCCACCACAACATTCGCCTTCTCAGGCAGATAATTGATAGAACAATTATAATCTCTTTGAAGCTTCATCCACCTCCGTTGCCGAATATTCAACTCTTTCTGTGAGAACAAGTACTTTAGACTTTTATGATCAGTAAAAATTCCAAATTTACTGCCCCACAGATAGTGATGCCACTTTTTCAAAGCGAACACGATAGCTGCCAACTCAGGATCATGAGTCGGATAGTTCACCTTATACTGTTTTAACTTTCTAGAAGCATAGGTAATAACCCAACCATTCTGCATAAGTACACAGCCAAATCCCTCCTTGGATGCATCACTATAAATGACTAGATTATCTGTTCCCTCTGGCAATGCAAATACCGAAGTGGTAGTCAACCTCTTTTTCAACTCCTGAAAACCCTTCTTGTACTTCTCATCCCACACAAAGCTAGTTCTTTTTTGAGTTAACTTAGAAATTGGCCCTGCGATCTTAGAGAAGTCCTTCACGAACTTGGGGTAGTAACCCGCCAAACCAAGGAAGCTGCAAACCTCCGTTATATTCTTCGGCCTTTTCCAAGATATCACCACTTCAATCTTAGCTGGATCCACCTTGATACTCTGTTGTGTAATCACATGGCCCAGAAAAGATATTTGCTGTAGCCAGAATTCACATTTACTGAACTTTGCAAACAACTGATGCTCCTAAAGTTTCTGTAGGACAAGTCGTAGATGTTGTTCATGCTCCGATTCAGTCTTAGAATAAACCAAGATATCATCAATGAAGATTACTATAAACTGGTCCAAGTACGGCTGAAAGACTCGATGCATAAGATCCATGAATGCTGCCGGTGCATTAGTTAGTGCAAAGGGCATAACTACAAATTCATAGTGCGCATATTGAGTTCTGAAAGCAGACTTTGGAACATCCTCATCACGAATACGGAGCTGATAATACCCTTGCCTCAAGTCAAATTTAGAATAGATTTTTGCTTCCTGGAGTTGATCAAACAATTGTCAATCAGTGGCAAAGGATACTTGTTCTTGATCGGCACCTGATTCAAGCCCCGATAATCAATACATAATCTCAAGGTACCATTATTTTTCTTCACAAACAAAACTGGTTCTCCCCACGGTAATGAACTCTGCTGAACAAAACCTTTCTCTAATAACTCCTGCAACTGAGTTTTTAGCTCTTTAAGCTCAGCTGGTGCCATTCGGCATGTTGATTTAGAAATAGGTTTAGTACCGAGAAGTACATTGATTATAAACTCAATATATTTCTCTGGCGGCTGTCCTGGTAACTCTTCAGGAAATACATTTGGATATTCCCAAACTATCGAAACTTCCTCCAGCTTTAGCTTATTAGATAGCTTGTTGATCAAATAAGCTAGATAAGCTGAACACCCATTTCCTACCAGCTTTATAGCTTTAACTGATGAGATGATGAAACTCTTCGTAACATCTTAGTTTCCCGCTATCTCGACAACTGGCTATTCTGGCAACCGAAACTGCACCACATTTGTTCTATAGTTCAACTAAGCATCATACTTGGCAAGCCAATCCATACCCAATATAACATCATACTCTCGGATAGGAAATAAGATAAGATTCGCAGGAAAATCCTGACCCTTAACATATATTTTACAATCCTTACACACCAAGCCACTCACATACTTATTGCCCAAAGGTGTACTATACTCAACCATATAAGGTAACTTCATAGGTTGCACATTAACACGTTGCACACAAGTAGGTATAATAAAAGAATGCGTAGCACCGGAATCAATCAATACTTTAACTAATTGATTGAGAATAAGAAAGTTACATTCCACTACTGCTGCTGCCTCTGACAACTCCTCCATGTCAACTGCATAAGCCCGAGCCTAAACTTGCTGTTGCTGGGGTGCACTGCCTGTAGGTCTACCCTAATAACCTTGGGCCACCGGCTGACCCTCAAACTTCTGCCACCTGGGACAATCTTTCACCCTATGTTGGTTGCTGCCGTAACCCAAACATGTCATTGCCTTCATCCGACAATCGGCCTCCAAATGGCCTTTACATTTATAGAAAGTGCATTGCGAAGCTGGGGTACTAACACTGCCTCCCGAAGAAGCAAAAATTGAAGAAGCAGCTGTACTAGCTTGTTGAGGCCTCGCAACATACGACTTATATTGACCTTGAGACTATGTCGGCCTCTACTGTGCCTATGATTGATAAGATCCCTGTTGAAACTGGGGTCTGTAAGAACTTTGTTGCCCCTAAGGTTGGTAGGAACTCTACTGCACTAGAGGCCTGTAAAAACTTTGCTGACCCTGTGGCTGAAACGGCCTCTTATTTGACTGACTAGTACCGGCCTGATCCAACTTCCTCTTCTCTAATATGAAAGATGCATTAAAAGCTGCCAGAAACTCATCAAACTCCAATAAAATCATAGAATCCTGAAGCTCTGGCCTTAGACCCCGAATGAACCTTCTGGTCATCCGTTCCTGGTCTTGCACAAACTCCGGTGCATAGTGAGACAACCTAGTAAAGTTGGCCTCATATTGGGCCACAGAAGAATTACCCTAAACAAGGGATGTGAACTCATCTTCCCTGCTTTCTCTTGCAATCCTCAGAATATACTTAGCTCGAAACTCCCGAAGAAAACTATCCCAAAGATAAGGAGTACCTTGAGCCTCCCATCTCGACGTCACCGTACGCCACCATTGCGTTGCCTTGTTATCAAGGAGAACACATCAAAAGAGACCTTCATGTCGTCAATATAATCAAGAAGGTCAAAAGTCTTCTCTATCCTAGTCACCCAGGCCTTGGCCTTCTCATCGTTGGGCTCATCCAGAAATCTTGGTGGCATGTACCCAGGAACTCTTTCAACAAACTGCCCCGACAATAACCACTACCTGCATTAAACCCACTGTCAATATTACCCTGGACGTTATACACCTGTGCCTGCACATTTTGCACCTATGCAGCCTGCACATTCTGCACCTGTGCAGCCTGTCTCACCAAAATCAGAGCCTGCCCGGCTAGAACCTCCGTCATATGGTCCATAGCCATAATTATACGATCATAACCTGGATCTCGACCCTGTGCCTCGTTCCCCTGATCATCATTACCCCTCTGTGGTCTACCTCGAGTATTTGGACGGCCAACCATCTTACTATCAAAGAGTTAGCCACAGGTTATAACACGTAGGCATGATATAAACAGTTAATAACATATAGGGAACAAGGGTCGACCAAAAGAAAAGAAAAGAAAAAGTTTAAAAAAAATAGTTTTTGATCATTTTTGAAGGTGATTATTGTATTTCAAAGCCAAATCAAAGTGGAAATAGCTCAAAGATTATTCTCCATAGCTAGTTCTTTCCATATCTAGTCTTTTTCAACAATTTTAAGGTGAGGCTTTCAAGTTCTAGCATGTGTATGCCTACTTTGATCCATAGAAATGTTATATAATTGTGTTATAAATGTTTGTAGTAATGAATATATTTTGTAGTAGTGATTTGAGAGCTATATAAAGAGTTAGGCACATGTTATAACACGTAAGCAGGATATAAGTAGTTAATAGCATATAGGGAACAAGGTTTACATAAGGCACGTGGATCACATAGAAGGTTAATCACACAAGTAAGTTAATCACATAAACACATTAACATATATTTCACTTTTCACTTAGCACATGTATTCATGCTAAGACCACTACCCATGTATCGAGGATAATCCGGCTTACAAGCAAAACATGCGCTCTGATACCACAAAATGTCACACCCCAACATGACCCCACTTATGATCAGTTAGGACACGGTAAAATTTTGGCATTATAACATCTGTAATATGGACAATAGAACTCTAAACCGATTCTCTACAAATACTTCACAACCAACTACAACTCCAAGAAGCGGTCCCAGGGAGGGACCGAGGAGAGCCTGGGTCCTCCCAACCTCCAATAAAAAAAATTTGAGAACAAATTTTTTCTAAAAATGAATTTGCGCCCCCCCCCCCCTCCCCACCCTCCCCTAACGACTAACACCCAACCAAATGTAATTTTAACATTTTCATCATTTTCTAACTTTTTCATCATTTCACTTCACATTTTTTAAATTTTTTACCCCTCCCTTTTTCTTTAACATTTATCTTTAATCATTTTTTAACTTTTTCATCATTTCATTTACTTGTACTTTAAGAAAAAAAAAATTAACCTAATATATTTCTTCTCCTACCCAAAATTTAACATTAATTGAATTCCTCTTTTTCTATCTTCTTCATATCCCATTATGCCTAAGCTTCTTCCGAAAATTTTAAAGTCTCGCAAGATAAATCATACACCAACATAGATACACAAAGTTAAGGTAATATATCATGAAAAATTTGTATATGTATATATATATTTATTAATTAATTTTTTCTTGGCTATATCATTTTATGCATAATTTGTTTTATCAATGTTTTTTTTTTGAGTAATGGGTGAACATTGTAAGGCAAACACGAGTTAGTGGTTAAGGTAAGTAATTTGACTAAAATACTTCTCGAAATATTTTTAGTGTATCCTTTTTTTTGTTAATTATATTTTAATGGCCAATTTAATGTAATAAATAGATAAATTTAATGGATAAATTTCAGTAAGGTATAATTTATTTAATGTTTTGCTAGTTAATTTTAGATCTTTTTATACATACAAAATTAAGGGTTCTTCATTATGATTAGAATGATTAAAGACATAAACCGGTTCTCTACAAATACTTCACAACCAACTACAATTCCAATAACCACCTCAACAACAAACAACACAACTAACAACCTTTCATAAACCAACCATCCAACATTTAAACAACAAGTTATAATGCCTCTGTCTCAACATCATACAACAAACCATAATTGACATATCAAAATAGACATTAAACTAGTCTAGCAACCCATTCATATTCCAAAAGAAAGACTACTAAACTAGTATTATACAATCCACTAAACTTTTAAAGTGAGTTATACAATACAAACTTTGAAACTTATACAATACAACATGTTATAAAATTTAACACAACACATAGCCAATTCAAAGAAAGACAACCCAAACTTCTAAACAACATAACTTACAATCTAACAATCCCATAGCCCCCGAACCTTTTCTTACCACGCAACCACTCAAGCAAGCACATAAACCCCCTTGGAAACCAACCAAAAACCATCCAAAACAAGCCCAACAAGTCCAAAATGGAAATGCACTATGGGCTGAAATTTTTGACTTCTACAATCGCATTCAAATTGAGAATTTGGCATTACAACATTACTACACAATAATTAACAAGTCTATAGAAGCAACTACAACTTGAAAATAACCACCACAACTACAATTATACAAAATATTAGACAAATTATCAATATATTACATGAAAAATAAAAATACATCTTGCTACCGTTTAAAATTACTATAATTACACTAAGTTCGTGTATATCACCTATCTAGCAATAATCTTAAGGCAATTTAACAAAACTAAAACTAAATATGCATTAACAAAAATTTGACATGAACTTTAAAAAAATGATCTAGTTTTTTCCTCACCTTTGATCCAAAGAAATGCTAGGAATAGGTAGAATGGATGCCCAACAAGAAAATCTAACTTGGAATGAAGTGATTTGCCCTTGAAATGAAGTTTTTCCTTTGAAAAATGCTTGAAACCTAAGTGAAATTTTTTATTTTCTTCCTTGGGAGCTCACGGCAAGGTGAGTGAGATTTGAGTATGTTTTGAGCTTTGTTTTAATGTATTATGTATGTATAATGTATATATAAGCAAAGTCAAACAAATAAGCTTGGGTCAAAGTTGTCAACTTAGTTGTTTTTTTTGCCTACAATGCTTATATATATATAATCTAACCTATATTATATATTTAGTAGACTATATTTTGGGGACAACATTATTTAATAGCATATATATACATACAACTAAGGTACAATGCTCAATTTTGCAAAAGAAGATGAAAAGTCACATTATTTGTTTTGCAAATGTCTTCTAAATGCACAATTAATCTAAGATTATCTAATATCACACACACACACACACACACACACACACACACACACATACACACACACACACACACATATATATATATATATATATATATATTAACTCTAACATCATTTAAACAGGTAAAACATATAATTGCAAATAAGGCAAATTTCAGGGTCTCACAGTGTACATCATGAGTGCATACGCGGGTGAGAGAAGTATTGAGTTCGTGGCGGAGTTATAAGGTATCAGCTTCAATGAGTGTCTAAAGTGGTAACTTCTTGATATGTTGTTTAGCGTGAATGTTTCAAGGTTGTTAAGCGTATGTGAGTATGTGGTTGTTAATGTGATATGTTGTTTCAAATGTGCTGCAAAAGGTTTTCGAGTTAGGAAGTAGTAAGCTTGATCACGTGTTTCATGAGTAGTTGATGTACTTGACTATAAAACTATGTTTTACTTGCTTTAGTGGTTGTTATGTATGGTTTAGTACTTGGCTAGTTGAATTATGGTAAAGCCTAGCTTCTTTTGATGTATCTATATGGTTGGTCATGTTGGATCATGATCAAAACTAGTTAGGCTTATGGCTTGTCATATGTTTATATTCAATTATGCTTTGGTTATGAAAGTGTTGTCTACTTTTCGAATGTATGAATATTTAGTATATTCCGCAAGAGAATGTTGAAGTGATGTTGTATATGAATGATGCGAGCTATGGAAAATGTATGTTGTGTATTCTTTGTTGCGTTGGTTGTTCATATTACAAGCATTATAATGTCCGTGTGTCATCGCGATCGAGCTTGGTTTCTAAAGGACTGGGTTTGGGCGTGACATTTGTGGTATCATACCTTAGCTTGTCTAAGTATAAGTCAGGATAGGACCTTCGGTCTGTGTGTTATGTGATCCAAGGTGAAATATCGTGGCATGGTTATGTGTTTATGTGCATAAGAATATGTTCAAGATATGTGTGAATGGAATAAAATGAATCGAGTGTTAATGATATGTTCAGTTTATACTAATCGATACTAACTTTCTTATGATATAAATTGTTTATATGTGCTATAATTGTTCATTATCATTTATGTCCTAAGATGGCACCGAGAGGTAGACTTCGTCGTGAGCCCCCCAGAGAGGCCGAGCTAGTTCCTACAGTTCCACCAATATCGACAGGGGATCAAGGTTTTGGGTAGTTGGCTCAGATTATGAATAGGGTTGTAGCTGTATTAGAAAGGTAGGAAACTGATCGGGGAAATCAGTATAACGACCGTCAACACAACAACAACAATTGTGGCAGTATTGGGAGTAGTAGGGGTCATGGTGGTAATGGGGACCACGGTGGCTATGCTAGGGATAGTGTTGGAAGTAGTGGAGGTCACGGTGACAATAGAGATCACGGTGGCTATGCTAGGGGTAGTGTTGGAGGTATTGGAGATCACGGTGGTAACAGATAGCAAGGTGGCTATGCTAGAGGTAATACGGGTACTTTAGAGGGGTTTCTTTGTTATGGCGCACCGAGATTTATTAGGGAACTTGATGATGGGGCAACAGAGTCCTAGCTAGATCGGGTTCAAAGTATATTCGATATTTCAGATTATACTGATGAGAAAAAGATAGCGTATGCTGTGTTCTTGTTTGACAATGATGCCAAACAATGGTGGAGGATCATGAAGGCTCAGTGGGAGCACCAACACACTCCTTAATTGTGGGAGAACTTTGGGACGGCCTTTAAGGCCAATTATATTTCTGCACTTGCACGAGAGAGGAAGGAGGATGAGTTTTTGAACCTGAGGCAAGGTGATATGTTAGTAGCTCAATATGAGGTAAGGTTCATTAAGTTGTCTCAGTATGCACCTAAAATGGTGTACTCTATAGATAGGCGAATCAGGAGATTTATACGGGGATTGAGGCCTGAGATTCAAGATTTCTTGGTTTCGCTTGAGTTTTCTCTTTTTAATAAGGCCTTCAAAGCAGCTTCGAAAGTAGAGAAGAGGAAGAGACAGTATCTGCCAGAGTCGAGTCAATAGTTTAAACGGTCGTTTAAGCCGTAGGGCGAACTGAGGTCGTTTCAGACTCAGGGCCAACAGAGGCTAGTCCAGCCACAGAGCCAATAGTGGTCATTTCAATCTCAGGGGCCGAGTCAGAGTCAGATCAGGCCAGTTGTTAGTAGAACTTAGCAGAGTAGTCCAAGTATGTATTCAGTTCATGGATCTTCAGGTAAAGGTACTTCTGGTTCAGCTCAGATGTGTTTCTACTGCAATCGTAAGGGACACATAGAGAGTACCTACTGGAGGAAGTTTGGTAAATGCACGGGCTGTGGAAGTGATCAACATAGGGCTAAGGATTGCCCTAAGTTCAGGAATGTACAGAGTCAGTCTGCAGGTCGAGGCCAGAGTAGCAATCAGCGAGCCCAGGCTTGGGCATACGCGTTGGATGAGGAGGATGTGTAACAACTCGAACCTATTAATTAACTTATATAGCCCAATAGCATTTTAAATTAAGCCCAACCATATGTTAGCCCATTTAGTTAGTTAACATAAATACCTATACATATATTTTATAACTAACAAGCCAAAACATAAGCAAAGAAAGAAGAAAAAATGAGCAGAAGCAGTAGCAAAATCGTGAGAGCTTAGGGCTTTGCTCTACTTTAAAATTCAGCCATTTAGCAAGGATTGAAGGTATCTTCTAGCTATTTTCTTCCATTTTCTAGCTATACAAGGTGAAGGAAATCATCTTCCATTGCATTTTAAGTGTTTTATTACAATGTATTCTAGTTGATTTAATAGAACTTGTGAATACTTGAGTTGTATAAGCATAAATTGTTGGTTAGATTGGAGTGTAGAGTAATCTTTGGCTTTGGTTCTCTTGTATAACTTCAAATTGTATGCTATGTTGCTAGCTCACAAAGACTTGAACCAAAGCTTTAGAATTGTAGATTTGGTGTTTGTTTAAACGCACAAGTGAATTCTATGGTATTGTGTGCAAGAAATGGAGCTTATTTACTTGGAAATAGACAAGAAAATATAGAAATGTGCTTGAATGTGTGTGTTCTGTTTCGGGTCAGTCCACTGCCCCTATCTTTCGAAGCTCTTTTGACCTAGTAAATGTGCTCTAAACTTAACAAAATTTATACAGGAGCTAGATTAGGCAGTTTAGAGAAAATGTGTATTTCTGGTGCTATAATTCTAACGTTTTGACTCTCCGATTTAGCCATTTCCGAAATGTGTCCTGAAATCGGTGCACAGGGGCTGTTTACGTAGTTCCACAGGAAATGTCGTAACTTGCTGATTTTAAACCGAAATTAAGCTCTGTTTGATTCTAAAATTATCTACACTCGAAGAGCTACGTTTATATGTATAAATAATATAATTTGGAAGTCAATAGCATAGGTAGTTGGTTTGGTGAAGTTAGAGATTATGTTAGGAAATAATGGCTAGTGTTTTAGTTAAAGATTGTTACCTTT
The DNA here is from genome assembly GCA_037974665.1 of Ehretia macrophylla. Lineage (NCBI taxonomy): Eukaryota > Viridiplantae > Streptophyta > Magnoliopsida > Boraginales > Ehretiaceae > Ehretia > Ehretia macrophylla. Next base: position 84,919,042 of record CM075764.1, read on the forward strand.
TAAGCTATCTACTTATTTCTATACTCTAAATGCATGCCATAAATGGTTATATTGCTAGCTTAGTGCTTATGGAGTGTAGAGAACAATCTTTCGTAGGCTTTATGTGTTGTTATGGTTGAAATCATTTTAATCAAAGCTTGTAGCTTAAGGTGCGAATTGTAGATCATATGCTTGATATAATGCTTGTGTGAAATGTTTTATGTTAGAATTAGACTTCATGGGAGTTATGAACCATGTAATGATAAAGGAGTTCATGAAATGTGGCATGCATCAATTTGACCATTTGTATTGCTTGGGGATTTTGAGATTTTAATTGTTGTTTAAGTTTAAAAATAGTGTTTAATAATCTTTTTAATGGTCTTTGATCTTTAGTATGTATCATGCGATAATTGGACAGTTAATTAATTAGTTAGCTAATTAAAGGTAAAGGTGGCTTGCAATGTGACACCCTGACCTGAGCATATAGGTCATTTTATTAATTTGAATATATTTGTATGCATTAATTGACATATTTCTTGATTTATGTGCATTTGATTCGTTTATGCGCACTTTTATCATTTTACGTGTACTTGTGTGTTTTAATTATCGTAGGAAATAATTATACCCTACTCAAATTAGCAACTAAACTAGTTAGAACCTAACTAAATGACAAATTAATAGATAAGTATTTAGTTAGGGGCAAGTTAGTCATTAGGTTTATATATCTTTTATTATACATACATACACTTACATATTATATACACACTCACACAAAACACAAACACATAAACACACACACCACACAAACGACACATACACACACACACACACACATACTAATACACGTTGAAAAACACACACACACAAGAAGAGAAGAAAATATAGGTAAAAACAAAAGGAAAAGAAAGAAGGAAAAAGAAGAGTTGAGCCTTGTTTTAGCTTCTCTTGCATCTCTAGCCACTTCTAAGGTGAGAGATTCATCTTTTGTGCATTATTATTCATATTTCTTTCTCCTATCAAAGTTATTGGGAAGTAGTTAAATGATTGATGAGCTTATAAATGCATGAGAAGATGAATTCTAACATGTATTGTGTTGTAGTATTTTTTGTATATTTGATAAATGTTGCAAGTAGTTTCATTGGTGTTGTTGCTTTGCTAGTTGATGATCATAGATGAAGACTAGATGTTTGATAAAAGACCTCAATGAAGTGTATAAGTGTTGTCTATGCTAAACCTAAGTGCAAAGTTAGCTAAAATGCAAGAAGACAACAAAGTGCAAATTCGGACAGTCCACTGCCCTTGTCTTTCGAAGCTCTTTTGACCTAGTAAACGTGGTCTAAATTTAACAAAAATTATATACCATCTAGATTAAGCAGTTTAGAGAAAATGTTGATTTCTAAAGATAAGGCTAATTCTAATGGTTTAACCCTCCAATTTAGCCATTTCCGAAATGTGTCTGGGAAAATTGCTGGTGCAGGGTAATTATGTACAGTCGTACGGAAATGGTTGTATCTTGAGGAATTTAGATCGAAATTGAGTTCTGTTTGGTTCTAAGATCATCTACACTCGAAGAGCTACATTTATAGATAAAGAACAGAGTCTTTGGAGGACAATAACATAGGTAACTGAACAAATAGTGTTAAGCATCTGCAAGAAATTGAAAGATGTTTTAGCTAGTTGATAATTAACATTAATGATTGTGATTGCTAGATAGTAGAATTATGGATTCTCAATGTGTAGATGTGTATATTGGAGTTAAATGATGTTTATAAGATATTCAATACGATTTATTAGGTGTTATGTTAACAATGTGGTATTTTGGTATTGATTGCTAGTTAAATGAGAATTCTAGTGTTGTGGTTGTTGTTGTGTTAGAAGTGGGAGATAATAGATATTGCATGTTTAATGTTTGAAAGAATGCTTGTAAGAAGATTGTGGGAGCTCAAGAAGAAATTAGCTAGCATGTATGTTCATAAATATACAAGATTGGAGTTTTAGTTGGCTCTCACTATGAATATTGAAATTTCAAGTAAATGAACTAACTACACTATGTGTACGTGTATGTGTGTTCAATTGTGGCTGTCCAGTTTTTTTTCAGCAAAAATGAGGCAATTTTGGGCTTAAAACTGTATTAATTGGAGAAGGATTAGATGTTGAATTATATACCGTTAGAAATCTTTATGAGTCTAGTTTCTAATGCTTTTTACGGTGTATCAATCGGAGTTTTCTAGAATAAGTTATGATCATTTTGGTGAGATGTGTCGGAACTGCCCAGTTATGCAAGAATCTGAATTGTGTTGTTATTTTGCTATGGTGATGTTATAATTCAGTTCTAATTGGATGTATTCGATCAAGACCTTATTGTGTAGTGTTCTTGTATGATTAGTAATGTAATGGGGCTCTTATAGTTATGTTGATTTCATGAATTATAATTGAAATCTAATTGTTAGTAAAGTTAATTTAAATTGAAAGCTATTTTATTCGACTGTGAATGAGAAATGCTAGTACAATTGTGATGGTCGCCACCTTTAAAGATAGGTAATGTTTCTATATATACTAAACAATTCAATTGCTAGAATTAGTTGTTGTTATCAATGTGCAACTAGTGATCACTTAGAAGGGTTAAGTAAGCTATGTGAAAGAATGTGTTTAATGCTCTTTGAATCTACATGTAAGGTTAATTGTAAGTTGATGGTTGTCTATTATATGTTAAATATAATTAACTTACGTTGATCCTACTAGTGATATGTTAGAATCTTAGCTTGAAGTATAGTTATTTTGCTAAAATGGTATGCTAGTTATTAAATAGTTGATAGATAACTTTTCTATTAGTTGATAAATGCATTTCTTTCCCTACATGCAAATGTTGAGCTATCTTCATGGGGATATTACTAACTATTGTAAGTAAAGTAGAATATGAATTAGAAGTTTATTAAAGTAGTAAAAGACTGGGCAGTACCATTGTGAATGAATGTGTCTTTTAAGCATTAAAGTAACTTAACCTTTATTATCTATAAATTCTTTGGAGGAATTTCTTTAGTTGAGTTAATAGCTAGTTTATTGTTATGTGGAGTGAACTAGTTTCTTGTACAAGTTATTAACTAAAGTAAAATGAGGAATAGTATGAGTAACTGTAGACTCATGTGTTGATTTTAGTTAAACTAAATTCTAGCTCGGGTTAAATCTAGTTATAGCATGTTGGTTGAATCATTCTCCTTTAAGTTGTTGAGCTATCTTCTTAATTAACTTGTAGAATATTAAAAGTATGGAGTATATGAGTTAAATATTCTAATTACTGTAACTTATAAGTTGATTGTATTGTATCCAAAAGCTTCAACTACGACCTTGTCTAGCTTCTTTAATGGTGACTTCTAGTTGAAATCTCTCTTATTCTACATGGATTACTAACATTTCAGTAGAATACTTGTTAGGGTAACTTAGTGAATATTGTACTAATTAAACCTCAGTTGAAACTGGAGTATAATTATGCATAGCCTACTAATTGTAATGTTCCTATATTCCGTGAGTTACTAGCTAAAAGTAAAATGCTAGATAAGTTAGGTACATAATCATGTATTAATTGAGCTCTATTGATTCTAGTTAGTTATATGAATATTCGAATGGAATTACTATAGTTAATTGATAAAGTGTTATTCTTGTGTGAATAGACTAGGGTTGCACATTTGAGTTAAGTCAAATAGGTTGGAGTAAACCTCAGCTATTCTCTTGCATACTTGGCTTAATTCCAGGTGAGGGAGTCTTCATCTCTTTTGTGCATCTTAACTTATTTTATTGCTTCTAGATTGTATGACTTAGTTTAATGGATAAGGTTTATATGCACTATATACTTGTTGTCTTATGATTTCTCGTGTTTACTTGTGATATTCGTGATATTTCGTGAATTCTCGAATTCGTGTTTCGGGGTTGTGCAACCTTTTCGGGCGTGGTAGTGTCGAGTAACACGGGCGGCATCAGGTTTGCCGTGCTATCTCGGCTACCATGGTTTCCCAGTCCCTTTCTCGCTAAGGCATACTCCCCTACCCCAGAGGTGTGGTTCACCTCGTTGAGGCATATGGACCTACCTTGGGAGATATAGGTCGTAGGATCGGGGTACATCCGGAGTACCCCATTTAGAGGAATAAGGGGTTTGCCAGCATTTGCTCGAATATCATTGTTCGTGGTTCGAGATTGAAGACAAGAAGATGAACCGTATCCTTTTAAAATGTGTTTGAATATTTATTCAATTAGATTGTCCTATTGTATTAATTATGTTATTGTCTTGTTGCATCTCACGAAAGCACACCTCGGTTTACTGCATCACCTCTCTCACTGAGTAACTTTGGTTACTCATTCCTCATTTTAACATGTTTCAGGTACAGCTAGAACAACTATCTTGAGTGCCGTGTTGTTGGTTGCTTATCATGATGAGGTTGGAAGCTGTTTGTGAAGATGGGACTTAATGTGTTTATGTTCTATTTTGAGACCCTTGAAGTCTTGTATGTATTTTTGTGGTTTGTTGGATTGTAAACTAAACTAAGGACTTATGTGATTTGATAGAGTAGCTAGCATGTATTAGCTAAAAATAGACTTTATTGTCTTTTGATTGCATGCTTGTGTGACAAGTAGGTGGACTTATCATATAAGTAAAGCTTGTGAGTATAGTTAGAGTGGTATGATCAGCTATCCTGTAACCTAGAATTTCAAAGGTTGTGTCATTGTATGATCGTGTGTTTATGTTTTTGTCTAAGGCTCGGATGGCGTTGAGACTAGGAAAGCTTGGATAGTTAAAGTTGGGGTGTTGTTATGGGGTTATACTTGTTATGTGTAGGTTTTTGATTAGTCCTATAAATAGGGGAAACTCTGTCCGTTTTCCCTAAAAAATTTGTGCTCGGGTTTGAATTTGGTTGAGTATAGCATGTTTATTAGAATTCCCGATCTCGTGAGGGGTCGGGGCGTTACATGCAAGATTACTTGTTTAGATTATTCCTGTATCTTATTATATTGCCAAACTGTTTATATAGTGTGAACTTTATTGTATTGGCTAGGAATAACATCTATGAGACTTCTTGTGATAAGTATGTGTTCTACTACATGCTAGGGTTTAATTCATTAAGATAGTCCAAAGTGTTTGAGAATAGATTGACGCTAGTGCTTTCACTCATTTGGCTATCGAGAGGTGAGGGACTTGCATTATATTTGTCACGCCTCAACTCGACCCCACTTACGATTAGTCAGGACGCAACAGAATTTCAGCAATATAACGTCTGTAACATGGACAACAGGGCTCTAAACCAACCCTTTATAACATCACACAACAAACTACAACCTCAACAACAACTCCAACAACCATTCTATTCACATACAACACATTCAAACCATTCATTACACAACCATACGACATTCCAACCATAAGTCATATGCCTCTGTTTCAACAACATACCACAAGTTGTACTATACATATGCATAATAAATATAAAACTAGTCTAGCAACCTATTCATATTCCAAAAGTAAGACAACTAAACTAGCATTATACTTTTCACTATCTTTATATCATCTTTTACATTACATACTTCAAAGCTTAAACGGTACAACAAACTACATAGTACAAAGCAATATAAAAACACTCCAGCAAGACATCAAGGACAAGACTCTTGTACGTTTGACTCATCCACATAGTGCTCGTACTCAATTTTATGAGGCACGTACCCTAACTCTGGCTCAGTAACACCTGAAAGTCAACAAAGAGGATGAGCTTATACAATACAAAGCTCAGCGAGGGTTCGAAAGATATTTTGAAAACATTTACTTTACCACTTGGGAAATCATCATATGAACAATAACATACAATAATCTTCATTAACATCAACATTTCAATTCAAGCAACATGAATAACCGTTCAATTGAGAAAGGATACACTAGCTGATGTAGCTCCATACACCATCACGAACTCAACCAACCCTATACGCCTATTGATACATTCCAGAGGTACCTCATCTAGCCCCTCCCTCCATGGTATCTCTGCCCATACGAGTTGGGGGTAGTACATGATAGTCATACCATTATCAACCCGACAGCCCGATGCTGCCCGAGAGATGGCACATATTATCATGACTCATGACAATAATAATAAACATTTCATATTATGAGAAGACAACAAAGTAGATTATCCTCCAGAACAACAACAATCATCAATCAGTTATCAATACCTCAATCAACATAAAATCAATTAAACAACTAAGACAACTAAGTTAGATGACAAAGTAGGCCACCCAACTTATCACACATTTCAAGATGCCTTCAATCCCGACCATACTAAACAACAATACAAGAAACAACTACACAAACACTAACAAAAAACTAAATAAAACATTTAAGCATTTTAAAGAAAAACTACACAAACTTGTAAAATTCATAACTTACAATCTACTAATCAAACAAACCCCAAACTACTTACAATCACTCGACCATTAATGCAAGTACATTAGCCCCCTCTTAAACCAACCAAAAGCCATCTAAAACAAGACCAACAAGTCCAAAAATGGCAATGCACCATGGCTGGAATTTTGACTTTTTTATGGCTATCAAATTGAAAATTTGGCATTACAACATTACTACACAATAAATAACGAGTCTATAGAAGCAACTGCAACTCGATTTCAATTACAACAACTACAATTATTCAAGAAATGAGCTAAATTATCAATTAAATACCCAAAAAATAAAAATACATGTTACGACTGTTAAAATTTGCTATAAACTCACGAAGTTAGTCTACAACTCCTAACTAGCAATAATCTAAAGACAATTTAACAAAACAACAACTAAATATTCAATATTAAAAATTTGACATAAGCTTTAAAATTATAATCTAGTTTTTCCCTCACCTTTGATCCCAAGCAATGTTAGAAATGTGTATAATAGGTGTCCAACAAGCAATTTCAAGCTTTGAATGAAGTTGTTTGGCCTTAAATTGCAAATTCTATTAGAAAATTAAGCTTGAAAACCTAAGAAATTATTTTCCTTCTTCTCCTAAGCTCTCACGGCTGCAATGTGTGCGTGTTTGTGGTGTTTTGCTTTGTTTTAATTTGTGTAGTAATCTTATAGGCAAAGTCAAAGCAAGATACAAAAGTCAAAGTTGGCAATTTAGTTATTTTAGTTGAGTTTTTGCCAAAAATAGTCATATAAATACTATCTAACTTAAATACTACATTTAGTAGACTATTTTTAGTTGACAACATTTATATGTAGGCATTTAATTACATACAATTAAATAAAATGCTTATTTTTGTAAAAGAATATGAAAAGTCATATTATTTATTTTCAAATGTCTTTTGAAAGCACAATTAATCTAAAATCATTTAATATCACATATAAATACATTTATATTAATATATACTAAGTTAACGAAAGTCAACGCATGAATAAGGTTTAGCAGAAATCACTATTTGGCTCAAAAACGCTACTTTTCACCCGAAAAGTCTATTTAAATTCGTATTTCGTTTCAGAATCAATTTTTATCAAACACGGGTCTATTAATAACAAAGGACTAGGTTTTCAAACATTTAGAAGACCAGTTTCAAAATTCTAGCGGACGTGTCTTCAAATACTATTCTCAAAAACCAACGATAAAATTTTCAATGCAAATTTCTATGAAAATTTCATGAATACTCACTTATCATGTAATAGAAGTAATAATCACATAATTATCACATTTTAATTCAAATAACATATAAACAGGTCAAAACACGTAATTGCAAATAAGAGCAAATTTGGGGTCTCACAATATTTGCATTTCTCATTTTGGCTATGCTTGTGTAACGTATTGGTAGTTGATATATGGTGTTCCCACTTATATGAAATGTCATTGCTAATGTATATCTTATTTATTATGCTAATGTCTTTGTGTATTACTTGGAACTTAAAGAATGTTGCATATGTGATCGCTTGACTTATATGTTATTGCCTATTGATTGTAGTTCATGTGCGGGGCCAACCTACTTTGTTGTCCCTCATTTATGTGCTTATCAGTTTTTTTTTTTTTTATCATTGTTTTCTGTGGTTTTGTTTTGATGGCTGCACAACCTAGCGTCGCACGGATGTGATGAGCCTCTCTGGGCGATGATGTGATTGTGTTTGCAATACTCAAATCTTGGTATTTGTACTATATTTGCATCTTAACTTTCGAATAATTGCAACACTTTGATACCTTTGATGCAATGTAGGAAAATATCAAAAAGTGAAAATTCATACCTGAAACGATCCAAATTGCAAGTCAAAAAGTGAAAAACGGTGAAACACGAGAACCGGTAGAAGAATGGAGTCCTTAGAGACGGAATTTGGCCGAAATTAGCGCGTAATCAGACTCGAAACGCTGAACAAAGCCCAAAAATGCCTCGATCAATGCTCGATCAAAAGTCAAAATTTCAGCCTAAAAAGTCATCAAAAGGGCACTCCAGTGTGCCCTCCTGGCGCTCCAGTGCGCCTTCCTAGCACTCTAGTGCCCTATGCAAGAAAATTCGACCACCTTCTCGAAGAAAACACGTGGCAAAAATCAACGATGGAGCAGAAGGGCGCTCGAGCATGACTTTTGGGCACTCGAGTGCCCGTCCATGTGGCGCGCTCTTATTCGGCGTAGCAGAGGCACGCTCGAGTGGGCCTATCAGGCGCTTGGGCGCCTCTCCAATTTTCTGTCTATTAATTATATTTTAATTAAATCCTTAATTAGTTTTATTTATTTTTAATTTTAGTTTAGTTAATTAGTTAGTTTAAATTAGTAGAATACGGAGAAAGTCCCATCTAAGTAGTTCTTATTCGGGAAAATTTAGCCCGAATAGCTACTTTTAGGGAGAATTCCGACCCAAGTAGTTATTATTTAGGGGAAGTTTTGCCCGAATAGCTTTTAATAGAAAAGCTCTTATTCGGGGAAAATTCATCCCTAGTAGCTCTTATTCGAGAGAAATTAGTTCCGCCCGAATAGCTATTTTGTGTCAGACCTCTGCTCAAATTTCGTGAATCAGAAATACGCGTTCGTCAATATGGGGGAGCATTATTCTTGACTCTCTTTTATTTACATAACTCGTATTCATTTATGTCTGAGTAGATCGATATCTAGGGGTGAATATTGTAAATGACAGTATTTTAATATATGGTCTCGGATTCAGTTTATTCAATTCAAATGGTAATATATGGCTTGCTTTAATTTAGTATTTTATACGTAATGCTTTTAAGTAGATGTTATGATTGTTTTACTTACATTTCATAATATTATACTTGTAGTTAATATTGTAATTGCATTACTTTTGTGCCATATAATTGTTTTAATCATGAAACTATAGGTTGTACCATAGATTCCATGAAACTATAGGTTGTACCATAGTTTCTACCTGTAAAGTTAATTCCTTAGTTTACTTTGCCTTGTTGTACTTAGTTAAAATAAACTAAGTAGATTAACTAGGTCTATAGCTTTTAGCTTAACTAGGTGTATGCTTGTAGCTTTAGCCCTTGAAGAATTAGATAGACTGGATGCCGAGCCTACATTAATTACCTCATTTATATTTTCAACCCCTAGATCACTACCCCTCGTATCCGATTAATACTTAGTTTAACTTAGATAATTTAGTTAGTTGTAGTTTAATTTACATTTTCGCACGTTACTCAACTCCAATTGTGAACCTGTCACTTAAGCATTTTAAACACTTTCACACTACTTCACTAACTTAACTAACGAGCTTCCCTGTGGAATTCAACTTCGTGCTCAAAGCACACTACACTACGAAGATCCGTGCACTTGTGGGTATTTTATCTTGCCTTATTTTACACACTTTTCACACGCCAATAGAGTTGCACCAAGTTTTTGACGACGTTGCCGGGGAGGCACAGTATAGTTTAGTTATTGATAAAAAGTAATTGTGAATTTTTTTTAAGTGTTGTAATTACTGTCTATATTGTTTATACTTGTTTTAAACTATTTTATTGTATTATTGCATGTCTATATTTTTTTCATTTTGTATTGAAGTTTATAACTGTTTTATGCTTTTATAAATATAGTTTGTAAAGATACTTAGCATATTTTCTTATAGTTTCTTACTGCACTTATATATATATATATATATATATATATATATATATATATATATATTACTTTTTGTATGTACGAGCGTTGTTCCTTGGATCTGGAACTCGTCCTGTATAATCCCGAGCCCCAGAGAACTCCGCGAAGGAGAGTCCCAGTTCCAATGGCGGAACAAGAAAGAAATGTTTAAAACATATTGCCTTTTCCTGTAGCTCAGCCTGTTAATCAACCCGTGAACCAACCGATGAATTTACGTCAACATTTCTTACCGGGCGATTTTGAACCTGAATTTGCCACAGCCCTACCAGCTCTTGGCAATATAAATTTCGAGCTCAAGACAGGGACTATTTCAATGTTTCCTTCCCTCTATGGAAAAAGCAATAAAAATCCTCACGCTCACATCGTACAATTTATTTAAGCATGCACTACGCTTCACATTCCTAATATGAGCCATAAAAATATCCTCATGCGTCTGTTTACCTTTTCATTGAAAGATAAAGCCAAACAGTGGCTAAATCATTTAGACACAAGAGTGATCACTTCCTTGGGAGAACTTATTCGGTAATTTTTTACATAGGTTCTTCCCAATGGCTAAGACTACTACTCTGCGAACAGACATCATGACATTCGCATAGTCAGACTTGGAGCCGTTTCATGAATCGTGGAAAAAGTTTAACAATCTTAAGAATCAGTGTCCTCACCATGGGTTTGAACGTCCTGAACTCTTGCATTATTTCTTCAAAGGCCTTACCCCCTCATAATAAAATGATAGTTAATGCAATGAGCAATGGAGGTTTTTATAACCTCACAACAGACGAAGCTTGGAGTAGAATAGAAAATATTGTTGAACACTCTCTCTAGAACACTGCTAATGACAGAGAGAGTAAGAGCACCCATAATCCCCAAAAGAGGGCATTGTTCGAAGTCAACTCTAACTCCAATTCCTATTTGACTGATAAATAGATGCCCTAGCACTGCAATTAGAAAAATTTATCTCTCTAGGGTCTTCTTCTTCACAAGCTCCTCAGATCACTGAAGTTTGTACCGTCTGTTCTGCAGTAGATCACTCTACTCTGGACTGTCCAATCGATTCACAATTTCCTGAGTTCATGCAAGAACAAGTCTATGCCACTCAAGGATATACAAGGAATTATGATCTTTATTCCAACACGTATAATCCTGGCTGGCGAATCCCGCATTTTTATGGCAACAAAAGAATCAAGAGCTTCAGTTTCCTCAAGAAAACTATCAAAAACAACAAGGAAACTTTGAGCCTCGTTTCCCTCAACAGCCATATCAAAGGCCACAAAACTCTAACCCTCCTGGTTTTTACCAAGTTAAGAAAGAACCGTTCCAAACACAATGGAACAATTTTCCTGTTCTTCCTCCTGCACAGTCATCATCTGATGACAAGTTTGATAAACTTTTACAATTGGTCCAAGTTTAGCAATAGTCTGTTGCTAAACTTGAAGGATAAATTAGGCTGCTGGCCCAAAATATAAACAGGAGAGATGAACGTAAACTCCTGTCTCAGACCGTGGAAAATCCATGAGGACAATGTAGTAATGTCCAATCTAAGACCGCCCAAGAATAGGCTAAGGCCGTAACTACCCTTAGGAGTGAGAAAGTGATTGACAAGGAGGTTAGAAAGAAGGTTAGGGATGTTCCTGAAAAAATTGAGGAAATTGAGGAATCGGAGATAGAGGTTTTAGGCAACGATGTCCAAGACTCCTGTAGGAATGAAAACCTAGTGGTTGAGTCAACAGTTGAAGCCTCCTCTCGAGCACCTTTCCCAATAGCTCTGTCACGGCCAAAACCAAATAATGATCCTGAGCAGCTTAAGGTCTTAGAGCATTTGAAAGACATTAAGATCAATTTGCCAATAGTTGATGTAATAAAACAGATTCCAGCTTATGCCAAATTTTTAAAAGATCTGTGTGTGAAAAAGAGACGGACCAACTCCTTTCCTAAGAAGGTTCGTCTTACTAAAAAGGTTAGTAATATCTGCACTAGAAGGCTGCCTCATAAGTGTAGTGACCCATGAGCTTTCACCATTCCATGTTTCATCAATGACCAAAGTGTAGAAAGCGCCTTACTAGACTTAGGATCTAGTGTTAACCTAATTCCTCACACAGTTTACAAAAGGCTAGATCTTAGAGTGTTAACATCGACAAATGTAACCTTCCAATAAGCAGATAGATTTGAGCAAAGACCTTGAGGTGTTGTAGAGGATGTCATTGTTAGAGTAGGAGAATTCTTGTTCCCAGTAGATTTTATTGTGTTAGATATGGACTTAGGCCCTGATAACAAAAATACCACTCTCATCTTATTAGGCAGACCATTCCTAGCAATAGTTGATGTTGTTATTTACTGTAGGATGGGAATGATTGAACTAATACTTGGGAACATGAGAATGAAGCTAAGGGTTGCTGATGAAGCCAACAAGTTGAACCAAGATGAGAAAAAAGAATGCTTCCATCTTGATACCACTGACTCTTGCATAGATGAGTTTGCCCAGTCGATTCTAACTCCTGATGAAGAAATAGCAGAGTTAGAACGACTCTTGTATGAATACAACATTTTACCTGAAATGGTTGCCTCTGCTTCCATTATTGCTGATTGAGATAAGATCGATCAAGTAACAAATCATTTACCTGAAGTCCCTGATTGTCCCACAATTGAGTCTCCACCAGCTTTGGAACTCAAAACCTTGCCCCAAGATCTTGAGTATGCATACTTAGGACCTGATAAGACCCTGCCAGTCACTATAGCCTTGGACTTGACTCCCGAGCATAAAGACAGATTATTAAAGGTCCTAAGCATGCATAAACAAGCGATAGATTGGACAATTTCTGACTTGAAATGAATTGATCCCTCTATGTGTATGCACAAAATTTATCTCGAGGAAGGAGTTACTCTTTCTCAAGAATTTTAGAGAAGACTAAACCCAAAAATGGGTGATGTCATCCACAAGGAGATCATTAAGTTACTTGATGCGAGTATTATATACCCGATTTCTGATAGTCCATGGGTAAGTTCGGTACAAGTGGTACCGAATAAATCTGAGATTACTGTGGTCCTGAATGACAAAGGGGAGCTAATTTCTACACGCACCACAACAAGGTGGCGTGTATACATTGACTATAGAAAGCTTAATTCCAAAACAAGGAAAGATCACTTCCCTTTACCCTTCCTTAACCAAGTCCTAGATAGAGTAGCCGGACGAGGCTACTACTACTTTTTGGATGGGTATTCGGGATATAACCAAATTCCAGTCTTTCCTGAAGATCAGGAAAAGACTACTTTCACATGTCCCTATGGGACCTTTGCCTTTGATGTATGTATTTCAGTCTTTGCAATGCACATGCGACATTTCAAAGATGTGTGATGGCCCTGTTCTCGGATATGATCAAAAAGTTCCTTGAAGTCTTCATGGATGACTTCTCAGTATTTGGAACTACCTTCGATGAATGCCTCATACACATTTCTCTAGTACTAGACCGATGCGTTGAAACAAACTTGGTTCTAAGTTGGGAAAAGAGCCACTTCATGGTTAGACAAGGTATAGTTCTGGGTCATGTTATTACACAGGAAGGAATTCATGTGGACCCAGCCAAAGTTGAGCTAATAGAAAAGCTGCCTGCACCCTAGACGGTGTGTGATATCCGATCATTCCTTGGTCACGCCGGTTTCTATCGGCGTTTCATCAAGGATTTCAGCCAAATAGCCCGACCTCTCTCTAGTCTTCTAACACACAATACTGAGTTCAAATTTGATGACAAGTGCTTAGAATCTTTTGAGAAACTCAAATCCTTGTTATTCTCTGCTCATATCATCCAACCTCCTTACCACAGTATCCCATTTAAGATAATATACGATGCATCAGACTATGCAGTGGGAGCTGTATTAGGACAGCGTAGGGATAAGCTATCTACTGTGATATATTATGTCAGCAAAACCTTGGACGATGCACAAAAGAACTACACAACCACTAAAAAAGAATTGATGGCCGTAGTTTTATCTTTGGACAAATTTAGATCTTACATCTTAGGATCCAAAGTAATAGTCTACACGGACCATGCTGTTTTGCGGTATTTACTAACCAAAAAGGATTCAAAGCCCCGTCTAATCCGTTAGTTATTATTCTTATAAGAGTTCGACCTTGAGATGAAGGACAAGAAAGGAAGCGAAAACTTTGTTGCCGATTATCTATCACATTTGGTACGTGATTCTCCTATTGACTTTCTGCCTTTCAGAGATACGTTCCTTGATGAGCAACTTTTTGCCATCTCATATAAGACCCTGCGGTATGCCCATTATGTCAACTATTTGGCTGCCCAAGAGTTTCCAACTCATTGGGGGTAAACGAGAAAGTGAACGATTCATGGCACAAGTCAAGTACTTTATTTGGGAAGATCCCTATCTTTTCAATATATGTGTCGATCAGGTCATTAGGAGATATATTCCTGAGGAGGTGACTAACAACATACTCCAATTTTGCCATTCTGAAACATGTGGTGAACTTTTCAGAGGAAAAAGAACAGCTGCCAAAGTGCTTCAATGTGGGTTCTTCTGGCTCACTCTTTTCAAAGATGCCTGACAAGTTTATAAAAATTGCCCACAATGTCAACAAGCTGGCTCTATCTCGAGAAGGGACATGATGCCCCTTACACCCATCCTCATATGTGAAATATTCAATGTGTGGGGTATAGACTTCATGGGTCCCTTTCCTCCTTTCTCAGGTTATACTTACATTCTTGTTGGTGTGGACTATGTGTCCAAGTAGGTAAAAGCGGTGGCAACCCGAACCAATGACCATAAAGTCAAGGTCGAGTTCTCGATTCGGGGTACCATGAATGCTTCTAAGTGATGGTGGACAGCACTTCCATCACAGGACACTAGAAGCCCTATTAAGAAAATATTCAGTCCACCACAAGATAGTGACGCTGTACCATCCACAAACAAGTGGTCAAGTGGAAGTGTCGAATAGGGAAATCAAGTAAATTCTTCAAAAAATGGTTAGGCCCGATCGAAAAGATTGGTCCAGTCGTCTGTATGACGCATTGTGGGCCTACCGTACTGCTTTCAAAACTCCCATCGGCATGTCCCCATATAGATTGGTATACGGTAAAGCTTGCAACCTTCCTATTGAACTAGAGCATAAAGCCTATTAGGCTATAAAGGCCCTGAACTTTGACTTGCAACAGGCGGGTGAAGGTAAAAAATTGGCGTTGAGTGAACTGGAAGAGCTTCATTTTGAAGCTTATGAGAATGTCAAACTCTACAAAGAGAGAATAAAGAGAATTCATGATAGATCTATTCTAAGAAAAACCTTTCATCCTTCTGATACCGTTTGGTTGTTTAACTCCAAACTGAAGTTCTTCCAGGGCAAATTGATAACAAAGTGGGATGGTCCTTTTGTAGTGCTTGAAGCATATTCTTCTAGAACTATCAAGATTAAGCACCTTGAAGATGGGCGTATCTTCACAGTCAATGGGCAATGATTGAAGCATGCATTCAATCCTAAGGTAGTCCCTAATGAAGTTGAATCTATTGAACTTCGGGACCCTGAATACCTTCCATAAAATGAAATCTGCCTAGCTGATGGCATTAAACTTAGTACAACCTTCTGGCTGAAGACGATAAACTTAGCGCTATTAGGCGGCAACCTAGTACTCTTTTGTGTTAATATTTACTTAAATTATGTTGTTACATGTACTCTGTGAATCTTTCTCCAACTTTAGGTAGTTTGGGTTTCAACCCTGAGGAAAATTCATAGAGGTACCAGTGTCTTTATACTAGTAGTCATTATACATTTCTGTGTGCAGTTGGCTTAATTGTGCAACTCTGTCTTATAGTGTGAGCTACTCCTCCAGCTTAATGTGGTTTGGGTCTGTTGCATATTACTTGATAAGGTAGTTAAGAGTGTGAACATACACTAGACGTAACGTCTTTGAAGTAAAACCCCATTGTAATAAACCTTGACCTTGTGGAACTGGCTTTGGCCTTAAGTGGCCGAAGGAAAGCACTAGATGTCGTGAGCACAGAAACATACTTTTACCGTTGAATAAATTTTTGGTATAAATATGTTATAAATCTCTAAGCACCACTATCCTAGACATTGTTATTTGGGATATGTGCTATAATGTAAGGTTTTAAGCCTGGATATCTCAGGTGATTAAGGCACGTAAGGGTCCCTTTAAAACCTGGCAACCTCAGTCATAATGGCGGGGGATTGTTGGCCTTAAAGCCCGCTACATGGGATATTCAGAAAGCAAATGAAACTGAACACTATATAGAGATATTGTAAGTTGTACTCTTATATTTTTGGCAAATGTAAAAAGGGTTAAGGCATAATCAAGAGTTTGATTACAAATAAGGCAAGAATATCAAAGTCCAATCTGTTTGCAAAGTCTTGAAAGTTGGGAATTGTTTGAACTTAATCTACTTAGTTTACTTCTAAATATGTACTCCGAAGCAATCAATAGTCTATTTCCAATAAGAGTACCTATTTGAGAAAACTATGTAAAGGTTCTCTTATTATGTTTATCATTAACTGCTGAATAGGTTTAAGATAGTAGATTGCATTTCTCATGTTTCATATTTGAAAAATGTTTGACAAAACGATAGGATAGATTATTTCATTTGTTTTTTACTTGTAAAAATTTCTGCAAATTTCACTTTCACATCTGTTTTTAAGATAGTCTTACTTGAGGGCAAGCAAGGTTTAGGTTTGGGGATGTTGATGTGACTGTATTTGTACTATATTTGTATCTTAACTTTGAAATAATTGCAACACTTTGATACTTTCGATACAAAGTAGAAAAATATCAAAAAGTGAAAATTTAGACCCGAAACGATCCAAATTGCAAGTCAAGAAGTGAAAAATGGGGAAACACGAGAACCGGTGGAAGAATGGAGTTCTTAGAGATGGAATTTCACTGAAATTAACACGTAATCAGACTCGGAATGCTGAAAATAGTCCAAAAATGCCTCGATCAATGCTCGGTCAAAACTCGGTCAAAAATCAAAATTTCAGCCCAAAAAGTCAACAAAAGGGCGCTCGAGTGAACCCACCTGGCGCTCAAGCCCCCTACAAGAAAATTCTACCACCTTCTTGAAGAAAACACATGGCAAAAAATCAACGATGGAGCAGAAGGGCGCTCGAGCGCGCCTTTTGGGCGTTCGAGATCCCGTCCACGTGGCGCACTCATATTCGGCACAGTGGAAGCGCATTCTATCAGGCGCCTGAGTGTGCCTCTGATTTTCTGTCTATAAATAGTCCCCCTCCCCCATCTGAAATTTATAATATTTTGGATTAAATTATATTTTAATTAAATCTTTAATTAGTTTTAATTTTAGTTTAGTTAATTAGTTAGTTTAAATTAGTAGGATATGGGGGAAGTCCCACATAGGTAGCTCTTATTCGGGGAAATTACCCAAGTAGTTGTTATTCGGGGAAAGTTCTACCCGAATAGCTTTTAATAGAAAAGCTCTTATTCGGGAAAAATTCATCCCTAGTATCTCTTATTCGGGGAAAAGTAGTCCCGCACGAATACCTATTGTGCGTCGGACCTCTGCTCAAATTTTGGGAATCTTTCTTGACTCTCATTTATTTACATAACTCGTATTCATTTATTTCTAAGTAGATTGAAATCTAGGGGTGAATATTATAAATGATAATGTTTTAATATATGGTCTCGGATTCAGTTTATTCAATTCAAATTGCAATATATGCCTTGCTTTAATTCAGTATTTCATACGTAATGCTTTTAAGTAGACGTTGTGATTGTTTTACTTACGTTTCATAATATTATACTTGTAGTTAATATTATGATTGCGTTACTTTCGTGCCATATAATTGTTTTAATCATGAATCTATAGGTTGTTCCATAGATTCCATAAAACTATAGGTTGTACCATAGTTTCTACTTGTAAAGTTAATTCCTTAGTTTACTTTGACTTGTTGTACTTGGTTAAAATGAACTAAGTAGATTGACTAGGTTTGTAGCATTTAGCTTAACCGAGTATATGCTTGTAGCTTAAGCCCTTGCAGAATTAGAAAGATTAGATGCCGAGCCTACACTACCCCTCGTATCCCACTAATACTTAGTTTAACTTAGATAATTTAGTTAGTTGTAGTTTAATTTACATTTTCGTACGTTACTCAACTCCAATTGTGAACTGGTCACGTAAGCATTTTAAACACTTTCACACTACTTCATTAACTTAACTAACAAGCTTCCCTGTAGAATTTGACTTCGCACTCAAAGCATATTACACTACGAAGATCCGTGCACTTGCGGGTATTTTAACTTGGTTTATTTTACACACTTTTCATACACCCACTGGGTTACATCAAGCGGCATCAGGCTTGCCAGAGTTGGATTGCTCTAGCTCCGTAGCTTTTCCCTCATTCGCTTGGTCCAGAGATTGATAGGGGATGTTGGGTCATAGATTGGGTACATTCGGAGTACCCTTTGGTAATTGTTATACTGGCATATTGAGATCGTGGTTCGTGGTTCGTGGTCTGTGGTTCGTGATTCAAGAAATGGAGTGATAAGGGTTATCGACCGTATCCTTTCAGTGTGTGATATTTATTCGTTTAATTACTTCTTTTTATGTATAGTTGTTGTTCTGGTGTTATCTGTTGCATTCCGCGAAGGGTTTCCAAAACTCCCCGAATACTTGTTCCATCCCTCATTGAGTATACATGTATTGTATGCTCACCCTTTTTTCTAATCATCTCAGGTTCGTGTCCTTCAGAGATTTAGAAGAAGAAGTTCAATTTGGTCAATTACCTTGACTTGTTGCTTATCGTGCTTGGATGGCTTGTGTGAAGAATGTGATGTTGTCATGTATATGTTCTATTCTGAGACGTTTTGGTCTTGTATGTAATTGTTTATTATCTTGGAGGATTGTAATAAATAGTTTAATGTTTGTATGATGTGATAATTGTAATAATATGTAATAAGTTAAAGTTTTACTTTATTGCCTAGTAGGTTGCATGCTTGCATGATTGGAATGGTTGGCAGACTTAATTCATAAGAAAGATAGTTAAAGAATATTATAGTGGTATGATAAGTGAAATTATAAACATAGACTTCCAATAGTTAATGAGTGCATGCTTATATGTCTTTAATGTCATGGACTAAGGCTCAGATGGCCTTAGTGTTGGGAAAGTTGCGTGGTTGGAGTTTGGAGTTGTTGAGAATGTTGTACTGTATGGTTTGTGGCTTTATCTTTTGTTTTCACGTAACCGGTTAGGCCTAAAAATAGGAAAAACTCTGTCCGTTTTTCCTTGTTTTTCATGACCTCGGGTATTGGATTAAGGCTCTGGTCTCGTGAGGGATCAGGGTGTTACAAGAGGTGCCTAAGGCAACTGTCGTGGTAGAAGGTACCTTCATAATCCTTGATCAGTTAGTTAAAGTATTGATTGATCCTGGTGCTACTCATTCCTTTATTACTATTCCTTGTGTGCAACATGTTAAATTGCTAGTTGAGAAACTTCCATATCAATTAGAAGTTTTCACACCTTTGGGTAGTAAGTTTATTACCGAGTCAGTTTGTAAAGACTGTAAGATTCGGATTAGGGATCAGGAGTTTCCGGCTGATCTAGTCTTGTTACCTATTCAAGGCTACAAGGTTATTTTCGAAATGAATTGGTTATCTAAGTATCAGGCTCGAGTAAATTGTCTGACCAAAGTGTTGGGTGCAACATGTTAAATTTCTAGTTGAGAAACTTCCATATCAATTAGAAGTTTTCACACCTTTGGGTAGTAAGTTTATTACCGAGTCAGTTTGTAAAGACTGTAAGATTCGGATTAGGGATCAGGAGTTTTCGGCTGATCTAGTCTTGTTACCTATTCAAGGCTACGAGGTTATTTTGGGAATGAATTGGTTATCTAAGTATCAGGCTCGAGTAAATTGTCTGACCAAAGTGATTAAGTTCTAGAAACCGGGTTATCCAGTGGTAAGGGTAACGGGAAACCGTGACTCCTCAAGGAATCTTCTTATTTCTTCAATAAAATCTATGAAACTTGTAAAGAAGGGTTGTGATGAATTTCTTGCTTATCTAATTAACAAACCTTCTGATAAGTTGAAGTTAGAGGAGGTTCCAATTATTCAAGAGTATCCTAATGTCTTTCACGAGGAATTTCCAGGGGTACCACCGGAGAAAGATGTGGATTTTGTGATCAATGTGCTACCAGGGACTCAACCAGTATCTAAAGCACCATATCAGATGGCTCTTGTCGAGCTCCTGGAGTTGAAGGTTCAGTTACAAGAGTTGTTGAACAAGGGGTTTATTCAGCCAAGTACATCGTCGTGGGGAGCACCTGTGTTGTTTGTGAAAAAAAAAAAGATGGCATTTTGCGGCTTTGTATTGATTACCAAGGTTTGAACCAAGTGACTATCAAGAATAAATATCCATTGCCACTTATTGATGAACTATTTGATCAGAGTCAGGGGGCAAAGATCTATTCCTAGTTTCATCTGAGATAAGGTTACTATCAACTTCGCATTAGCAAGGATGATGTGATGAAGTCTGCTTGCCAAACACGGTATGGCCATTATGAGTTTATGGTTTTGCCTTTTGGTTTAACTAATGCACCTGCAACTTTCATGGATCTTATGCACCGGGTGTTCCAACCGTACTTGGATCAGTTTGTGGTGATCTTTATAGATGACATCTTAGTGTATTCAAAGACTGAGGCCGAGCATGAACAACATCTCCGTCTTGTTCTGCAGAAGCTTCAAGAACATCAATTGTATGCCAAATTCAGTAAGTGTGAGTTTTGGCTTCAACAGGTGTCTTTTCTGGATCATATCATTTCTCAGCAGGGTATCATGGTGGATCCTGCTAAGGTTGAGGTTGTTTCATCCTGGAAGAGGCCGGAGAATGTAATAGAGGTTCGTAGCTTTCTCGGTTTTGTAGGTTATTACCGCAGGTTAGTGAAAGATTTTTCAAAGGTTGCAGGACCTCTCACGAAGCTAACCCAGAAGAGTACTAGTTTCGATTGGAATAGAAATTGTGAGGACAGTTTCCAGGGATTGAAGAAGAGTTTGACTTCAGCCCCAATTCTTGCCTTACCAGAAGGGAATCAAAACTTTGTTATCCATAGTGATGTTTCTAGAGAAAGTTTGGATTGTGTTCTAATGCAGAATGGCCGGGTGATTGCTTATGCTTCTCGAAAGTTAAAGTAATACGAGGGCAACTATCCAACTCATGATCTGGAGTTGACGGCTATTGTGTTTGCTTTGAAAAAGTGGCACCATTATCTTTGGGGAAGTAGGTTCAAAATTTTTTACCATAAGAGTTTAAAATACTTGTTTTCTCAAAAGGGAATTGAACATGAGTCAAAGACGGTGGATGGAGCTACTTGATGATTATAATTGTTCGATCAATTATGTGCCAGGAAAGGCGAATATGGTAGCAGACACCCTTAGCTGAAAGGCTAGTATTGCTTTTATGGCGGTCAAGGAGTGGGAGTTGCTAGGGAAGGCTAGTATGTGGAAGATGGAGTTGACTCAAGTGAGTATTTTGTTTGCAAACTTGCAGATTCAGTCGTTATTATTGTCACAGATTTGAGAAGCTTAGCAGTTAGATCAGCAGCTTTAGAAGATCTCCGAGGGTGAACCTGATTTCAAGTTACAAAAGGATGGTGTGTTGCGGTTTCTTGGCTGAGTTTGTGTTCCGGATGATTCGAATTTGAGGAAAGAGGTTTTAAAGGAAGCTCATAACTCTAAGTACACTATCCATCCGGGCAGAAACAAGATGTACGAAGACTTGAAACAACATTATTGGTGGAATAACATTAGAAGGGATGCAGCAGACTTTGTATCTCGGTGTTTGACTTGTCAAAGGGTCAAAGTAGAGCATCAATGACCAGCGGGTTTGCTTCAACCGTTGATGATTCCTCAGTGGAAATGGGAGCATGTGACTATGGACTTTGTCATAAACTTGCCAAGATCACCAAGAAGTTGTGATGCGGTGTGGGTTCTGGTTGATCAGTTAACCAAGATTTACTCACTTTATTCCGATGAATAAGTAGGATAGTCTTGATAAGTTGGCAGATTTGTATATTACTAACATCGTGAGACTTCAAGGGGTTCCAGTCAGCATTGTATCAGATAGAGATCCACGGTTTACTTCCAAGTTCTAACAGCGTCTACAGGCAACATTGGGTACCAATTTGAACTTCAGCACAACTTATCATCCTCAGTCAAATGGGCAGTCAGAGAGAACGATTCAGATTCTCGAGGTTATGTTAAGGGCTTGTGTCATAGACTTTGGGAAGAGTTGGGAGAAATACTTGCCATTGGAGGAGTTTCTTGTAACAAAGTTATCAATCGACTATTGGGATGGCTCTGTACGAAGCATTATATGGTCGTAAGTTTCGGTCTTTGTTGTATTGGGATGAGGTTAGGTAGATGAATGTTGTTAATCCAGCCTTAATGTCAGAGCTTGTGAATACCGTTGAGAATGTCCGTCTTATTTGTCAGGGGATGCTTACAACTCAGAGAAGGTAGAAGAGTTATGCAGATAAGAGAATGCGGGATTTGGAGTTTGAGGTCGGTGATCGGGTTTTCTTGAAGATCTCTCCTCGCAATGGTATTGTTTGGTATGGTAAATGTGGAAAGCTGAGTCCGAGGTATGTAAGGCCATTTGAGATCATTGGCAGAGTTGGCAAGTTGGCTTATCGGTTGGCTTTACCGCCGAGTTTGTCCAAGGTTCACGATGTCTTTCATGTGTCTATGCTGCGAAAGTATTATCCAGATCCTTCACATGTTCTTGAGGCAGAGCCGTTACAGCTTAATGGTGATATGACTTATGAGGAATGGCCTATTCGTATTCTAGATTAGTCAGTTCGGGAGTTGCGCTCAAAAGTGATTCTGATGGTTAAAGTTTTATGGCTTCATCATGGGATTGAGGAGACTACTAGGGAAATACGGGATCAAATTGAGCAGCAGTATCCAAACTTGTTCAGCGGAGAATGAAAGAATTTCGGGGTTGAAATTGTTTTAAGGGGGAAGGATGTGAGACCCGAGCATTTCATTATATGTGCATTTATTTATTTTAAACATTATTTGGTAGTATTATGTGTTAATTATGTGTTTACCTATTTTTACTACATCAAATTTGCATTTAAATTACATATATATATAGTCATATTTAGCTAAGACAACTATGTTTGACTTAGTCTTTACTCTTGGAAATATAATGCATATATAAATACATATTAGCATACAAATAAAGATAAAAAAAAATGCTTAATATGCCAACTTTGACTATTTGACTTTGCATAATTGGCTTAATTGACTTGTTGACCTTTACATACATTATATACTACACATATACAAGATATTAGAATAACAAAACAAAACAAAACAAAAGCCTACAATAAGCTTCAAGGGTCGGCCAAAAGAAAAGAAAAGAAGAAAAAATTAAAAAAATAAATAGTTTTTGATCAATTTTTAAGGTGATTCTTGCATTTCAAAGTCAAATCAAAGTGGAAATAGCTCAAAGATTGTTCTCCATAGCTAGTTTTTGCTATATCTAGTCTTTTCCCACAATTTTAAGGTGAAGGTTTCAAGTTCTTGCATGTGTATGCCTACTTTGACCTTTAGAAATGTTATATAATTGTGTTATAAATGTTTGTAGAGATGAATATATGTTGTAGTAATGATTTGAGAGCTATATATGCATATGAACTTGTTGGAGGCAAAATAGTTGAAAATAAGATAACTTTGTTGGTTGGAATATGAGAAATTGAGTTGTCTTTGGTGTTTATGATTATATATATGTGATTGGTATATGATTTCATGGCTTTGGAGTGAATTTGGTGAATTAGGGGTTTAATTTGATGAATTTCCAAAAATTCCAGCCTTGGTGCATTTTTAGAGTTTGACATGTTTGGCTTGTTTAATGCTTGGTTTTGTTGTTGTAATGGGTTCATAATGCATTGTAGTTAGTTACTATATTGATTGTGTTGAGGTTATGTGTTGTAGAGATTCATAGGTTGGTTCAATATTGTTGAAAAGTCGGAGTTGTTTTGTAGAGATCATGTTCTTCTAAGGTTTAATTGGTGTTAATGTGTAATGGGCATATTTTTATGAGTTTAGGTGATGTTAATGTGTTGTAGAGATCATGTTCCTTGATAGTTAAATGTTGGTACTAATGTGTTGGATATGTGTTTAATGAAGTTTAGTTGAGTTGATGAATGTGGTGTTGAGTTAATAGATGTGTTGTTGAGTAGTGGATGTGTTGTTGATTACTGAATGTGTTATGAGATGTGATGTGAAGTGTCGGGTTGCAACCTTAGTTTGTCATGGTAGTGTCGTGTCGTGCTGGGCGGCATAGGGCTTGCCAATAATTGTATGACTACTATGTACTAGTCTTTTCTCTCGTGTGGTCGGTGAAGGCCATGGTGAGATTGGTCGTAGGATCGTGTACATCATGATTACACATGCGGGCGAGAGAAGTGTTGAGTTTGTGGCGGAGTTATAAGGTGTCGGCTTCAACAAGTGTCTAAAGTGGTAACTTCTTGATGTGTTGTTTAGCGTGAATGTTTCAAGGTTGTTAAGCGTATGTGAGTATGTGTTTGCTAATGTGATATGTTGTTTCTAATTTGCTGCAAAAGGTTTTTGAGTTAAAACTTTCAAACTTCCTTTTATCCCTCCCTCACTGAGCCTGTTTAGCTCACACCTCTTCAATCCATGATACAAGTGTTCATGATGTGGATTATATGTGAGAGAAAGGAACTAGTGAGGTTGATCATGTGTTTCATGAGTAGTTGATGTACTTGACTATAAAGCTATGTTTTACTTGCTTTAGTAGTTGTTATGTATGGTTTAGTACTTGACTAGTTGAATTATTGTAAAGCCTAACTTCTTTCGATGTATCTATATGGTTGGTCATGTTGGATTATGATCCCAACTAGTTAGGCTTATGGCTTGTCGTATGTTTATATTCAATTATGCTTTGGTTATAAAAGTGTTGTCCACTTTTGTCCAAACGAATGTATGAATATTTAGTGTATTCCGCAAGAGAATGGTGAAGTGATGTTGTACAAAAATGATGCGAGCTTTGGAGAATGTATGTTGTGTATTCTTTGTTGTGTTGGTTGTTCGCGACCGGGTTTGGTTTCCGATTAACCGGATTTGGGCGTGACACAGATAACCACTTTGTCATTCTTGACAAGGTTAGAAATGAATTGTTTGATGCCATACATGACTTTATGAATGAACCTAATGGTAAAAGCAAATTGGAGATTTCTCTCCTGGGGAGCATTCTAACCCCACCTTTTCTATTAAATGATTTACGGATTTTGGAACATCATGGGCCTTAAGAAACCCCTGAAGTAATTAGAAGTTGTCAAAATGATTTTGAGGAATAAACTCAGCATCTGCTATTTACTTGAAACTCGAATAAAGTCTCACAATGCACAAAGGATCACTGATGAAAAATGTAGGCATTGGTCTTTTTTCAACAATTATGAGAAAAAAACCTTTAAGAAGAATTTGGGTGTTTTGGGATTCAAAATTGGTCATAGTTGAAAAGCTAGAAGCATCTAACCAATTCATACTTTGTTGGGTCACTATTTGTTCAATCTTTATACAATTTATGGCCATTTTTGTTTATGCTAGCAATGATAGTTGCCATAGAAGAATCTTGTGGAAAGATATTAATGACTAGAGCCTTCGATATCAACACTTACCTATCTGTATTGACAGTGACTTTAATGAAATATTGTGCACTAAAGACCGCCTTTATTGCAATGCCCTGCCTTTGGGTGCTTGTGAATTCAATGATTGTAGTTGCAATTCCAACTTGATTGAACATAAAAATATTGGAAGTCATTTTACATGGACTAATTGTGGAACTGTTCGGGGACTCAAAATGAGCAAACTTGATCGAGTTTTTGTCAATGATGAATGGCTTACCACGTTTTGAGAATTTTTTTTCTCACTGTTGGCCACCCAGGACAGTCAAACTACTATCCATTCTTCCTATTCCCAATCAAACATCGGATCACACGTCCCAAACCATTTCACTTCTTCAACGCTTGGACTTACCATGATAACTTCATGAATGTGGTACAAAATGCTTGGGCAAACTCAGTTGATGGTTCACCTATGTATTCTCTTGTCATAAAATAGTGAGCGTTAAATAAAGCACTCAAAGAATTCAATGATAGACACTTTTGTAACATCTCTTCACAAATTTCAGATTTAAAGCTTAAACTCTCTAGGTTTCAAGACAAATTGATGATGGGTAGGTGGAGTGTACACGATACCCGTGAAGAAAAGGCTACTGCAGATGAATTGGGGAAACTCATGATGATAGAAGAAAACATATTAAAGTAGAAATCTAGGCTCAATTGGTTGAATGATGGTGATTCTAACACATCATTCTTATTCAAGTTTGCCAAAGGACGTGCAACCCATAATACTATATCTAACCTCATTGACCAACAATGCAATCTTCTCAACTTTGAATTTAATATTTGTGAAACCCCAGACCCAGCATGTAGTAAATAATACTTGTCTACATATATTTAAATGTGTGTTTAAGTATTGAATGCAATTATGTGTCTCCTTTAGCAAATTACGTTTATTAGCTAGAATACTATTCGTAATTCTTAAAATGTGCAAAGTATATTTAATTAATTTATATAAAAATAAATAACATATTATTTTGATAGTTGCATTAATTAGCTTTATTTTCTTGCATTATTTACTTAAATTCTATTATTTGCTTAAAGAGCTCCGAGCCCGGAGTAAATTTTAAACTATTTTATTTTCTAAATTTGATATTTTTCCTTTATTATACTTCATATATAATATATTCGTTCATAGACAGAATGTGCATTGCATGTCCTGAGTACGAGATAGAAAATGGTATTTAGTGTCATCGAGTGAATAGTATTAGTTTAATTGTTTGTAGGCTATTGGACTTTCAGTTGATTTTACTTAATTTATATAGTCCAATTACATTATATTATAAGCTCAAACATTTCAAGCCCATTTATTTATAACACATACATACATACACATATATTAGACAAAAGAAACAAAGCATAATATAACAAAAGAAGAAAAAAATCGACAGAGAGAGAGAGAGGGAAAAAACATGAGCTAGGGCTTGCTCTTTCATCTTTCTTGAGCAATTTTAGCAAGAACCAAAGAGTCTCCTTGCATATTTCCACCATGTTTTGGCTTCTTGAAGGTGAGGGAAAACTATCTATGTGTATTATTTTGTTGATCTAAAGTTAGATTGAATATTGACTATATGTGGATAGATGATATTTGAGCTTTAGATGCATATTTTTTAATTGTTGAGGTTCTATATGTAATCTTTTAGGTTGTTGTTGCATGTATAACTAATATTGGTTTTAGATTTAGTTGTATGTTGGTGGAACTTGAGTTATAATTTAAGATGTGGATTAAGTGTTTGTATTATTGTCCAAAAGAAGTAATAGAAGTAAACCATGGCAAAACAAGTGCAAAAGCTAGCTAGAAATGCAAGGAAACAAAAAAGGTGCAAGGTGCGATTTTTGGATTGAAAACGTTACCTGTTTTCTAGAGCCTTTTTGACATAGTAAACGTGCTCGAAACTTAACAAAATTTCTATAGAAGCTAGATTAGGTAGTTTAGAGAAAATATTGATTTCTAGGGCTAAGGCTAATTCTAATGTTGTAGGCCTCCGATCTAGCCATTTTATAAATGTGTTTGTGAAAATTGCTAGTGCATGGCAGTTATGGAGAGTGATACGGAAGTGGTTGTATCTTGAGGAATTTAGATCGGAATTGAGTTTCGTTTGGTTCTAAGTTCATCTACACTTGAAGGGATACGTTTATATATAAAAATAAGAAAATTTATAGGTCAATAGAATGGGTAATGAATTTGATAAATTTAGAGTTCTGTTTGAAGATTTGAAAATGAGCATGTTTTCTTGAAGTTCTACTTGCTATGTGATGTAATATTGCTAGCTAATTTTTTAGAGTTATTAATGTAGAATAGCTTTCTTTTATAATGATTTGCTAGTTTAATGGTAGATTTGAAGTAAATATGATGTTAAGCTAACTTTAAGTTCAAGTTGTATATCAAGTATTTGTGAAAAAGCTCGTATGAAGTATAGAATATGCAAGTATGCTTTTAATATGCTTTATGTAACATGTGAACAAGAATACAAGAGAAATTTCAAGTATTATATGAATAAGAGTGTGTTTGGCCAAAAGGCCATTTTGGTCCTAGCTTGTTCCTTTGTGTTTTTCTAAACTCTGTAATAGCTAGTTTTGCTTAATGTTAGTTAAGTATTCTCCTGATAAGATTTAAATTCTAATAAATGATATATACTAGTTTTGTGGATGTGTAAAGTTAGTGAACTTAGCTAGATTGTAAATAAATGCAATAGCTAAAGAATATTCGAATTGATATACATGAACATGATTCTTAAGCCATGTTTTATAGTTGAGCTTTTGTAATGTTTCTGTTTGATTGGTTAGTTTGAAGTTCTCTTGTCATTTAATTGAATTTAAACTTGTAAATAGTAAATTTAATGAATGTTAGTATAGTTAATGTCATTTAGAAGTCATGGAATGTTTTAGAGTCATAAGAATGCTAATGTTGATTATCTAAGATAACTTCAAACTATGTGAGTAATAAATATCTTCAAGAATGTTATCTAGTTCATATATATTGATTGAGCAATGATGTATTGAATGCCTTGTAAATGAGTATAACTACTTGTCATTTATTGAATTGAAGATGTAATGCTCCATGCTAGTTAATGTTTATTAGATGTTATGAATTACTTGTGAGTTACAAATGACATGTAAAATAAGAAATATTATAATTGTATGGTCAAGTTAGGGTGCATGTTGAGCTAACGCAAGGAGAATCGGGGTGCATGTAGGCTATTTTCTTGCATGCTTGGCTTCCTAAAAGGTGAGGGAGTCTTCATCTCTTTTGTGCATTTTAACTTATTTTATTGTTTCTAGATTATATTATTTGGTAATTGATAAAGTTTATATGTATTATTTACTTGCTATCTTGTGTCTTTTCTTGTTATTTGTAATTAACTGCGAGGGCGGCCTACTTTGTCATTCCTCTTACGTGATTTGATATTCTTGGCTCTCATGATCTTGTTCGGGGTTGCGCTGCTTTTTGTGCATGGTAGTGTCAAGTAACACGGGTGGCATCGGGCTTGTTGTGCTCCCTCAACTACTATGGTTTTCCAGACCCTATCTCGCTGAGGGACTCCCCTCTCCTAGAGGCGTGGTTCATCTCGTTGGGGCATATGGACCTACCTCGGGAGATATGGGTTGTTGGATCGGGGTACATCGGAGTACCCATTTGGAGGAATAAGGGGTTTACAGGCATTTTCTTGAAAATCATGGATCGTGGTTTGTGGTTCGTGCTCGTGATCGGTGATATATCCTTTCAGAACCTCTCGTTGTAGCATAATCTACTACCCCAGAGGCTTGATCCACCTCGTTGGGGCATACAGATCTACCACAGGAGAGTCACCTATATCCTTTTTAGAACCTCTCGCTGTGGCATAATTTACTACCCCAGAGGCTTGATCCACTTCGTTGGGGCATACAGATCTACCACAGGAGAGTTAACTGTAATTATATTCCTTTACATGAGCTATTTAGTTATTAATGGCTACTGTAACTCTCGCTTGGGCCCTTGTTCTTTGGAGAGTTACCTTGATTGAGCTCTTATTGTCATATTGTATACTTATTTTATTGTGGTTATTTTATCTCCTTGATATGTGATACTAAATAGTCAATTGTACATCAGTCTTGTCTTGTTGATTGTGTTAAGTGGTCATTGTGCTACATTGCATATTCTTTATTGCTCATCTTTTAGATATAGTTTCCTATATATGTTATTTGGTTTTATTATTTCGATTGAATACTTTGTCTTGTAAATTAATTTTATGCTTTATATGCATTGCACGAAAATCTTTTCAAAAACTCCCTCATTGGGAATACGTATTGTAGTATGCTCATCCCTCTTCTAACCATTTCAGGTTCGGAGCCTTTGAAGTTGAGGTAAAGAAAGCTCGGGATTCTACATGATCGGATATGCTAGTCGTCTATGGTTCTATGTATAATTGAGATAGTTAGGTTCCTTTTGAGGCCTGCGTGCTTTGTATATATATGAGTTATAAGAAATATAACTTAAAGTTAAAGTCTTGATTGAGTTGATAGGTGTGGCTGAATTGTAATAACTTCAATGATTTATTTTGTTGTCCAATTCGCATGCATGCTTGTGTACTTTTGTTGAGTTAGTTGAGTTCCAAGGCTCGGATGGCCTTGAGGAGTTTGTTGTATGTGATGATAGAGGAAGTTGGGAGTTATGGAGGAGGTTGGACTTTGATTTCGAGGTTATAATTCTTTGTACAGGTTTTAAATAGTCCTATAAACAGGGGAGACTCTGTCCGTTTTCCCTCGTTTTTCGTGCCTTAGGATTTGGGATCGGGGCTTCGGTCTCGTGAAGGATCGGGTCATTACAATATTTGTGATGAAGCAATCAACTACTTCAAAAATCTTTATGGGAGCAATAGGTTTGCCCTCGGATCATACTTAGTTGATGATCTTCACACCATCCTTCAATCTTTTCTTATCTGAGTCCCACAGTGATCTCACTAGGCCAGTCATTGCACAAGATTAAGCTCACCTTTTTCTCTATCGATATCTCTAAAAGCCCTCAACCAGACTGATTCAATGCACACTTTTACAAAGTTTGCTGGGACAATATGATGGTTTATGAAAACTAGCCTAGGGTGGACATATAATCAATTTCATATAATGTATAAAATACATGTAGGCATTCATAAACTTTAAACCACAAATCCATGGAATAAAACATTCTAGCAATCGAAATAACGTGCAGAATTAACGTATAGTCGATATACCTTCACGTGTTGGCATAATATCTCAACACACACGAGATTAATGGACTAACCAAGGATTGGAAAATGCTTCTAAGGCTCTAGAATCTCCTAGAGAATGAAACTCCTTGAGTCTTCTCCCCTATTCCATGATCCTAACAAACGGTGTGTGAAATCGATGAAAGATTTCTTCTATACCTTTTTTTTCTCTTGGCCGTGTATGTATGTGTATGTGGGAGAGGAATTTTATGGCTCTTGTGTAGTGTATGTAGCTTAGCCGTGTATATCAAGAGGGTGAGAAAGAGTAAGAGTTTTAGATTGCCTAGGAGATTCAATTTAGATTTTTCCTGATTTTCTTTTGAACATAATCTCCATAAAATTAAAAATCTGAATTATCTTCTAATCTGATCAGCTCCAGATGCCTTCTTACTCTATCCACATGCCTCCATGTGCTTGAAACAAGCCTGGCACATGCCTGTTAAGACAAGCCATCATCAGACAAACATTTTGTCCAAAGAATGTTCTTTGTCTGATTGTCTTAACTTCTAAAAGCTACTAGGACTTCCCAAATAGGAAACCACACTTAATACCTCAATAAACACATGAGTTCCAAGCTTAGAAGAAGAGGCAATACACCACAAAGGAAAGTGGCTAGGAGAGGGACCTGAAGACATAATTGTTATGGCTTTAAAATGACCAAAATACCCTTGCTAGACATTAGTTGTACTTTGACCATCTTAACCTTAACTCATTCCACTAAAGAGTTAGTGTTGCACTCCATGGCAATTAATAAACTTCCAAGGGAGGTTTCTGTCTTTGACCTACTAAGTAAAAAGGACCAACATGCCCCTCTATGTTTTACCCGTACCCAAGAGTGGGTCCTGTATTCGCTCTATTATCATATCTTGATTACATCTACACCTTGAACATTTATTTTTCCTATAATCATCACCCATATACTATTCCCTTGTTCCTAGGAGTGACCCACAAGTCTAGTATCCAATATATCCCGAGCTATATTACTAAACACTTAGATTCGGATGACTATATAGATAACTCCAAGCGAGTAGCTCACTATCACTTAAGATAGTCATAGAATCATTATTCATATGCACGCAATCTAATGGATCTAGTCCATATGTCCAAAACACAGAGTTCTTGACCTTATTATAAGATCTCACCCATAGTTAATCAAAACGCATGTCCTAGACTCCATTGACACATCCACATATGATCATGATATAGGGAATTGGCCACTTAGTAGCATAAGATGTTTTTTGTCTCTAACAATTATAGTAATGTCACTGAGATAGAGTCTGCCTTAGTCCCGTTCAATGCACCATTATGCACTAATAAAAGAAGTCCGGAAAGCCCCTCTAATGACCAAGATAGGTCACCCTACCAAATAGGAGACTCTCTCATTATAACCTTACCATAGTGAAGTGCCTAGCTTTACTATTCGGTTATGAACCTATAGTTTTGATCCAAGCCTCAAAATATAAACCTTCTGTGTAGATTATCACGCACTTATGCTATTCACTTGTATCCAGAGCCTTATTACATACAAATATATCAAATAATAAAGAGAATATAACATGTTCATGATAATGCACTGATTTTATAATTGAATACATTCATTCGTACTAAGATGTCTTAGTACTAGCGGTCTTTAGGGCATAAACATCCCAACATACTCCCACTTGCACTAAAGTGCACTACGTAATCTAACACCCATAGCCTCAACATAAGTATTAAAAACTCTTTCAGTGAGACTATTAGTGAATGGGTCTGTTAAGTTATTCACATAAGCAATATTATCTACTACTATGTCGCCCCTCTGGACGATTTCCAGAACCAAGTGGTACTTTCTCTCTATATGTTTCCCTTTCTTGTGGTTTCTCGGTTCTTTGTATTGTGCCACTGCTCCACTATTGTCACATTACAAGACAATAGGTCTTTGGACTGCTAGCACTACTTCTAATTCCAAAAGGAATTTCCTTAGCCATACTGCTTCTTTTGTCACTTCAAACGCTGTGACATACTTTACTTCCATGGTGGAGTTTACAATAGAAGACTGCTTTATACTCTTCTATGAGATAGCACCACCAGACAGAGTGAAGACATATCCAAAAGTAGACTTTCTAGAATCACTATTTGATTGGAAATCGGAATCCGTGTACCCCACGGGTACAAGATCATCCGCTCGGTAGACTAGCATATAATCCCTTGTTCTCCTTAAATACTTAAGTATATGATTCATAGCTACCTAATAAGCTAAACCTGGGTTTGACTGATATCTACTGACCATGCCAACGACAAAACAAATATTTGGTCTAGTTCAAAGCATGACGTACATAAGACTCCTAACCGCTGATGTGTAGGACCTTCTTCATTGCTTCTATCTCTTCATTTGTCTTCGGACACTGATCCGGAGATAGTGGAATTCCATGTATGAAAGGTAACAACTCTTTCTTGGAATCTTGTATGCCAAACCTTACTAATATCTTCTCAATATATAAAGCCTAAGAGAGAACTAGTGTCTTAGCTTTATGATCGCGCAGAAGCTTAATGCCTAGCACATAGCTCGCTTCTCCCAAGTCTTTCATTTGGAATTGAGTAGAAAGTCAAACCTTGATGGACGACAACATCCTTGCATCATTTCCAATAAGTAGAATGTCGTCCACATTTAAGACCAAGAATGCCACAATATTCCCCTCCAACTTTTTATACACATATGGCTCGTCAAGATTTTGATTAAAACCATAAACCTGAATGGTTTTATCAAATCTAATGTTCCATGCCCTAGATTTTTCCTTAAGTCCATAAATGGACTTCTTAAGCTTGCAGACCATACGTTTTTGACCCTTAGCAATGAACCCATGGGGTTGTACCATATATATGTTTTCTTCAAGACTTCCATTAAAGAATACTATCTTGACATCCATTTGCCATATCTCGTAATCATAATGACACGCTATGGCCAAGAGTGTCGCGCCCCGACACCAACCCATCGCTAGGCTAAGGCCGAAACATGACGTTCGTAACACTTATTCTTGAGATTAATAACTTAATAACTTTACAACCTGTGATTAATAATTTCATAACCTAAACATCCATTAAAATACAACAAGAAGTTTCCAAGGACCCTCAAAAATTCTCCTAAGTCATCGGCCTTAAAGGTTTACAACACCTTGTTATATGTTACAATACCTGAATTTATCCGTTTAACATCCCGAACCTAGGTCTCAAAAGAATAAAGATCAATCTTAGCTAGGTATCTAGTTAACCAAAAGAATACTACAACATAATAAACGATCAATAGTACAAAATCATGCTTTTTAACAAGAAGTACATCTTCCGCTGGCAAGCATGTAGATCACATAAGCAGAAATCCAATTCATCAACTCAACAAAGCTTGCAACCACATGGGAGCTTGTTTGACTAATCCTCACCTGAAATTGTCAAAAGATGGGTGAGCTAATCCTGCATATAGCTCAGTGAGGAAGGAAACGTGAAGGGTTTTCACAAAGGTTTTATCTTTTCGAAAGCTTCTTTCTAAAACCGTGCTATACACATACAACAGTTACAAGAATATCAAAATTTGCAAGAATAACAAGAACAAATTAACACCAGCCTTATTCAAGTAACAAGAAATGAAATTAACATAATAATAAGCAATCAACTCTTCTCCCCAAGGTCCTTTAGAGACCAAGCGAGATTGGTTTTATGTTTAATGAAAGGATACAGTTTCTCGAACTTTGATAGAGATGGACAATCTCGAAGCTTTATTAATATCATACCCCCATACACCAAATTACAAGGATGAAATCCGGATATACATCCTAATGCCACGGTAGCCTGTCCATCCTGGGAAGCCCAATGCCGCCTAGGTGGTATCGGTACTTCTACCATGGGGTCCAATAGATTACTTAATTGTATCATTTATATACATTCAATCTCTCCAAGGAGGATTCACTAAGCGAGAGTGGGCTTTCAATGTAGAAACAAGCTTGAAGGCAACAAAGTAGGTTGCCACCGGTTAGTAACAACAGTTAAGCACGTAGTAATATAACCATGATCTTAAAGAAGCTCATATAGAGACATATAAGTGCATAACATCATGAACATAATCTCCTTTAAGTCCAAATAACAAGTAATCAAGCATGTGGAGGTCAACGAAGCAGGTTGCCTCCAATAACAACATAGTCATAATGCAACAAGTAATTCATGATGATTCGATGCTCATAGCTAGATTCTAGTGTATTAGACTTATATGTGCAAGGTAAAGGCTAATTTATATGTTCAATGCTTACCCACTAAGATCCCAAAAAGGTTCATGGAACAAGTTAGAAACAACGGAAGAAAGTATGCAAAGAAAGGGGCAAGATAGGCTAAGTAAGCAAAGTGAAACAGAGGAGTTGCGCAAGTCCTAACTTAAGTAGTTAATTTACCTATGTTCCTAAACTCCAAATACTTTTATTTTGGTATAGAATTAAATCTTATCGAATGTAGATAGCTCTAGAATCAAACGGAACTCAATTCGGAGTTAAATTGAGTGAGATATGGCCTTCGAAAAAACATTGCGCAAATCTATCAAAAATCCGGGAGTAGCAGTGGGCATCTGGACGACTGATCCAGTCGACTAGAATTGGATCCAGTCGACTGGATCTTGATGCAAAACACCCAAATTGGCTTGTTTCTTGCTCTAAACTCATTCTTTTAAGCTCAAATCAATTGTGCAACTTA
Source organism: Ehretia macrophylla (assembly GCA_037974665.1). Lineage (NCBI taxonomy): Eukaryota > Viridiplantae > Streptophyta > Magnoliopsida > Boraginales > Ehretiaceae > Ehretia > Ehretia macrophylla. Next base: position 84,954,748 of record CM075764.1, read on the forward strand.
ATTCAATACTAAACAACATTATTCCACAAGTATCTTAGCTCATAAAAGCATACCATACAAGTTCAACACATTCTTGGCATAATCATCAATTTAGCTCAAGCACTAAAACTCCATTTCTACTTCATTCTATTTGCAATCAATTTAACATACTTCACACATGATTTACTTCATATAACTCAAGTCACAACTTATCAAAATCAACTACAAGCTATAAAAACAAATTCAACCAAGAACAATACTACAACCAATTCTTGAACCTTAGATGAGCAAGCTAAGTGCAAAATCACAAATCGAGCTTGCATATACTCCTCATCATGCTCAATATACATATATAATTCATCAAACATGCCTTACATGTCTTTGTAAAACATTTAGAAAACTTCCCTCACCTTAGATCTTGAAATGGAAAGCAAGAAAATTGTTGAAACTAGCTAGCAATTGCAAGAAGAGCTCAAGAATGGTTGAAAATGGCTTACTCATTCCCTTTTCTTCTTCTTCTTCTTTTCTCTCTTCTTCTTTATCTCCCTTTCTTCAGATCGTGTGGGTATGTGTGTTGCAGCATTTGTGTGTGTGTGTAGAGTGGTGTGTATGTGTGTTTTATTAGGTAGGATATTTAGTTTATAAGGCCAATGACCAAAAAGCCCTCCAACTAAATGTTCATCTTCTAGTTTGTCATTCTAGTTAGCTTCTAATTAATTAGTTTGCTATTATGATATGGTGTAACTTAATTAATGCCTACGATATTGAAGACACATAAGCGAACATGAATACACGTTAAATGAGGCATGTGTACGTAAAACGATACAAATGCATATTAATTGGTATAAATGCATATTAATTGATGCAAAAATATATAAAATGCTCTGGGATCAGTACGGGGTCTCACAAAAAGTATCCTGATGGACTTTAGCATAGCCACTAGCAATAAGGTTTCCTCATAGTCAATCCCTTTTTTCTGAGTAAAGCTTTTCGCCACTAGCCTTGCCTTAAAGGTTTTCACCTTACTGTCCACCCCTATTTTCCTTTTGTATACTCATTTGCACCCAATAGGCTTAATATCTCCAGGCACAGGCACAAGTTCCCAAACCTAATTTGAGTATATAGACTATATTTCATATTCCATTGTTTGGTGCCATTTGTCTACATCCACATCGGATACTGCCTCATTGTAGGTCTTGGGATCCTTAACCTGATCTTCAGAGTCCGTTTGAAAGAACTCTCTGTAGTATCTATCAGATTGTCTAGATACTCTCCCACTACAATGTGGCTCTATCTGTGAGCTAGAGGTTGGTTGCTATGTATCTACAGCTTCGCTGTTCAGATCTAGTGATACTAAAGTTTTTGGTTGAACTTCTTCTAAATCGACTTCTGAATCAGGTACTGGTATATCTCCATAACCTTCTTCCAAGTACTTAGCACTGGTACTCACTAATATCCGCTGTTCTTTGGGGTCATAGAAAATACCTCATCATGTACCCTTTGGATAACCTATGAAATGACACATTATTGACCTTGGCGCCAACTTCTTAGCATCGCTATTCAGTGCATAAGATGGACAACCCCAAATATGGACATGTTTAAAACTTGATTTCTATCCCGTCCATATTTCTTGTGGTGTCCTAGGTACTGACTTAAATGGAACTATGTTCAAAATATATGTCGCCGTTTCAAGCACATATCCCCATAAAGATACTGGTAAACATGCATGAGCATGGATCTTACCATATCCAAAAGCGTACAATTTTTCCTTTCTGACACACTTTTTTAATGCATGAGCATGGATCATACCATATCTAAAAGCATACAATTTTTCCTTTCTGACACACCATTTTGCTAGAGGATACCCAGTGCTGTCAATTGTGTCACAATGCCACACTGTGCCAAATAATCCTTGAATTCTCCATAGAGGGATTCCTCTTCATGATCAGATCGAAGTACTTTGATCTGTTTACTTGTCTAACGTCCCATCTCAGCCTTAAATTATTTGAATTTATCATAGGACTCAGACTTACGTTGCATCATGTATACATGACCAAACCTCGAATGATCATCTGTGAAGGTAATAAAGTATTCATAACCTCCACAAACCAGTTTATTCAAAGGACCATACACATTTGTGTGTACCAACTCTAATAGGTCATTTGCCCTATGCCTCTTAGAAGTAAATGGCCTTTTGGTCATTTTCCCTTTCAGGCATGATTCACATTGAGACCATGGCTCAAGTTCCAATGAGTCCAAGAACCCATTCTTGACCAATCTCTCAATACGGTTTAGGTTAATATGACCCAAACGCAAATGCCATAGGTAGGTATCATTGGCAGGAGATACTTTCTTTTTCAAGGAATTTTGTACATGTTTAGTATTATGTAGTGTAGAGTTAACATGGTTTAAAACAAATAAACTATTATGCATCCTATCGGATATGATGAAATAGTGCTTGTTGATAACCACATCAGCATTAGTGAAATTAACAATAAAACCATCCAAAAACAACTGCGACACTGAAACTAGGTTTCATCGCAAATACGGAATACACAAAATATTGTTCAAAACCAAGACTAAATTTTTCTCAAAAGACAATTTAACTACTCCCACTGTGGTGGCCAACACCTTCAAGCCATCTCCAACACGCATTGCAAACTTGCCCCTATGCAACTTCCTGGTTACCTGAAACCCTTACAACGAATTGTAGATGTGATTAGTGGCGCATGAGTCTACTATCCACGAGGAAGTAGAATCTACCACCAAACATGTTTCAATATACAAGGAAATAGAGGTACTTAGATTGCCATTGGCCCGATTTTGAGGATAATCCTTTTTCCAGTGTCCTTTCTGGTGACACTTAAAGCACTTCCCCTTGGGCTTATCACCAACATTATTTTTCTTCTTCTTCTGCCCTACTGGGCCCTTGCCACGTTTCTGCTGGTTTCCCTTCTTCATGAACTTCTTACCCTTTGGGGTAAGTCCAGAAGCATTCTAGGCCATCAGCACATGTCCCTTGGGCTTCATTATAGCCTCTGCAACTTGGAGCTCCTTCATTAACTCTGGTAAGCTCATGAGCATCTTGCTCATGTTATAGTACAGCTTAAAGTGAGCAAATGATTCTGGCAAAGTCTCCAGCACCATGTCAATCTTGCTTTTGAATGAAAACAATATAGGCTAGCATGATTCTTATTCAAAAAAATTCTATGAACATGGCTGAAACAATCATGCTGGATCTTATACGATTAAACATAAAATAGTATAGCATAACAGTTTATAGTTTAATTCCAAATTGAAATAAAGATCTAGGCATACCTCTTGCGAAGAACGAAGCAAGAACAAATTTCACTTTTGATCACACGCCTTGGACAAAGTGCTTCCAATCCTCTACTTTGATCTTCCCCTCTATGACCAAGTCCTTAGCTTAAGTGTAATCTAGTTGTAGGACTAAATTTTGCTAAACTAAAATCAAAAGAAAACTATTTTTGAGTTTCTTCAAAAGATGAAGCTTACTCAAGGAGATAGAGAATAGAGAAATATCAAGAAGATATAGTCCAATTGTACAGCTTGAGGTAGAGGCCTTTATATAGGAAAAGAATCCTGAGAAAAAATCTTGGAAAACCAATGTAGGATAGGAATAAAATTCATTTTCCTATTTTTTCTCCTTCCTCATATTTTCTCTCTACATGGCCGAAATTCCTATTCCATGTTTGTCCCTGGACCTGTGTGACCTCCCAGGCTCACGAGCTAAGGTCCTGGCTCAGCCAGAGTGCTCTAATTTATTAATTTGTTATTTATTTAATTCAATTCCAGCCAATAATTAAAAATAGAAATCCATAAACCATATAATCCAATTTCTTTCAATAATCAAAATAGAAACTTTTTCCCAAAATAGAAATTCTACTTTGATTTCTAATTATCAATGGATTACATCCTTTCTCATAATAGTACATTCTTATTTAGTTTAGACACTTACAAGGTAAATGGTTAAAAGGAGGACCAAAAATATAATTATCCTTCCTTTGAAAATGAATAAAATATTCTTGCTAGTCCCCTAGCAATACTTTATCATTTTAACCAAGTCTTTTCCACTAAAAGACTATGGTTGCACTCCAGGATAATTACTGATTAAAAAAGAGATAGTCAATCTATACAAGATGTTGTCTTTTGACCAACTAAGTGTTATCTTGACTACTCTGCCCCCTCTATACTCACTTATAGTCAAAGGCATGTTTCCGAAGTGTACTATCACCTCTTTGACTATATCTTGTCTCCTTAGAACCTCTAATCTACAATCCAACCATCTTCTAAAAGTTATCCACTTGATCACGATAGCTACCCATAAGTGTAACATCCAACACATCTAGTGTTACCGTGCACACAGATTTGGGAAGATCTAACTTGGATCATTCTAAGGGAGTGATTAATGTATAGACTCCTTATTGCATATGCATGTCCCTTCTGATCAAGTCCTATACATCCAAACCACAGAATATGTGACCTAAACATTTAGACCACACCCATAATGGCTCAAAGTGTAAGCGCTCGACTTTGTCGGTTCATCCACACATGCTCAAGATTAAGAGCAATGGCGCACTTAAATACTTGTAGGTATAAGTGGACTATTCCTTTGATAGTATGTATTTAGAGTTCACAGCTACAGGGTCCGTCCATTGCATACTCATGCATAAGTGTAATAAGTTTGGAACAAATCCATGATCAAAGAAAACTACCCCACTGCAAGGGGAACGTACTGCACTATAACCTCTACCATAGTAAAGTGCTCAACTTTACTACTAAGTTATAGACTAAACAATTCTGCTTACAAGTAACCATGACTTAGACTTTCTGTACGTAACCACCATGTACCTAAGTCAACACTAGAAGCAAGGATCTTATATTCATATATACCTATGTCAATCCACATAATGAGATAAATATGCTCATACAAATATTATGACACTAATTATCTCATTGCAAACCATCTAGATATGTTTTTAACTAAATGCTAGTGGTCTTTTGGGCATACCATTCCCAACGAACCCTCACTTGCATGAAAGAGCAATAACTTGATCCTCACAGACTCAATATCTATAGAAAATACCTTTCTTCAAAAAATTCGTAAGAGGATTAGCTAAGAGATGTCGCAAAGGCAATTCTATCACTAAATCCCTTCTATAAAAGAATTCCTGGATTAGTGAAACTACTCTCAGTAAATATTGTCTTTCCCACGATTCTCTACTTAAGTGTTTTGTTATACTATCCAAGTAGATAAGCATATAATCATTCGTTCTCCGAAGATACTAGAATATATGTCTTGCTACTACATAGTGAGCTTGTCCTAAATTTGACTGGAGTTTACCACATTCTTACTTTCTAAGCATGGTAAACTTATCCAATACCTTCTTAATTTATGCAACCTGGGACAACGTTAGTGTCTTGTTCTAATAATCTCAAATAAGATTATCTTCCAGAATATAGCTAACATCTCATCTATCCACTACACAAAATCTCTTAAGAAGAAAGTCAAATTTTCACGGATATTTGTTCAAACAGCTTAGCTATTCCTTTTTCTAGTACACAAAAGGTCCATCAACATTTTAGCTCAAACCCAAAAGTTTGACCTCTACGTTTGAACACCTCATAATGGATTTTTCTGGCTTCATCTTATAGACGCATTTATCATGCTTCCTAGAAAGCAACCTCGACGTCTACTTGCCATATCCCGTAAATAAGGATGGCAAGGAGAATTCTTATGGACTACATCATGGCTACCTGTGTGAAAGTCTCCACGTGACTTATACTCTCTTCAAGAGTGTATCCTTTTTATCACTAGCCTAACTGTACTTCCTACTGATCTCTAATTCCAGTATTCTATCATACACTAAGGGTTCTACCATTATCCTGGTATAACTACAAGATTCCAGACTTAGTTGGAATCCAACTATAAATCCATCGTTTAGTGTCAATAACTAAAATCGTTATTGTTTCATCGTTTCTAGTTGGTAAGTCAATCCTAAATGGAACCTGTCTCAAAAGACTTTCCATATCAATCCAGTTGTTTCCTTATCCTTCCACTACGACAAGGCTCTATGGTACTTCAAGGAATTCATTGTTTTGTCTAAAGGTGCATGTATAGTGGAAGTCTCTCCCACTATTCAATTTCTGAACTTAACTCCTTGATGGATTTTATTATCATAACTTCCCAAGTATCTAGCATGATACTTATTAGTGTCATTTGTTCCTTAGAATGATAGTAATTCCATTTCCAGTTCTTTTAGAATTATCTATTGCAACAACACATCTTGAATTAACTACTTTAGCGAAGTAGCTAAGTAGTTCAGTACTTGAGTTAAATACCCTATATGTGGATGTACCTAATACTGGACTTTGCAGCCTATCCATATATCTTCAAGGTATCTTAGGTACTGATTTTAAAGGTATTTGGTCTCAAGATCTATGTAGCTATTTCAAAAATTAATACTCAATGCCGATATGAGTAGAGTTTCGCAACTCAACATGGATATTCTTATATCTAATGAGTATGATTTCATTTCTTGAATACACTTCCATTTAAGGAATGCTAGGTATAACCTACTAAGTCACAACTTCTTTGCACATGATTACCATTTGAACTCACCCAAGAGGGACTATCCCTTCCAGTTCTGGTATGCTCATGGACCCACCACATATATCAGTATACACCAATCCCAACTTTCTACTTGTCCTATGCCTCTTGAGAGCACATGGCCTTTTGGACATGTTTCCTCTCAAGCTAGATTCATCTCGAGCCTTCAATTTGAGTTCCAATGAGCCCAAGAGCTCATCCTCAATCCAAACTCTGAATCCATCTAGGTTTACACAACCTGAACCATAGGCTCTACAAGTATAAGTTATTGGTAAACAAAATCTATCTAAAAGAAACTTGAGTTTTTCATTATCATTTTTGCATGTTGGAAATAGAGATAAGACAAACATATATATCATGCATACTTCCAGACCTTTTTTTTAAAAAAAAAAACTTTCTATTTAATGAATAAATCAGTGTGAAAGTTAACAAAATAGTACTTAAAGTAAAAATCAAAACTTAAAACTGTAATTGATTGGAACATGATAAAATTATCTAAAATAAATTTGTAAGCAAGATAATCATTCCAACAGCAACAGCCCAAGCCATCGCTCTAATGCCAATTTCCAGAACAAATCTCCCTTTACTTAGACTCATCATTACTTGAAACCCCTGAATAACAGTGCAGTCGTAGTTAATGGTTCTTGAATCTACTATTCATGAATCCGTAGAATCAACCACTAAACTTGTTTCAACAATTTAAGTAAAATTCGTACTTTTTTTCTTGGCTAAGTACTTTGGGAGTCTTGCTTCCAATGGTCTTTCAGGTCATACTCAAAGTACTTCACTTTGGGCTTTCCACCTGCAGCCTTCTTATTCTTCTGTTGCTGCTTCTGCCTATTTCCAGCCTGGCTATACCCTTTACTATTTCCCTACTTCCCCTTCTTCCAGAACTTCTTCCTTTCAGGTTTAGTACTGAAGAGGATGACTGGGCCATATGGGCTTGACCTTTGGGCCACATGATTGCCTTAGCTACCTAAAACTCCATCATGAGCTCAGTGAGCCACATATCCGAAAGATTCAGGTACTGTCTTGAGAATCATGTCCACCTTGCTAATATTATCAATATGGGCGCCCAAGACTTCTACAATGTTAAAATTGTCCATCATCTTGAGAAAATGTTCTCTGACGGACGAACCTTCTGCCATCTTGGCTGTCATGATCTCTCTTATTGCCGCTTGCTTAGCAGGCCTATTCTCATCTGAGAACATCTCAGATAATGAGGTCATGATATCCTTTGTTGTGGCATTTTTCTCAGCATTAGAAGAATCATCCTTTTAAATTAGGACATGCCTCAGTTAGGACATACTTGTACTCATTAAACGTGAGTACTATGTCCAACTTTCTCTTTCAATCATTGAAATTTGGACCAGTCAGCTTGTCATTTGACAGAATGGCCGACAATGGATTGAAAGAGACAGTCATCTTAATCTGGATATGCAATATAACTAGGGATAATAAATTTATGTACGACAAGTATATGTGAATAACATGCATGAGAATATAACTTTAGAAACTCATGAATACACATGCACAAACATAGATAACCTTTCAAACTATGATTAGTACCCTTGGTGATTACTCTACCACTAATTAGTTTGGTTTCTCAATACCCGATAGCACTTACTCTGAAGGGAGGTTACTACCTATCTCGAGTCAAGTGTAAACACAATTCCTTATGGGATTCCCTAGATAACTCAGACTAGAGCCTCCGAAGGGAGGTTACCCTAATCCTAATTACCTTTAAGACGTTCTATAGTTCAGAACTCCACCGAATGATGGTCGTTCAACTAACATCTTTTATAAACTTAAAAAGGCTTTGTACTATTTAAAATAGGCTCCCGAGGTTGGTTTTCTCGACTTAGCTCCTTCCTATATCAATTAGGTTTCTCTGGTTCACAATCAAACTCTTCCTTGTTTACCCGTCATCTTGACTCGCATGTTGTTTATGTGTTAATTAGTCTATGTATATGATATTTTAATAACATGTGATGATGTTAATATTGTTACATCCCTTATTTATATTTTGCATAGGCAATTTGCTTTAAAAGATCTTGGGTCTCTTTCTTTTTTTCTTGGTGTTGAAGTCCTTCCTACTCCTAAGGGTCTACTACTAACTCAAACTCGTTATATCTCTGATTTTTCTTAAGTGAGCAAATCTAGAAGGTATCAAGCCTATCTCTTCGCCTATTGCTGCTAATCACAATCTTTCACTTCATTCTGGGGATCCATTCCTCAATCCTACTCTATATCGTAGTATTGTATGTGTTCTTCAGTATCTTACAATCACTAGGCCAAACATCACATTTGTTGTTAACAAAGTTTGTTAGTTCATGCACTCTCCAACTGAACCACATTGGTCTGCGGTTAAGCAGATCTTGCGATATTGAAGGGTACTATGTCTTATGGGTTGCACATTCAAAAATCTTCAGACACCTCCTTGCATGCATGCTCTGACTCTGATTAAGTTGGCTGCCCTGATGATCATCGCAACACACATGGGTATTATATATTCCTTGGCCCCAACTTAATATATAAGAGGCCCAGGGGAAAACAGCTCGTGGCAAGGTCATGAATTACAAGCGCATGGAGTATTTACTCTACAATGTCAATGGAGAATTTAAAGAGTAAGATGACAGAGCCACAGTCAACGACTTACGAGCCCATAAAGAGCCTTAACACGACAGAAGAAAGGCATAACAGCACGACTCGAGGGATGTCAAAATACAAACCATGATATAAAGTAATTATACCATACATATGTAATTAATGTTTTGTCATGAATTATTATGCCTTGGGTCAAATATTATATTTGAGCATTTTCTATATTAGAATAGTGGTTACCAAACAACAGAGGCTTAGCCTATCATTAGGCTAATAAAAGTAAAACTGAAAAAAAAAGTACCTGAAGAAGTATTTTCTTCGATTGCCAAAGCAAAAAGATTTACAAATTGAGAATATAAAAACTGGAAAGAAGTAGGCTGCTCTCTAGAGCTTTCCCTTCTACAAAGCTAATGCCGCCAATTTATACAAAAATGCAGACATGAAACAAAAATTTAAAAATAGCTCATTCCGGAATCGAAAACTTTAGAATCCGGGGTCTCTGTACAATCACGCATGACAAAAAAGCAAATCATTGCTACTTCTTTACATAAAGCAAAAGGAGACTTTATCGCCTGATAGTGATATGTTACCAGTTGAAAAGTGATATCCCACCAAAATTATTCCGCGAATATCGGCTTTGTGACGCCTGAAATATCATCACATTTTTAAATAACTGTTGCATAACTTTTTGAGCATTTTTATGTGTATTTCTTTTCTTGCTTAATTGTTTTATTTGGAGGTCACTATTCATAAGAAATTTAACTGTCTTGAATTCTCGATTTAATATTTTTGCTAGACAACACGACTTATAAAAGAAATCGAAAACTTGTAGTTTTGAACTTTGGAAGCTGGGAACATGCATTTAGAAAATATTTTGTGTTTCGTGGAATAATGTAACATGAGTGTAAACACTAGATAGCTAGCTAGTCTTTTAATTTGAGTTTCTAGCATAGTTTGACTAAGAAATTTTAGTAATTGACTTAATATAATATAACATATACATAATATATACATATTTTATGATACATATAAGCCAAACACATTCAAAACAAATTGCTTAATCCCCAAAATGTTCCCCCCTACCCGTCGACCATAAGAAGGAAAATAGAGGAGAAAATTTTGCTATTTTTCAAATTTGCTCAAGAATCATTAACCTAGACCTCATTCCACAACTCCAAAGTCCTTCTCCACTCTCCACGAGGCTCCTAGGTGAGAGAGATGCATCATCCTTGCTATTTAAAGTTTATGCCATGATTTTGAATTTTTGGATTTTGCTTGCTCCATGCCATAAGTTGCTTGTTTCTTATTCTATATAGTATTATTACATGCTAGAGACCTTTTGTATGCATTGGTATAGCTTGGAACTAAGTTTTTAGCAAGAATCTACATGAGGAAGATGATGAATAGTGCTAAACTAGGGTTCCGGAAAAAGTTGCAGTTTAATTCGATTCGAGGCTTCTAGTAGTTGCTAATTAGGTCCATGAGCGTGGAAAAAATGTTAGTTGCGCTTGCTATGCACAAAAATTGGGTAATTTGATCAAAATAGGCTACTTTAACAAGGGGTTTTGGGGTTAACTCGAATCCGGGCACGTTTCGAGATTATGTCTAGTCTTTATTAAGTATTGAAGCCTTAGAAGTAACTTCGTTTCGCTTGTTTAGGTCCCGAAATAGGTACTTGTAGTGAAGACCCACAAAGAGGCATTTTCGGTATTTTCGGTGTTTTCGGGTATTTGAACTCCATGCTATGATTTGAAGGCTCTAAAAGATATATTTAGGTATCCTTGGTGGTAGAATAACGATCTTTCCCAACTTAATCCTTGAATTTCGGTAGGAAGCTAAATAGTCTAGTCGAACAAAGGGGAAACTCGTAGTTTTCATGCTTAGCCTTTGAATTAGCTTTGGTGTTTGTATATCTTACCTTTATATGTTATTATATAGCATTTGTGAGCATTTTGTGAAGTTTCGTGATCATCGGACATTGACCCCTTGGTGTTCGTATAGTTATTTTCATATTTAATGCTTATATCTTGTTATAATGTTTATATTACTTGTACTTTGTTAAATATCAAATTCTAATAGACTTTGTATGCTAAGTGAGTAGGACTATAAGGATAACTCGTTTAGTTATATGATTATTGATTATTGTAATTAAAAGTAATTGGAATTTATAACTTATAATTTTAACTTAATGGTATTTGATGCCTTTAATGTCTTCTATGCTGTCTAATGATATGCTAAGGTGAACCTTGTAGCTCAATTGTATGTGGAATATGAACTTGTGTGAATAAGTAATTATAAATATAGCTTCTATTGTTGTAGGTTTGAGTTAAGTAATAGTTAAGTTGGAATTGATATAGTTAATTGCTAAAGTGCTAAACTTATATGAACACACTAGGGCTACGTATTCGAGCTAATTCGAGAAAGTTTGAAGTGAATCGGAGCTATTTTCTTTCATGTTTGGCTTAATTCCATGTGAGGGATCCTTCATCTCTTCTGTGCAACTTAACTAATATTATTGTCTCTAGATTGTATTATTTAGTAATCGATAAAGTTTATATGTATTATTTACTTACTTTCTTGAGTCTTTTCGTGTTATTTGTGATTAACTGTGAGGGCGGCCTACTTTGTTGTTCCTCTTATATGATTTGATATTCTTGCTTCTCGTGATCTTGACTCGGGGTTGCGCAACCTTTTCGGACATGGTAGCGTCGAGAAACACGGGCGGTATCGGGCTTGTCGTGCTCCCTCGACTACCATGGTGCCTATTCCCTTTCTCTCGCTGAATATACTTCACTACCCCAGAGGCGTGGTTCACCTCGTTGGGGCATATAGACCTATCTCAGGAGAAAGGGTCGTAGGATCACAGTACATCCGGAGAACCCCATTTTGAAAGAATAAGGGTTTTGCCGGCACTTGCTTGAAGATCTTGGCTTGTGGCTCGTGATTGAAGACAAACGTGGAACCGTATCCTTTTTATATGTGGTTAAAGACTTATCTAATTAACTTTGTTATTTTGTGTTGTATATGTTATTATATTTGTTGCATCTCATGAAAGCATTCACCGATATGCTGCATCACCTCCCTCGCTGAGCAACTGTGTTGCTCACTCCTCTTTTCAACATGTCTCAGGAACAGCTGGAGATTGGATTGCCTCCTGTGTGGCCTGCCTGCTCTATCAGTGTGTAGAACAAGGAAAAATGTGTACATTATATACTTGTATACTATTTGAGACCTTATGGTCATGTAGGTATTTGTGTTCTCTTAAGAAATGTAATATTAAAGTTTTAGTCTTGAGTGATAGTTAGGTGCTAGTGGTTTGTACTAACTTCAATTGTTTACTTTATTGTCTAGATGGCTTGCATGCTTGTTTGGATGAAATGGGAATCGATTGGAAGACTTAGAAAATAAGAAAACTTAATAAATAATATTGGAGTGGTAAGATAAGTGGGTTTAGACTTTAGAATATCAATAGTTATGTTTGGCATGCTTGTGTGATGAACTTTTGCTAAGTTGTCGCTTGGATGGTCTTAAAGCAGAATGTGATATGGTGAAGTTGAAGGATGAAATGGATTGAGGTTGTGGATTATGGTCTTGTGGTTGTATGTTATTCGCAGGTTTCCAGATTGTCTTATAAATAGGAGAGACTCCGTCCGTTTTCCCTAAATTTGGTGCCCGGGTTTGGATATGAGTTGAGAATAGCATGATTAGTAGGAGTCCTGGTTCCGTAAGGGCTCGGGGCGTTACAGGCTTTACCATATCCATCCAAAAATCCTATGAGCATCTTCAGACTTTTTTTTCATCTTTTCCTAAATTCGTTCAAGTACATAATTATTGCTCTTGGGCAAGTGTTTTCCCTTTTTGTTTTGCTTGGAGAGCTTTTTCAAGTAGGACATCTTTGAGACTGTCCCAAAGATCCTCACCCATCAATTTGGATTCTGTGATTCTCCTGCCAACACAGCATATGAGTTGGAACGCATTGATGAGTTCTCTAAAGTAGAGTCATTATCATCATCACCATCGATATCCTTTTTGAAATTTTTCAAAAAATCTTGTTTGATTGCTTCAAGATATCAAGCAATGACTTCTTCCTCTGAACTGATTTGTTGACGCATCTGAATTTTGTGGAGAAATTTGGAGAAGGGAGATTCTTCTTCTTGAGTTGATTCCTGAACTTTGTCCTTGTTGATCTGGACAACTTGAGAAATTTCATCCACCATATTTTGACCATAAGGTTTCTTAGTTTAAAGGTCAATTTTTAGCAATTTGGGCCAAAATTTTGAAAAAAAATTTCTTTTTAAACAAAACATTTTTTGTTTATTCATTTCTGTAATAGGTACCCATTTCCAAATCCATGGGATACCAAATTCCATAAAGAAAAATAACGAACTAGATCCTTCAATATAAAGATCAAGGTTATTCCCAATATGAGGGCAAGAAGCAAGCTATTCAGTAAAAAGTCCTTTATAAGGTTTAGGCAAAATTTTTATTGGAGGGCCATAATTAGTCCACCAAGAATGGATCCAAGTTGGAAATTTCCTTTGTTGAAAAATTTGGGGATCAAATTTGATAAATCCAATATGTTTTTTCTAAGGGTTTTCATATAAGAAAACTTTGGAAAATGCTTCCACATAATCCCAGTAATTGAACTGGTAAACAGTTTTGTAATCATGCATAAATTTTCTTTCTTTCATTGTACTAATTCACCAATCAGTGGGAGAGAGAATTCTCTTAATGTAAATTTTACTATAAGTATAAACAGGAATAGAATTATTCCTTTTAAAATGTTCAAATTCGCAACTATTAGTTGACTGTAAAATTGATTCATAAAAAACTCTGGATTTATGGTGATGCACCAGTAAAAAGAAATTATTAAGATATCGGTCCATAAGGTACCAAGGATCATTGATCTATTGCTTATCTGAAATTTTAAGGATAAGAATAGTTTCATCATGATTGTGAGACTCATAAGAGTCTACTTCATCATCTTGTTCCACAATATTGGCATATGATGATGCCTGTGGTGCAGAAGTATCTGCTTCAAGTAATTTCTTGATTCTTTCATAATTAGGATGGGATAGGTCAATTGCAACACCACCACTAGTCATATTGACTAACTTTCTTCCTCCAATGACTCTATTAGAGTCATTTCTTCCTCTACCTCTTCCCCTATTAGGGTTAGAGTAATTGCCCTTAGATGGAAACATCCTGCAAAAATTCACGTGTGAGAAAGTCAGGTAGGGAATTGTGGTCCCCTTTAATGTAATTGATTTCAAAATCAAAAGGAGCAAGGTGAGCTTGCCACCTAGCAAACATTTGTTTGGAAACATCATGCTTAAAATCTTTTTGAAACATGAATTTTGCCTCACTACAATCAGTACGAATTAAAATTTTTTGATTATATAAATCATCTTGAAATTTCAAAACACATTTAACAATTGCAAAAATTTCTTTTGCAACAGTAGCATAATTCTTTTGACTATTAGTCCATTTACCATAATGAAATCTAACAAGCAATTCTTGTTTTGTCTGGGGATGAATTTGTTTAAAATTCTACCAAAACTAATATCAGAAGCATCAGTTTTAATAATTTTTTCCCAAGTTGCGTTGGCCAAAGAAAGACATGGCAATTTGGCAACTTTAGACTTAATTGTCCTAACAACATTAGTATGAGTTGTCGGCCAAGAAAAAGAAGACTTTTTTAATCTATCATATAAGATAGCAGTATCAAAAGCAACATTTTGATAGTAAGGTAGAATATAATTTAAACTACCTAAAAATCTCTGTAATTGAGTTTTATCAAGAATTTCATCTGGAAATTTTGAAGCAAATTCAATACTTCTATTAATAGGAATAATTTTTCCTTGTTCAATATTATGTCCTAAAATTTTAATTTTTGTTTGACAAAGAACCATTCGTAATGTCCTATTGGAACTGTAAAAGCAATTTTATATCTATCAGATTCATGAATTTGAATCTACCAGTATCTTGATTTCAAATCAAATTTTGAAAATATCAAGGCATCATGCAATCTATCCAATAAATCCTTTTTATTAGGGATAGGATACCTAATCCATTTTAAAACCTTATTTAGAGGTTTATAATTAATAACAAGTCTAGGAACACCTGTTTCTTGTTCCGCATGTTTATTAACATAGAAAGTAGTACAACTTCATAAAGAGTGAAAGACTCTAATCAAATTTTTCTCTATTAGAGAATGAATCTCTTTTTTGCATAATTCTATATAATCATAATTCATTTGACAAGGTCTAGCTTTTGTCGGGATATTTTTCTCAGAAAAATTATCTTCATAAGGAAGAGTAACAATATGTTTTTTCCTATTTCAAAAAGCATTAGGATGATCATTATAAATATCAAGAGAAAATTGATTTTGGATCATTTAGATCTTTTCTTGAATTTTTAGATTTCGTAATCTTTCTTCAATATTGTAATAAGATATTTCCTTTTGAAGAAAATTTAATTGCAAATGTTTTGCTGTCAGCAAATCATGGATTTGATTTAAAATTTTTATTTTAGGATCAGTTATAAACTGAAAAATAAGGTTCATTCCTCTAAAGGAAGCCTTTATGCCATTAGCATTAATATGAGTAAGAGGCATAATTTCCTGAATAAAAGGTGTACCAAGTATAACTTGATTAGTCAAATTTTTAACTAATAAAAATGTTGCAGGTATACACACTTTATCCTAACAAATATAGGTATCAGGTAGTTTATATTGAACATGTAAATTCTGACCATTAGCAGCCGAAATAGTATGAGTAGTTTTCTCAAAATATTTTGTAGGAATCAATCCTTCCAGTATGCAATTAATATCAGCTCCAGTATCAACCAAAGCAATTAAATCGTTTTTGATAAAAATTTTATCAATAAGAAGATTAATCTTAATATACCATTTTTGAGAAGTAACAAGCTTTAAATTAGCAAGAAGAATGTGATGATCATGTATCTGCAAAGCAGATGAGGATGAAGGAATTGGAATTTCTTCCTTCAATTTACCTTTTTCTAAAAAGGAAATACGATAATCAATCAATTCATTGTTATGAATTAAACTTTTAATTTCTTCTTTAAGAATTTTGACTTCTCTATTTAAGTCATCCATAGTAACCACATCAGTTTGTTTTTTATTTAACTGGTTAATCAATTCTGAAAACATATAAGTTTTGAATCTTGTATAAGAGGTATAGTTGCTGACTCAAATTTTTCATTGAAACAATAAATCACTTTAGCCTTTAATTTAGGATCATTAATATTATCAAGAAGATCAATGATTTTTTCACTTGAAGTAATAACATTAAGCTCAACATCCTAAAATTGGGATTGCAATTTGTAAATATCTATTTTAGAATCACTATCATTTTTCTGGCATTTATTACAACAGACATTCTCTTGTTCTTCATCAGATTCAATAGCATGCAAATTATCACTACTACTATTACTAGTATTAGTGTTAGATTGACTTTCATCTAAATTTAATAAGACATTAGCCAAAGATTCTTTAATCTTATCATCAATATCAAGACTATTTATCTTTTTCTTCATTCTACACTTATTTGCATAATGTCCTTTTTTTCCACATGTATAGCATGTAGGTATCTTCTTTTGGGGTACATAACATTTTTTCTCATTTCTAGCTCTGCACTTAGCAGCATATTTTTTATAAGCATCATACTTATATTTTTTATAGTATTCTATTTTATGAGGTCTTTCTTTATAACGTTTTCTAGGTTTATTCCTAGAAGTGCTAGGTACATCCATAGCAAATTGTTCACAAAATTCTCCCAATTGATTTTTCTCAGTTAGACGTTGTTTCTTTAACTGATAATTCATTTTAATTGAATTGTAAAGAGATAACCCTTCTTCTACACATAAAGTAATAAGGGAACCATAATTAAAAGTTTCCCAAGCAATATTATTGTTATTTGATCTTTTCCTAAGATCCTTTCTAATTCTTTCTGCAAAAACATAAGGAAGACCATCAACAAATTTAGATTTCCAATGATTACTATTAGCATCAGGAAGACCCATGAGGCGAGATAAGAAAACATTCTTATACCATCTAAAAGATGTAAGAGTAGGACAACGCAAATTCTACAAAAGAGTCCTAGATGATATTGATGTAAATATCTACATGTGAAATGTTCACAAATAGCAAGACATAAAGTATACACGGCATTTTCATGTATCTCATTATTTTCTATTTTAACAGTATTAAAAATTTCATCACGTTGTGATGCAACCAAATAATTATCTCACCAGCCTTTTAATTGGCCAGCAAATCATGTTGTAATCATCATGGCTATTCTTTTATCACTATTATTATTCTGTTTACAAAAAAGTAAACAACTATTGCTCGATCTAGCATTGAAGCAGAATACCGTGCCATTGCCTTTGCTACAGCTGAAATCTGTTAGCTTCAGTCACTCCTTCATGAGCTTCGTGTTCGACCCTCCTTGCCACCCACTCTTTTGTTGTGATAATATTGGAGCTACATACTTGACAGCTAAACCTATTTTTCATGCTCGTACTAAACACAGAGAAATTGATGTTCACTTTGTACGAGAAAATATGACCTCGGGGGCTTTGCACATTCGCTTCATTTCCATTGTTGATCACTTGGCGGATATAATGACCAAGGGACTCTCAATTACCAGGTTCTCTTCATTTCAGTCCAAGCTTACCGTTCATGAACTAGTTACGCTTGAGAGAGCATGATAACAGATAAGCATTATTTAAAATTCCAATATTGTCAATTGTAGTCTTACCACCTAACTTATCTACTTATATCTCTGATGTACACTTCTATAGCTACACAGTTTGTATACCCATAACAGCCTATATATTGTGTAATTGGTCATTATGTGAAATACAACACAGTACATTAAGTCAGCATATACGTTTACAGTGTATTTTAATTAAAACATATAAAAAAAATAACTTGAGGTTTGTAGAGAAGAGAGTAGAGGTCACTATTTTTTTTTCTTCCATTGTTTGGCTTGCTTCAAATAGTACATGAAACTCTCCTTTTATACAAGTAAGAGGAGACTTCTAGACCATCGTGAAATTGTCTTTGCACCAGACAAATCAACTAGGAATTTTACATATCCAAGAGTAAGAAAGGATTTTCAAAGTAAAGTTTTAGTCCAAGAGATTTAATATTTTCAACAAATACTTGGTCAACTTGCACGTTATTAAACATCATCCCTTATAACTTGTTGCTCTTGAATTTTCAGAAGCTTGTTTTAAATGCTCAAGTTTATCTCTTGGGGACTCCTTTTGACAAAATATTAGCTAGTTGCTTTTGGCTTGCAAAACCTGAGCGAAATTTCCTTCTTTTTGATAGCTTCTCTTATGGAATTATACTTGATTGCAATATATGGACTTCAACTATAAGAACATTGGATTTATAGCCACTACCCTCGCCAATTTGTAGTCATGAAACAACTCAGTTCCTTCTCGTTGCTTTTCTCTAATACAATCTAGAATTCATCTTAGCCAAATGGCTTAAGAAGTTGCAAGACTAGAAAGATATTCAACGTCACTTCAGAATTTTATCACACTTTGCTACTTCTTCGATGACACTAGAATCACTATCACAATAGCCCATATGGTTTACATGATTTATTCTTTACCGATACCTTAGAATTAGTTTTGCATTTTCAAAATGTAATTCAACTTGGACCATTCAAGAATCTCGATGACAAACTAGTATCAAACATGATATCAATTTTATTTTATTTTAGTGAAAATTTTGGGAAAAAGAAACGTCAATTAGCTACTTTTCAGAAATTCAAGAAAGAACACCACCATCGTAAAAAAGCATATCAAAACATGATGGCAGAAGCCAAACATAACACACCAAAACGTTTTCCTGATGAAGATATCAAAACCAGGAACTGGACACAAACACTGTAAATGGCGTCCCTCCTAACCAGGCACGTACCTTTCAATAGTTGCAATTGCCAATAAGGCGGTCAGGAACCCCAAGCCAGTCTCACCCTCACATTCAACATGATATGATTTACCCTCGGCATAATTTATTGCATGTGATAGTATTTGCAGCGAATATAGAGACCAAGATACTATCTAAATCCGCTTTTAGAAGACAAATTCTACCAGATTTAGCAACGTCTAAGGTTTCTGGGAGTATAAAACACAATTTGAGCGAACAAACTACTTGGAAGTTTCTTTATTCTTCAGCAGCACTCGCAACACTTAAATCGACATTGAGGTCAAGCACCTGCACAAGAAACACAATTAGTCATCAAATCTGTGCCGTTTAGGAAAAGAACACGGACTAACAATGCAACAATGTAGTCAATAATAATGGCTATGACGACATACGGAAACAGTCCCAGGTTACTGCCCTTATAGTATTTTTAATTACCTCCTTGGAGTCTTCCTAAAGTCTCAGATGCAATCAAAATGCTATGTACGATACATGAAGATATAAATGTCCATCACAAAAAAAAAAAAAAAAAGGTCATTTAGATATTTCCTGGATTTATGAATAACAAGCCTTAACTAAATGCTGAACCAAATATCCTAATGCATAGCTTCAAGACTTCTTTCTTTTTTCCCATTTAATAAGTGAAGTATTTCAACAAGGAGCACCAAACAAAAGAAGGCCCCTCCAAGCAGAAAAAGCAAAACGTTCGAAAGGTTTGATAGAGACAAGGGGCTTGTGTGGCTGACAGTCATTACAGAAGACTGGATAAGCAAAAAGCTACCAAAAGTTCAAGAGAGTGCACTATATGCACCTGGGTGCATCTCATTAAACCCAAAAGAATAAAGAAAGTAAAATAAACTACTTGAGTTACTAACTGAACATAATTACTTTATTTATATATTTGAATGATCAAAAGGACACAAAGCAAAAGCAAAAGCAAAAGCAAAAGCAAAAGCAAAAATCGACTTATTGTTCTGACAACAAAAATTATGTGTTGCTTGAATCCATTAACCATTATTTATTTTTCGAAAGTTAATGTTCCATTCATCAAGAACTCCATTAACAATTATATATGCATCAGTTGCTATCATAGAATACAAATGCAGTAAGATTATCTGAACACGTCTCTACCTTATATTGCACAGATAATAAAGGCCATCACTTACCTAACTGATAAAATAATTGGGTTAACCAGAGAAAGTTTAAGAACTTGACTAGAAGGACACTTCATTCTGGTGGAAGGACAGAACCTTGACAACACCTGCACTTGGGTAATTGAAGAGTGGCACGACCAGGATTTCATATGATATCAGATGTGTCATATGGATCCTTGATTTTTCTATAATGCCTGACATACCCATGTCAAAACACTCAACACTCTGACAAAGGTGTGGGATACTTCCCATTTGGTACAGGCACAAGAAGTTAAATTTAGTATTCTACAACACATTGAGTGCCTTTAGCATGTTTATTTTGGCATATTCTTCTCTCAAATGTCAAGTAACATTTTTAACCACTCTCTGTTGCATAAAGTTACATTCCTTAGTTTACACTGTCAATTTCAGCGTATTCTCAGATCATCTTTATCATGCATATGACTATATGAGAATCTGACCCTCAGAAATGTAGCCATATCTGACAATCATTCAGGAGTCCATGTAATATCTAACAATGTCTTTTGAAAAAAGAAAGATACTTCACGCAATGCCCGAAAAACTAAAACATCACCAGCAGTTGAAATGCTCAACTAAGTTTATATCATGCATTTTCACCCTTTGGCTAATGCACATGACCAGGTTCTATCTAGGGAATATTGATGGATTCAAAGACCATGCCAGGATCAGAATATTCAAGGAAGAAATCAAGAAATGAAGCAATGTTCGTCCCTAGTGTAATTGTTTTTTCTTTTTCTATTGTTTAAGCCAGTTATGAACATCTAACTCCTACCTTTCCTGTTATCTGGGTATACATATCAAGTACATCTGCGACAGTTGTCTCAAAGTGAGTTGTGGCATCATAGCTCTGTTAAGCAGCAAAAATATGCAAATCCATGTTAGAGAAGATAATAAAGAAACTGTGTTTTGAAAATGACATTTTAAAAGAACTCACCGTCGATATAAAACAATTGTCCAAAGAAGACTCATTGACTGGCTCATACCGATCATACATATCAAAGAAGATCTCATCTACAGGCCCCAGAAGAGCAATCCCTGGCTTTAATTCATTCTGAGGCTGATCAGTTTCCGCCTCTGTTGATACGAAGGCAATGAATTTCCCTTTTGGAGCGACATTGTGAGTATACGAACAACAAAAAACATACCTGCAGAACCAATACTTTCACATAAGATTCAAAAAACCTTGCATCTTGGATATTGATTGATGTTCATATACTAAACGTCAGGAGCTGATGAAATATACAGAGATTGGACAGATAACACTCTGACGCACTACTGCCATGGTGCTTTCCAAAATCTATTCAATCAAATAGAATGATTTTCCCATATCCAAACTAATACCATTTCAAGTCATTTCATGAATAAAATGTGACCAAATAACCAACCAAGAAAACTACTTGTTACAAATAACATCTTGTTGTTGCATCAAAACATTAAAATGTTGACTAATCTGGCTAACATTGAACTTGTAAAATGAAATATTTACAGCTATCTTTCCCCTCTCTGAAACTCATCTCAATCAAGACATCAACATTCCAAGCTGCTCAACTACCCAAGAAGATGAGAAAAATATCAGCAGAATATAACCAAATGAGTACTTCAATTAATGAATTTTTACAATCATAATCCATAGGAGTACATGCATTTGACCTTCCCAGCAATTATGGGTTTACAGACTTTTCACACTTATGGATACAAGCTACTCCCTCTTTTAGTTTGTTCGCCCCTCCATTCTCACATTTTTCTTCCCCGCTTTTCAAGTAATTGGAATTTTCCCACAATGTCCTTTCAACAAGTAGTAAACAGTACCCCACAACTTCTGATGTAGAATAGCATGTATGTGCACTCAGGTTAGAACTCACATGTCTGATTGGCGACCCAACTGTTTCTGAGGGAGAATAATCTGCACAGAATGAGAATCATTGGTATTTGGAATCGGGTGGCTCATGATTGCAATCGCTCTTGCAACCTTTCCGACCTTCCTGACCTGAGAGAACGCACACTTCATATTACCTTCTATCATTATAACACTAATATTTAGCTCAATACTTTCAATTGCTAGTTTGAATATTTCAAGCATAAGGATTAATAATTGTTCTAAATAATTCGTAAGACTATAGGATAGTCAAGAGATAAGCATAACAGAACTTCAAACCAGAGGCTGATTCACTAGCAGAAATTTAGATGGAAGCTCTAATTAAGTCCAGAAATAAGAAAAAGAATTACCTTGTTGGGTACGTATGAAGGATCACACACGACTTTTTTGCACTTAGCAGTTTCCCCTTCGGATGTGACACCAATGACTTTACCTTCTTCATTATACTCAACCTGGGATTTAAGTCAATCTCTAGGTCAGGCCCCATAGTTACTGTTGAATACAATAAAACAATAAAGTATATCCACTCTAATAGCTTAAGCTTTCAGATGAGGTGGTCATTTTACATGGTACCAAAGCCCAGTTTCCAAAATATCCTGGTTTCAAGTCTCGCCACTAGCATCCATTTACCACGTGCAAGGCTTAAACATCGCTTGAACATGAGGCAGAGTGTTGGAGACAATAAACCAACAAAGTAAATCCTCTCTAATAGCTTAAAATTTTAATATTAGGTAGCGACTCTACGGTTACTAACAATCAATAAACACCCCTACCAGACAAGTGGGAATGGCATCCTAATCTTTTCTTTCCCTCCCTTCATAATTTTCTCCTTTCTTTTTCTTTTTTCTTTTAGGGGGTTGGGGGAGGGAGGGGGGGTGGGGGCGCTTGGTAAAGCCTTTCAGAGAACACAGAGAGAGAAAGAGAGAGAGAGAGTACCTTGCACTCGGGTTTATTCAACATGTAGGTCCCACCATAAACAGCACTAAGTCGAGCAAATGCCTGAGTTACATAAAGAGAATACAAGCAAATAAAGATCTGCTGGATCTGCTGTGTGAATCCAAATGACGAAAACTTAATGAAACACTGAAACATAAGTGAACACAGCAGAAAAATAACAATTGAGAGAACTGCAGATTAGAGGAAGTCAAGAAGAACCAAAAGTAAAATTACAAACAGGTCATGCACGTAGAAAGAAACCAAACCTGAGGGAGCTCTCCCAGTCCATACAGGGGATAGATGTATGGTGATCCTCCTCCAAAACGTGCAAGTGACTCAGCATATAGCTATCATGTGATAAGAAAAGAATTTCAGACAAAGGTGCAGAAGAACTGAAGATGCATTGCGTCAAATGACATTGGAAGGGAGCAAAAATATTATTTCATCAAAAATTAAGAAAACTGCAAAAGGAGAAAGAAAAAAGAAAAAGAAATGGTGGCTTCTGTCATTTTCATTACCTTTATTCTCTTCACAGTGTCAAGTGCTGGTTCATTTAGATAACGGTCATCTCTCTGAAGCGCCAAAGCATGACCAATAAAGTCCACAGTGTTGTCATCGAGACCAAATTTTCTGTGGAAAGACAAAAGGACAAGACCAAATTTTCGGTGAAAAGACAAGTGGGGGAAAAGCTGTTGTGTAAGAAGAAAAGATTAAGCGCTAAGGGAAGTTGTCATGATATATCATAAATGGAGTACACAATTGAATAGAACTATATCATTTCAAAAGAACTTGCATAAAATGACTTATATAACACAAACCAAACCAAACCAAACTAAGCCTTGTCCCACTAGGTGGGGTTGGCTATATGGATCATGCGACGCCATCCATTTCTGTCTAGAGTCACCTCTTATGTTAGCTCCATACACACAAGGTCTCATCTAAGTATCTCCGACCAAGTCATCTTAGGTCTTCCTCTACCCCTCTTTTGGTGTACTATTTCTAAACCTTCGCATCTTCTAACAGGTGCATCTATAGGTCGTCTCCTAACATATCCAAATCATCTCAAACGATTCTCCCTCATCTTATTTTCAATTAGGGCCACTCCTCTTTCACGTATCAAAATGACTTATATAACACACACAAAAAAATAATAATAATAATAATAACCATCGTCATCGTAAAATAAACAATTTTCCTTTTTCCATATAAGTAAATCAACTTAAACTAACATTTAACTAGTATCCTTTACATGATATTAGATATCCTTGTAACTGAATAGAGCAATATTGGTGTTGATGGACTTTAGTAATGTAGAAGCAGTCACCATTTCGACCATCATATTCAACTTGAGAGCTCATTAGGAGCAATTTCACTTTAGTCCTCAAGCAAGGAAAAGTGGGCTCTCTTTATTTATTATATCGGACTTATTGTGGTTCAGTCCATATACAGAATAAACCCTGTAGAAACAACCTCTTCCTTCTATCTAATTCTGAACCCCCAACTTAAAAATGTTCATTTTTGCGCAACTTCTCCTGTATTAGCTTTAGCTTGTTTGTATGAACCCAGAAAATGCCATGTGAAACTTACATCTCACTGAATCAGAGTCTCCGTAAAAGACATATGGCAACTGAAGTCCTAAAGAGAGAGGAAAAAAAAAAAAAAAAGAGAGAGAGGGGAGTGTTCAAGGATTGTGAGCATACGCAATTAGCTCTCTAGTTGTCACCCTGGTCAGATCCATCCCTTCATGTGTTTTAGGATCATTTTCATTATAATCTTGAACATATATGAAGAACTTGCGAGCACGGCGTTTTTCAAATATGCCCATCAGGGGAGACTTGAGGGCCTCCATGTCAGTCGCTGGCACCTTGTGGACCTATTTACATCACGTTTGTCAAAGCTTCATCAGAAAATTAAATTGCACAGGTGATTCAAGATAGAAGATGAAAGAGGCAACTTGACATTGACAGATATCATACCTTCCCTTTATTATAGACATAGCTACCATCAACAGCCTTGAAGTACAGGTATTTTGTAACATCGGTATGAATTAGGACACGTACAAGAGCACCATTCGCCAATATAAACTGATAAACACATCCGTCAAAAAAAATTAAAATCTAAAGGCTTGTCGAAGCAAAAAATGTCACAAGTAGAACATGTAAATGAGTGAAGATAACTAAAACCTTGGGCATCATGTCGACATTATAGTCTCTACTAGAACCCAAGTTTTCAGGAGGCTTGTCACTTCCTCTAAACTTCTTCCACAGCTGTAATCAAAAGATTCCCATTACCAAAAAAGAAAGAAAAGAAAAATAACATAAATTATGGCAAGTAGAATATTTCAATAAAATAAAAAAAGGTTGATAAGAGAGCATTTAATCGGACTCCTATATATCTGGGCACATACCTGAATAAGATTGAGTGAAGTTGATTCTCCTCCATAGTAATCATTCCTATCCATATGCAGGACCTATATTAAAAACAAGATGATAAATGGCTACAGAACTGCCAAATAACATTATGTCTAAAACACTTATCTTAGTGAAGACAGCATCAAAATCTATATACATACAAATATAGAGGGAGAGAAAGCAACGTTTAATGAATTTGAGTGGGCAAATGAAAAGAACCAAGACTTGTTTAAAAAATTGCGTAAACCACCTTGTAGCATTGGTAAGAGCTCTGAAATAAGTATACATAACAAGCTTTAACCTTTTAAAGAGATTTGACATACGTCAACCAAGTATCCAAAAGCCTCAATATTATATTCGTGGTTTGACACATTAGTGTTACTCATCAAAAAGGAGAAACAGATACGGAGCATGCCATGCATAGAATTTACTTCTTTCATATGCACCATATAATCTTTAGTCATTAGGTGTTTGTCCTCTGCACACACAAGGATTTTCTTATCTTTGAAAGTTTACAATCGTCAGCTTCTCATGAAATGGTTATGAAAATTGAACTTCTGCCCTCATTTCATTCCTATAGCATCTCCGAGAACCCAGAAAGGCTCTATGGAAAAATGTTCGTCTGAGTAAGAAATGGGATCAAGGGTATTAAGCATTTCCATCGTGAGAAACCGATCCAGCGATTAGGGCTTTGCCAAAATCAGCCTTTTGACCACGACATCCAAAACAATTCCCAGAACTAGTTCCCGGGGCTTTTAAACTCAAAACCTATAAGTTAGACAAGAGCGTGGGCAAAGACGCAAATCCACACCGAGACTCGCAAAATGCCAAACGCCAATTTGTTGATGGAGTTCAAGCTAAAGCATTTGCAATGGAGTTATACATAAAATGAACCCAAAATTAAGATTACATTCTTGCATTCCGCAGAAATTGCAAATACAGTTCCAGATGATCCGAAATCATCTTTATAAAAAGGATTATATCGAAATTACTGAAATGCATTTCTTCAATGGCATTGCCTCAATTAAATCCGCGACGCAACCAAAATCCAATACAGAAAAACACATCAATCAGAACAATAACATCATTTTTCAGAACAACTTTTATAAAAGAAAATAAAAAAATAAAAATAAAAAATAGATATATGGTGTGCATACATGTAGATATATGTTTGTGTGTGTACATGCTGTGAAGATCGAGCAAATCAAAACCCTAAAAAACACATTTCTGCGCCTTAAATTAGAGAAATATATGAGAAAAACAAAATGGAGAAATGAATTAGAAAAGAAGAAAAAGACCTTGAGGCCATCGACAGAGAGGAGACCGCTGAGAATGCATTCTTTGAGACCAGTACCAAGCACTATCACATCGTACTCTTCATCCATAGCTGACTACTACTTTGGGTATATGAGCAAATGTGAGAGTCTTCTACGCTCACAAGAGTGGAAATTACCAGTGGGCTCTCAGAATATCTGCTTTATAGGCTCTGTAGTTGGGAAATTATTTTTATTTTATTTTTAATTGGATCCGTGAACAGTAAAATCGTATATTTATGTGGATATTTAATTGGTATGTTAAAATAATAATTTTTTTATTTTCTCTATTTTAAACATATTAATTAAATATCATAAAAAGATATAATAAAAATATAATGATATTCAAAATTTCTTGATTCAAGGGAGATATAAGAGAATGGATGGATTTTTTTTTTTAATTTAAGGAAGGTCTGAGTTATTTATATCACTTAATATATTATATATAAGACTTAGATCTTGAGATTTCTGATATCTAAAGTGAGAAGCATTTCACTAGACCAAATGGCTAGTGATGAATTTTTTTTTTGTTTTTTCTGGGGAGAAAAGTGATGCCTAATGCCACTAGAGGCCTTCTATGAGGGTGTTATCCATTTTGTCTCATGAGGGTATTGTCTATTTTTAAAGTTTTTTTAAAGGGACTTTTGGTTCACGAAATTTTGTTATTCTCATCTTTAAAGTTTTTTTAAAGGGATATAAAATCTAGAATATGTTATTCTTATTTTTGATTCGCAGAATAAAAAATATTCATAGGAATATTACATTCTTGAAAATATAATTTTTCATAATTTACTCAATTTCTATTCTCATGTGAGGAGCTGAAGGAAAAAAAAAAACATAAATATTCATCTTAAACAATGCAAAATAAAATAAATAAAATAATATAATTCAAAAAATAAATAATAAATAATAAATAAAAAAATTTAATAAATCTAAAGTAAAATAAGATAAAATAAAATAAAACAAAAAATAAAATAAAATAAAATAAAGTAAAAATAAAAATATGATAAAATAAAATAAAAAATAAAAAAGATAAGATAAAAATAAATATAATATAAAATAAAAAATATAAAATTAAATTAAAAATAAAAATTGAAAATTGAAAAATATAATAAAATAAATTAAAAACAAATAAATTAAAAATAAAACAAAATAAATAAGAATAAAATAAAATAAATAAGAATAAAATAAAATATTTAGAAAAAATAAATTAATAAAATTAAAATTAAAAATAAAAAGAAATAAAAAAATATAACATTTTATAATTTAAAAAAATAACATAAAATAAAATAAGATGAAATAAAAAAATAACAAAATAAAATTAATAAAATTAAAATTAAATAAAATTAACATAATAAAATATTTAGATAAAATAAAATAAAAAAATAAAAATAAAAAATAAAATAAAATAAATAAAAATTATTACTTTTTAAGTTAAATTATAATTTCATAATTTATATTTATATTTAAAATAATTTTTTAATGGTAAATTCTAAATTTTAAATTTTTAAGTTAAATTTCAAGTTTAAAAATAAAAATAAAAATAAATAAAATAATTTTTAAATTTTAAATCTTCAAAAAAATTTAAAATAATAAATTTAAGTTTCTAATTTTTGAAGTGTAAAGTTAAAATTTATAAATATAAAATAAATTTATTTTACTTGTATAAATACATTAAATATTTTTTTACTCGCATATTAGCAAAGTATAAAAAATGTATCGTTATTTATACACATTTTATGATATTTTTATATTTTTGAATTAGGACCATTGTTGGAAAACTGCTCAAGATTCCTACGAATGTTGAATCCAACCAAACGCAACAAAAAAATATTCCTAGGAATTTGACAAAATATTCTTAGGAATATTTTTAACATATCAAACAGTTTTAATAACATTATTGAGAATAACATTCATCGGAATGACATTCCGATGAATGTTATTCCCAATAATAAAAAATCAATCTATGAATCAAACGCTCCCTAATAGTTTTAAGAAATACCCAATTTTTTCTATTTCGTTAATAGAGTTAATTTTTAGACGCAAATTAGTCATTTAATAAGAAAATAATTTAATCCCAAAAATGCACTTGAACCCTCAAACTCAGGTCTTTCACTTTCGATTTGTTGTATTACACAAACATTAACCCAATCAACTATGAGTGTGAGTTGTTTGCTATTTACCCTCTCTATGAAAATATTGAATCACAAAAACATGCTTGTTGCATAAAAGTTTATAATCTGTAGGAAACCAAAAGCAAAAAAAAAGGGAAAAAATACTTCTTAATAACCAACATATTATGGCCACACGAGTAAAAGTGTATGCAAACAAAACACTACAGAGGAAAACATATTAGATTTTTTTCAAATAATAAAATGTAATAACACAGGTAAATTATGCCATTAGTCTCTATTGTTGTCACACTTTCAAATTAGTTCTTATTATTTCAAAAGGTACATATTAGTCCTCATTGTTTCACAAACTTATTCAAACTAGTGCCCACTGTTAAAATAACAGTTATTTTTATTAGAATTTCTATTACGTGTAAGGGTAAATTAATCTTCTCTCAATTTTTTTCTTTTATTTTTCGTTTTATTTTCATTCTTCTTCATCAAACTCCTACATAATTTTGTTTATCTCTCTCTCTCTCTCTCTCTCTCTCTCTCTCTCTCTATCTCTCTCTCATATATACACATAATTCTCACACACACAACTCTAACACATATACACACACACACCTCTTTCTGTCACACACACAGCTCATAAACACACAACATGACATACACATCATGGGCACGCACACCTCGCACACATATTCCATACGCACGCACGTACTAAGCATAGTTGAGATAGGGGCCGCAAAAAGGGATTTCACGAGGAAGATTGGGCTATGGAAGTTACGGGGGTACAATGGCAGGGATACAAGCTAGGTGAGGTGGGATAATAATGCGGCTGGGGTAAGGTTGGGATGGGATAGTGTAGAGCAGAATAGGAATAGGGCTGGGGTAAGTGTAGGGATGCGTAGTTGGGATTGAGTGTGAAAGAGTTTGGCTAGAATAGGGGTGGTTGATTGGAGGGTGGATGGGTAGGTGGGGGGGTTAAGTAGGGGCAAAGTAGTAATTTTTTAATGGCATTTGGGTCATTAAACATATTTTTCGTTAAAAATTCAATGGTAAGGACGTATTTATTTATGTTTGGAAAATATTAAAGACCAACTTGAACGATTTAGAATAATGGGTACTAAACCAAATAAACGTGTCAATATTAAGGACCGTTTGCACAATTTACCCCAATAACAATAAGCCAAAAGACGTTTAGGTCATAAAGTACACATAAATTTCATTTGTTGCATATTCAAGTAATACAACTAACACCGACATTTGGTACATAGAATGAAATAAATTCCTTTGGTTACAATATTTACATGTGTCTCTTTGGCATTTTTACTAGGAAGCATCATTTGATCTATTTTGGAGAAATTTCTTGTGAAAGTCATTGTGAATAGTATTATTAATGACGCGCTTTGGCGTCTTGGTCTTGCCACAAGCTTGGTTCTTGAATACCATATGAACATCCCACTTGAAACGGTTTCTCGGCCTCTTTTGCTTAAAGCTCTATTACGAAAGAATAGGTTGTGGCTGAGAAAAACTGAAAATTTAATACTCATTATTTTTGGGGTGGAATCCTACTTGCGTTTTTTATATAAACCTTTATTTGTATGCTAAATGACTAATTTATTTTTAGACATCAACGGAATGATTAACAGTGTCAAATGAGATGTGAATATCAAGGTAATTCTCAAACCACATGAGGGACTTTACAAGTGAGCAAGAACCTCACGGGGCAAAATAGATTTCACCCAAATTAATTTTAAGTTTATTTTTTTGTAGGGTAATTCACGCTAGAAATTTATTAATTTCATAATGCATCCTTGAAATTCAATAATTTCATATTGCATCCTTGAAATTCAACTTGACAAAAATTGATCTCTCGACTTGTGCAATGTATTTCAATTTGATTTAAACTCCAAATGGCGTGAGGAATTGGTGAAATGAATGAAAGTGTCATGCGAGTCTATTTTCATATTTGTTAGAGTAAGATAGCTTTCTATGTAGGTATAGGTGGCTTAACTCATGTACTAAGCAACAAAAAACTAAGAGAACAACAACGATGTTGTGTTTGTGCGCAATCTTTACTTTGTCAAAACGTTTCCCTTTTTAGGGGGTTTGTGTTCATAGGCAGGTAGTGGTTTGGCTATGGAGAAAGGCGTACAATACCTAGTTTGTTATGGAAAATAACATCAGTTGAAAGGCAACTATAAGTGAGAAAGTTCAAAAAGAGGTAACTCTTTGGTGGATTAGATGCATCATAAGTTTTAAAGTTCTTACTGTTAGGGGCTAAAAGAGTAGAAAATCAACTTTTCATAATATTGGTTTTGTCATGGAGATATAGGTTGATAGTAGACTGGTTTGGTAAAAAGTTGAATATTGAGACAAAAGTTTGTGTTAGTCCTAAAGTTTCATACCAAGGATATTTGTAAGGTTTTGATAACAACAAACATATTAATGTGTAAGTAGAGCTTATATACATTGTGTTATATGCATTAAGTAAGAGGGAGTCAAAGACTCCATATGTATTTTATTATTTAAACCTTACTCACTTGGCATATAGTGTATTGAATGCATAATGCGAGAGAGAGTTATGCCATAAAGACTCCATATTTATGCTATAATGTGATTAAATGGTATATTGTTGTTGTTATAGCATAGAGTCAAAGACTTCATATATACTTCATTATTTAAACCTAAATTTGCGCGTTGATTTTCTACTTTTATGTGTGTGTGCGTGGTTTCATCCTAACAAATGGTATCAAGAGCTCAGGTTTGGGTTGCGGGCTTGACGAAGACACATGTTGAACAAAGTGGCACATAAAACAAAGAAAAATAGTTATTGTGTAGCTGAGTGGTGTTGATGTCATCAACACAGAGACATAGGGCTAATCGTGTTTGGCCAGGTGCACAAGAAGAATCATGTACCCACACAGCTGTTCGCCAAAAAAATGAGCCATTTCTATTAGAACTTGGTATAGTTGCACTCACCAGAGCGAGAAAAGTGCAATAGTACCAACCTTTTGAAGGTTCTCTTGCATACAAAATACTTATAGCGCAACAAAAACATGAAGAATAAAGCTATAAAAACCAACATAACCAATAATCGAGATCAACCAAGCATACATATATGAACGAAAACATGAAAAACCAAGCCAAGTTGAATCTGAAAATTCGTTACCTCTTAATGAAGACTTAGAATTTGATTGCTTGGATTGAAGACCATAACGCAGCAGCACTTTACTATCTCACACATACCATATCGAGGCTAGAACGAGGCGAAGTAAGCTCTTGCACGAGCACCAATGGAGTAGCATAGAACCCAAGGAGAAAGAGGGAGTGGTGGCCGAAATTAAGAGAAAGAGATGAGCTAATTTTTTTTTTCTGTTGTTCTTCTCTAAGGTTTCACTTTAAGCTATATTTATATAAAGCTATAACTTCTCAATATTTGCACCTTGACCCCATACCTTATAGAATCTTCTAAATTCAACTTATAACCCTTCTCTAATCAACTATAAGTTAATTAGACATTAGCCCATAATTAATTGACACTCAATTAATTATCAATTCAACTTATACGAAAGCCAAATTTCCAAATTGCCCTTGACTCTAAGTCAAATGTTTGACTATCAAACATTATCTTTCACTCGCATACTCGAATAGTTTCCCTAAACCCATTCTAACCATATGCTGTTAGGATTAGTAGGCCTAAAAGACCACTAGCACTTAGTCATTAGAACATTTGGATTGTTTGCAATAAGATAATTAGTGTCATCATATTCATATGGGCATATTTCTCTCATTATGTGGATTGACATATATATATATATAGGTCCTTGCTTCAAGGAGTGACTTAGGTGTAGGGTGGTTACGCACAGAAGGTTTAAGTCATGGTTACTTGAATAAGCAAAGTAACTTTGTCCATGACTAAGTAGTAAAGTTGGGTGCTTTACTATGATAGAAGTCATAGTGGAGTAAGTTCCTTTTGAAGAAGGGTGATCTACCTTGATCATGGATTTGTTCTAAACTTATTACACTTATGCATGTGTATGCAGTTGACGGACCCCGTAGGTGTGAGCTCTGAATACATACTATCAAAGAAAGAGTTCACCTAAACCTACAAACTTCTAAGTAGACCATAGCTCTCAATCTTGAGCATATGTGGATGAACAGACAGAGTTGAGTGCTTGCACTTTGATCTATTATGGGTGTGGTCTTAATAGTTAGATCACCTACTCTGTGGTTTGGGTGCATAGGACTTGATTAGAGGGACCTGCATATGCAATAAGGAGCTTATACATTAATCACTCTCTTAGAATGATCCAAGCTAGATCATCCTGAATCTATGGCCGCAGTAACACTTGAGGTGTTGAATGTTACACTTAAGGGTAACTCTCTTAGATAAGTGGATAACTTCATGAGGATGGTTGGATTGTGGATTAGAGTTTGTAAGGAGACAAGATGTAGTCAAATAGGTGATACTATATTTCGGAAATCCGTCTTTGGCTATGAGTGAGTATAGAGGGACATTATGGTCACTATAATACTTAGTTGGTCAAAAGACAGAACGTCATGTGTAGATTGATTGACTCCTGTACTTAAAGTAATTATCAGCCAAAGTCTTTTAGTGGAGTAGACTTGGTTTAAATGGTAAAAATATTGCTAGGGGACTAACGATAATATTTTATTCATTTCCAGAAGAAAGGTTAATTATGTTTTTGGTCCCTCTTCTAGCCATCAACCTTGTTAAGTATCTAAACTTAGTTAAAAATATATTATTTTGAGAGAGGATGTAATCCTTTGACGGTTAGAATCAAAGTAGGCTTTCCATTTTAGGAATGAGTTTCTATTTTGAGAATTGTCAAGATATTTGATTATGTAATTAATTGATTAATTAAAGTCTAGAAGACTGCTGAGATATTTATGATAATTTTTTCACTATTGAAAAAATAGATTATTCTTAAATAGTAGTTTAAATTTAGACTTTTGGAATTAATTAAGGAGTATTTAATTTATTGGCAATTAGATATTAAAAAATAGACTTTCTATTTTATGGAAAGGGATTTCTATTTTTAAATTATTGTCAGGATTAAATTAAATTGGAACAAGTTGGCTGAACCAGGACCATGGCTCACAAGCCAAGGCTGGATGTAGGAGGTGGGATCCACTTACCTTAGGAAAATCGGCTATAGGGAGGAAAAGAAGGGAGAATGAGAAAAAATAGGAAATTACTTGTGGAAGAGATTTGGACTTTTCCCACATCAAAATTTCAAGAATTTTTCTAGATCTTCTGCCTATAAATATACCTCTTCTCTAACTCAAAAAATGTTCCACACACCATCTTTTCTAAGATTTCTCTTATCTCTCTTGAGTAAGCTTCGCCTTTGTAAATAAACTCAATTCTAGTTTATATATTTTAGTTTAGCAAATCTAGTCCTACAACTAGATTATACTTTATAAAAGTGTTGGTCATAGAGGAGAAGATCAAAGTAGAGGAACGGAAGCAATATCTTTCAGGCTTGAAGATCAAGGTGTTTTGTGTTCTTGCATCGTTTTTTGCAAGAGGTATGCCTAGATCCTTGTTTCAATTGGGAATTAAATTGTAAATTGTTTTTGTTTTACTATTACATGTTTAATCGCAGTAAGATCCTACATGATTGTTTCCGTCATGTTCATAGAAATTTTTGAATATGAATCATGTAGCCTAACCCCGTTTTCCATCATATGCAATCCATTATATAATCGCTTCTAGATAGAATACGAGAAGGTCATTGTGCTAGCATAACTCCTCCATTCTATCTCTTATAGTTCTAACCCTTCAGCTTGTGTGTGATCCTATAGGTTCGAGTGCCAAGCCGGTAGTAGCTAGGACAAATACTAATTAACCCATCTCCACTAGAATTCCTTCTAGTTGCTACTAATCGAGGTTGACATCTAGCAACACTTCCCGATGACTAGATGGCTCGAATGCTTAATCCAAACTTTCCTATTCAAGAACCTTTTGACGACTAGTTAACGTACAGTCCATTCCCTCCATTAGATACCCCGAGTTTGCCGTAGGGTATGGTTAATGTCATGTTAGTCAAACCCTAATAGGCTCACTCATATGTTTTGTTGACTTTCCCTGTATGATCTAATCATACCACCATAGCCATGGATTTTTGTCAACATATCTATGAGACGACATATGACACACTGTTTTTTATCCAGAGTAGTGGATCCTTGCAGCGACACTCACTAGTTTCGCAAGTACTTGACTGTACCCGAATCCCTATTCAAGCAGGTCTTATCTTCCTCCCTTTTTGTCCAGGGCCAAAGTACACTGAGTTGCTTGTAAGCTACTATGGTGCCCTCGAGTCAGAGGAGTATTTTGCACAACTATCACCTGAGAACCTCCTCATTGACTTAGAAGGATGAAGCCCCTATTAAGTGTTCTCGACAGATCGTATCCGGGATACATATCTCTATACGCACCTATACATTAGCCTTGACATCTCATGCCACTTGGTAGATGAGATCAACCTCAATAGAGCTAACTACATGTCAGTCTTGTCGGATTCATCAATGCCCAGTCTTGATGAGTCCTACGACCTAGGACAGGTTTTAGGTATGTCTTAGGTATTGATTCTTATCAACCATAAGCTCTTATGGTTTGACCCTATACCGACATATCCAAGGGCTTTATCAATTATACATAATATGTAGTTAGACGATATATGAATGTATAATAGATAGAGACAAAAGGCCCTATGATACCTTTATTTGATTAAAACTGCATAACAAAGATTGTTTTGTTATACAAATATCTTTATCATCATACACCGAATGATTGGGTTGAAGGGCATATTCCTAACACCACTCACGCCGAAGAGGCCAAAATCAACAACGGCTACATGAAGAAGACAATGGGTTTTCTTGGAGATCATTGACAGTGCTGCCGCTATTTGATTAGAGAATTGAGGTCGTCGAGAAGATAGACGGAGGAATATGAGTAGTTTTTTATTCATCATGAGTTGATCGGTAAGCCCGATTGCAAGTTAGCAGCGGGTTGGGTTATGGGTTTAGAGGGATTTGTGGGTTTTGTTCAAGTGTGTCACGGCTAAGAGGTTGTGGTGAGCACAGCAGATATGGACCGTGAGATTTTGAGTGGATTTGACCTTAATTTGAAGAAAGAACTTTTGTGCCACGCGGAACACCAAAGCTACGATGTCCCCTAATACTACATTGGTACAGGAAAGTGAATTGATTTAGTGTAGCACGTGCATAGGTGCTTGTGTGTGCTCTATTTGACCAAAACTTTGACTGAGTTGACCAATCTTTGACCAGGGTTTGACTGCGTTTACCGAGGCCCCCTAGGGTTTTTGATGTTCTCAGTTTGTTTTTGTAATCTGTTTTACTAAATTCTTGCTGCATGATTGAGTTTTGGGTGAATTTGGTACTTTTAAGGTTAATTTAATGGAGTCTACACCAAAATTTGAAGTTTTGGTGTTCGATGGAAAGATGAACTTCACTATTTGGAAAAGAATGATACAAGATCTACTCATGCAACAAGGTCTTGAAAGGGTTTAGGAGGATGAGAAGACCGAAAAGTTGACTAAGACAAAATGGAGTTTGATGCAGAGAAAGGTAGTGAGTACAATTCGATTGGACCTGTTCTCAAGATCAAATATAGTGTGATAACAGAGACCACACCGAAGGTGTTGTGGGATAAGCTCGAGAGTATCTATGTGTCGAAGAGAATGACTAATCAATTGTGTCTTCGGATGAAACTCTATTCGCTGAAGATGGAAGAACATACAACAACCGAGGATCACATCAACATGTTTAACCAGCTAGTGTTTAAACTTCTAAATGTAGGAGAAAAGTTGAAGGATGAAGAGAAACCACTTTTACTGTTGTCTTCTTTGTCGAATTCATACAATTTGTTGGTATAGATAATGCTGATAGAGAATAAGCCAATCAAATTGGATGGAGTTACAACACTTCTACATGAAATTGAGATAATGATAAATAAAAAAAAGTGCTAATGAGGATGAGCATCTACTAGCTGAACAGGGTTCTAATGAAAGGATAAGTCATGAGATGAATGCACAGGGTTTTGATGAAGGGAGGAGTTATGAGAGGAATAGCCAGTGTAGGAATAGAAGATCAAGATTTCGGGCTCGAGACTTAAGCGACAAGGAGTGCTACTATTGCACAAAAAGGGCCATATCCATGCAAAATGTCCTGAATTTAAGGATGACTTGAAGAGCTTCAAGGAGAGGAAACAAACAAAGGATAAAGCCAAGTGTGAGGATGACTCAAGTTCGAATTCATGTACCACTGAAGATGATGAAGTACTCATGTTGATGAGAAATATTGATGATGGTACCAAGTTTGAGGTGAAGAATCGTGAGCGGATTCTAGACTCCACTGCTTCTGTTCATATTTGCAATGACAGAGCTTTCTTTGATACTTTGCACATTGAGAAGAACTTTGTAAATATCAGCTAGAAACAATGAAGTTATGAAGATTGAAGGCGTTAAATGAGTCTGCCTGAAGTTCAACAATAGTGTTATCAAATACCCTTTGTGATGTGAGGTATGTACCATCCAATAGAACTAACATCATTGCGTTAGGAGTGTTAGTTACGCGTGGATGTAAATACATAGGAAGCGGTGGTAGATGCAGAGTATACAAATGAGACAAGATGCTTCTTATTGGGAAGATGAATGAGAAAAAAATTTGCATTTCAAATGGTTATGTTGTACAGAGGAGGAACATAAGCACTTGCAGTCAATTAATGAACAATTTCCCAACATAAGCCAAGGAGGTCAAGAATAGAGTAACATTCTCTGAGGTTGTCGAGGTGTTTGAAAATTCTCGCCAAGGTAGGAATTTGTTGGGTTATGGCTCGAATTGGAAGTCTAATTTCTAGTCTAATTAGAGTAGAACTAGGAAACATGAATCTTAGTTAGTAGGGATAGGATTAGTGTCCTATAAATAGGTGTGTTTAGCTTGTGTGTAGGTGTCTCAAAATCGCTTTTTGTACTCTAATTGAGTACGAGTGTGATCGAGCCAAGGAGGGATTATGAGCACGAGAGAGAGGGTTTTATAGTTTTTGTCCCAAAAACTGTATTTGTTGATTTGTATAATTAGTAGATTTTGTGGACGTAGGCAGAGGCCGAACTCCCTAAATTCGCGTGTTGATTTTTTAGTTTTATGTGTGTGCATGGTTTCATCCTAACACGAAGAGTTATAAAATGGGAAGATATTGAACTTTCAAAAGATTGAGATTTATAGATTATAAAACATCCTTACCAAATCATAATGAAAATCTAGATAAAGTTATTGAATATCTTAATGGAAGTGTTAAAATAAAGTTTCCATTACATAACAAACTCAAAATCAATACGGAAGAGATTTCTTCAAAAATCTCAAAGTACCCAAGATTAGTATTATCTTCAAGTAGAGATTTTCTTTCGAATATGAAAGAACATCTATCTAAATTAATATTGAAAGAACTCAAAGATGAAGCCTTACCTTCAATTCCAATGCATATTTATTACCAAAAACTATATTTTCACCTATGTCCCCAATAGAATCACAAGTGAGGACCCTCAACTTTTTATTTTAACAAATGGTCAATTGCAAATTGACAAGGATTAGTTGAGAAAAAGAATTCAATTAAAAAGGAAACGAAAAAAAAAGAAAAAGATTTTTTACAAACTTTTCAAAAGGAAACACAGAAAAAAAAAGAAAATGGGTTTTTACAATTTTTTTAGAGAACATAAGGATGATATTCAAGAAAAATATTATTCTTTCTTACAAAAATACAAACTACAAAATACAAATTCAAGCCAATATGATATCAATTTCCACTTTTACTCATTTATTAATGTCACATCTAAATTAACACAATCGTGTCTTCAACCAAATGAAATCAAGCAATAGAATCTATAAGACAACTACTCGAAGAAATCAAAGTTTTGAACGAGAGAGTCTTATCACAAACTCACCTTTTAAGGAACTTCTACTTTGGATATGATCAAAGAAGCAATGGCCAAAAATGTCAAAAAACTATACAAATCAATATCTTAAAGCTCTAGGTCACAACTTGATAGAGTTGAAAGTCTCTTCCATCCAAACTATACTCCTTCCAAAATTCTTAACCTTTGAACAACCAATTTTCCAACCTTATAAGTTACCTCAACATGTAAAAAATTGGACAACCAAGATCTTTTACAAGAAATAAATCAGGAAAATAAAAGATCTATCAATTTCGATAAATAAAATGCAAGCACTGCTTGCAACATTTCAAAATTAGTTTTTTTTTCCTTCTAGAAATTCAAAAAATAAATTAAGAAACTTATTTTTAGGAAAATACTTGTAGTTGCCTATTTGCTTATCATGTGTAGAATAGTTATTAAATTAATCTATATTGTTTCAACTCATTCAAATAAGTCCCTAATATTTTTCAAAAATGATGAAATTAGTCCATTATATTTTTAACAGAAAAAATATGAAATGACTAAATTACCCTTACGAAACTTAATTAAATTACCACTTTGTCTCACACTATCTTTTCTTTTTCTTTTTTCTTTAATGTTTTGGTCCACCCTACCCATCCTACCCTTTTACCCCCCGAAGAAGACCCCACTTCAATGCCCTTCACCCCTTAACCCATCTCTACCCCAAACCCCCACCTCAATGTTGTTTGTGTGTCGTACATGTATATGAGCTATGTGTATAATTGTGTACATATGTGCATTATGTGTGAATGTGCCATGTATGTGTACACGTGTGTATGTGTGTGCTATGTGTGTATATATGTATACATAAGATGTTATGCGTATATATATATATATGTGTGTATGTATATGTGGCGTAGGTGTAGGTGTGTGTATGATTTTTGTGTGTGTGAAGTGCGTGTATATGGGTATTGGTGGTGTCTCTAAGTGTGTGTGTGTGTGTGTGTGTGTAGTGGTGGTAATATGTTTATGTAAATATATATAGGTATATGTGGTATGGGTGTGTATGTGTATATATATATATATATACAAATACAAAAAAATTTGTGTGTGATTCTTCATATGAACTAGGGGGTATATGTATATGTGGGTTGTGTAGTGGTAGTGGTGGTAGTGTAACGTTAGATGAAGAAAATGGAAAAAAGATGATTAGAGATAATTTGAAAAAAATTATAAACTTAGAAGATGAAATTAAATTTTAATTTGTCTAACTATTATGTTTTTTTTAAAAAAAAAATTACCCTTAAAATACTAATATTTTTCTATTTTTACCCCTAAAATGTTGAGCATTGCCATTAAGTTTAACAAATTTTTTGATAGAAGGGACTAATTTGACTAATGTTGATAAATATTAACAGACTGTTTGGAACAAATAAATTTCATAAAATTTTGTGAAATTCATTACAAATCCAATTTTTGTTGTTTGTAAGCACCCTTTTAAAATATTGGAATTTCAATATTTGTAAATCTTATATTTCTTTATGTTTTACTCAAATCCTTGCTGAAGAGATGAAATTTACAAATTCACATTTTTTAAATCTGTTGCTCATCTTTTGAGGTCAAAATTGCCCTCAGGTTTAATGGTGTGTTTGGATTGAGGGGGAAAAGTTTAATAAATGAAAGAAAAAGAGACTATCATAAAGGAGATGAGATAAGAGGATTAAATCATGTTTGAATTGGATAATTTGAGGAAATGAGAGTATCATAAAAGATTATGTGTATTTTTCGTTTGGATTAGAAAGAAAATGGGAGGGGGAGATAAACTTTATGTGTAAAATAACTTTTATGGAGGAAACTACCACTCCCTTCCCTCCATTTTACCCCAAATTGAAGAGAAAGAAAAAATAGGTTTGGGAGGGTTGTTTTGATCCCTCCACTTCGTTCCCCCTTGGAAACTTCCAAAACAAATAAGGGAGAAAAATTTTCAATCTCTCCCTTACCTCCATTTTCCCCCATTCCCTTCAATCCAAACAGACCCTAAGAGATAGACTTTGACTAAAATACAAAGATTAAAAAAAAATCATTGCCTCCCTCACTGTTTATCTTTCAGCAAAAGAAAAAACTAACGCCTCTCTCATCCTTTCTCTTAAGATTATTATTTTTATATTAAATGTATAGTTGAATTTAAGGTTATTTTATCACATGGAATGTAGGTTTATTTTGTAATCTTGAACTGATAGTTAAAGTTATGGTTATTTTATAATGTTTAACTTTATTGACAATTTTTCTTTGTTGTTTTTTTGGGACAGTTTTATGATAATAGCAATAATTAATAATGAGATGAGACGATAATCTCTATATGACAAGCCTAATTTCAATACAATAAAAGAAGGGTATTTATATAAAATATAAGAATTAATTCCAATTACACATATGTTTTAAACACAATTTGTGTTTGTAAATAACATAATTGACTTAGTACTATTTTACAATTCCAAACAAGAGAATTCATTTATAAATACAAATCCTTGTAGAATTTATTTATAAATCAAATGAATTCCACACCTCAAGTGTTTCCAAACATTATGTAAGGATTAACATGAGTTAGGGTTAAATCCGCTTGAATCCCTCACTTTAACATGCAGTAACATTTATTACCCCTGACATTTAAAAATTTCACTTATTAACCTTCTCACCCACTCATTATTAAAAACTTAATGGAACACATCCCCATACCAAATACACACATCTTCTACCAAAACACATACTTCATTATCAATGCACACATACATACCTCTTCCGTCATACACACACCCCTTCTTCACACTACATACACATACACCCACCTTCTTCACACACGAAACACACACATATACACACATGAAACATACACAAATACATATACGAAACACATAGACAAAGTCACAAATACACACATACACACGAACACACGAAATACACACATACATGCAAAGACACACACGTGCACAAACTCATGTGCACACACAAACACACACTCTAATGAAAAAAGAAAATCATGTGTGGGGGTTGGGATGGTGGCTCAGTACATAGGTGGGGGTTAGGGGTTGGGGTTAGCGGCAGATTAGGGGCCTTGGGTGGTGGGTTACAAGTAGGGGTTAACGGCGAGGTATGGGTAGGGGTGTGGGGTTTGGTTTTGAAATATAATAAGGTTTGTGATTTTTTTATAGGAAGGGTATAATTGTCTTTAGTATTTAATTATAACGGTAATTTAACAATTATAAATTTTTGTTTTAACATAATTAGAGTTCTGTTAAAGTTGACCGAACTCAAAAGTTACTAAGTAGAGATTTTAAAGATGAAAAGTAATAAGTGTTAGAATGTGTCAATGTGAATGGTACAAAGTAAATTAACCCTATGAATAATTTAGAACAATGGAAACTAAAATGAAAATACATGTCAACATTAAGGACTAGAGGCGCAATTTAGCCTTAAAATCACTTGTTGTTTTTGAAGACTTTTTTTTTTTTTAATCTTTTTTATTTTTAACCATTAGGACTTTGGCCTAGTGGTAAGCTCTAGGGGTGTGCAGCGAAATCGCCAACCCACCCCAAACTGCCTAACCCAATCTAAACTAACCCACTTTTAGCAGTTTACTAAAAGTTTTGTTGGCTATAGTTTAAAATTTCATAGGAACTGATATATGGTTTGGTTTATGATTATTACAATCAAAACTGATAAACCTAAACCGACCCGTTTGAATTTGGGCAAGAACTGTCTTGAATTTGGGGTTGATGTAAAATTGGTTTGTGGTATTTAGACATTGACAAATATGTTGTTTGTTTTTATTTGTCACTCATGTTTGTGATTCTAATATTAGCAATTCGCATTAACAGGTAGTGACAATGTTTTAAATATTGCTATTTGGTGAATGTTTGAGCATTAGGACATTGTAATTCTTTAGAGTTGTCTATTAATTTCACAAATAGATGTGCAACCCGACAAATCGAATCAAATCAAGTTAAACCGTTCTATACGATTTGGGACCCACTAAACTTTGGGTAGTTTTAATAAGTATATGGTTTGGTTTTAATTTCAATTTTTTAAACCGAAATTATTAGTTTGGCTTGAAAAATATCATTTAAACTGCTCAAATCGACCCATACACATTCCTAATAGGCTCCTCGCTTTGTATGCGAGAAATCTCAAATTAATTATTGTGTGAGACATTTTGTTATATGTTTCATAAGGCTCATTCTTCATTGAATCCAAAAAAAAAAAAAAAGACTTCCTTTTTTTCTTTTTCTTTTTCCTTTTCCTTTTCCTTTTTGTTAGAAAGACTCCCCCATATTTTTATACTCAATTTCTCGAAAATTGCACTAACCAATCTAATAGCCGCCCTAGTCATACTGTAGCGACGACTCAACCTGAGTAACGACTCAAACATAGTTTCTAAATCCCTCGGTAACCCTCATTCCTCCTCTATTCATCTCTCTCTCTTTCTCTGTCTCTTTCTCTTTCTCTTTCTCTCTGAGGTTAGTGCTCCCTTTATTTCTAACTTATATAGGTTAGATATTACTGGACATAGAAAATATGCAAAAGTTCGTATTCTAGGGTTTACACCTTAAACCCTAGGCCCTCTTTGCAGCTAATTTCACTAATTTATCGTACTTTAATTTACCCGTTCGCTATTCAATCCATTTTTTAGCTATTTTCTATTGAAACCTTGTAATATTTTGTGTTTTTCCCCATTTTAACTGCTGAAATGTTTATAGTAATACTCATTGTAGTGGAAATGTAGGTAGAGTTTACGAAGAGAAAAAATTGTTACCAGTTTTGTGATATATAGTATTTGATTGTGTTTAATTTTCTGTGGTCGGATCCTTTTCTGGATCCGCACGCAGCGGGAATTAGTGCGCTGGACTGCTCTTTGTTTTTGGTGTTGTGAGATTACTGATGACGTTGTGTTCTCTACCCGATTCGAGCTGGTAAAGTGAAACAATAGAAATTTTAATGGCCTGTCCAGAATTTAAAAAAACTAATTTGATTTCGGGGAGAATTATGTCTTTGTGTATTGGAATTTAGAAAATTGAAAAATTAATGACCATTATTTTTGAGTAAACGTGGACTGAGCATGTTAAGATTTTTGATGTTCTGTAAACCTCTTTGCTCGAATTGAATAGAATTACAGAAACTGAGTATGCTGGCTTTCATCAGCATTTTTTGGACATTGGAAATGGAAAATTTAGTCTCTGCAATTGAGTGGGTCCTACATTTTCTTGATAGTGGTTCGGGGGATGATGACAATTTCAGGTCTTTGCTTATTGGTTTCTTTG
Source organism: Ehretia macrophylla (assembly GCA_037974665.1). NCBI lineage: Eukaryota > Viridiplantae > Streptophyta > Magnoliopsida > Boraginales > Ehretiaceae > Ehretia > Ehretia macrophylla. Next base: position 84,999,010 of record CM075764.1, read on the forward strand.
TTGAATGACATATCTTAGTGTTTTGAACAACTTATATCTGATTAAGTGTGCCTGTTCTGGCTCTTTGTGGTATCTCTATATTTACGCTGAGACAATGATGAACAACTTTGTTATTCTCTTGAAAAAGGGATATTAATCGACTAATCTGTTGTTGCATTTGATTTATGGATGATTCATATTCTAGAAAGATTAAAGTCTTTCTTGTATATAATTTGCTGTACTTGCTTGTACATTGACATGATATTTTATTCATGCAGTCTGAGTCAATGGTGAATGAAGAATCAACTAATGTAGTTGCCCCTGAAGCGGGATCATCAAAGCTCCTAGATGATGGTGAGGCTGCTAGCGAGCTACCTTCTTCGGAGCAAACAGAAATTGAGGAGAAGGTAGATAATCTGGTGCTCGATGAGCCGCAAGGTAATTCCTAATCAGCAGTAGAAAGTCTGATTTTGTATATTACCGACCGTTTGTCCATATATTTATTCTAAACCATGTGTTTTCAAAGGAATCTTACCATTAACATAGTTTTAAACTACAAACCAAACCAAACCAAACCAAACCAAGTCTTGTCCTATTTGGTTTGGTCGGGAATATGGATTCGATGCCGCTGCTCATTCCTGTTGAGAGGAATCTTGTCGGTTAGCCCCATGCATCTTTGGTATTGTTTGAGCGTCTCCATCCAAACTCTTCTTAGGTCTCACTCCTCTTACAGTGAGCAACCTTATAATAGGTCCTTTGACAGGATTCCTATTCCTTGCCCATTTTAAAGGTGTGCATCTAAAATCAACATTGTAAGTTGAGTGGTTATACTCTTTCTTGGTATCACTTTCACATCTTTACAAGTCTAGGCAGCCTCTTTTCCTAGTAAGAAAAAAAGTCAACCAGTGTCTGCTGTGTCCTTGGATAATCACTTTTATAGGTGACCATGTGCTTCTCTTGCTTCTTAAAGTGGGTGTTGGTTACAATAACAAGTACAGTATAGTCCATTCTTCTGGTTAATCTAAAGTTCCTTCTAATTGGTTCTTCTTAAGTTCCTGGAAGTTGAAATCAAAGAAAAGTTGATGTCCCATCCTGTGAATTTCCTAATCTTAGTATATTCCTGCCAATTACTATTCTTATTTTTTAGATGTTACTGAAATCGAATATGCCATATCTATCGCTACTATATCTGATGTCCCCCCTTTCCATCCCTTGTGAAATGTTGGTTGTGAATGCTGATGGTCCATTTAGTTCTCCAGTACAACTACATGAACCAAACATTGAAAAGAAATCCTCCCAGCTCCTGAAAACGTTTCCCCGTAAGTCATTTCAAGTCTCAACCTCAATAGCTGCTGTCAGGTTTTCTCCACATTTTTTTTGTTTTTTTGGTCAGTTGTGATTTTGGGTTAAAGAATCTTTCCATCAAAACATATGAACGAGCCTAGCTTCAAAACCACCAATTCACACTTGAAACTAATAAACCTTAAAGATCCATACTTCAGCCTGCCATGGACTTCTTGTGATTTTTTTTTCTCTTATTTTTTTAACCCCCCACCCCCATGAGATTCGAACCCTGATCTCCCAACTGCTAGGGAGAGTAGCCCATCATTAGGCTATTCTTGAATCTCAGACTTCTTGTGATGCTTTATCTTATAAGCATCACTGTTGATGAAGACAATTTAAGGATGATGTAAGCAAGATATTAAGGGTAAAAGCTGTACTGTTGTCCAAATGAAATGTTAGAAGATTAATATTAAGTCTCACACTAGTACTGTGATGAAGAAAACATGTTCCATAAATGCTTGTGTAAAAATACTGCTTATTTTTCGCTTGATGTTTTTCATAGTTGTAGTCGTAAGAAGGCAAAGTTTAGGTTTTGCCTGGTCGGTGTCATGTTTAACTGCTCTGATGGATATTGTGTTATGTGCTACTCACAGTTGTGGTTAGATGAAGGCCAACCTGTCAGCTTTAGATGTCTTCTCTCTTTTGTACTTTGTCTCTCAATGTTGAAGAACTTTGATTATTTTCCCAGTCAAGGAGACGTCAAACTGAGCCTGTAACAAGTAGTTACTTATTGCATTAGAAATTATTTTCCCCTAAGCTATGAATTTTAAAATATATGTTACCCGAAAAGGATTGGATTGAAATTGCTTACCAGGATTTTAACAATTCCCCTTTCTTTATGATGGATTGTTGATATAAGGGGGCATCATGTTCTCCTTGTAATCAATCTCTCAAGCTAAATTTTGTAATGTTGTCTATCTGCTTAAATTGCTTTTCAAGTGTTGTTTCTTTCTCCTCCCTCCCTTTCTTACGTGCAAGCATATTTTGTTATTGTTTTTTTTTTTTTTTAAATAATTTTGACTTGGTTCTTGTGTTACATCTTATTAATTTCCTGAAGCTGCAAAGAAGAAGAAGAAGAAAAATAAAAGCAAGTGAGACAATTTTCCTTATCCTTTCCCTCTTATCTTTTCATTATCGATTAATAAAGAAACCAACTGTATGTATTTTGCTCTTACTTTTTCAGGAAGAAGAAGGAGCCACCAGGGTAATCTGATCCACCAACTATTCCAGTTGTCGAACTTTTTCCATCTGGCGAGTTTCCAGAGGGTGAAATTCAACAATACAAGGACGAGTATGTAAACCATAGTTCCCTTCCCTATACTACCTAAGCTATAGTTTTCAGAGATACACAAAAATATTTTGCTATATCTTATATAGAAAGAAGCAACCACTAAGCCTCGAATTATTTCGTCCTGTTGACATTGAAGACTTCTGAGAGTGCAACCTCGATGGAAGCTTATAATTTTCTTTTCATTTTGTTTAGAAGAGCTGTCAGGCAACCTGCGGGAAGGTGGCCAAAGTTGTTGGTCTTGGAGAGGGTCATAAGATTACGTCTTTTTAACTTTTTTGCCCCCCCAAAGGAGTGTTATTTGCAACAAGAAAGTATAGGATAAGAAAGGTTAAAATTGATCTATCGCTGAGTTGCTTACACCAACAACAGTATTTATTGCTTCTCTATTTAAAAATTTCCTCCCCCTTTTTCTGGTTGTCATCTTAAAGTGGTATTGAAGTTTGTTTATATGTCATGCGGTTTGCTCTTGATGCTCTTCTCCTTTCTTCCCTAAGACGAGTTCTGTAATAATAAGCAAAGGATAGAAGAACGAGAGTCATGGAAACATTTTATTTTCTAATTCTATTTTTACATACCGGAGCGTAAAATGAGTTTGGTATAATAGAAGTTTGAGATTAATTTTAGGAGTTGATGGTTAAACTCAGTAACTTGTGGAGGACTACATCGGAGGAAAAGAGGGAATTGGAGCGCCTGGAGAAACCAATTTATAATTCAGTTCGTCAAGCAGCAGAAGTCCATCGCCAGGTTAATATATACTTTTAGGTGTTCATGTCTGCTTGTTGTCACCCCTCCTAACAGGAATTGTATATGTTTCTTGTTTCGGACATCGCTCAATCCGTTTGTTGCTTCTGAATGTTTACATTCATTTATTCTCCTTTCAGGTTCGGAAATACATCAGAAAGATTTTGAAGCCTGGAATGTTGATGATTGACTTGTGTGAGACCTTGGAAAATACTGTACGTAAATTGATATCAGAGAATGGTCTCCAAGCCGGCATTGCATTCCCTACAGGATGTTCTTTGAACTGGTAAGCTAGTCCCTCCTTCGTTCTCTGGATAAATTTAGGAAAATGTTAATCTTGATCCTGGAATTTTTTAGTCTTCAAGTATGGTACAAAGTTTGGCATTGCCCAAAATTTTATATATGCCTTGAATCTGAGATGCATATTATTTAAGTCTTTATGGCAATTGGTCTTCATTAAGAACACAGTCATTTTCTTAACTAATTTGTTATGTAGTTTGAAACTAAAGAGCACATCCTGTTGGAACATGATTCTAGCATCATCTTCAAGCATTGAATAATAAATATATTGCAATTTGTTTAGTTCTTCATCAGACCTTCAGAAGTATTAGGAAATACCTTTCCAAATAAAACGGTAATTTTTTTTTTTCCCCCACTTATACCCCGTTAAGCTCAATCTTGACCTCAATGTTGATGCACTACTCATTTTAGGGTTGCAGCCCATTGTACACCCAATTCTGGTGATAAAACTGTCCTCCAATATGATGATGTGATGAAATTGGATTTTGGAACTCACATTGATGGTAATCTGTGCTCTGTTTTTCATGTGATTATCATACTTATATCAGTGTGCTTGCACTGCCTTCCACCATTTTCCACTTTAAAATTTAGTGTTGTCATTGATTCTGTTTTATCTTTTCATTGCAGGCCATATAGTAGACTCTGCATTCACTGTGGCGTTCAATCCTATGTTTGATCCATTGCTTGAGGCATCTCGTGAAGCCACGAATACTGGAATCAAGGTGGATATCACCCAGTTGTGATACTGAAGCACAATTTCATAAAATGATACTCAAACTAGTTTTTAACCAAATTATGTTATGGCATTGGGAGCTATTGACAACTTATTTCTTTTTTATCCAGGAAGCTGGAGTTGATGTGCGACTTTGTGATGTGGGTGCTGCAATCCAAGAGGTTATGGAATCATATGAAGTTGAAATTAGTGGAAAGGTGTTCCAAGGTATTATCTTTATTGAAATTTTTAGCAATAATAGCTCGTACAAGTTACATTTAATAATTCACATTCTTGTTAGGCATTTGAGAAAATGAATACAAAAGTAAAACAAGTCTTTACAATTCTTTTTGCATTTCTTTTTCTTTAAAATAGTTTTATTTTTAAGTTTCCAGAAAATCAAGGTGAAGTGCTTTACTTATTCTGTTTCTAACATTTTATAATATAAGCTGAGATCAGGGAGTGTCATGACCCTGTTAAGGCTTTATTATCATTTCATTTATTCTGTGTTTGTGTTTGATTTCCCCACTAACAGTGAGATAGTAATAGGCTAAGCTCCAGCCTTTTTCATTATTGCCATGAGGTGGCTGATTTCAGAATAAACCCAGATTTTGGAGCATTAGTTACTAGATTCGCATTACACTGTATAAGTTTGGGTACGGGGTACGACACTTAGGAGTTTTAGGGTACGATGGCGTTAGGTTTCTTTGGTATGCTAATTGGATTCATGGTACGCTGTAAAGTATTACTGGGTTTAATTATCAAATATTGTGTAGAGCAATGATATTTTCTGTTTACTAATTACTAAAATCAATTTGTTGTGAAGTTTAGTTTAAAGTCCAAAATTCAAATTCAACGGCTAAGATAATTTTCTAATATTGTATATCAAGCTCAAACCCAAAAGCAAACCAGAAAATATTTATATCTTGAAGAATATACTCTACATATTAGTAATATATCTAGTAGGAATTTAGATTTTGTGATCTCTTTCGTTATTTTTCTGGTAAAATAGGCATACTATTTGGGTCGCCAACTTTAGTGAACTGGAATGCAAATCGCGCCGTTTTGGTACGCAAATGAAACCGCAAATTGGTATGTGTGAACCGATATGTGGTTCCATGGGGGTAGGGCGAATCTGGTAACTATGTTTTGGACTATGGTATTCAAGTTTCCTACTTTTTTAAGACAAAAAAGTTAATTTCTTTCCCTTTCCCCTCTCATGTATGTGAACATTATCTTGCGAAGGATCCAAGAGAATGTTTTAACTCTACTTTGTTATGACCTCTTATCTGTTTGGATTGGCTGGCAGTTAAGAGCATTCGCAATCTGAATGGCCATAGTATTGGGCGTTATCAAATTCATGCTGGAAAGTCTGTTCCAATTGTGAAGGGAGGTGAACAAACAAAAATGGAGGAGGGAGAGTTTTATGCAATTGAGACTTTTGGATCAACAGGTAATGTTTTGGGACACAACATCTTCGCTGATTGAGACTATGCAATACATGGAGTGGGTGCAACATCTGCTTGACATTTCTGTGGTGCAGGGAAGGGATATGTCAGAGAAGATCTAGAGTGCAGCCATTACAAGAAGAATTTTGATGTTGGCCACATTCCACTACGGTTGACTAGAGCAAAACAACTGCTGGCAACGATTGATAAGAACTTCTCGACGTTGGCATTCTGTAGGCGCTATTTGGACCGCCTTGGGGAGACGAAATATCTAATGGCACTTAAGAATTTGTGTGATGCTGGAAAGTGTTTATTCGGGTTTATATGCTGTCTAAATTGCTTTAAATATATTTTTACCAGAGTTTGTGATGCAACCATGACTTCTCAAAAAACAAATATTATCTTAAACTGCATTCACCAGCTTTCAGAAGAGTTTGTTCTGCATATGTGAAGATATTGAAGCTTTAAATTAGTGTGGTGTGAAACAAACTTGTAGAAAACTAAGAAGCTTTAGAAGAGGATTCAGATTTGAATGTTTTGGCTAATTGACTATAATAGAATAGTTGCAAATATCATTGCATCGCATTTCCTGCGCTGCTTCCAAGTTTGAATTGGAAGGAAACTGACGCATTTTGATCTATTCTTTGAACAGCCATGTCCTCCACTTTGTGATAACAAGGGCAGCTATGTATCTCAATTTGAGCACACGATCTTAATTCGTCCAACTTGCAAAGAGGTGATATCAAGAGGTGATGATTATTGATCATGGACGAGCAAATTGTAGCTTGTGATAAATGCACGGAGAGTGTATATTTTATATTTGTAAACACGATACATCTCCAGGGGGATTGAGATCGTGTGTCCCCCCTGCTTCCTTTTTTAAACTTGCGACAATCTTAGTTGTACTTTATTGCGTGTTTTGAGGAATGATGTTCTGCGTTCTTCTGATGGTCATGTGGCAGTAATGAGCTACGTCCTTGTTTGAAAAGGTGCGCGACCCGTTTTCAGGGCGAGTGAGATTCTGTAACCTCACGGCTTCCCTTGTTAAACGTGCTACAATTTCACATGTACGTTATTTGAGGAATGATGTTTTGCATCCTTCCATTGGTCATATGGCTATAGCATCGGATGTTGGCACACCTGATAGTGATAGTGCCATCTACACTGACTATTAGAACCTCCGACTGTTAGCAGCTGCAAATCCACGACTCCTTGATCAACTTAGGATCCATGACTGCACATTGCGATAGTCGTACTTCTAGAAAGGGCCAAACTGAATCTCATCTATTAACAAGTTGATTACTTTAACGTGTCTGAGAAAAGCCTTTAGCATAACGTGCTTCCAACACCTTCGGGATACGACTTTATGGAAATTTCTTCATAACAAAACAGTCAAACCTCTTATTGACTCTTGTTATTATTACATGCAGGTGGCACTTTAGTAGATTTCATGTGGCTGAAATAAGCGTTTGGAAGTATTAGACTGTGTGAAAAGACATCTAAACTAATCAATTTTTAATCATGGAGTGCCGTTCTTGCATGCCTCCATAATTCCTTGAGCTTGGCTATTAATCCAAATGCCTTCCCACAGTTTGGATGTAATTTAAAGCTTCAATTTTACGTTTATATTTGAAAATATTAAATGAACTAATCTACTTCAAACTGAAATTTTATATCTAATTTTATAGAAGGGGTTGATTGGGCTATTACAAGTTGATACATTTCTTTAATTTAGTCTTTAATATTCCAAACATTCAAATACCTTCTCAATATTTTTCAAATGCAGTCAAGTTAAGCTTGTTGTTAAATATTCAACAGCAAATTCTTGAAACGACTTAATTACCCTTACAAAAATTATAAAAAATATCATTTTACCACCACCTCCTCACTCCCTAGCTCCTTACCTTACCTATCAACCTTCCCCAAACACCCTTAACCCTACCCTACATACACTTGACCTATCCTTCCACTACCCCATTCCCGTGATATCCTATCCCACCCTGTCCCATCACTTTCCCACCCTACCCCCTCTCATTAGCCCTCCACCCCAGCCTATCTAGCGCTTTAGCCCTAGTACCCTTTCCCCACTTAATTTCTAGCGGATCAAAAGGAGGATTTGATCCCATATTGCCTTAGACAGTTATTTAGCGGCCAACGGGAGACCAAGATAGGAGGATAGGAGGCAGCCCACCTTGCACCCCAAATTTGCTGTGGGTTCCTCCTCGCGATTGTGACTCTGTATATGTGAATGAGTTTATGCGGGTATGGGTTTGTATGTGCTATGTATCTAAGTGTGATAGATTTTGTGTCTATTGTCTATATGTGTGTGTATGTGTATATATGTATATATGTATATGTGCATTAGTGTTTGTATATTGCTATGTATGGGGTTATATATGTATATAAAGGAGTATATGGGTGTGATTGTGTTTGATTCATGTGTTGTGTGTGTTTCTGAGTGAGTGTGTGCATATGAGTAAGAAGGGGAAGAAGGAGAAAGGGGTTAAAAAAAGAAGAAAAAAAATCTTGGCAATTAATTGAATTTTTTTACGAAGTTTGGGGACTGAATTAAACTTTTACAAAAACAATAAGGATTAAATTAAAAAATATATTAATTTTCAATTTTATTCTTCTAACACTGGATATTCGTTAAATCTAACAGTATTTTGACAGAAGGAAATAATTTGACTAACTTTAATGAATACAATGGACTAATAACCACTTTTTTTGGAACATTGGGGATGAAGTTAAAAAAGGGCAAATTTCGTTGTTAGTCTCCAATGTTTACTCATTCTTTCAATTTAGTTCCCATTGTTACAAAAGCTACAAATAGTTCTGAATGTTATTAAAAAGTAGCACAATTAGTCCTTTTCGTTAAATGGACCATTAACATTGGCAGAAAAATTATATTATTCATGCAAAAAAACTATTCCACCCCAAACTAATTAGACAAAATTCCAAAAATATCATTCTTAAATATAAAAAGTTTTAAAATTTTATTTTTCATTTTTTTCCCTTTCCTTCTTCTCCCTTCTTGACACACACACCCTCACCATAAACCTACACACGCACCATATTTACACATACACACACACACACACACATATATACACACGTTGTGATGCCCGAGACCTAGAGCATGCATATATCATTCATTGCATACATTTTGTGCATTTATTTGTACATTTATTTACTTAAAAGTTCATTTAAAGCATAGTTATTATTCACATGAGTTTTCGATTGTTTAATTTTTTCAAATTTGCATTTTTCCCAAGTTACGTGACTTATAGGAGGTACGAGAAAAATATAATTTTGTGCACAGCATATCGGGAAGAGAGAAATAAAAATTATTTTATGTCCCGCATAAATAGTAACCCTTAAAGAAAACAAATTAACCATTTTAGCCTAATTTGACCCATTTTCTTTAACCAAACCCAAACCCATTAACTATCTATCATCTACCAATAGTGAAATAACAAAACAAAAACCAAAGAAAGAAAGAAAGAGGTGGACGATCAAAGCCAAGGAAAAGGGGAGAAAAATTCCACTTAGGGTTTGAGCAATTTGATGCAATCCAAGCCATTCCAAGCTTCAACCTAGCATTTCTATCTTGTTTTGGTGAGGGATTTTATCCTTGTTCTTGCATTTTTACTATTTTTTGTATTATGAGATTTGATATATATTGTCTATCTATGCTTGTATACACTTCAATTGTATCTTATTATGATTAGAGAACAATCTTTCATCGTTATTTAGAGCTTTTTGTGGTTGAAAATGGAGATTGCAACTTGGAGAAGACAATGAATAGTAAAGCCTCACATTTTGAGATTTTCGATCTGAATCGCATTCTAATGGTTTAGTTAGGTGCCATACGTGTTTAGAAGCTTAAATGTGCCATTTAAATGCTTAGGACATTGGTAAAATCGGAGAATTTGAATCAGAATCTAAAGGGGTCGTTTGACCAAAGTGTTGACGGGGCAAGTTTTGAGTGGTTATATGGCCTTAGATATGCTAGGAAGCAAGTGCGGTATGTTTATGACGTTGAATGGTTGATCAGTTAATATAGTTGTCGTTCAAACGGGCTAAAGGGCTAAACCGGAACTTGTGATGTGGTTTAAAACAAGTTTTTTTTTTGCATTTAAGTGGATAATAAAGTGACTAGGTTTGAGTGGGAAAATTGATCTTCAAGTATCATAGCTCGTTTGGATATGGTAGGTTGTGAAAGTTAGAGAAATGAATAGTATTTTGTTGAGTTGATGGTTAATGCTTGATTCGATGTTTGTAGGGGTTGCCTCAAGTGTTTGAATGACTAGATTAATGCTTAGATTGCTAGAATGTGATTGGAGATTGTCATGAGTGGTTTGAATGTAAAGGGCCAAAAGTATGTGTTTGTGGTTTAGAGGTTAATTGCTTGGTTTAATGTTTGGGGTAGGTGCCATAAGTGCTAGAAGGACTGGACTAATGTTTGGTTTTGCTAGAATGTGAATAGAACTTGTGGAGAATTGATTTATCATAGAAGGGCCTTTTGGTGGTTTTGGGCCGTGTGTTTGTTTGTGTGCTACGAAGGGTGTTTGGTTGTGGTTCATTGGTGATCATGAAGTGTTTAGTAGGCTCATGATGTGTCCTTGTTGATAGATAGCTTGTGAAATTGTTGGAGAATGCAAATGGTTAGTTAGAGGAAAGATTAAATTGATCACTATTATTTGAGTTGGAATTGACTAGTTAATTGTCTAAGCGAATTTGAGGTTATGGCACTAATCGGTTGGGTTTCGTAAATTGGATTGCATGCCTATTTTGCGTATATTGAGTGATAATAGTTGAAATCTTGTTATACTTGCTTATATTGTTAACTTGTTTATAATGTTTGTTAATTGCATTAGCTTGATTTGAATTGTTAAGTACGAAATCGAATAAGGCGATGTTAAGTCACCTGAATGTGCCGGAGCAAAACTCCTGAATGTGCGATGTGTCGGAGTTTACCTCCTGAATGTGTCAAGCTTGACCTTGTTTTACCTGAGTTAATTGTCTTCATATCCAATAATGCTAAGTGGACATCAAGTAACTCTTGCTTGGACCTTAAGTCCTTGGAGAGTTACCATCACTTGCATCCTTGTGTGTTAGTTAACTCGTGTACTTGAACAACGCATTGTATTGATAATGTATTCTTGGGGTTCTTGTGATACTTTTACTATCGTGTCTGTTTACCTCCTTTAATGAACTTGAACTAGTTGTTTGTCGTGTAGTAGTTTAGTAATGTTAATAGAGTTTATTGTGGTATTTAACTTTATTGTTTTGAATATGAAATTCCTTGTTATTTGACTATATGACTTTTATGCATTGCACGAAAACCTTTCCTAAACCTCCCCGGTTATCTATTCCCTCCCTCACTAGGCACATCATAGTGTATGCTCACTCCTCTTTCTAACATTTTACAGGTATGGCAAGGCTAGTCTCGAGAAGTAGAAGAGAAAGATCAAATGTCCCTGGATTGCTTGTATTTTGAGTTGGATAGTTATGTGAATTTATGTAAAGTTAATGAGATTTCCTGGCTTGTAACTTTATTTTGTGATTTTGAATGTAATTGTTATGCAGAGAAATGTAATTAAAGTTAATCTAAAGTATTAGAGTGGTATGATAAACTAGTATTTGTAATATAATAGTAATGTTTAAATCCCGAAGCACGTATGTACCCGTCTAAGGAAAGAAACTAGAACAGTTTTAGAAAGCGGATACGAAACTTTTTATTTATATGTTTTGGAATGTTGTTTGTGTAAATACTTCTGCTTCCAGGTTTTTGGTATGTCTTAGGAACAAGAAAAACTCTGTCTGTTTCTCCTCGTTTTTCATGCCCTTGGGAATGAGATCGGTAACCTCGTTCTGTGAGGGATCAGGTCGTTTCACACACACCATAAATACACATACCAGATTTGTACACACACGCACACATTAGAGACGCACATACACACACATTAGAGACGCACACACACACACCATGAACGAAAATGCATGCACACAAAAATAAATGCATGCACAAACACACACACATATACACATACACCAGGCACACCCTACATACCAAACAAACATGCACCACACACACACACACGAATGAGGTCGTTAGTTAGGGGTGGGCCATGGGGCGGGGTAGGGTGGAAGGGTCGAGATAGAGGTAACGGGTGGGTTGGCTAGGGGCGAAGGAGTCTACTAGTGGTGAAGTGCATTGGGGTGGGGGTTTTGGGTTGAGTATGGGGAAGAAAAGATTCCACTGCTTACGCAAACAATGATATCACTATTCATGGCTGCATATTAAAAAAAGGGTAAATATTACTCCGTCCCCTATAATTTGTGAAACTATCACTCTACCCCCTGTGTTCGTAAAAGTTCAAGAAAGTCCTATGTATTATGAAAAAGTTCTCACACTACCCCCTCCATGTCTCTTTTAAACTATTAAATGATGTTTTTGCCCTTTTATAATACATATATTATTTTTTCTTTTTTTTCCTTCATCTCCACCTATTTATCAAAAAATTAAAAAATGGATCATTTTCCCCAACCATCCTCCCCCCACACCTCCACCCTAGCCCCATTCGACAGCCCCCGTCTTCCCCTTCCCAGCCTCCACCTCCCACTCTACGCAAGGCACAACAGTGTTTCGCTGTTACGTTATATCTAGCAGCATCGAGTTTGCTATTGTGCCAGATTTGGTGCAATAGCATGGGGATGGGGATGAGGGAGGGGAATGGTGACCGATGGGGTTGGGGGGAGGGGGGTTGGGGAAGACGATCCTTTTAATTTTTTTAATTTTTTGATAAATAGGTAGAAATGAAGGGAAAAAAAGAAAAAAAAATATATGCATTATAAAAAGGTAAAAACGTCATTTAATAGCTTAAAAAAGACATGAAGGGATAGTGTGAGGACTTTTTAATAATACATGGGACTTTCTTGGATTTCTACGAACACAGGGGGTAGAGTGATAGTTTTGCATATCAAAGAGGGGTAGAGTGATATTTACCCTTAAAAAAAAGAGAAAAGCTTATACTTTTGAACTTGTATTTTACTTCTTGTAAAATTTTAGATGTTCTTTTAGAATGCAAAGTAATCTTAGTATTCTATTTTTGCATATTTGGATTTTAAATGGATTAAATCATTTTACAAATTGAAAATAAAACTTGGGGCTAAATTTTAGCATGATTTTAAAGATATTTTATGAAAGTATTTTGACACTTGAGATGTATTTTTGTGCATCTTGTGATTATCAAAAATATTTTGGAATATTTAATACTTAGAGACTTTGAAATGATGGTGGATTCAAGACATGGTTGGTAGGGATTAAACACCAATATTTCAAGACCCTATTAGTAGATGTTAAATGATGAGTCCATATTTTTATTGCTAAATCCATCTTTTTGCATGCATAATGTGATCAAATTGATGAGAAATTAAGGCTGGTGTTCAATTTTGATGCAAGGTGGTCGTGGTGAAAATCGAGTGATTTTGATGCCAAAAGAAGTGTGAAATGAAGCATGGATCGATGATGGGTTGATCTTGATTGAGCGGGCTTGTTCTTGATCAATCAAGTGCACCAATGGAGAGGAACAACATTCCCCTATCGGTCGGAACATGCCTCGATCATAGGACTATAGCTGGAATGAAGAAAAAAAGTTCATTGATTGATCGGAGAACTTCCCGATTGATCGGGCTACATGCATGAAAGAAAGAAGAGTTTGTTCGAGTTAAATATTTTTTAGATATAGGCTATTTACGAGTTAAATATTAACTTTGGTCGTTGAAAAAGTACTCTATGAAGTTTACTTTGAGATTATTATTACTTTGAAAATCTAATTGAGGTTGATCCTGGCTATATCTAACTCTATGACCTTCATGTGGCGTTTTTGAATTAATGATAGACAAAAGGTCAATTCATCAATTATTTGAGAAAAATGTATTTACATAAATATGGTTGTCTTCATATTGGCATCTTTTCTAAAAAATCTTGTCAATTTCTTTTTTAACCTTATACTTAGACCTATCATTCAATTTTTGAAACTCTCAAACTCGGTTATATGTTAAAATTTTAAATTGTTGTTTGGATCTCTAGTTTTTATTTGTTTATATGTTTCTATTTATATTATCTAATCATTGCGAGATTAGTTTTAGCTTAACTAATCCTAAAAAATATAAGTTGAACATAAAAATACTTTGATATATCTGCCCTTTTAGATTCCCTTGACTTATCTATGTTATTCTCTACTTGAACTACTATAGCGGTTATGCGCCCTTATATGAAATTCTTTGTGATTCCCCTTATTTTTAATTCTTGTTATACTCTCTTAAAATTTATCATCTATTTTTTATTAGGGCAAGTAAGTTTCAAGGATAAAACTTTTTCTTAAAGGGAAAATGATTAATGACCTGAGTTTTCAAGACAAATTAGTGGCCTATTTCTTTTGAGCTATGTGACCACTCAAAACAAAAGGTTTTTTTGAGCCCATTAATTTATGACAACTATAAGTTAAAGAAAAAAAAAGAAAAAGACGCTTTTACTGAACGTTCAGAATCTTTGTAGCAAAAGTAACCCTAGCCTTTAACCAACTCTTACCTTATAGCCTCTCTCCTCATAGATAAGAAAAAAAAATCTATCAATCTGTCTATGCTTCGAACGTATTGTGCAACCCTCATTTATTTAGATTCTTGATCGTGAGAATATATGGAACATCTTGAAGATTAGGCTTAATTTGTCAAAGAAGTAAGTGGTTTGAACCTTACCTTCAAAAACTCATTGTATTTTCTGTCTCTATTATGATTATGATATATAGAATTATCAAAGTTACTTGGTTTTAAAAACATATTATGCAAGTTTGTGGACTTTTTGGTATAGTTTCGCATATCCTATGTTTTGAGTTAGATTTCTGTAAAAATATTTTGGTTTTAATTTGAATTGACTCATATGAGAAACTTAGAAAAGAAAATAAGAAAAAAAAGAATTTGGGCCTAATATGAGTTTAGAGAAAAATGAATAAAAAATGACTTTCACTAAAAGGAAAAATAAAAAAAATGAACAGTGACCTAACTCACTGTTCAAGCAAATAGTGATGTCGCTATTCACGTGAATAGTGATGGTCACTATTCATGGCTACCACATTAAAAAGGAAGAAAAGTTTAGACTTTTGAACTTGTATTTTATTTCTTGTAAAATTTTAGATGTTCTTTTAGAATGCAAAGAAATTTTGGTATTCTATTTTTGCATATTTGGCTTTTAAATGGATTAAATCATTTTGAAAATTTAAATAAAACCTTGGGTCTAAATTTTAGCATGATTTTAAGATACTTTATGAAAATATTTTGACACTTGATATGAGACTCGAACATGGATTTTATGTGCAATTAATTGTTTTATTTATGATTAGTACATAATATGTGCATTTGCTTGTTTTAATTATTATTTGAATGTAATATGTGCATTTAAGTTGCATGAGATTAAAATTAAAGTGACATTGCATTAAAATAATAAGAGTTATTCGTAATTGATAGACTAGGACATGCTTGGCATTAACATAAAAGGGATTACATTAGTAGTCATTTAACATTTGTTAGATATTTTTCCTAGTAGGACATGCATGTCATTTTAATAAAAGTGCAAGCATTAGTGGTCTTTTGACATTAGGAGATATTTTTTCCTAGCATATACTAAAGACCATTGACCATTGACTTAGCAAAACAAAACAAAAACAAGAAAAAAAGAAGAGGGAAATCGGGTGAGGGAGAGAAGAAAAGAGGGGAAAATTTCAAAGCTAGAGTTTGGTGATTTTGGCTAAAATTGAAGAAAAGCTTTCTTGCTAGGACTAAAACCAAGTGGATTTTGCTTCTTCTTTGTTCTACCTTGTTTGTTCTTGCATTAGTCTTCAAATTAGGTGAGGGGTTTTCAAATCTAAAGTTTTAAAGTTTGAATTTTGGTTATGAACTCATATTATTGTGTTATATTTGTTATTATTGCAAGTATATCTTGAAAGGTAGTGGTTAAAGAGTAACATATATGCATTAGAACTGGAATGGAGTACTAAATGTTGAATGCTAACTTTAATATGTTATAGTTGAATTTATAGCTTAGATATGTAGTTAATCTTCATTCCTAGCTTAGATATGTAGTTCATATGCATATATATATGTTCATAGCATGAATTAGGAGCTTGGAAGCAAGATAGGAGGATGAATGAAAAGTGGTGTGTTGGCTGGAATTTTCCAGCGCTGGCCAGTCACTGTAGCAGCCCCATTTGGTTGCTTTTTGTGTGATTAAAGTGCTTGCTTTGCTCCTTAAATGCTATATAAATGTTGGGGTATTTGCTTGGTAATGTAAGTTAGGAAAAGTGTTGATAAAAGTGTTGTTAAATGTGGTTGTAAGTGTTGTTAAATATTGATATTAAGTGTTGATTGAATGTTAAGTGTTGTTCGTTAAGTATTGATTGAATTGCTGATTGAATGTTAAGTACTATTGAAGTCTATTGAAGGTGTTTCCGAATGGCTGGGTAACCTACTTTGTTACCTAATAAATGTGGATTGAGTGTTAAATGTGATTGAGGGGCAACCTACTTTATTGTCCTTTCTAAATGAATGTGAATGCGTGATACGTGATTGAATGCGAATGCAAATGCGAATGTGTAAGAGTTGCAACCTTTTAGCGCGGCATGGTAGCGTCGTGTCAAACTGGGTGACAACGGGCTTGCCAGACGAGGTCACGACTACCATGGTCCAATTCATTTTCTCTCATGGACGGAGAAGTCCATGGGGTACTAGGTTGTAGGTTTTATTGAGTGTGAGTGGGAGAGATAAGTGGCTGAGTTCGTGATGGTGGTATAAGGAGACAACATCAACAATGAATAGCGTATCCTTCTTGATTGGTTATATAGCTTTATGTGTACTTGAGTTTATTGCCTTTAATTGCTTATTGAATGCATGTAGTTTTGAATGCATGTTTTCAAATGGATTTCCAAGTTAAATATTTTCCAAAACCTCCCGTATACCCCCTCACTAAGCTTGTGTAGCTCAACCCATTTCATGACCATTTCAGGTGAAGCCGAGACCAAGCCACGAGGTGAATGAAAGTGATGGCTTTACTTGACGTGCTTTGGATGTTGTACATATTGCTTATGTTGTTTATGTAGTTCATGTAGTTTATGTTGTAATGAATACTTGTTGTGCTCATGTAATGTATTTTGGTAAGGATGTATATTTTGAAGTCTAAGTGACTTTTGTTGTAAATTCGTAAGTTCATTTGGCCATGTTTCTATTGTTAGGCTTATGGTAGCCTATTTTGAAAAATAATGTATTTATTATGCGATGTATTAAGTAGGTCTTTTAGGTTGTTTTTATTGTGTAGCCTCTACTATTTGTTAAATGTAGCATGTTACAGATGTTATAATGTCCGTGTTCCGTCATGTCCGGACTTAGTTTTAGATGAGGTCAGGTCCGGGAGTGACAAGGTGGTATCAGAGCTTAGTTAGCTCATAAGCCGATATAAGGTCCTCGGTCTGTGGGATAAAGGTCTTAATGTGGAATTGTCTTCAATAAATGTGTGCATGCATAACATGTTAAATGGACAATATGTGATAATTGTGCATTATGTGATACTTGTTTCTTGTATGATATAAATTGCATATAACTTGCACATATGTTATAACTTATGGGTGATCTCTTTTCGTGATAAAGATGGTTGAAAGAGGTCCTAGAACCAGGGGTAGACCATGTAAAGATGTTGACCCATAGAAAGTAAATCAGGCACCGATTGGTGAACATGATAGAATGACAGCTACAATGGATAGAATGACACAGGTTTTGGAACGGCAGGCTAACCGTGAGTCCAATAATCCTGGAAACGATGACAACCACAATAATAACAATGGTGGAAACGGAGGTGATAACATGTTAGAGAGATTTCTGAAGTATGGGCCACCGAGGTTCCAGGGGGAACCTAATGATGAAAAGGCTGAGGCATGGCTTGAAAGAGTTGAGAGTATTTATGATGCTCTTGAATATACTAATGATAGAAAGATTTCTTTTGTTGTATTCTTACTAGACGGAGATGCTAGGCAATGGTAGAGGACCGTGAAACTACAGTAGGAATACTAGGAGACTCCATATTTGTGGGTAAACTTTGTAAAAGCCTTCCACTACATCTCGGAGATTGCCTGAGAAAGACGAGATGATGAATTTATGTCCTTCAAGCAAGGTAACCTATCTGTTGCAGAGTACGAGGCCTGATTCAATAAATTGTCTCATTATGCTCCAGAATTGGTACAGTCCCTCGTGAAGAGGGTTTGGAGGTTTATTCGGGTTGGCTTCGTTTCAGTTTGCTACATACAATGAGACTCTTAATGCAGCAGCCAGAGTTGAAAAGAGAAAGAGCGAGGTGAGAGTGGAATCGAGTCAACCAAGCAAGAGGTATTTTTAGTCAAAGGACCAACAGGAATCTTTCCAGCCTTTGAGTCAGCAGGAGCAGAGCCAGAGCCAGCAAGAGTAGAGTCATAGTCAGATGCAGGATGTGCCGACTATTGTGAGGTCTCAGCAAGGTGGTTCAGCTACTTCCTCGGGTCAAGGTTCTCCTAGGAATAGTGTTGCCGATCAAGTTAAATATTGTGCCTTTTGTAATTGTAAAGGCCATTCCTTGGAGGAAATTTGGGAGATGCACAGATTGTGGTAGTAGTCAGCATAGGGCAAAGGACTGTCCTAGATGGTAGAAAGTTCATGGGCAGGCTTCAGGCAGAGACACCAAGAGTAGATCCATAGATAGTACTCCCACCCATTGAGTACATGCCCAAACCTATGCTATTGATCAGCAGGGGTTGTTTCGTGAAGCAAGTAAGAATTTCGAGGACGAAATTATCATAAGGAGGGGAGGATGTGAGATCCGAATATAGATTTTATGTGCATTTACTTGCTTTAATTATTATTTGAAGGTAATATGTGCATTTAAGTTGCATGAGATTAAAATTAAAGTGGCATTGCATTAAAATAATAAGAATTATTAGTAATTGGTAGACTAGGACATGTTTGACATTAACATAAAAGGGCATTACATTAGTAGTCATTTAACATTTGCTAGATATTTTTCCTAGTAGGACATGCATGTCATTTTAATAAAAGTGCAAGCATAAGTGGTCTTTTAACCTCAAGAGATATTTTTGCCTAGCACATAATAGAAGCCTTGACCATTTGACTTAGCAAAACAAAACAAAAACAAGAGAAAAAGAGAAAGGGAAATCGGGTGAGGGAGAGAAGAAAAGAAGAGAAAATTTCAAAGCTAGAGTTTGGTGATTTTGGGTGAAATTGAAGAAAAGTTTCATTGCTAGGACCAAAACTAAGTGGATTTTGCTTCTCCTTTGCTCTGCCTTGCTTGTTCTTGCATTAATCTTCAAATTAGGTGAAGGGTTTTCAAATCTAAAGTTTTAAAGTTTGAATTTTGGTTATGAACTCATATTATTGTGTTATATTTGTTATTTTTGCAAGTATATCTTGAAAGATAGTGGTTAAAGAATAACATGTATGCATTAGAACTTGAATGAAAAACTAAATGTTGAATGCTAGTTTTAATGTGTTATAGATAGCTTAGATATGTAGTTAATCTTCATTCCTAGCTTAGATATATAGTTCATATGCATATATATATGTTCATAGGATGAATTAGGAGCTTGGAAGCCAGATAGAAGGATGAATGAAAAGTGGTGTATTGGCTGGAATTTTCTAGCGCTGGCCAGTCACTGTAGCAGCCCTCTTTGGCTGCCTTTCGTGTGATTAAAATGCTTGCTTTGCTCCTTAAATGCTATATAAATGTTGGAGTATTTGCTTGGTAATCTAAGTTAGGAAAAGTGTTAATAAAAGTGTTGTTAAATATGGTTGTAAGTGTTGTTAATTGTTGATATTAAATGTTGATTGCATGTTAAGTGTTGTTAAGTGTTGATTGAATGTTAAGTGTTGTTAAATGTTGATTGAATTGTTGATTGAATGTTAAGTGCTATTGAAGTCTATTGAAGGTGTTTGCTAATGGTTGGGTAACCTACTTAGTTACCTAATAAATGTGGATTGAATGTTAAATGTGATTGCGGGGCAACCTACTTTGTTGTCCTCTCTAAATGTATGTGAATGTGTGATACGTGATTGAATGCGAATGCGAATGTGTAAGGGTTACAACCTTTTAGCGCGACATGGTAGCGTCGTGTCACAATAGCTGCAACGGGCTTGCCAGGCGAGATCACGACTACCATGGTCTAATTCCCTCGCTCGCATGAACAGAGAAGTCCATGGGGTGCTGGGTCGTATGTTTTATTGAGTATGAGTGGGAGTGATAAGTGGCTAAGTTCATGATGGTGGTATAAGAAGACGACATCAATAATGAAAAGCATATCCTTCTTGATTGGTTATATAGCTTTATGTGTACTTGAGTTTATTGCCTTTAATTGGTTATTGAATGCATGTAGTTTTGAATGCATGTAGTTTTGAATGGATTCCCAAGCTAAATGTTTACCAAAACCTCTTGTACACCCCCCTCACTGAGCTTGTGTAGGTTACCAATTTCATTACCATTTCAGGTGAGGCCGAGACAAAGCCATGAGGTAAAAAAATGTAAAAAAATGAAAGGAAAAATAAAAAAATAAACAATGACCTAACTCACTTTTCAAGAAAATAGTGATGTCACTATTCCCGTGAACAATGATGGTCACTATTCATGGCTACCATATTAAAAAGGAAGAAAAGTTTAGACTTTTGAACTTGTATCTTATTTCTTGTAAAATTTTAGATGTTCTTTTAGAATGCAAAGAAATTTTGGTATTCTATTTTTGCATATATGGCTTTTAAATGGATTAAATCATTTTGAAAACTGAAGTAAAACCTTGGGACTAAATTTTAGCATGATTTTTAAGATAATTTATGAAAATATTTTGACACTTGAGATGTGTTTTTGTATATCTTGTGATTATCAAAAGTATTTTGGAATATTTGATACTTTAAGACTTTGAAATGGTAGTGGATTCAGGACCTGGTTGGTGGAGATTAAACATCAATATTTCAAGACCTTATTAGTAGGGGTTAAATGATGAGTCCATATTTTTATTGTTAAATCCATATTTTTGTGTGCATAATGTGATCAAATTGATGAGAAATAAGGCATAGGGTTCAATTTTGATGCAAGGTGGTTGTGGTAAAAATCGAGCGATTTTGATGCCAAAAGAAGTGTGAAATGAAGTATGGATCGATGGCGGGTTGAGCTTGATTGAGTGGGCTTGTTCTTGATCAATCAAGTGCACCAATGGAAAGGAACAACATTCCCTGATTGGTCGGAACATGCCTTAATCATAGGACTGTAGTTGCAATGAAGAAAAGAAGTTCCTCGATTGATTAGAGAACTTCCCGATCAATCAAGAAGATTTTCTGATCAATCGGACATAGTACAAATTTGATTTTTTTTTCTTCACTCGATCGATCGGGCATATTGATCAATCGATCATGACAATGCAACTATAGGTTGGTCAAAATCCGAGTTTGACTAAGTTTTGGCCTTTAAATAGCCCTTTGCATGCCCAAAGGAGGACTTTTTCCTAATTTTTGAAGCCCTAACACTCCAAGGAGAAAATCGAATTCTCCCAAAGGCAAGAACCATGCAAGATCAAAGTAAGAGAAGATTCAAGACTCTCCAATAATCATTCTTCCCACAATCCATCCATGAGCTCTCTTGAACTCTATCTTTCTACTTTATTTTGGATTTTCTTTGCAATGTATTCATACTAAACACCCATGATTTGGGGTGATAGCTTGCTAGTTACTTGATTTTATGTTAGGATTCAGGTTTTAATTCATTGATTCATACTTGGATTATGTGTTTTGATTTTCTTGAGTTATCATATATATACTTGTAGTTGTAGTTTCGTAATTTAAGAGATCTCATTCTTTTGCTGTTGAATCTTGTAGATTCTAGGGGTATGAATTAGGAATAAATCCCTTCATTAGTAATTGGCTTTAATTAAGATAGGTAATGTATTACAATAATCTCTGCCTATTAAGTTTAATTAGAAGTTAGGGTTAAATTAGATTAGTTAATTTAGGTCAAATGAATGATAATCTATGTCTAAGAGATAGGTTATACTTCAATACCCCTCAATTACCTTAACCTATATGATTGGAGCTTGTAGCCTAATCCATTCATGCTTAATTGGCTAAACTTGAATCCATAAATATTAAGAATAGTAATTTAGGTGACCTACCATCCCAAATCATCTTTCCCTAATTCATACATCACAAAGTTTCGAGTTGTGCTAGAGTTAGAATTTGTCATTAGTCAATTTTTATTTTCTTGTTAATTAATTTTAGTCTCAAAACAATTCCTTACGTTCTTTTATTAGTGTTTTGAATTCTTCACAACAATCCCAATTCCCCGTGAATGACCCTTGAGTAGTTATTCGCGTAGTCAAAGAAGAATTTAACTTCACTATCGTTGCTTTATTTTTATAACTTATTATTGATCATACAACAACGCAATCAGAGTTGCACTATAATATTTTAGAACCCTATTAGTGGGGGTTAAACACTAATATTCAAGACCCTGTTACTGGTTGTTAAACACCAATATCTCAAGAGTAGTGCACAATCATAAGAACTAGATTTCATTTGACTTTTGGTGGTCTTGTGCCTATCAAACCATACTGCGTCAGAATGATACCACCTGTCTATAGCTATAACTACCTCTTTGGACTTTATGAATTTTGGCATGAAGTGTTTCAATTTTAGCATGAACTTTATTTATTTTTTAATTATGATATTTAGTGATTTTTTTTTATAAAATGACTATTTTTGACATTTACGAATATTTTAAAGGTCCTAAGAGGTTTTCTTGCAGATCACCACTTACTGAGATTTGTGTTTTATTTTTATAAAAATATTTTCTTTGCTAGGTAAATAATAGGCTTTTTGAATTTGGCTTGGGTTAGAGACTATCTCGACGAACAATTGATTACAACCCTTTGAATATTTTAGTTAGAAATAAGTTGATTTATATCTTCTACACCTATGAATTTAATTTCTAATTTTGGTTTAATACCTTGGTAAAAGTTATGTATTTTTGGAGATTTTCTTTCTTATTTGGAGACTTAAATTCCGCTGCCTGGTGATGATTTAGATGCTCTGATGGCTTGCTACCTATTTTTTATTATGATTTTAAATTGACTTCAGTTTAGTGGCTTGCATATTTAGGAAGGACTTTTCTTCTTAGTGCGTGGTAGTTATGTTCCCGAGATTTGCCTATGTAAATTTTAGTAGCGTGACAGAGTGGTATCAGAACTTAGGTTCATGATCATTTTGGACTTAGGTGGGAATGAGTAACTAGGTTTTGCTTTTGTATGTTGTGTTATTCTAATTCAACTCTAAGTATATCTTATTTGGAAGATTTTTTGTGCCTATAAAGCATTGACTCCTGTATTAGTTTTTCTTTGTCAGTTGCATTACTAAAAAGGAAATAAAACAAAATGTTACCAGAAAAAAGATATATTTGTACATATCTATATTGCTATTGATTTTAGTATGAATTTTCTCGTGCCTTTTTATCTATTAAATTATTCCTATAATTCTCGATTTTCCGCCATTAAGATGACATTTCACTTTCGTGCAAGTTTACAAGTAAAATTAATATTGTATCACATATGTTTGGCTACTACTTTACTTTTTAATCTTTGCTCCGTATTACATTTTCCTTAGTTCTTCTCAAATTCTCAAATGATTAAAATTTCATAATTGATGTCACCAAGGTTGTATTGCTTCCACTTAGATATTTGATCAATCTTTTCCTAAGCATCGAATTCCTTATGTGGTAAGCTTGTTGGTTGTTTCTTCCAAACCCCCAAATTATTTATAGGATTTCAAATCTTTAGTAATTGAGATTATAGTTCATTCTCAGGCTAATTAATTGAATTTGTATATATTTTATTTTTGGATTTATAGCATTTATATTGCTACTTGTAAAACTTAATAAACTATAATATACCTTACTCAATTTTTTTTTTCAATTTTTGTTAAATTGATTTAGGAATTTGCAGGTTTGTAGCAATTGAGGCCATGAGGTACTCGAATGTTCTTTTTATTCGTGTGCCCATATTGATATATTGCTTATAGCTATCATTGCTATGTATTAAACTGTTTAAAGCCTACTCTATAGTGTGATGATTTGGATTTTGAGTTTTCACAAAATTTCATCTTTTTTTCATTCTTTGTTAACTAGCTCCTTGTTACCAATGTTTTAAACTCGTTAACAGTTTAACCTTATTTGATTATTTATTTCAACTACACATTGAATCTTGAAAGATGTAGAATTTAAATAATTGAACTTTGTGTTTTCTTCATGGAATTTTTCACTAATTTGTTGTCTCTTTGGTTAAGCCTTAGATCTTTGTGCTTGTGACTATTCTATGCCATGTTATTGTTGCTCGTACATGATTCAGAAGAAAATCCTAGTTTTTTTTCCACTAAGATCTATGAAAATTATCAACTGCTACTTCCACGAGTCTATTTAACTAGCATGTTGTCTATCGTTCTTTTATTTCTCTTTCATGATTTCATAATTGCAACCATATTAATTATTTTATTTGTCTTGTTTAGAATTTAGATGATACCATACTTTTATAGATAGCATTTGTGACATTTTATGCATGTTCTAGTATTGTTATGAAAGTAAAATAAAATACTCTCTTGAATTGCTTATTGGCCAAAAAAAGAAGAAAAAAAATAAAAAACAAAGGAAAAAGTTGTCTTGGTATTTTGTTTCCTTCTATATTCTTGAAACCTTTAGGTACGATTGGTACACTAGAATGAGATTGAGAATGAAATGACATTCTCAACTCTATTTCGATTCAAATACTTGGTATAAAGGAATGAACTTAGAATAAACTTATTTCTAAAATGACTAGCATACTCCCATAAAAACATAACTTTTATATATAGTTTCCTTTGCAACAATAATAATAATAATAATAATTATTATTATTAAAATAAAAATAAAAATAACGACAAAGATATTAATAAAAAATAAAAATAAAAGTAACAGAATAATAACAATTAAATAATAATAATAATAATAAAACTATCATTATTATAAAAATAAAAATAATAATTATTAATATTGTCATTATTATAAAAACAAAAAATAAAAAAAATTTAAAATGAAAAATAATAATTATAAGAACAAAAATAATATAATAATAATAATAATAATAATAATATATTATTATTATTATTATTATTATTATGATTTTTATTATTTTTATTATTGTTGTTGTTGTTGTTTATGGTTATGTTCATGTTTATTTTATTTTTAATACTATAATTGTAAAAAGACAATCCCGTCATATTATACAAGTTATTCCCATTGCTAATCTTATATACTGATTACCAAATATGAGTTTAGAATCAATATATCCATTCATATCTTCATTCGTACAGCATACCAAACATATAATTCTCATTCCCAGTTCATTTCATTTCCAGTTTCATTATATTATTTAGCTCATTCCATTCCTGTTCAAATTCATTCCACAGTACCAATCACTACCTTAGTTGTTTTGGATTAACCAGTGTGCATACTATTCTGTCAAAATTTTCAAAAATATTTTGTAAATGAAAACTGGCCGCTATATTTGAAATGTGATTTAGGTTTACTTTAACCTAGTATTGAAAATAAAATTTATGATTCATGAAGGTTCTTATGTATTTTCAAAACTAGGATATATCTCAAATAAATTTATTAAACATCTTTTTCTATCAATTGGTGTGGACACAAGCTTATTTGTACAAAATTATATTTTTGAGATATTGGCTATTTACGAGTTAAATATTGACTTTGGTCGTTGATAAGGTACTCTATGAAATTTAATTTGAGATTATTATTGCTTTGAAAATCTAATTGAGGTTGATCCTGGCTACAGTTTCGCATATCCCATGTTTTGAGTTGGATTTTTGTAAAATTATTTAGGTTTCAATTTGAATTGACTCGTATGAGAAACTTAGAAAAGAAAATAAGAAAAAAAGAGAATTTGGGCCTAATATGTGTTTAGAGAAAAACAAATAAAAAACGGACTTTCAATAAAAGAAAAAATAAAAAAATCAACAGTGACCTAACTCACTGTTCAAGCAAATAGTGATGTCACTATTTGAGACATTGAAACAGTTGTGAATTCTGGATCCGGTTGGTGGGAGTTAAACACCAATATTTCAGAACCTTATTAGTAGGGGTTAAACACTAAAATTTCAGGGCATTGTTTGTGGGGGTTAAACATTAATATTTTTAGAACCCTATTGTTAGGGGTTAAACACTAATATCTCAGGGGTATTGTACTATCATAAGAACCAGAATTACATTTGGCTTTTGGTGTTGTTGTGCCTATTAAACCACACTATGTCAAAATAATGCTACCAGTCTGTGGCCACTACTGCCTCTTTGGACTTTGTGTATTGGACTCATACTATTGATTTTTGAGTTTTATCAACATTTGGCACATAATCTTATTTTTGTATGAATTTTTACGACTTCTCGCATGAAGTATTTTGATTTTAGAACGAACCCTATTTATTTTTCAATTATGACTGTGACACTCCGGCCCGAGCATATAGTTATTTTATTTAATTTGCAGATATTTTGTATACATTAATTGGCATATTTCTTGATTTACGTGCATCGATGATTAATTGCATCGCATTTAGAGTGAGTGAATTTAATGATAATAGAAGTAGATTACATGGGAAATAAATATAGGAACTTTTAGTGGGCTTTCTTGGACCATATGAAGATTAAATTGCAATTGGGCTTAGTTTAATTAGTTCTACTATTATAACTAAAGCCCAACAAGCCTTATTAACTAATCTAGCCAAATATATCACCACAAAGCAAGAGAAAAATCTAGAAAAAAAGAAGACGGGTCGGGTAGAGAGAGAAAATGAGAGAAGAAGAGAGAGAAGTTAGGGTTTGAGAGAAAAGAGAGAGAAAAAAAGAAAATAAAGAAGAAGGGTGTGATTGCAAGCCTAGCCAAAGCCAACTTCTTGTATTTCTACCACTACTAGGTGAGGGGATCATGTTTATGTGCATTTTAATTGTTATCTTGCTAGTATTAGAATTGTTATAGTGTAGTTAGTTGATAAATGAAATGTTGGAAGCATGCAAAGTTGATTATTATATGTATGGTGTAACACCTCGATCCCTCTCGAGACCAGAGTTCCTGATCCCAATACCCAAGTCACGAAAAACGAAGGGAAACAGACGGAGTCTCCCCTATTTATAAGACTAATCAAAAACCTACAAGCAGCAAGTATAACCACAATATAATATCCAAACTTCAATAACCCAACTTTTCCCAGTCTCAAGGCCATCCGAGCCTTAGACAAAAAACATAACCACCCGAGCATGCAATCAAAAGACAATAAAGTTAATCTTTAGCTATTACATGCCACTACTCTATCAAATCACACAAGTCCTTAATTTAGTTTACAATCCAACAAGACATACCAAAAATACCTACAAGACCTCAAGGGTCTCAAAACAGAACATAAACACATCAAGTCCCATCTTCACAAACATCTTTCAACCTCAGCAAGATAAGCAACCAACAACACGGCACACAAGATAGTTGTTCTAATTGTACCTGAAACATGTTAAAATGAGGAATGAGTAACCAAAGTTACTCAGTGAGGGAGGTGATGCAGTAAACCGGGTATGCTTTCATGAGATGCAACAAAAATAATAACATAAATAACACAATAAAGTAAGCTAATGGAACAAGTAATCAAACACATTATAAAAGGATACGATTCAACTCTTGTGATGCCCGAGATTCTACCGTACACATTTTTAAATGTGGCATCCATTAATTGCGCATTAAATTATGTGCTTTACCTGTTGTCTTTCTTGGTCACTATTCATTCCATTTTTAAACTGCATTATATTAGTGAATTATCATTTTTATTAAATCATATTAATTGTTAAAGGAATGGGAAAAATGTGCAATTGAGCTAGGAGCGATAGGAGCACTCGTTTAGAAAATGTTTTAATGGTTCAATGAATAGTGTTACGTAACATAACTTAGTAATTTAATTAGCTAGCATATATTCTTCACCTTAGACTCGTTTTAAGGTTATCAACGTTCATTTTAGTGGACCACTAAGCACCTAACTTGATCCCATTTAATATATATGCTCATAAAACACCACCTAGCTCATAACTTAACAAAACACAAAAAAAAAAAAAAGACAAGATGCAGGAATTACTGTAGCAAATCCGAGAATAGTATAGGAGGAGAATGAGAGGATTTTGCTCATCAAATCTTCAAGCCAAGCCAAGCCAAGCTAGGAGAAAGTAGTTTAGGGTGTTTGCTAGCCTCCCGAGAGTTCCTACGCGTATTGGTGAGGGATTTCATGGCTTGTTTTTGCATTTTTAAATAGTTGCTCATTTCTTGAATTGTTGAAAATATGATTAAATGCCATTATAATTGTTATCTATGCTAATATACCATCTATATGAATGCTAGAGAACACATTTGAGCCGTTGTTTCGCTTTTTAAACGGTTAGAATCGTTAGTTTAATTTTTAGGGTGAATAGTGACGTTTTTCTAGGGTTTTGTGAAATTGCTCGAATTAGCTCGATTTAATGCTTCTAATAGATGCCTTAGGTGTTAGTGAAGATAGCCTAATAGCCCCGTGCACTTGCATTGCCTTAAATTGCCTAAAACATGGAAAATAGCCGACTTTAAGTTGGGGCTTTCGGGGTTAATGCGAATCCGGGTGGATTCGGGCTTCAATTCTAGTATCCTTAGGCTACCTAGGTGCTATAGATGCCTTGATATCCCTTGTTTGAAGCCCGGACAATGTAGGTATAGTTTAAAGCCAAAAGAGAGAAATTGGGGCTTTCGGGGTAAACGCGTGCATTTGAATGAGTTAGAGGGTTGAGAGGGTACCTTGGGGGTTAGTTAGAAGGTTGGGAGAGTTTCCTTTGAAAATGAAATCATTAACTTTGGTTTAGAAGAGAAATAGTTCGAAAAACAAAGGGGTTTAGGTGCAATTTAAGTTGTCTCACACTTCTAAACCCATGTCAGGACTTCTTGAGTGTTTATATGTGATTTTAAATTGATTTGGAGCTTTTGGAATGATTCTATGCTTATTTGGTATAAGTCCATTTGTAAACTGCTTATTAACTTCTATATTTGCTTCTATCCTAATTGTATCGAGGTCAACCTACTTTGTTGATCCTCATATGTGTTAATGCTTATATTATTGCTATTAACTTGCCATCGTTGAGTGCATTGCATAGTGGTTGCGCAACCATAGTGTCAGGGGCGGATGTGTTGAATATCGGCTGGGAGGCAGAGGGCTTGCCGGTGGATATTCAAACTCCGTACCCTATTCCCTCATTCGCCTGGTCCGGAGATTGCCAGGGGATGTTGGGTCGTAGGATTATCGGGGTACATCCGGAGTACACCCACTGGAGTGTTTGGGGTTATGCCGGCTTATCGTGATCATGATCGTGGTTCGTGGATCGTGAATGAAGACCCAGTGAAGATTGGAGTATAGGGGTTATGTGAAATGTATCCTTTTAAATGTGTGGTTATTGAAGCTATCATTGTTTCTTGAATTGTTTAATTGCAATTGTTGTTTAACTGTATTACTTGTTGCATTGCACGCCCCGGGACCTTATCCCTCACTGGGCAACAGTGGTTGCTCATACCTCGCTAACATGTTTCAGGTGGCGCAGTTGGAGGAGTTGCATTAGTTGCTGTGTCTAGTTGCCTGAGGTGGACTATGTTCTTGTTGATGAGAGTAGGACTTGTTTTCTTTACTTTATGTTCTATTTTGTAACCTAAGTGATATGTGTATATTATATAGTTTGCAAATTGAGGGATAGATGCTGTAGTGGTAGATTTAGAACCATGGCATGTAATAACTTATATTTCTGCTATTAGCTTCTTCGCATGCTTGGGAGTGAATGACTGGTTGTTTTCAATTTCTAAGAATACTTAAAAGCTATCATGGAGTGGCATGATAAGCGGTTTTGTAAAGAAGTTAAGTTATGAATGCATGTTTGTCTGTATCTAAACTGTTTGTATGTCTTAAGGCTCGGATGGCCTTAAAGCTAAGATCTTTAGTTATAAATGAATGTCTTGTTATGTTGTGGCTTTATTGAGTGTTTACAGGTTTTCAGAATGTCCACGGTACAGGGGAGACTCTGTCCGTGTGTCGGGTCCGGACTTAACCATTAGGAAAAATTTTGTGACCGGGCTTGGTATTGGGTTGAGAATATCATGGTCATTAGAGCCTCCGGTCTCGTGAGGGATCGGGGCGTTACAACTCTTGTCTTCGATCTCGAACCACGAACCATAATCTTTAAGCAAATGACGGCAATTAGCTATATCAATTCCAACTTAACTATAACTTAAATCAATAGAAGTTACCTATATAATCATTTATGTATATTGTATCGCCACGTAGCCTAAGTAATCATACAAATAACTCAAAATCATTTCTTTAATCTTGCAAAGAACATTAACTACATTAACCTTTAACAAGTTAAACTTCATAACTAATTCAACTTCATTTATATCACAAAGGAATATTAAATTGAGTATTTAATCAAGACGACCACCTTTAACGCTTAAACAATAATTCAACTACAAGCATGACCTAAGAATCATTTTCACGCATATTCCTCCAATTCACAACAAGGTAGACAATCTAGCTAGTTCAAGAAACTTCACCAAGTGTATAGGCATACTTTACAAAAGCATCTAAACACCTACTAATCAATTACAATTCAATTATCATCCATTACCCTTATTTCTATGAGCTAACACCTTTTTACTTTTAACCAATTATGCATTTCCCATTCAATTCATAGCTAGGTGATTATGCTTGAATCCTTTCTTTACCACTTCAACCAAATACATTTTAGTAGCGTAGGATACTTAGTAGTTAATAACAGAAAGTTGACTTTAACTAGTTAGTTATTAATCTTTCTTTTCAATCAAAAGGACCAAACAATCAAGACAATTAATGAAATATACTCATATACATTTCATGGTCCATACACTACACAATACAATCTAATCTTCTATTTGCAATCATTCATAACTTCGCTTGACTCAAGAATACTTCAAGTTCTTTAGTGATATCCCATACCCTTGTAACAACATAGAAACATTTACTAATATATAAAGTGAAACTAACTATAACTAATCAAAGTTACACTTAACATATAACTAAATGTCCATTACACACGTAGCTCAACTTATCAACACATAAGAAGTTTCAACAAGCTATATAATAACGTACACAAGTTATAGTCATTTTTCAACAAAATAATCAAGTCATTCAATTAATGAACTTTACTGATAGATTACACAAGCTATACAAATGCAATTAAACACTTTAATAATCAACTACAACCCGGTTACCAATATTTTCCTCAACTTTACATTCTAATCGCCTTAGTTCTTTAGTTCAATTTAAGGCACATATAACTCACAAGATACATAATTCACAAACTAACTAAACCACACTTCTAAGGACACTTGATGACACCACTCAGAGCCACGAAACCACACTTTAACCTACATTTAACCCGAAAAACCCAAAAGCCCCTTAGTGTGTTTGAATTACATGTACCCTATTCGTGTATCAACTAAGTGGCATAATGACATTTTAAGCTCCATCATACATATATAAGGCTATTTAGCATCTTAAATTCCACCCCGGTTCCCCATATCGTTAAGCCTCTATTTATTACGCTATTAAGGACTTAAAATTCAACTATCTCGGAATTCGATAAATTTTATCGAGCAACCATTTTTACATCCCTAGAGTCCAAACCAAGTGTTAGATCGAGTATCGGGTCACGTTTCGTTGGTCCTAAATGAATAGTGCCCGTATAACCAACTTTAACTTAATGTTCTTACAATCTATGCATTTCTAGATTATTTAAGGCTCTAATCTAAGTTCATTTACCCCTCAATCATGCTTAGATATCACAAAATCAAGCTAGAACACAAGGGTTACTATTTATATTTGTACTATTCATTCATCTTCTTCAACATGCAAACTCAAATTATAACCATAACAAATGCTATTAGCCTATAAAAATGTGTTCTCTAAACATATTAGAAGCTATTAGAAGTATTCATAAGCATAGTTATAGCAATAATCATCAACAACAAAAACTCAATATAAACCCTAGAATATAAACATGCATATAACATGAAATCTTCCTCACAATAATAGTTCTAGATGCTTGTGAAGGCTCCTAGATGCTCCAAAATAACCACCAACACAAACTAGGATGATCAAATTGCAAGGTTTGTTGAAGTCTTCTTCTCCTTTGGGCTTGGGATAGCTGACGGCTAAAGAGGGGTTTTGGGGGGTTGGTTTGTTTTTTTTCTAAGTGTTTATTGTATATGTAAGATGTATATATGCTATTTATTATATGTGGGCTAAAATAGGTGGTCAAACAAGTGTAAGACTTGGTCAATTACTAAGCTTAAAATGCATTATAAGTCTAACTAGTTTAGTCTTCTAACATTAGTTCACTATTAATGTGACACAAGAAACATTTTTCTAACGTGCATTCCCAACATCAAATACTCAAAATAACACTTTTCACATTCCTCCCACAAGTCATATGACGGGGGAAAAATGCAAATTCAGAAAATAAAGCAGTCGATTTTTATTGTGAATAGTAATTTTCACTTAAAAGTAATTAATTGCACATTTTTAATGCACAAAAGATATGCAACAGTTAAATCAAACATGCTGGCGTACTCGGCGTCACCGTAAATTTCAAAATAGTAGTTGAAGTATTTTATTTGAATTAATAGTATCGGTGTCCCTTTTTAAAGAAAATAATAGAAATAAGAGAAAATGAAACTACTAGTTAAATCTTAAATGCTAAGATAAACATATTCCACACATATAACACTTAAAGTAACACCAATTTATGAGAAATTAAGTATATTATGCTACATGCTGGGTCTGGGCCATCACATATGGACTAAAGTGCTAGCTTTGAAATGCATGTGTAATTAATTATTGTGTGTAGTTGTAGTTGTTGCTATTGTTTTACTACTATAATCAAAAGTGTAGCCAAAGTGTTTGATCAATGGCCTTAGTGAAGTTTTAAACTTGATACATAGCAAATAATGTTCATAGCTAGCTAAACATACAAATATATGGCTTAAAAGTGATAGTGCATAAGTGTGTGTGTGTGTTCTGGACAGATTGCGCACCTTATTTTTAGAGCTTATTTGACATAGTAAACGTTGTTAGAATTGGCTGAATTTTTAGTATGTTGTGCCCAAGACCTTGAGAAACAAATTCTCATTTAGATACAAGTTCCAATTCTATCGTTAGAATGCACTTTTAGGGCCGTTACATTAGGCTTTTGATTATCACGTAGGTGCAGGGAAGATTGCGCAATGAACTTCTAGAGGTCATAACTTGATGAATATAGCTCCAAATTGGGATCCGTTTAATGCTAAACCCATCTACACTTGATGTACTACATATATGTACAGTATCAGAGGTTTTAGAGAACACTAAGGTTGATAACCGAATCAGTGAATTCATTCTTGAATTTAACTTGTAATTGTAATTGAGATTCTAGTTGAAATGGTCCTTTTCTTGTGTTGCTTTACTTTCTTATGGATAATATTGGTTGCTTAAATGTTCAAATGCATGAGTACTTAAACTATGGATTGGATTAATGTGTGTTCTATTGATTGCGTTGATTGATCATGTTTATATGCTCGAGGGCAACCTACGTTGTTGTCCTTCACTTGCATGTTTATCGGTTAATTATTCATGGATTGTTCATTGATTATTAAGCGCTATATAGTGTATATCGTATCGATGGTTGTGCAAACATATAGTTCGGGACGGATATGTTGGGCCTCTACTGGGTGGCAGCGGGCTTGCTAGTGGTTGGTTGCCCAACCTCCGTGCCCTATTGCCTCACTCGCTTGGTCGTTGAAGGTCTCGATGTGTTGGGTCATAGGATATTTGGGGTACATATGGAGTACACCCATTGGAGTGAAAGGGGATTCATCGACATTATTATCGTAATTGTGATTGTGATCATTATCGCATCGCAAAAGAGCAAAAGAAATGGGAGTTATAAGGATAGATTGAAATCGTATCCTTTTTATATGTGTTATCTAGTTTTATGAAGCTTGAATGATAGTCTTGTATTCATATTGTACTCTCGTTCTTAGTTATTGTATGCTTGTTATTTGATATATGGCTTCTCATACGTGCATTCACGAAAGGGTTTTCAAAAACTTCCCGTATTTATTTTCCCATCACTAAGCACGTGGTTGCTCACCTATTTTTCTCTAACAATTTCAGGTATAGCAAGGTAAAATTGAAGTGCTTTGCAAGTTGTTTGGCCCTACTTTGCATGGAGTGTCGTTTTGCTCAAGTTAGCCTATTATGTTGCCTTGTCGATGTCATTAGAATGTGTAGAGTTTGTTAATCATTATGAAATTGTAATAAATGTATACATAGTCTAGTTTGAGACTTGTAATTTTAATAAACTTGAGTGTAAAAGTCAAAGGCATAAGAGATGTTGAGTGCATGTTATTGTGAGATTGTTTGATTGAACAAGTTTTGATTTTAGATTGTCCATAATACAGGGGAAACTCTGTCCATTTTTTCTCGTTTTACTGGCCTAAAGGATTGGGTCGGGTTTTTACTATTGGACTTGATTCTGCAAGAGATCGGGTCGTTACAATGACATTTATTGATTTTTTATAAAATGACTATTTTGACATATACAAATATTTTAAAGGTCCCAAGAAGTTTTCTTGGGGATCGCCACTTACTGAGATTTATATCTCATTTTTGTAAAAAAATGTTTTCATTGCAGGGTAGGGAATAGGCTTTGTGGATTTGGCTTCGGGTAGAGACTACCTCGATGAACAATTGATTACAACCTTTTAGATATCTTAGTTAGGAATAATTTGATTTATATCTTCTACACCTATGGATTTAATTTATCATTTTGGTTTAAGACCTTATGAAAAGTTATGTATTTATGTATTTTTGGAGATTTTTATTTGTTATTTGGATACTTAAATTCCGTTGGCTAGTGATGATTTAAAGGCTCTGATGGATTGATTCCTATTTATTATTGTAAGTCTTAAATTAACGTTAGTTTAATATCTTGCGTATTTAAGAAGGACGTTCATTCTTAGTACGTGACAATTACGTTCCCGGGATTCACTTATATGGATTTTGGGGGTGTGACAATATGTGTCAAGGGGGGTTGTCAGTGAAGAATTAGATTAAGAAAAAGATTGAAAATCATATGTTTGCCTTAAAATAGAATCACCTCAATTTGGGGTCAAAAGAGGTGATTGGTTATTGGATGGTTTTGCTAATGTCTAATTACCTTTGTTATTTTCACAAAATCACAACATACCACATACAAGGCAAATTATAAAAAGGGTAAAGATATCCTTTGTTAGTTTCACAAAACCACAAACATACCACATAGAAGACAAATTATAAAAGGGTAAAAATATTAATTCCTTTATAGAATTTATTCTTCCATTTTATTTCCTTTTCAATCTAAACAAAGATAATACATAATCCTTTGTGAAATGTTCCCTTCCAATTTTGAATGATTTGAACAAGATCTAATCCTCCATTCCCTTTTGTATGACTAAGTCTTTTTCTTTTCTTAATTATATTTTCTCTTTTATATCCAAACAAACTCTTCGTCGTCAAGTGTGATGGATAAACAATCAAGTTCGGTTTTAGATTTCGAGGCTACCATTGAGAAAAAAATGCATTTGGTTTTTAGAACAAGAGACTTTGTCAAGGGAATCCTTTTTAACTATGGACCACAAAAGGGAAGGGGAAAGGGAGTAGTTAATCTTGTAGCTTCAAGGCTTACAAACATTTGGTCAACATTCTACATAACATATAAAATCAATTCCCCTTTGATAGAATTGTCTACGTATATCCATGTAAAATATGTCTGTGTACGAATCACATACAGTACATAAGTAACCTATTTATTGAACTTTGTGCTATTCAAAGTTTTACTTCTATGAATTAATTATCTAGATCCAACTATTAGTTTGTCAACACAATGACCTAATAAATAGATTTAAAATGCTTAGATCTCATTTCAATCATTATAAATTGAAGACATTTTCTTTACACAACCAATGTGAGATGAGGTGTTACAAACTTCCTACTCAAAGACATGGCTTTCTCGTTGCACTAGATAGTCATTATAAATTGAACTTATGTATGTGGTGACAATAATAGAGAATCTAGATCATTATAAACTAAACACATATATTTTAATTCACCAATGTATATGGTGTTACAAAAGAATCGACACACTTAGTAAATTCTTTACTAATTTTCCAAATTCTAGGGGAAGCTCAAAATCCCAATACAACTTTACTTAGTGTCAATAGAGGAACAATGTTGGTAGATTCACTCAAGCCAAGGAATTGGCTTGTGTTATTTCTTGGAATCAATCTATCTATATGTATATTTCCAAAATCTTGGCTAACCATGTCAAGGGTTTTCTTCCTTATGTTATTTCTTGGAACCAATCCGCTTTTGTGAAAAATCAGATTATTTTGGAAAAATATCCTTATTGCTCAAGATATTATGAGAGGTTATAAGAGGCAACATATTCTTCCCCAATGTGCTATAATAGTTGATCTTATGAAAGAATTTGACTCTACTAGTTGGGACTTAATTACTAAGACTCTTTTTCACTTCAAATTCCTAACACTTCTATTGGTTGGGTTCATGCTTGTATCACTACTCCAAGGTTCTTTATGACAATCAATAGAATTCTTGAGGCTTACTTCAAAGGAGCAAATGGCATTCGGCAAGGTGTCCCACTTTCTCCCTATCACTTTGTTATTGGTATGAAAATGCTCTTATGTTAACTCACCTCTCTAGCACATAGATGGATTTTTCTTTCCATCCTAAATGTGGCAAAATAAAGCTCAATCATCAGTGCTTTTTCAATGATTTTCTCATTTTTGCCAAGGGTGATATGAATTTAGTTAAGGCCATTATGGATGCTCTTAATATCTTTCATAGGCTTTTCGGTCTTTGATTTGATGTTGACAAAAGTGAAATCTAGTATAAGGAATATAACACTTCCCTCATGAATTCTATCAACAATGTTCCTATTAAAAGGAGTGAAAGCACCACCAAGCTCACCATTTCGGCCGATTACTCCTCTTCAACACAAGGAAGTCCTAGTCCAATGGGTAATGCTCCTAACCATGCTTCTTTCTCTTCAAATCCCATAGTTTTTTCCCCTAGTTCTTCCCCTTTGGATAATCCCATCGTACAACATATAATTACCCAATGAGTAGTAGCCCTTTCTTGATATCCCCTTTGGGCAAAATCCCATTTTCCTTTTTCCTCCCTATAACTCTTCTCATAGCTAATTTTCAGCTCATATTCCCCTTAATTGTAGCCCTTCCTCATATACCACATTACCCTCCATTTTACCTTTGGTCCCAAACACATAACATCCAAACTCCTCTTCTCTAAAACCCCTACCCGTGGGTTCACCTTCTCTACTATTACCATCTCAAAAAACTTCTTATGTCCTTGGATCAAGGCTGAAAATATCTCCTAAAAGAGCCAACCTTCAAGCTTATTTTAATGCCCCTACCTTTTCAAATTGAAAAAACCTCTCCATGGGTAACTTGAAGCAATCTTTGAAGTTGGCAAAAATTGAAGAGCCCGAAATCATAGATGGCAATATTGTTGCTTGCCTTCTTCTAATGTTTATGAAGAAACGGATTCATATGGTTGTTGTTGTTTCATTGGCCAATTTGTAGGCAAGCCACCACCTTTCTTCTTAATTAAAAAAATAATTGATGTTTAGTGGAAGAAATTAGGTAGTGTTGAAATCAAATCCCCGTGAAAGGGTTTATAATTCTTTCAATTGAAAAGTTAATAAGCTTATGATCTTATACTTGAGCAACTTTGGCATATCAACCATTATCCTCTTATTCTTTGGAAATGGGAACCTAATACCCAGCTTGTTAACATAAAACCTAATAAAGTCTCAATTAGGATAAAACTTATAAATGTCCCATTGGTTTTGGTCTAGAGAAGGGTTTAGCTACATTGGTAGTAACCTTCTGGTTCTTCTACAAATGGATTCTCTCACGGAGTCAAGATCCCACCTTGGTTATTCCCGTATTTGTGTCGAAATAAACATTGAGAAAGAGACCCAAATTCGACCTTTCTCAAGCTTCCCAATGGTTCCGTTACGGAGATTGAAATAGAATACTCTTGGAATCCAAGTAGATATCCTCATTGCAACATTCTTGGACATACAGGTGCAAATTGTGCTAATATCGCAACAACCTTCAAAGAAATGAATGGAGAAATATGGCAAAAGAAGGCATATCTTATGACCACTCTAATTCGGTCGTTTCCCCAAAGAAGGCCACTACAAAACTCAATTTAAGGTGTTGGATACTTGCTTAGAATGAGAAGGTCTTGACCAAAGCAAGATGGTTATTGAACACTCAACCCATAGCTGAGACTTTGATGTGACTGTATTTTCAGCACTCAAACCATTGTATTTGTACTATATTTGCATCTTAACTTAGAAATAAATGCAACACTTATATACTTTCGATGCAATTTAAGATAATACCGAAAAATGGAAAATCAGACCTGAAACGATCCAAATTACAAGTCAATAAGTCAAAACGTGAAATTCCGCAAATCGGTGGTTGAACAGAGCCCATAGAGAAAGATTTTGGCCGAAACTAGAAATCATACTAGGAATGCTAAAAATAGCTCGAAAATGCCTCGGTCAACGTCCGGTCAAAGTCAACAAATTCAAAAAGTCAACTTTTCTCAAAATTTTGCCTATAAATAGGGCATCAACCCTTTGAAAATTTTGTATTTTTTTTTAGTATTAATATTTATTTTTAGTTTATTTTAGAGTTAATTTTAGTAGTAGTAGTTAAATACGGGGAAAGTCCCGCCTATGTAGCTCTTATTCGGGGAAATTTTGCCCAAATAGCTACTTTTAGAAGGAAATCCGACCCAAGTAGTTATTATTTGGGAGAAGTTATGCCCAAATAACTTTTAATAGAAAAACTCTTATTCGAAGAAAATTCATCCCTAGTAGCTCTTATTCGGGGGAAATTAGTTCTGTCCGAATGGCTATTTTGCGTCGGACCTCTGCTCAAATTTCGGGAATCAGAAATACGCATTCCTCAATATGAGGGAACCTTTCTTGACTCTCTTTTATTTATATAATTCGTATTCATTTATGTCTGAGTAGATTGACATCTAGGGAAGAATATTGTAAATGACAGTGTTTTAATATATGGTATTAGATTCAGTTAATTCAATTCAAAATTGCAATATATTGCTTGCTTTAATTCAGTATTCATACGTAATACTTTTAAAGTAGATGTTATGATTGCTTTACTTTTGTGTCATAATATTATACTTGTAGTTGATATTATGATTGCGTTACTTTCGTGCCATATAATTGTTTTAATAATGAATCTATAGCTTGTCCAATAGATTCTATGAAACTATAGGTTGTACCATAGCTTCTACCCGAGAAGTTAATTACTTAGTTTAGTTTGCCTTGTTGTACTTGGTTAAAATGAACTAGGTAGATTAACTAGGTTAATGCTTTTAGCTAACCAGGTAAATGCTTGCAGCTTAAACCCTTGCATAGAATTAGATAATTTGGATGCCGAGCCTAGATTAATTGCCTCATTTACATGTTCGACCCCTAGATCACTACGCCTCATATTCAACTGACACTTAGCTTAACTTAGATAATTTAGTTAGTTGTAGTATAATTTATATTTTCGCACGTTACTCCAAAACTCTTTGCAAACTGTCACTTAAACGCTTTAACACTACTTCACTAACTAACTAAACGAGCTTTCCTGTGGAATTCGACTCCATACTCAGAGCACACTACACTACAAAGATCTGTGCACTTGCAGGTATTTTAACTTGGTTTATTTTACACACTTTTCACATACCCACCGGGTTGCATCAAGTTTTTGGTGCCGTTGCCGGGAAAGCACGATAGAGTTAGTTTTTGATAAAAGTAATTGCGAATTTGTTTTAAATGTTGTAATTACTGTTTATATTGTTTATACTTGTTTTACAATGTTTTATTATTATTACTGCTTGTAAAGTATATTAGTAGTTTAAATCTTGTAGTTTTTGTATTTAAGTTTATAAGTTTTGTATGCATGGACCTGGTTCTTTGGATCTAGAACTCGCCCCATTTGATCCCGAGCTCTAGAAAAATTTGCGTAGGAAGTTAAAGTTCCCAATGGCGGATCTAGAAGTAAATATCCCGCATTTTCCTATAACTCAACCTGTTAATCAACCCATGAACCAACTGATGACTCTTCGTCAATATTTTTCACCGGGTGATTTTGATCCTGAATTTTCTATAGACCCACTGGATCTTGGCAACATTAATTTTGAGCTCATGACAGGGACAATATCAATGATTCCTTCCTTTTATGGAAAGAGCAACGAAAGCCTTCACGCTCACATTATTCAATTCTTTGAAGCTTGTACTACGTTTCACATTCCTAATGTGAGTCGTACAAACATCCACCTGCGTCTGTTTCTATTCTCATTGAAAGATAAAGCCAAACAGTGGCTGAATCATTTAGACGCAGGCGTAATCACTTCCTGGGAAGAACTTATTCGGAATTTTTTACATAGGTTTTTCCCAATGGCTAAAACTACCACTCTAAGAACAGATATCATGACATTCGCACAGTCGGACTTAGAACCATTTCATGAGTCTTGGGAGAAATTTAATGATCTTCGGAACCAATGTCCACATCATGGTTTTACCCGTCACGAACTCTTGCATTATTTCTTTAAAGGTCTTACACCTTAGTAAAAAATGATGGTTAATGCAATGAACAATGGAGGTTTCTATAATCTCACGGTGAATGAAGCTTGGAGTAGGATAGTGACCATTGCTGAAGACTCTCTCCAGAACTCTGCTGAAGATAGAGATAGTAAGAGTACTCCTAATCCCTAAAAGAGGGCATTGTTCGAAGTTAATTCTAATTCACAATTAACAGACAAAGTAGATTGCCCAATTGGATCACAATTTCCCGAGTTCATTTAAGAACAAGTCTACGCCACTCAAGGATATACAAGGAATTACAATCCGTATTCTAACACGTATAATTTTGGCTGGCAAGACAATCCCGCATTTTTATGGTGACAAGGGAATCAAGAACCTCAGTTTTCCCAACAACAATATCATAAGCAACAAGGAAATTTTGAACCTCGTTTCCCTCAGCAGCCATACCAAAAACCTCAAAACTCTAACCCTCCTAGTTACCCAGTCCAACAAGACAATCCGTTCAGGACACAACGGAACAAAATTCCTACTCCTCCTCCTACACAATCATTATCTGATGATAAATTTGACAAACTAATGCAAATGTTCCAAGTTTAGCAATAGTTTATTACTAAACTTGAAGGCCAACTCAGGCAGATGGCCCAAACTTTAAGTAAGAGATGCGAGGGTAAACTTTCATCTCAGACAGTGGTAAATCCACGAGGACAATGTAGTAATGTCCAAACTGAGACTGTCCAAGAACAGGCCAAGGTCGTGATTACCCTTAGAAGTTGGAAGACTATTAACAACCAGGTTAGAGAAAAGGTTAGGGATATTCCCAAAGAAATTGAGGAATTAGAGGAACCTAAGATCGAGGTTGTAAGCAACAATGTCAATGACTCCCGTAGGAATCAAAACTCAATGGTAGAGCCAATAGTTGAACCATCTTCTCAAGTACCTTTCCCAACAGCTTTGTCCAGTCCAAAACCAATTGATGATCCTAAACAACTTAAGGTCTTAGAGCATCTGAAAGACATTAAGATTAATTTGCCATTAGTTGAGGTAATACAACAGATTCCTGCCTATGCCAAAATTTTAAAGGATCTATGTGTGAAAAAGAGACGAACCAACTTCATTCCTAAGAAGGTCCGTCTTACTGAAAATGTTAGTAACATCTGCACTAGAGGACTTCCTCAAAAGTGCAGTGATCCAGGAGCTTTCACTATTCCATGTTTGATTAATGACCAACGTATTGAAAGCGCCTTGCTAGACTTAGGATCTAGTGTTAACCTAATTCCTCACACACTTTACAAAAGGTTAGATCTTGGAGTATTAACACCGACAAATGTAACCCTTCAACTAGCTGACAGATTTGAGCGGAGACCTTAAGGTGTTGTAGAGGATGTCATTGTTAGAATAGGAGAATTCTTGTTCCCAGTGGATTTTATTGTGTTAGATATGGACCTAGGCCCTAATAACAAAAATACTACTCCCGTTTTACTAGGCAAACTATTCCTAGAACCAACTGATATTGTTATTTGCTGTAGGACAGGAATGATTGAGCTAACATTTGGGAACATGAGAATAAAGCTAAGGGTTACTGATGCAGCCAATAAGTTAAACCACGATGAGGAAGAAGAATGCTTTCATGTTAATACCATTGACTCATGCATATATGAGTTTCGATTCTAACTCCTAATGAAAAGATAGCGGAGTTAGAATGACTCTTGTATGAATGTGAAATTTCTCCTGAAATAGTCGCCTTTGTTTCCATTGTTACTGATCAAGATAGGATCGATCAAGTAAAAACTCTTTTCCCTGAAGCCTCTGATTGCCCCACAGTTGAGTCTCCACCAGCGTTGGAACTCAAAACATTGCTTGAACATCTTAAGTATGCCTACTTAGGACCTAGTAAGACCTTGCCAGTCATTATAGCCTTGGACTTGACTCCCGAGCATGAAGACTGATTATTAAAGGTCCTAAACACGCATAAACATGCGATAGGTTGGACAATTTCTGACTTGAAAGGTATTGATCCTTCTGTGTGTATGCACATAATTCATCTTGAAGAATGAGTCATTCCTTCTCGAGAATTCCAAAGGAGACTTAACCCAAAGATAGGTGATGTTGTTCATAAAGAGATCATCAAGTTGCTTGATGCGGATATTATATACTCGAGTTCTGACAGTCCATGAGTAAGTCCGGTACAAGTGGTACTGAAGAAATATGGGATTACTGTGGTTCTAAATGAAAAAGGTAAGCTAATTTCTACATGCACCACAACAGGGTGGCGTGTATGCATTGACTATAGAAAACTCAATTCCAAAATAAGGAAAGACCACTTTCCTTTACCCTTCCTTGACCAAGTCCTAGATAGAGTAGCTGGACAAGGCTACTACTGCTTTTTGGACGGGTATTCAGGATATAACCAAATCCCAGTCTTTCCCAAAGATCAAGAAAATACTACTATCACATGTCCTTATGGGACCTTTGCTTTTCAACGTATGCCTTTCGGTCTTTGCAACGCATCTACGACATTTCAAAGGTGTATGATGGCCCTGTTCTCGGATATGATTGAAAAGTTCCTTGAAGTCTTCATGGATGATTTCTCAGTATTTGGAACTACCTTCGACGAATGCCTTACAAACTTTTCACAAGTGCTAGATTGATGCGTTGAAACAAACTTGGTTCTAAGTTGGGAAAAGAGCCACTTCATGGGTAGACAAGGTATAGTTCTGGGTCATGTTGTTACACAGAATGGAATCTATGTAGACCCAGCCAAAGTCGAGCTAATAAAAAAGCTGCCCGCCCCTGAGACGGTGCGTAATATCCGATCATTCCTTGGTCATGCCAGTTTCTATCGACGTTTTATCAAGCATTTCAGCCATATAGCCCAACCTCTCTCAAGTCTTCTAGAACACGATGCTAAATTCAAATTTGATGACAAGTGCTCAGAAGCTTTTAAGAAACTCAAATCCTTGGTATCCTATGCTCCTATCATCCAACCTCCTGACTACAGTCTCCCCTTTGAAATAATGTGTGATGCATCCGACTATGCAGTGGGAGTTGTATTAGGATAGCGTAAGGATAAGCTGCCTACTGTGATATATTATACCAGCAAAACCATGGACGATGCACAAAAGAACTATACAACCACTGAAAAGGAATTGTTGGTTATAGTATTCTCTTTGGACAAATTTAGATCTTACATCTTAGTATCCAAAGTAATAGTCTACACGGATCACGCTGCTTTGCGGTATTTACTGACCAAAAAGAATTCAAAGCCCCATCTAATCCGTTGGCTATTACTCCTACAAGAGTTCGACTTTGAGATCAAGGACAAAAAAGGAAACAAGAGCTCTGTTGCCGATCATCTATTACGTTTAATACGTGATTCTCCTATTGACTCTCTGCCTTTCAGAGATACGTTCCCTAATCAGCAAGTTTTTGCCATCTCACATAAGACCCCGTGGTATGCCCACTATGTCAATTATCTGGCTGCCAAGAATTTTCAACTCATTGTGGTATATGAGAAAGGAAACAATTCATGGCACAAGTCAAGTACTTTATCTGGGAAGATCCCTATCTTTTCAAGATCTATGCCGATCAGGTCATTAGGAGATGTATTTGAGGACGAGTTTGATAGCATACTCCAATTCTGCTACTCTGAAGCATGTGGTAGACATTTTGGAGAAAAAAAGACAGTTGCCAAGGTCCTACAATGTGGGTTCTTCTAGCCCACTCTATTAAAAAATGCCCAGCAAATTTGTAAAATTTGCCCCCAATGTCAACAAGTTGGCTCTATCTTGAGAAAGGACTTGATGCCCCTTATACCTATCCTTATATGTGAAAAATTCGATGTGTGGGATATAGACTTCATGGGTTCCTTTCTTCTTTCCACAGGATATATTTATATTCTTGTTAGTGTGGACTACGTGTCTAAGTGGGTAGAAGCAGTGGCAACCCGAACCAATGACCATAAAATTGTGGTCAAGTTCATTAAAGAAAACATATTTTCTCCATTCGGGGTGCCACGTGTACTTCTAAGTGATAGAGGACAACATTTACATCATA
Source organism: Ehretia macrophylla (assembly GCA_037974665.1). Taxonomy (NCBI): domain Eukaryota; kingdom Viridiplantae; phylum Streptophyta; class Magnoliopsida; order Boraginales; family Ehretiaceae; genus Ehretia; species Ehretia macrophylla. The sequence goes on from CM075764.1 coordinate 85,043,820, forward strand.
GGACGCTCGAAGCCTTATTAAGAAAATACTCTGTCTACCACAAGATAGCAACACCTTACGATTCACAAACAAGTGGACAAGTGGAAGTGTCGAACTGGGAAACCAAGTCAATTCTTTAGAAAATGGTTAGGCCCAATCGAAAGGATTGGTCAAGTCTTCTGTATGACGCATTGTGGGCCTACCATACTGCTTTCAAAACTCCCATCGACATGTTCCCGTATAGATTGGTATATGGTAAAGCTTGTCACCTCCTTATTGAACTAAGCATAAAACTTATTGGGCTATTAAGGCCTTGAACTTTGACTTACAACAGGCGGGTAAAGGTAGAAAATTGGCAATAAGTGAATTGGAAGAGCTTCGTTTCGAAGCTAATGAGAATGCCAAACTCTACAAAGAGAGAATGAAGAGAATTCATTATAGATCTATTATGAGAAAAACTTTTTCTCCTTCTGACAAGGTTTGGTTGTTTAATTCCAAATTGAAGTTCTTCCCAGACAAATTAAGAACTAGATGGGATGGACCCTATGAGGTGCTTGAAGCATATCGTTCTGGAGCTATCAAGATTAAGCACCCCATAGATGGGCGTATCTTCACAGTCAATAGGCAAAGATTGAAACATGCATTCAATCCAAAGACGGTCCCTCACGAAGTTGAATCCGTTGAACTTTGGGACCCTGAATACCTTCCATAAAACAGAATCTACCTAGCTGATAACATTAAACTCAGTACAATCGTCTGGCTGAAGACGTTAAACTTAGCGCTACTAGGAGGCAACCTAGTACTTTTTTATGTACATATTTGTTTAAATTTTGTCGTTTATATGTACTCTGTGAATCTTTCTCCAGCTTTAGGTAGTTTGAGTTTTAACCCTGTGGAACATTCATAGAGGTACTAGTGTCATTATACTAGTGGTCACTGTACGTTTCTGTGTGTGGTTGGCTTAATTGTGCAACTCTGTCTTATAGTGTGAGCTACTCCACCAACTTTATGTAGTTTGGGTCTGTTGGGTATTACTTGATAAAGTAGTCAGGAGTGTGAGCATACACCAGACGTAACGTCTATGACGTAAAACCCCACTGTTCTATCCTTGACCCTGTGGAACTGGCTTTGGCCTTAAAGATACCGAAGGAAAACACTAGATGTCGTGAGCATAAAAACCTCTGGAAGAGCTAGTATGTTCAGTAGTATCAACTCTAGAACCCCAGAAAAGAGTCTAAATGGTCTGGGTAGTTTATTTTTGTGCTTTATGTATTAGTTATTTTCTGTGACCATATTTCTTTTTGGTTTCTCCCCTGTATATTTGTTTGACTATTTTTATTTATTTAGTACAACTAACTATTTTTTGTTGTGTTGATGATAATCTGTAAAATGTTTTGTCTACTAATCTTTAAATGCAGAATGATACATGTTTTGGCAAGAGATAGTAGAAAAGCTTTGACATCAACATAGAAATGCTTCATATCAGGTGATATATTTCCTTACTACATTTCCCTTTATACCTGATCAACATGCATTGTGGAGTAAGCAAACCATAGGTTTGGGGATGTAGCATTTGTCATTATGTTATTACTTGCATATTACACTATCACTATCTTATATTGTATTTGCTTGAGGACAAGCAAAGTTTCGGTGTGGGGTGCGTATATTTCATGAAAATACTTTTCAAAATATGCAAGAAATATACCATTTTTGTTCATGAGGAAGAGTATTTTGCTATTATACTTGTTTAGAGGAAAAATGATTTAGATAATTTGAGAATCTGTGTTGTTAGTTATGTACTATAAAAAAACTATGAGAAAACTCTATAAGGAAAAATTTTGGGATACTGTATTCATGAGTAAACCTAGTTGTTCTTCTTTTCTTCAGTTGACAGGTATGTGATTATGAAAGGATTGAGATAAGATTGTCATTTGTTATGAGAACTTCTTGTGATTGAAACTTATGCCATGTGTGTACATTATGTCCTGTTATTGTCTGTATGTACACTCTAAAAAAAATAGAAGAAAGAAAAAGAAAAAGAAAAACAAAGAAAAAATAGAAAAATGAAAAATAGTTGTACATACCTGCACTGTTGAATAATTTTTGGTGTAAATATGTTGTAAATATCTAAGCACCACTATCTTAGACATTGTAATTTGGGATGTGTGCTATAGTATAAGGTTTTGAGCCTGGATATCTCAGGTGATTAAGGTATGTAGGGGTTCCTTTTAAACTTGGCAACCTCAGTCATAATGGCGGGGGGATTGTTGGCCTTAAAGCTCGCTACATGAGATATTCATAAAGCAAATGAAACTGAGCACTAAACAGAGATAGAATTAAGTTGTACTTTTATATTTCTGGCAAATATAAAAAGGGTTAAAGCATGATCAAGAGTTTAATTGCAAATAAAGGCGAGAATGTCAATGTCCAATCTAATTGCATGTCTTGAAAGTTGGGAACTAATTGAACTTAATCTGCTTAGTTTACTTCTAAATATGTACTCCGATGTAATCAATAGTCATTTCCAAGAAAAGTATCTATTTGAGAAAAATTATGTAAAGGTTCTCTTATCATGTTCATCATCAACTGCTGAATAGGTTTAAGATAGTGAATTGTACTTCTCACGTTTCATGTTGGAAATTTTTTGACAAAAGGTTAGGATAGATGCATTCACTTGTTTTGACTTGTAAAAATTTCTGAAAATTTCACTTTGAATCTGTTTTAAAGATAGTCTTGCTTGAGGACAAGTAATATTTAGGTTTGGGATGTTGATATGACTGTATTTGCAGCACTCAAACCATTGTATTTGTACTACATTTGTATCTTAACTTAGGAATAAATGCAACACCTATATACTTTAGACGCAATGTAGGATAATATCGAAAAGTGAAAATGCAGACCTAAAACGATTCAAATTGCAAGTCAAGAAGTCAGAACGTGAAGTTTTGTGAATCGGTGGTTGAACAGAGCCCATAGAGAAAGATTTTGGCCGAAACTAGCACGAAGTCAGACCCGAAATGCTAAAAATAGCCCGAAAACACCTCAGTCAACATCCGATCAAAGTCAACAAATTCAAAAAGTCAACTTTTCTCATAATTTTGCTTATAAATAAGGCATCAACCCTTTGAGAATTTTGTAATATTTTTTAGTTTTAATATTTATTTTTAGAATTAATTTTTAGTTTATTTTAGAGTTAATTTTAGTAGTAGTAGTTAAATACGGGAGAAATCCCGCATAGGTAGCTCTTATTCAGGGAAATTTTGCCCGAATAGCTACTTTTAGGAGAAAATCTGGCCCAAGTAGTTATTATTCGGAGGAAGTTCTGCCCGAATAGCTTTTAATAGAAAAGCTCTTATTCGGAGAAAATCCATCTCTAGTAGCTCTTATTCGGGGGAAATTAGTTCTGCCTGAATAGCTATTTTGTGTCGGACCTCTACTCAAATTTCGGGAATTAGAAATACGCATTCCTCAATATGGGAGAGCCTTGCTTGACTCTTTTTTATTTACATAATTCGTATTCATTTATGTCTAAGTAGAGTGATATCTAGGTGAGAATATTGTAAATTACAGTGTTTTAATATATGGTCTCGGATTCAGTTTATTCAATTCAAAATGGCAATATATGGCTTGTTTTAATTCAGTATTCATATGTAATGCTTTTAAAGTAGATGTTATGATTGCTTTACTTTCATGTCATAATATTATACTTGTAGTTGATATTATAATTGTGTTACTTTTGTGCCATATAATTGTTTTAATCATGAATCTATAGGTTGTACCACAGATTCCATGAAACTATAGGTTATATCATAGTTTCTACCCGAGAAGTTAATTCCTTAGTTTAATTTGCCTTGTTGTACTTGGTTAAAATGAACTAGGTAGATTAACTAGGTTAATGCTTTTAGCTAACTGGGTGAATGCTTGTAGCTTAAACCCTTGTATAAAATTAGATAATCTGGATGCCGAGCCTAGATTAATTGCTTCATTTACATATTCGACCCCTAGATCACTACCCCTCATATTCAACTGATACTTAGCTTAACTTAGATAATTTAGTTAGTTGTAGTATAATTTACATTTTCGCACGTTACTCCAAAACTCTTTGCAAACTGTCACTTAAATGCTTTAACACTTTCACACTACTTCACTAACTAACTAAACGAGCTTCCTTGTGAAATTTGACTCCGCGTTCAGAGCACACTACACTACAAAGATTCGTGCACTTGCGGGTATTTTAACTTGGTTTATTTTACACACTTTTCACACGCCCACCGGGTTGCATCAGACTTCTTCACCCTGTTCTCAAACTTGTACCATTTCACCCTTCTTACTTATAGCCAATGAAATAGAGGATGGCTAAATCCTATCCCTTAATCAAGGTATACTTCTTTCTCATGATATTGATACATTCTTAAATGGTAGCTCCCTCCAAACCCATACACCCAAAGTCCAAAAATGGATCCCCTAAATCCAAACAATTATCCCGGGGATTGCTTGCATCCCACCCCCTCTACTTGATGATTATTTTCTCTTGGAATGTAAAAGGACTTAGTAAGTCCCATAAGCAAAAAGAAGTTATATTTTTTGTGAATAAATGCTCTATTGACATTTTTTGCATCCTTGAAATCAAAGTAAAGGAGAACAATGCCAACCACATAGTTACTAAGAGGTTCAAGGAGTTTGACACTTGTATTCATGGTCACATTTGGATCTTTTGGAATATCAAAAAATACCACATTGTTAAAGTTAATTATTTTGATCAAGCTATTCTTTGCAATATCTAACCTTTTGACCATTGTCTAGATTGTTACATTTCCTTTCTTTATGGTACAAATACTTCAACTGAACGCAAAAATATCTGGTCCAAAATTGCCCATTGGAGTTCTACTTGTCATACTATTCCTTGGAATGTCATAGGTGACTTTAATGAGATTCTTAATCTAAAGGATAGGACTCCAAATTGCACCTTTCTTCTAGTTACTTTGACTTCAACAATTGTGCTTCCATTTTCAATCTTCATGAATACCCTAGCTCAGGCCTTTTCTAGACCTAGACAAACAAGAGTATTGACTTTCTCAAAGCTAGTAGGTTAGATCGCGCCCTTGTCAACCCATTATTGTGAAAAGATTGTCTCTCAAAAACATGTGATTCATAGTATACCAAAGTTAAGCGGAAGTGTTGAATATTTTTAAAAATTTCAACATAATCATTTGTAATCACATACATTTACGAAGTAAAGTCCAAGATAATCAACATGTGAAACATAATATATCAAATATACTATAAAGTAAACGAGAGATAAAAAGGTATACCTCCCATTCATAGTCGAGAGAAGGTGGAATCACGATGGAGATGCTACGGTGTGGATAAGCCTTCTTCACACATACAAAGGCTCTAGATCAAAACACACAAACATCCAAAGGTTATTTCTACAAACTAAGTAAATGTGCTAGCTACTTAGTAGTAGATTTAAGCTTGCATATAGTTAGAAAGCAAAAAGAATAACACTTATCTTTTTTCGTGCTTTGGCCTAGAGCATCAATGAAGACGACATAGTTCTCATCTTTTTCTTCGTTCCCATTAATGGCCGAAATGATGATGAAAATGAGATGGCGTGGACTAGCTCCTTCACAAGTGTAAAGGCCATAGATAGAAACACACGAGCATCCAAAAGCGAACACTACCAACCAAGTATATGTGCTAGCTTCTCGGTGATAGATCTAAGCTTGTATATTGATAGAAAAGCAAGAGAAAAATCCCTACAACTTTTTTTCTACTATGGCCAAAAACACCATGAGAGAAATGAGAGATTTTTCTTGCTAATTTTTGTGTATGTTAGCCGAAAATCCAACTAGCACAAAGAAGAGAACATGACCTTTATATAATGTCTTGAGTTGTGTAGGCTTGTAACAAGTGGCATGTTATGTCTTCTCAAGACATCTTCCTTTTGCCAAGTGTCAATCATGTACACATTCAAGACATCTTCCTTTGCCAACTTGTTCTTTGTCCTTTTGTGTAACTTGTTATTTGTCCTCTAGTGTTTCGTCCACTAGTGTTTTGTCTTCTAGTGTTTTGTCCATTAATGCAACTTGTCTTTTGTCTTTTAGGGCAAGTTGTCTTTTGTCTTCTAGTGACAACTTTCCAATAATTAATTATAATCCCCATTAGAATAATTAATTGGAAAGATACTTTCCAGTATTTACACTTTGACCCCAATACTTTCAGTATTTATACTTTGGCCCCAATACTTTTCAGTATTTATACTTTGGCCCTAATAATTTTTAGTATTTATACTTTTAGCCCTAATACTTTTCAATATTTATACTTTGGCCCTAATACTTTTAGTATTTACACTTTTGGCCCGCTTGACCATTAACGTCCAAACTAAATAACGTTAACTCTTTAACGTCTTTCTAACTTAATATCAAGCTCATTAATTGTCTTATTCTTAATTCTCTTTTGTGTGTGACTTTGTAGATGCATAACCATATAGCGATGAGGGACTATTAAACGCTTTTAATTTATTCTAGGAATGTCTCTATCATTCCCCAGAATACCCTCACGTTCAAGAGTTACGTCTAGCAACATACGCGCATCATGACAATTTATACAGTAATAAAGTCCAACTTTTATGAATTTATTTATAGTCGCAAATTAGCGTGCAGTCCGATTCTTCCATTAAATATGTCCCGATTGTTGTGGGGACTATGATACGATTAAGTCCACTAAACGATTCTGAACACTTTTTAGAATACATTTCTTCTCTGAAAAATATTTAAGGACACATTCATATAATGGGAATGGCGGAGAATATGAATGTCACAAACAAGTCAATATGTAAACAAACATATAGACGTAAATACAATTATGTACAAGTTAATGCCAATATATCCCCAAAATAAGTCATCTAATTATATAGCATTAGAGCATATCTTCAACATATGGTTCACAACCTTTCTCACATCTTCCCTTCATATTGATATCCTGAGTCCCTTATACCATGCTCCTCTGATCCTTCACACATCTTTGCCCACTGCTATTAAGCCTATACCTTTCAAATTCTTCAATGCTTGGGCCAATCATAATTTCTTGAGTTTGTGAAAAAAAATAAGGACAATGAAATCATTGACTCTCCTATGTTCCATCTTTTCTAGAAACAAGAAAAGTTTAAAGTTATAAACCTCAGCCTTTTACTCTTGGGGCATGATAGTTGTTGCTATCATGTACTAAACCCACCTCAGCCTTTTTCTACCGTAAATACACTACCACCTCTCAAATCTCAGCCTCTTCAACTGAACCTTCCTTTTGTCCTGTCTACTTTTGTTTCTTCTAGCCTTCTATGGCCAAGAGAAAGTCTAAATGTTCTAGTTCTCAAGCCTTCCCTGAAAACTCTTGTAGCTTCTTCCAAGATATAGAAGACTCACCTCCCAGGCCTGCTTAAGTGACTGTTCTTGACAATGCTTCCCTTAAAGTACCTCCATCCAACTGTGATTCCTAATAAGAATTTCTTCCTTTGTCTGGCCAAAGTGTTCCCAGCCTTAAAGCTACCAAAGAAGCCATGGCAAATGAAACAGAGTGTGGCACTAAATTTATTGACATGAATATGGAAAAATGTAAAGTTACAACAGGTAGCGGCACTTACTTGAGAAAAGATAGAAACCCAAATGTGAAAACTTTGCCTCGTGATCTAGTGTCTCTCGCTCTGCTCAAAGTAAGGAACCCAAACAGTGTTATCTTAACCTCTTTGAAGGAATGTAAAGGAAGAATTATAACTCTCATATCACTATGCACAAAAGATTAATGGTATAATGCGTATGAGTCCATCGTAGGAAGTTTTGGCATTTCTTAGTGGAAAAATACTATAGTAGGCCAATTCCTCGACAAACCTCCGTCTTTCTTTCTGATAAGGAACATGGTTAATGCATATTGGAAGAAATTCAGATGTGTTGATGTTAAATCCATGGAAAAGGGGTTGTATTTGTTTCGATTCTAGAGTTCTCAAAGTTGTGAAGTAGTCCTAGGTAAACATTGGCATGTGAACTACATGTCGCTCATCTTATGTAAGTGGCAGCCAATTATCCAATTTATGAACTTTAGAGTAGATAAAGTCCTACTATGGATCAAACTAAAAATTGTCCCAGTCGAATACTGGACAAGAGAAGGGCTTGGATATCTCACCAATGTGGTGGGCATCCCTATTCAAATGAATGCCTCAACATATGCTAAAGCTCATCTTAATTATGCACGTGTTTGTGTTGAGGTTAACCTTGAAGGAGAGTTTCCCGACTTATTTAAGCTTGAAATTAGTGAATCGATATTGAATATACATAGAGACCATAGGTTTGTATTGCTTTTAAATCATTTGGTGACCCAACTAGCAAATGTCCTCAAGCAACACCTCGTAACAAGGAAGATCAATAACCATTTGTATTTGCAATATAATGTTCTTACTCCTCAGAATATTTAGTCGACTCATATAGCTACCACAGATGGCCCTATCTTCCCTTTTGGAGACATTTCTTGGAAGCAAATTGCACCAAAGAATAATAGGCACATCTCTAGCCCCAAAGCCGTAGAGGTTAATACTCAGAAATGAAGTACCAGTCCTTCAAGTAAGTCTAAATCAGTTGTTACTCAAAAGCTTATAAGGAGCTAGATAACCACTTTGCCATTCTTGACAAGGTTAGAAATGAATTGTTTGATGCCATACATGACTTTAACAATGGACCTAATGGTAAGAGCAAATTGGAGATTTCTCTCATGGGGAGCATTCTAACCCCATCTCTTCCATTAAATGATTTATGGATTTTGGAACATCAGGGACCTTAATAAACCCCTAAAGTAATTAAAAGTTGTCAATTTGATTTTAGGGAATAAACTCAGCATCTATTGTTTACTTGAAACTCGAATAAAGTCTCACAATGCACGAAGGATCATTGATGAAACATTTAGGCAATTATGAGAAAGACCCTTTAGGAAGAATTTAGGTGTTTTGGGATTCAAGATTGGTCATAGTTGAAAAGCTGGAAGCATCTGACCAATTCATACATTGTTGGGTCACTATGTGTTCAATCTTTATACAATTTATGGCCATTTTTGTTTATGCTAGCAATGATAGTTGCCATAGAAGAATCTTGTGGAAAGATATTAATGATTGGAGCCTTCGATATCAATACTTACCTATCTGTATTGGCAATGACTTTAATGAAATATTGTGCACTAAAGACCGCCTTCGTTGCAATACCCTTCCTTTGGGTGCTTGTGAATTCAATGATTGTAGTTGCAATTTCAATTTGATTGAACATAAAAATATTGGAAGTCATTTTACATGGACTAATTATGGAACTATGGGGACTCAAAATGAGCAAACTTGATCGAGTTTTTGTCAACGATGAATGGCTTACCACGTTTTGAGACTATTTTATCACTATTGGCCACCCAGGACAGTTAGACTACTCTCCACTCTTTCTTTGCCCAATCAAGCATAGGATCACACGTCCCGAACTATTTCACTTCTTCAACGCTTGGACTCAACATGACAACTTCATGGATGTAGTGCAAAATGCTTGGGCAAACTCAGTTGATGGTTCACCTATGTATTCTCTTGTCATAAAATAACGAGCATTAAATAAAGCACGCAAAGAATTCAATGATTGACGCTTTCATAACATCTCTTCACAAATTTCAGATTTAAAGCTTAAACTCTCTAGGTTTCAAGACAAATTGATGATGAGTAGGTGGAGTGTAAATGATATCCTTGAAGAAAAGGCTACTACAGATGAATTGGGGAAACTCATAATGATGAAAGAAAACATATGAAAGCAAAAATCTAGGCTCAATTGGTTGAATGATGGTGATTCTAACACATTATTCTTCTTCAAGTTTGCCAAAGGACGTACAACCCGTAATACTATCTCTAACCTTATTGACCAACATGACAATCTCCTCAACTTTGAATTTAATATTTGTGATGAAGTAATCAACTACTTCAAAAATCTTTATGGAAGCAATGGGGTTAGCCTCGGATCATACTCAGTTGATGATCTTCACACAATCCTTCAATCTTCTCTTACTTGAGTCCCACAGTGATCTCACTAGGCCAGTCATTACACGAGATTAAGCTCACCTTTTTCTCTATTGATATATCTAAAAGCCCCCAACCAGACAGATTCAATGCACACTTTTACAAAGTTTTCTGGGACATTGTTGGAGAAGATGTTGTCAAGGCAGTTCAATCTTACTTCACTTCGACTAGGATATTAAAAGAGATCAACTCTGCTAGCATCAACCTTATGTCAAAGACCTTTAACCCCTCAAGTATGAATGACTTTCACCCCATTTCATGTTGCAATACTATTTACAATGTGAACTCCAAAATTATTGCAGCCATAATGAAGAGTTATATGGGGACTATAATCTCAAGATCACATAATGCTTTTGTTGAAGACAAAATATTGTTGTGGCATTCATATTAGTATGAAACTTGTAAAGGGTTATTTTAGGAGGCGTATTAGCCCAAGATGCACCATTAAGGGTGACTTAAGGAAAACATATGACACTATTGACTAGAGTTTTATCTTGAAAACTCTAATTGCACTCAACTTTCCATACTTATTCATCCTTTGGATTCAATATTGTATAACAATTCATAAGTTCTCAATGAATGTTAATGGTAATTTCCATGGCTAGTTTGTAGGGAAAAAGATTCTTAGACAAAGAGACCCCCTATCCCCATATATTTTCATTATTAGAATCTAGGTCCTTTCTCACATCCTTGATTGCATCTCTAATAGAAGAGAATTCAAATTCTACCTGAAGTACCAAAGAACCAAGCTCAACCACTTATTCTTTGCAGGTCATATTCCGATCTTCACTAAAGCTAAATGTGTCTCAATTGCTCTTACCTATGAAGGTCTTCTTATCTTTGAAAAGCTTTTGGTGTTGGGTTATGTTAATAACCTGATGTGGGCTTACAAATTATTAACAATTATATTTGGGCTTCTATTCTAATTGGGATAATTAAGTGATCCATTGTAATTGATCCCAATAGAACATTCTATTTGGTATGGACTCTGTAATATGTGGTACCAATAGCAACCTGGTTAAGGATTAGTGAGATTCTGATTTGGTTGTCTATATAAAGAAGGTCTTGTTCCCCAAGGCTAATCATCATATTTCTCTGCTTCTCAATTCCCCATCTTTGAGAGACATCCAGTAGGAGAATTTGATTAGTCTGTGGAAGACCCTCGTCCTAATTCTCTACAAGGTGATTTTGTCTTCTCGTAATTAACATCATGGATTCATGTATGTCGTTCTCAATATCTAACTAAGCAATCTTGATATTCTAAACGACGATTAAGGTATTTATTGAATATATCTATTTATGTTCTAACAAGTGGTATCAGAACTACATTCGTGTTAGATTATTAGGATTGATTTTGTGATTTTGATTAATGAATTTCCTGTGATAAATACATATGATTTGTTTCCATTAAATCCATATGGTTTTAGGATTTGATTTAGAATCATATGTATGGTTTATTTTCATTAATCTTGATCATGTGCCTGATTAAAGTTTGAGAATGGTTCTTAAATGCGTGATCTTTAAGATTTTATGGATAATGTGTATAATATGCATGTTGATTCGTGATTTTTATGTTCTTGATTTTCATGAATGTGAGGGTAAGAAACTTCTTAATTCATGATACAATTGAAGTTTTAATTTTCTCTATTTTAGTTTGATTCTTGTAGAATTGCATGAGAAAATTTAAGGAATATCAATTTTGATATATGAGTATGTGTATTATGGATTAAGGAAGCTAAAAAATATGTTTAAGCATGTATATTTACGTGCTATATACAATAGGGTGTCAAAATCATTGAAAATTGAGGGACGAGTCAAGTCGGTTCAGTGATTCATCTGACTTCCCTCATTCGGCTATTCCAGTGGGTTAATTAAGCAAGTTGGTCGAGTAGCCGGTCGAGTGACTCGATCAGGTTGGCTCGACCGACTTGTACAGTGGCCATAAGGTGAAAACCGGACGAGTAAGTCGGTCGAGTGACTCAACTGACTTGGCTCGTCCGACATGAACAGTGTGCATGTACGGGAAAGTTGATTTTAATTGATCGGTTTCTTAGTCAGATATAAAACTAATGTAAATAAGACCAAGTTTTACTCCTCAAGTGCACGGGTCGTGATAGAAAGTAGGTAAGTGCGGGAATTATATCCTCAAGGAGGCTCCTAATTGATCTACCGTGTGCTCGTGTGTAAAAGTAATCTAAGTACGCAAAACGAAAGCAAAAATGGTTAGTTTATGGTTGGATTGAAGGGGCTCTACTCTAAACTAGAATTAACTAGGAAATGATTAAAGACAAATTATCTAAAATGCTTTGAATCTAAGTTAAGGAATCTAAACCAATTATGTTATGATCAAGAATCTAACTCAAATGGGGTGGCCTAGGGATGGTTTTGAATGTAAGACATGCTAGCTAAATATGGATTTTTTTTGTATGACTAGTTGAAAGGTTAATCAAGCTGAGGCTCAATTGATCATCTCTACCTATTTAGTTAATTAACAAACATAGAATTAGAATCTAAGGTGCAACTTTGTCCATCTAGTCGCTCTACTAAGCGAGGTGCGGGTTTGTCCAAATAATCCTAATTTAAGCTCGTTAATTAAACTGTCTAGGTGAGCATCTATAGGTCTATTGCTAATTGCTAACTCGCTACAAGCAAATTTTAAAGCCAACAATTAAGCTCGAATAGAAACAATGAAGCACAATTTTCGGGTTTAAAATTGTACAGCAACGACCCACTAGCTACAAGCGTGTTTAAAGTGAATTGTTAATACATAAACAATTTAAGCACAATTTCAAACGGGTCAATCTAAAAAAATGAAGCTCATTTACATATGATTTAAAATGTATATAACTCTTAACCATTAGTTACGAGCATATTCAAAATAGTGGCAAGCATATACATAACATACAAAGCTTGATTCAAATGTAAATAAATCAAATTTCAAATAACTTTAACAACCCATATGAAATAATCCTCAAGTATCAACTAATCAAAAACCCATAATCTAACTAGCAATATGTCAAAATTACAAAACCATCCCTAGCTTAAATCTACTCAAACATGTTGAAATCTAAAACAAAAGAAATGAAAAAGACAAAAGAGAACTTCCCTATTTCAAATGTCTTAACTAAGCTTGAAATCCAAATAGTTGATGTAGAAATCTACTCCTAAATATAGACTTAGATCCTTGCTTGAGCCTAAAAAATGGTGGGTAAAGAGTGTTATGTGTGTAGATGAGTGTGTAAAAGTATGTGTGTATGAATTGGTATGTGAATCTAAGTGAGAGAGTGGATAAGAATTGAATAGTGGATAAGAAGTAAGTGGATAAGTATGATAATAAGAGTCTGAAAAATAAAAGTGGGTATGTCGAGAGGTTGGTTCGCTATCAAGCTTGTGCCGTGTGTGCTACTGGTTAAAATTAAAATGGTTTGTGACTTTGGTTCTACATGGTGCGTTGATTCAATCAAAGTGGTACAATTCATTTTGCTTAAAGGTTGGAGTGGCATGGTCGGTCAATTGCCAAGAAAATTGTCGAGTCAATGCCGTGGGCAAGTCCAATGTGAGGCCGTGAATTAAGTTGCTGCTGATTCTTTTGGTTTGTAAAATGAAACAAGCAAATCATTGGACCATTATTAAGATTATGATTGGCCCAATGATTGGTCCATAATGATCCTTTTTTCTTATTTTTTTTCTTTTGATTTTCTCTTCTTCATTTTTTCTTCACTCTACTTAATTTGAGCTCTATTCTTCACCACGCACATCAACTTTTACCAACAAGCATCACTTAGATTGTAAAATTTATATTAATTAACTATTTGAAGCATTAAAACTAATAAAGCCGATTATCAACAAATGCTACAAATAGTTAATACATGCAATCAAGTAAGTACAAAACACTCTAAAAATGCATTCAATTAAGCCTAAAATCACCAATACATCATCAATCTGTGTACCTGTGTCTTTTATTTTGGAATAAATTAATTGAAGTTCAATGTTGCCAAAGTAACCTCTTTTGCGTAGATTAGTTTATTTTGAGATAATAAGATATGTGTATTTGTTATTTATGCAATCAATGATTGGCCCAAATGAAGGTCATTGATTGGCCAAATAGCAAACACACCTACGAAAATAAATGTGTGATGCTTATAAAGTTTCCATGTGGACAACAACCAGCCCAAATGAACGTTGTTGTTTGACCAGATTTATTATCAACATTTGACTTTTGCATGGAGAGTACCACTTGTAAATTAATGATCTGCCCAAAGGAAGGTCATTAATGTTGTGCTATGTATCTTGTAATATGGGCTCACCACTACAGTTGCATAAAAATTTATGTCTTGCATTTACATGTTTGTTTTGTTTTTAACTTGTATATATGTCTTGACATGAATTTTAATTAGTGAGCTTCTATTATTTGTTTGTTCTTTATTTTGTTAGTTACATCTACTACTGCTAATGTCACTGCCAACATTAACTCTATTCTTGTGCTTAACGGCACAAACTTTAAGAGTTGGAAAGAGAACATTCTATTAGTTCTCGACTACATAGATTTAGACTACACATTAAGGAAAGAACAACCCATTCTTCTTACAGATACAAGTTCCATTGAGGATGAAGGGAACTTTGAAAAGTGGGATCGTTCTAATCGCCTTAGTCTAATAATGTTAAAGTGCAGCATTCAGGGGTAGTATGTCTGATGAGGTAACTGCTAAGGGTTTCCTTAAAGGAATAGAGAAAATGTTCGCTAAGAACAAAAAGTCTAAGACAAGCAAACTTTTAGCTAACCTTGTCCAAATGAGGTATAAAAGAAAAGAAAACATAATAGAGTACATTATAGAAATGTCTAACATCGCTTCAAAGCTTAAGGCACTAAAGTTAGAGCTGTCTGATGACTTGTTCGTGCATTTGGTACTCATATCCCTTCTGCACACTATGGTCAGTTTATAGTGAGTTATAACACTCAAAAGGATTAATGGACTCTCAATGAGCTCATTTTCTACTGTATGCAAGAAGAAGACAGATTGAAGCAAGACAAGACTGTTGAAAGTGCTCATATGGCAACTACCTCAAAGAAAAATAAGCGAAAAATGAATAAAGATAAAGAATCTACAGTGGAAACATCACAACCCAACAAACAGAAAAAGAGTCAGGATCAGGAATTTACCTATTACTTTTGCAAGAAACCTGAGCATGTGAAGAAGGATTGTTCCAAGTACGCCGCATGACGTGTAAAGAAAGGTACACTTCTCATTTTAGTTTGTTCTGAAGCTAATTTAACTTTTGTACCTAGTAATACTTGGTGGATTGATTCTGGTGCTACTACTCATACAAGTATGTCTATGCAGGGTTGTCTATGGAGCCGACCGCTAAGTGATATTGAAAGATTCATCTATGTGGACAATGGCAAAGCACTACTGATCGAAGCAATTAGGACCTTTAGATTATCTTTTGAGACTAGTTATTTTATTGAATTAAGAGAGACTTATGTAATACCGTCATTTAGGTAGAATTTGGTTTCTGTTTTTGTTTCCGTTTTGGACAAATTTAGTTATTCTTGTTCTTTTGAAAATAATAAAGTTAGTATTTTTTTTAATTCTTCTCTTATTGTGACTGGTTCCTTAATTGATAAACTATATATGTTGAACACCATTGTTTCATTTAATGAAACCTTGCAAACGACTTCAAGAGGTACAAAACGTAAATTAAAAAAATGAGAATTCCACCACTTTATGGCATAAGCGTTTAGGTCACATCTCTTAAATGAGAATTCAGAGACTTGTGTCAGACGAAATACTTGAACCCCTTGATTACATTGACCATAATGTGTGTGTTCAGTGTATTAAAGGGAATTAGACAAACATTAGGAAGATAAGTGCCAAGAGGAGTTCTGGCGTCTTACAATTAATACATTCTGATACATGCGGTCTATTCCCTACGGCTTCTTGGAATGGCCAATAGTATTTCATCACCTTTATAGACGACTATTCTTGTTATGGGTACTTATACTTAATTCATGAGAAGTCACAGTCCTTAGACCTTTTTAAGGCCTTCAAAGCCAAGGTTGAAAATCAACTGGGCAAGAAGATTAAAGCTGTCAAATCTGACCGTAGTAGTGAATACTATGATAGATATGATGGATCAACTGAACAACATCTGGGGCCTTTTGCCAAATTCCTAGAGGAATGGTGAATCGTCCCACAATACACAATGCTAAGGTCACCTAGCATTAATGATGTTGCTGAGAGACGAAACAAAACTCTTAAGGATATGGTAAGAAGTATGATTAGTCATTCTTCCTTATTAGAATCACTCTGGGAAGATGCATTAAAGACTACAGCTTATATACTGAATAAAGTACCTAGTAAAATGGTAGCTAAAACCCCTTATGAACTATGGCTAGACAAGAAGCCTAGCATAAAACACTTATACATTTGGGGTTGACCAGCTGAGGCGAGGCCTTATAGGCCACATGAAAAGAAACTGGACTCAAGAACAATTAGTTGCAATTTTGTTGAGTACGGTGAACGGTCGAGGGGTTTTAAGTTTTATGATCCCTCAACTAAGTCCTTTTTCGAAACGGGAAATGTAAGATTTCTTGAAGATGTTGAGTTTGAGGGAGAGATAAGGTTAGGGATGTTGTCTTTGAAGAGGAATCTATTTCTCTTCCAAACATTGTTACTGACAATTATCAGCCTACTGGCATTGTCCAAGATAACAATGAGGATTACCCTATGGACCTTCCCACTCAAAATCAATATGTTGCTCCAGAAGAACAAACTCAACAACCCCAAGAAGAAGTGCCACTTAGGCGATCCACTAGAGAAAAAAGAAGTACAATTTTCAGTGATTATATTGTATTTATTCAAGAGCATGATTTTGACATAGGACAATGGAAGATGATCCAATCAACTTCCAACAAGTCAAACAAAGTGCCAATTGTCAAAAGTGGATTGATGCCATGAATGAGGAGATGAAGGCCATGAAGGACAATAATGTTTGGGATCTTGTCAAGTTGCCTGAAGGTGCGAAGCCCATTGGTTGTAAATGGATTTTTAAAACCAAGAGTGATTCCAAGGGCAACATTAAGAGATATAAGGCGCATCTAGTTGCAAAGGATTTCCCTCAGAAGGAAGGCATTGGCTATAAAAGAGACTTTCTCTCTAGTTTCTACAAAATACTCTTTTAGAATAATAATGGCACTTGTGGCTCATTTTGATTTAGAGTTACATCAGATGGATATTAAGACGGCTTTTCTCAATGGTGACATTGAGGAAACCATTTACATGGTGCAACCAAAAAACTTTGTCTTAGGTGATACAAAGTCAATGGTTTACAAACTCAAAAAGCCCATCTACGGTCTCAAGCAAGCTTCTTGTTAATGGTATCACAAGTTTTATCAAGTCATTATCTCATATGGTTTTGAGGTTAATGTAGTTGATGACTGTTTATATCACAAGTTCAATGGGAGTAAATTTATCTTCCTAGTGCTCTATGTCGATGACATACTATTGGCTAGCAATGATATAAGCTTATTGTACAAAACCAAGAGATTTATGACTAGGCATTTTGAAGTGAAAGATCTTATTGATGCCTCTTTTGTATTAAGAATTGAAATACATCGAGATCGCTCTCGGGGTATCCTTGGGTTATCACAAAAGAGTTATATCGAGAAGGTACTTACTAGATTTAGCATGATAGATTGTGCACAAGGAGATACTCTCGTTACAAAAGGAGACAAGTTTAATCTCAGTCAGTGCTCCAAGAATGAAATTGAAAGAAAAGAGATGCAAAAGGTCCCCTATGCTTCAGCTGTAGGGAGTCTTATATATGCTAAGGTATGTACGCATCCGGATTTAGTATACATAGTAGGTATATTAGGCAAATACTTAAGTAACCCTAGGATGGATCATTAGAAAGCAACCAAACGGTTTATGAGGTACTTAAAGAGGACAAAAGATTACATGTTCACCTATCGGAAGTCAAATAATTTGGAGATCATTGGGTATTTTGACTTCAATCTTGCGGGTCGCCAAGATAGTAGAAGATCCACTTCTGGCTATGTCTACATGCTAGCTGGAGGCATTATCTCCTGGAGGAGTGCTAAGTAGTCACTCATATCTCCTTCTACTATGGCAGCGGAGTTCATAGCTTATTATGAGGCAGCCAATCATGCGATATGGCTGTGAAATTTTATCACTACGCTGTGTATTGTAGATGGTATTGAAAGACCACTTAAGATATATTGTGACAATCTATCGGCAGTTCTATATTCGAATAACAACAGGAGCTCATCAAAGTCCAATCACATAGACATTAAGTCTTTAATTGTTAAGGAGCGAGTTCAGAGTAAGATAGTGTTAGTTGAACATATAGGAACAGACTTCATGCTTGCGGATCCGCTTACTAAAGGTTTACCACCCAAGGTCTTTCATGAGCATACTGCTTAAATGAGTGTTGTCTTATTTGATGATATGCAGTTTTAGTAGGAGTTTGTGTATGTCTTCAGTTCTTTTCCTTGACACTATGTATGTTCAGTTTTCTGTAGAATAAAGTTGATGGTTTTATTTTGATTTATTACTCTGAATGTGTTATCTTTCAATTATGGTTTAACATAAAATTTGAAAGACTAAGGTTTGATCACACTACGGAATAAAATATAATTATCTTCGGAATTGGGATAATTGGTGTACCTATGATTATCAAATATAATTATCTTCGGAATTCATTTGTAGCCAAAGTAGGAGATTTTTGGGTTATTTTATTAGCCATATGTGGGCTTACAAATTATTAACAATTATATTTAAGCTTCTATTCTTATTGGGATAATTAAGTGATCTAATTGTAGTTGATCCCAATAAGACATCCTATTTGGTATGGACTCTATAATTTATGGTACCCAATAGAAACCTAGTTAAGGATTAATGGGGTTCTAATTAGGTTGTCTAAATAAAGAAGGTCTTAGTCCCCAAGGCTAATCATTCTATTTTTCTCTGCTCCTCAATTCCCATCTTTGAGAGACATCTAGTAAGAGAATCTTGATTAGTCTGTGAAAGACCTCGCCCTAATTCTCCACAAGGTGATTTCATCTTCTCATAATTAAGACCATGGATTCAGGTACGCCGTTCTCAATATCTAACTAAGCAATCTTGATATTCTAAACAAAGATTAAGGTATTAATTGAATATATCTATTTATGTTCTGACATTTGGGTCTTTCAGATAGCCGTGAGAAAAGTAAAGTGTTTGTTGCTAGTCGTAGTGATAATATCAAGAATAAGATTCTACATTTGTTGAGATATAAATTGGGTGATCTTTTTGTTCGCTATTTAGGTATATCGTTAATTCTAGGATGGCTCCATATTCATTACTGTAAAACACTTGTTAGTAAGATCACTAATAAAATTGAGGGATAAACTTGCAGATTCCTCTCATTTGTAGGACGTAAGCAGTTTATGTCTTTAGTCCTTAATAGTATCCAAGCTTACTAGGTAAAAATGTTCTCTTTTCCTAAAAGTGTTCTTGATACTATTGAAAGAACAATGGCTTCTTTCCTCTGGGTAAGTAATAGAACTAATGGCAAAAATGCAAAGATTGCTTGGAACTCAGTCTGTCGCACCAAGGAAGAAGGTGGTCTAAGGATCAAAAAATTCTTTGAATCAAACCAAGCCTCTATTATACGTTATCTTTGGATACTGCACACCAAGCAAAACCCAATTTAGTCTGATTGGATCGTTGCTAACCATCTGAGAGAGACTAACCATTGGGAATTGGAAATTTCCAAGGATGTAGCCTAGTACTGGAGATCAATCCTTAAGGCCCGACATTTGTTCAAACAACACGTTGTTCATAGAATTGGTAGGGGCAATGATACTCTTTTTTGGCTTGACCTATGGCATCCCATGGGTGTTCTTGTGGACTTATTCACCAAAGCACTATTTGCAGTAGAGGTCACAACTTATATGCTAAAGTTGCTAATTTTACTCTTAGAGATGATTGGAATTGGCTTGTTAGTGATCTTTTTTTTTACATCATTGTCGCTTACATTGGGACGCTTTTTCCAGACAATAGCACATCCGATAGATTTGGATGACGTGATGATCCAAAGGGAAATTTCTCTATCAATGCAGCATGGAACTCAAGTAAAACTAAGTTCCCTCTTGCACAATGGAACTATAAGATTTGGGGTACAGGCCATATCCTTAAGCATTCTTTTTGTGCCTGCTTAGTGTGGCTTAATAGGATACCAACACAGTTCAGACTTGTGAGCTGGGGACTTAATGTTAATCCCCATGTGTCTTATGTCGTCTCACGATGGAGACTCGTGATCATATTTTCTTTGACTATGGCATTGCTCGTCGCATCTGAATGAAATGGATTTCTTTCTCAAACTGTAACAAACTTCTCTATAACTGGGATCTTATTGCAATTGGATTGCTTATCAAAGTAAAAAAAATACCTTACAAGTTACTATCATGAAGTTGTTGTTTGATACAACTATTTTCCATGTATGGAAGGAAAAAAACTATAAATTGCATCACCATGGTGCTTCCATGGAAGAGAAAGTCTTTGATCGTATATATTTATTATGATATAAAAAAAAGATTTTACAAAGTCAAAAGATTTAGATATAGTCTCATGAATAGTACAATTTGTAGAGCTTGGAGAATAGGAGATACTATTTTGCACAACTAGTTGTTAGAGAGACCATTATTGGTTGATGCGTTGATTCATCATTGTATGTACTGTTGTAAATATTTTTGTTCTAATACAATCGATTGCTTACCTAACACCAAAAAAAAAGCTTAAAGATGTTCCCAAAACTTTCAAATCTAAGTACTTCACTAACATTCCATGCAAATAAGCCTCTCTTAGAGAGAAAATTGCTTCTATTCAGTAGGACATTCTTTCTGAATTTGCAAGCCGTAACAACATTGCCGAGGATAAAGAACTCATTAAGAAGGTTAAAACTTTGTCTGGAGCCCATAAAGCCATTCTCATGAAAATCCAAAATTCAATGGCTTAAAGAGGGAGATTTTAATACTACTTTCTTCCACAAGGCTATTAAAGGAACACAAGTGAAAAATTCCATCATTCGCCTTATGGATGCAACAGAAGGCCATTAACCAAATAAGATTATGTGTGTACTGAAATTTTGACTTATTTTACTAATCTTCTTGGTTATTTGAATACTCCTAGGGAAACCTTTAGGGTAGATGACATCATATCCATCATTGGTAAGGCTATCTCCACTAATTCGATTAACAACCTCATTGAGCCTATCACTCATGATGAGATTAAGAAAGTCATGTTCTTTCTTGATGGAAACAAAAGTCCAAGTCCAGATGGTTTCACTTCTCATTTCTATAAATCTACATAGGATATTGTGGGTAATGATTTTATTACTACATTCTAGTCTTTCTTCTTATCATGTTCTCTCCTCAAATAGGTAAACTTTACTTTTATTTTTCTTATGCCTAAGATTACTAACCCTTGTACAGTTAAGGATTTTAGGCCCATTTCTTACTGCAATACCATTTACAGTTCATCACGAAAAGATCCTTGCCAATCACATCAAGAGTTGTCTCCCCCACATTATTTTTTGGAATCAATCTGCCTTTGTTATGAATCGCCTAATCACAAAAAATATTCTCACTGCTCAAGACCTTGTTAGGGTTTACAATTGGCAGAACTCTACTCCAGTTGCACCATGAAAGTAGACCTCGCGAAGGCCTTTCACACTCTCAGATGGGACTTATCATGGTTGCATTTCAAGCATTCAAATTCCCAACTCAATTTATGTCTTGGATCCATGCTTGTATCACATCCCCTCATTTCTCGATTTCTATCAATGATATTCTTGAGGGTTATTTCAAAGGTACAAATGGCATCAGACAAGGTGATCCTATCTCTCCCTACCTCTTTGTCATTACTATGGAAGTTCTCACGTGTTTGCTTAATAAGCTTACTACCAGAAGGTATTTTATTTTTCATTCTAAATGCAGTAAGCTCAAGATCAATCACTTCTGCTTTGCAAATGATCTCCATATCTTTTGTAAGGCAGACACCAATATTATTCAGGGAATTGTGAATGCGCTCAACCTCTTCCACTATCTCTCGGGCTTTTATCATAACATTGATAAGAGTGAAGTTTTTTTTTCTTCTTAAAGAATCCATTAAGGATATCCTTGGGTTTCATCAAGGCCATCTCCCTATTAGATATCTTGGAGTTCCTCTCATCTTTGGAAGACTTAAAAGGATCGATGTCAATATAGACAAAATCACAAAGACAATTGATAAATGGACCCATAATTGGCTCTTTTTTGCTAGTAGACTTCAGTTAATTAAATTTGTGCTCAACCACATGCACCTCTACTGGGCTTCTACACTGTTCATCCCTATGGGGGTTTTGGTTGAGACTGAGATAAAATTTATGGATTTTCTCTAGATGGACCCTAGCCCAAAAGTATGCTAAGATAACATTTTTAAGCCATTTGAAGAATAGGGTTTAGGCTTGAGACGTTTGCCTTTCTCAAGCTTTTCTAGAGATTATATCCCATGAGAGATTCCATTTAAAGCTTCTGGGTCTGGGCAAACCATAATCGAGGAAGATGTATTTAATACATCAAAATCCCCAGAGATACTTGCTGGTCCTGGCTGAAATTATTAAAGCTTAGGTCCATTACTAGAGAACTTATCACACATACACAATTAGAAATAGAAGAAACACTTTATTTTGGCATGGTATCTGGAATATTTCTAGCCTTCTCATTCCCTACCATAATATGAGTTCTCTACCTAGTGTAGATAGCAGAGTGTTTGACAAAATAATGGATGGTTGTTGGATCTAGCCTGTTCACCCCGTATTTTTAGCTCATCATCATCCATCCAACCATAACCTCCTTGGTCACCAGGGCATTTCTGATCAACTTAATTGGAAACACGTTAACAATGGTACTTTCTCCTTCAGAAAGACTTGGGATTCTATCTATTCTAGGGGAATCATGATACACTAGTACACCCTTGTTTGGTTCCTGAACAACATTCTCAAGCACAGTTTCATTGCTTGACTCACTTGTTTGGATCACTTGGCCACCAAATACAAGCTGCCCACTTGGGATACCACCAACCATGATCATTGTATTTTCTATTATCTTGGTTGTGGAACTTGCGACCACTTCTTCTTTAACTGTAGGTTCACCAAACACATGTGGAAGGAAGTTTAAACTTATTACTCATGGATAATTCTCTCATTTCCTTCAATTATTCTCACTTTAACTCATTCTCTTGTAAGGAAAGGGAACTTAAAGGAGCTTATATGTTCATAATCATCTTCTGCACCATTTACCACATTTGGAAGGAAAGAAATGTTCACATCTTCAGGGGAAAAGCAAAAGCTAATGAGCAAATCATGTTGACTATTCAAGAGGATGTCATGGAAAAGATTCAAGAAGGAAGTAGTTTTAAATATATAAGTGTCAACCGATTATTTGTCAATAGAGATTCTCTTAATATTGTATTAACTTAGTACATTATTTTATTTCTCCTTTTGGGTTCTCCCTTATTTTGGTCATCCTAACTGCCATGGTCTTCTGTATTTACTTGTTTGTAAAACACTTTTTCTTTCATGAAATACATACATTTTGTTGGCGTAGCAAAAAAAATAATGTTCTTGCATTTTAGGTTACCTCTCTACCTATTACGTATCTATATGCCTTTGTTGGATTTAGGTTTTTAACCATTATGAATATTCTAGTTTAACTTAAAATTTAAATGGGTCCTATACATTGATGGGGAAAAATTATCATACATATTTCTCTTTTAGAAAAGTTACTTATCTCGAAGCACTATCGTTTTAATTGAATCTCTCTAGTGTTTGCATGTTTTATGCATTTTGATGAACTAATTTCTATTTATGTAAGGAATACTTACCTAGAAAGAAGAAAACCCCTTCCCTTTTCCCCCTTGCCCCTTCCCCCTTCCCCACCCCCTTCTCCTACCCTAGCATATACGCTTATCCCCATAAACCCAACATACACCACACAAGACAGGTCATACTTATATACATACATACTACACACCAAACATATCACTCATACACACATATACCACACATACAACAAATCATACACACATATACCACAAAATAGATCTCACACAAGCACATACTAGAACAACACACATGCATACTAGGAACATATATATGCACCTACCAATATTAAAGAATATAGAGGAACACAAATGGGGATTGGTAGATCGAGTTTTAGGGGGATCGTAATAAGGGATTTGGGTTTTTGGGGTGAGGGGGTTAAGCTGGGGCTAAGGTAGAAATGGGGAAGGGGGTGCGTGTTAGAGGGGCCTAGGGCCTAGGGCTTGGGAGAAAAGGCGAGGAAAATTGTGGGATGTAGGAAATAGAGGTTGTAGCTGGGGAGAAAATGGGGAGGGGTGTAGATGTAAGGCTCAGCATAAAACTTATGAGCATTTGCATAATCCTATGTGCATATATATGATTATATGTGCACTTATTTATTTTAAATAAATATTCGATTAATATGTGCATAATTTATAAATAATTAGGAAGTGAGGCATATATGTTATTTACATAGGTTTTGTGTTTAGTAGTCTTCTAACACCCAAAGATATTTTAATTAACTTAATAAGAAAAACTTTGACCATTTGATTTAGCCATTTAATTTAGAAAACTTTGACTTGACCTTAGTCTTCCGCTTAACTTGATTATTTGACTAAGTCTTCCATACACATATAATATATTATATAAAACTAAAAAAAAAAGAAAAAAAAGAGTGGTATCCGGCCATAGGGAAGAGGAAAAGAGAGATAACTGCTAAGTGTTATGGTAGTAGCTTTGTCATAAGAAGAAAGTTACCAAGTGTCCTCACATGCATAGATTTATTGCCAAGTGTAGCTTTCATGCAAAATTTAGTTAACTTCTTAGTTACCTATGAACTAACTAGTACAATTTCTAGCTACATATAAGCTAACTAATAAAACTACTAGTTACAACTAAACTAGTGGGTGATATAAACTAGGCAAACAATATAAAACTATTATATACATTATGCCTATCTTTTAACATACACACCACTATACATAACACAAAACACAAAGAAAAATAGAGAGTGAGAGAAAGTGTGGGTCGGCCAAGGTTATGAGTAAGAGGAAGAGAGAGAGAAAGAGAAAGAGAAAGAGATGAAGAAAAACTTGAGGGCTAGCTTCAATCTTTGCTATTTTTTGCTTCATTATGATTTGATCTTTATCAAGGTGAGGGATTAAAACTATTTACAATTTTTTAAAAAAAGTTTCATAGCATTATATTGAGTTATATGGCCATGCATGGAGTTACCTTTGTTGATATTGCAAGAAAAATGAGAATAAAGGTGTTTTGAGCTATTGCGTGTGCTTATCTTGTATAAATGTTGTATTATAAGTTGAGTTACAACCTATACATGTAGTTTAAATTTATTTCTAGCTTGCTTTGGTGATAAACATGTATGCATGTGTGCTATAATGGTTGATTTAGTATGAGTAACATCAATCATGCATGCTGAAGTTTAAAAGAGTATTCTGCACAATGATTTTATATAACTGATTTGATATAGTAAATGTTATTGGATATGGCTAAAATTTGGATATGTTATACTAGAGACATAGTAGAACAAACTTCATGTTTGGTGTATGTTCTAATTTCGTGGTTAAGGTATTATTCTAAGTCAATTTCAGTGAGGTTCTGATTCTCGCATAAAAGCTGGACAGACTGCACAGTTCCATTCTAAGGGTCATATCTCAGTGAGTTTAACTCTGAATTGAGTTATGTTTGATTCTAAAACTTTTTACATTTAAAGATATATGTCTCTGTGAAATTTTATAATTTTTGGAGGACTTTAAGTTGGTTAACCGAATTAATAAAATCATACATGTGCTGTCCAGGTTTTCCAGCTTATATTTCTAGGTGTTTTATGTTATGCATGTGATCAAAAGCTTGCAAATCTTAGTTATATACTTGTATATGTAGACATATGTTATATATATGCCTACTAACCACCTTTTGCCATGACTTTTGTGTAAATATAGTGTAGTGAGAATGACATTTATGAATCTAAGTTTGCATGTTGAGTTTGTGGTGCTCTATCATGTGTTTAAGGCTCGATATGAATTAATCTTTGTACCGAGTTAAAGCATGAAGTTAATATAAGCATATAAATGGTGATTAAGTATTGTTTGAATAATTACTACTTCGCTATGATGTTTAACCGTGAAGCAATGGTCTAGTGTGTTCGCTGAAATTGTTTCAAGGGCAATGAAATGTTGAAAGTAATACTAACGGTTGGGTGACCTACTTTGTTACGCAACCCAATGTGGTTATTCGTTAATGTACTATTGATTGTTAATGTGCTATCGATTGATTAAATATGGTTAAATGTTTAATTGTGCTTGGAGGCAACTTACTTTGTTATCCTCTCATCGTTAATGTTATCGTTATCGTTACCCGGATATGCATCCTTCAACGAGGCATGGTAGTATCGCATCACTCCTAGGCGACTTTTAAGCTAGCGAGTGTATTGGCATAACTACCATGGTCCTAGTCCCTCTCTCGCATGGTCCCTAAGATCATAGGGAATTAGGTCGTAGATTTTCGGGTACATCCGGAGTACCCTGAATGGGAGTGATAAGTGGATGCCGGTAGTGTTAAAGTGTTTGTGGAAGTGGAATAAAGAGCAACATTAACGATTGTAACCATATCCTTACCAATATGATATAGTCATGTGCTAATCATTTCGTTATATTAATGTTAATGTTTAATACTTTGGATTGTTGTTCGCATTGCATATTTTGCAAATGTTTTTCGCAAGTTAAAGGTTTTCAAAACCTCCATTTTCACCCCCCTCACTGAGCTAGTATAGCTCACCCCTTTTCTTAATATTTCAGGTGCGACCGAGGCCAAGTATAAGCTTCAAGATGTTGGGAATAATTCGTGTGCTTGATGTGATTGGATGATGTTGCTTGTTATATTTTCTCTCAAGTTATGCTATTTGTGATATGATGAAAGACGTTGGACATGGATATGTGTTAAACTTATGTTGTTTATTTTGAGTGTTTATGAACTTTAAACTTTATGGCATGTAAGTAATTAAGTATTTGGAGTTTAAGGACTTGACAATATGATATGTAAATAGCAATGTGTCCCTTTTAAGGCCTAGGTGATTTTGTTTTTGCCATGTTATGTTGAATCGGGTGGTTTGGATACAGATAGAGATTATCACGTTAATGCTGATATGACAATAATTGACTCAGACAGTGTTGTTGATGCATCCAATCAAATTTCATATTTAGAAGAGCTTAGGCTACGGGAATTAGGAATGAATAATGAAAGAAGGGTCATGGACACCTAAGGAAGATAAGAAGTTTACTGAGTATATCAAGGAAAATTATAAGTTCTATTTAAGTGTTATAACGAATGATCGACTATTGCGATTGGACTCAGTTCTAGGCGAGGTTAAGTCGGAGCGTGACACCTTTAGGTGGTATCAGAGCATAGTTGCATAAGTTGGGACATGACTCCCGGACTGTGGGGTATACATCTTAATGTGAAATGTGATTTGAATGAATGTTTGTGTATGTCCAACGTGATATTTATGTGTTATGTGTGAATTGTATGATACGTGCTCAACATGCCTTAAATAATGCATAATTTCATGTATATATGCGTTGCATGCATGCTATAACCGTGAGTGACCTGTCTATGCCAATAGATGGCTGGAGGTAGACCTAGCAGGAATGCATCTCCACAAGAAGCTGGGGATGCATAACAGTTATCTATCGGTGAACAGATGCTAAGTAGAATGCAGCTACTATGGACCGAATGACCCAAGTATTGGAGCGTCAGGTTGCAAGAGAGGCCACTAGTGCAAGGAACAACAATGGTGCTGGCAGTAGCATCGGTGGCAATAGAAACGGTGGTGATAACATGTTAGAAAGATTCCTTAAGTGTGGGCCGCCGAAGTTCCAAGGAGAGCCAGATGATGAAAAAGTGGAGGCTTGGTTGGAAAAGATCGAGACTATTTATGGTGTCCTCAACTATAATGATGACAAGAAGATTACTTTCACGATGTTTCTACTGGAGGGTGATGCTCGTCAATGGTGAAGGACAATGAGACTGCAGTGGGAGTAACAACGCACTCCCTACACATGGGGTAACTTTGTGAAAGCTTTCAAGGACAACTACATCTTGGAAATTGCCCGAGAGAGGCGGGAATAAGAATTAATGTCCTGCAAACTAGGGAGTTTGACTGTTGCACAGTATGAGGACCCACACATTATTATCCCAAAAATAGAATTAGACTCAAAACCTTGAGATTGAAATAGCTCAAAGTGTTCTAACTTTAAATAAAAGTTATAAATGAAGCAACAAATGTTTTAGGTGAGAATTAGCAAAAAAAAAAATGTTTTAGGTAAGGATATTTTAGGCATTTTGGAAATCCAATAGTAGGTAACACTAATCGAAGTCCTATGCTTATACGAGTTCCTTGGTATTCTGTGACGACCTACCCCATGCTACGTAAATGAAAACAAGTGAGAGGGCTTACGAAGGTATCTTTTACAACCTGTAAAAAGAGGCATATATCAAGTGTGATAAGAGCTTCGGGGATACGCAAGTAGTAGAGGCACTGAACTACAATACAAAGATCATGCCTACATTAGAATTGGTGAAAGTATTAAGGACTTTTGACTTTCGGAATCGGAATAAGGGAAATTGAAATGAAACAAGCCTTGGTGCCTAGCGAGTTCTTAAGATTTTTTGTTTTGTAAAGCGCATTCTCCCTTCCAATTCATATGTCTCTATATCAAATGAACATAAGGCAGAGGCCACACTCTTTCTTAGAGAAAAAATAAGCTATTACTAAAGGTAACTCGGCTTAGCAGGATAAAGGGTCTTTAAAGGAAGAATACACTTTTCTACTTACCAATATAGGAAAAGGTATTCGGAATAGAAGAAATGCACTAACTTCCACTGATCCTCTTCGATGGCTAGTATACCACCATAATGAAACTGCCAGAAGACAAATTTTCTTGCAGGCTTTGATCTTCCTTGGTTAGTCAAAAGAGATTAGTATTGCCTATTGTTAAAATACAAAGGAGTTATTTACACATCTTAGAAACCACGATAGACAATACTCTTTTTGCTCTTTTTTAAGTACTATCTATGAGTAGGCGAAATGAAACTTGACCTAGTGGTCATACTACCAACAATTGCTAGTTAATTTTAGAAGCTATAAGAATGACTTGTCTTTCAACACCCTTAAATTAGACCTTTGCAAAATTAAGATGTTTGTTTGCTTCATAAATCAAAATAAAAACCAAAACACCATATTAAACTCCAATTGATTTAATTTAAAGAATTTGTAAAGGTCTTCTCATATCATCTCAATGACGGAAACTTGTTTTGCAATTCATTATATACATTTGTTGAAGGTAGATTTCCTTCCGTATTGCTTTCTCAACAAAAGAATGAGGAGTCTAGAGTTCTAGGCAAAAGGATAAGAAATTCCTGCGAAGGTAATCTTGGTTCTTCATTTGGTTTAGAGAAAAACCAAAACAAAGAAAAGCTAGCATGGATGAAACCAAAAGATGTTGCAAAAGGTTTTGGACTTTATAATAATTGGAATATACTAGTTAATGGATTTAGCCATATTTTAAGGAGGGAAAATCTTAATATTAGACTACGCCTTGAAAAGTGCGAAGTGGAATAAATCTTAGTGATTTTCTTAATTTTAATTTTTAATTTTTTTACTTTTAATATTCGGTATGTATATGAATGTCCACTAGATTATTTTGTGCTAGCTTTAGGTCTTATTGTGGCATATATTTTTATTATCTTATAAAAAAACTTGGTCATGTTAATAACATATAAAATTTAGTATGAATTATAATTACTTTTGCTATGTTGTCAACATCAATATTCCACTCTTATTGTTAGATATGTTGTCAAGTCATTGTTCATATTAAATTGAGATGCTATGTTTGTACACAAATGTTCAAGTGGGTAATACATTATGATATCATTGGTCAGATTGATTGTGACTTAATGGAAGTGATCTCTTTGATATGTCCAATTGCTATATTTCTTGTCCACATTTTGACTATTTAGTTGATGTCACATTATTGCTTATTGCTTGTTATTTTCAATGTTCTTTAGGATCAAAGCATATAAAACTGGCCTTATTACACTAATTGAATATATTGTGCTAAACTTGATCAAAGTTCGATCTAAAGCAAACTTTCTTCAAACAACTCAATGCATTCGCTCATAGTTTGTCTCTTTTTCGTTGGGGGAATTGATGATTGCCACCAAGCCACAAATATGGAAGAATCAATATGACTAAAGAATTACAATCACTAATAATTACGTAACAATTCAAATGTTGTAGGAGATAAAATTAGTTTATAATTGGACTTGCTCATGTTGTTAGTGAAAATAATTAAAATTGAAATTTCTTTAAACAAGAGAAGGCATTCTCCTCTTACTTTTCTCTTATTTACTACTAATTTTTTGCAATTACCTTTTACCATGCATGCTCGTTTAATTTTACACCATACACTGATTAACCAAAAACTTTTTTTATTTTAATTTTTAAAACTTTGTAGTAAATTTTTAAAGGGTCAACCACCTATCCTTTGGTCTAGTGGTATGCTCCTCATTGCGAGTACGAGAGGTTGTGAGATCAATTTTCGTAAGTATTATTATTTAATATTTGTTGTACGACTTAAATTTTTATTGAATAAAAAGAAATGAAATAAAGGGTCAGAGTGTCAAGTTCATCTTTGCACTCGGGGTGCTATGCATAATTAAGTTTATAATTTCGTTTTTATTTTTATGAAGCACTTACGAAAACTGGGATGATTTAGCCAAACGAAAGTCTTTATTCCTAGGAGTATAAATATTCTTATCATGAATCTCCTATTTTTGTATGTCAAAATATCTTCTTATACTTGTATTCATACCAAAATTATTAGGAAGAAAAATACTAATCGATATCTCTTCAATTTTCTCTTTCATGTTTTTGGTTGCAAAAGTAAGGGTGAAGTGCACAGGACATTTATGTGCTTTTGTAAAGTTGTACAATATCCCTTGTGATTTTAAAAGTACACGATACCGTCCTATGGTTTCTAAAACTAAGCATAATAGTTCCATGTAGTTTTAAAAGTGCATGGTACCCCTTGTGATTTCTGAAACTAAGCACAATAGTCTCCTCTGTCAAAAAATTCATCTATTTTAACAGAAAGTATGATGCACGCACATTAAATGTCCTTTTTTGCTTAAATTATTAATTGTTTAGACAAAAATACTCATTTTTTTGACTCTAAAGAAAAAATGTGTCATATAAGGGTATTTTGTTAAAATAATTAATAATTTAAACAAAAAAAAACCCTTAAATAATCGTATTTAACATGCGTGCATCACATTTTTCTAAGCAACATTTTTTTTTCTTCTTTTTTGTTGAATGAAAGTCCTTACAAGAAATTAAGCGACATTTTTTTTCTTCTTTTTTGGGTCAAAAAGTAACACTTGATTCTATTTTTATTTATTTATTTATTTTGATTCAAGGGAGACTTAAGTTATACAACATAATTAGTAAGATTCGAGTTCACAATCTCTTATATATATAGAGAGTTAGTTACCACTGTACCAAAACACTAGTGGCAATAACACTTGATTTAGAAGAGATCTAAAGGCGTACAATGTAATCAAGAAAATTTGATCTCGTAACCTCTTACATACATAACGAGTTATATATTATTGGACTAAAGTCCTAGTGACTTGATTTTATAAATTATAGACATGAGAAGGGTAAAAGTCATAAATAGTTCATTATTTTTGGTCTAATTGACACTTTCATCCATTACTTTTTTAAATAAACATTTTATTTTATTATGTTTAATATTATTTACACCGTTAGTCCAACTCGTCTTTTTAGTCTAATTTTTAACATCAAAATCACGTGGCAAGCCCATGGCATGCACATGTATGCTCTTGAAGTTGTTGCTTGGACATATCTAATACATTTGTATCAGGTGCTAAAAATACTAATACCAATTTTACCTTTAAAAAAATGAGATATTACGATACACTTACATGCCACGTGATTTTAATATTAAAAATTAGACAAAAAAGAAAAATTAGACTAATAACGTTAATAATATTAAATATAATAAACTAAAATATTTATTTGAAAAAATAATAAATAAAAATATCAATAAATAAAAAATAATAAATTATTTATGAAGTTTACCCACATGAGAATGAAATATATTCAAGCTGGAAGAACAGTGGCCCAGTACGTATTGTTTTATTAGTTAATTTGAGCCACTTGTCCTATATTATGCTACGAGTCAAAAAAGTACGTAGACCATGTCCCGGGCCTTCATGAGCAGCTGCAGAAGAGTCAAATCGTTATGCTTACTTTTTATTTGTAAATGACAAATGTTATTAGAAGTCTAAATATTTATTAAATTTTTAAGTCAGTCTATGATATTATTAAAGTTATATCATTAATTTTCAATTTTTATAAAAGATTATTTTTAAAAAAATTTAAATGAAAAGATATTAAAAATAATTTTATACCTCTTGAACTTATCATTCAAATAAAGTAGATCTTTCAAAATATCACATATATAGTCACATTGTCAAAATGTCTCGTATATAATCACAGAGCCAATTATTATTGTGTTCTAACAAAAAACTAACATGAAAATTACAACACTCATAACACATATTGTGAATGAGTTTTAATATTATATTGAAAAGTATTACGAAAATTCAAATAATACTAAAAACTTGTATAAAATTTGGGTAGTTATTTTTCTTTCACTAGAAAGTGTGTCAATCAATCAAATCAGCTATGGGTGCGATTATGTGAATTGCAAAATTACCTTAAAATCAAAATTATATTTTTAAACAAATATAAAATTTTAGAATGAATTTGCTCATAAAATTATAATGATATAAGAATATTCAAATCTCAAGTGGTAGTATCCTTATGATGTAATTATGATAAAAAGATTTTGATAGTTCATATTTATTGAATTTCATTTATAATGTAATAATGTTACGAGTAAACCTTTTTTTTTTAATTTTTTAAAAAGAATTATCTACTATTACTAGCCATTTGATCAAGTAATATGAATTTTGTTTTAAGTACAAAAGGTTTCGATATCAATTATGTAACTTTTTTTAAAAAATAGCCTAGCTATTTGGTCTAGAGGTATTATTATCGTTTTAGATGAAGCGATCTCGAGATCAATTCTCGTGTGTAGTATAATAAGTGATATAAAATTACTTAAACTTCTCTTAAATAAAAAATAAAAATCTTATTTTTTTAAAAGTGGTATAAAATTGACTTAACCCCCCTTAATATAAAAAAAAAAAATTATTTTGATTTTGAAATTAAATTTCTTTCACTTTATTTTATTTTTCTAATTTTTGGTCTAAAATATCTCTCTTTCAGTGGAAAAAGCATGAAGCGATGAAAACAGATAATGGGCGCGATATGTGAATTGCTGGGAGCCACGTATAGGTGTCTTATCCGCAACCTCCTCCCTCTGCACGCTCTCCTCCCATTCTGTCTTTTTCACGCGCCTCCCATTATCTCCTTTCACGCCTGAGCAGAGCACCAACCACCAACACAATACCACACTCTACCAAATAATGGCCTCCATTGATGGCAGAATAACACTAAGTCGTCTCCATTTCAAAAACTTCAACCGCTCCTCCTCCTCCTCCTCCTCCACTCCGCTAAAGCGCACCACCACCACCACATTTGTTCCGATTTCAAAAAGACCACCACCACCACCACCATCATCGTCATCCTCATCTCAACCAACTACTACTAGTACTACTATTCTAAGATGTATGAGTTATTCGAAGAAGACGGAGATTGCGGGAGCAGTGAGCTTTCCGAACACCACTACTGAAGAAGAGGAAGCGTTAGTAAGATCCACGACTTTTAGTAGTAATAAGCCGTGGATTATTGGAGATGAGAAGATCGGAGTGCTGCTGCTTAATCTCGGTGGCCCTGAGACACTCGATGACGTTCAGCCTTTCCTCTTCAACCTCTTCGCCGATCCCGTAAGCCCCTTAGATTGGGTGGATGTAGGGTTTTTGTTCCGGGAGGCTAAAAACACGTAGTTTAGTACTCGTATATGTTAACTTTTTAGTGGAGTTAAATTAATTTTGCGGCTCAAAAATATGTTGAAATTGTAAACTTTTTAAAAAATTACAACCCAACTTACACTTTAATGGTTCTGTCCTTGGGTCAGTGGAGTGCACAGCTCTGCTGGCCTGTGAATAAATCCGCCTCTTTTCATAGATATATATGTGTCTATATTGATAAATATATATATGTGTATGGTGAGTGTATACATAGATATGTATGTGTGTATATATGTATGTATATTCATGTGCATATGTATTATATATGTGTCTATATATATATTTTTATGCATGTGTGTGTATATATATGTGTGTATACATGCACATATGCATACACACTCAAATTGCTCTTACTACCACTGCCATACATATGTGCATACATGTATATATTACATATATACACACACAAATACACACTCAAATTCTCAAGTTTCTCTTACTACCACTGCTATGCATATAGATATTTATATATCTATATATTAAACACACACACACACACACACATATATATATATGCATACACTCAGCATTCTTTTAATCCAACATAAAATAACCTTGTTTTATGTGCTCACTGCATGAATTATATATTCGATTCTGTGTGTATCGCAAATACATATTACAATACACAGACACATATTTGATTATATGTGTCTGTGCATATGCGTGTGCTTGTGCGTGTGTGTGATATCTTTGATATCATTGTTTTAGTGTGTTTTATATTCGACTAAATGTGTGTGTATGTGTGTGTGTGTGTGTGTGTTATATTTGATTACATGTGTACATATGTGTGTGTGGGCTCGCGTGTGCGTCTACTATATGTTTTTGGCTGAATCTGCACAGGGCATTGCTATGAAACATTATGCTTGTAAAATCTAAAATTGACTTCGTTTATCATTTGACACGTTAATTTAGGACCCCAAAGTTTTGTCTTTCTATATCTCTTCATGCTTTGCATTTTAAAAGTTTTGTTAATTCTTTTTGTTGTTTTGTGCAATTTGAATAGGATATTATTCGGCTGCCGAGGTTGTTTCGCTTTCTTCAAAAGCCATTGGCGCAATTCATATCTGTTGTTAGAGCACCAAAGAGCAAAGAGGGGTATGCTTCTATTGGTGGTGGTTCTCCACTTCGCCGCATTACTGATGCTCAGGTATGGTTTATTGATCATTCAATTCTAGTAGCTCATGTTTATTAGTTTTTCCATCACTTGGAAAGAGAAAGGAGACAGTTTTACAACTCAATGCTTTAATCAATGTTCTCTTTTTCTTGTTTCTCTTATGAGATATT
This sequence comes from Ehretia macrophylla, assembly GCA_037974665.1. Lineage (NCBI taxonomy): Eukaryota > Viridiplantae > Streptophyta > Magnoliopsida > Boraginales > Ehretiaceae > Ehretia > Ehretia macrophylla. The sequence continues at coordinate 85,079,389 of CM075764.1, forward strand.
GCGTGGAGATTATTTCAACACAATTCAGTTGACTTTATGTATTCCGCGACTTTATTTTGGAGAGAATCAAAGTACTTTGATTTCTCATGTTTTTTTGAACATAATCGTACCTTACATAGAAAACGTGCTCAATGAAATAAATATACGAATATTGGAATTTACATGATTTTTATTGACCTCGCGGGGAAGGGCTGGTTTGGTTTGGTTTCACACTATTTATTCAGGAAAATTTGATTTGTTGGCACGATTTTCTGTCCTGTTACAATAACTGAAAAGTTGCTCAGTTTTGTCTGCTGTCTAAAATAAATTGTGCATCCAATGCATATTGATCAAATTTGTGTTTCTACTCTAGCTTTTCTTGGTCCAATTTGAAGTTCAAAGAAATTTTAGCACTTGGTTGCCAATTTAGAGTCAAAGAACAAGCATGGAGTTGAATTATGATGTTGCCAACACTAGCATGTATCATCTTTAGTTATATCTCAATTAATTATTTAGCTAGCAGTGAGGATTTATCATGTTCTCTAAATAAGTGACAAGGTTTTATGCATCTTAGGCTGCATTATAGTGCCAACTTAATTACAGAATTTGGATGTACCGTTGCTGATAGAACATTTTGGGCTGAGAAACTGACGTGGAGCCTGAACCTCAGGCATATTTGAAGTTGGTAATTGTTGTCAGTTTATCCTGAGTCATCATGCAGAAACAGTAGTAATTTGATTTATCTACTGATTTCGTGGTTGCTTTTTTCTTTCCTTTTGCATTTCTATTCCTGGTTTGATTGGTGTGAATTGTATGTATAGGCTGAAGAGTTGAGAAAAGCTTTGTTTGCAAAGAATGTCCCAGCAAAGGTGTATGTTGGGATGCGTTATTGGCATCCATTCACTGAAGAAGCCATCGAGCAGGTACCTTTACTACAAAGTGAAAATATTCATAAATTAACATAAACTTTCTCAGGAAGATAGCTGTGGAGAAAGGCATTTTGAGAATCATATGACAAAGGCCCAACGACGAAGAGTAGTAGTAGTAATAACTGTGCAAACTATGGTTATGCAAGAAATGGGAGTAAGGTCTCCTCATAGTCAAAACCATTCTCCTAGGTGTAACCATTAGCCACAAAGATAGGAAACTGTCTTGCATAGATAAGTTAACTGCATTTTTTGTATAGTGGTTTCAGTTAGTTTACTGTTAGCTAGCTAGTTTTCTTTTGCAGCATGATACGAATAGCTTTCGGTTATGGACATTTTTGTACAGAGTTGCGACCTCTCTGGTTCTTTTCTTGATACATTATTTACCAATAAAATGAATAAATAAATTAAGACTCTGAATTTTGAGTTTCGTGCTATATTATTGGATTTGGATGTTTCTATGAAGCACAGACACGGACATCGGACACGGCATGACACGACGTGGATACTTTGATGCTAAATTTTTTTAAAAGTTAGGACATGACATGAGAGTAACACTCTGATTAAAAAGTAACATAATATTTATAAATATAAATTTAATCTAATTATTTAAAAATAATGAAATATTTTTAATAATTAAGTTAATATAATTATGAAAGTTGTGTTTGGCGCGAATCAATTGCTCACTTGTGGAATACTGGGTCTCGGGTCAAGTCGTAAAAACAAGCAATAGGCTGAGGCTGCATACACCTATCTTCCTCAGCCCAAGGATCCTTCTATTTGTGGGAATCTTATGTACAGGGTATGACCTTTATTTAGGTAATATAATTTTATATGTATATTTTCAATATCAAATTAATAAATATTAAATAGATTGAATACTAGTCATGTACAATATCAAATTAAAAAATATTAAATAGACTAGATACTAGTTTTATACAAATATTATTTTTGTTTAGACTTTCTATTTATCCAGTACGTATGCATGTAAGAGATGCTCGTTACATGATATGTTTGTTTTATTTTCATTCATAAAATAAATTACATTAATGTTATATTAGAACTTAATACAAGTGAAAAGAGCTCAAAAAGGACTTAAAATGAGAAAGAGGAATTGACAAAATATTATTTTTTTAATTTTATTTTATTATTTTGTGTGTGTCTCAGGAGAATGCTAAATCGTGTCCTAGCCGTGTATAGACAATGTTGGGGCATTGGTGGAGTGTTGAAAAAGTGGCAAAAAAAGAAAAAGACAAATTTAATTAGAAAAATATGGAGGCGTTCCGACATGTGTCGGATGAGTGTCACGGCTCCAATTATTAATTGTATGTCCTTCTAGGGATGTTTAATTTCAGTTTTTAGTGTCTTAAGTCACAATATCGGTTACATGCTTTGTTGCTTGTTGTACAACTCATCACTTTTGAGCTTGATCGTTACTAACAGTTTCATGTTTGATTTCTTTTATTTGTAAGATCAAAAGAGATGGCATTACAAAGCTTGTGGTGCTTCCCCTTTATCCTCAGTTCTCAATATCAACAAGTGGTTCGAGTCTTCGGCTATTGGAGAGTATATTTAGGTATTGAGTGCAAATGTAATGAAACATATATATGTTCTATGTTATTTCTACCTACAAGAGAACATATAAATGTTCTATATCATTGATGAAAACTTATATGTCAAGCAATATGTATTTTAACTGCAGGGAGGATGAGTATCTGGTGAACATGCAACATACAGTTATTCCTTCCTGGTATCAGCGCGAAGGATACATTAAAGCCATGGCTGATTTGATTGAAAAGGAGTTAACAAAATTTGACTGCCCTGAGAAGGTAATACTCAGGCAAATGTGCAACTACTTTTATATAAGAAGTGATTTCATTTGCCTTTCCTGCCACCGAAAGAACCTATGCCCCAGGCCGGTTACTTCTCCTTTCCCCCCATCCAACTTCAAAGGGAAAAGGGAAAAAAAAGTACTATGAGAAGTGATTTCATTTTCTATACTATTCTTAATCTTTTGTGAAACTCTTATGTATGATTGCTTGGATTAATTTGTAAGGATTCTGAACTTGCAAATGATTTTTTCTAATACCATAGTTAAACCCGATATTGGGAGGTGTCGTATTGTCTTCTTCACTCCAATCTAGTTGAATTCTGGTTTCCTTGTGCAACATCTAAATACAGATGTATCTAGTATGGTAGACTGACTTCTATCTCGATGTTTGTGCCACCTTTAGAGTTATTTCTTTCTGATAATATGTGGTTGTTTTCACTGCTCAGTATAATTTGCATAGCCTATCTGACTCTTATAAGAGCATATGTGAAAGATGAAAGGACTAAATTGATGCGTTGATTGCCTACTATGTGACTTGTGGAATTTGTGGAACTAATGCCAACCTCTCAATCGTCCTTCCTTGCTTCCTTCTCATTTCAAGGAACTTCATTAGACGAGGATCCTACCTCTACTAATTCATTCTTATCTAAATCATCAAATCTGCTCCTAATACCTAGAGCCTTTTTCCTCCAATCTCTACTCTGTCAGTAGGACCATGCTCATGGTTAAGCATATTCACTTTGAGGCATCCAGGAGAGATTTGTATCCTATTGATGCCTATTGTACAATCTCAATCCTTGTTTTACTTGGAACATTAGATTTCTGTATACTTAACAGTGCCTAGTCTAGTTTTCACCAACTATTATATATAGTCAGCCATCCATCTGAAAAGCTTTTTACCCCTTCCCCCTAAAAGGACTTAATACTTGCTCTCTGCTTCAAGTAGATACTATGAGGAGTTTGTCAATGTTCTTATATATCATTGACTCCCAAAATGCGATGGATTTCTATTGATCTTGTCCATCTAGCCTGTCTTGTAGTTCAACATTTTCAAAACCTGAGTTTCAGATGTTTTCTGCCATCTTAACCGACGAAAGTAAGAGCTCCCATTACCCCCCTTCTCTCTCTTCCCCCTTATTTTGAAGGATGTCGTTAGGCTGTGCTGTTAATGGCAACACAAGAATGGGAAACCTTCACATTGTTTGATTCTTTTCTTTTCTCTTATTAGTGCTTACAGCTTCTTTGTATTTATTACAGGTGATGATATTTTTTAGTGCTCATGGAGTACCAGTAGCTTATGTGGAGGAAGCTGGTGATCCATACAAGGCCGAGATGGAGGAATGTGTGGACCTAATCATGGAAGAATTGGAAAAGAGAAGGAAATTAAATGCTTATACACTTGCGTATCAGGTGCAGACCATGTGAACTTGATTTAATTCTAGTGTATACTTAAATTACCATCTCAATATTCCATAACAAAGATCATCTTTTAGTTAGAGCTCAAATTCCTGAGGCAACCTAAAGTTGATATCAAGTTGGTTTTCTGTCTGCAAGTGTTAAAAGGCTTTATGGATGGTGCTCAGGGCAAACTGGTTATGCCAGGGCGTTAAATGCCTCTTCTGGTGGGCACTAGCCTCTAAGATTTTACACCACATGTACGAATCACTTGAGGACGAAGAGGAAGGAGAGAGAGAGAGAGAGAGTTAAGGTTGATACAGGTTAGAGTCTAGAAGACGCGAGAAAGAAAGAATTATTTGTGGGGCTGACACTTATCCTAATTAATAATGAAAGGCTTTATAAGACTCAAATTTCTGTCACTTCTTTTCATTAGGAAACAAATAATTTTTCGATATTATCAAACATCTTTTGTATTTTTCTGATTTATTTATTTTCTCTGTATATCTTATAGCTTTACCAAATAATAGTGTGATATCTATTATTTTTTGCTTTATCTGTTCTGATCTAGTAGTAAATATTTATCTTCAAATCAATTAATATTATGTTGTTTAAACCCTATACCTTGGTGCCCGACTCAACTTTTCATGGGTAAGTTTTCTTGACTAATGCCTTCAGCTTTCGCATACACGTATACACAGTTAAAGATGAGTTGTTGGGTAATTTAATAAAGAAAAGGGATTCTATGGCTTGTGGTAATCATTTTGTGTATTACTCTTCTATTGTATGAAATAAGGTTGACAACGTACTTATCAGTCAAATTATGATATCTCGAGTGATGGTATGCAGAAACATATGATAATTGGAATACCTTATCGAGTTTTTGCAAAGGTTTAGTATTATCAACTTTTCACTAGTGGGGTTGCTAATGAATTAATTTGTCAAAATGCTTAATAATTCTTTGTGATGGCAAACTATATCTCATCGTAATTATGTATTACATTATAACTTTTACTCCCTTCCTCCCAAAATGGATGTCATATGTTGACCCAATGCTAAGTTCTAGGAGAAAGATAATATCATCTCTTATAATGTAGGTGGAGATCATAGTGGGGCCAAACTTTATTTTCGGAACTTTTAAATTTATCAACTAGTGAGTATTTAAGACCGGCTTCACTAGATGGATAAAGTTGAGCTGTGAGATGAAAATGTTGAGATTAATATGCAGAATATCAAAAAGGGTAGGCTTGGACATGAGGTTATTTGAGGAACAGTATCGGTGGTACTAATTGAAGACAAGATGAGAGAAAGCCATTTGAAATGCTTTGGACAGGTTAAAGACAGACCTATAAAGGCACACTTTTCACAAAGTTTATACATGTGAGGGGTGCTCCTAGTAAGATGAGTAAAGGCAGGCCTAGGAAGTGTTTGACAGAACCCCTTGTATTAGACCTTGCGTCGTGACGCTTAGCAAAAGAGATGTCTCTCAACGTACAGACGATCCCACTTGGTAGGGTGGTTTGGTTTTTTTAGAATGGTGAGTATGAGAGAAGTGGGCTCCTTTAAAGATGAAATTTTGTGGCATTGTTAGAATAGTAGATGAAATATTCCATTTGAGGAAAGTGGATATTGTCTTCGGAGTATCCTCAATTAGGAAATACTAACATCCAATTTTTGGTGAAGCGGGCATTATCAATCTGATTTTTGCAAAGTCTTCTTGAGGTGTTGTGGTTTGCTATTAGTTGCCGTTTTTATCTAGGATTTCTTTCAAGAACCGTTGCACATTGTTTGTTAGTATGTTTCCTTCTAGTTATAGTCAATATTGCCGTCTTACAAGTTTCCTTCTGAGGTAGAAATTTTTTATAATATATCATTTGTCAGCTAAAATTATTTTTTGAATCAACAATAGATGTGATGCTTTTGTTTTTCTTTTTCCGTTGTGTGTTTAATTAGACATCAAACTTTTTAGGCACCATGATTTCGATCACTTAGAATTTGATTAATTCACAAGAACCATGCTGCAAGTAAAATTAACGAGCCAGGAAGACACTGTCAAACAATCATTTTGCTTTATGAATTAGAGTTGATCACTGCTTGGTTAAACCCCAAAGATTGGTGGTATGCAGCAGAAATTTACTTCTTGTGGAAGAAATTAGCTGCTTCACATATTTCATATTTTAATTCAGTCAACACTTTTATGGATTGATATTTTATGTAAAGCAGGAAACGTTTGGCTCCACAAATCAATTTTTAAAAGAAAAGCTTGCCCCACATGGTATCTAGTGTATATTAGTTAGTTGTCTTAATGAAGTTATACACATATTTATCATCAGAGAAAATTAATCTTTACAGGAAAATCGTTTTGCTATTCAAATAATTAGATGTTTATCATTATGCTTGTACCAAAGATGAAAGTTGCAACTTCATTTTTGGCGAAGTCCCATGGTTGTTAGCTATGATGTCCATGTCAAGAAAAAAATAATGGCGTCGAAGAAATACGTCTCTGGTTTCTGAAATTGTGGAGAGGCAAAGAGCTGGAGGAAGTGGTCATCTTTACTTGATGTGCCACCTTGTCGTTTCTTTCATGTTTCTGAAACCTTAGGAGCCATCCCAAATTACTTCTTAGCCATGGAATGTGTTGAACACACTTGACACATTGAAGGTTGCTGATGATGGATCAGAAAAGTAGCATCTCTGACAAATACTATGTAACAAGTCATAACTCTCTGTTCATATAAAATCGAAACCAATGGCACAGAAGTTTCATTATCTATTTGTTGAGTGCTAATTTGTTACTTGCCTGATCTGCATGGTAGTATGTTTTACCATTTAATCGTATAAGCAGAATTACCACTCATTTGCAAGTGTATATTATCAAACGTAACCTGGATGGTAGACTGTTGTATTCTCAAATATGCATGTGCGTATGTGTGATGGTTTAAAATTTTCCATAAAGTCCCAGCATGAAAGTATGAGGTGACCGCTATATTTATCGTACGTATTTCTGCTCTGTTGGGTGTTTATCACAAGTTATATTGGTGGGACAGTAGGATGCCGAGCACTTAAATGTGCATCTCTCTCTCTCTCTCTCTCTCTCTCTCTCTCTCTCTCTGTGTCTCTGGTGGTTTAAATTCTTCATTTAGTTTTCAGCATGAAAGTCTGATGTTTCCACTATTTGTATATGTTATGTAAATCATCCTCTATTAATTGTTTGTCAACATAGTTTGTTCTAACTTGGTTGTTCTGATGCAGAGTAGGGTTGGACCTGTGGAGTGGCTGAAACCTTACACAGATGAGATCATTGTTGAGCTTGGGCAGAAAGGAGTAAAGAGTCTTCTTGCTGTACCTATTAGGTAAATGCACACGCCAAGTTATTTAACAAATGTTTTTACTTCTTAACTGCTTTTCCCTCTTGTTCAAATAACTAATGTCTTCGTTCTGGCTACAGTTTTGTTAGTGAACATATTGAAACATTAGAGGAAATTGATGTTGAATACAAGGAGTTAGCTCTGAAATCTGGTATAGAGAAATGGGGACGTGTTCCTGCTCTAGGTTGTGAACCCACCTTTATTTCAGATTTGGCAGATGCAGTGATTGAAAGTCTTCCATATGTAGGAGCAATGGCTGTCTCAAACCTTGAAGCTCGGCAGGTAAAACCTGAACTCTGCAACTATAATTGTGAAATAGAGTTGGGTTATCCTAATTTTCTGTTGAATGGAAATAAAACTGGTGAAAGTGAGCAATAAAATGGTAATAACTATTGTGTGTGAACAGTTTTGATGTTAGATATGTCGTCGAACTAATGGTAGTTAATAGCAAAAAAGAAAAAAAGGGTCATTTAGTTGATTATAGATTATGTAAGTTGTTTGTACATGTCAGAGATGGTAGAATATTGTCTATATGGGCCTCATACTACTTTTGCCATCAATTTTGAGCTTTCCAGAAAGAACCATGAGTTTGTATTATCATCAACCAGGAAATCTTCTCCTTCGGTGTACATATAGTGAATGTCATATTGTCTTAAATTTACCTATGTAAACTAAGCGAACAAACGGTAAAATCTCTCAAAATAAGTCTCTCAAAATAAGTCTAGTGTCTCCTAATTGATTGTTTGGATCCATGCTCTTTCCATTGACTTACTTTAGCAATTGCTTCTTGTTTCCTCTCAAAAAGGGTTCAGCTGAAGAAATTTTTGCACACTCTATTAGTTTCTTGCTATTATTTTAAAGGTTAACTTTCTTTTTTCTTTGGATTTGGAAACTGATATGGAAGTGTTGAAAGAAAAGAAAAGAGAAATCATGGGGATAAAATATATGTATATTGAAGAGATCAAGAGAATAATAGGAGCCACCACCAATGGTGGTTCTAGAATAGAGGGAAAGATAATGAATACATGATGAAATCTTGGTGGTGAAAAATACAATATGAGAGTGCCTATTTATAGGCATCATAACTTGGTGACCAAGAATAGGGAACTAGACTAATCAGGAACATATTCTAATAAGGAAACCTGAAGCCTATTCTAATAAAGAATCTTGAATATTGCCTAAATTAGTGCCATGACACAAGGAATTATATTGAAACTCTGAAATATACTTTAACAGGAAGCATAACTTACTTTAGATAATAAAAATGCTGAAGACATTGAAAACAAAGCAAGCTTTTGCATTTCCCAAGTACTTAAAGTCAATACATCTGCTGCTATTAACATCATAAGTTGCTTAGAAAAGGCTTCTCCATAGTGGTCAGTTGAGAAGGGAAAGATTTGTGCATAGCTTCTAATCTGAAAATGCCGTAGGATGTCATCAAAAGGGTGAGGTGGGGGGAAATTGAAGTGCCTACTATTTCTATAATTTGTGTAATCTATTTGGTCATGTAAAGGAATGAGAAGATAACTATGATTAAAGGCTTGAGTATGCTAATGTTTAATAGTAATTGGGGGTGCTCTTTTAAAGGTTGAGTATTGTAACGTTTAATAGTTATTAGGGGTGCTCAAAAGAGCCTCATGACTAATGCTTCGAAAACAAAAGCTATCAACAAAATGCTATCAGTAGTATGTACCAGTCACAGAAATTTAAGCCCATAAATAGGACGAGAAGATGATCTGAATCACATAAACAGATTCTCAACCTTTAAAAATTCTGAGACTACAATTCATCCCCCCCTAGCATCGCGATTATTGGTAGCAGTCTTAATCTCCTAATATAAATATGTCCACCTTTATGCCTTTTGTTTAACAAAACAGATCCTTAAGTGTTCCTGGGTAACCTATGTCCAACCTTAAGTGAAGCTTCACAAGGAGAGGCGGCATCATGGTGAAGCAGCAGGTGATTTGTGTCTCCAAACAACAACCATAAATACCAATGGTGGTTGCTTTTCAGTACTATAGAAAACATTGTCTGCTGCCTCTTGCTCCCAAGCTTTAATAGATTCCGGAGGTGGGAGACTATAGACAAGGACATTGTCACTGAAACTTTAAGCACCCCTTTGTTTTTGTCAAGTGCCAAATAGTTAAGCCACGAAAATTGACACTGTTAAACGATGAAATTAACAAAGCTAAACTTCAAATAACTTGTATGATATCACATTTATAGTGGTTTTTCTTATTGATCTATCTTTGAAAACTCGAGCTATTGATGCCATCAAGCTATTTTCTTAGAAAGATTTCATTTTCTCAAATGAGCATGTCCATGAGGTTCTGGATGTTTATGTAAGAAGGTTGGTTTGAATATTAACCGAAAAAGCTGTCTGTCAAAAGATTTAGATGTTCCCTTAAATTGTTATATATCAATAACTATTTACTGGGGAATTAGAGAAGTAAATTTGATCCTACATGTAGGCACCTAGTGGGACAAGGCTTAGTTTGGTTTTATGTAGGCATGATTCAGTATAATGTGAATTAGGCCTACTTATCATTTATCCTCTGGTCCACAATAATTTTTGCTTTCTCTATGATTACATTGAAATCTAACGGATAAATTTTGGCAGTCTTTAGTTCCGCTGGGCAGTGTAGAAGAGCTGTTGGCTACCTATGATTCAAAACGAAGTGAACTGCCACCACCTGTGACGGTCTGGGAGTGGGGTTGGACAAAAAGTGCTGAAACATGGAATGGAAGAGCTGCAATGCTGGCAGTGCTTGTTCTGCTTGTCCTGGAAGTGACCACTGGGGAAGGATTTCTTCATCAGTGGGGTTTATTGCCCTTGTTCCGTTGAGATCTATGGAATCCACTCCTTCCCACCCTTGACTCCTTGTTCTTTCTCTTCCCTCTCATTTACACGCACACACAAAGCAAACACACACCACACAACTAAGCACAGCTTTATCCCTGCTAGTGGGATGGGCTTCATGTCCCTAGATTTCACTTGATCTAGGGCTAACTCCTATATCAAACACGGACCAATGATCATATGATCATTTGGAGACCATTAAGAACTTGGAGAATATTCAAGAAAATAAAAGAGAATCCACACACCGATTCCCGTAGACAAGAGCCTGTAATGCTAGCAATCCCACAACATATGACACTAATATATCATCAGCATCTGCTTCATCTTCTTGTGATAGTTAGATCTTTATATTCCTATATACCTAAGAAAATCTGGGAGAATCAGCCACGTATCAAACATTTAAGCTTGGACTGAGAGCACTAGTGAAAATGAAGAATGAGAAAGAAGAGACGGATAGAAAGGGGTGTTTATGTGAAGGACAGTAAAATGGAAGAAGTAGATAAAAATGCTTTTACCGTCTGAATTTGGCTAATCTAACATGGGACTTTTCTCATCTTTCTAATTTTATATCTTTTGAACTGAAGAATGCACTCCATTTGCACTATGAGGAAAGAAATCTCTTGTGTTGAGGTACCAGAGTCCACCTGTAAATCCCTCTCTTCCTCTTCTTCCAAATCTTACTGTCTTTCCAAAGTCCATGCTTCTTTATACATTATTCACATGGAAGTTAAGAGAGCACAAGAATCTAATATGAATACTGATGAAAAAGTAAGGAATTTATTTCCCTGCTTGTACATTGTGTTTATGTTCTCATTTTTGATCTATGAGAGTATGTCCTATATAAATATAGAAAACATGGATATAGTGTTCATATATATAAGAAGATCTTCTTTCTAAGTTAATTTCCGTTCTTGTCTTCATAATCTTCTGCAGTAATTTTTCTCGTTTCCAACGACTTATTTCTCCTTATCTTAGTATATCTGCTGTTAGAACTGTTTGATGAAATCTGCAGCTCTCAACTGTTTGTTCATCTTTCTGCTCAGTACCCGGAATTTGCTGTTGAAAAATTAACCGGTGAATCTGTGACTCTTTTGATGTCATTCTATGAATATTGCCTTGTAATACGTGAAATTTGTGTGTCCAGTTTGCTCATTGATCAGTGGCTTTCAGACTTGCATGTGAAGATGTTGATCTTCTATGCTCACTGTCATTTTGAGAAAAACCTCAATTTCAGTTACTACACTGGTTTGAGCTATGAAGACTGAAATTGTTAGTATTACTAGTATAATCTGAAGGATGATTGTGGTTTTAGAATCTTCTTTGACAATTGACCATGAAACTTCCATGGGCTCAAGTCAAGAATATCCTTTTTCTCCTTCAATCCTTGATTTGCAGCCAGGGACTGATCTAAATATATAATTGTGGGGGTTGACTTTTACTGGTTCCCACAAAATTGTTTAGGAACTCTGATAGTTTTTGTGTTTTTAGTTTGCGAAACTACTTAGCGTTTGCTAATTTTATCACGAGACTTATTTTATCTTGATGTAATCTTCACTGAGAAAATATTCCAGACTTGCCCTATTTACAACCATTACAAAACTCTGACAGACATCTTTGCCTATCTGGCTTGCATTTTAGAGACATGCAAATAGTGTGTGAAAATGTTGAGACTGTTTGATGTCTTAAATTAATGTTATAAAATCCACGAAAGTGCTTTTTCTTCTTCTCAACTTTTGTGCTGCAAATTGGTATATTATGCTTAGATTGTTTATTTTTTGGGTTGAGGTTATGCTTAGATTGTGAAATGAATGATTTGTGCAATGTTTGTCCCACCCTCGAACTGGTCCATTTTGAAGCCTTATTGAGGTGTGAAATATGATTCTTTCATTAAATTCCTTACGCTGAGATAGATACATGGTGAAACAAATTTCTTTTGGGTAATTCTGTAAATAGTTGTCAATATTGACGTTTTTTTTTCAAAGTAATCCTTAATATTTCAATTCATTCAAATAGGTCATAAATGTTTTTTAAGCATGGTCAAATTAATTCTTGTTGGTACCCCAGATAAGAACGTCAACCCTTTCATCTCACCCACATCACCCCTTCCTATGTAGCCTTAAGCCCTATCCTATATTGTCCTACTTTTAACTACAAGAAGCCTTTTACCCTAGTGAACTTAACTACCATCATGATTTGCTATCACCCCATGATAGCCTCTCACGAGGCTTGACCTTTTAGCCACCATGTATGGTGTGTACGTGCGTGATGTGTGTATGCTTTATGTATGCTGGTGCTCTTTATGTGTGATTGTGGTAGCGGTGATGGTCACTCTGTGTGTGTGTGTAATTGTGGTGGTGTATATGTGTGATTGTGGCGATGTATATGTATGATTATGGCAGTGGTGGTGGTAAATTGTGTATTTTTGGGTATGCATTAATGGAGATGGAGGTGTCGGGGGGAGGGGGAGAATAAGATTATTTGAGAATTTTTTTTTATTTTTTTTATCAATGATAATATAGGGGGCTTCGTGTCCTCTCTCGAATAGAGAGTGTAGCAAATCTCTCAGTACTTAGGTACCCTCTTATCGCGAGTTTCGTTCTTGTCATCACTTACATCTCTCATCACTTGCATCTTTTTTCCCCTCCTCTCATCATACTACCCCACCTTCATACATCTGTATATACTCTATGTTGCCTTCTCCGCTTTTTTCCTAATCCATGATAGAATCCTCTAGTTGTTTAGAAGAGGTCACAACAATATTCCATAGCTTTTCCATGGAGTTGTCTCTTATTTCTTTCTAATTCGCTTCCCTTTAAATCAATAACTCCATCGCAGAAAAAGCCCTTGTTGGGTAACTACTTTCAAATAGACCTACCAACCTCCTTGCTCTCAAAAGTATTGTGTTGAAGTCTTGGAGTATCTGCCATCCCATTGATCTTATCGCCCTTTGTTTCAATATATTTTTGCTGCTTTTCCATAGCTTTTCTGATAAATGGATTACTTGGATCAACCGCCCATGGGCGACACATGGTGCTTACTTCCCTTTCCAACCATGGTGTCCTGAGCTAATGGAGGAGGAGATAGGTCTGGATTTTACCTCTCTTTGGGTACAGGCTAGAGGACTATATGGCTACTACATAACCAGAGAAAACGTTATGTTGTTAAGCTGTGCACTATGTGACCTTGAAGACATCGACCTTGCAAACGAGTTGGGTTTGGGCTTACATAAGTGTTTCATGGTTCTACATCAAGTAAGATGTTAAACAACCAATGGTGTCTAGCTTTTAGGTCCCCCACCCATCGCAACCGTCGATCTCTGACCGTCTTTCTTATGAAAAGCTTAGTTTCTTATGTTATGGTTGTGGGTTGGTTGGGCACAATCTATTTCAATGTTTGTCATAACCAGTGGATCCTTTGTCAGTGCCAGAACTACAGAGACGGGCCTTTGGGCCTTGGTTCAAAGCTGCATACAAATGGGCCCCTTTTTGGGCCCATGTCTTCCTTGGAAAGCTAGATTTTGAGGGTTGATGCTTTGTGGCACTGTTCTTCTCAATTGAGAGCCACATGGACTCAATCTGTGAATGCGGCTGACACGTTGTCACGTCCCAAATTCAAGGACTCAAATAGGTTTGAGATGTGACACACTGTGTATCAAAAAGAGTAATCCTTTCAGGACACAAGACTACATAAATCTACAAACCAATCAAAAATAACAAAGTGCTAAAATCTACCATTTATTAAAATTTTTGCACTCCAAGTGTTTAAAGACAACACCTCAAAGGAAACGAGTACAATTAAATTGCCAAACTCTTGAATCGATTTTTATGCGGAATTTTAAGTAAAATAGTGTCTCATCATTAAAACTCTTGTTCGATGGTCAAGATGAACAGATTGCTACCTCTACTCGCCATTTGCTAGTGTTCATCACTTACTTATTATTATCTGTAAAGGAAAACAAACACAAAAGGGGTGAGCAAATCCAAAGCTCAGTAAGTGGGGAGGATTTTCCCCCAAAGATAACACGAGTGAATGCTCGATAAATGGAATAATAGAATAGACCAAAAGCAGGAGGACTGTGAGAACACATCAAAAAAAGCATATATAATTGTCAATCAAAAGGACGCGAATTATATAACAATAAAATACGAGTAATGTGAACTAATAGAAAATCATGTAGGGCAAGTTGTAACTACAATGTAGCATATATGTTAATCGCGATAATAACATGTTGTAGGTACAAGGTCTCTACAGGCACACACGACATGGGTACAAAGCCTCTACAGGCGCACGCGTTATGGGATCCTAATTGTTTCACAATAAGACGAACATTCGCCAAACACGTCACGTCACGTTATAACAGTTTACATGACAAAGATTTAGCAGATAACATACGAGTGCATAAGAATATTCGTGTGACATCTAGGGACCAACACGAAGGATTGAAGGCAATTTGTCGCATGTAGAAGCTCTACAATGCAGCGTGTAGCGCCAAAAAGATAGTCCACTCGAATCTGGTAAAAAAAATAAAAAATTGATATTGTGTGCATACAAAGATATCATGTGAGAGTTTAAAACAAATGTTCTATGTTAAATTGAGATGTAGTAGCACATCAGCTAAAAGAAGTTTTCAATTGACATGGCCATAAATAGAAGGGAAGTTGTGGGTTATTTTATAGTGAGGAGTAAGAAAAGATACTAGAGAAGAAAGAAAGAGAATGGACACCAAACCATTCCTGAACACGAGTTGCAAAGTTATTCTTTTCTTTAAAACTTGAGTATAGTAGTAAGCATAAAAAAATAGTATGTTGTGTTGAATAAGACTAAATTATTACTGAAAGAATGTGGTTTGGCAGGACAAATCTGCATGTACTGCAAACTACATGTATGAGCAATTCCCAATTTTAGGCTATAACAAACGAGCACAACTTTAAGAAAACGGGAAACAATGGCTGGATTCAAGCAATGCCATCTGCTATACTATCAAAGAAGCAAACATGCAAGAGGCTGATTCGAATTTATCATGGTTCATCCTAATATATACACGTATTTATTTTGTCTTTGCTAGTTTGGCCTCACATGACTAGACATGTTCAACAACGGAGAAATTTAAGAGTATGAAAGACTTTGGAATTATCCTACAACCACAAGCACAAATTAAAACAAGGAAATCTTGTTAGGATTTGTCAAAAATAATTTAACATGTTTTCAAGAACTTCTTTAACAAACCCTAAAATTATATGTTACTACCCACTTCAATTCAAAAGAATAATGAGATATAGAAAGCGAAAGCATACCTGAATCCATTGTTGGAGATAGATAAACGGGTTGTGATCTTCCAAATTGGTACGAACTTTTTGCCAAAGGTGTAGCCTCTTTTCTCTGTTGATGGGGATGCAGAGAAAAACAACGTACGTACAATTTGGGGACCATAACCCTAATATAACTTATAAGTTTTAGATATTTCTAGTTTGGCCCCTCATCAAATTAGAAATATCACTCAGGTATCTACACATTAATTCCATGATAATTATACCCACAAGCCTAAACTTAATTCTTAATTAGATCACTTTAATTAGGCTTAATTAATAGATAGCACAACACATTTAAATATTTACATGTGTGGCCCCACATGTTGAAATTTTCCAACAATCTCCCACTGGGCCACATATGTAACCTTATAAATGTGTTTAACTTTATGAGCTCCAAAATTTGCTATCACAACCTTAGGGTATATCTGGACAATCTCATCCATTGATTATATCAATATAGGATCAAAGCGGTCTTCGTCACATTTAGCGTAACTAAACCCATCAATGGTCACGTATACTAATACAACCAAATGACATAGATCAATCATGGATGCATAGCATGGAAAATTACATGTAATGTGATCCAGACATGTCTATTTCCAACTGGTCCTACTTTAGTGAGATCAAAACTGAACATAATGTAATAGAGTGACATGAACTAAATGTCTATATTTCTGATCAGAAAAATAACCAAATACATAAACATGTCCAAAATCAAACATAAAGCAAATAAATGCACAAATTCTCACTAAAACACAATATCCTCATACAACACAACACCCATATGAGCAGTGTGCTCATGAAAGGCCTTGGGTGGTAATGCCTTTGTAAGTGGATCCGCTATCATGGAATTTGTTCCAATGTGCTCTATGGATATTTGTACACTCTGTACTCTTTCCTTCACAACTAGGAGCTTGATGTCAATATGTTTTGACCTAGATGAGCTCCTATTGTTGTTGGAATATAGCACTGCTGACTTATTGTCACAATATAGTTTGAATGGTCTTTCAATACCCTCCAAAATGCGCAGCTTAGTGACAAAATTCCGCAGCCATATTCCATGGTTTGATGCCTCATAACACGTTACAAACTCTGCTGCCATGGTGGAAGAAGCTATGAGTGTCTGCTTGGCACTCCTCCAAGATATAGCTCTACCAGCCAACAGGTAAATGTAACCTGATGTGGATCTCCTACTGTCTTGGCATCCAGCATAATCAGAGTCGGAATACCCTATGATCTCCAACTTATCCGATCTCCTATATGTGAGCATGTAATCCTTTGTTCTCTGCAAATACCTCATAACCCGTTTGGCTGCTTTCCAATGATCCATCCCAGGGTTACTTAAATATCTGCCTAACATACCAACAATGTACGTAATATCCGAACGCGTACACACCTGAGCATACATTAGACTCCTTACAGCTGATGCATAGGGAATCTTCTGCATTTCCTTAACTTCAAGATTATTTTTCGGGCATTGGCTGAGACTGAACTTGTCTCCCTTAGCGACAGGGGTGTCACCTGGTTTGCTGTCCTGCATGCCAAATCTTTTGAGCACTTTATCAATATAGCCCCTTTGTGATAATCCAAGAATACCTCGTGAGCGATCTCGATGTATTTGGATCCCTAATACAAAAGAGGCGTCACCATGATCTTTCATCTCAAAATTCTTTGATAAAAATCTCTTGGTGTCATGCAACATGTCTATGTCATTTGTGGCAAGCAGTCTGTCATCGACATCCAAAACCAAGAATATGTGTTTACTCCCACTGAACTTGTGATCCACACAATCATCAACCGCGTTTATCTCAAAACCAAACGAGATAATCACTTGATGAAATTTGTAGTACCACTGACGTGAAGCTTGCTTGAGCCCAAAAATAGATTTTGTCAATTTGCAAACCATATTCTTTAGATCTCCCAACACAAAATTTTCTGGTTGCACCATATAGATCGTTTCCTCAATGTCACCATTGAGGAACACTGTTCTGACATCCATTTGATGAAGCTCAAGGTCAAAATGTGCAACAAGTGCCATGATTGTCCTGAAAGAGTCCTTCGTTGAAACTGGAGAGAAAGTCTCTTTAAAGTCAATCCCTTCATTTTGTGTAAAGCCCTTAGCTACAAGACGAGCCTTATACCTCTCCACATTACCCCTCGAATCCCTCTTGGTTTTAAATATCCATTTACAACCAATGGGCTTTGTACCTTATGGTAATGGGACAAGTTCCCAAACCTTATTGTCTTGCATGGACTTGTACTCTTCATTCATAGCTTCAATCCACTTTTGAGAGTTGGAACCTTGCATGGCTTGATGGAAGTTGATAGGATCATCTTCCACCATGCCATTGTCTTCCTCATGTTCTTGGAGAAATACGATAAAATCGTCCGGAATTGCATTTCTCCTTGCTCTAATGGATCGCCTTAATGGCACTGGTTCTTGAGGTTGTTGAG
This sequence comes from Ehretia macrophylla, assembly GCA_037974665.1. NCBI lineage: Eukaryota > Viridiplantae > Streptophyta > Magnoliopsida > Boraginales > Ehretiaceae > Ehretia > Ehretia macrophylla. The sequence continues at coordinate 85,097,511 of CM075764.1, forward strand.
TTTGTTCCTCAGGAACAATTATCTCATCATGAATTAGGGGTTGTTCAATATTGTCTGGTTGAAGGTTTGGATTTGCTTCTTCTTCAATGACAGGTATAGAAGCCTGCACATTGTCAAAAGCGATAGTAGGAATTGAAATTGATTCCTCTTCATCCTCAAAGACAATGTCTTTGACCTTATTTCTCCCCTCAAACTCAACATCCTCAAAAAATGTTGCAGTTCTCGTCTCAAAAATTGTCCTAAGTTTGGGATCATAAAACTTATAGCCCCTAGATCGTTCAGCATAGCCAATAAAGTAGCTGCTTACAGTTTTGGAGTCCAATTTCTTTTCATATGGCCTATATGGCCTTGCTTCAGCTGGACATCCCCAAACATGAAAGTGTTTTAGACTAGGTTTTCTGCCTGTCCAAAGCTCATAAGGTATTTTTGCAGCTGCTTTAGTTGGCACTCGGTTCAGAATATAAGTTGCTATTTTTAATGCTTCACCCCAGAGTGACTCTGGTAAGGTCGAATGACTAATCATACTCCTTACCATATCCTTAAGAGTCCGATTTCGCTTTTCAGCTACAACATTCATGCTAGGTGATCCTGGCATGGTGTACTGTGGGACGATTCCACATTCCTATAGGAATTTAGCAAATGGTCCTGGACATTGTTCACCTGAACCGTTATATCTACCGTAATATTCACCACCACGGTCAGACCTGACGCTCTGATACCACTTGTTAGGATTTGTCAAAAATAATTTAACATGTTTTCAAGAACTTCTTTAACAAACCCTAAAATTATATGTTACTACCCACTTCAATTCAAAAGAATAATGAGATATAGAAAGCGGAAGCGTACTTGAATCCATTGTTGGAGATAGATAAACGGGTTGTGATCTTCCAAATTGGTACGAACTTTTTGCCAAAGGTGTAGCCTATTTTCTCTGTTGATGGGGATGTAGAGAAAAATAACGTACGTACAATTTGGGGACCATAACCCTAATATAACTTATAAGTTTTAGATATTTCTAGTTTGACCCCTCATCAAATTAGAAATATCACTAAGGTATCTACACATTAATTTCATGACAATTATACCCACAAGCCTAAACTTAATTCTTAATTAGATCACTTTAATTAGGCTTAATTAATAGATAGCACAATACATTTAAATATTTACATGTGTGGCCCCACATGTTGAAATTTTCCAACAAATCCCCCACGGAAACTTACGTCGAGTGCAAGCTACAAATTTATGAGAAGGAATGGGGTGATTATACCATCAAAGAAGGAACAATTATGAATGGATTTGCGGAAAACACTGGAACGAATTGTTAGAAAAAGAAGGCACCTTTAGTATGATGCAAAATCACAGGATAGTCCAAGAGGCTAACGCAATATCAAGCAATCGAGTATAACAATCTTGTAACTTGAACGAGGGAAAATATAGCACAAAGATAAAGAAACCCCATTTACCGCAAACACAATCTTTTAAGTCAAATCATTCTGAAAATATCCTAGAATTGAAATCCACCATGAAAATGCACAAGGAGATCACTCACACTGTCAAGTTAGGTTCCCTTCGAGATTTTCTATGGAGAGAGAGTGTATGGAAGGACACGTTCTGGAGTTATTCTCGCTAAAACCTTACTTACGTAAGAATAAATAGTCTTATTAAGGGTAAGATACTAATTATTAGGCCTTAACTCTAGGATAGTTATGTTTTAAATTTTAATTGCCAATTTAATGGCTAATAGGGAAAAAAATGGGCCCTACTCTCCTGATAACTAGGACATTACATCCTTCCCCCCTATAAAAAGGAGTTTCGTCCTTGAAACTTAACTAACCCAGGTTCGCAAAACACATGTCTCCTCAACTCAATATAAAATTCGAAATTAGTAACTGAAATACCTAATTTGAACAATACAAACTTCAAGTTTTGTTTATGTCCACATCTTATTCTTCCATATTCTTTTATAGCTTACATGATGACTAGTAGCCCATAAACACACACGATATGGGAACAAGTCCTCAACAGACACTCATGATATGGGATCCAAGTCACGTCATGATACAACAATAGTACGCCAACAATTCACGATAAGGCAATAATTCACCAACACATCATTTTATTTCACTTTCACATTCACAAGTTTAATAATAGCAAGAATTTCGTGAAAGTAAACTTACAATCAAATTAGATGGATGAGAGTTGTAACAAAAGAATCAATGATTCACAATATAAACACTTCATATTACATTCTAAGGAGGGGTAATAGAGTTGTCTTAAAATGTGTAGTATTTCATGCCATATCACGTATACGGTTCTAATACATGTTGATTCAATAAAAGAACACGAGTGTGTAGGAGACATCCACCCAACTTTTAGAAAGAGGATGTAAAGCGACTCAAAGGGAATTTCAAACAGATTAACTCAATACTAGTTTATCGCAAGGAGGATTTCTAAATAAAAACTAAAGAGTCGAATACGAAAAAATTTCAGGAAGGACGTGGATTGTTGCTCGATTAGAAAAGAGTAAAAATGGCAAAGTCGCAAGTTCACTTCACAACATGCTTGATAAAAACTGAAAGATGAAATAGTAATGGCACACAGACTAGACACGACTTACATGTCAAATGAGGTAGAACAAGGATGAATGAGAAATGACATAATGTTCATTTGAATCAATCAGTGGCCAAGGTTTATATTGAGATGTCATATAATAAGTTTTATTCAATTTGAATGGATGGTCAAAGAGTTTTGAACATGAAGGCTTGCATGTAGTATGATAGGACAATTACTACACGGAAGGGTGTAATTTTAAGCACATCACACTATGAACGCGACTTACAAAATAAAAGATCAGTATAGACACAAGTATTCTAGAGATTCACGTCACACTTGAGAAGAAATCGAACGTAAGATCAAAGAGAATTTAGGGATAAGACTAACGAGATGACATGAAATCAATTCGTCAGAAATTTAAAACGGTAAGTAGAACAAGATGAATATTTAGGATTAGTTAACAAGAATTACATCGAAGAGATAACTTCGGAAAATAACTGTCAATCTCAAGAGAAAAATATTGAATCGATGAAAATAGTTTGAACCTGTAAAACAAATAAGATACTGGCTAGAAAATTTGTATCAAGGCTTGGAAATACCTTAAGGAGGTATAGGCTCTGATTCATGAAATAGGCTATATAGTGTTGACACCATTGTAAAAGGACAGACACTCAATTTTGATAATAGAAGTAGGGTTTTACAAAATTCTCACTTCGCAAAGGATTAGGTCAGAGGTTGATCTATCAAACAATATTTTCTCATGCCAACAACGAAAATAAAATAAGCCATTGTAATTCTTACAAATTATGGTGAGTGATCAAGAATGTAGTACGAGGAAGAAATGATGCCACATTTAACGCTAAAATACTAGTAAATAAATAAAGGTGAAAACAATAGAGCTTATTACGAAGCATTTAATTTAACTTAACTCGCTGGCAAAGATATGCATAACCATAAAGCTAAGAAAATTATAAAACAAATAATGACTTGAGCATGATGTAGGCTAATAGGTTTCAAGATTGACAATGACTAGGACAAAGAAAACTTTCGTCGACTGAACGTAAGGAAAAGAGGAAATGATATACATAGTTCATCTAATGGGAATTAAAATCTGACTAAATGTGAATTAACCAAAGCCAAATCAAGAGTAACCAATGTGCGCAGTGCCCAATCGGATTTCAATAATAAGTATGGAAACTTTGCCAAGTCATTTATAATAATCAAAGTAGAATGGGCTACTGATAGACTTAGTTCTTACGTATGTTGCCATATGTCATGCTTTTTCAAATGAGGAGTCAGATTATCTTAGGTAACATAAGATCATGATTATAAGAATTAACATTGGATGATATATGAGTCACTTGAAATAAGGTAATAAAGAAATTAATTGAAGAAGCACCAACGAGACCTTTGAATCAGTCATGGAGAACAAAAATGGTGTACTACATGAGTGGATTCAATTGGCGAGACTCAAGTTGCGACGAGAATAATAGAGATCATGCGAATAAACTAAAACAAATTTGTGAACCAAACAAAAGTTCTGTAAGTTGTGGAAACAATGATGGTTGCATAACTCAATTACTCGATTGCAAGGCATAATTTGGCCAAATATATTACTTTATAAACACAACTTATAGAGTTCTCGTTCCTCATGGAAAAAGAAAAAAAAGTGAGTTTACAAAATAAATCACGTTACACTTGAAAAGGAACACGGGTGGAGTAAAAGGATCCTCGGTAATGAATTTAACTTGATTTAACAAACATAAATGGCCAAAAATCTGAAACAGTAAGGTCAAGTATCATAAAAGGGATTATGAGGAAGTTAATTGAACAAATATAAAATCAATAAATGAATAAATAAACGAATCACACAAATAAAACTAGTAACCCGACCTCAAAAGGTTTGAGCCAGTAGTAAACTGATTCGAGCTAGTAATAGGAAAGGGTATTCAAGGTCCGAGTGTCACGCCCCGACTCTGACCTATCGCTAGGCTAAGGCCGAAACATGGCGTGTCAATACTTAATCCCTGCAAGATCAGAATGTAACAGCCTAAACAGTCATAGTATACTACAAGAAGTTCCAAAGAACTTCCAAAAATTCTCCCAAATCGTCGGCCTTAAAAGATTACAACACCCTGTTACATATTACAAAACCTGAATTCATCAGCTAATATTCCAAACCTAGGTCTAGTATGTAAAATAATCAACTTTGCTAGGTATCTACTGGACCAAAAGAATATACTGTTGGATTATATGCCATAAATGCCAATTTTAGGACATAATAATTATATTATTTATTTAATGTGGGCAGTTTATTTAAATATAATTAATGTGATTAATTATTTAAATAAGAGTCATTAGAATGATATTTATAGATTCTATCTTTAAAAGTAAGGATATGAGTGACAGAATCTATATTCATAAATATATTCTAAATAGTCCCCGATCGTAGGATAGATTAATTGGGCATTGATTTATCCGAAAAGATCGGAATATAGTCTACCATCCAAATAATATGAGATATTGATTTGGGCGATTAGTCTCATATCGTAAGGGTAGATGTATAAGTGCTTGCTGAGAACAAGTGACTGGACATGACTGCTTATACAATGAATTACATGGAATGGTCAATAATTCGTTGTATAGTGTAATGGTGCAATTAGTCCTTAGACCTGAGACACCATGTTTATCTTGTGTTAGGGGTAACGTGATTTGCTGGTGCAATAAAGCTAGTCCTCATCAAGGATTGGATAATGTACTCAGTGGTTATGATCTATTCCGGTATGGAGATGGGTGCGTGTAGATACGGAATCTGTCAATTAGGGATCCTATGCGATTTATTAATCGAGTAACTAGAAATCCTTGGCCGAGGTAGAATAGTGGAAGTCGTTCCACGTATTATTCATAAGTTACTAATTAAATAGATTTGGACATATGATTGAGTAATAGAGTTTGACGACCCTATCCATGACTCTGGCTCAATCGGGATGATTCAGACAGAAGGAATTAGTTGCATGATAATTACTAAGGTTTCGTAGAATTTATACTTCATCATTAGTTGGGTAGTCGTGATATACTGCTAGGTATCACTCATGACTTGCGAGAAATAAATTAGAAGAGTTCTAATTAAATATTAATTGGATTAATATGATTTCGTTGTCAATTAATTATGAACCCGAGAGGTCACACACAAAAGAGATTCGGAATTAATCAGCGAGGAAAATAAATTAAATGTTAGAAGAGTCTAATATTTAATTGGACTTAAGACTGATTAGATTGGAATATTAGTCCAATCATTTAATCAGTCCAAGTCTAGTAATTAGGACTGCCCCAAAAGCTAGCTCTACTAGGTCTAGTGTTTCTTATAAATAGGAAACTATGACAGATAGAAAAGCTAGCACAAATCCTGTCTTTCATAGCAAATATATTTTTCTCTAAAACTCATAGTAGGGGTTTTGCTGATTGATAGATCGGATCTCGTGTGGATACTTTCAGAGGCTTCATAATTGGGGAGCTCTGGATTCGATCAATTTCTACAACAGATTCATCATCATGGAAAGGTAATCCTAAAATCTTATTATGCGTAATTAATAGTTGATTATTTATGCATGTTATAATCTACGTAATTAGCCATGAACGGATGCATGAGTATTATTATTTCCGCTGCGTTTATTCTGATTATAAAAATTTTAAAATACCATGCACGATTCCTAACAGTGGTATCAGAGCCACCGTTCATGAGTTTTACGTGATTATTCGATTTTAGCACAAAATTGTATAGCACAATTAATAGTGTCAATTCTAGTTTGGAAAACTATTGAAAAAATTTAATAGATGGAAGATCTATTAATTTTGTGCCGATGATTTAATTGGATTAAATAGTCGCCCTAAAGTTCTTCCTTTTACTTAGTTTCATAAAACTTGTTTTGTGAAATGGATTTGTATATTGTATAAAATAGTTTTATAAAACTATTTTCTATTTTTCAATGAACCAAAAACAGATTTTTATGATGTGTAAAAGTGTTTTACAAAATATTTAAATATGATTTGAGAATCTATTCAAAATTGGTTTTGAGACTGTTTTTCAATTTCTAAAATTGTTTTCAACCAAAAAAAAAAATTTGAAAAATAGATTTTCGAAATTGTTGCAAACCCTTTTCGTCTTCCCCAAGGTTACAGCCATGGTGGCTGCAACCTCTACCACCCACGGGGCAACTGGGTTGCCCCACGGGTAGTAGAAGGGAGGAGCAGCCGTGGCATGGCTGCTCCTCGTAGCAGCAGCCACGGCTGCTCCTCGTAGCGGCAGCCATGGCTACTTCGCTGTGAGCAGCCATGGCTGCTCACAATGCTGCAACAACGTGCACTGCTGTAGAGTAGCCAACCGTGCGAGGAGATGACCTCGCGCTATTGCTACTACTAAGGCAGTAACACGTCGCTGCCACTGAGGCAGCAGCATGTCACTGCCATGATGGTAGCGACAATGGCTGCTCAATTGGAAATGGGAGAAAGAGGTGGGGTGGCGGCACAGGGAAGAAGAAGAAGAAGAAGAAAAAAATGATTTTTTGGTTAGGGTTCAGCCTTGGTTCGGGTCCGGATCTAGATCTGAATCCCAATCGGATAGGGTCCGAACCCAGACCTGACCCAATGAGTATTGGGTTATTTTGGGGTTTTTCTTAAATAATTTTAATTGGGCTTATGGACTTTGGCTTTCAATTAAAATGTTAAGTTTTCCTTTCATTGGGCTAGTGGGCATATAAACATTTGGGTTGTTTTAAATTCATACCTTAATAAAATAGTTGGACTTATTTTATTGTCAGATCAGGGCTATTTTAAAGTGTTTTAAATTAGCATTGGACCTCCTTTGTGGTCTGAATTGGGCCTAATTTAATTCGGACTTTAATATAAATAGTATGGACTATTTTAATGTCTGAATTGGGCTGTTGGTTTTGGATTTGGACTTAAGAGAAATAAGTTGGACTTATTTTATCCTTTAAAGTCCAAACTAATTAATTGTTTTTTTGACAAATTATTTAAAAGAGTCGAAATATGTTCTTGACACTTTAAATTAATAAATAGTTTATTTATTATTAAATATAATTTGATTATATTTATATTTTATAAATATGAGATATTTATGGAGTTAATTTAATAAAGAGTTTATTAAATAGAATAAATTTAATAAAGGGTTATTAAATTGGAAAAAATCTAATGTAAAGAGTTTATATTAGAGAATTAATTGTGCTATACTTGTAGTTAATTAATAAATTATTTATTAATTAATTACTATAAATATAATGAGATTATATTTATTTAAATCTGAGATATTTAAGGATCCAAACTAATAAAAGTGTTTATTAATAGGAAAAACCTAATATAATGAGATTATATTGGAAAATTAATTGCGCTATATTCGTGGATTACTTTTCATTATTATTTGCTATGTTTGTGGGTGATCATGGACTAGTCTTAGATGTATGAATGGATGGATGAATGAATGGATGAATGTCATTATTTTATTTATTTACTCATTTTGGGTTTTATGTAATTTTTTAAAATGGGGCTTGCATGTCTCTTATCCCCGTTTTAAATATGGAAAACCCTATTCCCATTTATGTATCCCTACTAGATTAGGAATCTATGTATATAAATGTAATAGAAGATCAAGATGATGACATCAAGAGTTGGCGGGCCCAGTTCGCGAAAGGAGTTTTGTGAAACCGTGGAGGAGCAACCTATGAATCTATCATGTGGGCCCTTTATTTGATTTAGGAATTCAACCCAGTGGCTCAGGTTGATAGTGCTCCTAGTCCATGATCATCCCATTTTTATTTTATGCATGTATTTATTTATTTATGCAATAAATGTATGATGAATGCTTGTTTGTTTTTATTTTATTTATGTGATAAATTGAAAATTAGAAGCATGTGAAAAGTGAGACCTAAACTAAAGACCAGCAAACCTTCCCAAACTAAATATTAAGTTAATAATGGTGTAGTCTTGAGAAGATTATATCATTGCCTTCCGTTATCGTGGATTGGTTTATGTGTTGGGCAAGTAAGTAGCTGGCTATGGACACATAGGGGTTATTTATTTGTATCAACATATGAACTAAGCCTATATAAGCATGAGATGTGAAAATTTTGGATTCTTACAGGCAACCAAAAATCTATCATGTGAGGTGTCGGTATTGTATTGATTCAAATTTCTAGGATAATGGGTTTAACTTAAACAATCTTGGAGACCAAAAATCTATAATGTGAGGTCAAAAGGATTGGAGGCAAGAACAATTAGAATTTGTATGAGATACATTGAATACGAGGTTATTCACCTATTTGTTTTAACTTTACCAAAAATCTAAACTGTGAGGTAGGTTAAAGTGAATGGGCCCCCAATTCCACTAAGAACAACTCCATATTGTTTTTCTGTTTTCTACTAGAGAAGTGTGGGATTCGAAAATTTTAGTTGGGTTACTGTTTGATTTAAAGACCCAAATCAAATGGTTAATAATATATTTATCTAACATCCTTATAAATTACTGCATATATATAATATCATATGTGAACCCAACCTTCTATTTTGACTTGACCAAACTTCAATGACTAGGTCAATGTTTTGAGAATTGTTCTCAGATCTGAGAAAGTCATACATGTTCTAGATGCCCAAAATAAGTTGTCAAAAAGAAGCAAGAGAGCACGGATAATGTATCCATCATTAATTACTTACAAGAGTTATGAAGTAAGCAAGAAAGGACAACTAGATATGAGATATCTAGTGGTAGATATAAGATATCTAGAAAATTGTTCCAAATAAAGGATAACTAGAGGAATTGATTCGAGGGCATGTGTTCTCAAGGTGAGTATCTTGAGTCCATGAGTTTATTCATGGTTTATCATATGCAGACAAATCTAATCCTCAAAGTAAAATTCTTAATTCTCTCTTGTCATTCATAATGGATTTCTCCGTGTGAATACATTTGACATAGCCCTTGGAAATGAGAGTCATATATCAAGGGTAGATTTGGAAAGTTGAAACTTGATTGATAATTATTTCTACTACAAGAAAGGAGAACTAGTAATAGAGGAAAATCCAAAGGACTTCAAAGAGTTTGAATAGGAATGCATGTCCTCTATAAGTATATCTCGTCTTCTCGTTTACCCATCTAGGTGTTCGTTAATTTTTGAAATAATTGTTATTCATGTGTTTCATTTATTTGGGAAATAAATGAATTGACACGAGTAAATTAATGAACAAGTTTTATATGGATGATGTAAAACGTAATAAATGAATAATATGAGAGATCAAGAGATACGGATAACTATAAAATTATTGTGGCACTTATGATTAGGTCATAGAGGAGAAACAAGAATCACTCAATTGGTGAAAGAAGGACTAGTAAGCCTTTGAGGCCCCGGGACATCATGTAATCATGTCAAGCATACTTATCATATGGTCAAGCAAGCAAACATGTGAACACCTTGCATTTAGAATTCATAAAACAAAATTTCATTTATGAAGCCATAACATCTTTTATAACCCTTTTATAATGTCTCATTGATCCCCACAATAACTCATGACATATGGATGCAATCACACTTAGCCAACATACCATATAACAATGCAAGTAAAACATATTGAATAAAATAAGTCAGGGAAGTCGGATGAACAGTCGGGCGAGGGATAATGAATATTCATGTAAGCATTCTTGTATATAAAACTTGGGACATGCCATATAACATTGAGATGAAATGCACTTTGAAGTGTTACATATGTAGTAGTGGTTGCACTTTCATAAGTTAATGTCATGCTACCAATCAATGACCAAGAACTAGGCAACAAACAACCACATACAACCTTCAAAAGGAAGCAAACATATAAGCTAAAACAGGGCAACTCGGTCGAGTAACCGGTTGAGTTACTCGACCGGCCTAGTCGATTGACATGGTCAGTGAGTAAAGGCAAATGTCGGTTAAGTACACGGGTGAGTTTAGTCTCTCGGCTTAGTCGACCAGCTTGGACAGTACTAAACGCGAATTTGTACCATTTTGCTTTTTAACTTATTTTCTTGCTTCTATCATCAATCAAACACCCAACACACTCAAATGGCATTAACAAACCACATAATCAAGCTCAAGAATCATGCTATAACATCCACAATCAACCAATAATCCAAAATCAATCAAACATCACCTAAACTCCCAAAATGCTTGATTTTCATAATCCCTTCTTATATACAACTTACACAACCTTTAACACATAAGTAATACACCATCTAGAACATATCACAACCCTTAAGCTCATCAAGATCATCAAGGCACAAATGAGTTAAAGCCCTAGCTCAACAATCCATACAACACAATCATACACCAAACTCTTAATTTATGCACCATAAGCAAGAAAATCAACATATATTCAATATATCACCTTGAATGAGCTTTAAAAACAAATTTTGAAAGAATCCCTCACCTTAGATCTTGAAAAGGAAAGCAAGAGAAGCAAAAACACCCTTGAATTTAGCTAGAAACTGCAAGAGATTGATTAGAATGGCTTAAACTTCCTTCTTACCTCTTATTCTTCCTCTTTTCTTCTTCTTTTCTTCTCTCTCTCTCTTGGTTGTGTGGTTTAGTGTGTGTATTATGTGTGAATTGATATGTGTGTATGTTTATGTCGTGTATGTGTGTGTGTGTAGTATAATGTATGTGTTTGTGTATGTAATGTATATATGCGTGTGTATATATGTTAGGTAGGATACTTAAGATACCTAATTGATCAAATTGCCCTCTTAACTTAGTTTTATTTTCTAGGTTGCCATCTTGTTGTGTTTTAACTATTTTAGTTAACTAGTGAAACGTAATAAAATCTATTTAATACCTACGATATTGAAAATACCCAAATGCACATAAAACGAGACGAATGTACGTTAAACAATGTAAATGCACATGAATTGATATAAATGCATATTAAATGATACGAAAATGTATGAAATGCTACAAAATGCACGTGGGCTCTGTACGGCTCTGTATGGGGTCTCACACAAGGTCTATAGGTTCACGATACTTTTAGAAGAAGGATTGATATACATATATTCTTGCATTAGCTATGTGATATCAATATGGAGAGTCAAGAAATTCAATCAAAGTGGGTCTACCGGGCTCTCACATGATGTGCATGCGATAACTATAAGTTCCAATAGTAAGACTGATAGGATGGCACAAAATCAAGTTAAAAGCAATTCAAGAGGCTAATGGGTAAAAGATCATTTTAAGAAGTACCAATAGGAAATAAATTGAATAAAGCTCAGGAAAAATTAATCGGCAAATGTGTACTTAGATAGCTAATCTAAGATGGAGGGGATAACAATGAATTGAAACCTGAGCTTTTGAACTAGTGATAATAATCCGGGCATTAAGAGAAAATGAAAGAGTAAGAGTTTCAACCTAGGCCATTTAACCAGAATTGCTCATAAGTTTCAAATGAACAAGTAATTTTAATAATCCACATGAGATTCCAATAGTATTTGGTAGTTAACAAAACATGATACCTATTTCATGACTCAATAATAAAATCCAATATGGAATATTAAAAATCAACATATCTTCTCAAGACGGAAGCTGGAGATGTCGAAAGAACAATTATCATGGCTCAAGTGTAGAGACTTCAAAAGAAATGTTTTCAGGATTATAAGTTAGTAGTGCAGGCAAAGAGGATTAATCGATAGAGCAAGAAGGTTCATATATTGTACATTTTTATTTCGATAGAGCAAGAGAGTTTATAGGCTACGCATATTGCTCTATATTATGACTGGATAAGAATGCATAATACAGTGAATAATTTAGAAGGCAAATGAGGAGAGAAATATGTTATAAATGGATATGAACCAGAAAAAGAGAATTGAAGCTCAATCTGAAATAGACATAATAAAATTGAGTAATTAAAATCAACAGTCATGTAATATGGTATAAACCCTGTATAGAACAATAACGAGGATACGTCGAATAAATTGAATCGCCATGATCAAGTATACGAATAAGAGGCTTGGGAGAAGTGAAGAAGAAAAAGAAACTCACTCAAAATTTTATTACAGAGTTCGAGTATGACATATACATAACATGAATAATGAAAGATTGGTAAGAATACTTTAGGGTCAAAGTAAGGTTGAATCTCAAAAGCAACTTGTCATTTCTTACCATATTACATTTGAATAGCAAAGATCAGCATATTTGCTTATTGCAGCAATGAGAATACTCTAAGATGTCATATGAATGAATTATTCTCATGACTTTAGAAGTTTTGATGACGAAATAAATGACATAGAAAAAGTGTAATACCACGAACCCAGCATATAGTAAATAATGACTAATTATATATGTTTACATGTTATTTTGATTAATAGTGTGAATTATGAAGTGTTTATTTATTCTCGAAAAGTCACAATTATTAAAAAATTCAATTATCTAAATTGCTCGGTTTAATATTTTTCCTAGATAGTACAACCTATAAAAGAAATCAGGAACTTGTAGTTTTGAGCTTTGGAGTTCAGAAATACTCGTTAGAAAAATAAAACTTGGTTCGTAGGAATAGTGTAACACTGGAATAGTGTTAGAATTAATTAGTTAGTATTTAAAAGAGTTTTTAAGCTTAGTTGGCCATAATATACTAACATTTGACTTAAAATACTTGCTCATACATATGTTATATACATACTACCACACATTTGCATACAACATACATGCAAAACAAATTAGAAAATGCCCAATAAGCACCCCCAAAACCTGATGGCCTCTAGGAGAAGAAGAAAAAGATTTCAACTTCAAGCTTTGCAAATTTGGACTCTGGGCTTGATCTTGAGCAGTTTTTGGAGCTTCTAGGATATCTACAACTAGCCTACACCTACAAATTGTGAGGGAGTTTGCATTTATTTGAGTTTAAAGTTTATGTCAATTATTGAAATTCTTGTATTGTTAATTATAGCTATAATACTTGTTATGGATGCTTGATATATGTTCTCTAGAGCTTATAGAACTCTCTTTTATAGCTTGATATCAAATTCTATGGTTGAATGCTTGGATTGAATGAAAGAGATGATGAATAGTGACAAAAATTAGAGTTTGGCTTTCAGTTGATATTTGAAATGAATTGATGCCTCATTTAGGTTCTTTAGACATTATTAAAACTAGTTAGAAGCTCACATGTAGTTAGATTGCTCGAAATTGGGTTAAAATGCAAATTTAGCTAACTTTTAAAAGGTGGTTTTTCATGAAACGTAATCTGAGCATATTTTGGCTTTAGATTAGGTATCCTTGGGGCATGGAAGCACTTTTGGTGCTCTCGTTGCGTTAAATTGTGATTCGAATAGGGTAGGTGTAGTTAAAACTCACTCGGGGCCTTCCCGAGCTTTTGTCTCCAAAGCAGGTTTTCAGGACCTTGGTAGGTGTCTTTTGGCTTCTTTAGGAATGTAGTATGAATGGTTTATAGATTTAGGGCTTTGAATTTCGTTTAGAAGAAGAATTGTGTGGTTAAAAAAGGGGAAAATGTGGGAAATGGACACCTTTGTGCTTATATGAGCTTGTAGATGTATTGTGATGTGTTTATATGCTTGGCTAAGATATAATTGAGCTAATTGAAGAGTTTGTGGAAAAATATGTCATTTGTCTCTTTCATGTTTATATCGTTACTTTGTGTATATTGTGGTTAAATACGAGGGCGACTTACTTTGTCGTCTCTCTTATGTGTTATTTAGAAATCTTGGCTCTCGTGAACTTGATTTGGGGTTGCGAAACCTATTCGGGCATTATAGTGTTGAGTAACACGGGCAGCATCAGGCTTGCTATGCTCCCTCGACTACCATGGTTTCCCAGTCCCTATCTCGTAGAGGCATACTCTCCTACCCCAGAGGCGTGGTTCACCTCGTTGAGGCATACAGACCTACCCGGGAGATTATGGGTCGTAGGATCGGGGTACATCCGGAGTACCCCATTTGGAGGAGTAAGGGGTTTGCTGGCACTTGCTTGAAGATCTTGGCTTGTGGCTTGTGACTGAAGATAGAAGTGAAACCGTATCCTTTTTATATGTCGTTAAATACTGTCTAATTAGTTTTGTTATTTTGCATTGTATTTGTTGTTATCTTGTTGCATCTCATGAAAACAATCCCCAGTATGCTACATCACCTCCCTCACTGGGTAACTTTGGTTACTCATTCCTCGATTTAACATGTTTCAGGCGCAGTTAGAACAACTACCTTATGTGTCATGTTGTTGGTTGCTTATCTTGCTGTGGTTGTAAGCTATTTGTGAAGATGGGACTTGATGTATTTTTGTTCTGTTTTGAAGCCCTTGAAGTCTTGTATGTATTTTGTACAGCTCGTTGGATTGTAAATTAAATTAAGGACTTATGTGGTTTGGTAGAATAGTTGGCATGTAATAGCTAAAGATATATTTTGTTGTCTTTTGATTGTATGCTTGTGTGACAAGTAGGTGGACTTATCATAAGTAAAGCTTGTGAATATAGTTAGAGTGGTATGATAAGGTATTTTGTAACCTAGAATTTCAAAGGTTGTGTCATTGCATGCTCGAGTGGTTATGTTGTTGTCTAAGTCTCAAATGGCCTTGAGGAGTTCGTTGTGTGTGATGGTATTGTAGGATGGGATGATATCTTAAAGTTGGATTGTGTTTTTTTTAGGATAAGTTACTGTTGCAGGTTAACTGATAGTCTTATAAATAGGGGAGAATCCATCCATTTTTCCTAAAAAATTTGTGGCCGAGTTTGAATTTGGGTTGAGTATAGCATGTTTAATAGAATTCCCAATCTCGTGTGGGGTCAGGGCGTTACAAAGAAAGTATTAATTTAGAATAAAAGAGACAGGAGTTTGTCACGACATATTGAGTATATCTCATGAAACATGTATACTCAAGTATGGCCACAAGGAAAGATTTCAGGCATCAAGATGCACATCAAAAATTGACACGAAAAGAAAGAATAACAAGAAAGGAGAAACAGCAAAATAGGAACCCCTTTACCTCGAATTTTAAAACTCATCAACTATCTCAAAGTCCGTCCTTAGAATCCTATAATCAATATTACTAGAAAACCTTTCTATTAACCTTAACGGATAAGTGTTAAGTTGACACTCCGAATGCAATTAAGCAAGACCTCAAATAATGATAGTCATCAAGATTACACAACTATAACCTAGGGATACTACTACACTTTTGCTACGCAACTCTATTTACACAATAAGGTATTACGATCCTTCAATTGCATTCTCCAAGTCCAGTAATTAATCTTGCTCTTATACACTACAAGACATAGCTGGCCACGCCCATTAGGTCGAGTGATCACACACCTAAGGCTCTAATACCAACACTGTCACTCCCCAAACTCAAGGACTCAAATAGGTTCAAGACGTGACACACCATGTACCAAAAAGAGTAATGCTTCTAGGACACAAGGCTACATAAATCCACAAACCAATAAAAAATAACAGAGCATTAAAATCCACCATTTATTAAAACTTTTGCACTCCAAGTATTTAAAGACAACACCTTAAAGCAAACGAGTACAATTACATTTCCAAACTCTCAAATCGATCTTTATGCGAAATTCTAAGTAAAATAGTATCTTATCACTAAAACTCTTGTTTGATGGTCAAGATTGAATAGATTGCTACCCTTACTAACCACTTGTTAGTGCTCATCACTTATTTATTATTATTTGTAAAGGAAAACAAACACAAAAGGGGTGAGCGAATCCAAAGCTCAGTAAGTTAGGAAGATTTTACCCTAAAGATGACACGAGTGAATACTTGATAAGTAGAATAACAGAATAAACCAAAAGCAGAAGGACCGTGAGGACACATCAAATGAAGCATATATAACTGTCAATCAAAAGGACACGAATCATATCACAATAAAATATGAGTAATGTGAACTAATAAAAAATCATGTAGGGTAAGTTGTAACTACAATGTAGCATATATGTTAATCGCGATAATAACACGTTGTAGGTACAAGGCCTCTACAGGAACACATGACATGGGTACAAAACCCCTATAGGATCACGCGTTATGGGATCCCAATTGTTTCACGATAAGGAGAACATTCGCCGAACACCTCACGTCACATTATAACACAATTTACATAAAAAGGATTTAGCAGATAACATAAGAGTGCATAAGAATATTTGTGTGACATCTAGGAACCAAGGCGAAGGATTGAAGGCAATCTGTCGCATGTAGAAGCTCTACAATGCAGCGTGTAGTGCCAAAAAGATAGTCCACTCGAATCTGGTAAAAGAATTAAAAACTTGATATTATGTACATACAAAGATATCAGGTGAGAGTTTAAAACAAATGTTTTGTGTTAAATTGAGATGCAGTAGTACATAAGCTAAAAGAAGTTTTCAATTGATATGGCCATAAATAGAATGGAAGCAGTGGGTTATTTTATAGTGAGTAGTAAGAAAAGATATTAGAGAAGAAAGAAAGAAAATGGACACCAAACCATTCCTGAACATGAGTTGCAAAGTTATTCTTTTATTTAAAACTTGAGCATAGCAGTAAGCATAAAAAAATAGTATGTTGTGTTGAATATGATGAAATTATTACTGAAAGAATGTGGTTTGGCTGGACAAATCTGTGTGTACTGCAAATTACATGTATGAGCAACTCCCAATTTTAGGCTATAACAAACGAGCACAACTTTAGGAAAATGGGAAGCAATGCCATCTACTATACTATCAAAGAAGTAAACATACAAGAGGCTGATTTGAATTTATCATGGTTCATCCTAATATATACATGTATTTATTTTGTCTTTGCTAGTTTGGCCTCACATGACTAGACATGTTCAACAACGGAGAAATTTAAGAGTATTAAAGACTTTAGAATTGTCATGACCCAACTCGACCCCACTTACGATCAGTCAGGACGCAACGGATTTTTGGAAATATAACGACAGTAACACGGGAACCAGGGCTCTAAACCAACCCTTTTTAACTTACATACATCCAACTCCAAAGATCAACAACAACTCCACAACTTTTGCAACAACATACAACACAACATTTCCATACATTAAACAACCATTCAACAGTTCATTCAAAAGTTATACGCCTCTGTTCCAACATCTACCGTAGGGCAACCATATACAAGCATAATATATATAAAACTAGTCTTGCAATCTAGTCATGTCCCAAAATAAGACCGCTAAGCTAGCAATACTTAAACTACTATCTTTAGATCATCTTATACAACATATCTTTTAAGTAAATACAAACCAACTAGTTTTGATATTCAAGATAACAAAAAGAGAACTACAGCTCACACATCACTGATAAGACTCTGGCACATAAGACTCGTCCACATATAGCACATTCTCAGCTTTCTGAGGCACGTACCCGAAATCTTATTCAGTAACACCTGATTGTAGACAACGAATGAGATTGAGCTTATATAAAACAAGCCTAATGAGGAATTCAATAGATTTTTTGAACACATATACCTTACCACTTTGGAAATTACTATGAGCAACATCACGCAATTAACATCTATAACAATACAATTATAATAACAATAGTAAACACACAACAAGGATACGATACACTTGCTGATGAAGCTCCATACATCATTGCAATACTCACCAACTCCTCCAAACTCAATGACACATTCTTGAGGTACCTTAACCTAGACCCATATCCCATGGCCTCTCCGCCCATGCAAGATAGGGAGTAGCCATAATAATTGTGCCCGCAGCCCAGTGATGGGTGCTTAGCTTAGGATAAAATTAAGGTCAATTCTAAGCCAAGGTTTAACTCGCAAGGGCACGAGTAATTGTAGCGTAGTGTGCTAGTGCGAGGTCGAATCCACAGGGAGGCTATTTGAAAGTTTACAGAAGAGTGTAAGTAAAGTGCCTAAGTAATTAAACTAAATTAAATTGTAAATTGTGTGATTTGAATAAAAGTTAACTAAAAATAAAATAAAAGTGAAATTAAATGCGAAAACTAAAATTAAATATGAGAGCTAAAAGTGAAGTTTGATCACAATTGGGAAAGGTTTAGGGATCGGATTCCTATGCAAAGTTGAATTCTAGGCTCGAACTTAGGATTTCCTATTTTGATGCAAAATTAGACTACAAGCCTAATTAATTAATTAATCACCTTAAGTTAACTAATTAACGAGTTAGACCTAGTTTAGAGGTGCAACGCTATCTCCAAGTCCTTTATCTAGCCGAAGTATAGATTTGTCCTAAAATCCTAGGTTTACGAGTTAATTAATTAAGTGTGAACAACTATGGTACAACCTATAGTTGTTACGACAAAACCCAATTTATATATTTGATCTACCATATGAATTTCTATTAATTACTAGCTACAAGCATAATAAATTAATAGGATAAATAATAAAGCATGTAAATCAAATATATAAAACTAGTATCAAAATAATCCAACCAAGTTCAAGACCATAAAATTAAACTATTACATAGTAATCCTACCCTAAACAATAACTCAGTTGTTCATATTTAACAAATTTAAGTCAAAGTTATGAGAGAAAATTAGTACAAACTTCCCCATAAAATAATTTAAATAAGTCAACAAGAATGTTTAATTTAAATCTAATTGTGAAACAAAACCTCAAACGAAAACCAGAATCAACGAAGAGTTGCAGAAAGATCGATTCAAGCTGGTTGCTGCTACTGCTATTTTTTTCGTTCAACTCTGCGCCGCACTGCCTTGCTCTCACAGCTTTCTGGCTCTTCTGTTTTTTTCTTTTTTTCCTGCGCCGCCCAGCTCTTCTCTTTCGAGTGTTTCATGTGCCTTTTTATAAGTAATTCTACCGCCACATTGTGAAGCCCTTGTTGGGCTTGACTTCTTTTTCTCTTTTTTTATTCCCAAGTCCAACATGGACTTGGGATGACAATGGAAAAGTGAAAGCCAAGGCTTTACAAGCCTTGGTTAATTATATTTCTCTTTTCTTTTTTTCTTTCACTTTGTTTCACTTTTTTCAACATTTATTTTATCAACAATTTTTTCACTTCGGTCCTTTATTGTATTTCCTTCCAAATTCCACTTCAATTGCTCTTTCTCGGTTTTATTCTTATATGCACAAAAACACATTTAAAGTTATCAAACATTAAAATAAATGTGCATAATTAATTTTAAAAAGCTAAGAAATAAGTCTAAAAATATGAATACATCACCCAAGATGCATCCCGAGGTGACACAACATTATCAAAGCTCACAACAATGAGAATCAACATAAATAAACCAAGAGATCAGCAACGAAAGTGCCCGATTCCCGTACTCAATATTCGTCATTCAATTAACAATGTAACGCCCTGGATTAACCCCGAGCGCGCGACTCACGGTTGGAACAACAATCAATAATCAATAATCAATTAAACCATATTTCAACCATCAATTAAACAACATTTAACAATCAACAATTATATATTCATGAAACAATTAAGTTAGATGAAAAAGTAGGTCATCCAACTGAACATGCATTTAACCCGACATTCAACCCCGATCTCTATCAACATCAATCCAAAATCAACTACCCAAACACTACTCAAACAGTTAAAGACAACATTTCAACATATTAAAGAAAGACCCCACAAACTTCTAAAAGTCATAACTTACAATCTAGAAATCCAATGACCTCCAAACCACTTTCTATCACTCAACCACTCATGCAACTACATTAACCCCACTTGAGACCAACCAAAAGTCATCCAAAACAAGTCCAACAACCCTAATTTTGACAATGTTCTTGGCTGAATTTTCTGGACTTTCACCACGCCATCACAATCAAAATTTCGGCATTACAACATTACTACCACGTATTTAACAAACTTTTAAAAGCTTACAGCAATCAATTCCAACCACCACAAAAACAATTATTCAACAAATAGCCAAATTCTAAACTTTAATATCCGAGAAATAGAAATACATGCTACCACGGTTCAAAATAGCTATAAACCCATCTAAATGACCCTTAGTATCTATTGAGCAATAATCTAAAGACAGTTTAGCATTTCATAGGCTAAATAAACAGTTATATGAAATGACATAAAAATAGCACTTTAAGATCTACAAATTTTCTCTCACCTTTGATGTTATTTGATGCTAGAAATGTGTGCAATAGGTGCCCAACAAGTGAAATCAAGCTTAGGTTGAAGAGATTTGGCTTTGAAATGCAAGGTCTATTGAAAAAATGCTTTGAAAACTAGTTGAAAAATGACTTCTTTTCTCTCCCAAGAGTTTCGGCCATGTGTGTGTCTTTTGAGGTTGTTTTTGTGTTGATTTAATGTGTGTTGATGCATATATATACTAAGTCAACCAAAAATGCAAAGTTAAAGTTGAAACTAATTTAATATTTTTAGTATTTTTAGTCTTTTAATTGTTTTTCTTGACTATTTTGCTCACAAACATGCAATTAACACTTAGACTATTTTAAGTAGCATATTTTTAGTTGACAAGGAGTTTCACGTGCAAACATTTTCACCCGACTCGGTAAAAAACGCGATTTTTGCAAAAGAAGGTGTAAAAACCCTTTTATATTCTTAAGCCGATTCAAAACCCGTTTAAATCAAACATAGGTATATTAATATCCGAGGACTAGGTTTTCAAGGATTAAAAAGACTAGTTTTAAAATTATTGCGGATGTGTTTCGAAAATACTATTTACAAAAACTGACGATAAAATTTATGATGCTGTTTTTGACAAAATTTCATGAATGCACACATAGCATGTATGAGGAATATAAGTCACATATTTAGCGCATTCTAATTCATATAACACATAAACAAGTCAAAGCACGCAAATCTAGGCAAAGATGAAATTTGGAGTTTCACATTCTCGAATTCTTAAAACAATTGTGTCCTCGCAATTCTTCACTCAAGTACTGTTGGCTCAAACATACGGAATGAAAGACCGAATACCAAATTCTGAATACCAACTAAGAATGTCAAATAGGAATACCAAACAAGATCGTCGAATAAGAATCCTCGAACAAGAAGCTTGAATAGGAACGCTGAATAAGAACACCGATTAGGACTTCCAAATAAGAATCTCAAATAAATTACCGAAGAAGAACGTCAAACATAGATCCTGTAATAAAGCACCAATCGAGAATACCAAGTAAGAACTTCAACAAGATCACCGAGCGAGAATACCGAATAATAATCCCAATATAAGAACTCCGGATAACACCATATAAGAATTCCACATAAGAATGCCGCATAGAAAATACCAAAGAAGAAGTCCAATGAAGTATGTTGAATAAGAATCTTCATATAGAAATCCCAAAGAAGAATGCCGAATAAGATCACCAAATAAGGATCTCAATAGTCAATATATAGTCGTAAAATAGCTTGAACCCTAATCGGAATTTCTTATGCTTCAGCGTTACATACTACTCAGTCACCAACTGATATGATGCATGCGCTAACTTTAATCATATAAGGTAAACTCATTACTCACATTTTAGCACGTTGCACTTAAGGAGATATGGTATCTAATTGGTTAGGAATAAGTAAGTTACCTTTCACTACTGCTATCGTCTCTGGCAATTCCTCCAAGTCCACCGCGTAGGCCCGAGCCTGAGCCCGGTGCTGCTGAGGTGCATTACCTGCAGGTCCACCCTGATAACCCTGGACCGCTGACTGACCCGCAGAACTTTGATACCTGGGGCAATCCCTCGCCCTGTGTTGGTTACTGCCGCAACCTAAACATGTCCCTGCCTTCTTCTGACAGTCGGCCTCCAGATGGCCCGTACGTTTACAATAAGTACACTGCGGTATCGGAGTACTGACACTGCCTCCTAAAGACCCAGAAACTGAATAAGCAACTGTACCAGCCTGCTGCTAAGGTCTCCCAACACTGGGCCTATATTGACCCTGAGACGGGGCCGGCCTATACTGTGACTGTGCCTGGTAGGATCCCGGATGAAACTGGGGCCTAAATGATCCTTACTCCCCCTGAAGTCTAAAAGAACCTTGCTGAACCGGTGGCTAATAATCACTCTGCTATACCGAAGGCCTATACACAACTTGTTGACCCTGCAGCTGAAACGGCTTCTTGCTAGCCTGACCAGAAACAATCTGTTCCCCTTTCCTCTTTTCTAACCTAGATGTCGTGTCAAAAGCCTCAGTAAATATATCATACTGATTCAGGGCCATTGCATCCCGAATCTCTGGCCTCAAACACAACATCAACCTCCGAGTCCTACGCTCCTCATCTGCTACAAACTCCGGTGCATACCGGGATAGCCTGGTAAAAGTGGGCTCATACTGAGCCACTGAAGCATCACCTTGAACCAAAGATAGGAACTCCGCCTCTCTCTGTTCCTGCGCAATCCTTGGGACATACTTCGCCGGAATGCTCTAAGAAAGGTATCCCAAATATAAGGAGTACCTCTTGCTTCCCAACCAGATCTCACTGTGCGCCACCACTCCTCTGCCTCATCATCAAACAAGTAAACTGCAAAAGTGACTTTCCTCTCATCAGTGTAGTCTAGAGGATCAAATATCTTCTCAATCTTATTA
Organism: Ehretia macrophylla; assembly: GCA_037974665.1. Taxonomy (NCBI): domain Eukaryota; kingdom Viridiplantae; phylum Streptophyta; class Magnoliopsida; order Boraginales; family Ehretiaceae; genus Ehretia; species Ehretia macrophylla. The sequence continues at coordinate 85,120,601 of CM075764.1, forward strand.
ATCCAAGCCTCTGTCTTCCTATCATCTGGCTCGCCATGGAATCTTGGCGGATAGTAACCCAAAAATTCCTTCAATGTACCACGCCCGTGGTAACCGCCCTAAACGTTTTGCAACTGAGTCTATAAGGTCTGTGCTTGGGCAGCCTGCCCTGCTAATATCTGTGCCTGCCTTGTCAGGATTTCCATCATTGTATCCATGGCTGCTGCAATACGGTTATTACCCTGATCTCGGCCCGGTGCTGCCTGACTCGGTGCTTCATCACTACCCTCAGGCCTACCATGCGTTTGCAGGCGCCCAGCCATTCTTCTAATCAAAGAGTTAGCACATGTTATAGCACATAGACAGGCTATAAACAATTATTACCACATAACCAACAAACTCACATAAAGCCCATAAATCACTTAAGTATTAATCACATAAATAAATTGATCACATAAACACATAGTCATTAAATCACATAATCAGTTAATCACTTAATCATGTTAACACACATTTCACTTTTCTTTCACTTCATACATACTTGCATGCTTGGACCACTACCCACATTCCGAGGATACCCCGGCTAACAGCTAATATGCGCTCTGACACCACTAAATGTCACGAACCAACTCGACCCCAATTACGATCAGTCAGGACGCAACGGATTTTTGGCAGTATAACGATAGTAACATGGGAACCAAGGCTTTAAACTAACCCTTTTTAACTTCATACATCCAACTCCAAAGATCAACAACAACATACATTAAACAACCATTCAACAGTTCATTCATAAGTTATACGTCTCCATTCCAACATCAACCATAGGCCAACCATATACAAGCATAATATATATAAAGCTAGTCTTGCAATCTAGTCATGTTCCAAAATAACACCGCTAAGCTAGCAATACTTAAACCATTATCTTTAGATCATCTTATACAACATATCTTTTAAGTAAATACAAACCAACTAGTTTTAATATTCAAGATAACAAAAAGAGAACTACAGCTCACACATCATTGATAAGACTCTAGCACATAAGACTCGTCCACATATAGCACATTCTCAGCTTCCTGAGCCACGTACCCAAAATCCTGTTCAGTAACACCTGATTGCAGACAACGAATGAGAGTGAGCTTATATAAAACAAGCCTAGTGAGAAATTCAATAGATCTTTTGAACACATATAGCTTACCACTTTGGAAATTACTATGAGCAACATCACGCAATTAACATCTATAACAATACAATTATAACAACAACAGTAACCACATAATAAGGATACGATACACTTGCTGATGAAGCTCCATACATCATTGCAATGCTCACCAACTCCTCCAACTCAATGACACATTCCTGAGGTACCTTAACCTATACCCACACCCCATGGCCTCTTCGCCCATGCAAGATAAGGAGTAGCCATGATAATTGTGCCCGTAGCCCAAGATGCATCCCGAGGTGACACAACATTATCAAAACTCACAACAATAAGAATCCACATAAAGAAACCAAAAGATCAGCAACGAAAGTGCCCGATTCCCGTAATCAATAATCAATCAATATTCCAAGAGATCAGTAACGAAAGTGCCCGATTCCCGTACTTAATATTCATCATTCAATTAACAATATAACGCCTCGGATTAACCCCGAGCGCGCTACTCACGGTTGGAACAACAATCAATAATCAATAATCAATTAAACCATATTTCAACCATCAATTAAACAACATTTAACAATCAACAATTATATATTCATGAAACAATTAAATTAGATGACAAAGTAAGCCATCCAACTGAACATGCATTTAACCCGACATTCAACCCCGATCTCTATCAACATCAATCCAAAATCAACTACCCAAACACTACTCAAACAGTTAAAGACAACATTTCAACATATTAAAGAAAGACCCCACAAACTTCTAAAAGTCATAACTTACAATCTAGAAATCCAATGACCTCCAAACCACTTTCTATCACTCAACCACTCATGCAACTACATTAACCCCACTTGAGACCAACCAAAAGCCATCCAAAACAAGTCCAACAACCCTAATTTTGACAATGTTCTTGGCTGACTTTTCTGGACTTTCACCACGCCATCACAATCAAAAATTTGACATTACAACATTACTACCACGTATTTAACAAACTTTTAGAAGCTAACAGCAATCAATTCCAACTACCACAACAACAATTATTCAACAAATAGCCAAATTTTAAACTTTAATACCCAAAAAATAGAAATACATGCTACCACAGTTCAAAACAGCTATAAACCCATTTAAATGACCCTTAGCATCTACTGAACAATAATCTAAAGATAGTTTAGCATTTCACAGGCTAAATAAACAGTTATATGAAATGACATAAAAATAACACTTTGAGATCTAAAAATTTTCTCTTACCTTTGATGTTATTTGATGCTAGAAATGTATGCAATAGGTGCCCAACAAGTGAAATCAAGCTTTGGTTGAAAAGATTTGGCTTTGAAATGCAAGTTCTATTGAAAAAAATGCTTTGAAAACTAGTTGAAAAATGGCTTCTTTTCTCTCCCAAGAGTTTCGCCCATGTGTGTGTCTTTTGAGGGTGTTTTTGTGTTGATTTAATGTGTGTTGATGCATATATATACTAAGTCAACCAAAAATGCAAAGTCAAAGTTGAAACTAATTTAATATTTTTAGTCTTTTAATTGTTTTTCTTGACTATTTTGCTCACAAACATGCAATTGACACTTAGACTATTTTAAGTAGCATATTTTTAGTTAACAAGGAGTTTCACGTGCAAACATTTTCACCCGACTTGGTTAAAAATGCGATTTTCGCAAAAGAAGGTGTAAAAACCCTTTTAAATTCCTAAGCCGATTCAAAACCCGTTTAAATCAAACACAGGTCTATTAATATCCGATGACTAGGTTTTCAAGGGTTAAAAAGACCAGTTTCAAAATTATAGCATACGTGTTTTGAAATGCTATTCACAAAAACCGACGAAAAAAATTATAATGTCGTTTTTGACAAAAATTTCATGAATGCACACATAGCATGTATTAGGAATATAAATCACATATTTAACGCATTCTAATTCATATAACACATAAACAGGTCAAAGCACACAAATCTAGGCAAAGACAAAATCTGGGGTTTCACAGGAATTATCCTACAACCACAAGCACAAATTAAAACAAGGAAATCCCCCACGAAAACTTACGTCGAGTACAGGCTATGAATTTATGATAAGGAATTGGGTGATTATACCATAAAAGAAGGAACAATTATGAATGGATTTTTGGAAAACATGGGAACGAATTGTTAGAAAAATAAAGACACATTTAGTATGATGCAAAATCACAGGATAGTCCAAGAGGCTAACGCAATATCAAGCAATCGAGTATAACAATCTTGTAACTTGAACGAGGGAAAATATAGCACAAAGATAGAGAAAGCCCACTTACCTCAAACACAATTTTTCAAGTCGAATCATTCTAAAAATATCCTAGAATTGAAATCTACCATGAAAATGCACAAGGAGATCACTCACATCGTCAAGTTAGGTTCCTTTCGAGATTTTCTATGGAGAGAAAGTGTATGGAAAGACACGTTCTGGAGTAATTGTTTCTAAAACCTTACTTATGTAAGCATAAAAAGTCATATTAAGAGTAAAATACTAATTATTAGGCCACAACTCTAGGACAGTTATGTTTTAAATTTTAATTGCCAATTTAATCTCTAATAAGGAAAAAAAAATGGGCCCTACACTCCTAATAACTAGGACGTTACACAAGTACCCAACCCTTGTTGTTGAGCTTGCTCCAATGATGCTGACTTAAGCTACCATAGACGCCCGGTGGTTTTTTTTTTGCTAACCTAGGAAAACATCTCTACTCAACTAGCCCATGAGACATAGACTCGATTAGCCACTACCTACTAGTATCGAATAGGACACGTCGGCGTCCCGTTGTTGGCCTAGCGGTTGAATGTGAGCTATCCTCGGGGTACAACGGCCTTACCCAAGACGTGTACCAAGTAAGTCAAGGTATATCTCCAATAAGAGGGAATAGTTTTTAACCTAGTTTGTACAGTTATTCTAACTCCCTACTTACTATTGGGGCAACCCCTTGGGGTCCCTTGAGCTGCGGTGTTAATTGGATTTTCTATTAGGACAAAGACCAATTCACTTATAGGCCCTTAAGCAGCAGAATTGATTGGGCTAGATCAATGGACTACAGGTACTTCAAATGGGAGCCCTAAAGCTACGAAACTACATGGGTCAATAGCAGGGCCTCTATTGGCTAATGCTTATGTGATTGGGCATGAGCCCTCTTTGTAAGAGTCCCTGACCATCCTTTTGCCCGCAACCCTTCTATCTTCTACCCCAAACCATACTCGCATACTAGACTAGATCCAACAAATTACCCTCAACCTAATTCCAATTATCCCTCAACCTTTGCCAGCCCATAGTACCACCCAACTGGTTTCACCTCTTACCTGTCCAATAACATCCACCTGTTACAAGTTTTTATCCCAGGACTTCACCCTATGACCACACATCAACGCTCAATACCCCTCTCCCCCCTCCCCCGCGCACTTACCTTTGACCTACTACTCCAAGTCATAACATATTGCCTCTTAAGAAACGACTTGTCATTTCATTGCACTACCCCCGACCTACAAAAAAAGTCCATCGTCTACCCCAACCAGTTGACGATAAACCTAATACCTCCTATCTTTCTAAATTTTAACTCAGGCTATGCAGACAACCCCTTGTAGTTGGCTAAACCTTACCACCATTCTGGAAAGAGTATGGTAACTGCTCTTACCCGATTTCTCAAGGTACCATGAAAATCATGACATGGAACTATCAAGGGATGAAATTTCCCCTGATAGTACAGTACTTGAAGGACCTCATTATATACAACAGCAACCCCTGATAGTTGGCCTTGTAGATACTTGCCTACTAACATCCAAGTAGCGATGTTTTGCTCAAAGGTTGGATTTTTATTTTAGGCTCTCGATTAGCCCTTATGGACTCTCAGGGAGTTTGCTTCATTTGTGGAACAGTGGTGTATCTGTGGATATTCTGGACTCCTCTTGCTCCTTTGTACATTGTCAAGTCCAAATAACTAATGAGCAACCTTGGTTGTTTACTCTTGTATATGTACCTTCATTGTATCACGAACAACAACATCTATGGAATATTCTTACATCTCTTTCTGCTTTATCTGGTGCACCATGACTTGTAATGGGTGATTTTAATGACTCATTGTTCCAAATGAAGAAATATGGTCTTTGTCCAAAAGCAAAATCGTATATTAGCTCCTTCAACACATTTTGGATAGCAACCATCTTCTCGACCTGAAATGGAAATGGGCTTTCTATACTTGCTCGAATAAGCGACAGTGTAACCTTCTTGTACAGGAATGCCTCGACCGGGCCCTATACTTGTTGTCCTCGCATGACCTATTCCCGGATGCTTGGATCAATGTTCATCCAATGTTAAGATTAGACCATACACCTATTCTTTCAAAAATGTAGAATGATTATGTACTAGTCAAGCGGAGGTTTAAATTTGAAGTATATTGGGCCAATGAGCCAGAATGTGAACTATTGATTCAAATAACGTAGGAACATCCACTAAAGGGTCGTGTATGCACCTATTTCAGGAAAACAAATCAAGATTTGCATTACTCGACTGGAGAAATGAAGCAAACCCTTCTATTGCAACTCAGGTAAATGAATGAAGGCCCTTAAGGCTCAACTTCTTCAATTGCAAGAACTCCCCTCATCTCTCTAGAACCAACAATTGATCAACGACATCTCTCATGATACCGATGCCTTGTGGGCTAAGGAAGAAATGCTATGGGTTGTCAGTTCTTGGGTTAAATGGCTCAAATAAGGAAATAAGAGTACTGCTTTCTTCCATGCTATAACTGTTCAATGTGGCACCTGTAACAAAACTCTTCGTCTCCAGACAAATGAAGGGCTATGGACTAAGGATATCTCCAAGATTAAAGCATTAGTGTCTATACATTTTCGATCTCTTTATAGTGTGAAAGGCTCGAAGTCCTACAATCGTGTGCTCCAACAAATCCTCAGTGTTGTATCCCTTGTTATAAACCAAGCCCTCTTAGCCCTACTATCAATGCAGGAAGTCTAATGCGTTGTCTGGAGTTTAGGAAAAAACAAAACACCTGGAGCATATGGGTTTACGAGCCTTTTGTACGAGACACACTAGGACGTACTTAAGGAAGACATCGACAATCTGGTCTCAACCTTCTTCCATGGTCAATTCTTATACCGAGAGCTTAATTAGATGACCATCATGTTGGTTCTAAAGATCGATAACCCAAAGTAGGTTTCCCATTTTTGACTTATTACTTGTATCAATGTCTGCTACAAAATTATCTCAAAGCTTATCACTCACCATTTATGACCTTATCTGGATCAATTGATCTCTCCCCCAATAAAGTGCATTCATTCATGGGTGGGCCATATCAAACAATCTATTGATAGCACAGGAAATTGGCTACTATCTCTCTCGTAAGAAGCGATCGAATGCTCATGTTGTAGCCTTAAAAGTGGATATGACCAAAGCATATGACATGATTGACTAAGGCTTTTTGTAACAACTTCTCTAAATAGATTTCCATGCAACGTGGGTAGGATGAATCGTGCAATACATATCATCTTATGACCTACAGTATCCTCCTTAATGGCAAGGCACTTCTGTTTTTCTCTCCAGGTAGAGGGTTATGATAGGGAGACTCGTTATCCCCTTTATTCTTCTATCTCCTCATGGAGGGTCTCACAATCCTTATCCAATACTTTCGCCCCCATGGTCACCTATGGGGGGTGTCAAACTAGCCCACATATGTCCTTCTCTGATACACCTACTCTATGCTGATTACTCTATCTTTTTCATTTGGGCAACACAAGATGAGGCTCTTACACTAAAAGAATCTATCTTCCACTTCTGTTTTGCATCGGGTCAACGGGTCAACCTCCAAACATCCTCTATTGTCTTCAGTAAAGGTAGGCCTGTACGTGTCATGCCCAGAGTTTACCAAGGAAAACCTCAAGGCGTAACATGCCACGCAGTAAGAACGAACTACCTAACTAAATACGTAAGGCATTATCCTAATGTATTTAAAACCACAAATATTACTTAGTAAGCATCGAAAAGTCAGAGAATCTACAACCAACAACCATATAACATAATTAAATCTCCAAGCTAATAAATAAATAAAATTCTTCACCCATATATGAAAGGATTACAAGTCTTAATCAAAATTTTTAGCAAACTTTAAGAGTCTAAACAGCAAACCAATATAGAATAAACTGTCTATCATTACGTAGTGGAATAACTTTATCCAAATCCAGTCCAAGACATCTTTATCCTGACCGAGTTAAGTCCAATACCTACTCTTCACCTTTTGCAAGCAATATTCATAAATAGGATGAGATAAAAGTCTCGGTAAGAGGCGATCCCCACAAAAACATTCTAGGTCCCTTAAAAGATTCGTACATACATGTTGTGGTCATATTATCACAATTTATAAACGTCACAAAATTGAAAACAAGGGAATTCATGCAAAATCAAAATTCATATGCCAAGAGTTCACAGTCCAATAAATCCAATACAAAGGTCCAAGTAGGCTTTTATCCTTTGCATTTGAGTCAGAATTTTTTGCATTTATCCTCTGCCATAAAGTCATAAGTATTGACATTTATCCTCCGCCATACAGTCAAAAGTATTGACATTTATCCTATGCCATAGAGTTATAAGTATTGGGATTTATCCTTCGTCATAGTGTCATAAGTATTAACATTTATCCCCCATCAATAGGGGTCAAAATTTCATTTTTTTTGAATATTAGTTACTAAAAGTCCGTTAAAGGTTCAATAATCATATTTTGCCTGAAAAACACTTAAAGTGCCAAAGTATTATCGTTGAGCTATTTAAAATCATGCTAAAACATAGTCCCAACATTTTATTTCTTTTTTTTTTTCAAAATCATTTAACTCCTCTTATCTTTAAGTAAAAAAAACCAAGTTGACATTGATGAATACTAGAATTAGTTTATTCTAAAGCCCTACGGAAAACGGAAACACCACATTCCAAGCCCTAAAATACTTGACATAATTTTTTTTCACAATTCAAGCCTCGTTTACAGTGAAGTGAACAGTGACTCAATATTCACAAACATTGCCATCACTGTTCCCAAGCAGTGGCATCACTGTTTTGTTTTCATTCAATATTTTTTTAAAAGAAACAAAAAACCTAACAAATCCTTTCACAATAACGTCACTGTTCACTATGGCATTCCGGTTTAGTTTTTTTAATTAATTTATCTTTTTTTTTAAACTCTATTAATTCCAACATCTGTACATGAGACTATATCAATAATTTTTAGTATTTTGGTTTGACATATTACCTACGAAATTGTGTCAAGAATTCAAAACATACATAACATATTCGTCAAAACACAGTCTCAATAATTTCAAAGATTACTGGCAAAACAGAGCAAATAATAAGGCAAAATTTGAGAGTAAGGATTAGCCAACTTACTTCTTAAGCAAATCTTAACGAAGTTCTAAGATTTTCAAGGCCTTTCTGAGCACCTTTGAGACCTACACTCACCATGAATTATTTAGCAACAAAACTTGGCTTCACGCATTAGCTTGAGAGTTCTCATGTGAATTTTTCTCTGTTTCCTGAGTGTAGGCTATTGAAAAATAATTCTAAGTATATTAGACACGTGCAAAACTTTAGGTTTTTTATGCTAGATCAAAGTCCTATTCTTACTAGGAAATCTATTTTAGGTCGAACCACTTTTTTTTTTCTATCAAGTTAGTTTTTCTAATTAAAATAGAGTCCCACCATTTTTATTTTCTCTATTTTTTTTCCTTTTTCTTGAGGCATTACATTCTCCTCCTCGTAAGCCAAGTTTCGTCATTGAAACTACATATCTTGGTCTAGGAAAAAGTAAGGGTACTTCATGAGAGCATCAGTCTCTAATACCCATGTTGTCTCCCTTCATGATCGGCCTCTCCATAGAATCTTAACATAGGGAATAACCCCATTTCTAAGAATTTGTTCCTTACGATCCACAATTTTAAGAGGTTCTTTGTCATGGGTCAAATCATTTTTTACATACACATCTTCATGCCACAACAGATGGCTCGAATCTAATAAACAATTTCTCAATTGAGAGACATAGAAGACGTTGTGAACACCAGTGAGAGAGAGCAGCAAGGCAGATATGTCACATCTCAAATCCTCTTCAAGACCTCGAATCATTCTCACATTTTCTCTTGATCTTAGCTTGTCTTGATCCTTCCTCGAATCATTCTCACTTTTTCTTCTATCCCCTCAATCAATTGTGGTCCCAGTAGTTTCTTCTCGCCAAGGTTCCCATATAGAGGGGTGTGATAATTTTTCCATAAAGTGCTTCAAAATGAGACATTTGATGCTTGCTTGATAGGTATTATTGTAACCAAATTTCACCAGAGTAATGTACTTATCCTAACTATTCCCAAAATAAAATATTCGAACTCATCATCAATTATGTCGTTATAGCTTTCTGAAAACTCTTTAAAAAATGATAGGTAAACCTCATGTCCCGATTAGAGAAATTTTCTTTTGGCACCCTATAAAGTCTCACTATTTGTGCAATGTACAATTTGAATAGGCTTCCTGTTGTTGTTCCTGACAGAAATGGAAAAAAGTGTGCTGATTTTGTTAACCTATCAACAATCACCCAAATCACATTATTCTTATCTTGAGTCTTGGGCAACTCCATCATAAAGTCCATAGAGATACATTCCCATTTCTATTTGGGAATACTCAATGGTTCCAAAGGTCCCAAAGGCTTTTGATGCTCAGCCTTAATCCTTTGACAAGTCAAACACTTGGACATATTTTCTCCAATTTCTCTCTTCATATTCCTCCGCCAAAACTGATTTCTCAAGTCATAGTGCATCTTGGTTCCTCTAGGGTGAATAGAAAATTACGACCCCTAGGCTTCATCAAGAATCTTCCTCTTAATTGCAGGGTCTTTAGGGATGCATAATCTTCATCTAAATCTCAAGGTGTCATCATCGTGAACTTAAAGGTAAGTATCTTATTCACCTTCCAGTTCTCTTTGAACACTTTGTAAGTAATAGGCCTTGTTTCTGAGTAGCCTTTATCATTTCTAGCAATTTAGGTTGCAAAATGATACGAGCCCAAACCAAACATTCAGACTTATGAGATACCTCGATTCTTAATTTTTCAAATTCTTCAATTAGTTTCTCTTATGACGTAATCAATGCGACCATGCTACCATGAGGTCTCCTACTTCACATCGACCACTTTGTTGGCCCCTTCCAGGGTGATATTGAATCCTCAAATCATAATCTTTTATGAGCTCTAACTGTCTGCTTTGCCTCAAGTTTAATTGTTTTTGCATAAAGAGATACCTCAAACTTTGATGATGAGTAAAACTCTCGCAAGTAACCCCATACAAATAATGTCTCCATATTTTCAAAATAAAAACAACTGCTGCCAATTCCAAGTCGTGTGTTGGATAATTCTGTTAATAACTTTTCAGTTTCCTTGAGGCATACATGATGACTTAAGATAGACAATACCTGATACCACATCTTCAGATGCCTAAGCATCACTGTGGGTAAATGCATAAAGACGAGTATGATTTTGTGGCTTATTTCCATCAATCTTTGGCTTGTTGTTCTTAGCATTCTCTACCAAAATGAGGCATTCTCTGATCTTGTGGCCCTTCTCCCTACAACAGAAACACGACCCAGTGGTCCAACGACACTGCTCTAGGGTATGAGAACCCCCACACCTAGTACACTTAGTCTCTACTTTTACTTCCCTCACAACTGAGTATGGTATCTTTGATGGTCCATCCTTTTTCTGATCGGGACCATTCCTATCTTTTCTCTTGTTGTTCTTGGTGGAAACTCTCTGTATCAACTTTACTTGTCTCTCTACTCTAGTATCTGCCCCAACAACTTCTTTCAGGGTGTTGTTCAGGTGAGGCATAACATACAAACCGATTCCAGCCCTTAATCCCCGCTTGAACTTTCTAGCTTTCTTGTTGTCACCAGGAACCGTATATGGGGCAAAACGAGCCAACTCAACAAACTTTGTTGAATACTCTGCCATGGTCATATCCCTTTGTCTTAAGTTTGCAAACTCGGCCACTTTCACAGTATTAACACGAATAAAACTCAGCCTCAAACATCTTTTGAAACTCTGCCCAGTTGGATGGTTCTTCTTTCATCTCATCAAGTTTCATGTTCTACTACTCTAGAGCTGTATCTTGCAACCTATTAGTACAAAAATGCATCTTTATATCCTTATTTAATCTCAAAGTCCAAAATAATCCCTCCATGGTGGTCAACCATTTATCAACCTCTTGAGGATCTTTGTTTCCTTCAAAGAATGGTGGATGTATGTTCATAAACTTCTCTAGTCTAGTTTGCTCATGTAACTCTACCCCAGTCTCCCAGCACACCATTTATGCTAAACGCCGATAGATGGTCTCAGTAACCACATCAGATTCCTCTTCACTATCATCTACATCTTCAGGAATCATAGGCTGTTTAGCAAACTCAGCAATAGGTATATGTTCATCATTAGACCCTAAGGTGGGTGCATTGCTGCTACTTGCGACACTTTTCTTATTAGGGGTTATTGGTTTCCTATAACAAAGTAATACTTAATAGTCAATATCACCATGAAATTCTAAATTCGCGAAAAACTTAGAACTAACACATGACTACCCCAACAGAGCCCTAGATCACTAAGTTCATTAAACCCTGGCTCTGATACCAAACATGTTATGCCCTGAGTTTACAAAGGAAAACCTCAAGGCATAACATGTCGCGTAGTAAGAAGAAATGACCTTTCTAAATACACAAGGCACTATCCTAATGTATCAAAGACCACAATATATTACTTAGTAAGCATCAAAAAGTTAAAGCATCTACAAGCAATAACCATACAACATAATTAAATCTCCAAGCTAACAAATAAATAAAAGTCTTCACCCATATATGAAACTATTACAAGTCTTAACCAATTTTTTTAGAAAACTTCATGAGTCTAAACTAGGAAACAAATATAGAATAAACTGTTTGTCACTACATATTAGGGAAGCTTTATTCAAATCCAGTCCAAGGAGTTTCTATCTCGACCGAGTCAAGTTCAACACCTACTTCTTATCTTCTGCAAGCAATATTCATAAAGTAGGATGAGATAAAAATCTTAGTAAGAGGTGATCCCTACGAAAACATTTCATGTCCCTTAAAATATTCGTACATGGATGCAGTGGTCATATTATCATAGTTCATAAACGTCACAAAATCAAAAACAATGGAATTGAAGCCAAATCAAAATTCATACGCTAATGGTTCGTAGTCCCATAATCATAGTCCAACAAATCCAATAAAAAGGTCCAAGTAGACTTTTATCCTCTGCCCTTGAGTCAGAAATTTTGGCATTTATCATCTGTCATAAAGTCATAAGTATTAACATTTATGTTCCACCATAGAGTCGTAAGTATTGTTATTTATCCCCTGCCAACAAAGATCAAAATCTCTCAATCTTTTCCAAATCTTAGTTACCAAAAGTCGATTCAAAGGTTCAATAATCATATTTTCCCTAAACAACACTTAAAGTGCCAAAGTATTATCTTTGAGCCATTTAAAATCATGCTAAAGCTTAGTACTAACATTTTCGTCCTTTTTTTTTTCAAAATCATTTAACTCCTCTTATCTTTTAAGTAAAAAAAAAAGAACAAGTCGACATTAATGAACACTAAAATTAGTTCATTCTAAAGCCTAAGGAGAGCATAGAAAAAACATTATACGGAAACACCACATTTCAAGCCCTAAAATACTTGACATAATTTTTTTTTCACAATCCAAGCGTCCTTTGCAGTGAAATGAATAGTAACATCACTATTCCCAAATAGTGGCATCATTGTTTTGTTTTCATTCACTCTTTTAAAAAAAAAAAACCTAACATGTTCCTTCACAGTAAACTGAACCGTGACGTCACTGTTTACAATTGCATCCCGATTTATTTTTTTAATTTATTTATTTATTTATTTTTGAAACTCTATTAATGCCAACGTTTATACACACACGAGATTATATCAACAATTTTTAGCATCTTGGATCAACATATTACTAAGAAATTGTCTCAAGAATTCAAAACATACATAAAATTTTCTTTTCAAAACACATAGTCTCAATAATTTCAAAGATTATTGGCAAAACAAAGCCAATAACAAGGAAAAATTCAAGAGTAAGAATCAGCCAACTTACCTCTTAAGTGAATCTTAACTAAGTTCTAAGAATTTTAAGGCCTTTCTCACCACTTTCAAGACCTACACTCACTACGAATTATTTAACAACAAAACTTGACTTCACGCACTAGCCTAAGAGTTCTCACATTAATTTCTCTATTTCCTTAGCTAAGGCTGCTGAAAATAATTCTAAGAGTATTAGACACGTGTAAAACTTTAGATTTTCTATGCTAGGTCAAAGCCCTATTCCTACTAAAAAATCTATTTTAGGCTGAACCCTTTTTCTTTCCTTCTTTCTTTTTTCCCTGTTATGTTAGTTTTTCTAATTAAAATAGGGTCCCATTATTTTTCTTCTTTTTTTTTTCTTTTTCTTGAAATATTACAGTACAAAATCAAGAGTGCTTTGTTTCTCTTATTGGGGTCCCGTAAGCATCATCATTGAGATCCTATCATGGGTTACCCTTGAGCTGGGAGAAATCCAAGGTACGTTCACTCTCGTGGATCATTGACTGGGTTCAAGCTAAAGTCCAAGGTTAGAAACAAAATTTTCAATCCAAGATGGATAGGGAAGTCCTAATTAAGATTGTTCTATAGGCCCTAACACGTATGCCATGTCAATCTTCTGTTTTAAAAAATCGTGTTGTAAGAAATTAACATTCCTAGTGTCCTACTTCGGTGGGGTTCAAGTCATTCAATCAGGATCCCATGATTAAAATAGTCTTTGGTGGTTGTTCCTAAGGCACAAAGGGGCTTGAGATTCTGTGGCTTTGAAGCTATAAATCTTGCTTTAATCGCTAGCCAAGTCTAGTGACTACTCCACCATCATGAAACCTTGGTCTCCCAAGTCCTAAAAAGTCTATATTTTCCTGGTACTGATATGGTTCGAGCACCTTCACCTCATAAGGTATCTTAGAGTTGGCATAGTTTGTAAAGAGGATTTTAATTTATCAAGGAACATGGTATATGGAAGATAGGATCGGGGTCCACAATGGATATTTCCCTGGACTAGTGGCTTGAGCATTGCCCGAGCATAATCCGACCACCAAATTGCTCCTACTCCAAATTCCAAGAATTGTTAGTCTCGGACTGGAAGAAATGGAATCACCACCTTCTACGAACCCTCTTTCCTCAGGCCCTTGTCCATAGAATCCAGTGTAGGTAGTTGTCTTGGACCCAAGAGCCAGATATTCTCATTTGGCCTAGTGCTAGCATATGGGCAAGTCCAGCACAGATATTTCGTGGGATGAGCTGGTTTGGGCTCATTTTTTAAAATACAGGACTCAATTTAACACACGAGCCCACTATCACGAGTTGCTGAGCTAAACTAACCCATTTTTCTTATAATTGGTGTATTTTGAATATAATATATATATATATATATATATATATATATATATACAAAATAATTGAAGTACTTTGATAGTTAGATTAATAACAAAAAAAACTTAATTTTTTTTACAAAAAAGTTAATTTAACGATTTACGCGATATAAATTGATTGATAATATTATCATAAATGATAAAATATTACATAACAAACTACAAGTTCATGAGGCACTAATACATTAGTAATGTAAACATAAAAAAATATTACATAATGGCTTGAAGAAAGTTAGCGGATAAATTCTCCATTTTATTATGCTCCTCCTTGTACGTGTGCTTGGTCTGCTGGTGGTGGTAGTCGATTTTGCAGCAATGGCTCTCCAAATACTTGTTCTCGTAGTGGCTGTGGTGGTGGTTGAATAGCCACCTCGGGATTAAAATAGTTTGGGATATTTGGATATTGAGATACAAGATGTCTTATAAGTGTTTCTATTCTAAATTCACGACGAAATATAAATTTACGTTGATAATAGTTACAAATTACATACCCATGTTCTTGAAAGTACGCAAAATAATTTCAAACATTTGAATGTAATCGTTGTAAAATATTTCTTCTCCCATGGCCATAGTTATGGTGTATTCTCTTGTAGTAAAAATAAATGTATAATGTTATTGTAAAATAAATATATAGTGCTGTAGTAAAATGAAACTCAATACACTAATTATTTATAAGAAAAATTATGTAGGAGTTAAAATTATAAAAACCATTAAAAAAAACTTATATCTAAACATCGTATAAAAAAATATAAAATGTCCTTCTGTTACAGAGAGACGTTACATCTCTTTGTTTAGGGAGAGAAAGGACGTTACGTTTTTAATTTATAGAACAAATGACAAACGTGTCCTCTGTTCATTGATTTAAGAGACTTAAAGTCCGTCTGTTAAAGAGAGACTTTAAGTCTCCATTCACAGACATCCCTCTGTGAACAGTCGAACAAAGGGGTGATGACCTCTGTTCAATTTCGACAATACGTTCCAAAAGTCGGACGTGATATTTTTTTTTAAAGTTAATTATTTATTATTTTTTTACTTATATATTTAATTTTTTTTCAAGTTTATCTTAATTTAATTTTTTAAATTTATTTTTTCAAAAAATAAAAAATAAAAAATTGGATTAATATAAATTTATTTGAGTATAAATTAATTAATTTATAAATTATCTTAGTTAAAGTAAGTGTATATTTACTAAATAAAAAGAGAAAAGTAAAATAAATTTCTGAATAATACTTCAAACTTTTATTCACTAACTTGATAATCGTAACTTACAAAGTTGCAACATAAATTACATAAAGGTAAAAAGTTTTAAATAATGCATCGTATAATTATTCACTAACTTAATAATCATAACTTATAGTTAAGTTAAAAACATAAGATACATATCAGGAAGAAAATATTATTCTTCTGAAAGAAATTAAATAACTTCAATCTTCTATCTTTATCTGTCAATATTGATCATTCGACTGGAGCATTAGTTGAATTTTTTGTTAAAGCTTGTCCTTTTTGTTGAATGTCAATATCAAGTTCAATAAGATGTTGCGTCCTATTTTCTGTAGAAACTCAATCTTTGGCACATACCAACGTTTGTAGTGAGTCCGGTACCAAGCTATTTCTCAACTCACTCAACATCCTACGATCAAGACTAAAACCACTTTCGGATGCTACAGTAGATACCAGAATTGCTAGTAGATCACGGGCCATGATAGAAAGTACTGGATACTGACTATATTGTGCTTTCTACCAAGCCAATATATTGAAATCAAGATCAAAGTTATCAGATGGAGACATTGTTGCCAAATAAAAATCTAATTTATTAATTTGTGATGATAAAGAACCAGTTTTTATTTTTTTTAAAAGTTGAAGAAATTTTGTATCATATTTTTTACTACTAGTACTACTTAAAGAACAAGATGAAGAAGAAGTCTCATGGAATATTGTGCTACATACATATCAAATAATAATGTCAAAGTTGAACAAATTTCATAATTTCATTCCAAGTTTGAGTGTCATCAATTTCATTATTTCGCATATTTGAATGATATTGTTGTAAAATACTTTGGACAACAAGTTTTTTTAATCTAGGATCTATAATTGCAGCAAGACAATAAACTATAGGTACATTTTTAAAATATTTTGAAATTTTTACATTTTCAAAATATTTTGAAAGTTTTTCTTTCATATCATAAATTATTTGTTGAAGTAGAAAATGATCTTCATGTTCTGGAAAAACATCATATATTTTCCACGATATATAAAGTACCATATTTGAAGTAGGATAATATAATCCAGAAAGTAATTTGGTTATATCATGAAAAACACTTAAAAAATCACAAAATACAATGGCTTTTTCTCAATCTACATCTTCTATTCATTCATCAGACTGATCATGTCCAAGTGAATTGTTATAAATTTGTGAAAAATTATCTTTATAAGGAATAAGGCCATTTAACATTTTATATATAGAATTCCATCTAACTTCCATGTCACCTTGGATATTCTTTGATTTTAGTTTGTATTGTTGACATAAATTATGAAATTCTTGATTTTTGGATTGATTAGATCTAATAAATCCTACCTCACTTCTAATTTTTTGAATTTGAGGGCGAAAATTATCTAGACCAACTTTAACACATAAATTTAAAATATGACAACAACAACGAATATGAAAAACTTTTCCACTTAAAATAGGTTTACACAAATTTTGAAGTGAACGTATAGAAGAAGTATTGTTGGCAGCATTGTCAAAGGAGATGAAAAGTATTTTATCATAAATATTATATTCATTTAAAACTGTTAACATAGAAGTATAAATGTTATTATAATTATGTGGATATGGAAAGACACGACACATTGTAATAATGGGATTTTCTCATTCAAGAACACTTGGAATAGAATAAGGGAAATTAAAGTGAAAATTCATTGGTATAAACTTGTTTGGTTCCAAAACTGCATTCTGAAGCACAGTTTCATCTCTTGGCTTGCTTTTCAGAATAAACTTGCCACTCTTCAAAGGCTCGTCTCTTGGGGCATTCAAAATAATTCTAATTGCATTCTTTGCTACATGAGGTGTGAAACAAATGAGCATCTTTTCTTTGAATGCTCTTTAACTAAGGGAATTTGGCAACGAGGTCTACTTTCCCTCTCTCTTGATCAATCACTTTATACTCTTTCGAGCTTCATGGACATCTCACATACTATCCAACACAAGAACTATGATGCAAAAACACAAATTTTCATAACTTTTCTTTGTGCAGCAATTTACCACATTTGGATGGAGAGAAATCGATGATTGTTCAAAGAGGAAGCCTACACTGAGGAATACATTTTCAACAACATTAGTAGCGATGTCACATCAAAGATCATCATGGATCAAAAATTTGCTCCCTCCAATCTCAACAGATGGACTCTGTTCGATTGGGTGATTCATGAGTTTGCCTGATTCAATGCTGAATTTTTTCAATTTTTAGTTTTCATTTTGTTTATGAACTTGTTCGTACTTTGATTGTACCTTGATGTACTTTTCTTTTCATTTAATATACTATCACTGAATTAACAAAAAAAAAAAAGAAAGATTAGTTCTATTATTCCAACAATTACATATCAAACAATTTTTTGTTGAAAGAGAGGAACATTGCTTGCAAAAATTCTTTTCCTTCGTTAACAATTGAAAAAAAATCTTTTTTCAAAGTATTTCTTGAAATTCTTACAAAAGCAGGCTGTAAAGCCTTTTTTACATAAGATTGAAAAGCATGATCTTCACCAAAATTAAATGGTTTTCATATATAAGAACAAATTTTGCTAATTCTCCCCTATTTACTTCATGTGAATAACGAAAAATAGTCATACAATTGGATGAAGAACCATCTAATTGAGTTTGAATTCTATCATTAAATAAATCGGGATGAATACACTCCAAATGCCTTTTTAAAAAACCTGTTCCAAAAAAAATTAAAAGAAAATACTTTTTTGCAAATATTACAAGTAGGAATTTGTTTTTCCTTATCTTGAGTACAATATTTCCAAACATATGAACTTGTACCTTTACCTCCTTTAGGATTAGTGTTGGGGATAGTAGGCGAATTAAAGTCAATAAATGATTGTGATATTGATTGTGATTGTACAATATTTATATTTTCCAATTCAATATGTGGAGTGCTACTTTGAGAATAAGGTTCCATAATCAAAATAAATCTTACAATAAAACTACTATTATAATAAAAAGAATACCTCAATAAAGTTCAATTGAAGAAAAGTGAAACTCCTCTTCTTGAAAATAAATTGACCACTTTAAAGTTGAATCAAACTTGAAGCTTTGAACAATTGAGAATTGAGATTCGAGAATATTGAAATTAACTTTGAACAATTGGAATTTGAATGTTGTAAAATACTTAACATTTAAAGATATATAAAAAATTAAGAGAAAGAAGGTTGATTTGGTGTGAGAAGAATGAAAAATAGTTAGGGTATTTATAGAAATTTTTAAAGGACTTAAATGCAAATAAAAAAATTTAAAGGATTCAATCTTTTGAAAAAAATGCCAAGTAGCCATTGGCAACATATCCATTTCCAACGGTTACTTTGCATCAAAATTGCTAGTCTGCAGAAGATTGCAACATGTTTGTTGCTTTTTTTCTTTCTCTTTTTTGGTTGGTCAACATAATTTGGTTGAGGAAAAGTGCTCTGTCAGAGCACTTTTCTTCAACTACACATATATGTATGCATACATATATATATATGTATGTATTTCTCTTTTAGTCTAGCTAAGCTCCTACGAAGTGAAGAAAAGTGTAGACTTGGTCACTTTTTTTCAATTATGATTTTATATACATATTTTTTCCGAATTAAAGTTGCATGTTGTAATTTATAATATCATATAAAAGATTTGATAACAAGTTATTTCATATCAACTTAAAAAATAATTTTTTTTATTTGTTATTATTATATTTTTTTTAAAAAATTAGGTACTACGACTTGTTAATTTGTTTAAAAAAAAATTATTAGTCATAATGCATAATATTCAATTTATGTAATAAATGGGCTCCAATTGTGCTTATATTGTGATGGGTCTGAGTTGGGATTTATTTGGACCTGAATTGTGCCTGAGCTGGGCTCAAGCTGGGCCTGTGTTGGGCTCGAGCTGGGCTAGGTTTAGGCACAAATGGGTTGGGTCAAAAAATATATGACCCAACTCGGCCCACCTATATGTGGTGGGCTTGAAGGATGTGAATTTTTAGGCATACATTTAATTTCAGTTTACATGCGGAATCTATAAACAATAAACATCAGCCATATAATCTACACCAGGAACACATGTAATCATGCATAAACATCCCACCGAAATCAATAACAAGTGCTAATAAGTAAAGAGTGTGATTAATACCTTTTGTGTTGGCTTGTATACACAACACACACACGAGTTATGTCTGGAATATGGCTGAAAAATTCCTCCAAGTCAGGAGAAGTCCTCCAAGGCATGAGCAGTCCGAATTTTCTCCCTTATTCCAACTCCTTTGTGAATGGCAATGAAAAATTGGGGAATTTTTCGTCTCTGCCTTTCTTACTAACTATGGTCGTGCATTATATATGTGTGTATATAGAGCATGGCGTGTATAATGGTGTAGGCAGCCCATCTATTTATAGATGCTAGTTAGGTGATAAGGGTAGAGTGTCCTAGTTAGACTAGATAACTACCTCTTGATTTTCTTATCAATTATCTTGGAGATAATTCACATTATCTCTTAATTAATAAAATCAAGATAATTATCTCTTCCAACAAACTCTATCCATACACCTACACAAGCCTTTCACACGCAGGAGTGTGCCTGGCACACGCCATCTAGACATGCTAAGCAAGGACAAACATTCTTGTCCTAAAGAATATCTTTGGTCCTAATGTCCTAGTTTTTCCAAATTGAGCTGTATGTTCCCAAATAGGAAACCATACTCAATTTTCACATACGTGCCAAAATAAGAAAGTTGCAGTTCGCTATAAAAGGAAAGTGGCTAGGAGAGGGACTCGAAGACATTGTTGTTGTGGCTTCAAAATGACCAAAATACCCTTGCTAGACACTAGCAGTATTTGGATCATTTTAACCTTTAACTCATTCCATTAAAGAGTTAGGGTTGCACTGTGAGACCCCAAGTTTGACCTTACGTGCAAATACGTGCTTATTTGACTTTTATGTGAAAATAACGTGTTTATTTAACTTCTATGTAAAAAATTTATATGTATATTTAATTTAATATCTAATATTATCAAAAATACGATTCATATATCTTTACTATTTCAAAAATACATTTGAAAACCGATTTGAGAGCTAACTTTGACTTTTCACCTTCTTTGACCGTTTTCGGGTTTTAATTGCTTAAACTAGCATAACTTTGGTCTAAACTTACCTGTCAACATTTTAAATATTTGGCGAAGCGTTTTGGTGGAGTTTAGAAGCGATTTGGAGCGAAAACGAGCAAAATTGACTATTTTAAGTGACTTTGACCAAAAGTTGACTTTTGAATATTATTTAAATGCCAAAATTAGCTCAAAAATCACAAAAATCAGCTTATTCTCATTCCTTTCAGCCGTGAGCAGCCATAACCTTTGGAATAGTAGATTTTTTTTTTTTATTTTGCTTATATCTTGAGCTAGAGGCTGAACCGAGACGCAAGACCAACTTTTTTGAGTTCGTGGCGACTTCTAGCATCTTTCTACCGGTTCTTTTTTTGTTTATTTTGCGATAAATTGGTGAGGGAATTTTTTATCAAATCATTTAAAGTTCATTTTTATGTTATATAATGCTAGAATTAAGTTTCTATCTTACTAATTAGGGCCTAGAGAGTATATTTATCCATTAGTTTTTAGTTAATAGCTAACTTTAACGAATTTGATTTTAAATGAATAGTTAAATGCCTAAACGAATTAATTTGTGTAATACCTTAGCTTAAATAAGGTGTTCATAAACATTTCTAAGTTGTCCTAGCATCACGTGGTGGCTTAAAATCGCAATTATGGGGGATTTTGTAATTTGCGCGGTTGCTGGAATTTTCGTTAATTAAGGGGTTTTAGAGCTTTTTGAGTAGTTTCAATGATTTTAAGTGTTATCTAAGTATAGTAGATGTTAGATAATGCTTAGGATAATTAGAAGGAGCAAGTTTTTAATGGTGAACGTTTTAAGCTAGGTTTGTTAAGAAATTTAGTAACTTTTGTCTATTCTGGGAATTTTACACTTCTAAGTGTGCTAATGCCTCTATTAGTTGCCATAACCTCCTAGAATGTTAATTGTATCATGAAAATGTATATAACCTAGTTAGAATTAGAAAGTAGCTTGAAAATCAAAAGGGAACTTTGGAATGAAGGTTATAGTTTGACTTGTTTAAATAGCTAAATAGTCGTAGATGTGTTAGGAAGCCTCTAAAATATAATTATGGTGTAGTTTTGCTAATCGGGTTAGGTAGCTATAGTTCAAGTCACCTAAAGGGCTTTTCGGTGTTTTTGAGTTAACATGGCTAAAAATGTGATTTCATGGCATTTAGTTGCATCATAAGGTGGCTATAAATGATTAGTAAGGCTAGATTTGGAATTTGTTATCTTAGGTGAAGTTTAGAACCTAAATTGTAAGCATACGATAGTATTTTGTTGAATTTTTGTAATTTGTTGAGAAGTGTGTTTTGACGCTTCTAATAGGTGTTATAAATGCTAGATAGCTTAAATGTATACTCAAACCCATTAAAAGTTGGCTAGAATTTGGTTAGAATGACTAGAACATAAAGGGGGACATTTTGGGCAATTGGTTTGTTCTAGTATTTTAGGTGCTTGTAAAGCTTCTTTGTGGTTGATTAATGACTGTTGAATGCCTTGGAATATTTATAATTACTTGATTCTTGAACATGTATGTGAATAATGTGGTTGAGTTATTTTTAAGTTGCATTGTATTGTTGTGTTTAGGTAGTAGTCTTGAATGGTATGTGGAAGGTGTTGATGCTTTGGAATTGAATTAGAGGGGTTCTTGGCTAGACTTTTACAGGTTTAGTTTATTAAAGGTGAGGGAGTCTTCATCTCTTTTGTATATCTTAGCTTATTTTATTGCTTCTAGATTGTATGATTTAGTTAAATTGATAAAGTTTATATGTCCTATTACTTGTTATCTTGTGATTTCTCGTATTTATTTGTGATTATTCTGTGATATCTCGTGGATTCTTGAGATCGTGTTTCAGGTTGCGCAACCTTCTCGAACATGGTAGTGTTGAGAAACTCCGGACAGCATCAGGCTGTCGGTCTAGCTCGACTACCATGTTGCCTATTCCCTTTCTCGCCGAGTATACTCCACTGCCCCAGAGGCATTGTTCACCTTGTTGGGGCATATGGACCTACCTCAGGAGAAATAGGTCGTAGGATCGGGGTATATCCAGAGTACCCCATTTAGAGGAATAAGGGGACGGCATTTGCTTGAAGATCATGGTACGTGGTTCGAGATTGAAGACAAGAAGATGAACCGTATCCTTTTAGAATGTGTTTAAATAATTGTTCAATTAGCTTGTTTTATTGTATTACTTATGTATTGTCTTTGTTGTATTACACGAAAACCATTTGCGAAAACACCCATGGTTTACTATATCTCCTCCCTCACTGAGTGACTTTGGTTACTCATTCCTCGTTTTAACATGTTACAGGTGCAGTTAGAACAACTACCTTAAGTGCTGTGTTGCTGGTTGCTTATCTTGCTGAGGTTGGATGCCCTTGAAGATGTGCAATTTGACACATAAACGGAATGCAAGACTCTAGAATCACAACAAGCTATTTAATACATCTCTAGTCACGTCATGACTTCACTTGGAACCATCAGTCTATACTTAAACTACAATTAACACAAAAGCTCCAATTGCCCCTTAGTATGTTTAAACTACAAGTACCCTAACCGAGCATCGTTTAAGTGTCATAAAAGCACATTAAGCTCTGTCCTACTTATTTAAGTCTCATTAGCACCCTAAACCTCACCCTGATACCTTACTTTAATTGATTTCTATTTTAGACGCAATTAAGACATTAATTTTCAACTATCTCGGAATTTAATAATTTTTATCGTGCAACCGTTTTAGCATCCCTAGGATCCATATCAAGTGTCAAAATTAGTATCGGGTCACGTTTTAATGGTCCTGAGTGAATAATGCTAATACACAAAATCAGTCAATCAATACACAAAATCAGTCAGACAATACGCAAAATCAGCCGGTTGATACACAAAATCAGCCGATGGATACACAAAATCTATCAGACGATACCCACTTAACAACCCAAAGTTCACCTTTAGACTTTCTTCTTGCACCACATGAGTATACACACAACCCTCACTATATCATAATTCTAATACTTCACTTAGCATGCTTATACATCATTTAATTAAGCTTATATACAGGAATAATCAAAAGCCCTAAAAAAATTACTATTCATCATCTTCAACATATCAACTACACATAAATCTTTAACTACACATGTAATATAAGCTCAAAAGTTTGTTCTACACCATCACTAATTAGCATTTGAGATATTAGAAGTATTATATCATCAAATCTCAATAACTACAAAAATTCTCTACAACTAGAAATCAAGAGAAATGCACAATAAAAGCTTCCCTTGTGATGCCCAAGCCCGACCATGCTTTTAATTTTATTCATTTACATTTATACATGACATTCATTTGCATTATTCTTGAGACACGTGCCTTAAACCCTATTTTCTTTTATTTAATGTAGAATTATATAGGTTGCCTAGGACACTTATTCTGTTATTTTAATTATTTAAAGATTGTTTTACATGTTTCAAAATTAAATTCTTTTACTATTCGAACCAGAAGCCTGGATCCGAAACTGGATAAGCCATTAGACTATTTTTTTAAAAATATCTATGTTTGTTTAAATTGCATATAAATGATTTACATAAAATAACTATTTAAATTATTTTTATTGTTGTATTTAATTTATCTACATTTAAGTGACTTATTTTATCATTCGAGTCGTTATTGTATATTAGTAGCCGCTTAGCGCATTCATTTCGCCATCTAACAATTTAGTTGGCTAACACATGGCATTACTTCAACCACACCTTTTTGATTTTTATGAGCTTTGACTTGTTAGCCACAAAACTAAGTTATAAAAAATAATAATATAATAATAACAATAATAAAAAATAACAAAAAATAACAAGACATAAACACATATACTACACGGCTACACACACACCACCACACAAAATGAAAGTTAAAACCTTTCTTTCTTACAACTCCACCATCAGGCAATGAAAGAAGAAGAAAAAAAAAACAATAAAGCTCTCTCTGCGCCTCGCCATCGTGACCAAAGAAGAAAAGGAATCAGATCAGAAGCAGGAAGCTATTTCATATGAGAGATTTATTCTTTTGCATGTTGTTGGTTTAGTTTACTTATATTGCATGTGTGTAATTGTGATTTAGTATGAGGTTGAACGGTAAAATGCATTAGAAGTGATCATTGTGCAAACTTGGATTTGATTGTGTAGTGCATGTTAACATGTAGTCAACTATGGTTTTGGGACTGAAGCTATGTTCAAGAAAAGTAAGCTAAGTGTTGATTCAGGCTCTAAATGAAGATTGAAGTTACATATGTCCTAAGATAAGTGTTAAAAAAAATTAATTATGCCTTTAAGTTACTTCCTTGTTATGTTTAATAGATTAGAGTAATTAAATGTTAAATTGTGTTGATAAAGTTTGGATGGTATGTATATGGTCTATAGATGATACTAAGTGTTTCCTTGAAGGAGATAATGCTAGGGAGTGATGATAAGAAGCAACAACACACATAAAAGCCAAAAATAGAAAACTGGTCAGATTTCTGCACTCACGTTTTTGGGCTGTTTTGACATAGTAAAAAGACTTGGAAAATTATATTAAAAAAAATTGTGTTGGATAGCTTGGTCAGTTAGGAGCAAACTCTATTTTAGATGGAAAGTCAGATTCTTTCGTTTAAGCCAAAAATAGAAAACTGGTCAGATTTATGTTGTATATGAGTATATATGATGATTCATGTGTAGTAGAGCCTTAAAAAAATATTTGTGTTTATAATGAAATAATTGCAAAAGCATGATTTATGTAAAATCTGGAAAGTTAGACAGATTTTCACGTCTGAGTTGCAGAACCAATTTCACCTAGCAAACGTTGATGAAATGAGTTAAATTTTGGATATGTTGTAGTAGACTTCTAGTAGAACAAATAGAATTAGTTAATTGCTAATTATATATTTCTAATCGGAGTGACTTTATGTTAAGTAAGATCCTTATTATGATTATGCTAGCTTACTTGCATAGTATTATGTTAGTTTTAATGGCTAAATGTTGCACTTGTATGAATAAGCTAGGGATTACTCATTGAGCTAGGTCGAGGAGGTTTGGCTTTTCAAATGTGAGGGAGTCTCCATCTCTTCTGTGCATCTTAACTTAATTTATTGTTTCTAGATTGTATTCATTAGTAATTGATAAAGTTTATATGCGTTATTTACTTGCTATCTTGTGTCTTTTTGTGTTATCTGTGATTAACTGCGAGGACGGCCTACTTTGTCGTTCCTCTTATGTGATATTTGATATACTTGACTCTCGTGATCTTGACCTGGGATTGCGCAACCTTTTCGGTCATGGTAGCGTCAAGAAACACGGGTGGCATCGGACTTGCCGTGGTCCCTCGACTACTATAGTGCATATTCCCTTTCTCTCGCTGAGTATACTCCACTACCCCAGAGGCGTGGTTCACCTGCTGGGCATATGGACCTACCTCAGAAGAAAGGGTTGTAGGATCAGGGTACATCCGGAGTACCCCATTATGGAGAAATAAAGGTTTTGCCGGTACTTGCTTGAAGATCTTGGCTCGTGGCTTGTGATTGAAGACAAACGTAGAACCGTATCCTTTTTATAAGTGGTTAAATACTTGTCTAATTAACTTGTTTATTTGTGTTATTAATGTTATTATATTGTTGCATCTCACAAAAACACACCTTAGTTTACTGTATCACCTCCCTCGCTGGGCAACATTGTTGCTCACTCCTCATTTAATATGTTCCAGGAGAAGCTGAGGTTGGGCCCCAGCTAGTTGTTGAAGAAGAAGAAATACCGCTTGAGTATGTGCTTGATTGCTTGCTTGTGAGGTTGACTTGTTTAGATGTGCACATGAAGAATATGTTGCTTTTGTATAAGTTTTATTTTGAGACCTTGCGCGGTCTTGGATGTATTTATGTGGTGTGGAAGATTATGATACTAATTCAAGCCTTGTATAGCTTGGTAGTTGTAGATGTGATGTAATAACTTATAGTTTACTATGTTGCTTAAGTACTTTGCATGATTGTGTGTCTAATGAATGGAGAATGCATGGTTGTTAACTCAAATCTATAAGAATGTTAATTAAATACAATTGTTAGAGTGGTATGATAAGTGGCTTATAACTTAGGGTTTTGCTAGTTAAAGTCAATGCATGCTTGTGTGCGATATTATGTTGTTGACAAGTCTCGGATGACCTTGTAGTTGAAGTGTTGAATGAATGATGTATAGTATGTGATTGTGAAAAATTCACGTTTGGGGTCGAGGTAAGGGTTGAATGGTTTGTTAGTGGCTTAGTCTTCTGTTTATAGGTAACCAGTTAGTCCTAGGAATAGGAAAAATTTTGTTTGTTTTTTCTCGTTTTTCGTGACCCCGGATTGGATCGAGGCTCCGGTCTCGTGAGGATCGGGGCGTTACATCCCTCACCTTGGTTATGCTAGGAAATTGAAGAATTGAACCAAAAACACCTTAGACCTATCTAAAATGGCTTTTTTTCTGGTTGCCAATTCTTTTTGCTTCTTTTGATATGTTTTGGCTTTGTGTAATAGTTTATTATATAAGTCTAATTAAGTATAGAAAGTAGACAACTAAGTTTGACTAATGGATTGGCCAAATAAAATGCTATGCTGCTACCTGATTTCTTTTGTTATGCTTTAGCTTTAGTTTACTAACTAATATAAGTATAAATATATATATATATATGTTAAGTAAATAAATAGCCTACTAATGGTTTAGGCTTTAATTAAATATAATTGGGCTATAAAAATTAAGTAGAAACTAATAGGAATACTAAAGGTCCAAAATAATAAATTATCACAATCACTCGGGGTCACTAAAAATATTTATTTTCCTCACGCTTGGGACATAAAATGCATATTCCAACAATGAACGAATATATTAAATACAGTAATGTTCAGGAAAAAAATATCAAATTCAAAAAATAAAGCAGTTTAAAATTTTACCCGGGCTCAGGTTAAACTTAAAAATTAAAACATATAAAAATAAATAAGATCATATAAAGAGAAATTAAATCAAATATGAACATAGAATAATTAAATATAATAAATTAAAAGTATCTTTGGGCTCGAAAAAACTAAGTCAGTTAATTATAAATAAGTAATAAATATAAGATAATCATTTCTGGTAATTAGATGGAATTCACATAAATACATTTATTACTAAAAATATTAAAATAGCCCGTTCAGGTCCAGGTCCGGGCTTCCCATTTGAACAGTTGGATAAATTAATTTAAAGATATGTAAAATAATTTTAAATAATTAAAATAATAGAATAAGTGTCTCGAACAAATCATTTAAATATAAATTAATTAAATACAGATAATGAAAATAATAAATTAATGGCGTTATGTAAATCAATTAAATATAATTTAAATAAATAAAAATAATTATAATAATAAAAATAATTATTCTTGGGTTCGAGACTTCACATTCAAATAGTGAAATTAAATCATTTTAAGTTATTAGTAAAATAAATTCTAATAAATAAAATAATTATTTCAGGAAAGCCAATTGAATATAATTTAAGTGAGTGCAACAGTTATCGTGACATATTTTTCAAGAATTGTACAATTTAATAAAATGAATATATGCAAATTAATAAAATGTCTATATGATAGGTCTTGGTTGTCACACCTCCAATGACCAAGGTAAGTCACTATACCAAATATGAGACCTCTCATTATAACCTTACCATAGTAAAGTGAGCTATTCGGTTATGAACATATAGTTTTGACACAAACCTCACAGCATAGACATTTCTGTGCGGATCACCATGTACCTATGTCATTCACTCATATCATGGAGCTTTTTGCATACAAATATATATAAAATAAAGTGAGAATATAAGTTGCTCATAACGATGCACTAATTATATATAATTGTATATATTCACTGTACTGAGATGTCTTACGACATAGTGGTATTTATGGCATAAATCCCAACAGGGGTGGACCGAGTCGAACTTACTTTTAATCGAACTGAACTGATCCAAATTTTCGTGTGTTAGGCTAAGCTGGGCTTGTGTCGGCCCGGCCCAAATGTTACCTCTAATTTCGCCTACCTCCAAGACTGGTACGTATACCATGAAATCTGGTTACGCTTTAGCGTAGGCGACACTCAATTCCTCTCAACAATCTAGTACTTCATCATACTAGTTCCCTCTGCATCTATGGCGAGACATTTGGTCTGCCCAGGTTTTACCTCACGTCTATTCCTGGGCTCGCAAGCTCGGGTTTTCGTCTTTATTGCAATTACAGCTGAATAATTAAAACATTTCTCGGTTTGATACTTGGTTCTCACAATTGATTGAGCTTTGCGTTCAAGCAGGTTATTTGAGAACGGATGTTGTAAATCTATTCTCCCTCATTTGTTGGTCTCTCTAGCGCAATCAAAATCGTTACACGTTCAAGGGCAAACTACTAGAGATTGATAAACTCTTAGGGGAAGTGTTTTATCATCTCTCGAAAATCCAATCTTTAAGCCTTGTTGCGACCACCCCTGCACTGCCACTAGCCAGTACACAATTGTACCTCGTATCAGCTGAATGGCGCCCGTCCCCTCCTAGTATGTTTACATTCAATTGTGATGCCTCATTTCTCTCACAAGACCACCCTGCTGGTATTGTCTGCATCTGCAGAGATGTTTGTGGTAATTTTTGTCATGGTCGGGCAACAACTACTTGGTGTGACTCGGCGGCCAAAGCTGGGGCACGGCATGTTCAATGCTTGCCATTTCTCAGCCTTTTCTCAAGCTATTATCAAGTCGGATGCGAAATCCGTTGTCGAGGCCTTCATGGGTCCCTCTACTTGTAACTAGAGGCACTTGTCCATTGTCTACAGTTCTCTCTCCCTCCTATCCTCCATAAGTAGCTACTCCTTCTGATAAATTCCTAGATTAGCCAATCAAGTAGTAGATTGGATTACTCGGGCAGTTCGGATAAGCTCTCTTTCTATAGATTGATTTCATAATCCTCCCCTGGAGTTATCCCTTTTTGTACGTAATGACGCCAACCCATTGAGGATTGGTTAACATGCCTCGTGATGTATTTGACAATCCGACAAAAAAATGATGATATAGAGAAGGGATTAAATTGAAATATTTTTTAAGATTGGAGATTAAATTAAATTTTTATGAGAGTAATAAAGACAAATTTAAACACTATTATATATTCAATTTTACCCCTACTGATTAACCATTAAATTTAACTTTTTTTTAAAAGAAGGAATTAATTTGGCTAACTTTTCCAAATATTAAAGACTAAATTAAAAGAAAAAAGAAAACAATAGTAATCATTTACATAATTAACCATTTTTCATCTATCTAACTAGCCCTCGTATGTCTGACCTAAAAACGGAAGTAGACATCTGCTATCAAACAAGTACCAAATAACGTCTGCTAACTAGCAACTTATCATTTAGTTACTTTTCTAATACTCTGGGAAACATCTACGCAACAGGATATCAAAACTTAGTACACTATGCTTATCGACAAATGACTTCACCATGAATTTTGCAATCACCTCCTTGCACCAATGGGTCATTGACAATATGTGACCAAAATCCAAGAGTTCTACAACTAACTCTATAATCACAGTATCAAATAAGTCAAGAGTTTAATTTCATTATACTTCTGAGAAGGTTCAAACACGCATTTACTAATTTTGGCCCACTCCTTTGCCATAACAGAAATATTACTTTCTAGACGAACTTCTCTCTTTATTGTTCCAATTTTATTAGATGTTACTAATAGGGACCGATAATGTTATTGAATCTTTTACTGAGACATTTATTAAGAAATAACATGTACAACTCACAACCACTAAATTTGCTCACAATCTTTTATGAGGTATCCTCACCCATTTATTAAAGCAATCCCCTTGATATAGGTCTCCAACCAAATTTTTTGGAGGAATTTGATCTTTATGGACACATAAATCGCCTGGTGCCCAATATTAGCAGATGAATAATTTAAATACACCTGCACTTCATCATTCGCCTATCCTTTAGCCACTATTCAAACGTTGGCTTCATCTTACATGACAGGAAGCAAAAAGGCAATTATAAACATGCAGAGCTTTTGGTACCCCATCCTAATTTACTAATCAATTAGCCAAGAATCCCGCGTTAGCAGAATACGTTTGTTCATAACGTCCTAACATTACGACCAAAATACAATGTTGTGATATAAATAGTTCACAAAGTTGAATCCTTCTCATAGCAGAAATCCTTACTCCCCCAGTTAGTAGACCCTGACGAGGATTAACCAAGATGAAATCTGCTGGCGGAACGTAATCATTCAACCGACGACAGCAGACTATAAAGATCATTGATGGGAAAATAAAGTTAAGATTCTAATACACTGCAAGCAAAAGGTTGAAATATAAACAAACTTAGATATAAGAGAACAAAGACTAGCAAATGCCTATAGGCTATAGCACAAAGAATGACATCCTATTATGAGTCCAGTTTCAAGAAGAATCAAGCAAATCTGGAAATGAAAATACATGCATTTACGGGTTCATTGAACCATCCACCCAGAGCAGGGGTGAAAGTGGGTAAGAGAGGTAGAGCACCATTTCCGACAAAACGTATACTAGTCATGTTCTCATGTTTCATCACAAGATACAAATCAGCATTCCTGTGTGATTTAACGATAAATCATTAAATAATTAAGAATGTAAATTGTCGTTATTTTTGTTATATCGCCAAAAAAAAATTGATTTCTGATTGAATTTGGTACTGCACAATGATGATCTTCGGCTAGACTCTGGAGCATATTATGAATTGTGTGGCTAGCTGCACTTGTGAATTACTTGATGCTGATGCACGACAATTAACAGACAGCTGAAGTCACTGATGGCACATCACGATCATGAAAATCCCGTTACTTTGACAATGATGCAACTTCAATTGCACTGCCTAGAGGCCACGCTGCCTCAACTAGGGAATTTTGGTACTTGACTTTCTTTACCAATGTAATATATTGCTGGGGATCAAGGCCTGTTCGAAAAAATAAGGCAATCAATAATATCAAGTAACAGCTTTCTGACTGAAAGGATGCATTATGCTACTAGGCAATTAATTTTAGCATCACTTACCAAACCCATTAACAAGTAGTGTGAACTGGTAGACAAGATCCATACACAGGTATGGTAAGTTATCTGGCTCCACACCACGAAATTTAGATTTGGCATCCTCAAGTCCAGTACCACACGCCTTCCTAGCAGCAGTCTCAAAATCAACTGGACGAACTTCTGCAACAGGTAGATTCGGATCGACAAAACCAGCCTGTATGGGAATAAAACAGCATCATGTCACAAAGGAAGAGTTCTCACCATCTACATATGTTACAATACGACATATATTCAGTAACTCCAGATACTGAGAAATTGTATCCTCTCTTTGCCCTTAGAATGAAAGGATCCAAGTATGGAGAACTCTGAATAAATGTTCTATAACTATCTACACGCGAAGAGACATGATACCTCAGCAGCTCTGTCAAAGAAGAATGAAGCAACAAAAAGATTCTTCTGGCCATCCCCTCTACCACCATTCCAGACACCACCGAATGTGCATTTCATATGGGTACATGTTGATGCATTAACTTTGAGAGCCTCAACAACTACTTCCCTACATTGCTCCACTCCTGAACCAGATGCTAAAGCTGACGCTTTATAATTTCCTCCTCCGTATTTATAGGACCCTAGTGAAAAGAGAAAGAATAGGTCAGAACCTCAATAAGTCATCCAGACACAAAGGCAAGTACTCTTACACTCATCACTTCTTCAGTAGTAGAAATCCACAAAATCTTAAAAATTCCAAATACCTTATTCCTACAGAACTCTAGCTTTGGCAATGCTTTGGTACAGACACAACTGTAACATATGAAAATTAAGGGTGACCAGAGCTCCTGAAGTATCTTATGAATTTTCCTACGGCTTAGTTTTTGTTAATATTTTAAGTTATAGGGTAAATACAATTGGATATTATGAATTCTAACTTCAAAAATGGCTCATTGATTATGCCAACCTCTCTATTGAAGACCAACCAGTTCGGGGGTTCATGTCCTAGTCATGGAATAGGGCACAGTTTTACTCTCTCCCTGCGTATACCCTACCACCTGGGCAGAAACTTATTGGATGCGCAAACATGTAACTTTATGTAACAGTAGAAGGATCACCACAATCATGAATCATCTAATTAGGTTGGACCTGCATTAAAAGGGAAATTTTCCAACACTTCTATGCCAGAACAAAATGTGTGAATGTGCATAAGCAGCTAGAGTGAAGGAGGGAGAGAGGGAGGGGGGTGGGGGAGAGAGAGAGAGGTGAGGGGAAGTAGGAAAGAGGGAGGAAGAACTGGGTGCATGAGTTTATGCCGGTTCGGTTTCAGCCAGAAGAGGCACTATAACTAGCCCACACTCCCCGTATGCAAATTTCTATAATTTATACAGAGTTATTTCGACTTCACTATGCAGGAAAAGATCGGACCAACTAGTCTCAGTCATCTGTTAGCTTAGATCAGTGGTTATAAAGCACCTAGAGCCTTCGGAAAAATTCCCCTTTTCAAATTCTCTCCAATTTAAGTGTATGAATGTATGTATGTATACATATATACATATATATACATATATATATATATGTATACACAGCACTCCAAGGCAAGAATGAGGCAAAACAAAACTCTGCACGAGGTTCTAGGCAAAGCTCGAATTCCAAGGAGAGAGAGGGACATGCAGCCGAGATAGAAAGAGAGCTAGGGTTTGTTTTTTGTTTGTTATGTTGTGGGAAAATGTCACATTTAGTCCTTATTGTGTCAAAAAAGTCTCAATTTGGTCCCTGTTGTTTAAATTTTTTTAATTTCGTCCCTATTATTTCACCAAAACTTTCAAATTTCGTCCCCATTGTTTCACCAAAAGTATCAATTTCGTATATATTTAAGAAACACCAAAAGTTTTAATTTCTTATATATATATATATATATTTATATATATTTATAAAACTCCCCATCCAGGGAAATGTAAGAATTTTCTAGATCTATATGATATTCATATATATGCAGCTTGAAGCATGTCTCCTGTAGTTTTATATAATGTTTTTCATTCATGAGTTGCTTCATGGAAAAAGAAAAGTAACACAAACACTATTTTGCCCCACGAAAGGATGAAATTCACACTGCTTTCATCAAATGTCAGACATTAAAGCAACAGTTGGACATACCATGATAGCCTCCCAAGATGCATGGACTACCGGATCCTTCCGTAACTTTCAAAATCTCAGCTCGAGCTGCCAGTAACCCATAATGCAAATAACTGTAGATGAAAGAAATTCAGATTAACGGGCAAAAGATAAAATTATTAGTATATGTAAATAAAGACGAGTATTTATGATGACAAGTTCTGACCAAAAAGAGAGAAAATTATATGAAAAGCAAATGTGAAGCTCAATCAATTCAAACACAGGCAGCAGGTCAAAGCACCTAAGAGGTCCTATGAACATATGCCTTTTTAACACCTTAAAAAGATAAATATTCTTAACCCTTAGAGGTAACTCAACTGATAAAGATCCTGGGGGTACCCAGAGGTCGCCAGTTTGAGTTCCCTCAAGGCTATTAAAGGTTTACTCGACCGTTAACTCAGGGCCCTGTGGCATTAGGCGAGTAAAGCTCGGATACACACGGATTTCAAAAAATAAAAATAATAAAAAAAAATTTATTCTTATAGAGTATGTAAAAACCTGTGAACATAAAGATAATATTTTGTCCCCTTCAGATACATTTCCTGCACATAGGTATCCTCTCCATCTTTTACTTTAGGAGCCTTGGCAGCATCTGACTCTGAGATGGCATATGCCATCTGTACAGATCCACCTCCAAGATCGACAACTCCAACAGTATTAGAATATTTCTTGCCCAAATTCCCTAACAGATAATTAATGGTTACCTGCACAAGCAAATATATAATTCTGAATAAATATTCTTGTAAATTACGATTACACTAAGATGCTCATATGAAGTGAGGCTTCGAGTTACACCTGCAAAAGTGTCACTCGCAAACCACATTTAGCCAGTGCCTTATCAATCCCCTAAAAGGCCAAGAGGAAAAGGGAAGACAAATTGGAGAGCAAATTTCTATAGGTGAAG
This sequence comes from Ehretia macrophylla, assembly GCA_037974665.1. Lineage (NCBI taxonomy): Eukaryota > Viridiplantae > Streptophyta > Magnoliopsida > Boraginales > Ehretiaceae > Ehretia > Ehretia macrophylla. The sequence goes on from CM075764.1 coordinate 85,155,756, forward strand.
ACTATTTATTTTGGGTATTTGCAGAGATAGATTTAATTTTCGTAATAAAATTATCGAAGAACAACACTTTCAAGATGCTGAGTAATATTATTGCATCACTCAGACAAGTATGCGGGTCCCTCTCCCTCTATCTTCTCCTCATGCTTCATACTGTAGTGCTTCTGTTTATGACAAGTCATTTTTTTCTTCTTCTTAGGCGAGGCAAAGCATGCTTCTCTTTTTTCCTAGGTTACATTGCCTCCACTACTAGCCCCTTCATAATCGTCTTATTCTTGTTCTACCATTATGACTACCGCTACAGAATTGTCATTGTAGTTTATCAGACAACTCCCTGCTGACTCAAAAATTCCTACTTCCACAAGCCCAACTTCCAGACCACCAAACCAACTTTCCACAAACATCATCTAGGTTGTCCAAAAACTTAACATTTCAACTTCCACAAGCCCAATCATTGGATTCCTTATTTCACTCTAGCATAATGACAGATAATAAAGTACACCTTGGCAAAGCTTGCCTGACAGGAAGAAGCTCCTCCTCTTCCTTAGCAGCTATGGATTCTCCGGACTCATGACTCCTACAAGATAGGTTGCCTTTTTTGTTTTGTGGAAATCCCTAGCAGATGGAAATCTATAAGATCCATACTCAATCCTAACAATCTCAGAACTAAACCAGCATTTCTATGGTTCTCAAAATCTTATAAAAATATCTAATTTTCCCCTCATTTTGATGATTAGGTCCTTAGTTTTATTAATGACAATTTCCTGAAACGTTGCTTCTTCTTCTTTTCCTTGTCATAAATGTGGTTCTGCGTGTTCATGATCTATACTTCCAGCCCAACTTGTAGAGTGCAGGCCAAATTTTTATTTTCTACTTGTGAGCAATAAAAACAAAATTTTAACAGGTTATTCCTTCAATACACACATGTAAATATCTTCTACAGGACAATCCTTTGAGTCACATTCTAATCTTCAGCTTCTAATGCTTTTGAGCTTCAAATATGCATTGACTCGAGCAACAAACTTTTAAGCAGGCAGAATTCCTTCTGATTTATATGTAATCCCCAAAATGGGTAAAATTGTGATTGCTCCCTGCCATGAACCCAAACTAAACTTTGTATGCACTCCAATCTTTCTAGAGAAACATATATCCTTAAATTGATGGCTAAGATTATAAGTATCCTAGTACCAAGAGGACCGTTCTGTGTGGCTTTAATTCTCTAGATTGAAATATCAAAATGTCATTACGCTGTTTTCTTGTTGATTTGCATGATCATAAGCACTTGTTTTATTTCCAGTCCTTGCAGGCTGCAATCTATTGTGGAACACGCAAATCAATGTAAATGCAATCCCAAAACTCGTCAGATGGAAAAAAAAAAAAATGCACTAGAGACATGATAATCAACATTACATTATATGTTATCTACATCCTCCACTATGACAGTCACTAATGAAACATTATCTAGCTTGTTTCCGATCCCTTAGAATCTCGGACTCCAAATAAGCCAGGCGGTTTATTTATCAATTAATTATTCAACTTAACCTGAATATTCGCATCAAAACGAATGCAACCGAAATAAGATTGATAAGACATACCCACTGATATGCACCTTCCTGATTGCCATCCAAAACAGTGACCCAATCAGCCTTAGACTTGAAGGTGCTCTTAGTCTTCAAGAAATCCCTCACCTTCAGCAAGAAATATTACAAAGCATGAGTATCATCAATAGACTCCAATATTACAAGAAACGGTATCTAATTAAGAAAGTTTACCGCTTGCAAAATCCTATCAGGCGCATCACCTTCCAACTGCCTTAAACCTGCAGTGGCCTGTATAGACATCATTAAACACATTCAGGTACGAATATGCAAGAAACAAAGGTACACTTTGATACAACCAAAAAAATGTATATTGCAGAAGTGTTGAATAAAGTGCGAGACTAACCCCAACTCTAACCGGTGTCTTGCCCTGTAAGCCTCGCGGAACTACACCTTCAGCTTTCTCTAGAAGGGACCCTAGAGAATCTGCAGCAGCAGTAGGGTCACTAGCATATGCACTCAATCCAGGTTTTTTCTACAACCGATAAGATTGATTATTAGGAAAGTGAAAACCTACGAAACAATTATCTAGTCTTATGTTATGCGCAAAACTGAAAACATAACTATCATGTACAAATGTATCTACAACACTATAACGCAACGGTACCCTATTAATCAACAATTAACGAAATGTACAAAATGTTAAGCATCTAAAAAGATTAGCCACAATAAAAAAAATTTAAAAAAAAAGTAACGAGCAGCAAATATAACTACTATAAACTAATATATAAATTAAGGCATTTCTTTCAGAAGAATTTCGTGGTATAAAAGTAACTTTGCAATGGAAATACTAATAATTGACAATAAACGAAAATGTACATAAATGTAAAGCATCAAAACCACAATTAATTACATAAAAAAAAATTCAAAATTCAAAAATAAAGAAGTCAATAAAATTAGACATAAATGTACCTGTATGAAAAGCTCGAGATCTTGACCGATGGGGACGAGATCTAAGTTTTTATCGAAGCAAAAAACGTGAACCCTACTCCCGGAACTGCCGGCGTCAAAGATAACGGCGTATCGATGTCCGGCGTTAGTCTGGAAGTCAGGAGAGAACTTACGGTTAAACGAATCAGGAGACGGAGAATTAGACGGCATTACGAAGAGAAGGAATGTGACGATCAATAATGGCACAGAGATCACGACAAGAACGCCTCTGTAACGCTGCAACTTATCTGAAAACGTGTCACGATTTCTCTTGAAATACGCTTTCTCCATTAAATCTGTTGTCGCTTGCGTCGCTGTTGTTGTCGTGGAGGAAGAGGACGTTGGTAGTAAAGTCGTGGGGTCAGATGCCGCTAACAGTTCTGCGGCAGAGGGAGATCGGTATCGGATCTGACCGTTGCCGCCCGCTGATTGTTTCAGGGGTTGTGAAGAGGTCGTGTTCTCCTGTACCGACTCCAGCTCTTCTGTCTTTTTTTTACCGCTTTCTTATTTTTTTTTCAAATCTTTTTTTTTTCCTGTTAAGAAAAAGATTTGATTTGAAAGAAGCGATGGATGCGGAAATAGTTGGAGTCAATGGAGTTTTGTGTTGCTTTTAAACACGCACACACGCACACACGCACACACGCACATACACACACACACACAACACACACACTCTCTCTCTCTCTCTATGCATCTATGACTGTTAACGGCTTTTTAATTAAAGTGATCCATTTCTTTAAGTTGTCGCAAAGTTGGCGTTTGTTGCCTAAATCTTACTAATACTCAGATCTACTAAACTCGTGACCAAATGAAACGTTCTTGTATGGTATTTTATTTTCATAATTTATTTAGGGCGTGTTTGGTTTATGGATTAATTTTTTATTTTTGAGAATAATATTTTTAGAATTGACATTTTTAAAAATATTATTCTTGAAAATGTGATTAAAACTGTTTAGTACGTCAAAAATATTCTTAAAAATATTTTGTCAAATTCTTATGAATATTTTTTTGTTATATTTGGTTAGACTCAATATTTTTAAGAATTTTGAACAATTTTTTAACAATACTCCTAACTCCAAAAAAAAACTAATAATTTTAATTTATTTTTATTTTTATTTTATTATTTTCTAAACATTTTATTTTATTTACTTTTATTCTTATTAATTTTTCTTATTTTATTTTTTTACTTCATCTTATTTTATTTTATGTTATTTAATTTTTTATTTAAATTTTAACATGTTAGGTTTGCTTAATATTTTATTTTTTTTAAATATTTTTATTTTTTTTTTTTTTTTTTTTTTTTTTTTTTTTATTTTTTATTATATCTTATTTTAATTACTAATTTAATTTTATTATTAATTTTTAATTTTTTATTTATTTTTTTATTTTTTATCTTTTTTTTATTTTATTTCATTTTATTTTTTATTTTATCCTTTTTTTATTTTTATTTTATTTTTATAATTTTATTTGATTTTTTATATTTTTATTTTTATCTTATTTTCATTTTATTTTTTTTTTATTTTTTTTTATCTTATCTTATTTTTATTTTTTTAATTTTTTATTTTTTTAATTTTTTACTTTTTTTAATTCTTATGTTTTACTTTTTAATTTATTTTTTGAATTATGTTATGTTATTTGTTTTAATTTTACATTTTTTTAAAATGGGTATTTCTGTCTTTTATTTTCTCCAAAACATTTTCACTACTTGGGAATATAAAATTCCCACCCCTTACATGGGAATAAAAATTGAGTAAATCATGAGAATATTTCATTCCTAGGAATGTAATATTCCTAGGAATATTTTTTTATTCTGTGAACTAAACATGGGAATAACATATTCCAGACTTCACATTCTTGGGAATCTTATATGATTTCGCGAACCAAACGCCCCCTTAGGTGTTTAATTAGCATTCCAAAAGAAGAGAGGAAAAAAATATTATTTTAACATTTCAACTAAAGATTCATATAAAATGGGATAAATGAGTAATGAAAATAAGATAGTATTTAACGTTTCAAAAAAAATATCTACTAAACCAAATGGGCTATTCAAATAATTACTAATATCATTAAATAGCGATTAGTGTAATAGAATGAAGATATGAATGAATGAATTGATTCCAAACACATCTTTAGTAATCAGCATATTAGAGTGGTATTGGAAAATGACTTTTATAAAATTACAAGATTGACATTTGTTTATTTTATACATGTTATTATCTTAATAATAATAAAAATAATATTAATCATAATATTAACACTGTAACAATGGTAATACTAATAATTAACAATAATCATAGACAATAATAAATAAATAAATATATTAATGTTTGAATAATAATAACTTTATTTCTTTTATACTTTTATGTACCGAAAGGCCATTTTAATTATTTAACAAATAATATTAATATTACAAAAGTATAATTATAATAATATTAATATGAATAAATAAGAATAATGGTAAGAATTGTCATTTTATTAATTATTTACTTGTTATATTTTAAAAGGGTACTTTTATTATTAATAATAACAATAAATAATAAGTAATATTCATAAATAATAATTATAATAATAATAACAACAACAACAAAGATTCCTTTTATTCTTATATACATGTTTATCTTTTGAAAGTGTATTATAGTCATTTAATAAATAATAACAATATTAAAAAAGTAATAAATAATATTCATAAATCATATAAATAGTGTAATATCAATATGAAGGAATAATTATTATTATTATGATCATGATAATAGGGATTGGTTTTTGTTATTATATACATGTTATATTTCGAAACAGAATTTTGATGATTTGGCAATAAGTTCATTCCCAAGAATATAGGAATGGGCTAATCCCATGTATTTTGCTGGAATGGTTTATTCTTAAATTTGCGGGGACTACATTACCTAAGAAATTAGATTTTCAAGTTCATTATTTCATACCAAGCATGGGATTGAAATAAAGCTAGTTGTGAATGTCATTCAATTACAACTCATTCCAGTATACCAATTGTCACCTTAGTGTTTTTTCCTTTTTTTTTCTTTTGGCTTTTTAGGATGGGGAAAGGGAAGGTGGATTTGGTTCAATGGTGGTAAATTGTTCGAATCACTCATCATAATTGTATGAGTAATTCATCACTATTAAAAATTAATTATAACATTATAATATTGTGAAATAATCCAAATTCGAAAAAGGGGCTGGGGGCTAAGGGTTGTTTTGTTCTAAATTGGTTTTATTGTGATATTTATTTAGTTAAAAATAAATAAACTCGTGAATTTTTTTTTTTTGTCTAGGACTCATGAAATTAATTGATTGTAATGTTCTACGTTGTTAGGACATATGATATGAAAATAATTTATAAGTAAATGTTTAAAATTTTAAGTAATACCTTGGGTTAAAGTTTTTGGATTAGTAAATTTTAAACCTAAGACTATTATTTTTAAGGTTACAACGCTAGTCTAGTTCATGATACTAATTTCAGTTGTAGTATTATTAGGAAATTTTTGAATTAAAAATTTCAACTCTTTAGACAAAACAAACTTCAAATCTTAATCTTTTTCAAGAGTAAATGCTTTTGTTGGTTCTCTAACTATGGAAAAAATGACAATTTGGTCACAAATATATCAAAACATGAACTTTAGTCCTCTAAGTTATTAAAATGAGACATCGTTAGTCAGCGTCTCTAGAACCCACTATTAACCAATGCGTTGATCTCTTCTTTCCTAATGAGTCATATTCCACTTTGTCAGTTATTCTAGTCTTCCCCCTTTTTTGTTTGCATAAGGACTGGTTATGGTTTGCTCTTTAACTTCTAACTTTAAAAATCTCAAAAGAAGAAATAGTTATTCTTCTTCCAAGACTTGAATCGGGAATTTCTTTCCCTTGCGCTTCATGCGCCAATGTTTGTCAAATTGTAACAGTGGGGAGTAAGGTTAATTATGCAAATAGTCCAAAATGTTGTCATGCTTTTTTTAATTTAGTCCCCAATGCACTGAAAAGTACAAATAAGTCCTACATGTTTGCCGAAGTAGTCAAGTTAGCCAATTCTGTTAAGAAAACTGTTAAATGACACCGACATGCATAATATTTTAAGGGTAAAAATAGAAATATAACGTTATTTTCATAAAATTTAATTTTATATAAGAAAATCAATTTAGTCCCTATTTTTTTTTCTTTTCTAATCCTTTTTTCATCCTCTATTTTTTCACTTCTATTTCTTTCTCACACACCTTCCACACACAAATTACAAACACCATACCTATGTACACACATATATATATATTAACTCCACACATATACATACAAATACATACACATATATATATATATAACACACCAATACATATACACACACATACACACATATGCGTACATACCATACATACCCACCACAATGTAAGCCACACACATACACATAACCCACATGCATAGTCAAACACACAAACACACAATGATAGATGACGGGATATGACGGATGGGTGGTTATGGATGACGAAAAATTGGGGGCTGAGGGGGGTGAGAGGAAATAGGGGGTAGGGGTGTTGAGTAGGGGTAAGAGGGCTAGTTTAGGAGGTACAAAATGGTAGTTTAAAATTGGTTGTGTAAGGGTAGTTAAGTAATTCAAGATATTTTCTATTAAAAATTTAACGCCAAGGACTATTTATCTATATCTGGATAACATTAGAGACCTATTTGAATGACTTGGACAATAAGAACTAATCTTACCACCACCACCTCCAGTTACACTACTACCTATTTATTCTCCCCTTACTCCTCCATAACCACGATGACCGCCACCAATAAAAGATAGTGGTCTCATAAAGTTTTGTTTGGACATCTCACATTATTTTGGCAAATTCATATTCAATTACATATCAGAAGTTCAATAATTTTTCTTACTTACAAATTGATTTTAAAGGAAGTCCAAATAGGAGAATTGATAAAGTAAAAAACTATTAATCCAGACGTCGGCAACTCCTGAGACCTGTACAATGAACAGCACGGACTATCCCCATAGAATAAGTTTTGATACTCAAGTCAATATACTTATAAGCTTTGTCTGAGCCTGTCGAATATCGAGCTGGATGAATAATAATTATATTTGTAGATTTAAGTGAGTGTAGGGGATCTATGTGTTACTTTCACCTAGTGTTCTTTTTGGATCACGTGGAAATCCAACTGACGGAACTCAATCACCTGATTATCCGGCAGAGCTCGATCACCAAGTGGTAAACCCCCTAGATTCAGTGGTGCACCTTCACACTTTTACCTACGTGAGCAATGGGAAATTTGTACTTATCGTAACAATGGTTCAGTCGTATTAAAGTCTCATCGTGCCTCCTTGATCAGACATGATTTTAACAGTCTCGTGCGTCGGACGTTATTTGAGCCAGAGTAACATCTACAATGGGATGTCTTTATGCTCGAGCCCAAATGTGATTGGCAGGGGAAGAATTGGGGGGACAAAACTACTAGACCTCAAGTTAGCTCCTAGGTTGGCTTGTGTAGTTGTAACACCGCCGAATTTTTTAGCCTATTAGTTAGCCTAATTACTTGTATAATTAGTCATGCTTTGGTAGGACTTGGTTGGACTAATTGGCTGAGGGCCAATTTTCTTAGGCAAGAAAAGAAACGTTTGTTTTAATAATACTTTCCTAATAGGAAAATAACACTCACAATAGACTATTTAATATCTCTTTCAATCTACGACTAGGGTAAAACCCATTAATATTTCAGTAGCCCTACGCCTACAAAAATCAATAGTTACAAGCATTAGCTTCGAATCTTTGGGGGTTTTCTCTGTATTTCACTCGTATGGAATATTTGAACATAGATTCTTGAAGATTCATGAGAAATTTTTAAGTTTAGACTTAATTCGTCAAAGAGGTAAGTTGGTTGAGCCTCCATTTCAAAATTTCCTACTATTATATTAATGTACATATGAATTTCAAACTTTTGAGTGTATGATCTATGAATATAATGTACATTGAATATGAAATATTGGCTAAGAACCATGACATAAATGAATAATGGATTTTACAGATCGACCTTGTATATTTTTTGACTCGACAAAAGTTACATATATCGAACTGTTGAAAGGGAAGAATTTTGGCATGGGTTGTAAATGATGTTGCATCAGAAAAAGAAAAGAAAATATTAATCGTGGTACTATTCATGATGAATAGTAACCGCGTTATTGTTCACGACAAATAGTATCTTAATTATTGTTCATCATGATAGTACTTGTCAAAAAAAAGTCTATTTGCGTTACCGTTAGATTTTACAGGATCTAATAGCAAAAAATAGAACACCATAATAAATAGATATTAGACTTATAGAATTAAGACATACCAGAAGTCCATGCGATACTTCTTTATTTGTTGGAGTCAATCTTCAAGAGACTTTGGTAATCCTGCAAGAAAACCTTGGGCAACATGTTATGGTAGGTACGTCTAGACTAGGGGCTTCCTCTTCCTCTCCCTCTCCAACTTCTATACGGTGGCTCTCAATTAGGCAAGCCAACCCTAATAGCCTATTTATAAACTATTAGTATTCTAGATGGAAAAGAGAGCCTAGCGTAAAATCTTTATTGTGCCCCCTATCAAGCTGCCCTGTAATTTAATTAAACAGGCTCTACATTTTGCATACCACACCACTAAAAATAATATCCATGAGACGGACCTAGACCCAATTGGAATGGATCTCTATAAAATATGTACTGGACTTTACCGGTCAACCTCAATCTGTTTTTTGAAATAACAAAATATCCAATCAATGGTAGCCTATAATTTACAAAATTATAATAGACTCCCACTTGGGCAACACTGATTGGTTTTATATTTTAAAAATATTTTATTTCACGAAAAGACTGTCGGGCTGAAAACAACTTTAGTGGCCACAAATATAAATGTCTCAATCTAGAATCCGATCCAACAAGTACATCAATATTGAACCATAATAGTCGTTATACTATCTTTCGTCATAGGAATCCTATGATCACAAATACTAATGCCCTATCGACATGCATTCCATGGTGTAGTAAAGGGTAATGTGATTTTTTGGCACATGTGATCCAACAAGAATGATGAGCATGTCAAACCACAATCGACCACTTTATGGTCATGTAAAGACCCTTTACGGGATTAAATCCCCTTTTGGCTCATAAGAAGCCTTTAGACTTTATTGGGGTATATGAACCCCCTTTAATGCTTCTAAACCGAAGTCACTTCAATAATAAAGCATTTAACTGTATATCTCGAGATATGAAGCTTTAGACCTGCGTGAGCTCATGGTAACTTTATCTGTGTACACATAAAATAGTAATCACAATATGATGGGAATAAAACTTTAATATACTATAAATTATTCAAAATAAATTGTACCCTTACACTTTACACTTCTAACTTGAATCCTTTCAATTGAAGCATTAACAGAGTTTCAAAAGGAGTTCCCAATATGCATGCATATACAATATTCAGTGCATTGTAATCTGCGTGTATAACCTGCTTACACTTGCATAAGCATACCAAGCACATAACTATACCTTAAACACTTATTGGTAATAAATTTCCATAGTTTATGCCTTTATAACCCATCAATAGATTCAAGTGTGTAAATAACTAAGCAGGTAACAATAACAAGATTGAGTCACAATCACCACCATCATCTTAGATAAATAACTGTAAATATCATAATCAATGAATATAAGATTGGCAATCATGTATCAACACTTTGGTAAAAGCAAACCATGCTTCCACTAACCAAATACTTCAAAATCGAACATTCATACACTTGATGGTAACTTTTTTGGTTAGTGACATAACAATCATGAAAGCATACTTTGATTGTAATCTTCAATTATAAAAGTGTTGATTTTAACTCTCGTAAAAGAGAAATTCTATAAATTTCATATCTAAATAAAGAGATATTTCAAGAATATGAGCACGTCAAGGTACAACGAATTGCACCAATCAATTGTCTTTAAAATATATAAGTCACCATATAATCCTCCAACCTTGACTTTTCTTTAGAATGCAATGACCTTTATATCCTTGGTTTATCTCAAATGCTTAAATGAGATATATACGTCATGCTTATATTAACTGTAATATATGTAAATGCACATAAACTGCCTTTTAAGCACGCTACTTTATAGCTTCTTTAACAATAAACATGTATGTTTACATGTTAGAGAACATGACCTTATGAATATGTTACTCCCACTGACCATGAACTTTACTTGTCACTTTAAAATTTTATATTCTTTATGACTTGAAACTTGTACTTTACAAGTGAAATTTTCTAATATGAAATAAGTTTCATTTTTTATGAAAACATCAATGAAACTTTTCTAGAATGCTTAACTGCTAACTTGCGTTCGTTGGTAACAACTGTAATGGAAACATATATTTCAAAAGCATGATGCGTGTACATGCTTTGAAAATTTTAATAGCCTTTAGCACTAAGATAACTTAATATATGCGTATATGAAATAATACTGGCATTATACTCTTTGGATAAAAGGCTTTAAATAACAACATTCCACAAAAGGCAATACATTTGATACTTTAAATCAATATAATGGCTATATAAATCAAGGCTTAATAGAGATTGGAGTGCCATGCATGGAAAACACGATTATCACCTTGGAACAATCTCACAGATAACTTTAAAGAACAAAAGCATGGAAGACAATCATAATCATGCTCAGTCAACAAGCATGACCCCCTATAATGTGCAAATAAGATGTGTAACAATAATAATAATAAGTTAAACTTTATCAATAAGTACAAAATAATACAAATAACATGACCTTGCTTCTTGAACATTAATTCTAGTTAAAAACTTGTCCTCTTTGGAGACTCTGACGTGTCATATAAATACTTTCAAGCAAAGCTGCATAATATCTTAGAATTTCCACAACCGAATAATTAGACAGATAGAAACGTAACACCTTTAGGGTATGCAATTATAAACTATAACTCCAAGAAATAAACCATCCCAGAATCCTTATTGAATTACTTGTGAACCACAATGGATAACTTACTTCGGCCAAGTTACCCAACCTGATCCAAACAATACCCAATTGGGAAAAACGAGATGTCCTAGAATCCTTATTAGAAATCTTCAAAGGTTTTATGAATAACTTCATATGGAAAGTCGTTTGTAGAGAATCATGAAGATACCAACTAGGACAACTTAAAAACAAACTTTATGTTCTTGAACAAGTTTCTATGTTCCTTCAAGTATAGCTCAAGGAGAGCCCTCAATTGAAGTAGGATAACATTATGTCAATCTTGTATTGCCCTCAAACACATTAGACAAACTCATACAAGAGACTGGAAAAAAACCATGTTTTTTTTTTTATAAAAAAAAAAAGCCTTGAAGTAGGTATAACCATGCAAATATAAAAAAATTATGTGGGGAACACCTCTTCAATTAAGCTTCACTTTATCACAACATTTACATTCCTATGCATGAGATGCAAATTACAACAAATTTTATGATTGTAAACCTTTTGAAATAGGAGTTAGATTCTCCTAGAAAACTTTAACTTTTACATCAAACATAATAATCATAAAATTACCTAGCTATGCAGTGCTTAACAAATCTTGAGTATGTACTTCCATTTATCAAATTTACCATTATGTAATATTCAAGGAGATTTATGTTTGCTTGACATCTGGAGATCTAAGCAACAATCTTAACCATAAAAATCACAATTGCATAAAATAATAATCACATAAGGATAAACTCGCTATCTTTTAATTGTTCTTTATCATGTATAATAACTCTTCAAATATCAAGTACTAATATAATTAATCTAACAATTACATGCTTAATATCTATACAAGACAAATTACTTATATTCCACAAATGGAATTAGATTGCAGTCTTGATATGTTTTATGTAGAAGTCTACGGACTCTTCTAAAACAAAATGTAACAACACTTAACAATCTTAAAAAAACTTTATAATCTTGAACCTTAATGCCTTGGAGGATCTCAATTTTACTTATACATAAAACCAATTTGGTATAGACCTCACAATAAAAGCGGAACTGGAAACATTCATTTTGTGTAATCAATGGATAATAACTTGTTACACAAAATATCAGTTAAACGAATTGGTCAGTTATAAGAATGTTGCTAATTGGCCATAGAAGTATGAAGTAATGACATAATTAAGAAAGGTGATAAACTGTAACATAAACATCCTTATGAGAGTTCAAAGTGTATATTGCATATTCTCCTTTGGGTAGAAAACACAACACACGGTATGAACCTCCCATCTTCGGGCAGATAAATCCCTCTAAAGTCAAATAAAATAACCCTCATTGTCATTCTCACTTCCCTAAACTAATATACACAACTATCCCCTTCGGGCAGGCAATTGCATACACTAATTCGGAGAAGCAAACATCCTAGGATCATCATCAAATAATTTATAGATTAATATAGAGATCCACTTTAGCGCAACCATCTACATCAATCGCAAAATTATTTAACTGGAACAATATCACCTATATGCCACAGTGAATTAATAATAATTTTAAATTTTAAAATTTATATTCACGTGTAGGCACAAACAAAATCCGCATATAATCAAAAGCAACTTCATAATGTGTTCTTTAATGTTTATGTAAATGGAAGCGTAAAACACATTATCACAAAGTGTCCACAATAAATGTGGCTTAAACTTGAAATAGTCCCGAAAACCATAATTAAATGCATACGGAATCTTTATTAATGCACCATGGTTCCATCAATTATATGCATTAAGATGCATCTTTAAAATTATATTCTTGATTATGCACATAAGAAACAAACAACAATGCTCTTACATCTTTAGCATAGTCATATGTGCATATATATCCTATAAAGATTCTTAAACTGTAAATGTGCACACTTAAAGCTTTGTGCATATAATGTCATAAGAATATCCATCATATAATAATACAAACCCTTACCAACAGTTACAGCATACGAGTCTGGGCATCCAAATCTTTATTTATGATACTTCTCAAAAGATCATAGTTAAAAGCGAAAAGGTTATATACACGTGACCTTACAAGATTCAAATTAGGTGACCATTATCTTATACACTTGCGATACTATTCAAGGGCCAACCATTCCTTGTTGAAACAAATGCTTCAACATGCATAATTAAAATTGGAAAAGAAGTTTTATGCTTACCTTGGTAGATCTGAAAAAGGACGCTTAGAACACTACATTATAAAGTGAAATCAGATCGACAAAGAAGCTTTAATAACATGTGTCTTTAGCAGTTTTCCAAACGAGAGCTTTAAAACATATTGTTATTGAAGTGTCTAAATAAATGCAGCTTAAACTTTAAGCATAAATAGTCCTTTAAGATTACAATTACCACTTGCCAAATGTCACTTTAAAGGATATATATAATGGAAGACAAACCTAAAATAAGTTCTTGACATTATGCCAATGAAAAATTCATCAATATAGAATAAGTACCAACAATAGTCATGAAATAGAAACTACAACCAGACGAGTAATCCCCAATTTTGAAACTAAAAGTTGCACCTTAACTTTATGCAAGTGATACAAGGAGATTGAACCCATGAAAGAAAACCTAGCTTTAGACAATTAAATATTGTTGGCAAAAGGAAAACCCCTAATTTTTCACTTATTAATCTTCTAGTCCTAATAAAATAACCAAAGTTGTGATCACTGACTAGGCATATAAAATCATAAAAACTTTCATTTAAGGAAGCTTCAATTTTATGGTCCATAGATGCAGTATTATGATTACTCCTTTAATATAACCAAGATTAGTGATGTATCATGAAAATTCTAATCAAGATCTATAAATTATATGTTGGTTTATGTACATGAACAATTTTGATCCCGCAAACTTTTGTTCATCGAGCATTGCACATAAATAGCAAAATTTATCGAAACCTATCAGTGAACATAGAAAAGAAAAGGAGCCGTGAAAAATCATGCATCTTCAAGAGGCCACAATGTATTATCACTAAAAGAGAGATAAAAAGAGCCTCGTAAAGGATAACATAAGCCATTTTTCATTTCCCCTTATTTTATATTAATTATTATTTGAAAAGAGGCATAAGGACCACTTGTATTATATGTTAGATTACCACATTTAGCCATATGAACTTCCAAATTGTGGGCCAACAATACAATTTATTTTCTCAGATATTTTAACTTGTGCCAACATCACCTTTCAAAATACTAGACAAGGCATTGTTCATTATTTAATTGACAACCCTTTTACACGTCTTATATAAGAAAGCGTATGATTTTAAACCTAACATATTCTTAATACCTTTTACCTTCTCTTATGTAATTCGTTTCTAGATTTGCTTAATTAAAAAATACTTTATACCAGTATTGTTGTCTTTAAATTGATCGACATCGTTGCGTAGTTTGTCATAAGAAAATTTTCTTTATTGAATGTTTCTCAAAATTCCAATTCTATACAAATTAGCCTAAGAGCTACAAATAGCTTATTTGTTGTGTTTAAGTTATTAACCATGTTACTAACAGAAGCATGCCATGACTAACATAAAACGTCTACCAACAAAGAGAAGGTAGGGCAACTAAAAGTCAAGTTGTACAAATGAAAAACATACAAACCTATTTAATACAAAGCAACAATTAAAACCATCTCCTTTTATGGATCTTATTTTTTATATTAGTAGCTCTGATACCACTTGTTAGATTTTACAAGATCTAATATCAGAAAATAGAACACCATAATAAATACATATTAGACTTATAGAATTGAGACATACCAGAAGTCCACAAGAGATTTTGGTAATCCAACAAGAAAACCTTGGGCGACATGTTATGGTAGGCAGTCTAGACTAGGGACTCCATCTCTCTCTCCAAATTTTGTATAGTGGCTCTCAATTGGGCAAGTCAACCCTAATATTAGTATTCTGGATAAGGGATAGGGTTTAGCCTAAAATCTTTATTGGGCCCCCATCGAGTTGTCCTATAATTTAATTAAACAAGCTCTATACTTTGTATACCATACCACTAAAAATAATATCCATAAGACGGACCTAGGCCCAACTGGAGTGAATCACTATAAAATATGTATTGAACTTTACCGGTCAACTTCAACCCATTTTTCGAAATAACAAAATATCCAATCAGTGGTAGCCCATAATTTAAAAAATTTTAACATTTTGGCATTGGTTGTAAATGATGTTGCATAAGAAAAAGAAAAGAAAATAGTAATCGTGGTACTCTCCATGATGAATAGTAATTGTGTTACTGTTCACAACGAATAGTATCTGAATTATTGTTCATCATGAACAGTACTTGTCAAAAAAAAGTTTATTAAATATTTTTTATGTTAAGTTACAATTTTACTATTACTTCTTTTAAAAAAATAACTTCTGAACGCCTTTTTAGTTTTGAAAGAAACATCAAACAAATTTCAAACTAAATGTTTTAGAATATTTGAATTTAAAAATAGATTAATGATTTTTATGATGTCATACTATATGTTTTCTAATTGGTTTAAAAAATTAAATTATTTTGAAAACTTAAAATAAAGCCTTGGGACAAAAGTTTTGCATAATTTCAAAATATGATGCATTATGAAAATACTTTTTATGAGACTTGTTTTATACGTTAGTGGTTTACTGAATGCATATATGCAATATTTGCAACTTGAGACTTTGGAAGGGTTGTGAAATTATGACCCTCGTTGGCTGGGGACAAATGCCAATAGTTGTGACCCTTGTTGGCTGGGGATAAATGCCAACATTTTGATTCTATGACAGAGGATAAATACCAATATTCTTACTCTATGGTGGAGGATAAGTGCTAATATCTTACTCTATGGTTGAGGATAAGTGTCAATATTTGACTCTATGACAACGGATAAATGCCAATATTCTGACTTTATGGTAGAGGATAAATGTCAATATTCTAACCCTATGGCTAAGGATAAGTGCCAATATCTAACTCTATGGCGGATGATAAATGCCAATATTATGACTTTATAGTGGAGGATAAATGCCAATACTCTGGCTCTGTGGTGGAGAATAAATGTCAATACTCTGACTCTATGAAGAAGGATAAATGTCAATATTTTTTACTATATGACGAAAAGTGATTGAAGGTGCTGCCTTAAGTAGTCACAACTGTCTACTTTGACTTGTGTACTGTATTTGTTTGACTATGATTTCTGACACTATGAATTCTTAGCATATTCAGTTTGACATGAACTTTTATGACTTTGAGCATGAAAATACTATGATTTTCGAATGAACTTTATTGTTCTTGAATCTATGATACTCATGAATTAATATAACTATTTTATATATATGAATATTTTAAAGGTCCTAAGAGGATTTTAGAGATCTCCAGTTATTGAGATTTATGTCTCATTTTATATATATATCTTTTGTAGAAGGTGAGGAATGGGCTTTGGCTATTGCGTGAGATAAATGTTGTTTTGACAAGAGACTAAGTGAGATATTTAGATTTCTTAGCTATGAACAATTTATTTATTTTGTCTAGATATTGGATTATAAGTTTACCATTCGGTTTAAGACTATGGAAGAAATTATGAATCTTGGATATTTTACTTATTGAATTTGGAGATTAATTCTGCTGTGTTAATTTGGTTTAGATGCTCTGATGGCTTATTGCCTATTTATACTCAAATTTTGAAGTTTTAAAGCTGCAAGATCTATTGTTGGTGGTGGTTAGGAGTAGGAGAATAAATAGGTGGAGGTGGATGTTTGAGTTGTTGAGATTATGGTGCTGGAGGGGGAAGACATAAGAAATTTAAAAAAAAATAAAAATAAAAAGGAAGAGTGAAAAGAAAATAAAAATGTTAGTTTTCTAGTTTCTCCTTTAAATTTTAGCCTTTTCTTATAACACATCCACATTATGGGCTCTTAATGGCTAAAATTGGATACAATTCTCATGTTCATACAATAATTATTTTGTAATGCAGCCATAGTCTTTTAGTGGAATAGACTAAGGTTAAAATAATAAAATATTGCTAGGAGACTAGCAAGGGTATTTTGGTCATTTTCAGTGGAATGATAATTATGTCTTTGGTCCCCGCTTCTAGCCATTTACCTTATAAGTATCATTGCTAAACTTAGGTGTTGATAAATGTGGGAGAAAATTAAAGTCTAAAGGTTACTAAAATTTTAAGGTAAACTTTCCATTCTTAGAAGGAGTTTCTATTCTTAAAAGTGGATTAGTTTTGGACTTGAATTTAATTAATTAATTGGATAGACTTATGGGCTAAACCTTAGCACTAGCACACGGACGTAAAAGATAGAACGCATGGGCTAGGCGTCCCACCATGGGCTAAGCGTGTGGCATAGTGTATTTTGCTAAGAAGAGGATTTTCCATTATAGAATTAAAGGATAATTCAAAGTCCTAATCCTTTTCTATTTTGGTTTCTGATTAACACAGAACTACCTAGCATGGTTTTCACCTATATAAAGGCCTCTACTCCAAGCTCTACAATTGCATCATCTTCTTTGAGGTCTTTCTCTCTACATGTGTAAGCCCCTCTTAGAGGAAACACGAAACACTCTTCTTTTAGTTTAGTTTTGCAAGATCAAATCCCACAACTTGATCAACACTTAGTCTAGGATTTGGCATAGGAAGGAATATCAAAGTAAGGAGCGGAAACATCAAGCTCTTAAGCGTATGGAGCTTTTGTAGCAAAGGTGAAGTTTTTCTTGTTTTGTTTTTGCAATTAAAAGGTATTCCAAAATACTTTATTTTCTTTTAGATTAAACTATGAATTGTTTAGTTGTTCAAATAGCTATTTCATACTTTATTCGTTTTAAAGATCCATGCATGAATGTTTTTGCCTTATTCTTGTCTAAGATAGAATTTGATTCATGCGATATAACGTTTTCCTTCTGGGAGTTTATCCAAAATTGTATCACGTGACGTAACATTCTTGGAAATAGAATTCCTGCGTAAGGATTATGTAAATAGGGATATTCAGTTAATTGGATTGAACAATCTTGACAATCCTGCTACTCACACACCTTCAATTGAAATAAAGGGAGTGCTTCAATTCCCTGATCCAAGTGGGAGAGATACACTGATTAATCAATTTGAATCTGAATCAGTTTCAAAATTGGTTAGTGGACCAAGTTTACTTCAAACCCCTACACGAAAAAGTAGTCATAAAAGTATTCATTGTCGTTGTTTTGAGATTGAAGGAGAATCTTTTAGGGTTACTACTCAGAATGATGATGAGCCTAAGAATATGAGTAAAGCACTATCATTCTTTACACGGGAAAGTTGGACTAAAGCAATAGAAGAAGAAATGGATTCTATGAAGAAAAACCAAGTATGGACATTGATTGATCTTCCGCCTAAAAGGAAAGCTATTGGGAACAAGTGGGTTCTCAAAATTAAACGAAATGCAGATGGAGGGTATAGACTATAAGGAAACCTTTTCCCTGGTGGTTAGGTTTACCTTAATTCGCTTGATTCTAGCCATTATCGCTCATCTAGACTTGAAATTACATAAGACGGATGTAAAAATAATACTTCTCAATGGAGAACTGGATTAAGAGATCTACATAGAACAACCTGTAGGATTCATAAAAAAAGGTCAAGAGAGTAAAATGTGCAAACTCCAAAGATCTGTCTATGGGTTGAAGCAATCCTCCAGACAGTGGTATCTAAGGTTCCATCGGAAAATCATTTCGTATGGTTTTACAATACTTTAAGAAGACCATTGTGTATATATCAAACGGTCTGAGAATAGATATGTGATTCTATCGCTCTATGTTGACGAAATTTTGTTGGCTGGAAATAATAAAGAATACATAATCACTGTCAAGAAGTGGTTACCTTCAACTTTCGAGATGAAGGATATGGGTGAGACAACATATGTACTTGGAGTCAAGATCCAGAGGGATCGATCAAAAAGACTTCTTGCTTTATCGCATGAATCTTACATCAAAAACGTTCTTGAACTATTCCAAATGTAGGACTGCACATCCATTTATATTCCTATAGCCATGGGTGAAAGCCTGAACCAAGGGATGTGTCCCAAAACTCCATAAGAGATAGATGATATGAAAAATGTTCTTTAAGCGAGTTCCGTAAGTAGCTTGATGTATGCCTTATTGCACAAGGTCGTATGATTGATAAGTCGTTATCAATCAAATCCTAGACGAGCTCATTGGAAAGCTATCAAGAGGATCCTGAGATATTTGAGGGGCACTTTAGACTATTGCCTATGCTACCAAGGAGTTGATCTAAATCTAAAGGAATTTACAGACGCTGCCTGTGTTGATGACCTAGATGAGCATAAATCAACCTCTAAATATGCCTTCTTGCTAAATGGTAGGACTATTTCTTGATATAGCAAGAAGTAAATGTGCATAGTGTAACGACCTGATCCCTCACGAGACCGGAGCCCCGATCCCAAAATCCAAGGCACGAAAAATGAGGGAAAACAGACGGAATCTCCCCTATTTATAAGCCTATCAGTTCACCTGCAAACTGTAAAGTTATCCTCAAAACCACAACCCAACTCCAAAATTCAATCCCATCCTCCAATGTCATCACATGCAACAAACTCCTCAAGGCCATCCGAGCCTTGGAGACCCAACAACATAACACACAAGCATGCAAGGTTAAAAAAAAAATCCATTGAAATCTTATCTTTTAAAATCCACTTGTCATATCACTCTAATTCTAATCTATTCAATTTTCTTATCTATTAAGTCCGTCAATCAACTTCATTTTCTCCAAGCAAGCATACATGACCGTTAGACGATAAAATAGTTCATTATGCTATTACAGACCACCTACAACTATCAATACATTCGAGACTAAACTTACATTACAAGACCCTGTAATAAATCAAGTACAACAAGACCCAAAACATTTACATGTCAAATTTCTATGATTCTAATCAAATTACAATTCACGAAAACCAACATAATCAACCACGAAAACTCTCGAGCTTCCTCTTATCAACTTCTGAAGGTGCTGAACCTAAAAGGTGTTAGAAAGAGGTATGATTATACAAAACATGTATGCCCAGTGAAGGAGGGAACATTTTCGAAACCATTTCGTGTTATGCATATAAACAAGCAGTAAACTGGATGACACACAAGATTATAATACAAAATAGTACACAAGGATACGAGTCCAAATAACACGCAAGCACACGAGACTGAATAACACACTAGCATGCAGGTATACGACTCAAGATAACACATAAGCACACGGGCTAGATAGTACACAAATACACGAACTATGAAGTACATAAGTCTTGTTAACACGCAAGTATCGTGTAAAACATATAACCATGTTTCAACTAACAAGATAACGAATAACAATTAATAATCGAGTATCACATATTTAAAAAGGATACGGTTCATCTTCTTGCCTTCAATCACGAGCCACGAACCATGATCTACAAGCAAATGCCGGCAAACCCCTTATTCTTCTAAATAGGGTACTCTGGATGTACCCTGATCCTACGACCCATATCTCCCGAGGTAGGTCCATATGCCCCAACAAGGTGAACCACACCTCTAGGGTAGAGGAGTATGCCTCAGCGAGAAAGGGACTGGGAAATATTACACTTTAGTTACTAAGTTATAACATGCTAATTACTTAATGACAACTCAACTAAATCATGTTCAAACTTCTAACAACATTGCACTAAACTACTTTAACTACATAAATAACTATTATGATACTCCTTAATTCATGAATCTTGCATTCATTCTCAAACATCTCATTAAGCACATACAATGTTCTAAAGCATTTAACTTTGCTAGGAGCATTATTTACATTCATTAAACTAAGATTACCAAACTAAACCATCCAAAGTACTAAAATTATTTAACTTAATTTACAAGACTTGACCACATTCTTGAGTTTCCTAACTTGCAATAACTCCCTTTCATAACTAATACTAGCATTCATGGAACTACTATTTCTTTTGATTCACTAGATGGTAAGTAACTATCTCCAATTCAATTGAGCATTCTCATATAACCACCATTCATCACCATTAAGCTTTCTACTACCTATAATTGCTCATTATTCACTAGAACCAACCATCAAGGCATCTTAAACCTGTAGCAAGATAAGTTGAAATTCTAGTCTACATTGGCTTTATTTTGCTGCTTCGGTTACTAGCCTAATTGTTCTTCAAAAACTCTGAAACTCCAAAAAAATATAGTTCATCAAATTTTGATGGGTTTAGCCTCAAACAGATCTCAATTCGGAGTTATATTCAATGAGATATGGCCTCTACAAAATCATTGCGCAATCTACCATGCACAAGCACGAGAATCCAAATGCTACTATAATGGCCCTATAACCACCCCTTAATGACATAATTAAATCTTGAGACTAAAAGAGAAATTGTTCCTCCATGTCTTGGCTACTATACATCCAAAATTCAGCCATTTTTGGCAACGTTTGCTAGGTCAAACTGCCTTTGCAATCCAGTCGTGCAACCTGCCAGAAAATTCAGAATCTTGCACTACTCATGTTTTAGCAATTTCTTGTTTCCTTGGCATACTACTACCATTACTGACTATGAATATGATGTAAACCACTATCTTTTACATATACACAAACACTTGGTCTTCAACAATTAATCACAGAAGCCAACTTCAACTACAACCAAAGCCAAATACTAAGGCTAGCAATTCATGCATTAGAAAGCTACCACAACATTTCATACACTAAATGTTTCATTAAACATGCATTACAAGCTTCATGTTCACTTATCTACACATGGCATACATGTATATACAACAAGAAATCAGCCAAAGATGCAAGCATGGATGAACCCTCACCTTAAGTTGAAGAATTTGCACACAAACAAGCTCAAAATCACCTTTTCTTCCTTCCTTCCTTTTTTCTTCTTCTTTTTCTTCTTCTTTCTTGTGTGTGTTTAAACATGTTTAGTGTGTGTGTGTCTGATTTTTGTGTGTATGGTATGTCTTGTTTTGTTTTTAAGACTAATTTGATAAGTAGGATAATTAAAAGGCCCAAAGCCCAATTTGTCCTCCTAACTAATTCTTATTTGCTAGTTTTGCCATTTAGTTAGGTTCTAACTAGTTTAGTTGCTAATTTAATTTAGTAGAATTTAATTATTTTCCACGATAATTAAAACACACAAGTACACGTAAAACGATAAAAGTGCGCATAAACGAATCAAATGCACATAATCAAGAAATATGCCAATTAATGCATACAAATATATTCGAATTAATAAAATGACCTATATGCTTGGGTCATGGTGTCACACATAGCATTATCAACCATGGAGGCTGAGTTGGTGGCTTGCACAACGGCTGTGAAAGAAGCAGTATGGCTTAAGTGGTTCATGTTGGACTTGAGAGTAGTCACAAATGCTGAAAAACCTATGACGGTCTATTGTGATAGTCAAACAGCCACTACCTATACCAAGGATCCAAAATATCATGGAAAGACAAAACACATAGACATTAAGTATAATTTTGTAAGAGACAAGGTGTCAAAGAAAGAAGTGATCATTGAACATATTTCTACACATGAGATGGTAGTTGACCCCCTCACTAAGCTAATCCCTAGAGATGCATATTTGGCTCATGTAAAATCTCTAGGATTGTATAAGATTTGATGTATATGTTCTACATGTTGTTAAGTGATTACTTGTGTACTCATACAATTGTATATTTTAGATGCCAAATCAATAAATAAAATATTTTGATACACTTAAGTAGTGTTAATCTTCGTGATACATATGAATGATACTGTGTATGAGTATGTTAGCACATATCATTAGCATCGAAAAGTATGTCAACGGGTTGTCAAGATTGGCTCTCTCACACGAGCAATCGCCTTTGGCATAGTGGGAGCTTGCAGAGATGATACAATATGAGTTGATTAGTATTTGTCAAAAATGTTATACTCATACAAACGTCGCCTTAAGAATTTGTTGGGAATTAGTTCCAAGGACAATTATTTAGATGAGACCTTTTAACCTGTGTATAGCCATATATGAAACCTCAATTACTGTGGGTATTAAGTTTGAGGATTCAGGCCAGTTACTGAGTGATAACTGAATCAAGATCTATACGGTGTTAGATTTGAATAAAGACATATGCCATTTTTTAAAGAAAGTCATACCGTAACACACGCTTCATACTGTGTGTGCTCTAGCGACCATATAAGGGAGTATATGAATGAATCCCTACTTTATCATTGTGAGACCTTGAAGCAATAAATGTTTCTTTGGATACCCTATTTGACTTGTGCTCTTCTTCTGATGAATTAAGTTTAATGCTAGCTACTTTGGTGTGTCACATGAAGATCACATAAGATTCGATCATATGGGACACCACCAGGAAAACGGTCGACTTGGCTCAAAACAATATTAAAGCGTAGGGAAGACTGTTCATATCTAGAGCTTCATGTGTTCATAGGTCGACCAGTTATGCAATCTTTGAAATCTAAAATAATTATGAATATATGATTGAGATTTTAAAGGTCAAGCATAGCCTAAAAGGGATTAGGTGTGAGTTAATTGATGTGAACTTAAATTGGTCTAGGATATAGCGAGACTCTATGTTCTTTTGAAGACAATGGCTCCCATATCATCTCTAACAAGTACATGATTTTCAAGCCTTCACTTGTTGTGTGCTTGTGAGTCGTACGGCTTATTTGCATGTATGGAGTTTGATTATGCTTTGGGATTAGATTGTAGAGAGATGATGATGGATATGGTTCCACCCATCTTGTGCGAATAAGAGATGTTGGATTAGGGTCATAGGTCACCCAAGATGGGTGACCTGACCCTTTTGACCCAAGTGAGTGGGAAGTTAATAAACTTCCTACTACTTGATATTTAAGCCCAACATAAAGAATAGAACGATATGTTCATTCTATTGTTCTCCAGGCAAAACATTAAAGCTCTCTCTCAAACTCTCATTGCAATTCACTAAGGCACTTAGGTTGTGAACTAGATAGGATATAATCTCGTATTGTATTATCAGATTCCTAGCACACGCAGTAGAACAAACAAATCAATCGATCCACAACTTTCGCTTCATAAAAGATCAATTTGTTTTTATGTAATTTCAGTTTTATGAAGATTTCAAATTTAAACATAAAATCTTCACGCTCACACATAAGCAGATTACCCCAAAAGAAGAAACTGTATAATTGTCCAATGTTAAAATTCTCGCACCCAAGGAACCTTCCACCTGGTTTTAATTTGTCGAAGATGTATTGAGTTTGTTGAGTTTTTGTAGTAACAATGCTTGCCATTGCTCACTTGCCAAGCCTAATCCTTGAGCAATTTGCTAAGCATTAGATTTTGGAATTTTGGGGATTTAGAGATTGAGAAATTTAGGAAGAGAAAGAAGAGGGATGTGAAGTTTTTGGTGGGCATAGAGAGTACGCGAGCCAGATAAGTTGATGTTAAAGTTGTGAGGACGAAAATAACCCTTCAAAAATTGAGATATGAGTGTTAGGTGCAATGCACATGTCAAAACCGTTAGTTTTCTAACAAAATAGGCTAGACAGACTAAAGGTGGAACAAGATACAAAGTTAAAGGACAAAAATATTCATTTTAAAAGATATGTAACTTAATTGTCAAAAGCACTACAAATAAAACACGTTTCGAATAATTTACCCCTTATTTTATTAGCCTAAAACAAATACCATATTCTTGGTGGTATAAGGATACCACGCTGCATATGGTCCTGTGTTACCTCGCACCAAAAAGTATTGGCTAATGTTTCCCTTTGCATGCGCAAGGTTGTCCTCTATCAAATTCTGAAAGAACAATCCAACATATAAAACGAGTTAATCCCATTGTACCCCATGAGTCTATCCCTTAAACCCAAAGTCCCCCATGAACTTTATAATTTAGCCAGATTCTCCCATCAAACATAACACTGGTAGATGTCCGTTAATATTTAAGGGTATATGTGTCTTTCTACAATTAAAAAAAAAAAAGCAGGTCAAAAGCTTTACAGTAAGGGTATCTCTAATGGGAGATACTATTCACAAAAACTTATCATTTTTGGTAATTTTTAGATACCGATTCTTTAAATTTAGAGGTAAAATACATACGACCAACACAATTTTAGAGATTTGAGTTAAAATAGAGACCCAATTTACTTTTTTGGCTCTAAATTTAAAGATCCAAAAAGTAATTGAGTCTCTATTTTGACTAAAAAGTTAATAAAAATAGTAGGCCTCATTTATTTTGGCTCTAAATTCAGAGACTCAAATCTTTAAAATAATCAAAAACAGTAAATTTTTGTGAATACTCTCCACCATTGGAGATACCCTAACCCATTAGATTTACCCTTATGTGAAAAACATTTCATCACACCTCAATTCCAAAAGAGCTTCATCGTCTGTCATCTACTTACCTTTCTCAAACTGATAATCTCTCTACCCAAGAGTTATGTTGTTTTGAACCCAAAAAACAGAAAGGAAAAAAAAAAAACAAAAACAAAAGTAGAAGCTGATCGGCGTGCTTCACAGAAGGATACCACCTCCAGCCGCAAGCTCAAATTTTCGCACAGGTATATTCAACTGCTACGTATATAGTAGCTCACGTTAGATCCATGAAAGATTAGATGAGATATGATATGTTAATTATTTGCTTTGCTTATGTCTTGATATTCATTCTGCGCATAGAATGACAAAACACTCTTTAAGTGCAATATGGTATGAGAAGTCATTGTTTAGGACAAATGGACAATAGTAAAAGTCAAGGGGAGATTTATTAGGACAGTTCATTTCATTTGAAGATGTCTATCCGAGGTAAAAACTTTTTCAATTCAGTTTTTTTTAACCCTTTTGTGTATTGATACTTAAACACATTCTTTTTTTTATGCAGGTCTAATTAGCTTCAATTTTTTGGATTATTATTTGGATGGATCTTGTAAAGTATGTTTTTGGGACAACAATGTCAGCAATGTTTTAATTGGAGGATTTTGTAGAGCTTTTCACTATTTTTGAAATTATGATGTTGATTTATATTCTTATTTTAAGGGAACTTATATGATTTTGGTGTTGTTTTTGGGACACTATTATGTTTGATGGGGGAATTTGGGTAAATTATAAAGTTCATGGGGACTTTGGATTTAAGGGATAAATTCATGGGACAAAATGGGATTAACTCCATATAAAACCAAGGAATAAAGAAAGGAGTCTTCACAATGGCATAAAGTGGCAGAAGAAAAGTTAAATGAATGAAAAAACGAATTTTAAAACGTTAAACACAAGAAGAATATTCCAAGAAATCAACATTATCAATGCATATATGACATTTTAATATTCATTACAAATGAAACTCTGTGTCTTCTTTCTGTGTAGTTATCACTTTTTCACACATTCAAAAGCTGTAGTCAGTTTTCAACACTCTCTTGCTCAGTGGTTTCAAACCACCATTCTTATCACCTCCCTTCTCTTCATCAAGTTCATCTTCTTCATCTTGTTGATCATCTCCTTTAAAAGCTGGATGGTTCAAAATGCAATTAAGCAACTGAGTACCACGAAGAGCATTCGTCAATGGCAAGTGACCTTCAGGTGTGTCATCATTCAATTCCCAAATGAATTCTGTAGGGAAAGACTTATAGTTATACTGCAAAACCTCAGTATCAAGCTTCTTCATCCAACCAACCTTGATGAAGAACTTAGTGAAGTCTGGGTTCACTTTGTTCCATATCTTCTTTTGCACACTGTAACCAAACTTGTTGTCGCTGTATTTTCTCCAGAGTTCATCTATGGTGTTGAGATCATCCTCTGATATGAACTGCACCTCAGAGAAGAACACATATCCGCGCTTCTGGGCTGCTTCGCCGGCCAGGACTATGAGGAGGCGGCGAGTTTCCTCGTCGGCTTGACGGAAGTTTTTGGACGATAAATGTTGTTCGAGGAGGTCGAAGGAGATGGCTTCAGAGGTGGAGGAGCTAGTGAGTGTATTAGAAGAAGAAGATGTGGAGGAGATTGAACAAGTGATGAGTTGGGATAACAATGGGTTGCTAGTTGTGGTGGTGTTTGGTTTTCTGAGATAGAACGAAGATGGTGAGAGGGTGGAGGGTGGGCAGCTTATTGAATGGCGCCTTCTGAGAGAATGGTGATGGTGAATGGTCTTGTAATAATGGTTGGTGGCGGCCATGAGAAGAAGGGGAGAAAGCTTGGTGGTGGGTTTTTGTTTTTTTTCTTTGTGTTAGTGTGTGTGGTGTGTGTAATCTGCTATCGTAGCAGATTAAGCAAGAGAATGGAGAGTATGGAGTATAAAGCTATATGAGTGAGGAATGAGGATTTTGTGGAAAGTTTCTTTGTGGGGAGATAAGAAATGAGTGAAGAGTGAATTCAAAAGGGCATCAACGAAAATATAATGCTGGGATGTGATTGGCTACATACGGGTGAGGCTGGATACTCTATCTTTATCTCTTTGGAAAATTCCAAAAATACTCGTGCAGTTTTGTTATATATTATTTATTTTTTTTATTACTCTTTTATTATTTATTTATATGTCTAATTGGTGTGTTAAAAAAAATTAATTAAAAAAGAGAAATACAAATATTAAGTTATTTTTTTAGTTTTTTCATAATTTTTTTTTCGCCTCCAAATCCCCTTTTCCCCCACCTCATGATTCAAATCCTACCATTCCACTTGACATAAAAAATAATAAATAATTGATAAAAAAAAGAGTGATATCTGAAGTTTTTTGATTCTTCCTTATTTCATTGTGGGGTACCAAGAAATTAGAATCATTTTCAGTTCTTGGTTGCTTTTTTTCGAGTTTTTTTTTTATTTTTTATTAAGCTGTCTTTTCGCGAGTTATGAATGCAGATTTTGTGTTTGTGCTTTTATTTTTTTTGGGTCGAAAGTCGTTTTTGTCCGTATTTTTTATTGGTCGAAGTTTTTGTACTTCTTTTTTGGTCACGGAAGTTTTTGTACTTCAAAGAGTGAGCTTTTACTAGGAAGATGAATTTATACGAAGAGAAAATGGTTTGTTTGGTCCTAAATATTTAATAGTTTTTATATTTTAGTTTCAAACGTTTTAAATCAGATACTTGTCATAAATATTTAACTTATGGGATACCATTACTTCATTTCATCAATTCTATTAAAATTTTTCCGCTATTATCACATGAATGGCACGCGGCGAGTAAATAAAAAACCATACAAGACTATTTTCATCATTTAGCTTACAATCCATAAAAAAAAAAAAATAGTCGCTAGCTTCATGAGCAAAAGCTTTTTTCTAAGCTTCATCAATTCCTCATCTTTTTTGTTCAAAGCCATCAGCAATCTTGGAATCACCACTTTGCTCCGTTCACAAACAAATGGATCAACCCAATCAAAAAATCCACATGGTGTACCATTGCCAAATTTTTCACACCCAATGAACTTTCACTTCGGATTGCTATCAGTCCATAAAGTGTTTAACTTACCCAATTTACCACAATAACAAGCCGCCATTGCTTGATGATGATGACATTGATGAAAAAGAGAAAAAAAAAAAAATATTAGGTCTATGTCATATACATCAGAAGTCTCAAAATCAATAAGAGGAATAGACATAAAGTTGATTACTACCAATTAACTTTGAAGATGAAATACAATATTTCTTAACACATGAAAATCATCTTCATATTTCTCCTTTTTATATTAAATGTTGTCTTTGTGGATATGCATTCATGGAAGATGATAGCAAATGCATCTTTCTTGTAACAAAAACAGAAAACGACGAGTGTTATGCAAACAAGTCAACATGATATCTATTAAGGAAGTAGTGTTTGACATAATTATACTATTTCCTCTTGAACAATACAATATAAAAATAGCTCAAAAGTAATTAACATTATTATATTCCAATCCTGGAACTATTCTTCCACTTATAATACCTTACTAATAAATTAATATACCAACTTTACTACAGCACACTATGACACACTTTAAACTTTAAACTATTATACATTAATAGCAACAGTCACGCACAAAAACTTCTCTACACTTCTTCTTTTCTCCATGCTACACGGACACACCTCACAAGACTCTAAATATACCAAGACTTCTTCATGAAGAGAAGCTGCAGTTGGTACCTGAATTTGTGATTGCTTGGTAATGCTGATTTGAATTGGGGAGAATTGGGAATTTAGGGTTCTTTCAGATATGGTGGTGGGTTTATAAGAGAAAAGATTAAAGATTGTAAGCTAAATGACAAAAATAGCCCTATATGATTTTTTTTTTACTCGCCGCGTGCCATTTACGTGATAATAATGGAGGTATTTTAATAGAATTGATGAAATGGACTAACGGTGTCCCATAGGTTAAACATTTAGGACTAAAGTGTCCGAATTAAAATGTTTATGACCAAAATGTCAAAACGATTAAATGTTTAGGACCAAACGAGCCATTTACCCTTATACGAAAGTAGTGCATCGACTGACACACAATAAGTACAAAGTAAAAATCAATAAATAAGGTAATTTGGTGCAAAAAGATATCATCATGTAAGGGTCTATGTAGTAGACGGACCTAGAGCTGACAAATGGTCCAACCCAGCACGGTCCGGCACAGCCCGACCGAATCATAGGTTATGAAAAACAAGCCATGTTTAGTGCGCTGAGCTGGGCTAGGCTAATTTCTTAGAATATATGACCCAATTCGGCCCACAAACCCGTTACTACGAGTCACGAGCTGGGTTGGGCTGGGCTGGCCCATGAAAAAACTTCAACCTATCCTTTTTTACAAAAAAATTGAATTTAACAATTAATGGGACATAAGTTGATTGCTAATATTAACATAAATGATAAAATATTACATAACAAACTAAAAGAAAAATTATATGTACGAATTACAATTATAAAAATCATTAAAAAAATATTGGATCGTCAAAATAATCCTCTTCAGATTCGACTTTAATCCAAAAATAAAATTTGGTAAATATCAGATCTTCCACATCAATAACTTTTTCCAAGTAAACAAAGTGGAGTAACCTAATATCTTCATTATCCAAATTTGCACATATAAAAGAAAATAATTATGAATGAACCAGAAGTTTTACCTAATGCTTATGCCTTGACGAGAAATTAAATCTTCAATAACTTCGATCTTCCATCTTTATCTGTCAACATTGATCATTTTACTGGATCATTATTTGAATTGTCTATTAAAGTTTGTCTTTTTTGTTGAATGCTAATATCAAATTCAATAAGATGTTACGTCTTGTTTTCTACAGACTGGATCACTAGTTGAATTATTTTGTTGAATGTCAATATCAAGTTAATAAGACGGAGACACTGTTGCAAATAAAAATCTTATTCATTAACATGTGACGATGACAAACTAGTTTTTATTTTTTTGAAAAGTTGAAGAAACTTTGTATCACACGTTTTACTGCTAGTATTACTTATAGTACAACATGAAGATGAAGTCTTGTTAGAATATTATTCTATATACATAAATAATGTCAAACTCGAACAAATTTTATTCCAAGTTTGAATGCCATCAATGTCATTATTTTGCATATTTGAATGATATTGTTATAAAATACTTTGAACAACTTATTTTTTAATCTAAGATCTATAATTGCAGAAAGACAATAAATTATACGTACATTTTCAAGATATTTGAAAGTTTTTCTTTCATGTTATAAGTTATTTGTTGAAAGTTGGTTGAAGACTTTTCTTCAACTAAAACTTATATTCATATATATGTATATATGTATACATATGCATATGTATATATAATATATATATTTGTAATATTGGAAAATAGTTTGTTTATAAAAAATAATAGTTTGTCTAAGAAAAAAAAAGTTTGTCTAAAAAAGATAGTTTGTATATATGTGGGCCTTATTGGGGCTCGAGTTGGGCATGAGCTGGGCTTGAGCTAGGTTGGGCTCATGGGTTGTACTGGGCTGGGCTCATAGGTTGTGCTGGGCTCGGCCCAGGCTCAAATGGGCCTAGGCACAAATAGATTGGGTCAAAAATTATATGATCTAGTTCGGCCCACTTATATGAGGTGGGTTGAGCCGAGTCGAGCCCATTTTTAACCAGTTGGATTGGGCCCGAATTTTAGTGTGCTAGGCTGTGCTGAACTGAACTGAGCCTGTGTCCGCTTAGCCCAAATGCCACCTCTAGTTGGACCAATAATATTCTTAATTTTAAGCAAAGTAAAATTAGTACAAACTAATTATATTCTTAATTTTGAGACATTTTAATTTTTTTAATAGATAGTAGATATACCGGTAAAGGTGAACAAAGCAAGCACTTCACCTGAAACTTTCCTAGCGTCATTCTTTTCTACTGTATAATTCTAACAGCTACTCTATTTATTTTCTTATATTTAGGAGATTTGAAGCATTTTTCCTACTTTTACAGATTTACTATTTCAGTTTCACTCCAGCAGCTTCTCTATCTTTAACGAATCCCTTATTTTATGGAATCTCTATTTCAATTTCACTCCAACAGGTCCGCTATTTTTTACTTTCTCATATAATCTAATTCTTAGTGGTATAGGGGATGTGATGGGAGAGCAAATATGCTCCACCAATTTTGTGAGATATGAATTTAAAAAGTATGTTCCCCTAAAATATGGGAGATGGAATAAGAGAGTTATTAGATTGGAGCAATTTAGCCCTAAGAGCTCCTCTAAATGTAATGATTTTTGAAATCTAGAAGAGTCCCCCTAATAAGCAAAGATTTAAAAAGTAGCCATATGAATATGGAAATTTGTAATAGCTAGGCCTTGGTGATATTTTAGTTTGACCCTAGCTTCACTTTTTTTTGGTTAGGTTGAAGTATACTCGATTTTGAGCTTTATAATGAAACACTTTTGTTTTTCTAGTAAAAAAACAGTGATAAGCAAAGATATCCCATGTATATTATTAAAGATAAACAATACCCATGAATTTAGGATTTTTATTTAGTATAATAAAAAATGTACAATTTAGAAGATATATATGGATAATTATTTTAATTAGTATCTTAAAAATACAAATATTTAAAAAAAAAAAAAAAAACTATAACTCTAACTCATTTTTTAATAATTTTATTTTCAAGATCAGTGAAAATTACAATCTCTACTGATCCATAAATCATCCGCCTAGGGTAAATGATGTTTGACACTTTGCTTTATGTTTACTTTGGCCATAATGTATGATTTTGACGATCTTCATTATTTCTAATTGTTAATGAGTACGAATTGACCGTGCCAGTTTTCTTATGTCATTCAGTAACGTGCATTACTGTACTGTATATTAAGGCTCTAAACCACTTGACAAGTGGACTGGATACTAATCTTGCCTGCCATTACTAAATTTTAGAGGAAATCAATTCATGTACTCATTTGGACATATATGGCCTTCAACTGTACTCTCTTGATGGAAGCTCAATGACACAAATATATGAGATTATAGCACTTCAAATTAGTCATACATTCGACAAAATTAGGCCAATTAACAATTATTAGTAAATAAAATAATTTTTTTCACCTCTGGATCCTGTTTAGTTTTTAGTTAAGACAGTGCATTCACGATTCAGAATACTATCTAACTTTTATTATTATCATAATGTATTAAAGTTATACAATGTGGATTTAGTCATGCTAATTGTGTTTGTAAGATGCTTTCGATGTAAACATGTATATGAATATATATATTCTAGTATACATGATTTTACAGTACAGTTCTCGAATACAAATAGTAACGGAATACATATTTGAACCATGATTAAAAGCAACTTGTAATCGTTACTCGATCATTGACGAATGTCTTTCTCTCCTTATTCTATATAGGATCAACTATCGTTTATGGGAACAATTAGTTAGGGCTAGAGTAGGAGAGATGACCTAACCATATATTTATAATTATTCTAATAAGTCCTCCCATAAAGGATTTTGTCAGAATATACAGACTTACACACAATTAACTATATATAAACTAATAAGGTGGGCTTAAAATAATATGATCACAACCTAATCCATGAATCAGTTATCTAGCTTATTTTATAAAATCAAAAATAATTAATGGTAGCCCACGTAATGGAGAAATATTCTAACAGTCTCCCACTTGGGCAACGTTAATTGTTTTATTTATTTCAAAAAAAAAATTAAAACATTTATTAGGCTGAATAAATAAACATAATGTGGCCACAATTTTGAAAACACTGATTTACAAAACAACACCTCGAACACAATCATGTCCAACAAGATTGTCAAACATTGAGTCATGGTGATCGTAGTGTTCTATATCGCCACATGACCTTCCATGGTTACAAATGCCAACAACCCTATTGACATGGATTAATATACGACAGTGTAGTAAGAAAGCAGCACCAACATGTGATCAAATGTGATCTTTCTTTGTTAGTCTTCAACATAAATTTTTGAAAATTGGCGGTCAAAATGCCAAGGAAATCAACCATTCATATCATTCCAAAATGACAGTCAATAGGCCATATCTCCAATCAAAATAGTGTCTTATGAAGATATTCAAACTCAATAGATGGTCTTATTAATATGGACACCAAGCCAATGCCTTCAATATACATATGAGTGTTCACAGAATAATCAATTACGTAAAAAACATAAAACAATATGCTATTGCATGAGTACACAAAAGTGCAAAACCAAAACACATAATAATGGGAATATTCCAAAAGGCATAAAAATGTAGAACTCCCACTAGTCAATAGCATCAAATGATAGTAGAACACTCATATGCAAAACCAATACCAAGCCTAGTGTGCACTTGAACATCCATCAAGCTCTCAATAGCACTAGTATACGGTACAAGTCAAATGATCTCTTATGTTATGAACTCCATAATACCCATATTTCAACATGCTATTTAAACATTATGATCTTATACCTCTTATTAAAAGATCAACAAGAAATGAGTGTGTTTTATATTCTTAGTTACAATGTCTCCCTTTTCTTGTCAAATCCATGACTATTTGTTTATAAGGGAAACTAGATTAGAATATGGATAATTACAATAGCTCACAATAAAAATAAGTTGTATCTGAGACCCAAGTGTACCATCATAACCTCCCCTTTGAGCAGAGGGTATAATATACCATAATTATCCCAATCATTAAGGTGAATAAGAGAAAACACAACATTCAAGAAGTTAATCACCTTTAGGCAGATAAATCCCTCTAGGGCATGCAATCTCTCAAATAGTAGAGTATACACCATCTCATAAATAAATCTCCTTTGCATGAATAAAGTTCTTTAACTATACATCTCCACTATTACTATTCATCTACCCCAAAATAATGCACACAATGACCCCCTTTGGATAGGCTATTGTATGTATTACTCTGGAGATCTATTGGGTCTTATTTCCTTTCATAAAGTATGAGAGATCTATTTAGAACATAAAACTCACATGCTGAATTATAACTTTAATAGCATTTATACTAAGATATTCTAATTATGCTTCCTAATAATATTCATATTATATCCTCTAGATGGAAACTGAAGGGAAACATTATAACGCATGAATAAAATTCTATAATTATAAGAATAAGGCAAAAATATTCATGCATGGATCTTTAAAACGAATAAAGCATGATATAACTACTTGAACATTTAAACAGTTCATAGTTTAATTATAAAAGCAAATAAAGTTTTCAGGAATACCTTTCTCGCGAAGAACGATGAAAAGAAAACTTCACCTCTTGCTAGAAAGCTTCACACGCCTGGATCAAGCTTTTGTTTCTCAACTCTGATCTTCCCCTCTATTCCAAATCTTAGCTTAAGTGTTGATCAAGTTTTGAGACTTGATCTTGCTAAACTAAACTAAAAGAAAAACTATTTCGAGTTTCTTCAAAAAGTTGAAACTTACTCGTGAGAGAAAGAGAGAAAGAGAGAGAGAGATCTCAAAGGAGATGGTGCAATTGTAGAGCTTGGGGTAGAGGCCTTTATATAAGGAAAAATATGCAAGGTAATTCTGTCTTAATCAGAATCAAAAAGAGTAAAGGATTAGGACTTTGAATTATCATCTAATTCTAAAATATAATGAAAATCATTGCGTTCACATTGGCCTAGCACACTAAGCCATTTCACATGCCTAAGAATAGGTGCCTAGTCCCACATGACTTAGCCTATGGCTCGTGTGATAAGGCTACGGTTCAACCCTTGAGCTCTATCAAATTAATTAAATTAATTCCAATTAATTCAAAGTCCAAATCTAGTCTACTATTTAAGAATATAGTCTTTCTCCAATTATGAAAAAACTATCTTAAATACTTAGTAGCATTTAAGACTTTAATTAATCAATTAATTATTTAATCAAATAATTTATTTAATTATATTATCCAATTTCAGCCAATAATAAAAAATAGAAACTCATTTCAAAAATACAAAAGTCTATTTATAATTTCTAATTAGCAATGGATTATATATTTTCTTCAATTTAGTAATTTTTTATTTAGTAAAGACACTTATAAGGTAAATGGCTAGAAGGGGGACCAAAGACATAATTATCCTTCCAATAAAAATGACCAAAATACCCTTGTTAGTTTTCTAGTAATATTTTGTCATTTTAACCTTAGTCTATTCTATTAAAAGACTATGGTTGTACTCCAAGATAATTACTGTATGAACAAGAGTTAGTCAATAAAATATGTCGCTCAGTCTTTAGATCAACTAAGTGATAATGACCACGCTGCCCCTCTATACTCACTCATAGCCAAGACATGTTCACCAATTTGTACTATCACCTCTTTGACTACATCTTTCTCCTTAGAACCTCTAACCCATAATTTAACCATCCTTCAAAAGTTATCCATGTTGAAAGAAAACGATATAGGCTACATGATTCATATTCAAAAATTTCTATGAACATGGTGGAAACAATCATGCAGGATCTTATGTGATTAAACATGAATAGCTAATTCAAACAACATGAAGAATATAGTTTAATTCTAAATCATAATGAAGTTTTACATACCTCTTTGCGCATAACAAAAAATTGAAAACTTCATATTCTCCAAGAAGATCTGCATGCCTAGAATATGACTTCTACTCATCAACTCTTAATCTTCCCTTCTACTACCAAAATCTACTAAAACAAATTCTAGTTGTGGGACTAGAACTAAATTAAAGAAAAACTAGAATTGAGTTTATTCAAAATATGAAGCTTACTCAAGAGAGAGAGAAGATAGATCTCAGAAGAGATGGTACAATTTTCATAGCTAGAGAAGCAATCTATTTATAGGACAAGAGTTTGAGAAAAAATCTCTAAAAAATCAATGTGGTTTTAGATTGCAAGAATCCTATTTTTTATCCACAATTAATTTTCCTTATCTTCCTCTATTCTGGCCAATTTTTCCTTTCCCTGGTTTGCCCCATAGACCCACGTGACCTCCTTGGTTCGTGAGTTAGTGTCCTGGCTTAGCTAGTGTGCTCTAATTAATTAATTTAGTATTTATTTAATTCAATTTCAGCCAATAATTAAAAAAAAATACCATTTCTACAAAATAGAAAGTCTATTTTTAATATTTAATTTTCAATGAATTAAATACTCTCTCTACCATAGTATTTCTTTAATTTAGCAAATATTGCTTATAAGATAATTTGGCTAGAAGGGAGACCAAAGACATATTTATCATTTCTCTAAGAATAAATAAAATATTCGACCTAGTCCCCTAGCAATATTTTATTATTTTAAGCTTAGTCTATTCCACTATAAGACTATGGTTGTACTAGATGATAAATATTATATTGAACAGAAAATAGTCTTATGCCCAACTAAGTAATGAAATGACCAAACTGCCCCTCTATACTCACTCGTAGTCAAGACAGGTTCCATAGTGTACTATCACCTCTTGAACTACATTTTAAACTCCTTAGAATCTCTAATCCACAATACAACCATCCTCCGAGAGTTATCCATTTATCCAAGGGAGCTACCCTTAAGTGTAACATCTAGTACAACATCCTGTACTACTATGCATAGATTCAGGATGATCTAGCTTAGATCATTCTAAGGGAATGATTAATGTATAGATTATTTATTGCATATGCATGTCCCTTCTAATCAAGTCCTATACACCTAAACCATAGAGTTAGTGACCTAAGCATTTAGACCACACCCATAATGGCTCAAAGTACAAGCACTCGACTTCGTTGGTTTATGCACACATGCTCAATATTAAGACCAATGACCCACTTAGAAGCTCTGTAGGTATAAGTGAACTATTTCTTTGATAGTACGTATTTAAAGTTCACACCTATAGGGTCCGTCCAATGCATACACATGTATAATTGTAATAAGTCTGGAATAAATCCATGATTACGGCAAATCACCCTACTTCAAAGGGAACTTATTTCACTATGACTTCTACAAAAGTAAAGCGCCCAACTTTACTACTTAGTCATGGACATAATTACTCTACTTAACAAGTGACCATGACCTAGACCTTTTGTGTGTAACCACCATGCACCTAAGTCACCACTTGAAGCAATGACCTCACATACATATATATATACATAGTCATCCACATAACAAATGAGAGAAAAACATGCTCATATAATAAGATGACATTTTAATCATCAATTGTAAATATTCATTTATAGAAATGGCAAGAGCTAGTGGTCTTTTGGGTATCTTATTCCAAACACACTTGACAACGGGAGCGACCCACAAGTGTAACAACCAATACATCATGTATTACTGTGTGCATAGATTCAGGATGATCAACCTGTATCATTCTAAGGGAGTGATTATTGTATAAAGTCCTTATTGCATATGCATGTCCCTTCTAACCAAGCCCACACACCCAAATCATAGAGTTGTTGACTCATCTATAAGATCTCACCCATAGTGACTCAAAGTATAAGAACTTGACTTCGTCAATTCATCCACATATGCTCAAGATTAAGAGCAATGGCCCACTTAGAAGCTTGCAGGCATAGGTGACCTCTTTTTTCGATAGTATGTATTTAGAGTATCACACCTACGGTGGCCTGTCTAATGCATACACATGTATAAGTGAAGTAAGTCTGGAACCTTATCCATGATCAAGGTAGATCATCCTACTGTAAAGGGAACTTATTCATGATAACTTCTACTATAATAGAGTGTCCAACTCTACTACTTAGTTATGGACTAAATAGTTCTACTTGACAAATAACCATGACTTAGACCTTCTGTACGTAACTACTATATATCTAAGTCAACACTTGAAACCTTACATACATACATATATATGTATATATATATATATATATATATATATATATATATGAAAATCAATCACATAAGAGAGAAACATGCTCATAAAAGTAAGATGACAGTAATTATGCATTGCAAACATTCAGATATATCAATGACAATGTGCTAGTGGTCTTTTGGGCATATCTATTCCAAATAGAAACCCCATAAAAAATATTTTTTACAAAAAGATATCATAAGGCTTATAGTTCTCCATATTAAATTATTTAAGAACTCTATCAATATAAGCCTTTGGCGATAGGCCCAAAAGATCATGAGACTTATCTTGGTGTATCTAGATACTGAGAGCAAAAATGGGCATATCCAAGATTCTAAGTCTTAGAAAAAATGCTAAATTCATGAAGCATGCCCGAATTATTTGTAGCTTAGGAAAATGTCCTCAATATACAATATCAGAAAAATAAACTTCCACTAATCTTTAGGCACATACATTGATGAACTACAATATGTTCATCTACACCAGGACAACCCCAAATCCGAAAATAGTTTAAGCTAGGTTTTCTCCCTAATCAAGGTTCAATAGGAGTTTTAGGGACAGACTTATTCGTAACATGGTTAAGAATATAGGAAGTTGTTCTAATGGCTTCACCCCAAAGGTATTCTGGCAAGTCAGTAACATTCATCATGTTCCTCATCATATCGTTAATGGTGTTATTTTGCCATTCGGCCACGCCATTCTGTTCAGGGCTACCATGCATGATATATTGGGCAACAATCCCACAATCTTGTAAGTACTTGGAAACGGTCCTATATGCTGCCCAGTGACTCCATGTCTATCATAGTACTCACCTCTTTGGTTAGACCTTACAATCCTAATGACTTTCCCAAGTTGTTTATCTATCTTAGTCTTAAAGAGTTTAAATTTATCTATAGCTTCATATTTCTCTTTAATTAAATAGAGGTATCCATTGCGAGAGAAGTCATCAATAAATGTGATAAAATACTTATTACCAAAAAATGTAACAAAATAATGTCCATTAATATCTGTGTGTATGACTTCTAAGAAGTTAGAGCTACGGGTAGCATATTTATTTTTAACTTTAGTGAGCTTACCCCTTATACACCCAACACAAGTTTCAAGATCATCAAAATTTAGAGAAGGCAAAATGTCATTTTTAAGGAGTCTTGCAACTCTGCTCTTGAAATATGGCCTAATCTTTTATGCGACAATAAAGAAGAAGTTCTTTTAATTAAACTCCTTTTAGAAGCAAAACTTTATGTAGTAAAAAATCATAAGACTTTTTTGGGAATAAAAACAACTAATATAAATCGTTGGACAAAAGACATGAAGGGAAACATTATATTGCATGAATCAAATTCTATAATTACAAGAATAAGACAAAAATATTCATGCATGGATCTTTGATACGAATAAAGCATGAAATAGCTACTTGAACATCTAAATAGTTCATAGTTTAATTATAAAAGCAAATAAAGTTTTCAGGAATACCTTTCTCGCGAAGAACGATGAAAATAAAACTTCACCTTTGCTGAAGAATAAGCTCCACAGCCTAGATGAAGTTTTTGCTTCTTAACTCTGATTTTCCCCTCTATTCCAAATTCTTAGCTAAAGTGTTGATCTAGTTGTTGGACTAGATCTTGCAAAACTAAACTAAAGAAAACTGATATGAGTTTTTTCAAAGAATTGAAGCTTACTCATGAGAGAGAGAAAGAGAGATCTCGAAGAAGATAGTGCAATTGTAGAGCTTGGGGTAGAGGCCTTTATATAGGGGATAACATGCAAGGTAATTCTATTAGAATTCTAATATGGGAAAGGATTAGGATTTTGAATTGTCTTCTAATTCCACATTAAAATAGAAATCCTTCCACCCTACATTCACACTTGTCCTAGGCATCCTACCTAGGGAATGACGCCTAGGACCCTATGCCTAGCCTTGGTTCGCGAGCCAAGGCTCTGACCCAGCCCTTTATCCTCTATTCAAATAATTAATTAATTACAATTAATTTCCAAGTACAAATCTAATCTACTATTTAAGAATAAAACTTTTTTCTAATTCCGAAAAAGCTATCTTAAATATTTTAGTAGCCTTTAGACTTTGATTAATTAATTAATTATTTATTTATTTAGTTATATATTTCAATCTCAGTCAATAATAAAAAATAGAAACTTATTTCCCAAAATAAAAAAGATTATTTATGATTTCTAATTGTCAATTGATTATATCCTATCTCAACAAAGCAACAACTAAGTTTAATAATGACACTTATAAGGTAAATGGCTAGAAGGGGGATCAAAAACATAATTATCTTTCCACTGAAAATTGCCAAAATATTCTCGCTAGTCTCTTAGCAATATTTTACATTTTAACCTTAGTCTATTCCACTAAACGACTATGGCTGCCCTTCAAGATAATTACTGTATGAATATGAGTTAGTCAATAATATATGATGCTCAGTCTTTATACCAACTAAGTGATAATGACCACGCTGCCCCTCTATACTCACTCATAGCCAAGACAGGTTCACTGATTGTACTATCACTTCTTTCACTACATCTTATCTCCTTAGAACCTTTAATCCATAATCTAACCATACTCCAAAAGTTATCTACTTGACCATGGGAGCGATCCACAAGTGTAACAACCAATACATCATGTATTATTGTGCACACAAATTCAGGATGATCAACCTAGATTATTCTAAGCGAATGCTTATTGTATAGATTCCTTATTGCATATGCATATCCCTTCTAACCAAGTCCAAACACCCAAATCACATAGATGTTGACCAATATATAAGATCTCACCTATAGTGACTTAAAGTGCAAGGATCTAACTTCGTCAGTTCATCCATATATGCTCAAAATTAAGAGCACCGGCCCACTTAGAAGCTTGTAGGTATAGGTGATCTATTTCTTTGATAGTATGTATTTAGAGTTTACACCTACGATGGCTCGTCCAATGCATACACATGTATAAGTGTAATAAGTCTGGAAACTCTATCCATGATCAAGGCAGATCACCCTACTATAAAGGGAACTTATTCGCAATAACTTCTACCATAGTAAAGTGCGCAACTCTACTACTTGGTTATGGACTAAATAGTTATGGTTAACAAGTAACCATAACTTAGACTAGCTATACGTAACCACCATATACCAAAGTCAACACTTGAAGTAAGGACCTTATATTCACACACGCATATATATATATATATATATAATAGTCAACCACATAAGAGAGAAACATGCTTATGAAAGTGAGATGACAATAATTATTAATTGCAGATATCCATATATACCAATGACAATGTGCTAGTAGTCTTTTGGGTATACTATTCCCAATAGACTCCCACTTGCATGAATGAACACTAGGTTACGCTATGTAAACCCCCACTGACTCAATATCTACAGAAGATACCTTTTTCGAAAGAGTCTTAATTAGAGGAATTGCTAAGTCACTCGCAATGGCAATCTATCATTGTGTCTCATTTTCTGGATGTATCTCCAGATTAAGTGATATTTTCTCTAAAGGTGTTTATCTTTCCTACGTTTCCTTGACTCTTTATTCAAGTGCTAATTTATTATATTATATACTCAGCCCGATAGACTAACATATAGTCCTTCGTTCTCCAAAGATATATGTTATGCTATACTACCACTTATAAGCTTGTCCTGAGTTTGACTGATATCTGTCTAGATATCTAGTTTAGTACATAACATGACATACATGAGACTGCCAACTGCTAACACATTTGGAATCCGTCTCATGATCTCTTTCTTATTAGATATCTTGGGGTACTAATATCTAGAAAATATAACTCCAAGCCTAGAGGGCAACAAACTCTTCTTGGAGTTTTACATGTTAAACTTAACCAATATCTTCTCAACATATGTAGCTTGGGATAATGCTAGTACCTTGTTCTAGTAATCTCATATGAGCTTAATCCCTAGAATACAACTAGCTTCTCTTAAGTCATACATTAACAATTTGAGAAGACAGTCAAACTTCTAAGGATGACAACATCCTTACAACGTCCCTAATTAGTAGGATGTAATCCACATAAAGATGGTATTCCTTTTCTTGTAGACGCATGGATCATCAATGTTCGGCTCAAAATCAAAGACTTTGACTGCTACATTGAATAAAATGTTCCAAGTCTTAGATGCTTGTTTAAATCCATACATGGACCTCTAAATCTTATTGACCAAATTCTTTTGGCCTTTCGCAATGGATTTGCCTGGTTTCTTTATATAGATGCCTACGTTAAGATTTCTATAAAGGAATGCAGTCCTGACGTTCATCTACCATGTCTCATAGTTATAATGACAAACGATGGCCAAGAGAATTGTTATGGACTTTTGCATGACTACTAGTGGGAAAGTCTCATCATAGTCGATACCCTCTTTAGAGTATATTCTTTCGCCCCCAGCCTAGGTTTCTTGTCCACTCATCTATTTCTCTTATAGACCTGTTTGCACACTAAGGGTTTTACCTTTTCCAAGTGTAACTACAAGATCCCAAACTAAATTAGAATACGCGGACCCTAACTCAGATTTCATTGCCTTGTGCCAATGGTTAGCATCTACGTCCGTTACTACTTCATCGTTACTAGTGGATTTGTCAACCTGATTGGGGACTGCCTGTAAAGACTCTCTATAGTATCAATCTGGTTGTCTCAATATTCTCCACTACGATAAGGCTCCGGGGGTACTTAAAAGAATTCGTTGTTTCGTTTATAGGTGTAGTAGAAGTCTCAATATAAACTTATTCAACCGAAAATTCAATCTTTTGAAGATACATTAATTTAAACCTTTTAAGAGCATTTCTTCAAAAGATATTCCAACCTATTTAATCTTTTAAAATCTTTTCAAAACTCTTGAGGAAAGATTTAAAAACATTTAAAGAAGGTTTGTTTGAGCTTTACCGAACATATCAAAGTCACTCGACATTTAATTAGCCGGTACTCTTTATGTCGCCATGTCTTCTCTTATAACTCTCTCTTCATCTACAAAGATCTTTACTTGAATCTTCACATCTTGAAGCTTGTAGAGATCTTGACAAAAAGACACTTGAGCTTGATCATGTTGAGCTCTTCATTTGATCTTCATGATTAAATCACTTGAGCTTGATCAATATCATTGTTCATGAACTTGTTCTAGAGCTTGTATAACATTGATATTCACAAAGTGTTTTGATCATTTCTTCAATCTTTCTTCTTTAGGACAAAATCTTAGCTAGGATGTTCACATCTTGAATCTTCATAGATCTTGACCATTAAAGTGCTTTGATCTTCTAGTTGGAGGATGCATTTTGTTTGATCATTACTTTCCATGAGCTTGATCATCACTCCAATCCTCATGAGCTTACTTAATATGTTAAATATTCTTCAAGCTTTGACTAATTCTCAAACAATAGACTCATTACAAGATATGATTAGTCAATAGATCAATTTCATAATTAAGATTTAATTATCATTAAAATATAGGATTAAGGCCTTCATGCTAACAATCTCCCCCTTTTGGATGATGACAAAATCTTATACAATTAAGCACATAGTAGGAATTTGATATCAAGGCATAAGTAAGATTTTCAAGTAGACAAAGTAAAGTTCCCCCTTGCTATATGCATATCAAATTTACTCATGTTCAAAGTTTTTCCCCTATAATTGTATCCCATATGTTCTTCCTCATAATTTTTTCCCCCTTTGGCATCATCAAAGTAAGTTAAACATAGGAGAGTAAAGATAACATCACAATGGGATCTTGTATGAAATAGCATTACAATGAGATTTCATCAAAATATTATCTCAATGGGATTTTGAACATCTCTCCTTTTTGAAAAATAACTACAGACAAAGCTCCCCCTTGCTAAGTGTATATCA
The DNA here is from genome assembly GCA_037974665.1 of Ehretia macrophylla. Taxonomy (NCBI): domain Eukaryota; kingdom Viridiplantae; phylum Streptophyta; class Magnoliopsida; order Boraginales; family Ehretiaceae; genus Ehretia; species Ehretia macrophylla. The sequence continues at coordinate 85,200,373 of CM075764.1, forward strand.
TAAAAAGCATTTTAACTTAGAGCATACGATTCAAGCACAAACTATAATATGCATGTGATATCATTGTGCCACTTCTCCATTTGATATCAAGTTCTCAAAGTATGCAAGCTCTCTATGAGAATATGTATAGGTGAGGAAATGTTAAACGCATAAAGTCCTCATTCACAATATTGCATAACTCTCCATATCTTATATTGTATCTTGGTCATAAGATTGTATCTCAAAGTGATCTTATCTAAAATAGCACTATAGTGGAATTTTTGGGAAATTGCATAACAATGGAATTTCCATGAAAATAGCATCACAATGGTCACTTTCACCAAGTCTCCCCCATACTAAGTGCATAATAAGAACAAAGACTTCCCCTTTAGATCATGTATCAATCACATATCTCTCTCCCCTTTTGTAATCAACAAAGAAACAAATTTTCACACTAAAGAGGTGTAAGATATAATATATATGCTTGTAAGATAGCATTTCAATGGGATGCTGCTCAAGACTCAAGCATCGTATTGGTTAAACTCACATAGATAACATGAAAACATTTAGGCATATGAGTTTACCTTTTTTGAAGCATGCATTTGTTTTCTCTAGAACTCTTCTTCTTTGATGCATTGTTATCATTTCATTATTGCTTCTCCCCCCTTTGGTACTCAACCAAAACATATAACACTTTTAGCACAAACAATCTATTTTCTTGTTCACAAGAGCAATGCATAAGGATGATTTCATTCAAACAAATAAGCTACTCTTTTTTGTAGGCATATCTCAATAATATTACCATTGCACGCTATGGTCATTGAGATCATTTACATATAGCATAAATCATAGCATACAAAATGATTTACATTTCTCACCTTTTAGAATTGGATACCACCTTTTAGAATTGGATACAAAATGGTATTCATCATAAATTCTAACTCTTTTATAGTTTTTTTATATTCCTCATTTGGCATGATATTCAATTTCTCAAATTCGTTTGACATTTCATCCATGTTGATATCATGCATACTTCTGCTTTATGATGATCATCATCAACAAGTAATAAGCATGCTATGGAGCAAGTAGTAGGAATACTTAAAAATATATGAAGAAAGTCAATTCATGGAGGAACACAAGTTTTGTTCAAGAGAAGAATCAAAAGCCATTAAAAAATAATCTAGAGATAGTAATGGTATGTATGTTCAACAATATTTTTCTCGTCAAGGTACACATCTCTATACAAGCATATGTCATATTTTCATACAATCAAGGCTTTCAAATAGGCTCTTCTTCTCAATACTTTCATTTCAAGCATGCATCTGATATTCTTATACAAGTATAAAATATTTACTAGAACCAAATATCTCAATATATTATAATGATTTGTTAAGCATCAATTATCATTTCACATTGAGATAAAGACAAAGTATGGTCAATAATATACTCCATTAAAGGTTATGATAAACATTTTGTATTATAATGGAGGGATACTTGAAACTTCCTTTTGTAATGCTCTTAATGAGACGATTTGAACAATATTGCGAATAAGCACATAATAGCATATCAATCATTGCATTAGTTTTAGAGGTAATTGGATATAGAAGATTATAGATGTGAGACTCCATATTTTGTCTTTACTTCGATTTGCGTGGTTTGGCTTGTTTATGTGTAATATAAGTTAGAATGTGCTAAATATGTGATTTATATTCCTAATACATGCTATGTGTGCATTCATAAAATTTTCATTAAAATCGAAATCAGAAATTTTATCGACAGTTTTTGTGAATAGTATTTTGAACACCTATCCGCTAAAATTTTTACAGGGGTGTTTTAAACATTTTAAAACCTAGTCCTCGGGTATTAATAGACCCGTGTTTGATTAAAATGGATTTTGAATCGGTTTTGAAATTTTAAAGGTGTTTACACTTTCGTTTGTAAAAATCGTGTTTTTAGTTGAGTCGGGTGAAAGTCTTTGCATGAGGAAATTCTTGTCACCTAAAAATAAACTACTTAAAATAGTCTAAGTGTCAAATTAATGTTTTGAGCAAGAAGTAGTCTAAAATGAAATTAAAAGACTAGAAAAAGACTAAAATACTAAATAAACTAATTAGTTTCCACCTTTGACTTTGAGTATTTTTGTTGACCTTGGCATATAAGCATAATCACACACTAGAATCAACACAAAACACACTCTTGCACACACACAAAGGGCCGAAACTCCATAGCCATCTTTGTGATATTTTTCAACATTATTTCAAAGCAAATTTTCAATAGAAAACTCATTTGAAGTCTAAACATCTTCATCCAAGGCTTGATTCCACTTGTTGGGCAACCTTTGCACACCTTTCTAGCTTTAAAAAAAAATCAAAGGTGAGAGAAAAATTCTAGATCTCAAAATGTCAGTTTTATGTTTTTGCATATAATTGAATTTTGAACCGTTAGAATGTTGAATTGATGTTATATTATTGCTCAGTAGATGCTAATGATTGATTATATGCGTTTATATCAGTTTTGAACCGTTGTAGTATGCATTTCTATTTTCGGGTATTAAAAATTCAGTTGTTGGCTATTTGTTGAATAAATGTTGTTGTGGTTGTTGGAATTGGTTGCTGTTAGTTTCTAAAAGTTTGTTAAATACGTGGTAGTAATGTTGTAATGCCAAAATTTTGATTGCAATGTTGGTGTGAAAGTCCTAAAATTTCAGCCTTGATGCATTAGGGTTTTAGGGTTGTTGGGCTTGATGTAGATGGTTAATGGTTGGTTTTCGAGGGGCGTGAATGTTGTTGATTGAGTGGGTGAGTGTTCGAAACTGGTTTGGAGGTTATCGGATTAGTAGAATGTAAGTTATGACTTTTAGAAGTTTGGGTTGTCTTTCTTTAAAATGTTGAACTATGCCTTTGGATGTTTGGGTGGTGTTTGAGTGAGTGAATTGTGAGTTGTTGATGGTTAGATTAGGGTTTGGTTGTGTGGTTATTGCATGTTAAGTTGGATGGCCTACTTTGTCATCTAGCTTAGTTGTTGAGTTGTTAATTGTTTATTAGATGATATGTTGTTGAAATGATGATTATTGTTGATTATTGATGAGTTGGGAGATAGTCAACGTGAAAGGTTGTCCTCCTGAGATTTGAATGATTATTATTATTGTCATGAGTCTTGGTATGTGTATGCCACCTCTCGGGTAACGTCAGGTTGTCGAGTTGAAAACGGCATGACTATTATAGGCTACCCCCCAGCTCGCATGACGGAGGTGTCATGGAGGGAGGGGATAAAGAGGTACCTCGGGTGCATGAGTAATGGGGAGTTATAAAAAGAACAGTTGAGATCGTGATGGCGTTTGGAGCTACACCAACTAGAGTATCATTTATTGATTGGTCATTATAATTAATGTGCTTATATTATTATTGATGATTATTGTGTGTTTACTGCTCAAAGGATGATTTCCAATGAGTACAGTAAATACTGTTAGAGATCTATCGAATCTTCACTTGGCTTGTTTTATATAAGCTCACTATCAATTATTGTATGCATATAGGTGTTACCGATCCAGATTACAGGTACGTGCCTCCATAAGAGGATACTGTAACGCCCCGATCCCTCACGAGACCGGAGACTCTAATAACCATGCTATTCTCAACCAAATACCAAACCCAGTCACAAAATTTTAGGGAAAACGGATAAAATTTTCCCTGTACCGTGGATATTTTGGAAACCTGTAAGCATTCAAATAAAACACGAAGCAAAGGAACAACATTTCTAATTGAAATCCCAACTTCAAGGCCATCCAAGCCTTAAGCAACACAAGACAATATAAACACATACAAGCATGCAACGTAGCTAGAAGCAGAAGCATAAGTTATTACATGCCACAATTCCATAACACTTACTACATCCACTTAGCTTTCAAATTGCAACCACTCAAATATATATACATAAGCCCTTAGGCTCCAAAATAGAACATAAAGTAGACAAGCAAGGTCTTCTACAGTTTAGCAAGCAATCACTCCAATCTCAAGTAATAGTACACAGCAACCAAGGCAACTCCTCTAACTGCACCACCTGAAACATGTTTAGCGAGGTATGAGCAATCACAATTGATTAGTGAGGGATAAGGTCTACCGGAGACGTGCAATGCAGCAACTTAACACAATTAATACAATAGATAAACAGTGAATAACAATTCTAATACCACATTTTAAAAGGATACAATCGATAACCCTTATCACTCCAAATCTTCGATCCCCGATCCACGAACCACGATCTCAATCTCGATATGCCGGCATCCCTTACACCAATAGGTACTCCGGATGTACCTGATCCTACAACCCAATGCCCCCTGGCAATCTCCGGACTAGGCGAGTGAGGGAATAGCAGACGGAGCTAAGGCAACCAACACTGGCAAGCCCGATGCCGCCCAGCGAGGCCATCGCATCCGCTGCGACAATGAGGTTGCACAACCACGATGCAATGCAAGAATGATAACAATTACAATATAATTAGTAAACACATTTAAGGACAAAAAGTAGGTTGTCCTCGCACCAAGTTACAATTTAGCAACAATAAGCATATATCAATTACACAATTATACTAAACAATATACTCTTTTAGCAAGAAAATAAACTATAATGCACGTAAGGATGTAGGTCCCTCACCTCTACCGAGTTCCAAGATGTAAGTTTGAATCAAATCATTTCCAGTCACCTTGAACCTAAGAGCAAACATTACTTCAATTACTCTTTAACTACAATATTCATTAATTATTCAACTAGGTTAGCTAACTCATAACTTCGCTTATTTAGCATATATACAATATCTATTAGAATTCTATTTTTAACAAAATGTCACTTTTATATACTTTAACTTAACATATATTCCAAGTAGTCATTTCCCACAACATAACTCATATAATTATAAGCAACAAGGTCTTATAAACAAGATACAAACATATTTTAATGAAGTAGCTATACAACCTATTTCATGAAACTTCTCCAAACAACTACATATTACATACCATTACCATTTAAACTCTTATTTAAATCATTTAAAAGTCAATTATAATAACTACATCAATTCAAATAACCAACTAAGCACCAAGCTCAACTAATTCACATAAAATCCAATTAAAACCTTTCCACATGCTTAGTATTTAGGTCATAAACTTCACACTTATACAACATATAACTCAATCATGATCAATTAGAGCAAATATAACAATATAATAACTACTAATGCAACTAATTCAAGTAATTCACAAGAAATCCAACAAATCTCCTTCCAAATGCTTACAAAACAAGCTCTAAACTTCGCATAAGATAACGAACCTCAAATCTAACTATACTACATCTCTAATGACACTTTATGACACCATTTAAGCCCTTGAAATCTCACTTTAAAGTACAATTACCCAAAAAGTCCGAATTTGCCTCTTCATGCATTACTCTACAAGTACTCTAATCGGAGCTCAACTAAGCAAAGCGAATACATTTCTAGCACCTCCTCACTTACTAGACACTTGCCCTAATGCCCGAACGCACCCGGATTCACTTTCAACCTGAAACCCCTTTGTCAATCTTTGCTATTAAGCTCCAAACCGAAAGGCAAGGTTCAACATTCCCAAACAAGTTATCCTATCCTTCAAATCACACCTTATAGCACCCCAAGGACCCTCGAGTTCACCCGTTAAACCTCGTTTACCATTAAATCCCCGATTTTCTCTTTGTGGGTTTACACTACAAGTACCAATTTTGAAACCCAAACAAGCAAAACGAAGGCACTTTTAAAGCTTCAATACTTAATAACGACTAGCCATAACCTCGAAACGTGCCCGGATTTGAGTTAACCCTGAAACCCCTTATTAAAGTAGCCTAATTTGATCAAATTATTCAAATTTTGTACATGGCAAGCGCAACTAACATTTTTCCCACACTCAAGGACCTAATTAGCAACTACTAGAAGCATTGAATCAAATTAAATTGCACAAATTTTTGGAACCCTAGAAATTTTACTATTTATCATCTTCCCCAAAGCTCCAACTCCATTTTCAACCATTCAAAATGCTATCTAACCGTAAAAGTATGCTCTATGATCATTAATAAGAGTAATTTAAGCTTAAACAAGCATAACTAAGCAATATCTCAACAAATCCAAAAAAAAATAAAGTTTAGATGCAAAACTTTCAAATACAAAAATAAGATGAAATTCTTACCACATAAGGCTAGAGAAGCTTGAAGAATGTGTAAATATGTTCAAGAACTCAAGATTCAAGCTTGGAATAGATGAAAATGGCCAACTATAGCAATTTTGCAAGAAAAAATACTATTCCCGTATATGGTATTTGGCTGATTTTTTGACCCTTTTTTAGCATTTTTTGAGATATTTTGGGTTATAAGCGTTTAAGTTGGGTCAATGGGTCAATGGGTTGGATTATTGGGTTAAGTAGTTTGGCTAGGTGAGTCAAATGAATTCAAAAACAAAGCAAAGTACAAAACTAAATTGCTGAATTTTTTACTATTCAATTAAGCTCACTAATGAATTTTTTCTCGTTGTTCCCGATATTGTATGCACGCAAACTCAATGAATGTATGCATCTAAAATAGCAAGTATTAAGGGAAAAATATGAAATTCAGAAAAAAGAAACAGAAAATTTTAATGTTCTGGGCTTAGAGCTACTTTCTCAATTAGTTGAAAACAAAGTAAATATTAGTTAAGAAAATGAAACCGAGTATTATAATTAATAAGTTAGCTAATATTCATTTTAAATAATTAATTTAACTATTATTTTAATATTTTAAAGAATTATGAAATAGTGCTAAAAATGAATGAATTCATTAAGGTAAACACATAATTATATGTTAGCATTCAAGATAGAATCTAATTAAATGCAAACATGTATTATTCTCTATATGTCGGGTTTGGGGTATTACAGATACTGTGCCATATATGGACGAGTCCTATGTGCCAGAGTCTTGTCCTTGATATTTGATGTTGTACTTTTTGTTATCTTGTATATTAAAACTAGTTGATTTGTATTAATTTAAAAGTTTATGATATATAAGATGTTGTAAAGATAATGGATTAAATGTTGCTAGTTTAGTGGTCTTGTTTTGGAATATGATTAGGCTACTAGATTGGTTATAATCTATTTTGGGAATGTATATTATATATAGTAAATGTATGATGTTGGAACGGAAGCATATAACCTATGGATGCAATGGTAAATGAATGTTTATTGTATATTGTGGTTGTGTTGTTAATTGTTGAATTATTGTAGAGTTGGATGTATGAGTTTCAAAGACGTTGGTTTAGAGCCTCGGTGTCTTAATTACTGTCGTTATACTGCCGAAATTCCGTTGCGTCCTGACTGATCGTAGGAGGGGTCGAGTTGGGGTGTTACAATATATCATACCTTTATACTACTTTTTTTATCAACCGGTTTACCTTATCAAGTTTGTAGAGTGTGGTTGATGTATTCATTGCAATCTTAATTTATTTCCTTCACTAAGCCCAATTTTCTTGATTTGTACTTTTGTGTGCTAGGCTTGATTAATTAATACTTCTCTTGATTTGCTCAATTGAGAGTCTAAGAAGGACCTTTTAACTCTTTCTTCATACTCAACTTTGAATAACATATGCAAACTCTTAGAGAAGTTCTTACAAGGAAAATGATTAGTTCTTCCAACAAGATCAAATAGTTCAACAAAGTTCATGATGAAATTTAGACACACTTTAAGTGTGTTGACCTTAGTTGAATCAACTTGATATGTACCAATCATGCATGACATTTTTATCAATGATCTATGTTTGCAACAATATATTTTCAAAATGGATCAAAGATTAATCTCAAGCAAGCATGCCTTCTTTTTATGCCATGATCAAGTATAGTCATTGTCAAATAAAAGACAAGCATTTTCAAGATTCATGCAAAACTATGCATGTGTATAATAGAGAGAGAAACCAAAACTTTTTCATGCATAACAATTATCATACATGTTTCATATTCAAATAAATCATGCAAACATTAGTCTTCTATGTCATTGTATCAATTTTGCACATTAGATTCATTAAAAAAATTTATACTCCATCAAGACATAATCGATCATTGATACTTCAACATGTATCACCTACACATACATATGGTAATGAGATGAACATACTACTTTACCAATAACAAGAGACAAGCATAACAAGTATGTTCATTGCTATAACAAATTATTTTCAACAATTTATTCAATTTGAGAAAGAAACCCAACATGTTCAAAAAAGATATTTAAATTTGAGAGAGATCTTATACCTTTTAGTGAATTACCTAGGATCCTATCATGTGGATGATTCTTCACATCCTTTCAAAATCCTAGAGATTTTGATCAATGCTTTGCCCATAGGATGTTTGTTGTTCATCTTGATTTGATCTTTGTTGTTCTTCCTCCTATAAGATTGGTTGAACTCCTTGATTGGATTAATCCTTTGAAGCACTAGGAGACCCATTTTCTTGAGATGTTGATGTGGTAGATTCACTTGGAGTTCCATCTTTTTAAGCGCCTATATCATCATTAATCTTTCTCGGTGCAAAGAGATTAGCATCATCAAAGTTCTCATGCATTTCATATGTTCATGAAGTCAAATATGATCAAGAGCACAACCCATCAAGAAGTTATGATAATGTTTTAGTACGGTGATGGAAAGACAATTCAAGTTTCCTTTTACAATGCTCTAATGAGAATTTTGGGGCAATATCACTATTTAGCAAAAAAAGCATTGTTATCAACATGTTAGAGGTAGTTGAATGAAATACATTATTAGACATACCTCTATCCTTCCATTTTCTCAACCAATATACCTTTTCTTATCTTTGTAGAACTTGGTTGATGTCCTCTTTTGATTTCTTGATTGCTTTGACATGAACAAGTATAAATTTCTTGGTTTGATTCCTTTGTAATCTTGGTTTGACTTGTGAATACCCTTTCTTGGTCTTCTTGATTAGGAATCGGTGGAAGAACTTTGATTCTCCTTTCATTTGTTCAATTTAAGTGCCTTTTGCAAGATTTTAGAAATACTTTCTCAAAAAGATGAATTAGTTCACCAATCAACAATTAAATGTTCAACAAGGTCATTGAATAAAAATCACAAGTATGAATATAATGCTTTTGTTGAACAAAAATGACATTTGTCAAATCATCGAGAGGTTTCATATATATAATATCAATCAAGGATTTTATGAGCACATTATCTCATCAATCATTGAAAACCAAGTGTCAAACTTTGAAGCACAATATATACCATATTCTTTGACTTTCAACATCTCAATCACATTAATTTCTCTTAGGAGCAATTATCATCATGAATGATAAGACATTTCATTTTTCTTTCATTCAAGTAAATTCAAGTATATCATGTTCAACTTAAGAAAGCTTAGAAATAACATTTCATGTTCTCAAAAACATCATTTCAACTCAAGCATTGCAAAGAATAATGAGTTGTATCCCAAACAAGAATTCACATTATCAAGTTCATAAAGTATAAACATATATCTTCTAAGATGACGCACCAATGAATACTTCACATAAGCTTATCAAGTAACACTTAAGCACAAAGTTGAAACACTTTAGGATCAAAATACAAGTTAACCCATAAAATCATTCCTTAAGGAGCATGTAATGAAAACATATCAAATGTTACTCATGTTTCCTTATTTCAATGATCTTGCCTTTCAAATGAATTATATCACCATCTTCTTTGGTATTGCTTTGACATTCCTACAATAGAGTATGACAAGATCTAGGTACCCAACATTAATTGGGTCCTTGGGGTTAGTATCATTTGTAGTGACTTTAACAATCCATTTATGTTTTAGCCACCACAGAACTTTTGACTCATATTCAAATATTTTCATATCATGAAATAGTGAAACAAATTGTTCCATCTTATGACAATATAGACAAGCACAACATGGTTCATTTTGATTTGAGCTTTTGAGAAACAAGTCTTTAAGATCCTTTGAATGAGATATGGTTTATATCCTACCACATTTAATTTGCAAACCATGTATCTTGGATTAAACATCATATCCTAATTTTCTTTTTCTTCATTCAACTTTTTGTACATCTTTCTTCACCATGAAATCTCATTTTTAAACACTTTATCAATCAAATAAATATCATCTATTTCAATTATAGTATTTTTCTTGTTAATCTCATTTATCTCAAATAAAGCACATTCAACTTCCTCAAGCAAATTTTTATTTTTAAAAATTGCAAATATCAATTCATTTTGAATATCCATGATGCCTTCTTCAAGTTCATCAATTATAAGATCATTATCAATAAATGAGAAGCAATTGGATTCATGAGATTTACATACCTCTTCATCAATTGCACCAATGTATGCTTCATTTTCTTCTTGTTTTTCTTCTTTAACATCTTCTTCTTCCTTTTGATAAAGCTTTTCAAGTAGATTCTATATTTCATGAGCGGATGTGCATTCTCGAATTTGTTCAAACTCTTGATCATTAAAAGCACAATAGAGAATATGCATAGTTTGAACATTTTTGGTCAATTTGGCAATGTTTTGCTCGGTTGACTCATCTTCAACTTTGTATGGCTCATGCTCAACAATATGCCACAATGTGTAGTTCACGGATTGAATATATGTTGTCATATGATTCTTCCATCTCATGAAATCGTTCCTGTAAACAAATGAGGCCTATCAATTGAATATCCTTCAATGTGAAGAGATGTAGTAGTATATGTCATGATCTTGACTTTACTAGATGTTAAGCTATATGCCCAAATTATCTTAAGAGGGAGGGTGAATTAGGATAGGGAGACAAGTATACTACTTTTTCGGATATGATAAAAACTAGTGAATTCTCTTAAGCAATTTATCAAACACTATGCATGCACAATATAAAAAGAAAAGGAAAGAAGAGAGAAAGAAATGACGCGGTCAAATTTTAGGTGGGTCGCTAATCTAATCCACCACCTAAGGTCTTTCTCCCCTTAGAATTTTTACTAGCTCTACTAGTAGTGCTTCTTCACAAGTTGGTGAAGCACAAACCAACACTACAAAACCTCTTGATTCCACAAGAGTTTGTACAAGCTTCTTTACTTCTTTGATTCCACAAAGAAGATTTTACACACTCTCTATACAATGATTCTCTCAAAGATATAGTAGTGTTTATCTCACAACAATAGTGAATAAATAATGAGTACAATGAACTCTCTTTAAGACTGGATAAAAACAATTTAGTGCTCTTGAATGCTTAATTGATTTGCAAGTTAAAGCCCAATAATTGTTCAAGAAAATGTGTTTTGAAGATATGAAAGCTATAGAGCAATTGCTTGCAGTTGGAAGAGGTATTTTGAGCATTGGGGGTGTTTGAAAATATATAGAAAACATTTCCAACGGTCACAAATGGCTATATTTTTCAAACACACGATCCAGTCGGTCGAGCCTCTTGTCCGACTTGACTCGTCCGACTACCCTTGGATGAGTCGGTCGAGAGGAGTCGTTCGAGTTACTTGTCCTACTGGAATAGTGCCAAATTTTCAATTTTGCAAAATTGAGCCCAAAATTCATTTTTTCGAAGGTTAAACACTTGGACACTTCAAAGACACTTCTTCTAAAGTGTTTTTAACCTTTTTAACACTTCAAAATATTTTTTTAACTCGTGTGGAAAGATTAAAACTGCTTTTTGTAATCAAGAGTTTAAAATACATTTTCAACTGAAAATTCAATCTTTTGAAGATACATTAATTTAAACCTTTTAAGGACATTTCTTCAAAAGATATTCCAACCCATTTAATCTTTTAAAATCTTTTCAAAACTCTTGAGGAAAGATTTAAAAACATTTAAAGAAGGTTTGTTTGAGCTTTACCGAACATATCAAACTCACTCGATATTTAATTAGGCGGTACCTCTTATGTCGCCATGTCTCCTCTTATAACTCCCTCTTCATCTAGATAAAAATAGCCTTCGATGACAAGGAAAAAATGACATTCATCATTGATAAATGACTCTATTATTATGAGATCATGTTTTTTGGCCTCAAGAATGTTAGGGCCATATACCAGTAGATGGTCAACAAAGTTTTTAAATCCCAGATCTGTCGTAATATGGATATATATATTGACAATATACTAGTTAAGAGTAAGAGGGCAGAAGATCATGTCTCTGATCTAGAGGAAGCCTTTGTGACTATGAGAAAGTTTAGGATCAAGTTGAATCCTGATAAGTGTGCCTTTGGGGTCAAAGTTGGAAAATTCTTGGGGCTTCATAGTGACTGCTTAGGGTATCGAGGCCAACCCCAAGAAGATTTAGGCTATCTTAGATCTAGCACGTCCTTGGTATGTGAATGATATTCAAGAGCTGACTGGGAAAGTCGCTGCTCTGAGTCGATTCATGTCAAGATCGATCGACAAGTGTGCTTCATTGTTCAAAGTCCTCTGAGGACCCAAGAACTTTGAATGGATAGATGAGTGTCAAAAGGCATTTGACGATCTAAAGAAGTACTTGTCTTCACCTCCCCTATTGTCTCGACCTGAGGTAGGAGGAAGAACTTGTGCTTTATTTAGCATGCTCGGGATCCGCGGTCACAACAACTTTGATCTAAGAAGAAATGAAGGAACAAAAGCCTGTGCATTATATAAGCAAAACTTTAAGGGATACAAAAACAAGGTACTCCTTGACCGAGAAGATTGCTTTGGCCTTAGTCACGACCTCGAAAAAATTGAAGCCATACTTTGATGTGCATACTATCAAAGTAATGACTAATGCCCCACTTAAATCCATCTTGCACCGACCTGAGACTTTGGGCAGATTGTTTAAATTGGCCGTGGAGCTGAGCTAGTTTGACTTGATCTATCAACCGAGAACAGCTATCAAAGCCCAAGCTATTGCTGATTTTATGGTTGAATGTACATGTAGGATTGAGCATAACCCTGATGAGGTTTGGAAGATAGAAGTGGATGGAGCATCAGGCAAGTTGGGTAGCAGAGTTGGGGTAATGATTTTAGACCCATTAGGTCACGAGCACCAGTATTCTTTGAGGTTTGTATTCTCAGCTTCCAACAATGAGGCTGAGTATAAAGCCTTGGTTGCTGGGCTAAAAACCACATCTCGATTGGGGGACTGAGTTGTGGAAGTCAACACTGATTCTCAATTGATGGCCAACCAAGTGATGGGCAAGTTTGAAGCCAAAGATGCGGTAATGTTGGCCTACCTCGAAAAAGTAAAGGCATCTAAGGGTGTGATTCTCTATCCAATATGTCCCAAGGATAGAGAATAAGAAAACAAATGCTTTGTCCAAATTAGCGGTTGGGGCAAAACAGACCAGCACAGGTGCATGTAGATGATTTTATTGAACCTAGCATACAACTGGGCAAGGAAGAAATGGCTAAGGTCGATCTTAGTCCTGATTGGACCCGATCAATCCGAGACTTCCTCGAAGGTGGAATAGTACCGAATGATGAGAAAGCAGCTCAAAAAGTGAAAACCCAAGCTTCAAGGTTCGTCATTATTGTCAGGCAATTGTATAAGAGGTCCTACACTTGGTTTCTTTTAAAGTGTGTAAGGCCTGAGGAAGGGAACTACATACTAAGGGAGATCCATGGAGAAGTTTGTAGAAAATATATAAAGGGCAAATTTAAGCTCGAAAAACTTTGAGGCTGGGATACTTTTAGCCGACCTTGAAGCATGATGATATGACTATAAATACAACACTCAAACCATTGTATTTTTACTACATTTGCATCTTAACTTGAGGAATAAATGCAACACTTATATACTTTTGCTGCAATGTAGGATGATCGCAAAAATAAACAAACCAAACCCAAAACGATTCAAATTACAAGTTAGGAGTTAAAAATTGGGGTCGACTCGAAAATCGATGGTAAAATGGAACTTGAAGAATTTGGCCAAACCAAGCACGAAATCGGAATAAAAAATGATGAGAAAGCCTGAAAATGGTTGGTCAAATTCAAAATTGGTAGTCAAAGTTGGCAGCAGAATGGCACTCGAGCGCCCTCGTCGGAATATTCCTTGTGTTTTGATTGGTTCACGTGGACCATCAAAAGCATCTAATTACGTCCCTGATTGGACCAGCAAAACGCCAAGTGGCATAATCTAATTGGACCAGCAGGGGTGCGCTTTAGCGCGTCAGCCAGAGCGCAACAGGCACTCGAGCGCGGTAGAGCGTGCCTCTGAAAATCTGCCTATAAATACCCCATAACCCTTGGTGGAAAATATATAATTTTTATTATTAATTTAGTTTTTAATTGTTCTTTAGTTATTAAATTAGGTAGTTTAAATTATATTTTTATAAATAGTCTAGTAGTTGGGTAAAATACGGAGGAGGTAATGCCCGAATTACTGAGCGGAGAAAAGGGAAGAATCTCATAGCTGTACTCTTGGTCCCGACCTCGGACTCGATATCGACTTTCATTTATGGGGAAACATCTCTTTGATCTCTTTTATATTGAATGTCGTAATTATTGTTGTTATGCTCGTGTAAATTCGTGTTGATGATTATGCATTACTGGTCTTTTGATTTACCGATCTTAGATATGGATTGATTTAATTTGATGTTATATATGGCTTGATGTTATTTTCGATTACTTGTCATTCCATTATACTTGTAGTTAATGTAGTGATAGGTATGCCTACGTGCCATATATCCATGCTTTAATAATGATAGTACTAGTTGTACCGTACCTTCCATGAAATTATAGGTTCTACTATGATTTCTACTTTCGGGTTTATTAATTGTCATTTTTAGTTTTTATCTTGGTCACTTGTGATTACAAGGACAGATCTATACTTCGACTATATAACGAACTCGAAGATAGAACGATACCTATAATCAAGGTTAAACCGATAATTAACTAGACTTAGATAATTGATAGGATTAAGAGCTTGTAGCCTAATCCTAACATCGAACTAGAGAATCCTATTTCCGAGCCTAGATCATTTGCCTTAGTAGTAATCCTAGCTTTAAGACTACCGTCTCGTATTTACAATCCCAACTCTAGACTAGTTACCTTTCTCTTTCTTTTATTTTACCAACCATTCAATCTATCATTTACTTTCCAACATTCATTTAATCACTTTCACACACACTTTTTCACAAAACTAACTTAGGAGCCTCCCTGTGGATTCGACCCCATACTCAAAGCACACTACACTACACTGATCCGTGCACTTGCGGGTTTTAAAACTTGGTTATTTTGTGCACATTTTATAAGCCGACCGAGTAACGATCACATGATGCTAAAGAGTTGGTAAAGAAATATGATACTTGCCAAAGATTTGCTAAGGTTCAGAGAAACCCTCGGTAGATCTAACAGTGATTGTAAGCCCGTGGCCTTTCTACCAGTGGGGTTTGGACATTATTAGGCCATTCACGAACAGTGTAGGGCAAAAGAAACATGTAATTGTGGCAGTTGACTACTTTACAAAGTAGCCCTAGGTCGAGGTGTAGCAAGGATCACTGAAAAAGCTGCTTGGAACTTCGTATGGAGGTTCATAGTTTGTCGATTTGGGGTGCCCAAGGTCATAGTAACAGACCAGGGGAAACAATTTGATAGTGCATACTTCCGAGGGTAATGTTCTGAGCTCGGGATTAATCATGGATTCTTGTCTATTGCCCATCCCTAGTGTAATGGTTAAGTCGATATAACTAATAGATCTATTTTGCAAGGACTGAAAACCAAGCTGCGAGATGCAAAGGGCCAGCGGGCAGAGATTATCCCCGAGGTCAATACCCAGCTTAGGAATGGGAGAAACCCCCTTCAGTCTGACTTTTGGCTGGAAATAGTTCTGCCAATAGAGATCGAGTCCCTTACCAGTAGGACTCAACTCCATCAAGAGAAAATAAACGGATCGAGGATTTGAGAAAAGTTAGACCTGGCTGAAGAATTACGAGCAAAAGGTTAAGTGAAAATGCTATCTAGCAAAAGGGCCATAGAAAGAGCAATTGTGAAGCAAGTCAAGCCTAAATTAATTAGGGAGGAAGATTTAGTCCTTAGAAGGGCAATCTTTCAACCAACCTCCAAAGGCAAGCTGGGTCCAACATGGGAAGGTCTGTATCAAGTAGTAAAAGAAATCTGACCTTGAACATTCCGTTTAATGGATGAAATAGGGAAAGAGCTGAAAAATGCTTGGAATGCCGAGCATTTGAAGCGGTATTATATGTAAATGTACTAGACGGAAATTTTGTTAATATAAGCCCCTTTCGTGCAACTTCTTTTTATATTTTGATAGTCAGCTCGGCCGTAGCCATCTCCAAACCTAGAGCATGAATGAGGTCGTAAGGTTTACACATTCATGCTTGATAAAGGTTGATAAGGCCACAACATGCCAAAAACGTGTTTGTAACACACTATAAGTCCAAACCGAGGTGAAGTCATAATAGAAACACACTCAAAACCCGACAAGAATTAAATGGCTGACCAGAGCCAAATGCTAGTTGAGGACTGTGATGAAAACATGCTCAAACTAAATTATAAGGGTTAGTTCGGGCCCTAGAAACGGGTTAAGGTTACAATTGAAAATGTACTCACTAAGCAAAATGGATCTGGAGTTAGGGTTCAGTTATTAAATGAGCCAATCTTTCCATTGGGTTATAATGCCTTTGATTACTCACATGTAATTAAATGTGATTGAGCATTTTCATTCTTGATTTGAAAGATGCGCTTAAATTGCGTAGAAATCCATGTGCAAAACAAGAGTGAAAGAAGAAATCTTTTATTGCTAGAAGTTAAAGGTATATCAGGAGGGTCAACTCGGTCATATTACAATACAAGAAAAAAAAAAAGAGCCTATCCTAAGGTTTGGGAGGAGTGACAGAGCTTAAGGCGTTGGTATGGCCATTAGTATGAGGGATGGTCGGCATGTCATGATCTTCCTTCTGAGAAGGAGGCCCATCCCCAGCCTCTTCGTCATCCTCGCTGAGCAGAGATTTATTAATCTTTTCAACAACTGCTTTGAGCTTCGGGCTGAGATCGAGGATTCCCCAGAAGTCTTTAGTGGGTGGTTCCACGATCTCAATGAATGAGGTCTTCAAGTTGGGGTGCATGGTCTTCGCCAGAATCCTCAATTTCAGCTACCCCTTAAAGTACCCCTTGGCATAGGCCATGTTGGAAATGCCAGTGGAAAATTTAGCCACAAAGTCCTCACCCTCCTCGTTGTCTTCGAAGGCCTGCATGGCCTTCTTACCATTAGGCCCGAGCTTGGCCTTGAGACTTATAAGCTCCTCACCAACCTTGGCCTTAGTGTCCTTCTCACACTTCAGCTCCTTGGCTACTTTCTTTTCCCACTACTGATGCTCAGAAGCCCCAGCTTGAAGTCGTTGGGTCTTCTCCTTCTCTTCGAGCTCTTTCCTTAAGCACTATATCTTAACCTTGTCTATTGCAGCCTTCTTCTCCGCCTCGTACTTATGGAAGGCAGCCTAAGTCTTGACATGCTAGAAATAATTGTTGAGCTCATTGTAGTATGCCTGCATTTTTTCCAAGAGGCTCAGTAGGGCTAAGGCATGGGAATCCGCCTGAAGGAACAAGAAATGAAAAGTTAGATATCATAAAAGTACTGAGGTGCCAAAAGACGGTAATAGAGGTTTGCAGGAGCCACTGACTTTTCTTTGTCTTCATGAGACTTCTTTGATTTCTTCCTTTGGGGTGAAGGCCCCTTGGCCTCAGCAGTCCCGGGCTCGCATAGGACAATGGCCTTGGAAGCTCATTTCCGGATCGGGATAGATGCTTCGATGGCAATCTTTTTCCCTTTCTCCTTTTTTCTTGATCTTACTTCCTTGGAAGGGGGTCAACTCAGCTCTTAGCCTTCTCACTTGTAGCCTCGAAAGTTCTCTTCCTTGGCCTGTTTGAGGTTTGGGTGGTAGTAGTGGCCAAGGTAGCTTCATTGGGTAGCTCGGATGCCTGGCCAACTATGGCCTCCTTATTCTGGGATGCCTTGGCCTGGGTTTTGGAGAAGATCCTTGCTACTTTGTCCATACCAAGGAGATAAAAGAAGAAGAAATCATGGCATAGAATACATATAATATTGATGAATTGGGGATCGGGCATAGATCTAGTATAGGGGTCACCTTTCTTCTTTGACTTATTCTCTAGGGGGTCATTAGGAAATAGACCGGGGTGAGGCTTGTGAGGGCCATATGTATAACAATCCGGACCCATCATACAGCATATCATACTTTATTACATATAAATTTGTGCTAGTTTGAGTGCAATATGTGCATATGTGATCATTCTAGCATTTAAACTTATGTAGTAGTTTTATTTTCTTCTATTTCTCTTATTTTCTTTAAAAAGGGGACACTAACATTATTAATTCAAATAAAAGTATTTTAACTACTATTTTGACATTTACATTATACGAGATTATTTTTAGTACTTAATAGACTTATTTTCATCATTTTAAAAAGAACCTTGAACTCGGGGTAAAAATTAAAGTATTTTATTTTACCAAATTCTTATTTTTCCTTCAGTATACACTTATTTTTCAGCATACGTTCATAATTTTTAATTGTATAGCACATCGGGAGAGTGCGTTAGGAAAATGATTTTTGTGACACCCAAGAATTTCACCCTAAATTTATTATAATCGTTGCATACTTATGTGCGCATTTCTACGTGCATCATTTTTCTTGTTTAATTGTTTTTATTGTGGGTCACTATTCATAAAATTTTTGACTGTTTCGAAAGCTTGATTTTAAATTTTTCCTAGGTCACTCGACATTTAAAAGGAGCCAAGAAATTTTCGTGTTGAACTTTCGAGTTTAGGAGTATGCGTTTGAAAAATAATTTCCGTGAGCCTTGAATAGTGTTACGTTAGAATAGTGCTAGTATTTAATTAGAAAGCAATTGTAATAGCAATTAGCTTTAATTGATTAAGTTTTTGAGATTAATTAGCTTAGAATATTAAACTTATACTACACATAATAAAACTACCTCATGAAATAAAATAGAAGATAGCACATTAGTCATCAAAACAAATTCAGAAATTCCATCCTTGTCCCCACCTGCTGGCCGTCCACTTCAAAGAGGAAAAGAGAGATTTTTGCTTCTTCATCCAAGCACTTTGAGCTCTTAGTTTGATCTTGGGAGGTTATTGAGCAACTTAGGACCTTCAACAAAGCTTCTACATCTTCAAAATTGTGAGGGAGTCTTATTTGTTTGAGTTTAAAGTTTGTATGCATATGTTTAATTTTATTGAATTGTCAATTATAGCTATATATCTTGTGTTGAATGCTTCCTATGAGTTATTTAAAGCCTCTAGAGCTAACTTTTGTGGTGTGATAACAAATTTAACGGTTGAATGTTGAGATTGATCAAAGAGACGATGAATAGTGCCTAAAACTAGGGTTTTGAGAAAATTTGATAATTGGCTTGAATTGATGCCTCGATTAGGTGCTCTAGACCCTAGGGAAGGTAATTGAAAAGCCACGTTAGGTTGAATCACCCGAATTCGAACTTTAGTGCATAAATAGCTTACTTTAAAAAGGGGGTTTTGCACGTTAGGCAATCCGGGCAAATTTGGGCATCGATTTGGGTACCCTTGAGCTAAGGAAGCACCTTTGGTGCTTTCGTTTCGCGAAATTGGGGTTCGGTTAGTATGGCTATAGTTCAAACCCGTTCGGGGCCTTCCCGAACTTTTGCTTCGAAAATGAGTTTTCATGACTTTAAAGGGTACCTTTAAGCTTAATTAGGAATATAGAAAGACTAGGGTAGGTTTGAGAATCTCGAACTATGCTTAGGAGAAAGAAAGCTCGATTAAAGAAAGGGGAAAAGTAGTTTTTTTGCCCTTTTAGTTGCAATTGGAACTTGTTGTGCGTTAGTAGTGCCTTGCATAGAATATTTAGGATGTATTTAAGTTATTTGAGTAGATTATTGGAATTAATTATGTTGATTGTTTTCTTTTGGCATCTATTAGTTAATATCTTGCATATATGAGCTTTTATCGTGCATATATGTGAGGGCGGCCTACTTTGTCGTCCCTCTTACGTGTTATGTGATATTATTGATTGCTTGTGACTTATATCGGGTTGCGCAACCTTTTCGGACATGGTAGCGTCGAGAAACACGGGCGGCATCGGGCTTGCCGTGCTCCCTCGACTACCATGGTGCCTATTCCCTTCTCGCTGAGGCATACTCCACTACCCCAGAGGCGTGGTTCACCTGCTGGGCATGGACCTATCTCAGGAGAAAGGGTCGTAGGTTCGGGATACATCCGGAGTATCCCAAGTGTGGTGTTTGGGTTTGCCGGCATATTCGTGATACTCGTGGTTCGTGGCTCGTGATCGAAGACTTGGAAGTGGAACCGTATCCTTTTTAAAGTGATTAATAGTTTGATTTATTGTCTTGATGGTTTATGTGTCTTGTATATATGTTTACTTGTGTTGCATATCATATTGCACGTTTACATGCTGCATCACCTCCCTCGCTGGGCAACTTTGTTGCTCACTCCTCATTTAAAATGTTTCAGGAGAAGCTGAGGTGAATCCCCAGCTATTAGAAGTAGAAGAAGAGGAAGAAGTTCAAGTAGATCAGAATCAGTGATCTTGTGTGCTGAGGTGGATCTTATGTGCTTCTTACGTGGAGTTCTTGTTGTTAATGTATTTTGAGACCATAGAGTCTTGTATATATATATGTCTAGTAAATGTGTATTAAGAGTTTAAGAAGTTGTTGGATTGTAATAATGAATTCTAGACTTTATTTTTCTCTTGCATGCTTGGAGTGTTTGTAAATATTCATATGGAACTTAGAAGTTTATTGTAATTAACTACTTAACTAAAACCAACTTATCTCGCATGCTTGTGTGCTTTAGTAGAAAATTGTTGCTCCAAGGCTCGGATGGCCTTGTGATTGTGTTTTGGCTTTGGAGTTATTGTGGATAAGTTGTTGCTTTTAGTTCAGATGTCTTGAATGAATGTTTGCAGGTATCAGTTTGTCCTTGGTACAGAGGAGACTCTGTCCGAGTGACGGGTCCGAGCCTGACTTAGCGTGGGGTTGGGTTCGGGGCGTTACAATTTTCATACCGTATGAAGAGTAAAACAATGTTTTGGACTAGTTAGTTTGTAATTGAGTTTGGGCCATGAAATAACTTAGTTTTGCACTTAAATGAGCCCATTTAACTACCTACACTAAATATATAACATATATACATACACATACATAAGATTAGCTAGCAAAAACAAAGCCAAAAATCCCCAAAATGTCCCCCCTACCCGTCGGCCTTAAGAGCCAAAGAAGAAGAGAAAAATCATCATTCAATCTTGTTTGTGCGTGCATTTAAGAAAATCTCAAGTGTCTCCAAGCTTCTACAACCTTCAACCTAGCTTGTTCTTCATGTTTTGGTGAGAGATTTTTATAAATTTGTATTTTTTGTTAGATTTTGGTTTATGTCAAAAAAATATATTTATGTTGTTTAATGTTATAATTGCTTCAATCTTCCTTATTATGTATATAGAACACTCTTTTGAAGTTAGATTGCAATTGTAATGGTTGAATGTGGAGATTGAGCAATTAAAGAATAAGATAAATAGTAATTCTTAGAGTTTTGATTCAATTTGTGTTATGTCCTTGATTTAATGTTATCTAAAGATGCTATTGATGCTAGTAAGCCTAGATTAGTGATTGTATGTGTTGAGATTGATCGGAACTTGAATAGAAATGCATAATTGGCTTGAAATCAAAAGGGGTTTCGCATAAAATTATTACCCATGTATAATTGAACATTATAGTTAATGTTTATTGGGTATGGAAGTGCTTAAAATGCTTTTATGGTACCCGTTTGGGGGTTGGTTTGGGTAGTTGTAGTTCAGAGTACCCTCAGGGCTTCCGGGGCTTTTGTGCTAAATACCGTTAAATATAAAGTTTCATAGTATTAAAGTGGGTCATAAAGTGTAATTAGAAGTGTAGTACAGTTAGTTTATAAATTGGGTACCTTGTATCTCGGTTGTGCATTGAATTGAACCAATGAACCAAGGGGTCATATGAATGAAGTATTGATTAAGTGTGTCTAAGTGTGTTGGATAGTCTTAGATATGATAGGAAGTGAGTACGGTACGTTTATGGCGCTGATTGGGTGATCGGTTAATGTAGCTGTAATTCAAATAGACTAAAGAGACTTCGGGGGTTTTGTGGTAGATGTAATTAGAGATGAGTTTTTATAGTTTTTAAGTGTGTCATAAAGTGTCCTTGGAAGTTTAGAATTGTTGGATTGTAGATCTCATGGCTTTCGTGTAGTACGTGCTTGTATTGGACTAAAGGGACTAGCTATGAACCATGGTAAGAATTGTTGTTAATTGACTTTTAATTGATTGGATAAGTGTTTAACTGTACTTGTATAACATTTTTATCTATTTGGAGAAGTTCATAAATTGAACTACATGTTTACTTGTTAAAAATTGAGTGAACATGTTTATATCTTGTTTATATTGTTTATATTACTTGTTAGTTGTATGGTATGTATGAGGTAATGATTGGGACTTGAATACTTGACTATTTGAATGATTACTTGGATTATGTGTTAAATTGAAGTATATAAAATGTGTCTATGGCATGCAGGTTAATTTGTTTTAAAGTGGTTGGGTTGTCTTTAAGATAAATGAAGTTGTTGTGTTTAGGTAGAGGTCTTGAGTGGTAATTGAAGGAGATTTGGTGCAATTGGAAGGGATCCTTTGGCTATCTAGAGGTGAGAGAGTTGTATCTTATTCACATTTGCCTATTGTATACTGGTTATGTGAAATGATTTCCATGCTTTAAAAGTTAGTTATTTTGCTTATATTGTTATCCTGCCTATATTGTTTGTAAATTGTCTTGTATGGGTTTACCTTGCATGGCTATCAGATTGGTTTTCCTTGGAAATTATAGATATCATCGAGTAGAAATTCATACCTATCCTTATCTATAGTTATCGTTATCGTGGTTGCGCAACCATTCGCATGGATGCAGTGGCCACCCACTGGACGACATCGAGCTTGCCAGTGGTTGTCCATCCTCTGTAGCTATTCCCTCTCTAGCTAGGGATGCCGCCCTGGGAGAGCTGGGTCGTAAGATTAAGGGGGTATTTAGCCGGAGCCCCCGTTTGGTGTAAAGGGTTATACCAGCTTATCGATATCATAATCATTATTGTCTATTTGAGTTGTGGTTCGTGGTCATCATCGTATCCTTTTAATTAGTAACTTCCGCTTGGGCCCTAAGTCCTTGGAGAGTTACCATTGCTTATGTTCTTTTATTTGTACTAACTAGCTTGTATATTGAATTGTGTGTTTTATTGTTATTGTTCCCTTTAGGTTGGTTATGGTACTTGTCCTATTGTGGATAGTTATCTTTCTTAGATATGTATTATTTAGCTTGTTCGTTTGTATAAAGTATACTAGTTTTGTGTGGTTAGTTTACTTTATTCTTGGTTGATGCATTGCACGAAAGGTTTTCAAAACTTTCTCCGGATATTTGTTCCCCCTCCCTCACTGAGCAACTGTGTCCCTCACTCTCTCTTTCTCACCATTTCAACTAAGTTGCTTTCGGAGTCTGAGGAAAAGATAACCTGATAGTCCCCTTGATTGAATGTTCAAGCTTTGGCTGATGGTTCTGTGTAAATTTGTAATAGTTATGTTTCTTTTGAGGCCTACGTGCCTTGTATATATTGGTTTATAAGAAATGTAATGTAAAGTTAAAGTTTCATATGATTTGATAGGTGTAGTTTGTTTGTAATAACTCTAATGATTTACTTTATTATCTAACTGGCTTGCATGGATTATATGGAGGTTGGTTGTACGGCTTAAATATCTAAGATAATGAAATAGAAAATATTAGAATAGTAAGATAAGCGGAAATTTGATCACAGGTGTTCAACAGCTAATGAAATGCATGCTTGTTTGTTATATTATGCTAATAGAAAGGCTTAGATGGCCTTGTAGACTTGGGAAGTTGTGAAATGAATGTCTTATATTGGGGATGTGGTCATTTCTTCTACGTGCAGGAATGTAGATAGGCCTAGAAACAGAGGAAACTATGTCCGTTTTTCCTGGCTTTTCGTGACTTCAGGATTTGGATCGGGGTGTTACAATATGGCTTGACACCAAATAGACTCGAGCCCCAAAACCTTGCCCTACTCGAGATACTAGTCTACGTTGAGCAAAAATTTGTCAGGCTGAAATACCTTGAAGTCATCGTTCTCATCTTTTGACAAGTCGGGAACATTGTTGATTCCGGCGACAAGTACTGGTATCCATTCCTGAGGAACCCTCCAACCTGATTGGCAGCTTACGAAGTAGTACTTATGGTGCCTACCTTTGTTTGAAGATGCCCATTGCATGAAGATGGTGTTGTTTTCCTGAGCACAGAAGTAAAACTACCCCTTCCTCTAAGGTTGGGCTTAGCAACAAAGCATTTCCTAAACAAAGTGTTGGTCGGGATCACCCCTTTCTCCCTTGCATAAACATAGAAGGCCACCATCATGGCACATCCGTTGGGAGCTATTTATCCCTGGTTGATCTGGAAATGATTGATAATCTCCGAGATGAAGGGAGCAAATGGAAGTCTGATGAATTGGATGGCTATGTTGTAGAATGTGACATCGCCGTCTCTCATACAACAGGCTACCTCATCCTTAGTTGGCACTCTTATCCTGAATTCATCAGCAAAGGCACCTTTTGTCAACCTCTTGTTGGCCTCTGAAACTTTGGTCTTGCAAACTCTTTGGTAGCATGCAAAGAGTTTTTTCTTGCTTCTCGATGATGGAGTTGCCTCTTTGCTTGTGGCTACTCTTGAGCTCAAAGGAAGTTGAGAAGTGTGCAGCCTGATTTGTTAGGAAGATCTTTGGCTTCAGGATGATTGGGGAGCAAGGAATGGATTTCTGATGTGCTCCACCGAAAACTCGAGTCTTTCGAGTTTCTCCAGAGGTGACCCTTCATCCCCTTCAATTTCTTCTATGTCAGAAAAGCCTTCAACTTGCTCGACCTTACCGTCTACCCCTTTCTTGGACCCATCACTCCCGATCTCAAGCTCTATAATCTCAACTTCTGCACTGCTTTCCTCTTCGAAACTATGGTGTAGATGAGTTCTATTCCCGGAGTTGCTTGCCTCTTCATCACCCCTATAAGATCGAACTGATCTAGCTTGGGAATCGGATTTCGTGCCTGAACTCGCCATTCGAAAGAGAAAGAAGAAGGAAAGATGAAAATCTAAGAAGAAAATATTTAAGAGCGTGACTAGTTCCTAAGCTGAATGGGATGAGCTGGCAGAGAAAAATGAACTTCTCGTGCTGATCTAGCTGAGCTGACTGATTAGAGAGAGGATTTCTTGGAGAAAAAATGAATGAAGGCAAAAGTGTGTTATGAGTTAACACTCGTCTATATATAGGCACGGGCAGTGCCTTCGGGAAGATCAACCGTCGCATCCTTGTCATTGGTTTGTTAGGGGGCAGAATGACTTTGCAGGAGTTCAAATTATTTTGAATTTGGGCGGCTCGGGAAATATCCCACCTTCAGACCTCATTCTGAGTTCTAGACTAGGGAGGGGAAAAATGATATGGGTGGAAGCCCCGACTTGAATCCGACTCGCCAAGAAGACCTGAACCATACCCAGGACCCGATGTGATGTTATAGTCAATGAGAGTGGCCAACAGTCCGACCTTAAGGCCTTGGTAGTCACATCATGTGGGGGCCCATATGAGCGTGATTAGGGCATGCTTAAGGTGAAACTTGGTTAGTATAAATGGCCTATTAAATACACCTATTAAAGTACCAACAACTCATTTATTACTCACTCACTTCCAATAATTATTTGAGATCAGACATATTAACTTACTTCCACACCGGAGGAGGTTCTCAGACAGTAATACCTGCAATCTCTTACCCTATTTTGCAGGTACAGAGCTGAACTTGGGCTGACACATGTTCAACCCTTATCAGAAATGAACAAGCCTGAACTTTGCTTTACAATAAAGCAAATAATTGGGTGTCATGAACAGTTAATGCCCGACCAAACGCATAGATGTAGAATTTGAACTTGCATAAGTTTGTGTAGCACTTTAAAAACAATGGGAATTATACCATGCATCCAATTGGACATGAATCCTTGAGGTTGAAAAGGCATGGAGAATCAACTAAACAGTGTTAACGCTTTGCAAAAAGTAAAGCATCTCCTTCAGAAATATTCACATTATATTTAGTATGAATACTTTTATCACATTATATTCTCCTTGTAAAGAAGAAGAAGATTCCAACGAAAATGCAAGTTGGTGAAACTTTTGCATTCGGCTAATCAAGGGATATGAAGATCTTATTTATATGCTATGATTGTCCTTTTAGCGGCAGTCACTTTACTTCAAATACGTAAATTGACACTCATGCGACAGAATCATATACGAGTGAGCAATACCTAACTTTTTCATCATAACTTGTTATATATAAAATTATTGTTGTCTAGTATTACTTTTTCCATTTTTTTTTTAAAACAATACAACTATTTAGCTTGTGAGATCTCATTTAACTCTTAATTTTTTTTTCTTTCGCAACAATTGTTGTATTCTTGGTCACAGTTGATTACCCTAGTTTGATAAATGGGAATATGTTTGTCAAATTTCAACCATTTCCAAGAATATTTCTGGCTTATACATTTGAAGTAACATTTTTTACAAACAAAACAAATAAGCCATTTACTTTAAGAAACAAACTATAATTCAATAGACTATATATTGTAAGATTATTGTTTACTTAGGAGTTTTTGTTTTGTTTCGACACTGAGATTGACTCCTAAACAAAAGCCCAAGTCAAAGAAAAGTAAATATGACTCTTCTAAAAAAAATTCAAAAATTTCTTAAAATAAGATAACTAAAATAGGATTATTAATTACAGGGAGTCCTAATACTCTACTTGAACTGTTCTTAGACAATCTTTGCTTGGTCCTTTCTATTTCATACATTAGTTAAGTATTGCTCCTGGCTTTTTTTTCTTTCTAAAGTTTTTGCTAGGAAAATATACAATATTTATTTGCACAAGAATGCATTAGTTGAATACAACATCATTTATACGTATCCTTTCAGAAATATGTGATTACCAAGAAGTTTTCATTTTCTTTTTTCTATTCTGTAATATTTTGTTAGACTTTTGCTATAAGTTGAATATTCAATTTGTTAAAGTTTACAATTTCCTTCTCTAACACTACATTGTCTTAGAGCCAAAATTATACCATACCTCGAAAGGAAGAAAATAATGTGGTTATCACCTTATAAGCAAAGCTTGTAAAATTACAATAAAAAGTTTTGTAACATATTGTTAAGAACAAACGAGTTTCATAAAATTTTGCATAATTTTTTTGTAAATTCAATCACTTGCGTTGGAATCATATTTTAAAAAAATTAAAAATCTAAAATTTGTAAGCTTTACTCAATTCCTATACTCAAGAGGTAGAATTTACAATTCAAAGTCACCAAATTAGTTGCTCATCTTTTAAGGACTAAACTACCCTCTAATATTTTTTTTTTTAACATTATCCTTATTCTTTCACTCTCATTCATTATGTAGTTAGTTCTTCTTATTTTTCTTGTGAGCTTCTTCATGGTGAATTTCTTTTCCATATTTCTTAATCCAAACTTATTTTTCGTCTTCGAATTAGAAGCACAAATCATAAGTCATTTATTCGTCAATCTTTATTTCAGGCTGTCTTTGTTGAAATTAGTTTTAAATTCATGTGAATAATACGTAACAGATGGGTCTCACACAATTATGTGAAAGACCGACTATATATGTGTTTATCTTTTGGAGATGATAAATGTAACATATTCACTCATTTAAAACTATCAGGAAATGAATGAGAAATTATTGCTCAACATTATTACATAACGTTACATCCAATTTTTTGGCAGCATTAGTTCTGCAAAATTAATCCCTATTTTATGATGGTAATTAAGAATGGTCAGATATGCCTCTGCATGTTTTATTATAAATACCAGGGTCCTAGGCCTGGTTTTAAAAACATAATGAAAAACAATTTTAGCATATAGCATAGTGTTCTTATATGTTTTAGAGAGTTCAACATTACAAAGTTCGCCAACTCTTGTAATTTTGGTGTGCTCCAATTATAAGAAGTTTTGATCATTGTATGTTGGGAGATTTGTGCTACCAACTATCAATACTATAACAGAGTGTTAAACTCTTAAGGAAATTGAATATAACTCAAGCTTCAATCCTATATTTGGTTTGTATTTCCTTTTACTATTTTGTTTATTTTATTTTTGGTTATATATTTTCTTTCCAATCTGTAATGCCATTTATTAGTACCAAATTCTCTTTATGTCACTGTTGTCTTTTTATTTCTCACCTATAATTCTCTTTTGGTTATATATATATGTATGTATCATGTATCATGTAACTAGTAATATTATATTACTATGCATTTTAACTTTTGATTGGAATTTCGATTCGGTAATTGGTTCCTAGGCACAGCAGTAATATTTACAAGTTATATGCACTGTACAACTAACAGTCTTGGTATACTTAACTATTTAAAATTACAAATTATTTATTCATGTTTATCGAAACTAATTAATTAAGATTAATTTTAAAATTGCATAGTGCTATTAATGAAACACATATTCATGACAAAGTTTCAAAAGCAAAGCTCTAATATATAGGCGTAAAAAAGGAATACTTCCTATAAGTATATTTACAAATAATATAATTGACTTAATATTATTTTACAGTTCCAAATAAGACAATTCATTTGTAATTACAAACCCTCAAGGAATTCGTTTATAAATCAATGAATTCCACACAAGTACTTTCAAACACTCTGCAAGTATCTATTTAAAGCTAATAGCAAATTTAGTACTTCTTAAAAGGAAATTTATGTTCTTCGAAATTGTCTTTTTATAAAATGAAAA
Source organism: Ehretia macrophylla (assembly GCA_037974665.1). Taxonomy (NCBI): domain Eukaryota; kingdom Viridiplantae; phylum Streptophyta; class Magnoliopsida; order Boraginales; family Ehretiaceae; genus Ehretia; species Ehretia macrophylla. Next base: position 85,229,245 of record CM075764.1, read on the forward strand.
ATTACAATAGCTAAGATGGGTAATAGATAAAGTAGCTTAGTCTTTTATATTTGGACGTAAAAACTTAATGAATTAAAATCTCTCTATGGTGCTTTTTCTTTGTAATTAGTTATAACATTTTAAAAATAGTTAAATTTTAGCACATGAATTGTATGGTCTTTGATCGATCCATCTATCCTCAAACTAAGAAAAAATGAACCTTTTTTTTTTCCTCCTCCCCACCCCCATGACTCAAACCCTGCAATTCCACTTGGCAAGGGGTGCAGCCCCAATCTAGGGAAAAATGAACTTGATAGAACCCAACGCAATAAGATAACTAATTATTTGATTTATCCAAATGAAGGTAAACTAACTTTTAAGGTGGCCCGCCCTATATTGGAGCAACATAAAAAATCATACATGTATTGTCTAATGGAGATCAAGAAAGGATCAATTGTATGGAGTTGAGGAGAGTAAGCACAAGTGTAGATGACATGCTCATAACTTTTATCAAACTAGCACCACAAAATTTAGACAATTTACTTTTAGCTCTGAAATTTTGTGCATTGACACAAGTTTATTATGTTAAAAAGAAAAACTTTGTATTTTTAACATAATGCTACAAAACCTAGGTATATGATAATGCCGTACTATTTTCATTAAAATTTTTAAACCTAACTTATACATAAAAGTAATATTAATGTTTTTCTTTATATATCACAATGGGATCCCACATTTGATGGGTATAACGGAATCCTATGGATATATTCTTCAATTATTTTACTTTAGGTGGCTTAATAATATTCAATAAATTTCATTTAGACTAGCATATTTAAATTTTAACCGCAACTTATACAAGCTAACAAGTTGGTCTACACATACAATGGAGAATGTTATTTGAGTACCAACTCTTATTTTGGATATTCTACATAGATTGAGAAATAAGATTGATATAAAATATTTAAAAGAATCGAGTGTAGATCTACTTACTTTGGACCTAAAGATGAAATAATTCAATAATATTAAAATTACGTATAAACTATGAGATAAATGCATAAACTAAATTTAATAGTAATAACACATCTTACATAAATATACATATGACACAAAATACCGGTGTGTAGATGTATATTCTAAAACAACTTCATACAATTTACCGAACTTAATTAAATGGCTCAAGTCTAAAACTTTAAAGTAACTATATGTAGAGTACGGAAATCCATTTTATATTTTGTCAAAAGTATATATTAGATATTTCTACTAATTTTTATAATTTATAATATTACTACGAAAGATTTTTTGCCACATTCTTACCCATCATAACAGTTTTATTTTTTTCAAATCATAGAGGTTAATAAATTTTCACGGAAATATGGGTGTAATATGCAATTTTGTAAGAAGTCAAGGTCGGTTATGTAGTTCCATTTTGAAAAACAGCTTTTTGTCTTAAGAGCCTCAAATGCGGCGCCACCAGCGTTGTTTTCTTAATTCTTTGTTCCCCCTACCCCACTATAAAAAAAAAACGTAGAAAAAAAAAATGTTACAAATCTAAGGTTTTGATTTTCGCGTGTATAATAATTCATCTTAAAATCCCTAAAAAAAAAAAAAAAAAGAGAGAGTAAAATTTGCTTTAGAGTGATCAGTTTATAAGAAAATGGGGAAGAAGAAGAAGAAGCGCGGCGGCGGTGGCGGAGGAGGCCGGAGGGTTCCGTCAAAGGATCACAACTCTCTTGGTTCCGATAACTCTGAAATCATTGCCGAAGAACTCACCGCATTGTAAGTACTATCATAACATCCATATCTTCATGTATGAAGGTAGTCCGGGGCATGAAGCTCTTGTTATCACTTAATGGTGTATTGTATGCAGCCTTATCTTATAAAATACAAAACTGTTTCCACGACTCAGAATCCGTGCATATATATATATATATATATATATGTATAGTGTTCTGTTATTTATGTTTTATATCTATAAGTATATGAAAATTATTGATGCCTTTGATAAGAGGAATTCACTTAGACTGAGCTATTGGTGGAAGACTGCTGGAAATTTGAAAGAAGCGATGGATTTTCACTGATTTATTTAAATATATGTCTTTTCTGCTCCTTGGATGATTGTCCTAGTGGGATTGGGGTGTTTCCGGGCTGGGGCAGAGTATCCTCTCTGTTTTACCTGTCCATTTTCCGGTCGATTTGCTTTTTACGAAATTAGATTCGTATTAAGTTAAACTCGACAGACGCGGTGTTATCAATCTGTGTTATAAGATTATCTATACCTAAATTCAACTTCATCTAATAATCAATGGTATTTGACTGGATGGTGATAATGTATCAGTGTAGAAATATTTAAGTATTATGAGAAAAGATAGAATAGTGGAATCAAATGGTAGAATGTGATCTATTTTCTTTGACCTTTATGTAGTAAACTTGTTAACCATGAACTATAAATTGAATGGTTTTGACCGTCAATGAACGCTTCAAAGTTGTATTGAAGTGGATAAATGGGAGACAGTAAATGTAGAAGGTCCAAATTCGGGCTGTTGAGTTTTTACGTGATGATGTTATGTGCTTTGAGATGTTTTGTACAAATGATGTCATTGTTCTTCAATATTGTGTCAAATGATATATAAATGGAGAGAATAACTTGAGAGTAAATGGAGAAGATCCAAATTCGGGCTGTGGAGTTTTTATGTGATGATGTTACATGCTTTTGAGATGTTCTGTACATATAGTGTATCGTTCTAGACAAAGGCCTCATTTGGCCCGGTGTTTTGAAGCCACAAAAGAATTTGAATATTACTTTCCACAACTCATGTTTCGCGAACGCTTGGTCATATGGGGTCGATATCTTTATCAATGGTTCTCAAATTAATATTTTGTTCTACTCATGAGTATGTGTTTGGAACTTTGGTTACTTCTCCAAAAAATATATTTGGAGCTTTGATATAATAGCAAGTGTTTATACCTTATAATCCAATTGTGTGCTTGTTATGGAGTTGAGAATTATGTTGTGCATAGGATTGTCCTTTTTGTCCTGAGGGCCTCCCTGAAGAACTCTTTTCAACTTGTACCTCTTTTTTTCCTTTTTTAAGAAAAAATATCTAACAGTAGCTTTTATTTTTATTTTTTGCATACTGTTGATAAAAAAAACTTTTGATTTGATAATTAATGAAATGTTCAGGTGTGCAATATTCCAAGAAGATTGCAAGCTTGTCTCAGAATCACCTCCTCAAATTAATGTCAAGCTCAGGTTTGTGATACTCTTAATCAATACTCATTATACTCACTATAACATTAATGCTGTTTTACGTTTTGTATTCTATGCTTTCTGTACTATTTCTCTTTATTAATCTAATTCGTTTCTTCTATCCGATAAATAAACAGGCCATACTCAAAGGACACGGGTTATGAGGATTCAGATGTTTCTGCTCTTCTTTCAGTAAGGTTAGTAGGATATTGTTTGTTTTCTGTTATGTGTTAGTATGTATTATGATGAACTTTATTTGGATGTTCATTCCTTGCCTCATCAGGTTTCTACCAGGGTACCCATATAAATGCCCAAAACTGCAGATTATGCCAGAGAGCGGTTTATCGAAAGATAATACAGACAATCTAAAATCTTTGCTTCTTGATCAGGTATGGTATGAGAAATTAGTAAAATGGCTGTATGAATTGGTTGATATTATGAGAGCTTCTAGTGTTCTAATCATAATGTAGAAGAGTTATTATGCCCTAAAATCTAAGGCAATCGTTATTAATCCCACTTAGGACCCGAGTCTATTTTATTAGAATACAGATGAAAGATTGACTCCCATTCCCTGGCGGTAGTTAAGATCTACAGGTGAAAGATTGACTCCCATTCCCTGGTGGTGGTTAAGATGTGACTTTGGAGCACTTTTTTCCGGGAGCCATTTATAGCTCCTTCTTTTTTAACAAAAAAATGTTGAGCGATTCAGTAAGGCTGTGAGCAGATTACTGTCACATTTCTGTGGGTTATTAGGAGCAAAACGACACCAACGCTCTATTCTTTATGGCAACAATGACTTGGGGCATATATTGGTTCTGAGTAGCTTCTTTTGCCTTGTAAAGCCGTGGGTGTCATCCTGAAACAGACATTAGGATATTGCTCTGTATGTCATTTCCTCCAATCTCATTTCAAGGCTTTATAAACCCCTTTATGAAGATATGCTTTTGGGATGCTGCAAGGATTTCCATTCAGGACTAAATCTCATGTTTTTATGTCATCTCCTCCAATCTCATTTTTCAAGGATTTATAAACCCCTTACAAAGATATGTTTCTCGGATAGTGCAAGGATTGCCGTGCACGACTGAATCTCTCCAAAATGTACAATGGTTATTAGTTTACTGTCTAATGCACTTTGCAGTGTTGGGGATATGATTGTCCTATTAACCATTCATTTCAGATGATGGCATAAGCAAAACCATGAAATGCGGATGGTTAGTCTTGCTTCCTCGACAGAGGGGAGATGATCCTTTGGAACCCTGCAATTAATAAGACAATTCAAAAAAATGTTTGGGGTCGAAAAAAGTGAAAAATTAAGACAAAAGCCCTGGTAGACATGGCTCTACCATGAAATTTTGTCTCATAAGATATGCACTTGGTTTTGGCTTGGCTATAAATGGAACTATTTCATATGTTTAAGAATTGTCACCATGAGGGGGGAGAATTTGGAACTTCTGGTTGAGTTTGAGGTATACTTCACTAGTTGTTGCTCTTGGAAAACATTTCAAGTTGGTGGTCCATTTAACAAGACTGAGAGTTATAGTTGTAAAATAGTAATGGGTGTGCTGTAGTGGATGGTTTTGTAAATGGAGCAGATAACAATAAACTTCATTGCCTCTTGTGCTCTTTGGTGTGGGAAATATGGTGTTGAAGTTGAACCAGTTACGGTTTCCAGAAATTTCTCATTATTGAGGTGTTTATACTTTTCTTTCTGGAATTGAATAATTCTCTTGCTTCACTCGTACATTCTGTTTATGTTTAGATGAAGTTGATAAAGAATGCTGCAGCAGAAATTTACTGTTTGACCAATATTGACTGAAATAAGAAGGCTTGTTGGTATTAAGATATAGAACTATTTTGGTGACCGATACTATAGGAAGTCTATTTTCGTATTAATCGAAAGTGAAAAAGCATATCAAGAATGTGGGACACATTTGTACACTCAATATTTATTATCTAACATATGGCTTAAAGCGGATTGTATGATCCTTTCTTTTCATCTTTAGATTCCTCCTGAAAGATATACTAAATTCTGTATGGATTTTAGTTGCACCCATTACTAGCATTGTAATCGTGGTGGTTGTCATTATGTATAGTTTATTTGTAACTTGATTTTTTGGACTTTATCATGTACTATTGCTACATACATATAATACTTAAACTTGTTTCCTAATTTCTTTGATTTTGTTCTTACCTTGTAACGTGGTTGTTCTTATTATTATTTTTATTGTTGTTGTTGTCACTATTAGTAAATTCATATTCATTTTATTCACATGTATAGTTATGAGGTTTTGCTTTTTATTCTATTTTTATGTTATTTGTTTGCATACATCTGTCAAATTGTTTTAGGCTAACTCTAATGCTCGAGAAGGACGTGTAATGATTTACAACTTAGTAGAAGCTGCACAAGAATTCTTGTCTGAAATTGTTCCACAAGCGCAGTTGCAAGAATCCGTAAGCCTGATTGCTCATTATATCGCTCCAATAATCTTTTATTGTTGATGCATGATATCTTATTACCTAGCACTTTCATGATTGCAAATAGGATACTGAAGGTTGATTATATGAAGTAGCTTCTCACGAGAGTTAAGGATGTATAATGATTTACATCTTTGTAGAAGCTTCATAAGAATTCTTAACTGTCCAGATGGGTTGTTGCATGAATCTTTAGGCTTGATTGCCATTCTATTGCTCCAATAATTTTTGGTTGTTGATGTATGATATCTTATAACCTAGCACTTTCCTGATATTAACACTTATTGGATACTGAGGGTTGACTATGTGAAGTAGAGTGTGATGAGAGTTCATGGAAATGTTAAGTGTTTGTTTCGTTCATACCCTTCAAACTTCTGCTATGCAACTTCTGGTGTTTGTAATTGCTTTTCTAAATTGCAAGGATATAAGGCAATGTTTTAGATATTGCTGGGCATCTAAAGAGGTGGGTGATTGATAGCGTAGAGCTAAACAAATAGGATCACGGATCAACCAAATGGTGGAATGCGGCAATACAGTAAGAATGCTTTCAGTGGAAATTCCATAATCCTCGAGCTGAATGCCTTTGTTCAATTTGTTTGTAGGTTACTCATAATAATTAGCTGAGCTTTATTTTGGCTTTGAAACTGGTACAAATGAACTGGTCCTGTAGGTATATTTTTGTCCTTGTGGTGTCAGAATTAGGTTCAAAAGGGAAATTGTTAAGCTCCCTGGTCCTAGTGTGTCTTGTCAAATGGCAAGCTTGCATTTTCTCCATAAGGTTCCCTGGCCTTCCCACCCCTACCCCTCGAGCCCACAACCCAAAATAAAAAGAAAAAATAAAGGCAAGAGAAAAAGAATAAAGAAAAGCAAAGAGAAAGTTGTTTTTACTGTAACGATGTTGTCAGACCAAAAAGTTTTCACATCCAAGACTTTTTTGGCTTTCTTATGTAAGAAGTTCTGGCAAGTCACCTCTTAGACTTGCAATGGCTTGAAATGTCTCTAATTATAATTACCGTTTTTTGCTAACTAGTCTACTAAGGGCATGATTTATGCCAAGCTTGAAGTCAAAGGACTCGTGTTTTTCAAATACTTTTATGTCTCAATGGTCCAAAATGTTCTTCGATTGAAATTTGTATTGTCATATTCCTTTTGATTTCAGACAGGCATCTTGATAGAAGATGGAGAATTGTTGATTCTCATATGTAGAATTTTAGATCATTGGTCTATTCATAGTTTTTCTCTAAATAATAGCTAGTCTTCGAATTAGAAATAAAAAAGATAGCTAATCAATGTCATAGAGTACAAATAGAAACGTCCAACTATGTTGTGAAGTCAGTTCTGGGGCGTCGTACTTGACTTGCTTTTGTAATGCTTCCTCTGGGACCTCCTATTCTTTAACTGGAATTCAATAATGTGACGTCTGGGCTGTTTCCTTTCAAAATCGTTGCTAATGCCCCTTAGTTGAATCATGGCACTCTGCCTCCTGTTAGCTTTTAAGTTAACTTATATTCAATTCTCCTTTCCAAGGTAAGCTTTTGTCTGAAGATGAAAATAAATGCATCTAAATGCTCTTGCTTTTGATGCCATGTTCAAAGGATTTACATGGTTAGAATCACTGTAAACTTCCTACAGATATTGTAATTCCCTCATCTTTCAGGTCTGCCTTCTACTTTTTGATGTCTGCATTTGATATTAGATGACATCCCTTATCCATCAGTGTTCTTTAGTGACTATTGTTCTGCATGGGCAGATATATACTTATCCTACCCCTTACTTTATGCAATTATGTGACTAAATTCAAAATGTTCATTGTTTTTTCTTCTATTTCTTGTTCTTTGACTGAGTGGTAATTGTGTTGAGTATTGTCCAACAAATTGTTTATCAATGACTGAAGAATATGAACTTTCTACTTATGATCGTCACGAATTGAATTATAATCAAATAATAACATATCACTTATCCATCAAGTGTCAAGCATACTCATTACATGGATCTTGGCACTTTGAACTTGTTTCACCCTTAAAGAATTTCCTGTTCTTCTCTCCCTTTCTCTCTGTCCCTGTCCCCTCTCTCTAGTCACCCAGGAGTGGGGGTTGGGGTGGGATGGGGTGAGGGTGGAGGAAAGGAAGGTGACCATGTATCTTAAAAGTGCCTCCATAATTGACTATCATCCCTTGTGTATTGAAACATTTGCCCATTAAATTAGAATCAACCAGTGCTTGACAGATATGTTTACCTAATTATTATACAAGGATAAGTTATAGTTTCCTTACTTTTAATGATCCCTAGTGTAAAAGACTTTGATGCCCGCTAAACTATTCATCTTATCCTATTTTGGACATTAAACTATCAAATGGTTTAATTTGACCATTAAACTTTCAAATGGATGTAATTTTCCCCTTCATCAACTGATCAAAGTCCAGTATAAATCCTATTTGGCATGTGAGGAGCACCTGATGTAAGGGTAAAACTGGTATTTCTGCCGCTTCCAATATGCATTTCTTTCTTTACTCTGCTTTTGTTTTCTATGATTCTTACTTTTCCACATTTTCTCTTTTCTTTTTCTTCTCTCCATGTCTCCCCTAGCTGATTATGGTCTGTGGCCAATGATGCCGTCATTCATCTGTGGTTAAATGTCATCGTTCACTCATTTCATTTTCTCCTCTTCTTCACTAAATTTGTTTCTTCAAATGAATACATCAACTCTGTTTGCTCCATGGGGCAAGCCTATTTGTGGTTAATTGTTTTACATAGCAGATTTGTTGAAGTCTTCATATACTTATAGTTGAAACCATTTTTCAGCACTAATTTCTCCTTCAGAAGTGTAGTTCCTGAAATCCATCAAATTGAGGTGGTCCCTATGATAGCTCTTGTGACTGTTATTTGAAAATAAGAGTTAAGAACTTTTCTGCAGTTTGTAGCGTACAACGTATACAACTTCTTGCTTTTTCTTGGTGCTGTTTATTTTCCTTCACTGTTTGGGGCCATATTGTGTCACGTCATTTAATATAAGTTTGCCTTGATAATTATCTCCACAAATTTGTTTTAACTTCTGTCCTCTGTAAATCAAGTGGTTGGCCTATTAGCATGTATGAGAAAGATCACTGATACATTCTTCGCGTCTTTTCTTTTTTTTCCTTCTAGGTTTTGATCCAGTCAATGGATAAGAGTAGTGAGTTGTCTAGAAAGGGAGCAGCTTCACAGAGCAAGATCTGCTTTTCTGGAGGACCTTTTGTCTGTGGTCTTGTAGATCTTTTTAGTGGCTCTGGAGAATCATGGCATTGGGCGCTGGGACCAGAAGAGACTGGTGAGATGAATTCTTTGGTACATTCTGATGTGTTAACTACTCCAAAACAAGGATATGAGAATACAGATAAGAAAGTAGACCAGAAGATGAAGCCAGCAGCAAATCAGGAGGCTAAGCTAGAATCTTTACATATGCCTGCGTCCAAGTTAGCTACTCTTGAAGAAGAGACTGAGAATGAGAGTACTGATCTCAGTAGAGCGCATTCTGATGAATCTGTTGGAAATGATGCCATTGGCATGGCAAAGGTAATATTGAAATTTTCAGTCGATAGATGAACTACTCCTTACCATTTATCTGAGTTCTGCCAAGAAATTGTTTTTGGTGTCTCTCTCTCCCTCCTTCCATCCTCTTTCTGCCCTGTTCTATCTCTCCCAAGTAAATTAATCAATGTTCTTGAGAATATAAGCGTCTCAGGTGGAAAACTTAAGAATTCCAATTCTACCATTTAATCATCCCAGGATACTCCACCTAATGCCGATTAATTTTAAGATAGAACCCATGTTCTTTATCATGTATTGAGGGCCAAAGAACAAAAGACAATTAAAGCTACAATGCCGGCACTTTGGCCCTGTTACATGAATATCAACAGAAAAAGTGTTAAAACTAGAAACTCAAAATGGAAGAAGCATGAGATCATTTTTCCATTCGAGTACAGAGCTAGATATTTGAAAACTCTTGTAGCAGGACTAATGTCTCACTAGTATCAGGAGGAAAGACAAAACAGCTGCAATTACATTGTAAAAGCATACACATTGAAGGGATGTTTGGAAAGTAGGTGCAGGATTAGTGATGGGTGCAACTGAGATGTGATACAGATCTTTAACTTAAGGCCACTTCTTGTTGCTTGTATGGCTAAATTTAGGGTTCAAGTGCAAGGTTTGACCATATAAGAAGTGTGAGAAGATCAGCTGATGATCACTGAATGATAAGGTTGAAACTTTACTCCAATGAGATATAACGCTGGTGCCTTAGGAGTCAGCCTTTAATGGGAGGATAACTATAAATTACTCGGTTCAGAAAACTCCTTTTCCTGGCAATCCAAATCATTAAAATGGAGTTATTTGGTCGAGGAATAAATACTCTGGCTCAAAGAGGCCACATTAGGATCAATATGACTCGGCACCTTCGCAAGATTTCAGTTGATTCTGGTCCATACATTTTGCACTATATTAGCAATATTTGTTTTGGAGGAAATAAATCTACTATTTGGACTCTGATCAATCTTTAGGTTTACAATTAAGATTGCTATATAAACAAGAAACTGGCTGGAAAATGGTTCAACCTGTGTTAGTTCCTAGGCTTAAGGCACCTCTATATAGACTGTTATTCCACATTCCATACTGAATATGGATTAGGAGCCTCACAGAATCACTTAAATTGGAGTGGTTTGTTTGCTATTACTATGAGGGACTACTATCGTATTTTATGTTGATGAGTGAGGCTTTTGGTAAATTTGGAGGAATAAGACATAATTTGGCAACCTTAAGTCTGAGTATATATTCATGTAGATTCATTGTTCTAGATGTCACTTATTTTTAAAACTTTACTAATTTGTTTTTATTTTAATCTTATTGCTTATATTAGTTTAATTTGATCTCTTTGTTTTGTTGTTCTTATTAATTTATTTGCTCATATGTCTCTGTTAGAATACCTTATCATTACATGGTATTTTAGGATTTTTTTGTGCTAGAGGATCAATCAGGAACAGAAAGTGATGACGTGGATGGTGATCTGGAGACTGAAATATCAGAATCCAAGACTTCTGAATACAAGGTTGACAGCCAGTTATCTCAGACCCAACAGATCCTGAAGACAGATCTTGTTCTGGTAATTGTTCATAATGAACTGCTATACTTGCTTTATAAACCATGGAATTATCGACTAAATGGTTTTTCTCATAGGCTCACCTGCTTCGTCTTGCTTGTGCTCCTAAAGGGCCTCTGGCTGATGGTTTGCCAGAAATAACATCTGAGCTCTACAGCCTAGGAGTATGTGTTTTTTTTGTATAGTTTGTCGAGACGAGGACTAAATGATATTATTTTTTCTTTCTTATCTGTTAGATTTTCACCTTGACTAGGTTATGACTAAATTCGCACAATGGGTAATTGATTTTTCAGATTGTCTCTGAACGTGTACGAGACCTAGTAACCAAACCATCTTCCCTTTTCGACAAGACCTTTGATCATGTGTTTGGACGACATATTGTGAGCCACTACCTTTAGACATAGTTATATTGGCATCTACCCAAAATCAAGCATTTGTGTGATTGACATTGACATTTCTTTTCTTTTCGTCATGAGGTTCAATCCAAGATGTCTCAATTTTGGAAAGCTGCTTCTGATGTCAGTGGGCAAAATTCATCTGTTCCAAGTTCACGTTATTTGAATGATTTCGAGGAGCTCCAACCCCTTGGTGAGAGTCATCAATTTTTCTTTTTTGTTTTCCGTTTAACTCATGCGTCTTTATCACTGAATTATATCTTTCGCGAGATGGATAAGAAGTATGATTTTGCACATGGTCTCTTAGCATGGTGTTATAGCTTTGTCTGGCATTGATAAATTTATATGAGTGATTAAAACTACTTTGTAATTTGTAGAAAAACTTCACTAATTTTTGAAATCAATACACTTGGATTTTTTTATACACATCGGGTAAATGTTATGAATTAATCTTACCTGCTCACCAAACCTTTTGTACTATTACCTACCTTTAATTGGGACCAAATGCTCTTACACTTTCAGAATGCTTCTCAACAAGTTAAGTAGTTTTGACTTGGAGCCCTCATTATTCTACATTAGTATTACAGAATTGTTGTAAGTGATTGTAGAAACAAGATTGTTTGCATACGTCATTGAATTATATTTTCCCATAAGTTATATTTTTATGTCAAGTGTATCCTTCACAAAAATTGTGTATCTAAGTTCTTAATTTTTGACCACTTTAAAGACCCAAGCAAGCTTAAAACATTTTTGGCATTAAAATTTTGTGATGTGTTAAGAGGAACGTAAACTATATGACTATGTAATACTCCCTCCGACTGGTATTGAATATCCACTTCACCTTTTTTAGGTGCTCCAAAATGAATGTCCTCTTCCCCAAAATAGAAACTTTACCATCTTTGACCATCTTTTAAAGTAATAAAGTCTATAAAATAGCCATTAATTTGTAGCCCCCTTTTCGATTGTCAAATGTTCACTCATTCACAATGTATCATGTCGCGCCACTTTAGACTCCACTTTTCTTAAATTATTACATTTCAACTATAGGATAAAACGACTTGCCGGCTCAAAGGTGGACAGTGAGGGTGTATACTTTTATGACATAAGAATCTTACTCTTTTGCATCATTTCACTATTCACATGTCAAGTTTCTGTTCTCCATTCAAGTTTTATGTGAATTTTCAGAAGCTCGATTCAGATTAAAAAACAAATTAACAGTTTCCATTGTCACACTAAATTGAATTATCTTATACTATTTAATCAGTTTTAATTACTATGAAGCAAAACCTACTGTAAGTTAATTTTATTCTGTCTAGAAGAGATATGTGCAAGCTTATAAGTATCTTTGTCGAATTAATATTATTTTGTAAGTTATAGTGAGGTTTGTTTATATATTATGAACGCGTTCATTGATATGAAATTGACTGAAAATCAAAAAACAATTGGTCTAGTGCTTAACATATTCCCAGTATCTCATTTGCACTAAAGTGTAAGGTCATAAAACTCATTCACAATATGATCAGCTTGTAATGCAAAAGGACCTAGTTCTAAAGATAAAAAGCATGTCGTAGCTTTTGGACTCAATTAGATCCAGACTTGATCAAGTTGTCAGATTCTGTCCGGTTAATATGATGAATGTGCCACAATTACACAAGCATTGGAAGCATCATGAGTTTTCGAAACCATTTCTCTTAGATCATGTTTCGCTGTATCATGCTATCTCACAAGGTCAGGTTCAAGGCCCCCCTGTGACAGAGGTCTCTATCCACTGCCCTCCAATTCTTCACTCTCCTCTTTCCCAGCTAATCAAGCTCTCAACTGCAGCATCACTCCTTCACAAACTCCAACATCAGCTCTCTTATCGCACTACAAGCTAGGACATCCCATTGCTACTGCTGCACAGATACTTTCTCACACTCTTCATGTAAAACTACCCTAAAATAGCTTAGCAAAAGCTGAAAAGAAACTACCCAGGGGCAAAAATACTGTTTTTTAGTTGTGCCATGATCTCAGAATTTCTTCGCTTCGATTCCACTTCAATTAAAGCTAGCTCCTACTCTTCCTCCTTCTCCTCCTCCATCGTTCTTGGTCCTTTTTTCTTTGCTTTGAGATAGATTGTCTATCAATTTCTTTCTCTTACGCAATATCTTTATTTCTGCTTGTTCACTTGCAAAATCACATAGATTACCTTTTCAGCTACCCGAGTCTGTTACAAAATAGCCATTTCATCTAGTACATTCAAATGTATGGGGTCCTGCCCCTTTGTCCTCATGGATGGGATTCAGATATTATATGCTATTCATTGATGATTACATTAGATATTGTTGGCTACATTGTCTTAAATCTAAATCTGATGCATGTGATGCGTTTATTTGTTTTACCACTATGGTACACACAATTTCATACTAAAATAAAGGTTTTTAGAATAGATAATGGCACTTAATATGTTAACAACAAATTTAGTTTATTTCTGCAAGCCGTAGGCAGTATCCATCAAACATCATGCCCATACACACTGCAGCAAAATGGTAAAGTTGACAGAAAGCACATGCACCTTATTGAAACCACTCTAGCTCTCCTTAATCAAGCCCACCTCCCATCTAAATTCTGGTTGGAAGCCTTAGCAGTAGTAAACTATCTTATAAATAGACTTCCAACACCAGTTATTGAAGCATTCTACTCCAAAACCACCCAATTATCACTACCTTAAAGCCTTTGGGTGCTTGTGCTATCCCTGGCTAAGGCCATACACACACCACAAACTAGAACATAAGTCCACACTATGTATGTTCATAGGTTATTGCCCTTCCACTAAAGGCCACAAGTGCTTGGATATGCACTCTCACAACGTTTATGTGTCTAGACATGTTAGGTTTATCGAAAACATCTTTCCCTACTTTTGCACTAACTCTACATCATATTCCAATCCCTTTCTCAATACTCTGCAATTTCCACCCATCTTCACTCAGTATCAAAACCTTGATGCCTCAACACAAGGACCATTCCCCCTCACAAACTGTACCTCCTACTGCAAAAAATATATCTTCTTCTGCTGCAACTCCTATTTAGAGTCTAGTTCCATCTCCTATATCTCCTCTATCCTCTAATGGATCATCTTCTTCCCAAAATCTCTCCCCTTTCTCTAGTGAGTCTTCCTCTCTACCTCCCCAACTTAATTCACCACAAAGGTCTTAGACTGAGTTATCCAATCCTTCATCCACTTCACATTCTTGAATAGTACCATAGTCTCTTCATCCTATGCTTACAAGATCCAAAATAGGATGCCTAGCTCCTCCTCTTTATCAGCTAAACACTCTCTGACAAGGATAGTTGTCAGTCCACTATCTCAAATGAAACAGCAGTAGCATACAAACTTACTCAACAAGAATAGCCAACTGTTAGTTAGACAAGACTGGTCAAAGTTAGTTATATACCTAACTTGACAGTCAAGTAGTTAGAAATATTAGTTAGCAGCTGCAGCTATAAATACTTGTAATATGTATTGATCATTCATTCAGAAACAACAATCACAACTTTTCTATCTCAAATTCTCTCTCTATCTCTATTTCTTCGTGGTATCAGAGCCCTCCTATGGATCTTAAAATTTTTTCGAAGGTGAGAGATCTCCATTAGAGAACCTTTGATCACCATTACAGCTCCTTGCGAAGCTTTTAGACTATAATTCGAGTCTTCTCTGCTATATTTTCTAGCAGAGTTTCCACTTCTCCTCATCAAAACCCTAATTTTTCCACAAGTTGCAAACCCTAACCTCTATTAATGGCTGACTTTGAGCTTCCTCAAGAACTTAAACTACTACTTCAGAATCTCAACTCACTAGTTCACATCAAACTAGATAACACAAAACTACAGCATCTGGAGAACTCAACTTCAGACTGTATTTCAAGGCTACCATATGTTTGATGAAGTGTCTGGTACAAAACCTTGTCCTGTATCACTGATGATCAAGGCAAATCCTCCACAAATCCAGCTTACACAAAGTGGATCACTGTGGATACACATCTCAGGTCATGTCTTTTTGTATCTATTACTCCATACATCTTACCTCATGTTCATCATCTCACAACTTCAGCTGCTATATAGAAGACTTTAGAACAGAAAGGAGAAAATTCAATGCAATCTTACCTAGACACAATCAAAACCCTTACTGAACAACTTGCAGCTATTGGAGAACCAATGAAAGATGCTGATATCACATTTATAGTCCTGAAAGGACTAACTCCTGAGTATGACTCCTTCAAGTCCTCAGTTAGACTCAAATCTCAACCTTTACCTTTGCGCCTACACTGTTCAGTCATCTTCTCTTTGAAGAGCTGAATCTACACCTCTCAAACAAACTGGTCCTCTCAAACTCTGCCTTCTCACCTGTATACATTGCACTACATGTAAACAATGGTGGTGGCAAAGGTAACTCCAATAGAGGCAGAGGTAGACAGTCTAATTCCAAAGGTGGTAGAGGCCAAAGGGGATCAGGCGGAGGCAACTTTAACTCCCAGTCATCTCCTCAATCTCAATCCAGTTCTTTCTCCTCTTACAGTACCTTTGAATAACCCCTATATTGTCAAATCTGTGGCAAAAAGAATCATTCAGCCTTAGAATGTTGGCACAGGTTTGATAGCACCAACTATGCTGTTCCACCCAAGTCTGAGAAACAAGCCTATACGGCTCAAGCAAGCACCTCCACAAACCCTTCTTATCCATGGTACCTAGATTGAGGGGCCAATGCACGTCACTAATGACCCTACCCAGTTTTATACTCAGCAGCCCTATACTGGACAAGACTTTTTTTTTTTTTTTTTTTCTGTTGGCAATGAGCATGCCCTTCCTATCACAAGCATAGGTTCTGGTACGCTCTATACTACTACTTCATTTCTTCAACTTTTTAATGTCTTATTTGTACCTCAAATTTCTACTAAACTTCTATCTGTATATCAACTCACAAGAGATAATAATTGTGCTATTGTTTTCACTGCCAAGGAGGTACAAATCTGGCATAATGCTACCCATCACCTTATGTTCAAGGACCCCTGTGACAAGGGACTCTATCCTCTGCCCTCCTCAGTTTTTCCATCAACTGCATCTCCTTTGCTGGCACAATCCTGCATTTCATCTCTTCTTCCTGCTACCATATAGCACCTGATGCTGGGACATCCATCCAGGAATGCTTCTCAAGCTCTCTCTTCCATTTGAAATGTAAAACTCAATTACTCTTCTATTGATTTCCTATCTTGTTTAGCAGCAAAATCTCACAAGTTAGCTTTTCCTGATTCAACTACTACAAGTACTGCTGCATTTGAAATAATACACTCAGATGTATGGGGACCCACCCTAGTTTCTTCTTGTAAATCCTATAAATACTACATTGTGATTGTGGATGATTTTTCTAGATACTCCTGGGTTTATCCTTTAAAATTCAAGTCAAAAGCTTACTTTGCCTTTCACAGTTTTTCTACCATGGTTCAAAACCAGTTTAATACCACTGTTAAAATTCTCAGAACTGATAATGGAAAGGAGTTTGTGAATCATCAATTTAGCTCCTATTTACAATCATTAGGCATCATCCACCAAACATCTTGCCCTATACCCTAGAACAAAATGGAAAATATGAAAGAAAGCATAGACATTTAGTTGCAATAACAATTACATTGCTTCAACAAGCTGCTCTTCCTCCTAAATTCTGGCTAGAAACAATAGTTACATCTTACTGCCTGATCAACAAATTGCCCACCCTTACCTTTCACAATCTTTCTCCTTTTGGGTGTCTACACTTCACTCCCTTTGACTAGTCACGCTTAAAGTTTTTGGCTGTCTTTGCTTCCCTTGGCTCAAGCTATATTCCGAACACAAGTTGGAAGTAAGATCCAAGCCATGTGTCCTCTTAGGGTACTGTCCAACAACTAAGGGTTACAAATGCCTTGAGCCTACACCTGAGAGAATCTATATCTCCAGGCATGTTAGGTTTCATGAGCATAGTTTCCCTTACTCCAATATTGGACAGTCATCTTAGCCATCTCTATCTCAACTATTCACAGTGCCTCGTTCAATATCATCAAGCAATATTCCTTCCTCCTTCCTTATAACTCCTATAGTTTTTGTTGCACCTCAACTACCTACTGTATCATCATTATTTAATCACGAGTCCTCACCCACCATTAGTCCTATATTATCTCATAGATCACCACAAACTTAGACAATACAAGAAGATTCTTACAACTCTTCTCCATCATAGTCTTTATCTATCTCTATTTAGCCTACTCAACCAGCTCACAGTTCACAGAATTCTTAGCAATCTACTTCTTCTACAACTCAGTCATAGGACTCCTCCACTGCACCATCATAACATAAACCCCCACAGAATTCATCTATGCATCCTATGCTTACAAGGTCCAAAACTAGCTTACCTCCACTATACAAGCTCAATACATTTACCATTAACCCCCTAACCCATGAGCCTTCCTCATATAAAGAAGCAGCCAGTCATAGTGCCTGGGTCTCAGCCATGCAGGAAGAGTTCTAGGCTTTGCAAAAAAAACAAACCTGGACTCTTGTTCCCTTACCTCCCAACAGAAATCCAATAGGATGTAAGTGGGTCTACAGAATTAAAAGACATACTAAGGGTATCTCCAATGGTAAACACTATTCACAAAAACTTATCATTTTTGGCAATTTTTAGGGACCCGGGTCTCTATTTTAACTCAAATCTCCAATGGGGCCCACCACTTTAGAGATTTACACCAAAATAGAGACCCAATTTACTTTTTTGACTCTAAATATAGAGACTCAAAAAATGATTGGGTCTCTATTTTGGTGTAAATATCTAAAAAGTGGTGAGCCCCATTAGAGATTTGAGTTAAAATAGAGACCCGGGTCTTTAAAAATTGCAAAAAATGGTAAGTTTTGTGAATAGTGCATACCATTAGAGATACCCTAATAGTACCATTGCTAGATACAAGGCTAGGTTAATGGCCAAGGGATTCTGCCATGAACATGGCCTAGATTACAATGATACTTTCAGCCCTGTAGTCAAAGCTCAAACAATTAGGATTGTCCTCACTATGGTAGTTCAGTTTAAGTGGCCTCTAAGACAGCTAGATGTCTCAAATGCCTTCCTACAAGGCACACTCCATGAAGAGGTCTAAATGAGTCAAGCTCAAGGCTTTGTAGACCCCTCCCACCCTTCTATGTTTGTAAGTTGCAAAAATCACTTTATGGTCTAAAACAAGCTCCAAGAGCCTGGTACCAGCTGCTTTCAACCTTTCTTCAAAATCAAGACTTTACTTGCAGTAAAGCTGACACCTCTCTCTTTGTCTCTCATACCTCTACTACCACAATTATTAGCTTGATCTATGTTGATAACATAGTCATCACTGGGAATAATTCTGGTGCTATCTCTACCTTAATCTCTACTATGAGTACTCAGTTTGCAATGAAAGATCTTGGACCCCTCACATACTTTCTAGGGATTCAAGTTCAGTCCACTAGTACTCATCTCTTAATACATCAACAACAGTATGCATATGATTTACTCAAAAGAGCAGGCATGCTAGACTGTAATCCCTCACCTACTCCCACTTTCTCTAAGCCTCACACTCAAATTGCAGCCCATCTGCAACCTTATTTTAATCCATCCCAATACAAAAGTATAGTGGGAGCTCTCTAGTACCTAACACTCACCAGGCTAGATCTCCAATTTGCAGTTAACACTATGTCAACATATGCATCACCTTATAGAATCAAACTTCTTATCTCTCAAAAAGACCCTTAGATATGTCAAAGCCACCCTTTCTCAGGGCTTACAATTCAGACCTGGTACAATCACCCTAATTGCCTTCTTAGATTCAAATTGGGCAAGTGATGTTAGTGACAGGAAGTCTACAATAGGGTACTGTGTTTATTTGGGCCATAACTTGATCTCTTGGTGCTCCAAGAAGTAGTCCACAGTGGCTAGATCTTCCATTGAAGCAGAGTATAGAGCAATGACCTATACTACTGCTGAAATTATGTCGTTAACCTATCTCTTGAAAGATCTACATTTCCCTTATCCTACACCAACACTTTACTGTGATAACCAATCAATTTTGGCCTTGGCAGCTATTAAGTTACCACCTCAGCTATTAAGGCATATGAGTGTTATGTCGTCCTTTGATGTATTGGGTTAGTGGGAGTTTGTATTCTTATATACGATTTTCTTTCAGTATTTTTTGGTACCTTAAAGTTTCAATTCCTATTATATTCAGTTATTCTTGAGATCACTATTTTACGTGTACACATTTAAAGTTATCATTTATTGATCTATATGAGCTCATGTATACTTAAAGTTTCATATCTCGAGATATATAGTTAAAGACTTCATTATTGAAGTGGCTTCGGTTTAGAAGCATTAAAGGGGGTTCGTATACCCTAATAAAGTTTAAAGGCTTCTTGTAAGGCAAAAGGGGATCTAATCTCATAAAGGGTCTTTCAAGTCCATAAAGTGGACCGATTGTAGGACTGGCATGCTCATCATTCTAGCTGGATCACATGTGCCAAAAACCACACTACACTTTATCACATCATGGAATCCATGTCGATAGGGCATTAATGTTTGTGATCATAGGAGTCTTATGCCGATAAATGGTGTAACGACTATTATGGTTCGATATTGGTGTACTTGTTGGACCGGATTTTGAATGAGACGTTTATTTTGTGGTCACTAAAGTTGTTTTCAGCCCGAGAGTCTTTTCATGAAATAAAATGTTTTCAAAATTTAAAACCAATCAGTGTTGCCCAAGTGGGAGACTGTTAGAATTTGAAAATTATGGGCTACCACTGATTGGATATTTTGTTGTCTTTGAAAAACGGGTTGAGGTTGACCGGTAAAGCCCATTATATTAATTTTGTGATCCACTATAATTGGGCCTATGTCCGTCTCATTGGCATTATTTTAAATTAAGTGGTGTGATATGTAAAATGTAGGGCCTGTATAAAGTAATAGGGCACCTTGATAGGGGGGCCCCAATAAAGTTTTCAGGTTAGGCCCTCTCTCCCATCCAGAATACTGATCGTCTATGTATTTTAGACTATCAGGGTTGGCTTGCCCCATTGAGAGCCACCATACAGAAGTTGGAGAGGGAGAGGGAGCACCTAGTCTAGACGTGTCTACGTCGTCAAGGTTTTCTTGCAGGATCATCGCGGAGATATTATCAATGGTTTCATATCAAGGTACATCTTATATTTGTAGAATTAATTTATCGATTATACACAGTTAAGCTGTTAGAGAGAGGTAAGAGGTTTATTATATTATTTATTATATTCAACACGCCCCCGCAAGTGCAGGCGGAGTTAGTTCTTGAGCTTTCTATTTTGGACAGTTTTAATGTTTTTAAATGGATGGCGGTGAGTTTTGAACCCAAGACCTTTTGGTGCTTAGGCTCTAATACCATATTAAGTTACCACCTCATCTTAACGCTTAAACTGTTAGAGAGAGATTTATTGTATTATTTGTTATATTTAACAACAACAAATCCAGTCTATCATGGCAGGACAAAACATATTGCTATTGACTATAACTTTCTAAGGGATCACGTGGTAACAAATGCTCTCAAAGTTGCCTATATACCTACAGCTGAACAAATTACAGATCTCTTCACCAAGTCTCTATCTAAAGCACAGTTTTTCAGACTAAAGGACAAACTGTCTTTGGCAAAAGCCTGCATCAATTTGAGGGGGGATGACAAGGATAGTGGTCAGTCCACTATCTCAGATGAAATAGCAGTAACATACAATCTTACTCAATAAGAATAGCTAGCTGTTAGTTAGACAGGACTGGTCAAAGTTAGTTACCTACCTAACTTGACAGTCAAGTAGTTAGAAATATTAGTTATCAGTTGCAGCTATAAGTACTTGTAACATGTAGTGATCATTCATTCAGAAATAACAATCACAACTTTTCTATCTCAAATTCTCTCTCTATTTCTATTTATTCATTCTCATTACCATTCCTACAACTATTGAACCTACCTCATATAGAGAAGCTTCCAAGTATTCTTGTTGGGTTTAAGCCATGCGGGAGGAGTTCCAATCCCTACAATACCAACATAAACACACTTAGGACTTGGTTCCTCTTCTTCCAGACAGACAACCTATAGGATCTAAATGGGTTTATAAGATCAAGAAGAATGCAAATGGATCTATAGCTAGATATAAAGCTAGGTTAGTTGCTAAGGTATCTTCAAGAACCAGGGATTGATTATGCAGAAACTTTCAGCCTTGTAGTTAGACCTCAAACCATAAAAGTGGTTCTATGTCTAGCACTTCATCATAATTTGCCTCTTAAGCAGCTAGATATCTTTAATGCCCTTCTTCATCGGCATCTAGAAGAGTTTGTCTATATGATCCAACCCTAAGGGTTTGTAGACGCCAATTACCCTACCCATGTTTGCCAACTCAAAAAGTGACTATATGGTCTTGAACAGGCTCCAAGGGCCTAGTATCATATGCTTTCCTCATTCCTTGTCAATCAAGGATTCACTATGAGTAATGCAGACTCCTCTTTCACTCACAAGAGCGGCTCAGATTTTATCCTAGTGTTGATATATGTTGATGATATTATAATGACAGGGAGTTCTTCTACTTTCATCACAACTCTAATCTCGAATATGGCTTCCAAATTTGCTATGAAAGACTTAGGCTCCTTATTCTATTTTCTGGGCATAGAGGTTCATCAGATTGCTCCTGGCATACTCCTACGTCAAAGTAAATATGCTCAAGATCTTCGGAATAAGGCAGGAATGGCGGACTATAATCCATCTGACACCTCTACCCTTTCCAAGTCTACTGCTCAGGGTTCAGGTGTCTTAGATCCTTATCCTAATCCCGTTCATTTCAAAAGTCTTGTGGGCACACTACAATACCTTACAGTCACAAGACCTGACAGTCAGTTTGCAGTCAACTCCATCTGCCAACATATGCATTCTCCCACTCAAGCAGATTATGCAGCCCTCAAAAGAACTCTCAGATACATCAAAGGAACCCTCAGACATGGTTTATCTTTTTAGTTAGGTCCTCCTCATTTATATGCCTTATGTGACTCAGATTGGGCCAGTGATTCTGTTGATAGAAAATCTACATTTGGCTACATAATCTTCCTAGGACCTAATCTACTCTCTTGGTGCTCCAAAAAGTAGCCTACAGTGGCAAGATTATCCATTGAGGCACAATATAGAGCCATGGCACATACAATAGCTGAGCTCAAATGGTTGACCTACCTTTTACATGATCTGCAGATACCTATTCATACTCCAGTTTTCATTGTGATAACACATCAGCAATGGCCCTTGTTACTAATCCAGTGTTTCATGGCAGGACATAGAACATATAAACAGACTATTACTTTATAAGGGAACAGGTGGTCTCTAAAGTGCTTTAGGTATCCTATATTTCATCTGCAGATCAGGTAGCAAATTTGTTCACAAAGTCCTTTCCTAAGCCAAAGTTCAACTATCTCAAGGTCAAGCTTCCCCTAGCCATTCTACTAGGCTCAGCTTGAGGAGGGTTGATAGAATACATAAACTTAGCTCTAGCAGAATTAGTAGCTAAGCAGTTAGTGCAGCTGTAGTCCAACTGTCGTAAGTGTAACTACTTTAGATAATTAAGCATGTGCTGAAATTGCTTGGAGGGAACCAACTGACTTTCACCTCAGATATTTCTGCACATTCATGTATAATACACATTATACTATTCTGAAATCATTCAATAAAGATGAATCAATTTTTTGAAAATCTATCGCTTCATTCTTTCTCTTTCCCTCAAATTCTTTCAACATGACTTAGGAGGATAAGGTAGACTTTTTTTCGTTTTGGAATGGTGTTTCTGTTTGCTAAAGCAAATTATGCATGTGTGGGTATGCTTCTTTGTCATAAAGATCTGGGTCAGAGAGAAGAAATAAAGTTGTTAGGGTTCTAGAAGGGGAAGGGTGAATAAACGAGCTAAGACATGTTCACTCCAAGATGATACAACTGTTCTTCAGTAGGAGTTATCTTTGTCTACTTCTCTTGCTAATGCCGGTTTGGGGTCTTTACATAGCATGAGGTGTCTATGGAGATTGAAATAAGAAAAGAGATTGTTCCCAAAAGAAGGACAACAAAAATAGGGGAGTTTATGGAGGTAAATGTTTGGGACCAGGTTACATGGATTTGCCCCTACTTCTTTATAGTTGTAATGAAGGTATTATCCATTGAGGTAGTTGATGCATTATCATTCCCTAGAACACCAAAAATTAAGCCAGTTGAGCCCTCATCATAATCATATTAATTTCATAGCGCTTATTGCTAAAGATGAGGATGACAAGAAGATGATGAGAGAAATTTGAGGAATTTATTAAAATTTAATTTGGGTCCTTTGAGGTGGAATTAGAGATTTCTTGATGGATTTTAGAACCTGGCAGGAAGGTAAAATTATGAAAATCGGTAAAAAAAACAAGATTAGGTGGGTAAATTATGAGTTTTTCTTGAGAAGTAAAGAATTTATTGATATGCACCAAAGGGGTGCAATCCTATAAATATTTACATCAACTATTCAACTATTTATACATTCTTGTATGCTATCCACATAAAATTTACAATAAACCTTGGTCCAAAAACAAAGATGATGAAGCCAATTATATTTTGAAAAAGATATAGACAACTCTTTCCCTTCAAAAGTTCTCCGGTTTCGTTCCTTCCATAAAGCCCAAATGATGTCAAGTGATACAATACGAATGACTTTTTTCTTGTGCTTAGATGAATTAAAGCCAGTCCACGTTCTTATCTCGTTAATAAAGGTCTTTGAGGCAACTCATTGAACACCCGTAATATTAAAGGCCATCAAGACAAAGATGAAAAGTTGACTTTGAAGCCTTTGTCAAGGATATCTTTAATTTAAGTTGTGATTGTATTGGCTTTTTTTATTTTATTTATTTTTATTGTATGGCTTCTCTAGGGTAAATTGCCTAAGGGAAATTTTGACAAATTTACATAGGAAACGGGGGAACCATGTTTGTTTACAGGTATTGGTAACTACTAATCAAACATTTGTTAAGGGATGGACCATATTGTAAAGGAAGGTGTTAAAGAATACATTGGTCCACAGTGATAAACTATATTGTATCTCGTGTAGGAGGGTATTAGAGAATACAATTGTTCCATATTGATAAACCATATTGTACCATGTTAAAGAGAGTATGAGAGAACACACTCTAGTTTCTTGAGTTTTAATTGCCTTGCCCCATCATCAAAATCACAAAGGGAGCATCTCCACTTGATCCCCATATTTGTTTTCCATATTTCTGCATGCATTTGTGCATATTTTGCTACAATATGTACTTGTGCAAATAACTAAAATATTGGACCTTTCATGGTTTGCTTTCCTAATTCAATTCTAAAGCTTTTTCATCTATGTGTATGCGTATATGTGAATATGTTTATTTGTAGATATATATTCATTTTCCCATCTAACAGGTCATGGAGGATTTGGTCATGTCGTGTTGTGCAAGAACAACCTAGATGGGAGGCAGTATGCTGTGAAGAAGATTAGGTTAAAGGACAAGAGCCCTCCGTTAAATGACCGTATCTTGAGGTTAGTTTATGATCTCATTTGAATGCATTTTCAACCATAATGTCGTGAATAAGATATCTGTTGATAATATAAAAGATTCACCAATATATTCAGAGAGAATTTTCATTGCTGGTTAGTTATTATGCTTATTAGTCATATCAATTCTGCTCTGGCATTTGTTCACCATGTTGTACTGATGAATAGAAAGTAAATCTTTTTTGAGGGGTAGAAATTCGGATGCTTTGCAAGGTAGAAATGTCTATTGCATTTGTGTGAGCACATGCATTCTTGCAAGTTTATCCTTCCTCTTGGTACATTCAGTGTTAGCTCAGGCCGTCAATTTTCTATCATTCAAAAAACACAAGAAACATTCTAAAATGCTTTTTCCTAATACCATAAAATGTCAACTCATTGTAAAAGGCGATGTCTTTATCTTGCTTTCATATTGTTAAGAATCATGGGTATCTATCTTAAAACCAATTGGTGTCGGGTGGAGTAATTCAGGATCTTATAAGGTGGTTTAGGAATTTATGATTTTTCAATGTGGAATAAGTGTAAGTTCTAACATTCCCCCTCATGTGTGACTTGATTTGAGATGGTTACACATGAAAGATAACATTGAACACACATGAACCTGATTTGTTATGGGTCACATGTGGATGAACACACGTGAAAAGGGCCATACGTGGAAGACTAAACATGCGTGGGACCTATGCGGAAGATGCATAAGACTGGACCAATGACCCAGCTCTGATACCATGTTAATGTATGTAGAAAGAGACATTAAAGAGAAGGTAGGTCTTATTATTGACATAAAGGAGCAACCCTTTCTTATATAGGGTCTAATATATAAGACAAATATTATTCTCCTCCGATATGGGATAGATGACACACAAGAAAAACTAATAGTAATATTAATAACTACTTCAACAACATTGAGGAAGAGGTCTATATGGAGAAACAACCCCGGGTTGTTGCTTAAGGGGAGCCAGGTAAGGTGTGCCATCTGAAGAAATCTCTATATGGCTTGAAGCACCTCGGGCATGGTTTGGACATTTCAGTGAGGTTGTCATTAAGTTTGGGTTGACATGATTTAGAGTTGATCACTCAGTTTTTTACTGACATTTCTCTTCCGGAAAGTGTCTTTTATTGATTGTTTATGTTGGTGATATTATTATAATAGGGGATGACACAACAGGAATACAGGACCTCAAAGTTTTCCTGCATCAGCAATTTCAAACCAAGGATTTGGGGGACTTACACTATTTTCTTTGTATTGAGGTTGCACAATCACATCAAGGCATCTTTATATCTCAATGCAAATATGTTCTTGATATCCTAGAAGAAGCTGGGATGCATTGGTCAAAATTATGTGATTCACCAATAACCCGAATGTCAAACTTGTTCCAAATGAGGGGAGCCAATACCAGATCCTGGAAGATATAGAAGATTAGTTGGCAAACTTAACTACCTTACAGTGACTCACTCATATATCTCTTTTGTTGCAAGTGTAGTTAGCCAATTTTTGAATTTGTCGCGAGAAAGTCATTGGATGTTGTTATCAGTTAGAATTTAAACAATTTTATTAGTTAGGGTTTTTGAGAAAGAGAGATAAGCGGAAGAGAGAGATTAAAGAAAAGGTTTTGGAAAAATGTCCAGACCTTACTCAAGACTTATATTTATAGTGGAAGAAAAGGGGAACAAAAGGACAAGAATACCCTTAAGCAACAATAAGAAAAACGTAATATAACTAAAGCAATTAATCCTAATAACTCTAACAACCCCCTCAAGCTGGAGCATACAAATCAAACATGCCTAGCTTGGAACAAAAATGGTGAAAAGAAGCACGTGATAGTGGCTTAGTAAAAATATCTCCAAGTTGATCATGTGAGCAAACATAAGGAGTGACAATCTGTTTTCGAAGTAGTACGTCACGAATAAAGTGACAATCAACTTCAATGTGTTTTGTCCGCTATTGAAAGAACAGGATTGTTGGCAATGAAAATAGCAGCTTGATTGTCACAGTGCATCTCCATTGGTGTTGGAACAACAATGCCAATGTCGTGAAAAAATGATTGAACCCATAATATTTCAGAAGCAGTATGTGCCATAGCTCTATATTTTGCCTCTGCACTAGATCTTGTAACAACATTTTGCTTTTTACTACTCCAAGTAACAAGATTACCCCTTACAAAAGTACAATATCCAGAAGTTGATCGCCTATCAGAGTGACTACCAGCCTAATCAGCATCACTAAAGCCAGTGACAGTAAAGGACTTGGAAGGGCGGTAAAGCAAGCCACCCCTTTGAGAACCTTTAAGGTAACGCAATATTCGACAAACAACATCATAGTGTGGTTGATGAGGGGCATGCATAAATTGACTTACCACACCAACAACATAAGTAATGTCAGGACGAGTAATAGTCAAGTAAATCAGTTTCCCAACAAGTCGATAGCGTGTGACATCATTAAATAATTCCCCACTTTCATTATCAAGTTTGACGCTAGAATCCATTGGGGTATCAACTGGTCGGGCACCAAAGGACCAGTTTCAGATAGGAGATCAAGGATATACTTCTGTTGCGACAATGAAATACCTTCACGAGAACGAGCAATTTCAATTCCAAGAAAATAATAGAGAGTGCCCAAGTCTTTGGTATGAAATTGTATACCCAAGTGTTGTTTCAAACTGTCAATGCCTGTGGAGTCACTACTATAGAAAATGATATTATCAATATATACAATCAAAATAATAGTGCCAGTAGAAATATGACAAATGAAAACTGAATGATCAAAAACTGAGCGACGAAATCCATTGTCAATCAAAACTCCACTAAATTGATCAAACCAAGCACGAGGCGATTGTTTTAAACCATACAAGGCTTTACGCAATCGACAAACAAGATGGTTTTTACCAGGAACCATATATCTAGGTGGTTGCTCCATATACACTTCCTCTAAAAGATCACCATGAAGGAATGCATTCTTGATATCAAGTTGGTATAATGGCCAAGAATTACTAACAGCAACAGAAAGCAATATGCAAACTGAATTAAGTCGCGCCACTGGAGAGAAAGTCTCTAAGTAGTCAACACCATATGTTTGTGTGTAACCTTTGGCAACTAGTCGTGCCTTCAGACATTCAACCGAACCATCTAGATGATATTTAACGGTGTAAACCCAATTATAACCACCAGGACATTTCCCAAGAGGAAGAGGAGTAAGTTCCCATGTCTGATGCTTATAAAGAGCATGCATTTCCTCATCCATAGCGTACCTTCATCCAGACAAAGCGTGGGCTTGCTTGTAAGATTTCGGAACAAAAATAGAAGACAAGGCATGCACAAACAATTGCAAACAAGGAGAAGTTGAGTTATATGGCACAAAATTAGCAATAGGGTGTTTGAGGACAAGTACGTGTACCTGTGCATAAGGCAATGGGCAAATCATCATCATCTTTTGGAGCCGAGGAGGAATCACGAACCTCTGACTGAGAAGATGAAGTATCAGGACTATAAGAGACGACACGTCTATTCTAGGATCGCTGATAAACCTGTAAGGTCAATTTAGGCAGAGGAGAAGAATCTGATAGCATAGGAAGAACGGGGGAAGGAATGAATGGGTTAGTGGTATGGCTAGATATGAGATCATTAGAAAGGTGTTGACCTTGAGAAGAAAAGTATGCATTAGACTCAAAAAAAGTAACATCTGCACTCACAAAGTATCGTTTACATTCTGGACTGTAACAACGATAACCCTTTTGAGTGCGAGAGTATCCTAGGAACACACATTTGCGAGCACGAGGAGACAATTTGTCTTTACCAGAATCTAGAACATGAACAAAAGCAACACATCCAAACACATGTGGGGTGAGTGAGAAAGGTGAATTAGCACAAAACTTGTCCATGATAGATTGAGTATATTCCAAAGCATTATCAGAGTGAAGAATTTTAATACGTTTACCAAACTGAACAAATATCTCATTATAAAACTTGGAAACAATATTAGGAAGCTCCGATCTTTCTGTCATAAAAAATAACCATGCAACATGGCATTTCTGGATCGGCCCTTTTGATGCATTCCTCTACAATATTTACTTCCAGTTAAAGTTCTCCATATAATTCTTGATTTACTTGCTGGTGAAATTATGAATTCTGTTCTATTTTACTGACCAAGTGTCAAATACTGATTTGCGTGGAAGTGTCTGATTTGCCATATTGCTAATGAAGAAGCTTATGTGCCAAATTGTCAATTTTTTGAGTGGAAAATGTGATCTCATGCAACATGGCATGCTCAAAATTATTGGTCCATCAATTTGAAACAGTTATATGTCAAAGTAAATGTGATGGAGACACTCTGTGTATGCTAGATTTTGCTTGTTCCTGTCTTTGAACCAAATGGGAAGTATCCCATGCTGTTTGGAGTTTCAAACTACCAAACATTTTTTATCACAATTTTTGAACGTTCCATGTCGCCTTTGACACTGACTTTTCTAATTCATCTTATCATTTCATGATCATTTATTTATTACTCATTCAGTTGGTGCAAGACACCTGGATATTCTCATTCCTTTATCTGTCACTGCTTCATCACAAAACAGGTCCTAATCCTGTAAAATTGCTTTGGAGTATCCTATATATCTAATTGACAAATTCAGGACTTCGAGCTCAACTCTAAGGAATCTTATAGTTTAGCTGGAATCAGATAATACAAAACTAAAAGTTTCTCTTGATGTGCAACTTTGGTTTTCATCACCTAAATTATATTGTTATATTTGATATCTTCTGAGTAGCCAATTGGTGAGAGCATTATTGCCCTACTGAATTGAGAATTTACTGCAGCTCTTTTCTCCAGCTGCCCAACTCTTCTTTCCCCCACTTCTGATCTTTTCTCTCTCTCTCTCTTGCCTCTGTTTTTTCAGATTTTCTTCCTATATGCCATTTGCAGTATTTTCTCTTCTTTTTTCACCTTCTTACTTCTCTTGTTACTTTTGGTCTTACACGAACATTCCTATCTCTCTCTCATTCTTGTTTTTATGAAGCTTCTCTTTCTACATATAAATTTTCATGTCTCAAGTATTAGTTATATTTGCTTCCCTGAGGTGTTGAACAATCTGCATTACCTTTGAATCAGCAACAAGCTATATTGAACTCTCAAGTCGACTGGCTTATGTCTTTGATGCATGCCCATTATAAGTTGTGCTATCCTTTTCTGAGTTCTTTACGTATCCTTCATCTTGTGATAATTAGGGAAGTAGCCACCCTTTCCAGATTACAGCACCAGCATGTTGTACGCTATTATCAGGTATTTCTTTACATGTTGTATGTTTCTGGCTTCTAGGGTCTTTTCCTTTTGATAATTGGCCATACTTGATTCTCTTTCTTCAGGACTCTGCTAGCTTTCACATGGATAATTACTATTAGAATTCTCTAGAATGTCCCCTGCTATACTAAAATCATATAACATCCATTTGAATATTTCAGGCGTGGTTTGAAACAGGAGGTGCCGATTGCTATGGTGAAAACATCTGGAGTTCTAGAACTGCTCTGAGCTCTAGTTTCAGCTACTTGGATGCAAGTTCATCTGATGGAGGGCATGAAAATAAGCTGGAATCGACTTACCTCTACATTCAAATGGAATATTGTCCAAGGTGTAACTCTCTTTTTCCATTCTCAAATCATCCGTCTCCAAGAAAAAATACTTGCGTACCTAAGGGTGAAAAGAAAAAGCAATATACTCAACGTTGAGTTACACTTTGATCTCCTCATCCTTTTTCCTTTTGAAAAAATTATTTTCATCCTACAATACCCTATTTGGTTTTGGTTTTGCCTTCCCCATGACGTTGTCCCGGTTTCTATCTCTTGGGTGGACATGGTTGGACTTTGGGGGGCTTGTATTTATATCCTAAGTTCATCGAATTAGAATTTCTAGGCAGTATTCCTCTTCTTGGATACCTCTTTTTCCCTCCCCAAACTGATGCATATTGGACCAAGCCAAATATACACGACATATAGAGGATATATATTACTTGTCGTGAAAAGAAAGGAATTAAGAATAGTAGAAAGAGGAGAAAAAGGTCGGACCATGAGCCAACAGAGATTTTCAAGATTACGATGGATGTCTTCACGGCTGTGTGTAGGCTCTGAACAGATTAGTTGAGCCAAAGTCAAAAGCTAAGAAAACTTAACAACGTAACATTTAAACTTATGAGAGGAAGCTCAAATCCCCAGAATGTCCGTTTTATGGTTCTTGACTTCCTGTCTTAAAAGCAAATAACAATTGTACTTGATTTATTTCTCCGATCACTAAGCATCATTTTCACAAGTAGATGCACCAAGTAAACAAATTCCTCGATGGTATACAACATATAGCATAATTCCTTCACCTATGTAAAATTTGAAAATAAATGGTTCACACTGAAATATGATTCCCTTGCAATTAGCTTTCATACTTTTCTTTACATAAAACATAATTCTCATGATATATATGGTTTGTCTTTCTGAACTAACATATTTAATTGTTTCATGTTTGTTAAGGACTCTTCGCCAAATGTTTGAGTCATATAGTCATTTTGACAAGGATCTTGCTTGGCATTTGTTCCGCCAAATTGTAGAAGGCCTTGCACACATACATGGACAAGGGATTATTCATCGTGACTTGACTCCCAACAACATATTTTTTGATGCTCGTAATGACATTAAAATTGGGGATTTTGGTCTTGGTAAGATAATTTTGTCTGGCTTTACTGAATCTAAAATGCAATGTATCTGTAGCCAGTCTATTACTTTGCGTTGCTAAGAGAAATGTAAAATTGCACTTTCTCTACCCTCTGCTGGATGCTGTTACACACAAACACATCAAACGAGTCGGATGAAGTTGTTTTTAAACTGAAAATTCAGGTTTTCAAAATAACAAAAATGGAATTGAATTCTATAATCAAGTCTTTAACGCCATACAACTCATGCTAGTTAAGGGTAGAGTAATTGCGTTCATAACTGTAATTCCCATTTTGTGAGCAAGGCATGAAAAGCGTTGAAAGAGGAAATGAGAGAGAATTGTATAGACTTCATTTATTCTTTTTGATTTACATGAGTGTAGTCTTTTATAAATACAAGATTGAAGTCAATTACTGATCTGACTTCTTCTACAAGCTATCTAGGAATTCTAACTAACTCTGCAAGCTATGTACAGTTGGCTGAGATTCCTACTGCTATAATGCTGTAATATACACATGTGCACAAGTCTAGCTAAGCTCTAACTAAGCTATCTTATCATGCGTCTATTGTAGTCTAAATGTAGATCATCTTTTTGCACGAGATTATTTTTCTCTAGACTTTCCTGATGACATACTTGCGAGAGGAGGAAAAGAATTTTCGAAGTCATTCCATGGCCATACTTTCTTTGAAAGGATATGGTTACTAAATTATGTATCTAGAGTTCTCCATCAATTATGCAGATAGGTTTTCCCTACTGTTCTTGTTTGCTTTAGGGGGCGTTTGGTTCACATAATGATTTTTCATTTCGGGAATCACATTCTTGGGAAAGTGATTTCCAGTAATGTGATTAAAATTGTTTGGACTCTCGGGGAATAGATGTAATCGTAGTATAGTATACCTTCTCCATCATAAAAGGCATCTTCTGGATAGGGGCCGTTCCAGGAAAAAAAAGACTTTCCCTAAAAAACTTTGGCGAAATAGAAAAGAAACAGAAATACGTTAAAAATGGTCCTAGGAATATTTTGTTAAATTCCTAGGAAAATGTTAAGAAGCCTGAGGTTTCATCCCAAAATCAATTGGTACTAGGAGAGTATGCCAAGATCTTATATGGTGGATTTGGAGTTTGTGATTTTTCGATGTGGGAGGAATGTATATTCCAACATCCTATATTATGGATTTGGAGTCTGTGATTTTCCTATGTGAGATGAATGTATATTCCAATAGAAAGGTTTATTGTTATGTTTGGTTTAGACTCAATATTCCTGGAATCTTGAAATTTTTTCCAAAAATGCCTCCAAGTCAAAGAGACAAAAATGTTAGAGGAGGTAATGATGGTGGTGGTAGTGGAGGTGGTGGAGGAGATGCTGGTGGTGGGGGAGGTGGTGGTGTTCGTGGTGTATCTTTTCTAGTGTGTATATATATATATAAGGGGGTAACGAGTACTTTATCTTTTTATTTGATCTAAAACATTTTCACAACTTGGGAAAGTAAGATTTCCACCCCCTCACATGGGAATAAAAATTGAGAAATTCATAGGAATATTGCATTCTCTTGAATGTAATATACCTAGAATTTTTTTATCAAATCCTCTCTTAGTGGAAACTGGATGGTTACATTACCTTCCAGACCAGTTCCTTTAGTAACATGCAGGTTTTCCTTTTCGAAAATCAATTGGCAAGCCTCTCACCATTCCTTACTTTGAATACAGCATAGTTCACTGCAGATGTCTATGTTCCTTGTACTGATTCACCAAATCCTTGATTACTCTCATCTGAATGAAACCAAATCCCTCGATTACTCTCATATGACTGTTCTTATTAGCTGCTCTCTATATGAATGAGCTATATAATTTGAATTTTAAAAAAACATAAAGTATGTTCATAAACCAGACCGGAAGAAAAGTAAAAGAAATTCAATAATGTGAATTCTGGAAGGCTCACAACTAACTTGTATTCGTGGAAATTACTTTTGGTAAATTCAGCTAAGTTCTTGAAACTGGAGCAACTGGACCAAGATGTGGATGCTGCAGAAACATTGGGAATCTCTATGGATGGTACTGGTCAAGTTGGCACCTATTTCTACACTGCACCTGAAATAGAACAAGGATGGCCAAAAATTAATGAAAAGGTTATTACTTCAATTCACCGACCTTAGCAGATGTGGCTCTTGTAACATGCTTTGTGTAAATTTGTATAAGTAAAGTTGCTTATGCAGCCAAATTGCTTTTTAGGCGGACATGTACAGCTTGGGGGTTGTGTTCTTTGAGCTGTGGCATCCTTTTGAGACGGCAATGGAACGGCACATAGTTCTTTCCAATTTGAAACAAAAAGGGGAACTTCCTTCCACTTGGGTTTCTGAATTTCTGGAGCAGGCAGCCTTGTTGCAGCAGTTGATGTCCCCAAGTCCATCGGACCGTCCATCAGCTACAGAACTTCTCCAACATGCATTTCCACCTCGGATGGAATATGAATTGTTAGATGGTAAGGAGATAAGAATCTTTTCTCTTTCGAATCTGTTCCACAAAGCCTTTCCTTGGTGGGTGCTTTTTGCTTTTAATTTTCTTTGAGGGGGAGAAGGGGGTGGGGGGGGGGGGGGGGGGGGGGGGTGGAGGTGGTATTATCACTTAGTGATGATTATATCTAGGGTAGATATGTAGAATAACGAGTTTGGTTACATGAAATATTGTTGGTATTAGCCAAATATATGTAGAAGGCTGGTCCATTCAACTTGGCCATAGCCTCAACCTAGCATAGAAGTGAGTGTATGACTTATGGACCGACCATTGAGCCTATTATGGGAGTCATATAACTAATCATAACTAAAACTTTAAAGCATGAGAATTGATGCAGCGACTAGGGCTTCGCTACATTAGGAACTTTTGCTGGTGCAATTGAATGAAGCTGAGATAAAGTAAATGCTGGAACATAAACAGGTTTAGTAGGGAAAGAAGTAACAAGAAGTCAGAAATAGCCTAGGCAAAGGCAAGATGTTTCTTTCATTTCATCTGCTCAAATGAGGCTGGTACATCGCAATTTAAAGGGGAGAAAGTTTTGAAGCTTTCATATCTGTGAGTGAATATGGGGTCCACAAGCTACTGGCGTTGACCCAACTTAATGAGTCACTATACCAGGTTCAGAAAACCTGTTACATGCCTTTTAACCCTTGATAAAACCTAATATGATGACCCATGGTTCATAGACAATATACCACAATGCCCCATCTAGTAAAAACTACTGAAATACTCCCTGTGCAGAGCTTGGCACTCAAATTGGACTGAGTTCCCAAGTTGGTTCTGTCTCATTGTCATGCCAAATAAGTATGACTTTTCTTTTTATACAAACTATGGAACCTGTTGAAGCATCTCTATTAAGAGTGATTTGTTAGAATAATCATGAGAATCTATGGCATGTTCTGTGATATTTGTCACTTGCATTTGCGATCAGCCTTGTCATAGTGTGAATGATCTGAGTTATTGTGGCTTCTACATCAGTAATTCTAGCTTTGTGTCAAATTCTGTTCTCTTGAAATGTTAATTGAAGGTATACATGTGTCAATGCCTCGTTCCAATCAATTATTTTCTGTTACAAAGTCTAATATTGGATCTTACCCTTAATGCTTTGGATCCTGGCATTAAACAGCCTGAATACTGCCATATGTTGGTTGTCTGTGCAAAATAGCTGAAATGCTATTCTTTGTACATTTTCCCTCAAATGAGACCAACCTTCCTTGCAAAGTCATCTTAGCAGATGCCTAGAGTCTACTTAATACTGCCTCAGGGTTGGCATATGAATGTTTGCAGGGACATTCTCAAACAAGCCAATAGAAGTGCTAAACACCCCCCACCCCCTACCATGAAACACCAAAAAAAAACAAATATGAAAAAAAAAGTAGAAATTGAATAATTCTAGACTGCCAGGAGCGCAGCTCCCAATTCATGCAAGAATTGCCCTTGCGTGAAGGTCCAAAGTTTTCATGCTGAAGGTCACTATAAGTAAGTAAATGTCCACTTTTAGTAATTTGTAATTGTGCATCTTGTTTCATAATTGGGTTTTATAGTTTACATCTTTTATAAGATTTTTATTTGTAGCATCAAATTTTTTCTGTCTCGATTATTTGCAGATAAAGAGCTTATAATGCCTTTCTTCTGGTGATTCTACCTTTATTAGACCCTTCCCTCTTCCAGATTCCTTACACAGATCATCCTCATAGTGGTTTAACTGTTCAAGATTCTTCTTTTTCATGAATGCAGATATGCTACGGACAATTCATAATTCAGAGGATACTGGTATTTACGATAAAATTGTTAATGCTCTATTCGACGAGGAGATGTTAAGCAAAAAGGACCATCATGAGAGTGCTGGAAGATTGAAATTGGCTGGAAACGTTATGTCATCTGTCATATTTACAGATACAGAGACTGACAGTCGTGGCCAAATTGTGGAGGTTGGTACAGAAGTATTTAGACGGCATGGTGCAAAGCGTATGGAGATCGTACCTATGCGGATTTTGGGTGATTGTCAGGGGCTCTATAGGTAGATGACTTGATCCATTTTATAGTTTTATTTACTCTATATACTCACATAATTGACAATAATACCTTACTGTCTCTGGTTTAACTGTGTGGGACATAAACACCACTCTGCCCCCTCGCTGTTTGAAACATGCTGATATTGACACAGTTGCTTTATGTCAATAGTCAGACAAAGTAAAGTTTGACTTTGCTCAGTATGTATAAGTAGCTAGCAATTATTGTTTCATTAATAAATAGTTGCACTAGAACAATGATTATTCCGGGTTTCCTTTTTGAGATGGATATAATGCTTAAAATGATATTTCTTGACTTTGCTAGATTTTAATGTCATAAAATGGAAGTGATTTTTAAACTAACCTTTGTATATCCAGATCAGAGAAGAAGCAAACTGTTCATTTGATTCCAAAGAGGGTTTATGTGTTCTGCTTCCGATTCACGTCGGACCAAATGCTATTTCCCTTTTATTTCATTATATACTGCTATCCTCTTTCTACCTTTTCAAGCTATTCTTAGTTTGAGTTTGTCATTTTTTTACTTAATCTAGGAGGAACAATGTTAAACTTTTGACCCATGGAGGAGATATGATCGAGCTTTGTCACGAGTTACGATTGCCATTTGTCAAATGGGTTATTGCTAACCAGGTGTGTTATAGTTGTGCATATATACATTTATATCGTATGTTTCTTGTTGAATAATAATGTAGTGCTGCAGAATCCCCTTGTTTTTTGATTTATGTATTATCTTTACACATACCCTTTTAGAGCAAAGGGGTAACATCAAAACAAGATGCATTTTCCTCCTTGTCTTCTCTATGAAGCATGACATGTGGTCCAGGGACAGATCCAGGAGCTTTTCTTAGTGGGGGTTAAAATTCATAATTTTTTAACTGTATAAATATATATATATATATATATATATATATATATATATATATATATATATATATTTTTTTTTTTTTTCTCAGTGGGGGCTAATTCATCTTTTCCACTAAAAATAAATAGATAGTTAACTTTTTTTTTGAAAAAAATACATAGATTTTTAACGTTTTCTTTGGCCAATGGGGGTTGTAACCCCCACTACCCCTTACATACATCCTCCACTGATGTGGTCTGAGGTCAAGTGTCAATATCCCAGACTTATTGGACATGGATACATGTGGACATATGGCAGACTTGGGTCTGACATGATGAAATGTGTCTCCCATTTTTATTTTTATCTTTTAAGCCAGACACGCATATTGAAGATGCATGAGTTGTCTATGAAACACTACAGAGTCAAAATGTGATTACAAAAACTTAGTGGCAGACATAGGGTTAAACTTTGATTCCACATCTTAGTGGGTTTCAAATTAAAAGTTTAACAAGGAAAGCTAGATCTACTGAGCT
This sequence comes from Ehretia macrophylla, assembly GCA_037974665.1. NCBI lineage: Eukaryota > Viridiplantae > Streptophyta > Magnoliopsida > Boraginales > Ehretiaceae > Ehretia > Ehretia macrophylla. The sequence continues at coordinate 85,266,692 of CM075764.1, forward strand.
GACCTGGACCTGTGAAGAAGAAAGTAAATGACAAGAGAGAGAGAGAGAAGCGAGAGTGAGAAAAGAGAAGTGCGAACGGATTTCCTCTCTCTTATTGTCCATTAAAAACGAGTAACTATTTTGATTAATAGGGATGGTAATCTCTATGGTTCTCCTGGCTGTCTTACGAAGAGATACCGTCATTATGTCTATCCCTGTTTCTTTTGTATGATAACAATTTGTTATTTTTCTTTTTCTTTTTCTCTTGATGATTTCTTTTATGGAGCTATATGTGTCTTCTCTATAATGACATCTGTTACTCGGACTTTTCTTTCTGAATGAAACAGAAAATATGAGCTAATATTATCTGAATTGCTTATTTTACACTACTTATGTTGTATGTACAATAAATGATTTAGGGGTGCAAACAAACATATAGCAATCCTCTGCCAACCCTTTTGATTTTGTTGATTTGTGAAGTGAGAGAAAAATTAACATCTTCATTTTCTCTCCCTTCTCCCTTTCTCCAGAAATCATTTTTCAAACGTTATGAGATATCCTATGTATACCGAAGGGCAATTGGACATTCACCACCAAATCGATACCTCCAGGTTTTCATCGCTTGCTGTCTGTTACAGTTAAAATTTAGAATCTGGTACTTAATCTGTGGGTATAGCATGCTAGCTTACATCGGTTTGCTTAGATAGTTTCTCTTGTGCAGGGGGATTTTGATATCATCGGAGGTGCAACAGCATTGACAGAGGCTGAGATCATCAAGGTACTCATGCCCTGTTAGTCATCCTCTACTCCATATAGTGTGTAGCTATAACCTTGTGGAAGTGCTGCAATTTATCTCACTTCAATAAGTTTTAGACATTAAATTTCCGGGGAGACCAGGTCTTGTCGGAAAAGAATGTAGAAAGGAATATATGTTCTACAGCCTTGAAGTCAGCCATATTCTAATCCGCTCCCCTTTGTTTCTTATATTCCATGGAGTCCCATGGTAGGCTTTTCTTTTTTTCCTTTGGGGGAGCAGGGGCAGGAGGAGCTTGAGGTTGGCAGGTAGAAAGTGAAGGAGTGGGAAAGTTTATAGAGGCATGACCAATGTCGTCATATGTCAAAACACCAACACTTTCAATTTGATCCGAGTATATAATTTATGTTTGAAATGCAATTTGCGGCAGTTTCCAATTTCTTTGCTTGTCATTGGTTGCCTTGCTACAGAACAGTGGCTTGAACGAATCTTCCTATAGTATGATAGATGCTTAAACTTGGGCGCATATTTGTCATGAAGTTCAGAGCTAATTCTGGACTTTAAGCACTGAAATGTGAGCATTACAAACCATAGCTATAAACTTTATTGGAATGGTTCAGTTCTGAGCTTTTAAGGATCTTCACATAAATGGACCCCTTATTTGTACTTTAGTATAAGTTCATCACTATAATTTTCTATATTCACATGTAAATGCTTTTTTGAAGGACAACAGATATGCTTATCTGCCCTTATGCACGGTAAATTATTTTACCACATTCAGCTTCCCTTTTTGTTTATTGTATGTGTAGAGTTCTGAATCTTTATATGTGCTGACTCCGGATTGTGTTTATTGTAGCCACATGATGTATATTCGTCGAGTGCTGATCTTTCATTTCGTTATTTGAATTGCAGGCTTCAATGGATGCCATAACTCGCTTTTTCCACCCTGAATCTTGTGATATTCATTTAAATCATGGGGACCTACTTGAAGCAATTTGGTCATGGACAGGGATCAAGCCGCATCATAGACATAAAGTAGCAGAGGTATAGGTTCAAAATTATTCAGTAAATCAATCCTTATTATTTCTCTTGTAAACTGAACAAATGAAATTGAATATGCTAACTCTACTAAAATCTTTTTTTTTTTTTTTTTTCCTTTTCCCATTTTTTCACATGACAGCTCCTCTCTCTTTTGGGTTCTTTGCGTCCGCAGTCCACCGAAAGAAAGTCAAAGTGGGTGGTAATAAGACGACAACTCCGGCAGGTTTGAGTACATTTTTGAAACTGTTTGATTTGAGTGTAGGGACATCTTGTCCATTGCTGTCTGTTATAATCTCATTTTTAAGTTCACTTGCATATGCCAAAGAACTAACTAATCATCCACTGCCGCCGCCCACCCCCCCACCCCCCACCACATACACAACATCATGGGAAGTCAGGAGGCTTCATCATTTGAAAATCATTAAGATTTTAATTATTCTCGTTTAATTTTAGTGGGTGGCCATTAAGATGGCTCTGATTATTAATTTTCATATTGAGGCATTATTAGAAGTTGGAAACCTTACAAATACGTGTTATTACTTTCGCATTTCGTTTTTATTTTCTGGCTTCTAAATAGCCTTCTTTTACCAGGATCTTAACCTTTCAGAAGCTGTTGTAAATAGATTACAGACTGTTGGATTAAGGTTCTGTGGAGTTGCAGATCAGGCACTCCCCAGATTAAGAGGTGCTCTCCCTGCTGGTATGTTTTCCTTGGTTGTTGTGCTCATTTTTCTTAATTCTACCAAAGCAAAGTTTATTTCTTCTTGGCAATTTCCCATGCAGATAAATCCACACGCAAGGCCCTTGATGAGTTGTCAGAGCTATTAAACTACTTACGAGTTTGGAGAATCAATAAACTTGTTTTCATAGATGCCCTTATGCCACCAACTGAGAGTTATCACAGGGATTTGTACTTTCAGGTACTAGAACATTCTTGCTAAATCTATTGTGTCTTATCCTGAGTAGGATCGCCACACTGGATTAGTTGTAGTCTGTCCCCCTGCTGATACCACAAAGAACTTATCAACCTTGAATGCAGTACGAAAAGTTGAAACATGAAAGAAAAAAGTTCACAATCTTATGTCAAAGAATGTCCAAGCTGGTGTCCTGGATATTTCCTATTTGTTTCGCACACCTCACAGCAACTTTCTTGCATCTTGGAAGATGAAAAACTGTACCATGATGTCACTTGGAGGAGGAAGACATATTATCACCCTTTGTTCTCTGCTTAAGTGTGTTTTTTGTGATGTTTTTAACACATGAATAATAAAATTTTGGCATTTTGAAAGAATCAGTTTTGAGGAACTGCAAATTGTTACCTTGTGGGGCAACGCTTGGTTTGGTTTAAAATGAATCAGATCTTCACTATTAGAATGTCACATTCATTTTTATGATTCCATTGGTCTCACTCATGGAAGATACTGTAGCCTATCAAAGTAAAACATTAATAAATATAGAGAAGTAAAATTTACCAACTGCTTTGTTGGTTTGAAATTTCTTGAAGCATATCTCACATTCCATGTATGAAGTGAAGATTGTAACAATGAATTCCTCTTGAAATAGAGATCATTTTCTTTACATCTATAAGGGCATAAATGAGAAAAAAAGGAAAAAGGAAAATCATAACTGTTATCTCATGACTTATTATACGTTCTTTCTTGTGAAAAGATATATCTTCGGAAGAACAGTGCTGGGTCACTCATGGATGGAACATTGCTATCTGTTGGTGGTCGCTATGACTACTTGCTTCATCATATGGGAGATTCTGAATATGTAAGTGGAGTTTTGGATTGTTTTGTTTCCTCATCCCTTATTTTTAAATGTTCACTCATAGGACCTAATCTATATGCTTATTTTCACTATGCTCATCGAACCAGATATGAGGTGGTATGATCTGTGGATGTTTCTGTGATAATGATGATTAGATGGAACTTCTTAATTACCTTTTCAATAAAATCGAAAAACTTGAGTTCCTGTTCATTCTTCTTCCCCTCCCCCCTCCCTCCCTCTTTCTTCTTCCCCCTTTTTGGTAATATTTGTGTCGAAGGAGATCTTTATTTGATCGATGCATCATGGATTTATCTCTCTGGTTTGTTTTCTGCAGCTTAAGCTTTTGAACAAGTGATTCATGAAATCTGGAGCTGCACTAGTCCTTTCATTGTGAATGGATATGACTAATAGGGGATGAAAAAAGTGATTCCGGAAAAGTGACTGCAAGAAAATAAATTTTTGAAAGTAGGGTTTTGTCTGAGCTGAAGATAATCTGCTCAGGCGGGTGATTGCTAAAAATGTTTCAACCAAATAATACCAAATTACTGTTAGATATTAAAGAAATAGTTGAAGTGCTTTTGTGAATAATCTCTGGAAGTAATTAGGTGAAAATAATTTTACGTTTCAATGAGGATTATTAAGATTTGAAAGTACAAGGCTATATGCTTGGTTCCTGTGAAACTGAATAACATTGCTTCAAACTGTATAGTCTATAAGTGTAATCTCAATATTGGACATTCAACTGCTGAACTATGGCATTTGGCCATTTTTCCTCCTAGCCATAGGCAGATCATACTGTAGTTGAGGGGTGGAAGTCGCCCTCCCGAGTGCATACTCGTAGATATATGGTTACTAATTACAAATACTGTTCAGGATTACTCCCACTCGTCATTACTCCCCCACTAAAAGTAAAGACTAATAAGCCAACTAAAATAAAGGGGACAATATTAAATCCTGAAGGCCTGTCAATAAGTATTTTCTGATCTTCCTTCTATTGGCCCAAATTATGTGGCCCCTTGGTCTCTTTTAGAGTTTGCATTGGCTCTATTGGTGTCTTTACCTTTTTTATCTGTCAAATTTATATTAAACTCTTTATTAGATATGTAAGAGTTATGATGAAGTAATACTCTTTAGGTGCATTACAAATACTGTTCCTTATGCTTTGAAGTTTAGCAATCAAAAGTTCTTGCTGTAATATTTAAAGTAAATTTCCTTCCCATTTGCTGGAAAGTCCTATATTTTGAAACAAAAATTGCTTTTACAATATCTAGCTCCCTAACTAAAAGTGCCTCTGTGGTAGTCCCTAGCTTGAAAAATATTCTTACTATTACCAAAAGAAAAAAAATATGGGCGTAACATGTAAGGTGTATAGATTGCTAATATTATTTCTGAGTTGAAACATGATGATAATTTATGTGTAATATTGTTTCTGAATTGAGACATGATGATAATCTATGTTTGATGTTTTCCTATGTTTAGTACATTTATTCTATGCAGGTTACTAAATTTATCATTAAAAGATTGGGATCTTTTATGAATACACTAATTGTTGAAATTATTAACCTAACAATATGATCTATGAAGTGTTTCAGTAAAATATAGCAACTGACATTGTAACTTTGAGATATATTTATCTGTTATATTCTTATAACCATATCTTTACTTGCAGAAATCAAACCCTCCAGGTGCAGTGGGGACAAGTCTTGCTCTGGAAACAATTTTGTTGCACACTTCTGTAGACATCAAATCTTATAGGTGCTTCACTCTTCTCTTTCTTTTTCTGTTTCCTTTCTTTACAGGACATTCAAGAACATTGATTGTAGTACTACTAGGTTTCTCGTCTGCTACTTCCTGTCACCCTCTGCTAAGATCACTGTCTTAAATTTTGTAGGGTCGACGTTGGTTCAAACGTCCTTATTTGTTCTAGAGGAGGTGGTGGTTTATTAGTTGAGCGCATGGAATTAGTTGCCGAGTTATGGGAGGAGAATATAAAGGTCAGTGTTGAATTTCCAAAGATATGTGCTTCCTGCCACAATTGAGAATCTGAACTTACATACGAGCCAATATTTCAGGCCGAGTTTGTACCCTTGCGTGATCCTAGTCTTACGGAACAGTATGAATATGCTAATGAGCATGATATCAAATGTCTTGTCATTGTCACTGATACTGGTGTATCTCAAAAAGGTTCAGTCAAGGTAAGAATACTATATTCTAATGTTTTATTTGACTTACATATATGTGAATTTTAAACAGATATTATCATGGCATATATGTTGTAACCTTTTCTCTTATTCATTTCTGAATATACTGTAAACCAGGACATATAGAAATTTAGCACTATGGTTAATCATAGTATGAAACTGTAAATTGTCTCTCTTTAATAAAAAAGGTGCAGCTGATGTCTAAAGATACTTTCATAAAGGAAAAGAGAAACAAGATATCCCAAGAACAGATCTAATTCAAAATAGAACAATGCTACCGAACAGATAACAGAAAAAAGAAAAGGAAAAGAAACACTATCATCCATACATAACCAAATTCTCATTATTCATTTTTACTCTCTTAAACTTGGGATGATCCTTTGAAGAATAGAAAAATATTGATAAAGCATTTTTTCCAAGTGCAACATTGGATTTGGGCATGCAAAACATTGGATCACCATGCATTGATCTATTTTTTGGTATACCAATGAAGGATGTTGCTCAAGGGAAAAGCCCTAAATTAATTCATAACTGCAAAAGTATGAATATAAAAAGGTGTACTTCTAGGTCTTATTTTAAGGGTTTTTTTGTCTCTAGTACTTTAAAATACAATTTTTCTCTCTGGATCAATCTCTTCAAGGATATCATTTTTTGGTTTGGAAAATGAGACTAGATCTGGAGATGAATTATAATATTCTATCTGGAGCTCAGTTTATTCTTTACCGGTGAGAAATCTTCTCTCAGTAAACATTCTTCTGAGAATATCTCAATTACTCCTGCACCTTCTGAGAGAAGCATTAGATGTTCACCTTCTAATATTACAGCCTCAAGGAGAAAAGAATCAAATAAATTTCATGTTGCAGTAAGCAGAATACACTTGGATATAAAAATTGATCATCCAAGATAGTAGGAAATGGTTAAAGATATAGCTGACATCCATATCACACATTATATTCTGAAAAATGTTATGATATAATTATGATTACATGTTTAAAAGTAACTTTCCTTTTTTCTTTTAAGACAGTAACTAAATTTTAATTTTCTGAAATGATTTATTTGGCAATATTCCTTTTAGATCTCTTAGATATTTTACAAAATATAAACCATTATTTGAAAATGGAAGTGAATCATTGTATTGTTATTTGCCTTTTGGATTGTGATTTAATTGGGTTGAAATGTAGTGAGATCTTGTTCTTTGACCAGGTCCGACATCTTGAACTTAAGAAGGAAAAGGAAGTAGAGAGAGAGAATCTAATCAAGTTTCTATTGGACACGATGGCAACTCAATTTAGAAATCCAGCAATATGGAACTAGGTTAGTTACATCAAAGTGATGCACTCTTCACGATTGTTCTTGACATTTTTTGTTTCCTTTATTTTTTAGGTAGGAAATAGGAAATGAACATTTCTCTCTCTCTCTCTTGCTTGTTGAGATACCTATTCATATGCATATTTATGTGTGTCATGCATACAACCTTTGGACCTTTGAGATAATAGAACACTATCCACAACCACTCAACCAGTTTCCAACAAAGCTAGTACCAGAGAGAGTTAATTCGTAGTACATTCATCTCAATTACTTGATAGTTTGTGTATTCGCAATTCATGCACCTAGTGCATTTAACTAATGTTAAGATAATTGAAGTTTCATCCTAAAACCAATTGGTACCAGGTGGAGTAGTCCAAGATCTTATGAGGTGGTTTTGAAGTTTCTGATTTTTTGATGTGGGACAAGTGTATATTCTAATACTTTTCCTCACTTGTGACTTGACTTCAGAGGGATCACATGTGGAAGATTGAACACATGTGATGGATAAACACACATGGAAGGTTGAATAAGACTAGACCATGGGCTTAGCTCTGATACTATATTAAGATAACTGAGGTTCCATCCTAAATCTAGTTGGTACCTGGTGGAGTAACCAGGATCTTATAAGGTGGTCTTGAAATTTCTAATTTTCCGATGTAAGACAAGTGTATCTTCCAATAACTATTACTTGATACTTTGCCCATTCGTAATTCATGCACCTTAAGATTGATTGGTTTGAGACTACAGGAATTTGCAGCATTAATAAGCTTGGAGAGCATTACTTCTCTATGATTGCTATCAAGTAAATATCTAGAGTCTTTTCACTATCTACATGCTTTCATTTTGCATATTATGCATTGTGATGCAATTCATGTGTGATTCTCCAACTTCTTTCAAGGCTGAACATACGCACGTCTGTCATGCAAATAGAAATGCCAGAGGTCAGTGTGGTTGAATTTTATTTTTTCAGGTTCTTGATTGTATCTCATCCTTTATGTTGCCCCTTTGTCTCTAGCATTAACCACACATATGTTCTTAGGGGGAAAGCAAAAGAAACATTATTTTTTATTGTCATATGTACATTCATCTATCTCGTGATGAGATAGAATACTGTGTTTACTTATTCTTTAGCATGTGGAGTTGATGTCTAGTGTACAATTCATTACTCCAGAACATTAACTTTTGTAACACTCGTTTGTAGTTTTGAACATTCCTCCAATATATGAATGATGACTTCATTGAAATAACAGGATCATATTGTTGTCCTTCGATTTGATTGATGCAATCGCTGTCAAACTTCAGTCTCATGCCCATCAACATTGTCATATTCTGGCTGAGTAACAGAGAAAGCAATCGCACCACCTTTATTTTGCAGCATAATGTTGCTTAGAAGATCCTGTGAGAATATCATTATTGTTATTATTAAAACCCTTAATAGTTTAGTTTGTTTCTTAATTTTTGAAATAAAAAAGTTCTCTATTTTTTTGAAATTTCAGTAACAGCTAGGAATCACCACCCGGTAATCTCAATCTAAAGCAAGAACTCTCTCACTTCCCTCTCTAGTGTAACTAATAAGGGTCTCGAATTTTAACATAGTTTATCATACATTTTGTTTCTTCTTGAATAGTGTCAACTGGCTGACTACTGACCATGGGATTTGGAAGCCAAACTCGAAAAATATCAGATCAATTACAAAAAGGAAACCTTTCTTCTCTGTAGTGAAGTGTTCTTGGTTAATTGGCAAGTGTTAGTATGAACTATTTTGAGTTAATATGTTGCTGGTCAGTTTTGGGAGTTTAATTAATTTTGAGGTGTCAAGGATATTCTGATAATTTTGTAATATTGCAGCAGATCTGCAACAGGGGAGAACATGTTTTCATTTGGATGGATTATTGGCCCTTTTCTAAATTAAAACATGGTTGGCAGTTTGGCCATATGCCCAAACCGAGGCTGGCAACTTTTGCTAGGAAAATTAGAATTTGGTTTGGCACCGCCATGCCCAAACGGAAGTCGGAAACTTTGGGTGGGAAACTGAGCATTTGGTTTGGCACTTGGCAGTTTGATTTCCGGCAGTTTGGTGGTTTAGGACCTTGACAACAATTTTTTAACTTCGTTTTCTTCTAAGTCAGTCACTTTGAGACCAATTATAAGTTTCATACTACTTCACAATTGACGTTTTGGCTAACTAAAGCTTGTGAAATGATTTGATCTTCTACAAATTTACCAACTTCATCTTACGCAATGAATGAAATTGCCTTCACTAGTGAAAGTTAATTTCAAGACTAGTAAAAAATGAAAAAGTTGAACTAGGAAAGGGGTTCTACAAAACGTACTTAGCCATATACTTGTAATTACTTACACCAATTACTTGTACACATAAGATAACTACTTAAGTATATTAGTGTCAGTTCGGTTCAGTTTTTGGTGGTTTTTCAATCATCCAATGGAACCCACACTGGCTGTTTTTAAGACACAACCGTCACCGTCTTTCCTTGTATAAAAGAAATGGCAGTTTAGGTGATGTGGCTTGGAAGGTTCGGGACGTCTATCTACAGTAAAATAAGTCATGGGTAAAGTCCAAGTCGTATACTGAGTTTATTTAGAAATCCTAGTGGGTTTAGAATTACCTAGAGCCAATTAGTCTCACGTCCAATTTACTAGTCCTGTTTCATGTAAGAAAAGTTTTCTTAGAGTCTAGGAATAGTTAGTCTCTATTTCAATTGAGTATATTATTCTGAGAACCCATCCCTCCCTCCTCCGTCTATTATTAGCATGTGTTCCTAACACTTGATTCTTTATCATTGAAAGTCAGGAGAATTTATTGGATTGGAGTCCCCACTGCGTAATTCTTGTAATGTAATGACGTACATCCACAAACACTTGAGAAAACAACTCATGCTAAATCATACTGCAAGAGATGTCTCATCATAGGCCGTATTAGTGCCACATCTTAGGTCCTACATTTCCACGTGTTCAGTTTGTTATTTGCCATGCATGAATAACAATTTAGGGGACTCCACCCAATAATTTCTCCAGACTCCGGAGTGAGATTTGATTAGATGCAGAGTAGATTCTTTCTTTACTGTGTGGAGAAGTAAAATTTGAGGTGACGAAATGTGAAAAGACTTGTTATTTTTTCCCCAGACAAATTGATGTTTAGTCATGAAAATAGTTTATTTAACAATCAAAGGATATTCATCCATGCCAGATCTTTTACAAATATGCATATCCGTTTTGTTCAGTACTCCACAATGTTACACTTTCACATGATGTTGACATTCAAAAGTGATGTTAGTTTCTTCTCCTTTTCTATCGCATGTGCTTAGAGATGCACAAGCACACGGACACTCAGACGCACGCTCACACAAACACAGAGAGAGACAGAGAGAGGGAGAGGGAGAGAAAGAGAGTTGTGGTCTTTTTTGCCAAATAAACAATGCTAAATGTAGGCCTTGAAATTTTGTTGCTGTTCGTACTCTGAGTCTATGGAAATAGAAAGATGCCAGCAGAAATATGCTGTTATTAGATATTGTCAACTGTTAATTGTGGACCATGTGTAGAATCTTAGGTCATCTAATTTGCATCTAGCATTGAGTCTTGATGAAATAACCAATCCTTTTGTTGCTGACAAATTTTGCAAAGAGGTTGGTTTACTGTCTTCTGGAAATCTGTTCATTAAGTTTATGTTTGCATCTCCTTGCTTCTGCAATAGTCCGATTTCAGTATTTGTAGGAGGATTATGAAAACGTAACATCGCTCTCCAGAAACATTGTGCTTCCACAGATTGCCGCATCTGGCAATATCATTAAACACTTGGTTCAACTTCTTTTGCAGGTTATACACCTCTCCAACAGGAAATGTAAGATACCAATAGGACGCGAGCTGTATCATAAATTCATAATCGGGAAGTTCATCAGACAAGGATTTTCCAGATCAATGATATTACCTGTACATAATTAGCTCCTACATCTGATCAATTTTGTTCTCATCTAGTAATGTTAGGTGATTGTCAATTCAATGATCTTTTTCTTTGGGGGGTCCGAGTCAATTGAATGATCTTGCCTAAGGAATGTTTGAGTTTCCTTTAGTTAGATGATAAGGTTGAGGGGGAAAGAGGTGGGTGCTTTTTGGGGGAGAGAACTGATCTTTGGTTCTGAATACATAGGTACTGCTTTGGCTCTTATTTGTATCTGTGGAAATGTATGCTGTTTAATATTATCTGTATATGTTGTCTTTTTAGTATCTTGTTAAGATTTGCTGATAACTAGTTATTCATTCTTACATTCTAACATTATATTACAACCATCTCACTAAAAATTATCGAACATTTCACTTTTCCTCCCATTTTTTTGTAGTTTAAAGTTGAAATGAGTGAAATGCAATGTTAAAATATCAGAATAAAGTACTAGTTAGAATCGAACAAAGTATTAGTGAGAAGATGACCCTAATCCGTATACGAGCTTTTATTGTTTCCTTTCTATGACAACTAGCACTTGTCATCAAATTTATCTTGTGGCAAAGCAGTATCAGGTGAGCGGGGCATGCATAAATGTAGTACCTCTATCTCAGTTTTACTCTATCTTTATACTCGAAATTTATTAACAGGATATCATTAGATGTTGCGTCCAACAATTAATAATTGTTATTTTTCCTAAAACTACTATTTAAATTTGAAAAGGCGAAAGAGTTTCTAACTAGTTGTAAATGACAACAAATTAAAAAAAAAAAATGTGAATGGTTGAACTGATAAAGGACAGGCTTAATATTGATAGTTCAAGCTCAGTCAGCGAGCTGTATAATTCTGTAGAGTTATTTATAACTTAAAGAGTTAGTTACAAGTTTATAGTTGTCTTGTAGTTATCATAAAAACTGATCTAGCTGATCAAGTATCTTGTAATCCAAGATATTTATGCAATCAAAAGCAATATGAAGCTATTTAAAAAATAAAAATAAATGAATAAAAGAAGAAGAAGAACAAGAAGAAGAAAAACAGAGATCTAAGAAGCTTGCTTCCTATTCTGGAGATCAATTCCATTGCTGAGGGTATCATAAGCTTTCCTCTTTTAGTTCCTAAGTGCCTTGAAACTTCTTCTCTCATAGCCAAGTGGCTCTTCTCTTTGGATTGAAGTTTCTGGTTCAAATTTGAGTTCTTTGGTGCAAATCAGGCTAGACAACTCCAATTACATACTCTCATGAGCACAACTCTAGGCAATTTTATAGTCTATTAACTTCTTGACCATGTCAATAAATATGATCTATGCCTTCCCAAAACCATCACATTGACCATGTCAATAGAGATGATTGTCTTCCCAAAACCCTAACATCAGTGATGGTTCTACCAAACCTAACCCTACTTAAACCATCTAGATCACAATTGATCAACTAAAAATATGTCTTTTTGCTTTCATCACATCTACAGTTCTGTCTCAGGTACTTCACTTGCAGATTGCTCTTTCCATATGGTTTGCTCTAGAGCAGTGGTTCAATTTCCTCAGCAGGTCTCATATCCATCAACTGAAAATAAGACTCACTATTACAAAGGGTACCAAATCAATGCAAGCCTACCTAGATGAGATCAAGGGCATTAGTGAAAATTTTGCCACTACTCCTGAGATCATCAAAGAAGACCACATCTGTTGGGTTATTTTAATAACCTATTGTGGGATTACAAATTATTGAGAATTATATTTGAGTTTCTATTCTAATTAAGATAATTAAGTGATCTATTTTAGTAGATCTTAATAAGACATCTAATTTAGTATGGACTTTGTAATGTGTGGTATCCAATAGTAACTTAGTTTAGGATTAGTGGGTTTTAATCAGGTTATTTATATAAAGAGAGTTTTGGTCCCTAAGGCTAATCGTTCTATTTTTTCATCCTCAATTCCCCATATTTTGTGAGACACTCATTGAGAGAATTCGATTAGTTTGTGGAAGACCTCGCCCCAATTCTTTACAAGGTGATTTCATCTTCTTGTTATTTAACGTTATGGATTCAGGGACGCCGTTCTCATTATTTTGTTTATGCAATCTTGATAATCTAAATGGAGCTTGTATGGATTAATTAAATATATGTGACTTATGTTCTAACAAGTGGTATCAGAGCCACTCTTCATTTTAGATTATTAGGATTGATTATGTGATTTTGATTAATGAATTTTTGTATTTATGTGTTCAATACACATAGTTTTGTTTTTTTTTTTTAAATCCATATAGTTTTAGGATTTGATTTGAATTATGTGTAAAGTTGAGTTTTTATTAATCTTAATCACATGCTTAAATTTTGAGAATGATTTGTTTTATAAATCTGTTTAGCTCCAAAAGTTGTGGCCATCACAGTGGTTAGCCGTGGGCATTAGAACCGTGAGGACTTGGGCTTGAGCCCTAACAGCATCAGTTTGTTTTTTCTAATTTTTGTTCAGCTGCTATAAGAAACGGGCTAACCTCACTCTATTAATGATATGATTTCCATTTTGGTTCTAATAGCTATGTTAGCTTGGTGGTTAAGTGTTGGTCTAATGATGTGTGTGATCATGGGGATTCAAGCCACAATAGATACTACTAGGCTTGCTGATAGTTTATTTATCCTCTTTTGGTTTGGTTCAAAACGCTGCCATATTCATAAAAAAAAAAAAAAAATAGTGCCTACAAACTTGCCCAAGGGATTCAAACCTACAACCGAGCACCTTAACCAACAACACTACACCTGAACTTGTGCCAAATTGGGGTTACTTAAATCCTATATAGCTGTTGGGTTAGGTTCAATCCTAGTAAATTAAGTTTCTAAATTTTTTAAATTTTAAATCTTATTTTGCATTTATGTCTTTTATCTTGGAATAAATTAATTAAAACTTAACGTTGCCAAAATAACCTCTTTTGTATAGATTAGTTTATTTTGAGATAATAAGATGTGTGTGTGTTATTTATGCGATCAATGATCGGCCCAAAGAAAGGTTATTGATTGGCCAAAAAACAAACATACATGCAGAAATAAATGTGTGATAATTATAAAGTTTTTATGTGGACAACACGTCGGCCCAAAGGAAGGTTGTTGTTTCACCGGATTTATTATCAATATTTGATTTTTGCATGGAGAGTATCACTTACAAGATAGTGATCGGCCCAAAGGAAGGTGATTAATGTTGTGCTAGGTATCTTGTTATATAGGCCCATCACTATAGTTGTATGAAAATTTATGTCTTGCATTTACATGTTTGTTTCGTTTTAACTTGTATATATGTCTTGACATGAATTTTATTAGTAAGCTTATGTTGTTTATTTGTTCTCTATTTTGTTAATTATATCTACTACTGCTAATGTCACTGCCAACATTAACTCAATTCACGTGCTTAATGGCACAAACTTTAAGAGCTGAAAAGAGAACGTTCTGTTAGTTCTCAGTTGCATGAATTTAGACTATGCTTTAAGGAAAGAACAACCCGCTCCTTTTAGGGATGAAAGTTCCACTGAGGATAAAGGGAACTTTGAGAAGTGGGATCATTCTAATCGCCTTAGTCTAATGATGCTAAAGCGCAGCGTTCCAAAAGCATTCAGGGGCGGCATGTCCGATGAAGTAACTGCTAAGGGATTCCTTACAGAAATAGAGAAAACGTTCGCTAAGAACAAAAAGGTTGAGACAAGCAAGCTTTTGGCTGACCTTGTCCAGATGAAGTATAAAGGAAAAGAAACATAAGAGAGTACATTATCGAGATGTCTAACATCGCTTCAAAACTTTAAGGAACTAAAGTTAGACCTGTCTGATAACTTGCTCGTGCATCTGGTATTCATATCCCTTCCTACACACTACGGACAATTTATTGTGAGCTATAACACTCAAAAGGATAAATGATCTCTTAATGAGCTTATTTTTCACTGTGTACAAGAAGAGGATAGATTGAAGCGAGACAAGACTGAAAGTGCTCATGTGGCAACTGCCTCAAAGAACAATAAGCAAAAAGGGAAAAACAATAAGGATACAATGGGAACTTCGCAACCCAGCAAGCAACAAAAGACGCAGGATCAGGAATGCACCTGCCACTTTTGCAAGAAACCTAGCCATGTGAAGAAGAATCGTTCCAAGTGCACCGCATGGCGTGTAAAGAAAGGTACACTTCTCACTTTGGTTTGTTCTGAAGTTAATTTAACTTATGTACCTAGTAATACTTGGTGGGTAGATTCTGGTGCTACTACTCATACAAGTATGTCTATGCAGGGTTGCCTGTGGAGCCGACCGCCATGTGATGCTAAAATATTCATCTATGTGGGCAATGACAAAACAATTCCGGTTGAAGCCATTGGGACCTTTAGATTATCTTTTGAGACTGATCATTTTATTGAATTAAAAGAGACTTATGTAGTGTCGTCATTTAGGCGGAATTTGGTTTTTGTTTCTTCTTTGGACAAATTTGGTTATTTTTGTTCGTTTGGAAATAATAAAGTTAGTCTTTTTCTTAATTCTTCTCTTGTTGTGATTGGTTTCTTGATTGATAAGTTATATAAGTTTAACCCCATTGCTTCATTTAATGAAACCTTGCAAATAACTTCAAGAGGTACAAAGCGTAAATTAACAAATGAGAATTTTGCCACCCTATGGCACAAGCGTTTAGGTCATATCTCCGAAAGAAGAATTCAAAGATGTGTGTTAGACGTAATGCTTGAACCCCTTGATTACACAGACCATAAATTGTGCGTTAAGTGTATCAAAGGGAAACATACAAACATTAGGAAGTTAAGTGCCAAGAGAAGTTTTGACGTCTTATAGTTGATACATACTAATATATGTGGTCCATTCCCTACGGCTTCATGGAATGGTCAACAGTATTTTATCGCATTCATAGACAACTATTCTCGTTATGGGTACTTATACTTAATTCATGAGAAGTCGCAGTCCTTGGACATTTTTAAGGCCTTCAAAGCTGAGGTTGAAAATCAACTGGGCAAGAAGATTAAGGCTGTCAAATCTGACCGTGGTAGTAAATACTATGGTAGATATAATGGATCAGGTGAACAACGTCCAGGACCTTTCGCCAAACTCCTAGACAATGTCAAGGTCACCTAGGATGAATGGTGTTTCTGAGCGACGAAACATGACTCTTAAGGATATGGTAAGAACTATGATTAGTCATTCTTCCTTACCAGAATCACTCTGGGGAGAGGCACTAAAGACTACAGCATATATACTGAACAGAGCACCTAGTAAAGTAGTAGCTAAAACCCCTTATGAACTATGGTTGGGCAATAAGCCTCATAAAGCACTTACACATTTGAGGTTGTCCAGCTGAGGCGAGGTCTTATAGGCCACATGAAAGAAAACTGGAATCAAGAACAATTAGCTGCTATTTTGTTGGGTATACTGAACGGTCGAGGGGTCATAAGTTTTATGATCCCTCAACTAGGTCTCTTTTCGAGATGGGAAACACGAGATTTTTTAGGATGTTGAGTTTGAGGGGGGAGATAAGGTTAGAGATGTTGTCTTTGAAGAGGAATCTATTCATCTCCCTTCAGTTATTATTGACAATAATCTGCTAATTGATATTGTCCAAGACAACAATGAGGATTTTTCTATAAACCTTCCCACTCAAAATCAGGATGTTACTCCAGAAGAGCAAACCCAACAATCTCAAGAAGAAGTGCCACTTAGGCGATCCACTAGAGAAAGAAGAAGTGCAATTTTCAGTTATTACATTGTATTTCTTCAAGAGCATGAGTTTGACATAGGGACAATGGAAGATGATCCAATCAACTTCCAACAAGTCAAACAAAGTGTCAATTATCAAACGTGGATCGATGCCATGAATGAAAAGATGAAGTCCATGAAGGACAATGGCGTTTGGTATCTCGTCTAGTTGCCTGAAGGTGAGAAGCCCATTGGTTATAAATGGATTTTTAAGACCAGAAGGGATTCAAAGGGCAACATTGAGAGATATAAGGCGCATCTAGTTGCTAAGGGTTTCACTCAGAAGGAAGACATTGACTATAAAGATACTTTCTCTCCAGTTTCTACGAAAGACTCTTTTAGAACTATAATGGCACTTGTGGCTCATTTTGATTTGAAGCTACATCAGATGGACTTCAAGACTGCTTTTCTCAATGGTGACATTGAGGAGACCATATACATGGTGCAACTACAAAACTTTGTCTTAGGTGACTAAAAGTCTATGGTTTACAAATTCAAGAAGTTCATCTACGGTCTCAAGCAAGCTTCCCGTCAATGGTATCACAAGTTTCATCAAGTTATTATCTCATATGATTTTGAGGTTAATGTAGTTGATGACTGTGGATATCACAAGTTCAATGGGAGAAAATTTATCTTCCTAGTACTCTATGTCGATGATATATTATTGGCTAGTAGCGATATAGGCTTACTGCAGGAAACTAAGAGATTTATAACTAAGCATTTTGAAATGAAAGATCTTGGTGACGCCTCTTTTGTATTGGGAATTAAAATACACCAAGATCGCTCTCGAGGTATCCTTGGGTTATCACAAAAGAGTTATATCGAAAAGGTACTTGCTAGATTTGGCATGATAGAATGTGCACCAGGAGATACTCCTGTTGCTAAAGGAGACAAGTTTAGTCTCAGTCAGTGCCCCAAGAATGATATGGAACGACAAGAACTACAAAAGGTTCCCTATGGTTCAGCTATAGGGAGTCTTATGTATGCTCAAGTTTGTACATATCCGAATTTAGCGTACATAGTAGGTATATTAGACAGATATTTGAGTAACCCTGTGATGGATCATTGGGAAGCAGCCAAACAGGTCATGAGATACTTAAAGAGAACAAAAGATTATATGCTCACCTATCGGAAGTCAAATAATTTGGAGATAATTGGGTATTCTGACTCCGATCTTGCAGCTTGCCAAGATATTAAAAGACCCACTTCTGGTTATGTCTACATGCTAGCTGGAGTTGCTATTTCTTGGAAGAGTGCAAGCAGTCACTCATAGCTCCTTCCACTATGGCAGTAGAGTTCATAGCTTGTTATGAGGCAACCAATCATGTGATATGGCTGCGAAATTTTGTCACCAGGCTGCGTATTGTAGATAATATTGAAATACCACTTAAGATATATTGTGACTATTTATCAGCAGTCTTATATTCCAACAACAATAGAAGCTCGTCAAAGTCTAAGCATTTAGACATTAAGTTTCTAGTTGTTAAGGAAAAGGTCCAGAGTAAGATAGTGTCAATTGAACATATAGGAACATACTCTATGCTTGCGGATCCGTTTACTAAAGGTTTACCACCCAAGGTCTTTCATGAGCATATTGCTCATATGGGTATTGTTTTATTTGATGATATGCAGTTTTAGTGGGAATATATGTATGTTTTCAGTTATTTTCCTTGACACTATGTATATTCAGTTTTCTGCATAATAAAGTTTATGGTTTTACCTCCATTTATTACTCTGAATGTCTTATCTTTCAGTTTTTAGTTCTTTTCCTTGACACTATGTATAAGAGATGAACAAGATTGATTCGAAAGATGTTTTAAGAATAAATATCAATTTTGTGTGCACCTATGGTTATCAAATATAATTGTCTTCAGTATTAATTTGTAGCCCAAGTAGGAGATTGTTGGGTTATTTTAATAACTTATTGTGGGCTTACAAATTATTAATAATTATATTTGGGTTTCTATTCTAATTAGGATAATTAAGTGATCTATTTTAATAGATCCTAATAAGACATCTAATTTGATATGGACTTAGTAATGTGTGGTATCCAATAGCAACTTGGTTCAGGATTAGTGGGAATCTAATCAGGTTGTCTATATAAAGAGGGTCTTGATCTCCAAGGCTAATCGTTCTATTCTTTCGTGCTCAATTCCTCATCTCTTGAGAGACACCCATTGAAAGAATTCGATTAGTCTATGAAAGGCCTCGCCCTAATTCTCTACAAGGTGATTTCGTTTTCTCGTTATTTAACGTTATGGATTCAGGTATGCCATTCTCATTATTTTGTTTATGCAATCTTGATAATCTAAACGGAGCTTGTATGGATTAATTGAATATATGTGACTTATGTTCTAACAACTTCATCCTATACATTTTTAAAAGTTCGCCTCCTGAATATGAACATTTCAAAGTAGTGAAATAAATAAAATAAGAAATCTGATTCTATCTAAATCAGACGAGCCGCCTCTAGTATTTTCTTTTTGCGATTCAGAGCGCAAATCTGTACATTCCTAAGAATCCGAAGAAGAGATCTCTCTCAATCTCGAATTGAGACAGGGGAGGCTCGAGGGAACTTGTATTAATGTTAGGGTTTCACCTCTCACAATCCAAGAGAATAGCAACTTTTTTGGCTCAAAAGAACTACATTCATAGTTTTCGTATAGTTTTCTGCAACAATACCAACTATTACATAAGTGTCCATCAAAGGGGCAGTTGAGGTAGAAATTCTAATTCTAGAGGGGAAGAGGACAAAGAAGTTAATCAAGATAAAGGTTTGCTCCAAATGCCCCTCACAGTGACTCTATTCCCCTCAATCTCCCAATTTTTTCTACTAAGATAGCCCTGTCTACTCTTAGATTTGTCGCAAGCCAAATCACTCTGGTTTAGAATACTAGTACAGGTTATACACCACTAACTCATTTAGTCCTAAGTCTGACAAAAAAGTCTTTGTAGATAATTGAGCTCTTCACTGTATCTGATTTTGCTTTTAATTCTACTTGGTATTTAAACTCTAGGCAAATAATCATGTGACCAATGACCTCTAAGAATTGCACAGTCATCAAAGTTACATTGGTGCAATATTTTTTACAATTGGTAATAGTTATACCATACCAATCACCAATGTTGGTACTAGTACTCTTCTAACTCATTCCTTTTCTTTTGCTATTTTAAAGGAAAATTCTTCAAAAAGTCCAGTGCTTTTGGACGTTTTTAAACATCCCAATAATGAGCTGACACGTGTTAGGATATGTGGGCCCGTCATGAGAGAGAAGTGAGGTGTGTGGGTAAGGTTGAGTTAAGAGAAAGAAATGATTGAAGTATGAGTGGACCCGAGGTGGGAGAAAAGTGAGATGTTTGGTGGTGGGCCCGGACATTTTGAAGACCAACCCTTTTAAATGTTCTTTATGCTCCCAGCATCTCCTCTAACGTACCATCAATTTAGCACAGGATTGAAGTAGCATATTCAACCAACACCATTCTACTATATCAGTCTCAGTATGCCCAGGATGTACTACAAACGTTGGTTTGAATAATTGTAAACCTTGCCTCGATCCTACTATCTCCAAATACATCACTACCAGTTAGAATGTTGTATTATCCTATTCTAATCCTACCCAATTTAGAAGCATAGTTCGTGCCTTGTAGTACCTTATAGTCACTAGGCTTGATTTGCAATTTGTCATCAGTAGTCTTTAATAAGGCATGCATTCTCCTATAAATGATGGCTATGCTGCCCTCGAGAGGATATTTAAATAAAGGGAATTATTGGCCAAGGCATTCAGTTTACCAAAGGGTCTTTACAAATAAGATAGACTTTAAGTCTTTCACTTGATCAGAATTTGTTTGCTAAAATTTTGGAAAAGCACTTGTAAGTAGCTAAAGATAAGCTTGATGTTTTTTGGGTGGACTTTTGTTCCCACCTAATTAAGTTTAACATCTTATATTTTTGGGTAAGCCTAAAATTTGAAAAATAGTTACCTACTTCTAGTTTATCACTTATGAATAGATTAAAACTTACCCAAATTGGTCATTAGAAATTTTGGCAACTGATGTGTTAGTATTTTCATGCTTATTTGAATGTTTTTAAGTATAATTTGATTATAATTTAGGGCATTTATCATCCATTTAGAATATATTTTGATTAAATGATCATTCTTATAAATGGTTGATTTTTGCTATCTTTTGTGTTTTAAGATGAAATCGAGCTGAAAAAGTTCAAGCAAAAGAAGGAGACAAGATTTGGAGCATTAGTTGACAAAGGTAGCGCAAGAACCATGAAGCATACATATTAGGTGATGGAAACAAGTCCTCAAAGGACCATTTGCGCTTCAATTGAGAAAGCAAGAGTGACCACGTTATTCTATCCAATGTTAAAAGCTCCCGAAATTTCCAATAGAGCATACACATTAGGTGATGGAAACAAGTCCTCAAAGGACCATTTGTGCTTCAATTGAGAAAACAAGAGTGACCATGCTATTTTATCCAAGGTCGAAAACTCCCGGAATCGCCAATAGAATTTTGCTACCAAAACTACCTGATTTGGATAAGTAAGTTAGTCAATCGAGTCCCAAAGTTAGTTAGCCAAACCTTCTAGAGAGCAAGCTTTCTGATCTGGGATAGTTAATTTGTCACGCCCCGAGTTTCGACACCAACCCTGGGGCATGACCCAACATACATCTAAGATACAGAGCTAAGCCTTCAATGTTTTCTAGCAAAATAGTAATTAATAAAAGGTTGATTTGCAAAAGCATTAGAGTGTCTCTACACTACAACGCCAGACAAAAATAAAGTTATGGCTACTATATACAAGTGCTAGCTTTATATTTCACACTTAACAAAAATTACATCACCTCTATCTATGGGTGATGATTATATTTTTACATTAACATCATTGGACTCGTTAAACACAAAGAAGTCCAGTCTCCAAAAATTCCAACTAAGGTAAAGAGCTAAGCCTAATCCTTTCCCTGATGTCCCCGCCTACTACCCTTTGCATCGAAAACAGAACAAGAATGAGCAAAGAAGCTTAATAAGAAGGACACCCTGAAGAAGCTCATGAGTAGTCCAAAGTAATAAAATTAAAATTGATATCTAGATTCAAGTTCATATAATTGAATGTCAAGTAGGGTCTTGCCAAAGCAATTACAGGAATATGTAATATACATCTCATACCAAAACTAAGACTGACATATGATATTCAACTATGATACATACAATATAACTAATGAAGTACTATATAGCTAACGAAGAATCCTACCTACAGGATAACAAAGCATGTAGCTACTTTCTGTTATAGCACGTATCGAAGCATACGCCTAAAGGCTATTGGCAACCATATATTTTACCCTGCTGCCTGGGTGTCACAACTGATGAATAACAAGGTTCGAACTACTGGCAAAGGATATTCATTATTAACTAAGAACCCAAATTATCAACTTATGACTGACCTGAAATTTGTATCACTCTAACGAGACTATAAACGAATATATATACGAATAAAATGGAAATTTAAGAAAATAAAAATAAAAATAAAAATAAATACAAAAATATTTGTTTTATAAAAAAGGTATCTAACTTACCTTTATCCGCGCTTTAAAATTCAAGCACTCGCCCTATGATCACAATTTCAAGGTTAATTTATCATTCATAAACTCACTAGCTACATATATGTCATATTACTATAAACCTCCTATTCAATTTATAACATCTAAGAGTATTCAAATGTTCATTTAGGATTCATCCATCTTATAGATAACGGGTGAGAATACGAACTATATACTTTGACATTTATAAGCCCATATATGCATAGAAATACAATTTTGCATTTATTGAATATAATATGTATAGATAACATAACAAGTTCAATTCTCCTTCTCTTTTCCTTCTTTCCTTTCCATTGTCAACCTATAGTACCTAATATGGCCTATATTAAGATTTTATCCAACATATGAACAACTCGAATTTTACTACTCAACATACCCAACTACAATCACATATGCATCATCTGCATACATATAACATATATATACATACAAATAATGCCCAAGAGTTCATATGCAACACACACATTTAAAACTCCATCACCACCAACCCTCAATTTCTAGACTAAATACATATAATCAAACTTTTATCACTTAATTTTACCATAAATCAAACAACTAAGAGAGATTTATAAGATACCCACATACAAACATCACTACACATGCTTATGCATGTATAAGTACTTATCTTTTTTTGTTAAATATTTGCTACCCATATGAACTACAACACTTACTTGAGTTCTCCAAGCAAACTATTACAGTTGAATAGCAAAAGAAATAGGTTTGCTAGGAAGATTTGTGGCTCACGGTTTGGGGGGTTGATTTTTAGCTTAGGTCACTTTACCAAATGTTTTGGTCTTATCCACTTATACACCAACTTTTATTTTATTACGGTCTCCAAAGTTCCCAACCACTTATTAAAGAGCCTAAAAAAAAGGTTAATTAACTTATTGATATGCATGAGGTGGCACAATAAAGTGTGAATGAAAAAGAATAAAATAAAGTAATAGAATACTAATCGCATGACTATGTGAGGGTCATTACATAATTAGTCGACCAAGTCGTAGAATTAGTCAACTGGATTGCGCTACTGCTATTAAATATCTGCATTGCAACTCATTTTTTAAGAGAATCTTCACATCTCTTTTCACCCATTTCACCCACGCACATTTCGGTTTAAATTTTGAATGTTGTGGTTTATATGAATGTTGACGACTCATTTGAGATTGTTCATATTTATGCCTATATATGTCAAAAAATTTACATTAAAAATGCTTGTAACAGGTAGATGTTTATTATACTACTCGATTTGGTATTGATTGCAATTGGATTCATGCTCTAAATCTTATATATTTCAATTTCTAATCTTAAAAATGTTTGTAGCGGGTTGTGATTATTGTGTGACATCAACTCCATATAAATCAAGCTTAAAGATTAAATTGATCATAGGTTGTTCCACGATTAGCCTATATGTTTAAGTAATTGAGCTTAGAATTGCTTGGACAAATCCGCCCTTGGCTAACAGAGCATCTAGAGGACGGAGTTGCACCTAGGTTTAAGCTAGATGAGTTGACTAATTAGGTGACAACATTCAAACAACTTATAATTATGTTGACTTAGTCAACTACCTGAATCTAAAATATGAGCCTAGTGTATTACGTGTGCATAGAATCCAATCCTAGCTTGTTTCTAATTGGTATTAATCCTTTGATTCTAACCTACCACCCCATTAGGATTTTTAGTTGTTTTTATCCTATTTTTCTTAGGAATTTGGAACCCACGTCTTATCACCATTATCATTTCACACAATCACTTGGTTGATCAATAGCGCGAGCACCTTTAGACTCACTTTGGATTCTCCCTATGGGTACAATTCCTACACTTCTTCACTTGCTACCATGACCCGTGCGCTTGCGGGGTTTTAAAACTTGGTTGTTCATTGAGTTTTAATTGTATAGAAATCGAGAAAACCGATCAGCATTTTTAAGAGATCTTTTTATATTGTTGTTTACATAACGTTTCGGCCATACTTTTATGCAAACAATTCTCATATTCATATACATCTAAGTGATGTGCTAGAAGTGGTAGCCAGGGAAACAGTGTAATTCACAAAGGGAGCCAATAAGAATTCTAGGCACGAACTGCGTTCTTATGTCTTTAGGTAAATGTTCTTAAGACTCTCCTTGATTAAGTTATTTTTGTATGATGATAGAGTGGTATGGTTAAATATTAAATTTCATAGGATTATGAAATACTATAAGAGTGATAGTGATTTTATGCCTCTTGAAATAGGATTGTCATCCTCATGTTTACGATTGGCAAACTTCAAAGTTAGTTTTTTGTAGTGCGTGGATTAAAGGTAAGTAGGAAGACCCCATATATTTTGTGAATAGAACATATATTAGTAGGTTTATGGTTTATTTCTTTCTTCCTTATTGTGTTTTTAACCTATATTGAAACTATTGATTTGTATATTAAGTTACAAATCTTTATGTTTACGACTTTTGGAACATTGTGGCGTATATATTTGAAAATTGTATCAAATAATTTCTGTTTGGAATTCGCAAAACTCCGTTTTCATCGAGAATTGAATGGAGTTTTGCATATGTATATTATTTTTTTAGCTATTATAATTCTATAAATAACAACTAATTTACCAGTGATGAACAAAAAAAAAATGGTGAGTCATTGTTTGTTTACTATCCAAACAATGATCGAGTGGTTCGCAAA
Source organism: Ehretia macrophylla (assembly GCA_037974665.1). Lineage (NCBI taxonomy): Eukaryota > Viridiplantae > Streptophyta > Magnoliopsida > Boraginales > Ehretiaceae > Ehretia > Ehretia macrophylla. The sequence goes on from CM075764.1 coordinate 85,291,694, forward strand.
AGAGGAACAAATGAAAAAAAAATCATCTTATCAAAACTTTATTTTTGTCATTTTTGTGTTTGTCCCTAAGATTCCACCACATTTTTCCAAAATAACTAAGTTTAATTGATATCTTGGCAACACTTCTTTATCAATTGTGTGATCTAATATTCTTTTCAAGTTGTTGAAGCACATAGGATAATAGGAAGCCTAATGATATAAGATATTAATATGGTTTAACTTGACATTATGATAAATAATATCTTAAAGAACTACTGATCAGAGTAATTAATTGACATATACATGTAATAACAATGTTTTAGCTTTAGTTGTTTATTATGATTAACTTTGTGGTTACTTTAATTATTCTTTTTAATTAATTGAATTAATGTTTGTTATTTTAACTTATATTCGTTGTTTTCATATCCATGTTTTAATTCATGCAGTTGTTATTTTAATATACGAGTTATCGATTTTTGGATTGATGGATAAATATCTAAAAGAAAACTCAGTTTTTGAGCAACAATCTTCCGAATTTAATGAAATGAACAGTGAAAATAATCCACAAAATTGTTCAAAGTAGCCTGGAATTGCGATCAACTTAGAAGATCTACAACCAGATCATGGATTACGCCCTAAAATTTCATCTTATCATCTTAATGATTAAGATAAAATATAGAGATACTACTTGCAAAAAGGACCATGTCAACCTCGTCATCATGATTTTTCTAAAAGAAAAATTGGGGATAAGTTTATAAAATTTTGTTCCTCTTGGTTCAATGAATTTAATAATTGGTTGGAGAATAGTATAACAAAAGATGCTGCAGATCGTTTGTATTTTTATCTTTCTAGGCTCGAGACTGAAAAACAGTAAAGTGGAAATACATTTGTTATAGATGGGTTTGCCAATTGACATAAAAAATATAAATTTAACCTTCATATTAGAGGTCCTAATAGTACGCATGATAATGCTAGGAAGAGGTGTCAAGACTTGATGAAACAAAGTAAGCACATTGAAGCTGCTATTTCTAAACAATCCAATCAAGCTTGTGACATATATCGAAGTCGATTAACTGCTTCAATTGATTGCGTTCGATTCCTTTTGAAGAAAGGATTAGCTTTTCGCCTTCATGAAGAATTAGAAAGTTCTACTAATCAAGGTAAAGTTTCTTGAACTTTTCAAGTTTCTTGCTGATCATAATGAAACCATCAACAATAGTGTTTTACAAAATGCTCTTGAAAATAATCAGTTAAATGTTCTTGACATTCAAGAAGACATTGTCAGTGCTGCTGCAAATGAGATTACTAATGCTATTATAAATGATCTTGGAGATGAACATTTTACTATTATTGTTGATGAGTCATGTGGCACATCAAACAAAGAAGAAATAGTTGTTGTTTTGCATTATGTAAACACGAAAAGAAGTATTGTTGGATTATCTCTAAAAATGGGAATTGAATCATTATTTAGCAAATATAGATAAAGTATATCAAGAATTTTTAGACAAGGCTATAATGGTACTAGTAATATGCGAGGTGAATTTAATAGCCTGAAAAGTTTGATTCTAAAAGAAAATCCATCTGTTTTCCATATTCATTGCTTTGCTCATCAATTGCAACTCATAATTATTTTTGTAGCCAAGAATCATATTGAAGTTGGTTGTCTTTTTAAGTTAGTTGCTATTTTATTAAATATTGTTGGAGGCTTCTGTAAGCGACATGATATGATTCGTTAAAAGTAAGTTGTTAAAGTTAAAGAAGCATTAAAAAATAGTGAAATTTTTAGTGGACGCGACATAAATCAAGAAATTGGTCTCAAACGTAGTGGTGATACTCGTTCGGGTTCATATTATGGCACTTTAATAAATTTGGTTCTCATGTATTCTTCAATGATTGATATACTTGAGATTATTAGGGAAGATAGATTGAGTCCCAAATCAAGGAATTAAAGCTAATTTCCTTTTAGACATGATACAAACATTTGACTTTGCATTCCATTTGCATTTGATGAAAAATGTATTGGGAATCACTAATGAATTATAATAGGAATTGCAAAGGAAAGATCAAGATATCATTAGTACCATGAAATTAGTTCATATCTCCAAGTAGTGTTGCAAATTTTGAGAAATAATGGATAGGAATCTTTGTTAGATGAAGTCTCTTTTTATGCACAACTCATGATATTAACATTCCCAATATGGAATAAATGTTTTCATCCAAAGGGAAATCACAACGTAGAGTTCAAGATATTACAAATTTACATTATTATCACATTGATTTATTTTATACTGTTGGGGACATACAACTTCAAGAGGTTAATGACCGCTTCAGTAAGACAAGTATTGTGTTGCTTCATTGTTTGCCATGCTTAACTCCAGACAACTCATTTTCTATGTTTGACAAGCAAAGGTTAATTCAATTCGCTAAGTTTTACCCAAATGATTTTTTCTCCCACTGATTTGATGGTTCTTAATAATCAATTGGAGATATTTTTTTTAATTAAAAATAGTGAAGAATTCTCAAAGTTAAAAGGGATTGGTAGCCTTTCATAGATGCCTGAAACTGAAAGTATCGTGTGTATCCATTAATGTATTCACTTGTTAAGTTGGCATTGACTTTACCTATTCTCGCAACCACTGTAGAAATAGCATTTTTTATAATGAAAGTCATGAAGAATTGGCTGCGTAATCGAATGGAAGATGCTTGGATGAATGATTGCTTAGTCACTTACATAGAGAAAGATGTATTTAATAGCATTGACAATGAGTTGATTATTCAACGATTTCAAAATATGAAATCAACGTGAGCATAATTATAAAAGGTACTTTTTCTATTTACAATGACTATCGTTATTTATTTTTCTCTGTTTTGTATGTTATGTCATTACTATATATGCTTTTTTGCTTATATTTTTCTAATTGTTATAATGTGCATCAAATGAGGACAAGTACTTGAATACTTCATTTATGGTATAATGTGCTTAAATTAAGTATTGGTTTATGCATAGATGAGTGCTTCTGATCCCTTGTCATTGAATTTACCACTGTCGTGCACACCTTGACCCTAGGCGCCTGGCTCCACAACTGAATGTAAGGATGAATTTTGTCTTTAACAGAAGTTATAGAAATGCTTTTGAATAAATGACCTCATCTTCTTCAAAAGGTTTTCTTTTGCACCAACTTATAAATACATGTACCATTAATGTGAGTGTTGGATTTCACCCTTGGTTGTGGACTATCAATTCCCCTAGCTCCCTCACCCCCTGTTTGTATATTCTCAACCCCACCCTATCCCTCCCAATCTCCCTAATTTTCTATCTTACCACCCTTATGTGCTCCGACCTACATTAACATCAAATTATGCCCCTTCAAGCTCAACATATGAACCCTTAGCCTGTGGGCACTCAAAGGATAGTATATAGTTTTCATTTTTGTTTATGGCATTCCCTTAAATGATTAAGAGGGGAACATGTGGACCATCACCCTCAATATCCACTTGTGGGTACTTTTGATTCTAGTTTATGTTTATTATCTCTCCTTAAATATTTAAGATAACAAAAGGTAAGTTCACAAACATACTTTTAATGTGCCTAATGCTACCATCCCAATCAGCAAGTCTCCACATTGTCAATGGAGTTATTTGACATTAGATAGTAACTATTAGTGTTCCCTTTCTGCCCACCCCTCTATGTCCTTATACATAAGATCTCAAAATGTGCATAATTGATCAAGATCTTTATCCTTAGAAGTCTTAATTTGCCAATAACTGTTAACATTCCCTTTCTACCTATCCCATCATGCCTTGTACATAAGAAGTCAAAAGGTGCATAATTGATCAAGATCTTTATCCTTAAAAGTCTTAATTTATCAACTACTGGTCAGTTCAGGTTGACGTACAAACTGACCACCTACCTACACTTTAAAGTCAGCATAACTTCATCGCATCCCAAAATCAGTATTAGCATCTATTCTACAATATATATATATATATATCCATTATCCATTATTCACAATTGTATTGCATAATGGCAACTTATTAATATTCAAACATAGCATAGTACAAAACAAAAATAAATTGGGATTATATTGTATTGTTATTATAAAACAAGGGACAATATGTACTATTTTCATAGGTCCATATGTCAGAGGCTACTCAACATGAAGTAGACCTATCCATGAGTGTATTATAGTTATTTATTATTCAAGGAAAAAGACTACTAACACCTATTATTTAACTATTTATTCTAAAAATTACCCTAGTAAAGCTTCCAAACAGCAATTTCAATCATATTAGTCGTAAGGGGCATACTATTTTAACAACCCATATCCATAACATAGTCAACATTTTACTCCATATGCCTAATGCACCTTATACTTACCCCAAATGCATAAACATGGGTTTTTAGACCCTATAACAATGGGATAGCAAAATCCTGATACATTTAACACATATTGCACAAAACACAACCAAAATCACTAATACTGTACAATATTGTAAAGGTTTTGATAAAGAAGAATTGAAAAAAGTAACCTATATGAAAGTCTATCTTTCCCCGCACAATAATACAATGTTTAGGCATAATAGACACTTTAATCAAAGAAATATTCTTGTTTTCTAACATGATTCATGCTTAGAATCAATCTTTGATGGCTTAGGGTTGTACTTTCTCTCTCTAGATTAGTGTTTATCTCTCTATAATTAGTGGGATATATTTTAAATCTGATCTATAGTTATAAGCTTCCTACCTTGCCAACCTACAATGGCTCAAGTGATCTAGAAGATTAACTTATGACCTTCGACCATTACATGATGTCCCATACGTTATCCAATGCAGGGCCTTCCCGATCAACTTGATCGAGGCAGCCCGAAGGTGGGTTCTTGAGCCTTCTTGCAAGCTCCATCCAGAATTTTAGCCTGCTAGCAGAGACCACTCTGGATTCGCAAGTAGTAAGAAGCTACTAAGGTTTACTACCTCCTTCGTCTCCATCAAACAACACAAGGAGGAAACACTTCAAGAGTTCACACAATGGTTCAACCAAGCAGCTCTCGAGGTACCCGACCTGGACGAGTCCGTGGCTTTAATTACCTTTATACAGGGCCTACGATCACGACCCTTCTAGGCCTCCAATCATGGCCCTTCCAGGACTCCTTAGACAAGAAAAAATCGCATAACCTCACATAGCTCATGACTCGGGCAGTAAAGTACATCAACTCAGAGGATATTACGATGGCCAAGAGAGAGAATGATAAAGATATGGAGATCGCGAACGGAAGCTCAGCCAAGTGGAAAGCCAAAGAGAGAGATAAGTAGAAGGGATGTTAGAAAGGAAGATAGAAGACCTCTAATGCAGGCTAACGAGGGAGGTTTGAGGGTTATACCCTATTGAACGCTCCACAAGCAGAGATCTTGCATGAGATCTGAATAGACAAAGATCTCAAATGGCCCAAAAAGATGAATGAAAACCTGGATAAAATGAATAAGGACAAATATTACCAGTTTCATAGAGACCATTGGCATGATACAGAAGATTGCCAACAGTTAAAGTACGAGATCGAGGCCTTGATAAGATGAGGCCTGTTGAACAGATTAAGGCCTCCATCACCATGGGAGAATGAGATTGGAAGGCCACAATAATGGCATATGTTTTTGTCTTAAACTGCAAGTCTGCCTACAATAGGATCCTGGGACGAGTTACACTAAACAAACTCTGAGTTATAGTCTCCCCCTACCATCAGGTCATGAGGTTCCCAACACTTTGAGGAGTAGCTACAGTAAGATAAGATCAGCTGGTAGCCCGGGAATGTTATGCAACCTCACTGAAGATCCAGGGCCCTGGGCCATGGTAGTTAGATATACCCAAAGATAAATGAGATGCTAAATAGGGGACTTCAGCGGAAGAGCTGAATGAGGTAGAATTGTCAAAGGAATAGAAAATGAAGGTTAATAGTAAGCTTCTACCAAACCTCCGTAAAAGTATAACCAACTTCCTCTCTAAAAAGGAATATATATTTGCTTGGTCTGCCACAGACATGAAAGGTGTTGACCTGAGCGTTATGGTCTATCAATTGATTGTGGAATTCACTTATCGACTTGTTAGACAAAAGAAATGGTAGTTTGTCCAACGTGGTTCTTGTAGCAAAGACCTTTGGCAATTGGCGGCTCTGTGTTAACAACACCAACCTCAACAAGGTATGCCGCAAAGACTGCTACCCCTTACCAAAGATAGATCAGATAATTGATGCCACGTCAGGGTATAAGTTGTTCACCTTCATGGACGCATTTGAGGGGTACAACCAAATTAGGATAGCACTTGAGGATAAAGAAAAGACTGCATTCATAACTAAGGTGGCTACCTACTACTACAACATTATGCCATTCAAATTGAAGAATATCACAGCTACCTATCAAATCGGGTATAACATAGAGATCTACGTTGACGACATACTGGTAAAGAGTAAAAGTGCCCAATCTCACATATTCGACCTAGCCAAGGCCTTTGTTACAATAGAGTAGCTCGGGATCTAACACAATCTTGAGAAGTGTGCCTTTGAAGTTAAGACTAGGATGTTCCTGGGGTTTACGGTGACCAACCGAGGATAGAAGTAAACCTAGAAAAGATCCAAGTCATCCTAGACAGGAATCTGGCAAGGTGTGTCAATGAGGTGCAGCCGTTAATGGGAAAGGTAGCGACCCTGAGCAGATTTATGTCAAGGTCAGTAAAAAAGTGTACTCCATTCTGCAAAATGATCAAGAACCTGATGAAATTCTAGTGTGGACAAAGGAATACCAAGCGGTCTTCGAAGGCCTGGAAAGGTATCTCAGTTCCCCGCCAATTTTATCCTGACTTGTGGGGGAGGTCCTAACTCTCTAGATTAACGAGGTTGGAAAGTAGCCATATCATTGCTAGGGAATGAGGTCGCAATCATAACCATGCAGATCCAGTGGATGTAACTAATAAAGAAGTTCCTTGAGAAGGGCAAGTTCCCTCAAGATAAAGGTGAACACAAGAAACTTGAGCACTAAGCCTTCAAATTCATGGTACTCGATGGGCAGTTGTACAAGAGGTCTTACACGTGGCCTTTATTGAAGTGTATAGACCTAACTAATGGGAACTAGGTGCTTTCACGAAGGTATTTGTGGAAACCACCTTTAGGCCAAAGTATTAGCTCGAAAAGCCCTCAAGTAGGGCTATTTTTGGTTGACTATGCAACAGAATACCCGGGAGTTGGTAAGAAAGTGTGATACATGGCAAAGGCTCATGAAAATCCAAAGTCAACCAGCTACCAACCTAATAGTCATGACCATTCCTTGGCCTTTTGCACAATAGGGGTTAGACATCCTCAGGCCCTTTCCTACCCGTATAGCTTAGAGAAAGTTTGTGTTCGTTGCAGGAGATTACTTCACAAAGTGGGTAAAGGCCGAGACTGTGCCTAAGATCACTGAGAGAGCAGCTTAGAACTTTGTGTGAAAATTGATGGCATGCTATTTTGGGATCCCAAGGGTGATCACTGGCAACCATGGAAAATAGTTCGACATTAGCTACTTCTGCGGCAAGTGCGGGGAGCTACGGATATCCTTGAAGTTTGCCTCAATAGCTCACCCCTCAACTATTGGGCAAGTAGAAGTTACTAATCAAACTGCTTTGCAGGGTCTAAAGATGAAGCTGGGATAAGAAAAAGGACTATGGACGGAATGAGTCTTCCTCGTAGAGATCGGCTCTCTAAGTAGCCGAGTTCCACTTTATGAAGAGGAAGTTAACAACTAAGGCTCTGAGAATACCTAGACTTAGTTGAAGAATTCAGGCAGAAGGCATATATCTGGATGTTATAGGGAAAAAAAGCTATGGGCCAGAACTTTACCATACAAGTCCAACCTAAGTTGATCCTGCAAGGGGATTGGGTGCTCAGAAAATCCCCTTCTGATCAAACCCCATTAATAGGAAGCTTGGACCTAATTGGGAAGAACCTTACCTAATTTTCAAGAAAATCAAGCCTAGAGTTTAAAAAATAGCTGAGCCCAAAGGCAAGGAGCTCAAGAACGCCTAAATACAGAATACCTCAAGAAGTATTTTATATAAAAGCCCCTAAGGGAAAACCCTTGTAAAACCTGAGGCAAAACCTATCTTTTTCCCTCAAACACATATGTCAGAAGACGTTGTCAACCTAAAGGTTCCTAAAACCTAAGTCCATGAGTGTTAACCTATAGGCTCTTAAGCCTGAGGCCATGAGTTCCTACTTAGGGGTTCTTAAAATCGGAGACCACGAGTGTCATCCAATGACCATAAGTGTCGACTAAGCCTTTAAGTGCCTAACCTCTAAGGGTTCCTAAGCTTAAGGCCATGAGTTCTTACCTAGGGGTTCTTAAAGCTCGAGGCCACAAGTGTCATTCGACGACCATACGTGCCGACCTAAGGCCATAAGTGCCTAACATTGAAGGGTTTCAAAGCTCGAGGCCATGAGTGTCAACCTAAGGCCATAAGTACCTAACCTCTAAGGGTTCCTAGACCCAAGGCCATGAGCATCGATCTACGGGTTCCTAAACTCGAACACATCAGTATCAACTTAAGGAGTCTTAGGCCTAAGTATTAGGAATAGTATACCCAAAAGTCCACTAGCACATTGTCATTAATATATTTGGATGTTTACAATGAATAATCATTGTCATCTTACTTTTATGAGCATATTTCTCTCTCATGTGGTTGACTAATATATATATATATATATATGTGTGTGTGTGTGTGTGTGTGTATGTGTGTGTGTGTGTGTGAATATAAGGTCATTGCTTCAAGTGTTGACTTAGGTACATGATGGTTATGTACAAAAGGTCTAAGTCATGGTTATTTGTTAAGCAGAACTATTTAGTCCAAAACTAAGTAGTAGAGTTGGGCACTCTACTATGGTAGAAGTTATTGTGAATAAGTTCCCTTTACAATAGGGTAATCTGCCTTGATCATGGATAAACTTCCAGACTTACTTCACTTATGCATGTGTATGCATTAGACGGGCCACCGTAGGTGTGATACTCTAAATACGTACTATCAAAGAAAGATGTCACCTATACCTACATGTTTCTAAGTAGGTCAGTGCTCTTAATTTGAGTATATATGAATGAATGTACGAAGTCAAGTTCTTGTACTTTCAGTCACTATGGGTGAGATATTATATATATGGGTCAATAGCTCTGTGGTTTGGGTGTCTAGACTTGGTTAGAAGGGACATGTATATGCAATAAGGAATCTATACAATAATCACTCCCTTAGAATGATCCAAGTTGATCATCCTGAATCTGTGCACAGTAATACATGATATATTGGTAGTTATACTGCTGGGTCGCTCCCGTGGTCAAGTGGATAACTTCTAGAGGATGGTTAGATTATAGGTTAGAGGTTCTAAGGAGAAAGTCGTAGTCAAAGAGGTGATAGTATAATCAGTGAACCTGTTTTGACTATGAGTGAGTATAGAGGGGCAATGTGGTCATTATCACTTAGTTGGTCGAAAGACTGAGCGTTATATATTATTGACTAACTCGTCTTCATACAGTAATTATCTTGGAGTGCAGTCATTGTCTTTTAATGGAATAGACTAAGGTCAAAATGGAAAAATATTGCTAGGAGACTAGCAAGAATATTTTGGTCATTTTTAGTGGAATGATAATTATGTTTTTGGTCCCCCTTCTAGCCATTTACCTTATGAGTGTATTTACTAAATAAAAAATTACTAAATTGAAAAGATGATTTAATCTTTTGACAATTAGAGATCATGAATAGAAATTTCTATTTTTGGAAAATATTTTTTATTTTGATTATTGGTTGAATTTTGGAATAAATGATTATTAAATAATAATTAATTAATTAATTAAAGTCTAAAAGCTACTGATTATTTAAGATATTTTTTCCATAATTAGAGGAAGGCTTTATTCTTAAATAGTAAACTAGATTTGGATTTTAGATTTAATTGAAATTAATTAATTTAATTAGATAGAGCTCAAGGATTAAACCAGGTGGGCTAGCCGCGACCATTGGCCTTGGATGTAGAAGGCTAGGCACCCTACTTAGCTTAGGTGTGTGGTTTAGCTTATTATGCTAGGCCAATGTGAATGCAAGGTGTAAAAGGATTTCTATTTTATTATGGAATTAAAGGATAATTCAAAGTCCTAATCCTTTCCCACATTGGAATTCTGACAGAATTACCTTACATGTTCTCCCCTATATAAAGGCCTCTACCCCAAGCTCACAATTGCACCATCTCCTTTGAGATCTCTCTTTTTCTCTCTTATGAGTAAGTTTCTACTTTTTGAAAAAACTCAAATAGTTTTTCTTTTAGTTAGTTAAGCAAGATCAAGTCCCACAACTTGATCAACACTTTAGCAAGGAATTTGGAATAGAGGGGAAGATCAAAGTTGAGGAGCAGAAGTTGTGCCAGGCGTGTGAAGCTTCTCGTTCAGCAAAGGTGAAGTTTTCTCATTTCGTTCTTCACGATAAAGGTATTCCTAAAAACTTTATTTGTTTTTATAATTAAACTATGAACTGTTTAGATGTTCAAGTAGCTATTTCATACTTTATTCGTTTTAAAGATCCATGCATGAATGTTTTCGCCTTATTCTTGCAATTATAGAATTTGATTCATGCGTTATAACGTTAACCTTCATTAAGGCCATAGGTTCCAACCTAAAAAGGACTCCACATATCTAACTCTAAACATGTTCCGACCAAAGAGCTCCTAAGCCGAAGGTCATGTACGCTAAATCAAAAGGTTCTTAGAACCTAAAAGCTATAAACGCCTAAGTCTAAGTACTTGCGAGCCCATCTCAGCATCTATGGGAGCCTTGTTTACTAGGCCAATGAAGTCCAACTCAATGTTTGTTTTCCTTTCCAATACTACTGCTATCTCCTAGGCATTTACCTGACTCTTGTGAAAGGACCTGGCATCCATCACAGAGTTGGTATTTCCAAGAATTTGTTGGAACTTCATGTTCTTCTTGAAGGATTTGATTGCATGCTCCTCATCCTTGCCAACCTCCTTTAAGAATAGGTCTAGCCTGACCTGGAGGTAGTCTTTAGCCTTCTCCTCTTCCGAGAACATGATCTTGAAGTCCTTACGTGTCTTCTCCAGCTCAGCTTCAACCTTGAGCCTTGCCTCTTTCTCTTTTTCAAGTTTAGGAATAAGGTCAGATTTGGCCCTCACATGCCTAGCCAGTTTGCTCCCCAGCTCGACAAATTATCTCTTGCACTGTTGACAAGCCTTATTTGCTACCTCAAAGCTCAACAATACTCTGGATATGGACCTGGTAAAAATTGTCCTCCAAGCTCTATACTCGAGCCTCGGCGACCTTAAGGAGTTCTTTCTTCTCCATAAAATAAAGGTAAAGGTCTTCGTGAGTCAAGATCAGCCATTGGAGGTGCTCAGTTGCCATGTTAAGCATTGAAGTAAACTATAGCAAAAGTATACAAGTGTTATGCAACGAGCCCAAAAAGAAAAAGAACCTAGTGTATACAGATCGGAAAGAGAGGCATACGTCAACGATACCAAATTCATGCTCTATAGTGAGCTCGGGAATGGAAAGCTCGCAGGGAAAGACTTCTTTGATCTCCCTTTCCCTGATTACTTGGATCTTCTGAGAAACACGTACTTAGGAATGCGCAAAATAAACTAGAGAGTGCGCTGCTAGGGCCATCCTATTTTTAGCTAGGGGCTGCCTAGCTGAAGCTTGAAAAATCAACTAGAACCGAGACTGAATGGCCCATTTCCAGATCGACAGAAACAGCGGAAGAGCCTGTTGGCTATTGAACTCTAGCGGGTATAGGGGAGACTTTTAGAGCCTAGCCAACTATAGGGATCCTCAGGGCTGGGAGAGAAGAAGCTTCTCAAGCTAAAATAACTTGGACCTTAGAGTCATCAATAGTTTTTTTTTCTAGGAGACGTCAGCACAACTGGAAGACACCTTCGCAACCTTTCTTTCAACCATATTCTCTCACTTCTTCTGGAAGAAGGCTACAATTGCAGCTACAATGTCAAAAGCCCTCATATCCAACAAAACAAAAGGAAAAAAATAAGAGTAAGTACAAAGAGGAGAGGGTACCCGAGCCTTAAGCTTGGGGGTTATCATGAGCGAGAGGACGTACTCTAGTAGGGATGCCCTCAGTTATGTCTTGGAGGACAAAGGTCACCACTTTCTGGAAATCAAGGAGCGACTATACCTCAACAAAATGTTACAGCCTCGTCCGAAGTCAAAAGAGGTTCAATGGTGACTGTCTTAGGGGGCTTTGCTCACATGCTACATACCCTACACCTAACCTCATACTTAACAAAAAGATACTTGTTGTGCCAACCCTTATTGAAGTCTGGCAGTCCTTGTTAGGAATAGTATGCCCAAAACACCACTAGTACATTGTCATTGATATATTTGGATGTTTGCAATGCATAATTATTGTCATCTTACTTTTATGAGCATGTTTCTCTCTTATGTGGTTGACTATTATTATATATATTTTTGTAAATATAAGGTCCTTACTTCAAGTATTGACTTAGGTACGTGGTGGTTACGTACATAAGGTCTAAGTCGTAATTACTTGTTAAGCAAAACTGCTTAGTCCATAACTAAGTAGTAGAGTTGGGCACTCTACTATGGTATAAGTTATAGTGAATAAAGTTCCTTTTACAGTAGGGTGATCTGCTTTGATTATGGATAGGATTCCAGACTTACTTCACTTATGCATGTGTATGCATTAGACAGGCCACAATAGGTGTGATACTCTAAATATATACTATCGAAGAGAGAGGTCACCTATACCTACATGTTTCTAAGTAGGTCGTTGATCTTAATCTTGAGCATATGTTGATGAACTGACGAAGTCAAGTTCTTGCACTTTGAGTCATTATGGGTAAGAATATATAGGTCAACAACTCTGTGATTTGGGTGTCTGGACTTAGTTAGAAGGGACATGCATATGTGATAAGGAATCTATACATTAATCACTCCCTTAGAATTATCCAGGTTGATCATCCTAAATCTGTGCGCACAGTAATACATGATGTATTGGTTGTTAAACTTGTGGGTCGCTCCCTTGATCATGTGGATAGCATCCGGAGAATGGTTAGATTATGGGTTAGAGGTTCTAAGGAGAATAAGATATAGTCAAATAGGCGATAGTACACTTAGTAAACCTGTCTTTGCTATGGTGAGTATAGAGGGGCAGCGAGGTCATTATCACTTAGTTGGTCTAAAGACTAAGCGTCACATATTATTGACTAACTCCTGTTTATAAAGTAATTATCTTGGAGTGCAGCCATTGTCTTTTAGTGGAATAGACTAAGGTTAAAATAGCAAGATATTGCTAGAAGACTAGCAAAAATATTTTGGTTATTTTCAGTGGAAGGATAATTATGTCTTTAGTTCCCCTTCTAGCCACTTACCTTATAAGGCCATCCTCAATGGAGGCTCTAAATTTAGAGACTTTCCAAATTTGGGTGTCCTAAGCCTGTTTTTAGAGTCCCCAAGCCTAAAAAGCAACACTATTCATGACAAAAATACGTGGGGTCCACCACTTTTGATTTAAAAGATGCCAAAATAGAGCCCGGGATCTATTTTGTTCAACAAATTTAAAGCCCAAAATTTAGATTGGGGCTCTATTTTGGTATCTTTTAAGCTAAAAATGGTGGACCCCACATACTTTTGTCATGAATAGTATTGTTTTTTAGGCTTGGGGCTCTAAAAACAGGCTTGGAACACCCAAATTTGAAAAGTCTCTAAATTTAGAGCCTCCATTGAGCTTACCCTAAGTGTATATACTAAAGTTAAGAATAACTAAATTGAAGAGAGGATTTAATCATTTGCCAATTAGAGATCATGAATAGAAATTCTTATTTGTGGAAGATATTTTCTATTTTGATTATTGGTCGAATTTTGGATTAAATAATTAATAAACGATAATTAAATAATTAATTAATGAATTAATTAAAGTCTAAAAGCTACAAAATATTTAAGATATTTTTCCATGGCTAAAAATAGTGTTATTCTTAAATAGTAGACTAGATTTAGATTTTGAAATTAATTAGAATTAATTAATTTAATTAAATAAAGTGTGTGGGTTAGACTATGACCCTGGCACGCGAACCAAGGCCAAGGTAGAGTAGGCTAGGCGCCAATTCCTAGGCTTTAGGCGTGTAGGTGGAGGCCAGTGTGAACGCGAGGTGGAAAGAGGATTTTCTATTTAATTATGGAATTAAAGGATAATTCAAAGTCCTAATCTTTTGCCTTTTAGGATTCTGCTTTCAGATAGAATTATCTCATGGATTTTCCTATATAAAGGTCTCTACCCCAAGCTCTACAATTGCACCATCTCCTTTGAGATCTTTCTCTTTCTCTCTTATGAGTAAGCTTCCACAGAAACTTGAAATAGTTTTTCTTTTAGTTAGTTTAGCAAGATTAAGTCCCACAACTTGATCAATACTTAAGCTGAAATTTTGGAATAAAGGGGAAGATCAAGGTTGAGGAGTATAAGTTGTGTTCCAGAAATGTGGATCATTGTAACAAAAGGTGAAGTTTTCTCGTTACGTTCTTCGCGATAAAGATATTCCTGAACACTTTATTTGCTTTTATAATTAAACTGTGAACTATTTAGATGTTTAAGAAGCTATTTCATGCTTTCTTTGTTTTAAAGATTCATGCATGAATATTTCTGCCTTATTCTTGTTATTATAGAATTTGATTCATGCATTATAACGTTTGTCATCAGTCCTGTCAAGAGAAGACGCCCAAGACAGGAGGTAGGGTAATGCTAAACCTAAGGTTTTATCAGAGGATATGAGGTAAATTGGAAGAGGAATAGGTTTGAGGTCGACTCATGGCCTAAAGACCTAAAACATATGTAGAACCCTATCATTAACCTCCAAATATTCGAGACAACTTGACTAGGACTAAGCTGATAGTGGTTGAGGATATCCTCAATATAAGATGGGATTGGAAAGTAGAAAACTTGAAGATATTTTCCTAAAAGGTTATTTCCCGAGAGCCCGGGGCTGTGGTGGGAATTTCATGACCAAGGATAGGTACTCATACCCAAAAGGAAAATACATTTTCGCTCTAACTTATTCACACGCTCAAGATAGAGGGTGCAAATTTGGCGATCTGCAGCGAAAATAGGAATGCCGCCAAGCTAGGGTTAGCTCCAGTGGGATTCTCAGATAGACTATTGCTCGACTTGGAGCTAGGGCCAAAAGGATGGCTTTATGGAGTGGACTCCAAATTAGAAATTGCAGGGTTGGAGCTAGGAGAGCGAAAGATAGAGATAGGATCGGCTCTATTAGAAGACAAACCCCCTTTAAGCCGCTCAGGGAAACATCGTCTAAACCCATAGAGTCTACATTCCTAAAGAACACCATCCTCATATCAAAATTGTGGGTTTGATCCACTGCCCTACTCAGCTCATCTAGGATTCTGTCTTCGAGGCCTAACATAATGAAGCCATAGAAGTAGTCAGAGGTAAAAATCACGTAACTAAGAGTGCAAATAGAAGCAGAAGATTGAAGAAAGACTGTGAAGATCGACGGTGAAGAAAAGCAATCATGAGAAAAGAAATATCAAAATAAAGAAATAGAAAGTAGCCACTATTTATAGAGAACCTTTGTGGAAAAATTAGAATTTGAAAGACCCATGATGGGACACGAGGCACATGGCATATCCTGGCAGGTTGAACGTGAGTTAGGGCCAACAGCCCATTAAATGCAGGTTATGGAAGTTACAGGAAGGAGAGCTGAACCGGCAGGGAAGGGTTGACAATCCCTCAACCTCCTACAGAGATCAAGAGATCGAGAGATTGGGGGAAGAGGCAACTAACGCGGCATGAATAAATCAGGGCTGACCTCTCGAATAAATAATCTTCAGAATGGCCCACTAAATGCTCCTAAGCAACTCCCTACCTCGTCGAACTCTCTATAAGGATTGTAATTTCAGGTCGAAGTTACATGCTCGACCTTATATTTGCTTCTCAGACATTTCGGAAAGGGCATACCGGACGACCCCATAAGTCATAGGGTTACCCTAAGGTATCCTAAGGCGGTCGGTGGACAGATCGGGTATTTTTCTGAAGAGAAAGAAATCCTATATATTAAAGAAGTTCTATTCAAGATGGAAATATATTCTTGGGCCTTAAGTTAAGGGATTTATTGTAATCCTAGTCTGAAAAAGTCGGTCACTAGTAAGTATAAATATATTTTGCTCCAACGATCGCAAATAACTCATTCTCTAGCCTAAACACTATTTGTCTACCCTACTTTTAAGTAATTTTCTCCCTTCTCTAAATAACATAACTAACTTGAGGATTAGAGTTGTCATACTGGGCTAACCTGCCGTTTGTTCATTTTGCAGGAATCCAGTTCGACAACTACAATTAGCTTTAACACTATTATTAAAACGTTAAGGAAATTATCCATTTTCAAGTCAAGCCATGTTAAAGGAAATTACTTTTAATAAGAAGAAGTGACGTAATTGCAAGACTGGTGTGGTTGGTGGTTAATCTTCATCTGCAGTTTTCCACCAACCAATTCAGTGATTTAATACCAAGCATTATGGGAGTGACACTGACACAAAATGAAACAAGAAGCAGCCTATAATGCTATATTTCGATAAGAATTAAAGCCGTACCATTTATATGGCTATTTGTTTTCAGAGAAAAGGCTATTACTGCTTATTGTAAATTTAGTACCTGTTTTGTTTATGGAAAATAGCTGAGGAAATCAGCCTACAATAGGACCATATTAAATTCATCGGTACAAGTTAATTTATTATCACAAGTGTAATATCCTATATTGGTGCAAACATGTTTTTAATGTGATTTATAAATGACCTGTTATGAATTTAATAATAACTCATGTTAACTCTTCTGAGCTTGCCGATTTGAATTTCAAGATAATTATTATTAAATTTATTACACTAATCTAGCTTGCAAGGTTAGGGTTCTGATTTTAAGAAGCAGCAATGGCATAAGCGCAATGTACCAGCTAGAAGTGTAAAATCCACATTATTTGGTGGTCCTAGATGCAATAAAAGTGACAAGGAGGTTATGTGTTTCAGTGAAGGACATTGTAACACCCCATTCTATCGCATTAAGAAAAAAATGTTATCACAATGAGATCAGTGTTAAGTGCTTGTGTAATAACTCAGTAGTTATCTTCTGGACTAACGTGTATCCGAAAATGCAAAATATTTTTTTTTTTGAACTTATGAGATAAATCTCGCTTATAAAAGGAGGCGGATCTAGGATTTATATTCAGTGGAGGGCTAAAATAACAGAATTTAGCAAACATGTATAAATAGTTTTTTTTTAGCGGGGGCTAAATTGATTTTTCTACCTAAAAGTACTTTAAAACACAAATTTAAAAAAAATAATAAAAATGGGTTGAGTGGGAACTGCAAGTATAGCTCCGCCATTGCTTGCAGGACTGGGATTTCAGGTGTGGGGCGTGACAAAAACTGTCCAGCATTAAGCAAGAGTTAAAGCAATATTGAACTCTGAACCTCTGCTTTGTGGAGACTCAAAGAATGTTTAGATACAAAAAAACTCCTTATAATTCCTGAGAAAAGAATATGCAAGCAACTATCAGAATGGAATGCACAAAGATGAAACTGAGAATTACATGACTAAACACGAGGTTGATGAGGTGGTGGTGGCAGTGGATATCTCTCCAGTGTTTCTCTATACATTTCTTCCCTTGAGAAAGTAGACAGCCACCACAAAAAGTACAAGTAAATAATAACATGACAATGCTTGTTGCTTCTTTTATACATGTTAATTAATTAGAAGTTATGCTGCAAGAACAACTGTTCTTGAGGAGAAGCTGGTCCAATCTCTTCTTCCAAACTTCTCAATCCCTCTCCACCACCACCTGCCATGACATTTCCCGAAATTCTTGCTTCCAGGTTCTTCCCTTCGACAACAACGTCTGCTTCAGAAACGGATGATTTCCTCCTCTGAGAAGAGGCGACGCTTGGGAAAGTAATCCATGAAGGAGCTCTGAATTCAAATCTTTGATCCTCAGTATCTGCAACATCAGTTTCCGAAGTTGACCGGTTGGACGATCTCTGAGAGGACTTCTTGTGCATTCTACTGCTTCCCAGAATCACCTCAGTTGGCAAAATAGGTTGCTCGTTACTAGGACTACCCATCAATAGTGCCAGAGCTCGCTCCAATGCTGTTGTGACTTTGTCCATTGATGGCCTCTCCTTCCCTCTCATTCTCACACATTTACTAGCAATATTTGCAATCCTTCTTAGAGCTTCAAGATCTGAGGGGGGTATCAAAACTGGATCCAGGATCGCTTGTATATCTCCGGCCTTGATCAGGGGGACTGCCCATTCAACTATATTCCCTTCTTCATATTGCATGTCAATGGCTTTCCGACCACTGAGAATTTCCAAAAGCAAAACACCAAAGCTATAAACATCAGATTTGGTTGTGAGGTAGTGAAGTCTATAGTACTCGGGATCAAGATACCCAAGAGTTCCTGCAGGGAGTTCAGCCAATGGAGAGCTGCTGTTGGCAGGTCCCAACAAAGAGAGACCAAAATCAGCTACTCGTGCATTATGTTCTTCATCAATGAGAATGTTTGAAGACTTAATGTCTCGATGAATCACTGGAGGGCAAGCATATCCATGCAAGTACTCAATTCCTCGAGCTGCTTGGACTGCAATGGTAACTCTCTTCACCCAGTCCAGTTGCTCCTTTGATGCCTTGTTCTTACCATGGAGATGCTGATGCAAGGATCCATTAGCCATATACTCGTATACAAGAAGGCGCTCTCCCCCTTCTTCACAGTAACCGAATAAATTGAGCAAATGAGCATGATTTAGTCGCGAGAGCAAATCCAGTTCGGTGTGGAACTCTTTAGAGTTCTTCTTCATGTCTGGTGACATTATGGCCCTTTTAACTGCAACCACAGTCCCATCTTTCAATACCCCTTTGAAGACGCACGAAAAACTTCCTTTTCCAACTTGTGCTTCTTCTTTGAACCCACCAGTAGCTTTCTCAAGTTCGTCATAACTGAACATTTGAGCTCTCTGAATTCTAAGCTCGTCCAAGTCTGGACGAATCTTCCCACTTTCCTTCTGGAAAGAACCATTTCCACTACTTCTCTTGGATCTCAAGCTTTTCTCTGAGCAACGACAATTCCTTAACCTGTAGCGAACATATAAGATTGAAGTCAAAGATACAATACTGACCAAGAATATGCCGAAAGCAATCTCTGCAACAATTATTGGCAAATGCAGCGACCAAAATTTTCCATTTTTCCTTTTATCAGCAGCACTAGAACAATTTCTGAGACAGTCAGCTGAGACGCAACTTGAACAGTTGTATGCGCACTGCCTGTCAGATTTTGATGTACATTCAACATTTTGGTACATTTCAGCAGGACAACCATTTGTGCAGGGAAGGCAAATGTGAGAATCAGGGGACTTGCAAGGTGCAGTTCCATTGTTAAATGCATAAAAACCAGGTTCACAAGATTTGGGCTTGCACAGTCCTGGAGAAACGGCCAATGGTAAAGAGGAAGGAAATCCAGCACCCCAACACACGGGTAGAAGCGATGTCTCGGCAAGAATTCCACAACTGAAGTAATCACCAGCCGCTATCTCATAAAGCTTAACATTATTAGGAGGCGGAGTACTTCTCTCGACGCGATAACCCCAGCAAACCACTCCACGATCATAGCTTCTGATTCCACAAGCATGGAACCTTCCCCCAACAACAGACAGCATAGGATCATTTGGTGCCGAGTCGACATTGACTAGACCATGATGCACCACAGAGATTTCTTCCTCGAGGTCCAAGCTTCTCCCCCAACAATAAACTTTAGAATCCACCCCCTCTATAATCCCACAAACATGAAACCCCCCAGCTGCAATCTTCTGAAACCTCATATCTTTCGGAATTAGGCTAATCACTAGGCTACTGGTCTGATCACCCCAACAGAATACACTTCTGTTCTGAGAAAATAAACCACAGTTAAACTCTGATCCAGCTGAGATAGATTGGATCTGTCCATCATACTCATAGTTTGTGGTCATGTTATATCCCCAACAATCAACTAAAGAAGTGTTTCGGCGCAAACCCATTAAGGGTTTTCTCAAGCCACATAAATGGTGATCACCTGCACTAATTTCCAAGTACTCAGAACCATTCACCATTGGTTGAGGAACACCCATCTGTATAAAATTACTACTTCCCCAACAATAAGGTTGGTTTGATTCCATCAGAAGTCCACATACAAAGCCATTACCAGCCGTAAGACCGATAAAAGGAAAATGTGCTGGAGTTGCATATATAATAGCAGAATTGGAGCCATAGCAGCTCACAAGGTGTGATCCATCTGACTTAAGGCCACAGAAAACAGGACCATACTCACCATAGGATATGGCAATTGATGACATTGACCCCAATCCTAGAACTTGAACCCATAAATCTTGAAACACTAGTAAGATTATGATTTGTACAAGAAATCTAGTTCCACAAGCATGAATATTCACAACCCAAGTTTTAAGATCTTTAAGCAAATATCCTAAATTGTAATCCATTCCAGAAAGGTGAATCATACCAACTACTCAAAAGCCAAAGAAAACAAAGTCCATGAAAAGTACAGAGCAAAAGCTAGTGCTAATGTGTTTCAGCTTTTGAACTCTCTCTCTCTCTCTTAGATTTTGTTGTCAGAATGAAAAAGCATGCCCGGACAGCTTCTTGAACTTCCTTTCTACTCTAAATCTTTGGAAGGCTAAAGAACAAGATTGTACACGAATTTTAATGTACAAAGCAATGTTGAACTAGCAAATGTAGGTAAACATACCAAGACCATGATAAGAGAAAATGATCCATACTTTGGAATTTCCGCCCATATCATCTTCTCTACAAGAGAAACACAGCACTTGAGATCACCAAAACATCTTTAGCTTGCTTAGAGCTTCTTGTCAACTTGTTCTAAAGCTGAATTGTTGATATGATACATCTGCATCTTTGGATCAACTCTCAACATATATATTTCAAGAAGCTGCTAAAAAGCTGCTTCCAAGTTCATCTAGAGCTTTTTGGCTCATTTCTTTGGCTGTAAAACATACTCTTGAGTGAGTTTAGCAAGGCATTTTTAAAGGGTTCTGAAAGGTTGGTTGGTTATAACAATGAGTTGGTAAAGCAGCCTAGATGAAATCGTGGTGGTGATGAATGATGATGGTGAGGGCATGAGAGAGAGAAAGAGGTAGAGAGAGCAAAGAAGAGAGCAGAGAGGAGGCAATAAATGCAATAGAAATGCAGGTTCTCAAAATAAGCAAGTGTTGGTGAAGGCATTAAATGAGAACGTTAATGCTAAATTGATCTTTTCATGCCTGGATTTCTGCACACATGTCCACTGTTTCGTTTCTCCCTCTTAAGGCACTTTGGTGTAACTTTTTGTTTTCATGCAGTAATACAGGTAGACTAGTAGCGTGCACCTTTTTGTTCAAAATACACAAGTTCAAATTTTTACTCTTCTTATTGTACTGTAACTGTCACGAATTAAATTTTACTATGGCCTTAGTTTTAGTGCGTAATGTTCATCCTCTAGGCATTTTTGTCCATCTTATTTCACTTGATATTACTGTCCCAAAAAGTTTAATGAAAAAATAAAAAGAAAAAGAAATAATGAGCCAATTTAATCATATAACTTTAACTAGAGTGCAATCAAGCTATAATTTCTCTAGTTTGTTGAACCTTTTATATATCGATTTTGAAATGTAATGAATCACCTGTTTACTAAAAAAAAAAAAAAAAGTTAGGTAACGGATCTAATACTAATACACTCAAGGAGCTAAAGTCAAACAATCCCATAAATTGGTGCTTATATTCCAAACAACCCTATCATCTTTGAAAATTATCTAAATTCCCCCATGTTATTTTATTTCATTAGCATCTTTTTGCAAACAATCATTATGACATTCTTTTATCATTTATGTCCATTTTATTGTTTTCGTAAAGAGACAGTATGAGGTCGAACTATAAGAGTTATCGAGATGAGAGTTGACACAGGAGACATTCCTAAATTTGTCCTAGGTCATAGGATTTATTAAGACTCGACATGGATAAATCCGTAAAGACTAATATGCAATTAGACCTACTTTGGAAGTGTTGTTGATCTCATCAATCACTGGTATGAAATTCCAAGACTAATGCATATATGCATATAAACATACGTATACCGAACACGATCCGTCGAGAACACCCAATGGAGGGCTTCACCCGTCTAAGTTAGTGAATGGGTTCTCATGTGATAGTTGTGCAAGGTACTCCTTGGACTCGAAGCACCATAATAGCTTATATGCAACTCATAACACTTTGGCCTTACATAGAACAAAGAAAGATAAGACCTGCATAAATAGGGATCAAGTGCAATCAAGTACTTGCGAAATTGGTGCGTGTTAGGGTGGGATCCACTATCCTAAATGAAAAGGAACATATCCTATATTATTTCATAAAGATATTTACCGTGAAATCCATGGTGATAGTGGTATAATTGGATCATACAAGAAAGGGCAACATAGCATCTATAGCATTATCGGAATGACTTATTAAGGTTGGACTTACGTTGACCATACCCTAGGGTAATGTCTAATGGAAGGAATGGATTACACTATAACTAGTCACTAAAGGGTTCATGAGAAAGATCATTTGACTGAAGTTTTTGGTCCATCGAATCTCAAGGAATGTTGCTAGACGCTCGATTAGATCTAGCATTTGGGTTGGGCTGACATAGAGGTGGCATTTGGATTGGACCGACACAGGCCTAACTCAGCCCAACACACAAAAATTTAGGCCCAGACTAGCTCAGTTGATAGTGGGCTCGACTCGGCCCAGCCCACAACATATATGTGGGCTGAGCTGGATCATGTAATTTTTTACCCAACCCATTTAAGTTCAAGCCCAACTTAGCCCAGCCCATGAGCCTCTCAGCCCAGCTCGGGGCCCAACCCAGCTCAGGCTCAGATCGAGCCCAAATAAGGCTCATCTCGAGCCCAACACAAAGAAAGCACAATTTGAGCTCACTTGTTAAAAGAAATTGAAATATTATGCTTTATGCATGCAATGTAAGTTGTAGTAACTATTTAAAAAAAACAAACAAACAAACTAGCAAGTTATAGTAATTATTTTTTTAACAAACTAATAATAGGAAATAGTAAATTTATTTCTTAAGTCAATATAAATGACTTGTTATCAAATCATTTTTTATGATATTGCAAGTTTGCAACTTGCAACATATTATTTTTTAAAAAAGATTTTAGATACATTTTTTTATGATTTTTACAATCGTACATATAATTTTTCCTATAAATACTTATTAACACAGTACTTTAGTCACTTAGTATATTCAATTTTACTTTACTACAAGTCTACAACATTATATATAACTATGTCTATAAAGAAGAAAATCTTTCACAATGATTACATATGTCAGAGGTTTGGAATCATTTTACATACTTTGAATAATAGGGGTGTGTAATTTGTAACTATTGTCAACATTAATTTATATTTCGACATAAATTTGAAACTGGGACGCTTATAAGACACCTTGTATCTTAACAACCAAATGTCACAAACTATTTTAATTCTGAAGTGGTTATTCAACCATCGTCACCGCCAAGCCCACCACCACTACCAGCAGGCTTAACACCCATACAAGGGGCATATAGAACTTTTGCACTAGCTTTCCTCAAGCGTTTATGTAATGTTTTATTTTTATGTTTATATCATTAATCTACTTTGTCTCATTAACTTGTAGTTTGTTATGTAATATTCTATTATTTATGTTAATTGTTAATGTTGTCAATCAACTTGTATATTGTCTCATTAATAGTTAAATTACCTCGCGACTCGTGATAGCGGGCTCGTGGGCCAAACTGGGTCCTATATTCTGAAATATGAGCTCAGCCCACTAAACATCTGTGCCGAGTTGGACTTAGTTTTCTCAACCTATGATTCGGTCGGGCTATGCCGGCCCAAATGCCACCTCCAGGCTAACACAAGCCTACCTCAGCTCAGACACCAAAATTCAAATTCAGCCTAGCCCAGTTAAAATTAAGCTCGACTCGGCCTAGCCCACCATATATAGGTGGGATGAGCTTGATCATGAAATTTATAACCCAACCTATCTAAGCCTAGGCCCCCATTTCGACTTAGACCTAGCCCAGCTCAGCCCAGTCCAACTTGGAATCCAACCCAGCTCAAGCCTACTTATAAATTAAAAAAATTTGAAATAGTGTGCATTAATCAATGCAACATTATTCCTATAAATATGTGATGTTTTCAACTCTACTCTATTATGGCACTACACACTAAACACACTACTATTCTTCTACAATTGAGTCATTACTCTTATCAATCCAATGGACCCTATAGCTATGGCAGAAGAACTACTACTATGGTGGTTACGAGCGTCAAAAGTTTGGAGTCATTTCACGTTATTTGAAGAATGGGGACATGTAGTTTGCAATTGTTGCTAGCATATATTTATTGATTGTCCCAGTTTTGGAATTGAAACGTTTACAAGACGCCTTTCAGCTAAACACAAAAACTATAACAATGATAGTCTTCAAGTGGTTATTCAACCACCGCTACTACCACCACTAGAACAAATGTCTACACATCTACTGCTATCAGGCCCATTATCACCGTCCACCGCCAGTAGGCCTAGTACCCCTACAAGGAGCACAACAAAATGGAGAACTTGTCTGCTATATAGCATTTATGTAATGTTTTATTTTGATGTTCATGTTACTAATGTATTCGTGTCTCTTGAGGTTGTCTTGTTATATAATATTTTTTGTTAATATTATTAATATATTTATGTCTCGTTAATAGTTAAATTGACTTTTCTAAAAAATTAAGTTTAAGTCTTACTTAAATTATTGTTTTATTAATCCAAGTACCCCTCAATATATATATATATATATATATATATATATATATATGCTTGTGTGTGTAGCGTGTGTCATTGTTTGTAAGTGTATATGTTTTATGTATATATGATGTATTCAAAATATACTAATTACAAAAAAGTAAAAATAAAAAACTAGGCTGGCCTAGTCCATATTATAACCCAGGGTAGTGGGCTCGTGGGCTGAGCTACATTCTGTATTTTCAGAAATGCGCCCAGCCCAGTTTAACCCACAAAAAACTTAGGCTGAGTTAGATCCAATTCTATCAATCCCCGACTAGTATGGGTTGGGTTGGACTGGACCAGATATCAGCTCTACGCTCGACTAGTAGCAACTAGAACGTGTTCTAGTGGTGACAGGTTATTTGGTACTTGTCCCAATTGCTACCAACTTAGTGCTCAAACTAACAAGATCACACACGAACGCATGGTTTGGAGTCATAAGGGATAAAATCGAGAAATCATGCTTGCACAAGGATTGGCTCGAATTTTACTTGAGAGCATTGATTGACATATTGCTTATGGTTAAATATGACTATGGAAGTCATTTAAATAAGCAATCAAGAATAAATGTTTGATAGTCAAACATTTGGCTTATGTTCGAAATTGACTTGAGTAAGTGATAGAGTGAAACAAATATTTGATGTCAAATACTTATTGGTCTAATGTAAAAATTGACTTGTGGTCAATTTAATAAGTTTTGGTGCTTAATGTTTGAACTAGAAATAGTTTTAGGGTCAAAGGGTAAATAACCAAACGTTAGAAGTGTCTACTCAAATAACACTTATAAACCCTACAACAAATAAGAAAAAATAAAAACTAAAAATTGAGCACACCAAAACCCTAGCCCATTTCCCTAGCAAAATAGAAAAATGTATTTGGATGCATGACGGT
Organism: Ehretia macrophylla; assembly: GCA_037974665.1. Lineage (NCBI taxonomy): Eukaryota > Viridiplantae > Streptophyta > Magnoliopsida > Boraginales > Ehretiaceae > Ehretia > Ehretia macrophylla. The sequence continues at coordinate 85,317,515 of CM075764.1, forward strand.
CATAGTGAAAAAAAAAGGGCTGATGATGTGACAACAAGAAATTGAGCAATTAAAATGGTTATTTCAAATTTACATGAAATCATGGAGTTTTTTGGGTTCTACCCTAATTTTATGGACAAGAAATAAATTTACAGCTTTTGTTCATTTAATTACTCAAAATATCTCAGGTTAGTCTTATCTCATATTATCATAGATTAGTAATTATATTGATTCTCTTTTTCTATTTGTGTTTTTCATTAAGATTGAAATCGTCATTTTGAACAAAGTAGATAGCTATAATTCTGTAGCACGCAACATTGGACCTCAGACATTAGATGCTTACTGATTAGTGTTTGTTTAAATGGAGCTCTTACACAATTGAGAAAGGGAAATTCTTGGCACATCTCATGAATAATCCAAAGTGAAGATTCATACTCCGTAAAAATTCCAAATTGAATACTCTTTTCGGGGGCGGTGAGAGCGGGTAGGAAGGGGATTGAAAGCTTATATGCAAATATAGATTGTGTTAAAATTAACAAAATGACACGATCAGAAATGTGAATTTGTGATGAATATTCTCCAAAACTAGAAAATATATTAAACCTTGTTTCCTAAATGTATTGGCCTTGTTTATACATCTCGTAAATATGTAACATATTCCCCAAGTTTTTTTACCTAATGCACATACATTTTTCTACAAGTAATTATACCCAACCATGGAAGTAATACTCCCACTTTCAAATAATAGTTGAACTTAAAGTATCACTAAATACATTCATTTATCTGTATTTTGGTCACTCTGAGTCATTAGTTAGCTTCTAATCCCCCCAGCATCATGGAGAAAAATTGATATTATTCCTATGAAAAAATTGTGCAAATGGTCCCTATAGTTTTCCCAAAATTTTAAATTTGTCCCTATTATTCAAAATTAGTCAAGTTTGTCCTTATTGTCTCCTTAGAAATCTTAGTTTAATCCATGTAGTAAAAAACTTTGTCAAATTTTTTTAAAAAAATATTAAACCTTGTTCCTAAATGTGTTGAACCTTGTTTATTCCACAAAATTGTCTACCTAATGCACACACATTTTTCTATAGGTAAACACCCTAAGGATTTTATCACAATACCAAGAAAATAATACTCCCACTTTTGATTATATTAATAGTTGAACTTATAAGTATCACTAAATGCATTCATTTATCATATTTTGGTCACTCTTAGTAATTAGTTAGCTTGTAATAACCTCAACATCATGGAGCAAAATTGATATTATTCCTATGAGAAAATTAAGCAAATGGCCCCTATTATTTTTTTAAAAGTTTAAATTCGTCCTTATTATTCAAAATTAGTCAATTTTGTCCATGTTGTTTTCTAAAAAAATTTAGTTTAGTCCCCGCCGTAAAAAAACTTAGTCAAATCTAAAAAAAATTGGCCATGTGTGGTGCATGTGACGATTTGTTTGGGGGGAAAATTAAAAAAATAATTAAAATGTTCAATTTAGTCCCTATTATTTTAATATAAAATTCAAACTAGTCCTCAATGATTAAAAAAAATTATAATAGTCCCCCCTATTAGTTGCCAACATTTTTTGTTAATTCCATGTTACCAAAACAGTTAAAGGGTCACCTAAATATATATTTGTCAACATTGTTAAAAAATAATTTTTTTTTCTATTCTTAATCCAAAAAGATGCATAACAATAATACAAAAAAAAGTCATCAAAATACAATCATAAGCATATATTGAAGAACAACATCAATGAAGTCGTGCTAGTGCATTATTCCGTGGTAGAGATTGGAACTTTCCATAAATTTTCCACTTGTCTTTTGCTTTTGCTTATGGGTGCACGTATGTGTGTATGTATGTGTGGTTGTGGGGCTGTGTGTGTGTGTGTGTGTGTGTGTTTGTAATATGGATTAATTTCAATATTTTGTGAAATAATAGGGATGGATATGATATATATTCGAAGGATATGTTGATAATTTTATTAATTATGTAAGGGCACTTAGGCATTTCACACATTTATGTTAGAATTAACTTCAATTTTGATGGTAGGGATTAAATTAGATTTGAAAACAATAAGGATTAAATTGTCTAACTTTGAACAATAGGTACAAAATTTAAAATTGAGGAAAACAATAGATACTAATTACATAATTGTCCCTCATTACTATCACTCTATTAATTGTCATTTACTTTTACTCAAGGCTCCCCAAACAATTTAGAATTTTCACTACTTTATTAGATAGAAAAAGCTTATTAAAACCTAGAAGATGAGTCCTTAGATTTTTTTTTTTTAAGTGTAATTGTTCAAAATACGAAAGACATCCTAAAGCCCTACTTTGAACCACTTTAATTGAAAATACAACTTGTTAATTACTTGTAAAACCTTATCCAGTATTTACATGTAATACAAGTCCATGCTTTCAGTAAATGGATCTCCGGTCCCATAAACCAAACTTAAAAATTGAAGAATAATTATGTGTCTTATATATGTATTTTTCTCTAGTTCAATTTATGTAAATTTAGTGAACCCTTTGCATCAAGCATAGAAAAAAAAAATTCATATATTGTAGTCAATTATAAATCAGTTGCTATTTCATCTTTTAGGAAAAGACTAATTTATTAGAAAAATGTAGTTGTATATCTTTTTCATCTCAATTTGTCATGCGTGTGAGTTCATTTGTTAAGTTCTTATTCTCAAATGTTTCCTTAATTTGTCTCTTATCTTCTTCCTTTTTTTTTATTGCTCCTACTTTATGATTTTAACTTGATAGCTGGGAACCAACAAAAAAAAAAAACCAATTATCCTCTTTAGCTTCTAAATTGGCAAAGAGAGGGGCCAATTAGGAGCTTTTTATTTTGGGAGCTTTAAGTATATATCACAAGTTCTTCTTTGAGCCATACGTTTATTTAAGAATCTTGGTGTTCTTTATATATGAGATGATTTTCATTTTCTAAAAGTGGAGGAAGGAAGTGTATAGTGAGAGTTCTAATTAATAGATCAGGGAAATTGAAGAAGAAAAGATAAAGTCTTTTTTCTCCCTAAACTTCAAAATTTTGATAACTTCTCTATGTTCTAAACTCAATAGATACTCTATTTTTTTACTCTAATATATAGAAGAAAAAGTTTCTTAAAAATAGATTTCTAATGTTGAAAGGGATCTTAATAAGTTTTTGAAAAATAGAGTTCTAAAGTTAAAAGGGGTCTTAATTCGTTGCCTTTATCCCAAGGAAATTTGAGATTCAGGAATAGCTAATGGTTGCTACTCCTCATGACAGTTGAGAGACAATGGTTTAAATTTTATGAGGGTGAGGAGTAAAAAAATAAAAATTAAAAAATAATTGAGATCCAAAGGGGACCTCAACTGATATTTCATTATATGTAATTATTTTCTCCTTTGATTTTTTAGGTCCTAAACTATATCTATGGTCTAAATTTTAAAGATTCCATTGATATATTGGGATTTTTCGGATCCTTTCGTAAGGAGTGAATTTTGCAATGAAATTGCGGTATCAAGCTTTTTGCTTTTAATTTGTTCCAATGTTAAAGGCTATATGGCATAGCTTATAATTCGGTCAAAAAACCTATAATCACTACTTATAAACCAAATAATTTGTATGGTAAATGTACTTAAAGCATAGTTTGGAAAGTAGCTTCACCCTAACTACATTTTTCCTTTTTGGGACTTTAGATACTCTAGTCACACGTGAAGCTAGTTTGACAAATGTGTTTGCCCAAGTTCATTTCATTACAATATCTTAGCCCAAAATATGTACCTAGCGTTCATAAAGAATTCTTCACGAGGGATATAGATCTCCTAATAATATAATAACGTTTTCAAAAAGATTAATAGTGATGAGTTAATAATTCAATTATATCATTTTTACATTCGATAATTTGAATTATTTTATCATAACTGTACCATCACGCCAATACCATTCATTTCCGGGTTGGGCAGGCCCCAAGTCTCCAACTTTTTCTATAAAATCTATGAATTATTTCTTCAAAAAAGTTACGGGCCCTCTCTTATTTCGTTTTTTTTTTTCGTGAATGATCCCCTAATTGAATCTTAACCCTTAATATTAAATTTTTAGTTGTGTGCCTGCGAGTAACGATGTTATGTTATTAAGGGATTCAAAACCCTTGATAAGCACCCTCGGAAAAGACATCATTATCCGATTTCGTCGCCTGAGACAAACAAAGGCATGCTTTAAAAAACTGGTACTTAGCATTTATTAATCATATTTTGGTTCTATTTCTTGTCTTCTTCTGATAACACAGTGTCTCTCTGTAATGTTTTTATGGATTTGTGTGAAGGCTTTACTAATTATAAACTAATATTAGCGACTAAGATTCATTGTCAAGTGGTTATATATTTCAGGATTAGAAATCTAACACGATCTTCAATGTAATTAAAAAATAAGAATGTAACTGTCTTCATGTGAAGGCGCATTAATATGAGGAAATTGGTCTTGTAAACTGTCGCACTTTAGCAATAGTAACTTTCGACTGATTACGGATAATGAACCACACAAATGAGCAAAAGAGTTGGATGAAATGATAAAATAGTGACATATATAATTAACGATTTAAATCACGACTTCTATTTCTATTATATTAAATAAACTAAAATAAAAAGCATAAGTAACATGATAGAGATGTGACTATAATACAAGTAATGTTTTATATCACTTGTTACTTTTTACGCTTCATTATATATATATTGAAAGTCAAATCTTTCACATAAATAGAAATAAATAGAGAAAGAAAAAATGATAAAGATGTGATATATAGTAATGATCGTGTAATATTTCGAGTCAAAGAAAAACATTAATGGGCAAAGTTTATTTTTTTTAAATCATGATTACAAAATCTTCCTATTCAATTTTTGAAACTAAACTAAAAATCTAATTGAAAGTCTTTCATGTTATTTTACATTAGTATAATATCTCCAAGAAGTCTCTCTTTGAAATACTTATAAGACCGTATAACGTAACCAACAAGATTCGAAATCGCAATCTCTCACATAATAGTAAGTAATATTACTATCGAACTAAAGCCCTACTAGCCTCTCTAAAATACTTTAGAAGTTTATAGAACTTCAGTAGTAGCAGTAATAAACAAATCAAAAAATATGTCTAAAGATAGAAAAATAAAATGTGGTAAAGGGAATATTAAGATTTGAAATTTATTGATACCCAATTTAATAGTTGAGAAGGGGAAAAAAAAGTCTGTATTAAAATAAGGTAAAAATATAAGAGAAGTTCTTGTAATATATATAGAAACATAATATAATGAGGTGGTCCCTTTAATCAAAGTAAAATAAGGAACTGAGCTTGATTATTCCTATTTTAATATACCCCCATTAAGTTTTCCAACAACTGCATTTTTTGAGCTGCTCGTGTTTTGTCGTAAGATGTGCAATACAGCAAATATTACTGCAGCTTAAATTGGTAAACAAGGGCATTCTTTGACCATACCCACATGCAAACAAGACTGGGATACACTTCCGATGTTTGACGAGTAACACATAATTGACTTATTACGTTTCTGCTGGGTTAACAATAAACGAAATTAATTTAACTTTGGGAGGGTGGTAAAGTGGGTTTCAGCCATGCTTTCGGGCAATCAATTTTTAATAATTGTGGTGAAGATATGGAATTTCGAGCGAAATTGTTGTTGTACGCATAAGAAGTAATTATTTGAATTTCTTTTTTTATTAGTTAAAAATAATTAACTCAAGTTATTATTTATACCGACAACATACATTTTATAAATCATTCAAATACATAATATTTCACCGATGTAGGATATTATAGATTCTGATCTTATTGTGACTCAATCGGCACTCTCCACAGGAGATAGAGGGAAATGATACCTACAAAATATACCATAATGAGTTGGCCAGGTACGTAGATTTTTAAGGAGGCTATTATGATATTTAATTAGTGATCAGTTCGATATTTTCAGAGCCCTAAAATGAGAGTAATAATAGAGAATATATTTGAAAAGGGTTGGATAAAAGATGTTATTACTCTCGATAGAGTAAATTGTTTGCCGTCCTCTTATATTTTGTTCAAAATACTCACTCCTTGTGTTTTTAAAATAGGCTCATTACCTCCCTGTGATTTTCGAAATGTAGCTGACCACCCCCCTCCGTTAAAAAAGCCGTCTAATTTAACAGTAATTACAACACACGCGCTTAAAATGTAATTTTTTTATACTTTTGGTTTAAATAAATTTATTATTGGACAAAATTACTCTTTTAGTAAATTGCTTGTCGCCCCCCTGTGTTTTGCCCGAAATACTCATTTACCCCCTATAATTTTAAAATAGGCTCATTACCCCCCTGTATTTTTTTGATTTTAACTTTATGTAAGAGTATAACGATCAATTAACTAATTTGGTAACGTTTGTTAACGGAATAAGAGATTTTGGATGCGTCAGCTTAATCAAAAAAATACAGGGGGATAATGAGCCTATTTTAAAAACACAAGGAATAAATGAATATTTCGAACAAAATACAAGAGGACGACAAACAATTTACTCCTCTCGATGAGTTGGAGTTTCATTTGTGACGGATGCTAACTAGAACGATTTTGGTTGCTTTAAATGTTTAATTAATTTGTACAAACTTGCTCTCTGTAGTGAAACTGACGCTTTGTCGGCTTCGTTGTTTAGCCTGTTTATTTCTTTGAAATGGTTAAACTAAAATAGGATTTCACTTAAAGAAAGAATTAACTCATAACTCCCCTACTTTTGACATGATCATATATACTTTTCACCATGAGAATTCTCTATATATATTGATGTGTGTGTAACTAATGTATGAGGAGAGCTTATTTATAATAGACAATGATGATCAAGAAAACTAATCCTATAAGGAAAAAAGAAAAGTAATCAATTAGGCAGTATTCTAAGACTAGATTATTGCTTATTACACATCGTAATTACATACATTAACAATCCTCCTCAAACTCAAGTGGGGAGAACCGAGACTAACTTGAGTTTGAAAATTAACTAAATCACGATGATATTGTAGAGGTGAGTTTTGGTGAAGATATCAACAGTTTGGAGAGATTATAAGGGAGTGAAATGAACGTTTTTATTTTGGAATGGCTTAGTATGTATCTGCCAAATTATAATGCTAGTTTCAACAAAAAGATTAATCAAACATAAACCTAATGCTTCTAAGTTTTTGAATCTTTCTCAAAATAGTTCACAATATGCACCCGTCGTACTTACACAAATAAATAATTCATTTTTTTGGGTCACTAGACAAATAAACAATTTCGTAGCTATATAATTGCACATCTGAGGGATAGGTTTATGTACATGAAGGTGTAAGACATTATCACAAGCATCTTTTTCTCCACCCAATGGTTTTACTGTCCTCCGTTCTTTCTATTGAAATAGTTGGGATTTACATGTTTTATCATAGTATATTTGGTTTAAAATTTAAGTGGGTTCCACAAGTCAAAATGAGTGAAATTTGATACATACGCATTCCTCGTTCTAAGGAGATGAATGTGATACATTTATCTATCAAAATTAGAAAAGTGGTGAATGAAAAATTAGTGGTTAAAATGAGTAATGAAGAGCGAAATTAGACAAGATTGAGATAATTTTTTATCCCACATAGAAAGCTTATAACTATTCTAGTCACTTCATATAGACTTGCCTTAAAATTGATGGTAACCATGTCACCAGAGGAGAGTCTCACCAATATGGATTTCATCTAAATCCACCACGCGTGCCTAGGTCGGGACGAGGGCGTGGTGCGGGTGTGGGTGTAGGACGAATTTTGCTGCCTCTTAAGTTATTTTTCTTGATTTAATGCATCAGTAACAGATTCTCACTTTTCATAGTAAAAATGTGACTGAAATGCATTAAACTTTTTAGATTTAATCTTTAATGTTAGAAATTTTTTGAATTATTTCAGATTTAGGTTTTTGCTACTGACTTTTACGATGACATTTATGCTGGTAAGATTTTTCACTCAGTTTTTACCTATAAATAGCAGTTCTTCACGAGGCGTTTGACACACTACGATCAGAGTATTCTTCTTTGCATACTTCCAGAGTTCTTAGCATAGTTGAGAGATTTTAGTCGATGTTCATTTCACAAGCTTTTGTACTGGAGTCATGCCACTGCAGAAGGATTATCCATTGTCTTGGGAGGTTTTTGCGAAACGGAAGGTTCAACACGGTAATCATGCGATAAAAAAGCTTCGGAGTTGCGATATTTGTCTTTTATTTTTTTTAACCCCTCACCCCAACTTACCCCCCACCCCCATGAGATTCAAATTATGGTCTCTTAACTGCCAAGGAAAGTAACTCAGTTACTCCTAAAATTGATTTTTTTTTTTTGTTTGTTTTCCTTTCAGCATACTGTTTATGTAATTTTGTTTCTTGAATTATAGTATGTTTCTCCAATTTATTCTATAATTTGTACATATATTGCCTTTATTTCAATTCAAGTATTTCTTAACTATATTCACCTCGTTGTTTAACTAACAGCTTAAGGTTTTATTTTTTGTTTTAGTTAGTGATTACTAGAATTAAATTTCTGATAGAACTTATTTCTATTAGAATAAATTTCAGTTTATAACGCTTTATATTTTGTTATTTATATTCTTATAATATATTGGAATTTTTTTCTAATAGAACTATTTCTAACATAATTCATTCCAATATAAATCTTAAATTTTATGGTTATTTGTGCTTATTACTGAATTTGCTTTTTGCTAGAAATTTTTACTGTCAGAATATAATTTAGTTCATATTTTATTTTATTTTTTTTTGTTTATATGCTTAACTGAAATTCTAATTCTGCCAAAACTATTTTTGCCAGAATTATTTTAGTTCAAATTATTTGTGTGATTTATCTATTTTCACCTAAATTTTTCTGTCAGAATCGGTTTCTAAGAATTGTTTTCTGTTTCATTCTAGATTTGAGCAATTTAATTCTGTTAAATTAATTTTCAGAATTAGGTTCTTTTTGCTATTGTTTGTAATTTGGAACTGATACTCATATTGTAGTTTTAGAATATAATCTAAAACTAACTTGAACTTTCTGAGTGCAACTACCTATTAAATTCTTGAACTTAATATAAAAAGAATTTACAATAACTACCGACACTGGAAACATGAACATTCTCATGAGTGGACTTGAAACTGGAAATGTACCCCTAATTGGAAGTAGATCTAATGGAAGGTCCCGAAACGAGAATGTTCTTTTGAGTAGGTTGACTGTGACTATTGCAAAAACTACGCATTTTGTTGCTTTAGCTCCTATTGAACATGGCAAGTGGTTTGAAAGTTCAATGGGAAAGACTTTAAAAGGTGCCAACAAAAGATGCTTTTCTACTTAACTACGTTAAGCCTTGCTCGGTATTTGAAAAATAATACACCAGAGTTGAGTGACGATCCTAATGTGCAAACTATAACTGTTATTGATGCTTGACAGCATATAGATTTCCTATGCAAAAACTACATCCTCAATGGGTTGAAAAACTTGTTATACAATGTTTATAGTCCAATTGCAATATCGAAGGTGCTGTGCGGATACTTAGATAAGAAGTACAAGACTAAATATGCGAGCACGAAGAAATTCATTACGGCCAAATTCTTTGACTTCAAGATAGTAGGTCCTAAAACCTTGATGAGTCAAGTTCAAGAGTATCAGTCATTCTTCATAAGATGATAGAGAAACTACCACCTAGCTAGAAGGACTTCAAGAACTACTTGGAGCACAAGAAAAAGGATATGACTCTTGAAGACTTGATCATAAGATTGAGGATAGAGCAAGACAACTACTATTCTAAGAATATGGTTGGACTTCCGTCTTTGGAGTCAAATGCAAATGTGATTGAGCATGGTCCATGCAATAAGAAGAGGAAGTTCACTAGCCAAGAGCAAATGAGAATTGAAAAGAACAAGAAGTTTGGAGGGTTTACTGGAACTACTATATTTGTGATAAGCCAGGGCACAAGGCTAAGGATTGCAAGCTCCGCAAGAACCAGGGCAATCAGAACAAGAAGAAAGCTCAGGCGAATACTGTGGACGACCTAAGAGATTATACATCTTATATGAACTTATCAGTTGTTGTGTCAGAAGTGAATCTTGTCGGGAATCCAAAGTAGTGGTGGATGGATACTGGGGCCACTCGGTATGTTTGCTTTAATAGGAGAATGTTCACCACCTATCAGAATGTTAATGAAACCTTCTATATGGGGAACTCCTCCACATCAAAGGTAGAAGGGACTAGAAAGGTAATCCTGAAGATGACTTTAAGGAAGAAGTTGACCCTCAATAACGTGTTGCATGTTCCAAACATCTGGAAGAATTTGGTTTTTGGATCCTTGTTGAGTAAGAACGAATTCAAGATGGTGTTTGAATCTGATAGATTTGTTTTGTCTAAGAGTAGCATGTTTGTAGGCAAGGGTTATCTAATTTATTTAAACTCAATGTAATGACTATTGCCTTGCTAATGTATCAACTAGCAAACTAGTGAAAATTACTATCAATAAAAATAAGTTTGTTGCTTATTTCTTAGAGTCTCCTAATTTATGGCATGATAGATTAGAACATGAAAATTTTGATTCTTTGTATAAACTTATGAATTTAGTCTAATGCCTAAAGTTGACTTTAATATAAATGAGAAATGTGAAGTATGTGTAGACTCAAAATTTATGAGAACTTCTTTTAAGTAGGTAGAAAGAAGTTCAAAACCACAAGAATTAATTCAAATGATGTTTGTGACTTAAAATTAGTGCAAACTAAGAGATGAGAAAAAGTATTTGATTACTTTTATAGATGATTGTACGAGATATTGTTACGTTTATTTACTTTGAAGTAAAGATGAGGCTATAGAAGTGTTTAAACTATACAAAAATGAGGTAAAAAACCAACTTGACAAAAAGATTAAAATGTTGAAAAGTGATAAAGGATAAGAATATGGGTATTATTTGAGGGATATTGTGTTGAACATGATATTGTTCATCAAACGACAACTCCTTACTCTTCTCAACAGAATGACATTGCAAAATGTAAGAACCGAACTCTAAAAGAGATGATGAATGTCTTGTTGATTAACTCGAGTCTAACTCAGAACTTATGGGGAGAGGCAATCTTAACTATGAACCATATTCAAAATAAAGTACCCTACAAGAAATCAAGCAAAACACCTTATAAGTTGTGGAAGGGTCGAACACCTTCTTACAAATACTTAAGAGAATGGGGTGTTTAGCTAAAGTAGGAATTTCAGCTCCTAAAATGGGCAAGATAGGTCCAAAGACAGAGGATTATATTTTCATTGGATACGCACACAATAGTGCTACATATAGGTTTATTGTGTATAAGTAAAAAATAATTGATATACATGTGAATACAGTTATTGAATCAAGGAATTTAAAATTTTTGAAGAAAGACTTCCTTATAAAACCACACAAAAATAAATTTCTTCTAAAAGAACATATGATGAGAGTCAAGATTCAGATATAGAGAAAGAGCTCATATCTAAAGTAATTGAAGATTAACTAAGACGTAGCAAGAGAGTTAGAATGTCTAAGTCTTTTGACCCTGATTTTTTAACATATTTGTTAGAAAATGAGCCTCGAACTTTTAAGGAGGCTATAACAACTTCTGAAGCTCCTTTATGGAAAAAGGCAGTTAATAGTGAGATTGTGTCCATCATGCAAAATCATACTTGGGAAATTGGTAGATCTTCATCCTGGAAATAAATTCCTAGAGTGTGAATGGGTCTTTAAGAGGAAGATGAAAGTTGATGGATCAATTAATAAATACAAGGCCAGACATGTAATTAAAGGTTATAAGCAAAAACGAAGGCCTTGATTATTTTGATGTGTATTCACTAGTTACGAGAATTACTGCCCTTCGGATGTTGATAGTTATAACACCCATTAGTAATTTAGAGATACACTAAATGGATGAAAAGGCAGCGTTCTTAAACGAAGATTTAGATGACAAATCTATATGGAACATCGGGGTTTGTTGTTTCAAATAAAGAGACGAAGGTCTGTGAGCTTGTAAAATCCCTTTATGGATTAAAACAAGCACCTAAACAATGGCATGAGAAGTTTGATAAAGTCATGATGACAAATGGCTTTAAGATCAATGAATGCGACAAATGCGTCTATGTGAAAGGCAAAAGTCAAGAATGTCTTTCTTTGTCTCTATGTAAATGACATGCTGATTATCGGGAGCAATAGTAATGTCATAAACGCTACCAAAAGAATTTGAACCAGTAACTTAGATATGAAGGATATGGGTATGACAAGTGTGATTTTGCGTGTTAAGATCACCAGAACATATGATGGACTAGTCTTATCCCAGTCTCATTATATAAAGAAGATACTTGACAAGTTTAATAAAAATGATGATAATCTAGCGAGGACACTTATAAATGTAAACGTACATCTTGCTAAAATTATTGGTGAAGGGATACCTCAATTGGAGTATTCGGATAATTGGTAGTCTAATGTACATTATGAATTGCATGAGGCATGCTATAACATTTGTTGTGAGCAAACTAAGCAGATACACCAACAACCCAGGCCAAGACCACCGAATAGTACAAGTTCTAAGATATTTTAGATACACTTTGAACTATGAGTTGCACTTACGAGATATCTAGTTATATTAGAAGGGTACAGTGATGCTAACTAGATATTGGATAGTAAAGACTCAAAATCCACTAGTGGATATGTTTTTACCTTGGGAGGTACACCTGTCTCTTGGAAATCCACTAAGTAAGTATGTATAGCCAGATCCACGATGAAATATGAGTTTATAGCTTTGGATAAAGCAGTAGAGCAAGCAGAATGACTTCGACATTTTTAGAGGATATTTCAAATTGGCCAAAACCTATGCCAAGTATCTGCATATATTGTGCTAGTTTAATCAACGACTGGAATAGCACAGAGTAGTATGTATAACGGTAAGTATAGATATACACGTCGTAGACATAACATCGTTAAATAATTGCTCTCTAATGAGGTTATCTCAATTGACTATACAAAGTCAGAGGATAATATAGCGGATCCACTTAACACTTGAATAGAAAGCTAGTACATATGTCGTCGAGGGAATGTGTCTTAAACCTATTTCTGAAGAGTGGACATAATGGAAAAACCTACCTTGTTGACAGGAGATCCCTAGACTAGGTTCAAAGGAAAAACTGAATTATGTATAACTTAGTCGGAGTATTGCCAGGGTATTACTCCTACTGATTCCTATAACGAGCAGACAATGCTGCTTATACATAGTATAGATTAAACTATATATGCTTTAATGATTCTTATATCTTGAAAAACCAAGTGAGGTATTACATGGATACTCTTAATAAGTGATCACTTATGTGAGTAGAAAAGGGGGTCGCTCCTATGAGAATTAAAGGTTGGATTCTCTTAAAGTACACATAAATATCGGAAAATGTTCAGGGCCAAAATGAACACAATCGTGAGAATTGAATAATTTCCAGAGGAATATTGTGTGAGCTCTATTGTCTTAGTTTACATCAAAGCTGAACAATTCAAGACACTGCATTCACTGATCAACGAGTAAATCCGATAGTTCTTACTAAGGAAGGTTCAAAGCCAAAAACTACCTTTCTTGATATGGTATCTTTCTATTAAACTCTCTCTCGAGTCTACATCCTGTTGCATTCTGGCCAACCAATTTCCATTCATATGGGGGAATATTGAAATAGTTGTGGTTAACATGTTTTATCATAGCACTTTCGGCTTAAAATTTAAGTGGATCCCACGAGTTAAAACGAGTGAAACTTGATACGTGCGTGTTCCTCGTTCTAAGTAGATAAACATGGTATATTTACATATCAAAATCAGGCAAGTGGTGAATGAAAAATTAGTAGTCAAAGATACATCTTTAACATGAGTAATAAAAAGCAAAGTTGAGCAAGGTTGAGATAACTTTCTATCCCACAGAGAAAGTTTATAACTATTCTAGTTACTTTATATAGAGTTGCCCAAAAATTGGTGACAACCATGTGGCTAGAAGAGAGAGTCACCAATGTAGATTGGGTCTATATCCACCACACACGCAACAAGCTCGGACGTGGCTTATCGAATTTTGCTAGCTCTACTTTATTTTTCATGATTTAATGCTAAAATAAATAACATATTCTCATTTATCATAGCAAAAAACGTGGTTAAAATGCATTAAACGTCATATTTAATCTTTAACGTTTGAAAATTTCAGAATTATTTCAATTTATGTTTTTGTTACTGCCTTTTTTTATGGCATTTATGCTGGTCAGATTTTCCACTCAATTGTCACCTATAACTAGCAGCTCTTCCTGAGACATTTGTTGGGGTTTTAGATCCTTGGGAAATTCCTTTTCTTAATACCCTTATTCTCCTTTCATCCGGAGCTGCCGCAACTTGGGCTCATCATGCTATATTCGCGGGAAAGGAAAAATGACACAATATGATCAAAGCATTCTTCTTTGCATACTTCCAGAGTTATTAGCATAGTTGAGAAAGTTTATAATTGATGTTCATTTCACAAGCTTTTGTACTAGAGTGATGTTACTACAGAAGGATTATTTTTTATATCCTAAGAGGTTTTTGCGAAACGGAAAGTTCGGCATAGTAACTACGCGATAAAAATTTAAAGATATCATGCTTAACACGAGCCTCAAGTTTGCATTAATTGTATTTCATTTTCCAGAATACTGTATGTAATTTTGTTTCTTTTCTGAATTATAGTTTTTTTCTTCAGTTTATTCTATAATCTATCTCAAGTATTGCTTAACTACATTCACATCGTTATATAACTAACTCTTTCTCTTACATCGCAACTCTCAAAACGAAAATTAGCAAGTAACACTAGTATCGTAAACTTAAAAAATAACTATTTGTGTCTTATATCCAAGTAGCGGCCGGAAGAGAAGAAGAAAAACGCTTCTATCTCAAATTTACTCAAAATCTACGAGCGACATAGGAAAGACGAATGAAGCTGCTCGATCTGCCCACCTAGTGTGAAAGATTAAGATAAGACTTAACAAAAATAAAAAAACAAGAAGATAGAAAAGGCATAGGAAAGAAATGAAGAAAAAGAACAGCATTTGACAACATTGCTTTGAAAAGGGTTAATGTTACCACTGGTCCCTTATCTTTGTAGGTTGTGACACTTTAGTCTTATATCTTTCAGAATGAACCTTTTAATCTTAAATGTTTTGCAAATTTGATATTGTTGACCCAACTTGCTTATTCCGTTAGTTTATTAACGTTTTTGCACATGATTGACACGTGTTTTTTATGGCACTTATTTTTTACGGTCAAATTGGACAATTCTTATATACACATGTGGTGGGTTAAGTTTTAAAAAAAAAAAAAAAAAACACAATCAAATTTTGTGTTAATCACGTGCAAAAAACGTTAACAAACTAACAGAATAAACAAGTTAGGTCAACAGTGTCAAATTTGCAATACATTTAGTTTCAAAATATTCATTTTGAAAGATATAAGACCAAAGTGAGACAAGGGACCACTAGTGGCATTTATCCCTTTGAAAAACTATTGAAGCTCTAAGGCATGAAAGAGGTTGTCCTGTATTTTCTAGGAAAATAATGCAACAAACAAGAATAGAGTTTCCACTTACAAAGAATTTTGCAGAGCTCATAATGAGAAAGAAAAACAATAATACACCCTTAGTTCTGAATGTCTTTTATTGCCCTCGAAGATTGCATCGATAAATACTAAGCAATCAAATAGCTAGCTCCTCTAGATTCCAGACCAATAATCCTAAACAATTGCAGCAACCTGCGGCTTATGTAAATCAGCAAGGACAAAGGCATAGCTGAGAATTCCGGAGTGCAGCACCACAAGAACCAATCTGTTGATACAGCATGAAAAGACTTGAGAGAAAATTGACATCTAACACTGACAGATTTCTGTATTTGCCTGATACGTTGTTCTCTCTCTCTCTCTCTCTTTAACCTACAGCTTTCTTTTCTTTTTTGCACATAGGATTTCATGCCAGAAGAGATGATACATACAAGTGAGAAATCAACACTATAGGAGAAATGTGTAGTGAACATGATTTTGAGACTGCTTCTTTATTTACCAAGGGATTGAGAGCGACCTCATCAGATAAACTTCATCCATAGTTGAGAAGGGAAAAAGGAAAAAGCTTCTTACCAACAGTATTCAGCCTCCAGCACCAAAAGTTTGTACTCTTAAATTAGCCGGAATTTCAGATGCCTTTCCATCATCAACAATACAACTCACTGCAAAATAAAAACGATTAACAATCTTAACACCGATTGAGAAAATTTTATAGTGGTCATTATTGTTGTTTCTGCAGGAAGAAAATGACTTAAGTACATTTAAAGTTACCAAATAGATATGGAGTTTAGAACATATTGATTCAGGAAAAGAGAGAATGGATTTGCTATAGGATCTAGCTCTTTCTTTTCTGATGAAACACCAGGCAGAAAAATTTAACTAATTAGTCTTCCAAGGACATTTAGTTACTGTCAGTTGCCCACTGGTAATCACTGGATAACAGATTTGGCAGCTAGACTCAGACTATCAGCTTGTTTCTGTTGTCCTTTTCATCTTCCTGCGCTCTAGGTTTCATTAAAACATTCTCAATTAAAGATGCACCTCTTTCAGGGTAGTTATACTTTAATTTTGAATTTCTACTTTCTTGTAGGGTTTTGAAAAGATTGATCAAAAAAGTGACCTGGGAGAAATACAATATTGGTATTGCAGGTTCAGTAAAGACTCCTTCCTTCTCCTGACACCATGAATAAAGGATCAAACTGTAACCAGGGTCAAAGATCCCCGAAGATTAACTAAGAGACATAGAGAAGCATAGTCCATAACAGTGACCTTATAACGGAGGAATGAAGCAAAGGAGAAGTCATCAAGATATGTGTACATATTGCAGCTAAGTACAGTGTATATCTTCAATGCTTGTATAAACTGGTGATGATTGTCTTCTACTAAACTATGTCACAAAAATTACAATTAGTATTTATAAAGCAGGACAGATAAAGGAGAGACAGAAGCTTAAAATTGGCAAAAATTTCAATCCCCATTTAACATTTTCTTTTCTCCCATGCCTGAACTTAACAGGTGTCGCACACACGGTGATAATTTGACAATGATACATCTCTGCGGTATAATTTGACCATTTTTTTAAATGATGTGGATAACAATTAAAGACCTTTAGTTTGCAGTTCATAAATATATACTTTCATGTTACGTGACCAGGAAAATATAAGTGGATTACATTGTTGACTTTGAGCAAAGACCCTTGCACAACAACACATAATAAAAATTGACATTTGCGCTTAAAAGCTTTTGAACTCAATTTTAAGTGCACTGCACAAAAAGAACTTAGATATTATGATTTAAATCAAGATACACGTGTGACATGATGCTCAAGCAAATAAAACCATTATGATATTCATAATTTCAGTGAGTCCCCAACCAAAACTTAGGAAGAGACTATATCACAATAGTAATAGGATTATGTCCAACAAAGATAACTGATTGGAAACTAGTTCCCTTCCTTTCTTTCCACCTTGCTGGGACCATTTAATGATTGAATGCTCATCAATAACAAACAAAGAAATATCTTCAAAACCATCTTCTAGAACAACTCTATTTAGAATAGGCCTTCAGAAAAGTACATAAAATAATTCATTGAAGCAAAAAGAGTTCCCATTTTGGTTCTATTGTTTTTTGTCTAATAAAGTTCTCCAAATTAACTTGTCTACCTTCTAAGGTAAAATTTAGAGAACTCTCAGCCATTGGCAATCAAATGAAGCTCAATTTGAGGGAGGTTAATTAATGATCTGTAGGCCACGACATGCAACAGCTAAAGCAGCTTAATCAATCAAAGGATCCCAACTATTTTCTTTGAAATTTCTTCGATGTCAGATAAGCAAAGAACACACAATATGCAGAAGCTAAATTCCCAACATTCATAGTTCATCATCACCTTGGCATAGGTCCAACCTAATGAAATTAAAACTAGAGGACAAAGGAAAAGTGCTACAGTGATGCTCACTTTTTCCGTTACAAAGACAAAGAAGAAAAGAAAAGAAAAGGAAAGGTTTGATTTAGAGCAGCCTTCAGTTAGAAACTCTTGCAACGCACAAAAGAGAATCCTATTAAATAGAACCCACTAGGAATGATCTTTTAGGAGGTAGAAGACATATTTATGTGAAGCTAAACACATTTCAAAAACACCCAAGTCTTCAGGTATCTCATAAATGTCCCAAGTTGGTTCTTAATTGCATGAGCTAAGGATTCAGCAAATGTGTACAAACCTTTGAGACTAACCGCTTGGACCTTCTACGAAGAACTTGTCCATGAGTACGCTTTCCGCTTCTCAAAATTCTACCATCAGGACTACCATGATCCTTCTCCGACTCGATATCCTGTCTCTTTCTCTTACGCCCTTGATCAGATACAAAGACCTCTGACTTTCCTCCTGGTTTACTGCCAAAATGAGGAAATCAAAAAGCAAGCTTCATCACACTTTGATCACATTTGAACAATCTTTTAAATTACCACAACAAAGTCTTAACTAAGAAAGAGAAATTACTCTTGATCTTCCTTTTGATTTACAGAGCCAATTCTTTCCTGCAAACAGACAGACATCAAGATTGTTTAAAAGCAAGAAATGGAAGAACCAAGATACTAACTTCAAACAGAATGACTCCAGAAGAAACAACTGATTCAGCACATGGACAATTGTATTAAGACACAATCAACATGAAACTTTGATTAAACGAAATGAACTCTAATTTAATTAGTCTAAGAACCCACCCACAAAAAAAAATGAAAAAGAAAGAAAAATTAAACAAAATAGTACTATAGGAAAAAATTTTAACAGAAATCCAAGAGAAATAAAATCCACATACATAAATGGAAAAGAAATATATTATTCTAGTCTTCCTTAACTCTTTCAAATTGCTGTAATTTTCCAAGCCATATATTTTTCTCATGTCTACTTTCTGAAATCAAATAAATCAACAGGAAATACAACATTGGAATAATACAAAAGTGTTATTTGACTTCAGCAAGTAAACAGGAGCATCTGTTATGGAACTGAGAGCTCAATATATTCATGATGTAGACAAGAAAAAAAAGAAAGAAGAATTATGCCCAAATTAGGGGGAAAAGCCATTTCAGTCCCTGAGGTTTGGGTAAATCCCGAAATCAGTCCCTCCATCTAACTTTTGTTTGCCTCCGTTTAACGGACAACGTTTTTAGCAAGCAAAAAGACCATAACACCCTTTTAGCTTCAAAAATATAATGAAATATAAAAGTATATATATTATTAATAAAACCTAATAATCATATTCCAAATATAGAATTTCTCAAAAAATGAATGATTATTAATATTTCAATATTTAACTAAAAATTAAAAATGATGCAATTGGTAAAAATTGCATTATCTTAACAAAATTGGGGCTAGAAAAATATTGAAGAAAAAAAATGAAAAATTGCTAAACGACTGGCAGCGCATGAATTAATGACAATAACCTCTACAAAAATTTCAGAAAAAAAGATTAAAAATATATTTATAAAACTAAAATATTTGCTTAAAGATCGATTAATTATATAGAATTTAACATTAGTCATACAAAAAATTTTAATTAAAAATCACAAATTCCTCATAATAAATGCATTTCCATAGATTTCTTTTTTTCCGAAATGTATAAACAAATTCAGTTTTGAAGCAACTCGTAGATTATATTTTTGAAAAATAAATAAACATTAGGAATCAAAATATCTAATAAGTTATTTCAAAAATAAAGGAAAAATAACGAAAAACATTCCTCAAACTGTACATTATTTTCTCGACGCTAGTATCTAAATGATATGTCAAAATAAAATGAAACTCTAAGAAATCTAAAAAATAATTTTAAAAATAACGAAAATGTTGCACAAATATTCATATTATCTCTCAAGTGTAAGTAATTAACGTGTGTGTGTGTGTTTTTGTGAAGAAGAAGGTGGCTCTTCAAGCTTCTACTCGAAGACTTTCGCTTGGCTGCACATTGCAAAATTATTAGGTAAGTAAGTATGATTCTAATGGTGGGTGGTGGGTGGGTGGGGGTGTGTGTGTGTGTGTGTTGGGGGGGGGTGCGCGTGGTGGGGAAGGGAGGTTCGTTGTGGTGTGTGTTAGGTAGGGGAAGGGACGAGAGAGAGACCTGTGACTGCAATGACAATTTTGCCCTTCCAGACGTTAATTTTGGCTAACGGAGGTTAGATGGAGGGACTTGTTTGGGTAATTCCCAAACCTCAAAGACTGATTTGGGACTTTACCCAAACTTCAGGGGCCAAAATGGCTTTTCCCCCTGAAATTATTTGAAGACGCATTGTACTATCAAAAGCAAATATTACCCATTCTTCTCCAGATGCTGGCTTGTGACTTACATGATTGACCTCACTAAAATCGGCTGGTCCATCACCTCTTGATTTGACCGTAGGTACTGCATCAACAACATTCTTGTCATGATTACTTGAGGAAGGAGAGACTAATGCAACCTGCTCCTGACATGTCATTTCAGATGACTGAATCTCCATAGGACCAATTATCGGAGAAACAGGAGACACAAGACTGGGATTCCCTATACTGCAGGCATTCCCGGTGTTTATACTCGCACAATTTTCAGATAGCTGCATATTTTGGTCTTTCGATGCATTTGTCAGAACGTCTACCAACATATTTGATTTGGAACAGAGGTCTTTTTTCACCTTACGGGCATGCAGATCATTTAAATCTGTTCTCTCTGCTTCCCCATCCATTAGACTACTAGCTTTCGGATCCGAAACAATTTGGTTGTCTGCATCTGAATTGAGTCCACATAAAAGTGGGAATTCTTTATTTTCTTTTGTAGGCATATCCATTGCAAGAGTGCATGGTTTTGTATTAGAGAATCCCATAGATCCATTATCTGCAGCAGGAAGAAGAAATACAGCATCACCATTTTGTCTGTCAAGTGCACTAGTCTTTGAGTCTCCCACCAACCTATTATCTTCAGCTGGATGAAGAAACACAGAATCACAATTTTTCCCGTCAAGTGTATTTGGCGAAGAGCCAGTACACCCATAGT
The DNA here is from genome assembly GCA_037974665.1 of Ehretia macrophylla. NCBI lineage: Eukaryota > Viridiplantae > Streptophyta > Magnoliopsida > Boraginales > Ehretiaceae > Ehretia > Ehretia macrophylla. The sequence goes on from CM075764.1 coordinate 85,338,624, forward strand.
CGCTTTTCATTTTGCCATCCAAATCTCCACTTACAGTAAATGAAGAGTTATTTTGTTTATCACCATTTTCTAGGTACCGATGCTCCTCACAGAAGCTTTGAAGTTTGCCCTTACAAAAGCTATGACATAGACAGATCCCATTTTGCAATCTATTTGGCCAATCTGATGGGCTTGAATTCAAATCGACAACAAGATTAACTCCTTCATCAGATCTGACTGAAAACTCAAAAGATGGAACAGGTGTAGACTTGACAGCAGAAGCAACGACATTCTTAGTTAAAGAATCACTACCCCTGGGCTGACTTTGAGACATGTCACTAAGCTCAATCTCTCTTACAAAAGGAAGGCTGCTTTTCTCAAAAGAGATTATATGTGGTAAATCAGCTTTATGTTTGAAATCATTTTTACCACGTTTACACACATATCCAGGACCAGCTGTACCCCTTTTCTTGCTGCTTATGTGAGCGGAGTTTCTGATGCTGTACCCTTGCAATAAATTAGTGTTTATTACCTGCATTAAATCAAATCTAAAATTGAATGAGAAATCAAATTGTTCCAGTGGAATATCCTAAGACGAATTGAAAAAGTGATTATCAATTTATGGTTAACCAGACAGCAGATTGTAGCTTCTCCCCCTTACCTCTGAAGGTATATCATTTAATAGGTTATGGGCATGAGCATTTATATATTGGTATGAGATTTACTTGTTTTAGATCGGGCAAGAATGACAGCTATTGCAGACTTGTTGAGACAAAACCTCCAGTCTTCTGGCAGCTTTCACAATACATATAATCCAGACTCGAAGTAAAAGTAATGTGAATTGACATTTCTAAAAAGGAAGCACAATACTCTAAGGTAAAGATTTTGTTGTAGTAATTTACACGAGTAAGTTGCAACATGAAATTGTGGCAACTAATACTATATTTACCATATCCATAGAAGGAAAAATTTATAACACTCCTGCATATCAAGAATACTTTACAGCTAAGCACCAACATTCTGGTTGAGTCGTTTAGCCCAACTGTTTAATATAATGATTTCTCGGAGGATAAAATAAAATGAGCTGTTCTGCAGTTCAAAGTACAATATTCAGCGGCCAGTATCTTTTTGCTCCCAATTAGCCTCAACTAGGTGGCTTGAAAGGGTACGCATTTGTCTAGTTAACCTATTTGCCTTGTAGATTGGATGTTGGGTAAAAAGAAGACATAGCAGACCTTTTGCCATTCTGAGGGATGGCATAAGCCAGAAGAAATTAAATTACAATAATTCGTTTGAAAAATTAATCTAAACATAACCTTCAGCCTGTTGGAACCAAGAAAACAATGCAAAATAAATTTATTTTCATGGATCTTCCTCTAGATCTTACATATGAAAGAAAAGAAAGTGAAGCAGATAGTTACCCTTTCAATGGAGGTAACTATAGAAGAAGCTTCAAAAACCAAAGGATCTTTTCTCCAAAAATCCCCTTGGTAGATTAGGGGGATGCAACTCCTAGTTCCCTCTCTTCCTCCCCCTTGACCTTTGAGAGCAAAAGAATAAGAAGAGGAGGTTGTCAAACTTACATGCCTCAGATGCTTGATTTCCACAAATGATATGCCTCACAAGCTCGCTTCCCCTAAAGGGATATATATAGGTCTTCAAGAGGGATGGTTAAGTACCCCTAAAACCTAGCTCTAGTGGGCTTTAAGATTTTCATAACGCCTTGCACCAGCCCATTAAACCTCATAAAATTGTAAATGCAATTCACGATTTAGAAAAATATCAGAATGAAGCTGTAAGACTCGAACCATGTTTTTTGGCCTATTAATCATATGCATATATGCCACTCCACCTAGAAATCCATAAACATAGCGAGGAAAAATACTGGTAACCTACACTTTTATATCTTGTGAACCTTAAGTTCCTGATTTATACCATTATTACCATTGAGGTAATAGAGAACACTATACTAAACAGAATTAGTATATTTAGTTTCATTTAATAAGTTCCTTATGCTCCCATAACAAGTGAGTGTGGATGCCATATCAAAAAGAAGTGTTCCCAAGCTAAAGACAATAATTTCCCATTAGTCGAAGAAAGAAAAAACATCAAAAGCCTTTTTGACCACCATAAAAGACGTAATAACAGTTGTCATTGTAATATCTAGTGCATTTGACGAGCCAAATATGGAACTTCAAAGCCTTCAATTTAAAGCCATTGAGAATGAACATCCTAGCTATACTCGTCTCCAAGCAAGTAGCTACACTTCCTTCCAGAGTACAAATAATCCTCTTTTGCACACTACTAAACTTCCAGATAAGGAATGAAATAAGAACTACATTTGCAATATCACTTCACTGTGCTTCAAATTGCAATGCTGTTGCACATATGAAAGTTAAACTATTAACCTTTTCTAATCTCCATAAAGCATTTGCATTCCTCTTCTGCATGACTGTCAAATCATAATCAAACGGCATGACATGACAAAAATGAAAGGCACTAAAGGTCCAAATTTGCTAACAGTCCATTGTACCTGTCCTCACTATACCGCTGTTTTTATGTGGAGCTAATGCAGAGTATAGATAAAAAAGAAGGGAATGTGAAAAAAACTTGAGTCACCCAGTCTTTATCATTGGTTGAAGGATGATCCTTATGGTTTTCTTCGGAACCAATCAGGTAAGAAAAAGCAACTACGCGAGTAGAAGCTTAAGCTACTGAGAAGAAATCTTGAACACCTAGAGGCAGAAGTACCTATAGCGTACGCAAAACACTAATGTTGAACTTTAATATAATAATTTAGTTGCATATAGTATTGAAACAAGAATACTTTGGCACCAAATGTAGTGCATAAAAATTTTAGATACAACTGTTTAGGCTGCTGCATATACTTGGAGTAGTAGTCAAGACTTTCATATGAAACTGTATTTTAGCTAAATATTGAACACCAGGACAAATCCTTATGTCCTATCTGTGCATGGGAAGAAGAGCAGTCAAGGAGGCACTAAAAAAGATGAAAAGTGGAATGGTTGTTGGACCAAATGGTCTCCCAATTGAGTTATGGAGGTGCATAGGTGAAAAGGGTATAACTTGGTTGGCAAGACTCTTTAATGTAATTTTGAGGAGTAAGAAGATGCCTGATGCGTGGAGAAAGAGTATCTCATACCCATACATATAAGTAAAGGGGGTAGTCAAAACTGTGCCAATTACCGAGGGATCAAGTTAATGGGTCATATTATGATAGAAGAATAATGGAATTAATGAGAAAGGATGATCTAAAGAAGAATAAGAAGCAATATAAATGTGTCAAAGAATCAATTTGGTTTCATGCCTGGAAGATCAATAATGGAAGCTATCTTTTTAATAAGGAGACCAATGGAGCAGTATAAAGAAAACTAGCAAGACCTATACATGGTATATTTTAACTTAGAAAAGGATAGACTGAGTCCCTTGGGAGCTTCTATGAAGAGTGTTGGAGAATAGTGGTATATGTGTAGCCTATATTGAAGCAATAAGAGACATGCATGACAGAGACTAGTGTTTTTCCAACCGTAGTCAGTCTACATCAAGGATCTGCCTTGAACCCATATCTTTTCGTGCTGATTATGGACGAAAACTCACTAGTCTCATTCAAAATGAAGTGTCGTGGTGCATGCTATTTGCGGATGATAGTCTTGGTGGATGAGACTAGAGAATAAGTGAATGCAAAATTAGAATAATAAAGGGAGACTTTGGAAGCAAAGAGCTTTAGGCTAAGTAGATCAAAGACGGAGTATATAGAATGTAAGTTCAACACGAGTAGGTGAAGAAGTGAGTTAAAAGTACAAATGGCATCGCAAAGAATTTTCATTGAAAAGAATACATGAAAAGGAAAACTTTAGACACCTTGGTTCTATGGTCCAACAAGATGGAAAGATTAATATGGATGTTGATCACAGAATAAGGCGGGATGGGCAAAGTAGATAAGCACATCTGGTATCTCGTGTGATTGAAAAATTCTACTTAAATTAAGGGAAGTATTATAAGATTGCGACTTGACAGCTCTATTGTATTGTTCAAAGTGTTGGATAGTAAAGTACCATCATATTCATAAGATGTCACTTGTGGAGATGAAAATGTTGAGTTGAATGTGTGGCAAATACAGAATGGACAAGGCTACAAACGAGGTGACACGAAGAAAAGTTGAAATGGCCCAACTGAGATAAGATAAGGGGGAATAGTCTGGGGATAGTATGGACATGTTAGGAGACAACCCGCGGGGGCACATGTTAGAAGGCGCAAAGGTATAGGGATAGTATCTCGTAAGAAGAGTACAGAAAGATTTAAGACGAGTTAAATAGAAATACTTAGGCAAGACTCCGCTTGTATGGAGCTAACAAATGAGAGAGATTTCGACAAGAATGAGTGGCGTTGTCAAATCCATATGGCCAACCCCACTTAGAGGGAAAGGCTTGGTTTGGTTTATTGACACCAGGACAAATTAGGCCCACAAAAAGCCACTACATTTCTATACTTTAAATCTTTGAAAAGTAAATATGCAGATTCCTCTAGCTCTTTAAGCCTTTTCCTCGCAAACTACTGTAGAAGGTATTTAGCCAAAAAGAAAAGATGGATAAAACAACTAATGTTGGAATATAGGAGCAAATACGATAAGAAGTACACTAATAAATGCTTTAACTATGAACGTCTTTGCTAGGAGTTGGCTCCCTAAGAGGTTTTAAATGAGCTAGAAACCAAAACAATGCCAAACATGGGCAAGTCCAATAACTTATTGAAACTATGATGCCTAACATCCAAGAAAGACATTTTTTATCTACATATTAAATATTTATCTCATAATCCCCAATCTTACACTAAATAAGATTGGACAATCATGTTCAATAAAATGGTATATTTCAAGTAATTTCTTTTACGCCCTTTATCCAATTTGAGCATCTACATTCCCAAGATAAAACTTAGCATCTTTAAACAATAAGCTACCTAAAATATCATATGTTGTGCCTTTTATCCACTACCAATTGTTTCAAATTCAAAAAATGAAAAGAGAAAAGAAAATGTGACCGCTTTTCAAACACTACTTTCTTAAAGTAATATGTATGTTCAACTCTTGCATGATATAGCCAGTCAAGTTAAAGCTGGACATTTAATTTGGAAAGGAAGGAGTAATAGAAAAGCAAATATAAAGAAAAATCTACTAAGTACCAAATGAATGCAGAATAACATGTATAGATAGATGTGAATCATAATGGCCAATAGGGAACCCATGGCAAAATGAGGCAAGAATATCTAATCCCATCTTAAAAGCAAATCTCAACATTTAATCAATAGATTCTTAACATGTACCTTGAAATAGGAAATCAACGAATTCACCAAATTGGGTTTTGTCTTATAAGGAGACAAATTATATGTCCGACACAAATCTTGAAGCTCTTTCTTTGAAAGTTCATAAATGTTGGGACGAAAATCCCTAGCTTCCCTACCTTTCATCTCTGTCAACCAAAGTATAAGTTGTCTTAAGCAACAGTATAACAAAACTCAAACTCAATTACAAGTTACAGCAAGCTATACACAGATGACCAAACTTCATGTGAAAGAACATTCATTTTAATTCACCTAAAGACTAAATATGTAGGGCTAGGTGGTGCTCATGGATAACGAACTCTGTTCCATATTACACCTCCTGTTTCCTTATGGCTCTTCGTGCAGACTTTGCCCTCCTCTATCTTGTTGGTTTTGATGAATGAAGTCATGCAAGTCTTAACCATTAAACTGGTTTATGAACAGGAGCAAAAGACCTCAATATACAAGCACCAGTGAGCAGTGTCATATGGTGCTCGCAAATTCATTAGGTAAGATCAATTTTCCAACAGATTCTTCATGTATTCACACAAAAGTGCATCCATAACCTAAATCTCCTCTCTGTTTTTCATCACTTCTATAAGGTGAACTAAACTTGCCATTGATTCTTATGTATCGAAACAAAAAATTGCCACAAGATTTACATTAAGGCTCATTTATTTCATGGGTAACGAGGAGAAAAGGCAAAAATTGAGAGAATTTCTACTAGGATTTCGAGGGAAAATCTTTTGGTTCTAGATTTTCCGGACTTTCTCAACATCCATATATTTATGAACTCAATTTTCCAACTTTCTACAAAACCAAATACCCTTTATTTCCATTTCATTGATTCACTTTTCCAATCAAAACAGAGCATGAAATTAAATGCACTTAACAAATGTCAACAAGCACGCCTTCATCACACAAATATTCTGCACAAACAAAGTAATTACATTTCGTCTATGACTACAGAAATTTTTTGGGTCAGTCCTCGACAAGCAAGCTTTCGACATCTGATGCACACTTTACAACACTAATATGCTTTACATTATTTACCAAAAAGTAACTTACCTATGCATGAAAATCAATTTAAACATAAACTGCATCAAACATTACACATTGTTGCTTTACAAAATTCTTTCTTTCATTCCTTTTTAGTTTCATTTTCTCATCAACTAGTAAAAGTTAGGATTTCCCACGTGAATTACGGGGACAATTGCCCGAACAAGCTATTAAAAATACATGTGCAGACTCGAGACTCAATTTGTCCCACATTGTGTGGAAGAGCTTCTGGGTCAACGACGACCTCTAAGCACGTATGTGAAGACTCATTTGTTCTCGCGACTTCTGGGTCTCGCTCAACACAAGTCAAATAATTCAAAATCTGAAAAAAGCAAGAAGCAAAAGAGAGAAACATAATGAGAATGGGAACTTTACCTATACGCTGAAAGGGTGCGGACTAATGTGGTCGAGCTGAGACTGAGCCAAGAGGCTTAAGCAGCAGAAGAATTTTGGTACCTTATCAGAAGAATTTTGGTAGTGAATATTTCGGGCTTTTTTTTTCTTTGTCAATACTTATGTTTCGGGCTTCTTAGGGCCAAAATGGTTTTCAAACGTAGTAGGTAGGGGTTAGGCTAGACTTGACTTGTGTTTTGAATAAATTTCCCCAAAAAATGTAAAGACAATAAGGGGCTTGTAATATTATACTGGGACCCTGAACTGACCCCCATCTTATATTATATTACTATATATGGTATATTTCCAGCAATTGCTCTGATCCATTTGTGGAAATTTTGTGGATAGATTTGGACAACTGTGAATTCTTGTCCTGAACTATACAAGGAAAAAAAAAAAAAAAATTCAAGTACAAGCTATTAAATTTGTCTTATGCATTGTAATATTGGTTCTTTTGAAAACTGGGATACATTTTATTTAGAAAAAAAAAATGGAATACGTTTTAGGATGGAAAGAAAAAGGGTGGATAATTCCTTTTTTTTTTTAGTCGTTTAAAGTTGAAGAAAATTTAACATGAAGTATGATTCTTCATAGACCAATAATTAAAATATTAATCTCGTAATATATGTAGAATAGTCTCTCCAAAAATTTTGGCAGGTTTGTTCCAACGTTTGATTTTGTGAATCACAATCCAAAATACTAGATCTTGAACTATATTCTCGCCCCGACCAAAAAAAAAATAGAACTATATTCTCGCAACTTAAATACATCAATGTGATGTTTAATTATACATAATACGTTGAGAAAGAGAGAAAGAAAGAGGGGTTTTTCAACCAAGAGTTAGAATTTTAAAAATTAATTTCTAATTTCTAGTTTCTAATATCTAATCAGTGATTTCTCACTCAAAAAAAGATCTGTTTATCGAAAGGAGTGAGGGTTAATGGGAGTTGAGGGAGTTACATAACTTCAGACTCTTTTAATAACTTCCCCACAGTCTCAATAATTACCCATCCATTATCAAGGCAAACAAACGGGTCAGCTCATATTAGACGCTCCAACCAACATTTTTCAAGAAAAGTTTTTTATTCATTTATCTGAGAAATAACAAGTGATACAATTGATTTTCCCGCTCTTGTTAGGGAAAAAATCTAGTAATATACTCTTGAGTTATAAATTATATCATGACGATATGTGTACTTTGTAAAGCAAGTATATTGTTGGGAATATGCCCTTCAAACCAATCATTCGGTCTAGAATGATAAGAGATGTTATATAAACAACCGTCCTTGTAACATAGTTTTAGTAAATTAATAGTATCAAATGGCTTTTCGCTTTATCTTTTATGCACCTGCTTAATATACACTTGCATGTTATGTATAATTGATAAAGCCCTTGAATATATCGATATGGGGTCGAACCATAAGAGTTTATGGTAGATAAGATTCGACACATTAGACATTTCTAAATCTGTTCTAGGTCGTAAGAATCATTAAGACTGGGCATTGATAAATCCGTCAAGACCGATATGTAGTTAGTACTACTAAGGTTGATCTCGTCAACCAAGTGGTGTGAGATGTCAAGGTTAATACATGGGTATGTATGGATATATGTACACCAAACACGATTCACCGAGAACACTAAGTGGGGGTTTCATCCACCTAAGTGAATGAGTGAGTTCTCATGTGATAGTTGTGCAAAGCACTCCTCTGACTCAAGGACACCATAGTAGCTTGTAAGTAACTCACTGCACTTTGGCCCTGCACAAAAAGGAGGAAAATAAGACTTGATTGAATAAGGATCAGATGCAATCAAGTACTTGCGATGTTAATGAGTGGGAATCTACTACCCTGGATGAAAGGGAGAATATCATATGTTGTCTCATAGGGATGTTGACATAAAATCTATGGTCATAGTGGTATGATTAGATCATAAAAGGAAATTAACATAGCATCTATGATAGCATTGGGACGAGCCTATTAGGGTTTGACTATGTTGACCATACCCTAAGATTAGTCTGGAACATCTAGTGAAAGTAATAGACTACACGTTAACTAGTCGCCGAAAGGTTCTTGGATAAGAAAGCTTGATTTGAGCATTCGAGTCATCCGATCATCGGGGAGTGTTGCTAGATGCCAACCTCAATTACTAGCAACTAGAGGGGATTCTAGTGGTAATGGATTGCTAGCCTAAAGGCTTTAAGGCTTTGATCTCATATTTTGATGATAACTAAATCTTAATCATATGATGTATGTTCACTAATCATGGCTTGTACAAAATATGATCTTAATTAGTCATAGATGTGAAAATTCTTCAATGACTTCAAAAGCCAAGAAAGTAAGATCAAACTTCGAGTCTTTGAAGGTGATCAAGCTCAAGCATCCCAAATGCCAAGATCTTAAAAGCTTTAAAGACTCAAGTCAAGTTGATTCAAATGGGATCTTCCGCAAAGTCTATCATCAACTTACTTGAAGATGTAATGGCGTCATAAAGGGTAGCGGTTTCTTGGTTTCTAGTTTGTCTTTGATTTGCATCTAAAGCTCATAAATATTTTGAATTCGTTTTTGGCAAACTTAAACAAAGCTTTGGGTCACAAAAGTCCTTTTAAAAGTATAGTATTTCAAAGGTTTTATTGCAAAATATATCGAACAAACTTTGCAAAGAGTTTTGAGTGACCTGGTCTTGATATCAAGGCCAACTATCACAACCGCCCCACAAGGCAGTGGGGTGAGAAATTGTCCAGGCTTGATACCCGATCGTGTTAAACACGACCGGTGGACATGACTGAATAGTCGTAGCTGTGCTCTTATCGTGAGTTCGGACTTGATACCCGGTCATGTTGACACGACCGGATAACAAGACTGGTAAGTTTATCAGCTTGAAAAATATAGCTATTACTATCTGTTGGCATCTTTTTCTATATATTTTCAAATACCCCAAATGCTCAAAATACCTCTTCCAACTACAAACAATTATTCCAAAGCTTTCATATCATCAAAAACACATTGCTTACACAAATCATTGAGCTTTAACTTGCAAATCATTGAGCATTCAAGAGAGCTTTAAATTGTATCCATTTACTCTTAAAGAGAGATCATTGTACTCAACATTTATTACATTTTTATTGTGAGATAAACACTCTACATCTATAGTTTTGAGAGATTCATTATATATAGAGTATTTGAAATCTTCTTTGTGGAGTCAAGAGGTCTTGTATTGTTGGTTTGTGTTTCACCAACTTGTGAAGGAGCACTACTAGTGGAGCTAGTGAAAATCCTAAAGGGAGGAAAACCTTAGGTGGTAAATTAGATTATGGCTTCATCTCTTTCTCTGTTCTCTCCTTACTTCTCTATTTTTGTACATGCATAGTGTTTGTTAAATTGCTTGATAGAATTAACTAGTTTCAAACATATCCGAAAAAGTAGTATCATTGTCTGCTTATCCTAATTCACCCCTCTCTTAGGATATTTTGGGCTAACATGGATTAATTGGTACTTGTCCCAACTACTACCGGCTTAGCACTCGAACTTACAAGATCGCACACAAGCATAGAGGTTTAGAACTATGAAGGATGGAATGGAGAAGTCACGTCAGCACGAGGACTCTCTTGTATTCCATTTAGAGGCAAAGATGTGGTATATTACGTATGGTTAGAATAGGTTTTTGAGATGATGTTTTATAGTCAAACATTTGACTTATAGTCGAGGTCAATTTTGGAAATTGGCTTACATAATAAGTTGAATTCATAATAACTGATAGTCAATTATTATTGGGATCAATGTTTAATTGACTTTGAGTCAGTTAGGAAAGAGTTTAAGCTAAAATAGAATAATCTCATAAGATATGGGGTCTAAGTGCAATTACTGAAAAGTTATTGCACATATAAATTTCAGCTTATAGAGAAAATCAGATAACAAAACATACAAAGGAAACCCTAGCCTTTCTCTCTCTCTTGGCCGTGTGCTCTTTCCCTTCTTGGGATTTGTGATTCGCCTTGAAGCTCATGCAGAGCTTAGCCTCACCTCGTTCTTGCCTTGAAGTGGTATGTGTGTGATCATAGAGGGCCGTTGCTTTGGGATCTTCAATTAAGCAACACAAATCTGAAATTTTTTACGAGGTAAAATTTCAGATTAGTTAGATTGTTTGTTTATTCATGTTTTTGCCTATGTGCACATGATTGGTCAATTCCTTAAGGTTCTCGTGAAATTTTAATTGTTATTATGTTGTATTTCACTATGTTTTTGTTTTTATTAGTGCATGAGATCTTTCAATTGGTATCAGAGCCACCCAACCATTGCATGAAAATATGAGTTTGACTTCTGCATGCTAAGATTGTTTTGCTAATTTGTCATGTTAAACTTATAATTTGTGACTGATTTTTTGATATGTTGTTATACTAAATTGTAGAATAAAATAGACCTACACCCGCTTCATAATTTCGTGACTAGATTGTACATTTAAATTAATTCCAGTTCATTTTTGTATGAGTCTACAATCTGAACAAATTGTACAGTGTCTGTTCCAGAGGGCATAACTTAGTCAAAGCGAATCTGATGTGCATTTTTTTAAATTCTAAGATTATCTATACTTAAAGAGATACGTCTGTATAAAATTTCATAATTTTTGGAAATTTGTAGCTAGGTAAACCGAATTAATAAAGTTAGTGCATGTATAGCAGGTCTGTTCTGGACAGATTCTTGAAAAAACATTTTTTTTCCTTTGTGGTGGTTGTTACGTAATTCCTTGGTGGTAACATGACTCCTTAGTGGATGAGAAGGGTTTTCAAGGGTCAAGGTCAATATTTTGATCAAACTCTAGTCCTAGTTTTTAAATTTGATAGTGGAATTGAATTGGATATGAATTTGGAAAGTCAAGGTAAAAAATTTGACTTTGTAATTTAATTTTTTGAAAATTCAATTTCTAACCAAATTAATTAATTAGGTAGGTCATTAATACACATCTTGTGTAAGTTGACTAATGATTGACCAATTTTGACTTGGTAATTAAATTTGTTGACTTAGTCAAAATTAATAGAATTTAAAATTCAGGATTAATTTTGATAGAAAGGTCACAAATTAAATGTCATCACTAATTAATTGGATTTTGGTAAATCCCAATTGGGCCTAAAAATCATGAGTTTGAGTCTAATTAGATTAGATAGTTTTTCTTGGAGAAAAATTAATTAACCCAAGGAGCTCAAATTAGACCACAAATCAATGGGCTAATAGAAGTATTGGCCTTGTTCAATAAGTCATCCTAAGAATGTAAGTTAGGCCCAATTAATTCCTTAGAATATTATGAAGGGATAAAACAATGAGTAAGTACATATATATCATTGCAATCCATAAAGTGTGCAATATAATTGTTGGCCTTACGCCAAAAGATATGATTTTGATGATAATAAATCAAGGTAAATTGAAAATATCAACTGTGTTTGTGTTAATCTGTTTATATATATAAATACACACTTGTTGGATTTTTGCATTAATGTATCATTTTAAGCCAAGTTCTATTTAAATATTGTGGCTTGTGTGTATTATATTGTACTAATGATATTGTTAGTCAAAATATCTTGTGAATGCTTTGTGTTGAATGAGGAAAAGAATCTTGCATGAAGAGATAAATAATTTATTAGAGAAAATATGCAAGATTAAGAAGATGCAAAATTATATATACCAATAGAAGTATTGAAGTATACATAATCAAGAATACCACAGGCATGAAGTGTCACGCTCTCAAATTTGTCGGAACAAATTTAGGAACATAACCTATTGCTCTAATACCACTCTATCACACCCCCAAATTTATCGGGACAAATTTGGGAACATGACTTCCGCGAATCTAAGAAGATCAACTTCCTAAGCCTGCAAGGCTCTATACACTAAAAAATAACAATAAATTAAACTAAAATAATCTTCCCATAAATACTAATAACAGAGCGTCTAAAGCCTTCAAAAAGGTAAAAACTTCAAAAATAATCGAAATACATATATTTATTAAAAGTCTTAATATAGAAGAATCTAAACTTAATCGTCAAATCTCACAGTCAAAATCGGGGAGCCGTTATCCTTCTATTTACTCGTTCTTATCTGTAAGAATCAAATAAAGTAGTGAGCAAAACATTGTGAAGTAAGTAGAACTCACCCTAAAAAAAGATGAGGCTCAAATATCAATCAAATTCGGAGGTTAATAATCGATACAAAATTTAATAACTAAATACAATGACATAATATTGAACACTAACAAAACTATAACAAGCTGTGGCTGCTTAACAACGTGATTCACAATACGAAGTTCACAATACACAATCGATAACAGATGGGGGCTTATTAACTCCCAACTGTCTAGGGTTCGATACACAAGTTGTGTAGTTCACAGGCTCAAAACAATGTCATGTATTTAACTCTTATCTAGAGAATCAATAAATAGGACTCGACAATAATCAATAAGGAGTGCCAATATAAAAAGAAGAATAGAACAAAATTTGTTAATCAACAAAAGGTGATGAAAAAATGGTAAATCCTACTTACCTCAAAAATCATGAAATCAAAACAAAGAATTAAAGCAATCTAAGCATTCAAAACTAGATAACATCTTCTCCTAACTTTCTTGCTTTTCTCTAAAAGTTGTGAGTTTCAAAGATCTTATGGCTCGTTTATATAGAAGTTTAATCCTAATCCAATAAGCACTCAGAATTCAAAACCAACTAAAACTCTATCTTTATTTTCTAAAAAGATTTCTATTTCCATCAGAGATCTTATCACAAAATCTCACAAGATAAAACTCTTATTTCCAAATCACTTATCTTATCTTATCTTTTTTTTTTCTTTCTTTTTTTATTTAGGACTCTTAAAACAAATATATAACTAACAAATTTTGGGTCATTACAGTCTTCCCCCTCTTAACAAAAGTTTCATCCTCGAAACTTACTTCAAAAATCAAATATGTTAGCCAAAAGCCTATAGCAACAAAAGATATTAGTCAAGAACAATAAAGACATCCAAGCACACAATTGAAACTTAGCTACCCACAACCCATTAAAGCCACAAGTGATCATAACTTATTGCTTTAATACCACTTTGTCAAGCCCCCAAAATTATCGAGACAAATTTGGGAACATGATTGCCGCAAACCTAAGAAGATCAACTTTCTAAGCCCGTAAGGTTCTATACACTCAAAAAATAACAATAAATTAAACTAAAATAATCTTCCTATAAATACTAATGACAGAATGTCTAAAGCCTTCAAAAAGGTAAAAACTTCAAAAATAATCGAAATACACATATTTATTAAAATTCTTAATACAAAAGAATCTAAACTCAATCGTCAAATCTCACAGTCAAAATTGGGGAACCTCTACCCTTTTATTTACTCGTTCTTATCTGCAAGAGTCAAATAAAGTAGTAAGCGAAACAATGCTTAGTAAGTAGAACTCACCCCAAAGAAAGATTAGACTCAAATGTAAATCAAATTCGGAGACCAATAATTGATACAAAATTTAATAACCAAAACAATGACATAATATCGAACATTAACAAAACTATAACAAGTTGTCACAATACGAAGTTCACAATACACAATCGATAACAAATGGGGGCTTATTAACTCTCAGCCGTCTGGGATTTGATACACAACTTGTATAGTTCAGAGGATCAAAACAATATCATGTATTTAACTCTTATCCAGAGAATCAATACTCGACAATAATCAACAAGGAGTGCCAAAGAAAAGGAAGAATAGAACAAAATTTATTGATCAACCAAAGGGGATGAAAGAACGGTAAATCCTACTTACCTCAAAAATCATGAAATCAAAACAAAGAATTAAAGCAATCTAAGCATTCAAAACTAGATAACATCTTTTCCTAACTTTTTTGCTTTTCTCTAAAAGTTGTGAGTTTCTAAGGTTTTATGGCTCGTTTATATAGAAGTGTATTCCTAATTCGATAAGCACTTAGAATTCAAAACCAACTAAAACTCTATCTTTATTTTCCAAAAAAATTTCTATTTCCATCAGAGATTTTATCACAAAATCTCACAAGATAAAACTCTTATTTCCAAATCACTTATCTTATCTTATCTTTATTTTTTATTTATTTAGGACTCTTAAAACAAATATATAACTAAAAAATTCCTGGTCATTACAGTCTTCCCCTCTTAACAAAAAGTTTTATCCTCGAAACTTACTTCAAAAATCAAATATGTTAGCCAAAAGCCTATAGTAACAAAAGACATTAGTCAAGAACAAAAAAGACATCCAAGCACACTATTGAAACCTAGCTACCCACAACCTATTGAATCTACAAGTAATCATAACCTATTGCTCTAATGCCACTTTGTCAAGCCCCCAAAATTATCGGGACAAATTTGGGAACATGACCGCCGCGAACCTAAGAAGATCAACTTCCTAAGCCCGCAAGGTTCTATACACTCAAAAAATAACAATAAATTAAACTAAAATAATCTTCCTATAAATACTAGTAACAGAATGTCTAAAGCTTTCAAAAGGTAAAAACTTCAAAAATAATCGAAATACATATATTTATTAAAAGTCTTAATACAGAAGAATCAAAACTCAATCGTCAAATCTCACAATCAAAATTGGGGAACCTCTACCCTTCTATTTACTCGTTCTTATCTGCCAGAGTCAAATAAAGCAGTAAGTGAAACAATGCCCAGTAATAGAACTCACCCCAAAGAAAGATTAGGCTCAAATATCAATCAAATTCGGAGGCCAATAATTGATACAAAATTTAATAACCAAAACAATGACATAATATCGAACACTAACAAAACTATAACAAGTTGTGGCTGCTTAGTAGCGCGATTCACAATATGAAGTTCACAATACACAATTGATAACAAATGGGGGCTTATTAACTCTCAACCGTCTGGGATTCGATACACAACTTGTATAGTTCACAGGCTCAAAACAATATCATGTATTTAACTCTTATCCAGAGAATCAATAAATAGGACTTGACAATAATCAACAAGGAGTGCCAAAGAAAAGGAAGAATAGAACAAAATTTGTTAATCAACAAAAAGGGATGAAAGAACAGTAAATCCTACTTACCTAAAAAATCATGAAATCAAAACAAAGAATTAAAGCAATCTAAGCATTCAAAACTAGATAACATCTTCTCGTAACTTTTTTGCTTTTCTCTAAAAGTTGTGAGCTTCTAAGACCTTATGGCTCGTTTATATAGAAGTTTAATCTTAATCCGATAAGCACTTAGAATTCAAAACCAACTAAAACTCTATCTTTATTTTCCAAAAAGATTTATATTTCCATCAGAGATCTTATCACAAAATCTCACAAGATAAAACTCTTACTTCCAAATCACTTATCTTATCTTATCTTTATTTTTTATTTTTTATTTATTTAGGACTCTTAAAAAAAATATATAACTAAAAAATTTCAGGTCATTACAGTCTTCCCCTCTTAACAAAAGTTTCGTACTCGAAACTTACTTCAAAAATCAAATATGTTAGCCAAAAGCCTATAATAACAAAAGACATTAGTCAAGAACAATAAAGACATCCAAGCACACAATTGAAACTTAGCTACCCACAACCCATTAAAGCCACAAGTGATCATAACTTATTACTCTAATACTACTTTGTCAAGCCCCCAAAATTATTGGGACAAATTTGGGAACATGATCGCCGCGAACCTAAGAAGATCAACTTCCTAAGCCCGCAAGGTTCTATACACTCAAAAAATAACAATAAATTAAACTAAAATAATCTTCCTATAAATACTAATAACATAGCGTCTAAAGCCTTCAAAAAGGTAAAAACTTCAAAAATAATCGAAATACATATATTTATTAAAAGTCTTAATACAGAATAATCTAAACTCAATCGTCAAATCTCACAGTCAAAATTGGGGAACCTCTACCCTTCTATTTACTCGTTCTTATCTGCAAGAGTCAAATAAAGCAGTGAGCGAAACAATGCCCAGTAAGTAGAACTCACTCCAAAGAAAGATGAGGCTTAAATATCAATCAAATTCGGAGGCCAATAATTGATACAAAATTTAATAACCAAATACAATGACATAATATCGAACACTAACAAAACTATAACAAGTTATGGCTGCTTAGCAGCGCGATTCATAATACGAAGTTCACAATACACAATTGATAATAGATGGGGGCTTATTAACTTCCAGCCGTCTAGGATTTGATACACAACTTGTATAGTTCACAAACTCAGAACAATGTCATGTATTTAACTCTTATCCAAAGAATCAATAAATTGGACTCGTCAATAATCAATAAGGAGTGCCAAAGAAAAGGAAGAATAGAACAAAATTTATTGATCAACAAAGAGGGACAAATTTTGTTGGGCGTATGGTAGGCATACTCTAGCATGTAAAAAGCTAGCTTGGACGTGTGAGGCTAATAAGGTTAGGTAAAAATTGTGTTTTTGGTTTTGAATTAGGAAGATAATGCTAATTATCTTCTATTAATTCAAGAAAATCAAAATACAATCTCCTAAGACTAGTAAACCTCTAGATCTTGGCCCTCTCTCTCCCGTACACGGCTAAATCTAATAGCCTAGCCAAGAGATCACATGATACACACTATACACACAACAATACACTACCAAAGAAGAAAAAGGAAAAAGAAAGAGAGAATTCTCCATCGAATTCATACAATAATTACAAAGAACGTAGAATAGGGGAGAAGACTTGAAGGGCCATTCTTCTCATGGGTTTTCTCTGTTGGGATTGGGATATGCCCAAAAGACCACTAGCACTTTGTCATCATTGTATATGAATATTTGCAATGAATAATTAAGGTTATCTTACTTTATGAGCATGTTTCTCTTTTATGTGGTAGGCTTATGTATGTGTGTAAGGTCCTTGTTTCAGGTGTAGACTTTGGTACATGGTGGTTACGTATAGAAGGTATAAGTCATGGTTGCTTGTTAAGCAGAGCTATTTAGTCCATGACTAAGTAGTAGTGATTGTGAATAAGTTCATTTTACAGTAGGATGATCTGCTTTGATCATGGATAGGGTTCCAGACTTACCTCAGATATGCATGTGTATGCATTAGACGGACCACCGTAAGTGCGATCTCTAAATACATACTATCAAAGAAAGAGGTCACTTATACCTACTAGCTTCTAAGTGGGCCATTGCTCTCAATTTTGAGTATATGTGGATGAACTAACGAAGTCAAGTTCTTGCACTTTAAGTTTTGGTCATTTTAACTCAAGCTTGAGCTTTTATGTGCATCTTTTAGCTAAGTTTGTACCCCGATCCCTAATGGAACCGGGACTTCTATTATTCAAACTATACTTAACCCAAATCCAAACCCGGGCACAAAATTTTTAGGGGAAACGAACGGAGTTTTCTCTATATATAGGACTATCTAGAAACCCGCCAACAGTCACATACAAGTCCTAAACCACAATCAACCATTCATACAACCTAGCTTACAAGATTCATAAAGCCAATCAGCTCCTCAAGACCATCCGAGCCTTGGAACCCAACAACATATCACACAAGCATGCAAAATTAAATCCATTGAAATTTTATCTTTTTAATCCACTTATCATACCACTCTATATTAACAAACAAGCTTTCTCCAACCAACCAACTAGTTTTCATCATCCACACAAGCATGCACTACTAAGTAATAAAGGAAAGCAAATAGAAGATATTACAAGCCTACTAGTACCTAATCATCAAACAAAACTAAAACTTTAATATTACATTCCTTGATATAACATAAATACATACATGGGCACAAAGTCTCAAATACAATACAATCATATCATGATCACATTCTTCCATGTTTTACACATTGATAGAGCAAGCAGGCCACACAGGAGGCAATCCAATCTTCAGCTTTTTTTGAAATATGTTGAAAAGAGGAATGAATAACAAAAGTTACTCAGTGAAGGAAGTGATGCAGTAAACCGTGAAGTACTACATGATATGCAACAAGATAACAACATATTCAACACCAACTAACAAAGCTAAATGCACAAGTATTTAACCACATATTAAAAGGATACGGTTCTACTTCAAGTCTTTAATCTCGTACCACGAACCACAAACTTCACGCAAGTGCCGACAAACCCTTACTCCTCCAAATTGAGGTACTCCGGATGTATCCCAATCCTATGACCCTTTCTCTTGAGATAGGTCCATGCCCAGCAGGTGAACCACGCCTCTGGGGTAGTGGAGTATGCTAAGCGAGAAAGGGAATAGGCACTATGGTAGTCGAGGGAGCACGACAAGCCTGACGCCGCCCGTGTTTCTCGACGCTACTATGTCCGAAAAGGTTGCGCAACCCGACACGAATTCAAGAATTCACGAGATAATATCAAACAAACATGAGTAACCACGAGATAACAAATAAATGGTACATGAAAACTTTATCAATTAGTTAAATCATATAATCTAAAAAAAAATTAAATAAACTAAGATGCACAAAAGGGTTAAAGACTCCCTCACCTTAGAAAAGCCAAGAATCCATTCCAATTGCACCAAATCTTCTTTAATTACCACTCAAGACCCTTACCTAAATACAACAACTTTATTTAACTTAAGACAACTCAACTATTTCTAAACAAGTTATCTTGCATGCCATAATCACATTTTATACTTTAGTTTAACATATAATCCAAGTAATCACTCAAGTAGCCAAGTATTCCAATCATAATCATAACTTCACACATACAATACAATTTACAAGCAATATAAACAATATAACAAGATATAAGCATGTTCACTCCACATAACCCATTCGAGATCTCGAGATAACAAGTTAATAAAAAGTCGGGAGGTTAGCAAAGTAGGCTAACCCTACCCACGTATCAATTTATAACTCAAGTAATAATAAATATAACACTTATACCATGTATACCAATTCAACTATCTAGCTATGCAACAAGTTCAAGAAATTCTTAAATAATCCAACAAATCTCTTAACAGAAGCTTATCTTAGTCAATTCAGTTACAAATGCTATTGACCTCCAAACTGACTGATTTTTGTGTAAAAACGTAGCTCTTCGAGTGTAGATAATTTTAGAATCAAACGGTGTCTAATTCCGAGTTAAATTCCATGAGTTATACTCTTTTCCGTGCAACTACTCTAAACTGCCCTGCACCAACGATTTTTTCCCAGACACATTTAAAAAATGGCTAAATCGGAGGCCTAAAACATTAGAATTAGCCTTAGCCCTAGAAATCAACATTCGCTCTAAACTGCCTAATCTAGATGCTGTACAAATTTGATTAATTTTCGAGCATGTTTGCTATGTCCGAAAGGCTCCAAAAGTCGGGTACAGTGCACTGATCCAAATAGAACACATACACACAAGCACACTTGAGTCCTTTTGCTATTTTCTTGCTTGACTAACATGTTTTGGACTCTAACACTCCTAAGAGCTATTAATCAACAACTTCTAAGCCTAACTAGTCATCATAGTCTCAAGAATTCAAAAGAAACACAAAGGGGTTGAATTCATTTAAGCAAAACTACTTGAAATTCTTTGTTGATTCCTTGCTCATAAGTCATATTAAGCATGTTTCTAATATAGTACACTTCATTCATGCATTTAAACAAACACTTTGTCTACCATTTTACATTTAACTAACTAAACTTTATTCTATCAATAAACTACCAAAAAAATTTCAAATGCTAGCAAAAGAACACTCCTACAACATTATGAACTCTAATACACAATCTAGATATGTAAAAGAACACATTACCACTTTTGTCTACTTTGAAGCAAACTATAAAAAAAAAAAAACAAGAACTTGACAGCAACTTAAAATAATAACAATTTCATCTCACATTCATAGCAGACTCAAGTTAAAGATAACATTTAACAAGCCAATAAATAACTACTTCACAATTAACTTACATTCTAACTAAACTACTACATAATTAAACTAACTCTTCAATCTAAAATTAAATCATAAGCTTAAAGAATAGATGCTACACCAAAACACTTGTCTTCATTTCCAATCAAATTAGCATTCAAGATAAATATTAGATCTAAATCACATGCATTTATAGTTAAACAATCATTTTCATGTAAGTAGTATGACATTCAAGCTAATTACCTTCTTTGAACAAGAAACACAACTCGGTTATGAACTAACCAAAATAATAAAGCAACATAATATACACTAACACTTAAACCTCAAATTCCAGCTTTACCTAACATGAATCTCTTAGTCTCTACAACAAATATAACACAATAAACAAGCTAAAGTTAAGTATGAGACCTAAAATCTCCATTTTCTCCTTTAAGTTCAATATGCCGAAACTAGTTTTAGTCAATGTTTGGTTAACTAAAGTATCTAACTATCCTCAACTACATTTATGGAACCTAAACCAAACATTAAACTAATATTTAAGGCTCTAATTGTATTAATTCTAATGTGAAAAAACAATGAGGCATAAAAATTGACGTTATCGGAATTCGATAAATTTTAATGTGGGACCATTTTATCAACCCAACATCACATATCTATTATTAATTTAAGGTTTTGAGTAAGATTTAAAGGGCCTAAGTGAATAGTGCCCATTAAACTAACTTTAACTAAATGATCTTGCACTTCAAGCATTTTTAATCCATTCAAGTCTCTAAACTAGGTTTATTATTCCTAAATTGAGCCTAAATAACATTTAATCGAGTTTTAATGCAAGGTTACACAAAATTCTCAATTTCAATACAAGAACCCTACTTTAATTTAAAGATTAAGCAATATAAGCATTTTCAAATCATGTGAGGCTTCAAACTAGGTTTAATAACTTCTAAATCACACTTATATAGCAATAAATTAAGCTAGAACACAAGGATTACTATTCACCTTCTTCCTCAAAGTTTCAAATCTCAAAAATCATACAAACAAGTTAATAAATTGCACAAATCATGTCTCTAACACATTATAACAACATTTTGTGAAGCAACTTTGCAAAATATAAGCATATGAGCACAAATCTAGAAATTAAAATTCAAGACACTAAACTTGAAAACTCATGAATGCGTAAACCCTCACCTCTAAGCTTGAAATATGTTTGAACTAGGCTAGGGAAGAGTTAAAATCACCCAAGAATTTCTTGATTAAGCCAATGGATGAAGATTTGCAATAAAGTTTTCTTTTCTCCCCTTGGTGGAGCCGTCGGGTGGGGTGGGGGGACCTAGAGGGAATTTTGTGAAATGTTTGCTAGCCTATTGTGTTTAATGAGACAACTTTAATATATGTACTAAGTGGTTGTAGGCAAATTGGCACTATTCTTTCAAGACAAGCTCATCAATTGAGTTTAAAACTAACTAAAACTAGTTAAGTAGTCATTCAACTATTTTACTATTCATATGATACAAGAAAATATTTTTCTATCGTACATTCCCGGTATGCAATGCAAGAAATATTATTTTTCTCGTTCCTCCTAAGAGTCACATAACCTAAGAAAAATACGAATTCGAGTAAATTAGACAGTCAAAAAATGTTATGAATAGTAACCCCTTTTTCTACTATTTAGAAAATAATACATAAATGCATATAATTTTGACATGAAAGTAGCATATGTACATGCATGCGGGTCCAGGGTCTCACAAAGTTGAGGTGAGGGGAGTTCATTTTATGTGTTTTATTTGAATTCTTATTAAGTGTAAGTTTATACAATTGTTAGATAAGTTGGGTTTATGGTTACTCTAGCTAACTAGCTTAATTTTCATGAAGATAAAATGATGCTTAAGTGATGTTTGTTAGTTATATTTTCCTTGTTTTAAATGTTGTAGTATCTTGTTATTATGTTGTACATGAATATATATGATGATTCATGTGTAGTAGAGCCTTAAAATTAGTTTTTATAGTGAAATAATTGGAAAAATACATGAGTTACGAAATCTGGAGAATTGGACAGATTTGCATGCCTGTGTTGTAGGACCAATTTGACCTAGCAAACATCGACTAAATTAGCTGAATTTTGGATATGCTGTAGTAGATTCATATTAGAACAAAAGTGTATTTCTAAGGCTTGGCCAAATTCTAGCTCTATGTACTTGTTTTTGGATGGTTTTTGAGAGGCATGTGATAAGGCGTGAGCTGGACAGTTTTCCCTAGCTGCAGCCACCGTGACCTTTTTCCCCTTCCTCTTTGCCTTTTGCTTATAGTTAAGAGTAATTTTAATGAGTGAGTGTTATAGTTGTAGCCTTGGTTGTGTTATTAATAAGTGGAATGAAGAAGTTGATGGTAAGAAAAGTCATAGCCTTAAAGCTAATCAGTTGTAAGTGAAAATAAATAGGAATGAATGGTTAAATATTAACTCAAATGTTTTGGATTCCTATGAGACTAATTTTGCTAAGTTACCTATGAGATGAACTAGAATATAGTTATTAAAATTAATTAAATTTAACTTTAAGGGTACTTTAGTTGACTACGAGTGAGGGTAATTAGTCATGCTTATGTTAGTCATCACCTTTAGGGATAGGTAATGTTTCTATATATGCTTAAAAATTCAATTACTAGAATTAGTTGTTATTATCAATGTGCAACTAGTGAACACTTAGAAGGGTTAAGTAAGCTATATGAAAGAATGTGTTTAATGCTCTTTGAACCTACATGTAGGGTTAATTGTAAGTTGATAGTTGTCTATTATATGTTAAATGTAATTAACTTAAGTTGATCCTACTAGTGATATGTTAGAATCTTAGCTTGAAGCATAATTATTTTGTTAAAATGGTATGTTAGTTATTAAATAGTTGATAGTTAACTTTTCTATTAGTTGATAAATGCATTTCTTTCCCAATGTGCTAATGTTGGTCTATCTTCATAGGGATATTACTAACTATTGTAAGTAAAGTAGAATATGAATTAGAAGTTCATTAAAGTAGTAAAAGACTAGGTAGTGTCATTTTGAATGAATGTGTCATTTGAACATTAAAGTAACCTAACCTTTATTATCTATAAATTCTTTGGAGGAATTCCTTTAGTTGAGTTAATGGCTAGTTTATTGTTATGTGCAGTGAATTAGTTTCTTGTACAAGTTATTAACAAAAGTAAAATGAGAAATAATACGAGTAATTGCAGGCTCATGTGTTGATTTTAGTTAAACTAAATTCTAGCTCGGTTTACATCTAGTTATAGCATGCTAGTTGAATCATTCTCCTTTAAGTTGTGGAGCTATCTTCTTAATTAACTTGTAGACTATTAAAAATATGGAGTATATGAGTTAAACGTTCTAATTACTGTAACTTATAAGTTGATTGTATTGTATGCAAAAGTTTCAACTACGACCTTGTCTAGCTTGTCTAGTGGTGACTTCTAGTTGAAATCTCTCTTATTCTACATGGATTATTAGTTTTTCAGTAGAATGCTTGTTAGGATAACTTAGTGAATATTGTACTAATTAAACCTCAGTTGAAACTAGAGTATAATTATGCATAGCCTACTAATTGTAATATTCCTATATTTCGTGAGTTACTAGCTAAAAGTAAAATGCTAGATAAGTTAGGTACATAGATCATCTATTAATTGAGCTATATTGATTCTAGTTAGTTATATGGATATTCAAATGGAATTAATATAGTTAATTGATAAAGTGTTATACTTGTGTAAATAGACTACGGTTGCACATTTGAGCTAAGTCAAAGAGGTTGGAGCAAACCTCAGCTATTCTCTTGCATACTAAGCCTAATCCAAGTTGAAGGAGTTTCCATTCTTTTGTGCGTCTTAGTTTATTTTATTGTTCATAAATTGTGTAGTTTAATATAATTGCTTATTCTTATGTGTACCTCGTTAAGAATTGAGTGAATATGCTTATCTATTGCCTATATTGTTATAATGCTTATTAATTGTAACATACGTGTGAGGGCAACCTACTTTGTTGTCCCTCGATTATGTGTTTATTGAGTTATCTCGATTATTGTTACCTTATGTACATTGCATCGGGTTTGCGCAACTATTTGGGTATGGTAGTGTCGGGGAAGCTGGGCGGCATCGGGCTTGCCGGTATATCTCGGCTACCATGGTACCCTGTCCCTTGCCCGCCTGGTTCGGAGATTGCCAGTGGGTATTGGGTTGTAGGATTTTGGGGTACATCCGGAGTACACCCACTAGAGTGTTATGGGGTTATACTGGCACATTGATCGATGTCGTAGTTCGTGGTTCGAGATTCATGATTGAAGATCGAGACTTTGGAGTATTTGGGGTTATCGAAATCATATCCTTTTGCGTAACTCTCGCTTGGGCCCTTTGTCCTTGGAGAGTTACCATTTATTGTATTCTTTTATATGTGTTATTGATTCGTAATATTGTTTGATATATTTGCATTGATGTGGTGACTCTGTGACTATATTGATTCCTTATTATTAATTAGTTATGGTTGACTTAATTGTTATGCAGTATTGCTATTGAGTTTATAACCTACCACCCAGTCTTTAGCTAGCTAAATTATGTTGCTTAACTTTATTGTTTGAATTGGGTATTTCATATTATTAAATGATTTTATGATTTACTTGCATTGCACGAAATCCTTTGCAAAACCTCCCCGGATAACTATCTTCCCTCCCTCACTGGGCAACATAGTTGTTCATTCCTCTTTTTCTAACCATTTCAGGTTTGATTCCCTCAGAAGATGATAAGGAGTTGGCTCAAGAATTTCCTTGATTGAATGTTTTACCTTTAGATGGTTGTTATATGTGAAATTATGTAAATTTTATTGAATAGATGGGCTTGTAATCTATTTGAGACCTTATAGTTTTGTGTGTATTCGTGTTTATCTTAGTGGAATGTAATGTGAAGTTAAAGTCTTGTATGATTTGATAGATAGTTGTGGGCTTGGAATAACTTAATGATTTGTTTTATTGTCTAGTGGTTTGCATGCTAGTCTAGGTTAGGAAAGTGGTGGTTGGCTGACTTTAAATCTAAGAAGATGAAGTAGAAAAGATTAGAGGTATGACAAGCAAAATCCTGATATTAGAATTTCAATAGTTAATGGAATGGACATATGTTATATTATGTTATAGTAGAAAGGCTCGGATGGCCTTATAGCCTTAGGAAGTTATGAAGTGGATGTTTGTATATTGTGTTGTGGACGAAGTCTTCTAAGTGTAGGTAAACTGGTTAGTCCTAGAAATAGGAAAAACTCCGTCCGTTTTTTCTCCATTTTCGTGACTTGGGGTATTGGGATCAGAGCTCCGGTCTCGTGAGGGATCGGGGTGTTACAAATTATCCTGTAATGCAGCCATAGTCTTTTAGTGGAATAGACTAAGGTTAAAGTGACAAAAATATTGCTAGAAATTAGCAATGGTATTTTGGTCATTTTCAGTGGAAAGGTAATTATGTCTTTGGTCCCCCTTCTAGCCATTTACCTTGTAAGTGTCATTATCAAACTTGGGTGTTGTTAAATATGTGAGAGAATTAAAGTCTAAAGGCTACTAAGAATTTAAGATAAACTTTCCATTTATTGAAAGAAGTTTTTATTCTTAAAAGTGGACCAGATTTGGACTTGGGTTTAATATTTATTTAATTAATTGGATAGAGCAAATTTGGGCTAGACCACAAGAGCCTACATGTGTGGGAGTGGCCTAGTAGGCATCGGCCATAAGGCCTTAGGCGTGTAGTGGTAGTATTTTTGCTAGGTAAGGATTTTCCAATAATTTTGGAATTAAAGGATAATTCAAAGTTCTAATCCTTTTCTATTTTGGTTTTTGATTAAGACAGAACTACCTAGCACGATTTACACCTATATAAAGGCCCTTACCCCAAGCTTTACGATCGCACCATCTCATTTGAGATCTCTTTCTCTCTTTCTCTCGTGTTAGCCTCTCTTAGAGGAAACACAAAAACACTCTTCTTATAGTTTAGTTTTGTAAGATCAAGTTGCACAACTTGATCAGTGCTTAAGCTAGAAAATTGGCATAGAGGGGAAGATCAAAGTTGAGGAGCGAAAGCCTTGCTATAGGCGTGTGGAGCATCATCTTCTAGGAGAAGTTTTTCGTTTCGCGATAAAAGATATTTCAGAAAACTTTATTTTCTTTTAGAATTAAACTGTGAACTGTTTAGATGTTCAGTAGCTATTTCATGCTTTATTCGTTTTAAAGATCTTTGCATGAATGTTTCTGCCTTATTCTTAACTAAAATAAAATTTGATTCATGCGATATAACATTTCCCTTCACTCTCGTGCCTTGGACGTGTTTTCTAGCAACTAAATAGGCCATTCGAAATCCTTGTGTTGAGTTCTTAAGCCAATACATGAAAGGTAAATCGATTTAGAGGTAAATTGATTTAGAGTACCATAGCATGCTTATTTTGTTTCCTAGCGTGTTTTTCTTGCATGATTATATGGTTTTTCGTGTATGGTTTCTTATGTTGCATATATTGTTCATTTACATGGTTTATGAATTGTAAAATATGACCACACTAGGCTATATTCCATATACTATCAATTTAAATATCACCAGTGTTCAAATATAGCCAAATTAGTCCTTACTATTCAATTTTTATAAAAAACAATACATAAAATGACTTAAATACCCTTACAAAAATCATTTAAATTACCAGCTTGTCCTCGCCCCTACTTTGTCTCCTACCCCGTTACCCAGCCTACACCAGCCCCTCACCCCCTATGACCTAAATTCTTCACGCCAATACCTTTTCCACCCCACATGGCTTAAACCCCCTATCCCAGCCTGCACTTTCTCCCCTAACCTAACCCTCTTCTACCCTACCCTCATGACCCACCTCAGCTCAAATTCACCCTAACTGCATATGCATGTGCAGAGTTTGTGTGTGCATGAAATATGTGTGATTATGGTAGTAGTGGGGTGTAGTTGATGAAGGTGAAGAAGGGAGAAGTAGTAGGAGATGACTAAGGACCAAATTTGAAATATTTTGGAAGATTTAAGGACTAAATCAAAAAAATTATAAAATTTAAAGACTAAATTGAATTGTTATAAAAAAAATATAAAGACTAATGTAAAACACATTTTTTCTAATTTTACCCTATAACACTGTGTATATTCGTTAAATAAAAGGACTAATTTAACTAATCTCGACAAATACTATAGACTAATTTACACTTTTTAAAATATTAGAGACTAAATTACTAAATCATGACATATTAAAAACTATATGTATAATTAACCCAATTTTGTAACGAGGGACTAATTTGAAAATCCAATGAAATCATGAGGGTTAAAGTCGAAATTTGATCCTTTGACCCAAAAAAAGAAAAAAATAGAAATTTGCTCCAAACTAATAAAGTAACGAATCTTTGGGATATCGGGGATAGGTCGGTAAGCTATTCAAAACAATTACGGACATTACGAGGAGAGCGAGAGCGAGAGAGACAGACTAATCAATGCATTTCCAACAACTCTCCACCAATAAAAATAAACTACTCATACTTTATTGAAAATTCTTGAAACTTCACTAGCTAGCAAAATCACCATTTTCACATTGAGAAGAAAAGATGATGATCAGGAGGTTGGCATCTAGATCATTTCGACGGCCGTTATCGTCGTCCTCATTGCTGGTGCTGCACTCGCACGCGTCAAATTACTCTTCCTCGGCCGCCGCCATTGAAGCAGAGCGAACCATCAGACATGGCCCACGCCATGACTGGAATAGAGAACATATCAAGTCCATCTACGATTCTCCTCTTCTCGATCTCCTCTTTCACGGCGTAATTATTTCTCTTCCTTACTTTGCTTTTCCTCGATTGTTCCTTACGCTTTACTCATTGTACCTTCACACATTTTTTTCTCTTTGCTTGTGTATTTTTATTGCACGTTAGACATTGTGGTACCCTTATCTGAGATTACAATAATGTGACAAAATACCTCAAGCTGTGACTTGTTGCACTACTCTATGATTCAGTTATAATTATGCTATGATACAGTTATAATTTTATAAGAATGTGACAGAGAAATTTCTGCACTTCCTAGACATAGGTTACAGTAGTAAGGAATATTACGTGCAACTCCGGTAAAATACAGTGAATATGTTGTACTTTTACCCATATCTTCTAATAGAAAATATATACAACTGCTGCCACTGGCGGAGCCACATGGCTCTGAACCCCCTGAATTTTGAAACTTTTTTTTTTGTTCTTCTAAAAATACCTTTTTATTTTTATTCTCTCTTTTCTCATGTTTTTCTCTCGTCATTTTCTACTTTTATTCTCTTATTTATAAATAGGTTTTAAATTCATTTTCTATATTTTGGGGACTATTTGTGTTATCATTGTGTATGAATTTTGATTTATTTATTTTTGTAATATTTTTAACATTTAAGTTAAACTTTTCTAGTTTAATTGTACATTTAATTTAATTTTAATTTTTTTAAATGATTTTTACACTGTCTTTTATTTTTAATTGATTATTTTGTATGTTTGATTAAACAGTTTGGTTCAAATACTAATGAATTTTATATGTTTAAATATTTTAATATTTTTTCATCATTGTCATGATTTTAGGGATAAAGGCAATCGTTTTTTTTTTTCAATTTATATAAAATAAATTTGCGTCAATGAGTGCCCAAACCCGGTTACTGACTCTATCACGTAATATACCCCTAATCCCGGTGGCAAAGCGGCACCCCCTAATCCCGGGTGCCTGGCTCCACCACTGTGACAGTCTGCTGCAGTGCAATTTCTCTCCACTCAGGAAGGAAGTGTACAACTGTTGAAGCCTAATGTACAATGTTGAAAGTTGTGTATCATATGTAACGTCATTTGTTTGATGCTTGCTTCTGTATTTGTAGATAGAAAATATGTACAACTGCTGCAATGCCATATATACTAGAGCTTCCCTCAGTTTTTATTTTTATTTTTTTATGAGAATGGTCTGCACCTCTTTAGGAATGACTCTCTATACCAGATGGGTCTACATCGATCCATGGATGTCGTTGGGTACTTTTAACTTCCCCGTTAATTGTTAGTGGTTCTGGTTAAGCAAGTGTCTATAGTGGGACGATATGTACAGCCTCTAGGTAAAATTTCCTCTGCATTTGAGCAAAGCTTGTATACCCAAGGATTGAAGATAAAGGAATTTCCTCTGCATTTGGACAAGACATTCTGTGCTCGAAGACATTCTGGACTATCTATTTTTGTTTTGTTCCACTTCAATATCCTTCTTGTTTTGTATATGAGATTTGATTTTGTTCTTTTCTTTTGCTGCTGTTGCTTTCTTATAATTCGGAGTTTCATAACATTTCGGCCTTTACAGGCTCAAGTGCACAGACATGGTCACAACTTCAGAGAAGTGCAGCAGTGTACTCTTTTATCTATTAAGACAGGTGGATGCAGTGAGGATTGTTCCTATTGCCCTCAATCATCAAGATATGATACTGGACTGAAAGCACATAAGCTTATGGGTAAAGATACTGTTCTGGAGGCAGCAGAAAAGGTTCAATTTCCTTGTCAATTTCAAATTTGAAGAACTCCCATTCTTGTATACCTCATTTTTACACATTTCTCATTCCTCATTGCGATGTTTTCACATCCTCTTTTGAGATGTTTCATTTTTATTCATATGGCTAGGGATAGAATCATACTGTATCCTAGCACAGGTAAATAAATGCTACAAAATAACTGAGATAAAGCACGATGCAAGTGAATGTGAATTTCATATGTAATGTATAATTTATTATGTTTCAACCTTATATTCTCCCTTTGTAAATCAGTCAGATGATTTTCTAAGTTATAGAGGCTGTAGCGAAAATGAAATCTACATTGACATTGAATACATAAGGTGCATCAAGGAAAGTTGATATTGTTATCAAAAAATTCATCTAACATTTAAATGGTGCTCACTAAAGTTAATGTTTACTGATATTATATGCAACATATAACAAGATATTGCCTATTTCTAGCTTATCTGGAGTTTAAACCATTCTTCTTATTGGCAGGCAAAAGAGGCTGGTAGTACCCGTTTTTGTATGGGTGCTGCATGGAGAGATACAAAAGGAAGGAAGACAAATTTCAGTCAGATCCTTGAGTATGTCAAAGAAATTAGGTAACTGACTGCAACATACTGAATATCTAGTTTTCTGGCCCAGGACAAGTTGATAATAGTTTTCTGGTAGATTCATATCAATTACTACCACTCTATGCCATTTATTGTTACAGTCATTCCTTTCACCATTACTATCTGATTCTCAAAATGTTGCTCCAACTCATCCACACTCACCATAGTTATCAAAATGCATTCATTTCAGGCCATTCTGGCTAGAATATGCAGTAATTTTGATGCTGATATCTCATAGCATTTGAAATTCTTGACTGGTTCAAGAATTCTGGTTATATTTAGCCTGATGTGTAGTACAAGACGCCTTTGTATCGTATAGGCAAGAGTTATGACAGAAAAAATGAGAGAGAAATAAAGGGAGAGAAAGGAGAAGACAAGAATTTTTTAAATTAGTTTTTTGTGTTGATTCACGATTTGACAACTATGTGGTATACCAAATCAAGCGTTATTCCAATAGTTATGATAAACAATATGGATTTGATAACGGTATTCAGTGGTATTTAGGGCCATCTCTCATGCTAGCTCCATACAAATGGAATCTTGTCTGAAGGTTTGCGTAACTCATAAGCCTTTTTGTACCCTTTTTTTGGTGGTCAACCTCAATACCTTCACACCTTTTCTGGTGTACCTTCACAGTTGTACTCCTGACATCTCGATATCATTTCAAACAGTTATCCTTCATCTTGTTTCCAATTGGTGCCACCCAATTTTCCTTGAATAACATCAGTTCTTGTTATTGCCACACATAGTCAACATTCTCTATGTGAGCTACTTAGGCACTTCACCGTATTATATTATCGTGTACCAAAGTACAATAATATTTCACATAAAAGGCGATGCTTCCCCTCAACTTGGTGTCATATACCTGTCATGCGCAATTTTCAAACTATAGGATGAAACACCATACTGTAAATGCTTCTTATAAAAACATCCATTTAGTAATCTTCTGACTTCCTAAAAGGCTTGCAAATCTATCATTCATTCAACATTCCCTTAGGGGGCGTTTGGTCTGCGGAATGTTACAAGATTCCTGAGAATGTGAAGTCTGGAATATGACATTCCCATGTTTGGTTCGCGGAATAAAAAAATATTCCTGGGAATGTCACATTCCTGGGAATACAATATTCCCATGATTTAGCCAATTTCTATTCCCACGTGAGGGGGTGGGAATATCATATTCCCAAATCTTGGGAATAACTTTGAAAAAGTAAAAGACTCAAATACCCATTTTAAAAAATACAAAATTAAAATAAATACAATAAAATACTTCAAAAAATAAAAAAATAAAAAAATAAAAAAATAAATTAAAAAAAAAGATAAAATAAAATAATGTAAAAAAAAATAAAAAAAATTAATTAAAAAAAAAAAAAAAAATAAGATAAAAAAAAAAAAAAAAAAAAATAAAAAAGAAAAAATAAATAAATAAAAAATAAAATAAAAAAGTAAATGATAAAATAGAATAAGAAAAATAAAATAAATAAAATAAAATAAGATAAAAATAAAATTAAAATAAAATAAAATTAGTAAGAAAAAATAAAATAAAATTACTCAAAATAATAAATTTAAGTTTCTAATTTTGAAGTGTCAAGTTAAAATTTATAAATTATAAAAATAAATTTACTTTGATTGTATTAATACGTTAAATATTATTTTACTCGCGTATTAGCAAAAGTATGCAAAATGTATCATTTTTTTTTTGCTAAGTAAATGCAAAATGTATCGTTATTTATACACTTTGTTTGATATTCTTGTTTTTTTGAGTTAGGGACATTATTGAAAAATTGCTTAACATTCCTAAGAATATTGAGTTAAACCAAACATAATAAAATAACATTCCTATGAACTCGACAAAATATTCCCAGGAATATTTTTCACAAATCAAACACTTTTAACCACATTCCTGAGAATAACATTCCTGGGAATATCATGAAAAATCTATCCGTGAACCAAACGCCCCCTTAATGAACAGTCTATCCATCTCAATGAGCTTAGTTTGGCCAGAAGAGAGACCTAGAAGTGATGCACTTAAACCTTTGAGGAAAATGGAAGTGATGAGGGAGAAGCGCCTGGAATTTTTCAATGGCGATGATGGCAGAGCTGAAATCAAAGGACATTGGGGTTAATTTAAATGATATCGGCATGGAATATGAGACATAACAAAGACATCTATGCAGTTTGGGTTCTGCACAGCTGATAACCCACCTTAACTGGTGGTTTCAGGAGTTGTGCACTGAGAATGACTCGTAAGGTTAAGAGAGGGTTAGTGAGTTCTAGGCATTCTCTGGAAGTGCCACTTGAACAACTTCAACAGATACCATTGAAGGTTTTGGTGGGTATTAAACAAAGTTGGAAGCAGCATTTTATGCCTGCAAATAGAAGGAAGATGAAGATGTTAAATAGTTAGGGAACCCAAACTTATTTTGTCTCGGCTCTGCTCTTCAAGTATTTTACCAAGAAGGTACTCAGAAGGTTGGGCAGTTAAAGAGAGAAAACCTGAGCATTAGAAATATGATAGTGCTTAATGATCCTTCAAAAGGAATATGGAAATATCTGAAGTGGATGCCCCACATAATGAGACTTAAAGACACTAAAATGGAGCAGATGTACAGCATAATATTTAATAATTTGGAGGAGAAAAACACAAGTTTCAGAGTAAGAAGGTGGGCTTAATGGGAGGCCTTACATGCAAGAAATAAAGCAGCAGGTATTGTGATTATTCGCAAGATTCAATTCCAGAAGCTGGGATTAGATTTAGGTGACTTCTCTTTATCCTTCCACTTTCAGAATATTGATGATGGTTCCACATGGATAATGTGAGGCTAATATTCTAGTGAAGGGGTCTATTTACCAGTTGAAGACTCTGCTAGGGAAAAGCTTAGCGAGGAACTATCAGATGTAAGAAGGTAGGAAGCATCATCTATTGTGGGAGTACATCTTAGCACAGCTCAGTTCCCCATCAGAAAGAAGTGGTACAACCTTTTTAATGTGATGCTAGAGTTAAGTGATGTTATTAATGGGGAAGAAATGGTTAATTTTCCACTAGAGCAGGTCAGGTTATCATCTCAGTGCTTGAGAATTCCTACACTTTTTTCCATTAGCAATTTTTGGGTGTTCCCTGAATCAAAAGAGGAATTTTTCACTTTGTCTCAGTCTGTAACTCCAGAACTCTATCTGACCACATTCCTGTAATTTGAGACAGTGGAGGAACAGTGGTAAATTTGATCTGGAACATGTGGTCAGGGGAGCTAATTCTATTGACGTGGTCCAGGGATCGTGAATAGTCATTTGGTGGAGGCTCAAGCTGATTACAGACTAGTGCAGAAGATGAAGGTGCCGAAAGGATGAAATCTGAATCCTTTGTGAGAGAAGGGAATGCAGGCATGATTGAGAGAAGGAGTTAGTGCAGAGCTGAAAGTTGAGTCTAGTCAGTTAGTGTATCAATAGATTTGTTCTGGAGGCAACATATGAGAGTAATTGGGCCTCGATGAGGAGATGGTGACGCAAAGTGTTTCCATAAAATATTCAGTATTCATAGAAGAGTGAATCACATCTGCTACATACAGATTGATGCATTGAGAAAGTAAAATGAAGAAGGGATTCTGCCAGTTTACAAGAACCTCTACCTAATTTGAATTTTGAGACTCAATGTTGTTATTTCACTTGGTCCCATGAAATTTAAACCGACAGACCTATGTTTCCCACATCTCCTTTTGCAAAAGGTTTTGGTTTATTGGTGTATATAGCATTACTGTAGACAGATTAATAGAATGTCAAAACTCTCATTAACCAACATGATCATCTAACAATCCATATTGTGATATTTGGGTCAAACCGATTTGTTTTCCTACAGTTAGCATCACAAGTTAGTAGTCAGTACACTTATGAAAACATACAAGTGTTTGCCTTTTGTTATCTGTAGTTGCTTCCTACAGTTTGCTTCTCTTCTAACATCCTTATTTCTTCTCATAGTTGAGATAGTTCCTCTGGTACATAGGCTAGTTCTGTTACATTTAACAATGATTTTCCTGTCCTGATAATCTCTAAAGCCCTCCCATGAAGAGATGCAGTTGGTTTTGCTAACTAGTAAATTGATTATAATGCATTATTTATCGATATTTCCTACTTACCAGCAACATAATGGAAAAAAGAGAAAGAAAAACCAAGAGAATTATGAACCTTTTCTAATTTGTTAAGACTCTCTCTAGCTTGCTTAGATCAGTACATGATCAAAGAGTTCAAAGGAGAAAAATAAACTAGCAGGAGTATTTACACTAGTTTTCAAAAGATTTCTGTATCTCCACATTAAGATGATGAAGTTTATTGTTCCTGTGCATACCCTAATCTATATAATATGAACCCTACACAATGTCTAGACCAAGGGTTTCTCAATTTTTATTCCCAATGATGTGACAGTTGACAAGGGGGAATTATATTTGATAATTATATCTGAATGAAAGACTATTATCAAAATGAAAGACTTGCATCCATTAGGACCAGTTCTTAACTGGATAAATGGCGGAAAACGGCAACATATATCTCGTCTTTCTGTCATATCCAGTTTGTAGTAGTAGCACCATATTTAAATGATTGTCTAACCAGCATCCCTATCTCCTCTTTCCATCAATTAATAGCTGTATGACAAATATTTTGCATGTAAAGGAGCATGGGAATGGAGGTCTGCTGCACCTTGGGAATGCTTGAGAAACAGCAAGCTTTAGAGCTTAAAAAGGCAGGTCTAACGGCTTACAACCATAATTTGGATACCTCGAGAGAGTATTATCCTAATATTATAACTACAAGGACATACGATGAACGCTTGGAAACACTCCAGTACGTTCGAGAAGCAGGGATTAATGTATGTTCAGGTAATTGGTAAACTTATAAGTATTAAGATTCTTTTCCTTTACGCTATTCCCCCCTTAGTCAGTGCTCCCCTTTCATCATAAGACGTGGAATTAGACCAAGGGGAATCTCCATAGGACCTAGGCCCTTAGATTTCGCATTGACCTTGCTGACTAGATACCAGCCCATCCATATGGTTTTTATTTTAAGGAATAAATTCAATTGCAATTTCTCTGAAACTGTGAAAATTGAATTTATATGTAAAAAATTGGAAAAAGGCCTTTTGCATGTTATTTTCCTTGAATCTTCAATGTGATCTTGTAACTAAGCCGATGAATATGCAAAATGATTAGGTCAAACAAGAATATCTTGAATGAATTAATCTTCGGAGAGTATAGCCTTGAGATTCACTTCAAACATTTTTTTTCCTGCTATTAGGAGGCATAATTGGACTTGGAGAGGCTGAGGAGGACCGAGTTGGTCTCTTACATACTTTGGCAACACTCCCGTCACATCCTGAGAGTGTTCCCATCAATGCACTTGTGGCAGTAAAAGGCACACCTCTGGGAGATCAGAAGGTAATTTTCATCTTCAGAAAACTGAAAGTTCTGCACAATTTTGTTATGGAAATCATGCACAACGAAGAAATATTAGAAAGTTGGAAATAGCTGATCCCACCATAACTAAACTATTTTATACCTCCAAAATATACTTTTTGAAAATATTCCTAACAAAATTCTTTGTTGATAATTCTAGCCTGAGAATATTTTGTTGTACAACAGGAATCTATTATTAAATAATTACACTGTCTTTACTAAGTTAGACATGACGCTTTAGTCGCTGATTTAAGTTCAGTACAGAGACACAATTTTTCTCTTGGTCGTAATACCAAATACTAAGCTCTTGTCCTAGTAAAGAGTGAAAAAGATTTGGAAAATAATTTTTACCATCTGCTCTATAATGTTAGGCATCCATAGTGTGTACCACGGATGATTGCAACAGCCTGTAGTTTATCCAAAATATCCTTGTTTTATACTGATGTGATGTATATCTTCTGTTTATACTGCTATGTTCAGCCAGTTGAAATATGGGAGATGATTCGGATGATTGCAACAGCCCGCATTATAATGCCAAAAGCAATGGTCAGACTTTCAGCTGGCAGAATACGGTTCTCCCTTCCTGAGCAGGCTCTATGCTTTCTTGCCGGTGCAAATTCCATTTTCACTGGTGAGAAGCTACTGACAACATCAAACAATGACTACGACTCTGATCAACTAATGTTCAAGTTGCTTGGACTCATTCCTAAACCTCCTGATTTCTCCGAGAATGAAGCAAAGTATGCTGAAGCAAGAACTGACCAAGAAGCTATTGCTAGTTCAGGTTAAGTTTAATATGTAGACAGAATATATATGATTTATATACCTGAACATTTAATTTTCCAATGGATCACCTATCTCTCTCTCTCTCTCTTTCTATGTTTCTTTCTCTTTCTTATATGACCTACTTAAAAGTAAGTAAAAAGACCACCTCTTTCTTTCTGCCCATACAGACGTGTATGTATATATTACGCATGCACACGCACATGCACACACGTATAACACACAAATCACACATATGTATATGAAAAAATGTGTGTGCTCGTGTATATATATTGTCTATGTTTATGCATGTATTGTGGAAATACGTCAGACATGCGCAAACATCATACGTAATAAAGAGCAGCTATTTTGACCTCTCTCTCTTGGCAGACTACAATCGAACCCTTCCAAGGTGTGCTAATTTTCTTACTTTATGCATCATTTTCTCCGTTGCCTTTCTGTCTTGGCTTTGCACCACTTTTTTGTTGGTAATCATCTTGCTTATTTGTCTTTCTAACTAACTATTTGCAAGTGTTTTACTGCTGCTCAGCTACAAATCATTGTGTCTGTCTTGTGTGGTTAGCCTTTTAAAGAATAATAATACAGAAGGAAGCCAAGACTGAGAGTATCTTACTTTAATCTTTTTTCTGTTTGATTTTGTTAGATTAGAAAGTCACAAAACAAATTAGTTAAGAGATTTTTGTCTATTTTGAGTTCCTGGGTTTGGTGGTGTTCCGACTAGCTTTTACTCATCTCAAACTCATTTAACGTATCATGCTAGAAAATGGTAGTCTGGCTATCATGTGCGTGGACCTTACGTGCAAATGGAGCATATATTCACTCTCACTATGGATCGATTGTTTAGAAATGATTAATTGTTTTAAAGACTTTTCCTCGTTCACATCTTCGGTTCACAGACTTTCTAAACCACTTGAGCAACTGGACCATTAGATACACACAACTCTTGAGTTTTAACTACTCCAAATAACTTGGAGCATTAGATACATACAACTCTTGAGTTTTAACTACTCCAACTATCCACTTCGACCATTGGATATATACAATTCTTGAGATTTAACTAGTCTAACTATCCACTGACAATTTATTTGAAACTAGAGCTCTTTGGCGTGGACTGAGTTGGAATATCATCTTTGCTGTGACTTTGTGGTCTATTTGGAAGTGGCGAAATGATTCAATTTTTTGAAATAAAAATTTCTCTTCCAGCAATGACTTGATAACTTCTATCTTCAACCTTGCGAAAGACACAACTGATGCTTGGGTTGCTCATGGAGTATATAGATCTCATTAAAGGCATATTGTTGACGTTGGATGGAAGAAGCCAGTTTGGGGTTATAAACTTAATGTTGATGGTTGCGCAAAGGGTGATCCTGGGATTGCGGGTGCTGGTGGAATTATAAGGAATACAGAAGGCGAATGGGTCAGTGGTTTTGTTATCAATTTGGGGGCGACATCGAGTTATAGAGTTGAAATTTTGACTCTTTGGAAAGGACTTAGAATGGCAGATGGGTTACGGATTAATAACCTTATAATTGAGATTGACTCTGCCATGGTTTGCAATTTGATGAAAGACAATTATTTCTTGTTCAGCCCTTTGCGACCTATTGTTGAAGACTGTAAGCGAATTCTTGCATACCACAATGGCTTCCAGTTATGTCATATATTTCGTGAAGCAAATAGTTGTGTGGATTTTTTGGCTAATCTCGGGACACATCGACTTCTGGGAGCCTCACAGATTGTCAATCCTTCAAGAGCGTTACGTTGTTTGATCGAGAAGAATTTGAGGGACGAAACATCTCCTCGGGTAGTTTAAAGTTTTTTCTTGGCTTTTGCCTCCTTTTGAGCAAAAAAAAAAAAAGGTACTAATGGATTTTCCGGATATTTCGAAAAGACCTAAAAATCTTAAATACAAGAGATGTAACCTCCTTTGGCCTACTCTCTTTTATTTCTTTTTCGGGAAAAAGCCAAAATGGTCCCTCAAGTTTGCGAAAAAGGACATTTTGGTCCCTCACGTATGAAAAATGCTCACTTTAGTCTTATTTAACTTCCGTTAGTCTCATGTTAACAGTCAAACCTTTGACCATGGTAAAAGACAGAATTTCCCTTATACATGTTGGCAAAAGAGATTTTTTTAAAAAAAATAATGAAATAGCCTTGGATTTAGCCGTTGAAACCCAACGACTATTTTGTGACATGGTTGGGAAATACCATGCCTAAACTCTTTTTTGTTGGGCACGAAAGAAATTATTATTATTTAAAAAAAAGGATAGTTGATAACCATTGGGTTTCAACGGCTATTTTGTGGTATTATACTCAGCCATGCCTAAATTATTTTTCACACTTTTTTTCCCCTTTTTCATCTCTCTTCCTTTAACTCTGTTAACATTCTTGCTGTATCAACTACAAAAAAAATTCCCAGCAAAAATACAACAAAAAAAATTCTTGTAGAGAAAAAATTTCTTTCAAGAATTTAGCTCAAATGTCTATAACATCATCATCATCATTAATTGTTTGGGAAGATGTAAACGACAATTTGATTAAGTTCAAGAACAGAAGATGCTACTGTGGATACAAAACATAATTAGTTAAAGTTAGTTAAGTTTTAGAAATCACTTAGAGCTTGCAATTTATTTATTTTTTCTTTTTTCTATACGAAGGTAGAGGACTATTTTAGAACACTTAAAAGAGCTCCAAGATAATCAATTTCTTAATTTTCATACTCAATCTTATTTGGACTAAGAACACTTTCACTGTCTTGTTTTTTTTTTCTTTCTTTGCGTACAATTTCCTAAATTCTTTTCATATTATTTGTTTTGAAAATATACTTTTTTGGCATTGTTTTACTGTTAAAAGATGAATTTACTCTTAGCATTGTTAATTTTAACGGAGGACATTTAACGAAAGGATTAAAGTGGGCATTTTTCATACATGAGGGACCAAAATGGTCTTTTGTGCAAACTTGAGGGACCAATTTGGCTTTTTTCCTTTCCTTTTCCTTTTTTGCTTTCAATATTGAAGAATTCACTTTATACAAGATTATATTGGATTCACTTAAAATATACAAATATGTTGTGTAGTAATATACCTCAATACATACACTAGTTCAGTTAATGAAAAACTTTAGACTTAAGACTTTTGATCCATGAGTTATACATTTATAATTTGTTCCTACCCTTGAACACCTTTAGTCTATTTGAACCTAGAGGTTGTCATTTCTTTGCTCTATACCGGCTTTCAGTCTGGAAAAATACTTAAGTATGTTTCCCCAATGAGGTGGCTCCATGTTTGTTGGACTGTTCGGACCAGTCAAATCTTACAATTTCATAGGTGTAGGTCCACACCCTATGCTCAAAAGTATCTCTTCACTCTGTTTAAATTGGCTTAAAAACGTTATGGACTCTATATGTTTTGTTTCTAGTACATAAACTCCATGCTCTGATAGAGCTCACATCATATAAAGAAACATTTAACGTCAGACATTTTGAAGCCCATTCATTAAATTGGATCTAGGTCAACTTTCCATAGCGCTTGTAAGTTATAGGTAAAATTGTGCAAATGATCACTATTGTTTCTTCAAAATTTTAAATCGTTCTTATTGTTAAAAATTAATCAATTTAGTCCATATTATTTTAAAAAAAATTCAATTTAGTTCATGTTGTAAAAAATGTAGTCAAATCTAATGTAAAATTGGTGACCTGAGGTGCACGTGACCAATGTTTGGGGGGCAAAATTGAAAAATTATTAAATGTTCAATTGAGCCTATATTGTTTTCATATAAAATTCAAATTAGTCTTTAATGTTTTAAAAAAATCATAATGGTCCCCAATTTTGTCCCTATTGTTTGCCAACAGTTTTAGTTTAATCCCTCTTACCAAAAATAATTACAAAGTCCCTTGAATATTTTTTAGCTTTTTTCCATCCTTAATCCAAAAAAATGCATAACAATACTATAAAACAAAGTCATCAAAGTCATCAAAATGCATATAAATATAAAAAAGTCATAATCATAAGCATATATTGAAGAACAACGTCAATGAATGCATGTTGGTACACTATTCCGTGGTGGGGATTGTAACTTCTCAAAATTTTTCCATTTGTCATCCTTTTTTTGCATATTTTATTAACTTGAACTTGTCGTTTGC
Source organism: Ehretia macrophylla (assembly GCA_037974665.1). Lineage (NCBI taxonomy): Eukaryota > Viridiplantae > Streptophyta > Magnoliopsida > Boraginales > Ehretiaceae > Ehretia > Ehretia macrophylla. The sequence goes on from CM075764.1 coordinate 85,379,760, forward strand.
TTTTGTGTATGAGCACGTGTCTATGTGTAGGTGTGTGGCTGTGTTCGTGTATCTGTGTGAGGTTTTGTAATAGAAACTAATTTGAATATTATGTGAAACAAAAGAGACTAATTTGAATATTTTGTGAAATAATAGAAATAAATATGATATCTATTCCAAGGATATGTTGATAATTTTGTAAATTATATAAGGGCAGTTTAAGCATTTCAAGCATTTTTTGTTAAATTTTGACTAATTTTTTGATGATAGAGACTAAATTAATTTTTTTTAGAAAACAATAAGGACTAAATTCAGTAATTTTGAATAATATGGTCAAATTTAATTTTTTTTTGAAAACTAATAGGAACTAAATTGACTAATTTTAAATAATAGAGACCAATTTAAAATTTTTGAAAAATAATAGAGATTATTTGTGCAATTTTTCCTAAGTTAGGCGAACTCCAACAACTCCCCTATTTTTTTTTACATTGAGGGGATTTGAAGTATTTTTCCTATTTTTACAGATCCCCTATTTCAGTTTCACTCCAACAGCTCCCCTATTTTTAACCAATCATTTATTTTATAGAATCTATATTTTAGTTTTACTTCAACAGCTCCCCTATATAGAAAATTTATACTTCTATAATATTAAAAATTATGGGGGATGAGATGGGGGAGAGATTTGATTCTCCAACAATGAGGGATCCAAATTTCAAATCATTTATCTCCTAAAATATAAAGGATTATTTAGGAGAGCTGTTGGAGCTATATAGCACTAACAACTCTCCCAAATTTGATAATTTTGGATATTTAGAAGAGTTGTTGGAACTCCCCTTATACATTTTGTAAACGTGGGGAAGAGAAGACAGAGACAGCTTTTTCTTTTTTGCCCTCTTTTTGGTCGTCAGTAAATAACTCCAAAACAGAAAGGTTTAAGCAAGTGTAGACACATACGTACAGCCAATTACTGAAGTATTTAGAGATTCTTAAGTTGACCAAAATTATTTGTTTAGAACATTAAACCGTAGCTTATGAAAACATCAATTATGAAGTGTTTATTTTTAGCGTAGATAGAAAAAAAAATTATTGTTTTCTTTCTTTTCTAAAACTCTTTTTTTTTTTTTTAAACAATATTCTAGTTCACTATACTTTCTTTCCTACTCCTATTTAGTTTTAGGAAGTAAAAATAAAAAAAACCCCAAATTTTAGAGGACCCTTTGTGAATACTTGTATGTGCATTGCATCCCTTTTGCCAAGTCAACTTCAAGAGAGATGGTAACATCGCGAAAACAGTTTATAATGATTCGATTTCTCTTTATTTAGTTGAAATTATCTAATTGCAAGAGCTATTTCTTTAGTCTTAATGTAACCCAATGGAAATCGAATAATTGTTGTAATTTGCGGGTTTAAAATTTAACACTAAATTATTCATTTGATAAAAAACTAAAAATAAATAATAAAAAAATAAAAACTTAAAGTTAGCCAGTTGTAGTAAGTAACAATAATGACAATCAAACAAAAAGAAACACTATTTTAGAGAAACAATTTCTGATGGTAACTAAACGACATTGTGGCAGTTGTGCCATGCCCAGAGACCAAATCAACTGAACAAGACAAAGACTTGACTTTCTTCCCCATCTTTCCAGAGTCCAGAGATGGCATATCATGATAGATGAGAATGAATCCTCTCATAGGCACTTTTCTCTTATGTTAAAATAATGGAGAATCTTGGTTATTAATTAAATTTGTTTTAATTTTGAGTTGATATATATCACTTCGGATTCACCTATACATGTCACTTTTATCTTATATCAGGCCCACTCAAGATTACACTTATCAGTTCAGAATTAAAACAGATCTAATTACTGACTAAGATTCTCCATCACCTCATACATAGAAGCACAAGTAAGTACTCAACAAAGTGAAGAATTATGGGCAACGAAATTTTGTTTGCAAGAGAATGCATTAAGCTCGAGAGTCCATTTCGGGTGCCAATGAAGCTAAATCTTTTTATTTGTAGATCTCCAAATAAGGTTATAGACTGATTAGCTAAGAGTGCTAGCTAGGCTTATTTCTTGTTAGAATATAAATTTGTTACACATCGAAAAATCGTAGACTCTAAATCCGTCTTATAAGATTTTAGGGTACTTTATTACACACTTATTGGTTTTAGGATAGAATCCCATTATTCTTAACTTGGTATAAAAGCCACGTGCATCCCACGTATTAGAATATACAATATGCATTTGTCCCATATCAAAAAATCGTATTAGAATATACAATATGCACTTGTGTCAGACCACCTTATAAGATCGGGTCCCGTCTTGTTCATCCTTTGGTCTGCATGTGTCTATCTTTTATGCGTGTTTGATCTCCCATGTGTCTATATTTCACGTATATTTATCCATGTGTGACCTATTTCAAATCATATCACATGTAACGAGAGCATTAAAGTATATATATTTGTCTCCTATTAAAAATTCATAGAATTCAAGACCATCTTATAAGATCTTAGACTACATTTAACTCTAATTAATTTTATAATAAAACTCCATAATTCTTAACAATTCACTTCCTTTAAATTGGTTTTTTTTTTTCTTTCTTTTTCTTATCCTATTATGGAGTTGGTGTCTCTCCTCCATAGCCGTGTTGTAAGAAATGGTGTTGGCTGATAGCCTTTTTTCATTAATATAAAAAACTTGTTATGACCTAGAGTTATTGGAGCTCGCTATTGTACCACAAAATTTATAATTTTGTGCTAGATCCAATATAATTTATTTAGGGTGAATTTCACGACATAATCAAAGGAAAAATAACCGATTTCTAGCCAAAAGACTTTGACTAATGTAATTTAGGAGTATTTGACACGATGGCTTTAAGGATAAAATAAAAGAAAGCAAATTGAAAAGTAGTAGTCTTCATAAACTAAAAGGAAAAGCAACTCCTTGGAATATCTTCTTCTTTTGTGGCTAATTAAATTACACATGAAATTCCGTGGGGTTGGCAAGTTTGAGTATAAATTCGTGTGAATTGAATATACAAGGAAGTTAGTTCTACCTAAAACCTTTTCGTTGGAAATTTATTTATTTATTTATTTTTTTAATGATGTGAGAATTCAGTTGGTGGAGTCTAATTATTAAATTATTTGGTATAATTTGACCTCAAATTGATAAACTCTCAAATATAACTGTGCATCCCACACATACAACTATGAGGAAATCTATTCTCTTTAGTTCACCTAAAACCATTTTGTTAGAAATCTATTGTATTTGGCCATCTTATTCACCTCATCAAAGTTATATCTTAAAGATTAAGATAGCTTAGTTTGTATAAAGCTTTTAGCGCACACAGTTAATAAAAGCCCCTAATTTGATGAGATAGATTTTGAATTAAAAAAAAGAAGAGAGATTATAGTCTAGATTATAATGAACTATGTTTATCCCAAGGCAAAAGAAATTAAAAATGAACTTATTACCTGTTGCAGCATGTGCTCATCATGCACTAGACCAACCATGTACTAACATGATGCATAATTATCGAACAAGAACTTGCCATTTTCTCTTTCATGAGACTCGTAGTGTGCCTCGTACAATATTAATGTTTCAATCAATTCGAAAATCCAGTTGTACCATGTTATTAGTATTATTAAATAAAAAAAAATGTTATATACTACTTTATTTTTATCACTTAAATACTACTTTTTATGTGTATACTTAGTTAACATATTAAAAGAAAAAAGAGAAATTAAAAAATTTATTATTTTAACATGCCAACTAAGTATCTATTTAGGAGGTGATATTTGAGTAATAAAAATAAAATAAAATATAATAATACTCTATTATAAATTGTAGTCGTTAAAATTCAGCTTTGGTTCAAGTTTACTATCTTAAATATTAATTTGGGTTCGATTTGCACTAACAGGTCGTGAGCCAATTGATTCACGGATGATCACATGATCAATATGATTAGTTTGGTTTGATTTTTTAAAAGAAAATTTCTTCTATGAGGCAGCCTCATGTAAGGCTGTATAATAAAAAAGTGCGTGAGGTCTATATCTTTGTAAGTGAGAAATAACCTCATAGAAGACTGATGAGGGAGATCACGAGCTGAAGATGACGTATTCGGGCCGCCCGCTAGCCTGAAATGCCTGACCCGACCTGCACTAGACCCAAGTAAACCCCAACTATTGCGCCAGCCAATTCGATGGGATATAAAGCAAGGCTCCCAGCTCGGACCAGCGGACAAAGACTTTGTCCACTGGGTAATAGCTTTGTCCATTGGTTACACAACACAGGTAGCTGATGGCGTGTCGGGCAGCCTCACGAATTGAGTGCTGCCCAAACCCAGATTAGTATAAATAGAGCACCATTTCGTATTTATGAAGGTAACTTATATATTAAATACTCTCAACCACCGTATCTAGCTCGAGCAAACTAATTATTCTCACACCCGAGGGGAAAATACGGGTCATCACCCCGCCTTTTCCTTCTCTTTGCTTGTACAGGTTTAGAGCCCGATCAGAAAGTTCAGCACAGTCTGGAGCGAACAGACCGACCTCAACTGTCAATTTCTATCCTCGACAGTTTGGCATCGTCTGTGGGAAACCGAAGCAACCGAGCCTTACTAATCCCACCACCCATTGAGAAACCACCATGGTACAAACCCAAAGCCACAACTTGGTGGCAGAGGACTCACCCGCCTGGGGTAAGGACCTCGAAGCCACCCAGACACCAAACCAAAACCCAACCCAGACCGACGTTGGAACGAGCTAACGTATACACTTAGCTACACTAGATACCCAGCCCGAAGAAGACTTCACAGCAGGCATGGCGCCCATGATAAAGTTGATGTTCCAGATGTTCAAGGAACTCAAGGAACAGGTAACACGCCTGGCTGCGGACCCGCCGGCAGCTCCTATCGTGGCCACCTAACCAGAACGACCATAGTTCTGGATACCAGCTTAGAGGCGGGCTCAAGCCCAAAATGATGGCGAAGGATCTCCCAAGCCAGCGATTTGAGCTGACGAAATCTGAAACCAAAGGGCTCCCCTCACCGACCCTGAACAGGCTAAGACTACGGCTACCATAGCCAAGGTCATAAACCTGCTTGGTGTCAGCCCTATTTCTCTCGAGGTTTTAGCCACCCCACTACCTGCCGGTAACTGGATACCGCATTTAGCTATGTAGAATGGGGATGGCGACCCCGCCATCCATTTGCTAAACTTCAATCATCATATGACTCTTCATGATATGACAGATCGTATGAAGATGAAGGCGTTCCTGATCACTCTAGTAGGCAATGCACTGGATTGGTTCCAGAAACATCGCCCCGGCTTAGTCAAGATTTTCCATCAAATGGCAGAGGCGTTCCTATCCCGATTCGCTAGAAGCTGACGTGCAACTAGCCATACTTCATCGCTATTGTCGGTGAAGTAACAGAAGGGAGAAAGTTTGAGGACCTACACCGCCCGATTCAACAAAAAATCTCTCAGGATCCCCAACCTGGAGGACTCAAGGGCCCTAATGGCTTACCAAAGAGGATTCAGGTCGAGACCACTCACGTCCTCCTTGGCCATTAACTCGGTGGACACTGTAGCCGAGCTAATGGTGAGGGTAGAGGGGTATATTCATTCTGAGGAGATTCACCAGGCTAAACGAGAAGATGATAAATAAAATGAGAAGAAGGGGGAACCCTCATCTAGGGCTCCGCCCAGGAACAAAATGCAGGCCGACAGGGCAAACAACTGCAGCAACAGCAGAAACAGGGCCTGAGGTTCACAACGTTCACTTCTTTCAATACCCCAATGGAACAAATCCTGATGGAGATTCAATACCAGAACCACTTACCACAAGTACCCAAGATGCAAGGCCGACCTGAGAAGCGCAATAAGACTAAGTATTACCGCTACCATATGGATTATGGGCATACCACCGACGAGTGTAGGGAGCTGAAGTAGGAGATCGAGGCCCTAATATCCTGAGGGCACCTTAGAAGGTATATCGATCAACAACCACACAAAAATCCCGACCCGGGAACCGGCTGAGAAAGAGAAAGAAGCCCGCCCAGGCACCATGACCGGGCTAGGTACTTGGCTGTTATGGAAACCATTGTCGGAGGACTCGCGTCAGGCGAGGAGATATCGGCTGGTTGGAAGGGGTATGTTCGTGCTGGACGTGAATGCGGGCCGACTATGGGTTTAGCCGGAGGACTGGACAGGATCACCTTTTCCTCAAATGATCTAGAGGGAGTAATCCTACCTCACGATGACCCTTTGGTTATCAGCGCCGAAATCGTCAACATTACCGTTAGAAGGTTGATGGTAGACACGGGGAGTTCAGCAGAAGTTTTCTTCCTAAAAGCTTTTGAGCAGATGAGGTTGGACCGAAGTCGGCTCCGACCATTGAAAGGAACACTTGCTGGTTTCATTGGGCATGGCCACAAAACAGAGAGGGTCATCAACCTCACACTCACCCTTCAAGATGGTCCAAAAAGGGCTTCAATGCAGGCCAATTTTATCGTGATGGACTGTAACTCAGCTTATAATAGTATTCTGGGACGAGTCGCCTTAAACCACTTCAAGGCAATACCCTCCACGTACCATCAAGTGCAGAAGTTCCCGACTCCGGGTAGCATAGCCACAATCAGAGGGGCCCAGCTTTCAGCTCGAGAATATTATGAGAGCTCCCTTCGACCAAAGTATCAATCCGGGTGGGGACCTGACCTGCCCGAGGAGAAGAGGGATGCCAAGAGAGGGATTTATGCGGAAGAGCTGTAAGAGATAGAGCTTTCGGAAGAAAACAAGAAAGCCAAGATTGGAAGTGAGCTACTGGAAAACCTAAAAAAAGGGCTTGAGAACAAAGCTGGAAGATGCGGAGGGGCAATGGGCAATGATCCTTCCTGATGTGTTGTGGGCTCAGCGCACTACTATCAGCTCGGCAACAGGAAAGTCACCCTTCGAACTGACCTTCAGTACTCGAGCAGTGCTCCCGATGGAGATCGGGTCCCCTACTAGTAAGACCCTCCACTATGATCCCGAAATAAATGGAGCCTAGATCCGAGAAGAATTAGACCTAGCTAAGGAGTTGCATGCCAACGCTCAGGTCCGGATGCTGGCTAGAAAAGCAGCCATGGAGTGAGCCTTTGCCAAGCAAGTCAAGCCAAAGTCTATTAGGATCGGAGATCTGGTCCTATGAATGTCCATCTTTTTGCAGCGGCTAGGAGGAAAACTCTCCCCGCCCTAGGAAAGCCCATAAGAAGTAGTGAAAGAGATATGACCTAGGACCTTTTACCCTCATGACAAATACAGGAAGCAGTTGAAAAATGCTTGGCATGCCGAGCATCTTAAGGGTTATTTTGTATGAGGCCCCGAGCCGAACATACTATTTTGTACCAAGATATTTAATACAATTCCCATTTTTGTATACAATTTCTTCGTGACTGGTTCAAATTCATCGATCTAAGGATGAAGGGCACTTATCGATCAAAATCAAGTTAACCAACTCGGATTATTAATGCCAGTTCGATTTTAATCAACAAAGTGTGGTTTATTCGTCAGCTTAGACTGATGAGTTCAGCTCGACTATATCAACATTGATTTATTAAGTTAATCTCATCAGGACAATTGACTTGAGCTTAAATAAAAGTTCCTAAAACGTAATCAAGCACAACTCGGTACATGTGCAAAGAACGTAAAGTGCGCTGCTATGAAAATTAGCTAATGACAAATGATTCTCATTAATCAGTAAAAAAAAAAAAACTATAGGGTGGCCCGTCTTCGGCATATTACAAAGAAGAAAAAAGAAAAAGAAGCCTGAAACTCAAGGTGTCAGGGTAAAAGAGGCGGCCCTATCACCTGCTTTATCCCCGACCTCAGGGGACTCGTCTCCGACCTGTTCCATCCCTCACTTGATATAATTAATCACCCTGTAGTCCCCCGATTTCAGGTCCGAAGGAAGCCCAGGGATCTGCAAAATTCTGGTGGTAGAGCCTTCATGATCTCCAAGAAGTCGGTCTTGGAGGGATTTAAGAAAGTCTTCGCCCGTTCCCGAGCGGCGAGCTGGCCTCGAAAGAAATACTGCAGCTCAGCAAACTTAACCATTACTACGCCCTCCTTTATCAGTCAGTTCACGCCCGCGTCGCTGATGCTACAAGTTGTGTCAATAAAAATGGGTGCAAAACAACCAAGTTTTAATAACCCGAAAGTGCACGGATTAATGTAGTATGATGTGCTTAGAGTGCGAGGTCATATTCCACATGGAGGCTCCTTAGTTATTTATGTTGAAGAAGTGCATATGAAAGTGTCTAAAGTGAGTGCTGTAACGTAATAGATAGATTGATTGGGTGATAAAAGCTAAGCTAAACTAAGTTAACTAACTAGAGTTAGAGTTGGAAGTGTAAATATGGGTATGTAGTAGTTTAAGCTCGGATTAATATTAAGGCAGTTTAATTTAGCATCGGAAATAGGATTCTCTAATTCTATGCAAGAGGTTAAGCTACAAGCATTAACCTAGTCAATTATTTTAGTCTATTAAAATCCTGATTACTAACTCTGATGTAGGTGCCGTTACATCTATGAGCGTATAGCCATATTATGGATCTGTCCTTGCAACCTGGTGTAAAAGGTCTGTTTCAACATAAGTAATCAATATATCCTTACTAGTCTAGAAACTATGGTCTACTTAAAAGCATTACCTATAGTCTCTTGGAATCTTTAAGGTTGTCAAGCTATTGATTCACTATTAGAGCATGAATATATGACACGAAAATAAAGCAATCATATCATCTACTTAAAAACATTATGTATGAAAGGCAATACTTAATTAATACAAGCCATATATTGCATATGAATTAAATCAGTCCAAATCATGGAGACGGGTAAATCAAAAGACCATTAATATATAATCAAAATCTCTAATTAACACAAGCATTATAACAACATTCAAATATAAAAGAGATTAAAGAGATGCTTCCCCATAAATGAAGTCGATGTCCAAGGTCGGAGTCCCGAGAACAGCTACGAGATTTCCTCATTTTCCTATGTCCCAGAAATTCGGGCATTACCTCCGTCGTATTTTCCCCAACTACTAACTATTTACACTACATAATTAAACTAACTAATTTATAAGCTAAAAATATAATTAAAGCTAAATTAATAATAAAATATATTTTATTTTCTACTCTCAAAATATGCACCCCAACACCTCTATTTATAGGCTGAAAAATCACTATTAACAGGTTTTACTATTCATACATTGACTGTTTGACTTTGACTTTGACCAAGCGTTGATCGAGGTATTTTCGGGCTATTTTCAGTGTTCCGAGTCTGATTACGCGCTAGTTTCGGCCAAATTTTGACTTTATGGTCTCCATTCTTCTACCGGTCTCGTGTTTCTCCATTCTTGACTTCTTGACTTCTTGACTTGCAATTTGGATCATTTCGGGTCCAATTTTCCACTTTTTGCTATTATCCTACATTGCATCAAAAGTGTATAAGTGTTGCAATTATCCCTAAGTGAAGATGCAAATATAGTGTAAATACAATGGTTTGAGTGCTGCAAATACAATCACATCAGTCGCTGTCCTTGAAAGCCTCTATTGCATTTTCTCCATTGGGCCTGACATTCTCTTTAAACTCTTGAAGGCTGACCTCCGCTTCGCGCTTCTCCTTCTTGAGTTTTGCCGCGTCATTGCTAGCCTAAGTCCTCCGGGACTTCTCTCGTTCAAGTTCCTCTTCCGAAGTTTGCAGCTTCTTCTTGAGCCAATCGATTTCATTTCCATCTTCCTTGTATCCTTTTAAGGTCTCTTCCCTCTGCTCATCTACCTTGGCCTGGGTTTTATGGTAGCTATGCTCCAAGTCGGTATAGCGGGCCTGAATCTTAAGAATAAGGCTGGGGATGGAAAGGACATGATACTCAACCTACAACAAGGAACAGTCAGACAAGTTAAGGCAGATAGGATAATTCCGTAATCAAAGGGACGAGGAACAACTATGTATCGTTGCCGCATCAATTCTTAGGTCGTGGACGAGCTGGTCCACGGAAACCTTGGACAATTTAGGGTCGCGCTTGATGGGGGCGGAGGTATCAACCACTCGGTCTTTCTTGGACCGAATCACTTCCACCGCTTTCCCTTTGCCCATCTCTTCTAGTCGGGACCTCTTCTTCAAGTCTGTTTTGGCAGGTGGGTGCTCGGTGATCACCACTCCCGATCCCTTCTTCTTAGGGAGAGACTCTTGGGTTTTGCTCTTCTTTGAGAAGACTTTCGTCCCCATCTCAGTCTCCCCAGGCCTCTTCTTGGATCCAAAAGGGGCGTGAGAGCCCTTGGGCATCGAGCCCTCGCCGCTCATCGCTGCCTCTCTCCGCCTGAGAAAGGCCCTCTCTCCAGCGGTCGACATTTCTGAAAATTAAAGAAGTTGGTTAGTAAAATCAAGTGACATCAGGTCAGAAAAAATATATAATGATAACAATGATGATAATGAAAAACTAGGGAGGTCGGATCCGATTTTGGGACTAACCCTCCGCTTGATTCTCTTCCTCTTCATCATCTGACTCAGGTAGTAGCCTAGGGTGTGCCTTGGTCAAGTTGGGCACTCGACCAAACAACTTGGACTTCCAAATCTTGTCCCACTTAAGGACACTCATGATATCTATCAACTGATTTAGACCCGGCTTAAGTTCCTCCACATCATTGGATTCCGAATCGGGTAGTGTAGGTTAGTCGTTGAGTTTCTTCTTCAAAGACGGGGTCCACTCCCTCCTATACCCCGTGTTGATCGAGCACTCCACCGAGTAATACTTGTTATGTCAACCTTTGTTAGAAGACTTCCACTTGGTAAAAAGGGCCAGATCCTTCATAGTTGGGAAATAGAACTACTCGGGCTGCTTGGGGTTGGCTTTGCAGGTGTAGAAGTATTTGAATAAGGTAAGGGTTGGCTCCACACCTACCTCCTGATAGTACACATAAAAGGCCACGATCATGGCCCAGCCATTAGGAGCCAACTGTCCTGGGTTGAGCTAAAAGTAGTCCAGCATAGAGGTGATGAAGTGAGAGAGAGGTAGTTGAATCAAGTCAAATGCCAGGTCATAAATCGTGAAGTGGCCAGCAAGCGGATTACAAGCATGTTTAAACCGACCTGGAATCTTCAGTCTGAATGTCCAATCTACCGATTAGTTCCTCAACCTGTCGTTCAGTAATGCTTTGGTAGAATGGCACTTGCGTCGGCAGTAGGCAAAAAGTTGCTGGATTTTCTTTCCTCGACCTGAGGAGCCGCTGGTTGTATGAGTACGGCGAGGCAGAATTACCTTCACAGGCTCGGCATCCTCCGCCCTAGCTCTAAAAGCCTCGACTATGTACTTGTGGGGTAGTTTGAGACCCTCCAGTTGATTCAAAGGTGAACTATCCCTAGTCTCGCTAACTCATTCAGGTCGGATAGAGGATCATCTTCGGCTTCCTCCTGCACCCTCTTGACCTCAACGATTTTACACTCGTCGTCACTCTCCGCCTAGGCCTCTATGGGTTTCAACTCCTCCTCTTGAAAGACACTTGAATCACCACCGTCTGGCCCCTGCTCTGAGGACAACTCTGAACTAGAAGGGTTCTCCTCACCATCCTTGTATGATCTAACTTCCATTTCCTGGGAATCCTCGGGCTCCGACTCTCCCATTTGTTTAAGTGTGTGTGAAATAAAATATGCAATATCTAAAGGGAGTCAGAATGTACCTAACAGATGTCTAGATTCGGTGGACTGAGTCAAGCTACAGATTCCCCGAGCGCACAGGTGTTTGAGCTCCTAATTTACCGAGCTTAATGTCCCGAGCTTGAGTATCTCCTAAAGCTGTAAAAACTTGAATGCAAAAAGTGAAATGAATTTTGAAGCAGTTGAAGCCTTATTTATAGGCACCAAGTGTAACTGTCTCGAGAATACCAAACGTCGCATCCTATTAGAGTTAGGCATGACGTGTCGGCCTCTCAGGAACGGCATCCGTGTGACGTGGCATCTACCTCGGTTGGTCACTCCTAGCTCAGGAATACATACCGCCTGCCTAGACCCCCTTTAGATCTCTAGACTTGGGATGGGGGAACTGTTGAGGGAGATCCTGAGCTGAAGATGACGTATTCGGGCCGCCCGCAGACTTGAAACGCTTGACTCGACCCTTACTAGACCCAAGTAAGCCCTAACTATTGCGCCAGCCAATTCGATGGGACATAAAGCAAGGCTCCTAGCTCAGACCAGCGGACATCAACTTCTACTGGGTAATAGCTTTATCCATTGGTTATACAACACAAGCAGCTGATGGCGTGTCGGGCAGCCTCACGAATTGAATGTTGCCCGAACCCAGATAAGTATAAATAGAGAACCATTTCGCATTTATGAATGTAACTCATACATTAAATACTCGCAACCACCGTATCCAGCTCGAGCAAACTAATCATTCTCGCACCCGAGGGGAAAATATGGGTCATCACCGCGCATTTTTCTTCTCTTTGCTTGTGCAGGTTCGGACCCCTATCAGAAAGTTCAGCACGGTCTGGAGCGAATAGACTGACCTCAACTATCAATTTATATCCTCGACAAAGACTAACTCTTCTTAAAAACTAGATCAACTACGACTAGAGTTCTCAATTGTTGAACCAACTAAACTTAACATGACTAGACTTAATTCATTCACGAGTGTCATGGCCCGACCTTAACAGACTAGATTAGAGCTTTCATTTGTCAAGTTAGTTAGATCAAAATCAGTCTACTTGTACTGATTTTACTAGGCATCTCAGCTCTGTAGTGCCACAACTTATTTGGCCTACGATTACCCAACTGCTTGAACTGACTCGAGGTCATTATGGCTCGTGGTTTTTAGATATCGACGAAAGTAATTAATTGATACTTGTTAATGACAAATATACTCATGAGGTGGGTGATGAGGGTGGAAAATATTGGTTTGCCTGAGCTCAATAATCCAACCTCAGCAACCTAACCTGCAAAAGAAGGGAAGGAACTGCAGGGTAGTGGCCCGTGTTTTCCCTCGGGTGCAAGAGTGATTAGTATGTTCGAGCCAAATACAATGCAGTAGTTGAGAGCAATAAATATGGACGAGATACTTGTAATGGTGGGTGGAATGACCTATTTATACTAACATTGATTATGGGCAGTAATTAATGCTTAAACTTGCCCGATACTATTCACGCCTGCCCGAGCTCAATATCCAACGGATAAAGCTATTGTCCAACAGTTAAAGCTGGGTATTGCCTTTATGTTACATTTGGGTCGGATACGGGTCGGGTCGCCTCGTTCCTGGTCGGGAAGGTCTGCTTTGGCTCAGGTTTACACCCATATCATTTCCTCCCAAGTCGAGAACTCTGTAAAAGTTCTAAAGAGGTGACAAGTACGCCAGAGCCGTTATACCTTCAAATCATGACTGGCAGCTGCCACGTCATCTCGCCCTTATACAATATGCTAACACGTCACCCATTGGCCTGACAAGGTGCGACGGGTGGTCTTCCCCAGGTAGTCATCCCTTGCCTATAAAGAGGGTTGAGTCGCACTTGCATTCACTTTTGCTCTTTTGGAAACTGAGACTTAAAGATTCCTTTATAGCTTCACCGTTCAGGCTGAGACTTCAATCTAGGAGCACTCAATCAAAACTCCTTCAATTCGGATTCTTTAGCTCAACAACTAGGTACTTCCTGGACTCCTTCTCCTTAGAGTTTATAAATTTTCTTTCTTTATCACCACAAATGGAGAGGTCGAAGTCTGAAGATTCACAAGCACGCTCAGCTAAATTCTATACCAGTGATAAAGAGACCCCTTCGAGCTCGAGAACCTTACCTTCCCAGGAAGAGACCTTGGGAACCTCACCTCCTCAGAAAGAGAGGTTCTTACCCCCTCTAGAAGATAGCTTGGGAGAAAAGAGCGATAGCGAGTGTGAGATAATTGAGGTCCGGCAGAACTAAGGGGAAGCTGAGATGGATCATATGGCTGACTTTACCGATATAGATGAAGTTGAAAGTGACGGCGGGTTACCCTTGAACAAACTGGAGGGGCTCGAGTTACCTGCTGGGTCCCTAGCCAACCTCTTCCAAGGTCCACAGCCAACTTCTAGCTAGAGATCCATAATAGATACCATGCTACTAGTTACGAAGCCTCCGCCGAGCTCGAGAACTAGAACAAGCGGAGAAACACCTGCATTTTCAGGTTGGGGAAAAAAACACTTTGCTTCTTACCAAAAGGATTGTAAATCAATGGTGGCTGAGGCCAATAGGAGGATAACCGAATGGGATATTCCCAAGGACTTTAGAATCAGGGTTCTAGGTCAAAAATATCCTACTTGCCATCCGGGACTAGATAAGTACACTATAAATGACCTTGCCTTCCAAGTCATCAGGCTGCTCTTACCCGACTATTTTGTAGAGATCCTCAACTATTATCAGCTTAGCTTGGGGCAAGTAGTACCTAATGGTTGGGCCATGATGGTGGCCTTCTTCGTATATGCCGTCAGGAAAATAATAGTCCCGACCTTGACTCTGTTCAGAAGGTGTTTCATCTGCAAGCCGAACTTGAAAGGACAAGGATGGTTTCACTTCTGTGCTCGGGATAAGTACAATATTTTCACAGAGTGGGTATCCTTCAACAAAGGTTGACATAACAAGTATTATTTCATCAAGTCGAGCACCAACTGGGGGGGTTTCCCGAGCTTGGATACACAGCCTCACTAAGAAGGTCAACAAGGTTCCCAAGCGTTCTGACCCCGAGACGGCTGACCTCGAAGTACTTCTCGCGCCAAAGAATTTGATGAATGCTGATTGACATTTAGACTGGGAAAGTATCTGGGAGTCCAAGTTATTTGGGCCGGGGCCTCCTGAGTCAGATAAACCACACCCAGGTCTGCTCGAGGATGAGCTTTCAAAGGAGAAGAAAAAATGTCAGTCCCTACTTTGAGAATTTGGACCCGACATCTCCATACTCCCGAGCTTCTTTACTCGCTTTACTTTACAGTTATCATTGTTATTCTAACTCATTTTCCTTGTGTACCTAGGGATGGGCAGAGTTGCGAGAGCATTTTTCATGAGCAAGCTTGTCGGTTCGAGCTAGGGCAAGGACCCTTCAGCACCCAAGGATCAGGGCACAGGAGCCGATGTCTCTCAGACATCCCACTAATCGAGGAAGAGACCCGCCATTGACAATCAAACAAAGGGCAGAACTAACTCTTCCATGGAGGCGACATCGAATAAAAGGTCTAAGAAAACTTCCTCCCCGACCTAGAAAAGGTGATTCTCGGGGATCTCTATCAATAAGCCAATAGGAGCTTGAGCTGTGGGGGCTTCACCTCAAAAGAAAATATCCAAGCAAGTTGTCGATGACAGAGGGAAGGCGCACCAAGTCCCCTTTAGTGTCTCGAGCCAAGTGGTTGCAGCGCCCACTCTGGCTTAGCGCGATGCTCGGCTCAAGAAGTGGCCCGACAACCAAGTGGTTGATGAGATGCATATTGCCACCGCTACTTGTTAGGAATAAGATATGCCGAAAAGACCACTAGCACTTTGCCATCGATGTATTTGAATATTTGCAATGATTAATTAAATGTCAACTTACTTTACGAGCATGTTTCTCTTTTATGTGGTTGACTTGTATATATATTTGTATGTAAGGTCCTTATTTCAAGTGTTGACTTAGGTACGTGGTGGTTACGTACAGAAGGTCTAAGTCATGGTTACTTGTAAAGTAGAACTATTTAGTTTATAACTAAGTAGTAGAGTTAGGCACTCTAGTATGGTAGAAGTTATTGTGAATAAGTTCCCTTTATCGAAGGGTGGTGTAACACCCTGATCCCTCACGAGACCGGTGTCCCGATCCAAAACCTGAGGTCATGAAAAACGAGAAAAAACAGACAAAGTTTTCCCTGTTTCTTGGACTAATCACATACTTGCACTCAGAAGAAATAGCCACAGCAACAGAATACAACATTCATCCTCAACACAACTTTCATTAACATGGCTTTCCAAATCCCTAAGGCCATCCAAGACCTTCTATCATAACAAAATAATACACAAGCATGCATTTTCTCTAGTTAATGAAACACAATGTTTATAAATCCGGTTATCATACCACTCTAATATTCTCTAATTAACTTTCTTAAATGTTAAGTCAATCAACCATTTTCCATTCAACCCATACAAGCATGCAAACTAACTAGGCAGTAAAGTAAAGAAATAAAACTTATTACAAGCCACCACTATCTATCTAATCATACAAGACCTTATACTCATATTACAATCCTTTAGGAAACACAAAAGCATACAAGACTACAAGGTTTCAAAATAAATTACACGCCAAGCCAATCATTCACTTTACATAAATTCACATATCATACACCTAACTAAAGCTAACACATTTTCAAGATGACTCTCGAGCCTTCTCTTTCTCCAACTTTGAAGAGACCGAACCTGAAATGGTTAAAAAGAGGGAGTGAGCAAACACAGTTTCTCAGTGAGGGAGAGGAAACATATATCCGGGGAGTTTTGAAAACCTTTCATGCAATGCAGTAACCAACAATAAAGTAAATTAACGATACAAAACTAGTATGCAATTAAATAAGCTAAACAATTCACATCAAAGAAAGAAAATCAGCCACGATAGAACAAATACACTAAGCAACCTAGAGGAAACTATAACAATATATCACACAATACAAATATACAAGCTAATTAACACAATATATAAGAACACAAGCAATGGTAACTCTCAAAGGACTTAGGGCCCAAATGAGAGTAACTTAATGAAAGGATACAAAGCTGACCAGGGGCACGAACCACGAACCACGAGCCACGAGCCACGAGCCACGAGCCACGAGCCACGAACTCAATAGACAAATATAATTTTGATATCGATAAGCCGACATAACCCGATTTGACTGTCAAACACCTTGTTCACCATGTGCTGATATGTAGCCCCAGCATTTTTTAGCCCAAAGGGCATCACTCTATAGCAGTAGGTCCCCATGTCTGTGATAAAGGCTATTTTTTCCTCGTCTTCTGAGGCTATCATGATTTGATTGTAGCCTTTGAATTCGTCCATGAATGTGAATAACTGACAACTAGAGGTGGTATCTACTAGCTGGTCTATTCGGGGCAGTGGATAACAATCCTTATGGCACGCCTCGTTGAGGTCCTTATAATCGACACACAATCGCCACTTCCCGGGGCTCTTGGCCACCAATACTACATTGGCCAACCATTCTGGGTACTGTACAGCCCTTATATGGCCTGCTTCCAGCAACTTCTGGACCTCTTCCCTAATATTCCTATTCCTTTCTTCCCCAAAATTCTACTTCTTTTGTCGGACAGGTCGGAACATAAGGTCCACATTCAGTTTATAAACCATCACTGACAGATCTACCCCTGTCATGTCAGTCGTACTCCAAGCAAATATTTGCAGATTATGAGAAAGAAAGTCAATTATACCTTGTCGTAGATCTAGAGAGAGATCGTGGTCTATCTTGACCCGCTGCCCTTTTGAGAATTCCACATCATCCAGTTCCTCGGCAGGGGAAAGCTCCATCATTTTCTTATCCTCTGACTCGTTTGGGTGCCCAGGCTCTGGGCCTTTCATCTTGAGAGAAGCAGCATAGAAGCATCGAGCGGCCAACTGATCTCCCTTGATGGTAGCCACGCCTCTTGGGGTTGAGAACTTTAGGGCCTAGTGTAGCAGTGATGCAACTGCCCAGAATCTCATTAGGGCCACTCTCCCCAATATTCCGTTATAATCTGACTCGCAGTCGAGAACAATGAGGTCTGCCATGATTGTCACTTTCTTCTGCCTCTCCTCCAAGGTCACGGGTAAGTTTATAACCCCTTCCGAATGAAAAACCTCCCCTATGAATCTGGATAGTAAGCCATTCAAGGGGCGAAGCCTTTCGCGTCCTATCCCCAGCTTGTCAAAAGCCTTCAGAAACAGTACTTTCCCGGAGTTGTCGGTATCCACTATCAGGCGCTTGACTGTATAGTCAGAAATCCGGGCCTCTACCAATAGTAGGTCATCATGCGGGTAAATTACGCCCTTGAGATCATTTGTAGTGAATGCCAACTACTCATCAATCATTTGCCCTTGATATCAGGGCTCCTTTGTCACAGCCCTAGCATAGGATCTTCTCGCTTTTCTACTGGCTCCTCCAGATGTGAATCCCCTAGTGATGGTATCCACTACCCTAGGTATCGATTCTCCTAATCCCTTCTGCGTCGAGGGTTGCATTCCCTTTCACGTCGGGGGCTGCACTCATTACCTCGCCTGAGGCTCACTTCTCTCTCCGTCTGACGTTTCTGACTTCCTCCAACAAATCTGTTCAACAGTCCCTTCCTTCCCAGGACCTCTATCTCCACTCTGAGCTGCTTGCATTGTTCTGTGTCATGGCCGTGATCCCGGTGGTACCTGCAATATTTATCTTTAGTCCTTTTATCTGGGTTACCTGTCATCCTAGCCAACCAATGAAACTCGTGGTAGGTTTGGATTTCATGTAGGATCTCTGCCCTGGGAGCATTCAAGGGGGTAAAGCTCTGCTCGAACCTCTCCCGATTGTTGCTGCCCTGTCCTTCCGACCGACCTTTCGGGCCTCCCCTCTGCTTGCTTGCTTCTTGAGTTTTGCCTTTCCCCGCAGTTCCCTTCCCTTCCTCTTTCTTAGCCGTTATGACCTCATCAGAACTGATGTACTTGGAAGCCCGTGTCATAAGTTTATCCAGATCACGGGGCATTCTTTTTCCCAAGGACGCTTGCAGGGTTTGAAATGCAAACCCTACATGTATGCGACTATAGCCACTGATTGGTCGAGATTTGGTACTTCCAAGGTCGCTTGATTGAACTGCTGAGTATAGTCTCGCAGAGTCTTCTTGTTGCTAGTGAATCAGGCAAGGAACAATCTTGAAAGCTGGTCAAAACTATGGATTGAGGCCTCTGGCAGGCCAGCGAACTACTTCTGTGCTGAGCCTACCAATGTTACCGGAAAGGCTCGGCATTTGATAGCGTTTGGGACGTCTTGGAACGTCATATGGTGCTTGAAGATCGTAAGGTAATCTTCTGGATCCCTAGTCCCGTCATAGGTCTGTAGACTGGGCAGTTTGTACCCATATGGCATAGGCTCCCGCATGACTTCTCTGGCAAATGGATGATGCTTCCCCTGTCCCACCAGGACTTTGTGCTGACTTCCATGGTTGTGGGTGACCTCATGTCCTTCCTGCCATGGGGGTTTCCTTTGTCTATCTTGCCCCGGCCTCTTTGGCTATCCTGCCGAGGCTGTTGTATCCACCAAGAGCGCCGGGGGCTGAGGTGGATTCCTTGCCACCAGATCTTCCCGTTGGAGGGGAATGGCCTCCAGTTATGCCAACCCTTGAGTTTGGAGGAACTGATTAAAGGCTCCCCTTAGACCATTGAACAACTAGACCGAGATTGACAAATCAAGCTGCTGGGATGAGGACAGCGTATCTCCTAGAATGAATACCGACGGAACTGAGGTGGCGGCCCTCCCAATGCTGCCGTGTTAAGTGGGACGGCTGTCACTAGGGGATCCACACCTTCATAAACTCGATGCTTTTCTGGAGGGTTTTGGTTCCCCCCGGCATTGGCTTGACTTCGTGTATGAACCATCGTGGTATCTCAGTGGGTTTGCTAAAAGGTTCCCACAGATGGCGCCAAACTGTTAAGGTAAAAACTCTGACTACCCCGAGTTGCTTCCTGGGCTGGACTTGAACCTGCAAAACAAAGGAACCAATAGGGGTACCCATGGTGCCTACTCCGACGCTCAAGTCAGTCAACGGTGGGAAAAAGGTCGTTGGCAGTAAGAGATGGATTTTTTTTTGCATACATTTTGCTGCAGAACTGCCTCACCTTTATACTCACGGCTAGGTGGTTCCCTCAATGAGGGAGGACTCTTCAAGATTTGAATCCCCGAGAGTCTCCCTTTGTCAAGTAACCTATCATGATCATGCTTCCTACAAGTCCTTCCTTATCCGGTCTTCTTGAGCTTATCCTTATCTTTACGACGTCCCTACGTGCGTGCCTGCCCTGTTGTCTCGGCAGGTTCGAAGCTCTAGGAAGGACGGGGCTGCTTATTATTACCGGGGCTAAGTTTTCAGGGCTCGAGCCCCACCCCTATCAATACATATATGGAGTCATATTTGAATAAGAATTACTCGATGAGTCTTGAACCATCTATATGATTACATGTCACCACTACATGTTTAAATGCTTATATGACAGAGGCAACCTACTTTGTTACCCTCCATATGTGTTCTAAATGTTACATGTACCAAAATGCAAATGTGATCAAAATGTATACATGATAAAGGTGCAACCTTTTGGAATGGTAGTGTCATTTCCTCTAGGCGGCATCGGGCTTGCCAAGTATGATCTCTACTACCATGGTCCAATTCTCTCTCTCGCTTGAGCCCTTATTCCTTGGAGAGGTGGGTCGTAGGATTGGGGGTACACCCGGAATACCCCTACTCGGAGTGATAAGGGGAAGATGTTGACAAATGATTCGAGGCCGGCTATCTCAAATAAATGCAAATGTAAATTTTATCCTTTTTCTATGTGTATGTTTGGCTTCCATTTCTTATTGAACATTCAAGATTATGTGTTACCTACTCGTAAGTTGTATTTATATACGCATGGCATGGTGTTCTCCAAAAGTTTTCAAAAGATAATTTTTTTACGAAAATCCCTTCTTGTTTCCCCCTCACCGAGCTAGGTGTAACTCACCCCTATTCTTGGCTATTACAAGTGAGGTTGTTTGAGTTGTAGGAGTTTGGATGTGAATGACTTGCTTTCCGTGCATTGAATGATGGATATTTTCAATTGTGTAGTTTATGTAAATGATGATGTATTAGATCATTATTGTATGATGTAATGGAATTATTATAGAGTTGTAATTCTTGGTAATAAAGAGTTGTTATGAATGTTTGTTGTAAGGGATTCTTGAAAACAATTGAGGAGGTTTAGTTTAATGGCTTTGATGTTTTGCTTTATGGATATTAGTGATCGGGCTATTGTGAGTGTGCCTTTGCGGACTTAGGAAGAGTGATCTTCTTAAGTCTGTGGTATCACAATCCCAGGTTTTTTGTGGTTCATATAAGTTTGGATATTATTATTTCTATGATATTAGAGATTATATCAGAAAAAATGTGGTCGTGACAGGTGGTATCAGAGCTATAGGTTGTGAACCTTTGGGATAAAGTTGGGTATGATCATAATGTGCATATAGGTTTTAACTTGATGTATTGGGCCAGAGTTATAGACTGTAATACCTTGAGAGCTATATAAATGAAGGTCGAGTTGAAGGTTGACTCATTCGATTGCTAGGTGGCTATGATATTCTTACATATGTTTGGGTTTTAACTTGATTCAATGAATGATAAAGGAGACTTAATAAAGGTAAATAGACTTTCTCTTGAAGTGATGATGTTTAGATGTTTGATTTTGAATGAGAGAATTTCTAGGGCTAAATTCTTTTAAGGGAGGAGGAGGAGGAGGAGGAGGAGGAGGATGAGGGGGATGGGGAGGGGGGGGATATAAGGCCCGACACGAAACCACATGCATTCATACCATTTAATGCGTATTTACATCGTTTAATGTGCAATTACATCATTTTATGTGCATTTACATCATTTTATGTGCATTTGTCTCGTTTAACGTGCATTTGCATACATTCATGTGAATTTGGGTATTTTAGGTATCGTACAAAATAATTAAACGATACCGATTAATAATAGAATAACTAGATAGTTAGGTTGTAACAACATGGCAAACTAGTAAATAGTTTATTAGTTAGAAGGGCTAGTTGGTCATTTTGCTTGTTACAAATATCCTACCTACCATTTATCATCAAAAACAAAACAAAATACACCCAACACACACACTCTCAAAACTGGCACTCACACACACACATACAAACCAACAGCTGAGCAAGAAAAAGAAGAAAGAAAGAAAAGAAGAAAAAGAAGAAGGAAGAAGAAGAAATAGGAAGAAAACCAAGGTTTTAAGCTTCCATCACCAAGTTTCTTGCCTTCTCTTGCTATACTCAAGCTCAATATTACTTTTGATCACTATTTGAGGTGAGGGGTTTTCTTTACTAAATTTATTTTCAAAGTTTTCAAAGTTTTATAGCATGAGATTGGATTATATAGCCGTGTATGTGCTTAGAAGTTGTTTTGAGAGCTATCTGCGTATTGTTTTTGTATAGCCAAATGGACATAGTAGATCTTGTTGAATGAGGCTACAATTTGGATATGTTGTACGTGATTGTAGTGGAATAAACTTTGTGTTTAGAGTATGTCAAGATTTTTTGGTTAAACTATTGTTTTAAGCCCATTTCCGAGAGTTTAAGGTATTTTACACAAATCTGGATACCTTCTTTGGGCAGTGATCTTGCATGTTCGATTTTAGGTATCAAATGATGTTGTATTGATATGATATTTGGATATGTTGTGCAAAAATCATATTAGAACACAATTTGTGTTTAATGTTTGTTCATATTTTGAGGTTAAGATGTTCTTTTAATGTCATTCCAGTGAGGTACTGATTCTCGCGGATATTCTGGACAAATTTGTGCAATGTTTTTCTAAAGGCCATATCTCAGCGAGTTTAATTCCAAATTGAGTTATGTTTGTTTTTAGAGCTATCTACACTTAAAAGCTATGTCTCTGGGAAATTTCAAAAGTTTAAAAGGCCTGTAGATAGGTTAACCGAATTAAATAGAGTAAACATGTGCAGTAGGCTTGTGTTGAAGAGATTTCCCCTTGTTTGTCTTGGATGAATTGCTTTTAATGTGATCTAAATGGGGTTGTATGAAGTCTAATTGCTTAGTAATTGCATATTCTACATGAATAACCTCAAATGATACCTGAATGATGCTTAAATATGAGTTTTATACATGATTTGAAGTATGGGAAGTGGTGTATGCAACTATAGGTGAGAAGCTTTAAAAATTGACCATATATGTGTTGTAAATGTCAAGTTTGTGTGTTAAGCTTGATTCAAGGTTATAATTGCACTTAGATGGTATTTTAGGCATGTAAAAGTGTTTGTCTTGGAGTTGTAGTTAAAGGAAGGATTGTAGATGTGTATATGAGTTGCAAGAGGGGGAAAAATGGTGTTAGAACATGAGAATTCGTAGTTGAACTTGCTTGGTTGGGAGCTGCTGGTCGAGGGAGTGGGTCGAAGGACTCAACCTATTCGCCTCTTCCGATACCTTCTGGACAAGTCAGATGAAGGAGCCGGGCAAGTCACTCGCCCGACTCACTTGCCCGACCCCCCTGTTTTCCTTCATGAGTTTGGCCCCTTTGTGTTGGTTTGAAATGAGGTTTTTATGTCTAATTGCTAACATGTTCAATGAGTATTGTGTGGGTTATTTGTGGCATTATAAGTGTGTCTATAAATGTTATTCTTGCATTATATATATATGAAGTCATGTTTGAATAAGAATTACTTGATGAGTCTTGAACCATCTATATGCTTACATATCACCACTACATGTATAAATGTTTATATGACAGAGGCAACCTACTTTGTTGCCCTCCATATGTGTTCTAAATGTTACATGTATCCAAATACAAATGTGATCAAAATGTATACACGACAATGATACAACTTTTTGGCATAATAACGTCGTTTTCTCTGGGAGGCATCAGGCTTGCCATGTATGGTCTTGACTACCATAGTCCAATTCCCTATCTCGCTTGGACCCTTGTTCCTTTGAGAGGTGGGTCGTAGGATTGGGTACACCCAGAATACCCTTGCTTGGAGTGATAAGGGGAAGATGTTGACAAATGATTCGAGGTCGGCTATCTCCAATAAATGTAAATATAAACGTATCCTTTTTCTATGTGTATGGTTAGCTTTTGTTTCTTATTGAATGTTCAAGATTATGTGTTACCTACTCTTAAGTTGTGTTCATATGTGCATGGCATGGTTTACTCGAAACGTTTTCAAAAGACAATTTTTGTGAAAATCCCTACCCGTTTTCCCTTTACTGAGCTAGGTGTAGCTCACCCTTTTTTTTGACTATTACAAGTAAGGTTATTTGAGCTCAAGGAGTTTGAAGGTGAATGACTTGTTTACCGTGCATTGAATGGTGGATATTATCAATTGTGGAGTTTTTGTAAATGATGATGTATTGGAGAATTATTGTATGACATAATGGAATTATTATAGAGTTATAATTCTTGGTAATAAAGAGTTGTTATGAATGTTTGTTGTAAGGGATTCTTGAAAACAATTGAAGAGGTTTAGTTTAATGGTTTTGATGTTTTGCTTTATGATATTAGTGATCGGGCTATTGTGAGTGTGCCTTTACGGACTTAGGAAGAGTGATCTTCTTAAGCCCGTGGCATCACGATCTTAGGTTGTTTGTGGTTCATGTAAGTTTGGATATTATTATTTCTATGGTATCAGAGATTATATTAGTGAAAATAAGGTCAAGACAGTTTCTCTCTTATGTAGTTGACTTGTATATATATATGTATGTAAGGTCGTTGCTTCAAGTGTTGACTTAGGTACGTGGTGGTTATGTATAGAAGGTCTAAGTCATGGTTACTTGTAAAGTAGAACTATTTAGTCTATAACTAAGTAGTAGAGCTGGACACTCTACTATGGTAGAAGTTATTGTGAATAAGGTCCCTTTATAGAAGGGTAGTCTGCCTTGATCATGGATGGGGTTCTAGACTTACTTCACTTATGCATGTGTATGCATTGGACTAGCCACCGTAGGTGTGTTACTCTAAATAAGTACTATCAAAGAAAGAGGTCACTTATACCTACTAGCTTCTAAGTGGGCTAATGCTCTTAATCTTGAGCATACGTGGATGAACTGACGAAGTCAAGTTTTGCGCTTTGAGTAACTATGGGTGAGATCTTATATATGGGTCAATAGCTCTGTGATTTGGGTGTCTGGACTTGGTTAGAAGGGACATGCACATGCAATAAGGAATTTATACTATTACTCCCTTAGAATGATCCAGGTTGATCATCCTGAATCTATGCATAGTAGTACAGTTTACTATACTGGTTGTTACAGTTATGGGTAGCTCCCATGTATAAGTGCTAAACTTCTAGAGAATGGTTAGATTATGGGTTAGATGTTCTAAGAAGAATAACATGTAGTCAAAGAGGTGATAGTATACTTGGTAAACCTGTCTTGACTATGAGTGAGTATAGATGGGTGTTTTTGGTCATTATCACTTAGTTGGTCTAAAGACAGAGCGTCACATATTATTTATACAGTAATTATCTTGGAGTGCAGCCATAGTCTTTTAGTGGAATAGACTAAGGTTAAAGTGGTAAAATATTGTTAGGAGACTAGCGAGAATATTTTGATCATGTTCAATGGAAGGATAATTATGTCTTTGGTCCCCCTTCTAGCCATTTGCCTTATAAGTGTATTTACTAAAGATAAGAATTACTAGTTGAAAGAGAGGATTTAATATTTTGGCAATTAGAGATCATAAATAGAATTTCCTATTTGTGGAAAATATTTTTTGTTTTGATTATTGGCTGAATTTTGGATTAAAAGAATTGTTAAATAACAATTAAATAATTAATTAAAGTCTAAAGGCTACAAAATATTTAAGATAATTGTCCATAGGTGGAAATAGTATTATTCTTAAATAGTAGACTAGATTTAGATTTTGAAAATTAATTGGAATTAATTAATTAATCGAATTAGAGCACACAGGCTTAGCCAAGACCTCTTGGCATATGGACCAAGGTGGGGCGCTGGGTCTGGGTCGGCCTAGGGTTAGTGGGTCTGCTATGTGGGGTAGTTTATTGTGGGAATAGTTAATATGAGTTGAAATTGGATTTACCATAGTATTATGGGATCGAAGGATAATTCAAAGTCCTAATCCAAGTCTCCAAAGGATTCGATTTTAAGACAGGATTAGCACTCATATTTCACCTATAAATAGTTCTCTTCCCCAAGCTCTATAGTTGCACCATCTCTTTTGAGATCTCTCTCTTTTTCTCTCACGAGTAAGATTCAACTTTTCAAGAAACTCAAAATAGTTTTTCTTTTAATTTAGTTCAGCAAGATCGAGTCCCATAGATCGAAGCGGAGTTTCCTTAGGTAGCCACCGACCTACAGTTATCCTTAAACTTCCGTAACTTGATCAACACTTAAGCTAGGAATTTGGAATATAGGGTAAGATTAAAGTTGAGGAGCAGAAGACTCTCCCAGGTGTGTGGAGCATTGTTCTTCAGCAAAGGTGAAGTTTTCTCGTTTTGTTCTTTTCGATAAGGTATTCCTGAAAACTTTATTTGCTTTTAAAATTAAACTATGAACTATTTGGATGTTCAAGTAGCCAAATAAGGGAATCTTTTTACTTTCCTTTCCTTTATTTTTCTTCCTCTAATTTCCTTTCCTTTCTATTCCTTTGTGCAACCAAACACTATGATAAAGACGACTGAGCCAACTTGATATTTTGCTATTATCGCCACAAAGAAGAGCTTTCAGCTTTTTCTTCTTTCATACCTTCAAAGAAGATTGAATCAGAGATTAAGAAGTTTCAAACTTTCTATTACATATCCGTTGCAACTAGTATTTGGGTACTTTTGCTTGAGTTGTACGAGATAAAAGTCTCATATACGGTTCTCAAAGAGGGAATTCCACCTATCTCAATAAAGTCTATGATTGGTTCGAAGAACGTCTTGAGATTCAGGTGATTGCGGATGATATAACTAGTAAATATGTTCCTCCTCACGTCAATATATTTTATTGTTTAGGGGGAATTACACTTACTTGTTTTTTAGTACAAGTAGCTACAGGGTTTGCTATGACCTTTTACTACCGTCCGACCATTGCTGAGGCTTTTGCTTCTGTTCAATACATAATGATTGAAGCTAACTTTGGTTGGTTAATCTGATTAGTTCATCGATGGTCGGCAAGTATAATGGTCTTAATGATGATCTTGCATGTGTTTCATGTGTATTTCACCAGTGGGTTTAAAAAATCTCGCGAACAGTGATTCGATTGATGATGAAGAAAAAGAATTATTGGTTCAGTTCTTTACCTTAACGACAGAAAAAATGATTGATCAAATTCTATTGAGTCTGACTCATAGTAATCATTTATCAAAGAATGACACTGGTTATCAAATGATTGAACAACTGGGAGTAATTTACTTACGATACTTAGTTGACATTCAAAAAATGTATCTAATGAAGTATGAGTTCAATACATCTAGTTTAGCAGAAAGACGGATATTCCTTATTCATTATCAGACAATCACTTATTCACAAACTTCGTGTGGGGCTAATAGTTTTATTTCCTATCTCATGGAAAACCCTTTTCGCTCCGCTTAGCCTTATCCCTCTCTAGGGGTATTTTAGTGATATGAGGGGTCAGTACATAAAAATTTAAGGCCATTTCTTCAAATTTCTCTCCATTTCTAAGTTCATAGCCTTCGCAGTAGCTTCATCGATATTACCTACCAAATAAAAGGCCTGTTTAGGAAGACCATATAATTCTCCGGAAAGGATCAATTGAAACCCTCTAATTGTTTCTGCTAGACCAATATATTTCCATAGAGAATCGGTAAATACTTCTGCTACGAGAAAGGGTTGTGATAAGAAACGCTCAATTTTTCACACTCTTGGTACGGTTAAACAATCATCTTCAGATAATTCGTCCAACCCAAGGATAGCTATAATGTCCTAAAGTTCTTTATAACGTTGTAAAGTTTGCTTCACTCATTATGCAATTTCATAATGTTCCTTACCAATGATCCGAGGTTGAAACATGGTTGATGTTGAATCTAAAGTATCTACTGCCGGATAGATCCCTTTGGCAGCTAATCCTCTTGATTGTACAGTGGTAGCATCTAAATGTGCAAATGTCGTAACAGAAGCAGGGTCAGTCAAATCATCTGTAGGCACATAAACTACTTGAATACAAGTTATGGACCACATTTTGGTAAAAGGAAGCGATTCAGTAATTAAACCTTTATGAATCCATTTTTGTTCTTTCATTCTAGGTAAAACCCCCTTGAAGTATCAACTAATGGAGGATGAACGATATTAGACAACTCGCCCCCTTTTTTTTTTCAAAATAGGAAGTTTCAGATCCAAGTTGGATATTAAAAGGATTACCATATATAACACAAAATTTTGTCCCTGGGATTGGCTTTGGGCCTTTCCTGTGCAGCTTAGGTGGAAAGCAAAGAAAGCCTCCTTATGGGAGGCCCGAGTCATGAGTAAGATACCACTCTAGAAGAACTAGAACTCTAACCTTGTGTCAGGACCTACGGGCCAAGGGATAGTCTTAGGTAGATAGTTTCTATGGGGTGTAGGCTTCCCGGAGGCGTGCAAAAGTTTCTCGGGCCGGACGGAGATTGGCCCTCGAGTGCAAAGGAGCTTAACTGCAAGACCCACCTGTCGAGCAGGGATGAAAGTCAGCCTTAGTGATTCGATGGTGCCGAGTGGAAGGGCCATCGCTCAACGGATAAAAGTTACTCTAGGGATAACAAGCTGATCTTCCCCAAGAGCTTACATCGATGGGAAGTTTTGACACCTCGATGTCTGCTCTTTGCCACCTGGGGCTGTAATATGTTCCAAGGGTTGGGCTGTTCACCCATTAAAGCGGTACGTAAGCTGGGTTCAGAATGCTGTGAGACATTTTGGTCGATATTCGATGTGGGAGTTAGAGCATTGAGAGGACTTTTCCCTAGTACGAGAGGACTGGGAAGGACGCACCTTTGGTGTACCAGTTATCGTGCCCACGGTAAACACTGGGTAGCCAAGTGCGAAGTGGATAACTGTTGAAACCATCTAAGTAGTAAACCCACCCCAAGATGAGTACTCTCTTATTCCGACTTCCTTAGAGCCTCCAGTAGCACAGTCACTGTCAAAAAATAAATATATACAGCAATGGAGCCATCATAGTGTTTTTTAATTACTCTGAAAGGAAATGTGGCATTTTGATCATTTACCTATCTCCTTGGTCTATCATATATTATATTTTTCTTTTTCTTCAATTGAGGCTAAAGGTCAATTTTATTGTAGAGTCGTATGCAATGCACAAACGATGGTCGTATGATTGTTCAATTCTATCTTTTTTTCTTATTATTTTTATCTTTATTTTCTCTTCGCTTCATCATGGAAGATAGATGAATTTTTTATTATGATCATTAGGGTAATGATCCATCAACTTGATAGTTCTTTTTATGAGGTACAAATGGGAGAATTTATCTTGGAAGCAGAAGAACTGCTGAAACTGTGTGAAATTCTTACAAGGGTTTATATACAAAGAACAAGCAAACCATTATGGGTTTTATCCAAAGATATGGAAAAAGATGTTTTATGTCAGCAACAGAAGCCCAAGCTTATGCAATTGTTGATCTTGTAGCAGTTGAATGAAAATAACATAACATAGATTTCACGCAAATCAATGATTTGAGATTTTATCTCTGAATTTAATTTCTATTAAATGGAAGTATTTCATAATCAAATCATCTGGTTAGGATTAATCTAAACCAACCCATTCATTATGTATACGATTCAAGATACCAACTATTAAACAACTTATTAGAAATACAAGACAGCCGATGAGAAATGTCACGAAATCCCCTGCTCTTCGGGGATGCCCTCAGTGCTGAGGAACATATACTAGGGTGTATGTGCATAGTTCGAACTGTATAAGAACAATAATCAATTTTAGCTCAAATGGTTTGTAGGGGAACCCTACCTTCTCTGATCCATTTGACACATGCAATTTCTTTTCTGTCAATACGTCCTGCAATTTGTACTTGAATTCCTTTTGTATCTGCTTGTTCAGTTAATTCAATAGCTTTTTTAATTGATTTTCTAAATGAAACTCTTTTCTTTAATTGTCCGACTATAAGTTCTACAAGAATATTAGGGTTTCATAAGGTTTTGCAATTCCTGTGATAGCAATATTAAGTTTTCGGTTCACACAATTAAATTCTTTTTATAAATTCGCATGTAATTCTTCGATTCCTCGTGGTCAACTTTCTATTAATAGCTTTGGAAATCCCATAAAGATTATGACTTGGATCAAATTGATTCTTTTTTGAATCTCTATACGTGCAATTCCCTCGACCACAAAGGATATTCTCATATTTTTTTGTACATAATTCTTGATACAATCTCTTATTTTTTAATCTTCTTGTAGACCCTCAGAATAATTTTTTGGTTGGGCAAACCAAAGGGAATGATGACCCTGGGTTGTACCAAATAAAAAATGTATTTACCTAGCAACAAGTCTAAAGTAAAATCAAATGTAATGAATTGGTTCAACACTGACCCTAATTGCTTTTGTTTTATTGATATTGAATTGATCCCCATCAGAACAAAATTCACTTGATTAATACATGTGCACCTACCAATTTGACATAAATTTCAAGATATTTTATCGAATCGTGTGATGAAGAGATTCTAGTTGTTCCCCGAACTAAATTAAACCATTTTCAATAACTTCTTGATCCCGCTTACTAGATTTATCATTTGTTATTTTC
Source organism: Ehretia macrophylla (assembly GCA_037974665.1). NCBI lineage: Eukaryota > Viridiplantae > Streptophyta > Magnoliopsida > Boraginales > Ehretiaceae > Ehretia > Ehretia macrophylla. The sequence continues at coordinate 85,410,240 of CM075764.1, forward strand.
CTGTCTTAGTGTGAGATAAGAATATCTTAAAAAAAGCTTTTTCTTTTCTGGCGGACCAACACTAGTTATACACAGACCTCTACTCTTTCTCCAATCTCCTCTCTAAACATTTCTTTATATATTTCCTTAACATTCACTCATATTTTTTTCTTCTAATAACTAACTTAAGTATTAAAGTGTTTTTAATTGACACTACACCGGTGTTATAAACTCATTAAGTCCTCCTTGCCTTCTGATTTTATAGATTGTTAGTGCTTTTTACGTTTAGATTGAAAATTCTGCATTCAAAATATTAATTAAAAATTTCATGGTCTACATGAATCAAGTTAGGATCCCAATACTAGTATCATGCACCATTTTAGTAATTCGGGAAAAACTCCATTCAAGTGTCAATTTTTGTCCAACTTTTACATATGGAGTGAATTTCACAATTTCTATCTAAGTTGATATAATCTGGCAACCGAATGAAAGAAAGGGTTTGTTTTCCAAATGTCTAGGTCCACTCTTATTTTTTACTTTCTCTCATCTCGGATTCACTACATATCTTACTTTTATCTCACTTTGGGTCTATCACACTCCCAACCCTTTATTTCTCTCACTTCGGTCTTACTCATACATCTCACTTATTTCTCATCTTAAACCTATCCATCCCAACAAGTGTCAACTCGAAATTAGAACGTTTGAAAACGTCCAAAAACATAAGACGTTTTTCAAGAATTTTGATGAAAGAAAAATTCTAGTAATTCACGTGGTACTACAGTTAATTAACCTGTGCTCATAAGTATCCCGAACCCTACACGGCAGCAACAACCAGTTGCAGGCGGTGCCAACCCTTTCCCATGTCGCCATCCCCCACCAATCACGCATTTATGGTCGTTATGAAAACAATGACAAGTTTACCAAAAAAAAAAAAAAAACGAAGACAAGAGAAGGAAACAAAAAGTAGTCGTTACGAAAACACAAAAGGCCTAGCCTTTCTCAGCCGGCTTCAACACTTTGGCAACGTTCCAATACACCCCCAACGTCTCTTTTCCTCATTTTCATTTCAGATCCGTTTTCAACGGTCATTTCTTTTACCTACCTTTTGAAAATAAATATACCTCCAACCTAAAAAGAACCAATTATTAGTGTCCAAACACAATTATATCAACGCGTTTTTGAAGGAAAAAAAAACACTCACACACGCACCAACTTAAAATAATAACTATTCCCTACATATCTAACGCGCAAATTACAGATTCAATTGCACAACAAGACAGCTCGAAAAACACCTCACACCTTTCATCATTAAATCTCACTCAATGATTTTTATTTTTTTTTTCCCTTTTGACCCCCTATATTAAGCCACCAAGTTTTTCTCCTGTTTTTTCTCATCAAAGCTAGCACACATACCACACAATACCATTCCATTTTTTGAACCTTTTTTCTTTGTGGCACAACAATATCCTAAACAAACAAAGCCTCCTATATTCTCACCCCTTGTCATCAACTGACAACAAGAAGCAAGCGACCAAACAAGACCTTCTTTATAGACACCATCCCCTAGCAATCATCCTAGATCAAAATGGATGCGGATGATCTTCGACGTGTTTTCCAGATGTTTGATCGCAATGGGGATGGTCGGATATCGAAGAAGGAGCTTAATGATTCTTTAGAGAACATAGGAATCTTCATACCTGACGTGGAGCTTACCCAAATGATCCATAAAATCGACATTAACGGAGATGGATGTGTCGACATTGAAGAGTTTGGTGAATTGTATCAGTCTATAATGGAAGAGCGTAACGAGGAGGAAGATATGAAGGAAGCTTTCAACGTTTTTGATCAAAATGGAGATGGTTTTATCTCGGTGGATGAGCTTAAATCAGTGTTGGCATCTCTTGGTCTTAAGCAAGGGAAGACAGTTGAGGATTGCAGGAAAATGATCATGAAAGTGGATGTGGATGGAGATGGAATGGTTAATTTCAATGAATTCAAGCAAATGATGAGAGGTGGTGGTTTTGCTGCATTGTCTTGAGCTAAAGAATTATAAAAACAAATCTGATTTCTCATATTTGATAGATAGAGCTTTCTTTAGAATGTAAATATATCAATCTATTTCTTGAGCTCCATTAATGGTGACTGGCGGGTGGCTATGCCGTCATCAATGTTTCCGGGCCAAAAACATACCATTTTTCGTTATTTGCCGATCTGATGAACAGGATTGGCAGCCAAGTCTGGGTTGAAGAAGATGGGATGAGGGAAAAATTATAGGTAGAAAAAAAAGGTCAACGGGTCCATTTTTTTTATTCTTTGATTTCTACGTATTAATATAAAAATACCCATTTGTATAACAGTATATTGAGTCTGTTCTTTTGCAATTCTTTTTCATTTCTTATTTCATTGTTTGCGTATGTAGTCTTTTGTTGTGCCATAATGAATTTTTTTTTTTTTCATTCTTTTGTTCGTTTTCTCTTATACTTTTTTTTTTTTTTTTGCTGGGAAAGTTTTCTCCTAATACTTTGATACCATGATGGAACCCTCGACTTGTGACGTTCATCTCCGGATCAGCTCGTAACCATGTAGAACATTGTGATACATCACTTTTCTATCCTTTCATTCTTCTTTTTTTACGATAGAGTATTTAGATATTTGACATATTTGAATTATTTTCATAAGAAGTAAAATGTGATGAAAAGTTGATATAAAATATTACTCTAACTCTAATATAATTCATAAGAAGTAAAATGTGATGAAAAGTTGACATAATGTATTACTCCAACTCTAATCACATATTTCTCTCTCTCTCTTATACAGACATACACACATACGAAAGCAAGCATATAAATGGCAAAGTCACTAAGGCATAGGTCACTTAAGGTAGGTGAGAAGCTAAAATTTTAGAAATAGTAATACACAATCTAAGCTAATCTGCAAACAAATAATACACACATACGAAAGCAAGCATATAAATGGCAAAGTCACTAAGGCGTAGGTCACTTAAGGTAGGTGATAAGCTAAAATTTTAGAAATAGTAATACACAATCTAAGCTAATCTGCAAACAAATAATACACACATACGAAAGCAAGCATATAAATGGCGCAAAGTCACTAAGGCGTAGGTCACTTAAGGTAGGTGATAAGCTAAAATTTTAGAAATAGTAATACACAATCTAAGCTAATCTACAAACAAATAATACACACATACGAAAGCAAGCATATAAATGGCAAAGTCACTAAGGCATAGGTCATTTAAGGTAGGTGATAAGCTAAAATTCACAATCTAAGCTAATTTGCAAACAAATAATGGGGCTCAATCTTGTGGGATAGATTCCGATGATTAAATAGTGATTGTTGTATAAAAGTCTATGGTGGAATAAAGAGAGTGAAAGTTTTAGAATTAGTTCTGCACGTGAGAAAGGGAACCTTTCCTCGATAAGATTCTCAGATATTGCGGCCCTCAAGCGGAGGTTTTAGGGGGCTTTCTTGGGAGGTCGAGTGATGATAGTTCTTGCTCTCGTTTTGCTATGAGATATAGGGAGATCGGGTAGTCATATTTGTAACCTTGTTAGTCTTACAAGTCCTCAGGTTAGGAATTTAGACCAATATTAATTGGCCCCCTCCCAATTTCTCGAAGCTTGATCAGAGGTTCGGGGAATTGACTTCTTTGCTTGGGTCAAGCTTGCCATGTCAACAGACACACCAAATCAAGCATCACGTCTATTCAATTTCTATGCTCTAACATCTTTTCACGTGGGCTAATAACATGCTGCGTCACTTCCTCTTCGGGCGATGTCTTATCAATTTCCCGCCCCATTTCAAATTATTTTCCCGCCAGTTCGTACTCTATAAATAGAGGTCTTTCATATTCATTTTTCACTTTTATTACTTTTCTTCTTGCATTTTCGCAAATATCTTGCTCGGCCACAATTCTTGCTACCTCGAGATTCTTTCGTATATTCATCTAGTTGGGCTCTTTCTTCAGACATTCATTTTAATCAGGACTTTTTTCATACATGTCGGTCAACTCTTTGTTAGGTATGCCTTTCATCCTTTATCTTTTCTTTCTTCTCTTCCTTTTTTGTCCTCTTCCTTTTTTGTCCTCTTCATTTTTTGATTTATTCCCTGAACTTAGTCATGTCTAAGTTGGGGGATAAGTTTGGTTATAACTTCAAGAACCAGTTTGTCCACTGTAACGCCCCGATCCCTCACGAGACCGGAGGCTCTAATAGCCATGCTAATCACAACCCAATACCAAACCCGGTCACAAAATTTTAGGGAAAAACGGACAGAGTTTCCCCTGTACTGTGGACATTCTGAAAACCTGTAAACAATCAAATAAAACCACGAAGCAAAAGGAACAACATCTGTAATTGAAATTCAAACTTCAAGGCCATCCGAGCCTTAAGCAACACAAGACAATATAAATACACACAAGCATGCAACAATAGTCCTAAAATCTTTGTCTTCATTCGCTTATCATACCATTCTATGTTAGCAATTAAACATTCTCATAAATTAATGCCAACCATACATCCGTTCATTCACACCCAAGCATGCAACGTAGCTAGAAGCAGAAGCATAAGTTATTACATGCCACAATTCCATAACACTTGCTACATCCACTTAGCTTTCAAACATACAACTACTCAAATATATATACATTAGCCCTTAGGCTCCCAAATAGAATAGATAGTAGAACAAGTAAGGTCTTCCACAGTTTAGCAGACAATCACTCAAATCTTAAGTAATAGCACACAGCAATCTGGTCAATTCCTCCAACTGCATCACCTGAAACATGTTTAGCAAGGAGTGAGCAATCACAATTGCCCAGTGAGGGATAAGGTCTACTGGGGACGTGCAATGCAACAGTTAGTAATAAAGCATTTTACAACCAAAGAACAATTAAAACAACAAGTTACCACACATTAAAAAGGATACGATACACTTTGACTTCTGTAACGTCCCGGCTAAGCGAATACCCCGAAAGGCAGAGGCACACCAGCGACGCCACAAATTGAAATCTCGATGTAATAATGGCACTGATATCGATAAGCCGGCATCTCCTTATAACTCCAAAATTGGTGTACTCCGGATGTACCCCGAAATCCTACGACCCAACACTCCCTTGGCGGCATCCCAAGCGAGAGAGGGACTGGGCAACCATGGTAGCCGAGGTGGACCGGCAAGCCCGATGCCGCCCGGTTTCCTCGACACTACCATGCCCAAATGGTTGCGCAACCACGATGCAATGCACTCAATATGATAACAATAGTATAAATCAATAAACACATGGTTGAAGAACAACAAAGTAGGTTGCCCTCATACACAACATATAGACAATAAGTGCACATAATCTAAGTACAAGTAAATAAACTATTATGCACATAAGGATGAAGTCTCCCTCACCTCTACCAAGCTCCAAAAAGCAAGATCGACTTCAAATCACCCTCAATCACCTTGAACATAAAGTTAAATATTGTTTCAATTATTCTTTAACTACAACATTCATTAATTGTTCGACTAGGATAGATAAATCATTGTTTACTTTATTAATATACAACCAAGTAATCATTTAAGTAATATATTATACAAACAATATAACTAACAAGCAATAAAATCATGATATAAGCATGTTCCACAATCATTTAAAAGAGCATTTTAAGCATAGATAACCATATTTAATTCCATAATAGTACTATCAATTTATAAAGCCATTAATCCATATTTATTCCCATTACAATTAACTCAATATAAAACTCAAGGAAAACGCTTAGAACTATGGCAATACAATTACTATAAACAGGAATTCACTTAAAATCTTCAATTCAAGAAAGCAATTATGCAAATTGCAAAAGGGCATATTCAAGATTCATATAAAACTATACCAAAAGCTCCAAAACATCTTGAAACCACATTTAAGCACACAAGGAGTCATGCCAAGGTCTTAGAAGCGTGAGACAATCAAATTTGTACTTAAACCCCTTTGTTATTCCATCCGTTTTTCTTCCAAACTCAAGTTAAAAATTCAAATTCAAGGGGAAGCTATACCAATCTTCTAATTAATCCTTAAGGTAACCTTACAACCCGCAAACATGTTCAATTACCCGTAATTACCCCAAAAGTCCCAATTTCTCTCTTATAGCTTTGAACTGCACCTACCTTAACCGGGCTTCAAACAAGAGTTAGCAAAGGTTCTATAGTACCTAGGTAGCCTAAGAACACTAAAAGTGAAGCTCGAATCTACCCGGATTAGCATTAACCCCGAAACCCCTTTTAAAAAGTCGGCTAATTCACGTTTTATTCAAGTTTCGAACAATTTGAGTGCACGGGGCTATTAGACTACCCTCATTAACACCTAAGGCATCTATTAGAAGTATTGAATCAAGCTAATACACACAATTACACAAAACCCTAGAAATCCTGTCACTATTTACCCCTACGAATCAACCATTGATTTCTACCGTTTAAAATGTGAAACAATAGCATAAATGTGGTCTCTACTACACGTATACAACATTTATAAGCTTATTTGAGCATTGCAATAGCATTAGACAACATTTCTAACAAATCAAAAAAATAGCAACATTTCTAAAATGCACAAATAAGCATGAAAAACCCTCACCAATGCGCGTAGGAACTCTCGGGAGGCTAGCAAACACCTTAAACTACTTGCTCCTTGCTTGGCTTGGCTTGGCTTGAAGATTTGATGAGCAAAATCCTCTCATTCTCCTCCTATGTTGATTCTCGGATTTGCTACAGTAATTTCTGCATCTTCCCTTCTTTTTTTTTGCTTTGTTATGACTTGTTTGTGTTTGGTTGATTATATATTAGGGTGGGGCCTATTTGGGTGAGTGTATGGTCTAATAAAATGAGCCTAGTTAACTTAAAATGGAGCCTATGATTGCAATTTTATGCTAGCTAACTAAAACATATTGTTCATACGTAACACTATTCACTAGTTCACTAAACTATTTTCTAAACGAAGGTTCCTATCGCTCCTAGCTCAAATGCATATTTTTCTCACTCTTAAAACAATTAATATGATTTAATAAAAATGTTAATTCATTAATATAATGCAGTTGAAAAATGGAATGAATAGTAACTAAGAAAGACAACAAGTAAAGCATAAAATTAAATGCGCAATTAATGGATGCAATAGTTAAAAATGTGTACGGTAGAATCTCATGTGTCACATCCACTCATATGATCATGGTACTCAGGTACTATAGAATCTTTTTCTGATATTGAGGTCGAAGAGGACCCTTCATGCTTGAGCAAGTCCCTTCTTGCAAATTTGAAAGATATTCATTCTTTTGTAGAGTTTGGCCCCTAACTTGCATTCTCTTTTTCCCAAAATATGTCAAGGCAAAGTGATCAGTCTCTTTCTATAGTTCAGACCATTTTAAAAGTCCACGAGGTCAGGTCGAGTAACTTGATTAATAGTGCACCTTGACCTGGGAAGGCATAAGGAGTTGTATAATGTGTGTCGTAGGACTTTCTGCACGTAGCCTAAGATGCTAAGAAAGTGCTCGAGAAAAAGGCTATTCTCTAGAGGTATTCCCTATAGATCCTTGGTCCATTAGAGCTCGCATGTCATCCTAGGTTGAGGGATGTAGCATTTTATGATAACACATTCACTTACTTCCATCTTCTAATTCCTCCTTTTATATTCGAGATTCTCAGTCACTATTCTTTAAGCCTAGGTCAATTAGCTCTTTATGCTTGGCATATTAGAGATATGCCTAGATGCTACCTATTTGGATGACATAATTTGAGAGATTTTGACATTAACTTGTACTTTAAAGCAATATTGTCTATGTCTTTGTATAACATATTAACATTCTATTGACATTCATATTCTCCGTCTTTTTCATTTGAATGTGTCTCTAATGTTTTTCATAGAAGAAATATATTCTGAAAATATTCAGAATATCTTGGCATGTTTCTTTAACATGATAAACATTCAAATATATTCATAGTCCTTAGATTATGGACTATCACATGTGTTGTTACCTTTAATTAATATTCAATTTAATGATAAAGGATAGTGAGCCACGTGTCATAACAGCATAGGATGCGATTAACAAATATGTGAATGATTATTAATGGAATAGATCATTGAATATGATATGAATAATAAATTACATGACTTCGGATTAATAATTTATTATTTGTTATGATTGTGTATTTAATCTTTTGACTTGAGAAATTACGGTTGTCATATGTATTAAGGTTTAATACTTACGCTTGGATAATGCCTGTCTTTATCAATAAAGATAGATTATGGCCTTGTGTTGATTATTCTTCTAGTATAGGGACTGACAGGTAATTGTTAAGAGAGGATCCGTTAACCTCCGACGTGAGGCGATGTCCTATGTGATTTAATTTTGCTTGTAGAATGAGGAAGTCCGTGATCAAGGCATGAATGATGGAAAGGGGTTTTTTCATGGTTGTCATCTCTCATTCCACCGAATAGATTTAAGCATAGAATCGAATTTGTGGACACAATCATATCATGGTCCTCATTCATTCGGGACATATTAATGGAAGAATTAGATTGCACGGTAATCGGCGACCATAGATATATTCACTTGAATAGGACTTCATTGCTTTATGAACTGTCTTGATACGTTAGTTTCTAGAACGTCACACAAGAACTCTGAGGGTGTTTTGAGAAAGACGGGAGACATTCTCTAAATAAATCGAAAAGAGTTCGATTAACGTTGAAAGGGTTCAATATTACCTTAATGCTATATAGCGGTGAATCTAGAAAGTCACACATAATAAAGCACTTGTGAATAGGTTTCTATTGAGCTTGCATTTTGTTTTAAGACGTTAAGGAGTTAATAATGTTGTGTTTGACCATTAAACATTAGTGGGCCAAAAGTATAATTATCGAAAGTTTTGAGGCCAATGTACAAATATAGAAATTTTGTTTCCTTGATTTAATCTAATGGTGATAAGGTTAATTTAGTTAATTCACAAGTTAGTGAAAAATTACATGTATATATGTATATGTATGTATATGCATTGGAGGATGTACATAGCACTCAACTTGGTTAGTTTTTGGCCATGTCATCTTTTTCCACTAACTAGATTTTACTTGGCCAAGAACTCTTGTATGGCTTGTTAATGGACTTTGCCTAGTTTTTCACTACAAACTCCACTAATCCATTTTATATAGAATATATTACACAACTAGTTTCATTAGATGAACACAATACACAACGAAAAATAGAAGACTTCATCTTCTTCTCTCTCAAGATATGGTTCGGCCATGGTGAGAAAAGAAGAGAAGAATTTTTCTCTTCAAGAATTCTTCATGCATGTTCAATCTATCATCAAAGTAAGCTAGCACAACAATTTTGGAGATGGAAAGAAACTCATTATATGCTTGTGTTGACCTACTAGAATTCTTGCATGGTGTGATAGATGGTGTCTTCATCAAGTGCACATTTTGGGCTTCATTTTGCTTGGCTTCAAGAGGTATTTTTTATGTCTACCTCTTGTCTATAAATATACTTGTTATATTTATTTTGAATATGTTAATCACATGATATCAAGGTTGGGGTTTTGGATGAACATCAAGCTTTGATCTTTAAAGAAATTTTTTGAATTTCGGTTTTGCTTCTACTATTTTCTTAGCTAAATGATGTTCATACCCCAAATGGTCCTTTCAAGTGGTATTAGAGCTTAGGACTTGATGTTCATATGATTACATATGTGTTTGATTAAAGTTTCTAGAGTCTTGAGCACAAAAGGACTAAGAAAAAGTTTCACAATCTTTGTAGGTTTGATGCTAATAAGTTTTATGCAAGTTTTTTGTGCACTGAATTGGCATGGTTGATTTGACATAGTAAATCTTATTGTTTGTGGCTAAATTTTGGATATGTTATGCTATAGAGATAGTATAACATATTATGTTTTATATGCATTTTCTAATTTCATGGTTAAGGTGTTCATTTAGAGCAATTTCAATGAATTTAATGAAAAATGTGCAAAACTGAACAAATTGTGTAATTCTATTCTAACGGGCATAACTTAATGAATTTAACTCTGAATTGAGTTCTGTTTGATTCTAAAACTACCTACACTTGAAAAGATATTACTCTACAAAATTTTTGAATTTTTGAACAACTGTAGATAAGAGATCGCAGTTCATGAATATAGCGCATGTGCGAAAAATTTGTGAATGGTCATAAATTAAAAGTCATAACTAATTGACTGGATTTTGGTTAAGCCCAAGTGGCTTACCTAAACATCAATGGGCTTAAGTCTAATATGATTAGATGGTTTTTTCTTGGAGAAGATTAAAATAAGCCTAGGAACTCAAATTAGGCCATGAGCATCTATTGGTATCAAGGAATATATATTGAAGATGACGAGTTTCAATTGTTGTCTGATGAAGTTCAAGCTAGAATTATTGAAAAAGCTAAGAAACTAGGGAAAACTTTCTAAGGAAGATGAAGTTGTTGGAGAACCTTATGTAGGAGGAGAAATTTGTTAATCCTAAGGTTTTATACCAAAAGTGTGTGTATGGTTTTGATAACAACAAACATATCATTATATGTTATGTACAATATGTGAGAAGGAGTCAAAGACTCCATATGTGTTTCATTGTTCTAAATGTTACTATCTTGGCACATGATGTATTAAATGCATAATTTGAGGTGGAGTCATGCCTTGAAGACTCCATATTCATGCTTTAATGTGCCTAAATTGTATATTATTGTTGTTGTAGCATAGAGTGATTTGTCATCACCAAAAAGGGAGAGATTGTTGGCTTTATGCCAAAAGATATAATTTTGATGATAACAAAGCAAGAAAAAATGATTTTGTCAAGTGTGTTTATATACTCGAGTACACACTTGTTGGCTTTTGTCCATTAAATATATGTATTATTATAAGCCAACTTTATCTAAATGTTTTGGCTTATGTGCATTATATTGTACTAATGATTTTGTAAGCCAAAATATCTTGTGAATGTTTGGTCTTGAAAGAGGAAGAGGATCTTGCACAAAGAAGATATGTGATTGATCAAAGAAGAGATGCAAGATAGAAAAGATGCATGCTAATGTCTGCCATTGAAAAATGTAAAGATCAAGCTTACCACTAGTATGAAGAAATGAAGTCTTGAAGAGCTAAAGAATGGAAGATCATATTTCAAGAATCAAGACTTGAAGACATGAAGATGAAGTGGTGTTATAAGGATAGAGACTTGGCGACATAAGGGGTAGCAGCTTAAAAATGTCATTTCCCTTAGGTATGCAATTTTATGGTTCAAGCTCTTGGTAATCTTTCAAAAATATCTTTAAATCTTTCCTCAAGAGTTTTGAAAAGATTTCAAAAGGTTAAATGGGTTGGAACATCTTTTGAAAAAATGTTCTTAAAAGGTTTAAACAATTTATCTTCAAAAGATTGAATTTTCGGGTAAAAACTTTGTTATAAACTCTTGAATTCAAAAATCAGTTTTGGTCTTTCTACAAGAGTTTAGAAAATGTTTTGATGTTAAATGACATGAAAAACTCTTTTGAAGAAGTGTTTTATGAGGTTCAAACTTTATATCTTCAAGAAACTTGATAGCAAATGTTTTAGACAAAGTTTTGCTAAAAATCGAGTGACCCCGAGGATGATACCCGGGCTTGATAACAAGACTGGTATCAAGACTGCCCCCTGGGCAAAATCGTTGCATTTTTATCGGGCTTGATAATCGGTCGTGATAACGAGACCAGTATCACTACTGATGGTCTGGGAATTTGAAAAACTAGTTGTTTTATTACCTATAACACTTTTTATAAATACCAAACCAACCTGAATCATCAATTGAACTTTTTCCAACATCTCCAAAACATCACATATTGATTATAAGCTTCAAATTTCACATACATCAATCAATATACACCAAGCTTGAGCTATGACTTGTAAATCTATTGAGCATACAAGAGCTTTCAATTGTATCATCTACTCATTGAGGAGTTTTGATTGTTCTTCATTGTATTATCTTTCAAAAAATTAAATCCTTATATTTTATACACTCTTGGGATCTAGATTAGGATTGAAAGAATCCTTATAAAGAGAAGAGTGTGGGAAAAACCTTTGTGGACTCAAAGGAAGAGGGATAGTAGGTTGGAGTTTTACCTACATTTGAAAAAGCTTGTGTTTTCTCTTGTGGACTCAAGTGAGGATTGTTGTAAGTTGGTTTGTGTTTCACCAATATTTGAAAAAGCATTGATTTAGTGGAGGTTAGAAAATCCTAAGGGGAGGAATACCTTAGGTGGTGGACTAGGCTTTTGGGAGTTCGAACCACTTGAAAATACCGAGTTTGACTTCTCTCTCTCTACTCTATTTACATTTATTGTCATATATATTGCTTAGAGTAATTATCTTGCTCTTGTGTGTGATCTTATTCATCATAATACTTCTTATCAAGTTGTCCACACAAGGTGTTTGATAAATTATCCCAAAGAGGTTTTGGTGGGTTGTAGTAAAATTTTAAATAGCAAAACTTTGTTATAACCTTAATTCACCCCCCTCTTAAGATTATTTACCACTAATAAGTGGTATCAAATCTAAGGTTCTACCTATAGCTTAACCGCTAGTAGAATATACTATGACGAATAATCCCGTATTTTTAAGTTTTGAAGGATATTAAATTGATAAACCTTTATTTTTTACAAGTTTAAATTATGTTATTTGAAGGAATAAGATGGAAACATATATCCAATCCGTTGATTATACACTTTGAAAAATTGTTGAAAATGGGTCATGTAAAGTTGAATTAGAATTGGATGATGAACTAACTGAGGAAGATATTGTCAAACTTACAAAAAATACTCAAGCTATGAATCTTCTTTATTGTGCATTGAATGATATTGAATTTAGCTGAATTAGCAAATGCATATCGGCACATGAGATTTGGAAACTTTTTGAGGAGACACATCAAGAAGAAGAAGAAGAAGGTGAGGAAGAAAAAGAACAACAAGAAAATGTCGTATGCTTCAATGTAAATGATGAAAAGGTATGTATAACCTCTACATTTAATTGTTCATGTGAATATGATTTTACATTTGATTATTTGGAAAAGTCATTCTAAAGTTCAAAATGAATTGGTTTATGCACTCTCTAGAAACAATAATCTTCTTAAGGAATTGGAATGTGTCATACTTGAGAGAAATAAGTTTGAAAAGAAAAATGCTCCACTTATTGAAGCACAACATGAGTTTGATACTTCCTTGAATGATAGAAACAATATGTTTAAAAATGAAGTTTTTTGTTTGAAAAATAAAATTGATGAACTAATTGTGAATACAACTAAATCTAGCAAAGAGAAAAAAAAGTTAGAGGCTATGCTTAATCCACAAAACATGGTATGTAAATGGAATGACTTAGGGCATAAATCATGTAAGAATCAAAATGATTTAAAAAATTATTTTATCAAAGGTTCAAGTACAAATGTAGTATCTACTTCTAAATTGCATCAACATGCTTGTACATATTGTGCTATAAAATGACATATTGCATCACATTGTCATTATAAAAAATTGCCAGATAGAGGATCAAGAGATCCATGGTGGCTAAGACATAAATGGATTGTTAAAGCCACAACAAATGAGATTAACCTTCAAGGACCTTGTTGAACAATTTTATTTTGTTAAAACAACTAATCTATCTCTTTGTGAGAAATTCCCTAAGCGCTTGCATGGTTATTCAAAGATGAGTATGAAGGAACACTCAATGATTCCTTCTTGAACTCTCAATCAAAGAATTCAAGAAAAAGTATTCGTCAATCAAGCCTAGTACACAAAAAGAAGATTGGGCTTTATGAAGTAAAGGAATTGAGATTCAAATATATACATCAACCATGTCCCTACAAAGTTGAGAGAAGGTAAATCGGTTGATGAAAATGGAGTATAGAGGTATGCCCCATAATCTATCATACTTTATAGCCTTTAGACTCAATATGATGATAGTTATTCTCTTATTTTCTTATTCACAATATTATTCCAAAAATCTCATTAGAGCGTTGTAAAAGAAATTTTAATTGTCCTTCCATCTCTTTACTAAAATGCTTATCATGACTCTTGATGGATTGTTTTCTTGAACAAACTTGGGTTTATATCCACTTACAATGCATATAAACTGTTATGGATAATCATTATAATGTATTAGATATTTACTTCTAGCATGTGTTATGTACTTGTGTGAGAATATCATATGTATGCTCGACATGAATATATTGAGGAGAAGAGCCTATTTGAAATGCTTTGATTATATGAGAACATGATATGTGCTTGAATAAATATACCTTGGTGTAATAAATATTGATGATATGGCATGCAAGTCTTCTCTATATCTTATGATTTTGATGCCTCTCTTGAACCATAACTTGTGCTCTTCAATGAATTGGTTTTTATCATATCCTCATTTATAAGTGCTCTTACCCCTTGCTCATTAAGCTTGTCTATCGTTTATTGATGATGAAGAATAACAAGTAGTAACTGTAGTATCTAATCAAGTGATACTATGCATATGATTTCAAAAGGGGAGATTTTACATCAAATGGTATCTTATGTGCAAAGATAATGCTCCTATATGACACACTTTGTATGCTAAATGATTTCAATGCTCATAGCGTGCAATGATAATATGATTGAGATATACGTACAAAAAGGGGGAACTTATTTGTTTGAATGAAATCATCCTTATGCATTGTTCTTGTAAACAAGAGAGATTGTTGTGCTATAAAACTATCATATGCTTTTGTTGAGTACCAAAGGGGTAGAAAGAATCAAGAATTGATAACCTTGCATCAAAGGAGAAGAGCTTTGAGAAAGCAAATGCATGCTTCAAGAAAGGTAAACTCATGTGTCTATTGCTTTCATGTTATATATGCGAGTTTAACCAATGTGATGTTTAAGTCTTGAGTAAGATGCCATTGTAATGCTATCTTACAAGCATATATATTACATCTTATATTTTCTTATTGTGATTATTTGTTTTTATTGAAGACAAAGGGGAGAGAGATGTTTGATTGTATTAAGATGTGGTTCAAAAGTAAGTTTGTTGCATTTGTATCTTAACTCAAACTTTTGTGATATGTGGAGCTTCATTGGATTTATCTTGAGTAACACACAAATAGTTTGTCATCATCAAAAAGAGGAAGAATGTTAATCCTAAGGTTTTATACCAAAGGTATGTGTATGGTTTTGATGACAACAAACATATCACTATATGTTATGTACATTATGTGAGGGGGAGTCAAAGACTCCATATGTGTTTTATTGTTCTAGATGTTATTATCTTGGCACATGATGTATTAAATTCATAATTTGAGGGGGACTCATGCCTTGAAGACTCCATATTCATGCTATAATATGCTTAAATAGTATATTATTGTTGTTATAGTATAGAGTAATTTGTCATCACCAAAAATAGGGAGATTGTTGCTTTTATATCAAAAGATATGATTTTGATGATAACAAATCAAGGAAAAATGAGTTTGTCAAGTGTGTTTGTGTTTGTCACGCCCCAACTCGACCCTTCTTACGATCAGTCAGGACGCAACGGAATTTCGACAGCATAACGATAGTAACATGAGCATCAGGGCTCTAAACCAACCCTTAAGGACAACATACATCAACTCCACAAGTCACCAACCAACTCCACAATCAAATTAGCAACATACAACACAACCATTTCATACATTAAACATTCCTTCATCAACTCTTTCATAGTTATGCGCCTCCGTTCCAACATAATACATTTACTATATAACATACACTTCCAAAATAGATTATAGCCCACCTAGAAACCTAATCATGTTCCAAAACAAGATTACTAAGCTAGCAACATTTAATGTACTATCTTTACAATATCCTATGTAACATGAACTTTTAAGTAAAATACAAGACAACTAAGTTTAATATATAATATAACAAAAGTACAACATCATAAATCAGGGACAAGACTCTGGCACATAGGACTTGTCCACATATGGCACATTATCCTCTTCTGGAGGCACTTACCCGTAATCTGGATCGGTAACACCTGTATACATGTAATAAATGAAAGTAAGTTTATATAAAATAAGCCCAGTGAGGATTCGATAGATCTCTAACAGTATTTACTATACTCCTTGGAAATCATCCTTTGAGCAGTAAACACACAATAAACATCAATATCATTATAAATGCAACAATAGCAATAACTGTAAACACACAATAAGGATACGATACATTTGCTAATGAAGCTCCATACACCATTCAATGCTCATCAACTCCTCCAAACTCAAAGACACAATCCTGAGGTACCTTGACCTAGACCCACACCCCATGGCCTTTTCTCCCATGCAAGATAGGGATTAGCCATGATAATTGTGCCCGTAGCCTCGGATGCCTCCCGAGGTGACACGACATTATCAAAGCTTACAACAATGGGACTCAATTCGAGAGGTTAACAATATTGGTTGTCCGACTCTCGACTCATAATAACAATAACAATCACAATTCGAGAAGTCAACAACATTGGTTGCCCGACTCCCAACTAATAAAAACAATAACAATTCCAATTCGAGGAGTCAACAACATTGGTTACCCGACTCCCGACTAATAAAAACAATAACAATCAGTTAATAATGTAACACCCCGGATTAACCCCGAGCGTGCTCCTCACGGTTTTGTAACAACGATCAATAATCAATAATCAATTAATCCGTATTTCAACAATCAATTAAACAACATTTAACAATCAACAACTATATAATCATGAAACAATTAAGTTAGATGACAAAGTAGTCCATCCAACTCAACATGCATTAAACACACAACCAAACCCTAGTCTAACCATCAACAACCCACAATTCAATCACTCAAATACCACCCAAACATCCAAAGGCATAATTCTACATTTTAAAGAAAGACAACCCAAACTTCTAAAAGTCATAACTTACATTATACTAATCTGATAACCTCCAAACCAGTTTCTATCACTCACCCACTCAATCAACAACATTAGCCCCCTCGGAAACTAACCATAATCCATCCAAATCAAGCATAACAACCCTAAAACCCTAATGCACCATGGCTGAAATTTCTGGACTTTCACACTGACATTGCAATCAAAATTTTGGCATTACAACATTACTACCAAGTATTTAACAAACTTTTACAAGCTAACAACAATCGATTCCAACCATCACAACTCTAGATATTCAACAAATAGCCAATAACTCAACTTTTAATACCCGAAAAATAAAATTCATACTACAATGGTTCAAATCTTACATAAACACATATAAACGATCCTTAGCATGTACTGAGCAATAATATAACATCAATCAACTTTCTAACGGTTCAAAATTCAATTATATGCAAAAACATAAAAAATGACATTTGAGATCTAGAATTTTTCTCTCACCTTTGATGTGTTATGAAGCTAGAAAGATGCTCAATGAATGCCCAACAAGTAGAATCAAGCCTTGGATGATGAAGTTTGGCCTTGAATTGCAACTTTTAATGAAAATTTGCCTTGAAAAAATATTGAAAAACCTTTCAAAATAGCTATGGAGTTTCGGCCTCCTTGTGTATGTTTTGTGGTGTTTTTGTGTTGTTTCATTATATGTTAATGATATATTAAGCAAAGGTAAACAAATAAAAGAAAGTCAAAGTTGACACATAGTTAGTTTTTAGTATTTTTCGTCTTTTAATTCTATTTTATACTATTTCTTGCTCAAAACATTAATTTGACACTTAGACTATTTTAAGTAGTTTATTTTTAGGTGACAAGAGTTTTCTCATGCAAAGACTTTCACCCGACTCGGCTAAAAACGTGATTTTTGTAAAAGAAAGTGTAAAAAATTTTAAAATTTCAAAACCGATTCAAAATCTGTTTTAATCAAACACAGGTCTATTAATACCCGAGGACTAGGTTTTAAAACATTTAAAACACCCCAGTAAAAATTTTAGCAGACAGGTGTTCAAAATACTATTCACTAAAACCGGCGATAAAATTTCTTATGCCAATTTTGATGAAAATTTCATGAATGCACATATACCATGTACTAGGAATATAAATCACATATTTAGCACATTCTAATTCATATAACATATAAACAAGTCAAATCACGCAAATTGAGGTAAAGACACGCAGATCGAGATAAAGATAAAAACTGGGGTTTCACAGTGTTAATGTGTTTATATACTCGAGTACACACTTGTTGGTTTTTGTGTATTAAATGTATGTATCATTATAAGCCAAGTGTATCTAAATGTTTTGGCTTGTGTGCATTATATTGTACTAATGATTTTGTAAGCCAAAATATCTTATGAATGCTTGGTGTTGAAAGAGGAAGAGGATCTTGCACAAAGAAGATATGTGATTGATCAAAGAAGAGATGCAAGATAGAAAAGATGCAAGCTAACGTATGCCATTGAAGAATGTAAAGATCAAGCTTACTACTAGCATGAAGAAATAAAGTCTTGAAGAGCTAAAGAAGTGAATATCATATTTCAAGAATCAAGACCTCAAGACATGATGATGAAGTGGTGTTATAAGGCTAGAGAATTGGTGACATAAGGGGTAGCGGCTTAAAAATATCATTTGTCTTAAGTATTCATTTTTATGGTTCAAGCTCTTGATAATCTTTCAAAATGTCTTTAAATCTTTCCTCAAGAGTTTTGAAAAGATTTCAAAAGGTTAAATGGGTTGGAACATCTTTTGAAGAAATGTTCTTAAAAGGTTTAAACAATTTATCTTCAAAAGATTGAATTTTCAGGTAAAAACTTTGTTATAAACTCTTGAATTCAAAAATCGGTTTTGATCTTTCTACAAGAGTTTAGAAAATATTTTGAGATGTTAAATGACATGAAAAACTCTTCTGAATAAGTGTTTATATGAGGTTGAAACTTATATCTTCAAGAAACTTGATAGCAAATGTTTTGGACAAATTTTGCTAAAAATCCTGTAACACCAAGGATGATACTCGGGCTTGATAACAAGACCGGTATCAAGACTGCCCCCCTAGGCAGAATTATTGCATTTTTACCAGGCTTGATACTCGATAGTGTTAACATGACCGGTATCATAACCAATGGTCTAGGAATTTGGAAAACTAGCCGTTTTAAACCGTTAGAACATTTTTTATAAATACTAAATCATCAATTGAACTTCTTCCAACATCTCCAAAACATCACATATTGATTATAAGCTTCAAATTTCATATACTTCAATCAATATACACCAAGCTTGAGCTATAACTTGTAAATCTATTATGCATACAAGAGCTTTCAATTGTATTATCTACTCATTAAGGAGTTTGTATTGTTCTTCATTGTATTATCTTTCAAATACTTAAGTCCTTGTATTGTATATACTCTTGGGTTCTAGATTAGGATTAAGAGAATCCTTATAAAGGGAAGAGTGTGGGAAAAACCTTTGTGGACTCAAAGGAAGAGGGATAGTAGGTTGGAGCTTTATCTACATTTGAAAAATCTTGTGTTTTCTCTTGTGGACTCAATAGAGAATTGTTGTAAGTTGGTTTATGCTTCACCAACATTTGAAAAAGTATTGTTTTAGTTGAGTTTAATAAATCCTAAGGGGAAGATTACCTTAGGTGGTAAACTAGGCCTTCAAAATTCGAACCACTTGAAAATACCGAGTTTGACTTCTCTCTCCCTACTCTATTTACATTTATTGTCATATATATTGCTTAGAGTAATTATCTTTCTCTTGTGTGTGATTTTATTCATCATAATACTTCTTATTGTCCACACAATGTGTTTGATAAATTGTCTCAAAGAGGTTTTTGTGGGTTGTAGTAAAGTTTTAAATAGCAATACTTTGTTATAACCTTAATTCACCCCCTCTTAAGATTATTTACCACTAATAAAATGGGTTCCAAAATAAATGAGCAAACCTTAGATCAAGTACTTAGACAGTCGAGAGAAGAGGCACGTATTAGAGAAATTGAAGAACAAGAGAAGCGAAGGGGTGTAAGTTCTACTTGCTCAACAAATAATCCTATGGATAAAATCTTAGGATAGTTAAATAGCATGAGAAATTAGATGAGACACATAATACGCAAATGGCTTCACTTGGTGAATAGAGAACAAATGTTGATAATACTCTTGCAGACTAGCAATCAAAAGTTACCAACTTAACTGAAATGTTTAACTCTAATACATTTGATCTAGAATATGTTGTAGACAGGGCAGGATGATACAAATCACATAAGGACTCATCTGTTTCAACACTCACCAAGAAATTGATCTCAACCACCTAGAGGAACTCAGACACCTAGAAGACAAGAGGGTCGTGATGGTGCATATAGAGGACATGGAGACTCTTAGTCTTTAATTTGCCCTTACATTTCTACTTTACTTTCTATCATGATTTTGTTGCACTTTCACCTCTTTGAACTCCTTTTGTTGTATTGGCACCTTCTCTGAACTAATATTTTGTGACTCTACTATGCTTGTTCTGTTTTTTATGATACCAAAGGGGAAGAAGAAGTAGAATGTTGTTGAAGTAAGTTTGGTTTGTGAATGTTGTTTGTCATATTTATCAATAATTTTTTACGTTGTGGATATATTTATCTATTGCATGATAAATCTCAATTTGTAGAGGCCTTTGAGATCGACATTAAAGAAGTTGAGAGACAATTAGATAAAAAAGTAAAATTTATCAAATTAGATAGAGGTAGTGAATTTTATGGAAAGTATATTAAATCAGGTCAATGTCTAGGACCTTTTGCTAAGTTTCTAGAAAAGCATAGCATATGTGCTCAATACACTATGTCAAGCATACCACAACAAAATGGTGCAACTGAAAGGCATAATCGTACATTATTGGATATGGTTAGGAGTATGTTAAGTTATTCATCTTTACCAATATCATTGTGGATGTATGCATTAAAGACTACTATGTATTTATTAAACAAGGTTCCTAGCAAGGCAATTTCAAAGACTCCATTTGAATTGTGGACAGGAAGGAAACCTAGTTTAAAACACTTACATGTTTGGGGTTGCCCAACAGAAGTAAGAGTTTATAATCCACATGAAAATAAATTGGATTTCGAACGACCAGTGGTTACTTCATTGGTTATCCATAAAAATTCAAAAGGTATAGATTTTATTGTCCTACCCATAGTCCAAGAATAGTGAAAACTGAAAATACTAGGTTCATTGAGAATGGTAAAATTAGTGAGAGTGGAGAACCACGTAATGTGGTCATTCAAGAAGTTAGAGTGGAGATACCTTTACCTGTAACTTTTAAATTTGTTGTTCAACCTAATAATGTTCAAGAAAAATGAATGACCAAACACTCCAAAATGATAATGTCAATAATGAACCTACTATAGTAGTTGAACCACAAGAAGTAGCATTAATAAAATCTCAAAGACAAAGAAGATATATTATTTTTAACGACTATGTGGTTTATCTACAAGAGTCAAAAATTGACTCATAAATTAATAATGATCCAGTGTCATTTTCATAAGCCATTGAAAATATTGATTCTACTAAGTGGATAGATGCCATGGAAGAAGATTTAAAATCTATGGATAGAAATCAAGTTTGGGATCTTATCGAATTGCCTAAAGATTCTAAGAAAGTCGGGTCCAATTGGGTCTTTAAGACTAAACGCAACTCTAATGGCAATATCGAAAGATATAAGGTTAGACTTTTTGCCAAATGATTTACTCAGAAAGATGGCATTGACTACAAAGAAGCATTTTCACCGGTTTCTAAAATGGATTTACTTAAAATTATTATGGCATTAGTAGCTCATGATGATTTAGAGTTACATTAAATGGTTGTGAAAACTGTCTTTCTTAATGGAGATTTAGAAAAGGATGTTTATATGGACCAACTTGAAGGCTTTTGGAACACATGGTGTATAAATTAAAAAAGTCAATATACGGACTTAAACAAGCTTCCCAACAATAGTATCTTAAGTTTAATGATACCATAACTTCCTTTGAGTTTAAGAAAAACACTGTTGATCGGTATATGTGTGTGTGTGTGTGTGTGAAGGTCAGTGGGAGCAAGTTTATTTTACTAGTTTTGTATGTTGACAATATTTTGCTAGCTGCAAATGAATTGGTTTACCACATAAAACCAAGAAATTTCTCTTTGAGAGTTTTGAAATGAAATATATGGGAAAGGTGACCTATGTGATAGGATTGAAATATTCTGTGATAGATCACAAGCATTGTTAGGGTTGTCTCAAAAGGCATATATTAATAAAATCCTAGAAAGATTCAATATGGAAGAATGTTCAGCATAAATTGTTCTAATTCAGAAAGGACACAAATTTAGCCTTATGCAATGTCCAAAGAATGAACTGGAATGTGAACAAATGAAAAATATTCCTTATGCCTCTAACATTGGGGGCTTAATGTATGCACAAACCTGTACTAGGCTAGACATCAATTTTGTTGTTGGAATGCTGGGTAGGTATCAAAGTAATCCAGGATTAGATCATTGAAAAGTTGTAAAAAAAGTTCTCAGATACTTGCAAGGAACAAAAGATATCATGCTCACTAATAAATGACGCAACATCTACAGGTGGTTGGATATTCAAATTCAGATTTTGCTAGATTTACTGATACAAGAAAATCCATATTTGGCTATTTGTTCCTTTTAGCTGGAGGAGCTATCTCATGGAAAAGTGTGAAGCAATCTGTCATTGTTGCATCTACTATGGAGGCTGAATTTGTGGTATGTTTTGAAGCCACAATTCATGGATCATGGCTACGAAACTTTATTTCAGGACTTGGAATTGTCAATATTATTGCCAGGCCCCTGAAAATTTACTGTGATAATTCTGCACCAGTGTTCTTTTCAAAGAACGACAAGTATTCAAAGGGTGCTAAATACATAGATTTGAAATACTTTGTCGTTAAAGAAGAAGTTTATAAACAAAAAGTATCAATAGAACACATTAGCATCAACTTTATGATTGCACATCTATTAACAAAGGGACTGTCACCCAAAACATTTAATGAGCATGTTGAAAGAATGGGCATAATTGGACGTCATTATTGATTTTGTATTATAACTTTATTAAGTTTCTCTATTTGATACTCTTAAACTCACTTATATGTTTCTGGTTTATCTATTTTCTATATAATATACATCATTGATATAGATTAAAGATAACAGATATATTCTCGAATGAAGATATTATAGTTGAACCATTAATTTACCTCTTATTATAGATCATATTAAGTAAAAAGCTAGTGTTGTAGTACATGGAAGGGACTATGTCGAAATTAATGAGATACAAATGCCATAACTCTCATTAATTTATTACTTAATCATGATATTATGTGGCCAAGTAAAGAGAGATTTGAGATTATGCACATTATAGTATTATTAAACCATAACATATGTCACATGGGTCAAGTGGGAGAATGTTAGAATTAATGTGGTCCATGTGTAAACAAAAGGCCTTGTGAATTTAATTAGATAATAATTTATCTAATTAGTTATGGGTTTAATAATTTAAATTAAATACTTAATTCTTATTGGCTAATAAAGACGTATGTCTTTTATGATTAGATGTCTTGATGAAAGACACCTATTAGTTCTTTATATATATCAGACTTGGTGCTCTCTCAGCACTTGTAAAAACAGACGTACGTTTGTGTTCTAAAAAAAAAAAAAAAAATTACATAACAGAAAAGTGAGAAAAAGATAAACCAGTGTTCTTCCAAATTATTGAATAAGAGTCTGCATCAAATAAAATGCAATGAATCAAGGTACACATCTCTTTCGTTAAAGTGTGAAAATTATAAAATTTCTAAGTTCTTAAGAAGTATAGTAATTTATGTATAATTGTGTGCACATAAATTATTATGTATTTTACAGTCTCACCATCCTCACTATCAACTTCATTGACACCCACATGAGACATACTCAACAACCCTCACGATCTTGAGAGAGTAGTTGATGTTGTGTTAGCCAATAAAGCTTTACTGAAACAACATGGTTACAGTGATTAAGTTAATTTCCGCAGGAACGATTTTAATTTGTTAAAATTGTAAATGGCAGTGCAAAGGATATCCCTAAGGAGTATTATGAGAGAGCTATTGTGAAATAATTATCAAAGACAATAAGGAAATAATAGAAGAAATACAATAACTAGAGGAAAGAAGAAGAGTATTATTGATAGAATCTCTTTGTGTACCATTTCCTTCACATAATCTTCCTATTTATAAGTAAAAATAATACATTGAAGATGTCATCTATGACATCATTTTCATTTAAGACATTATTATATGAAGATATTATAATATCTTCCAACTTCATCCATAAAAAAAAAAAAATTTACATATCATTGTCTTGACTTTTTTCATTTGAAGATCTCTTTAACAATGTGATAGAATATCCACCAACAATGTTTCATAACAACAGCAAAGTAATTTCGTTTTTGAGTTTATGTATGTTTTCTCTTTTGATTTAAGTATTGATGTCTCCTCTTCTTTTGCATGAAATTTCAACTAAGTTTATGGCATTTAAATTTGTTTTTCAGGTTTCAATGAATCTCTTTTTCAACAAAATTTTATGAAAATGACAATTTAATCTGCCATATTCAAAATTAACCATTTAATTCCTTTAGTTACAAAATTTTACAGTATCATCACGTGTTGCGCACATTGTATTAAAAGAACAAGCTTTTTAACGGTAATTTACGAAAATCAAAACTCTTTTTTCTTTTTTTTCCTTTCCTTCTCTTTTTCCTTTTCCTTTTGTTCTTTTCTTCTTTTTTTCCTCCATCTTGATTTGTATGGCCCCGCTACCACGGGTTTGGGGAGAGAGAGAGAGAGAGGTGAGAGGCTGGAGTAAAGATCCCCTCATAACATTATAACTTGTGAGCAAAGACTAAACAATTATAAATTATTCACATCATTTCTTTATAACGATATAAAAAAATTTACAACCGTTAAATCTCGCTCATACTATCATGAGTGAGATTCATTCCAGGGAGGCTGGGGGAATGATTCATACACCTGGCCACTGAATAACGAAATGATTGCCATGAACTTGCCTGCAAATTAGACAAATTCTACTACCTAGTGAAACGAAGGGCATGCAACAACAATGTTTTTTTTTTCACAATGTTAGTCTCCATGACAGCACATAGAGAGTAGGTAATGGATGAAAGCAACTAGGGTAATTGTGTGCTAAACTTCTCTCAGTTGTGTCATACTTGTATATTTTTCCCTGATATCATTTTACAAGGCTCTGAAGCACAGAAACAACACAAAAAATAGATGATACAGCCAGGAAAAGTCAATACAAAAACATACCCTTTCTCCCTTGCTAATACAAAACATATACCCTTCTCTCCCTTGGCTGTCATTAAACCAGGTCTCTAACACAAGTCTCATCTCATGTTACCCTCTCGCAAGACATCAATCATGTTGAAGATTCGCTTGTCTGCTTTTGATTGAACCTGCAGTCAAGAGACATTCCAACATCCAAATCACTCGGCGAGAATAATAAAGTTCACTATTAATATCTCATGTTACCCTCTAGCAAGATGTCATGTCATAGATGTTTATTGTTCCAGAAATTTCTTAGAAATGGCTTCTGTTTCAAAAGGGTAGCCTGTGATAGTAACGCGTCTCTGCTGCATGTAATGATGACACGTATAACTACATGTAAATGTGATGGTGACGCCATCAACGATTCTAAGACTTTCCCTATTGCTCCACTCAGTCGAAAATCTTAGATGAGCAATTAATTAATTATCCGAAATTCACGCATGTAACACATTTTAGACGGTTTGGACAAATTGACCTTGTAAGAGGAGACAAGGATGAGTATACAAGAATTGCCACTAGAATAACACAAGGGAAGCATCAATACCTTCTTAGCAAGGAAAAGTACAGTATCAACAGTACCCTCCGCGTAGATTGATCTACCACAAACATTGTGCTGAAACTCAAAAGAAACACTGGAAAACAGTACGTCAGAGTGACTTGGCTGCTTAAGGGTGAATGGCTAAAAACAAAAACAAGGGTCAATAAATTACGTTCCGTCAGGCGATGTCAGATGATACAAATGGAATGCATGGCCAGCTAAATGCTCTTCTGGAACACCAACCATCTCAACTTGTTGTAGGGGATCTCGAATAAGTTGAATCTGATACATAGGGAAAAAAAAAATAAGATAGCTTTCCATATTGCTACACCAAAAGGAAGAGAATCAATAAAAACAAACAAAAGAAAAACGAAAAGGGACAAACAAAGAAACAAAATTGAGGTTTAAGCACCCAAAGGTGGTGTGCATAAATATGGTCAAAGTTCGATGGCACTAAGCATGAGATATTGGAAATCAGTACTTGATGACTAAATATCCACAATAAAGAAGGGAATAATAATATCCAGTTTACAGTAATACTTATATGTTCCAGTGAATTTAGAAAAGCATCTGAAAAAGGAGGTAAACACCTCGAAATTCACTCCATTCAAACGTTGATCGCTAAGGGTAGCTTTCTAATCTCCATATGATGTTGAAACATACTGTGTTTTAAAAATCTTTACCTCTCTTGTGACTTAGTATAGTGGCATTCAAGAATTGACTAAATGTACTGTAATCACTGGTTGCTTTCATATCTGCCAAAATTGTACAGAGAAAGAACACCAACCCCCCCCCCCCCCCCCCCCCCACCCACCCCCCCAAAAAAAAAAAAACGAAAAAGAATAAGAAGAGAGAAATGCGTGCAATTAAAAGTGAGGCAAATGCTTTGATGTGGCCGCCTCTGAAGAACAACACCTTTTTCATCCTGTAATGGTCTCATGGTGGACATATTCCAAAAGAAGAGTTGAAACTAGTATGTTCTAAAAGTCCTGATCTTAAGGAGGGAAGGGGGTTCAGATATTTATCTAATTGAGCAAATTCATGTTAGGGTCACATGAAATATGAATTTTTTTAGGACTAACTTGGCCAAAATAGATAGTAACTGAGTTAATAATTCCTATCACATAGACATGAGCTGGTCACCAGCCTAACCAGCAAGTGTGTTCGAAGAAATATCAATTAGAATGTCAAAAGCTACATAAGGAGCAGAGAGAGAGTGACTGAGAGAATTAAGCTCCTGGGTTCCAATGAATCTAATTCTTAATGAGTACTAGAGCATTTATTTATTTAAAAAAAAATAGAGAAACTTGAAGATATTTATGAAGAAACTATGAGAACACTTCAATGAAATTTATTGTTTCTTCAGAAAAACAGTTGGTCTCATTTATCCACACCTTTGATACTACTTATGATGATCAGCAGATAATCTGGAAGAGAGTAAAGAAAATTGTTCAAAACACACCTGATCCATATCAAAGGAGACCCCCAATTTCTGGAAGCATGAGATAACAGCTTTTGCAGTTCCCGATGCATCCAGTTTGCTAGCTTGATGAGATTCCATCACCTTCATTTTAGAAATATTTCACATTAATTTAATTGGACTCTTTAATCTACAAAATGCTCCATATGGCAATATTCTCAATGAAATTTTATTGATGTCATGTTAATCCCATAACGATTATGGAAAATTGCTCGAAAAAATCCCTACTTTGACCCAAGAAAGTCGGAGTGGACATTTAATTTGCAATACAGGAAATATTACTTTCATTTTTCTCCAAAAGTTTGGGACCAGAAAATTAGGCTAGTCAATGAAGTGAACAAAATGAAAACATATTTATGCTTCTGTCCAACTTTTTCTTTATTTTGTACTCTGTCATTGCATTTCCAGTCTCTTGACCCAGTCAGACTCAAGACTTTGTGTCCAGTTCGAAAATGCTGGAAGATAGCATCAAGTTGGGAGCTGTTGGCACATGCATATGGCTAATAAATAACTAATTAGAAAATTCTGAGCCATTTTCAAAGCGTCATACGAGTACGAGGAACATCATTCGAGTTTCCGAGTGTAAGCAAACTGCATATGGCTAATAAATAACTGATTAGAAAATTCTGAGCCATTTTCAAAGTGTCAGACAAGTATAAGGAACATCATACGAGTCTCCAAGTGTAAGCACACTGCTTACATTGTGAAATATCACCCAATCTGAAGAACATATTTGTTGTTTACTGAGTTATTAGTAAAAATAAATCAGGAGTATTAGCCATATTTTTTGTCAACAAGCACAGAAACCAATCATTGAATGAAATATTTAACTAAGAAGACGTAGCATGGAGATTCAAACTGTTTCATGTGCATAATCCTACTATCTAGACAATCTTACTCTTGAGGTGCCACTGGTACAAGTCAATAAGTTCTCAAACACTGCCATGAAAAGTTCTCATTTCCTTTCCATTTAGTAAAATTACATGTCTACAGGGGAATTAACTCTGGCATTTATTCCTCTCTTCGATCCAATATTTCCTCTTTTAAGTTTCGGCCAAAAGGTTTCACAAGATTGCAGGCCATCCTCTGCTTAAAATTACATCTCACATAACCCACTCCTGTTCTGTTTTATATCATTAATCTAATAATAGCGACTTGGTTCCATCTGTCGGAATCTTCATGTTTGAACAAGTATGCCAAAGCAAAGATGCGTATAGAAATCGATTACAATATTACCAAGTTAAATGTTTTAATATTACGTCCAGTGAAAGACTTTCCTACTGCGTCTTTTTTTTTTTTTTTTGTTAGACCTAGTAATACTTTAGATAAGCCATAGGACATATGTGACATATTAATAGTTTCAAGTTTACATCTTTCCCTACTTATGGTAGTCAGTTAATTTTGACAGGAAATATGTTGAGTTTTATGTTTAGTAAATAAAAAACATTTTCATAGACAAAAGATGAGAAAAGCATATAAAAAACAAGAGAAGAATGACATAGCCACAATGGACAGAGAGGAATTCTCTGAGATTAGTATTGGCAAAAAACAGAAGTGCCAATCACGAAGGATAACAGTGAGCAACTGAAAGAAAAAAGAGGATGCGTCTATTATTATGTGCCATAGAGAGGCTGATTCCATGGTTAGTACAAGAAGACAGAAGAATATAGGAAGACATAAATCTGATTCCACTTAAGGAGTGAGAGACAGAGAGAGAGAGAGAGTAAGTGAGAGTGAGAGGAGGGAAGGTGAGAGAGGGAGAGAGGTTAATTATAATTTTAGTTCAAGAGGATGGAGGAAGGAGAAGACATGAAGGAGGGGCATGGGGGAAGAGGAACGGGATGGGAGGGAGGGAGGGAGGGATTGATTCATATTAGTTCAAGAGGATGGAAAAGAAGAAAACATAAATGTCACTCGAGACTTCTCATGATTTGAGAACATAGATAGAGAATTCATAGCCTCATAGGTAATTTTTAACTTACTTGGCAATATTGAAAACCTTAGACTATTTCTCGAAAAATTGAAAACCTTAAACTGAAGCACCTGATCAAATTCGATTGAATAGCGATCAAGAAATATTACCTTTTCTACCACGAGGCTGGAGGAAGAAGAAGACGTAGATCTCACTCCACTAAAGACTTCTCACGGTTTCGGAGGGTAGAGACTTACTAGCCTCATAGGTAATTTTTTGTCTTAGGTAATTTTTTGTCTTATTTGACAATATTGCAAACTTTAGATTGTAATACCTGATCAAATTTTAATAAACAGTTATCAAGAATCACTATCTCTTCCACCTTGAGATAAAGCTAGAAGAAGACAAATCTTAGTTGGCCTCAACCTCTCATGGTTTGGGAAGGTGAATAGAGAATTAATAGCCTCAAAGGTAATTTTCATCTTACTTGGCAATATTGCAAGCCTTAGATTGAGTAGAGATCAAGAAACACTAGTTATTATACTCGCAAAAATTAACTAAAAGGAAAAAAGAAAAAGAAACACCATCACTTCCTCCCGGCTTGTATTTAACTTTACTAGTGCTCATACGGCCTATTCTTTGATTTCTTTACTCTTTTATGATTAAAAACTTCAAATATTACCACATAACTGGTAGAGCAGCAGTCTGTTAATTGGCATATTTTACCAGTGTGTAATATTCAATATTTATTTGAAATTCTATATGCTTTTCTTTTCTATATTCATATAGAATATGAATATCTAAGAAATACTAGTTAATAACTAAGATTCCAATAGTTTATTGGATGCCTAGGCATATAAAATTTCTGTTATGTGGGCCCGCTTAGCTCAGAGGTTGGAGCATCGCATTTGTAATGTGATGGTCATTGGTTCGATTCGATAGCAGGCTTTTCCCCATTTATTTTCTTCAATTTTTTCCATGGTTGAGAACGGCCCTTTGAATATTGAAAAAGTACCGCAAAAATATTTACATCAACTAAAACAAACTATCTATTACATCCTCGTATGGAAATATTTTAATATAATCTATTTGCTCTAAAAAGACTAGCAGGCTAGCAGAGTGCAGCAGCCACAGTAATTTCAAGTTCAGTTAAGCATAATCAATATTATCGTGATTGTTACCATAGATGTATTCCATAAGTAATCAATCAGGTCTAATATCTTCAAGAGACATCCTGAGAAATACTCTAACCCAAATAAAGACTTAAGGAATTTCAAATAGGAACTTTGCAACTACAATTTCCTAAAGCCTTATTCACTCAAGGAAATGCCCTCAATGAAATGACATGAACAACAAGCTGCCACTAGCATCAGTATTCTAGGCTTCAGTGGTTCTGATTCCCTTTTCTACATTATCATGTGAAGACACATGGATATAACATAGGATAAATAGCTTGTGCTCATCAACAGACATTTCAAAGGAAATAGAAGTACCTGCAGAGTATACCCAGAGAAAGCCCCAGGAAATTGCTCGGCCATAATCTCCATGGCTGCAAGAAATGCCACCACCTGGACAGTCCCCACTAAGGATTTACAACATATAGTAGCAAAGATCCAAAATAGGGCCACATGTATGACCCAAAACAAAGTACCAAACATTTGTAATACCTGCTTTCCCATTTGAGGAGAGATCACAGCATAAACCTTAGAATCTTCTACGGTCTTATACAATCGATCCCTGTCTCCGCCAGTAGTTCCCATCACAAAAGGCACCCCAACTTTGCAATATAGTTCAGCATTTGCTGTATATTGAGTATTACAAACAAACACTTCATAAAGACTTGCTTATTGGTACAAAATTAGAGAAAAAAAAGTTGTCGCTAAACTTAAAACTTAGAAAATTGCTCTACTACCGAAAAATAGGAAACCTTTTCTATTAAGTTCGTTCTGATTAGGCGCAAACATAAGCAATGGAACAATTGAAGTGAGTAGCCAGTAAAGAGAACTTACTAGACGAGGTGTCATGAGACTCAAACAAGAAAGTTCACTATCAAAATTTCATGCCCTTTAACCAAATCAGTTCACTTTACATGAATTCATTCAGCTACATAAACACACGCACATATATATAGACAAACTCAAAGCATGAGAAATAGTTCTCCACCACAATAATAAAATATAAAGAGACTATAAACAGAAGATCGTTAAATACAAGAAAAAGATGAATCTTAAAAACCACTGGACATTCCAGCTCCGATATTGTTCCCTTAATAAAAGCTAAGGGATGAGATTGACCTATCCATATAAGAATTATATAGAGAAAAAACATTATCTCAATTCTAGGACAATTACCCAAGGCTTCAAATGGAATACCTACCACCTATTTTCTATCATGTCATATGCAGAATTCTTTATATTTAAAACCAAAGAGGGTAAAACCCCCTTGAAACCGCATCAAGGCTCAAATTTTACAAACTAAAAGTATCAACAAATAACATCCGCTGGCAACTAAGTACTGAATCTTCTAATTAAAGTATATGTTGGAATTGCATATGCTAGCTGATATCAAAACAAACATGGCAATGTTATACTGCTGTCAAGTAATAGTAACTTCATAAGCAGGCAAATCACTTAGTTACAACCAATAGAACACTGAAAAATAATGCATGAAAGGAAGCTCTGAACAGCTCAGGTGAATGGAGATAGTGGTCTACAACATTGCTTCAAGACTACCAAATAGGGTGTAACATAAGTGCAGTAGTTGTTTAAGCATAATAGTCCTTAAGAAAGCAAGAAAGAAATACTTTAGTTTTCCAGTCCATAGTGCCAACTACGCTCCTGCTCTATGCCACAGATTCAACAACTCACTTTATTTATTCCATATAACATGAAGATAATTACCATTTACTGCTGCTGGCACGGTGTAGTCCACAACAATCAAATCAGGATACTCCGTTAAAACAGTGGATAGAACACTTTCCCTATTAGAAGGGCCATGTACTTTGATCTCTTTACCACGCACTTCTACAGTTTTCCCTTCATCCTCTGGACCACCAAACGATGTAGGAACAGGATGAAGTCCTGCAGAGATTGCTGCTTCAAGAACTGCCCTTCCCATCTTTCCAGTACAACCATTCACCTAAAAGAGATTTTGAAAACTTAAGTGCATGAGATTCAACAATTAAGCCATATAACACAACATGATAGTTTCTTTAGACATCATAAGATCTCATTTCCATAGAAAATGAGACAAATTTGATTTCAAGTTCCCATAAATGAAAGAATATCTCTTTGACATTTCCAGTCCACCCCATAAATTCCAAGGTTCTGGCTCTGTTGCTTCATTGAAAACTTCTAAACTTGCTAATGGGATAGTAAAGTGTATGATATCAAATCGGGATGCTAATGGTAATGTTAAGAGCGCTCAAATCAATTCAAGCTATAAAAGTAAAGAATCTCAAATACGATTTTGTGGAAATATATCAAGTTGGGATGCTAATGGTAATGTTAAGAGTAGTGCTCAAGTCAATTCAAGCTATAAAAGTAAAGAATCTCAAATACAATTTTGTGGAAATATGTAGAAGGTTTGAAACTATGGAGGTTGCTCATCATAGACAGGCAGAGGGGAATCTAAGAGGAGTTTGATGGAGACACATGCGAGATCTCACGTATTTGGAGCCAATTGAGGATATATCTCTTAAGAAAAATGAGTAGCATCGTCCTATCCATATATTGACCCCACCTAGTGGCGTAAGGCTTGGTTTGGTTTGGTTTTGTGTAGCTAAGACAATCATAAGTAAGGTACTCTATTCTGTTGTTTCTTTTGTGATTCTGCAAGCAAAATAAGGCTATAGAGAGTGGATATATTCTTTCACCGAAAAGACAAACACAAACCTTTGGCAATTTTAATTAAACATGCTGCAAGAATTGCTATGTTCCTAGAATGTGATATAAACTAATTTGAAGCCTAATCGAGCCCATAGCTCTAACAATTTAATTATATGAATTTAATTCCGTCAAGTCTATTTTCTGAAAGGGATTTCATTCACTGAAGAAAACTATTTAGACCCTTGAACAAGAGCGATTTTCCCTCCGAGGTCAAACAGTAAAATATGTTATCACTGGTTAAGGGGATGGGACGAAAACTCAAAAAGAAACAAAGAAAACATAATGCCAGACCTAATAGGAAACTATATTAATGGGCATTAACATGTTTCATCACTACAAACGTTCTCCAGACAGATGAAACCTAGAAAACCATCAGCCAGAATCATACAGCATCAACTCCTCCCCACAATATATAATCAGTCTTTAATTCTCAACTCATAATTCTTAGTCCGTATACAATTTACTTTTTGACATGTAATATCCAATCATGAAGAGGAGCCTTGGTGCAAAAGTAAAGTTATAGCTATGTGGCCTCGAGGTCAGGGTCAAGTCGTCAAAACAGCCTCTTGTCAAAATTTAAAGTAAGGCTGTATACAATATACACCTCATAGTGGGTTCAAAGCTTCCCCAAAATCCGCGCTAACAGGAGCTTTGTGCACTGATTGCCCTAATATAATATTCAATAGTGACCCACATTGCAGAATCTTCATTAGTATAAATATCAGAACTAAACCCAGATAGCAAGTAACACCCGTGTCATATTCTTAAGAATAACTATCTAAGGTCAAATATCCACTGGCCTCAAAAACATTTAACTAAGTTATTATTTAACGGTTAACGTGAGTTATTACTTAAACTGCCATAACACTGAAAATAACCATACTCCTATCACGTCTCCTGCCACCAATGTTGAACATCACAATAAACAAACGCACCAAAAAAGAATAATATATCCACCAATGTGCATAGTAGTAGTTGAGTAAGTAAGTCACCATGATAGGAATCCCCACGCTTTGTGAAGTGGTCACCAAAGACACCTCTACTGGAGTGCTGGACGAAGTAGAGCAAATTGTCTGAGAAGAGCTTTTGGTCCTTTTGAGCACAAATTTATTGCCACTATAAGAGTTGATATTCGTTCTTGGTCTGCTGACGGCTCTGTTAGGCAATTGAACGAACACCTCGTGCATATCTTGACCCGGCCCGAGTACAGCAGACACTACTTTAACAGCAAACGCCATTTTTTTCAATTAAATGAATATTATTGTATTAAAAAATAATGCAAATCAAAAGAGAAAAAGATGCAAAATGGAGATAAGTAAAGAGGGTGAAGATGAGAAAATGGGCGAAAGGAAACATTGGTGCAGTTTGTCATTGTTTCAAGGGTAAATATCACTTTACCCCCTTAGGCCTTGTTTGGATTCGGGAGGGAAAAAATAATAAAGGAAAGGAAATGATTCAATAATAAAGGAAAGTGGAGGAGGGGATTAAATCTTATTTGGATTGAATAAGATTATAAAGGAAGTATTTATAAAGGATTATGTGTATTTTTTGTTTGAATTGAGAAGAGAAAGAAAGGAAGCGATAAATTTTATAAGTATCTTAACATATTTACCCTTATCTCTTATTTTCCTTTTTACAAACACATAGGATAATATAATCTTTAACAGCTTGTTTAGATTTATAATTTTACAGGAAAGGAAAGGATGGGGAGAGAATAAAGAATCCCTCTCCTTGTTTGAATTGTAATTTAAAACCAATTAAAGGAAATAGAGGGGTTCCAAAACCTTTTCATGTCTTTTAATTGGATGAATTTTATAATCCTTCTAATTTAGGATATTTGGAGGGGAAAGGAAATATTTAAACATAAAAATTTTTTTTTATCCTTATATATCTCATAATTATAAAAATAAAAAAGATATTTAAATAATTTTGTATTTAAAATTATTTTTTTTCTTTCTTTTCCTTCTCTAATTTAAACAAAAGATGATAAAATATTTTCTTTTTCTTTCTTTTTTTTATTATTATTTTTTACAATTCAAACAAAATAATTTATTTCATTTCCTTTCATTTCCTTTGTTTTTTTTCGTCCACTCTACTTTCTTTTCCATTCCTTTGTGCAATCCAAACACTATGTAAATATTGGTTAGAATCTTTTCCTCCGTTTTAACCCCAATTTGGTGTGATTGCAAAGGACTTGGAGATGATTTTCAAAATCATTTATTAATCAATCACCTATAATCCTTCCCAATCCAAACAAAGGGAGGGATTTGCAAATCCCTCACAAACCAATCCCTTCCCCCTAATACCCTCAATCCAAATGCACTGTTAAAGTTTGGACAATGTAACATTTCACCCCCTAATATCTAAATTGTATCACTTAACCCCCTTCTATATATTAATTAACGGAATTCTTAACTTTGAGCTGTTAAAATAAATAAATAGACTAAAATGTCCTTTTTAGTTTTAACTGTTCGCACATGCTCTCTTAGGTTTTTGTTTATATTTATTTATTTATTATCTTATCTCTACTTTGTCTTGGTCTACGTCCTGCAATGGTTTGCTCTTGAATACAGAGGCAACACAAACATAATCACATTGTCACTGTGAAAATACATGTTGGGGTTTTCACCATCAACCATTACAGCAACACTTGTTACCAAATTCTTATGCGTTATTATCACCGCTTTGGGTAAGCCTGTGGTGCCTGACGAGTGACAACGATTTTCATATCGTTTTCTTCTGGCCTGAATTCATATTTTCATTTCTTGGAGCATCTTACTGTGGAGCAATTAGCACCACAACGAATCCATTTTATACTCCATAAAAGATTGCAAAACAAGCAAACGGGTCGAAAGCAAGCTCATTATAACGCATGCTTGTTATGTTGATCAGGCATGGACGTGAGCTGAACTGTGATATGTTCTCAAATATACATTTGTGAAGTGGAAGATAATTTGAGATGTAGATATCTGGAAGCTTTGATCTGAAAATGAATTCTTATTAATGTTCTTTAGTCTCCATTGCACGGCGTAGAGAGAGTAGAATGAAGATTAAAAAAAAAAGAGCTAAGAGAGAGCCTGTGCAAACAATAAAAACCAAAAAGGGCACTTTAGTCCATTTATTTTTTTTAACCACTCGAAGTTAAAGATTTCATTAACTAACATATAGAAGGGGTTAAGTGATACAAATTAGATATTAGGGGGTGAAATGTTACACTGTCCAAACTTTAAGGGGATAAAGTGATATTTACCCTTGTTTTAAAGTAGCCATTACATGTATCTCATCCTGTCTACCTGGATTACGGAGGCTGGAAAAGCTCTTATGGGTGCTGGGTTTAGGAGGGAGGGGATCTGGCTTGGTGAATCCGACCCACTGGTCCTTTGGACTAGTAATATGCTCATCATTTTGAGTGCGATAGATTCTAAAATGAATTCTCATGAATTGATATTTTTTTATATGTGTCGTACAACTTAAGTTGCTCTTACTGCAAAGAAATTAAGGTAATATGCAAATTACTCCATGTGGTTGACCATAAGTGCATATTACCCCTATGGTTCTGATTGCTAATTTGAGCATTGCATGTCTGGTGAATGCATTAAGAAAACGTTATATGTACTGTGTGAATAGTAAAAATAATGTCTTTGGGCTAAATAGATTTCTCATTACATTTTGAGCATGCTTAAGTTGTCTTGCACCATATTTAAACCCAATTAGGCATCCTATACTTAATATATATCACAAACACCACACAAACACTTAGCATTGCAATCAAAACAAAAGAAAAAATTCATTTTGTATCCTCTTAGGGTCGTCAGCCCTCCCAAGCAAAAACACCAAGATTTCATATTTAATTCTTCCTATTTGGTGCTTCTCCTAGGTGGTTGAGGTGGAATCAAGGTCTCCTGGGTCTATATCTAGCTTATTCAAGAGCTTTTGGTGAGGAAGAAATTCATTTTTCATGCATTGAATAGTTAGGGTTTATTTTGAATTTCTTGATTTGTTGTGTAATGAACTTTCTATGCTTATCTATGCTTATATTGCTCTTTGTTATGCTTATAGAACATGCTTATGAGATTAGATAGTAATGTTAATGGTTAAAGTGTAAGTTCTAGCATTTAAAGAAGACATTGAATAGTAAAATTTGGGATTTTATATAATCTTGTGTTCTAGCTTGATTAATTGATATTTAATCATGATTTAGGAGTAGATAAACCTAGATTAGAGCTTCAAATGGCTTGGAAAAGCTAGGATTGCAAG
The DNA here is from genome assembly GCA_037974665.1 of Ehretia macrophylla. NCBI lineage: Eukaryota > Viridiplantae > Streptophyta > Magnoliopsida > Boraginales > Ehretiaceae > Ehretia > Ehretia macrophylla. The sequence continues at coordinate 85,447,623 of CM075764.1, forward strand.
AACTTTAAATTAAAGTTAGATAACAACACTATTCACTCAGGACCATCAAATTGTAACCCGATACTCGATTTGATAGTTTGTATGGACTCTAGGGATGCTAAAACGGTTAAACGATAAAAATTATTGAATTCCGACAACGTTGAATTTTAAGGTCTTAATTGCGTAATAAATAATGGCTTATTAATATAGTGATTCAGGGTGAGATTAAAGGTGCTAATTAGTTTTGTATACATAGGATAGAGCCTAGAATACCTTTATGACATTGAATCAAACAACGGTTTGAGCACTTGTAGTTCAAACGGACCTTGTGGCATTCGGGGCTTTTGTAATAGATGGGTTGAAAGTGTAGTTTCATGGCTCTAAATGGTGTCATAAAGTGTCACTAGGAGTGTTGAATAGCTAGCTTGTGAATATTGTACCTTGTGTTGCGTTCGTGTGCCAAATAGCTTTAGTAGACGAAGGGGAAAAGTAAGTAATTTGAATTAAACACTTGTATTTGGCCTTCAAGTGGTTGGATTAGTGATAATAAAGGTTTGGTTAAATTGTCCCTTCATTTGGTGAGATTCTGTGAATTATGTGGGCTTGGCCCTTTGATCTAACATGTTATCTCTTGTTTTAATGCTTATATTGTAACTGTATGCGAGGGCGACCTACTTTATTGTCCCTCATATGTGTTTATTGATTATATTGCCATTATTATATTGAGTGCATTGCATAGTGGTTGCGCAACCATATCGTCGAGGCAAATGTATTGGGTATCTGCTGGGTAGTAGTGGGCTTGCCAGTGGATATTCAATCTCTGTGCTCTACTCCCTCACTCGCGTGGTCCAGAGATCGCAAGGCGGTGTTGGGTCGTAGGATTTCGGGGTACATCCGGAGTATACCCACTGGAATGTTATGGGTTTATGCTGCACATTAATCAAGTTCGTGGTTCATGGATCGAGTTTTGTGATTGAAAACTAACTTTGGAGTGTTTGGGGTTTCGAGATCGTATCCTTTTGAATAACTCTCACTTGAGCCCTAAGTCCTTGGAGAGTTACCAATGATTGTTTTATTTACTTAAATGTTGTTTAATTGGTGTTATTAGTTGATCCTCTTATGTTGATGTGGTTCGTAAGTGATTGTGTTACTCGTCTCCTATTATTGTATGTAACCTGTTACTTAGCTATAGTTCGTTACAAGTCTTTAATTGTTTATTTGATATAATAGGTTAAGTTAGCTCTTTTAATGTATTGATTAACTTATTTTTCTCGAGTAAGAGTGTTTATGTTATTGGATTCGCTGATTTATATGCATTGCACGAAAGGTTTCCAAGACTCCCTGTATATTTGTTTCCCTCCCTCACTGGGCAACTGTGTTTACTCATTCCCTCTTTCTAACCATTTTAGGTGAGACAGGTTCGGTCCCTCCTGAGTCTGTGGAGGAAGAGGAGGCTCGCGAGATGCCTTGACTGGTTGTGATAGCTTGTAATGGCTGCATCTTTGTAAATTTGTGAATGCTAAGATTATGTATTCTTTTGAGGCCTACCTGTGTGCCTTGTACATATTAGTTGTTGTAATGAATGTAACTAAGGAGGACTCACCTAGTGATAATGGTCTGTAATATTGTAGTTAATGCTCTAATTAGTTGTAACATACCTAAAATGCTATAATCTATTTTGCTATGAAGTTGTGGCCCTACTAAGTGAATGAAAGACAAATAGGGTTAGGTTAGAGTTTGTTGAATGACTTAATACTTAAGTTAGATAAATAAAAAATATTAGAGTGGTGTGATAATCGGATTTATAACAAAGAACTTCAACAGTTAATAAAACGCATGCTTGTATGTTATATGTTGTGGTTGTAGAAAGGCTCAGATGGCCAAAAGGATTGAGGAATGTTGTGATGTTGAAAGTTGGGATTGGTGGGTTATAGTTTTGTGCTATTTCGTCTAAGTACAGGTAACCGATTAGGCTTAGAAACAGGAAAAACTCCGTTCATTTTCTCTCATTTTTCGTGACCTCAGGTATTGGATCGGGGCACCGGTCTCGTGAGAGATAGAGGTGTTACAACTGGCATGCCCCTTATTTCACCATATGGTAGTAGAATAGAAAAGGATGTCGAAGATAATGAAGAGGAAGTGACATACCCTGTGAAGATGAAAGAAAAGAAATGAGATGATAAATGACTAGTTTTTTTTGTTTGTTACGTATTGTTCTTGTTGTGTTGGTGATGTTGAAGTGAGATTAAATGTTTGTTTGTTATGGATTCGGAGCAACTTATCTACTTAGATATACTGTGAATGGTGCAAAAATTCCCATGTGGTTGTGTGAATTAAGGATGACAACGGGCATTTGTTCTATCCGAAACCGACGGATAACCGCCCAATAAAATCCAATAACAAAAATCAATGGGGAATCCGTTAGGGTTTGGGTTTTATAAGGGGAAATCAACGGATAAACCGATAAGTTTTAATTTTTGACGTTAAAAAAATCGAAACTCAAAACCTAATTATTAATTTATTATAAAATAATTATATATATATATATATATATACACATATATATAAACTACATTTTAATAAAAATCCGGGCTACATTTTAGTAAAATATTTGGGCTAAGCCCAAAAATTCCAATTTAAAATGTAACAACTAAAATATATATATATATATAATTAACAATGACACTTATCTTTAACCCTAAAGTAACTATTTTATCTTTCCTTTTCCTTCTTACAACTCCAACTGCCTCTTTCTTTCCTATCTCTACTCTCTTATTATACAAAGACACCATTCACATTGATTTAATAAAAAAATGCCATCCGTATCTCTCTTCAAATCTTCAACTTATATGCATCTAAGGTATATGCTAATATGTTTTACTTATTTTTTTCCAAGTACTTTTGTGTTTCTTTTTTCTTTTTCTTTTGTGATCCATTTTTTTTTTATTTATTTTATATTTTCACCTCATCTCACATATAAGATAAATGTAAACAAGTTGGAGAAGGACATTTGTATATATTCATGTGTTTAAAAATTTGTTTTGTTATATTTTTATGTAGGTTGTCATTATATTTCGATACTCATATATATGTATATATATTTTATATTTAGATTCTTTTATTTTTTGTTTCTTTACATTTAAATTAATTTTTTTTATATTTTTTAAGGTTTTTTTTTTTTATTTAAACTAATTTTTTAATTTTTTTTACTTAAACAGTTACGGTTATGATTAACCGCGATTTTTTGAATCCTTAACGGTTACAGTTATAGTTAGTGATTTTGAAAACCATTAAGTTTTGGTTACGATTATGGTTATTAGTTTGCTAAATGATTTTGGTTACAATTTTGTAATTTTTCGCTATTATCCACACTGTTGTCATTCCTAATGTGAATGGTTCATAAACCCCCACGTGGTTGTGTGAATGATGCACAAACCCCCCTGTGGTTGGTGCATGTTACCCCCTGTGGTTGTGTGAAGGGTACATGTAGCCCCTTTTTGGTTTTGTGAAGGATGCATGTAGCCCCCTGTTGTTTTGTTTACGAATTGTCCACCTGTGAATGATACCTATTTTTTTTATAGTTTTATGTTGTAGTAATTGATAATGCTAATGAACTACAATCACATGTATTTACATGAAAAACAATTACTTTTCCCAACACAAATCATCTAATGTACCGAAACTATTAGAAGTTATTACAATCATACATATACCAACTAATGTACTAAAAACATCAACAATATAAAGCCATAAACTAACTTAGAATGTGTTCCAAATATTAACATCATCATTATAAAGCCATAAACTAACTTATAATGTGTTCCAAAAATTAACATCATTAGTGATATTGGACACAAAAAACATCATCAGTGACATTGGCACACCAAAAACACCATTAGTGACATTGGCACACCAAAAACACCATTAGTATTTTCATGGTTTCCAAGTTCTTTTCCTCTTTCTTATATTCTCTAGAACTTCACTAACAGTTGCCACCTTTGATCATTTGGTTGTACTAACAACAGGAACTGCACTTTCTCCAACATTTGAAGTATCAACTTGTCCACCTAGAAAAGCATCATGCCTAAAGCTGTTATACAACTTGCCTATGCCAAATTCATTACCATAAGCTGATGCATTTGGACCACTACCAACTGCAGTAATATCCATTCCATTTACACCACCTCTGAAAGTGCATGCTACCTAGATATACTATGATATTTAAAAATTTCAAACGCAGTAGAAACATAATAGCATCATTATCTAGGATCAAACCACATAATTCTAGAAGAATAATTGCCCAAATAAAACTAGCATGAGAATTGTAATTGTGTAAAGATCAAAATTCAGCAAGTAGTTGAATTTGTTACCTGGATTTGTTAGCTTAAGAACTTAACAAAAACCACTAAATTCAACCTTGAACTTGTTCCAAGAAGATCTTAAAGCTTTGGGGATGAAAACACCTCTTGATTTTCTTCTCTATGACCTTTTTCTTTCTTCAACTTGTGCTTGGTTAATTTGTGGGAATCAACCTTCTTGATGTTTTCATAGGCTATTCCTGCATGTGGAAGCAAGAAGAGAGAGGGAGAGAATTTTCTAGCTTTCTTGCTTCTAACGCATAGATTGTGTGTATGAGCTAGTGAAGAGAATCTCCTTTATATAGGCACAGATTGGGTTGAAATCCAAATCCATAAAGCCATAGGAAAAGTGTCATAAGTTCAGTAGAAGTCTAACTAGACACTTCAGAAGTAACTAGGACTTATGTAGTCCTTTACTGTTTAATCTCTTCTTTTAAAAACTAGCTCATAAGTCAAAGCAAAATTCTCTCTGCCAACTCGTCTCCTATTCACACGCTTATTCCCCAATTACTGCATCATCTTGCTAAATTAAATATTCTAAGATTCCATAATATGCTTCAACAGTCAATTCAGGAAATCCCACTACCAAAATGGAAAGTTTAATTGACTAAGACTTTTAGTTGCATTAGGATTCTTAATTTAGCAACTCCTAGATACAAGATAGATAGCCAAAACATTACATTAGCACAAAATAGGAAGTAGGCTAAAAGAATGACCAAAAGACATAAATATCTTGGCTACTGAAAAGACCTAAATGCCCCTGTTAATCCCATAGCACATTTAGAATTTTCAACCTTGACTTATTCCACTAAAAAGTCATGGCTGCTCTCCAAGATGAATATTGTTGTTTACAGAAGCTCATCATACTACGTACGACCTTTGTCTTTGACCTACTAAGTTAAATGATCAAAATACCCCTCCACGTAACACTCACAATCAAGAAAGACTTAATTGTACTGTCTCTTCCTTGATTGCATCTTTTCCTTGGGACATCTAATCCGTGTACTAACCACCCTTCAAATATAGAACACTTGATCTACGGAGCGACTCTCAAGCCAAATATCTTACATACTCCCAGATTACATCACTGAGCTCAAATTAGAATGATCTTCTGAATTATCACAAGGGAACGATTATTCTATCATGTGGCGGTATAGATTCTATATTATATACGCATATTCCAACTAGTTATACCTATATGCCTAACACATAAAGTTGTTGACCCACAGTTGAGGTCTCACCCATGGTGCATCAAAGCACATGAATTTGATTTCGTCAGTTCATCCACATATACTCAAGATTAAAAGTATTATTCACTTAGTAACATGAGGTGTATTTTAATCTCTATCTTCGATAGTATCTATTGAGATATCATACCTCTTGTTCATTCAATGTGTGATACACACAGAGTGAGGCTTAGTCTAGAAACCTACCAATAACCAAGGCAGCTTACCGTTCACAAAAGACTATCTCATTATAACCTAGACCTTGATGAAGTGCCCAACTCCACCAATCGGTTATGAACTGAATATAGAACTAAGTGTCCATGACTTAGACTTTCTGTGCTCGGACACTGTGCACCTAAGCTATACACTTGAGGTTCAAGGACCTCTATATGAGCAATTACACCTAAATATGACAAAGAGAATATAAATGAATGCTTTCATTAATACTAGCAATAACAATATGTATACAATGTAACTGAAATGTCACGTGCCAGTGAGTTTTTGGGCATACTAATCCCGACAACCTCTACCACTATTACATCTGCTACCACTTCTTCCACTAATACCCCTGTCATCAAAACTAGCGCCTCTCCCATGTACACCAGTACCTCTTCCATTTTCACATTACCTCTCCAATTTATACCAGCAATAATACTTTTTCTACCACTTTCACTTCCACCAACACCTCTACCACTACTTCTAATAGGTTATGGAGATAGTTGTGTACTTTAAAGTCTTCTATAATGTATAACATTATCATTAAGGACATCAAGGACATCAAATATTTTAGATTTACCTTCACCATCCTAACATTATCCTCTTTGTATTTTAAAGTCTTTTATAATGTATCCTAACATTATCTTCTTTTGTATTTTAAAGTTTTCCACAATGTATCAAATACTAGGACTCCAATTGTTTTATATATGTGTATTTTACATACTGATTTATTCTAACGAAATAAATGTACTTTTCTATATATATTAATAGGACCAACTCACTATAAATCTGATATTGAATTGTGTTATTTTTGGAAGCATCAGATAGTTGTTCGTGTTTATTCTATGAATGAACCAAACCTAAAAAAGAAGCATGTAGAATTATCCTCTTTTGTATTTTAAAATTTTTTACAATGTATCAAGCACTAGGATTCCTATTGTTTATATTTGTATATTTTATAACTGATTTGTCGATACCGAATGGAAATGACTTACTTAAAATCTGATATTGGATTGTGTTACTTTTAGAAGTTTCAAATGGTTATTCATATTGTTTCTATAGATGAAATCACACCTGCAAAAAGATGCATAAAGAATTAAGGTTAAGGTGGTTCGTCTTTAGATCCTGCTTAATTTCAACAATCATTTTCTCATTAACTTGAATGAGATGCCTTTTTATGATGAAGAAATATGTGATTACAACCTCCTTCCAATCTTGTATTGTGTATTTGTATAAAATTACAAACTATATAAACATTGCTAACAAAGTTCTCTAACCCAATTTTTGTCTCTTGCATTTGTAAAAGAAGTGGTTTGATGATTCATGAAATAAATCTTAGGGTCTTTTTGTTCAATAACTTAATGTTATTGTTATTTAATTCTTAATCAATTTATTACTCACATATTTTATTTTTAATTTTGTCAAAATATATGATGTTAATGAAGATGGATCAAGTTTTGCAAATATTGCTGACAAGATGGCTAATGATATAACAACGGTGACATCAATTCTAAATCCCATTAATCTTTACTAATTTTGTTTGCTCTTTGTTTTTACTCATCGCTATTTTTTTCTTGGTATTCTAGGAAGTTGAGGTAATGTCCCAGTCCTTTGAAAATGTTCCTGATAGGGTAAGTTCAAGTTTGGGTGTCATATCTTTCAAGAGAGTTGAAGATTATTAAGAAAGAAAATGATTAACTGTCTATAATCCCTTTATCCAATTGGTTAAAATTTTGTTGATTTTATTTTATTTGGTCATTGATAAATTATATACCATGTAATGTGTTACAAGCTACTGTGGAGTTATTTTTGTACTTTATTTGGATGTTTTATATAATATTTTATATTGTCTCTGTCAATGTTTATTGAGTATGTTTTTGAAGTAAATTTTGAAAGAAACCAAAATAATCACAATTACATTTTGTATATCTAATCATTTTAAAGGGATGGTATATTGAATGGTGAATTAAATGCACTAATTTTAATAAGTTTTCTATGGATATGTTTGGTTATGTTGGTGTAACAATTGAATTTTTTTCTCTTGAAGCGGGCATCCTTATTCAAAATAAATCTAATAATTACAATAATGTAAATATTCATCATTGTTATCTATTGCTCGACAAAACTAATAAGTAGATTATATGAGTAAAGTTCTAAAAGAATCATGGGATAGAAAATTTTCATTATAAAGAACCTAATTTCAATTTTCAACATCTCTTCAAACAATCTTAGATTTTCAAACATACATAAGTTTCATGGTAAAATTATCATTGCATTTCAACTAGTTCGTTGAGGAAAATATTTACTTTCCTTTAATGTATTCTAATTTAGTCTCCCTATTGTTTTTTTTTTAAATAGGTATCACACAACAATATGGATGAATTATTGACCTATTAGGATATCATGTTAGTAAAAGGTGCGGAAAGATAAATTGCTTGAAAAATGACAATGATAGAGATTTAATTATGGTATATTAATAATTGTAGTTTTAGGCATCCAACAATGAAATTGTTATTCCTGTCATATTCACCTAATGTTATTCACATTAATAATTGTAACTTTAGCAATGCCGCAATGACGAGACTTACGAGACCCTTTTTAAAATAGGTTGAATTATTATAGAACTAATATGCAATATGATCCAGAAAATGATGCAACTCGTTTTGCAATTTTGTTGTAATGTTTTAATTGCTAAAAATATTCCTCCAAATACAATAAAAATAACTGTAATGGAAGTGTTTTGAATTGTGTCATCGACTGTTAGTCATCAATTTAATTGTGTAAATTTTTAAACTTTTACATCACGTATTTTTTAATACTGTGTAATGAAAATGCACTTAGTTTGACAACTATTGTTTGTGGTTCAATAATAAATTGAAAGTTCTTACAATCCATTACTTGAACAACCACCATGTCAGACTCCTCATTTATCTATCCACAATGAGTTACATAAAACATAAGGACCTGGGAGTTAGTCAACATTCTGCACATAGTTTGATATAGATAATGCAGTCCTCTCAATTTAATTCAAGTTCTCCCCTTAGGCAATGATTTTAAAACTGATGCATTGTGCATTACTATGTGTTAAAGGTCAAATTTTGGTTCTGGGTTTGATGGGCTTTCTGCTCTGTTCTAGGAATGAGTGCCCTACAAAATAAGGCCCATTAGGGGTGTATCTCGTGGGACCCCTTCGATGATCAAGTCTGTTATAGAGTCTAAAATTACGTATAAGCAAGAAAGAGTAAAAGGAAAGAGAGAAAGAGCATAGCATATGTATGCTCAATATTAGTTACTTTTTTTCTCAACTCCAGTGAGATATTTATACTACTCTAGAGAATATTTCTCCGAATTTTGTAAGATTATATCAAATTCTGTTATAATCATCCCTTTGAGGTCTATGGGACATTTCAAGAGCTCGACCTCGAATTTATATGCCGAAGTTGATAATGATAGCCTCGACCTAGGGCTTCGAGATATCGGGTCAGGTTTCGACCTTGAGTCCGCAGACCTCGAATCAGTAGGCCTCAGGTTGGTATTTTATTCATCATCAATAGTTTCCCCGATGTTTTGAGCTGCGCAGGAGGTCGAGGAATCATTTAACATTTTACTTTCTCCTGCAAGTTCTCTTGTGACTGCCAAGATCTTTATACAAATAAGAGTCTATTTCCTTATATTTCCATTTTCTCATTTCTGACTTTCCCGAAAGGATATTGCTTTTCTTCACGAGTCGGGTTTTTATTTTGTTCGGCTCGGTTCAATTTGGAGAATAGAGCTGTGACAAACCATACTCACTATATAGTCCCCTTTTGGGTCGGGCCACACTTTGTTTAAGTTCCGATAACCACAAGGATCGGGTCTTTTATTGGTTGAGTCTTAATGACCCTTAAATTGGCATGAACGTCCTCGGGTTTTGATGATCCTTCAATAGGCTCTAACGACCTTAGGCTCAGAGTGACCTACTATTAACTTGGATAGCCTAACTTGGATGGCCTTGGGTTTCCTCAAGTTCAGGAACCCATTGTTGGCTGGAATGGGCTCGAGCTTGGGGGACCTCGTGATAGCTCCAATGCCTCGGGCTTGGGCTTGGAATGGCTTCGAGCTTGGGAAAGCTCCTGATGGCTCTAATGCCTTGGCCTCGACCCCAGAATGGCCTCCAGCTTGGGAGGCCTTATGCTCGGGAGACCTCGACCTTGGCCCCGGGATTTGGCTCATGGCCAGAGGTTCCCATGGACCTGGAGTCAGCTCTGATGGCCTCAGGATTTGGCTCATGGATGGGAGTCCCCGTGGACCCGATTTAGATAGTTATTAAGGCCTCGTGGGCTCTTTTTAGCCTTGGATTCGGTGACCCATTTTTTATGGTTGTTAAGGCCTCGAAAGGCTCTTGTATAGCCAAAGGTGCGGTGATATGTTAGTGGCTGTTAAGGCCTCGGAAGGCTCTTGTTTAGTCGAGGGTGCGGTGAACCCTCTCTTGATGGCATTGAGCTCTTATAACCCGCAGGCTAGCGCTCGTGGAATTGAGCTCTTATGACCCGTAGACTGACTCTCGTGTTGGGTAGGTTGGCGATTTAGGCTTCGTTGAGATGGTGGGCCATGGTATTCAGGCCAATCCCTATCATGTTAGTAGCTGACCATATAAGTGTACATTTAATATTGGAAAGTAGATCATTGATACCTTCTCGATGATCAACTAAGTAGTTGTAGACTAATCCAATCTTTTTCCTCGGGATGATCCACTTGCCATACCCCAATTAGCAAACGAAGCATCGTACTCTCCCTCTTTTAATGATAGGACATTTGAGAAGAAGTGTTAGGATTTGTATTTCGAGCACTTTAAACATAATTTCCAGAGATTTAACTATTTTTCCAGCTACCTTTAACTGAAGCAAACCAAAATCAGAGTTGAAACAAGGCAGAATTGAAACGAAATATTGCAAAAAGTTCAAGTTCGTCATTTATAAATAGCTCAGACACACTTTGCAAAAACGGTCATAACTTTTTCTAGAAAGCTCCAATTCATGAATCGTTTAAAGCGTTAAAAACTAGACTCGTAGACATTTTCAACCACACATGAATCATCACCTAACTCTTTCTTCGTTACAACAATGTTTTACTCAAATTTAGTCCAAAAAATTGATTTGTAGACCCTTAATACTTCAAACTTCTGTCAGAATTTTGGACTTAAGCTTATTTTGTGACGCCCAAGACATTCATCATATTCACGATTAACTGTTGCATATCTTTTGTACATCTTAATGTGCATTTTCTTACTTTAAGAAGGGTCACTATTCATAGTGCGAATTCGACTGTTTAATTTGCTCGATTTTATATTTTTCCTAGGTTATATGACCCTTAGGAGGCATAGGAAAAATGAGAACTTGAGCATTTGACCATGGGAACGTGCGTGAGGAAAATAATTCTTGTAGCATATAAATAGTAAAATAGTGTTGTTGAATTAACTAACTAGAATTGCATTTTTAGTTTGAATTTGACTTAGTCTTGCAACATTTGAGGACCAAGTTGTCTACACATATTTATATATATCATATACTTATAAAACTAACTTATAACTAGCAAAACAAAACAAAAAAAATAGAACAAACCCACGCCCCAAACCCGACGACATAGAGAGAAAAGAGATGAGAGAAAATTTTGTTCATCTTCAAGCTTTGGCTCAAACTCTTGCATCCTAGGGTGTCTTCCACCTCTCCTAAGTCTTCTCAACCTCCAATTGCTTCCATTAGGTGAGGAAGCTTGCATCTTTTGTGCTTTTGAACTTGATGCATCTTTATGTAAAATAATGTTTGGTTGACTATAGCTTATGACTTGCTCTAATATTGTGAAATACTTCATATTTATGTTATGTAGACCTTATGTAATTAGTTTGATAGCTTGTTCCATGGTTATTTGCAAGGATTTACATGAAGAAGATGATGAATAGTATCTAAACTTAGGGTTTTACTATAAATTGCTAAATAGATTGATTTGATGCTTCCTATAGGTGCTAGAGATGCTAATTAATGTAGAATTATGATTGTATGAACTTAGCCAAACTTGAGTAAATATGCATATTTGGCTTAGTTTACAAAAGGGTTTCGGGTGTAAAGTGAATCCGGGATGATTTGAGTGTTATATTTAGTGTTCTTAGGGTGAGGAGGTGCTAAATGAGTAGTTGTGGCGCTTAATTGAACATTGAATAGGGTACTTGTAGTTAGAACTCACAAAGGAAAAAATTGAGCTTTTGTGACTAATGTGGGTTAATGAGTGATTTTAAGGGCTTTAGGTGTACCATAAAGTGTAACTAGAAGAGTGGAATGGTTAATTTGAAAATCTTGAACCTTAACTTTCGGTTTGAAGCTAAATGACTTATGGTAACAAAGGGGGAAAACGTGGAAACTGATTGTTTTGGCACTTGTATTGACTTGTAGTTATTTATTCTGTGTTTAAATGCATTTCTAAAGTATATTTGAGCTATTTGTAAAGTTTTGTGAAAAATGTGTTGATGATCCCTTTGTTCACATATAGTTATTCTCATGTTTAATGCTTATATCATGTTATAATGTTTATATTGCTTGTTTAAGACTATTAGAATCGTTACTCGGAACATATGTTAAGTTAAAGCATATAAAGGTGGCATTTTGTTAAAAATAGAATTTTAATAGGTATTGCATGCTAAATGAGTGAGACTATAAGTTAGCTAACCTGGAGGAATAATTGACAAATGTTGTAGTTAAGGAATAAGTGAAGTAATGTTTGGTCTTAGGTACAAGGTGATTGAGAGTGATGTAAATAAAATCTTGCATCTTGGAGCTTGGTAGAGGTGATGGAGTCTTCATCTCTTTTGTGCATCTTAGCTTATTTTATTACTTTTAGATTGTATGATTTAGTTTAGTTGATAAAGTTTATATGTACTTATTACTTGTTATATCGTGATTGGGGATAACCTATTTTGTTGTCCCTCATGTATGTGTTTATTTGATATCTCGTGATTTAGTGAATTCTCGTATTGTGTGGGTATATCGTGTTCTCGTGTCGAGTTGTGCAACCTTTTCGGACATGGTAGTGTTGAGAAACTCCAGGCAGCATCGGGCTGTCGGTCTCCCTCGACTACCATGGCGCCTATTCCCTTTCTCGCTAAGTATACTCCACTACCCCAGAGGCGTGGTTCACCTCGTTGGGGCATATGGACCTACCTCAAGAGAACGTGTCGTAGGATCGGGGTATATCCGGAGTACCCCATTGGAGAAATAAGGGATTTGCCGGCACTTGTTTTTGAAGATCGTGGTTCGTGGATCGAGACTTCGTGGAACTGTATCCTTTTTTTAAGTGGTTATTTCATGAACTCATTACTTCTTACATTGCCTTATAGTAATACTTAATCTCGTGTATTACTTAGATTGATACTTGATACTTGCATTGCACGAAATGGTTTCAAAAACTCCCCATTTATAAGCATCCCCTCATTTACTGAGTAACTTTGGTTACTTATTCCTCGTTTTAACATGTTACAAGTACGGTTAGAACAACTATGTTGAGTGTTGTGTTGTTGGTTGCTTATCTTGCTGAGGTTGGATGCCCTTTGAAGATATGTGTTATTGTAATATGTCTTATTTTGAGACCTTGAGGTCTTGTATATATTAATGATAAATTTGGTGGGTTGTAATTGAAGTTATGGTCTTGAATAGTTAATGGCGTAGTTGGTATGTAATAGTTAATGATAGACTTTACTTTACTGCCTTTTGACTGCATGCTTGTGTGCTAAAGGAAGTTGAGTGATGGACTTAATATTTAAGTAAGTACGGTAACTAGAATTAGAGTGGTATGATAAGTGGATTTAAGAGATAAGATTTCAATGGATTTTAACCTTGCATGCCTGTGTGTTATGTTATTGGGTTCCACGGCTCGGATGGCCTTGAAGAGTTTATTGCATGTGGTGATAATGGAATTTGGGAATTAAAGAGGAGGTTGGACTTTGGTTTTGAGGTTATAGTTGCTTGTTCAGGCTTTGGATTGTCCTGTAAATAGGAAAAACTCCGTCCATTTTTTTCCTAAATTTTTGTGCCCAGGTTTGGAATTGAGACATTTCCTAATGGATTCATATATGTATAAAACTCTTTTTTACCCATATGAATGACAATAAAAAAAAGTCATCCTTATTTTATTAATTTTATACTTACATAAATTTTAAAAAAGTGTAGGCCATCCAGCATAGAACTTCATTAGTTTACCTCAATGGAGCTGGTAAATATCAATGATGATGCAAGTGTCTTGCTTATGATGACTAAATTGCCAAGATGGGAGAGCAACAATAGACCTAGATATGTGATGACATCTATTTACAAAGGAGCAAGTATAAGCCAGCGAATGATTTCCCTACAAATTTAGTAGATTTCTACAAAATATGTCTTTGTCAAGTAATGACAAACTCGAAGGGAAATCATACAAAAATGAACAGAGGGACAGAAGACAGGAACATAAATTTTTTCTGTGGTGTTAGAAGTTAAATAGAACTAATCCATATGCATATCCTTTCTTATTTCACTCTATTTTCCTCTCTATATAAATTATAATGGACAAGTTAAGAGTTGCAACTAGTATGACTATAACATCATTCAATCAATGTTACTCAACCTTTTATTACTTATTTCAGAAGAATCACACCCCACTCTGCCAATCATCTATACATGTTTTAGGTCTTCTTTTGAATTTGCATGTATAAACTCATCACTATTGGACCACACTGCTCTATGTATCATTAAAAAAAAATCCTTCATTTTTAAAGTAAACATAACACCAAGAAGTAGATTAAAACGGAAGAACAAATTCTAGAAGAGATTCAAACAGATGTTTTCCTCAAGACCCAAGGACTGAATTGATTTTCTATCATACGCATCAACAAACATTATGCCAATAGAGTTCATTTGAATTTTATCTTCCTCTTGATGCATAGAATGATCACATGTTTCTTCTTTTGTATTGTTGTTTTTTGTGGTTGGTTGCAGTTTCGCATTTGTATTTCTTGTTTGGGGGTAGGCTTATTGTTTTCCCCTACTTTTCCTTTGTAAAGACTTTATTCATTTCTTCCATGAAATCTAGTTATTTGCTTGCTTTGCAAAAAATAAAAAACAAGTAGTTGATTACATGTACATTATCACAACTCTTTGCACTCCAAGAGAAAATTGAAGGTGTGCAGGAAGACATATATAATTTATGTATACAACAACACTTAATATATGACTATCGATGTGGGGAGGAATTGCGCTCCGAGAGAAATTTCTTGCTTTTCATATTGGAGTTAGTTGAACGAGATCAAATTTATTCTACTAACATTTGGGTAGGGAGTACACTTTGGCATTTTGACGAACACCTTCAAGGCACAACATGAGAAATATATTTGTGTAAGCTTTTCAATGCAAATTGCACCTTGGCATTTTATCAAACATCTTTGGGGCATATTATGAGAAATCCTCACTTACCTAAACTTACAGCATTTGTCTACTAAAATGGTATTATTTCTTCATGATAATGCATAATGATAAACATCAAATAAGTGATCAAAAGATGGTAGCATACCGTGGCGATGTTTGCGTTAATCACAAATCAAGCTATTAATGTAATGTAATGCAGTGATCATTATATATCAGCAACAACACATCCAAGAGTTTAATCTCTTCACATTTTTCTTCTTATCTACGAATCAAATAAGATAGTTGAATCTACTATATGTTTTTCATCTAAGGGTTGTTTTGGATGTTAGTAACATCACGTGACATCTATTATTCACATTATGTTTAATGCAAGGACTGATACTTCTATATGCTACCAAAGAGTTGGTGATATGGCTATAAATGTAGCATTCAAATCATTGTATTTTTACTACATTTGCATCTTAACTTGAGGAATAAATGCAACACTTAATGAACTTATGCTGCAATGTAGGATGATCTTGAAAAATGAACAAACCAGATCTGAAACATTTCAAATTGCAAGTACAACGATGAAGACTTGAGAATCGGTGGTTGAATGGAGCCCGTAGAGGAAGAATTTGGCTAAACCAAGCGCGAAAATGGACTCGGAATGAAGAAAAAACCTAGAAAAGCCTTGCTCAACAAAACTTGTCAAAGTCAAAATTAGAGGGTCAAAATTGACTCTAGAAGGGAACTCGAGCTCGCCTTTCTGGCACTCGAGAGCCCCTCTACCACCTTCGTGAAATAACACGTGGCACAAAGCTATCAGAGCAGCAGAAGCGCGCTCAAGCGCACCTTTTGGGTGCTCGAGCGCCTTTCACAGAGTCTTCCACCACCTTCGCGAGCGCCAAGTGGCGCATTTTCACTGGACCAGTCGCACGCTTCCCTGAAATGTTTTCCTATAAATACCCCCCAACCCTAGCGGAAAATATATATAAAAAAATATTTTAGAAATAGTTTTAATTGTTTTTAGTTATAAAATTAGGTAGTTTTAATTATGTTTTTGTAAATAGTGTAGTAGTTGGGTAAAATACGAAGAAGGTAATGCCCGAATTACCGAGCAGAGAAAAGGGAGAAATCTCATAGCTGTGCTCAGGAACCCGACCTCGGACTCGATATTGACTTCATTTATGGGGGAGCATCTCTTTAATCTATTTTATATTTGAATGTTGTAATTACAGTTGTTATGCTCATGTAATTCGTGTTGATGATTATGCATTAATGGTCTTTTGATTTACTGGTCTTAGATCTGGACTGATTTAATTTGATGATGTTATTTCAGATTACTTGTCATTTCATTATACTTGTAGTTAATGTAGTGATAGGTATGCTTCCGTTCCATATATTCATGCTTTAATAGTGAAAGTACTAGTTGTATCGTACCTTCCTAGAAATTATAGGTTGTACCATGATTTCTACTTTTGGGTTTATTAACTGTCATTTTTAGTTGTTATCCTAGTCACTTGTGATTACAAGGACATATCTATACTTCGGCTATATAACGGACTCGAAGATAGAACGACACCTATAATCGAGGTTAAACCGGTTATTAACTAGACTTAGATAATTAATAGGATTAAGAGCTTGTAGCCTAATCTCAACATCGAACTAGAGAATCCTATTTCCGAGCTTAGATAATTTGCCTTAGTACTAATCCGAGCTTTAATATTACCGTCCCGTATTTGCAATCCCAACTCTAGACTAGTTACCATTCTTTCTTTTCTTTCTTTTTATCAATCAACCAATCTATTCTTTACTTTTCAAACACTCAATTACTTTCGCACACATTTCTTCACGAAACTAACTAAGGAGCCTTCCTGTGGAATACGATCTCGCACTCAAAGCACACTACACTACACTGATCCGTACACTTGTGGGTTATTAAAACTTGGTTATTTTACACGCTTTTTATAAGCCAACCGAATAGCGATCAAGTTTTTGGCGCCGTTGCCAGGGAGGCACGGTTTAGTTTTTTGGAAAAGTATTGAATTTGTTTAAGTGTTTGTTTTATCCGCTTTCTTTATAATAAAAAAATTGTTGGGGGAAAATTTAGACGATTGAAAATATGACTCATTTTGATAAAAATAATTTTCTAAATTTACCTGATGAGTCATCTAATCAATGGACTTTCAATAAAATAGCCCTACTCCCTATCCCAAATACATGTAAAGTTTGTTCTCAATTTGGGCATACTTTTGAAAATTGTCCCTAATATCCCAAGTTTTTTCATAGTCATGATTCTACTACTCAGGATTATTTTTTGAACAATGATCTTTACTTAAATGCATATAATCCGGAATGACAAAATCATCAAAATTCACTTTGGGATCAAAGTAATTCATTTTTTTTGCCTCAAAATTTTGGAAATGTTGCATTTCAAAACCCTAATTCTTTGGAGTTTTATAAAAGTTTTGAAAGTAATTCTTTCAATCAAAACTTTTGTTATCCTCGCTCGGTTGAACTTTATCCTCCTGAACCAAACTTCGACGACAAGATCAGCCAACTTGTCCAACTCGTCGAATCCGACCACCAATCCATATATAGGCTACAAGACCAAATCAGTCAACTAGCCGAAAGCACAAATGGTTGGGAAAAAGACAAGCACCCAATTCAACTTGTCATGAGTTTGCAAGACCAGTATAGTTTCGTTCATCACGAAACTATCCAAAACCGGGTTGATGGGATAGAAGTGTTTAATAGAAATAAAAAGGGTAGAGATTGTGACACTAAGATTGGGGTAGTCAAAATGTCTGAGGCACATACTCCAAGATGGCAAAACCAACCATCACTTTGGAGTCAATGAATTTTTTCTCAAAACTTTGAAAGTCAAGTCCCTACATCTTCTCAATTTGAATCTTCTGGTGACCCTTTATTTATTTTTTTTAAACAAAATGATCACCAGGATGATTGGATTGACTCTGCTTCTCCCGAATCCATGACCAATGACAAGTTTGACCAACTCTCTCAACTTGTCAAATCCAATGCTCACATGCTTTAATCTTTAGACCAACACATTCAATCTGTTATAAACCCCTTTGATGAAATAACATGTGATCAGATTGATGAAATGAACAAGATTAATCGGGAGAAATCTGATAAGTAGAATGAATTTGAGGAAAAAGATGATGAAATGCCTCATTTAGAAGGATATGATGACCTTAGTGATATCATGACTCAACCCGACTCTGATTCCTTTTCAAGGAAGATGGGTGCACCTACTTCTATTGAATCCATGCTCTGGTAGGACAAGTCTATTGTAATTCCTCCATCCTTCTTAACACCTGAAGAAGAAGTTAATGAGATTGAACGACTTTTGTATCAAAATGACCAAGAGAACGAGTCCAATGCTTCTATGTCCTTTTCAATTAGCTTTAATATTGTTAAGGAAGTTTCGATATCCATCTTCTCTCTTGTTAAAAGTCATCTCAATTCTTCATTGGGTGCATCTTCTTCTATTGTGAAACTAATGGGACACACTGTTTCACAACACATTATGGCCCCTGTTGACATAGTCGAGAACATACCCGCACATATCACATCGGGATGGGAATTGTTACCTTTTCAAGTTAACTTGGAAAAGTCATGTTTTGTAGGAATAATGAACTATCATCTATTGGATGATCCTTTTTCATTCAAAATCTGTGCTGAAATGATTATCAGGCAATATGTGCCGAAAAATTTTAAACATTTTTGACTTTAACAATAGTGCCTAGCTGAGGGCGTAAAACTCAGCGCTACTAAGAGGCAACCTAGATTTTTAATATTTATGTATTATGTGTGTTTATTTTCTGTTTGTGTGATTTTTGTACTTTCCCTATTCCTCCGTATTTATTTTTCTTATGTATTTATAGGTGTCTTTTTGAAATCCAACTGTGTGCTTTTAGTAGCATGTTCATAATTGTTCAAATTGATGATATTCTTACCTGCTATGTTTATTGATCTTTTATGAGTTCTACAGATTGATACATTCTAAAGCAAAGATAATAGACATAGTTTTTGCATCAACATTAAATTGCTACACATCAAGTGATCTCTTTCCTTACTACATTTTCCTTTGAACATAATCAACATATGCTCAAAAGTAAGCGGATGTAACATTTGTCATTGTGTTGTTACTTACATATTGCACTCTCATTATTTTACATTGTCATCTGCTTGAGGACAAACAAACTTTCAGTGTAGGGGTGCATATTGAATTTCTTGATAAATTTTTTCAAAAATATGTAAGAAAAATACTATTTTGTTGATCATTGTTCTTGAGACATAGTAATCTGCTATCTTACTTGTTTATAGGAAGATGATTTAGATGATTTGAGAACCTGTGTTTTAGTTATGTAATGTGAAAAATTATAAGGAATGTCTAAAGAAAAACTTTGAGTTATTATATTCATAAGTGAACTTGGCTGTTCTTTTCTTCAATTGATGGGCTTGTGAATTTGAAAAGATTGAGATAGGATTACCCTTTGTTATGAAAGTTTCTTGTGATTAAAACCTTAACCATACTGCCATGTTTGTATATTAAGTTATGTTACTCTGTCATGTCCGTATGTAATGTTATGTTACTCTCTATTTTGATTTTTTTTTTTTAAAGATATACATACTTTTGATAGAGTTATGTTGTAAATATATTGTAAATCTCTAAGCACCACTATCATAACATTTCTACATCATTAGGGATATGTGTTATAGTATAAAGTTTCAAGCCCGGATATCTCGGGTGACTAAGGCACATTAAGGTCCCTTTGAAACCTGGCAACCTTGGCCAATTGGCTGGGGATTGTTCGTCTTAAAGCTCGCTACATAGGATATTTAGAAAGCAAGAAGAACTTAACACTAAAAAAGAGATAAGTTTGAATTATATTTACATTTTATGGCAAATGTAAGAAGGGTTAAGGAATGATCAAGAGTTTGATTACAAATAGGCAAGAATATCAAATTCTAAAATGTTTGCAGGTCTTGAAAGTTGGAAATTTGTTTAAACTTAATTTGCTTAGTTTCCTTCTAAATATATACTCCGAAGCAATCAATAGTTCATTTCCAAAAGAGTATCTATTTTTGAAAACTATGTAAAGGTTCTCTTTTTGTTCTTGTCATTAACTGTTAAACTTGTTTAGAATAGTGGGTTACATTTCTCATAAATCATTTATTTTGACAGTAGATGGAATAAGTAAGCATTCATATGTATTCAACTAGAACTTGCAAAATTTTGAGGTTTCACTTTTTAAGTCAATGTATTTTGAAGCAGTCTTGCTTGAGGACAAACAAGGTTTAGGTTTGAGGATATTGATATAGCTTATAAATGCAACACTCAAACTATTGTATTTTTACTACATTTGCATCTTAACTTAAGGAATAAATACAACACTTAATGAACTTATGTTGCAATGTAGGATGATCTTGAAAAGTGAACAAACCATACTTGAAACGATTCAAAATTGCAAGTACAACGATGAAGACTCAAGAATCGGTGGTTGCATGGAGCTTGTAGAGGATGAATTTGGCTAAACCAAGCGCGAAAAAGAACTCGAAACGAAGGAAAAACCTGGAAAAGCCTTGGTCAACAAAACTGGTCAAAATTAACTACAAAAGGGCACTCGAGCGCGTCTCTCTGGCGCTCGAGGGCCCCCTCTACCATCTTCCACCACCTTCGCGAAATAACATATGGCATGAATCCATCGGAGCAGCAGAAGTGAGCTCGAGCACGCCTCTTGGGCACTCGAGCGCCCTTCACATAGTTTTCCACCACCTTCGCGAGCGCCAAGTGGCATATTTTCATTGGACCAGTCGCACGCGCCCCTGAAATGTTTCCCTATAAATACCCTCAACCCTAGCGGAAAATATATAAAAATATTTTAGAAATAGTTTTAATTGTTTTTAGTTATAAAATTAGGTAGTATTAATTATGTTTTTGTAAATAGTTTAGTAGTTGGGTAAAAGTAATGCCCGAATTACCAAGCGAAGAAAAGGGAAGAATATCGTAGCTGTACTCGGGAACCCGACCTCGAAATCGATATCAACTTCATTTATGGGGGAACAACTCTTTAATCTATTTTATTTTTGAATGTTGTAATTACAGTTGTTATGCTCGTGTAATTCGTGTTGATGTAATGCATTAATGGTCTTTTGATTTACTAGTCTTAGATCTGGACTGATTTAATTTGATGTTATATATGGCTTGATATTATTTCAGATTACCTGTCATTTCATTATACTTGTAGTTAATGTAGTGATATGTATGCTTCCGTTCTATATATCCATGCTTTAATAGTGAAAGTATTGGTTGTACCGTACCTTCCTAGAAATTATAGGTTGACCATGATTTCTACTTTCGGGTTTATTAATTGTCATTTTTAGTTGTTATCCTAGTCACTTATGATTACAAGGACAGATTTATACATCGGTTATATAACGGACTCGAAGATAGAACGTCACCTATAATCAGGGTTAAACCGGTTATTAACTAGACTTAGATAATTAATAGGATTAAGAGCTTGTAGCCTAATCCCAACATCGAACTAGAGAATATTTCCGAGCCTAGATCATTTGCCTTAGTACTAATCCGAGCTTTAATATTACCGTCTCGCATTTGCAATCTCAACTCGAGACTAGTTACCTTTCTTTCTTTTCTTTCTTTTTATCAATCAACCAATTTATCCTTTACTTTTCAAACATTCACTTAATTGCTTTCACACACACTTCTTCATAAAACTAACTAAAGAGCCTCCATGTTGAATACGACCCAGCACTTAAAGCATACTACACTACACTGATCTATGCACTTGTGGGTTATTAAAACTTGGTTATTTTACACGCTTTTTATAAGCCGACTGAGTAGCGATTAGTTGGTTTCGCGTTTTCTACAATGGCAATGATACGCAATGGAAAAGAAATTTTGCTTCAGGCAAGTTGAGAATCATGAGTGAATTACGCACTATTAAGCAAGATGAAAATATAGATGTAACTAACAATAAACAAATATCAGTTAGTGATGTGCCAGTATTATCGTTATTCATCTTGCATAGATATGGTTTCTCAGTGGGATCATCCATCGATTTCCATAGACGGCACCAACCTGTTAAGGTCAAAATTTGGTTCCCGGTCTGGGAGTGAGTGACCTACAAAACAAGGCCCACTAGGGGTATGCCCTCGGAGACCCCTCCGACAATCAAGTCAGTTATGGAGTCTAAAATTGCGAATAAGAAAGAGAGAGTAAAAGGAGAGAGAGAGAGAGAGAGAGAGAACATAACATGTGTATGCCTCAATATTGGTTACCTTTTTCTCTAGCTCAGTGAGATATTTATACTACTCTAAAGAATATTTCTCTGAATTTTATGCGATTGTATCAGATTTTGTTGTAACCATCTCTCCGAGGTCTATGGAATATTCCGAGAACATGACCTTAGATTTATACGCCGGAGTGGATAATGATAGCCCCGATCTCAGGCTTCAAGAGACCTCGGTCGGGTTTTAACCTTAGGTCGGCAGACCTCGAATTAGTAGGCCTCGGGTTGGTAGGCCTTGGGTTGGTATTTTATCCCTCATCACTATGTTAATATATTTTCTTATGATTTTTGTTTGTTATAATTTAAAATGGAACAAGAAAAAATTATAATAGGGTAAATAATTTTACGAGGCCACTAAACTATTCTATCGGTCTTGTTTTGACCATCAAACTAATTTTAGTTTCAAAAGGACCATTAGTTTTTCAAAATAGTTCTATTTAAACTATTGTGTTAGACACTGTCAAAAAACTTCACAGAAATGAGTTAAAACATAAATAATTAAAAAATTTATGGTCTTCAAAGAATTTTCTTTTTCTTTTTCTCTTCTTTTTCTTCTTGCTTCTCCGGCCTTTCCCTCTTCCCCAAAACTACGCACACACCCACACACACACATGTACCACTTTGCACCACCATACAACACCAGCATAGTGCCCAGCCCGAACCACACTCTAATAACATCACCACCGCGCCTGACACCCCATGAACTGCACAATCATATATTCTCCTCTAGAATTCTAGTCCGAACTTATCTCACTCTTTCTCATTGATGCTCGACGGTGTTGTGAATACACTTAACAAATGCCAAATCCATTAGTAAACGTAATAATGCATTCCTAAAGTTCATTCTTGTCAAGTTCACTATCATAAAACAATCTCAGCAAATGCAATGCTTAATAAAAATTTCAAAAAAAATCATTCACGTGCGGGGTAAGTACATCCATAATTAATATTTAAATCAAAACCATAACTAATCCAAAACTTCAACACCAAATTGCACGAAGAAAAAAAAAAGAGTTAAGAGACACTCGTCAGCTTATAACAATAACAAATATTAAAGTAATCAAAGATAGAAAAAAGAAGTTAAGAAAACTTATTACATTTAATTAAATTAGCATGTAAAAATGGATCGAGAGAGAATTTAACTGGCGACGAACTGGAGAGAGCTGTGAGAGCTTCCAAAATATTGGAAAAGGATGCGGGTTTCAATTTGTTCTGTTAACGAATAATGTATCAGGCAAGTTGGTGTCTGTAATTTACGATTTGGCTTTACCATACGATAATGTGATATGTAAACATGGGATGTGCAGGCCATGCGGGTGGCGGGTACATGGTGATATGGTTGGAGTAAGGTGAGTGTGGTGGTGTGGGATGGTGATGCATGTGTATGTGTGTGTATGGACAGTTGGAAAAGAGGGAAAGACTGGAGGAGAAAGAAGAAAAAGTAAATTTCTTTAAGACCATAAATTGTTTAATTATTTATGATTTACCCCATTTTTGTTAAGTTTTTTGACAGTGTCCAACACAATTGTTTGAATGGAACCATTATGAAAAACTAATGGTTCTTTTGAAGCTCAAATTAGTTTGATGGTCAAAACACGACTCATAGCATAGTCTAGAGACCTGTAAAATTATTTACACAAATTAATATGGTGAGATTCATGGAATACAACTTATTAGGTGTGTATAATTTTATTGCAATATGACTTCATTTTTTCAATTCTCATTGTTGTTGTCATTTTCATATTTAATATCCTCTTTTGGATAATATAATCTCACTATTTCATATTTCATTCTTGATTGTGCATAATTCACAAACAAGAATCAATGGAGCAATATGAATATACGAATTATGAGGGGAAAATCTATAATGCTAGAAAAATATTTGTGAAGAAGAATGGTAGTCCAATCTAATTTAACTTCCCAATGTCTTGATGCGCCATATTCTTTGTTAGTCTATCCAAATAACAACATGCCAAATGGTAGAATTCCGTTGAAAAAAATTCCAAATAGTGAGTGTATGAAACTCTTTATGAACATTGTGATGTTTTTTTTTTCATCTTTTACAAATATTAATATATTTATGATATTATGCAGTAAAATTTATTTTTTCAAAGGTCTATTATTGAACTTTATAAGAAGATCTCCCCATCACCTTCGTCTATTAAAAAAAATGTCAATTATTGAGTATGATGAGTGGATTACCAAACTTTGTCATTCTTATCATTATGTTTTCTTTTGTTGATTTCTTTTTATATTGTTATTGACTTTTTCTTTTTGCGTTTTTCAATGTATTCATTATTGCAAAGAACAAAATCTACATTTTCATTCACAAGATACAAGTGCTATAAGAGAAAATGTTTCATGTGGTATGCCATTTTTAGGTATTTTTCTCAGATTTTTGTAATTAATAATATTATCGATTTAAGTATCTTATTCAATTGTTTGTAATGACCTTATATTTAAATGTTCTTATAGTTTTTTTCTTTTACTACCTATAATTTTTATGATGCAAGTATTCTTATTCAAGAAGAGGTATTGCTAACAATTCAGTTAGTGTTGAAGGTTGTTGTCAATGTGTTATTTAATTTTATACATCAATCAAACCTCTGGAACATGGTTCATAAGCTAACGCCATTATACATTACTGCATGAAATGACATGATTTAATATAGTGATTCGTGTTCAGCTAGAGTCATCCAAATTTAAATTTTTATATGATATAGGAGGTACCTCACTTCATTGCTCTTAATTATGCCAAAATAAAGTCATACGATATTAAAATTAACTTACATTTTTTTTTTGGTCATAGAACAACCGTTTTTGTGTGGTAAGTGATTATGAAAGTTCCTTTTTATAATTCCATGTTTTTACTTTTCATAATGATCAATAGATTCCCCATTTTTATGGATGAAAAAAAGTCTAGCATCTTTTTCCATTTATCCAGAAGAAGGATGGGAAGATGAGTCAAGTCCGAAAAAAAAAAAAAAAAAAGATGAGTCAAAAGGTGATGAAAAGTTTTTTCAGTGGTGTAGGTAGTTGTGATTGCACTATATATATACTTTATAATCCTTTAAAAAACGTAGATAAACTTTATATGATTATGTTCAAATTATTTTGTAGTTTTTGTTAAAATTTTGTACCTTATTAGGAAATTAGAGATGCTACACATACTTGCAGACATTATATGGTCTAATGAGAGAATTAAAAAGGATAGATAAATTTGTGTCAATTTTGACTTATTACAAAGTGACCAGCAATAAGTTGGTACATAGTATATACAATTTAGAGTATATATTCACGTTATTCATGATCAAACAATTTTTTTTTTTTTTTGTCTAATTTAGAGTATTTTAACATCTTTTGTTGAGATGCATATATATAACAAGATTGACAATTAGATTCTTCAAACTTCTAATGGTGGAGAATGAATTTGCAAGCAGATATATGTACAAGAAGTAAGAACAAAGTTAAACTAGAACAATGATGGCGTGAGATTTGTAGAGACAACAACTTGAAAAAGAGACATATATATCTTTTGAAAATGTAGAGAAAACGGTGATTAATACCACAAAAAAATAAGTGCTTATTTTATCTGGTTACTTTATATATGTAGTAATGTAATATTTAGAATAACTACATATTATGATCTTTCGATGGTATAATTAAAAAGTTAAATAAATTGATTTTATATTACATAATTGTGCAGTATATATATTACGAGCAATATTTCTATACGGATTTGAAATTTTAATATAAAAAGTGAGCCCCAAGTATGTAGGGTCCATTTTTTATTTCCACATTTCCGCTAACGTATAGAAGCAAAATTCATGTATTATACACCGCACTGGGTATAACCAGTAAATATAAAAATAAAACCCGGTTCGCTGGAGTGTCATTTTCAAACCGTTTCGTTGTTTTCCCACCACATCAAAGATGGCGGCTACTTCCTTCACAGCTGGTGACTACACTTGGACTCTTCTCTCTTCCCCATCTCGCCTCAACCACCACCATCTTCCTCTCCGACCCTTCACTGTATCTTATGGCCTTCCACACTCTTCATTTTCACCAGCTAAAGCATTTTCATCAATCCAAAAAGAAGACAACAAAGGGACCATTGGATTGGCCATTAATAGGAGAAATGGACGGTCAGATTTTGGTCAAACTTCAGCTGTTCGTGTCTTGACTGGCTCTGTCACCTCTGCTCATGACTTCCGCTTTGCTTTGGTCTGCATTCATTTCTCTCAACTGAACTTTCTTGCTATACATTCTTGATAGTATTTGTTTGTATACGTGAGTGTAGCTGTTGTATGGGTTCGAGTGATTTTCCATATTGGTGCTGAGACGTAATATAAGACCGAACTTATAAGTTAGTGCTGCGAGTTTAAATATAAATAATAATTCGGGTCAATTATTTTGGACTCGTATATTTGAATTTCAAGAGAGTACACTAGTCTCGATTGTGTGTTCGGGTTTCAGGGCAGGAATGTCAAAGTTTGAGAAAGTGTTAGCCTTTTATGTTGCGTTAGTGATGTGATAAATTGGAATAGTAGTGGGTGTAGTGCTTGATATGATTTCGTTATTGATTTCTTGAAAATTGGGTTGAAAAGATAAATAATTTAAGGTAGGGAAAATTTTACTAGTGGTTTTCAATGTTTACTTGGATTTCAAATTTAGTTTCCAATGTTATAGAGACCACGTTTTGAGTACTCAGTTTTTACAAGAGTCATCTAGTGTGTCTCTCGCATTATGTTTTCACCAAACTTGAAGGGAAAAATGACAAAATGATTCGACTTTTATACCCTGTGAAATCATCTCCCAGATTTTCAAATTGTCTCCGATGTTTGCCGGGATTTTCAAATTAGTCCCCAAAAAATTGCACATACATGTTCACTTGGTTATTTCTTCACGGTTTTTATCGGGAGGGATTATTTCGAAAACTTTGGGGACTCATTGTTTTTGCTTGGGTCTTCATTTGTTACTAGTTTTGCACTAGCTCTTTGGTGCGAATAAGAAAGTGTGATTGAGTCTTTCGTGTGGACTTTTAAACATTGAGGACATTTTGAAAATCCGAGTAAAAATTGGGTACTAGTACTGAAATTTTTCACTTTAGAGTTATAAAAAGTGCTAAGATTTCCAATTTGAATTAAGGGGACAAGTATGAGCCTATTATTCT
This sequence comes from Ehretia macrophylla, assembly GCA_037974665.1. Classification (NCBI taxonomy): domain Eukaryota; kingdom Viridiplantae; phylum Streptophyta; class Magnoliopsida; order Boraginales; family Ehretiaceae; genus Ehretia; species Ehretia macrophylla. The sequence continues at coordinate 85,475,322 of CM075764.1, forward strand.
ACATCGGAAGATCGGAAGATTGGAAGAAGAATGAACTTTTAATATAAATGTGTAGGCTCAAGACCTGGTAGTTTAAGCTTTTGGTGAAGATTGGGTTCTTTGCATTGGTATTAAACCACATTTGTTCTCATGACTACCTGGACTCGCCGTAACAAAGCGAGACAGTAAATTTGTTGTTGGGTTCTTGGTATTGGGTTCACAATTTTGATTATTGTAAGCCAAAAGAAAAATGAAAGAGTAAATATAGTGTATCTCTGATTTTCTAACATTTGTCATACCTCTTTATTTGCAAAGATGTTGACTTTTTAAATTGTGGTACAATAACATTTTACTCTTTTAAGATGGAATTTGCCCTACTGATTTTTAGACTGTTTAATTTGAGATCAATTGGTCTAGATTTTGTTCCCTTTCACTTGATAATTGACGCATTTCACTTGTTCCATTGGTGCTTCTGTGCCTGATGTTGAGAATGGGTTATTGTTTATCTGAAGGTTGTTGCGCGTTTCAATGAGCTAGTAACTAGGCCGCTATTGGAGGGAGCTTTGGAGACTTTCAAGAAGTACTCGGTAAAAGAAGAAAATATTGATGTACGTAATTGCTTGCTATTCCTCGTTCTTCTTCATTTTGGAACATTATGTATGCACACTAGAGTAAGATTCTTGCATCATTACTTTACACTGTTAATTTACGGCCATCTGATTGCTTATGTGATTAGACACTATTTCTTTGATATGTTAAATGTTCAATTCCATAATCTGCTTTTTCACATTTCATGCAGCAAGTAATTTTCAGGCGTTTATATTGGAAAAGGAAAATGATTGTAAAGCATTAATTTGTATTCTTACACCTGCATCCCTTGTGCCGTTTTGTTTGCTAACTGTATGTTCGTTGGGTAATTATCATTTTGTCATTCTTTTGGAGTTTCAATCGGGTTTGAACATCAAAGTTAAATATCTATTGTAAGTACTGGATGAACATACAACCAATCAAGTGGATTGATGAGATGTCTACGGTTGTAGTAACAATTGCAGCTAGTACTAGCTTCTTAACCGGTGCATTTCTCATAAACCTCCTGTTGTCTCTTTAGTCACGTAGGATGTTTGGTTTATCGGCTGTGACCATGTTTCTGCTTCTCAGCTTATCCAAAGAACAAGAATTCTTTTTGGGCTCCTTGCTATGCTTCATTGTATAATATTTCTCCCGTTAATTGGGCCACCCTGACTCTTCTCTGTCGCATACTTGTAAAATTGATTGTAGAGTGTGGCTATCAAGGCTTACCACATATCATTTGATAAAATTCACTCTTTAGCTAGATAATCCTTGCAAAGATGTGGTGATGAGAGTCACCTTTATTACTAATTTTTTCTTGTTTATACATGAAGAATAAAATTCAGTCACCATTGATAGGGTGTGATCTATGTGCAGCATGTAGAATAATAATCTTTAATTAGGCCCATGTTACAAATTAGAAGTGAGCATCAGTTTATTGAAATGTTGAGCTGGAGATTTGCATAGAGTAAAAAAAATAGGTAAGATGAGCAATGATTTGCTTCCATCATCATTGTGTTAGAAGATCAGCTGACAGGAATAAATTAATCCGCAGTTATACTTTCATTCACGTGCTTACAAATTTATCCTTTTGTGCATCAGGTTGTGTGGGTTCCTGGAAGTTTTGAAATTGGCCTCATCGCAGAGAAGCTAGGGAAGTCTGGGAAATATAATGCAATTGTGTGTATTGGAGCAGTGGTGAGTTTTTCTCTTTGACACCTATACTTGGTGATGCTTCAATCTTTTCTTGATCATCCCTGTCCCTCCAACCTATAACCCTTTGCATTGTGCTTCTTGCCCCTTTATAGACCTAGTCCTTTCTAACAAGATGATTTAAGCATTGAACCTTTGATCTCTTCTTTCTGTACGCTGGTGTTTACATATGCAGCGGATCATGATTACAGTGCTTGTCAATGATCAATATCAGTGGGTCAACTTATACTAATATCCTAACTACAATAGTGGAAATGCCTTACAATTGGAAGTTTTAATTTCCTCTTACCATGTTCTCTTAATCAGTCTGATCAAAATCTAAACATGATGTACATAAACTCTCATCTGCAATGAGAGGTCTCTCTATCTAGAATATTTTCCAAGTTTTCCATGCCTGGTGCTGAAGGGTGTCAAAATTTCTTTCTGCATTGATCATGTAAAAGTTGTATAACATGTGAAAGATGAATGGGATGACTTCCTCCTGCAGTTAATAATAGTTGTGAAGACTTCTCAATATTCTGTTGAGTTTTTGAAGAAGGTTGCATCCAGTTATGGTGACCACCTCAACACCATACATGGGTATTTATATGCAAGTTATATATGCTCACATTCCATATATGAAGAACAGGCATACTAACACCCGAGGAAAGGAAATCGATCTAATTGACAAAGCAACTGTTCCACAAGTTGAAGCTTTATGATTTGATTATCTGAGTGGTGGCTGAGTAGGTATATACATGTTCAATTAATGCGATTTATTCTCTTCTGGTTTTAGAGTGCTTGAAAACGTGCATGAAATGGGAAAACGTATATCTTTTATGTTTCCTAATTGTTCAGAGGGCAAGAAAAACAGTAAAACTATCAAAATATTAGTTCCAACTAAACTTTTAGGCTTTGCACCTTCTGTAAAATTGGATTCTTGTACCATATCTGTTAGTGACAACAGATGTTGTTTAGGACCACGATAATGGAGGTCAAAGCCAGACGTGGAGTAAGGCTTAGTAAGGCATGAGGAAAGGGAACTAGTGGTGTTTGTATAATTGTATAATTTTCTGCAGTGCCGTTGTGGACTTAGCTGTTACTAGTTAGTTGTTTAGTACCACCAAAATGGGGTGAAAGGAAGTTTGCAGTAGAGGCTAGACACGGCATGAGGGGGAACTATTGGTAATTTGATACCCATAATTATCTGCAGAGCTATTTTGGACTTACTTGTCATTACTTAATTTGGTGATCCTTAAATGATGAATCCCATGCTTTCTCTTCCTTTACACATCTCTCTCTCTCTCTCTCTCACACACACACACTTACATACAGAGAAATATACATATCAGTTTTCACTACTGGACTTCTAACGAGCCGGCTTCAAAAGGGGAATGACAATTTGTGGTTTATGGTAGTCATTTGATTTTTATCCCTACCAGATAAAGAAGTGATGCAAAAATACAATTAGTGGCACAATTTGCTGGAGAATGAAATTGAATTGTACAAAATACTTTGATGCTTCTTTGAGTATCTTGCCTTCCTTTCTGTTAGTGCCTTTGTTTCACAATCTGGTCATTTGCTACTCTGATCTCCCCCTATAGTGGCATGCTTGCATTGCCGTGCATATGGTTAATACCACTGTAGCTTACCTTTTGTTTTAATACTTGGGAAAGTCCTAAGATTATTCAACTTTGTCCACTTCTCGTATTTGTTTGAGGCATGCTGAGATGTATTGGTCTGATATTAATTCTTTCAACTTAGTGGGTTTTATTTCCTAGTCATAATATCAAGTTTTCTTTTGATGGTTACTATGCCTTAATCATTAGATGATTTATTTACTTATTCCACTTTTTGGCCTGCAGATTAGAGGTGAGACTACTCACTATGATGCTGTTGCTAATACAGCTGCATCTGGAGTACTCTCGGCAGGTTTGAATTCAGGTGAGTTGGTGCATGCAGCTTATATTGTAATCACTACATGTGCATATGGAATGCTTTCAGTAAATAATAAAACTTAAATGTAGCGTGATCCTTAAAAATTTTGCAAGACCAAGATAGCTAGCAATCTTTGACAACTAACAGGAGTAGATGTCTTTTTTAGTATTACATCTCAAATATGAATTCTGCTATGCAAGTAGAGTGAATTCATAAAAGATGAAAACTCCTAATTGTCTAGATTTGACAAACCTCTGCTGTGAAAAACGGTTATTGTTCTTCCCTTGACTTTATTATTATTCATCCACTGAAAAAATAGGCTTTCATACTTTTCATTTTCTAAGCAAGTACGTATCAAGAATGAATAATTTCAGTTTGATAAAGAACTTTTTTTTTTTTTTTTTTCCCGTGAATCCAATACTTCACACCTATAATCATCCTGTTTGTGCACATTAGGAAATCTAGAGTCTAAAACTTGGACCTGCTATTCTGCCTTTTGTTATTGACCTAGTTTTACTGTGTTTTCTTCCCACGCCATCCTCTTTTAGTTCTTATCCATTATATACAGCTAGCAAGCATAGAAACTCTTCCAAAAGCCACGTCTCTGAGTGTGATGAAAACTTGCTCTTTACATTTGTTGGAAATGCAAAAAGAGTGTCCTAAATGTTTTGAAATTTCAATATATTGGGGACCTAGTAAGGGCATGTCGAGAACGCTCCAATAAGATGGTAAGTAGGATGCTGGGTGATCACGTGAGAGATGGGGCTTGTGGAAAGGAGGATTTTGGTGGACAAAGAAGCATGACTACTGCTGGAGGGTAAATAGTGGAAGCTTGGTCTACAAATGGTGGTTGAGAGACTAAAGCTCTTGTCAAGAAAGTAGAAAAAGAAAGAGATAAATAGAGAGACAAATGGGTTAATATTTAGCATAACTGCTGGAGATTGAGTGGATAGATAATGAGTGGTGGGACTCCCTAAGTTCTATATTTGGTTTTTGTAGTTAATTTGCTTAATTATGAAATTTATTTCCCCTTAAACAACAAAAACAAGACAAAAAAAATAGCCAATTCTTTTCTCTCTGCATTGACCATTATCGTAGTTCAACAAATACAACATAGAATAATGTTTTTCGCCCATGTTTCGTCCACCTCGTAGTCAAACTTGAAATTGTCATCTTCTATCTGAAAGACACATTCTACCTCTCCCTCTCTTCTATATAACTCTCCTTTCCTCTCCTTCCTCCTCCCTCTCCCTGAATTAGCACTTCATTATTGATCTGTTGTAGAGTTATATTATGAAGCAAAAGGAGATTTGTTGATCACTATGTATTTTATCTGAAACTTCTTGCGGCAAATTAACTGCTGAGTTTTCATTTGTTCAACCGACTCTTCCAATGTACTAAACTTGATCGCATTGAATCTGAAGCATCAGGATGGAATGATTAGAGGATTCCCAGTTGGTATGACCTAATTATGAAGGAGCATAATGGTCTTAATAAAATGCGAAGTGAAATTTCAGATTTCTACTCTTTTGCTTTCATACAAGGGTGGAGTAATGGGTTACTGTCTACTGATAGAATAAGTGAACAAACAACTTCATGACAGCAGTTTCCTTTAGTTCACTCTCAAATTTGAGTTGATAATTTTGGATCAGTAGTTAATTTTTTTTATTCTGTCAATTTAGAAGCGGAAGTAAATAAAATGTGAATGGTTGCTTGTTTTTGATAGCAGTGGAAGAGAAAAATGTCCCTTGTAGCTTCTTGCTACCGTGGGCTTAAATCGCCAAGTAACAGACTGTTCTCTGCCAAATATAATTACAACATATTCTGTGACCTGACATGTTACTGGATCAAATATAACGACAATATATTATAGCCTTTAATCAGTCAACTTATTTTTCTGATTCTTATGATACATTTTAGACCACTGTATTGCATTCACAACTAGAAGATTTTGGTCAAATTAGTGAAGAATAATCTATCATTTATAATGATTTGCAGGTGTTCCTTGCATCTTTGGTGTTTTGACATGTGATGACATGGATCAGGTAAATATGTAACGCAACATATTTTTCCCTAGGGAATAATCAATTTCATGTTCTATTCTCGTCGATCTTTGTTTGTCTCTGTCTCTCTCTGTGTTTGTGTGTGTGTGACATCAGATATTTTGAAAAATTTCCTTCATGATGGCTGCAGGCTTTAAATCGAGCTGGTGGTAAGTCTGGGAATAAAGGTGCTGAAGCAGCTCTGACTGCAGTAAGTTGAATTTCTGGCATCAAAATCTTTTTCCCTCGGAAAACAGAAGATATTAAAATCATTGACCTTTTGAATAGGTGTATGTATGAACTTGAATTCGCTAGAGTTAGACTCTTAGGAGTTTGATTGCCTGAGAGTTCAATTTCCAGAACTCAATTTCTCTGAATGAACTGACATTTCGCTGTAATTGTTAGTCATCTAATTTAACTAAGTGGGCCATTGAACTTTCTTATGCCTAACTTAGATGTTTTCTCGACATCAACAATGCCATGATTGCTGTATCAAGAGGTCAATCAATTAGATGACTTCCTCGCACTTGTATTAAATGCTTATCTCATCGAGTGTTTGCTCCTCATATCTCTTTTGAACCGCCTAATTTCCCTTCTATTGGACTGACTTTGCAGATTGAGATGGCCTCTTTGTGTGAACACCATTTGAAGTTTTGACAGTAGGAGTCGGCTAGTTTTCCGTTGACATGTTGCTGAGCTGGTAGAGTTCTACTCTTGCCATTATCTTCTCTAAAGCAATTAGATGTCTCTATGTAGCACTATGTGTTGGATTGCTTGCAGGGTGGGTGACCCAATGTGTCGAAACTACTCATATTTTGTGAAAATCTTCTTGGCTGCACAAAAACTAGTTATTATCTGCACAAAAGTTTCTCTGCTGTACTACATTGTACTAAAAACGTAAGCGTGAATGAGTCTATGGGCTAAGTGGGATGCCCGTGAGACTGTCCCCTTATTTTGTATAGTATTTCAGAATTCTTATGTGACCTGAATGATCATTTCATTTTACCAAAACTGCAACTAAACTAAGATTGTGAAGACTGCGGTTCGCGGAGGAGCTGGCACATACATACCAGTTCGAACTGGAAAAGGTTGGTCAAAACAATTCAGCAATCTATATATCGTCCAACATACACATGTTTGAATAATATAAACTCTCTTTTATAAGTCATCACTATCGGTGTCACATCTGATGGGAATCTGTGGGAACTAACACATAGTGTGTCATCAATTATATAGTTTCTCATACACAAATCTTCATTTTCTTAGTTGATCATTTCACTGATTTCATATTCTTTTTCCACAATTCTCATATTCCAATCATTCAATATTTATTTCAAATAGGCTGTCCACAGGCAACCTTCTCTTATCATCTCATCTCATGTCACATATTGTCACTAATCGGTATACGCAGTTCCCATCTGGCTTGGGGTGAGTGTTCCTTAGGATATTCCACTCATGACATAATCAATTTATTATTTTTGGTCAACTCATAGCATAATCATTGCATTATCATTAAACAAAACTCCACTAAAGCATGTATGCATGTATGACTAAAAATAATATGTGATCACAATGTGCATTATTTTTCATCACTGACTCCATTGTTGGTTTGGAACAGAGAAATTCATACTTTAACTCATATAATATCATATCTTTGGGGTGAGGCTTTGCACTTGTAATTTTACCAGTTGATGGTCGAACTTCGACAAATAATTTAATGGTCGGGCTCTACCAGTTGAGTTTTTCTTGTCATCCAAAAAAATATATATATATATGGTTCGAGTTCATTACAAAAATCAAATATGATGAAGCATACTTATTGCTCTCAACATTCTATAAGAAAGATTTATATCATACGTGGTTTAACATTTGAAACAACTTCTTATTCAAAATATCTTCTTTAATTTTTATTTTTCAAGAAACGTTAATCTTCTCGCAATACAGTCATTTTAGCATTACTTAGCTGGTTTGGAAGATCTTGAAGTACACGAATTTTTATTTTTATTTTGAATTTCCTAGCCATATTCTCTTTTTCTCCCACTTTTTTCCTTATCTGTTCTGATATATGTTGTTCTTTTTTCTTTTTTTTTTTCAAATTCTTGTGTCCTTGGATTCTCATATAATTACAGATCAAACCCCAATTTCCATTATCAATTAAATACCTTTATATTTGGCCTATAAAGTTGTTACCTTATGAAATTCCCAGGCCATCACAGAAACCCAATTGTGTAATTTTGCATCTTTTCTGATTTTAGCTCCTTTGCACATGTCTCACTTTCTTATTGGTCTCGACTGGCCTAACAATTCAAAAGTCGAACCATTCCGAACAATTTTTTTTTACATTATGTCATATTCGAGAGATCACCTTTCTCTAGGTACACAAAGTAAAGAGAGCATTATAAAGGAAAAGAATTTCTAAGAATTTCTCAAAAGGTATCATGGGTAAGATAAAAATGTGTTGTTGAGGAGGAGGAGGAGGAGGAGGAGGAGGTGGTGGTGGTTGTGAAACACTATTTATTTTTTATTAGGTGAATAAAAAATGAGTGTAGTTTTTATTTTTTTATAGAAGAAATATCATTGGTGGTCCTATATGTTTGAGAGTTTTGACACTTTGGTTCCACATCTTTCAAAATAATCATTTTAGTTCTTAATATAGTTTAAGTGTGACGTCATTGGTCTATCTAGTTTACACCAACTTTTTAACGTTTTTAACACATGAGTCTCACATGTGTGCACACTTGGATTGTAAAAAATGCCCTTAAAAGTTAAGTACCATTTAACACACGTGCAAATCTTGTGTTAAAAAGTTGACAGTTTAAACCAATTAGATTAACGGTATCACACTTAAAATACATTGAAGACTAAAATGATTATTTTGAAAGATTTAAAACCAAAGTGTCAAAATCCCAACATATGAAACCACCAGTAGCATTTACTCCTTTTTATGAATGGTCCACTTTAGAGAAGAAAGAATTTACTTGCAGCATGTAGGTTAATAACCAAACCCCATGAACCAGTTTCGTTGCTAAACTCAAATGCTTATATTAAAATATTATGTAATCCTTTGAGTATTATATGATGGTGGGGATGGTGGTGGCAAAGGTGGAGGTGGTGGTGAGTTGATTTATTGTTGTAGTAGTAGTGTATACATGCTTTCCATCTATAAAGTGTTGTTGGTTGTAGAAGGAGGTTGGACTTGTCGGTTATCGATCTGCAGTGTCTTTCCTTTTATGTTGATGGATAGGTGGGCTTCACTCCCATTGATTTAACAGCATGGAATATGATCACAAGAGTTGATTCAATCGGGTTAACAGTATCGGCTCACTGCTAGCAATCCAGTTAATTAGGTCTCGTAGGGCCTAGAGATAGATAGAGGGGTCACATTTAAAGACTGAACTTCTCCTTTGATAGAAGGGATGATGGGCTTAGCACTAGAACCAATAGATTGGATTCGCCATCAGTTCGGAGCGCGAGACCAGCAGAGCTTTGTGCAGAGGAGATCCGGTAATTGTTATGAATGAGTCCCTCAGTGAAAAAATTAATGTAGCCCATACACAACCTAAACCTATTACCTGAAAGGGTATGATATCCGTACCTATTGCATTGCAGGTTGAATGCTCGTTCCTATATATATATATAAGGAGTATGAGTGTTCTTGTCTTTTATTTTTCTAAAGTATTTTTACAACTTGGAAAAGTTAGGGGTTGTTTGTAATGGAAATTAAGAAATTTGTAAGAATATTGTACTCCAAGAATGTAATATGTCTCAGAATGTTTTTTTATTCTACGAACTAAACATAGGAATATCACATTCTTAACTTTATTTTCATATGAATCCTATAAGATTCTGTGAACCAAACGTCCCCTAAGATTATATTTATATTTTCACTTCTTACATACATACTAAAATTTTAAGGTTATAAATATAGAGGTATATTAAAAGGCATTAGAGAAAATATTAATTATAATGGAGAAGAAGAAAACGATCACTAAAAGAATTTGATAATATTTTTTTTAATCAAGACACATGTCATGTCATTGATGTCATTGTTGATCATAGTGGATTAGAAGGTTTGTTAGTTATTTTCAATAATATAATTAGCGGTGATATTTTAAAGATTGGCAATTACTAATTATATGTGGAGATAAATTTTTTTTTATATTTTTCAATCTGCTTCAAATAATAGAAAGAAGTATTATCTTTTTATAAGTAGTTCTCATATGAATAATTTTCGTCAGAACTTATTTTAAATGCTTGAACTCAATTATTGTAATGTTGTTTTCACTATTTAACTCAAAGATCATGACTCAATATACAAATCATATTTAATTTTCATTTAGCAACTATATTTATATTCATCATTTATTATAATTTTTAATTTATATTACTTAAATTAATTTTAATATAGAGCAATTAAAAAGAATAATAAAAAACCTTCAAATAATTTCCATTCTCAACGAGGATTCGTGGACGAGGCGGGATGCAAATGGAGGTGCAAAACACGATTTCAACTCACCTCTTATAAGTTCCCAAGTTTGCCACAATCATAATACAAATCAGATGCCAAAAAGGTAAATAAATCAAAAAAAATATAGGATGTTCAACCATCATTCTTTAAGCATTTGGTATTGAAAACCATATAATTGACCAAAAAAAGGGAAAAAAATGTGAAGTTCTCTATCTTGGGTGGAACAAAAAAATTAAGAGAAATGTTAAATACTACCTTATTTTTGTTACTTATTTATTACTTTCTATATGAATATTTAGTCGTCATGGTAAAAGAAATGAGAAAAATAAAAAAATTTGTTATTTTAGTATGTCAACTAAGCATTCACATAAGAGGTAATAAATGAGTAATCAAATAGAGTGATATCTAACAATGTTCTTGTGTTATCTAACAGGAAGTAATTGTTTTACCAATCAATCAAGAAGAGTAATATTTTATGTCACCCTTTCACCTGTCATCTATATGTGTTGTACTAACTGATCAGAAAGACTATTATTTTATGGCACCCCTTCTCTATATGTGTTGTACCAACTGATCAAGAAGAGTAATCCTTCACCAGGCTTTCATATAGTAGAAATTTATGTATTAAATATCAAATCTATCATGTATATTATACAAGGAAGGCGAGGGGCGAAGGGCGAAGGGCGAAGGGCGAAGGGCAAAGGGCGAAGGACGAAAGACGAAGGGCCAAGGGCCAAGGGCCAAAAAGGTAACATATGATGATACTCGATCAAGAAACATGTTGGATGAGAAGTGAAAAGTGAAGATGATTAACCCCAATGGCTGGCTAATCACTACACATGATATATCATCCCCACTTCAATAAGACTAATATGAGGGATGTTAAGTGCCACAGCTGATCCCCTGCAGTTCTTGCGGAGAAATGAGTATCCAATATCAATAGCAAACTTTTTCAAAAATGATGATGATCTTCTCGCCTTCACATAAGAGTGCCCCATTATATATGCAACGCCTGCTTCCTTTGCCTGGATCAAGTCTCCAAGCTCTTCCCTAACTTCAGGATCCATGCCAGTGCTCTCTGCTAATCGAAACTTTAATTGCCGCCTCCTTAACTGCACGTTATCATCGTCATAAGCAGATCCTAGACTCTGGAGGGTCGAAGATTTTCTGTTTTCGATGGCATTGTTCACACCAGAATCTTCCTCTTCAGATACTACTAATGTTGAACTGGATTGTGCGCTTCTGGTGCTTATAACTGCCATTCTCCCATCGAGTGATGAAATCTCTGGACTTGAAAACTGCATCTCCCCAGCTTCCATTACAATGAACTCTGCAATACTTTGGATAAGCAGGTTCTCGAAATTGCCATCATCTCGAGGTATATCCTTGTAACCATATCTCACAATACAACGATACATGCGATAGGCTCTTGGGCAAACTCGCCCAATAAGGAAGCGTTCCTCAGCTGGTACATAGGGTACAGGTACAAATTTTACACAAACAAACACCAAGACTTTATGAAAAGCAGGGACATTCGTTACAAAGTGTGAGAATATTGCAGGCACTCCTGTTGCCAATTCTGAGTATACCAGACCTATTCCAGGCACTCGGACGATTCCCAGGCTGGGGCCTAAGCCAATAAGCCATTTCAATGGAACTTTGTTGTGCATATCAAAGATGAACTTCTTGCGGGTTCCATAGTGCCAGACGATCATGACAATCAGAAAGATGGAAGTGAGAACAAGCGAAACCCATCCTCCCTGAGGAACTTTTATGATTGCAGCAGAGAGGTAGAAACCTTCTATAACCCAAAATAGGAGGAACGCAGCTGCCAAAAAGATACTTCTTTGCCAAACAAAATCTATAACAAGTGCCATGAGAAATGTAGTGATAAACATGACTGTAATGCAAGCGAGGCCTGGAAACACAAGCCCAAAGGTAAGACAGATAATTCGTATGAAGCAAATAGATGTAACAAGAGCAAATAATTTCTTTAAATTGTGTAAATGCCAAAGGGAAACAGATTTGAGAATAATTGCAGATAGAAAAGAAGTAAAGAACAGATGGTTCTATATCCAAACTCTGGTCAGGAGATGATGTACAATAACTAGAAAAAACCTCATAAATAGAATCCAATTAGAGATACTGGCTTTGTCGCTATTGATCATTCCATCTCAGTATGTTTTGAAAGAGAGAAACGAGTGCTTTCTCCAATATTTTTCTATTTCAAGTAGTGAAAATATGTTACTGCTACAACGAGGTGCCCGTGATAAGAAAATGTCAATTAGCAAAGCTATAAAGGATACAAACATCCAGAAAATCGAGAAAAGATTAAATTGTGTTTTTTACATACATCCTGAAATGAACAAGTGCAAAAGATAATTCTTCAATTGCTTTTCTGATTATTCTACACCTATATCAGTTAAAACCTGATAATTCTCTCTCTCTCTCGTGTCTTTCCACATAACAGTTGAGACCTGCAAGCATGCCCCCATTCTACTTCCTACTCTCAACATTTGTTTTTGTCTCCTTTTCTTTTCTCTTTGAACAGTGTGCATTGAAGAGGTCAGAGTACACGAATTTTCAGTTCAACAAGCAAGTGCCTAGGCCATTCACCATTGTCGTAAGAACTTTTACATAGATATAAATGGAAGAAATCCACTTACAAAGGTATCGAGGGGAAGAAGATATCAAAGAAAAAAAATCACACAATTCAGCGTACCAAGCTTACACCTCCTATCAACAACCACCTAATTGTGAAATGAAGTTTGCATTTTTGTGCAGATGTCGTGAACATGTTATATAGAGAAACTTAAGAATGCAATATCTGATATATGCAAGATTTTCTAAGTGGATATTGAGCCTTACAAGTGAGTCACAAGGCTATCTATTTTTCCTATAATTATCAGATGACAATTGGTCCTATATAGCAACTGTTGAAATAATTTAGGTTTTGGTATAATTACATGATTGGATCCAAAATTAATGCAATTACAGGTTTCCTTATTAGATTAAGTTTTCTATTATTTGAGTTTATTATTTTTGTTTACCAAGTTTTGTAGCCTATAAATAGGCTCTTTAATTGTACTTCGTAATATATCAAATAATACAAGATGTAGTCGTTGTGGTTATTTATCTTGTTTAGAGCTATTGTTGGTGGTGGGTCTTATTATTGTTGCTACCGCATATGATTTAGAAAAAGGAAAGATAGGAGATCGTGATCTTTCCAACATTAGTTGACTTACCATAAGCATTCCCAATTAGAGTCGTGTCCTGAAACCCAATGGTAAGAGTAAGAGTTATAATCATGAGAAGCCAGTTTATTTCTGGAATATATATCTGCCCAGATATATGCTTTGAGGTGTGGACAACCTTGACCCGTGGAAAGCAACCAAGAGCATGACATTGCTTAACAATTGAGAATGTAGCTGTAATTATAGCCTGACTGCCAACAATGGCTGCAAGTGTGGCAGTAACAAGGACAGGCCAAAATACAGCATCTGCAAAGAAAGAAAGGATCATATAAAATGAAAATTAACTCCCAACTGGCAACAATTATCTAGTAGTAATCTCAACATGAATGGAAGCAAAACTAACCAGGGATTGAATCGTAGAAGCTATTGGTGAGGGAGGGGATATTTTTTGACAGGAAAGCAGCCTGGCCCATGTATTGTATCACCAAACAAGGGTATACAACACATGAAAATGCAATCTGCATCAAGAAAGAAGATTTAGATCGGTAAAATAAAGAGGGAGGTCATGACATTTGATCAGTCAAACAAATTTCATAACTATGGTGGCGGTCACAACAGCCAAAGAAGGCTGCCAAAATTTACTAGTTGTTGCATCAAGCTAAGATGCTGCTTCTTAATGTTCAGCATAAGGCAAAGACAGATATACATGTGGCTTGCATTCATGCATATTTTTATTTAAAGACAAGCATAGAAGTACAAAGATTGCATTTTTTCTGCTGCAGATCTGCAGCTCAACGTTTTCTTGCAAGCAAGCAATTAACTTACTCTTATTGGAAGGGCTGAAAAATGGCCAATATCTACGAACATAGCTTCAGTACCTGATGTACCACAAAAAGCAATCAATGAAGTTAGTTTTTTTCTTCTTACTTTTTTCTTTTTCCTTTTTTGTATTTCTAGTTTTTTAGGGGTTGACAATAATTAATAATTTTAGTTGTATCCGTATTATGAAACTAAGTGTTAAAGGAGGAAACACCACTAGGCCCTTATAAAAAGAATGCAAAAAAGAAATATTGATTTCTTGGTACCTAGTTGTTAAGTTTCTCCTTAACACCAACAACCAACCCCCCCCCCCCCCCCCCCCCCCCCCCCTCCTCTCTCTTCTCTTGTTGTTATATAAGTTGTTTTATTGTGAGATAAGGTAAAAGGTTTTAGCAGTTCAAAGAGTTAATGATTTCAGCAGCGATAGCGAATAATGTAACACCTGAATTCTTTAGTATTAAGAACTATAAACTTCAGTCTATAAAGTGGTTCAATCAGGCAAAAGATATCTCCCAAGTTCAACTATTTTTTATCCTCTAAAAATCTCATAAAATAGTTTCAGATATCAAACTAATGGCCTACTGTGGTTATGTATTCCTTGGTGAGTTTGGCAAGGAGACTCAAAACTTCCAGGAAAGAAATCATGATTCGATGATACATTGATTGGGGTTTCTCCCTTTTTCTTTGTTGTTATACAAGTTGTTTCGTTGTGTTCTAAGGTAGAAGGTTATTTCATTCCAAAGAGCTAGTCATTTAAGCAACAATCAATGGCTGGAATTTTATAGTGGCATATATTTTGTGTCTTATGTCGGATGATTAAAAGTTCTTGTGGTTTCTGGATAGGAGAATTTCTCATTAGGGCTCACTATTATGGGGAATCTTTTAAAAGTAAATGTTATAGGGGAAAAAAGAGAGAAACTTCTGTCTTCTTTCACTTATGATAGATCCACCACCCACGCATAGATTTCACATACCAGTTATTGAGAGCAGGACTCCTCCAAGTGATATCCATCCATCCTTACCAGTATCCCTGAAGAACTTGATGATATAATGTGGGGAAAGAGCGTACACAATCTTGGGGTTCCAGTATATAATATTGTAAATCCCAAGGGCAAAGATTGACAGCAACCAAATAACAACCACCGGCGCGAACAGAAAAGATACCTTGTGGGTGCCAAAATGCTGCAGAGCAAATAAGCCAACCAATATGACACAAGATAGCAAGAGTGTTTGGCCTACGGACAAATAAAAGCTTTGCTTAAAGAAAAATTAAATACAGGGTTTCTTTGTCTAACTTTACTCCCAAGTGTTAGAAACTTGGAAATCAAAGCGAAGGACAAGATTATAGGAGAACAAAGAATTGCATTTACCTTGAGTTAACCCCTTTTCACCAAATTGAAGCCCTGATAGCGAAGAGAGAACTGCAGTAGAGATATTAAAGCTACTGATCAAATCCATCAAGGTAAATAGAGATTAAAATCTTCAAATACTCTAGAATAAAAGCTAAAGTAGAACGATAGAAAAAGACCACTGGTGTTACATATAGATGTATCAAATATATATTGAAAAAGATCATTTGAGAACGCGTTACATGGAAAAACATAATTCTATTCAGATTGAATGTCATACTTTCTTTCCCAGGATTGCGATATCATGTCCACTTTTCTTTAAAAGGAAACATTTAATTAGTATTTAAATGATAAAATGAACTAAACTTTGTGGGATCCAATTTTAATTCACTAAACATCTCTTTTAACCGTTGAAAGAATTTCAAAATTCAAATCTTGGCTCCACATTTTAACTTCCATTACAAGAAACACATTACATTTTCAACTCTCTCCAAAAACTCCGTGCCTGGTCACACCATGACCTTCACTATGGGAAGGGAAGTATTGGCAGAATTAGTGAAATAGGTATTGCCAAGTTTCAAGTACCCATAGTTGATCCCAACAGTTGGATTGCAAACTCAACTACAAAACAATAAACCCTCTAATTCATGCAAGATGCCAATAGCAGTATAGCACAAACACCCTCTTATATCATTTAGAAAATAGTATAGATGGTGCAAAACGCATGCACAAGAACAAAGTGAAAAGTCTGATTCTGTTTGGCACTTGTTATTTAGACTTAAACTAGTCTGTGATCTAGATTTCACTAAGCCGCTAAGACTAGGTAAGTAGAATATATTTACGAGTCTACAGGTACTTTGGTAATCTTGTTAGTTGCTGGAAATTTCTATGCTTGTTGTCCAAGAGTCTTAAGTTTAGTATTTAATGCTACTTAATCTAATTGGAAACCTAGTTGTCTTAAAAAATGTCTAGAGTCAATAGCTTTATAAAGATATTATGCTTGCTAAGATTTAACTAAAGGTTCCTATTAGAGTTAAGAAACCTAGCAGCCTATAAATCTCTATGTTATCTTTCAATTTCAGTAGTGAAAATTGAATATGAGAATTTGACACCGTGTATCCGCTCTCTCTCTCTCTCTCTCTCTTATTCGTCTTCTACTCTTCTTCTTTCACTATCTCAGATAGTATTCGTCTGGAGTAAAATATCTCTGAAGAGAATAGGCTTAATTTCCCATCACCATGACAACCTACCATTCAAATTTAGGAATAATAGCGGATTTAAACTAATGCCAATTGTAACACAAAGTTCAACATTCTTTCACCTGATATTGCAGGAGTGATTACACCATCACCTATGACCATGCATGCGCCAAACAATACTACAATAAGTAGAACGTTTCGAGACTTTTTATGCTTCTCGAGAAATCTCTTCAATGGTAAAGATGCTGACGCCTGTTTTGAGGGACTATATCTGTAAGTAGACAATTCCTCATCTGCTGCTTGTTGATTGGGAAGTAAACTAAACTTGGCATGTCGGCAAAGCAGTGAATACAGAGCAAATGTTCCACCTGAAGTCAGTGAAGTTGACTTGATCAAACAGAATGAGAAACTGTAGGTCATAGATAAGTCTTATTCAGTTTAATTAAAAGTATCTGAAACCAGAAGAAGTCCACAAGCATTTAAAACGAAAAGACTCAGTTAGCATACCTTCTCCATTATCATCTGCATTCAGTACAATGAATACATATTTAAGCAAAGGGATCAATGATAAGGTCCAAAAGATCAGCGAAAATGCACCAAATATTGCATCTGGATTTTGATGATCTTGAAGTTGTCCTTCAAAAATACTAGTGTAAACATAAAGTGGTGAAGTGCTCAGATCTCCATATACCACCCCAAAGCTTTGGTATGCCAATATTAGAGTTCTTGAAAGATTCACCAAAGGAAACTGTTAGCCAACACGAATCAAGTTTAGAGCAAGTTCAACAACTAGTCAAGAGAAGCAGCAAAAGTAAGTAATATTTTACCTTTGAAGCTAACTTCCTGTTTTCGTCCACTATGTCATTTTGTTCACCTTGTCCCTCTTGTCCACTTCCATGGGCCGGTTCTTGACCTCCGCCAATTGCAGATGAAGGCTGAAATTTAGTGCTATCTATTTCGTCATGGATGTCAACAAAATACATTTATATTCCCTACAAAGATATCGACGTATCTGATATTAGCTGCCAAGATTTTTGGCAAAGTAGCCAAGATGAGGATTAGAAAATCTAATGTCACTCTCAAAGCTCTCATTACATGACAAAGTAAAAAACTCTTCTACATAACTCAACACCTGATGACAAGGAGCTTTCAGTTTCCCACAGAAGGATATACAAATCAACTTCATTCACATAAAACAACAAGAACATGTTCACCAATGAAGCATCAAATAAGTAAACATGCTTAACTTTGTTCGCCGAAAGCAAAGATAAATTACAACATATTTCCATTCAATCACCAGCAAGGTTAGTGAAAAGGTCAAACTGCCGCATGAAGCGGCACGGGAAGGGTCCGAACCACTAAGGGTCTATTGGTACATAGACTTACCTTCTAATATACAAGAGACTGGTTCTATGACTTGAACCCATGATCTAGTATTTTATGATTTTTCCACAATTTGCAGAAGAAAATTACTTCAAACAACAGTAAATGAATATTGAAATAAATACTGTGTAGTAAGCTGCAGAAATTCGAACCTTTTCAACTGCCACATTAAGGGAAATATATATACATCCACATTCATATTCGAAAACAAAATACAAATCTATTCTAAGCAACTTCAATATAATTAATGCAGTATGGTATTAATACTCAATCGAAGTGGACAACAAAAAGTCTCCTATTCGATCCTCCATACAAAACAACCTTAAAACTCATAACTAAAACAAAAAGAATCCATCTTTGATTATATTAGAAGTATAAAACAAGAAAGGAGAGCATGTTGCAACACTCAAGCTATCACCATGTGACATGATAGTCACGGGGTCCAAAAGTGAAAACAGTCTCTATGCAATGCAAGAATGTAAGATACGTTGCGTACAATAGTAAATCTTCCGGACCCCTATAGGAGAGTTTCATACAATTTACTATCCTTTATTTAACAAAGAAGAACTCATTATATTCAAGTAAATAACAAAAATACCCTTTCCCACATAAACATTATCAGGTGAACCGCACTAAACTTCCATATAGTTTGTCGAAAGTGTAAAACTATCCTTTTTGTTTTCAAAACCCAGGTGAACGGCACTAAATCCCTTATAGTTTGCCAAAAGTGTAAAAAAAATACCTCTTGCATTTTCAAAAACCCAATCATATCCCGTGGTTTCCGGAATATTATCGGGAGAACGACACTAAATCCCCCGTGATTTGTCGAATGTGTTAAAATACGCCATTGTGTTTTCAAAACACCTACAGAAGTTTTCTGCCCTTCACCCAATATTATCTTCCTCTCATTATTGTTCATATGCATGAAAGTAAATAAAGGATAGAACAACATTGACTGTGGCTTACCAAATAGCTGATATTCAAGATATCCCCAGAAGCTTTCAATAACCAAATCTCATTCTATAAATAAAAACACAAAAACAATATCCAACATGAATCATTGTATTAACATTTCATACACAAAAAGAAACAAAAAGAGTAAAATGAATTGGGTAAATGAGACTAACTGGTTATGTGCCAAAGGTGATAGATAGCATTGGATAGAATGGGGACAAGAGGACGACAATGGAAAAAAATGGAAAAAATGTTAACAGCACCCAAAGAGGAGAGTCATGTGGAAGTATAGTTAGGAGCCAATGGTAAAGGAATTAACGCAAAATGATAATTTTTAAAAAAAAAAAACATTTAAGAAAGATATAAACAGTACAATACACAACTATATCTTTGTTTCTATGGTGATCATCATTGCAACTACTTTTTTGCGTCTTTGCATGTTCTCAGTCTTGGCAATTTTGGCAAATTTCAGGGAAAAATCTCACATTTAATCACTATCCTTTATAAAAAAAAATTTAGTTTAGTTTTTATTGTTTAAAATGTTCTAATTTAATTTTTATTATTTTTTAAAAAGTTTTAATTTCATCCTTATTGTTTAAAATTTTTAATTTCATTTTTAATATTTTTTAAAAAATTTTAATTTCGTCCATATTATTTTTATAAAGTTTCAAATCCATCCCTATTATTACTCAAAAAATTTTAATTTAGTCATTGGATAAGACGGACAAATTTAAAAGTTTAAGAAAATAATAAGGACGAAATTAAAACTTTTAAAAAATAATAGAGACGAAATTAAAATTTTTTGAAAAATAATAGGGACTAAATTGATACATTTTAAACAATAGAGACGAAATTAAAACTTTTGGTGAAACAATATGAACTAAATTGAGACATTTTAAACAATAAGGACTAAACTGAGACACTTTGTAAACAATAGGGACTAAATGTAAAATTTTCCCCGATATATATATTAACATTTGCCACGTGTGTTTCTCAACAGTATAATCCTCTTTGTTTTCTTTGATTTGTAAGTTGCACCTTAGTAGCAATTTGTATGTTGAAATGAATTGGTATGAAATGATATTTTCAGCTCTATTTCAATTTTTATGTACGATATGAGACAATGAACATAAGAATCACATTCTTTAGATAATTCCATTCACTCCAATTTGGAATTAGTCATAATAAGAGTAATGATAATATGTCACAAAACTCATTTATCAAATGATCGAAATATCGTTTTAAAAAAGTAGTATATTACAAAATTAGTCATTTATATACATCTTACTATCTTAAGAATAAAATAAATATTACAATAATAAAATACTAATAATACTAATACTAACAACAACAACAATAATATAATAATGGTAGTAATAATAAGAATTATATTAATAAATAATAATAATCTAATAAACAAATTTCTCAAATAACCAAAATGCCTTTTTAAAAATAAATAATAGACATATTATGTATATGTTAAACTTATTTCTCAAATAACCAAAATGCCTTTTTAAAAATATTACATATTAAAAGTCTAGCCTTTTATTTATATGTTGTTATCTTAAACATAATAATAATCATAATTGTAATAATAATGGTTACAATAACAATCCTATCATTTTTTACAAGTCATTTACAATATTACTTTACATATTGTTTGAAACAAATGAGTTCCATAAAATTTTGTGAAATTCATTTGCAAATCCAACTTTTTTGTGTTTGAAAGTACCTTTTAAAAAAATTAGAAATCCAATATTTGCAAATCCTGGATTTACTCAAGTTTTACCCAAATCGTTGCTCAAGATGTGGATTTATAATTCTAAGCTACTAAATTAGTTGCTCATCTTTTAAAGACTAAACTATCCTCTAAGTTTATTTCCTTTTTTATTGTTATTATTTTTTTCGCTCTTATTCGTATAGAGTTATTTCTTCTTATTTTTCTTCAAAACTTTTTTACAACAAATTTATTTTTTTTTTCTTTTTTTAATCCAAGCTTTTTTTCGTCTTCAAATTAGAAGACCAAATCATAAGTTATTTATTTATCCACCCTTATTTTTACTTAGTTTTAACATACTTAGTCATCTAAAATCACAAATTATTTATTCATGTTTTCTATTCATCAACATTAATTAATTAAGTTTAATTTTAAAATTGATTAGTGTTCTTGATGAATACATATTCATGTCAAAGTTTCAAAATATAGGGATAAAAAAGAAATATCTACAATAAATATATTTGCAAATCACATAATTGACTTAATACTATTTTGCAGTTCTAAATAAGGGAATTCATTTATAAATACAAATCATAAAGGAATTCATTTATAAATCAAATGAATTATACATTATAAATGCTTTCAAACGGTCTGTTAGTAAACTGACTACCAAACATGAGCTTGGAATTAAAATATTATCTTTTATCATTTTCTAGAACATATTAAGTATGACATACTCTTTACAAAGTTTATTTTATTCCGAGTTTTTCCCATTCCTATACAAATTTATTCCAAGCTATAAATCGCCATCTTCATGTTCTAGTTGGTAATACTTAACACTTAAGACGTCTTTTTTTTAACACAATCAATACTAAGTGATATTAAAATCTTTGACCACAGTAAATGATATGGAAGTCTAACTCTGTTAAAATATTAAATTAAGTGTTTCTTGGTCCCTATACCTATTATGTTTCAAAATGAATTATTTGATCTCTAAAGTATCTTAATTGACGTGTTGTTATTTCATACTACATTTTCCACCCAAAATTTGATAGTTAAGTCATATAGGTCGTATATGTCTCGTAAAAACCTAAATTATTGAGGGCAAAATTGGATTTTAAAGTTCCAAACATGTGATAAATTTACAGTTGGCCTTACCCTTACCAAATCCCTAATTCGATTGAACATAACCCTAATCCCATGAAATCCCGATCCAATTTAATAGTCCTCAAAAGTCAATACATCAAAACCTCTAGCCTATCAATATAAATTACAAATTTCACACAATCTCCAAGTCGATCAATCAATACTTCTAATCCTATTAGATTGCAAACCAACTTCACAAAACCCTATTATGTGGGACCAAACCCTAAGTGTCATATCATTTTGCTATTACCAATAACTAGGCAAGATCAACACCTCCTAGACCGGATAAATTTTGAAAGGAGGTTCATTGGTTGCTTAGAAGTTTGGCAATGGTGAATCATGTGGGATGATTCACCAATGTGTGTCTATAGCAAATAGTTGATTCTCAAGTTGCTAAGGACTTTGAGAAACAACGAGCAAGAGTTGATCAAACAATGACAAAAGATAAATTATATTTGGGTGGCCTAAACGCAAATGTACTATCTGGCATTTGTTGATGTTATACTGCAAGTGTCTTGGGTATTGTTCCTCATAGTATTTGGGATATATGTTAGTATTCTTGCAGCTTAAGGTGGTAAAATGGCACTTTGGCACCACAGAGAAATAATGTGAATATTCGGCAAACTACAGTGAGTTGTTTTGCATTTTACCTAGTACTAAGTGATTAATTTATGACATGGTTGAATGCAACTAACATTAGCCAAATTTGCATCAAAATGCTCTCTGAAAAGTGAATGTAGCTGAGAAATAAATAAACGCCTAATTGAAGGGAATCGTCATACAAATGTTTATCATAGTTAGGGAGTCTCAACCACATTTTCTAATGGTTTAAGGGGTCTCATGGTAGAAACATATCATTAAAATTTTTGAACTTGTTAGAGAATATATGGTTATTGTTATGATCAGGGTGATATCATGTGTGTAGAAACATAATTTAGAACAAAGATAAATGCGAGAAATTCACATATGGATTTTACATGATTCGGCCTAAAGCCGACGTCCACGGGCAACAGGAGAATAATTCACTATATGATGAAAACTTGTTACAAGCACTCTCTTACAAAGCCTCATATCATTCTATTTTTCCACACCTATTACAATAGCCATATGGCTTATTTATAGGTAATCCCTAGGGTTTTAAGTATTGGGCCTATAAGTCAATTATGCATTAACTACAAATATGAGCCATGGCCCAACAAATCTCCACATTGGACCGTGTAAGCCATCCAGTTTTCTTCCCCTGCCAAACAGTGCCCACTGGGACTTAGCCCCCTCATAAGGGCTAACTGCTTTACACTGCACATACCACTCTAAGTCCAGCTACGCCGACTGAACTTGCTTCTTGGTATCACCTTAGTAACCCAGAAGACCGGACCAACACATGCAATGCCCTACGAGCACCTAAGAAACTCCTTCACAGCACTCCAATGTTCCCGAGGCGATATATCCCCGCTACTAATACCATCTGCCTGTGAAACATCATCTCGAGTGCAGCTTGTAGCACCTTCAATGTTACTAATACTCGAACGAGAAACATATGACAAATGTTCCACCTCGTCCTCATATAGACCTTTGTGAAGAATGTTCACTTCACCTGCAGCATTAGCCCACTAAGATACACCTAGACATCCAACCTCAGCCCGGCTCACGTACACCCGTCTCTCCAGCAGACAAAGTATAAGCCACCAAATCCGCATCCCCATCTCCGTGAGGTCCTTCAACTTGTCTTCTTAACTTCTCAGAACTGCACTGTGCACCTTGAGATACAAATTGTTCATGTATCTTAGCCAGCTATACTAAACCTCATTGTTTGTCACAAACCGGAACCCCTGGAACTGTATTATATTGCTCTACCTATTCCCTGACACCATAGTTTGAACCAACAGTTGTCGCCCCACACTATATTTATGATTTTATTGCCTTATAAATTGTCTTGATATGTTGCTAGATGTCACCCGAGATCTTTATGGGTGTTTCGAGAATGAAAGGAGACGTTCTCAAAATAAATCAAAGAGTCCGGTTAATATTTATAAAGTCGTTTGATGTTTTCTTAATTCTATTTGGAGGTAAACCTAGAAGGTCACACTCATTAAAGCACAGTGGTTTACTTTTAATTGAACTTGTATCTTCATCTCACAAATTGTTAAAGAGTTAGCAATAGTATTTTGTATCATTAAAAGTTAATGGGGCTAATGTGTCATTATGGATTATGTATAGAGACTTAAGTACAAAGTGGGAATGTAATTTCTATAATTTAATCTAATGGTGATTAGCTTAAATGTTACTTACTTTATTTAATTGACCTATACATATACATATACACACACACATACACATACACGCACACACACACACACACATATATATATATATATATATGCATGCCAGGTTAAAGAGTTAATCTTGATTAAGGCCATATTAAGAGAGATAGTTGAGTTATGAAAAAGTCCACTAATTCTCTCTCCTGCATTATTGGCAAGACATGCATTACAATTCTCATGTTTTTCAAACACTTGTATATAATAATTGACACTTGTGTATATTGCATACAATAGTTGAATATATATGTATATGTATATCTCTATATCTATTAGCAATAATAAGAAGCCACTTAGTGAAATATACAACAACGTACTCATATATATGAGAGAGCTAGTTATTTTAACTAAGAGAGCTAAAGAATAAACAAGTTCATACTTCTTACAAGTGAACTTGCTAGCACTATAATTCAAGGGTAAGAAGAAGAACTTCATCACTTGCTTGGTAGACTAACTAGGACTTCTATACTTGTGGAAGAGGGAGTCATACCAAAGTTTTTCCTTGCTCACTTCAGCAAATATCTACAACAGGTATGTAGTTATCTTGTTCTAGCTTTGTTTTATATATTTCATTTTATATTAAGTAATAAGATTGTTATATGTATATGTTCGAAAAAAATATTTTTCATAGTTTTTTCCGCTGCCTTTATAGTTATTTATATGCATGCAATCCCTAAACTGATCCCTTCAGTAACAACTTCGGATATGTTGTTGAGGAATGTATTGGTGTGTGATGAGGATAAAAAATATATCCCAGGAAATGTTGATTGGCTCAAGGCCCATGGATGATAAAAACAACCCACACAGCCGGACACTTGTCATAAATATGGCATATAAGGACAAAAAGGGGACCATTCCCAAAAAAGCAACCACACTACTATAAATAGCATAAGGAAGGTAGACAAAAGGGAGTTTTACTGGACCTTTCAATTT
Source organism: Ehretia macrophylla (assembly GCA_037974665.1). NCBI lineage: Eukaryota > Viridiplantae > Streptophyta > Magnoliopsida > Boraginales > Ehretiaceae > Ehretia > Ehretia macrophylla. The sequence goes on from CM075764.1 coordinate 85,500,522, forward strand.
TCTCGTTAAGTTTGTTAGTTTCGCTAAGAGTCGAGCAAAAACACTAATTTTCTCGCCCGAGGAGGGACGCGGGAACCAACCCCCGTTGTTCCTTTTCTTTTTCTGTGCAGGTCCTCGGCCTGGATTGAGACATCATACATTCAGCTCGGCTCGAGAATTCCACATTCAACAATTGGCGCCTTCTGTGGGAAACAGCCACACCCAAACTCACTGAGATCCACAATGGTTAGTACTAGAAGCCACAATAACTTGGTGGCAGACTTATAACCGACCGAGGGGGTGGACCCAAGTGCCTGACCACCGAACCTGATGGCACCACCCTCCCATGCAGAAAACCTCATAACTCAAGCCAACTTAGCATCGAGTAGCCACCCAAATTCTACCCAACCACAAGCCAACCAGAGAATACCCTTGCAAAAAGCTCAAAATTCCCCACATCTCGATATGAACGCAATGTATCTCATGATCATGGAAATGAGAGAAGCAATGAACAATTTGACCAGCAGTTAGCTAGCCCAAACATACCAAGCACCTCCACCTACAAATCACCAGACCACCATCCCTATAAACCAGGGGCCAGCCATTCAGCCCAATAGCTGCCTACAAATACCACAAGACCGGACTGAACATGTCAAATTTCAGGAGCATATGGAAGACGATAGGGGCTCCTCGGGACTCGTTAGTCGCCCCGAGGTAGCTAGGGGAAAGAGGCCTGTAACAACAATTCTCGAGCTGACACGGAGTATAGGAAACGTCTCTCAAGCCATAGCAGGGCTTGATGCCAGTCCATTAGCCCTAGAGGTTCGAGGCAAACTTCTCCCGGACAGGACTAAATTACCAAACATAACCCCCTACGATGGGGAAACTGACCCTGAAGACTTCTTGATGACTTTTAGTCGGAACATGGTGTTGTTCGACTTCTTAGACGCAGTAAAATGCAAGGCATTCCCCACATATTTGACAGGCGTCGCATGTCAATGGTATGGAGAATTGGAGGATGGGTCGATTCAGAATTTTCAGCAGTTGGCTGAGGCTTTCGTTGACAAATTTGCAAGCAGCAAAAGGCTGACTATACATACGACAGTCTTGTTCTCGGTTAAACAGTAGGGATATGAGACATTGAGATAGTACACTCAGTATTTCAACAAAGAGAGCCTGAAGATTCCCAATTTGGAAACCTTAGTGGCCTTGGCAGCCTATACCAAGGGATTACGCCCCCGCCCATTCTAGGCGTCATTGGCCATACAGAGGCCCATGTCTATGGGGGAACTAATGAGTCAAGCAGAAGGCTACATATATATCGAGAAAATTTTTAAAGCCCAAAGGGAGGAGGATAAAATTCGAGGATGAGGAAAAAAAGAGGAAGTTAGTTGGGGGAAACAGAAAGACGTTGGAAAGGGTCGGATGGATTCTAGGGGAAGACCGAAGCTAGGGCGAACCTATCTGCCAAGGTATAATGAATATACACCTTTGAATTTGCCCTGCGGATAAATCCTGATGGAAATCAAGAACCAGTATGATCTAAAGAAGCCTCAAAAAAATTTCACTCTGACCGATCAAAGAAGTAAGAAGAAATATAATCGGTTTCATGATGACCACGGCCATAACACCGATGAGTACTATTAGTTGAAGGATGAGATATAGGCACTCATTAGGGCAGGGCATTTGGGGAGGTACGTCCAAAGAAGAGCTGAGCAAGGGGGATGCCCCCAGAGAGAAAGAGAATGGAGTCCCCGGGAGAATAGAGGAGAACCGAGGAGAGGATTCGGCGGGGTGATTGAAACAATTACAGGTGGTTTGGCTGCAGGTGGAGAATCCTTGGCAGCCAAAAAGACTTATGTCCAGGAGGCCAGGAAGGAACCGGCGTGGAAGATCCCGAGAAGAGGAGAGACACTGACATTCACTAATGAAGATTTGAAGGGCCTCATTCTTTCCCACGACAACCCCTTGGTGATAAGTGTGATAATCTCAAACTATGAAGTCCGAAGGGTGATGATTGATACCGGGAGTTCAGCGGATGTGCTTTTTCTAAGCACGTTTTTTAGAATAGGATTAGATAGGAAAAGCCTAATGGCTTTGAGAAGTTCGCTGGCAGGGTTTACCGGCACAAGGTGTGAGGCCGAGGGCTATATCAAGCTACCTTTGACCATGGGGTAGGAGGACGAGAAGGTCACGGTGATGACAAACTTTATCATAGTTGATTGTAGCTTGACCTATAATGCCATTCTCAGGAGGGTGATGTTGAACAATTTCAGAGCGGTGCCATCTACCTTTCATCAGGTGCTGAAACTTCCAACCACCGGCGAGGTAATCGAGATTCGAGAAGATCAGATGGTAGCCCGAGAATACTATGCAGCTTCCCTGAGGCTGAAGTATCAGACAGAATGGGGTCCCGACTTGCCAGATGAACAGATGGATGCGAAGAGAGGAGCACCAGCAGAGGAGCTGGAGACTGTGCAACTGACCGACCCACATAAGAAGGTTAAGTTGGGGAGCGAGTTGGCAGAATTTCATAAGAAATGTATAACTAACTTCCTTCTAAATAATGAAGATATATTTGCTTGGGATACTGACATGACAGGTATAAGCCCGAGCGTAATAGCTCATCATTTGAATGTTGACCCTACTTATCGGCCAGTACAACAAAAAAGAAGAAACTTTAGTGTTGAGAAACAGAAGATTATAGCTGATGAAGTAGAGAGATTGTTAGATGCTGGTCACATCAAGGAAATACTCTACCCGATCTGGCTATCAAATGTGGTCCTGGTCGAGAAATCTTCAGGAAAATGGAGGATGTGTATTGATTTTACTGACCTCAACAAAGCTTGCCCAAAGGACTGTTACCCGTTGCCGAGGATTGATCAATTGATAGATGCGACCTCGGGGTGTGAATTATTGACCTTTATGGATACATTCAAGGGGTACAATCAGATTATGATGGCACCCGTGGATAAGGAGAAAACCACATTCATAATCGATAAGGGGCTATACTATTATGAGGTTATGTCGTTCAGATTAAAAAACGCGCGGGGGCAACTTATCAAAGAATGGTGAATAAAGTGTTCAAGGGTCAGATCGGGAGGAATATGGAAATATATATGGATGATATGTTAGTCAAAAGTAAGAAGGCTGAGGATCACTTGGATGATCTGGCCGAGGCCTTCAACATTATGAGGAGGTTCAGAATCAAACTTAACCCAGAAAAGTACGCATTTGGGGTGAGAGCGGGAAAATTTCTTGGGTTCATGGTGACTTCCAGAGGAATAGAGGCAAACCCTAGCAAAATACAAGCAATTCTGTGTTTGGACCCGCCGAGGTGTGTCAAGGATGTACAAATTTTGGCAGGGAATGTAGTAGCCTTGAGCTGATTTATGTCAAGGTCAGCAGATAAATGTGCACCCTTCTTTAAAATCTTGAGAGGGCCCAAAGGTTTCAAATGGATCGAGGAATGCACCACAGCTTTCGCAGAATTAAAAAGGTATTTGGCATCACCGTCGTTGATGTCCCGTCCCGAGGAGGGGGATGAGTTTATATTATATTTAGCATGTTCCGAGACAACAGTAGCGGTGGCTCTGGTTCCAGAAGAGGGAAGAGATCAGAAATCGGTGTATTACGTCAGCAAAATGTTGAGGGGAACAGAGCTTCGATACCCGACGATAGAAAAAATGGCGTTGGCCTTGGTCACGGCTTCACAAAAGTTCAAAACTTACTTTGATGCCCACTCGATAAAAGTAATGACTGATATCCCATTGAAAACAGTGTTGGATCGACCAAAAGTGTCAGGAAGACTGATGAAATGGGCAGTGGAGTTAGGTCAGTTCGATATTAGCTATCATCCAAAGACGGCCATCAAAGCTCAAGCGCTCGTGGATTTTATGGTGGAATGCACGGGGAGAGTAGAGGAAGACGGCTCAGCCGCTTGGCAGGATCAGGTAGATGAAGCCTCGGGCAAGTAGGGGAGCGGGACAAGAGTTATAATACTTGATCCCTCACAAAATGAATATCAGTACTCATTGAAATTGGCATTTCCAGCATCTAATTATGAGGCGGAGTATGAGGCCCTAGTTGCCGGGATCAAGACAGCAATCGTGCTCGGAGCTAAATCCATAGATGTTCTTATAGATTCCTAGTTGGTGGTAAACCAAGTGACAGGGGAGTTTGAGGCAAAGGATGCAATGATGAGGGCATACCTCAACAAGGTGAAGATGTTGATATCGGGACTTAAAAAGTTCACCATTCGGCAGATCCTGAGAACAGAAAATGAGAAAGCCGATGCTCTATCAAGGCTAGCGCTTGGCACAGACCGACCATCTACCATACAAATCGAACAGATTATGGAACCCAGTGTGCGGATAGAAAGGGAGAAGATTGTACAAATAGAAGAAAGGCCCGACTGGATGGCCCACATCCGGGCCTACTTAGAAGATAGAGAGCTCCCTCAGGATGAGCAAGAAGATCGGCGAATAGAGAAACAATCATCAAGATTTCTGATGATTGGGAGACAACTGTATAAAATATCATTCACATGGCCCTTGTTGAAGTGCGTAGGGCCCGAGGAAGGGGATTACGTGCTAAGAGAAATCCACGAGGGGGTTTATGGGAACTACCTCGGGGGGAAGGCGTTAGCAAGAAAGGCCCTTAGAACTGGATATTTCTGGCCGACCATGCATAGAGACGCCAAAGAGATAGTAAAACGGTGTGACCCTTGCCAAAGGTTTGCCCGAGTTTAGAGGAAACCGGCCAACCCGTTAACCATGATGATCAGTTCTTGGCAGTTTAGTCAATGGGGGTTAGATTTGATAGGGCCCATGCCCACTGGACGGGGACAAATGAGGCATGCTTTCGTGATAGTAGATTATTTCACCAAATGGGTCGAGGCTAAGCTTGTATCCTCGATAGGTGAAAAGTCTGCTTGGAACTTTGTTTGGAAATCCGTAATCTGTCGGTTTGGGTTGCCCGTGTAATAGTAACCGATCATGGCCGGCAATTTGACAGCAAATATTTCCGAGAACATTGTGCCGAGTTCGGCATTAGCTTGAGATTTTTCTCTATAGCACATCCTTAGTGTAACGGTCAAGTTGAGGTTACTAATAGAACTATCTTGCAGGGGCTAAAGATCAAATTGGGACAAGCTTGAGGACAATGGGTGGACAAGCTCCCCAAGGTTCTATGGCCACACTGAACTACGCCGAGCATGGTGACAGGAGAAACACCATTCTGCCTAACCTTCGGGATGGAAGCAGTTTTCCTTATCGAGATCGGCTCCCCTAACAGCCGAGTCCAGATGCACCAAGAAGAAATAAATGGCCCGACCATCCGCAATGAGTTGAATTTAGCCGAGGAGCTGAGAACAAAAGCTCTAATCCGTACCCTGGCAAGAAAAGAGCTATGGAGAAGGCCTTTGACAAACAAGTCAAAGACAAACAAATCAAGATAGGGGACCTTATACTCAGAAGATCTATCTTTATGCCAACAAAGGAAGGGAAGCTTGGACCAACATGTGAAGGGCCATACAAAGTAATAAAAGAAGTTTGGGCGGGAACTTATCACTTAGAGGATACTGAGGGAAGAAAACTGAAAAATGCTTGGAATGCTGAGCATTTGAAAAAATACTTTATCTAATTTTACCATAACATCAATGAGAATCTCTTTTTCCTCGGTAATATGTGCATTCGCTCTAAAGTGTTTTATTCTTTCTCCACAAACAAGCAAAGTCCCGCAAAAGGGCAAAAGGCCAAAAGCACCGATGAAAAGGTCGAAAAAGACCAACGAAAGTCCCGCCAAAGGGCAAAAGGCCAAAGACGCCGACGAAAAGGTCGAAAAAGACCAACGAAAGTCCCGCCAAAGGGCAAAAGGCCAAAGCGCCGACAAAAAGGTCGAAAAAGACCAACAAAAGTCCCGCCAAAGGGCAAAACACCAAAGACACTGACGAAAAGGTCGGAGCAGACCAATGAAAGTCCCGTAAAAAGGGCGAAATGGCCAAAAGTGCCGACAAAAAAAAAGGGTCGAAATAGGCCGACACAAGTCCCATGGATGGGCTAAAGAATTTGAAGTACTAACAAAGGGCCAAAACAAACCAACAAAATTTCACGAACGAAGGGCTGAAAGAGCTAACAAAAAGTAGATATCGCAAAAAAGAAAAATATACTAAGTATCAGCCCGGACGATTAAGATAAACACCCAAATTTAATAAAGAATCAGAATACCCGCTCAAATTCAATAGAAATTAACTTTTGTATAAATTGAATGCACGAGCCAAAGGGCAAAAGCAATAAAGAAATGACACTCGAGCTGAAAGATAGAAAATATTTTATTAAGAAAAAAGTACAAGTACAGATGAGGCCAAAGCTTTAAGGCCGATACAATCTTAGAGAATCGAGAAAACTCCTAAAGGCTTAATGTTGCAGATTTGAAGGAGCCTCGGGGTTCTCCGTAGGTCTCGACCCATCCTGAGTCTCGGGCGCAGCCTCAGAAGTTGGAAAGAAGTAAGCATCCTCCGGGAGCAGATCCAGCTCTTCGACCTCTTTAGGTGGAACAGAGAGAAGACTCCTCAGGTCGGCATGAGGAAGCAGGGACTGGGCCTTCCTCTTGGCCTCGACGGACCCTAAGAAAGTCTCAATGGCCAAGGCAGTATTGAAGACATTCGTTGAGGACTCACCCACAAACTTCGCACACTTGGGGAAAACTTTGAAGGCTTCGATGGCTTTTTCACCCCGAGGGTCAACCTTTTCGATATAGTCCTTCAACCTTTCATTTGCCTTCTTCTTGGCCACCCTTTCTTTCTCGAGGCCTTCCACAGCTTGAGTCTGAGCATTAACATTCTTGGTCAGAGATCCCTCAGCGACCTCGAGCTTCCGCTGGACCACCTTCAGGTCTGCTTCCAACTTCTCCCGGGCTTCAAGGGCTTTCTTAAGCTCCGCTTTGGCCTTGTCCGCTCTCTACTTTTCAAGGGCTGACTTCTTCATTGCATCCTCGACATTCTTCAAGGCATCTTTATTTGTGTCCTCGAGCTTGAAGCTCTGCTGATCATATCTCCTGTTTAGCTCGGAGTATATTCCCCCAAGGACACCCATTTTGGATTGAATATGGTCGGCATGAGAGGCGACCTACAAGAAGGAAAAAGAAAAGAAAATTCTTTAAAAAAAAAAAAAGAAAAAAAACCTTTACTCAAAAATAGGCTATAAATAATGCCTGAGGATGAAACCGAGGAACGTACCGAGGCGGCCAGTTGAAGAAACTCTTCGAGCATGACTAGGGAAGAAAGCTTATTCACGGCTACCTCCCGACTCTTGCCATCTTTATCCCGGATAACTAGTCACTCGGGAGTAGGAGTAGTCTTCCTTGTAACCCTGCCAGTCTTTGGGTTCTTAGTTGGGGTGGTTACGGCCAAAGCTTTGGAGCCTCAGGAAACTGATGAGGCAGAAGTATTGGCATCAATAATGACCGTGGATGGCTGAGTTTGGCCTCGCATGGGCATCGAGTCATCACCTGACGAAGGGGCTTTCCTTTTTTTACTCAGGACGGAGGACTGTTTTTCCTTCGGAGTCGGGGAAGAGGACGCATCACCAGGACCTTTCTGTTGAAGATCCTTAGGAGGCACGACTTGGCTCGAGGAAGAGTCCTCGATCCTCAAAGATTAGCCCTTTGATTTTCCTACTGATGCCTTGAGGATACTCAAGGGATCTATGTCTGCAAAAAGAGGATCGAGCTGAAAGTTAGAAAAATGAAAATAAAACAAAGGAGGGTTAAAACAAAGAAAAATCCCTGAGAAAGGTCGGACCCACGACTACCTCTTCTCGACCCTTTCCTTTTCTTGGAAGATGAAGCCTCAATTGCGAAAAGACAAGGGTGGGGGTCGGTCAAAAACAGATAAGGACGACCATATAAACCCGACCCCCAAATCTTCTCCCAGAAAATATAATCCGAGGCGTCTAAGCCTCGGTCACTGTGAAGGGATGTGAAAGCATCCTTCTCAGCACCGATCAGCTCTGGGGCGTTATTCTTCCCTTCTTCAATTACCCCCCACGATGTAGGGACATGCCAAGGATGGGGACCCGACACAAATTAGTATTTGTTATGCCAACCTTTGTGGGAGGATTTCCAATTCCTAAAGATGAGACACTTAGACCGGGCTAAGGCATAATACCAACCCTTGAGCTGATGATTGGGTTTAAGGGTGAAAAACCTACGGAATAGAGCCCCGGTGGGAATAAGGCCCTTGGACTGAACAAAAACAAAGAAAGCAACCATCATGGCCCAACCATTTGGAAAATTTTGGCCGAGGTTAATTTCAAAATGATTAACTATATCGGCAATATACGGAGGGATTGGGAACTTTAAAAACTCAAAAGCTACGTCATATATACAGGTTTCATTTTCTCAAGGATGGCACGCAGGCTCATCTATGGAGGGAATCCTAACCTTATAACCATAGGGAATAAACCCGCCTAACATCTTCTCGTTCTCCATCTCGGGCGTGGTAAGGCACGGGCGGTCATAACAAGTGAACAACTTTTTGCCAATACCATGGGTAGTTACGGTAGCAGCCGAGGACTCTCCCACAATGGTACCCGACCCCTCGACAACATGAGAAGTGTTAGTACTAGGGAGTGGAAAATGACATTCTATGGGCTCAGGATAGAGCTCTACATTCCTAAGATCGGCCAGAGGAGATTCGCCCGAACCCTGGTATTCATCTACATCAGTAAAACTAACTAATTCGACCTAGTCTTGGGGGACACAACCTTCGGTCTCTGTACCCTCGGCATGCTGAAGAATCCCCTGATCCTCACCCTCACTAGGAGCATTCGCAACAGACATAACCTCAGACTTGGAGCTTGAGGAGGTTTTGGCATCTCCTCCATATGATCGAACAGGCTGGTTTTGAGAATCCTCACTACTACCCGACCCTGCCATGACCAAAGTAAAGGATAAGGAAGAGGAGGACAGGTAAGAAAGTACGTACCTAATAGCTTAGGGGAAGACCCGAGTAGGGGAATGAGACGAAAACGGAACTAATCCGAGCCGAGCTAAAACTAAATGGGACAGCGAGAAAGCAAGAAAATGCGAAAAATAAGAAGCAAGGAAAAATGTGAAAATGACGCCAGACACCTGAATTTATAAGGAAAGGACAACGCGAATCTCGGAGCATTAACCATCGCGACCCTTCATTCCCACCGCCATAAAATCATTACCCGTTATCAAAGGCACTAAAATCGAAGCGTTGGGAGGAAGATAATGCGTCAAACAAAAGGTAAGAGCCCTAATAGACCCCCCGAGGCCAATCCTCTGCCTCGAAGGGTCTGAGGGGCAAGTGATGAAGATAAAAAATATATCCCAGGAAATGTTGATTGGCCCAAGGCCCATGGATGATAAAAATAACCCACACAGCCAGACACTTGTCATAAATATGGCATATAAAGACAAAAAGGGGACCACTCCCAAAAAGGTAACCACACTACTATAAATAGCATAAGGAAGGTAGACAAAAGGGAGTTTTACTAGACCTTTCAATTTTCTCGTTAAGTTTGTTAGTTTCGCTAAGAGCCGAGCAAAAACACTAATTCTCACGCCCGAGGAGGGACGCGGGAACCAACCCCCGCTCTGTTCCTTTTCTTTTTCTGTGCAGGTCCTCGGCCCGGATTGGGACATCATACATTCAGCTCGACTCGAGAATTCCACATTCAATAGTATGATTTGCTTGCATTGCTTGACTCTCGTTTCCCCCTTATATAGGCTTCATTTCCTTTCGTTTCCCACGCTGGGATGGGTCACACCTTCATTGTCAGAGAACCTGTCTCTCACCCTTATTGGTTGCCGACTTGCTTTGCCATAATATGCGTGTCAGAGGACATCACCCACACACGTCACTATGAAGTCTTGATAATAAGCACTAAATGCGAAGGGCTTGCTAATGAGTCACCGTTTGGTTATCTCCTCCCATTCTTTTGTCACCTATCTTTATCATGCCTTGTCATCTCAGGCCGTCATTTCCTAAAACATGATGACATGTCAGGCCCTTAGCCCGAGGAACTAGCAGTTATGCCATTCAATCTGGTCTGTAAATTTGGAATGTAATACCGAGAGATACCTTCAACCGTCAGATTGTCGAGTCGAACCACTTGTTCCACTTGCCTCCTAGGCTAATAGGCTTCCATTCTTCCACGTCCATGATCCGTATAACTGCGGACTTTTAGAAGCAGTCTTCCATGGGCCATGATCTGTATAAGTATGTACTTTTAGCTACTAGCTAGGTTCTCCTTGGGCCCTTGGCCCCCTTTTACCCTAGTAGATTGGTCAGTTCGCTTTAGGTTTTGGATTTTGGCTTTTGACTAACTAATATACATGATATATAACAATGCTCTAAATCTTACTGTCAATTTGTGTATATTTGGATTTCCATGTAGAAATAAAGCATCCATCAAGCATCTAATTCTTACAATTCAAAATTAGAAGGTTTGAAATATTTCATTCAAGAGCTATCTTTAAGATGAGAAAGTAACGCCAAAAAAGCAGTCCGAGTGCGATTAGTGTGTGAGCATTCAGATAGAATAGTTGAAATTGATACTTCTGATTTGTTGTTCCCTCTTATTTTTCATTTCTTTTTCTTTAAAGATGTAAAATATGATTTGTTGCCTCCAGTTCTTAATCAAGCTGTTGCTAAAGAATTCTCGAAGTTTTCCTTCTGATACATGAGACTTCAAGCAAGAGTAAAGGAAAATTTGTTTTGGCTTTCTTGATTCATTCCCCTTAGGAAATGTGGTGCTTGTAACCTGGATCAGGTGCAGGCACTTTCGTCTCGTTGATTTTTTCAATTCATTTCATGTCTTTTTCTTCAAATTTTCTTCTTCTTTTTCTTTGAAGTAACAATTTATTGCGTAATAGCACGAAGAGTTCAATTTTATTTTTTAATAACGAGAAATTTATTTTAAATAGAATCACATTAGATCTACTTTAAAATTATAAATTTTGTAATGTAATAATATGTCCCAATACACATATTAGACCAGTTAAAAAAGATACTTGAATTTGAAAATTTTGATTTATTGATCAACACTTTTACTATTTATCCCGACGTTTACTAGCACAGTATTCATACTTGTCTCAATTTAGTATGATCAGATTCCGAACATCCTACGAATTACCAATTTGTACACATTGCCTTGTGCATTTCCAACACATGGGTTGCCATCATCCTAAGGCGCCATAAAAGGAATCTTCTAGGACATGCCCCACAAAACATGAATGCTTGCAACATTAACTAATTCACAACCATAAACTCACCATGATATAGTGCTTTTCTATGTTGTCCCTACGTCATGAGAGGGGAAAATGAAATCCCAACATGTGTTGACTTGGTTTTTCATTTTCTCGTAATGCTCGAGGTTTCTCATTCTTGTCCGTTTTTTAGATCAATTGAAAAAAAATAGGATCCATGCAAGAGCAAAGTCACTTATTGGTCGGTCGGGATTGTGACTCTTACGGACTCTAAGAATATAATTATTAAAGCGTGAGTTAGGTACAATGGCGGATGTAATTTGGGGTCAACGAAGGCTAGAGAAAAAGGTTAAAAATTCTATTTATTTTTTTTCAAAAAAAAGTTAAATATTAATATATTTTTAGTCAAAAAAATTAATTAACCTACTGAAAAAAAAAATATATTCATATAGTTAAAAAAAATTATGTATTTTAGCTCTCAGTAAAAAAAATTATAAATCTGTCCCTACTTAGGGATGTATTTTTTGAAAATATATATTTTATTAAATTATTTTTAAATTGAAAATTAACTCTTACTAAAATAAATTATTTATATACGAATACTAAATTATGTATTCTTAACTATATAGATGCAGGTTCATGTATTATGCCTTAACATGGAACAAGTGCATGAATCAGATTTGCTAAGTTTTTGACAGCACAGACAATTCATATGTTTCATAATTAATTTGTTGAAAAAGCAATTCAACCTAAGCTTTTGACCGCATAGAATCCTGTAATATGTTAACTGCACCTGAACATGGTGAAAGGTGAAAAAGTTCCCGACAAATAGGAACATTTTATTAAGGATTAATAACACCTTACCTCATTAATGTAAATCCTAGTGTTATATTTTACAGTAATGTTTGTTCTATCACAATTAATCATTTTTCGGATATTTAACTCTCTAATTAAAGCTAGAAGGTAGTATCAAATTTGTTGTTAATGGGTATATAAAATTAATTTTCCTTTTTTAAAAGTTTGAGTCTTTTTATTAAATGTTTTGAAGTTTAGACCCTTAATTTTATATTAAATCAAGTTTAGGCTATAAAATTACCTTTTTTCCTAATTTTGAAATCGTACAAGTAATCTTATGAGAAATTATTTTTTTCAATTATCTTATGAGATACGTTACAATTGGTTATTTATTGTATCAAATATTTTATTTTTTAATTGAAATGTTGTAAAAAAATTAAAATGTTATAACATTAAGGCCTCATCTCATGTGGCCTCAACTAGCTAAACCAACCTTTTATTTTTGCGAAATCCTCCAAAACTAAAAGGTTGGGATTTACGGTCCTTTGTGACAGATGCAATTATGCATGGTAGGCCATGGAGATGACTTTAACATTGTGAAGCTGTAAGGCTAAGGAAAGGTATCAAGTAAACTGCCTAATTATAATGCTTTGAATGATCTTATAGTAAGGGCATTTTCGATTGCACGCAATATGAATGTTCTATCATGTTCCATCAATACACTTACTTCCAACTCATATTGGTCATGGGTTGATAACGAGAATTGAATTCTAGGAGATTCTAGATATAAAGTATGGAAAAGTGTCTACTGTCAAGGGAGGAGATATTTCTAACCGCTCATTAACTAATGATCAGACGAGACACAAATTATTTAGTTCGAATTTTTCTGGTAAAAAAGAAGATCAGGAAATTGTTGGGGGTTTTGAAAGGGAGCATGTATGCTTGCACTAATCTTAGGGTAGGGGTAAATTTAGAATTTTCGTTCGGTGGAAGTTAATATTGCATAATTAATTAAGATTTATATATAAATAATTTATTCGACGATGACTAAATTGGTTTTTAACACTAAAAATACTTTTAAAAAATCCATCTTTTTTTTTTGAAAAGTCCCACTCCCACATACATGCATCTGCCTTTGTGTTAGGGTGTGGAAAAAGACTTGATATGGTACGTGTTTCTGAACCATTCTTGGTCTCTATCATTTGATGTTGCTTGAGTTCAAGTCCTTGTTGGAGAAATTTCATATGTATAAACTTGTGTGTCTTATAATAATCATAGTAATCAGAATAAAAAACAAATACTGTCATAAAATTAGAATAAGAGACATACTTGTTTGCACAAAAAATTATGCAATGCAATGAACAAAGCATTAGGAAGAACTGAATTTGGAGACTTGCATCATAAAACTGTAAGTACTGTAGCGGGACAATAAAGTTTTAAAGAGACTTGATCTAATCCAGGTATCGGTCTTATCACATTGCATTCATTCGACATCTAATTGGATACAAGTAATAATTTTTTTCATTTCGAGTCTAAATTTATAAATTCATATCAGAAATCATGGTATAAATTTAGATTGTGCAATATTTAATATTCACTAGAATATATTTAATTTATAACAATCTATTCTATGCAAATACACAAGTTATATACCCAATTTTTCCAACAGTCCTAAATGTTCTAACCATAACCCTTTGCTTATTTCCTCTTTAAAGTCTATTTCTAAAGATTCTTCTTTTAAATTTCAACTTATGTGAACGAATGACACGTCTTCAAAATAAAAAAGATTGAAAAATCAATAATACGTGATAGTATCAACATCAAAAAACGACAAATCAATGAAATATGACATTATCACAACAGTAGCTCAATTGGTGGACTACCTTCCTTAGCATATAGGTGATTAGGGTTTGAATCTTAAGCGATGGGGACAAGTGGAGTGGAGGGTTAAAGAAAAGAAAAAAAAAAAAAAACCATTAAGTTTTTCCCATAAACACATCATCATTTCCTAAATATTATTGAAGAAAAATGAAGGAAACCAGTACGGGGTCAAGATGTGACTGGGTTTAAACCATGGATAATAGAAAAAGACAAGGTACTGTATGAAAATAATTGTCAAGGTACTATGAATATAAGATTTCAAACTAGTCCACTATATGACAATTACTGCAAAAGGATCAAAGTGAAGATGGGACACTTTCAAATTGCGTAGATATCCATACTTTCAAAGCCGCAGTTTGTAGAAACAACTTGTGAGATGTTGGGAATAAGGCAAACCAAGCATGCCAAGGTTGATTTGGTTTTCTGTTGGTGGTTAAAGCAGCAGAATGATTCCACTGAAGAACTTATGACCATAATCAGCCAAATGCTCCTTTCCTTTATGACGAAGTAACTTATTACTCTGGTTAGGCTATCTTCAATAGAGTTTTTATAATGGGTCTCTATCCATCATTTTAGAAATTCATATAGAGACCAAATAGTATTTTAAAGACCCACTTAGAGACCAAGGCAAAAAAACTATTTTAAATACCCATTTAGAGACCAAGATAAAAAAAAATCATCGGTGACGATCTCCATAAAATTAAGTCTTTATATTGTGTTAATTTTAATTTTATATAATAATTTGATTATGTTTTTTTTTTTTTCGTGTGTTATTTTTTTTAATTAATTGTTATTTAGATAATCTTAACTTTTTTAACGAATATTTCAACCAAAAAATAAATAAATTGCAACGAAGATAACATTTAAATAATTAGAATTATTCATAAAAACAACTATAAAAAAAAATCTTAATTACAAAAAAAAAATTACAAGTATATTTTTAAAAAACTACAACTATAAAAAAAAAAAGCTCAATTAGATTAAAAAAATCTATAAATTACAACTATATTGAAAAGAATAATTATTAAAAAAAACTCAATTACAATCAGAACAGTAGAATAAAACCTAAACTAAAAAAAGTATAATTAAAAAACATAAAACAAATAAAATTAAAAATTAAAATAAAATACAAAACCTTAATTAAAAAAAGTATAATTTAAAAGCCCTAATTAAAAAAGTCTATTTAAAAAACCTGCTTGACATTTATCATGTTGTTCAAGTTAACCTACTTTCAAGGGTAAATGCCTATATAATTAAAAAAATTCTAATTAAATAAACCCTAATTAAATATATAAAAGAATTTAATTACAAAAACAAAAAAACAACCTAAATATAAAAGCCTATTATCTCACTTCCACACACACACACCCTCCCCCCCCCCCCCCCTCCCTCCCTCCCTCCCTCCCTCTTTTCTCTCTCTTCCTTCTTCCTGCACGTCCCCCTCTCTCTCTCTTCCTTCTTCTCTCTCTTCCTTCTTCTTCCCATCCCTTCCTTGCTGCACGTTCCCCCCCTACCCCACCTCTTCCTTTCCCTTCCTAGTTGCACTCCACCCACACCCCCCAACTTTCCCCGCTACACAATTGTTTTGTTTTTTTTTTTTTTTTTTCTGTTTGTTAATTTTTGTTGTTGTTTGTTAAATTTTTTGTAACTTTTTTTTTTCTTTAGATCTGACGATGTCAGATTGACAATCTGACATCGTCAGATCTCACATGTTTTTTTTAGAGACTCTTTTTATCTTCTTGTATAGTCTCCATTTTCTTCAATAAATTTTTTGAAAAAAATGGAGATTAGGTGCTATTTTGGAGACTCAAAACTTAAGTGATGTTATAATTTTGCCAAAAACTATCAAATAATATTTTAGATACTCCAATTGGTGATAGATTTTGATCAATAGAGTCTCTAAAACAACAATTATTACTATTTAGAGACCCTTTAGGAACTCCATTGAGGATGCCCTTAGAATTACGTTAGATCCACTTTAAAATTTAATACATTTTAACATATTATTAATATTAATTAAAAATCAGAAAATATTTGTGAAATGACATAAATTTAATTTTATTTAACTACAAAGCAATATTCAATCACTTTACCCAATTCTTGAAGCCAAAAAAAGGGACATAAATAGTGGCCAAATACCTTTTGACTTCTCTACGGAAGCAATGTAGTCTAGTAATGTGCATTTTGAAAGCAACGAGGAGGCATGTGTATTGTAATCAACTGGTCTAAAGTACTGTAATTACTTCTATCGAAAGTGAAGCATACATCCAGTGGCGGAGCCATTCTTACATTGTGTTTGAATTGAGGAAAAAAAAATTATTAAAAGAGAGGAAATGAGAAAATCATAAAGGAGAGGAGATGAGATGATTAAATCATGTTTGTATTGAATAATTTGAGGAAGGAGAGTATCGTAAAGGAGTATGAGTATCTTTTGTTTAGATTAGGAAGAAATAGAAGGGGAGATAAATTTTATGTGCAAAATAACTTTCATAAATAAGACTTACTCTTCTTCCCTTCTATTTTACCCCAAATTGGAGAAAAAGAAAAAGTAAACTTGGGATGAGTTGTTTTGACCCCTCCACTTTCTTCTCCCTTGAAAAACTTCCAAAACAAACAAGGGAGAGTTTTTTATAATCTCTCTCCTTACCTCTCCTTTCCCTTATTCTCTTCAATCCAAACAGACCCTTAAGATTGTGGGGGTTGCATCCCCCATTCAACTCAAATTTTATCAGAAAATGTGTGTATTTTCAAGATATTTTTAAATTAAAAAATTAATTCAAACCCAAGTAAAAAAAATTATCTATATATAAGTGTTTAATTATATGAAAAAAATATTGACTACGCTCTTGCATACATCTCCCCATAACATTGTATCATCATGATCTTTGCTTTGATCCTACAAATAGCAAGGGGTGACCTTCTAAAAAAGGAATGGGAAAAGATTCTTTTAAGAACACATCACCCCTATTTAATATAAAGAGTCGGATTTTTGCTAAATCACTATTTTTCTTAAATTAACACCAAAACGATGTTATTTAATTTCTCTTCATGAAGAGAAATTGATATAAGAAAAATGATACATATCAAACAAACGCTATAACCACGTTTGGCGTTACCCCATGTTAAAAATTCACTCAAGGTTGAAGCTTCCTTAGATAGTATAGTTGTTAACATGTGAATTTTATAATTTTAAAGCCAACATTTGTGTCATACACCAATTCAAGTCAATAAATAAATTTTTGACAAGGAAAAATACCATCTAACATTGAAATGCTTTCAGTTGAAGAATGGGGAAAGGAGGACCATTGGAAGATTATAAGAGATGAGAAAGAAAGAGGTGAAGAACTAAACTATAACGACAAAAGAGTTAGTTCAAATTAATTAAAAATTTAAAAGTTTTTTAGAGACGAGAAATTCAAGAGAATTTTTATGTGGTATAGTTGTAATTAAAATAAAATAAAATGTCATAATAGTCATCTCAAAAAACATAATTTTTTTTATCCTTCCAAATGACTCCAATTTGGGAGGACTGGATTTTGAGGTATGTGAGAGGTTAGGCCTATCCCTCCTATATCCCAACCGTCCATTTTCTTTTACAGTGTGTTTGGATTGGGGAAATGGGGGAAAGGGGATGGTTAGTAAGGAGAAGGGTTGAGTCTTTATTTTGTTTGTTTTGGGAGGAAATGGGAAGAAGAGGTATAGAGAGGATGAGGCTCACCCCTCCATACCCCTAGAATATGGTCCTTCAAAATTGGGAGAAAATGGGGGGAGGGGAAAATATTATTTGCTATAATTACATTGTTGCCCTCTTTTTTTTTTCTCATCAAATCATGAAAATTTAATATAAAATAAAATAAGGGTATAAAAGTCATTATACACATAAAATTTATTCATCCCTTTCATTTTTTTTCTAATCCAAACAAAATATACTCATAATTCTTTATGATACTCTCCTTTATAAAATTTTTTAATCCAAACATGATTTGACCCTCTCTACTCATTTCTTTTATGATACTTTCCCTTCCTCTCATTTACTAAACCTCCTCCCCCTCAATCCAAACACACCCTTAAAACAAACAGAAGGAGACATTATTTCCCCCTTCCCCCTTCCCCTTTCCCCCAACGATCCCCTTCCATCCATTCCCCTCAATCCAAACATACCTTTAGGTTCCACTAAATGTTTGTTTGAAGTTATGTTTTGTTGCTCTTTTTTTTTTTTTTTTTTTTTTTGAATGTTGCTCTCATTCACACATAGAAAAAGTTTGACTCCTCATGCACCTAGATTGTATGCGTTTTAAATTTCAAAACGTTGGTTGTACGAGGAAATAGTTTCATGAAAATGCATTGAATCATCGCGAAGGTCCCACATGACATGCTCAGTTGCCCATTTTGCTGTTTGCATCATCCCCTTTGGTCCACAGTCCACTTGACATTGGACTTATGCACAGCTTCAATATCACATGACATGCCCAACTCGTAATATCTTTTTTTCTTTTTTTTTTTTGGTCAACCAACATGTAATATCATTGCTTAATACATGTCTCACTTAACTATGGTTTGATGAGCTAACCCTAGTATTTTTTTTTTTTCTAAACCAACCCAACCTTGTCATACATATAATTCTCTTCTTTTATTTAACGGATTTAGATTTATTAATAATATAATAATGTTATTAAGTAATTAAGTAATGATACAATTATTTATCTTCACATACCTTTCTTTATAATTTCGGGGATTGCATCATGAGAGTAAGAAAGTTCTTGTTTTCGGACATATCGATGAGAATAAGTAGATATAATTCTCTTCTTTTAATTAACGAATTTAGATTTACTAGCTAATATCATAATAACGCTATTAAAAAGATTAATACTGGTGAAATAATGATGCAATTATTTATCTTCACACTCAATGTTTTACACAATTTTATTATAACTGTATCATCACTTCGACATCATTCATCTTACTAATACCGTTATTACGTATGCCATTAGGGGATCCAAATTCACAATCTTATACCATTTCATCCTAAAATTAATTAATGTAAGTAGAGTAGTTCAGAATCTTATATGGTGATCTTGTAACTCATGATTTATTCAAGTGAAAGAAGATTGAAGTTTTAACACCCTCCGTCTCTCTTGACACTAGAATTGTAGAGACAGCATTCTGAAAACATGAAAAATATTGCATGAGAACCTGATCATAAGTGAATGAATGTGGCTTGTTAAAGACATAAATAGCTTTAAGTGTGAGAGAGGTCATGAGATCAATTATCTGAAGATATAACCTTCTAAATGATACAAAATTGATTTCTAAACCTCTTTTTAAATAATTAAAAAAAGACATAAATAGCTAGTTGCAAGACTGGACCAACAATAAATACAAGGCGGAATTTTTTTATGAAACTAAAACAGAATTATAAGACTAGCAAAGATCAACAGATGAGAGGATCCAAACCTATGTAAGGATGGTAATGGGGGTAGATTTTGCGGGTATCCGTCCCACATGAGGTGGGAAATCAGGAATGGGCGCGGAAGGTAGGGATTAACTTTTAATCCCCGTACAACGGTGGAGCAGGGCATAGGGATAAGCATTCCCCACCTGACATAACTCTCTCCGCATATATGTATAGTAATTTTTATACCTTTAATTTTACATATATATTGAAATTTAAAATTATAAATATAAAAGTATTGAAAAATCACATTAGATAAAATATTACTAAAATGGAGAAGAAATAATGGATTACTTAAAATGATTTTATAATCATTCTTTTAGTTAGAACACTACATGCCATTACTTGACATTTGCAATCTATTGCAAATACCTCCCTTTCACTATTAATGATAGTGGATTCAAGAGATTTGTTAGTTGTTCTTCAAAATAGTTTCAAACAACATAATTAAAAGTTATATTTAAAAAAAAAATCAATTACAATTATATATGGACATTCAATAACAAAAACAAAAAATTATGTGGTCCCAATAATACAAAGGGGTATCTTTTCTCACATATAATTCTCATACACAATGATTTGAGTCAGAATTTTTTTTAAATACTTAAGACTCAATTACTATAATTTTATTTTTACTATATAACTGGAAGCGTAAGACTCAATATACAATTACTATTGGACCTTTATTTAAATCTATATTTATATTTATTATTTATTATAATTTTTAATTTTTATTTTGAAGTTTGGTGGTTCAAATTAAAATTTTATTTTGAAGTTTCGAGGTTAAATTAAATTTAATATGTAAGGTTTAAAAAAATGATGAAAAACTCGCGAGTAATTCCCATTGTCAAAAAGAATTTGGGGACGGGGTAGGGATAGAGAACGTGAGGGCGGGACAAGTGTTTGAAAGACTTTTTAAGTGACAAAGTAGGGTGTGAGAATAGGTGCCCCACCCTAAATCCGCACCATTATCATCCCTACAGTCATGAGGTGTGACATGAGCACACAACACCTGTGAAACAAAATAGAAAAATTTTGTGAGAAATCAGAGATTTTAAAAAGTCAGAATCCTCCTTAATTTGGTTTGTTAGTTTTGTCTCGGTTTCGGAGTTAAAACTCTTATTTGCTTGCGTACATTTTTGGTATCTATGCATTCGTTTTCTTCTTTTGGCAAAAGATTAAAATATTAGAAATTGTTATTTGCTCTCTCGGCTAATATCAAGTTATCCGAAACTCTTCTTTGCTATTACTTTTTTTCTTTTACTGGACAAATTTTGACGTTTCAAGTCATGCTTCCAAACTATTCTAATTTAAGCTCTTCTTGTTTGTTTGAATGACTTTTCTATGAATAGTACACTATATAAAATAAAATATTGTTTCTAAAAGTTAGATTAACGCAAATAATGTAGCTCAAAATGATATTTTAATGTGGAAAATTTGAACAGATTAATAATCATGTGGAAAATAAGAGTAGAAAATAAAAAAAGAAAAACGATAGTTATATATATCCTGAATAGTTTCACCCTTTTCTATACGGTAAGAATTATAATACATAAAAATTTTCTGGTCACATTAGATAATTATCTAACCATCTCACCTAACTTTTGAGTATTTGTAATACATAAATTCTTATCATATAAAGAAAAAGTGAAACATTGCGGAATGACATAAAGCATTATGGAGGAAGAAAATATGCCTAGGGTGCTGACTAATAACGACTGCGAACCACACAATGAGGGAAAAAAATTTGAAAATATCTAGATATTTTGAAACATCTGAACCTAATGTGAGTGTAGAGTGTGGGTTTCATATACACCTACGGTTCATGCACCATTAAAAATATGGACATTTGAAAGACTAACTTTATAAAAATAAAGAAAAAGAGTGTGCATAGAATGTAGGATTTTATATACATGTATAGTCACATATCACTGACAATATAGACGTTTCAAAGGTACTAACGATATAGATACAAGAGAAAGAGATGCTGAGAGAGAGAGAGAGAATGAATTCGTCCAGGGGAGAAGAACCTTGGCATTGGGGACATACCTTCATTTTCAAACCAAAAAAAAAACATCAACATGCATGTCAGCAGCCCCACATTCATTTTGTGAAAATTCACTGAATCCAACCTTTCTTCTTTCTTCTCACTGGTCTCCACATATATTACACACGTAGTATATATAAATACAACTCCAACATTTTTTACCTCAAAAACAGCTACAAATCCAAAGTACACAGCATAACAACACCAAACCCATCCAAATCTTGAACCACAAAAGGCATTTTTCACAACCCAAAAACCAACCAAGTAAAGCCAACAACAATTTCAAAGTAACCAAACAAAAATTACACATCACCAAATCGTCTCTTTCACAACATTACTAGTAATCTTTTTCCCATCAGGCTCTCTTATTCCTTTTCTCAACACAGGAGAAAAGAATCAGATATTGAAGTGAGTTGTGAGGGAAAAAGGAAAAGGCCTGTTGGCAAAGGCAAAGATGAAGGGTAGATAGGAGGAGGGAGATGCTAAAAGTGCATGAAAAATCATTGCTTTCTTGGAGAATTATTTGGAAATCTTGTTTGCTTACTCACCACAATCTTCACGGCCTGGAAAAGCTGCATTATCATCATCATCATCATAGGTATATCCAGCTCACCTTACCTGTTGTTGCATCACATGCTTGTGTCTTCATATTTGACTGTGGTGTTGTCTCTTTCTTGACAAAGAATCAGAGTTAGTCAATTCGAGTCCCTTAGGTACACTAAAAGTTTCCTCAAAATTTTAACTTCAGGGTCTCGTGGGATCAGACAACAAAGTCCAGTTACCCACGGATCAGAGGAAAACAACAAAGAATTAGATATGAAATCTGGGCTTTTGCTTCCTGTCTCTGATCACTTTCTTTCTCAATCTTGGAATTTATTCATCTTTGCCTATACCATCTGTCACATTGATTTATTGAAAATTCTGATTTTGATTTGAGCTGTTGTGAATTGTGCTTTATTGACCTTTTCAATACATGTTTTGTGCACAAATGTTTTCACATTGAATGTAACGCCTGTCCAATGGTTCTCGATTTTAATTGCAGTTGGATTTCTAGAGATGATGTCTCATGGTAGCCGCATTTAGCCTAAGCTTACGGACAATTAGCATATAAGGTACAACCATCCAGGAGTTGATCTTGAGAACGGCAATAGACAGTATATATTTAATTAGTTTGATATCTCCAACATCCCGTGTTGCATATGAGTTCAAGTGAAACAAGGAGATTATAACAAAGTGGTCCATTGAATTCTGCTGCAATCAGAAGAGGACCGGAGTATCATCAAAGTGGAGTTGGATAATATCGCAAAAGTTTTTCATTGTTGACAACCCGTACATGGTTATAGTTTAAATGACTGCAGAACGGCCTGAAGAAGAATTGAGATCATCCAGAGGTATAATCACTCTCCAGGATCAGTATTTCAGGCGTATCATGGATGTTAAAACCGCGAAGAATCCAACGCCTATTCCAGGAAAGAAAGTAGAGTTTCATCGAACTTTGACACAAGGACATGGCAAGAAAATGTTGTTTTCTGCAAGCTATTTCAGCCTGGAATCTTTGTTTCTGCTAGTATGTCTCACAGCATCATTGCTGTTACTGCCATTGATACTTCCAGCATTACCACCCCCCCCATTTATGCTGCTTTTGCTTCCCATTTGCATTATGGCTGTGCTCATGATCTTGGCTTTTACGCCTTGTAATGTCCGAGATGCAACTTCTACTTGTATGTAAATGGTGTTTGAGACAATCTTGACCACTCAATTTTTGAAAAAGATTCTCTCTGTTCATTTGTTTCCTTTTTATTGAGCTAACAAACAATATTACAGCCTTACAGATCATAAATTGGGAACTTAGAATACTTTCCTATTTACACAATTTAGTTATGTATGATCTTAATGTTTTATGTCACTCGGACAATATTTCATCCGTCTTTATACGAATCGGATTACACAATTATAGTTATGTATGATTAATACTTTATGTTCGTCCCTTGGGTGGTATTTCATCCGTCGGTAAGAATTTATGTATTATATATTAATTTTTTTTTATATGGTAAGCGTTCTCTCAGCAATATGAGGGAAGAGAAGTTTACTTTGAGAAGAAAAAAAAGAACAACTAATTTAAGAGGTAGTAACAAATTTTTTAATCTTAACTTCTCCATTGAATTGCTATTTGTTTTTTGCCTTTTAGTTGGATTAAGAACTCAAACAAGATCTTGTACATTGAGGAGCTAACCAGAAATAAACGGCATCATCGACATTTTCAGATATATATAACTAATTTCACCGAATAAGACAAGATTTGATTGGCTTGGTTTGATTTGATTTTTCACCTTCGGTTCTTTTGATTCTTTGATAACATGATTGGAACAATACAAGGTAATGGCGGAGGTTAACCAAACTCCTTTTCCTTTTCTCCAAATAAACTAGAAATCACTTAGAGAATAATATACACTCCCTTGTTTGTGTTATTATTCGTAAGATGTTTTTCAGTCCAGTAAAAATGAACATACGACACTTATAAAAATAGATCTCACCTGAAAGGTAGATACCAACTGAATTTTTTTCCCTTATTCTAATTTCTTTTAAAGCCACCATTCATGATCTCAGGGCATAAACTAAGGTTTTTTGGGAGAATATATCCACACAAAAACCATGTGACAAAGTGTGATTTGTCATCTTAAGTTTCATGGGGTAATTAAAAAAACATGAAGAAAAGCACACAACACACGGATTTGAAACCAGTACTCCCTTATCACATTTGACTAATCAGGTACATACATTGTAATGTCCCGTTACATTATTAAATTTATACCCTTACAATGGATCTACACGAATTTTACATTATCACAAAAAATTAAAAAAAGTTAACACGCATTAATTAGTAAGAGGTTTCTGTTGTACATAGCATTTTCCTATCCAATTATGGCAATAGGAAACCCCAATTTAACATCCCACTTGTAAGTTGATAACAACTCTCAATTAGTTACTAATAGAACCCCTTGACCAAAGCATTCCCCAAGTAATAGGGTCATTGATTAATAACATCACAACATGTGCCGCTCAGTTTCTGAGATAAACACCTTACTTGGTACATATTTGAACTCTCTCATAACATTATCACTTTTTCACGAGGACGATCAATGGTAGTAATATAACATGCCGAAATCAATTATACCAATTGCATGAATTATATTACTGCAAATAGCATCAACCAACAATATCACTCCAACTATATGACCACTTTTCAGTACAATGTTACTTGAAACCATGAAGCAGCTAATGAGCACACAACATGAAACAGTTTCAAAAATCATAATGTAGCAGCATCAAATGGCATAACTCAAGATGAAACTTTGTCTATATAAAAGTGCATCATATTACCTCCTATATGTACTCTTCAACATAATTTTTAGCATATGCCTCTATCCATATTCACCTGGCAGAAGCAAGGCAACAACTACTTTATAATTCATTCTCCTTTCTTTTACTTGTTCGTTTCTTTTCTTCCGATTGGTTGTCGAGAAAGCAATACAATAGCTACCAGTTAATAATAAGAAAATTGACACACCTCAGATGGCATGTCACCCTCAAGCAGCTATTAGTTATTAACTATGACATGTCAGAGCATGGACAAAGGGGTTGAGGTGGGGAGAGCGAGGAGAGAAAAGAGGGAGATACAAAATCAAGATCTAAAGAAGCTGATACATGTTGCTAAGAAGCATGTGGCGCATTGAGCAAAAATGGAGGAAGATGATGTTCCAAAACAGCCAGTAACTCTCGTCCCTGGTTTGGTTCTTCTAGAGTCACCCCTCCAAGCCTCCTTGCTGCTTCCACGAGTTGCCCCCTAAGCCGTTGTGAAAACAAGCAGCCTCCTGCCTTGACACATTCTCTATACAGCGGTAGGTAGGCTATTGCCACCCTCAAGGGGGCTGGAAGATCCCTTATACAGATGGGCGATTCACCCCACTTCAAAATCCGAACAAGGTTCAAGTAATGCTCTTGTCCTTGCCTCAACCCGTCCAAGAAAGCGGCTTCTGACCAATGCTCCTGAAGGAAAGCTCGAAGTTCAGGAGCAACAGCTTCGTCATCAGACCTAGCAATGCTATCTGCAACAGCATAAGTAGCTGCAGGATCACCGAGGAAGTCTGCACGAAGTAGAAATGCCACCCCTTCAAGAGATCCACCACTTCGTTCACCAGCAGCCTTGAGGATCTCTATACTGAGGGCTGCAAGGACATGTTGAGGGACATGAGGCAAGAGACATGCAGCAATGTCAACCTGACTGCTTGAGGTAGCAGCAGTTAGAGCCAGACAAAGTTCCATGTCTCGGCAGCCTCTTTTAACAAACCACTGAACAACCTGCATACATCCTCTCTCAGCTGCTCTCATCAAAGGACCCAAGAAAGCCATCGCATTACCCTCTTCTACTAGGCATTCCATCGTGCCAATTTTACCATAGTGTGATGCAAATCCCAGAGCCAGGTCAACATCAACATCCAAGCTGTTCCTTTGAGCTATCTATAAAGATTCCAAGTAACCAAATGGAAACTGAGTGAAATCTGATAGAACAATTTTATCATGCAAGCAGAACAGAGCCATATGCACGACCAATAAATTAGAAACATACATCACATGAGAACAAGAGCTAGTTCCAAATCAAGACCTTGATTACTAAGTTGCATAACTAGGAACAAAAGTATAAAACAAACAAATAGAAACAAAACCAAACTAAGTCTTATCCCTCTAGGAAGGGTCAGCTAAGGAACAAGAATATGCAATAGAAAAAAGTAACAATTTGAAGCAGAATCCCAATCACAAACCACAACTTAATCCAAAAAAATACACAAGGACGATCATTATTCACTAGATTAAGCATGTATAAGTAAACATCAGTCTATCAATATGTACAATAATTTTTTCAGGGCAGCATAACACCATATTTCATGTCATATTTTTAATTTGAAATGTAAATTTAAATAGTGAGATAAGCAAGGAAAGAATTAGAAAAGGTGAAATTTAATCAATATGAAGGAGAAACCTCTATTAAAGGACAACAAAATCTCAAATTACTTGACTGCAACATTGTTTAGCGGTATAAAGGAGGACGATATTTTTTTACATTGCGTAATGGTATAAAGGACGACAACCCAGGTATTATGACTATCACAGATAAAAAGACTGAAGTCAAGGATCCAAACACAATAAAGAACAAGCCTGAAAAAATTCCAAGGGGGAAGCAAAGAGGCTAAGGAGAACATAAGGAAAAATACAACAATTAGTAGGAACTGAATCATGAATGACTGCTCCAGACATGTTTCACTGACAAGATACTAAAACAATTGATTCAGCACTAGCATAAATATCAGTATTTTCCCAACAACATCATGAGAGCTAAAGCATGGACTATTAGATGAGTAGGCCATAAACTACATGAAATGTCGAAAACTGATCATGTCACTGGCTTTCAATGACAAAATATCGCTAAGAAGACTAAAAGAATAATAAACAATGTTTGAGGGATTCAATTCGTGTTACCTGCAACAAAATGCGTACAAGTTCTGTGCTCCCAAAACGTGAGGCTTCAAGAAAACATTGGTTGACATTGTCTGCACCCCCTTCAACCAGCATGCCCAGCAATCCTTGGATTGCAGTTGCTGATATACCTGATGCCCAACCAGGGTCAAATGAACTAGAGAAGAGTGTGAGTGGGAAGCAAGCTGCATCAAAGGCTTCCGTGAAATCCTTTCCAGTAAGATTATTGCCAGCAAGATCCAGGAATGTTTTGAAAGCAGATAACTTCAGCTGGATTTCAGCAGCTGCATTGTGACCCACTCGATCCCTATTCCCCTGGCAGCGAGAGTGGAAACCTATACATTTAAGAGCCCATTCAGTGAACTTCTGGACTTTGGCAGCAGCTTCTGCCTTCAAAACTTCATCTCCATTGCATTCCTGCAGCCGCTCATGCAACCTGCTTAGATGGCAATTAATGATTATCCAGACAAGGCTCATGCTACAAATTGATAAGACAGCATAAGAACATGAAAATGCATAAACAAGGGAAGCAGAGATACTACAATTCACAAATTGATAACAACATATTCTCCTCAACAGCAGCAGGTCAAATGTGTTTTATAACCAGAAATGTAATGAGACAAGACCCTGAGCGCATAACAAGCCCACGGACTGACAGATAGCTCAGGAGGCAATTGACGAGTACCCAGACATGGCACGTGTCACAAATTGCTAGCTTAGCAAAAAACAAGAAAATGCATAAACAAAGGAAGTAGAGTGTATGACATAGAAATCCACAATTACGCATATTCTTCTTTCAGGCAGGACAATGTGCACATGACAAGCCCATGGACCAACAGATGGTAGCACACATACCAATTAGTTACAGCTGTAATGAAATAATATTGCCTAAGATAGCATAATAAACACACTGTGAAACCAATTCAAATGTACCTTGCACTTTTAAGAAGTAAACCACAAAAGAACATCCATCAAAAGTCAATTTTCTACAGTTTATGTGATGTTAGGTAGATTGATCACAGCAGAATGTCACAAATCAGAGAACCCCTCACTTTTTCCTAAATACATATGAAGGACCAAGAAGAGAAAATACATTAAAAGACAAGCAAGACCTTGTGTGTGAAACCAGCACCCCAACAATGAACTGCTGAACTAAAATAACATAAAGTTTTACTTGGGCTGGTCAAAGAACAACCACAATTGTTTTTTATCTTATTTAGGGGTCAAACAAACTGAAAGTAAACTCCATCACCAAAACAAGCAGAAGTTTGTCAGTTGTATGAATTATTTTTTTCTCATGATCACCAAAATGAAACAGATGCCTGCCAGTTGAATACAGTTAGTACTTTTCATCCTTTAGACTCTTTCTGTCTTTTATCCACATTTGAAGGAACACACCAACAAAGTTTTTCTTTTTTCCTTCTCTTTTTTAATCCCCTTTTTGGTATGCCAACAAAGTCGAGGTGGCTGCTATCCTAGTATCCATTACTAGACAAGGATGCTTGACACTTCAGAATGACGAATTTCCAATGGATAATCTTTTCTGGCATCTTAGAGATTCAAAGTAGCGCATTAGTGTATCTTGTGGGATTAGTCGGGCAAAACTCGGATACCCACGGATTTGGAAAAAAAATATGAATTTTTACCTCTGTGCCATCACAGTTACAGTATCTGATAGGCTCATTGTTCGACTCTGGCAGGCAGAAACACAAGAAGCAAGAAACGAAGTCCTAAGCACGGCTCGCGTAAAGTCATAAGCACCATTAGCAATGATCTTCTTAATCAAACCGGTTATTCCATACAATTCCTGCTGCGTGCACAAAAACCAAATTGAGTCCAAAGAGATGCATAATGCATCATTAAGAGTTTGAGGATCTGCCAACAAGATCAGACTCTCTGCAAGCTCCCAATCGTGGGAACTCACTGCACCCTGAAACAACCGGCCCCAATCAACCCTGTCTTGCCTACTAAGCTTCTTCTCTTGTCCCGCTTTCTCATTTTTCACATCATCCAGATAAGATGCATCCACTCTGGATTTAAGTTTCTTCACTCCACAACTACAACCACCATCACTTCCTTCTAATTCTCCAGTGGATTTATTCAAGTCCTTAACTACAAGTGGCTTTTCCCTCGAAAACACCACATTTGCTCCATTGCTTGCCTCACAATTATCCGAGGCAGAAATCGCAATCTCACTGCTCGAACTTGAAATTCCTGGTTCAACCATTTCCATTTCCATTTCGGAACACTGAGGCTCTTCTGTGTTCATCTCATTATTCTCCATACCATTTCCACCTTGCCCTTCTACGACAACAATATTCTCATCCTCCATCTTATACGCCCGAACCAATTTAACAACTAAAGCTACTAGGCAAAGCAATACACGCAAATTCTACCAAACACCACCACTCAAACACATACTATCACAAGAATCTCAGCCTTCAATTTTTCACTTTTTTCATTTTTTGAGAAATCTCCGAGATTACAACAAACCCATATGCCTTATGCAAAACTAAACAGGACCCCAAATTTGCTTCTCTTGTAATCAACACTCTTCAACCAAAAAAAACCCAAAAAAAATCCAAATCTCAACATAAAACCACCACGCCTGTGTTTTTTAACATCAACACCATCATCTTCATCGTTACTACAAGAAGAAACCCTGAAAAAACAGATCCCTTTTCACCTCCACACGATCAAATCCCACATGAAAATTGAACGGTGTGGATCCACTATCAAATCCCTACAAACATCAAACACATACCAACTTCATTACTCATCACCCACAACCAAAATATACCTTCATATATAATAAAGCAAAAAAAAAAATTAAAACAACAAAAACACATGAAAAAGGACAGCCCGGTGCGAGTCCAACTCACTCAAAAACACATAAAAGAGGAAAAAATACATACATGAAAAATCAGCACGCAACATGAAATTAGTCACTAAGAACAAAAAAAAAAAGTGAAACTTTTGTGTGTGTGTGTGTGAGAGAGAGAGAGAGAGAGAGAGAGAAAACATACCTGTGATTAAGGGGGAGAGAGAGAGAGAGAGAGGGGAAATGAAAGTCCCTGCTTGCCTCTTCTTTGCCCTGATGGTCCTTATTTTGGACTCATTTTTCTACGCTACTCTTTTTTTTTATTTCTTTATTTATTTATGGCTTCCTAAAATTGTGTGGTTTTTTTTTTCTTTATCAAATGGAAATTAAGATTTGTATTTCTTTATGTTTCAAGTGGTTTTTTTTTTTTTTCTAATGACCAAAATAAACAAAAAGAAAATATTTTTTTTTTCTCTTCAATTATTTTTTGTCATTCTCCTTTTCTAAGCTTTGTACATTTACTTTTTTCTTTTGACCACAATCTCGTCTTTTTAATTTTTATTCTCACAAATATGAGTTATTTTAATTTTTTATTAACTTTATTTTGTGAAAACTATCAATCAATAAATACTTTGATACATTCTTCTTGTTGTCATTCTTATATTTTATGCATTAATAAATGACAAATTTAAAGAGAGAATAACCAAGTAACAAATTGTTGCATTATAACAACTTAAAGTAACCTAATTATTCTACCTACCTTGTAAATCTCCATAGTATTATCTTGGCACAAAAATCTTCTAACATCACTACTACAGATATATCTTCCAAACAACAACATTAAAAAAAAAAAAAAAATCAATAACACGTGAAGGTAGCAACACACAAGATGGCATACATGATAAATGAAAAATTGCACAAATAGTTCCTATTATTTCTTAAAAAATTTATAATTTGTTCATATTGTTCAAAATTAGTCAATTTAATTCTTATTATTTCTCCAAAAAATTTAAATTTATCTTTATTGTTCAAAATTATTCAATTTAATCCCTATTATTTTTGAAAAAATTTCAATTTAGTCACAATTTTTTTAAACATTGAGAACTAATTTGACTTTTATATGAAAAGAATAGGGATTGATTGTGACTCAATTTTTTAAAAAATAATAAGGACTAAATTGGTTAATTTTGAACAAAAAAAACGAATTTAAAATCTTTTAGAAAATCATAAAAATTAAATTAACTAATTTTAAAAAATAAAAATAGATTTAAAATTTTAAAAAATAATAGGGATTATTTACGCTATTTTCCCTTATGATATGTGGTAGTATCTCAAACACTAACCGTTAAGTTTTTTCTAGGGTAAATTTCACATTTAGTCCCTATAGTTTACATATTTTTTTAATGTCATTCTTAATATTTCAAAAAATTCATAGTAGTTCCTGATGTTTACAAAAGCAATTGAAATTAGTCTCTATTATTCTAAATTAATCAATTTAGTTCTTCTTATTTTTTTAAAATTTAATTTTTTTTAAGAAATAATAGAGACTAAATTGATTTTTTTATAGAAATAATAAGAACTAAATTGGTCTGTTTTGAATAATAGGGACCACTTTGAATCACTTTTGTAAATATTAAGAACTAATATGATTTTTTTTAAAATATTAAGGATTAAATTTAAAAAATATATAAACAATAAAAATTATATGCATAATTTACCAATTTTTCTACTACTATTTGCTAAAATTTTGTTCTAGATTCTTTTTTAAAAATATATTGTATTTTACTTGATGTGAAGTGAAAGTTAAAGAAGTGAATAAAGGGGTGAGGTGAAGGGTTAGGACTAAAAAACACCATCATTATTATTAGAATAAAATTTTTTGAGGAAAAGATAAAAAAGATGAGTAGAATAAAATAATAAAGAATCAAAGAGTGATTTTGTCTTGAAAATGTGGAGTCTCTTCGTACCACAATTAACAACACAACACCGCAAAAGGTGGGGTGCCCCCTCTCACTTGGTGGGGCTCATTTCCCTCACCAAAACCTTCTACTTGAATCATTATACATTTCTTTATTATGCCACTCCTCCCCCCCTTGATTTGTATCACCGCTAATTATGTTCTTTTCATGCTTTGTCTATTATCAACAAATTCTCTTGACAAAAAAAATATATTATCAACAAATTCTTTAAAATAAAATTATTCCAATGAAATGTAAGATAACTTGGGAATCAAGGGGCTTGTTTTCAAAATATTATAGGGTTACAAAATCAATTCTTGTTTTGATAGTTTTAGAAGATGTGACAACTTGAATCATATTGACTTTTAATATATTGATTGCAAAAGTTCAATAAAAGCAAAGGTTAATTTTCGTAAAATATCAATGATATGTATATAAAAAAGGCTCAAATGTGTAATTATCCAAATACCCATGATAACAAAAGGAATAATTATTGCAAGACACTTGTCAAAAAAATAGTACACAATGACAAGTGGAGACCACTAAAAAAGGTACCCAAACATTAATATAAATAACACAAGGAAATTGACTATGAGGTAATGAATTCATCCCAATTGCTAAATTTATTGTCTGTTAGATTATACCCGAGCTAAATCACTAATTCTCTCACCCAAGGAGAAACGCAAGAGATAACTCCTGTTGTTTCTTTTCTTTACTTGTGCAAGAGGTCAGTTCGGACGAGAGTGATCCAATTCATTTGATCAGCTCGGCAGATTTGACATCTAATAATTAATTTCTAACATTTCAATAAAATAGTGGTAAAATTAAATCCTGAGATATGAAGGAATATTTGAAATGTATATATTTTTTATTTTAAATCAATTATTATATTTTTATATATTTGTTGAGATAAATGTGTAGCAAAATTAAGAAGGACAAGATTAAAAATGAGATGATACGATAAAAATGGGAGAAGGGTGGCCTCCGATTCATGATAAAATGAGGAAGAATTATTTGCAATGGTATAGACATGTTAGAGTACGACTTGTGGAGACACTTGTTAGAATGTTCGAATTTATGAAGATGATACCCTGTAAGAGGGGTAGATGAAGACATAATATGAGTTAGATAGAGATACTTAGGTAACACCTCACTTATATAGAGCTAACAAAAGAAATCGCTCTCGATAAAAATGAATAATATCAATAGGTTAATATATTCAATCACTCCTAATGAAAAAGACTTAATTTAATTTATTATATTTTTCATACTAACACAATGATTTTCAAACATGTAAACTAAAATTGTTTCTTGTCGAAAGGTCCCACCAATTTTTTATGTATGAGATTTTGTAGATCATCGTTTTTAAATATGCTTTGATTCGATAGTACTCAAAGAGGCTAGACAAATAATTAGAAGATTTCTTAAAAAAGCTAATATGCTAAGATCTGTATTTACTTAAATAATTATCAAATGGAGATTTCGATACGAGCACCCCTCTTTGGTTCCGTGTAGTATAAACAAATGGGTGATGACGACTAGGCACCTTTTATTTTATTCGTGGTTGGAAAAGTCGAAAATGTTATTTTGTCGTATTATTACAAAAGGTAAAAGTGGGTGTTTGGTTGAGGATCACATGGTAAATGAGGTAGGATTAGGCCGGGCACTGTTGCAATGAAAAACATTAATTCCGGCCTCGTTAGGCGTTATCTTACGTGAGTGTAGGACTTACACATTATGTTGTGATAGAATGAAATCTGATTTTAACGGACTTAAAAGTCTTTCCTATTACAAACATAACTGGTTTCAAATAATGAATTTGAAGATTATGAAATTATGACCATAAGATTAAGAAGAATCGCTAAATTAAATTGTGGTATTATTAGTATGTATATATAAGAAATCATGTTTTAGGTTATATGTTGTTTGACTTTATTGATTTCCTTTAATTGAAAAATGTTATTGTTAAGATCAGATTTGCGTTGGGCTACAAGTGTTAGGCTAGATCTTCTTATCTATGCCTAACAATTATGAATCTAAGCTGGATTACCTGCAAAACAACGACTTCTGGGGGTGTGTCCGGGGGCCCTTCCAACGCTCAAGTCAATTATTGGGGCAAGAAATTACTTAAGAACAGTAAAGAATTATTTGAGAGCAAAATAATTACTTAAGAACAATTAAGAGAGAGAGCTTGCATGAGTTAGAATGAGATACATGTACTTTAGATGTGTACTTGTATTTATAGTTGTGAGCATTCGGAGTGATTGAGGTGGGATAAGGATGAATCCCTTGACTTTAAGCCCAAGCAGTGATTCCTTAAGTTTAAGCATATGGAGTTATGTGGTTAGGATTATGGATAATATCATGGCCCCTTATTTTTAGGCCAGTGGGGTTATATAGTTTTCCCAACTTTAGGGTCAAAGATCTCTCTCATCAAGATCATACTTGATATAATCAATAGTCCTATTTACTTAGTCTTCCATTGAGCCTTTTTTGCCATTAGTGGGCTGCGGCCTAGCTTCATTTTGATGCGGTTTCTTTCTAGCCCAAATATAATTCTAGGCTTTGAGCCTCGATTTATGGCCTATCAGTTATGTTTCGAGTTATTGTTATTATTTTCTACATAGATGTAAATTTTGAAAAAAATAAGAAAGAGGAGTTTTTCAATCTCTGTTTTTTTTTTATCATTGATGCTGAAACGTATAGATTGTCCTCCACTTAAAATATATTTTTGGCTAATTTCGGATTCAATTCATGTTTGTATGATTTTTTACGTTATATTTGTCTTGTTTTAGAAATGATAAGTAAAAACCATCATATATGCTCATAATTAGAAGCATTTTCAATAAATTATTGTGGTATAAGCTCTGTGAACTAAATGCTTTCGTATAAGCTTTGACTTAGTAGTCAGCAGTCAGCGGGTATCAATAGACATCATTGAACCCCAGTTGGTAGGAGTTAACAATATTATTATTATTATTTTTTTTCAATTCAAGGAAAACCTAAACCGTACAACACATATTAAATGTCACCCACAGAAATTGACCTTGTAACCTCTCGCTCTTACAATGACAATTATACCATTAGATCAAAGGTCAGGTGGTGAATTAACAGCATTCTCTAGATATTCTTTGGGCCTTAGCGAAGTCTAAATACTCACTTCTACACTTAAATTACTTGATTAAACGAAGCCAAAGCTTATGTTATTGATAGATGTTGATTTTTGAGTTATCGATCTTTTGTACTTGTGTCCTAAAAGGCTTTTGATTATTTGTCACATTGAATGCATTTTTATATCCTAAATATTGTTGTTCATTCAACTCCATTATTTTAAATGCTCAAATTAAATTTGAAAATATTTTTGAACTTTTTTCGTTCTTCTTGTTCATTGACTCATTGATTCCATGTAATTTTATAGGATAAATTTTGTGTTGCTAGGCAATCATTTCTTTTTCTTTTTTTTTTTGTTGGAGGGAGGCCTAAGTGGGGCTATGAACCACCAATTCCAAAGGAGGATTTTCCCTCTCGTCTTTCTTCAAAAGAGTGCTCAGCGCCTCTAGTAGCTAGGGTAGAAATTGTTCACCTAGAGGTTACTTCAAGCCAAAATTGACTAGTCAATCAACACAAATATTAGCTTTCAGTAGATATGTTGTAGGCAAAAACCCGAGTTTCGCTGCAAAATACGCCTGCAACCTTCCACTCAAGGCCAAAGGGGGCTCTATTTCAATCTCAAAGTTAGGTAATCCCATATTTTTAATCCTCTTCAGCCCTAACTATAAGGCAACCAGTTTTGCTGTGATATTTGTTGAAATCATTAAATTAACAGTTAATCCACCCACCCAATCTCCATTTTCCTTCCTGATGAGTCCCCTATAGCATAACCCAGGTTACTTTTCGCACAGCCTATGTTCAATTTCCATCCTCTATGGGGTCTAGTCTAGCCAACTTCAATCCTGCGCTATATAGAATACGAGTCTGTAACAGAGCGATGTATTCCTGCTTCATTAATCTCCTTTGTCTGTTTCTTAATAAACTATGATGCCCCTTGATGATCAAGTTGTAATTCTTCCCCATGAATTCTTCTGGTAAGTCATTTCTACATCAACCATAAGGCAGTCATAAAAAGTTGTTTCCATTCCACAATAGGAATTATAACCTTGCTGTTCAAGTTACTGTTCAACCAATCATGCCATTGAAGACTCTCAATTTGCACAAAATTGTCTCTGCCTGGAACTCTTTTCTGGATTTCTTGCACACCAAAGCAGGCCCAAAAAACATGGTCCAAATTTTCACGAGTTGCACCACACTCTCTACAAGACAACTCATTATGATACCTCGACAAGATAGTTGCTTTGTAGTTGCAATCTTGTTATGAGCTTACTACCAAATTAATATTTTAATCCTCTGTGTAGTTGTTAAGGAATTAATTGATTGTCTATTATTTTGCAAAAATATAATTAGTTACCTTTTTGGATTTGCAGGAAAGTTTTTATGAAGGAAAGTTTTTAATAAAGGAATTTGCTTGGAAGGTTTCTAGAAAAAGTTTCAAAAAGGAAAAGCCTTACAAGAAAAAGTTCAAAGCAGGTTTTCTTGAAGAAATTCTAGACAGATCTAATTTACCATATTGGAGAAAAATTAAAAAGGCAAAACTTGGAGCACAATCCGTGGGATTTCTACAAGCTATCGTGCATATTTATATGAGTGCAAATCATGGCAAGAAGAAGAGAAGGAGAGTCACGGAAAAGCTAAAGAAGAATTTAGAAGAATCATGTTCCGTGTTATGTTGCAATACAGTCTGTCTTGAGTACTTATTGTTCAGTGTTGCAACTTAGTCTGTGACAGTGAGTCATGAGTGACTTGTATTTGTCTTTGAGTGATTAGTTTACTGTCTTCTTTATTCATTCTTTGGGAGAAGAAGGTGTTGTTCTCGGGAGAGAACATTGCAAGTCGAGGGGAGCTCGTCAAACAGAAGTTCATTAAGGAGTTCTTCATCGAGGCGTCAAAGGTTAAGATGAAGTCTTTACTTGTGTAAGTCCATTGATGTTGTAACTTATTATATTGCTTAATGAACAGGTTTGTTGGACCAGGGGAGGTCTCGTGGATGTAGACCGCACGGTTGAACCACGTTAAATCTCGGTGTTCATACTTGCTGCATACGTTTATTTATTTTGTTTAACTTTTGTTACAACAAGATAATAACCAGGAACTAACAAATGGCATTAGAGCGGGTCACTAAAAGTTACTCGGTGAGATCTTTGGGAGTTTTAAGTTGTTTTTGCAGGAATGTGTATGGACACTTTGCGGGATGGAGGTTCAATTACCAAACCACCACTATTGAATGGCTCAAACTACTCATACTGGAAGGCACGCATGAGGGTGTTTATCAAGTCCATTGATGAGAAAGCTTGGAAAGGCCATAAACATCACATTGACTGATGAAGACTTGAAGGAGTATACGGAGAGTGATAAATAGCACACGAACAATATTGTTGCATTAAATGTTACAACAGTCCAACGTGATGATAAGGTAAGCATAGAAGATGGTATAAACAGTGTTGCAACAAATGAAGAAACATACAGCTTAGAGTCAGAAAGTGATGATGATTTGGATGTAGAAGACGTCTTGAAAGCCAACAAAGAGATGTACAAAAAATGGTTGATTGTGTGCAAGAAAAATCGTGACATGGAGGTGAGGATCACAAAACACTCGATGCAAAAATCTGATCTGGAAAAGGCAACAAAAATTTATCAAGATTTGGCTGCTAAAAGACTACAGGAAACTCAAATGTTGCAACAAGAGTTTAAACAAATTCAGCGAAATATAAAAATGCTAAATTGTGGGACTGAGAAGCTTGATTACGTGCTATCAATTCAAAAATCAAGCGGTGATCACGCGGGACTTGGATTTTATGGAGGTGAACCATCTGGAAAAACAACCTTTGTCAGAGAAAATGGAGGGCCAAAACTGGAATCGAATGTTGTAACAAAACAGAATGACAAGACTACTGATGTCGCAACTGATGTTGCAACAAAAGCTGCAGCAAAGAGTAAAATTCCAGAATTCAAGAAAAAGAAGTTTGTGTCAGTTTGTCATTTTTGCCACACTCTTGGACACATCAGATCACGATGTTACAGGTACATTGACATGCTGAAAAGAGGTAAGTTTGTTAAACCCTTTGTTCATGATGATTTTAGAAGGCTACCACAAATGAAAGCAAATTTGTTGCAACAAAAAGTGAAACAAATATAGGTAAGAAAATCAGTTTTACCTTGTCCAGTCTAGCATAAAAAGATTGTTTCAGACTATGTTGCAACAAAAAATCAACTGATATATATTGTTACTAAGGCACCAAATTCTATGAGATTTGAGACTTTGAACAAAATTTTAGGAATTTATAGTTTTTTAATGTTGCATCATAAACTGAAACATGATTGTGAAGAGACTCAAGAGATATGAAAGTTCAATAATAAAATAAGTTTGTGATTTATTTCTTAAACCATATTAGCTGAGCATACTATATTTTGATCTTATTGAAATCTGATTTTGATGATTTGCAAGTGCAGTAATTTGAACTTCCTAGTAACTTGGGATAAAAAGAGAAGTCTCTTTGTGATCCATTCCTGTATTCTATTCACCCTTGGTTTGATAAAGAAAATATGTAGGAAATAAAATTAAAAATATATATTGTGCACTGGAAAGAGTTACATAATCCAAATTGACAGGTATTAGTGTGAAAACTACTAGTTTCAACATGAGTTGAAACATCAAAAAAAAAAAGAAGAAAATAATAATAATGTATGTGGTTTTCCTGCGGGGTGATTAGACGATCATGTATGTTTGAATAGGTTGGATTAAATTCTGAAACTTACAAGTCTGATTTTGAAGACTTTTCAAGAAGGACTATTATATAGTTTTTCACACACACACACATGGTTCAAGTTATAAATCCTTGTTTGGTTGAACTATTGAATGAGTAAATTTTCTTGATCTTGAATTCATAAATCATGTTCATATCATGCATTTTTCTTTTCTATTCACGAAAAAAAAGTTTTAATTTTTGAGTCACAAATTTATGAGAATGGGTGCTAAAGTTAAAATACTCTATTTAGTTGAACTGTGTTGCAACAGCCATCTGAAACAATCCTTTTTATCATAATTTTTCTTATATCATTGTGTTGACACTTTATGACACAAATATTAATCTGAATTGTTGTGATAACTTGTCAAATAGCTTACTGAAGTTCTTGCAGGGAGAGTACAAAATAGATATTCAGGGGGAGAACATTCTCACTAGTTCCAATAATGTGCAAAAACTCAGAGGGAAGAAAAAGATATGAAACTTTTTCATTATGAGCTAGTGATTATTGTTATTGATGTTGCTTCCACTATTTCTGATTATTTTATTATGTCTTTGAGCATGTTGGAACAAATACTGGAAAAGATCCAGCGGCTGCATTGTTGGAACAAATGCCAGAACTTCAGATTAGTACTTTGGTTTATTTTTGGCAAAAAAGAGGGATAGAATAATGATTATGATTTTGCTTCATTTCATGTTTTATTTGCATTACTCTGATTATTGATTAGATAAACAAAGCCAAATGGGTAGATTGTTAATGAATTAATTGATTGTCTATTGTTTTGCAAAAATCTAATTAGTTACCTTTTTGGATTTGCAGGAAAATTTTTATGAAGGAAAATTTTTAATGAAGGAATTTGCTTGGAAAGTTTCTAGAAAAAGTTTCAAAAAGGAAAAGTCTTACAAGAAAAAGTTCAAAGCAGATTTTCTTGAAGAAATTCTAGAGAGATCTAATTAACCATATTGGAGGAAAATTAAAAAGGCAAAACTTGGAGCACAATTCGTGGGATTTCTACAAGCTATCGTGCATATTTATATGAGTGCAGATCATGGAAAGAAGAAGAGAAGGAGAGTCATAGAAAAGCTGAAGAAGAATTTAGAAGAATCATGTTCCGTGTCATGTTGCAACACAGTTTATCTTGAGTACTTATTGTTCAGTGTTGCAACTTAGTCTGTGACAGTGAGTCATGAGTGACATGTATTTGTCTTTGAGTGATTAGTTTACTATCTTCTTTATTCATTCTTTGGGAGAAGAAGGTGTTGTTCTCGGGAGAGAACGTTGCAAGTCGAGGGGAGCTCGCCAAACAGAAGTTCATTAAGGAGTTCTTCATCGAGGCGTCAAAGGTTAAGAGGAAGTCTTTACTTGTGTAAGTCCATTGATGTTGTAACTTATTATATTGCTTAATGAACAGGTTTGTTGGACCAGGGGAGGTCCCGTGGACGTAGACCGCACAGTTGAACCACGTTAAATCTCGGTGTTCATACTTGCTGCATACCTTTATTTATTTTATTTAAATTTTGTTACAACAAGATAATAACCAGGAACTAACAGTAGTACACATCTTCCATATAAAAGTCCAACCAATCTGGTTGTGAGAAAAAGGGCCCTTTGAGGAAATTATATGCCGACTTTACCGTGAATTCCCCTGAAGTTTCTCTATACCATAATAAATAATCATGCTGATCATTCCCCAAATAAACTCTCATATTCGCTCTATGTAGTAGAAGTTGGGCAAGTAAAATAGTTTGAATCAAAGTCCAATGCCAGGATCTGTCCTCCATAGTAAAGGAGGCCATTTTTCTATCTGGATCAAACTCAGTTAAACATATCAAAGTGTCATATGGAGATGCCTCTCATTTACCTACTAATCCTTCCATAAGCAAATTTGTTTTCCATTTCTCACAACCCACTTCAGTCCCTTGCAAATCATATTAGTCCTACTGTATATACTTTTGTATAGTTGAGAATCTGACCCGTTGCAATTGTAGTCAAGGAAGCCATTTTTGAAGTATTTTTCCTTTAACACTTCAACCCAAAGCAACCCATTCTCTTTTATCAATTTCAGCCTAATTTTGCAAGTAAAACCTCATTTATAAGTCTTGATGTGGCCAAGATAAACTGACCTGAGCTCACAATTATGAAATCCTTAGAAGGGTCCAGGGAACGAACTGAGGTAAGCGTCAACCTTGCCGACCTCGTCCAATGGATGATAATTTTAGCTCAAGCTTGGCCTCATGACCATCCACAAGCAGGTTTAGAGTCAAGATTTGTGAAGGTCGACTGATGATAAGCATGAGTAGAGTCCCAACATAAGGAAAATTCTTATGCAAAATGAGATAACTCCTAGGCCCTAGATATGGGGGATTTGCCCTTATCAACTCAAGTATTAAGTAATTATAAAATACCCATTGCTACAACGATAACAGGTAACTCAATTCGAGCCTAAATACCTCATGCCACCCCGCTCTTAAGCAATTCATCGGTCCACAACTGATTTAAGTGTCAGATGAGAACCTTAGGGGATACCTTGAGGTCATTTCTTTCCCAGCTAAACTTTCAGCAGGTCGACAAAGTTCACCTCAGCCCACTATCCAAATTTTACCTTAACAAGTTGGCGCCGTCTGTGGGAACCCTTTAGTTCAATCTCACTGAGAATACCACGATGGTCAATATTTGTAGCCAAATCCATACCGATGAAAACTAAGTTAGCTTGGAAGAATTACCCCCACGGGTGACCATACCCCTAGAGGCTAATCCCTCATAGATAGTACCACAAGTCTCAATGCCGACTATTCCTACCCCCATACTAGCAATGTAGCCATACCTTATTTAGGGAAATATGCCCTCATTATCTCAGAAAGCAAATCTGCTGACCTTGTTTCAGATGTTTTATTGCTTGCAGGGTATGTTTAACTAGTTTGTGTAGACTCAAGGTCTAGCCCAGCCAATGGCAGTATCGATCTAATAGGCCTTAGCGACACCTATCCCTCTTACTGTGGCACTAGCACCCATAAGTCAACCAGCATCAACAACACCCGAGGTGGAAGAACTACCCCAGGGTCCTACGTATGAAGAAGACAATAGAAGGTCGACTGAACCCAAAGATAAAACAGATCGAAACAAAACTAATTGGCCCACGATAGCGTTCAGGGGGCATGAAGGCTCCCGAGTACAAGGGTACCAGCACCGAGCTCTGGTAGGGTATGCCAACTACCCATTTGTCAAAGAAGTAGTAGAATTTATTACCTAGATTTGTTAGCTTAGAGACTTAATGAAATACTCAAGATTCAACCTCTAACTTGCTCTAGGAAGATCTACAAGCTTTGGAGACAAAGAACACCTTTTGATCTTCTCCTCTATGACCTTATTCCTTCTTGAAAATGATGAAGAATTGTGAGATTCTTCTTCTTGTTTCTCATAGCTTCTAACGTGTGGGAAGGAAAGAGATTTCTCTTTCTTCTCTCAATCTCAGTGTGAAAATTGTGCACTGGGGAAGGTTGAGGTGAGCTCTATTTATAGATGTGGAAAAGCTAAAGTAGTTAATCCTTGTTGAAATAGGAGTTAGTTATTTCAGAATCCATGTAGGAAACTCTTAAACACTCCTATGCACCTTGAACCACAAGTAGTTCACTGCATATCAACTATACATGTCACAACTCAACTCCACCACCTTTACCATGTGTCTCACGTGTCCCAAGAGGGGTCCAAAACCTCTCTTGCTAATCTTGCATTATTTTGTTAAATTAATTATACTTAGATTCCAGAAAGATCCTCAACAGTTCTAAATAGGAAATTCTCCTAAATAGGAAACTTAGTTGCAATTGGATTCTAAATTTAGCAACACTTGACTACATAAGAAATAGCTAGGAAACTTAAACAATCATCTTAAGGTAGCAGGCTAGAAGAGGGACCAAAAGACATAAACAACTTCACTGCTAAAAAGACCAAAATGCCCCTACTAGCCCCATAGCACATTTAGGCTTTTCAACCTTAACATATTCCACTAAAAAGTTATGGTTGCACTTCAAGATGAATATTGTTATTCACAAAAGCTTGTTGTACTATGTACAACCTTTGTCTTCAACTTACTAAGTAGAATGACCAGAATACTCATTCATGTAACACTCACAGACAAAAAAGACATTATTGTACTATATCTTCTTTGAATGCATCTTCTCATTGAGATATCTAAATCCTTTGAGTAACCATCCTTTGGATACGGAACACTTGATCTAGAGAGTGACCCTCAAGCTAGATATCCGATATACCCCTTGGGTATACCATTAAGCTTAGATTTGGATAATCTACCGGATAATCACAAGGGAGCGATTACTCCATCACATGACGACATGAATTCTATATTACATATGTATGTTTCAACTAGTCACACCCATATGTCCAACACATATAGCTGTTAACCCACAATTGAGGTATCACCTAATGTGCATCAAAGCACATGAATCTGATTTCGTCAGTTCATCCAAATATGCTCAAGATTAAGAGTATTGATCACTTAGTAGCTTAAGGTATATTTGATCTCTATCTTTGATAGTACCTATTGAGAGATCATACCTAAGTGGTCCGTTCAATATGTGACACATACATACTCATGAGACTTAGTCCAGGAACCTATTAATAACCAAGGCAGGTCACCCTTCTCAAGAGACTATATCACTATAACCTAAACCATGATGAAGTGCCTAGC
The DNA here is from genome assembly GCA_037974665.1 of Ehretia macrophylla. Classification (NCBI taxonomy): domain Eukaryota; kingdom Viridiplantae; phylum Streptophyta; class Magnoliopsida; order Boraginales; family Ehretiaceae; genus Ehretia; species Ehretia macrophylla. The sequence goes on from CM075764.1 coordinate 85,543,788, forward strand.
TCCATCATTCGGTTATGAACTAAATCTAGAACCAAACGTCTATGATTAGTCATTCTCTACTCGGTCACTGTGCATCTGAGTCATTCACTCTAGATCAAGGACCTCTATACAAGCAAATACACATAAATAAGATAGAGAGAATAAGAATGAATGTTTTAGTTAATACTAACAATAATAATATGTATCCAATATGTTTGAAATGTCATGTGCTAGTGAGCTTTAGGGCATACTAATCCCAACAACGACAACCACCCATTTGCTAGAGAAGTTATTCTAGAGCCAATGCCATATGCATACAAACTCTTTACCTTGCTGACCTACAATAGTACTGGGGATCTTGAAGATCACCTCATGATTTTTGACCACCACATGACATTCTATGACGTCCCAAATAAGATCAAGTACAGGGCCTTTATGCTCATATTGGTCGTATCAACTCGAAAATAGTTCTCAAGCCTTCCAACAGGCTCTATCCAGAATTTTTGCCAATTGGCAAAGATCATCCTGGATAGATTCGTCAGCAGCAAGAAGCTACCAAGTCTCACTACCTTTTTACTTTCTATCAAGCTACACAAAAGCTAGACTCTATGGGAGTTCACACAACAGTTTAACCAGGCAACGCTTGAAGTTCTCAACTTGGACCAATTTGGGGCTCTAGTTGCTTTCATGAAGGGACTACAATTTAGACCTTTCCAATCCTAACTGGCTAGAAGAATGCCTCGGGGTCTCACGGAATTCATGGCTCAAGCAATAAACTACATTAATTCCGAGAAGGTTATGATGGCCAAAAAGGAAGAAGATAAGGAAAGAGCCACGAAAGGAAGTTCGACAAAAGGGTAAAGCTAGGGAAGGGGAAAAGTAAAAAGGAGGTCAGAAAGATAAGTCTGAAGTTGTCGGGGGAGGTTAGCGAGGAAGATTTGAGAGATATACCCTGTTAAACACCCGAGGGTGGAGATTTTGCACGAGATTAGAAAAAGTAAGGATCTCAGATGGCCTAGGAAAATGATGGGGAACCTGGAAAAACATAATAAAGACAAATATTATTGGTTCCATAGGGACCATGGGCATAATACGAAGGATTGTTGACAGTTAAAGGATGAAATAGAAGCCTTGATCAAACAGGGCCAATTGAACAAGTTTGTAGCTGGGAACCAAGAACGTCACCACAAACAAGAGCTGAGGAGAGAGAGAGATCGAAGCTAGGGCAGGAATGGAAACAACAAACACCTAGGAGTCGTGGAGACCATTACTAAAGGGATGGCATCCGGAGGCGAAAGTAGTGCTGGGAGGAAGTCTTATCTTAAGTAGGCAAAAGGTGAATCACTAAACAAACGACCAAAGGTTGATGAGCTAATCACATTCATATCAGCCGACCTGGAGGGACTTATCCTCCCGCATGATGATCCTTGTTGGTATAGGAAACAATGGTAAATTACTTGGTGAAAAGAATCATGGTGGACATAGGAATCTCAATTGAGGTCCTGTTTTTGAAAGCTTTTTGTAAGCTCATACTGAGCAAAGACAAGTTACGGCTATTAAAGGCTACTTTATCTGAGTTCACAAGAGAAGCTTTCCATCCCGAGGAGGTCATCAACTTACCTTTTACCTTGGGAGAATGAGATTGGAAGGTCACGATAATGGCCAACTTTATTATCTTGAATTGTGAGTCTAGCTACAACGGGATCCTAGGACGAGTGACGTTGAATAAACTTTGAGCCATAACATCCCCTACTACCAGGTTATGAGGTTTCCAACACCTTGGGGATAGCCAAGGTGAGGGAAGATCATCTAGCAGCTTGGGAGTGCTACACGACTTCGCTAAAGATCTGAGGGCCTCTGTATGGCAGTTGGAGATACCCGAAGAAAAAAAAGATGTGAAGAAGGGGACCCCAGTTGATGACCTTGATGATATCGAGATATCAAGAGATTAGAAAGTGAAGATCGGGAGTGAGCTCTCACCCGACCTCCATAAAGGTATAACTGATTTTCTCTCTAAAAATGAACATATATTTGCCTAGTTTTCCACTTACATAACAAGTGTGGACCCGAGTGTAATGGTCCATTGATTGAACATGGACCCTACCTTTTGTCTCATCAGACAAAAGAAGATGCAATTTGGGGTAAAAAGAAATCTAATCATTCGAGAAGAGGTCAAAAAATTGCTAAGTGTCGGACACATCAGAGATGTCTGAATGGTTAGCCAATATGGTACTTGTAGCAAAGAGCCTGGGTAAATAACGACTTTGTATTGATTACACCGACTTCAACAAGGTATGCCCTAAAGATTGCTATTTTCTGCCGAGGATAGATTAGGTAGACTTAGACCATGGCTCCACCCATAGTCTAAGTCCTCTAATTTGTTGACACATCATCATACTTAAATCTCTTACAACACTTCAAACGTTTAATAAATTATAAAAAAAACCCACATTCCTTAATAATTTTTTGATCACCGGAGTTTAGCCGGAATAGTTTCCGGCGAACTTCAAAACTCTAATTTTCTACATTAATTTTTGATGATTTTTAGATCAAAATATTGTTCTATTTGTTTTAAGCATGAATATAACCTCCAAATATATTATTTTACCTCCTAATCAAACCCACTTAAGAAGGGGAAATTCTTAGTTGTTGTTTCTTTGATAGTAATAAGTAGTGGCTTCTCAAGGTGGTTGCGGGGTTCAGAACTAGTGGATTTGGGTGAAAGGGTATAAGGTTCGTGTGAAGATAGTGAAATTTTTTTTAGGGAGGGTGATGGGTTTAGTTAAAGATAAAAAGGAAAAAATGGTAGTAGTAGATGTGCTTTGAGAAAGGGAAATGGGTTTGTTAGGATGAAGATGGTGAAGGTGAATGTAGAAATTGTGGACGAATGTGGTGGGTTTATTGTGGTAAAGAGGAAAAAAATGGTAAATGTAAAGATGGTGGGTTTGTTGGAGGTAAATGTGGTAGAGTAAAGGTGATCAATTTGTTGGGTTAAAAAAGGTGGTAGAGGTAGTGGTGAAAATAATGGAAGGTGAATGTGGTAGTCAGAATGGTGGGCAAGTTTTGTCAAATGAAGGAAGAGAGATGGAGGAAGAGAGAAAACTATAATTTTGCATAATTATGGGGTAATTTTGCAATTATTAAAGGACTTAGACCATAAGTGAGGCCGTGGTCTAAGTCCACCTAAGAATCTCCCAAAATAACTTGGCAAAGGTACAAAGATAAGATTTGATGGAGTAATTCTAAAAGAATGGTTGAAAGTCAGTATATAAGAGTAGTATTGAAAATGGCTCGCATAAAATGATAGGAATACCCTTTTATTATTATTATTATTATATATAATGTGTTTATTGTTTACTAAGATCATTTATGAATAATAAAGGGCCAGTTTTGTAATGTGTTATATATAAAAGGACATTTTGTTCATTTGATAAATAAACAATGCAACATGTGCATGATAAGTTTATTTATTTATAAGATTAAAATTATTTTTTGAAATGCCAATATATGAATTGTTTCATTATTCGTTATTATTATTATTTATTGTTTATTGATTATTATTATTATTGTTGTTATATTTATTTTTATTCTTAAGATAATAACATGTATATAAATGGATAGTTGTAAGATATATTATATTTTGCAAAGGCATTTTAGTCATTTAACAAATGAGTTCAATCTTATTGGAATGACCTAATCCCATGTGTTGTATGTAATGAGTAATCTCAAATTGGAAGGAATCAGATTACCTAGGGAATAAGTTTTCTATGTTGATTATCTCATCATCCTATTTTCAATCCATTTTCAATCTATTCCACAATACACTACCCCTGTATGGTCGTTTTCAGTGCTTCGACCATTTGGTGGGTAGCACCCAACTTTCCCATTCTTCTCTTCTTGCTTTTTTTCTTACTTTTTTTTTTTCTCTCTTTATTCTTTTTTCACTACTTTTGCATCTAGTTTTTGTAAGTTCTTGTTAGCTTCGGTCTTTTCTATTGTGAGTTTAGTTATGATGCTGTGTGTTTGGATTGTCACCATTGTACGCCTCTGCTCTTTTCGATCAACTATACTACTGGTTCTGACCCCTAACCCTGTTATGTTAAGCATCCGTGTAGGTGTAGTTGGAGAGCTCAAGTGAACTTCACCTTCATCACAAGAGGTTTGGATTTTTGCGTACCATTTGAAGTATCCATCCGTCTTCCTCTATTGGAGTTACACATCGCCTTTCCACATGTTGTTTCATAGATTGCCTTGGTGAGCTCTTTTCACATATGTGACGGTTTTGACAAGTATTTGATGGTTTGTCTTAGGATGAGAGTATAACCGTTGTTAACTTTAGTAACCTTTTTATTTAGGTCTTTTTTCTTATTTGTATTTGTATTTTATATTTGTATTTTATTTTTTTAACCCCCTATATAGTTCGAATCTAAGTCTCCTTTATATCTATTTTATTTATTTAATAAATATGTTACTAGACAAAAAAAAAAAACGAAAATTAATACTTATCACTTCCAAATAACAGAGGCAACTTGAAAATGGTGACGACACAAGGGACGTACTGCATAATTAATTAACCCCAATTTCACAGTCGCTCACGCTTCAGATATTTTCTTCAAGTTTTATTAAATAGAAAAAAAAAAAAAATAATAATAATATCTACTCTTGTGATAAACCCACTCAATGCCCTTCCCAGCAACTGCTTCTTTTCAAAGGTAAAACCAAAACCAAAACCAAAACCAATTATTAGTAAATGGAATTACACTGCTCATGTACGCAACAAGCACACCATTATTCCTATATCTTCTTCAGCTCTCAAACGAGGCTATGGAAACCCCACTTTGTAGCAATGCCACAGAGGCATGTACTTGTTCCATTAGCATCATCGAAATCGACTTCGAAAGACGGCAACGAGAGTACAAGTAACGGCGGCGGTGGTGGTGGTGGGGTTTTGAATGGGAAGGTTGGTGCAAAAGGGTCTGGAACGACGGCGAGGAGTCGGAGACTGTTGAAGGTTCGAGAGGATAAGAGGAAACGTGAATATGATCGTCTTCATAATTATCCCGCTTGGGCCAAGTACTCTTCTTCATTCATTCATTCATTTCCATAATGTTTTTGTATTTTGTTATTGTGGAGTCATGATTATAATGTTACGAGAGAGTTTTAATGGTAATGAATTGTCCACGTAAAGATTTAATGATGATGATATCACCGTGTAGTTTTGATAAAACGATGTGGACAATTCATTATCATTGAGTCTCTCTCTCGTACTCTTCTTCATTCATCTCATTTCCATAATGTTTTTGTATTTTGTTCTTGTGGAGTCATTGTAATGTTACACGAGAGAGAGTTTCAATGGTGGTGAATTGTCTATGTAAAGATTCAATGATGATGATATCACCGTGTAGTGTTGATAAAATGATGTAGACAATTCATTGTCATTGAGTCTCTCTCGTAATTATCCCGCTTGGGCCAAGTACTCTCCTTCATTCATCCATTTCCGTAAATGTTTTTGTATTTTTTTTTTCTTGTGGAAATAGCAGCATCCCCATGTTTTTCCGTGAATGCATATTATCAATGGACTTGTAGCATCTTATATCGTTATAATATTAGGAGAGATCCTGTGGCAATAAGTTGTCCAGGTAGAGATTCAATGGTGATGATATGTCAATGTAGTTATGATAAAATGATGTAGATAATTCATCACCATTGTATTTCTCATAACATTATGTGGTATGAGAAGATCCCTGAATAGCATAATTGGTAGTTTTAGTCCTAAATTTTTTAGAAAGTTTGCACAATAGCGTTATTTCATATTTTCTTGTCGAGGGTGAGTATTGTTTATACCATAGATACAATTTTAGTCCACAACGTGTAAAATAAGTTTGAATAGTACCATCGGTTAATGTTTTCATGGGGGTGATATGTAGCCTCTTTTAAAAGGTTATGGACTAAGACTGTAATTACAGTAACACAGCTTAATATGTACTTCTGGCAAGCCATTAGTCCTTATCTTTTTTTTAATGTCTCAGTGTGATTGTTGCTTTTGATTATTAATGAATTGCATTGTTTATATTGGTGTTTTGATATGTGGGATTCATGTAGGGTGTTAGAAGATGCATGCCGAAACGATGCTGAGTTGCGTGCTGTTCTTGGTGATAGTATTGGTAATCCAGAGCTTATGAGGAAAAAGGTGAAAACTATGAAGCATGTGTAGTTCGTTATTCTTCTTTCTAATTTTTGTTTTTGACTAGATGGTTTAGTGACTTTTGTCATGTAATTTTTAGTGCAAGTTTCAATGGTGGTCTCCGATCAGATTCCCAAGTTAGTCCTGATTGTCACAAAAAATCATATTATGGTCTCCCGATGTTCCCCAAAAGTCCTTGCAACTTGAAACTTTCCGTTGTCTGCCTGGACGGGGAAATGCATCACGTGGCTGTCTCGTGATGTTGGATATATTTCCTCATTTGGTAATTTTTATCATATTTTGAAATAAAAATTATGGAGAATACCAATTTGGGACTTAAGAATTCGACAATCGTAAAAGACTTGTAATAATGAGTACCAACTTGGGAATCAGAATAAACAATGGAGAATTTGCTGTAATTTTTATCTGCTGCATTACTGGAGACATTTATTTAAAATGTCTGCATAATTAAATGGATGTATACCTTGTGATATGACTGACAGAGTCAAACATGAGTCAAACATTTACTGTTTACTGTTGGTGTATCACCTGTTGAAAATGGAGGAAATATTTATAACAGTTAATATGAAGATTCTGTTGATTTGTTTACATCAGTATATAGTATGTTGATTAGAGATGCATTAATTTGATTAAAGTTGAGTGAACAATAGTTCTTTCCCCTTTTTAATTTCTTTTTCCAATTTCCCATCTTTCTTTCAGTTTGGTGGTTATTATTTCTTTGATACATTTTCTTAAAGCTATCAATCCCATCCCCAAACACTCCTTTTCATTGTATATTGTCCTAAAATTTTAGGATAACTGCAATACTGTTGAACCGTTTTCGATAATAATCAAGGCATTAATTGGAGGTAAAGATACATTGAACAGCCTCAATTGGTCAATTTTGAAGTCAGTCTAGTACATCAAATCGTAAGTGAATTTCCAGAGATGTAGTCAGCTATCTTGTATTGGTATAATCTCTGACATTTGCAAGTCTAAAATCTAGCTACACCTTCACATTGTTTATCTTGTCGGATGCCTTTGTTAACTAACTTTATTTTTGCTCGGCTGCCAGTAATCTTACATGCATATTGGGCTTATAATTGTTAAATATAACCGCCTCTAGGAGAAATCAGATCTAACATGTTCTTACTTTTATATTGTTTTAAGCATAATAAGTGAAGTAGTGGATGAAAAAGACAAAAGGTGAAATTCTTTCAACTCATTCATAAAATCAAACAACTATACTCTTTTGAACGAGTGGCATGAGATAATTGGAAGCTAGATTTATAAAACCCTTAAAGGAAAATTTATACCAACTAATATAATATAAGAAAGATGTACTTCTCAAAAAAGAAAAGAAAAAAGAAAGATATAATTAGTCTTTGTATGGTAGAACTTAGGGTCAAATGTAGTAGTTCATGTGGCTGAAGTCAAATCATTAAATTACTGTTTACATCACATTGTCTATTTATTTTTCTTGGACTTTTAGGCAGATTAAATTGTTCTCCCAACAAATAAAAAAAAAAAAAAAAAAAATGCTAAAAAGTTTAAGAGGAAGATTCTATGATGCATAGTGCATCTAAATGCTCAAAAACTTCTATTGGTTTATGTTAGAAAAGGAAACGATAGAGTTGGAAACTAACCTAGTAGTGAAATTGGTGCCTGAAGAAGATATGACTTGGACCTGTTCAGGGGTGACCAATAAATGCCTCTGTAAGCATTGATTCAGTATCTATTTATGGTAGGGATAGGTTTGATGAAGCTAAAAGGACTCTTAGTTATAAAGACTGAGATGTTACCTCAACACAATTTAAGGAGAGCGTAAGGAGATCTCTTTGATTGAATTCAAATAGAGCAGAATTACAGTAATGATAAGCCAATTTGAGAGAATTGGGAACTGTTACAGAGTTGAGATATAGAAGAAATAGAGAATGATAGAGAACAGAGAAGGAAGAGTTTAGCTCATACAATTTTTGCCAACATTTCTTCTAATTTCTCCTCTATTTATAAGTTTCCTGAGCTAATGCCAACGTCTAACAAACTCTGACAAATGCTGAGGTGGTTTCTTTGTGCGCAATCCCCTTCCTAACGGCCCTGGGTTATTAGGAATCATCTCCTTTGCATTGCCACTGATATTTGATTCTCCTAGAGACACGTCACCTGCTGCCTTTTGCTGATCTGTCAAAGAGCTCATGACAATGCCCCCCCCCCCCCTTCCTTTACAAGGAACCTTATCCGCAAGGTTCAAAAAATGTTGGTTGTCTTCCCAGGTTGCATCTTCCACTGGTAGTCCCTCTCACTGAACCAAGACTTGATCAATGTCTTGTCCTTGCCTTTGAATGGTTCTTTGTGATATTATAGCAACTGGTTGCAGCAATGGTGAAGAGTTGTAAGAAAGCTCTGGTAGTGGCGTGGAAGCTATGTCAGAAGTTCCTTGATATCTCTTCAACTGAGAAACATGGAATACAGGATGTATCTTGGATGATGAAGGGAGCTCCAACTTATAAGCCACACTGCCTATGCGTTCCACAATATTGTAGGGGCCATAAAAGCGTCGACAGAGTTTGGCATTTAAATTCTTGCGAACTGAGATCTGTCTGTAAGGCTGCAACCTTACCCAGACTCTGTCACCAATCTCAAAACTTTCTTCACGTCTCTTTTTATCAGCATAAAATTTAATGCGTTGTTAGGCTTTTAACAAATTATGTCTTAATTGTTGGAGAAGTTGATCTCTCTATTGCAGCTCTTCCTCTACGGCCTGATTGGTAGTAGAGCCAGGAAGGTAACGGACGATGGTAGGTGGTGATCGTCCGTACAAGGCCTGAAATGGCGACATGCCGGCTGATGTGTGGTAAGCCGTGTTGTACCATAATTCTGCCCAAAGAAGGTACTTAGCCCACTGAGATGGTGTGTCAGCCACAAAGCATCTAAGGTACATTTCAAGACTTCGGTTGACAATTTCAGTTTGTCCATCACTTTGAGGGTGGTATGCACTGCTCATAGCCAACGTAGTTCCCCGTAATGTGAAAATTTCTTTCCAAAACTTGCTTAGAAAAACAGGGTCTCTATCGCTCACAATAGATCTTGGTAGACCATGTAAGCGTATGATCTCTCTAGCAAAAGCATTGGCAACCCGTGTGCTCGTGAGGGGAGGAGCAAGGGTGATGAAATGACTGTACTTGGTGAGTCTATCAACCACAACCAAGATTATATTTTTACCTTCAGAACAAGGAAGTCCAGCAACAAAATCCATGCTTACATCCTCCCATACTTGAGTGGGGATTGGCAACTGTTGCAAGAGTCCTGCAGGATGAAGTTGGGACACCTTCATTTCTTGGCATACCTTGCACTGGTTGACAAATTCTGTGACATCCTTGCGCATATTCTTCCAATAAAACCCATCGGCGACCCTTTGAAATATGTGAAGAGTTCCTGCATGATCCCCTAAAGGAGATGAATGAAATTCTTTGAGCAACTGGAACCTTATGGGAGACTGAGATGCAACCACAATTTTGCCGCGCCGTAATATCAATCCATTTTGAAATGAAAAGTTAGATGTACTGGAATCTTGCTCTTGCAATTCAGCCCGTAGCTTCAACAACTCTTCTTGTTTTTGATTCTTAGCCTTAAGGAGTTGAATAATATCAAAAGTTGGTTGAGTGAAGGCCAAAAAACTCTCAGTTAGGGCTCGAGAGAGGGCGTCAGCAGCTTGATTTTCACGCCCCGGTTGATAAAGAATCTCGAACTCATATCCCAACAACTTAGATAGCCACTTCTGTTGCTCCGGGGTTTGAATAGTTTGACATGTCAGACTCTTCAAGCTCCGTTGATTAGTTTTGATGAAGAACTTCCTTCCCAACAAGTATTGTCGCCATTTTTGAACGGCGATGATAATGGCATACATTTCTCGACTATAAGTGGATGCCGCCTGCATTCTTATAGACAATTTTTGACTATGAAAAGCTATGGGGTGGTTGTTTTGTTGCAGCACTGCCCCAATGCCGGTGCCCGATGCATCGGATTCAATAGTAAATGGCACATTGAAATCCGGTAGGACTGGAGCTTTTGTCATGGCGTCTTTCAACTTGTCAAAGGCAGTGTGGGCAGCCTCAGTCCATTCAAAAACATTATTGCGAAGGAGATCAGTAAGGGGGCCTGCTATGACTGCATAGTTACGGATAAACCTTCTATAATACCCCGTAAGACCCAGAAATCCTCTCAGGCTTTTGATTGTGCTAGGCATTGGCCAGTCCAACATTGCTTTGATCTTGTCTCTGTCCATCGAAAAGCCATGACCTGACACAATATGACCAAGATACTGTATTTCCACCTGCCCAAATAAACATTTGGTTTTCTTGGCGACAAGTCCCTGTTGTTGTAATACGGATAACACGTGCTGCAAATGATCCAAATGCTCGGCCCAATCCCTGCTATACACCAAAATATCATCAAAAAAAACAAGAATGAATTTGCGAAGGAATGGTTTAAAAACCTCGTTCATGGTAGCTTGGAAGGTTGCCGAAGCGTTAGTGAGGCTGAACGACATCACTAAATATTCATAATGGCCTTGATGTGTTCGGAACACCGTTTTTGGAATATCTTCTTCTCGAACTCTAATTTGATGGTAACCGGCTAGTAAATCTAACTTCGAAAATATTCAAGCTCCATGTAACTCATCAAATAGCTCATCAATTGTAGGAATTGGAAAGCGATCTTTTATAATCACCGCATTTAAAGCTCGATAATCGGTACAAAATCTCCATGTACCATCCTTCTTCTTGACTAGTAACACAGGAGAAGAATAAGGGCTCGTGCTTGGGCGTATGATGCCATCTGAAAGCATTTCTTCAACCAACTGTTCAATTTCATTTTTCTGAAAGTGCGGGTACCGGTATGGCTTTACATTAACTGGTAGAACGCCGGGTTGTAGCGGAATTGCGTGATCTTGACTACGAGTTAGAGGAAGACCAAGAGGTTTGGTAAAGACCATCGGATATTGAGCCAAGAGAGCTTCAAGATCAGGAGTGTGAACTGGAACTACTGGTTCAGAAAAGGGCACCATCTCAAGACGATAGTACTCACATACTGCCTTAGTGTATTGCAGTCTTTTAAAACTCTTGAATTGCCTTGGTTCAACGGTTGTTGCAGGTTCTCCTTGTAGCCTTATCTGTTGGTCTTGAACACAAAAGCCCAAGGTAGGTGTAGAATAATTCAATTGAATAGGTCCAAGAGTGACTAACCATGATATGCCCAAAACAATATCAGCACCATGTAGAGGAAGCACATACAAATCAGTACAAATCTCATGCCCCTGAACAGTAATTGTAGCTTGTTTCATGCAGCCTTCGGTACGGAGCCGTTCTCCACTGCCTACTACCACAGCGAATGCTGGAGATGGCTCAATTGGAAGATTGAGGTAACGTGCAACACGAGTTTGGACAAAGTTATGGGTATTACCCCCGTCCACCAATAGTTGCACCGGTGCGCCCATAAGAACACCATTAAACCGAAGTGTCGAGAGAGATTGGTGACCCGCCATGGCATGGTAGGAAATTTCAGGTACTTCGGAAGGTGGTACAGTGATGGCGTTAAGAGGAAAGAATTGGGAGAGGGGAAGTATTAGAAGGTTGGCTAGCATCATCATCTTCAAAGTCCAAGATGAGCAATGTAGGAGCTGACTTGCACCTGTGAGAAACGGACCATTTCTCATCACAGGAATAGCAAAGCCCTTTTTCTCGTTTGGTTGAGATTTCAGCTGGAGTAAGGCGTCGAAAAGGGAGTGGAGATATGGGATTTGTGGTGCGAGAGAAGGGTGGTTGGTGAGCTGAGAGAGGTGTAGTAGGGGTGGGTAAAAGACCTGGAGAGAATAAGGTGTTTGGGCCGGAGGGTTGAGGTCCAGATATAACAGATGGGTTTTGATTTGGGCGAAAGGTAGTGGGCCGAACTACAGACTTGCGTAGCTCGGTTAACTTAGTTTCTTGTAAACGGGCTAATTCAATGGCGCGGTTCATGGTGGTGGGTTGAAAAGCAAGAACTTTAGTTTTGATATCGGCCCGAAGCCCAGAAATGAAGCAGTGGACAAGGAATTGTGAAGGTAGATTGGTGGTTCTGTTTGCAAGGGCTTCGAAAGAGGCTTGGTAATCGGCTACAGTGGAAGTTTGGTGAAGTTTAGCTAAGGAGCCATGGGGATCTTCAAATTCCATCGGAGCAAAGCGTACCTCAAGAACACGAGTAAATGCCGACCAAGAACTCAACTGTTTGTTCCTAGCCATCCACTGATACCATTGAAGAGCCAACCCATCCATGTGGAAAGAGGCGATGGTCAATCGCTGAGAATCTTCGACGGAATAGTAATCAAAGTATTGTTCCGCTTTAAAAATCCATCCGACGGCATCGGAGCCATCAAAACGTGGAAAATCTAAGCGGAGAGTACGGGAGAGAGGAGCCGTACTACCACCAGATCCACCAACACTTGAAGGCGAACGTGACGAAGAGGATTCATCGACGTGGAGTGCCTGGTTAACTTTGCCATCCAAGGTTGTGATCTGCAGCGCAAGCTGCTCCATAGAGTGTTGTTGAGAAGCCACGGCTGATTGTAACCCTTCAAGGACTTGAGCTTGTTGACGAAGCAAATCATCGAACACCTTAGAGCGAGTACCGTTTGCCATCATTCGGGAATGAAAGCACCAATTGAGATGTTACCTCAACACAATTTAAGGAGATCGTAAGGAGATCTCTTTGATTGAATTCAAATAGAGCAGAATTACAGTAATGATAAGCCAATTTGAGGGAATTGGGAACTGTTACAGAGTTGAGATATAGAAGAAATAGAGAATGATAGAGAACAGAGAAGGAAGAGTTTAGCTCATACAATTTTTGCCTACATTTCTTCTAATTTCTCCTCTATTTATAAGTTTCCTGAGCTAATGCCAACGTCTAACAAACTCTGACAAATGCTGAGGTGGTTTCTTTGTGCGTAATCCCCTTCCTAACGGCCCTGGGTTATTAGGAATCATCTCCTTTGCATTGCCACTGATATTTGATTCTCCTAGAGACACGTCACCTGCTGCAAGAGCTCATGACAAAGACATTACAGCTTGCAGCTAAACGAAGTAAGCTGACCTTGTATAGTTGGGATAAGGCGATAGACGTATGCAGCTTCATAATATAGCTAAGGCCAAGATATAGCTGCTTTCGCTGTGTTAAATTTATTCTGTTAATACAGATCCTGTACAGTTGTAGGTTTATCATGTTAGCAAAGTGTTTCAGAAAATGTCGTAAATCACTAAATTTCGTCTTATTTTTAAGACAAGCAGGCCCTGTTGTTCTGAATTTCCTGAACTATGTTTTGTGAGAAATTTCTGATTTTGCTTCTGAAATTCTGATAGGTTGAAGAAAGAGTTCGAAAGAAGGGTCAAGATTTGCAGAAGTCTAAAACTGGATCTATCCTTGCATTCAAAGTCAGCTTTAGAGAGTAATGCACACTTGACTAATTATGTTCATTGCTTGACTCCGGCTGTACCTTTATGTCACTCACTCCTCTGCATCTCCTTCCACCCTTTATCTGTTGTTCTGAGCAGTTATGATATTAATTTAGTTAAAACCATCTGTTTAAATTTTTGTTATGCTAACAGAAGTTGATGCGAGAGTAATGTTTTTTGTTCATGTCTTTCTGATTGAGCAATCTAATTATACAAAGTCTACGCTCATTGTCCAATATAAGCTGATCCATCAGATCTATAGTAGTCCCTGTATCTGAGATATTTACACAATTTATTGAACTGTGATGCTTGGAGAGAAGTTCTGGAAGCCTAATGCTTGGAGAGAATTCAGTTAACTGCTCTATAATGAAGAGCAATGACAGATGCTTGGAGAGAATTCAATTATTGAAGTGTGCTGCTTCGCTGTGTAATTGCAGTACTTTTTTTTGTCATGTAATTGCAGTACTTCACAAATGGATCCTTATCATTAAAGATTTTTCCATGAAACGTGGAGAAGGCAGAAAAATTACCATTTTACGGTTCTGATCTTTCAGGCATCAATCTGTTCTTTCAGTTGGTATCCAAATTAGTGTCAGTATTGTTCTCAGCTCCTTTGTTATTGGGACCTGTAAGGAAAATGCTAAGTGATGCATATGACAATGTAATGGGATCTTCATGAGCATTAATGCTCTTGCTATTATTTGGAACTTGTGGAAGGAACGGAACCTAAGGGCTTTTGAAGGGAAGGAATCATCTTTGCCTTATTTGAAGTATCATTGCATTCATGATCTTTGTTTTTGGATTAGAGGCTCTTGTAAAGTTGATGCAGATAACACGCAAGAATGTATAGATAGTTTACGAAATTGATGTAAATGTTTTCAGGGTTGCACCCCCTTGGTGCATTTTTATAAAATTCTTCACTTATTTATTTTTGGAAAATATGCTCTTGAATGAATGATGTTGTACTGATTCTTATATCAGAAAAGACAAATTTTCTACTTCTCAAAAAAAAGAAAAGACGACTTTTCTGTGCCCAACATAAGAACATGAATTGAGATATCATTTCAAGTTTGAGTTATTGGACTCTAATTGTCCTGACTATCTTTATGGCATACTATTACTGGAAATAGTGCTTACATCATGTCTTGTGATTGACAGTTTCAATCCTCTTGACTCCTATATATGGTTCGAATTATTTGGATCACCATCTGATCGGGATGTGGACCTTCTCGGCAGTGTATGTAACTTATGCCATGTTCTTCCTAAGTGATTGAGTTTTTTTCTATGTTTTGACAATTGAAGTGTATGAACGATCTTTCCATCTTCCTCTCCCTTATCATCCTTTGTAGTAGTTGATGAATAAAGGCTCAAGTCTGACATTTATGACATTTTGGGTTACTTATGTGACAGGTTATTCAGGCATGGTATGTCATGGGCCGGTTAGGTGCATATAACTCGTCTAATTTGCAGGTGAAATGAATTATCAGAGTCCTTGATAATTTATATTATTGTGATTTTGTTTGTATATATGTATATATCTATGCGTATGTTGCATATGTATATATATTTTGGTTGGGTAGACACGTCTAGGATTTATAGGGTTTGTTCTCTTGTCAGGGTTATATGGTGGAGAACATCTAAACCATTTGTTTTGTCAATATCATTTAATATCTAATTGTGAGCAAATTGATTTACCTTCAAACGTAAAAGTTTCAAGTACATGTAAGAGATAGAGCTTTACTCAATCACAAAGTTACTTAATTTGCTTCAGTATTCAGAATTTTGGGCCTGACTATGTCTTCTGTTCATTGGTTATGATTACTTAGAAAAATAAATCAAAAGAGCAAATGAGAAACAAATATGAGAAGATGCATCGAGTTAACTTCTAGAAGTGGGGCGCATAATTGATTCCTCATGTTGCTTATATTTTCCTCTAACTTCCTCCATCACCCTTGAACACAAGGAGATTATAAAGGGCATAGTTGCAATTATTTGTCTCCTGTTGGGTGGAAATCTGCCCTGGAAGACGGTGGGGTGGGGGGGTGAGGGGTGAGGGGACGTTCATGAGGTTGCATCAAAGAATAGGCATATGTTCCTAAACGAGAGTGTCCATCAAAGAAGGTGCCACTTTGATTAATATGTAACTTGCAAGTAAAGGGAGCAGAGAAGCAAGAAATTAGTTAAATTCTGTTTGAGGGAAAGAAAAATAGAACGCATATTGAGGGAGATTGTTGCTTCTTCAAGGGGACATAGAATTCCTAGTTGTACTTTCTTTTCTATATGAATGGCATCGCAAGGAAATAGCAGTTCACGTTCATATATTTGTTAATATCACTATAATTTATTTGCATTCCGTCCTCACCATCACACAGATGTGTGCACAAAATTCAAAGTAAATGAAAATATGTAGAGAAAAACTCACTGTTGAATTAATGCAGTTGGCAAATTCATCCATGGATTACGATCCACTTTATGATGTGGACAAGGGTTTCAAAGTGATGCCTTCATCATTCCATGATATAAGCAATGTTGAATTCCAGGATAACTGGGGCAGAGTTTGGTATGTGTCCTTGTTCTCTATCAATAAGCTAAATGTGTTACCTACCATCAGTATTGTATTCAGAAGTACTTATATATATGAATGTGCATAACAGGGTCGACCTTGGTACATCTGACTTCTTTTCAATCGATGTGCTCCTCAACTGCTTGACCGTTTTAAGCTCAGAGTAAGTGTCTACTCAAATTTACACACGATGATGATATTACACTTGCTGGGAACATCTATTTTTGCTTACCTCTTGATGTGCCAAATATATCTTTACCAATATCAATCTTCTTTGATTTTTACTTGTTTCTTTGGCAGATATTTGGGTATACAGCAAGTTGTTTTTGGTGGTAAGCGCATGGGTGATTGGGAGGAGGGGATGACAAGTCCAGAATATGGCTACAAGTACTTCAAAATTTGAAATATCACTGAGAAATCAAGAAGTTGCGACACATATTATGTTTTGCCCACAATTTTTAAGGCCGCTTACAGATTTACGCGTGAATGAATTGTCGAACTAATGTCACTTTTCCACTTCTTTTTGTTGTTGTTGTTGTTGTTGTTGTTGTTGAGAACATCTTTTATCTTTCTTTGTGCACCTAATATTCCTCAGATTGTAGTTCAATCGAACAGAGCACTCGGGGTGAATTTGCAAATCTATGAAGAAACGCCAAAAGTGAAGGTGTCCTGTCAAGGGGGAACCGCTTACCGCGCAGCAAGGAAAGGACGTAGGTGGGTCAAGAGCTAGTTTTTGTACAGACATATATACTGAAGTTGTTTGGTGAAACAATATCAAATTTTACCACTTTCGACAGAGTACATGAGCAGATAGTTTACTAAGTGCTTTTATCAGTAGACACAATTTAAACTAGCACAACTTTGCTTTCTAAGGATCAGAGATACTCTTTTTTGTCAATAATTGCATTGCTTGAACAAATAAATGCATAAACATCAAAGCAGAAAGATCTATGTTTTTTGGGTAACAACGCCAGTAGCACCACATGAAAGAACTGCTTAAAACTGAAAAAATTGTTGATAGAAAACTCAGTTTGGTTTGTTTGACTTAAACTTAATCTTGATGAGGCAGTCGAAAGATACATCAGTAACTAGTCTGAAAGAATGATTAGCCACATTGGGACTAAAACACGGTTCAAACTCTTACCGGAGGCAGCGACGGGGAATTTTCTGCAAAAAGCGAAAGCTTGACAAAGCGATAATGAATTTTCTGCAAAAAGCGAAAGCTTGACAAAGCAATATAGCGTGGATGTAAGTCTATTGAGTCGTGAACTTCTTTTTCTAGAGAAGAAACAATGATACTATCTGAGAAGTAAGCATCGTTAATTCTATACTGCCACATAAGAAGTAATTACAACTTCAAGAGCAGTAAGTCCATCAAATTCTCTTGCAAATCAGTGAATTGATGTAAAACCCTTAAAGAAACACTAGGCACTTGAAACAAAGGATTCATTTACAATCTATGCCTAAATAGATAGTACAACATCTCAACAGTCCCAAGCATTTCTATATACAATGGGACAAGATGGTTAATAGATAAGTTACGGTAACTTTCAATTTCTAAACTTAGTATGCATCTTCAGCTGTATGACAACCTAACTGGCTTCAAAGTTACTTGATCTACTTTCCCTAAACTAGATGCTAGTCTACAAACATCTCCATTTGTTAACTGTAAGCCAAAGGCCAGCGCCGCATGCTTCGATGTCACAGTGTCTACCACAAAACTGTATGTTAAGGCTACAGCACCTTTTCTTATCGTCTGCTCCATGTATAAATGCAATGCCTGCATCGGTGCTACTTATCTTGCATCCACATGATCAACTTTGGTCTTCGAAATTCTTTCTTGTCAACGGAGACTTGCTCCAAACCGAAAGTAACTATCATAGTTCGGTGCAGATATGGATGCATGTTGCCTGGATAAAGAGAAACTTTGCAAGTTTAGTAGTCAAGATATCGACTCAACAAAGAGAGTAGCAGACAGAACATATCAGGTTGGAGCAAAGGCTTTTCAGCTACCATATGACAAAATATAGACATTTGCTTACACACAGTAGCAATTTGGTGAAATATCATGGTCTTGATAGTTCCAAGTTTATAGAACTTTTGGATCTCAAAAGGAAAAAAAGAAAAGAAAAAGAAAAACCTAAAATCAGCCGAGCCCATTTAATTGCTTTTGGATCTGAATCCACTCTTCGTCCCTCAAGTTTTTCCTCTTGATATTACATTCTCAAACCTCCAGAAAACAGAAAAAGAATCTGTATAGTTCTACTTAAATGGTGTGATTGAAAGAACAAAAACATCAGACTTTAAGCGATTTTAATGTTGAAGCTGGTTTGGGAAATGATCTAAATTCTCAGCCAAAGTTTAGGAAAGAACCCACTTTTAAGGTGCAACATGAGTAATATATCTAGCTTGAATCCCCAAAGATCCCAAACCAGCACTTAGCAATTAGAGACGGAATCTACATACAGTATATGAAATTCAAGATGAATTTACATGCCAGGCAAACCACTTGGGGGGAAAGTACTAAGAAAGATACCTTATGTGCTTGGTGGATGATGGCTTGAGCATTTCTGCCTCTTGGTTTCAAGTTCTTTTAGATTGTTACGAACAACTTCCATGTTCATGAATAGATGTTCATTATGGGCTTCTACATCTTTCATTAAACTAAGAAGCTGCTCACGATATGCTGCACTTAACCGCTTCTTGAGGCGAAGTTCGGCAGTCAGTTCCTGAATTTTCTTATCTTTCTCATCCTACAAGAATTGTACACATAGAGATCAACAAACATGGACGCTGAAAGTATGTCAAATGTTAAAAAACTGGAAGTTCACATTTATGCAACAACTTTTAGCAAGTCGTGATCCCTCAAGAATCAACATAAAAACCTGCATGCAGAATAACTCCAAATATGTAACAAAATATATAACTGACAAAATTTTCAAAGCAACTATTTCAGCTAGTCATTAATTGCAAGCGCGTTTGGCTTGTTAGTTCATTATCATATTCAAAAGGATTACAATGGTGCAGCAAAGAATTACTGCAGCAGGATTATAGCTAGAACTCTAAAAGGATTTGACTGCATCAAGACATCTTTTTGCCTAAATTGTGGAGTATGAATTATGAACATAGAAATCTATCTCCAAGAGGGGAGAAGAAACAAAGAAAAGTCCAAAGGAAATAAAAAGATTAGCAGCAGGACATAAGCAAAAATATGCTAAAGATAGCAAAGAAAAAGAAAAGTAGAGAGGTGACATAAGACAAAAACTCGAAAGGAGTTACAATAAATGCAACTTGTCAAGTCAAACCTTGGAAATTCTAATTTCCAGCAAAACGACTTGATTTCACCAAATCATGATATAAATTCATTTTGGAACAGTTGGTGATGTGTTTCTATCTATTTTAACAATACTATAGTTGTAAAAGTAGCGCTCATTTTCTTTGATCAACTTAAACAACATTCTAAATCCGACTATAATAATGAACATGTTGTATACTGATTTGGTAATTTTGTTATGTTTAAACTTCAAACATAATGTGTTCAAACTTTTATTAGGATGAAGACATCGTGTACTAAAAGAAAGGAACCATTATCTTAGTTGAATACGTTCCCATAAGTGTATAATGATGTGAACAAGGTTACACGCATCCTTTTGTCATGCCTGATGCGCCCTTGTCGCACACTTTACACTCAGAAAAGGCTACGGGGGTGCTTTTTATCTCTTATAGACATAGCAACAAATAAAATTTAGAATCCCACCACATACAGCGTCTCCCTCGGGTTTTTGGCACATCTTATCTCAAATGGGTGGAGTAAAATTTTTAAAAGCTCTCTTTTGCATGAAGTTACATTTTCTCCTAATAAACATGATAATTTCGGTGTATCCCAAGATTGTTTTTAGACATTTGACGAATATGACACATTTATCCATATCCAGCACTTGAACTTGAGTTCATGTAACATAGATGTGACGTAATCATCCAAAGTACTCTACTGACACCAATTTGCATGTTACGGTGAATCATGCTTCCACCCAGATCATTTGTCTTAGAGATATGAACAAAAGCATCAGTACCTTTACCAGCACACATAGGAAAAGTTGGTGTCCCATGGTGTCCTGTTTACACTTTGAAGGATGACAATTTTCTCAAGTCCAACAAGGAAGACGAGTACAACAATCTAAAAGCTAATCCTTCAGAGGTGAAAATTCTCTGTTACAATACAGAAGCAAACTTCATAATTTCTCTGAATACAGTGATTCTAAAGACTAAATTGCTAACCCTATTATTTGGATATCTGGCAATATAGACGTCTGACAGTTACTAATTAGTAAACTAATTTGCACAGGGAAAAATAACTCAAATCAAACGACTGAAGCCTAATGCAACAATCCACTGTCGAAGACAAGAATCCTGGTTTCTGAATTCTCTTTTGTAATGACACATAATGCAAGAGAAACTCCTCCAAAAGACTATAGATATCAAGTTCTACTTATAATGCTATTTGATATAATTCTGGTTTTTTCCAACTTTACAATCATCATCGAAATAATATGTTACTCCTCAGAATATTTTCGGACGCTGTTAAACATTTCCAAACCATCTAAGTCTCCATTTGTTTGTCGTAAAATAACTTGCTGGTAGAAAATATTTACAAGGGAAAATACAATATTTTCTGATGTTTGGATGTCACAAAGAAAAATATTTTTCAATGGGAGATTTTTATAAACACACACACACACATATATAAACACACAGAGCCCTATATTTTCTGGTGGGGGTGGGTTAAAGGGTGACATGGGGCGGGGGGGTGGGTTGGATGGAGTGAGCGGAAAATGTTTTATTCTCCCAAAGGAGATGAAAACATTTACATTTTCCTTTGACTGGAAAATATTTCCCGGTTCATCAATTTTTCGGTGTTACCAAACAATGGAAAATTAGGAAAATATTTTCCAAGAAAATATTTTACGGCAAACAAACGGAGCTCTAATTGATTATCTTTAATACCTTCTAGTATTATTTCAACAATTGCACCAATGTGTTCAGTCGAGTTTCACCCTCCCCTGTATTATCACATGTCTACTTTAAGATATTTATATCAACTATTCATTCTATTAATATATCTTTCTCATTTGCCCACAGACTCTAACAACATTAATATTCAAATATTAGTCCCAGTATTTACAGTACGGCAAGATATGGCATACTTAGATCTTTAAAATCAAGATTGGAACAAGCTAAAGTAGATTACATCAGAAAGCAAGATGAAGTTTGAAAAGTCCTGCAAATAATAAAATGCGAAGACATGAATCCATCAATGAGAAATGTATGATGATTGCTTAATACATGTAATTACTTTTTAACTATATTCATTCCCACACTTTTATAACTGCGGGGTTTGGACTGTAGCAGAAAATAATGGGTAACACCAATAATAAAAGTCTACACAGATCGCAAAGTTTGAACAAGTAGCTCTGTTATGTATAAGAAACTTACAAAAGTTGGGCGTCTCTTTGGCAATGAATCTACCAAGGGATGATTATGGTCTTTTACAAATTTCCTAACAACCCATCTCCCAGGCTTCTCTCTCTTTACCAAAAATGTAGCTGTACAACCATCCCGTCGTCTATCTCTCTTTTGACCGCCAAAGTTCCGGGACTTCTGATTATCAGGGATTCCTCTACATCCAAGTCCCCGTGATATAATTGACCCATCACGCTCAGACTTACGAGATGATAAAACACGAGTTACAAATCCTATCCTCCCAGCATAATCGTCATAATATGCTCTTGCAGCTTCTTCAGTATCAAACAGCATACCTTCGTACGGCTCTTGGTTTCTCTCAACAATACATAACCTCATCTCCCCTCCTTCGGAAGTTTCTATTCTTTCAGTGACATCGCCAGGTGTACTTTGTGCATCCACTGAGGAAAACAAATACTAGTTTTGAGCTCAAAATTCACCAACTACATTACAAAATACAGGAGCAGGTATTGCTTTCAAAAGGACTGCACTAAAATCTAACATGAAGAAGTGAGCATGTAAACAAGATTAATCAAGTTACTGATCATATTCTAGTCACAAATTACAAGGGAAAAACTAAATTAAAATATAGAAATGTTATCACAATAACAATTAAACATGTAAATGAAACTTTTGGCTGGATATGAATTATAACCTCGGCTACGAGCATCCTTCTTGGAACTTTCTCAAAGCACTACATTTTCAAAATAAAGTCGAGAAGGAAACAAAAATAGAAACACATCGAGAGGAAATTAATTGTCGGTAACCGGCATTAAATAAAAGACGACAAAGTCTTATCCAAAAGCAGTCAATACGCAATTAGAATTCCAAATTTCCAGAACCTGTAATTGCAGCTGAAATTACAAATCAACACTTCGTTTTTTCAGCTACGGTACATTTAACAACTACAGGGAGAAAGTGGCATACTCATAATGTCATTTCAATATATTTATCACGTAATACACATACTATACAAGTGATCCAATTACAGCAGAAGCTAATACATTCTTGTCTAACACGAATAATCAATAGAATAACATTTAGATTGAAGATAGCCTACATCTAATGTCATCAGGTTTCATTAACCTCTTTACTCAGTGAGCAAACCTTCATTCTGAAAAGAAAAAAAAAAAAAAAAAATACATGAAAGCTCTCGCTATGCATAGACCATAGTCCATAGCCCAGTTAAGCTTTTTCCACTTATCTACATTTCTACCTTTAAACTTTACTTACATGAGTCCTTTCAATGATGACAAAAGATCACCAAAAAAACAATTAAACGGAACCCAAATTGAAAAATTTAAACTTTTGCATGAAATCATATAAAAGGTCAAAAATTCCACTTACTATTTCATCAAAATTGCACACCCAATTCATATACATATACATGAGTTGCAAAAGAAATGCAATTTGGAATCTAAAAATCATGGAAGTAAGTAGAGCAACAAACTGTACTGTCAAATTTCACACCCAATTCATATACATATACATATGGAAGGAGAGAGAATAAAACTTACTGATGAATAAAGGGTCCTATATATATATATATTTTTTGTTTATATTTGCTTTTTAAAATTTGGGTTTTGAAATATAATGTGAGTAAATAAGTTTTGAAAGACGGAGGAGTGATGAGTTGGTTCAAGTATCACGTAGTGTGCGTGAATTCGTGGGTGAGATTAACAGGCAAATATTACAATTGTTGAAAGCATATGGTACACATGCACGATAATAGTAATTGTAGCTCGTCGAAGACAAAACTTTTTCTCCTTTTTTTTAAATTTTTTTTTAGGTGCCACAGCTACTGAGATTAAATTTAATAGGGATATTTTTTATTGAGATCTTCTCACGTTTATATATATATATATGATTCAAATCTCATATTTACTGAAAAATGATACAAACACTCCTATTATTACATTTTCCGCCAATTATAAAAGGAAATGACATTTTTACCCTTTCCACCACCAACATCATCCCTCTCTAACCCACACCCTTATCTTCCCCCAAAAGGCCTTTCCAAAAACATCCAAACTGTAATATCCCTAAATTTCATGTCATACTTATTGTTAGGGGTTCTTTAATAAGTGGGAGAAATATTTGGACCAAACTATAATTAGACTAAGATATCAATAATATCTTACACTAGATAAGTTCAAAACTTGATCAAATAAAATAAAAACCAGCCTACTTTTCTTTTCTTTTTTTTTCTCTTTCTCTGCCAACGATTCCCCTTCACTCCAAAACTAAACACTGCTGCAAAATAATCAAAATAATATCCAAAGTGTAAGGATCAAAGCCTTTCAAACTGTGAAGTCATAAAGGGCAAGTGGGTTTAGTTGGATTGTGAATTTTTCGTGTTTTTATGTACGTATGCATATATTTCTATGTGTAAGTTCATATAATTATGTAGTGGGTATTTGTGTGTGTTTAATCCGTGTGTGTGTGTGTGTGTGTGTTCAGTCCGAGTGTGTGTGTATTGTATATGTAGTTTGTATAAAACTATATGTATTATGTTGGTGATATGGGTTATGAAATATTTGACTTATATTTTTGTGGAATATCATGTGAGTTATGGAATTTCATGAGTTAAAGATGATAATGGCATCTATGGTGAATTTGTGTTTATGGTCTGTCTTGTGTATGTGTGTCATGGAAAGGAAAGCATGTTTGCATAAGGTGTGTGGTTTGGCGTGTGGTTGTAATGAAAAAGAGAGCATGTTGCCCAAAGTGTTGTAATTAATAATTGTGGTGTTGTGCTTATGGTTAGGTGTAGGTGAATTTTATATATATTTACGTATGATTGGTGCTTGAAGGATTATGAAAGGAGAAAAATCATTCACAAAAGATAACATGGTAGGAAAAGGAGAAAAGTTGGAAAAGAAAGGAAAGTAATATAAAATAAGGAAAGGTTTTGTCATTTCATAGTTTATTTTACATATGTAGTGAAAGAGAAGTTATTGCATAAGATGCTTAGTTTATAACCATGTTGTGCTTTTTGTTAATTGGAAGGGAATCTTATGACTATGTATATGTGTATGTATAGTGGCATATGTAGGAATAGACTCATATAATGATTTGACCTATAAAATAAGTGACTCATATACTTGTTAAATGTCAAACTAATTGAAGAATTAAAGGTTTTTAAGGTGGTGCTAGTTTTGTGGGTGCATGTTTCTGTCCATGTGTATGTGTATACATAGTTAAGGCTGAAAAATTGTATATGCTTGTGTTGAATTGTGCATATGGAAACTGCTAAAATTATGTTAATGATAGTTGGTGCTTGGGAAATGGTGTACTGTTAATTATGCATGTATATGTGTTTAGGAATGGTAAAAGGTATGTATATGGTGGTGTGTGATATATTTACACTTAGGAGGGTAACTTTCTTATATGGTGGTGTGCGATATATTTACGCTTAGGAGGGTAACGTGTGTATAAATAGAGTTAATGAAAGGATGGTAAAATATAAGAAAGGTTTGTATTTTAGAACTTTTAATTTATCTTCTTAAGTTTAATGTTTTAGTATAATTCATTAACCTGTAGCTGTGAGTCTTGAGTCAGTCATCTTGTTTAGAAGGTTTGATTACTTTTAAGGCTCGATCGAGGTAAGTTGGACTTCCCCTAGTATATCATTCTTTCTCTTCTTGATCTTGAATTATTTGTATCGAGCATTTGTTGGCTTCATTATCGTTCCTTGATACTCACGTTGGCTTTGTCTATCAGTAATCATATGTCCGCTTATTGATCTATCTTCATATTAATTCCTCAATTTATTGTCTTCCCGTGATAATTGATTATTGACGTTTACCTAGTTTTTCTTCACTGGTAATCTCTTGTAACTTCACATGAGTTTTATTCTGATTGATATTAGTATTCATTGATGTGCTTTGTCATTGTTCCTTGTAAGTTGTGACACCTAGATGGCAGGGGGAAATATATAGCCGTCATGGTCTTTAGGCATATTTCAATGTTATTGTTACTGCCATGGTAGGAGAGTTAACTACTGTTTATTGAATTAATGGTTATTGCATTGTATTGTTAACGCAATACATAGTATTATATCTCATTGTATTGCTAACGCAATACATAGTATTATATTTCATTTTATTGCTAACACAATACATAGTATCAATGGTTAATTATATTGCATCAATGGTTATCTATATTGTATTTGTATAATTGTACACCAGTGCTGCCCCGTAGGTGGGATGCATATGAACTATTGATTTATTAGATACTCGTATATGAATTATCTATTTGTTTGATACCTTTATGACAGAACGCTTGTAATATGATGGTATATGTCGTGGTGAAGGCTTGAGTGAGGCCTAAGATACAGTTTTTATTTTAAGTATTTTTTCTGAACTTGTGTTCCTACCTTGGGATTTTTCTCAGGGTGTCCTACTTACCGAGTGTTATTTCGCTCATTCTATTATTTTGTTGTATTTTTGTAGAGGCCAGTGTTAGTAAGCTATCAGGGCTACATGGGTTTAGAAACCATCCTATGAGATCAGTTCTTGCAATTATATGGTACTATGAGAATAGTGATATTTTATGAGAGTATCATTTGTAAAGTATCGTCTTCCTGTAATAGATATTCAGAAGTTTTATTTGATTTAGTTAAGAGTTTACTCGTTTTGATAAATAATTGTGGAATTTTGTTTTCTATATTATGATATTAGAGCCTTGTGGGCTAGGTAGAATAATCTTCTTAGGCTTGCGGCATCACGTCCATAAATTCAGTCCTGGTGAATTTGGGGGTGTGACAAGTTGGCATCAGAGCAATAGGTTTCATGATCAACGGGACTAGATCAATTGGTTTACTGACCTTTGAGACCTAGGCAATGGGGGTAACTAAGCTTTTGATGGATTATTCTTGCGAGTATTATTCTTATATGTTTACGCAAGGTAGATAATTTATTATGATGGTTCACTCTTTTTTTCAATTTAATGCTATGTCGATTGTATATTATGATTTTGGAATCCTCGCAGTGTATATACAATTTATTTGTGATATAATGGATAGTTATTATGTATTGGCACATGCTAATAGATTATGGCGTCTCAATTTGATGGATTTCATTTTAATGATATGTTACCAAAACTGATTTGTTTGTGAAATTATCGATATATTCAAAGGATTAACATCATATGTTCAACCATGTATCTCCTTAATAAATATTTAGAGTTTCTTTATTGTTAATAGTTATTCTCGAGTTTAATTATAGATTGTAAGACCGGGATTAGACTAAATCATTTTTGATGGAATCTTATTCTACAATTTAGATGGTGAACATAAATCTTTGGTCCTGTCTCTACTGATCGTTCGAGTATAAGGAGTTGAATATAAACTTTTCCTTGGATATAAGTGTATACTGCCATATGTATGGAGTTATATGTATGTCTATGTTATAATGATTGGAGCCGTTTGTGAGACCTGAGCATGAACTAATGTATATTTATCTATTTTAATTCCCATTTGAAAGTATTATGTGCTAATTATGTGTTTATCAATTTTAATACATCATATTTTCATTTAAATTACATATATGCATATAAATATAGTCATATTTTTGCTAGCCAACCATGTTTGACTATCTTTGACTTAACTTATTTGACTTAAATTGACCATGTTGCATTATCTACATTATACATACATATATACATACAAACATAATAGAAATTTGCTTAGTATACCAACCTTGACTATATTTGACTTAGCCTTATTTGTCTTAGTTTGACTAGCCTTGACCATTATATACAATATATGCATTTTATAACATAACAAAACAACAAACCAAGCAAAATAGATGCTCTAGAATCGGCTAGAACAAGAGAGAAGGAAAGAGAGAAAAACGCGAGGAAGAAGAAGGAAAAAGAAGAAAGAAGAAGAACTTAGTTAGTTTTTGAGCTCTACCTAGCTTGTGCTTGCCATATCTAGCCTTTTTCTACAATTTTACGTGAGGGTTTTCAAGTTCTTGCATGTTGTTGCTTACTTTGATTTATGAATTTCATATATATGTGTTATAAATGCTAGTTGAAGATGAATATATGTTAAAGTAGTAATTTGGGAGCTATATATATGCAATAGAACTTGTTTATGGCATTTCAAGAGTTATATGCTAACTTTAATATTTGGAAGTTGAAAATTTGAGTTAGCTTTAGTATTTATGGTTATATATATATGTTTGTGGTATGATTTCTTGGCTTTGGTGTGAATTTGGTGGAGGTTGGGGTTTCTTTTGGTTAATTTCTAAAAATTCCAGCAAAGGTGAAAGATTGGAGTTTGGCTTGTTTTATGCCTAGATATACTATTGTAATATGTTCATAATGCATTGTTGTTGGTTGCTATATTGATTGTGCAAGGGTTATGTGTTGTAGAGATTTATAAAGTAGTTAAATGATGTCTAAATGTTGGTGTTAATGTGTAGAGATCATGTTTCCTTTGAAGCTTAAGTGATGTTAATGTGTAGAGATCATGTTCTTTTGATGGTTAAATGTTGGTATTAAAGTGTTGTAGAGAATGAATGTGTTGTAGAGAATAAATGTGTTGTAGAGAATGAATGTGTTGTAGGGATTAAAGGTGTTATAGAGAATAAATGTGTTGTACAGAATAAAGGTGTTGTAGAGAATGAATATATTGTTGAGTGATTAATGTGGTTGAGAGACAACCTACTTTGTTGATATCTCTATATGATGCGAATGTGTGAATGTGTTTGATGTGATGTGATGTGAGGCGATAGGTTGCAACCTATAGTGCACCATGGTAGTGTCGTGTTATGCTGGGCGACATTAGGCTTGCCGATGATTGCATGACTACCATGTGCTAGTCTCTCTCTCGTGTGGTCGGTGATGGCCATGGTGAGTTGGGTTCTAGATTCGTGTACATCCGGAGTGCACTAGCAGGAGAGATAAGTGTTGAACGATGAGTTCGTGAGGGAGATATAAGTGTTGGCTTCAATAAGTATTCTAAAGTGGTATCCTTTTAATGTGTTGTTTAGCGTGATTGTTTCAAGGTTGTAAAGCGAGTGTGAATACGTGGTTACTAAGTGATATGTTTTGTCTAACGTGTTTCAAAAGGTTTTTAGGTTAAAGCTTACAAAACTTCCTTTTACCCTCCCTCACTGAGCTTGTTTGGCTTACCCTCTTTAACGCATGTTATAGGTGTACTCGGTATTGACTATGTGCACGAGGAAGCGGTTAATGAGCCTGAGAATGTGACTTATGTATGATATGTCCTAGTTGATGATAAAGAATGTTGTTAGTTGTTTAGTTTTATTGTTTAGAAGTTTGTGGGTTATATACTTGATAATTTAACTTTCTTAAAGATTAGTTGTTATGTTGTACATATATGGTTGGTCACGTTGGATCGTGATCACAACTAGCTAGTCTTATATCTTAACGCATGTTTATACCCAAGAATGCTTTAGCTTTGAAAGAGTTGTCTACTTTTGTCAAGGGAATGAATGTATGTTTAGTGTGATCTGCTCGTGAATGTTGTAATGTAATATATGAATGACACAAGCTTTTCAGGATGTGTGCTGTGTCTCGTGGGTTGATCATAATTCAAGCGTTATAATGTTCGTGTGTTATCACAACCGGGCTTGGTTTCCGAAGGGACCGAGTTTGGGCATGACACCGTTATAATCATGTATGATAGTGAAAGTTTAACTTGGGAGTCATCTTAATACAATTTATAAACTCTTATGCTGAAGGTTCTTCGAGAAGTTATTATTATATTTGTATGACTAAGTTCCTAATTGTTTGGAGTTGGGTTTTGACTACACTAATATGGTATATGTTATCGAGTTCCAATTTTGTCAAGCTGGCACTAGGATTATGACCCTGCATTTAGGAAGTAAATTGTGAAAGTCAAACCAATGTTATTGGCTTACAAGTTTGGAGCTATTATGTATATTTAGTATATACTTGCACACTTTCAATGATTATCCTATTTAAGGGTATAGTATACATTCTAAAATTTAAAGTTTAATCAATTTTGCCTGGGGTTTATTTTACCTATATGTTCATGATTGGGATTTTATATCTTGCTACGTGTCTTGTTAATTAATTGTTGGATTCGCTTTACAGTTAAGGTTTGTTTTGGAGTTTATTTATGAACCTTGGAATTCTAACTTGATTAATTCATTTATGAGGTTATCTTATTCAAGTATGAAACCGAGAAAATGAAGAAGTCATGATTGATCATTTGCATCGGGTTGATTTCATTATTAAATCCTTCTTAAGTATAAGAATATATTATGGAATATTAGAAATTTATATGTCTATCTTTGTTATAATGATTGAAGTCGTTTATGATAGGAAATTACCTTAATCAAATATCTAAATGTTGAGACTATATGTTAGTCAAAGAAGTATTGTGGCATTAAGATAATTGAACTTATAGGTGTTGACCTTGGTTGTGAATTTCGAGGAGGAAATTCTTGTAAGGAGGGAAGAGTATAACATCCCCAAATTGCATGTCATACTTATTGTTAGGGGTTCTTTAATAAGTGGGGAAAACATTTGGGCCAAACTATAATTTGAGTAAGATATCAAAAATATCCTATACTAGATAAGATCAAAACTTGATCAAATAAAATAAAAACAAGCCTACTTTTCTTTTCTCTCTTTCTCTGCCAACTATTCACTTTCACCCCAAAACTAGACCCAACTGCAAAATAAGCAAAATAACATCCAAAGTGTAAGGATCGACACCTTTTAAACTGTGGAAGTCATAAAAGGGTAAGTGGGTTTAGTTGGATTGTGAATTTTTCATATTTTTATGTACATACGCATATATTTCTATGTGTAAGTCATATAATTATGTAGTGGGTATTTGTGTGTGTTTAATCCGTGTGTGTGTGTGTGTGTGTGTTCAGTCCGAGTGTGTGTGTATTGTATATGTATTTTGTATAAAACTATATGTATTATGTTGGTGATATGGGTTATGAAATATTTGACTTATATTTTTGTGGAATATCATGTGGGTTATGGAATTTCATGAGTTAAAGATGATAATGGCATCTATGGTGAATTTGTGTGTATGGTTTGCCATGTGTGTGTGTGTCATGGAAAGGAAAGCATGTTTGCATAAGGTGTGTGGTTTGGCGTGTGGTTGTAATGAAAAAGAGAGCATGTTGCACAAAGTGTTGTAATTAATAATTGAGGTGTTGTGCTTATGGTTAGGTGTAGGTGAATTTTATATATATTTACGTATGATTGGTGCTTGTAGGATTATGAAAGAAGAAGAATCATTCACGAAAGGTAACATGGTAGGAAAAGGAGAAAAGTTGGAAAAGAAAGGAAAGTAATATAAAATAAGGAAAGGTTTTGTCATTTCATAGTTTATTTTACATATGTAGTGAAAGAGAAGTTATTGCATAAGATGCTTAGTTTATAACCATGTTGTGCTTCTTGTTAATTGGAAAGCAATCTTATGACTTTGTATATGTGTATGTATAGTGGCATATGTAGGAATAGACTCATATAATGATTTGACCTATGGAATAAGTGATTAATATACTTGTTAAATGTCAAACTAATTGAAGAATTAAAGGTTGTTAAGGTGGTGCTAGTTTTGTGGGTGCATGTTTCTGTCCATGTGTATGTGTATACATAGTTAAGGCTGAAAAATTGTATATGCTTGTGTTAAATTGTGCAAATGGGAACTGCTAGAATTATGTTAATGATGGTGCTTGGGAAATGGTGTAATGTTGATTATGCATGTATATGTGTTTAAGAATGGTAAAAGGTATGTATATGGTGGTGTGTGATGTATTTACGCTTAGGAGGGTAACGTGTGTATAAATGAAGTTAATGAAAGGATGGTAAAATATAAGAAAGGTTTGTATTTTAGAACTTTTAATTTATCTTCTTAAGTTTAATGTTTTAGTATAATTCATTATCTTGCAACTGTGAGTCTTGAGTCAGTCATCTTGTTTAGAAGGTTGGATTACTTTTAAGGCTCGATCGAGGTAAGTTGGACTTCCCCTAGTATACCATTCTTTCTCTTCTTGATCTTGAATTATTTGTATCGAGCATTTGTTGGCTTCGTTATCGTTCCTTGATATTCACGTTGGATTTGTCTATCGGTAATAATGTTTCTGCTTAGTGATCTATCTTCATATTAATTCCTCAATTTATTGTCCTCCTTTGATAACTGATTATTGACGTCTACCTAGTTTCTCTTCATTGGTAATCACTTGTAACTTCACGTGAGTTTTATTCTGATTGATATTAGTATTCATTGATGTGCTTTGTCATTGTTACTCGTAAGCTGTGACACCTAGACGACAGAGTGAAATATATAGCTGTCATGACCTTTAGGCATATTTCAATGTTATTGTTACTGCCATGGCACGAGAGTTAGCTAGTCTTTATTGGATTAATGGTTATTGCATTGTATTTCTAACACATTACATAGTATTATATCTCATTGTATTGTTAAGGCAATACATAGTATTATATCCCAATGTATTGCTAACGCAATACATAGTATTATATCTCATTGTATTGTTAACACAATACATAATATCAATGATTAATTATATTGCATCAATGGTTATCTATATTGTATTTGTATAATTGTACACCGGTTTTGCCCCGGTGGTAGGATACATATAAACTATTGATTTATTGGATGTTTGTATATGAACTATCTATTCATTTGATACCTTTATGACAAAACGCTTGTAATATGACGGTATATGTCGTGGTGAAGGCTTGAGTGAGGCCCAAGATACAATTTTTATTTTTAAGTATTTTTTCTGAACTTGTGTTCCTACCTTAGGATTTCTCTCAAGGTGTCTTACTTACTGAGCATTATTTTGCTCATTCCATTATTTTGTTTTATTTTTGCAGAGACCAGTGTTAGTAAGCTGTCAGGGTTACATGGGTTTAAAAGCCACCCTATGAGATCAGTTCTTGTAATTATATGGTACTTTGAGAATAGTGATATTTTACGAGAGTATTATTTGTAAAGTATCGTTTTTCTGTAATAGATATTCAGAAGTTTTATTTGATTTAGTTAAGAGTTTAGTCGCTTTGATAAATAATTGTGAAATTTAGTTTTCTTTATTATGATATTAGAGTCTTGTGGGTTTATGAAGAATTATCTTTGTAGGCTCGCTACATCACTTCCTTGAATTTAGTCCTGGTGAATTTGGGGGTGTGGCACAAACGACATCCTAAAGCACCTCTCACAACCTTAAATCACATTCCCACTTCTACGTATAGTCATCTTTCATCAGTAAGGAAAAATTGGTACCTCTTAACTTGGAATGTAACTAATTTGGCCTTGACATTTTAAAGTTGTCAAACTTTTTTTTTTTTTGGAATCAATGAAAAATGGAACCCAACATATGTTTGATCATTATGACACTACAAGCGAATGGATCCCAAGTGATTCTCTTATTAGGATCAAAGAAGAGCATTTCATTTTATTGAGTAGATCAAGACCCGTTGTATCTAGGTTTGGGACCATAGTTGTTAGGTCCTTCCTAATAGATATGCCAAATGCTCTAGCCAATCCAAAGACTGCAAGCTTTAAATGCATTAGTACGACGATCTATAGACAATCTTCCTCTACTTTGCTCCTATTACTTTACTCTCTCCCAACGCCGAACATCCTTTCCCTCTTCTCTCTTTTTCTTTGAGCATCTTTTCACATGCATATTTGTTGACATTTTCATCTATAAGATTCTATTTTTCAATGTTGTGGGTTCATTAATGTGGTATATATGCCGTTGGTAGGTGAAGATGGGATGGGTGTGTGTGATAGTGGGGATAGTTTCCCCTTCTATGTGAGAAAGAGTGGAAATGAGTTTTGGTTAGGGTATGCATCAAATGCATGATGATGAGGGTAAAGTTGTCATTTTACTGTGCAATGGTGAGTGTCACATACCAAATATGTTATTAAAGTGTTATTGTTTGCTTAAATGTCGGAGGGGAAACCTACTTTGTTGTCCCCTAGCTTAAAGTGCATTGAATGAATGTTTTAATGATTGATTGTGTGTTATGGAGAGGTTACAACCTTTTATTGAGGCACGTTAGTGTTGTGTCTCCGCTGGGCGGCAGTGGGCTTGCTAGTAGTTGGTTACACGACCTCCGTGACCTATTCCCTTACTCGCATGGTCGGTGAAGGCCATGTGGTGTTGGGTCGTAGAATTTTGGGGTAAATCTGGAGTACACCCACCGGTGTTATAAGGGGTTATCGACATCGCAAGCGCATTGGAGCAAAGGAAGCGGGAGTGATAAGGTGGAATGAAAGCCATATCCTTTTTCTTGGGTGGTTATATCGCTTATTATTACTTGAATAAGTGTTAAATGTTTTGTGGCATTTATGCATCATGGAAATTTTTTTCCAAAACTTTGGTTTACTAATGATATTTTCAGATGGTTTTCAAAAGGCTTTCCAAAACTCCCTTTCACCCCCCTCACTGAGCTTTATAGCTCACCCATTTTATTTTATAAAATGTTTTCAGGTGAACGCTTGGGATTCGTGGATTAGTGTCATCAAGAAGATTTAAGAGATCCTTGGAATTGTATAGCTAGTTAATTATGAAATCTCTTGTATTAGAGAATTATTATAAAGAGTTATTGTAATGGATTCTTTAACTATATTAAATGTAATGGAAGAATTTTAGTTGCTCTGATGTACTATTTTATGGATATTAGTGAGCGGGGTATTGTATTGTGCTTTAGCGGACTTAGGAGGAACGATCTTCTTAAACCCGTGGCATCACAATCCTGTTAATGTATTGTCAATTTGTGAATATTCCATGGTAACTGAGATTGTATTGAAAGGGGTCGTGACAGTGAGGGTAAAGTTGTCATTTCATTGTGTAGTTAACAGAAAATGTAATGGAAATCTGACAAATGGGGTATCAGTCTTATTATTCAATAAATATGAGGTCAAAGTCATATATATATATATATATATATATATACATATATAAAAGTAGAAGGGGTCTCAGTCAAAAATACATATTTAAAAAGTGATGTATTAATAAGTCTCATTTTGAATGAAAAACCCCCAAAAAAACACTTTTCCAAATTGAAAAACTGGACAATTATGTCACACCCAACTCTACTCCACCTAACACCAAGTCGGGGCGCGACGAAATTTTGGTATTATAACGTTTGTAATATGGCCCAAAAACACATATATAACCTGCACAAGCATTTCATATAGCCACAACAACCAACATATCACTACAAATAAGCCAAATCCACAACTGTGGGCCTCCAGCATACAACCAAATGATACGCCGTTTGTCACAACCATATCAACTTAATCACATAGATACAAGCCGCATAATGACATTCATAAGCCTATCCACCTATACATAACAAAAAGACTTATGAAATTACATTACAAGTCTACTAAATTAAAAGTAATAACTTAAACTTAACATATATTACATACATTCAACGAGACTCCATAATAATTTACAACACGACATCATGTTCCAAGGTCATAAACACCAATAAAGCAAGCAAACTAAGCCTTGGGATCAACGATAGGTTCATCTGGCACGTACTCCACATATACCACATCAGACTCTCTTGAAATGATAACAAACGGGGGTGAGTTTCCACGAACTCAGTGAAGGGGGGGATAAGGGAATGTTTTGAAAAGCATTTTATATTTGAAAACTCCTTTTGAAAATGTGTCATGAACATTAACATGCAACAGGTATAATGGTGCGAGAAATGTAAAGTAAATAACCGCATAGTAATAACACGCTCGTTCTGCTGTTGCTGTTCCCCAGGCACCATCACGAACCCTACCCAGGCACCAAATGTATTCCGAATGTACACCAACCTACCACTCTGACTCTTATGAAACACTCTATTCATTCGAGAAAGGGAATAGAACATCGGTAGCCGTGTTATCACCTAGCAAGCCCTATGCCATCCACTGCAACACAAAGTATCACATCTAGTATAATGGTTGCAACCATACGCATTGTATTTACATTCACATATTCACAACATTTAAGGGAAAACAACAAAGGTGGATTGTTTCCCGAATACATAAGCATATCATACTCATTTAACAAGCTATAAACAAAGGAGCCAAGCACATGAACCGCATTTAGCACGTATACATCCTCTTCATCTAATCTAACTACATTGGCATCAATGCAAGACTTGACAACATATTCAACAATCAAAGAAACTAATTTAACAATCAACTCAACCTCTAGCAACATTCAACGCCAATTCTAGCAACATTTAACACAATAACACAACCATATAACACCCCAACGACCTCCTAACATTTAAACATCAAAGCATGCATTTAATACACCAGGATGGTGCATGGCTTGTAACACCCCGATCCCTCTCGAGACCGGGAGTTCTATCAATCAATCTAATCACAACCCAAATCTAAACCCGGGAATAGTTTTTAGGAAAAACGGACGGAGTCTCCCCTATTTCTAGGCAAAAAGCAAACTTGCGACAGCATATAAGTGGACCAATACCATGTCCAAACATTTAACCACCTCAAGGCCATCCGAGCCTTGTTCCCAACAAGCAATCACAAGCAAATATACATTTCCAGTTTACAGACTAACCTACCTCTTCACATCTTTTACAAGTACATTCATGCTTGACAATTAAACCATACTACCTATTGCATAAGTTAGACTATCAAACCATTCTAACTCTTTTTCTTTGGACATTACAAACATGCATTGAAGTTAAACTATACTAACTAAATACATAAGCTAGCTTTTCAAATCACTTCAATAACCTAGTAAAACTTAAATTACATTCTTTTAATATTAAATACATACAATACATAAAAGCATACATCTTTGCATCTTTGACAACTCAAGCCACATAGCACGCAAGACAACTCTTCAAGCATGATCTTTCACACAGTCACGAACTTTCCAGCTAACATGGCATTTCCTGAAATGTGGTGGTGAGGAGTGAGTATACTCAACACGTATACTCAGTGAGGGCGAGACAGATATCGAGGTGGAGAGAAAGAAGTTCGTGCAATGCAAATAGGTACAGCTAAGCAATATAATTGACAAGCAAGCATTCAATATAAACAATCAATACAATAAACAAGTAATAAAAGCATTAACACAACCATTCAAAGCTATACCACACTCTGAAGGCTATGGTTCACTCGAGCGAGAAATGTACCGATCACGAATTCGATGACTTTAACGATGACGCGCCGGCTCACCCACCTTATAACTTCCGTTAGAGTACTCCGGACATACTCTGTCAATTCTACGATCTAAAACTCCCTGGGCGGCAACCCAAGCGAGAAAGGGAATAGGACACGGAGCTAGAGCAACCAACACTGGCAACCCGAGGCTACCCAGAGAGGCCCATCACTCACGTGCCTGACACTATGCAATGCAATACAAGATACAAGCAATAAACGAGATAACATGGTTTTACAATCAAATAAGTAACAAGAACAACACCAACAAGCGTTATCAACAATTGATATACAATTCAATCCTAATCAACTTTAACAAGCATAACAAGCAATATTAAGCATTCTATAGGCACTACACTATGAAAACGCACAAAATCACAAAATGGCCCCAACTTTCAAAACGCTACTACTTTCAAACGAGGCACGAGTTTTGGAAACCGACTTCACCAATCCTCCTAGGTCACTATAAGGCACGTCTAAAGACCCCGAAACCCTACTTAACTCTAGAATTCACGCAAAGCCCCGATCTCCCCCTTTGCTCGTTTGAACTACCGCTACCCTAACCAAATACCCAACCAACGCCATAACCACACCAAAAGTACTTCTATGGCCTCCCGAGACAATGCCATCACGCAAAATGATAAAATGCCAAACTCGACCTAAACGGTCCCAACTTTCACTAAGCCATTTTTCTCCATTTTTCCATTACGCAACCCAAACAAATTATGCATTTAGGCATTCTACCATATCCAGCACCTTCCTACATCAACATAACGCATAACGGAGTAACTTCATCAGAACGGGAGTTTATTATCCACAATTTACTATTCAATTAACAATTTATATTTCAATTTCGATATTCAACCGCAGAAAATGTTAAAAAGTTATAAATACATGTTCTACAATTGCTAGGGAACATTCTTTAAGCCTCAAAATGATCAAAATAACATTCTACGGATAAAACCCAAAAATTAAAGTTAATACATAAAACATTCAAATGCGCAAATAAACATGAAACCCTCACCTTAGACGCTCCTAGACGCTAGGAAAACCACGCCCGATGCCTCGGAAACCATCCCGTGCAAGCTCATGCGAAGATTTGAAGTTTGAAGTTGAAATGTTTTTTTTTCTTTTCCCTCCATGGTTTCGGCCTGCTCACTATTTTTTCAGCTTTGTTTTTCATTTTTTTGCCTTCTAAATTGCTTAATAAAAGATGACAAGCAAGTCAATGGTCAAAGCCTTGGTCAAACCACTTAAAATTTGGTCAAATAAGCTCATTTTATGCATTTTTAAAGCTAAAACAACTAACATAAATTCAATTCCAGTTAATAACAATTAAACTACTAAAATTAAAACACCAAACACTAGTTTTCACTATTTGCTGAGGACTAGAAATTATTTCCTAACTATCGCTCTCGATATGCTATGCACTTTGCGACAATAAAAGAATAACAATTAAATCTCAAAGAATTTAAGAAAATATAATTTTCGAAAGGTAACATAGTTCAAAATTTACTCCGACTCGGAGCTACTTTTCATTTAATTGAAAACCGAGCATTAAAATGCAAGAAAATTAAAACCGATTAACAAAATATGAAAATAAAGCTACAAATAAATGTTTAACTAAAAATAAACACATAATTCAATGCTAACATTTATGATAACACTTAATTAAATGCAATTTAATGTCCTTAAATGCATGGCGGGTTCGGGTTATCACATGGCTGACCAGCGTTGGACAGCCCATCGTCCAACGCTGGAAAAATCAGTCACCAACACCCTCTATTTTCATGCCATTTCGCATTATTGAGCACCTTGGCTATGCTAGGTTGATACTATAACGTGTATGGACTTCATATATATGCTAGGAATCAAGTTTAAACTCAAACTTAGCCATTTAATCCAAGATACAACATATAAAATCCAACTACAACAAGTTATATTTTTACAGAAGTTAAAGCACAATTAAATGGTTCTCTAAGGTCTACTTAGGAATAATCAAGCATTATAATAGCATAAATAATCAATATGCTTCAAGTTTAAAAGCTTGGTTAGAAAAATCCCCTCACCTTTTTTGCAAAATAAAGGCAAAATAAACTAGTAGAAAGCTAGAACACGCTAAGACGAGTCAAGAACAAGCTTTGTTTCGCTCCAATTGGCTTTCGATTGCTCCTAAAATGCTTAAAATAACTAGGTTTTACTATTCCTCCAAGCTCCTTTGGGTCAGCTGAAACGGAGAGAAGAATAGAGCTTTTTTGCTTTGTTTTGTGTTTATTTTGGTTAAGTAGAAGTCAACAAGGGTCCATGCTTGGTCAAGGCTAGATAAAATGGTCCAATGACTAAGTTAACCTTCTATTTTGCTTTTAATTTCAATTCTAGCATTATAGAAAATGTCTAAGGTGTTAAAAGACTAGCTTAGGCATTATTTTTAATTAGTATATGAAATTTTAATCCTATGTGGTCAAAGAAGACGAAAAGACAACAATTAAAAATTTAATCGGATTTCAAATGCACTTTTGAACTAGTAAACCCATGTAAATCATATAATTGAACATATTAGATACTAAATTAAATAACTACATAATTTTTGCACATAAAAGTCAATTAAACACGTTATTTGCACTTAAAAATCAAATAAACACATAATTGCACATAAAGGTCAAACTCGGGTTTTCACAAATTACGTGACTAATCAAGCCAAGTTGGCCCATGAAAAAGTTTCATTTTTATGAATTTGTGGGATGTATTTCAGAGTAGGAAAAAAATTGGTTTATGTTGTGTTATGTAGTTGTTTCTTTTACGAATGGGGATGAGGTAACTACAAGCTAAGTTACTCAATGGTGTCACTTTTGCAGCAGGTGAAGGATCCAAAGTAAAACAGTAACGACTTGTTTGGATTACAAATACTAGAGGAAAAGAAAGGTAATCCTTTCCCTTGTTTAGATTGTAGTTTTAAAGGAGGGAAAGGTTATGGAAGGATTCTTAAAACCCTTTATTTTTTTTAATGAGAAGGATTTTGTAATCCTTCTAAATTTGGGTGTTTTGGAGGGAAATGAAAAGTTATGTTTTAAAATATCTTCTTTGTCCCTACATATCTTATGGTTATGAAAATAAAAAGGGCACTTAAGTAATTTTGCATTTAAAATTATCATTTCTTTTCCTTTCCCAATCCAAACAAAAAAAAATCGTAAAATCCTTTAATTTTCTTTTCATTATTATTGTTTTACAATCCAAACAAGGAAATTCCTTTCCTTTCATTTCCTTTATTTTTCTTTCTCTACTTTTATTTCCTTTCCTTTCTTGGGTAAAGTCTGACAAATGACATGACCACCCTTTCGTGCAATCGATCTCTTGATTTCCAACTTTGTATCATTTTTTTGTTTCAATAACTTTATATTTTAACTTTGCTGCATATCTAGTGATTCACTTGAAAATTGAATACAAGTTCAAAATCTTGAGATACATAGTAATCTGGAGAGAAGAAATGTGAGACCCCATATTTTGCTTTATTTCGATTTACGTGCTTTACCTAGTTTTTCTTGAATTGACCTGTTTATGTGCTATATGACTTAGAATGTGTTAAAAATGTGATTAATACTCCTAATACATGCTAAGTGTGCATTCATGAAATTTTTATAAAAAAACAGAATCAGAAATTTTATCTTCGATTTTAATGAATAGTATTTTGAGCACATGTTCGCTAAAATTTTTACAGGGGTGTTTTAAACCTTTTAAAATCTAGACCTCGGGTATTAATAGACCCATGTTTGATTAAAACGGATTTGGAATCGATTTTGGAATTTTAAAGATTTTTACACTTTCTTTTGCAAGAAAACGAGTTTTAAGCCGATTCGGGTGAAACTATTTTAATGTAAAACTCTTTGTCACCTAAAATATAATATCTAGAATTAATTTAGGTGTTAATTTATTGATTGAGCAAGAAATAGTCAAGAAATGAATTAAAAGACTAAAAATAGAATTAAAAGACTAAAAGAACTAATTTGACTTTCTTTTAAATTGATTGACTTCTACTTATATGCATCAACACCTACTAACAAAGCACAAACACACCCTCAAAAACACACACAACGCCGAGAGGTTCAAGGGAGAAAAGAGAAAGAAATTTTAAAGGTTTTCAAAGCAAATTTTCATAGAAAAAGCTAGTTTTTGTCCGTAGTTTTTTGTGCCGAGTTGGATTTCGCTTGTTGGGCATGCATTGCACGCATATCTAGGCTTATTTCGCATCAAAGGTGAGAGAAAAATTGTCACGCCCCAACTCGACCCCTCCTACAATCAGTCAGAACGCAACGGAATTTCGGCAGTATAACGACAGTAATTTGGACACTGAGGCTTTAAACCAACCTCTTCGAAACTCATACATCCAACTCCACAATAATTCAACAATTAACAACACAACCACAACATACAATAAACATTCTTTACCATTGCATCCATAGGTTATACGCCTCCGTTCCAACATTATACATTTACTATATAACATACATTCCCAAAATAGATTATAACCAATCTAGCAACCTAATCATGTTCCAAAACAAGACTACTAAGCTAGCAATATTTAATTCATTATCTTTACAACATCTTATACATCATAAACTTCTAAGTAAATACAAAACATCTAGTTTTAATATACAAGATAACAAAAGAGAACTACATATCAGATATCAATGACAAGACTTTGGCACATAGGACTTGTCCACATAAAGCACATTCTCAGCTTCCTAAGGCACGTATCCGTATTCCTGTTATGTAACACCTGTATGCATGCAATAATAGAGAGTGGGCTTATATAAAACAAGCTCAGTAAGGATCCGATAGATCTCTAATAGTATTTACTATACTCATTGGAAATGATCCTTTGAGCATTAAACACACAATAAAACATCAATACAATATAATCACATAAACTATAATGACCAATCAATAAAGGATACTCTAGTTGGTGTAGCTTCAAACGCCATCACGATCTCAACCATTCTTCTTGTAACTCCCCATTACTCACACACCTGAGGTACTTCACTAGCCCCTC
Organism: Ehretia macrophylla; assembly: GCA_037974665.1. NCBI lineage: Eukaryota > Viridiplantae > Streptophyta > Magnoliopsida > Boraginales > Ehretiaceae > Ehretia > Ehretia macrophylla. The sequence goes on from CM075764.1 coordinate 85,585,758, forward strand.
CTTCCATGACACCTCCGTCATGCGAGCTAGGGGTAGTCTCTGGTAGTCATGCCGTTATCAACCCGACAGCCCGATGCTGCCCGAGAGGTGGCACACACATACTAAAACTCAGCAATAATAATAAACATAATTCACAGGAGGACAATCTAGCAGAATTGCCTATCTCCCGGTTCATCAATCATCAATCAATAATCATCAATTATCATCAATATAACATCAAATAATCAATTAAACAGCAAACAACTATGTTAGATAACAAAGTAGGCCATCCAACTTAACATGCATTAAACACGTAATCTAACCCTAGTCTAACCATCAACAACTCACAATTCAATCACTCAAACACCACCCAATCATCTAAAGGCTCAATTCAACAATTTAAAGAAAGATAACCTAACCTTCAAATAATCATATCTTACATTCTACTAATCCAAACAACTCCAAATCAGTTTCCAATACTCACCCATTCAATCATCTACATTAGCCCTCTCAGAAACCAACCAAGACACATCAAAATCAAGCCCAACAACCCTAAAACCTCAATGCACCTAGGCTGAAATTTCCGAATTTTCACCCAAACATCGCAATCGAAAATTTGGCATTATAACGGCGTTATCTCATAATTAACAAACTTTTAGAAATCGATGGCAATTGATTCCAACCACAACAACTCAAGAAAATCATCAAATGGCCAATCTATCAACTTTAAATACCCGAAAATAAATAATTTCGCTACAATGATTCAAATCTCGTAGTAATACACATAAACGATCCCTAGCATGCACAGAGAAATAATATAACTTCAAATTAACATTCTAACGGTTCAAAATGCAATTATAAGCAAAAACATAAAAGATGACTTTTGAGATCTAGAATTTTTCTCTCACCTTTGATGTGTTTTGATGCAAGAAATGTGTAGAATGGATGCCCAACAAGTGAAATCAAGCTTTGAATGAAGTGATTTGGACTTGAATTGCAAAATCTATGTGAAAAATGCTTTGAAAAGCCTTGAAAATGCCTTCATCTTTCTCCTACAAAGAACCACGGTTTTGTGTGTATTTTTGGAGGTTTTTTGCTTTGTTTTTAATGTGTGTTGATAATATATTAAGCAAAGGTAAAATAAATAAAAGAAAGTTACAGTTGACACTTAGTTATTTTTAGTGTTTTCTTGTCTTTTAATTCATTTTCTTGACTACTCTTGCTCAAATTAATTATGCAACACCTAAACTATCTCAAGTAGTTTATTTTTAGGTGACAAGAAGTTTTACATTCAAACAATTTTACCCAAGTCGGCTTAAAATGCGATTTTTGTAAAAGAAGGTGAAAAATCATATTATTTATTTTCAAATGTCTTTTGAATGCACAATTAATCTAAAATCATTTAATACCACATATAAATACATTTATATTAATATATACTAGGTCAACAAAAGTCAATGCAAGAATCAGGTTTAGAAGAAATCACTATTTGGATCAAAAACGCTATTTTTTGCCCAAAAAGTCTATTTAAATTACTATTCTGTTTCAGAATCAATTTTTATCAAACATGAGTCTATTAATAATAGAGGACTAGATTTTAAGACGTTTAAAACACCCCTGTAAAAATTTTAGCGGACAGGTGTTCAAAAGTACTATTCACCAAAACCGACGATAAAAATTTCTGATTCTGTTTTTGATGAAAATTTCATGAATGTACATATAACATGTATTAAGAATATAAATCACATATTTATCACATTCTAACTCATATAACACATAAATATGTCAAATCACGCAAATCAAGGTAAAGACACGCAAATCGAAGTAAAGACAAAAACTGGGGTTTCACAAAAATTCTAGATCTCGAAAGTCATATTTTATGTTTTTGCGTATAATTGATTATTGAACCATTAGAATGTTAATTTGAAGTTATATTATTGCTCAGTGCATGCTAGGGATCATTTATGTGTATTCCTACGAGATTTGAACCGTTGTAGCAAAATTATTTATTTTCGGGTATTAAAAGTTGATTAACTAGCTATTTGATGAATATCTTGAGTTGTTGTGGTTGGAATCGATTGTCGTCGATTTCTAAAAGTTTGTTAATTACTTGGTAGCGCTGTTATAATGCCGAATTTTCGATTGCGATGTTTGCATGAAAATCCAAAAATTTCAGCCTAGGTGCATTGAGGTTTTAGGGTTGTTGGGCTTGATTTTGATGTGTCTTGGTTGGTTTCCGAGAGGGCTAATGTAATTTATTGAATGGGGGAGTGTTAGAAACTGATTTGGAGTTGTTTGGATTAGTAGAATGTAAGATATGATTATTTGAAGTTTAGGTTGTCTTTCTTTAAATTGTTGAATTGAGCCTTTAGTTGATTGGGTGGTATTTGAATGATTGAATTGTGAGTTGTTGATGGTTAGACTAGGGTTTGATTGTGTGTTTGATGCATGTTAAGTTGGATGACCTACTTTGTCATCTACTTTAGTTGTTTGTTGTTTAATTAATTACTTGATGTTATATTGATGACAATTGATGATTATTGATGAACCGGGAGATAGTCAACGGAAAAGGTCGTCCTTCTGTGATGTGATTGTTTATTTTATTGCTGAGTCTTGGTATGTGTGTACCACCTCTCGGGCAGCATCGGGCTGTCGGGTTGATAACAGCATGACTACCAGAGGCTACCCTCATCTCGCATGGGCGGAGATGCCATGAATGGCAGGGCTAGTGAGGTACCTCGGGTGTGTGTGTCATAGGGGTGATAAGAAGATGGTTGAGATCGTGATGGTGTTTGGAGCTACACCAACTAGTGTATCATTTATTGATTGGTCATTATAGTCTATGTGTTATGATGTTATTGATGAATGTTATGTGTTTATTGCTCAGAGGATTATCTCCAAGGAGTTTAGTAAATACTGTAAGAGATCTATCGAATCCTCACTGGGCTTATTTTATATAAGCTCACTCTCTATCATTGCATGCTTACAGGTGTCCTTGAGCAAGATTACGGGTACGTGCCTCCAGAAGAGGATAATGTGCTGTATGTGGACGAGTCCTATGTGCCAGAGTCTTGTCCTTGTTGCTTGAGATGTTGTATACTCTATTATTTTGTATATTAAACTAGTTGTCTTTTAATTACTTTGTAGTTTATGATGTATAAGTTGTAGTAAAGATAATGAACTAAATGATGCTAACTTAGTAGTCTTCCTTTTGTTATGATTAGGTTGCTAGGTTGGTTCAATCTATTTTGAGATGTATGTTAAAGTTAAGGTATTATCTTGGAACGGAGGCGTATAACTAAGAATGATTATTGTATAATATGGTTATGTTGTATGTTTTTACCTTAATTGAGGAGTTGATTGTTGAATGGTTGAAGAGTTTGGTTGTATGATATTCTGAGAGGTTGGTTTAGAGCGTCGGTGACTTAATTACTGTCGTTATACTGCCGAAATTCTGTTGCGTCCTGACTGATTGTAGGTGGGGTCGAGTTAGGGCATGACATTTAAGTAGTATCAGAACGCATGTTAGTTGTCAGCCGGGGTATTCTCGGAATGTGGGTAATGGTCTTAGCATGAAAGTATGTATGAAGTGAAAGAAAAGTGAACTATGTGTTAATATGGTTAAGTGATTAAGTGATTATGTGATTTAGTGCTTATGTGATTAATTTGTTTATGTGATTGATACTTAAGTGATTTATGTGCTTTATATGAGTTTGTTGTTTATGTGTTAATAGTTGTTCATAGTTTGTTTATGTGCTATAACCTGTGCTAACTCTTTGATTAGTAGAATGACTGGTAGACGGAGGACCAGAGGTAGGCCTGAGGTAACTGATGAGGTTCCGAGAAATGTGGCACCAGGCCAAGTTAGGGGTGATGATCGTATAGGTACAGCTTTTGATAGGATGAACGAGATCATGGCCGGTCAGGCACAGTTACTAGCAGGGCAGGCTGCCCAAGCTCAGGCATTGCAGAATCAGTTACTGAATGCACAAGGTGGGTACCATGGGCGTGGTACACTGAAAGAGTTTTTAGGGTTTTATCCACCGCGGTTTCAGGGGGAGCCGGATGATCGAAAAGCTAAGGTGTGGATTAATAAAGTGGAGAAGATTTTTGACCCTCTTGATTATATCGATGAGCGGAAGGTCACCTTTACCGTGTACTTGCTGGATGATGAGGCAGAGGAGTGGTGGCACACGGTGAAAACTAGCTGGGAGACTCAGGGTATTCCGTATGTTTGGGATACCTTTCTGATAGCTTTCCGGGCGAAGTATGTCCCGAGGATCGCGAGGGAGCGGAGAGTGGCAGAGTTTCTAGCCTTAGTGTAGGGAGATGCTTCAGTGGCTCAGTATGAGGCCATTTTCACTAGGTTGTCCCGGTATGCACCAGAGTATGTGGCTGACGAGGAACGTAAGAATCGTAGGTTCATGTTGGGGTTGAGGCCTGAGATTCAGGATGCGATAGCCCTGAATCAGTATGATATACTTACTGAGGCTTTTGATGCAGCTTCTAGACTGGAGAAGAGAAATGGGGAACATATTGTATCTAGCCAGCCTTGCAAGAGGCCATTTCAGCCGCAAGGCCAGCAGGGTATGTATTGGCCTTCAGTACAGCAGGTTGTGTACAGGCCTCCAGCACAACAGAGCTCTTACAGACCGCAGGGTCAGCAGAGTTATTATCGGCCGCAGTTTTAGCAGGGGTCTTATCGACCGCAGTTTTAGCAGGGGTCTTATCAGGCTCAGTCTTAGTTTAGGTTGGCCTAGTCTCAGGGTCAATACATGCCTAGTGTTGTTAGACCTTAGCAGCAGGCTGATACAGTTGCTTTCTCAGCTTCTAGTTCTTCTAGGGGAAGTGTCAGTGCTTCGTCATTGCAGTGTACCTTCTGCAAGCGTCAGGGCCATGTGAAGGCCGACTGTAGGGCGAAGGCAGGGACTTGTTTGGGTTGCGACAACAATCAGCATAGGGCGAAGGATTGCCCTAGATATCAGAGGACTAAGGGTCGGGCAGTGACTCAGGGTTATCAGGGTAGACCTGCGGGCAGTACACCTCAGAAGTAGCGGGTTCAGGCTCGGGCCTACGCAGTTGATATAGAGGAGATGCCAGAGGAGACTGCAGTTGTGGAAGGTAACTTCCTTATACTTGGTCAACTTGTTAAAGTGTTGATTGATTCTGGTGCTACGCATTCTTTCATTACTCCTGCTTGTGTGCAACATGTTAATATGCAACCTGAAAGACTGCCTTATGTGGTTGAGATTAGTACCTCTTTGACTGATCAGTATATTACTGGCTTAGTATGTAAGGATTGTATAATACATGTTAAGGGGCATAATTTTCCTTCATACCTTATCTTATTTCCTATCCGGGGGTATGATGTTATCTTGGGTATGGATTGGCTTTCTAAGTATGATGCCCAGTTGAACTGTAGAACAAGGGTAGTACAGTTTCGTTTGCCAGATCAGCTAGTAGTTGAGGTAGTAGGGAACCGGGGTGCTAAGACGAGTTTTGTTATCTCAGCAACTAAAGCCGTTAAGTTGGTGAGTAAGGGGTGTTCGAGTTATCTAGCTTATTTGATCAACAACCCATCTGATATGCTACAGCTGGAGGAAGTTCCTATTATTCGGGAATATCCCAATGTATTTCCCGAGGAGTTGCCAGGGTTACCGCCAGAGAGAGATGTGGAGTTCGTGATTAATCTTGTTTCCGGTACTCAACCTATTTCTAAATTAGTGTACCGGATGGCACCAGCTGAGTTGAAGGAGTTGAAAACTCAGTTGCAGGAGTTGTTGGAGAAGGGGTTCATTCAGCAGAGTTCTTCACCTTGGGGAGCTCCTGTTTTATTTGTGAAAAAGAAGAATGGTACCTTGAGACTGTGTATTGATTATCGTGGTTTGAATCAGGTGACCATCAAGAACAAATATCCTTTGCCACTAATTGACAAGTTGTTTGATCAACTTAAGGGAGCTAAAGTTTACTCTAAGTTTGACTTAAGGCAGGGGTATTATCAGCTTCGGATTCGCACGGAGGATGTTCCGAAGTCTGCCTTCAGGACTCGGTACAGGTATTTTGAGTTTGTTGTTATGTCCTTTGGATTAACTAATGCACCGGCATCATATATGGACCTTATGCATCGGGTTTTTCAGCCGTGCTTGGACCAGTTCATGGTTATCTTTATTGATGATATCTTGGTCTATTCTAAATTTGAATCGGAGCACGAGCAACATCTACGGCTCGTCTTACAGAAGCTGCAGGAGCATCAGTTGTTTGCCAAGTTTAGCAAATGTGAATTTTGGCTGCAACGCATATCTTTTCTTGGCCATGTGATTACACAGAGCAGTATATCTGTAGATCCTACTAAGATTGAGGTGGTGATGTCGTGGAAACGGCCAGAGAATGTTTCACAGGTTCGTAGCTTCCTTGGCTTGGCGGGTTATTATAGTAGGTTTGTCAAGGACTTTTCGAAGATTGCCGGGCCACTTTCTAAGTTGACTCAGAAACGGGCTAGCTTTACTTGGGATGAGAAATGTGAGAATGGGTTTCAGGAGTTGAAAAAGAGATTGACTACCGCTCCAGTACTTGCTCTACCAGAGGGGACCGATAATATGGTCATTTAAAGCGATGCATCCAAGGAGTGCTTGGGATGTGTTCTTATGCAGAATAGCCGGGTTATTGCCTATGCTTCTAGAAAGTTGAAGCCGTATGAGGTGAATTATCCGACTGATGATCTTGAGTTAGATGCAGTGGTCTTTGCACTGAAGAAGTGGCGTCATTATCTGTGGGGCAGTAAGTTCGAGATTTTCACTGATCATAAGAGTTTGAAGTACTTGTTCTCACAGAAGGAGTTGAATATGCGTTAGCGGAGGTGGATGGAACTTCTTGGAGATTATAATTGTTCTATCAGTTATCTGCTTAGGAAGGCAAATGTGGTGGCAGACATTCTTAGCCGTAAGGCGAGTGTTTCTTGTTTGGCTATCAAAAAATGGGAGGTTCTTGAGGAATTCACTTATTGGAGACCGGAGTTAACTCAGGTTGGGGTGATGTGTTCACATCTCCATATTCAGCCTTTATTGCTGTCTCAGATCAGAGAAGCTCAGCAACTTGATGTTAAACTTCAGAAGATCGAGGATTAGATCACGGATGATCAGTCTGATTTCAAAGTCCATGAGGATGGTATTCTTCGGTTTCGGAACAGGGTTTGTGTTCCCGATGAACCGGGTTTGAGGTGAGGTATTCTGGAGGAGGCTCATAATTCTAAGTACACTATTCATCCTGGTGGAACCAAGATGTATTGGGATTTGAAGCAACACTATTGGTGGAACAACATGAAGAGGGAAGTTGCCCAGTTTGTATCTAGATGTTTGACTTGCCAGCGGGTGAAAGCCGAGCATCAACGACCTGCAGGTTTACTTCAGCTGTTGGTTATACCACAGTGGAAATGGGAGCATATTACGATGGACTTCGTCACTGGTTTGCCTAGAACACCGAGAGGTAATAATGCAGTTTGGGTTGTCGTGGATCATTTGACGAAGACAGCTCACTTTATTTCGATGCGGATGGGGGATGAAGTTACAAAGTTGACGGGTCTTTATTTGGATCAGATTGTTAGACTTCACGAGATTCCATCTAGTATTGTCTCAGATCGAGATCCTCGATTTACTTCTTGCTTGTGGGAGAAACTTCAGGAGACTTTGGGTACTCAGCTGAATTTCAGTGTAGCGTATAATCCACAGACCGACGGTCAATCCGAGAGGACTATTCAGATTCTGGAAAATATGCTCAGAGCTTGTGTTTTGGACTTTGGGAAGAACTGTAAGAAATATCTACCCCTTGCCCAGTTTGCCTATAATAATAGTTATCAAGCTACTATTAGGATGACACCTTTTGCAGCTCTTTACGGCCGTAAGTGTCGTTCACCTTTGTATTGGGATGAGGTAGGGGAGATGAAGATGATTGATCTGACGATTATGCCAGAGCTTCTAGAGAAGATTGAGAATGTTCAGTTGATCAGGCAGAGAATGCTTACAGCACAGAGCAGATTCAAGAGTTATGCTGATAAGCGTCGTCGGGACTTGGAGTTTGCAGTCGGAGATCGGGTTTTCTTGAGATTGTCTTCTCGAAAGGGGTTTGCTCATTATGGTAAAGGTGGTAAGCTGAGTCTGAGGTTTGTGGGGCCGTTTGAGATTATCGGCAGAGTGGGCAAGTTGGCGTATCGGTTGGCTTTACCGGAGAATTTCTCTAATGTCCACGATGTATTTCACGTGTCTAATTTGCGGAAATATAATCCGGATCTTTCTCATATTCTTGAGCCAGAGCCGCTACAGCATCATGAGAATCTGACTTATGATGAGCGGCCGATTCGTATTCTTGATCAGATGGAATGAGAGTTGAGGTCGAAGAAGATTCCGATGGTCAAGGTATTGTGAAAACATCACGGTACCGATGAAGCTACTTGGGAGAGGGGAGATCAGATGCAACAGTAGTACCCAGATCTTTTCCGTTCAGCAAGTAAGAATTTCGGAGATGAAATTTCTTTAAGAGGGGGAGAATGTGAGACCCCATATTTTGCTTTATCTCAATTTGCGTGCTATACCTCGTTTTACGTGAATTGACCTGTTTATGTGCTATATGACTTAGAATGTGTTAAAAATGTGATTAATACTCCTAATACATGCTAAGTGTGCATTCATGAAATTTTCATAAAAAAATGGAATCAGAAATTTTATCGTCAATTTTAGTGAATAGTATTTTGAGCACCTGTACGCTAAATTTTTTACAAGAGTGTTTAAAAAGTTTTAAAATCTAGTCCTCGGGTATTAATAGACCCATATTTGATTAAAACGGATTTGGAATTGGTTTTAAAATTTTAAAGATTTTTACACTTTCTTTTGCAAGAAAATGAGTTTTAAGCTGACTCGGGTGAAACTATTTTAATGTAAAACTCTTTGTCACCTAAAATATAATGTCTAGAATTAATTTAGGTGTTAATTTATTGGTTGAGCAAGAATTAGTCAAGAAATGAATTAAAAGACAAAAAATAGAATTAAAAGACTAAAAGAACTAATTTGACTTTCTTTTAAATTGATTGACTTCTACTTATATGCATCAACACCTACTAACAAAGCACAAACACTCCCTCAAAAACACACACAAGGCCGAGAGGTTCAAGGGAGAAAAGAGAAAGAAATTTCAAAGGTTTTCAAAACAAATTTTCATAGAAAAAGCTAGATTTTGTCCGTAGTTTTTTGTGCCGAGTTGGATTTCGCTTGTTGGGCACGCATTGCACGCATATCTAGGCTTATTTCGCATCAAAGGTGAGAGAAAAATTCTAGATCTCAAAAGTCATATTTTATGTTTTTGCGTATAATTGATTATTGAACCGTTAGAATGTTAATTTGAAGTTATATTATTGCTCAGTGCATGCTAGGGATCATTTATGTGTATTCCTACGAGATTTGAACCGTTGTAGCAAAATTATTTATTTTCGGGTATTAAAAGTTGATTAACTAGCTATTTGATGAATATCTTGAGTTGTTGTGGTTGGAATTGATTATCGTCGATTTCTAAAAGTTTGTTAATTACGTGGTAGCGCTGTTATAATGCCGAATTTTCAATTGCGATGTTTGCATGAAAATCCAGAAATTCCATCCTAGGTACATTGAGGTTTTAGGGTTGTTGGGCTTGATTTTGATGTGTCTTGGTTGGTTTCCGAGAGGGCTAATGTAGTTGATTGAATGGGGGAGTGTTAGAAACTGATTTGGAGTTGTTTGGATTAGTAGAATGTAAAATATGATTATTTGAAGTTTAGGTTGTCTTTCTTTAAATTGTTGAATTGATCCTTTAGTTGATTGGGTGGTATTTGAATGATTGAATTGTGAGTTATTGATGGTTAGACTAGGGTTTGATTGTGTGTTTGATGCATGTTAAGTTGGATGGCCTACTTTGTCATCTAACTTAGTTGTTTGTTGTTTAATTGATTACTTGATGTTATATTGATGACAATAGATGATTATTGATGAACCGGGAGATAGTCAACGGAAAAAGTTATCCTCCTGTGATGTGATTGTTTATTTTATTGCTGAGTCTTAGTATGTGTATGCCACCTCTCGGGCTGTCGGGTTGATAACTGCATGACTAGCAGAGGCTACCCTCATCTCGCATGGGCGGAGATGCCCTAGAGGGCAGGGCTAGTGAGGTACCTCGGGTGTGTGTGTCATAGGGTGATAAGAAGATGGTTGAGATCGTGATGGTGTTTGGAGCTACACCAAATAATATATCTTTTATTGATTGGTCATTATAGTCTATGTGTTATGATGTTATTGATGAATGTTATGTGTTTACTGCTCAGAGGATTATCTCCAAGGAATATAGTAAATACTGTAAGAGATCTATCGAATCCTCACTGGGCTTATTTTATATAAGCTCATTCTCTATTATTGCATGCTTACAGGTGTCCTTGAGCAAGATTGCGGGTACGTGCCTCCAGAAGAGGATAATGTGTCGTATGTGGACGAGTCCTATGTGCCAGAGTCTTGTCCTTGATGCTTGAGATGTTGTATACTCTATTATTTTGTATATTAAACTAGTTGTCTTTTAATAACTTTGTAGTTTATGATGTATAAGTTATAGTAAAGATAATGAACTAAATGATGCTAACTTAGTAGTCTTCCTTTTGTTATGATTAGGTTGCTAGGTTGGTTCAATCTATTTTGAGATGTATGTTAAAGTTAAGGTATTATGTTGGAATGGAGGCGTATAACTAAGAATGATTATTGTATAATATGGTTATGTTGTATGTTGTTAACTTAATTGAGGAGTTTGGTTGTATGATATTCTGAGAGGTTGGTTTAGAGCCTCGGTGACTTAATTACTGTCGTTATACTGTCGAAATTCCGTTGCGTCCTGACTGATTGTAGGTGGAGTCGAGTTGGGGCGTGACAAGAAAAACCATCATCATTGAAAGACCTATGAATAAGGGGCAACTCCAACCTAGCTAGATAGTTAAATTTTGCTTTATGTATAGAATCCTTTTGTTTTACATGTTTCTATTGACGTCCCCCTATTTTTTTTTTCTCTTTCCTTATTTTTTTAATGCATATAGAATTTTGGTAAGTGTGCTATGCTTCTTGACGTATACTAGTGCTTCAAAAAAGTTCCAAGTGTTAAAAGTACTAACCGATTTTCTCACTTGTAATAAAATAAAGCTCAATAGAAAACCAAGTTTTATACCCCACAAGTGGACGGGTCATTGTAATACGTGATTGAATATATCCAATGAGAGGCTCCTATGTGAATTTTAGTGCATGTTCATGTAAAAAGTGGTCTAAAAATGTGAGTAAAAAGAATGATTGATTGATTGGATGATTGGATTTAAATCTAAAATTGAATTTCAGGAAAATAAACCTAAACAAATGACAAGCATCAAATCCAAAGTCTGAATTAAATGGAGTGTTAAGATCTCATGTAAAGCCTATATATTATGATTGAAACCTAGATTTGGGAAGCCAACAAAAATTGACCAAACTACATGTTTAGATGAAATTGATCATTTTCTTGGTGTATAGAAAATTAAAGTGCAAAACTACCAAGTTAAACCCACAAGTGCACGAATCTATGCAATATAGTGTGCTAGAGTATGGGGTCGAATTTCCACAGGGAGGCTCCTAAGTTCTATCAAATGTGTGCTTGTGTGAAAGTGGTCTAAAATTGTGAAAAAAGAAAAGAGAAAATAAAGAGTGATTTGATAGTTGGTTTGAGAGGGAGACTAATCTAAATTAAAATCAAAATAAGTGAAAATAGGAAAACTAAGTAGCTAATCTAATCTAAATGGAAGGTGTAAAATCCAAATATTGGGTCAATTAGAGATGAGTTAGGTCAAGATCCTCGTGTTATGTCTATTAAATTATGTTTGAACCATAGATTTGTATAGTCAAACTAGGTTGCCCAAGCTACAAGCCCGTTTTGTTGATTTCACCTAGTTAGCCTAAGTAAACAATTCTAGATCTAGGTGCATCTCCGTCGTCTAGTCACCCTAAAGGCTAAGGTGCGGGTTTGTCCAAACGATCCTAGGGTCAATTGACTAAGCTAGTAGGTAAACTATGGTACAACCTAATCTAAGTAGCTAATCTAATCTAATCCATAGTCAAGCCCGATTCACATGAATAATATAATATGAACCAATTTTAAACCGGCTACAAGCATTATTAAGACTTAAAATTGAAGCAATAAACAATAATCAACAAGACCCAGTTGGATTTACAAGCTAACAAGGTAGAATCACATGTAAACACTAGCTACAAGAATATTTAAAGTATAAACACATGATTCATAAGGATTAATAACAAAACCCAACAAGATCCAAATCATCCAAAGTGAATAAACCAACAAAATATCCAAATAAAAAAGTCATACATAAATAATAGGCAATAACACTATAGAACTTTTCTTAACCCGTAAATAATCTAGTTCATATAAAAATAAATCTAAAAACATTGTAAGAAATAAAGAAAAGCTCCCCCATGAGATTGGTCTCTTCAATTGCTTGCAACCTCCTAGATTTCTAGCTCTAATTTGTTCACCAACTTTAGATTTGATCGTAGAAGTAGATGGGTTTGATGGATTTAGGGCTTGATTGTAGTGGGTAAGTGTGTGAGTATGTATGAAAAGTGTGTGTTAAAAATGTATAAAAGTGTATGTTAGTGAATGTAGAATGGATGTCTAGATAAGATTCTATCATGACTGAATGTGTTGTGTAGTTAATTTTAGCTAAATTGTTTTGTGCTTATGTTACTATCGCGTGAGGTTATAAGGTAGTGTGTGGTGAAATTGTGAAGTCAGGTGTTGCAAACTCGGCGTAGTGCATTCTATAAGAATCAATTGAAACTAAAGGAAAATAATATAATATATGTAAAGTGCTTGGATTATATATATCTTGTTTTATTATCTATAAAGTTTTCTTTTTGTCTATTTTCTTTTTGTATCTGTTTTTTTTAACCTTCTTTCTTGAATCTTCTCTTCCTCGACTTTTCTTTGACAAGTCGCATTTTCTACCACGATCACTACCTACATCAAAGAATTTACATTAATAAGTCATCTTAGTGCAAAACAATAAAGTCAACAGATGCTAAAAATGACTTAATAAATGCAATCAGTTAGGCACTAATGCCTCTAAAAATGCATACAAAAAAACTTCAAAAATATGAACACATCAACATCCCCAAACCTATCACTTGCTTGTCTCTAAGCAAGATTATAAATAAAGAAAATCTCCAAGTTCTCATGGGATTGTTCCAACAAATCAATCGACTCTCGTAAAATGACAAAGGATCCTAAAAAGATTGATCTTATAGTGTAATAATGAAATGAACTCATTCATATTTCCTTCTTTAAAACCATAGTGTGTTTACCTCAAGACTATGCCAACCATTTTTAAGTCACCATACTACCGGGTAGTAAGACAACTCAATATAACTAGGCCATAATACTCACACCCCTATTTCTCTTGTAATCCTCTAAACATGTCTTTCAAACATTTTATTCAACCTAAAGTACAAAAATAAAACACACTTCCTCTCTTTATTCAATGCTTGGTCACAAACGGTCAGCTCAACACCCTGTGTAACAAGCTTTTGAGGTCATCAATATCAGCCACTTAAGGCTTAGGTTGATAAGCTTTGAAAGGCCTTTTGTGTACCCTACGTGCTTGAAGTGCTAAACATCAAAACACCGCACATCTTAAGTATATATCCTTAAAGATAAAGATTAAGTACAAGGATAATGGTACTAAACTCCTTTTTTTTCTTTTGCTTTTTTTTTTGAATCTTTTTTTCTTGTGAATTTTGAAAACTACTATAAGGGCTAAGACATATCAAGAAACCCACTCAAGCGAAGGCACTCATATCACAACAAATCATATCTTATCGTCTCACCACTTAACCATGTAGCAATAGCTAAACACAATCTCAAAGTCCCCACATATTGGCTTTATCAAAATCAGCCCTAAAAGTTCAATTCATGACTACCTCACAAAATCAAAACTTCTCTTTGTCCTTCAATCATCTCATGCAAGCTAATCAACATATCATCACAATACCTCAATCATAAGGAAATCCAACACAAATCCACAAAATATACACAAAAATCGAAAAAATTAACACAGTTTTTAAGCAAATAGCTACAATTTTCCCCAAATAGTAATGAGCACAATAAGCACCCATATCCCAAAACCTAAAGTTTGCTTGTCTTTAAGCAAATATCATCAAAACACAACAAACAAATATCCAATAAAAATATAAAAGGGCAATGTGGAGGGAAAAATCAACCAAAAGTACCAATAGTTATATCATAAGGTCACCGTAGAGGGAAAAAGTAAGGAAAGATGTCACCTAATTCCCGGTGGCTGTGACATTAATGATGCTATCATGGACATCTTCAAAACTCTTCTCAATGAACTACAAAAGAACCTAAAAAGGCATAAAAGAAGTCAGTGGATGTAACAATAAAGTGCAATGTCCATGCAAGGAAGACTAGGAGAAGTAATTGGATGATTAACATGGGGAAGCTCGCAAAAGAGAACTACCTAAAAAATAAAACTAGCAATAGAAAAAGAAATAACAAGAATGTAAATAAAGTAGATAAATCATGTATATACAACTCTAGAGTGCCTCCTAGCAACGTTGAGTTTTACGCCCTCAGTCTGGCGTTAATGTTAGAGCAAATTAGCCTTTATGTTTCTTGGCACAAATAGCCGGATAATGATTTCAAAATAGAGTATGAGAGGATCCTTCCAAAAATTTTCCTTCATAATGAGTATGAAGCGATCCATCTCAGTCCTACCTTTAAGAGGTGAGGGCTCCCATCCCGGTGTCAAATGTGTTTTTGTCTGTTTAATGTGCCCATTACCTCCTTTTATTTTACGAAGTCAAATCCTGCTTGTACCGGGGTAACCCAAGAATTATGAGTAAGGGGACTAAACTACTAAGGTAAGACAATCTAAGCATATCTATATTAGCCACGTCCTTCAAACTTGGGTCAAACTCGAACTCTTCTTGGCCGAAGACCAATAACCTATGGCCCTCTCTTGGTGATCAAGGCCTACTAACACGTGCCCCTATAGTCTAACGAAAGATTATAGGCTTTAATTATTTGAGGAGTGTGGTGAGGTCCTAAAGGTGCAAGCTTAGTGTAAGAGGACCATGGAATGAACTTCAAAATAGGGGAAGCATCATCCATAGGTGAAACAAGATGGCTATCACTAGGGAAAGAAAAGTCAGTTTGAATATCCACTATTAGGTAATGGGTAACCAAGAAGGACGTGGAAGTACTCGACTCTCCCTTACATGAATCAGAATCATCTGGATATAACAATAGTTCAAGCTCATCAAGCTCCTCATTGGGTGTTTTCATGGAGGGGGAAGGTAAGACAAACTCAATAAACTTATAATCACAACAAAAAAACTCTAAGGAAGTGTGTGCACCCAGCTTCTTAAAAAGGGTATCAAAGCTAAATTGAGATATTATGGTGTCAAGTTCATCCTCCAAATGTGATTGGGGGCTCAGGGAGCGAAGGAAACGGTATAACAGACTTGAAAGACTTTGCATAATCAGGACTAGACATGAGAGGTATAGAAACATCCATCTCCTCTAAAGTAGGGACAAAGTCTACCTGAGTCGTGATATCATGAAGCTCATCCCCCCCATCTAAGTAAGGAATCACCTCAATCTCTCTCTCTCATCCTTAATCTCACTTTCTCTTGATTTACTACTTTCCCTATTGTTACTAGTATCTCTATCAATCTCCTCAAGGGAAGTGTGAGCATCTAACTCGTTTGAAATTAATCAAATTCAAATTGGGCTATAATAATATCAAGTATGTCCTCCAACCGTGGTTGAGACCTATAGGCTAAAATAGAAGGTACAATAGAGTCACATGACCTAGCAATATCATCATTAAGAGCATAGGAAGTGGAAAAAACCAATCTCTCTAATGTGGAAGCAAGGTCAATATGAGTCGTGGAATCATAAAAAACATCATTTCCATCAAAACAAGGTATGACCTCTTTTTCCTTATTCTCTTTCTCAATCTCTCTCTTACTCTCTTGCTCTCCAAAACTCTCCCCATTCCCTCCAATTTCTCCCAACCTAACGCCATTGACAAAAGTAGCTTCATCATGTGTAAAGATATATTGGTCAAGGTGGTCCACTATAGGTTGAATAGGTAATTCGTCCTTACCTATGCTCCTAAGACACTCAGCTAACTGATTAACACAACCCTCGACTCTCTCCAAAGATTTTTTTTGATCTTGAAGAGTCTGTCTATGATCTTGAAGAGTCTGGTCATTGGATTCAATTTTCGCTCCATTGTCTTTAAGAAGTTGGAGGATTTGTTTCAACTTCTTATCATTTGTGGGTTCAGAAGGAGGAGGGTTGATTCAAGTGCAATGGTAAACATTCTGACTAAAGACACTAGGTGCATGAGTACCATAATACTCATGGGGATTGTAATTAGGGTAAAGAAGAGAGGAAGATGAATTTTGAAAACATTAAGCCATACGAGAAGAATAGGTCTCTTGACCCCAAGATGGATTAAGATGGCTCTGCCACTTGTGGTCATAGGTATGAGAATAAG
Organism: Ehretia macrophylla; assembly: GCA_037974665.1. Lineage (NCBI taxonomy): Eukaryota > Viridiplantae > Streptophyta > Magnoliopsida > Boraginales > Ehretiaceae > Ehretia > Ehretia macrophylla. The sequence goes on from CM075764.1 coordinate 85,602,355, forward strand.
GAGCATTGGACGACACATGACCTTGAGTAGTAAAGCCATGCTCATGCAAAAAATCCGAAAATTATGGTGCAAGATGACAATCAATGGTGGTGTGGTCACACCGATCATACAAAGCACACCTCTCATAGGTAGACGGGATAGGGGAGAGGAATCTACCACTATAAGCCCAATGATTAGGTTGATACATGATTCACAAATAGAAAGAATTATCAACATAACATACCAATAACCTAATCAACAAATAAAATCCCCAAACTGAAGGCTAACGCCTTAGCACACATTCGAAAAAACTCAAAAACCAATAAAACAGCCAACTACCTACAACAAACTTAAATCTACAAATGAAAACATAACAAAATCAATAAATCAACAAAACTAAAAACACGAAATTAAACTACTAAACTCAAAAACACACAAAGTTCATCGTGGCTCTCTGGTAACGGCGCCAAAAACTTGATCGTTTCCTTGGTGTGTAGAAAATTAAAGTGCAAAACTACCAAGTTAAACCTACAAGTGCATGGATCTATGTAATATAGTATGCTTGAGTACGGGGTTGAATCTCCCCAGGAAGGCTCCTAAGTTCTATATAATGTGTGCTTGTGCAAAAGTGGTCTAAAATCGTGAAAAGGAAAAGAAAAATAAAAAGTGATTTGATAGTTGGTTCAAGAGAGACTCTAATCTAAATTAAAATCGAAATAAGTGAAATTAGAAAAAACTAATCAGCTAATCTAATCTAAATGGGAGGTGTCAAATCCTGAGAATGGAACAAATTGGAGATAGGTTAGGTTAAGATCCTCGTGTTATGCCTCTGAAATTATGTTTGAACCTTAGATTTGTATAGTCAAAGTAGGTTGCCCAAGCCACAAGCCCGTTTTATTGATTTTACTTAACTCAACAATTCTAGATCTAGGTGCATGTCACGACCCCAATTTTTCTATCGCTAAGACGGTCTCTAAAACCATAAGAATGTGATTAATAGCCAAACTAAAAATTTTGGGATGGTGATGCCACGAGCTTAAAAAGATCTTCCTTCTAAGTCCGCTTAGATGCACTACATTAGCCCAAACACCATTATCCATAAAACAACACCATTTAAAATTATCTCAATACTAAAACCCAAGTATTACAAATTTGCATTTACATTAAGTCCGTCAAATCCAAAAAGGCCTAATTACATCATCTAATTATACATCAATTTAAAAAGAATACATATTATACGAACTTCATCACTAATGACTAATGATACAAACATATTTCCCTTGCATACAACCATCAAATACTCAATCTACTTGCATTAATCTACTTCTAAGCATTTGTCTTGAACAACCTGTAATAATGGAAAAATGGGGTGAGCTACAACTAGCTCAGTGAGGGATAATAGGAAAAGAATTTTCACAATCATTTTTATCATATGTAGATTTTTGTAGAAAATCATGCCATGCACATATGTTTACGAGTAAGTCATATACCTTACATAATAATGAACATTTAATAAGAGACCGAAACAAACTCAATAACAAACATGTAACCCAACTTTCCCGGGGTATCATGGGATCCAAGCGAGAAGGTTCTCCTGTGGTATCAATGGATCCTGGTAATAGAGGGAATTAATACCTTGGTAGCCGAGCTATACCGGCAAGCCCGCTGCCGCCCGGAGTTTCTTGACACTATTCCGCTAAAAGGTTGCAACCTTGTCATGTATACAATTCAATCACATTTGTAATTAGAGCACATATGAAGGGGTTACCTCCGTCAAGAAGGCATTTAATATGTAGGGCATAACAAGCAAGCATGTAGAGGATGCAAAACTTATCAAGTAAACCTTATTCCAATACAACTCGTATGTGATGCAAGAACAACTATTACAAACACTTTTGTAATGCCACGTTATCCCTCTCAACATCCCTTGACTCATAGTAGCCAATGTAATGCCCCGATCCCTAATGGCACCGGGACTTCTATTAATCATGCTATCCTCAACCCAATTCCAGACCCGGGCAAAAAATTTGGGAAAAACGGACGGAGTTTTCCCTATTTATATGACTAACCAAAAACCTGCACACAGCAAGTATAACCACCAAACCATAATCCAAATCCTCAATCAATCCCATCTTCAATATCATAACATCATTCATTTTACTAAGGCCATCCGAGCCTTGGCTTAGCAAAAGTTTAGCACACAAGCATGCATTGCATAACTATTGAAATTCCAAGTCATAAGATCGCCTATCAAACCACTTTAACTTTAACCACAAGTTATACTTATATTTTAAGACCATTTGCCAATTACTTTACCACACAAACATGCAATCCAAAAGACAATAAGACATTCATTAGTTATTACATGCCATCTATGCTACTAAATCATACAAGGCTATAACTTTAGTTTACAATCCAACAAACCATACATAAATACATACAAGACCTAACAACCTCAAAATGGAGCACAAACATGTCATAAACACATCTTCACACACGGCATCCAACCTCAGCAAGCAAACAATCAAGGCAATTGATCTACTTGCACTTCTTCTTCTTCCTCTACTGCTACTAGCTGGGGATCTACCTCAGCTTCTCCTGAAACATGTTCAAAGAGGAGTGAGCAACATAGTTGCTCAGCGAGGGAAGGGAATACAGTAAACCAAGGTATTTTCGAAATCATTTCATGCAATGCATCAACAATACAAATAACTCAATTAATACAATATAACAAAACAATTGAATAAAACATTAAACACTTTTAAAAAGGATACGGTTCATCTTCTTTGTCTTCGATCTCAAACCATGAACCTCGAACTTCAATATCAATAGCCGGCAAACCACCTTATAACACCAATGGGTGTACTCCGGATGTTCCCCGATCCTACAACCCATTCTCCTAAGGTAGATCCGTGTGCCCTAATGAGGTGAACCACGCCTCTGGGGTATGGGAGTATGCCCCAGCGAGAGAGGGAATCGACACCATAGTAGCTGAGCTAGACCAACAACTCGATCTTGCTCGGAGTTTCTTGATACTACCATGTTCGAAAGGTTGCGGAACCCAATATACGATCACGATAAACTAAGCAATGACAATAATCACAGATGAAGGTCAACAAAGTAGTCCACTCTCGCAAATAGTTATGATATAAGCATTAAAACGAGAAATAGACATATATGAACAAAGGCTAAATTCCACAACATTCACAAAATCCCACCAAATAATAAGATAACTTAAATATACTTCCATTAGCGTTGATTAATCGTATAAAGGGCAATTACAAGTATATAACTTCAATTATCCCCTTTTCCCCTTTGTCAACTAAGGAAATTTTGTTCCCTTATGAAACTCAAAGCACATTTTTTGCAAACCAACTATCCTACATCTCTAAGGACACTACAAGACACCTACTCAAGCTCTAAAAATCCACTTTTGAAACAAAAGCTCGGGAAGGCCCCGAGTCACTTTTAACTACAGCTACCCAAATTGCCCCTCAATTCAATGTTATGATAGCACAAAAAGTATTTCCTTGCCTAGTAAATATCAAATCTAACATTTAAATGTACCTGGATTATCGTTTTACGAAAATTCCCTTTTGAAATTTAGCCAATTTTGCTTTTTAATCAAGTTCTGAGCAAACTAACCACATTCAACCAATAATCTATGTTCATTAGCATCTAAAGTACCTACAGATAGCATAAAGTCCACCTCACAAGCAAATTCCATCAAAAGCTTAATTTTGGCACTATTTATCATCTCCTGCATATGAACATTTGCAATAATCCATGAATAAATCCACTAAACTACACATTCAAGGTCTAGATAGCATGTAGAAGGTATATTTCACAAGTTTCAAACAATTTATAAATCTAAGAATTTCATAATTTGACATAAACTTGTAAATGGAAAAATATGCTAACTCCCTCACATATACAAGGTGTAGACAACTTGTAGAAGCTCTAGGATGCTTCAAACACTTCCTACTCCAAGCTAGAAGATCAATTTGGCAAGGCTTGAAGAAGCTTTTTTTTTCCCATGGTGATGGCCGACGGGTGGATGAGGGGACTTAGAGGGATTTTTTTTGTTTTGTTTATGTACTTATGTGTGTATATGCAATGTAATATGTATATATTACATGTGTGTAAAGTTATTTAGGGTCAAATGCTTCTAAGTCTTGGTCAATGCTAAGCCTAAAAACAATTAAAAGGCTAACTAGTCCAATAAACTATATTTCCAATGTTTTTACTATTCACTCAGACCAAAAACTATTTTCTAAACGCGCTTTCCCAATATGCAATGCACATAAACTTATTTTTTTCATTCCTTTTATGAGTCATGTAACCTAGAAAATTATGAATTCGGGCAAATTAAACAAATGCATTGTGAATAGTAACCACAAGTAAACATATTTTTAAGTAAAAAAGGCATATTGAAATGCACAAAAGGTATGCAATAGTTAATTATAAACATAATAAAGGTCTCGGGCATTACAGCCAACCCACAAGGCAATTAGACAATAAAGAAATGCAAGGAAGACATGTTGAAGAAAAGAACAGATGGAAGTCAGATGAGAAGTCGAATGAGTGACTCGTCCAACTTGCCTCCTTCGACTTTTCCAGTGAATGTCGGATGAGGAGTTGGACGAGTCCGACTCGCCCATCTTGCTTTTTCAGTGGATGTCGGACGAGCGAAGACGAACGAGTCCCTCGTCCAACTTCTCGTCCGACAGTGCCTTGCCCAACACGATGATAACTCAATTCTTGGCCCAATCTTTCTTATACTCTTCAAAACCAAACACACATCACCCTTAAATGACATTTAAACATAACATCTTTAGCTCCAGTTCAAGTTATAACACCTTTGAACCTAGCAATCAACTCTCAAGAACTCATTATATCACATTCAAGTTCAAATAGTTTAGATTCCTATCCCTTATCTTCATTCACAACCAATTCACACATTGAAATATGTATAACACATTATTCTACTCATATTATAACTTCTCATCATCTGAAAGCCATTTCATAACATTAAGACTCAACACTAGTTCAATAGAAATCATCAACAAGCAATGGTACTAAATTCATGTCAAAACACAACCTACTACACATGCCCATGTTCTTAATTTGTTTAACCTATCTAAGAACCTCCAAAATTTCTAAAACTTGGGCAAGACATAGTTCTTCCAGAGTAGATAATGATAAAATCAAATAGAGCTTAATTCCAAGTTAGATTCATAAAGTTAAAACCTCTAGAACATAATTGTGAAAATCTATCATGTGCTGCAATAAAATCTATACCTCACTGAAATGGCATTAAACGAGCATTATAACTTCAAAATTTGAACAAACCCTAAACACAAAAGTTGTACCTATATAGGTTGTACACATCATATCCAAAAATCAATTCCAAACAACATCGTTTGGCCCCTCAAATACATCATGAACTAACAATGCACATAAATGAGTTATAACTTTGCTTATTTGCTGTAGCCTCTCGGAAATAAGTTAAAACGAGCATCATAACCACTTAATCTCAACGAACTCTCAACACAAAATTTGTTCCACTATGAGTCTAGTATAACATACTTCAAAATTAGATAATTTTATCAACATTTTCTTACTCAAATAACCTCAAAACAGTGACTGCGCAGACAGAGCCTATAAATCTATATTTTACATATGTGTGGCTTAAAAGTCCATCTTAATCTCAAAACTAAGACATGCCTCCAAAATGAAAGTTGTTCTATTACCTCTTAACTATAACATATCTAAAAATCAAACTCATCTATCCATATTTACTGTATCAATTTGGCCATACACTAACAGTGCATAAAATAGTCACCAAATCACATTTCTAGCAAGTTCTATCATTTATCTTCTCATATAGGGCAATATAATCAAGTAATATGCTAGGAACTTTGAAAAACCTTGAAAAGAGTTTAAACCCCTCACCTTAATCTTGGAGTATAAGCAAAAGAAACAAGAAACTAGCTAGAAGATGCAAGAACCCTTTTGATTTTCTTCCTTTTCTTTTTCCTTCTTCTTCTTCTTCTTCTTATTCTTCTTCTTTCACCCTTGTTCAGCCGTGTATGTGTGTGTAAGTGTGGTAGATCCGTGTATGTGTATGTGTGTTTTATGTGTTTGTTGTTTTATTTTATTTGTTTGGTAGGTAAATTTTTTTATAAGAAGCCTAATGACCAACTAGTCTTCCAACTAATTGCTAATTTTCTAGTTTGCCATTCTAGTTGCCTACTAACTAATCTAGTTACTTAATTGCTAATTGATAATGTTTAATTACTTTGTACAATACTTAACACACCTAAATTCACATGAAAGCACGCAAGTGCACGTTAAATGAGGCAAATACACGTAAAAGATTTTATATCTAAATATCTTATCATTTTGTTTCAATTTTTTTTTTTCTTTCTCTCCCTTTGCATCTAGCCGGTCACCACCTACATTTTTTCCACTATTTTATTTTTATTTGGTTATGATTCGGTCAGTCTTTAATTAGCTAGTCTTAGGAGGTTTACTCAACAACATACCTAAAATGTTAAATGTCTACTAACACAAATGTTTTAATTATGATGTTAGGTATATCCTAGTTGTCAACTCAAGTTGAAATATCACTCAATTCTTAGTCTCTTGAAATCCTCATGCCCGTAAATATATACTTAATTGTGTAAATGTATATAGATTTATGCGGGGCCTTACATCTGCCCCCTTAGCAGAATTGCGTCCTCGCAATTCCTTTTTAATTCTCGGGATTCCTCAGAATATTAATAATCAATCTGCCCTTATTTTGTCTAGATAGCTTTCTCCATTCTTTAAGACTTGTATATTTCCCAATAACATGAGAATATTTCTTAACCATAAAGCATGAATAAATATGAATACTCTTTAATCATATTAGAACTAACACAAATCATTTAGTGTATATCACATATCTTAGCCAACACATACTACATAAACTCTTCATTTACCAATATTTCCAACTCTCTAAATAGTTATAGCATACATACACCTTATACAACGTCATATAAACTAATGCCTCAAGTAGGTTAATAGTCGTCAAGATTTATAATTCTGAGTTCTAGGGTTCTTACATCTAATTAGTGCATTCAATACCTAACTACAAGTGAGTAAGAGCTCAATCTTACTAATATTTCATCAAATCCTAAGGATCCCCAATGTCCAAAATAACTTAGTCTAATCTAAACCTTATAATTCATATACAAATCCATCAATGACCATTAAGGATAATTGTGAAACCATGCACGAGTCCAATGTGCATTGATATCATTTATTGTACGTATATACTATTTAACGTGCATATTATATCGTCTGGTATGTGTTTATAACAAGTTATGTATATGTCATACCATTAAATATGTGTTTACATCATTTTACGTGTACTTGCTTCGCTTTACGTGCAAAAATATCCTCTTACGTGCAATTGAGTGATTTAAATAATGTAGACAATAATTAAACTCTAGCAATTAACAATAGCTAACCAAGCTAATTAGAAACAAATAGGATGAAAAACTAGAAGATAGTCATTTGGTTGGGTATATTCTTTGTGTTGAATGGGCTATGTAAGCTAGGGTATACTTTCTATATATGCTTGATGGTCTTGAAGAATTGATAAGCTTGAAATTGGGTTGGGTGTGTTTGTATACATTTGTTAGGAGGTTTGAGTTTGCTTGCAATTGATGAAATTGGGAGCTAAGAACCTTAGGGTTTAGATGATGACTTGGTTGTTTAAATGCTATTGATGATTCAAGAGTGTTGTGGTATGGTTCATAAGCTTGAAAATGTAGTACTAGCAATTCTTGTTAAGTGCATCAAGTGTTTGATTGAGGCTAGAAGCTAGAAAATGGGTTGGGAGGCAAAAATGACCAACTTTCGTGTCTGTCCGGGTGTGATACCCAGTCATGATCAACAAGACCGGATATCATGACCGGACTGCTGGGCAGTGGTCTGGTCGTTCATCCTATCACGACCGGATTGAACGACTGATAGTTGACAGATTTGTGCAGTGATTTTCCGGAGACCATATCTCATTCGTTTTAACTAGGAATTGAGATCCGTTTGATTCTTGAACTATCTAAATTCGATAATCTTAGATTATACATAAAAATCAGGTTATTTGGAGTTTAGGAGAATAGGGAAAGTAACAATTTAAGTTAGGTTAATGCAAAAAAGTTGAGGTTGCTTCATAGTTTCCTTCAAGTTTGCATTTTATTATCATTTTGAGTTGTCTTAAGGTGTTCTTACACCCTTCTTTGGTATATGGCTATGTTGTGTCCTTCTAAATATTATTAATAAGTTCAAGCATGGTGTATATTAGTTTCATGATTATTTAAACGATGCAGATGAATGCTCGATGTTCTATATGATCAAATGTTTGAAATGCTTGATACCCGGAGGCAACCTACTTTGTTGCCGTCCTATCAATGTTGTTTATATCCTGTGCTTGCATGATAAAAACTACGGGCGCGGCAGTTGCAACCACAATTATGGGTATAGTAGTATTCGTTTCTCTTGGGTAGCATCGGGCTACCAATCGGTCTCGACTACCATTGTCCCTGGTGGATATCCGAATATCACTTAATGTTTGGAGTTGGGGAAAAATGAATGAAGACTGAATCAAGGCCGGTCGTCTCCAGCAATTGCAAATATAGCCATATAATTTTATTATATTCTTACTCCCGCCTGGTCCGTTTATTAGTCCTCGGGGAGTAGAGTTGTTGCTTATTACTATGTTTGATTCTGTCTTCTCTTACATGATCCAGATACCATGTTTTATGTGTATTCTTGGTATAGTTGAATGTTCATTATTATGTTAACTCGACCTTGCCATTCTTGATTTAAGTTTTGTTTATGCATAGCATGGATTTCGAAAGGCTCGCAAAATGATAAAACTCTTGCGAAAATCCCCGTTTTCCCTAAATCCTCACTGAGCTATGGGTTGGATAGTTTATCCCTCTTTATGGCAATTTTAGGTGAATAGTTAGCTCGAGCCAACCCTGTAAGTTGAGGAAGAAGCTTCTTTGCGTGAAGAACATCTTGTTGTAGTAGCATATTGTATATATGAACTACTTGATGTAATATGTTAACTTATGGGTATTTAAATGTATAGGTTCTCGTTGCATGATCATTTTAGACCTAGATAAGTAGAGGAACCCATATGTTGTAATTTGGAGGATCCAGGTTTTTGTATATGTTTATCTGATGGTTGTAATTTTAATTATTAGTGATGAAGTTTGTATAATGTATTTATTTGAAGAAATCTTGTAATAGGTAATGTAACTGTAATATTAGCAACTTGGATGTATGGTTCATGGAAATTAGAGCGCAGGCTAGTTAAATGTGCCTTAGCAGACCTAAGAGGAGTGATTTTCTTAAGCCCGTGGCATCACGATTCTAGATTTTGAAGTTTACGTAAGTTGAATGTAATCCTTCTTGTTCATTTTTACGGTATCAGAGGCTATTATATTAATTAAGAATGTGGGATCGTGACAATAATACGACTACAAATGCATATTAAACATTAATAATTATTATAAATATTCTAAGATCGTGACTTACAATCTACTTAGGGTCAAATTCATCCTCGTATGCTTTTCCATTAACCAAAACAAGTAACTCGTTATATCAAATTATCCACTTTCTATGTCACATGAGCATCTTAAGTATGACATTTACCTAATCCTATCGATCATTAAGCCTATTGTTTTGGCTGTTTGTGATCTTAGAAGGTTGCCTACATGTCAAGTCACACATGCAATTCATGTCACATAGAATAAGACATAAAACAACAATGCACATTAGTTACACATAGTTCATATATAACACACAAGGCACATTGAACAAGTTTACACGTAACATGTAAGCACATCAAACAAACACAATCATCTTATCACTTATAGACACCTACCCACGGACAGAGGATCCTATCCCAACTTATGCCTAGCTAGCTAGCTAAGCTTTGATACCACCTGTCACGACCCCAAATTTTCAATCGTTAAGACAATCTGTAATACCATAAGAATGAGATTAATAGCCAAACTAAAAATTTTGGGATCGTGATGCCACGGGCTTAAGAAGATCACTCCTCCTAAGTCCGCTAAGGCGCACTACATTAGCCTGAGCACTATTATCCATAAAATAACACCATCTAAAATTATCTTAATACTAAAACCCAAGTATTACAAATTTGCATTTACATTAAGTCTGTCGAATCCAAAAAGGCCTAATTACATCATCTAATTATACATAAATTTAAAAATAATACATATTGTACAAACTTCATCATTAATGACTAATGATACAAACATATTTCCCTCGCATACAACTATCAAATACTCAATCTACTTGCATTAATCTACTTCTAAGCTTTTGCCTCGGACAACTTGCAATGATGGAAAAATAAGGTGAGTTACACCTAGCTCAGTGAGGGATAACGAGAAATGAATTTTTGCAAACATTTTTATTATATGAAAACTTTTGGAGATAATCATGTCATGCACATACATTTACGAGTAAGTCATATACCTTACATAATAATAAACATTTAATAAGAGATAGAAACAAACACAATAACAAACATGTAACCCAACTTTCCCGGGGTATCATTGGAACCCAGCGAGAAGGTTCTCTTGGGGTATTACTATAGTAGTCGAGTTATACCAACAAGCCCGCTGTGGCTCGGAGTTTCTCGATACTACCACGCTAAAAGGTTACAACCTTGTCGTGTATGGAGGAGTTGCCTCCGTCAAGCAAGCATTTAACATGTAGGGCATAACAAGCAAGCATGTAGAGGATGCAAAACTTATCAAGTAAACCTTATTCAAATACAACTCGTATATTATGCAAGAGAAACTATTATGAACACTTTTGTAATGCCACGTTATCCCTCTCAACATCCCTTGACACAGAGTAGCCAACCCATAAGGCAATCACACCATAAAGCAATGCAAGGAAGACATGTTGAAGAAAAGAAAATATGGAAGTCGGATAAGGAGTCGGACGAGTGACTCATCCGGCTTGCATCATCCGACTTTTCTAGTGAATGTCGGATGAGGAGTCACTCGTCCGACTTGCCTCATCCAGCTTTTCTAGTGGATGTCGGACAAGTGAAGCTGGAGAGTTTCTCGTCCGACTTCTTATCTGACAAAGCCCTGCCAAACACGATGATAACTCAATTCTTGGCCTAATCTTTCTTATACTCTTCAAAACCAAAAACACATCACCCTTAAATGACATTTGAACACAACATCTTTAGCTCCAATTCAAGTTAAAACACCTTTGAACCTATCAATCAACTCTCAAGAACTCACTATATCACATTCAAGTTCAAATAGTTTAGATTCATATCCCTTATCTTCATTCACAACCAATTCACACATTGACATATGTATAACACATTATTCCACTCATATTACAACTCCTCATCATCTGAAAGCCATTTCATAACATTAAGACTCAACAATAGTTCAATAGAAATCATCAACCAAGCAATGGTACTAAATTCATGTCAAAACACAACCTACTACTACATATGCCCCTGTTCTCAATTCGTTTAACCTATCTAAGAACCTCCAAAATTTCTAAAACTTGGGCAAAACATAGTTCTTCGAGAGTAAATAATGATAAAATCAAATAGAGCTTAATTCCAAGTTAGATTCACAAAGTTATAACCTCTAGAACATAATTGTGCAAATCTGTCATGTGCCTGCAATAAAATCTATACCTCACTGAAATGGCATTAAACAAGCATTATAACTTCAAAATTTGAACAAACCCTAAACACAAAAGTTGTACCTATATAGGTTGTACATATCATATCCAAAAATCTATTCCAAGCAACATCATTTGACCCCTCAAATAAATCATGAACTAACAATGCACAAAAATGAGTTCCAGCTTTGCTTATTTACTGTAGCCTCACGGAAGTGAGTTAAAACGAGCATCATAACCACTTAATCTCAGCGAACTCTCAATACAAACTTTGTTCAACTATGAGTCTAGCATAACATACTCCAAAATCAGATAATTTTATCAACATTTTCCTACTCAAATAATCTCAAAACAGTGACTGCGCAGACAGAGCCTGTAACGCCCCGATCCCTCACGAAACCGGGACTTCTATTAACCAAACTATACTCAACCCAAATCCAAACCCTAGGCACGTAATTTAGGAAAAACGGACGGAGTTTCCCCTATTTATAGGACTATTTGGAAACCTGTAAACTATAACATACAACCACAAGACTATAATCCATAACTTCAATTTATTTCATCCCTATCAGCATGCAAGTCAACTAAACAGAAGAGTAAACGATTGAAGTTATTACAAACCACTAGTACCTAATCATCAAACAAAATTAAAACTTTAATATTACATTCCTTAATATAACATAAATACATACATGGGCACAAAGTCTCAAATACAATACAAGCATATCATGATCATATTCTTCCATGTTTTACACACTGATAGAGCAAGCAGGTCACACAGGAGGCAATCCAATCTTCAGCTTTTCCTGAAATATGTTGAAAAGAGGAATGAGTAACTAGGTTACTCAGTGAGGGAGGTGATGCAACATACCGGGCGTGCATTATGATATGCAAATACAAGAAATCATATATATAACATAAACAACAAGATTCAATAACAAGTAGTTAACCACATTAAAAAGGATACGGTTCCACTTTAAGTCTTCAATCACGAGCCACGAACCACGAACTTCACGCAAGTGCCGGCAAACCCTTACTCCAACAAGTTGGGATACTCCGGATGTATCCCGATCCTACGACCCTTTCTCCTGAGGTAGGTACATGCCCAGCAGGTGAACCACGCCTCTGGGGTAGTGGAGTATGCCTCAGCGAGAAGGGAATAGGCACCATGGTAGTCGAGGGAGCACGGCAAGCCCGACGCCGCCCGTGTTTATCGACGCTACCATGTCTGAAAAAGGTTGCGCAACCCCGAGACAAGATTACGAGAATCAAGAATATCAAAGATCATATAAGAGGGACGACAAAGTAGGCCGCCCTCGCAATTAAACACAAATAACACGAGAAAACATATGATAGCGAGTAAGTAGTACATATAAATTATTTCAATTACTAATCATACAATCTATAACCAATAAAATAAGTTAACATGTACAAAAAAAAAGGATGAAAACTCCCTCACCTTGGATTAGGTTAATTATGCAAGAGTATAATTAGATTCACTCCAGCCTCCTTGAATTAGTTCAGATGTGTAAACCCTAGTTGTTCATATAAGTATAACATTTAAAAGAATTAGGCCAATAGCAAGTTAACCTTAACTATGACTTTTAACCAACACATAAAGCACTATTATAACATAGAAATACATTATATTGCATTAAAGGGAAAGAGAACAAGAAGATAAGTTAACTGATTAACTAATGCTTCTAAAATTATTAACTTGAACTTCAATTTAGAGTTATTTCATTTGAAAGTTAATAGCCAAAATGGAGGTTAGGCTCAATTAATACTTTTATCTTTTAACCTATTAACAACACAATGGGAAAGCATTCGCTAAACCCATCAATAATATAAATTAAAAGCCTTACAACACTTTACTACACAACAATGATTAGAGGATTAGGGTCATTATATATAGCAAGTAAAAATGTTAAAATACTCCTTTACATAATTTATACGTAACCTTCTTTTATGGACACCAGTAACTCCTTGATATCGAATACTACCTTAAATCTAACTTATTAGCTACTCAAGAAAAGATATATTCAACTAGTATACTAGAATTTAAGTGCAAGTTAAGTTTAATTATAGCTTACTACTGCATGATTATGAAATACACATGCATTATTGTCTTCTAAAGGCCATAACTTGTACCTAAATGAAGCTTAGCAGCATTCTTCCTTTAGCTAGTTAATAACTCCATTAAACTATCATAATTCATTAGATTCATTAGCTAAATACAAGTTAAGAAAATTCATAAACTAGACTAGCATAACAAGCTCTAACAAAATTTATAGTTCAATATTTCACAAGTTGGACAAGAAGTAGAGAAACTTATCTATCAACAATTTCAACACTGACTTGATAACAACTCAAAAATAAGATAATCCTATCTCAACGCCATAACAACTCAAGTTAAAGAAAACATTTCACAAGTCAATACTAACTTTTATCAAGCTAACACATTTCCTATGTTACCAATATAATTAAAAGAAGAAGAAAATGAGTATGGCAACTCAACTGGCTGCCCTCACATAAACACATTATAACCAACGTATGCACGAGATAACTATATAATCCCAAAAAGAGGCAACCAACACAACTTCACCCAAAAATCCAATTCAAATAGCTCAATTAACTTTAGATAAACACAATAGTATGTGATAACACAATAGTAAGCTCTAGGTACGCCAAAGAAACCAATTATTACATTTTCCCCTTTCTTAACCAAGCTTTTCTTCTCCTAAGTGCATTTCAACGTTACCAACCCACAACCTAACCATACTACATTCCCAACCAAGTCAAGAGACACTTATTAAGATCATAAAAACCCATTTTAGAAGCAAAAACTCGGGAAGGCTCCGAGCGGGTTTTAACTACAACTATACTAACCGAGCCCCAATTTCGCATAACAAAAGCACCAAAAGTGCTTCCTTATCCCAAGGATATCCAAACCATAGCCCAAACTTGCCCGGATTGCACAACGGAAAAAGTCGTCTTTTAAAAGATTACTAAATTTTCATTTTTGCACATTTCCGAGCAATTCAATCCCACGTGAGCCTATGACTAGTTCCACTAACGTCTAAAGCACCTAATTGAAGCCTCAATTTAACACACATACACGTACACATGGTGTAGTTAGTTTATTTACTCAAAATTCCAATATATATATAGTGAGAGCTAACTAAAACTCCAATCTTGTATATTTATGAACATACATGCTAGCTAATTTCTTCTTGAGCTCCCAAAATCTTCTTACAAACATTCTTTCAAACATTGAACATGCAATATCTATTATCTCCCACTCCTAACACAACAATAACCACAACACTAGAATTCTCATTTAACTAACAATCAACACCAAAATACCATATTGTTAACATAACACCTAATAAATCATATTGAATATCTTATAACCATCATTTAACTCCAATATACACATCTACACAATGAGAATCCATAATTTTACTATCTAGCAATCACAATCATTAATGTCAATCATCAACTAGCTAAAATATCTTTCAAGTTCTTGCAGATGCTTAACTTTGTTTATTCAGTTACCTATGCTATAGTCCTCCAAACTGACTTATTTTTTATTTATAAACGTAGCTCTTTGAGTGTAGATGACTTTAGCCTCAAGCGGAACTCAATTCCGATCTAAATTCCACAAGTTATGACCTTTTCCGTGCAACTGCGCAAAGTGCCCCCTGCACCAGCGATTTTTAGACACATTTCGGAAATAGCTATATCGCAGGGTCAAAACGTTAAAATTTGCCTTAGCTCTAGAAATAAACATTTGTTCTAAACTGTCTAATATAGCTTCCATATAAATTTCGTTCAATTCTAAGCACGTTTGCTATACCAAAACTACTTCGTAAGTCAGGGGCAGTGCAGTGACCAAATCCGAATTTTGCTTGCTTATCATCTTCTTGTTATTTCTTGCATTTGAGCCAACAATAACCATTACTTTAGCCTATATAACATTCCTACACTTCATTTAGGACATTTAACAAACACCTAAACTACAAAATTACACTTAGTTAACAAAGCAACTCTACAACTAAAGATAGCATGCAAGAGTTCATTCTATGAGCACTAATGAGTTCCTACAACCTTTAGCATACTAATACTTTAGCTAAACATACATTTCCAACATCTTTGAACACTTACATAAAACATAGCATGCATACATATAGCTGAATAATCCAAATAGAATGCAAATAATATGAATTCCCTCACCTAGACATGAAGAATGGCATGAAAATTGATCTTACAAAGCTGTCTTCTTCTTCTTCTTCCTTGTTTTCTTCTTTTCCTTCTCTCCCTGCGTGTGTGTGTGCTGAATTGTGTGTGTGTGTGCTGAAACGTGTTGTGTGTGTGTGTTTTGTGTAGTTTATTTGTTTTAATTAAAGTCCAAATTAGGTAGGATTTTTTTATAAAGGCTCAAAAGTCTATCTTGCCCCTTTAACTAATTTGATATTTACTAGTTTGACATTTAGTTGAAATCTAACAAATCTAGTTTCTATTTGCAAATTGATAACACTTAAATAATGTCTACGTTACTTAAAACTCTTAAATGCACGTGAATGCACATAAATGCACGTTAAACGAAATAGATGCACGTAATCCAAAAATATGATATTTTATGCAAACAAATATATATAAATAATTAAAGTAAACATATAAATATATGCACATCAATAAAATAATTATATGCACGGGTCGGGTTGTTACAGAGCCTATAAATCTGTATTTCACACATGTGTGGCTTAAAAGTCCATCTTAATATCAAAACTAAGACAAGCATCCAAGATGAGAGTTGTTCTATTACTTCTTAACTACAACATATCTGAAAATCAAACTCATTCATCCACATTTACTGTAGCAATTCGACCATACATGAAAAGTGCATAAAACAGTTACCAAATCACATTTCTAACAAGTTCTATCATATGTCTTCTTATATAGGGAAATATAATCAAGTGATATGCTAGGAACTTTGAAAAACCTTGAAAAGAGTTTAAACCCCTCACCTTAATCTTGGAGTTAGAAGACAAAGAAGCAAAAAACTAGAAGATGTAAGAATCCCTTTGATTTTTTTCTTTTCTTCCTTCTTCTTGTTCTTCTTTCACCCTTGTTCAGCCGTGTAAGTATGTGTTAAAATAGGTCTAGGTGATTTTCTTGTATTGGTTGTATGCATTTCATAATTGAATTCAATTATGAAAACCTATAAAGTCATTGGTAAGTTGTCAACCCTGCCAAAATGCAATTCCTATGACTACTTCAAAATATTTTGATTTATTAGGATTTTTCAATGGATTATACTTTGTTAAGGTATACTTAAGAAGGGGAGAATTAAATAACTAGCCAATTACTACCAATTAAAATTTCAATATAATCAATTACAATTCAATCAAGCAATATATCAAACACGTAGAAGGCATAAGTTATGAATGGAGGAAGAATAATTGTATAGAAGATGAACACAACAATTTATGGTGGTTCACTAATCTACATCCACCATCTAAGGTATTCTTCCCTTAGAATTTCCATTAGCTCCACTAGAGTTGTTTATTCAAAAGTTGGTGAAGCACAAACCAATAATACAATACCTTTCGAATCCACAATAGTAGTACAAGCCTTTTTACGTCTTTGAATCCACAAAGAATATTTCAAACACTCTCTATACAATGAATCTCTCAAAGCTATAGATCTAGAGTGTTTATCTCACAATAAGAATGAAGTAAATGTTGAGTACAATGTGTTTCTCTTTAAGAACAAATGAATACAATTTGAAGCTATCTTGAATGCTCAATGATTTGCAAGTTGAAGCTCAATAAATGAGTAAGCAATGTGTTTTTAATGATAGGAAAGCTTTTGAACAATTTTTTTGTAGTTAGAAGAGGTAGTATGAGCAAATTCATAGACCCACCGGTCGTGTCTAGACTGTGTAAAAATTAAGCTCACTGCCACGACCAATCGATCGTGTTCATCGGTCGTGTTATCACGATCGGGTATCAAGACCGAATACATCTTCACCCTACTACCTTGTGGGGCGGTCTTGATGGACAGTATTGATATCAAGATCGGATATCAAGACCGGGTCACTCAAAGGTTTTTACAGAGTTCTGTTTGAAATAATTGCTATAAAACCTTTCGAAAACAATAGTTTCAAGAAGATGAAAACCAATTTTTTAAAGAGCTTTTGTGACCTAAATCTTTGTGTTTGAGTTTCCAAAACTATCAAAACATTTATGAGCTTTAAAATCAAACCAAAGGTAAACAACAAACATAAAGCCGCTACCCCTTACGATACCACATCTTCTTCCTTATGACACCATTTCATCTTCGAGTAAGTTGGTATTCTTCATTGATTGGACCTTTGTGGAATATGGTATTTGAATCATCGTGACTTGAATCTTCACATCTTGAACCTTTCAGATCTTGACATTTGAGGTGCTTGAGCTTGATCATCTTCATTTCTCAAAGTTTTGAATTGATCTTAATTTTTTAGCTTTTTAAGACATCAAAGAATCTTCCAATCTATAACTAATTTAAAGCATATAAACTTTGTACAAGCCATGATTAGTCAACATTACTCATCTAATTAAGATTTAGTTATTATCAAAATATGATATCAAAACCTTTAGGCTAACAATTTCTCCTCTTTTGATGATGACAAAATCGTACATATATAAGCACATTTCAATTTGAAAGCATGGTATGATAAAGACAAGTAAGGTCAACTTTACTATATGCATATGTAGTTTCCAATAGTAAGTTCCCCCTTACTATATGTAATTTTCAATCATTCCATTTGAAAGCATGGTATGATAAAGACAAGTAAGCTCAACTTTACTATATGCATATGTAGTTTCTAATAGTAAGCTTCCACTTACTATATGCAATTTTCAATCATTTTCTCCCCTTTCGAAATCATCAAATAAAGACATTAAAATAGCAATAAGAAGTCTCCCCTTGAAGAAATGCATATGTGCAATATAAGTGCCTTAAGAGACCATATAGGAAATCAAAGAGAGTAGATAGTTCAAGTAGAATGCGAGGCATTCATTAGGTATAAAAGTTATCCAAACCAATCAGTCTTATAAAAAAGCATAGATGAATATCCTTCCAAGAAACTTAAACAAAATAAGCATGCATCATCTTAGACATCATATCAAATAGGAGAAACAAAAAAATTAATTGAAACTAAGTAGGTCCAAACAATAGAAAAGACATGAATCAAACATTATGAGGAATTTTGTGATTGATCTTTTTCACGTCATTCTCTACGGACACCAAATAAGTATCAATACCCTTTACTATCTCCATGAGACTTTCAAGCTTAGCCATAATATCAACATTACTCAGACCGTCTTGAGAGCCTCCTTGAGTAGTACTAAGACCAACATTAGGTATTCTGGGTGTAGTGGCTCGTTGTGCTTTAGATGCTTGAAGGGCTTCAACCATAGAGGTGTCATCACCTAGTTCTTGTTCATGTTGACGATTCTCTTCCTCAACTCTCACATATTCATCATAACCAAGTATGACGTTTTGATAAATTGCCAAACCCATAGATTTCAGTCCTATGTCATTCAAATAGTAGGTATGATAAAAATTTTTAGCAGCACCTTTTGTAGGTATGCCGAGACGATTGAAGATGCAAAGCAGCATTAACCCATAAACCCATAGATTTATGTCCTATGTCATTCAATATGCTTTGTTTGAGAATGTTGGATTGGATTCTTAGTGAGATTTAAAGTATTTGTGTTATCACATCTAATAGGTATATGATCATACTCAAAGCCATAATCAAGCAAATTTTGTTTCATTCAAAAAAATTGGGCAAGACAGTTTCCAACAGATACATATTTGGCCTCAGCAGTAGAGAATGCAACACTGTTTTGTTTTTTGCTAAACTAGGAAACTAGTGATTGACCAAGAAATTGACAACTACCACTAGTATTTTTTCTATCAATTTTACGTCTGGTGTAATCTGTATCTGAGTATCCTACTAATTCAAAAGAAGTTTCTTTTGGATACCATAGTCCTAAATCATGTATGTCTTTAAGATATCTAAAGATTCGTTTCACAGAACATAAATGTGATTCTTTAGGAAAAGATTGAAAACGAGCACATAAGCATACAACAAACATAATGTCAGGCCTAGAGGAAGTTAAGTAGAGAAGACGTCTGATCATACCTTTATACCTTTTCTTATCAACCGATTTACCTTGTTCATCCTTGTCAAGCTTGATTAATATTTCTATTGGTGTGCTAATCTCTTTAGCATTGTCAAGCCCAAACTTCTTGATGAGTTTTCTCGTGTACTTGGCTTGATTTATGAAGATTCCCTCATTTGTTTGCTTGATTTGGAGTCCGAGAATGAAGTTCAACTCCCCTATCATACTCATCTCAAATTCTTTATGCATGCACTTAGAGAAATACTCACAAAGAGACTCATTAGTAGCACCAAAGATAATGCCATCAACTTATATTTGCACAAGTAATATATATTTTCCTTTTCTTTTAACAAATAAAGTGGAATCCGATTTTCCTCTATTAAAACCATTTTCAAGCAAATATCTACTTAGTCGATCATACCAAGCCCTAGGAGCTTGTTTTAAACCATATGAAGCCTTTTGAAGTTTGAAAACATGATTTGGCAAGTTTGAATCTTCAAAACTAGGTGGTTGCTCTACATAAACTTCTTCTTGAAGGTAGCCATTTAAGAATGCACTTTTAACATCCATTTGAAAAAGTTTACAATTCATGAAACATGCAATGAGAAGTAGCATTCAAATAGATTCTAATCTAGCCACCGGAGCAAAGGTCTCATCATAATCTATTTCTTTTTCTTGATTATAACCTTATGCAACTAATCTTACTTTATTTCTAGTTACTAATCCAGATTGATCAAGTTTATTTCTAAAAACCCATTTAGTGCCAATTACCGAATACTAGGTCTTTCAACAAGTTTCTTACTTCAAAAATTCATAACTTACATTCTACTAACCCAAACATTGCCAAATCAGTTTCTATCACTCACCCATTCAACCTACTACATTAGCCCTCTCGGAAATCTACCATAACACCTCCAAAACATGCCCGACAACCCTAAAACCCTAGGATGTCTTGGCTGAATTTTCTGGATTTTCACACGAACCATGTAATCGAAAATTCGGCATTACAACAGCGCTAACACGTAATTATCAAGTATTTAGAAATCGACGGCAATTGATTTCGATCATCACAACTCAATTAATTCAACATTGAACAATTTAATCAAAATTTAATACCCGAAAAATAAAAATTATGCTACATCCGACAGAAACTCGTAGTATTACCACTAAACGATTCCTAGCATGCAAGGAGCAATAATCTAACATCAGATTACAATTCTAAAGTTTCAATCTTCATTTATACGCAAAAATACAAAAGACAAGTTTTGAGATCTAGAATTTTTCTCTCACCTCTGATGTGTTTTGATGTAATAAATGTGTAGAATGGATGCCCAACAATCAATTTCAAGCTTTGAATCACTCAATTCGGCTTTGAAATGCAAAATATATGAGAAAAATGCTTTGAAAATGCCTTCATCTTTCTCCTCCAAGGAGCCACGGTTTTGTGTGTGTTTTTGGTGGTGTTTTGCTTTGTTTTCAATGTGTGTTGATCATATTTTAAGCAAAGGTCAAATAAATAAAAGAAAGTCAAAGTGGAAACTAATTATTTTTAGTGTTTTCTTGACTTTAAATGTATTTTCTTGATCACCAAAGTTCAAAACAATTATTCAACACCCAAGCTAGCTCAAGTAGGTTATTTTTAGGTGACAAGAAGTTTTACAATCAAACACTTTCACTCGAGTCGGCTTAAAACTTGATTTTCGCAAAAGTCGGTGTAAAAACCCTAATAAATTATTAAGCCGATTTGAAAACCGTTTTAATCAAACACAGGTCTATTAAAGTCCGTGGTCTAGGTCTAGAAGGGTTAAAAAGACCAGTTTCAAAATTTTAGCGGACGTGTTTCGAAAATACTATTCACTAAAAATTGACGATAAAATTTATGATCCCGTTTTTGATGAAAATTTCATGAATGCACATTTAGCACGTATTAGGAGTATTGACATCAAAATTATAACATTCTGGGTCATATAACACATAAACAGGTCAAATGCACGCAAAACGAGATAAAACACGTAAATCGAGTTAAAGCAGAAAAGTGGGGTTTCACATTCTCCCCTCCTTAAAACAATTGCGTCCGCGCAATTCTCAAACTGACAGACAATTAAATCCTCAATCGTTACACTTAATAATACTTCTCTTAGTTCTCATTTATCTCTTAGGATGACAACTAACCAAAGACCTCAAAAGAACAACCTCTGTTGACTGCAAGTTGATGATCATAGTTCCAAGACAATCTTCAATTCATAATTCTCTCCTACCTAATATCATATTGCATATGAAAAAAAATCGCAACTCCAAAGTCCTAGCATGACACTACTAATTATCAATCATCCCCTACTACACAAAAGAGCTTTATGAACACCCCGAGGGTTTAAAAACTCATTCACGATAACATGAATGATTATTGCTCAAGGAAATATCTCAAAAGTGACATTTGTCAGAATATGGCTCTTATGAAATTTACAAGGAAATACGAATATGAAAAATCATATTCGAGCCAACAAGCAAGTGAATAGGAGGTCAAACAGGTTAGAGAATCAAAAGGTTAATAGTTTAATAAGGAAGCATGATAACTAAGATAAGAAATGTCTCAGTACCTATCAGTTAAATAAGTACGAACAAAGGATGATGACGAGTCAAAACAGTGCTAAGTATGTTGAACAAAAATTCCTGAACAAGTAGATATTTCAATTCTCGATGATTGTTCAAGGAACCAACAAGTAAGTTGTACTTGAGGCGAAATGAAATTAAGAAATAAGAGATGATTAATTCAATAGAAAATATGAGTGTCAAGATAATGAGTATCTTAGCACGCAATAACCAAAGAAGTATAAATAAGAAAGGACAATGCTGAGTATATTAAATGAGCAATTACAAGCAAAGTAATGGCTTAGGATTTAATAATGAAACAATAGGATTAACAAGGATCAACAAGAATGACAATGATGTACTTAGGTAAGGAGTACATCAAACAAGTGAAATCGAATAAGTAAAATAGTATACCAAAAGGTGAAATTACTTCCAAATGAATAGTAATAGGATGAAATGAAATATTGAAACCAATGGCTGGAGATATAGAATAAAATATAGAAGTCTCATACTTTAACTCCAATAAGCGACATTGCTATAAGAAGCAAATATGAATGTTAAGAATAGAAGCAATGTCAAATGAGTATAGGATCCATTAATCCAATAAGCAAAACTTTCAAGAAACAATTGATAGGCTAGAAAAGTGTAACTCTCTCTCAAATAAGTGAGAATAGAGTAAAAGATAATAATAAGACTGATAGAATTATGAAGTACAAGAAGGGTGTCCCACCTACACACTTAAACACCAACAAGTCAAATCCTACAATTTATCTCCTACCAAGACAAGACACTAAGGAGATTTAGAGAACCTAAGGAGTCATAACAATCACCAAACAAGATAAATCACTCCAAAATTTTACATTCCGTACCAGACCAATCACTAAACAAGATAAATCACTGATTACCCAACAAGATTAACTAATGAAGACTCCAAAATCTGATAACACAATACCGATTCATGCTAACCCATTATAACACAAGAGAATCCCCAATCAACAATTTAGAAAGTCATACCACCTAGAATCCAAAAGCTTGATGTAGGCAAGTAAATGTTCAGCCATCGAAATGCATTCTTATTTCCTCAAATAATTCTATCTCCCAACAATTATATCTTCGAATAAAGTAACTTTAGTCAGGAATCACTCCAATTGTCTCCAAGGTTTAAAGATCAAAACTCCAAAATATCCATTAATAATATAGCAATCCCAAATAGTAGAAATACTCACATGTTATACTACACTTCATTCCATTCACAAATATACATCACTAATTCCTCAAATAAATTCATTCTAAAATAACCTCAAGGAAGTATAGTATGAGTTGAGACTCCAAAAGTGTCTAATCACAACCTCACAGAAACCTCAACTTATGATTCATCTCCAAGTAATAATAAGTTAAACATGGCAACAAAAGTAATTATAATCATCAAGATACATTGCTATTTTCCTCGAACAACTTCATTCTTGCTAAAGGAATATCAAGATCAATCCACTAAGCCGAAACTAAAATCCATAAACATAACAATTAAAATCTAACTGATAGACTTCTAGAATAATAATAATTCGAAATCATGGCCTACCACTATTTCCAAAAACTCTTGCAGTCATCCTTACTTCACCTAAAAGAATCACCCACAGTTATAGAATATATACAATTACATCACATGAAAACAGGTACAACATAATGCATGATTATCATATAATTTAACATTATCACATAACACACAATTCAGCATATAAGAAGCCAACATCACATAAACAAGTTATATCACAAAAGTAAGTTATAAACAATTAAAGTCACATAAGCAACAAACTTCACATAAAGCACTTTGATCACATAAAACACAATTGTCACATAATATACATTAATCACATAATGCACATTAATCACATAATGCACATTAATTACAACACATTGAGTACGTATAGCACGTTATCACATAAAACATATTGACCACATTAGTTCACTTAACATACAAGACATTTTGGTCACATAGAAAGTTAGACACGTAAGTAAATTAATCACCTAAACATATTAACATATGTTTCACTTTTCTTTCACTTAATACATACTTGCATGCTTAGACCACTACCCACATTCCGAGGATACCCCGGCTGACAGCTAAACATGCGCTCTGATACCACTTATATGTCACGCCCCAACTCGACCCCTCCTATAATCAGTCAGGACGCAATGGAATTTCGACAGTATAACGACAGTAAATAGGACACCGAGGCTCTAAACCAACCTCAATAGAACATCATACATCAACTTCACAAACCATACAAAAAACAACTCCTCAATAAAATAACAACATACATCATAACCATATTATACAATAAACAGTCCTCGTTATATGCCTCCGTTCCAACATAATACATTAACCCTTAATATACAATCCAAAAACATATTGAGCCAATCTAGCAACCTAATCATAAACAAAAGAGAAGCTACTAAGACAACATCAACTAATTCATTAACTTATCAACATCTTATACATTATAAACTACAAAGTAGATAAAAGTCTACTAAGTTAATTTACAAGATAATAAAACATGTACGACATCATGGATAAGACTCTGGAACATAGGACTCATCCACGTAAGGCACGTTTTCCACATTCTCCTCTTCAGGAGGCACGTACCCGAAATCCTGTAAAAGTACACCTGTATGCATGCAATAATAGAGAGTGAGCTTATATAAATAAGCCCAGTGAGGATCTGATAGATCTCGAGCAAGGTCTACTAAACTCCTTGGAATAATCCTTTGAGTCAGTAAACACACAATAACATAAATAATACTATCATCACATAACTATATGACCATTCAATAAATGATACTCTTTCTAGTTGGTGTAGCTCCAAACGCCATCACGATCTCAACCATTCTTCTTGTAACTCCCTATTACTCACGCACCCGAGGTACCTCACTAGCCTCTCCCTCCATGACACCTCCGTCATGTGAGCTGGGAGTAGTCTTTGGCAGTCATGCCGTTTTCAACCCGACAGCCCAACGCTGCCCGAGAGGTGGCACACACATACCAAGACTCCATAATCATCCTCAATCATCAATCAATCATCAATCAATCATCATTCAATCATCATTTATTCATCATTGATAGCATCAATTATCATTTAAACAACAATAACTTAGTTAGATGACAAAGTAGGCCATCTAACCGGACATGCATTATATACACAATTAAACCCTAAGTTACTCATCAACAACTCACCATTCAACACTCAAACACCACCCAATCATCTAAAGGCATCGTTCAAGAAATTAAAGAATGACAACCTAAACTTCAAAAATTCATAACTTACATTCTACTAACCCAAACATTGCCAAATCAGTTTCTATCACTCACCCATTCAACCTACTACATTAGCCCTCTCGGAAATCCACCATAACACCTCCAAAACATGCCCGATAACCCTAAAACCCTAGGATGTCTTGGCTGAATTTTTTGGATTTTCACACGAACCATGTAATCGAAAATTCGGCATTACAACAGCGCTAACACGTAATTATCAAGTATTTAGAAATCGACGGCAATCGATTTCGATCATCACAACTCAATTAATTCAACATTGAACAATTTAATCAAAATTTAATACCCGAAAAATAAAAATTATGCTACATCCGACAGAAACTCGTAGTATTACCACTAAACGATCCCTAGCATGCAAGGAGCAATAATCTAACATCAGATTACAATTCTAACGGTTCAATCTTCATTTATACGCAAAAATGCAAAAGACAAGTTTTGAGATCTAGAATTTTTCTCTCACCTTTGATGTGTTTTGATGCAAGAAATGTGTAGAATGGATGCCCAACAATCAATTTCAAGCTTTGAATCACTCAATTCGGCTTTGAAATGCAAAATCTATGAGAAAAATGCTTTGAAAATGCCTTCATCTTTCTCCTCCAAGGAGCCACGGTTTTGTGTGTGTTTTTGGTGGTGTTTTTCTTTGTTTTCAATGTGTGTTGATCATATATTAAGCAAAGGTCAAATAAATAAAAGAAAGTCAAAGTGAAAACTAATTATTTTTAGTGTTTTCTTGACTTTAAATGCATTTTCTTGATCACCAAAGTTCAAAACAATTATTCAACACCCAAGCTAGCTCAAGTAGGTTATTTTTAGGTGACAAGAAGTTTTACAATCAAACACTTTCACTCGAGTCGGCTTAAAACTCGATTTTCGCAAAAGTCGGTGTAAAAACCCTAATAAATTCTTAAGCCAATTTTAAAACTGTTTTAATCAAACACAGGTCTATTAAAGTTCATGGTCTAGGTCTAGAAGGGTTAAAAAGACCAGTTTCAAAATTTTAGCGGACGTGTTTCGAAAATACTATTCACTAAAAATCAACGATAAAATTTTTGATCCCGTTTTTGATGAAAATTTCATGAATGCACATTTAGCACGTATTAGGAGTATTGACATCAAAATTATAACATTCTAGGTCATATAACACATAAACAGGTCAAATGCACGCAAAACGAGATAAAACACATAAATCGAGTTAAAGCAGAAAAGTGGGGTTTCACAACTGAGGGTCGGGCAACGACTCAGGGTTATCAGGGTAGACCTGCGGGAAGTGCACCTCAGCAGCAACGGGTTCAGGCTCGGGCCTACGCAGTTGATTTGGAGGAGATTCCTGAGGAGACTACAGTTGTGGAATGTAACTTCCTTATACTTGATCAACTTGTTAAAGTGTTGATTGATTCTGGCGCTACGCATTCTTTCATTACTCCAGCTTGTGTGCAACTTGTTAATATACAACTTGAAAAATTGCCTTATGTGGTTGAGATTAGTACCTCTTTGACTGATAAGTATGTGACTGGCTTAGTATGTAAGGATTGTAAAATACATATTAAGGGGTATAATTTTCCTTCGGACCTTATCTTATTTCCTATCCGGGGGTATGATGTTATCTTGGGTATGGATTGGTTTTCTAAGTATGATGCCCAGTTAAACTATAGAATGAAGGTAGTACGGTTTCAGTTGCCAGATCAGCCAGTAGTAGAGGTAGCAGGGAATCGGGGTGCTAAGACGAGTTTTGTTATCTCAACAACTAAAGCCGTTAAGTTGGTGAGTAAGGGGTGTTCGGGTTATCTAGCTTATTTGATCAACAAGCCATCTGATAAACTACAGCTGGAGGAAGTACCTATTATTTGGGAATATCCCAATGTATTTCCCGAGGAGTTGCCAGGGTTGCCGCCAGAGAGAGATGTGGAGTTTGTGATCAATCTTATTCCTGGTACTCAACCTATTTTTAAATCAGCGTACCGGATGGCACCAGCTAAGTTGAAGGAGCTAAAAACTCAGTTGCAGGAGTTAATAGAGAAGGGTTTCATTTAGCGGAGTTCTTCACCGTGGTGAGCACCTATTTTATTTGTGAAGAAGAAGGATGGTACCTTGAGATTATGCATTGACTATCGTTGTTTGAATCAAGTGACCATCAAGAACAAATATCCTTTGCCATTAGTTGATGAGTAGTTTGATCAACTTCAGGAAGCCAAAGTCTACTCTAAGTTTGACTTGAGGTAGGGGTATTATCAGCTTTGAATTCGCACGGAGGATGTTCCGAAGCCTGCATTCAGGACTCGGTACGGGCATTATGAGTTTGTAGTTATGCCATTTGGATTAACTAATGCACCGGCAGCATTTATGGATCTTATGCATTGGGTTTTTCAGCCATACTTGGACCAGTTCATGGTGATCTTTATTGATGATATCTTGGTTTATTCCAAGTCTGAATCGGAGCACGAGCAACATCTACGGCTTGTCTTACAGAAGCTACAGGAGCATCAGTTGTTTGCGAAGTTCAGCAAATGTGAATTTTGGCTACAATGCATATCTTTTCTTGGCTATGTTATTACACATAGCGGTATTTCTATAGATCCCACTAAGATTGAAGTGGTGATGTCTTGGAAATGGCCGGTGAATGTTTCGGAGGTTCGTAGCTTTCTTGGATTGGCAGGTTATTACCATAGGTTTGTCAAGGACTTTTCTAAGATTGCAGGACCACTTTCTAAGTTAACTCAGAAACGGACTAGCTTTACTTGGGATGAGAAATGTGAGAATGGGTTTCAGGAGTTGAAAAAGAGATTGATTATTGCTCCAGTACTTGCTCTACCAGAGGGGACCAATAATATGGTTATCTACAATGATGCATCCAAGGAGGGCTTGGGATGTGTACTTATGCAAAATGGCCTGGGTTATTTCCTATGCTTCCAGGAAGTTGAAACCGTATGAGGTGAATTATCCGACTCATGATCTTGAGTTGGCGGCAGTTGTTTTCGCACTAAAAAAGTGGCGTCATTATCTATGGGGCAGTAAGTTCGAGATTTTCACTTATTATAAGAGTCTGAAGTATTTGTTTTCACAGAAGGAGTTGAATATGCATCAACAGAGGTGGATAGAACTTCTCGGAGACTATAATTGTTCTATCAGCTATCTGCCTGGGAAGACAAATGTTGTGGCAGACGCCGTTAAATATGTAGTTATAGAATTTCTATGTAAATTTTAATTTCTAGATCTAAATTTTTCTCTCACCTTTGATGCAAACTAAGGCTAGAAATAGGTAGAACACAAGTTGAAGAAGTAAAATCAAGCTTTGAACGGAAGCAAACGAACTTGAATTGTGTTTTTTTCTTCAAAAATGGTTGAAAACCCTTGAAAAATGCTATTTATCTTCTCCTTCCTCTTGGTCACTTTTTTGTGTGAGAAATGGTGGTGTTTTGGCTGATTTTGTGTATATATTAAGTTACATGAAAATTCAATGCAAGATGTCTTGGTCAAAGTTGTATATTTTTGCTATTTTAGTTCATTTTACTTAAAATAGTCTTTAGAAAAACTAACTAACTTATACTAAATATTTAGTAGGACTATGTTTGAGGATCACTAATATTCATATGCATATATTTACCTAGAATTAAAATAAAACACTTATTTTTGCAAAAGACGATGAAAAGTCATATTATTTGTTTTCAAATGTCCTTTGAATGCACAATTAATCTAAAATCATTTATTGACACATTTATGTACATTTATATTATATATACTAGGTCAATGAAAGTCAACGCAAGAATCGAGTTTAGCAAAAATTACTATTTGGCTCAAAATGTACTTTTTTGCCTGTAAAATCTATTGAAATTCCTAATCTGTTTCAGAATTAGTTTTCATCAAACACGGGTCTATTAATATCAAATGACTAGGTTTTAAAACATTTAAAACACCCGTGTCAAAATTTTAGCGGACGTGTGCTATTCACAAATAGCAACGATAAAATTTTCGATGCAAATTTTTATGAAAATTTCATGAATGCTCACATATCATGTAATAGAAGTGATAATCACATTATTAGCATATTTTAATTCAAATAACATATAAATAGGTGAAATCACGTAATTGCAAATATGAGCAAATTTTGGGTCTCATTAGAGATTATATTGAATTTTGCTATTCTTGATTAGTGCTATACCTATGATTATATATGCTTGAGATACACTTGTTAGAGGTTGTAGAACAATCTTTTGAAGCTTGATAGCAAATTGAATGGTTAGAATTTGAGAATGCATGTTGTAGGAAGAACGTGAAAAATAACTATTGCTTAAATTGGGGATTCTGGTGTAATCTTGTATTAATGCTTAATTAAGTGTTATTTAAGATTGAATTAAGTGTAGTTAAACATAGTGGTATGCCTCAATTCGCTTGGTAATGCTTAATTTGCTAGAACTTAAAGTTAAAGTTACAGTTAACAAAGTGGTCACTATTCATTCGGGACCAATGAAACATGACCCGAAACTTGTTTTGACACTTGATGTGAACCCTAGAGATACTAAAATGGTTGTACGATAAAAATTATTGAATTCTAAGTTAGTGGAAAATTGATGTCTTAAATGCGTCTAAAATAGAAATCAATTAAGGTGAGGCACCGAGGTGAGGTTTAGATTGCTAATGGGTATCAAATAAGTAGGATAGAGCCTGATTTACCTTTATGACACTTATGTGAAGCTCGGTTTGGGTACTTGTAGTTTAAACGAGTTAAAGGGTAATTGGGGCTTTTTCAGAAAAAAAGGCGAGTAAGTGAATGATTTGGAGGGTCCAAGAAGTGTCATAATGTGTAATTAGGAGAATAAAATGGCTCAGTTGATAATCGCGAACTTAGCCTTCAGGTTGATGCTAATTGGCATAAATTCGCAAAGGAAAAATGTGGAAATTGGGTATTTTAGAGCTTGTATTGACTTATAGTTGGTTGTTGTATGTTTAAATACATTTCTATAGTATATATGAACTATTGATGTAGTTTCGTGGAAAGTATGTTATTGACCCCTTTGCACACATGTAGTTATTTCTATATCTTGTTTTAGAGGGTAACCTACTTTGTTGTCCCTCATTTATGTGTTATGTTAACATATCGTGATTTCATGAATTCTCGTGTTATTTGTGTATATCGTGTCCTCGTATCGGGTTGCGCAACCCTTCGGACATGGTAGTATCGAGAAACTCCGGGCAGCCTCGGGTTGTCGGTCTAGCTTGGCTACTATGGTACCTATTCCCACTCTCGCTGAGGCATGCCCATATACCCTAGAGGCATGGTTTACCTCGTGGGGCATATGGATCTACCTCAAGAGTTTGGGTCATAGGATTTAGAGTACATCAAGAGTACACCTTTTGGAGTTATAAGGTGGTATGCCAACTATTCATATCTTGGCACGTGGCTCGTGATCATGATTCGTGGTTCGTGGATCGAGACTTTGTGGAACCGTATCTTTTTATAAGTGGTTATTTCATGAACTTGATACCTCATTACTTGTTTACATTGTCTTATTGTAATACTTGATCTCGTTAACTTATTCCTTGAACGAATTTCCTGCTTGATCTTCGCTACTTGTGTGTTATCTCGTTTGATGTGCTTGTGTGCTAACTAGTCCCGTGTGCTTGAGTATTGTTTAGCTTTGTATGCTTGCGTGTTGCCTAGTATTAAAATCTCGTGTATTACTTGGATTGATACTTGTTAACTTACATTGCACAAAATGGTTTCGAGAACTCCCCGTTTATACATATCCCTCCCTCACTGAGCATATGTGGTGCTTATGCTTACCCTCTTTATAATATTTCAGGTAAGGCAGGTTTGGCTCCTCTTGAGCCTGCAGAAGACAAGGCTCGTGGGATTCCTTGACTGTGTATGATACCTAGATGCTAGCTTTAGTGGATGTTATATATATGTTTTTAGGGCCTTAGAGCCAGGTGTATAGTAGCTGCTTATAGTCTATTTTGTGGCCTTAGGGATTTTGTGTAAAGTTGTACCATTTTGGAACTGTAAAAGTGTTGTAAGGTTTAAGCATGCTGTAATAATCTAAAGTACTTTTGATACTTGACCTTCGTGCATGCTTGTCTGTGGAAAGTAATACGTGTGGACTTATTACATAAGTAAGATAAGTAGATAAAATTAGAGTGGTATGATAACTAATTCTATAACTTAGAGATTCTACGGTTTAATGCATGCTTTTTGTGGACTTTGTTGAGTTCCAAGGCTCGGATGGCCTTGGGGAGTTTGCTGTATGAGTTGTCATTGGCAGATGGGATTGTATGTTTGAAGTTAGGTTGTGGTTTTGAGGATAAATTTACTGTTTGCAGGTAAATTGATAGTCCTATAAACAGAGTTGACTCTGTCCATTTTCCCTCGCTTTTCATGCCATAGGGGTAGAATCAGGAACTCTGGCCTCGTGAGGGACCTGGGCATTACAGGTGGTATCAAAGCTTAGATAACTCACAGTTGGGACAGGGACCTCGATCTGTTGGGTAGAGAAACCTCGAGGGTGTGCATGTCAAGTGTGTTTTGAATAAGTAGGTGCTTGTATGTGGGTTTGTGTTTGCTTGAGTGAAAATGAGTTCTTATGTGTTATATTTGCGTGAATTAGGAAGGCTATGTGATAGGTGTAACTATGTGATTATATGTGACTTAAATGGAATTGTGATTTTACGTGAACTGCCTAGGAGAAATATGAAGATGTGTTAGATGCGCAATTTTGTGACTAAGTGTACTTGTGTGGTTTTGATTAGAATGTACGCCTATGTGACTATGTGTCCTAATGTGACCTATTTGTGTATTAAATACCAGTGATTGGTGTGTCCAATTATATAGTTACGTGTGCTTGTATGTGTTGCATTTATAAATGTGTGACATATAAATGATATATACATGTTTATCTACGTCACTTACCTTAACTTTTAGTAGGAAAAGTTGTGCTTGAAATCACTGCCTTAGGTAATTATATGTAATAAAGTAGTTATTAAGTAAAGTAAATGTTAACTACTTATAGTATAGTTGGTGATTGTATAATAAGTTGGAATATTAATTGTGTATACATGCTAGTTAATTAATGTGTGGAAAGAACATTAAGCATGTTATGTGTGTCTTAAAGGAAAGTATGCTTGTCACGCCCCAACTCGTCCCCTCCTATAACCAGTCAGGACGCAACGGAATTTCGGCAGTATAACGACAGTAAATAGGATATTGAGGTTCTAAACCAACCTCCATAGGACATCATACCTCAACTACATAAACCATACAATAAACAACTCTTCAATAAATACAACATACATTATGACTATATTATACAATAATCATTCCTCGTTATACACCTCCGTTCCAACATAATACATAAACCTTAATATACAATACAAAAACATATTGAGCCAATCTAGCAACCTAATCATAAACAAAAGAAAGGCTACTAAGACAACATCAACTAATTCATTAACTTAACAACATCTTATACATTATAAACTACAAAGCAGATAAAAGTCTACTATGTTAATTTACAAGATAATAAAACATGTACGACATCACGGATAAGACTCTAGAACATAGGACTCATCCAAGTAAGGCACGTTTTCCACATTCTCCTCTTCAGGAGGCACGTACCCGTAATCTTACGAAAGTACACCTGTAAACATGCAATAATAGAGAGTGAGCTTATATAAAATAAGCCCAGCGAGGATCCGATAGATCTCGAGCAAGGTCTACTAAACTCCTTGGAATAATCATTTGAGTCAGTAAACACACAATAACATAAATAATGCTATCATCACATAACTATATAACTATTCAATAAAGGATACTCTAGTTGGTGTAGCTCCATACGCCATCACGATCTCAACCATTCTTCTTATAACTCTCCATTACTCACACACCCGAGGTACCTCACTAGCCCCTCCCTCCATGACACCTCCGTCATGCGAGCTGGGGGTAGTCTCTGGCAGTCATGCCGTTTTCAACCCGACAGCCCGACGCTGCCCGAGAGGTAGCACACACATACCAAGACTCCATAACAATCATCAATATTCAATCAATCATCAATCAATAATCTGGGAGATCAGCAACAAAAGTGCCCGATTCCCGTACTCAATAATCAATCAATATAACATCAATATTCAATTAAACAACAAACAACTAGGTTAGATGACAAAGTAGGCCATCTAACCGAACATGCATTAAACACACAATCAAACTCTAATTTACCCATCAACAACTCACAATTCATTCACTCAACCCACACCCAATCAACTAAGGCTCAATCTAACATTTTTAAGAAAGACAACCTAAACTTCAATTAATCATATCTTACATTCTACTAATCTAAACAACTCCAAATCAGTTTCAAACACTCACCCATTCAACCATCTACATTAGCCCCCTCGGAAAACCACCATAACACCTCCAAATCATGCCCGATAACTCTAAAACCCTAAGGTGTCAAGGCTGAATTTTCTGGATTTTCACCCAAACATCATAATCGAAAATTCGTCATTACAACGGCGCTACCACGTAATTATCAAACATTTAGAAATTGACGGTAATCGATTCCGATCAACACAACTCAATTAAATCAATATTGAACAATTTAATCAAATTTAAATACCCGAAAAATAAAAATTATGCTACAACCGATAAAAACTCGTAGTATTACAGCTAAATGATCCCTAGCATGCAAGGAGCAATAATCTATCATCAGATTAGAATTCTAACGGTTCGATTTTCAATTATACGCAAAAACACAAAAGTTGAGTTTTGAGATCCAGAATTTTTCTCTCACCTTTGATGCGATATATGCCTAGGAATACGTGCAATACGTGCCCAACAAGCGGAATCCAAGTCGGCACGAAGTTCTTCGGACAAAAACTAGGTTTTTCTTTGAATTTTTGCTTGGAAAACCTTGAAACTCTTTGGCTTTTTTTCTCCTATGGCTCTCGGCCCTTTGTGTGTGTGTGGAGTGTGTTTTGTGTTGTGTTGAGTGTGTGTTGATGACTAAATGCAATTAAAAGCTTGGTCAAATAAATAAAATGCAAAGTCAAAGTAGTATTTTAGTCCTTTAATTCATTTTCTTGTCTTTTAAATGCATTTTAGATAACTCCTTGCTCAAAACAAAAATGCAACTCCTAAGATAGTTCAAGTAAATTATTTTTAGGTGACAAGAAGTTTTACAATCCAACAATTTCACCCGAGTCGGCTTCAAACTCGATTTTCGCAAAAGTCGGTGTAAAAACTCTAATAAATTCTTAAGCCGATTTTAAAACCATTTTCATCAAACACAGGTCTATTAAAGTCCGTGGTCTAGGTCTAGAAGGGTTAAAAAGACCAGTTTCAAAATTTTAGCGGATGTGTTTCGAAAATACTATTCACTAAAAATTGACGATAAAATTTCTGACTCCGTTTTTTATGAAAATTTCATGAATGCACATTTAGCACGTATTAGGAGTATTGATATCAAAATTATAACATTCTAGGCCCTATAGCACATAAACAGGTCATATGCACGCAAAACAAGACAAAGCACGTAAATCAAGTTAAAGCAGATAAGTGGGGTTTCACAATGCTTGATCGCGTCGTTTTACAATAAAAAATAGATAGTAAGATTAAATGATTAGAAATATTGCTTACCTTGAATTACCTCTAGCAGTGGTGAGTAGAGGGTCGATTCACGGAGATTGGGTTATCAAATTAAGTTCAATCTTTAATTTAGAATTGTTTGACTATCTCCCGTCACAGATAAGTTTGATTAAGTCCAAAAAATGTCCAAAGATACGATAGTAACAAGATTCAAAAGTGAATTGAACAAAGGTATTAAATTGAAGCACTCAACAATAAAATGAAAGTCCAAAGGGTTAATGATTCAGGGTGGTTATAGCTTGGTATACGTACGTACAAAGTTATTGATTCAAATTAAAAATTAAGTCCTTCAGAAATAGGGCTACAAGCTCCTACTACTGAGATGATGTGACGCCCGAGATTTTATCACATATTTCTTTATAACTATTGCATGCTTACTTGAATATTCTTACGTGCATCATTTTTCTTACTTAATTGCGTTATTTTGAGGCTACTATTTATAAAATTTTCGACCGTTTTAAAAGTTCGATTTAATATTTTTCCTAAGTCATATGACATATAAAAGGAATCGAGACCTTGTCATTTTGGACTTTCGAGCTCGGGAGCATGCGTTTGGAAAATAGTTTTGCTTCATTTGAATAGTGTTACGTACGTAACAACCTTAGTTTTGACCTAGTTAGCATTTGATTAGTAATTAAGCTCATTTGACCAAGTTTTATGTAGCATTTGACCACAACTTATTGCACATATATATCTCTATATTAAAGTTATCACCATTTAACAAAAAATAACTCATCAAACAAAGCAAAAAATTCCCCTTATGTCCGCTCCCAAAATCGTGACCTCTAAGGGAGAAAGGATAAAAAATTTCTTCATCAATCATGCAAGCTTGACTCTTGGCTTGGTCTAGGAGGGGTTTAAGGTATCTAGGAGCTCTTACTTCGCGTCTTCATCTTATAATTTGTGAGGGAGTTGCATTATTATTGCATTTGAAGTTTATGCTCATATGTTGGAAATCTTGAATTGTTAATTATAGCTATTCTACTTGTTATGAATGCCTGCTATGTGCTTATTGGAGCCTATAGAGTTAACTTTTATATCTTGTTAGAAGATTCTATGGTTGAATACATATTTTGATTAAAAGAGATGATGAATAGTGCTCAAACATAGGGTTTTGTTAAAATTTACTAATTGGAATGAATTGAGACTTCAATTAGATGCTCTAGACCCTAGTGAAGCTAGTTGGGAGGCTACGTGAAGTTGAATCATCCAAAACCGAGCTAAATTACAATGTCAACTTTAAAAAGGGGACTTTTCTTGTCGTGCAATCCGGGCACGTTTGAGCTTTGGTTTGGGTATCCTTGGGGTATGGAAGCACTTTTGGTGCTTTCGCTACGCGAAATTGGGGTTCGTATAGTGTAGTTGTAGTTAAAACCCGCTCGGGGCCTTCCCGAGCTTTTGTTTCTAAAACGGGGTTTTATGATCTTAATAGGTGTCTTTTGGCTTAATTAGGAATGTAGTATGATTGAGATGTAGTTTGGTACCCTTGAGATGCATTTAGGAGAAGAAAAGCTTGGTTAAAGAAAAAGGAAAAGTAGTATTTTGGCTATTTTAGTGCATCTAGTGCTTGTAGATGCGATATCATGTGCTTATATGATTATCTAAAGTGTAATTGAGCTATTTGATTAGATTGTGGGAAAAGTTATATTGTTTGCCTCTTTTGGGATTATATAGCTATCCCGTGCACATGTCAGTTATATTGTGTCCATGCGACGGCGGCCTACTTTGTCGACCCTCTTACTTGTTAATTGTTGTTTTTGAATCTTGTGGTTGGTTTTGGGGTTGCATAACCTTTTCGGACATGGTAGTATTGAGAAACACAGGCGGCGTCGGGCTTTGTGAAACCCCACTTTTCTGCTTTAACTCGATTTACGTGTTTTATCTCGTTTTGCGTGCATTTGACCTGTTTATGTGCTATATGACCTAGAATGTTATAATTTTGATGTCAATATTCCTAATACGTGCTAAATGTGCATTCATGAAATTTTCATAAAAAACGGGATCAGAAATTTTATCGTCGATTTTCAGTGAATAGTATTTTCGAAACACGTCCGCTAAAATTTTGAAACTGGTCTTTTTAACCCTTCTAGACCTAGACCACGGACTTTAATAGACCTGTGTTTGATTAAAACGGTTTTAAAATCGGCTTAAGAATTTATTAGGGTTTTTACACCGACTTTTGCGAAAATCGAGTTTTAAGCCGACTCGGGTGAAAGTGTTTGATTGTAAAACTTCTTGTCACCTAAAAATAACCTACTTGAGCTAGCTTGTGTGTTGAATAATTGTTTTGAACTTTGGTGATCAAGAAAATGCATTTAAAGTCAAGAAAATGCATTTAAAGTCAAGAAAACACAAAAAAATGCTAAGTTTCAACTTTGACTTTCATTTAAATGGTTGACCAACAAGCTTATATCACCAACACACACTCACAAAGCACAAAAACACCCCAAAAACACACACAAAACCGTGGCTCCTTGGAGGAGAAAGATGAAGGCATTTTCAAAACATTTTTCTCATAGATTTTGCATTTCAAAGCCGAATTGAGTGATTCAAAGCTTGATTTCACTTGTTTGGCATCCATTCTACACATTTCTTGCATCAAAACACATCAAAGGTGAGAGAAAAATTGTAGATCTCAAAACTCATATTTTGTGTTTATGCGTATACATGATTATTGAACTGTTAGAATGTTAATCTGATGTTAGATTATTGCTCCTTGCATGCTAGGGATCATTTAGCTGTAATACTATGAGTTTTTATTGGTTGTAGCATAATTTTTATTTTTCGGGTATTTAAATTTGATTAAATTGTTCAATGTTGATTAAATTGAGTTGTGTTGATCGGAATCGATTGCCGTCGATTTCTAAATGTTTGATAATTACGTGGTAGCGCCGTTGTAATGCCGAATTTTTGATTATGATGTTTGGGTGAAAATCCGGAAAATTCAGCCTTGACACCTTAGGGTTTTAGGGTTATCGGGCATGATTTAGAGGTGTTATGGTGGTTTTCCGAGGGGGCTAATGTAGTTGATTGAATGAGTGAGTGTTTGAAACTGATTTGGAGTTGTTTGGATTAGTAGAATGTAAGATATGACTTATTGAAGTTTAGGTTATGTTTCTTTAAATTGTTGAATTAAGCCTTAGTTGATTGGGTGTGGTTTGAGTGATTGAATTGTGAGTTGATGATGGGTAAACTAGGGTTTGATTGTGTGTTTAATGCATGTTCTGTTAGATGGCCTACTTTGTCATCTAACTTAGTTGTTTGTTGTTTAATTAAATATTGATGTTATATTGATTGATTATTGAGTACGGGAATCGGGCACTTTTGTTACTGATCTCCTAGATTATTGATTGATGATTGATTGATTATTGATGATTGTTATGGAGTCTTGGTATGTGTGTGCCACCTCTCGGGCAGCGTTGGGCTGTCGGGTTAAAAACGGCATGACTGCCAGAGACTACCCCCAGCTCGCATGACGGAGGTGTCATGGAGGGAGGGTCTAGTGAGGTACCTCGGGTGTGTGAGTAATGGGGAGTTATAAGAAGAATGGTTGAGATCGTGATGGTGTATGGAGCTACACCAACTAGAGTATCCTTTATTGGATGGTTATATAGTTATGTGATGATAATATTATTGTTATTGTGTGTTTACTGACTCAAAGGATTATTCCAAGGAGTTTAGTAGACCTTGCTCGAGATCTATCGGATCCTCGCTGGGCTTATTTTATATAAGCTCACTCTCTATTATTGCATGCATACAGGTGTACTTTTGCAGGATTACGGGTACGTGCCTCCTGAAGAAGAGAATGTGGAAAATGTGCCTTACGCGGATGAGTCCTATGTTCCAGAGTCTTATCCATGATGTCGTACATGTTTTATTATCTTGTAAATTAACTTAGTAGACTTTTATCTGCTTTGTAGTTTATAATGTATAAGATGTTGATAAGTTAATGAATTAGTTGATGTTGTCTTAGTAGCTTTTCTTTTGTTTATGATTAGGTTGCTAGATTGGCTCAATATGTTTTTGTATTGTATATTAAGGGTTAATGTATTATGTTGGAACGGAGGCATATAACGAGGACTGTTTATTGTATAATATGGTTATGATGTATGTTGTTATTTTATTGAGGAGTTGTTTGTTGTATGGTTTGTGAAGTTGATGTATGATGTTCTATTGAGGTTGGTTTAGAGCCTCGGTGTCCTATTTACTGTCGTTATACTGCCGAAATTTCGTTGCGTCCTGACTGATTATAGGAGGGGTCGAGTTGGGGCGTGACAGGCTTGCCGTGCTTCCTCGACTACCATGGTGCCTATTCCCTTTCTCGCTGAGTATACTCCACTACCCCAGCGGCGTGGTTCACCTGCTGGGCATATGGACCTACCTCAGGAGAAAGGGTCGTAGGATCGGGATATGTCCGGAGTATCCTAACTTGTTGGAGTAAGGATTTGCTGGTACAAGTTCGTGGCTCGTGGTTTAAGTTTGAAGACTTGAAGTGGAACCGTATCCTTTTTAATGTGGTTAACTACTTGCTATTTAATCTTGTCGTTTATGTTATATATATGACTTCTTGTGTTTGCATATCATATAGCACGCCCGGGTATGTTGCATCACCTTCCTCGTTGGGCAACATTGTTGCTCACTTCTCATTTCACATGTTTTAGGAGAAGCTGAGGTTAATCCTTAGCTGATAGCAGTAGAGGAAGATGAAGAAGTGCACGTAGATCAGATTCCTTGATTCTTGTGTGATAAGGTTGATCATATGTGCAGTTTACTTGGAATTGTTGTTAGTTGTTGTGTTTTGAGACCTAAAGGTCTTGTATATATATGCCTGGAAGTTGTAGTCTTGTATGATGGCAAAAGACAGATGGTCTATAATAATAGATTTTGGATTTCTTCTCTTATTGCATGCTTGGGTGTTTATTATCTTGATAGAAGAACTTGGTTTTAGTTGTACCCAACTACTTAAAGATAACGTTAATATTGTCTTGCATGCTTGTGTGCTTTAAGTAGCTTTTGTTGCTCCATGGCTCGGATGGCCTTGTGACCTTGGGTTGGCTATGGAAATCTTGAAGGATAGTTTTCATGTGTTATTGATTATGAGTTAAAGATTGTATGTAGCTAATTGCAGGTAACCATTTAGTCCTCGGTACAAAGGAGACTCTGTCCGAGTGACGGGTCCGGACTTGACCTATAGCGTGGGATTGGGTTCGGGGCGTTACAGATGGGCCTTTAGTTACGTAAGTGGTAAGATTAATTAATTGGCAAGACATGATGTGTTGGTACAACTTAACAATATCCAATCTCTCAATTAATCTTTCACTTATGTAACCCGGAAGTGTCGGTACAACCAGACTAGAATCTATCTGAGATAGTCTCGTATTGCCACAAGTTTACAAAACCGGGCGTTTATGTATTTTCAATTAATTATATCATAACTACAAGTATACGTACAATTAAACAAAGGATACTTAGAAATAAAAATACGAGACTTTAATAAATATGAATCAAAACATATGTACAAGAGTAACCTCACACGTACTACCCTGAATCTCGGGTTTAGTATGTCATGATAAACTTTAAAGTACAACAAATCATAACGAAAAAGAATACTTATCGTGCTGAACGGATTTTGGTAGACCAGTATGATTTCGCTATGTCGATGGCTCACTAGACCTTCCCCTTGGGATCAAAACTTTGCATACAACTAAAAATAATAATTAAAACACTCACAACTCACTTCACAAACACTAGAGTAGCAAAAATTAAGCTAGGAGAGAAAATGGTACAGTTTTCAACAATGAAAACCATGCTATTTATAGGTAGAAATTCAGGGGGGCGCTAGAGAGCCAGTCAGGCGCGCTAGAGCGCCCTTCTGTACTATTAATTTTTTATTAATTTTTTTTGTCTTTTTCCCTCCACATTCTATTGTCCATTTGTCCGCCATTTTCAAAAAGTGGGGCTCAAGCGCGGACAATGGGCGCTCGAGCACACCTCTGGCTGCAATAGGTGAATTTTGACTTCGAACTTTGACTTTGACTGGCTCGTTGACTTTGACCATTGATCGTTGACTTTGACCGTTGACAAAAAAGTTGACCAGGTTTATTTCAAGGTTTTTCAGTGTCCTGGATCTATTTCTGTACTCGGTTCGGCCAAATTCAATCTCGAATTGATCTCTTTGAAGTCGTTCTACCATTCTTCACTAGTGCTGCGCTGAATTTCTTGTTCAAATATTGGTTTTTGTGGTCGTTTCTGCTATTTCTTTTTTAAAACCTATAATGCACTAAAATTATGTAAAATATACAATTAAGCGTGAAATAATAATGCAATATACATGATTTGATGGGTTAAAATTAGTAAAAATATGGATTCATGAATTTCCTCAATCCTATTATTTGCTTGTCCTCAAGTAAAGGCATCAATTACTTCATAGAACCAAAAATATTAAATTTAGGCAATTAATGTATTCATACAGTTAAATTTTATAAAATACAAGATTAACAATGAGTTTGTATTCCAAATAATTCTACCCTAAAAAAATCATTTTGTATCTAGAATAATAGAAACCAACTTAATTACAAAGAAAAAAAATCATTTGAGCCTTTTTAAGTACTTGTAACTCAATTAAGAGGTAGATAAATTAATCATGCAAAATTTATAAAATCGAAAAAAATTTCTTTGGATGGTCATGAAAGTTAAAACTTAACTACCTGCCAAATCATGTAATACTCCCTTAGATTTTTTATATATTTTTCTTCTCTATTTTTTTTTATTTTTTTTATGAATAGATAACTCGTATAGTAGCTATTGGTTGATTCAATGGCTTCATTGAAGTATTGCCTTTCTTTGGTTGGATTGTGTATGGCGAAAGAAGGCTTGTCTGACATGATTTATATTGATAGCTTTTTCATAACAAAAAGGCTAAAAAATGGTTAGATGAAAGCATTTATTATGAATTTCTTTTATGCCTTTGTTTGCTGAATTAATATTTTTGATATTTGAGTGACATTGAGCGAGTCAATCTATACATTTTTTTTTCAAAGGGGTATACCAATCTAGAAAAATAAGTAAAATTTTAATAAAACACAACATCTCACATTGAAAACATCTCAATCTACTCCTTTTTTATAATTAATCAAAAACCTCTAATTGAATCATGTGACGCTGTTAGGATGTAATAATAATTAACAAAGTTTCAAAAAGTTCTAGATACAAATTCAACTCTTAGTGGCTAATCATTTTTTCATTCCAAATTCACAGTTAATTCAAATATTTTATCATAATCTAACTATATTTCAACAATTAACCATTCAAATTTAATTATTATGAGTAAGTGAAGTAACAATTTTGAAATTTTTGAAATTTTTGTATCAGGTTGGTATCATTTGTATCAGGTTGGTATCAACTTTTTTTTTCCTCCTCCTCAAACCCGAGCCTTATATTGCCCTCAATGAAAGAAAAACGATGTAAAGCAAAGGAAAAAGAAAGATACAACCTGATAAATAATCCAAACAATGTTCCTCCAAAACTTCTGAAAGAAGAATTGACAAACAAAATCTCAAAAACCAACATTAGCCATGAGTTGAAATAAAAACTAAAATATTTCAAAAGAAAGATGAAATAAAAAACATAAACTAAAATAACATAGAAAGCACGCCATCCAAGCTACTGAGGTAGTGGCCGCTGAGGACCTGCTCCTTAACCTCTCAACAAAGCAACTTCTTCTTGCAAAGCAGTAACATCATCTTTCAATTCATCAAATCTTGCATTAATGTTAGTATTCATTACTTGCATTTCTCTGTATATTTTTTCCATCAAAGATTCTACAGGCTGAGTATCCGGTTGTTGTGAAGAAGTGGCGCCTTCAGCAGGTTGATTGAAGGTCCGTGGGGTATTTAAAGCTAAGGGCATCTTTCTAATAGCTTGCTCCAAATATTTAAGATTCTTTTGGAACTCAGACTCACCATACGGAGTAATAGGGAGGACCATGGTTGGCTCATCAAGTAAAAAAGGAAAATTAAATTGCCTAAGTAAAGAAACTATCAATCGAGGAAAACGAAGTGTAGATGTAGCATCAAATCTCCTCATGTGGTATATAAGACTTATCATATTTTCTCCAATTACAACCCCAACATAAAAAAGATCACCTTGATAAATCCAAAATAAAACCTGTAAAACAACTCCCGTCCTCTCTTGATCATGACCATAGGGGCAAAATTTTTTTTTAACAATGATATCAGTTAACCACATATCCCTCGGAAGGGAAGATCTCCTTATACCTACACAATCTTGTAGCAATTTCTAAATCTATAGTTCTAGCAGGATAGTCTGCATTTGCCACATAAAAATATTCATGCCCACATAGTATAGTCATGATATCAGCAGTAGTAAATGTAAATTCAAAACCATCAACTGACGCACTAAATGTACCATCATTATAAGAAAGATGCTCATAAAATCATCGAATAAGACGAGGAAAAACATTAACATCATCAAAAGGTGGGTGCATAAAGCAGTCAAGAAAAAATCGCTCAAAATATTCAAAAGCACGTGTCCCACCTTCAAAAGCCCTCAAAACATCCGAAAAATCAGTTTCAACCTCAATTTGAGCATTCTCAAGTCGTGCAGTCAATGATAACCTCTGTCTTTTTGGAGCCATAGTCTAAATAAGATTTAAAAAAAAATCAGAAAAAATCATGAAAAACACGATGATTATCTTTCTTTTTTTATTGTTTTTATATTTTTTTGTTTTCTTAGAAATTGTTTATACAAACAATACCCATAGACAACCACAAAATCACCCTCTACAACACACAATATCGACATGCCATCTACTCAAAAATTCCAACATAATATATAAATCCTATAATTCGGGCAACATGAAAATAATAGACATAAATATGTGTACATTAATATGAAATTCTAAAAGAAAAATAAAAATTAATTTACTAATTTTTTAAAAAAAATTATATTCCTAAGCTAAACAGAAAGTAAAATAATAATAAGAATCTAAAACAAACATACACCTATACATACACGCATATACATACACAATCTATATATGTATACATGATAAAAACCCATGCTAAAATAAAGATCCAAGCTTGTAGATCAACAATAATGCATAATCTAACAGTACAACTCACTCCGAAAGCATCAAAACACATATATATACACATAAATAAATATATACATATCTAAAACTTGAAATAAAGCTGAAAAAAAAATGCGAAAATAAGATGAAAAGCTTGGAAACTAACCTTGGATTGCAGATCTATAGTTGATTTAGGGTGGGGAAGGGTTTTGGTGATTTTAGGGGTGATTTTCGTGGGATGGGGGTATTTTTTTTGTTTTTAAAGTTGCTGCAATCGAAGCTAAGTTTATAAGCCCCGATTGTACTTGGGCGCTCGAGCGCCTTCAAG
This sequence comes from Ehretia macrophylla, assembly GCA_037974665.1. NCBI lineage: Eukaryota > Viridiplantae > Streptophyta > Magnoliopsida > Boraginales > Ehretiaceae > Ehretia > Ehretia macrophylla. Next base: position 85,647,229 of record CM075764.1, read on the forward strand.
GGGCGCTCGAGCGCCCTGCTGCATTTTTTTCCTTTTTTTATTTTTATATAAGATATATATATACATAGATAAATATTATAAATAAAGAAACAAACCACACAACATTTTATTAAAATATTAAAGCATTACAAAAAATTGAAAGTACAAGAACATGAAATTATCTCATAAACTTGGGAATGCAAGAACATTTTCTTTTCTACTCAGCATGCCTATGATCCCACTTGATAAAGAGATATAAAAGAAAAATAAAAATGATGAGTGTGCTTCCAAAGGTGAACACAACCATGGCAAATTGATCATCCGTGAGAGTCCCAAACATCATTGTGCAGTAGTAGAGGAATGTAATAATTTTTTTTAGAGAGATAGAGAAGAATGAGGCAGTGAAGAGGTAGGAAGAGAAGAATGAAGGAAATAGGGTTTTAAAACCCGTCTGCTATGGTTGACAGCGCTCGAGCTGGAGATTAAGCGCGCTCGATATTGATCTTCCTGACTTTTTTTTTTATAAAAAAAATCAAAAAATAGGAAGATAGAATCTTCCTCAAACCTATTTTCTGCAAGATCACACTTTTATTAACATTAAATAAAATTGGTACACTAGAAAAATAAACACATTAAAATACTAAGTCATAATAAAAATTGAAATTTAAATACACACACTTGCAAAATATTTTCCTAATTACATCAAGCTTCTAAGATTACAAAACACTCCAAAAAAAAATACATGACAATAAAAATTTAAAAATTCCGCAATCTTCTAACTCAATTGAGTGAATTTCCAATCTTGATCAAGATATAAACAAGAATGAGTAGAATGATGCATGCATACTTGACGATTATCACAACATGAGCAAAATCGTCTTCCATTTGTCGAGCGGCTGCCATTTTTTTTTTTAATGAAAATATTTGGAGATTGGGAGAGAAAATCTTTTTTAGGAAGAATATGGTATGGTGGTGAGAAAAGAAGAGAAGAGAGAATAAATAGGAAGGTGGTAGGGTTAGGGTAAAAAAAAATTCTACCCCGGGAATTTTTTTTTTTTAACATTTTAATTTTTTTTATTATTATTATTATTTTTTTATAGAAGTAAATTACACATTATAAACAAATGAACACTGATCGATAGTCATCCATCAAAATTCAAACCTTAAATCTACTTCCAAAAGAAACAATTGGATCCAGATTTAATTTAAGAATGTTTGAGTTTAGACTAAATTTAGAGTTCAACAACTTAACGAAGAGTTGTCCATCAGTTTGGAAGGCAACACTGGAAGCCTGGGAAATGCAAAAAAAAATAGGATCCTAACCCTATTTCAGTTTCATACCTATACAGCAAAGTAAACCACATCTGAACACCAAATGAATGGCATTAAAATCTGGATAGTAAATCTACTCGCCATAGCGTAAGTACTGGCCGAAGCAGAGGTGATGAATCACATATCACATGCCCCTCAGAATGGTATTAGTTATCTTTCTTTCAAATACCATGAGAGCCACTATTTACATAACGGTGGAAAAAGGCCTCCTAATGTTGAGGTTAACACCAATTTAAAGCTAATTGGTAACCAAGCGATAACATCTAGGACGGACCTTGGAATGTTACCGCCACGAGATCCTAGATAACCCAGAGATCACTTGGGGTCATGTGAGGCACACAGCCTAGTACAAACAGCACCCTGTTTTATCTTTAGACAGTCACTACCGAATGTTGCCACTGTGTACCCATCCTCCCACCCATTTAGGATGACCGCGTCACACAAATTGTTAAAGTTTTTCCTTATATCCGGGAATGGGCACTAGAACTATTTAATGTCAGCCATCAAGACATGCATACACAGTTAAGTGTCGTAGTTTAACGCCTTCGAGCATGAAATTTTTTTATTTTTTTTTAACATTTAAAATTTTTTATTTTGAATTTAAAATTAAAGGACTAGCTCTTCCAGAGGTTTATGTGCTCACGCCATACAATACTTTCATTCGGCACTCACGTGGGGCTACAGTTAGTTCCACAGAGTCAAGAGTGATACAATGGCATTTTACGTTACAGACAATACCGTCTGGTGAATGCTTTCACTCCTAACTACCTTATCAAGTGAGGCTCAACAGACCCAAACTACATTAAGCTAGTGGAGTAGCAAGTACTTGTTAGACAGAGTTGCACTGGTCAGTCAACCGCACACAGAAAACATACAGTGACCACTAGTATCATGACAATTATACTTTTATGAGTATTTCTCGGAATTAAGACCCAAACTACATTAAGCTGGAGAAAGACTCATTTGATATGAAAAATAAATGACAGAAAATAAAAATTGAACCCTAATACCTTGAGAATCCTTAGGTTGCCTCCTAGGAGCGCTAAGTTTATCGTCTTCAGCTAAACAAAGTCATATTGAAATTGTTACTCCGCAGGAATTTGATTCTTAAGTTCAATTGATTCTTCACCCCAATTCTTTAACCGGATTGCTGGTTTTAGCCTTTTTCCATTTATAAACATAGTTTTTTCCCATTTGTTTTATCTTTTATCTTAACAACCCCAGATGGAAAAACTTGTTCAACCTTAAATGGCCTGTCTTATCTAGACCTCAATTTTCCTAGAAAGAGTCATAACTTGGAATTAAATAACCACACATCTTCTCCAGGAATAAATGACTTCCGAATAATCATTTTATCATGCGTTCTCTTCATTCTTTCACTATAAATCTTGGCATTCTCGTATGCCTCTAAACGCATCTCTTGAAGTTCATTTAGATGGAATAACATGTTTTTACCAGCTTTTTGCAAGTCAAAATTGATAGTTCTAATTGCCTAGTAAGCCTTATGTTGTAACTCAACAGGTAAATGACATGGCTTTCCAAAAACTAAACGAAAAGGTGACATTCCTATGAGAGTTTTATATGCAGTTCTATATGCCCAAAGTGCATCATTCAATCTAGTGGACCAATCTTTCTTATCAGGTCTAACTGTCTTTTCAAGGATTGATTTAATTTCCCTATTAGAAACCTCAACTTTTCCACTAGTTTGTGGGTGATATGGAGTTGCAACCTTATGAATGACTGGGTATTTCTTCAACAATTTTTCAAAAGTTCAGTGAATGAAATGACTTCCACTATCACTAATGATGGCTCTTGGAATTCCAAACTGACAGAAAATGTTTTCTTTTATGAATTTCATCACAACAGTGTTATCATTAGTCCTTGTTGTAATTGCTTCAATCCATTTAGACACATAATCAACACCAACCAAAATGTATTGAAAACCAAAGAATATAGGAAATGGACCCATGAAATCAATACCCCAGACATCAAAAAGTTCACAAACCACGATGGGATTTAAGGACATCATATCCTTTTTTCCTATGTTACCTGTCTTTTGGCATCTTTCACATGACTTGCAAAACTCATGAGCATCCTTAATTAATGTGGGCCAATAAAATCTACTTTGCAGAATTTTGATAGCTGTTCGTCGTCCTCCAAAGTGTCCTCCACATTCCTGCGAATGACAAAATGACATGATACTTAGCTGTTCAGACTCTGGTACGCACTTGCGAACAATTTGATCAAAATAAATACGAAACAAATGAGGATCCTCCCAGAAATAATGCTTTGCTTTTGAGAAAAATCGATATCTCTCAGCCTTATTCCACTCCTTGGGTATTTTACCTACTGCAAGATAATTCACAATAGGAGCATACCAAGGAAGTTTAGGAGTAGAAATTAGCAACAATTGTTCATCAGGAAATGTATCACTCAAAGGTAATTCATTTTCAGTTTCCTTAGATATAATTCGTGACAAATGATCAGCAACTACATTTTCTCGACCTTTCTTATCTTTGATTGTTAAATCAAATTCTTGGATTAATAACAACTATTGAATAAGCCTAGGTTTAACATATTTATTTTCCAACAGGTATCTTAATGCCGAGTGGTCAGAATAAATGATTATTTTTGACCCTAACATATAAGACTGGAACTTTTCTAATGCAAAAACTACAGCAAGCAATTCTTTCTCTGTGGCTATATAGTTTTTCTGGGCATTATCCAAAGTTTAGTTGGCATAATAGATCACACAAGCGACATAGTTCTTGCATTGACCTAATACAGCTCCTATGACATAATCCGAAGCATCACAATTTCAAAAGGAAAAGAGTAGTCTGGTGATTGAATCATTAGAGCAGTGGAAAGTGAATTTTTCAGTGTTTCAGAAGCAGTTACACATTTTTTTTATCAAACTGAAATGGAGTATCCTATGCTAACAAATTGGATAAAGGTCTAGCAATCTTATTAAAATCCTTTATAAATCATCGGTAGAAACCAGCATGTTCAAGGAATGATCTCACCTGTTTCACAGTTGTTGGAGGGGGCAGATTATAAATAATATCAACCTTAGCTTTATCAACCCGAACTCCTTCCTTGTATATAATGTGTCTGAGAACAATTCATTCTTGAACCATGAAATGACTTTTCTCTTAGCTAAGTATGAGATTAGATTCCTAGCATATTTTTAACACCAAAGAAAGATTATTCAAACAAGTGTCAAATTAAAAGCCAAAGATAGAAAAATCATCTATAAAGACCTCAACAAACTTATCCATCATATAAGTGAAAATAGACATCATGCAGTGTTGAAAAGTGGCTGGTGCATTACAAAGGCCAAAGGGCATTCTTCTGTAAGCAAATGTGCCAAAAAGGGCATATGAATGTCGTCTTTTCCTGATCTTCGGGATCTACTGGGATCTGATTGTATCCCAAGTACCCATCAATGAAACAATAATAACCTTGCCCTGCCAACCTATCCAAAATTTGATCAATGAATGGTAAAAGAAAGTGATCATTTCTTGTCGCAGCATTGAGTTTCCTATAATCAATACACACGGGTCATCCAGTTGTAATGCGGGTAAGTACCAGTTCTCCTTTATCATTTGTTACAATAGTGATTCCTGATTTCTTAGGCACAACTTGTATAGGACTAATCTATTTACTATCAGAAATAGGATAAATGATACCTGCATCTAACAACTTCACTATTTCCTTCTTTACAACTTTCCTCATGTTCGGGTTCAGCTTACGTTGCATCTCTCTAGATATCTTGGCTCTATCTTCCAAATTAATCTTATCAATGCAAAAGGAAAGATCTATTCCTTTAAGGTCTGCAACAGTCCAGCCTAACGTTTTTTTATTCTTAGACAAAACATGTACAAGTTTAGCTTCCTACTCCAAAGAAAGGTTATAAGAAATAATAGCTGGAAGTGTTTGATCTGACCCTAGAAAAATATACTTGAGATGGCTAGGAAGTTGGTTAAGTTCCAACTCAGGAGGAGATTGTATAGAGGGAAGCATAGGTTCTTTAAAAAGAGTCAAGGATGGTTCTATTGTACAAACATGGAATTTTTCATCAAATCTTAAGTTGCTCTCTAAAGATTCATTGGATTCCTCCTCAAACCTACTCAACACTACTTCATCATTATTCAAAATATTCTCCAAAAAATCTTAAGGAAAGACTCTTTAATTAATGGATCAATCTTATCAAGAATAAAACATTCAAGACCATCATCTCCATTTGTAAACCTAACAGCATTTGCAACATTCAGCTTTACCTTAATATCTCCATCTCTAGTTGCACAATGAATTTTTGCATTAGTTGTTTCTAAGAATGGTCTCCCTAAAATGACTGGAGTTTGGAACTTCTGAGTTTCTCCTGGTTCCATATCTAGCACAACAAAATACACAGGAAAATAAAATTCATCAACCTTTATCAAAACATCTTCAATTATGCCCCTAGAAATCCTAAGTGATCTATCAGCCAATTGAAGGGTGACAGGAGTAGGTTTCAATTCTCCTATATCTAACTGTTCAAAAAGATTAAAGGGGAGAAGGTTTACATTAGCTCCTAAATCAAGAAAGGCACGATCTACACAATGATTACCAATATAGCAAGAAATGGTAAATGCACCTGGATCTTTCAATTTTGATAGAACATGAGAAGTAAGAATGCTACTTACCTTTTCGGTCAACCTTACTTTGTTTGATATCAAAGATAAATTCATCCTTTTCTGAGTGTACAAGTCCTTAAGAAATTTTGCATAAGTAGGAATTTGTCTGATGATTTCTAACAGAGGTAAATTGATTTTCACTTGCTTAAACGTTTCAAGCATTTCTTCCCTTTTTGAATCTTTATTAGGTGGATTACCTAATGCCTGTGGAAAGGGTGCCTTGGGACTCAGTGCCAATGGAATCTTTTCATGTGAAATCAAAGCTTCAGGTTCATTTGCACTTTCTTTTGGTGAATCAACAGTAACTTGAGACTTAGCTTTTTGCTTTGCTAGTCTTGCATTTTCGTAAGTTTCGACACTTACCTTGTTATCAACTTTCTTACCACTTCGCAATGTAGTGACAGCTTGAAGATCCTCCACTGTTTGACTTGTAGATGCTACATGGGCTTTATCTTTTGGGTTTCCATTTAGTTGGGCAGGGAGTGTTCCTTCTACCCTTTTCTGAATTGTGTTAACCAATTGCCCAATTTGTCTTTCCAAGTTGGCAATTGTCTTAGTATGTGTACTTACCAGTTGCAAAGTTGGTTCCAAGCTGTGAAGCTTTTTCAAAACATATTCTTCAAAAGTAGTTCCATAAGAATGAGAACTTGGATTAGAGCTTGTAGGTACCTATCCTTGTGGAATTGAATGAAATCCTGGAGAATAACCTCTTGGATGATCTCTTGTACCTGGATTATAAGTGTTAAACAGCAGATCATAATTACGGGGATATCTATAAGCAGCACATGCATGCTCTGAAATTGAATTGGGATTTGATGCAAGAACACCTTCATTTGAATCAACTACATGCAATGATTTTTTTCTTTTAACAATCTTTTCTAATGCAAGGATTAGATTTTCAATCTTTGATGTCAAAGAATTGTAATAATTAGTTCTTACACTTTTTTTCCGTTCTCTAGATGACGATGCACGTTTTCGTGAATTGTTGCTCAGTTTTATAAACAATTATGTGGCTTCTTCTGGAGATTTTTCAAGAAGTGCACCATTATTAGTTGAATCTAACAAACTTTGATTTTGCTCATTTAACCCTTGATAAAATATCTGTGCTAATTACCAGTCTGGTATACTATGGTGTGGACATTCATGAATTAAACCTTCAAATCTATCCTAACTCTCATGAAGTGCCTCTCCTGATAACTGAGAAAAATTACTAAGTTGGTTCCTGTATTCATTGGTTTTTGAAGAAGAGAAAAATATTTCAAGAAATTCTCTTTGCTGCTAACTCCAAGAAGTAATGGAACCAGGACACAATCTATAAAGCCAAATTTGTGTCTGACCCATTAAAGAATAAGAAAACATTTTCAATTTAACAACCTCTTCCGAGCCAGTTCTTGTATTTATCGAACTACATGCATAGACAAAATTATTAATATGATCATACGGGTTCTCATTAGAAAGATCGTTGAACACAGGCAGCATTGAGATCATGTGTGACTTTATCTTAAACCCTTCATCAGTTTCAGGTAAAGCGATAGCTCGAGGAGGTACGTAATCTTGAGGTGTAAAAAAATATTTTATGCTTCATATTTCCTACTTCTCTACCTACAACTTGATCCTGATTTTGGTTTTGGTTTTGGTTTTGATTTCGGTTCGGATTCTGATAAGCCATGATTAGAAATGTTCGTGCTTTGTTTCTGGATTTAAAAGTTTTCTCAATTTCTGAATAAAAAACAAAGATGGGTGGCTTTACAGATCTCCGACCATGCATACAAAACTAAAACATTAAAAAAGAATAAAAATGAAATAAAGTCTATACAAAAGAATAATATTGAATAAAATTAAAAGAAATAAAATAAAATATAAAATATAGACATATTAATACTTATATACATAAATCAAAGACTTACCTTATTTGATAAACACCGATTCCCGGCAACGATGTCAAATTTTAATCGCGTCGTTTTACGATATAAAATAGATAGTAAGGTTAAATGATTGGAAATATTGCTTACCTTGAATTACCTCTAGCTTACCTTGAATTACCTCTAGTAGTGGTGAGTAGAGGGCCGATCTACGGAAATTGGGTTATCAAATTAAGTTTAATCTTTAATTTAGAATTGTTTGACTATCTCCCGTCACGGATAAGTTTGATTAAGTCTAAAAAATATCCACAAAATGTCGAAAGATACGGTAGTAACAAGATCCAAAAGTGAATTGAACTAAAGTATTAAATTGAAGAATTACAACACTCAACAATAAAATGAAAGTCCAAAGGGTTAATGATTTAGGATGGTTATAGCTCGGTATACGCAAGTACAAAGTTATTGATTCAGATTAAAAATTAAGTCCTTCAGAAATAGGGCTACAAGCTCCTACTACTGAGATGAGCCTTTTGTTACGTAAGTGGTAAGATTAATTAATTAGCAAGATTGGATGTGTTGGTATAACCTAATGATATCCAATCTCTCAATTAATCTTTCACTTATGTAACCCAGAAGTGTCAGTACAACCAGACTAGAATCTATCCGAGGTAGTCTCGTATTGCCACATGTTTACAAAACTGGGCGTTTATGTATTTTCAATAAATTATATCATAACTACAAGTATACGTACAATTAATCAAAGGATACTTAGAAATAAAAATACGAGACTTTAATAAATCTGAATCAAACATATGTACAAGAGTAACCTCACACTTACCACCCCAAATCTCGAGTCTAGTATGCCATGATAAACTTTGAAGTACAAAAAATCATAACGAAAATCGAAATAAAAGAATACTTATCGTGCTGAATGGATTTCGGCAAACCGGTATGATTTTCCAATGTTGATGGCTCACTAGACCCTCCCCTTGAGATTAAAACTTTACACACAACTAAAAATAATAATTAAAACACTCACAACTCACTTCACAAACACTAGAGTAGTAGAAATTAAGCTAGGAGGGAAAATGGTACGGTTTTCAACAATGAAAACGGCAAAAATTCAGGGGGGCGCTCTATTAATTTTTATATCTTTTTCTGTCTTTTTCCTTCCACATTTTGTTGTCCATTTGTCTTCCATTTTTAAAAAGTGGCGCTCAAGCGCGGACAAGGGGCGCTCAAGCGCACTTCTAGCTGCAGTAGGTGAATTTTGACTCCGAACTTTGACTTTGACTGGCTCATTGACTTTGATCGTTGACCAAAAAGTTGACTAGATCTATTTCAAGGTTTTTCAGCATCCTGAATCTATTTTCGCACTCGGTTCGGTAGAATTCAATCTCGAATTGCTTAGTTTGTAGTTGTTCTACCATTCTTCACCACTGCTACGCTGAATTTCTTGTTCAAATGTTGCTTTTTGTGGTCGTTTTTGCTATTTCTTCTTTAAAACCTATATTGCACTAAAATTGTGCAAAATATACAATTATGCATGAAATAATAATGCAATATACCTGATATGATGGGTTAAAATTAATAAAAATATGGATTCATCAATGCTTAAGTGGTTTTCATTGCATGCATTCAGTACCCTTAAACTGGTAAGTAACCTCCTCTTCCTGTAGAGTACAAAGATGGTTGATAGCAGACTACCCAAAGATGGGGGCTCACAACATAATGAGGGCAGTGATCAGACCATTGTGGATGAATTGATTCAGATGCTTGTTTAGATGGCTAAGACTTTGTGTCACGCGCCGACCTCAACCTATCACTAGGCTAAGGCCGAAACATGACGTTCGTAACTCTTATTTCTGAGTTTAATAACTTAATAGTTTAAAAACCTATGAGTATTAATTTAATAACCTGTACATCCATTAAAATACCACATGAAGTGTTGAAAGACTTTTAATATTCTCCTAAGCTATCGGCCTTAAAGGATTTCCGTAACCTTATTACATATTTACAGGACTTGAATCCACTTGTTCGACATCCTAACCTAAGTCTAGTAAGTAAAAGAAATCAAACTTAACTAGGTATCTAGTTAACTGAAAAAGTATACAACGAATCAAATAGTTCAAAATTACAAAATCAAGTTCTCCATAACAAGAAGTACATCTTCTACAAGCAAGTATGTAAATCACATAAGCAGAAATCCAACTCATCATATCCGCAAAGCTTGCAACCACATGGGAGCTTGCTCAAACTAATTTTCACCTATAATTATTAAAAGATGGGTAAGCTAGATTCTCACGTATAGCTCAATGAAGAAGGAATAAGAAGGGTTTTCATAAAGGTTTTATCTTTTCGTAATCCATTTGATAAAATGTGCCATGCACACAAGAATTTATAAACGAGAATACAAGATATTCAATCAAGGTTCAATAACAACTAAATAACCAAACTGTTCCAAGATATCATTGGATCCTTGTCCCATAGGAGGATTAATCCCTATCTTGTAGGAGGATTAGTCCTTGTCCCGTTGGAGGATCAGTCTTTATCCCATAGGAGGATCAAGGGGTCCTAGCAAGAGAAAGAATCAATACCTTGAGGGTCAAGATATATCAGTAAATCTGGAGGTCCCGTCACTTCCTCTATCATTACCTTGGTAGTCGAGATATACCGGTTAACCAGGAGGTCCCATCACTACCACAATTAATAATAGTTATACCTACCACACTTATACAAATCGAATGCATTTGCAATTATCAATGATATGGCAAGAAAGCATGTAAACCTCTTTCGATAATAAATTATTAATCAATGGCATGTAAATCAAACATATAATGATCATATATATATAACATTTAGGGTGCTTCAAGTACTACCAAGTATCATGAGATAGAGAAAAGACATCAATAGACTACTTAAAACAACAAGAAAACACAAACACAAGCGAAACTATGGATCCATTTCAATGCTTCTACATTAGCCTAACTTGGGAGGTACATTTGCCTACTTTTTCAAAATCCAATAACTCTGATTTTGTCTAGAATCAAAGCTTATCGAATGTAGATAACTCTAGAATCAAACAGAATGTAATTCGGAGTTGAATTGAGTGAGATATGGCCTTTAGAAAAATATTGTGCAAATCTGTCAAACATCCGGGCGACTGATCCGGTTGACCGGATCTAACCTGAGTTGCCCGGCAGTAGCTAAAATTGACTGATCAAGTCAACTGGATCCGACTCCGGTCGACCAGATCCAACTGCAAAATGCACGAAATTGCATTTTCTTGCTCCAAACCCATTCTTTTCAAGCTCATTTCAATTATACAACTTAAAGTAATGCTAAACAACAATATTCCACAAGTTTTCTAGCTTCAAAATAATACAACTCAAGTATAACTCATTCATCCCACAATCATCAACTTAGCCCTAGCATTCAAGTTCAATTCATTTATTTCTTCTTTTTGCAACCACTTGAACATACTCCACACATGTAATACTTCATACTACTCATATAACACTTGTTCAAGATCATCACAAGTTGTAGAAGATAAGTCCAAACTAAAGATAACATCAATACAAAATTCAAAACCCTAGATTGAACATACCCAATTTCAAATTCACCAAATAAACTTATATTCACTTTCATCATGCTCAATACATATATATATCTCATAATCATGAACCATGTAACCTTTACAAGCATTTTGAAAACATCCCTCACCTTGTTCTTGAGTGATTAAATGCTAAGATTGATGTTGAAGATGCAAGCAAGAGCTAAAAGATGCAAGATACTAGCTTAACTCCTCTTCTTCTTTCTTTTTCTTTTTCTTCCTCTCTTTTTCTCTCTTTCTTTCTCTTCTCCTGAGCTCTGCGTGTGGTGTATGTGTGTAGCATTTTTTGTGTGTGTGTGGTGTGTGTTGTGTGTGTTTTGTTATATTTATTAGGTAAGATATTTTAAATTTAGGCCTAAGGACCAAAACGTTACTTTAACTAAAAGCTATTAACTAGTTTGCCATTTGGTTGCTTTTTAACTAATTTAGTTTGTTAGCCTTCAATTGGTAAAACTTAATTATTATCTACGACACTTAAAATACCTAAATGCACGTCAGTGAACATAATGCACGTAAAATGAGATAAAGGCACGTTAAACGATATAAATGTACATTAACTGATATAAATGCATATTAAATGATGCAAAAATATATGAAATGGTATAAAATGCACATGGGCTTGGTACGGGGTCTCACATCCTTCCCTTCTTAACAGAATTGCGCTCTCGCAATTCCTTCTTTATTCTAAGACTATCAGAACTCAATCATCAAAAAAAATCCTCAACACATGGTACTTGATTTCACTTACTAGAGGAAATGTTACTTCTTATTTCTAAGGCTTGCTAAATACTACAAAGACATTCTCTGATCACTGTAATAGTAACTCCATCATCATCTTACAAGAATATTTATAATACCATAAAGCGGAAGTAGTTTCCACACTTATCAAATAGCTTTAAAATAGATGTCCAAGCTCTCAAAACCTATTACCATAAAGTCAAGCCATCAGTTATAACACTGACACTGAGCAGAGAGTCTCCTGAACCATCAATTAACACACAAAGTTCATCAAGATATCCTTTAACACCAAATGGCTTTGAACGCTTATCCTTAATCCCTTAAATGATTCCATCCTTACCATTAGATAAGTAAATAAATGTCCTTAATCATAGATTCATCCAGCTATGGCTCCTAAGTTTAAGAATTAAACTCCGAATAAACTTTAATATGTCGATCCCAGTCAACAATAATATAAATACCTTATATTACAATTTAATTTGTTCCTATACATGCATCAACAATAGTTCAAATGGATTCATCCTAGAATAACTTCAAGTTCCAACCCATTATCTAAGATTAAATTCCATGAGTACAATAATCAAGACCCCAAGGATACACTAGCAATATAATGATAATCCTAAGATCACGGCCCATCTCACTATGGCCTAACCTTCACGATTTCACTCTTATAGCAACGCGCAACTACTTCCAATTAATTATTTACATCCTAATAACTTGTCACTCCAATCAATTCTAGGGAGATAACTTCATAAAGTATATAAAGTCTAAAGTAATCCTTACTACAAGTCTATATTCAAGATGACTTCGATACAGAAATTATTCCATCCTAATTAATTCCACTCTTGCAACTAAATATGATTGGCTTAACTTCCACAATTTACTTTCTAGAAATCAAATTATAATCTTAACCTCAGCTTAGTAAAACTGAAACGAAACCCAATGACATCTATATCATAATCAATAAGTGATTACAGTACAATTATAAGTTATACACATAAGGCTAGCACATAAGGTCTAGGGTTTCATTCAAGTCTAAATTCACATATATTACTCTATGTCTATTATCCCTCAAGATGTTTTAGTACCGATAGCATTTGGCACCTATAATCGAGAGTCATGACCGAAGGTGTAAGTCATGTAGACCCCAAATTCACTATTAACCCTTTTGTACATAACTTACACTCCCAAATGCATTGCAACACTAGACTATGCTAATAGCTCAAGCCTTAATCATATCAGAAATAAGACTAATCACTTAATGTGAAACCCCACTTTTCTATCTTATCTCGATTTGCGTGCTTTACCTCATTTTGCGTGAATTGACCGTTTATGTGCTATATGACTTATAATGTGTTAAATATGTGATTAATAATCCTAATACATGCTAAGTGTGCATTCATGAAATTTTCATAAAAAACGGCATTAGAAATTTTATCGACGATTTTTGTGAAAAGTGCTTTAAATACCTGTCCGCTAAAATTTTTACAGGGGTGTTTTAAACATCTTAAAACATAGTCCTCTATTATTAATAGACCCATGTTTGATAAAAATTGATTCTGAAACAGAATAGTAATTTAAATAGATTTTTCGGGAGAAAAATAGCATTTTTGAGCCAAAGAATGATTTCTTCTAAACCTGATTCTTGCATTGACTTTTGTTGACCTAGTATATATTAATATAAATGTATTTATATGTGGTATTAAATGATTTTAGATTAATTGTGCGTTCAAAAGACATTTGAAAATAAATAACATGACTTTTCACCTTCTTTTGCAAAAATCGTGTTTTAAAGCCAACTCGGGTGAAATTGTTTGAATGTAAAACTTCGTGTCACCTAAAAAGAAACTACTTGAGATAGTTTAGGTGTTGTATAATTAATTTGAGTAAGAGTAGTCAAGAAAATGAATTAAAAGACAAGAAAACACTAAAAATAATTAGTTTCCACCTTTGACTTTCTTTTATTTATTTGACATTTGCTTAATATATCATCAACACACATCAAAAGCTCACAAAACATATTCATTTTACACACACATTACCGAAATTCCAAGGGGAGGCAAAAAGAAGGCATTTTCAAGGTTTTTCAAAGCATTTTTCACATAGATTTTGCAATTCAAGTCCAAATCACTTCATTCAAAGCTTGATTTCACTTGTTGGGCATCCATTCTACACATTTCTTGCATCAAAACACATCAAAGGTGAGAGAAAAATTCTAGATCTCAAAAGTCATATTTTTATATTTTTGCTCATAATTGCATTTTGAACCGTTAGGATGTTAATTTAAAGTTATATTATTGCTCAGTGCATGCTACGGATCGTTTATGTGTATTACTACAAGATTTGAACCATTGTAGCGAAATTATTTATTTTCGGGTATTAAAAGTTGATTAATTAGCCATTTGAGGATTATCTTGAGTTGTTGTGGTTGGAATCGATTGCCGTCGATTTCTAAAAGTTTGTTAATTACGTGGTAACGCTGTTATAATGTCGAATTTTTGATTGCGATGTTTGGGCAAAAATCCAAAAATTTCAGCCTAGGTGCATTGAGGTTTTAGGGTTGTTGGGCTTGATTTTGATGTGTCTTTGTTGGTTTCCGATAGGGCTAATGTAGTTGATTGAATAGGTGAGTGTTAGAAACTGATTTGGAGTGATTTGGATTAGTAAAATGTAAGATATGATTATTTGAAGTTTAGGTTATCTTTCTTGAAATTGTTGAATTGAGCCTTTAGATGATTGGGTGGTGTTTGAGTGATTGAATTGTGAGTTGTTGATGGTTAGTCTAGGGTTAGATTACGTGTTTAATGCATGTTAAGTTGGATGGCCTACTTTGTCATCTAACTTAATTGTTTCATGATTATATAATTGTTGATTGTTAAATGTTGTTTAATTGATTGTTAAAATACGGATTAATTAATTATTGATTGTTGTTACAAAACTTTAGGTAGTGCGCTCTGAGTTAATCCGGGGCGTTAAATTATTAATTGAATGATGATTTTTGAGTACGGGAATCGGGTACTTTCGTTGCTGATCTCTCAAAATATTGATTGATTATTGAGTACAGGAATCGGACATTTTCGTTGCTGATCTCTCGGAATATTGATTGATTATTGAGTACGGGAATCAGGCACTTTTGTTGCTGATCTCTCAGAATATTGATTGATTATTGATTACGGGAATTGGGCACTTTCGTTGCTGATCTCTCGGTTTATTTATGTTGAGTCTCATTGTTGTGAGCTTTGATAATGTTGTGTCACCTCGGGAGGCATCATGGGCTGCGGGCATAGTTATCATGGCTACTCCCTATCTCGCATGGGCGGAGAGGCCATGGGGTGTGGGTCTAGGTCAAGGTACCTTAGGATTGTGTCATTGAGTTTGAAGGAGTTATTGAGAATGGAATTGGTGTATGGAGCTTCATCAGTAAATGTATCGTATCCTTATTGTGTATTTACAGTTATTACTATTGTTACATTTATATTGATTATTGATGTTCATTGTGTGTTTACTGCTCAAGGGATGATTTCCAAGGAGTATAGTAAATACTGTTAGAGATCTATCGGATCCTCACTGGACTTGTTTTATATAAGCTCACTCTCAATTATTGCATGCATGCAGGTGTTACTGAGCTTGACTACGGGTACGTGCCTCTTGATGAGGAAAATGTGCCTATCGTGGATGAGTCTTATGTGCAGGAGTCTTTGCCATGAGATTGTTTGTAGTTGATGTATTATGATGTATTATAAACCTACTTTAACTTAAAGACTTATGTATGATGGTTTAGTAGTTTTTCTTTTGATCATGTTTAGAGTACTAAATTGGTTTATAATCTATTTTGAAATGTATGTATAGCCTATGTATTATGTTGGAACGGAGGCGCGTAACTATGAAAGAGTTAATGAAAGAATGTTTATTGTATGAGGTGGTTGTGTTGTATGATGTTAATTTGATTGTGGAATTGGTTGGTGATTTATGGAGGTTGATGCATGTTGTTCTTAAGGGTTAGTTTAGAGCCCTAATGTTCATGTACTGTCGTTATGCTGCCGAAATTCCGTTGCGTCCTGACTGATCGTAGGAGGGGTCGAGTTGGGGCGTTACATTTAGTGGTATCAGAGCCAGGTTAGATGTCAGCCGGGGTATCCTCGGAATGTGGGTAGTGGTCCAAGCATGCAAGTACGTATGAAGTGAAAGAAAAGTGAATTATGTGTTAATATGGTTAAGTGATTATGTGATTAATTTGTTTATGTGATTAATTTGTTTATGTGATTGATACTTAAGTGATTTATGTGCTTTATATGAGTTTGTTGTTTATGTGTTAATAGTTGTTCATAGTTTGCTTATGTGCTATAACCTGTGCTAACTCTTTGTTTAGTAGAATGACGGGTAGACCGAGGACCAGAGGTAGGCCTGAGATGACTGATGAGATTCCGAGAAATGTGGCACCAGGCCAAGTTAGTGATGAAGATTGTATAGGTGCAGCTTTTGATAGGATGAACGAGATTATGGCTAGTCAGGCACAGTTACTGGCAGGGCAGGCTGCCCAAAATCAGGCATTGCAGAATTAGTTGTTGAATGCACAAGGTGGGTACCACGGTCGTGGTACACTGAAAGAGTTTTTAGGGTATTATCCACCGCGGTTTCAGGGAAGCCGGACGATAGGAAAGCTGAGGCGTGGGTTTGCAAGGTGGAGAAGATTTTCGACCCTCTTGATTATACCGATGAGCGGAAGGTCACTTTTTCCGTGTACTTGCTAGATGATGAGACAGAAGAATGGTGGTGCACGGTGAAAACTAGTTGGGAGACTCAGGGTATTCCATATGTTTGGGATACCTTTCTGTTAGCTTTCCGAGCAAAGTATGTCCCGAGGATCGCGAGGGAGCGGAGAGAGGCAGAGTTTCTAGCCTTAGTGCAGGGAGATGCTTCCGTGGCTCAGTATGAGGCCACTTTTACTAGGTTGTCCCGGTATGCACCAGAGTATATGGCTGACGAGGAACGTAAGACTCGTAGATTCATGTTAGGGTTGAGGCCCGAGATTCAGGATGCGATGGCCTTGAATCGGTATGATATACTTACGGAGGCCTTTGATGCAGCTTCTAGACTGGAGAAGAGAAAAAGGGAACATATTGTATCTAGCCAACCTAGTAAGAGGCCATTTCAGCCACAGGGCCAGCAGGGTATGTATAGACCTTTGGTATAGCAGGGTGGTTACAGGCTTGCAATGCAGCAGGGTTCTTTCGGACCGCAGGGTCAGCAGGGTTACTATCGGCCTCAGTTTCAGCAGGGGTCTTATCAGGCTCAGCCGCAGTTTAGGCCAGCCCCATCTCAGGGTTGGTACAGGCCTAGTGTTGTTAGACCTCAGCAGCAGGCTGGTTCAGCTGTTTATTCAGCTTCTGGTTCTTTAGGAGGCAGTGTCAGTGCTCCGACGCCGCAGTGTGTTTATTGTAAACGTAAGGGCCATCTGGAGGCCGACTGTCGGAGGAAGGCAGGGACGTGTTTAGGTTGCGGCAGCAACCAACACCGGGCGAGGGATTGCCCCAGGTATCAGGGTTCTACGGGTTAGCCAGCAGTCCAGGGTTATTAGGGTGGACCTGCAAGCAGTACACCTCAGCAGCAGCGGGCTCAGGCTTGGGCCTACGCAGTGGACTTGGAGGAATTTCCAGAGGCGACAGCAGTGGTGAAAGGTAACTTACTTATTCTCAACCAATTAATATCATATCTCCTTGAGTACAACGTGTTAAAATGTGAGTAGAGAGTTTGCCTTATACGACTAAAGTTAGCGCGTGCATCATATCAGTTGGCGACTGAGTAGTATGTGACGCTGAGGTATATGGAATTCCGATTAGGGGTCAAGCTACTTTATGACTATACATTGATTATTGAGATTCTTATTTGGTGATTTTATACGGCATTCTTCCTCGAGATTTCTGTATGGAGATTCTTATTCAGCATACTTCTTTGGACATCTTCTATGGTATTTTCTTTGCGGTATTCTTATATGGAATTCTGATACGGTATTATCCAGAGTTCTTATATTGGGATTGTTATTTGGTATTCTCGCTCGGTGATCTTGTTGAAGCTCCTACTTGGTATTCTTGGTTGGTGCTCTATTACGGGATCTATGTTTGGCATTTTATTCAGTAATTATTTGAGAATCTCATCCGGAAGTCTTAGTCGGTGTTCTTATTCAGCGTTGCTATTCAAGCTTCTTGTTCGGTATTCCTAGTTGGCATACTTAGTTGGTATTCATAATTTGATTTTCGGTCTTTCATTCCGTATGTTTGAGCCAGCAGTACTTGAGTGAAGAATTGTGAGGACGCAATTGTTTTAAGGAGGGGAGAATGTAAAATTCCACTTTTCTATCTTATCTCGATTTGCGTGCTTTACCTCGTTTTGCGTGAATTGACATGTTTATGTGCTATATGACTTAGAATGTGTTAAATATGTGATTAATACTCCTAATACATGCTAAGTGTGCATTCATGAAATTTTCATAAAAAACGGCATCAGAAATTTTATTGACGATTTTTGTGAA
This sequence comes from Ehretia macrophylla, assembly GCA_037974665.1. Classification (NCBI taxonomy): domain Eukaryota; kingdom Viridiplantae; phylum Streptophyta; class Magnoliopsida; order Boraginales; family Ehretiaceae; genus Ehretia; species Ehretia macrophylla. The sequence continues at coordinate 85,665,958 of CM075764.1, forward strand.
TAGTATTTTAAACACCTGTCCGCTAAAATTTTTATAGGGGTGTTTAAACGTATTAAAACATAGTCCTCTATTATTAATAGACCCATGTTTGATAAAAATTGATTCTGAAACAGAATAGTAATTTAAATAGACTTTTCGGGAGAACAATAGCATTTTTGAGCCAAATAATGATTTCTTCTAAACCTGATTCTTGCATTGACTTTTGTTGACCTAGTATATATTAATATAAATATATTTATATGTGGTATTAAATGATTTTAGATTAATTGTGCGTTCAAAAGACATTTGAAAATAAATAACATGACTTTCGACCTTCTTTTGCAAAAATCGCGTTTTAAGCCGACTCAGGTAAAATTGTTTGAACGTAAAACTTCTTGTCACCTAAAAAGAAACTACTTGAGATATTTTAGGTGTTGCATAATTAATTTGAGCAAGAGTAGTCAAGAAAATGAATTAAAAGACAAAAAAACACTAAAAATAATTAGTTTCCACCTTTGACTTTCTTTTATTTATTTGACCTTTGCTTAATATATCATCAACACACATCAAAAGCTCACAAAACATACTCATTTTACACACATATTACCGAAATTCCAAGGGGAGGCAAAAAGAAGGCATTTTCAAGGTTTTTCAAAGCATTTTTCACATAGATTTTGCAATTCAAGTCCAAATCACTTCATTCAAAGCTTGATTTCACTTGTTGGGCATCCATTCTACACATTTCTTGCATCAAAACACATCAAAGGTGAGAGAAAAATTCTAGATCTCAAAAGTCATATTTTATATTTTTGCTCATAATTGCATTTTGAACCGTTAGAATGTTAATTTGAAGTTATATTATTGCTCAGTGCATGCTAGGGATCGTTTATGTGTATAACTACAAGATTTGAACCATTGTAGCGAAATTATTTATTTTCGGGTATTAAAAGTTGATTAATTAGCCATTTGAGGATTATCTTGAGTTGTTGTGGTTGGAATCGATTGCCATCAATTTTTAAAAGTTTTTTAATTACGTGGTAACGCCGTTATAATGTCGAATTTTCGATTGCGATGTTTGGTCGAAAATCCAAAAATTTCAGCCTAGGAGCATTGAGGTTTTAGGGTTGTTGGGCTTGATTTTGATGAGTCTTTGTTGGTTTCCGAGAGGGCTAATGTAGTTGACTGAATGGGTGAGTGTTAGAAACTGATTTGGAGTGATTTGGATTAGTAGAATGTAAGATATGATTATTTGAAGTTTAAGTTGTCTTTCTTTAAATTGTTGAATTGAGCCTTTAGATGATTGGGTGGTGTTTGAGTGATTGAATTGTGAGTTGTTGATGGTTAGTCTAGGGTTAGATTACGTTTTTAATGCATGTTAAGTTGGATGGCCTACTTTGTCATCTAACTTAATTATTTCATGATTATATAGTTGTTGATTGTTAAATGTTGTTTAATTGATTGTTAAAATACGGATTAATTGATTATTGATTGTTGTTACAAAACTTTGGGTAGCACGCTCGGAGTTAATCCAAGGAGTTACATTATTAATTGAATGATGATTTTTGAGTACGGGAATCAGGCACTTTCGTTGCTGATCTCTCAGAATATTGATTGATTATTGAGTACGGGAATCGAGCACTTTCGTTGCTGATCTCTCGGAATATTGATTAATTATTGATTACGGGAATCGGGCACTTTCATTGCTGATCTCTCGGTTTATTTATGTTGAGTCTCATTGTTGTGAGCTTTGATAATGTTGTGTCACCTCGGGAGGCATCCTGGGCTGCAGGCACAGTTATCATAGCTACTTCCTATCTCGCATGGGCGGAGAGGCCTTGGGGTGTGGGTCTAGGTCAAGGTACCTTAGGATTGTGTCATTGAGTTTGGAGGAGTTGTTGAGCATAGAATTGGTGTATGGAGCTTCATCAGTAAATGTATCGTATCCTTATTGTGTGTTTACAGTTATTACTGTTGCATTTATAATGATTATTGATGTTCATTGTGTGTTTACTGCTCAAGGGATGATTTTTAAGGAGTATAGTAAATATTGTTAGAGATCTATCGGATCCTCACTGGGCTTGTTTTATATAAGCTCATTCTCAATTATTGCATGCATGCAGGTGTTACTGAGCTTGACTACGGGTACGTGCCTCTTGATGAGGAAAATGTGCCTATCGTGGATGAGTCTTAGGTGCAGGAGTCTTTGCCATGAGATTGTTTGTAGTTGATGTATTATGATGTAATATAAACCTACTTTAACTTAAAGACTTATGTATGATGGTTTAGTAGTTTTTCTTTTGATCATGTTTAGATTACTAAATTGGTTTATAATCTATTTTGAAATGTATGTATAGCCTATGTATTATGTTGGAACGGAGGCGCGTAACTATGAAAGAGTTAATGAAAGAATGTTTAATGTATGAGGTGGTTGTGTTGTATGATGTTAATTTGATTGTGGAATTGGTTGGTGATTTATGGAGGTTGATGCATGTTGTTCTTAAGGGTTAGTTTAGAGCCTTGATGTTCATGTACTGTCGTTATGCTGCCGAAATTCTGTTGCGTCCTGACTGATCGTAGGAGGGGTCGAGTTGGGGTGTGACACTTAATGTATATCGCATATCTTAACCATATATACTACATAAATCCTTCCTCTACCTGTGACACTCGAGATGTTAGCCGTATATTTATCTACTGTTGCATCCACTATTTGCGTATTTTTTATGTACTTTACTTGTTGTCTTCTTTGGCTACTATTTATTCCATTTTTCAACTGCTTAATTACTTCAAAATAGTATTTTTTTTAAAATCATATTAATTATTTTAGGAATGAGAAAAATGTACATTTGAGCTAAGAGTTATAGGAGAGTCTGTTTAGAAAATATTTTACCAATCTAGTGAATAGTGTTACGTAATAAAACATTATGTTTTAGTTAGCTAACTTAATTTATGCGTATTAGACTCATTTTTAAGTTAACTAGGCTCATTTTAGTAGACAAAAAACTCAACAACTTGACCCTACCCTAATATATACTCAACATATCACATTATAACTCACAAAACAAAAAAACAAAAAAGAACAAAAGCTGAAAACACTGTAGCAGGGCCGAAAATCAGCATAGGAAGAGGAGGAGAGATTTTTGCTCAACAAATCCTCATTCCAAGCCAAGCCAAGCTAGGTGCAAGTGGTTTAGGGTGTTTACTAGCCTCCTAGGAACTCCTACGCGCAATAGGTGATGGATTTCATACCTATTTTTGCATTTGAAAATGTGACAACTTTCTTGAATTCTTAGATTTGCTATCAAATGCTTATGTATGTTGTATATAAGTAGTAGAGACCTAATTTATGCTATTGTTTCATAGTTTAAAAGGTTGAAATTGGTTGTTGATCGTATGGCATGAATATGGGAAAACTAGGGTTTTGCGTAATCGTACCTTATAGCTTGAATTAATGGTTCTAATAGATGCTTTAGGTGCTAATGAAAGTAGTGTAAATGCCCCGTAGGGTTTAATTGCTCATAACCTATCAAAAGCATGAAATAACCGACTTTTAGAAAGGGGTTTTGGGGCTATCACAAATCCGGGTTGAATTGACCTTCACTTTTGGTATTCCTAGGCTAAGTAGACTCTAGTTATGCTTTGCTAGCTTCCGTTTGAGTCTCGGGTGAGGTACGTGTAGTACAAAGTCAAAAGAGGAAAATTGGGGCTTTAGTGCTAAACGTGGGTATTTGGGTAATTTCGAGGGTCCTAAAGGTGTCTAATGGGTTAATTAAAAGTATGGAATAGACCGCTTACTAATCTAGAATAATAGCTTGAGTTTGGAAGGAAAACAGGTTGAGTTACAAAGGGGTTTAGGTGCAAATTCGATTGTCTCACGCTTCTAAGACCTTGCAATGAATTCTTGAGTGTTTAAAGGTGTTTTCAAGATGTTCTGGAGCTTTTGGTATAATTCTATGTGAATCTTGATTATGCCCTTTTGTAACTTACTTAATTGCTTATATGAAATTGCTTCTTTTCTAATTGTTTCGAGGACAGCCTACTTTGTTATTCCTCCCATGTGTTATTGCTTCTATTATCGATGTTATATTGCCATTGATAAGTGCATTGCATAGTGGTTGCACAACCATAGTGTCAGGGGCGGTTGTATTAAATATCGGCTGGGCGGTGGCGGGCTTGCCAGTGGATATTCGATCTTCATGCCCTATTCCCTCACTCATCTGGTCCGAAGATTGCCATGGGGTGTTGGGTCGTAGGATTATCGGGGTACATCCGGAGTACACCCACTAGAGTGATTGGGGATTTGCCAACATATTGATCGTGGTTCGTGGATCGTGGTTCGTGATCAAGATAAGAGAATTCTGGAGTGTTGGGGTTAAGTGTATCGTATCCTTTGATATGTGTGGTTATTTATTGTTTCAAATGTACTTTACTTGCCTTTCTTGTTTAATTGTTTTAATTGTTGCATTGCACGTCTCGGGTCATCTTTATCCCTCAATGGACAATAGTAGTTGCTCATACCTCGCTAACATGTTTCAGGAGACCCTGGGGTTGAACCCCAACTTGATTTGGTTGAAGGTGAAGAGCTAGAAGTCCAAGTAGATTAGTTACCTTAGTTGCAGTGTCTAATTGCGTGAGGTGGATTTATGGTTCTTGTTGTTATGTGGAGATCTTGTTTGCTCTACCTTATGTTCTATTTTGTAGCCTAATTGCTTATGTACATGTTTGAGTGATTGTAAACTGAATGCTAGTTGATTATAGTAGGATGACATGAAATAACTTATATTTCTGCTCTTAGCTTCTTTGCATGCTTGGGAGTGAATGACTGGTTGTTTTCAATTTCTAAGAATGCTTAAAGCTATCATGGAGTGGCATGATAAGCGGTTTTGTAAAGAAGTTAAGTTATGAATGCATGCTTGTGTGTATATAAACTGTTTGTATGTCTTAAGGCTCGGATGGCCTTAAAGTTGGGATATTTATTTTGGAAATGGCTTTATTGTTATTTTATAGCTTATTGAATGTTTACAGGTTTTCAAAATGTCCACATTACAGGGGAGACTTTGTCCGTTTTTTCCTAAAATTTTGAGACTGGGTTGGAATTAGGTTGAGAATAGCTTGGTTTTTAGAGCTTCCGGTCTCGTGAGAGATGAGGGGGTTACAAAGTGGTATCAGAGCCGACGCGTTCATATGGCCAGCGAGGACGCTGGGTCCCTAAAGGGGGGTGGGTGAAATATCCCACATCGGACGCAAAAGTCTTTGGACTATTGAATATATAGAGATGTCTTGTATATTCGTGCACGGTCGTTTTCCTGGCAGTGGCTGGAAGACGACAAAAGGGTGAGGGGTATGGGCCCCAAAGCTTACAATACGTGCATAGTGCGCTTCCGGGCCCACTCGCCATGGCCTTGTACTCACTTGGACCGTTAAGGCCAGGGAGTATTGTAGGAGTGGGAGTACTGGTTTCGGGGCGTTACAAAGTGGTATCCAAGCTGACACGTTCGTATGGCCAACGAGGACACTGGGTCCCCAAGGAGGGGCGAGTGAAATATCCTACATCGAACGCGGAGGTCTTTGGGCTATTGAATATATAGAGATGTCTCGTATATTCGTGCATGGCCGTTTTCCTGGCAGTGGCTGGGAGGTGACAAAACTGTGAGGGGTATGGTTCCCAAAGCAGACAATACGTGCATAGTGTGCTTCCGGGCCTACTCGCCATGACCTCATGCTTGCTTGGATCGTTAAGGCCAGGGAGTATTGTAGGCGTGGGGAATGTTGGTTTTGGGGCGTTACACTCCCAATACTCCAAACTTTCTAAATAGTTATAGCACGAATACATTTTTACCCAACATCCCTTAACAAATGCCTCAAGTAGATTAATAGTCATCAAGATTCATAAATCTGAGTTCTATAGTTCATACATCTAATTAGGGCAATCAACAACTAGCTACAAGCGAGTAAGAACTTGATCATACCAGCATTCCATTAAATCCCAAGGACCTACAACGTCTAAAATATCTTAGTCTAATCTAGACCTTATAATCCATAGGTACCTCCGTAAGTGACAATTAAAGATAGAATAACTCCAAATGTATACCAACATTAATAGCTATCATAAGTACTCTAAGATCGTGACTTACAATCTACATAATATTAAATTCATCCTTGTAATCTTCCATTAACCAAAATAAGTAACTTGACGTATCAAATTATCTACTTACTACTTCACATTTATTTGTTCCATTAGTTGGTCCTAATATCACCATTTACTTATACTAAATCAAGCTACTCAAATACACTTATGTACATGTATAATTCATCTCTAACATTGCCCAAGCCATTAAATCAACTTAGTTCAAAAGAAATCAACTTACATGGTCTACCCAATATCCAAACATTAAGCTCACACTCAACCTCTATAAAACATAGTCCTTCGTAAAACTAAGTATTCATGTTAAACATCACATTAACCTAGTCCTATGGATCATTGCTTCTTGTTCTAGCCATTTATGACCTTAAAAAATTAGTACGGGTCAACTCACACATGCCAATATTATAATTATACCCAACATATAGATCCCATATAAGCAAGAAACATTTATAGCATGATAGGCACATAAGATTCACACAAGCACGTATAACACGTAAGTTTACATAAACACATATGGACACCCAAGCATGTTCCCATCCTAGGTCTACTACCCGTAGACCAGGGGTTCTACGCCCAGCTTGCGCCTAGCTAACTAGCTAAGCTCTGATACCACTTAAATAGGTGTCAAGCCCCGGCCCCAACCCTGACCTATCACTAGGCTAAGGCCGAAACATGACGTTCGTAACTCTTATTTATGAGATTAATAACTTAATAGTTTTAAAACCTGTGAGTATTAATTTAATAACCTATACATCCATTAAAATACCACACGAAGTATTGAAAAACTTTCAATATTCTCTTAAGCTATCGACCTTAAAGGATTTTCGTAACCTTATTACATATTTACAAGACTTGAATCCACTTGTTTGACATCCCAACCTAAGTCTAGTATGTAAAATAAATCAAACTTAACTAGGTATCTAGTTAACTAAACGAGTATGCAACGAATCAAATAGTTCAAAATTACAAATCAAGTTCTCCATAACAAGAAGTACATCTTCCACAAGCAAGTACGTGGATCACATGAGCAGAAATCTAACTCATCATATCCGCAAAGCTTGCAACCACATGGGAACTTGTTCAGATTAATCTTCACCTGTAATTGTTAAAAGATAAGTGAGCTAGATCCTCACATATAGCTCAATGAGGGAAAAATAGGAAGGGTTTTTGTAAAGGTTTTATCTTTTCGCAATCCATTTGATAAAACGTGCCATGCACACAAGAATTTACAAATGAGAATACAAGATATTCAATCAAGGTTCAATAACGATTAAATAACCAAACTCTTCCAAGATATAATTGGATCCCTATCCCATAGGAGGATTGGTCACTATCCCGTAGGAGGATCAATCCTTGTCCTGTAGAAGAATCAGTCCCTATCCCGTAGGAGGATCAATCTCTATCCCGTAGGAGGATCAATGGGTCCTAGCAAGAGAAAAAATCAATACCTTGAGGGTCAAAATATACCGGTAAACCTGGAGGTCCTGTCACTCCCTCTATCATTACCTTGGCAGTCAAGATATACCAGTTAACTCAGAGGTCCCGTCACTACCACAATTAATAATAGTTATACCCACCGCTTATACAAATCGAATGCATTTGCAATTATCAATGATATGGCAAGAAAGCATGTAAACCTCTTTCGGTAATAAATGATTAATCAATGGCATGTAAATCAAACATATAATGGTCATACATATAAAGAATTTAGGGTGCTTCAAGTACCACCAAATATCATAAGATAGAGAAAAGGCATCAATAGACTACTTAAAACAACAAGAAAATGCAAACACAAACGAAACTATGGATCTATTTCAATGCTTCTTCATTAGCCTAATTTGGGAGGTAAATTTTCCTACCTTTCCAAACTCCAATAACTCTGATTTTGGTCTAGAATCGAAGCTTTTTGAATATAGATAACTCTAGAATTAAATGGAATGCAATTCGGAGTTGAATTGTATAAGATATGGCCTTTAGAAAAATGTTATGCAAATCTGTCAAACATCCAAGCGACTGATCCGGTCGACCAGATCTGACTTGAGTCGCCCGGCAGTAGCTAAAATAGACTGATCAGGTTGATCGGATCCAACAGCAAAATCACGAAATTGCATTTTATTGCTCCAAACCCATTCTTTTCAAGCTCATTTCAATTATACAACTTAAATCAATGCCAAATAACAATATTCTACAGTTTTCTAGCTCCAAAATCATACAACTCAAGTATAACTTATTCATCCCACAATCATCAACTTAGCCCTAGCATTCAAGTTCAATTCATTTATTTCTTCTTTTTGCAACCACTTGAACATACTCCACACATGTAATACTTTATACTACTCATATAACACTTGTTCAAGATCATCATAAGCTATAGAAGACAAGTCCAAACTAAAGATAACATCAATACAAAATTCAAAACCCTAGATTGAACATACCCAATTTCAAATTCCCCAAACAAGCTTATATTCACCTTCATCATGCTCAATACACATATATATCTCATAATCATGAACTATGTAACCTTTACAAGCATTTTGAAAGCATCCTTCACCTTGTTCTTGAGTGATTAAATACTAAGATTGATGTTGAAGATGCAAGCAAGAGCTAAAAAATGCAAGATATTAGCTTAACTCCTATTCTTCTTCTTTTTTCTTCTTCTTCCCCTCTTCTTCTCTCTTTTTATCTCTTCTCCTAAGCTCCACGTGTGGTGTGTGTGTTTGTGTGTGTGTTGCAGCATTTTTGTGTGTGTGTTGTGTGTGTTTTGTTATATTTATTAGGTAAGATACTTTAATTTTAGGCCTAAGGACCAAAACGCCCCATTAACTAAAAGCTATTAACTAGTTTGCCCTTTGGTTGCTTCTTAACTAATTTAGTTTGCTAGCCTTCAATTGGTAAAACTTAATTATTATCTACAACACTTAAAATACCTAAAGGCACGTCAGTGAACATAATGCACGTAAAATGAGATGAAGGCACGTTAAATGATATAAATGCACATTAACTGATATAAATGCATATTAAATGATGCAAAAATATATGAAATGGTATAAAATGTATAAGGGCTCGGTACGGGGTCTTACACTTTGTTTGGGTTAGCCCGAGTAGTTGAGTACCTACTCCAGTGAGGGACCCCGATAGTGACACCTCGAAGGGAGAAACAAAAGGCTGAGGCTAATGCTAGCCCGAGTTAGATAGGTAAATGACCTTTACTGGATTTCTCTTGTACTTATTGTAGGCGGCAGGGCCATATTGTCTCAGGTTGCTAAAAAAAGTTTGGGTAATGTAGTGGTTGCGGGAACGACCAACATTGGGTTAAGGACTGTCCTCGATGGCAATGCAGGATCAATAGGCCCTCCCAGGGCGACATCGCAGAGGAAGTCATTGACTGCCATGACCCAGTTGTGGGTACTTCTGATGACCAGCAGGTTATACCACAAGAGACAAGTAAGGACAACATGAATTACTTTATTGCAATATAACTGGCATTCATATATATATTTGAACTTGTCTGTGTGGCATTGAAGCATTTAGAAATATTTATATGCATGACTTACGAAGAATTGTTGGTTATGAATAAGTCTCTTGGAGATTGTTCTCTTTGGGGTGCCTATGCGGCATCTTCATTGGTATTCTAATAGGGTACTCTTATCGGATTTCTCAGTTAGTGACTATACAGGAATTCTTGAATGGAGCCTTGCGGAATTGCTTATGAGAAATTCTCATTAATATTCTTACTAGGGTTCATAATGATATTCTTGTGAAGTCATTGTTGATTTGTATTCCATGGTGAACCTACCTGACATCTCATAGTGATTTGTATTCGGAAAGTTTTACTTGCGGGACTTATATGTAGATTTCATATTGGTATTCTCGGTACTTCTTAATGGAATTTCTTATATATTATTCATATTATGTGGAATTCTTACTCTGACTTCCAAGCGGTATTTTCACTAAAGTCTTTATTTGGGCACCTTACTCAGAAGATATTACACGGTATTCTATGGTATTCTTATGGGATCTCTTATTGGCATTCTGGTAAGGTATTCTAGCATAGAGCCTATCCGAACTTGGACTGTCAAGACGACATCTTGCTAACTTGAAGTTGAGCTGGCACAGTAAAAAGAATACTTCTGAGAAAGAAAAAATTGTGAGGATACAATTTTTGTAAGGAGGGGAGAATGTGAGACCCCGAACCAGCATGCATGTGTATTTGTTACTTGCATGTCAAATTATATGTTTTTATGTGCTATTTTCTAAATAGTAGAAGAGGGTTACTATTTACAATGGATTTTGACTGTTAAATTTGCTCGAATTAATATTTTTCCTAGGTAGTATGACTTATAAAAGGAATCGAAAACTTGAGGTTTTGAGCATTGGATGTCAGAAATACATGTTAGGAAAATAGTTTTCGTAATGCATGAATAGTGAAAACATTAAGAACAAAGTTAGTGAACTAGTTAGTTTTTAAATTGAATTTAGGCCTATATTTGACCAAGACACTTATGCAATTGACCTCAAATATGTACATACATATAATATATATCTATTGTTATGATGAGCCTGGATATCTCGGGTGATTAAAGCACGTTAGGGTCCCTTTAAAACCTGGCAACCTCAGTCATTTGGCTGGAGATTGTTGGTCTCAAAGCTCGCTACATGGAATATCTAGAAAGCAAAGGAAACTAAGCACTACAAAGAGATAGTTTTGTATTGTACTTTTCATTTTGGCAAATAAAAAGAGTAAATGTATGATCAAGGGTTTGATTACAAAAGGGTAAGAGTATCAAAGTCTAATATGTTTAGATATTCTGAAAGATGAGAATGTTTGAACTTAATTTGCTTAGTTTTCTTCAAAATACTTACTCCAAAGAAATTGATAGATTAATTCTAAAAGAGTTGCTATTTTTGAAAACTATTTAAAGGTTCTCTTATTATTCTTGTCATTTACTTATGAACTTGTAAAGAAAGGTGGATTACATTTGCTCATGAACTCATTTTGACAAAGGTTAGTAATAGAGTTGTATTCATCTGCTTTTGAATTTGAACTTGCAAAATCTTGAGGTTTTCACTTTTGAATCTATGTGCTTTAAAGTAGTCTTGTTTGAGGACAAGCAAGGTTTAGGTTTGAGGATGTTGATGTGACGATATTTGCACCACTCAAACCACTATATTTACATACTAGTACATCTTAACTTGTGGAATAAATGCAATACTTAATACACTTTTGATGCAATGTAGGTTGATCCTTAAAAGTGTAGAAAACAGACTTAGAATGGCAAAATACAAGTCAAAGAATAGTGCGATGACAAAGACTCGAGAATCGGTGGTTAAATCAATGCCCGTAGAAGAAGAATTTGGCCAGATCAAGTACAAATAGTGACCTATGTCCATTTTTGACAAACCGTACCACTTTTTTGGGTAAAAACGACCTTTTAAGGAAGACGGGCGCTTGGGCGCGCCTCGGTCAAAACAGTGAAAAATACCCAAAAACTCCTCGGTCAACGTCTCGGTCAAAGTCAACAATTGGAGCTGAAAATGTCAGTAGACGGGCCCTCGAGCACGCTTCAATGGTACTCGAGCTCCCCCTATGAATCTTCCACCATCTTCCAAAAATTCCACGTGGCGCAAATTTAGCGATGGAGCAAAATCGCGCTCGAGTGCGCCTCATGGATTCTTTCGGAAGCCTCTCAAAGCGACACGTGTGAAACCCCACTTTCCTGCTTATCTCGTTTTATGTGCTATACCTCGTTTTGCGTGCATATGATCTGTTTATGTGCTATAGGACCTAGAAAGTTATAATTTTGATGTCAATACTCCTAATACGTGCTAAATGTGCATTCATGAAATTTTTATAAAAAACGGAGCAGAAATTTTATCGTCGATTTTCAGTGAATAGTATTTTCGAAACACGTCCGCTAAAATTTTGAAACTGGTCTTTTTAACCCTTCTAGACCTAGTCAACGGACTTTAATAGACCTGTGTTTGATGAAAACAATTTTAAAATCGGCTTAAGAATTTATTAAGGTTTTTACACCGACTTTTGCGAAAATCGAGTTTTAAGCCGACTCGGGTGAAATTGTTTGATTGTAAAACTTCTTGTCACCTAAAAATAATTTACTTGAGCTAGATTGGGTTTTGATTAATTGTTTTGAACTTTGGTGATCAAGAAAATGCAATTAAAGTCAAGAAAACACAAAAATACTAACTTAAACTACTTTGACTTTGCATTTTTTTAATTGACTAAGCTTTTAATTATATATTGTCATCAACACGCACTCAACACAACACAAAACACACTCAAAAAACACATAGGAGGCCGAGAGGGAGAAGAGAGAAAAAGAAAAGAAATTTCAAAGCTTTTCAATTCAATTTTTCAAAGAAAAACTTGGTTTTTGTCCGTAGAACTTCGCACCGACTTGGATTCTGCTTGTTGGGCACGCAGAGCACGCATTCCTAGGCTTATATCGCATCAAAGGTGAGAGAAAAATTCTAGATCTCAAAATGTCATTTTTATACTTTTGCTCATAAATGAAAATTTAACTGTTAGAATTGAAATCTGATGATAGATTATTGCTCCTTGCATGCTAGGGATCATTTTGATGCAATACTACGAATTTCTGTTGGATGTAGCATAATTTTTATTTTCTGGGTATTTAATTTTGATTAAAATGTTCAAAGTTGAATTAAATGAGTTGTGTTGATCGAAATCCATTGCCGTCAATTTCTAAATACTTGATAATTACGTGTTAGCACTGTTGTAATGCCGAATTTTCGATTACATTGTTCGTGTGAAAATTCAGAAAATCCAGCCAAGACATCCTAGGGTTTTAGGGTTATCGGGCATGATTTGGAGGTGTTATGGTGGATTTCCGAGAGGGCTAATGTAGTAGGTTGAATGGGTGAGTGATAGAAACTGATTTGACAATGTTTGGATTAGTAGATTGTAAGTTATGAATTTTAGAAGTTTAGGTTGTCATTCTTTAATTTCTTGAACGATGCCTTTAGATGGTTGGGTGGTGTTTGAGTGTTGAATGGTGAGTTGTTGATGAGTAATTTAGGGTTTAATTGTGTATATAATGCATGTCCGGTTAGATGGCCTACTTTGTCATCTAACTTCGTTGTTTGTTATTTAATTAAATATTGATGTTATATTGATGTTATTGATTGATTATTATTGAGTTCGGGAATCGGGCACTTTCGTTGCTAATCTCCCAATTGATTGATTGATGATTGATGATGATTATGGAGTCTTGGTATGTGTGTGCCACCTCTCGGGCAGCGTTGGGCTGTCGGGTTGATAACGGCATGATTGCCATAGGCTACCCCCAGCTCGCATGACGGAGGTGTCATGGAGGGAGGGGCTAGTGAGGTACCTCGGGTGCGTGAGTAATGGGGAGTTATAAGAAGAACGGTTGAGATCGTGATGGCGTTTGGAGCTACACCAAATAGAGTATCCTTTATTGAATGGTTATATAGTTATGTGATGATAATGTTATTATTGTTGTTGTGTGTTTACTTGCTCAAAGGACTAAATCCAAGGAGCATAGTGAATACTGTCGAGATCTATCGGATCCTCACTGGGCTTATGTATATAAGCTCACTCTCTATTATTGCATGCTTACAGGTGTTACAGAGCCGAATTATGGGTACGTGCCTCCTGAGGAGGAAAATGTGCCTTACGTGGACGAGTCATATGTTCCTGAGTCTTATCCATGATTCTATGTTGTTTAATGTCATGTATATTAGCTTAATAGACTTTTATATGCTTTATGGTTCTTATTGTAATAGATGTTGAAAGATGATGATCCAAATGATGTTACCTTATTGGCTTTCTTTTGTCTATGGTTAAGTTGTAGATGTGTCTCAACTTATTTTTGAAATGTATGATAAGGTTGAGGTATTATATGTTATGTTGGAACGGAGGCAGATAACGAAGACTGATTATTGTATATTACGGTTATGTTGTGTTTTGTTATGCTGTTGAGTAGTTGTTGTTTGTATGGTTATAGAATTGGATGTTTAATGTTATTAATGAGGTTGTTTTAGAACCTCGGAAATCTATTTACTGTCGTTACGCTGCCGAAATTCCGTTGCGTCCTGACTGATTGTAGGTGGGGTCGAGTTGGGGCGTGACATTTAAATGGTATCAGAGCGCATGTTAGTTGTCAACCGGGGTATTCTCGGAATGTGGGTAAAGGTCTTAGCATGAAATATGTATGAAAAGAAAGAAAAGTGAAATATGTGTTGATATGACTAAATGATTAAGTGATTATGTGATTTAAGTGCTTATGTGATTATGTGATCAATTTGCTTATGTGATTGAAACTTATATGATCTATGTGCTTTATATGAGTTTGTTGTTTATGTGTTAAAAGTTGTATATAATCTGTTTATGTGCTATAACCTGTGCTAACTCTTTGATTAGTACGATGGCCGGTAGACCGAGGACTCGTGGTAGGCCCGAGATTGTAGATGAGGTCCCTGGTAATGTGGCACAGGGCAGTGATGGGGGTGATGGCAAGTTAGGGGCAGCAATGGATCGAATTGCAGATTTGATGGCTGGGCAGGCCCAGTTGTTAGCAGGTCAGGCTATTCAGACTCAGGCGTTGCAGGCTCAGATACAGAGTGTACAGGGAGGTAATCACGGTCGAGGTACTATGAAGGAGTTTCTAGGGTACTATCCTCCTAGATTTCAGGGAGAGCCTGATGATAGGAAGGCCGAGTCGTGGATTAGTAAGTTAGATAAAATTTTTGATTCTCTCAGGTACACTGATGAGATAAAGGTGACTTGTACTGTCTATTTGATGATGAGGCAGAGGAATGGTGGCGCACTGTGAGAGCCAGTTGGGAGACCCGGGGTGTTCCGTATGTTTGGGATACCTTTCTGACTGCTTTTAGGGATAAGTATGTCCCAAGGGTTGCACGAGAGAGGAGAGAGGCTGAGTTCTTGTCTTTGGTACAGGGGGATTCTACTGTGGCTCAGTATGAGGCTACATTCACTAGGTTGTCCCGGTATGCACCGGAGTTTGTAGCTGTGGAGGAGAGGAAGACCCGTAGATTTATGTTGGGATTGAGGCCCGAGATTCAGGATGCAATGGCTCTGAATCGCTATGATATCTTTACTGAGGCTTTTGATGCAGCTTCTAGATTAGAGAAGAGGAAAGGGGATCAGATTGTCTCCAGTCAGCCTAGTAAGAGGCCATATCAGCCACAGGGCCAGCAGGTTATATATAGGCCTCCAGTATAGCAGGTTGTCCACAGGCCACCAGCCCAGCAGGGTTCTTATAGGCCACAGGGTCAACAGAGTTACTATCGGCCTCAGTTTCAGCAGAGGCCATATCAGGTTCACACTCAGTATAGGCCAACCCAGTCTCAGGGTCAGTACAGGCCTAGTGTGGTGAGACCTCAGCAGCAGGCTGTATCAGCTGCTTCATCAGCTTCTGGTTCTTCTAGAGGCAGTGTTAGTGCCACATCATCGCAGTGTAATTACTGCAAGCGCCCAGGGCATGTGGAGTCCGACTGCAGGGTAAAGGCAGGGACATGTTTGGGTTGTGGTAGCATCGAGCATAGGGCGAAAGATTGCCCTAGATATGCGAGGACTGAGGGTCGGGCAGCGACTCAGGGTTACCAGGGTAGGCCTACAGGCAGTGTACCACAGCAACAGCGGGTTCAGGCTCGAGCTTATACAGTTGATATGGAGGAGATGCCTGAGGAGACTGCAGTGGTGGAAGGTAACTTCCTTATACTTGATCAACTTGTTAAAGTGTTGATTGATTCTGGTGCTACGCATTTTTTTATTACTCCTGCTTGTGTGCAACGTGTTAAATTGCAACCTGAAAGATTGCCTTATGTGGTTGAGATTAGTACCTCTTTGACTGATAAGTATGTTACTGGCTTAGTATGTAAGGATTGTATAATACATGTTAAGGGGCATAATTTTCCTTCGGACCTTATCTTATTTCCTATCCGGGGGTATGATGTTATTCTGGGTATGGATTGGCTTTCTAAGTATGATGCCCAGTTGAACTATAGAACCAAGGTAGTACAGTTTCGCTTGCCAGATCAGCCAGTAGTAGAGGTAGCGGGTAACCGGGGTGCTAAGACGAGTTTTGTTATCTCAGCAACTAAAGCCGTTAAGTTGGTGAGTAAAGGGTGTTCGGGTTATCTAACTTATTTGATCAACAAGCCATCTGATAAGCTACAGCTAGAGGAAGTCCCTATTATCCGGGAATATCCTAATGTATTTCCCGAGGAGTTGCCAGGGTTGCCGCCAGAGAGGGATATAGAGTTTGTGATTAATCTTGTTCCCGGTACTCAACCTATTTCTAAATCGGCGTACCGGATGGCACCAGCTGAGTTGAAAGAGTTGAAGACTCAGTTACAGGAGTTATTGAAGAAAGGATTCATTCAGCAGAGTTCTTCACCTTGGGGAGCTCCTGTTTTATTTGTGAAGAAGAAGGATGGTACTTTGAGATTGTGTATTGATTACCGTGGTTTGAATCAGGTGACCATCAAGAATAAATATCCTTTGCCACTGATTAATGAGTTGTTTGATCAACTTCAGGGGGCTAAAGTCTATTCTAAATTTGATTTGAGGCAGGGGTATTATCAGCTTCGGATTCGCACGGAGGATGTTCCGAAGTCTGCCTTCAGGACTCGATACGGGCATTATGAGTTTGTTGTTATGCCCTTTGGTTTGACTAATACACTGGCAGCATTCATGGATTTGATGCATCGAGTCTTTCAGCCGTACTTGGACCAGTTCGTGGTGATTTTTATTGATGATATCTTGGTCTATTCTAAATCTGAATCGGAGCACGAGCAACATCTACGGCTTGTATTAGAGAAGTTGCAGGAGCATCAGTTGTTTGCCAAGTTCAGCAAATGTGAATTTTGGCTGCAACGGATTTCTTTTCTTGGCCATGTTATTACACAGAGCGGTATTTCTGTAGATCCCACTAAGATTGAATCGGTGATGTCTTGGAAGTGGCCAGAGAGTGTTACTCATGTCCGTAGCTTTCTTGGCTTGGCGGGTTATTACCGTAGGTTTGTCAAGGACTTCTCGAAGATTGCGGGGCCACTATCTACGTTGACTCAGAAACGGACTATCTTTAATTGGGACGAGAAGTGTGAGAGTGGGTTTCAAGAGTTGAAAAAGAGGTTAACTACCGCTCCAGTACTTGCTCTACCAGAGGGGACCGATAATATGGTCATTTACAGCGATGCATCCAAGGAAGGCTTGGGATGTGTTCTTATGCAGGATGGCCGAGTTATTGCCTATGCTTCTCGAAAGTTGAAACCTTATGAAGAAAATTATCTGACTCATGATCTTGAGTTAGCAGCAGTTGTCTTTGCACTCAAGAAGTGGCGTCATTATCTGTGGGGAAGTAAGTTTGAAATTTTCACTGATCATAAGAGTCTGAAGTACTTGTTCTCACAGAAGGAGTTGAATATGTGCCAGCGGAGGTGGATGAAGCTTCTTGGAGATTATAATTGTTCTATCAATTATCTGCCTGGAAAGGCAAATATTGTAGCAGATGCTCTCAACCGGAAGGCTAGTATTTCTTGTTTGGCTGTCAAGAAGTGGGAAGTTCTTGAGGAGTTTAGTTATTGGAGACCAGAGTTGACTCAGGTTGGAGTGATGTGTTCACATCTCCGTATTCAGCCTTTATTATTGTCTCAGATCAGGGAAGCTCAGCAACTTGATGTTAAACTTCAGAAGATCAAGGATCAGATCACGGATGATCAGTCTGACTTCAAACTGCATGAGGACGGTATTCTTCGGTTTCGGAATAGGGTTTGTGTTCCCGATGAACCGGGCTTGAGGCGAGGTATTCTAGAGGAAGCTCATAATTCTAAATATACTATTCATCCTGGTGGAACCAAGATGTATCGGAATTTGAAGCAACATTACTGGTGGAACAACATGAAGAGGGAGATTGCTCAGTTTGTGTCTAGATATTTGACTTGTTAGAGAGTGAAAGCCGAGCATCAACGACCTGCAGGTTTGCTTCAGCCATTGGCTATACCCGAGTGAAAATGGGAGCATATTACGATGGACTTCGTCACTGGTTTGCCTAGATCACTGAGGGGTAATGATGCAGTTTGGGTTGTCGTGGATCGTTTGACGAAGACAGCTCATTTTATTGCCATGAGGATGGGAGATGAGGTTACAAAGCTGACGGACCTCTATCTGGATTAGATTGTTAGACTTCACGGTATTCCATCTAGTATTGTCTCTGATCGAGATCCTCGATTTACTTCTCGTTTGTGGGAGAAACTTCAGGAGACCTTAGGTACTCAGTTGAACTTCAGTACCGCGTATCATCCACAAACCGACGGTCAGTCTGAGCGGACTATTCAGATTCTGGAAGATATGCTTAGGGCTTGTGTTCTGGACTTTGGGAAGAACTGGGAGAAACATCTACCACTTGCCGAGTTTGCCTATAACAATAGTTATCAAGCTACTATTGGGATGGCGCCTTTCGCAGCTCTTTACGGTCGTAAGTGCTGTTCACCTTTATATTGGGACGAGGTAGGAGAGATGAAGACTATTAATCCGACTATTATGCCAGAGCTTCTAGAAATGATTGAGAATGTTCAGTTGATCAGGCAGAGAATGCTTACGGCACAGAGTAGATTCAAGAGTTATGCTGATAAGCGTCGTCGAGACTTAGAGTTTGCAGTTGGAGATCGGGTTTTCTTGAGATTGTCTCCTCGAAAGGGGTTTGCTCGTTATGGTAAAGGTGGAAAGCTGAGTCCGAGATTTGTTGGGCCATTTGAGATTACTGGCAGGGTTGGTAAGTTGGCATATCGGTTGGCTTTACCGGAGAACTTCTCTAATGTCCACGATGTATTTCACGTGTCTAATTTGCGAAAATATAATCCGGATCCTTCTCATATTCTTGAGCCAGAGCCGTTACAGCTTCGAGAGAATTTGACTTATGACGAGCGTCTGATTCGTATTCTAGATCAGATGGACTGAGAGTTGAGGTCGAAGAGGATTCCGATGGTTAAGGTGTTGTGGAAGCATCACGACATTGAGGAAGCTACGTGGGAGAGACGAGATCAGATGTAGCAGCAATACCCAGATCTATTCCGTACATCAAGTAAGAATTTCGAGGACGAAATTTCTATAAGGGGAGGGGGAATGTGAAACCCCACTTTCCTGCTTATCTCGTTTTACGTGCTATACCTTGTTTTGCGTGCATATGATCTGTTTATGTGCTATAGGGCCTAGAAAGTTATAATTTTGATGTCAATACTCCTAATATGTGCTAAATGTGCATTCATGAAATTTTCATAAAAAACGGAGTTAGAAATTTTATCGTCGATTTTCAGTGAATAGTATTTTCGAAACACGTCCGCTAAAATTTTGAAACTGGTCTTTTTAACCCTTCTAGACCTAGTCAACGGACTTTAATAGACCTGTGTTTGATGAAAACGGTTTTAAAATCGGCTTAAGAATTTATTAGGGTTTTTATACCGACTTTTGCGAAAATCAAGTTTTAAGCCGACTCGGGTGAAATTGTTTGATTGTAAAACTTCTTGTCACCTAAAAATAATTTACTTGAGCTAGATTGGGTGTTGATTAATTGTTTTGAACTTTGGTGATCAAGAAAATGCAATTAAAGTCAAGAAAACACAAAAATACTAACTTAAACTATTTTGACTTTGCATTTTTTTACTTGACTAAGCTTTTAATTATATATTGTCATCAACACACACTCAACACAACACAAAACACACTCAAAAAACACATAGGAGGCCGAGAGGGAGAAGAGAGAAAAAGAAAAGAAATTTCAAAGCTTTTCAATTCAATTTTTCAAAGAAAAACTTGGTTTTTGTCCGTAGAACTTCGCACCGACTTGGATTCTGCTTGTTGGGCACGCATAGCACGCATTCCTAGGCTTATATCGCATCAAAGGTGAGAGAAAAATTCTAGATCTCAAAATGTCATTTTTATACTTTTGCTCATAAATGAAAATTTAACCGTTAGAATTGAAATCTGATGATAGATTATTGCTCCTTGCATGCTAGGGATCATTTTGATGCAATACTACGAATTTATGTCGGATGTAGCATAATTTTTATTTTTCGGGTATTTAATTTTGATTAAAATGTTCAAAGTTGAATTAAATGAGTTGTGTTGATCGAAATCCATTGCCGTCGATTTCTAAATACTTGATAATTACGTGTTAGCGCTGTTGTAATGCCGAATTTTCGATTACATTGTTCGTGTGAAAATTCAGAAAATCCAGCCAAGACATCCTAGGGTTTTAGGGTTTTAGGGTTATCGGGCATGATTTGGAGGTGTTATGGTAGATTTCCGAGAGGGCTAATGTGGTAGGTTGAATGGGTGAGTGATAGAAACTGATTTGACAATGTTTGGATTAGTAGATTGTAAGTTATGAATTTTAGAAGTTTAGGTTGTCATTCTTTAATTTATTGAACGATGCCTTTAGATGGTTGGGTGGTGTTTGAGTGTTGAATGGTGAGTTGTTGATGAGTAATTTAGGGTTTAATTGTGTATATAATGCATGTCCGGTTAGATGGCCTACTTTGTCATCTAACTTCGTTGTTTGTTATTTAATTAAATATTGATGTTATATTGATGTTATTGATTGATTATTATTGAGTTCGGGAATCGGGCACTTTCGTTGCTGATCTCCCAATTGATTGATTGATGATTGATGATGATTATGGAGTCTTGGTATGTGTGTGCCACCTCTCGGGCAGCGTTGGGCTGTCGGGTTGATAACGGCATGACTGCCATAGGCTACCCCCAGCTCGCATGACGGAGGTGTCATGGAGGGATGGGCTAGTGAGGTACCTCGGGTGCGTGAGTAATGGGGAGTTATAAGAAGAACGATTGAGATCGTGATGGCGTTTGGAGCTACACCAAATAGAGTATCCTTTATTGAATAGTTATATAGTTATGTGATGATAATGTTATTATTGTTGTTGTGTGTTTACTTGCTCAAAGGACTAAATCCAAGGAGCGTAGTGAATACTGTCGAGATCTATCGGATCCTCATTGGGCTTATGTATATAAGCTCACTCTCTATTATTGCATGCTTACAGGTGTTGCAGAGCCGGATTACGGGTACGTGCCTCCTGAGGAGGAAAATGTGCCTTACGTGGATGAGTCATATGTTCCTGAGTCTTATCCATGATTCTATGTTGTTTAATGTCATGTATATTAGCTTAATAGACTTTTATATGCTTTATGGTTCTTATTGTAATAGATGTTGAAAGATAATGATCCAAATGATGTTAACTTATTGGCTTTCTTTTGTCTATGGTTAAGTTGTAGATATGTCTCAACTTATTTTTGAAATGTATGATAAGGTTGAGGTATTGTATGTTATGTTGGAACGGAGGCAGATAACGAAGACTGATTATTGTATATTACGGTTATGTTGTGTTTTGTTATGCTGTTGAGTAGTTGTTGTTTGTATGGTTATAGAATTGGATGTTTAATGTTATTAATGAGGTTGGTTTAGAACCTCGGAAATCTATTTACTGTCGTTACGCTGCCGAAATTCCGTTGCGTCCTAACTGATTGTAGGTGGGGTCGAGTTGGGGCGTGACAACACGCGTCGCAAAACCAACGGACACAGCAGAAGCGCACTCGAGCGCTCCTACTAGGCGCTCGAGCGCTCCTACTAGGCGCTCGAGCGTACCCCTAAATCTGGCCCTATAAATACCCCCCAACCCCAACCAGAAATGATATAGAAAATTGTTTTAGTTTTATTTTAATTGTTTTTAATTGCTGTTTTAGTATTAGTTTAGGGTAATTTAAATATGGTAGTATAAATAGTTAGTAGTTGGGGAAAAAATATGGCGGAGGTAATGCCCGAATTTCTGGGGCATAGGAAAATGAGAAAATCTCGTAGCTATGCTTGGGACTCCGACCTTGGACCTCTACTTCATTTATGAGGAAGTATCTCTTTAATCTCTTTTATATTTGAATGTCGTTATAATGCCCGTGTTAATTTGAGATTTTGATTATATATTAATGGTCTTTTAATTTACCGGTCTCCATGATTTAGACTGATTTAATTCATATGTAATATATGACTTGTATTAATTAAGTATTGTCTTTCATATATAATGCTTTTAAGTAGATGTTATGATTGCTTTATTTTCGTGTCATATATCTATGCTTTAATAGTGAATCAGTAGCTTGACAACCTTAAAGATTCCAAGAGACTATATGTAATGCTTTTAAGTAGACCATAGTTTCTAAACTAGAAAGGAGATGTTAATTACTTAGTTGAAACAGACCGTTTACACTAGGTTGCAAGGACAAATCCATACGAAGGATGGAACGACACCTACATCAGAGTAGTAATCAGGATTTTAATAGATTAAGATAATTGACTAGGTTAATGCTTGTAGCTTAACCTCTTGCATAGAATTAGAGAATCCTATTTCCGAGCCTAGATTAACTGCCTTAATATTAATCCAAGCTTAATTACTGTCTTCCCATATTTATACTCCTAACTCTAACTCTAGATTTAGTTAACTTAGTTGCTTCTTTTCCTTTTTATCAAACCATCCAATTTATCTATCTTCCAACACTCACTTAGAACACTTTCATACGTACTTATTCAACCGAACTAACTTAGGAGCCTCTGTAACACCCCGGAACCAACACTCCCACTCCTACATGTAACCCCCTGGCCTTAACGGTCCAAGAGAGCACAAGAGGCCATGGCGAGTAGGCCCGGAAATGCACTATGTATGTATTGTCCGCTTTGAAGCCCAAACCCCTCACGGTTTTGTCGCCTCCCAGCCACTGCCAGGAAAACGCGCGTGCACCATACAAGGATGTTACCCCTTATATCAAGCAGCCCAAAGACCTATACGTCCGATGTGAGATATTACACACGCCTTCCCTTGGGGACCTAGTGTCCTCGCTGGCCATGCGAACGCGTCGGCTCTGATACCACCTTTGTAACGCCCTAGAACCAACACTCCCATGCCTACATGTAACCCACTGGCCTTAACGGTCCAAGAGAGCACAAGAGGACATGGCGAGTGGCCCCGAAAACGCACTATGTACGTATTGTCCACTTTGGAGCCCATACCCCTCACGGTTTTGTCACCTCCCAGCCACTGCCAAGAAAACGCGCGTACATGATACAAGGATGTTATCCTTTATATCAAGCAGCCCAAAGACCTCCGCGTTCGATGTGGGATATTACACCTGTAATGCTCTGACCCCTCACGGAATCAGAAGCTCTATTAAGTCCACTAAACACAACTCGATCCCAACCCGGGCATGAAAACGAGGGGAAACGGATGGAGTCTCCCTTGTATTTAGGCCTAATCAAAATCTGTACTCACAAGAATTCATCCACAAACACATCCACAATATGTATACAAAGGTTTATTGAAGTTCATACAACCATTTTGTTTACGAAATAACCCCTAAGCTATGTGAATAACTTACTACGTGCTAAAAAAAACTAAATCATTAATATACTTACCCTACCACTCTAATAAGCTAATAATGTAAACTCAAATTACAATTCTATTACAATTATGAATTACATACAAGTCCAACTAAGTCATAAATGAATTACAATATCATAAAGACAACGATGACACGAGATTTAAACATAACTCCGAGTATATGATATATAAGACACCCAATCTCGAGCAATCAAGGTAAACCTTCAGCTTCTTCATCTCAATCTCTAATGAAACCAAACCTGAAAAGGTTGAAAAGAGAAGTGAGCAAACAATGTCGCTCAGTGAGGGAGGGGAATAGTTAATCGGGGAGTTTTCGCAAGCGTTTTCGTGCAAAGCAACAAGTAATCACAAGATTAACCATCAATACAAGATAGATAATAATCAATGATGAAATAACACACATAATTAGAAAGATACGATTTCAATAACCCCAAACACTCCAAAGTCTTGATCTCGATCACGAACCACGATTCACGAACTCAATCAATCTACCAGCATAACCTCAAACACTCCAGTGGGTGTACTCCGGATGTACCTCGAATCCTACGACCCAACTCCCTCTGGTAATCTCCGAACCAGGCGAGGGAGGGACTAGGAACCATGGTAGCCGAGGTATACCGGCAAGCCTGATGCCGCCCGGCTTCCCCAACACTACCATGCCCAAATGGTTGTGCAACTAGTATCGACAACAATTATAACACACATAATTCGATAAGCACGTAAACTAGTAAGCACGCAATGAGGACAACAAAAGAGGTTGTCCTCGTACATAAGCGACTATAAGCAATATAGTTTTAAACATGTTCTATCTCAATACAATATCTCAGATACTTATTAACCATACAATAATCATTATAATACAAAATGATAAATCAATTAAGATGTCAAATAAGATGCATTCATCACCTTTAGAAAACCAAACCTGTAAAAATTTAGCCAAGAACTCCTTCAAGTATTCTCTGTATACACCATTTCCTTCAATTACCATTACCTAATACAACCAACTACTTGCATGAGAAGTTATACATTCATTTTACAATTGGTTTCCATATTCACCTTCAACTAAGGCTAGATCAGCACATTGCAAGTATATATAAGCATGGCACTTAGTAAGTTCATATAAGTATAACACTTAGCGTATACCAATTTAACACATAGCTTCAATAAACAAGTGACTTACTATTCTTAGCTACTTCACTTCAATTAAGTCTTTACCGAGTATACAACTTTCTTGGCATGCAATAACTATTCTTGTTCACAAGCTATGTTACACATTATACACTTCATTCAAGCAATTATACAAACACTTATTCTGCAATCCATGCATTTAACTTACTAGGCTTTATTCCCATTTCCAACTACTTGATTAGCTAGTAATACCCCCAAAAGAATGTTATACTAACATTTTGAACACCAATAGTTAAGCTAGACATGCATAAGAACACTTTACAATAACTAACAATAAAACATACACACATTTCAATTATAGCTATGAACTTAACTCTACTATCGTTTCTAACTCTCCGATTACCTTCATTTAACAACATTCAACTAAGTTCACAATTTGACCAAACTAGCTTCACAATAACACTCTAAATACACAAGCGAACCTAGTATTCATTGAATTAACCCTTTATACTTCCTAACAACCAACCAAACCATCTAGTATTGAGGTCACTTTACAAGTACTCTAGATGTTTCATGATCATTAACTAGCCACAATTAAGCTCTAAAACACATAAACACACACAATAAACTCACGCACACTTTTCGGTCTCTTTGGTGTTCATACACACACATCAAGTTCAAGTCTTAACCTAGTCATATTATAAACACTCCTACTCTCTACCACAATTATGACACACAATTTAAAACATTAAACTAGCCATTTAACCCAAAATCTACAATCACCCCTTTTTATGTTCAATTAATACTAACTAAATTTCAATCACGTTTGAACAAGTTATAGCATAAATCTAAGCTCTAGAACACTTATAGCACCAATTACAAGCATTAGACTAAGCATACAAGTCTTAATTACATCAATTCTTCCATACACACACAAGGGGCCGTAAAATCCAACGTTAACAAAACTTAATAAATTTTATTGAATAACACTTTTAACACCCCTAGAGCATTTATTAAGCATTAGATTAAGAATTGGAACAAGAATTTAAAGGCCTGATGATAGTGCCAATCAACATCTTTGTTAAATTCAACTTATTTCCAAGTTCAAGACCATCCAAGCTAGACTATGGTTAATTTATAGCATGAATTAAACTACCATCAAGCTCTATGGAATGACAAGTGTTCACAATTCTATCATTAGCAAAACCAAATAGCAATATCAATTCTCAATTCAACTAAGACACTTCCTAGCAGAAGCCTAACTTTGTCAAATCCGTTTCCTATGCAATTGTCCTCCAAATACTCTGTTCTTTACACATAAATGAATCTCTTTGAGTGTAGATAACTTTAGCCTCAAACGGATCCTAATTCGGAGTTATATACCTTGAGTTATAACCGTTTTCGTGCAACTACGCATTACTAACCTGCTCCAGCGATTTTGTGTTGCATTTCGGAAATAGTTAAATCGGAGGGTCAAAAAGTTAGAATTAGGCTTAGCACTAGAAATCCACATTTGCTCTAAACTTCCTAATCTAGCTGCTGTGCAAATTTCAATAAGTTTCGAGCACGTTTACTATGTAAAATGAGCTTCAAAAAACAGGACCAGTGGGCTGACCCGAACAGAACACACACACACATATATATGCTAGCACTTAGGTTGGTTTAACTTGTAGTTTAAGCTTTGAACCTTAATAATTTGTAGAAATGATGTACAAGCTTCCTCTAGGCATTTTGACAAGCACAAGAACTTCATATGATACTACAATCTACAACATAACTACTATCACTAATCACATAGCTAGCTTAAGCAATAATCACAAAAGAAAGCACAAACAACACTTAGAACTTTAGATCTTAATGTAGGCATGTTTAAGGCATAGTTACACAGTTTGCATTTCAAAAAAACACTTAATCCAATACTCATTTACTTACAATAGCTTCAAAACATCTTTAAACCACCATAACCCTTAACTAGCTAACTAATTAACTAACTTCATCACTCATTCATTTATGGCTAATCACTTACTATAATTCAATACTGCTAATAGACTATTAATCACTAATTTCTAAGCATGAATATCCATCAAAATTCAAAGGAATCACAAAGGACATAAAGGGGCCGAAATTGACCATGCAAGATTACTTGAATTTCTTGATCATTTCTTGGTTCATAACTCATATAAAGTCTATTTCTACCAAAATACCTCACTCAAGCATTAACTCAAACACTTAGCCTACAACAACAATTAACTATTCAAGCTTTGATCAAATTAGTAGCAACACATACAAATTAAAGCTACACATGTGCTATCATGTTAAAAGTTTACTTTACAAGGTCTCTAGTACACATTTTATGCATTGGAAGCTTTAGATAGACATTTAACAACAAAATCATAAAATTACTACAACAAGAAATCAACAAAAATGGCACATTACATGAACCCCTCACCTTGTGTATGCTAGAAATGGAAAGATCATGCAAGAAAACACCTTGATCCTTCTCAAAATTGCTCCTAAATGCAAGAAATTACCAAGCCCTAGTTAATTTCTTTTTTTTTTCCCTTGGACTCGATGGGTTTGCTTTTATTTCTTCTTTTGGTGCTTTGTTTACTCTTATGTATCATGTATGAATATATTATAAATATATATGTGTAGGATGCAAATTAGGTTGGCCAACTAAATAAAATTTGGACTTGGTAGAATTAAAGTAAACTAACTACAATTCTAATGGCCAAAAGACAATTATTTTCTACTATTCACTCGGGGACATTAACTATTTTATAACTCGCGCTCTGAGCATGCAATGCATATAATTCAAATGAACGTATATTTTAAATATGATATATAATGAGAGAAAAAAAATTAAAAAAATACAGAAAATAAAATAGTTAAAAATTCACTCCAGGCACGTATTGAACTTAAAGAACACT
Source organism: Ehretia macrophylla (assembly GCA_037974665.1). NCBI lineage: Eukaryota > Viridiplantae > Streptophyta > Magnoliopsida > Boraginales > Ehretiaceae > Ehretia > Ehretia macrophylla. Next base: position 85,693,621 of record CM075764.1, read on the forward strand.
GAACAAAATCAAGAAATAAAATAATAAGAGCAAATATGCAAGCAATTGAAATAAATAAAATGATCGAAAATCTTTTCCCGTGCTTGAGAAATACAAGTCAATTAAATGTAAACAATAATTAAATAATAAATTATTTACTTCATGTAAGCTATTTAGATGTAATTAAATAAATGTAATTATTAGAAATAATAAACTACCTCCTTCAGCTCCGGGCTCGGCTTCCTGTACGAATAGTGAAATGAATTAATTAAAAGGCATGTAAAGTAAATTTAAATAAATAAAATAATAAAGTAAGTATCCTAGCAAGTCATTTAAATATAATTTTAAAAAAATACAAATAATGAAAATAATAAATTAATTACTTTACCTAAATCAATTAAATGTAATTCAAATAATAATAATAATAAAAATAGTTATCCCCTGGTCCGGACTTCACATTCAAATAGTAAAATTAAATCACCTAAAAATGTTAGTAAAATAAATTATAGTAAATAAAATAATAAAATAATTATTCCGGGCCAACCAATTAAATATAAATTAAATGAATGTAAACAGTCGTCATGCACATTTTCTAAGAATTGCAAAATTTAATGAAATAAAAATATGCAAATATATATTATTCACTATATGCTGGGTTTGGGGTGTCACAGCCTCCCTGTGGAATATGACCCCGCACTCTAAGTACACTATACTACGCTGATCCGTGCACTTGCAAGTATTTTAACTTGGTCTATTTTGTACACTTTTCATATGCCCACCTCATAAGATATCATCTATCATACATATACATATACTAAACACTTAGAAAAAAAAGAGCAAAAAAACCCAACCCCCCATAGCCGACGGTTACACCAAGGAAAAAGAAGGAGATAAATTCAACTAACCTTGTCATTTGATCATCCTAGCTTGAGTTGGAGGCTATTTTGGTGCATCTAGGAGCTACCACATCATCCTACAACTTATAGTTGTGAGGGAGTTCATCTTATATGCATTCTAAAATTCTACGGTTATATTGAATTTTTGTTATACCTATGCTTATATATGATTGAAATATACTTGTTAGAGGTCGTAGAACAATCTTTTGAAGCTTGATAGCAAACTGAACGGTTAGAATTTGAGAATGCATGTTGTAGGAAGAATATGAACAGTAACTTTTGCTTAAATTGAGGATTCTTGTGTAATCTTGTATTAATGCTTAATTAAGTGTTATTTAAGACTGAATTAGGTGTAGTTGAACATAATGGTATGCCTTAATTAGCTTGGTAATTCTTAAATTGCTTGAACTTAAAGTTAAAGTTACCAAAGTGGGCACTATTCACTCAGGACCAATGAAACATAACCCGAAACTTGTTTTGACACTTGATGTGAACCCTAGGGATACTAAAACAGTTGTACGATGAACATTATTGAATTCCGAGTTAGTTGAAAATTGATGTCTTAAATGCATCTAAAATAGAAATCAATTAAGGTGAGGCACCGGGGTGAGGTTTAGGTTGCTAATGGGTATTAAATAAGTAGGATAGAGCCTGATGTACCTTTATGACACTTATGTGAAGCTCGGTCTGGGTACTTGTAGTTCAAACGAGTTAAAGGGTAGTTAGGGCTTTTGCGAAAAAGGCGGGTAAATGAATGATTTCGAGGGTCCTAAGAGTGTCATAATGTGTAATTAGGAGAATAAAATGGCTCAGTTGAGAATCTCAAACTTAGCGTTCAGGTTGAAGCTAATTGGCATAGATTCGCAAAGGGAAAATGTGGAAATTAGGTGTTTTAGAGCTTGTATTAACTTATAGTTGGTCGTTGTATGTTTAAATGCATTTCTATAGCATATATGAGCTATTGATGTAGTTTCGTGGAAAGTATGTTATTGACCCCTTTGCACACATGTAGTTAGTTCCATATTTAATGCTTATATCTTACTTCTGTTCGAGGGCAACCTACTTTGTTGTCCTTCATTTATGTGTTATGTTAATATATCGTGGTTTCGTGAATTCTCGTGTTATTTGTGTATATCGTGTCCTCGTATCGGGTTGCGCAACCCTTCGGACATAGTAGTGTCGAGAAACTTCGGGTAGCCTCGGGTTGTCGATCTAGCTCAGCTACTATAGTGCCTATTCCCACTCTCGCTGAGGCATGCCCATCTACCCCAGAGACATGGTTCACCTCGTGGGGCATACAGATCAACCTTAGGAGTTTAGGACATAGGATTTGGGGTACATCAGGAGTACACCCTTGGAGTTATAAGGTGGTATGCCAACTATTAATATCCTTGCACGTGGCTCATGGCCGTGGTTCATGGATCGAGACTTTGTGGAACTGTATCCTTTTATAAGTGGTTATTTCATGAATTTGACACCTCATTACTTGTTTACATTGTCTTATTATAATACTTGATCTTATTAGCTTGTTCCTTGAAGGAATTGCCTGCGTGATCATCGCTACATGTGTGTTATCTCGTCTTATGTGCTTGTGTGCTAACTAGTCCCATATGCTTGAGTGTTGTTTAGATTTGTATGCTTGCGTGTTACCTAGTATTGAAATCTCGTGTATTACTTGGATTGATACTTGTTGACTTTCATTGCACAAAATGGTTTCGAAAACTCTTCATTTATACGTATCCCTCCTCACTGAGCATATGTGGTTCTTATGCTCACCCTTTTTATAACATTTTAGGTGAGGCAGGTTCGGCTTCTCTTGAGCTTGCAAAGGACAAGGCTCGTGAGACTCATTGACTGTGTATGATACCTCAATGCTAGCTTTAGTGGATGTTATGTATATGTTTTGAGGGCCTTAGAGCCAGGTGTATAGTAGCTGCTTATAGTCTATTTTATAGCCTTAGGGCTTTTGTGTAAAGTTGTACCAATTTGGAACTATAAAAGTGCTATAAGTTTTAAGCTTTATAGCTAGTAGTATTGTAAATGCTGTAATAACCTAAAGTACTTTTGATACTTGACCTTCGTGCATGCTTGTGTGTGGAAAGTAATGCATGTGGACTTATTACATAAGTAAGATAAGTAGATAAAATTAGAGTGGTATGATAACTAATTCCATAACTTAGAGATTGTACGGTTTAATGCATGCTTGTTGTGGACTTTGTTGAGTTCCAAGGCTTGGATGGCCTTGAGGAGTTCGCTGTATGAGTTGTTATTGAAGGATGAAATTTTATGTTTGGAGTTGGGTTGTGGTTTAGAGGATAAATTTACTGTTTGCAGGTGAATTGATAGTCCTATAAACAGGGGAAACTCCATCCGTTTTCCCTCGCTTTTCCTGCCATAGAGGTGGGATCAGGAACTCCGGCCTTGTGAGAGACCGGGGTGTTACAAAGCCGGCATATATGCATAAAACATAGTTTAAGATTTTGCAGACAAATTCATTACCTTTAAGTGTTGGCGTCAAAACTCAAAACTCTATGATGCTCACCACACGATAGCTGCAACGAGTGGACATCACTCCTCCTTGCTTGCCTTGGCTGAGAGTTCTACACCAATGGAAGAAGAAATCTGCAGCAATGAAGGGAAAGTCACAATTGATCTTCTCTTCTATTCTAATTCCAAGCTATAGTGATGTTCGTTGTGGGACAAAAATCACTCTCACTTTTCCCTCTCTATGGTCGTTCGGTTTTATTTCAATATAAGAAGTGATGAACTCTTCATCTTTTTTCTTTTTATTGACCGTGTATCAGTTTAATAGAGTCCTACATGACTCGTGTGTGTTAGGAGTACTAGGATACCTAGGAATTGTATTTGCATCAAATAATGTATCTGGACTATATCTTGTCCACATTATTAATGCTAGATAATAAGCTAGATAATCTATTGTATTATCTCTTTATTATATTTATATCTTAAAGATAATTCATAAAATAAAGAGCCCTATAATAATAGTTAGCCTACAATTCAAACATTCAACTTTCTAATCTAATCATACCACATCCTCTTTCCAAATACACACTCCATACGCCATTTATAGAGAAAAGGAAAGTGTACTTACCAATATGGAAATTAGCTAGAAGAGGGAGCAAAATACATATTCACCCTAGCTCTAAAATGACTAAAATGCCCCTACTAGACACTAGCTGCATTTTATTCATTTTAACCCTAGCTTATTCCACTAAAGAGTTATGGCTGCACTCTTGTACGAATACTCATTCCCATGATGCGAGTCAAATGAGGTTTGACAATGTCTTTGACCTACTAAGTGTAAAAGACCACAATGCCCCTCTATGTATAACTCGTAATCAATACTAGGTCTTCACTTTGTACTATCCACCTTTCTTGATTACCTCTATTCTTTGTGCCTCTAAGCCTACAATAATCATAATCTAGATATTATCCTCTTGATCCAGGGAGCAACCCATCATTAAGATAGCATAGAACGACTCGACATATATGCATGTGCCAATTAGTCAAGTCCATGTATCCAAAACACATAGCTGTTGACCCATATAAGATCTCACTCATAGTGAATCAAAACATATGTCCTTCAGTTCATTGGTCATCAACATATGCTCCAAAACTATAGCATTGGTCTTTTAGTAGCTTGAGATGCTTCTGATCACATACGAGCAATAGTACTTTTACAGAAATCACATCTACCATGGTCCAGTTCAATGCATTCTCATGCACTAATGAGAAAAGTCCATAAAGCCTCTCAAATGACCAAGGTAGGTCACCCTACCAAATAAGAGACTCTCTCATTATAACCTTCCATAGTGAAGTGCCCAACTTCACCATAGGTTATGAACCTATAGTTTAGATTCAAGCCTCATAACATATACCTTCTATGTGGTTCACCACGCACCTATGCCTTTCACTCAAATCAAGGAGCCTTGGCATGCATATATATAAAGAATATAATTAGAGTATATAGATGCTCATGTAAGATGCACTGATTATTAATTGTTATAATATCCATTCACTGAGACGTCTTAGTGCTAGTGGTTTTTAGGGCATACAATTCCTAACATACTCTTACTTGCACTAAAAAACAATACCACCAATATAATCTAGCACCCTTCGCCTTTACCAGAGTATAGAATACTCTTTTAGTGAGACTCATGAGTAAAATAGGGCCTACTAAATTATCTATCGAAGTTATCTTCTCCACCACATTTGTCCTTTCAAGCAAACTACTGAATTTAGTGGTGCTCTTATTTAACAAATATATCAGTATATAATCCCTTTTTCTTCTAAGATACTTGAGTACATGTTAATCCGTCACTTAATAACTTGATCTTAGATGTAACTGATATTTACTTATCATGCTCATAGCAATATAAATATCCAACCTGAGACGGAATCATGACATACTCTCGATTTTCAACAGTTGCCACATATAGAAATCCCTTCATCGCCTCTATCTCTTTACTTGTCTCTCAAACAATAATCCTGAGATAGAGATGTTCCAAGTCTGAAAAGTAATGCCCACTTTTCATGGAGACTTATATGTCAAACCGATTTGTGTCTTCTAAAAAATGAACCTTGAAACAAAACTAGTGTCTTAGCCTTGTGACTTCGCAATATCCAAGACATAGTTCAATTTGTTTCAATCTCTTCATTTTTTTTTTGGTTCCAATAAGACTTCTAGACCAAAATAATACATGCACACTTGCAATCAAGAGTGCTCCTCAATAATCTTCTTTGTTCTTTTATACATACAAGGTCCACTAACATTTTTGATCAAAAATGAATCTGATCAAATCTAATGTTTCTACCCTAAATGTCAGCTTTCATCCAAATAAATGGACCTTCAAGCTCACCGATAGTATGTTCTTGAACGCAACAGTATACTTCTAGATCCGTCAAGACTTCTACCTAAAGAAAACTGTCTTGACATCTATTTGTCATAACTGGCATTCAGAATGACTACTAATGACAAAAAGTGTCTAGATGGACTCTAGCCTTATCATTTGCAAAGACATCTTCTTATAATTGGTCCATTCTTTTCTAAGAGAACTTTGCAGTCATGCCTAGCTAGGAAGATTTATATCTTCTTGACCATCTACTTTACTATTCACATCTTATGGGATTTATTTCTTCGGATGTGATGTTAAACTATTTGCATACGTCTGTATGTATGTAGATAACTACTTTGTGATCTGTGGGATCCATTACTAGAATATCAGAGTCAGTTTCGAAGGAAACTCTCTGATATAGCTATCTAGAAATCCAGAATACCTCCCACTACAAGATAGTTCCATCTATGCGTAAGAACTAGATTACTGATCATCTACAACCTCTATGATGCTAGAATTATCTAAAACCCTCAGTTTTAGAACTATATTTGAGTTAGGTTACTGGAACATTCATCCAATGTACCTCCGAGTATTTAGCCTGGACACTATACCGTATCCTCTGTTCTTTGGTATTGTAGAATGTTCCCTATATTGTATTCTTTGGATAACCTATGCAATAGTATGTGTCAGATCTTGGTTACCTATTTCTTAGCATAGTTATTCAGTACATAGGCTAGATGACCCCTTAAATGGACCTTGTGCCAAAACTAGGTCCTGGCCCTATCCATAGTACTAAGGCGTCTTAAGTACAGATTTAAATAGAACCAAGATTGACATGCATAATCTCTATTTCACTTGCATATTCCAAAAGAATATTATCAAAGACCCTTGTGTCGCCCATGGATCTTATCATATTCAATAGAATACAATTGCTCCTCTCAAACACAACTTTTGTAAAATCTTGTGCGGTCATCTAAGTCATAACTAAGTAGTCCTTGAGCTTACCTAATAGATATTCACTTTCACGATCAATTTGAAGTACTACGATTCGCATATTTAATCGTCGTTTTGTCTAAGCCTGAAATGCTTAGACTTTGCGTTATGCGGTATAACATCATTCTTCTAATGATCTTCTATGAAAGTCAAACGTATCTATTAATAAGCTAGTTTTCTCATTGGTCTACACTTATGTGTACCAAGCCTGGTATATTTTTTGTCCTTGCCGTTTAGTTGCAAGTGACTTTTCGATCACTTTTTACCAAGCCAATATCCTAAAGGAACCCATGATTCAAGGTCTACTTAGTCTAAAACTCATTCTTGACCATTCTCAATTAGCATGAAGAACAAAATAGTAGACTTCACTGGTAGGAGACTTTTCACTCAAAAAAATGCAATGGAGTATTAATCTAAAATACTATGTATTTAAAATATAACCTATTATTGTATCATTCTAACTGATATAAAACATCAGTATATAAAAGAATAAACAATAATTTGTGATTCTGAAACCTAGTTTCATTGCATGTTCTAAATATATGTATTCTAATCAATAAAAATAAATTAATAACTCCCATTACTCTAGACCATCCCTTGCATAGAAAATGTTATTCTATTATGCCTCTTTGTTACTTGAAACTCTTGCAACGATTTGCAGTAATGGTTAGCGGAGCCTGAGTCTACCATAGTAGATTCTACCACTAAACATGTTTCATAAACAAGGATTAATAGAAATACCTAATTTGTTCTTAGCAAGATACCGAGGACAATCCTGCTTCTAATGCCTTTTCTGTTTGCACTTGAAGTATTTGCCCTTGGTCTTACAATTAACATTCCTCTTATTTCCACTTTGTTGTTAATCAAACTACTCAGATAGTTGTTTCACCTCTTCTTCTTATACTTCTTGAAAATCCTCTAACAACCTCGAAGGTATTTTGCTCAATCCATCCGTGAGGTACTCGAGCCTTTCTTGAGCATAGGATTCAGGTAGTGTCCAAATGATCATTTTTACCTCACTTGCGAGACTGATCTTAGCTCCAAGATCCTGGCGATGGAAAATTTTTGCATCATCTGGTGCATATGCACCTTGAAGCATTTTTCCTCTGCCACACAATCTCCAAAGAGGTCAACATGGAAGAAGCAGTTTTTATACTTTTGTGTATCTTTGACCGCAGAGTATCTAAGTGGCACCCAACTTAATGGTCTTAGCCTTGTTATCGGCCTACACCCATAGTCTATCTGGCTCTATGCAATCTTTAGATGAACGTAGAAAAACTTGAGGTCGAGGTTGGTCTAAGACGTACTTGCATTTTTCTACTTCAAGTACTATGTCTAGGTCATACACCCAACTTTCGAAATTATACCTAGTCAAAATATTCATGAAAAGATAATGGACTTTAAAGGAATCTAAATTTTCTAACATCTCTGGATATTTTCAACAAACAATTACATATCAATATATGAGCAATTATATTCATAGTGGATGCATATGAATGACAGTTAAAAGGAAAGAATGACATTCATAATCTTTTGACATCTAATTTTTTATTTTAGTAGTTGAACCCTTAAACCACTAAGATGTCTCAGTGTCTTAATCCTACTCACAACATTCCATTGAAAGGGTAGTCATGTTACAGTTTTGATTAAGTTAAGTACCACTTATTTGAAATATCACCATTTGAATGGCAGCCCATCCAATGATATTCCAATCATTGATTTATGTTCGGCTTCACTGAAGAAATAACAAGAACTCCAAAGGGAGGATACAATTCTTCAATGTCAAGTGTATTAACCATTTTTTCATGAGGTTTTTTCACTTAGAATATTCTTGATCAGAGCCTACTGAAGGCAGTTAACCCTAAATCAATACTCTATGAAGCGATCTTTGACAAAAACTCCACCGAATGGGTGGTTGCTCCTATCAAAACTTAAATTGAAAAATCATTTTAGTTTATCTTACTAAGTCTTAGTAAAGAGACTATCCTCCGAAGGGAACGACCCACACATAGGTGAGCTCAGAATAGCTCCCATTATTAGCATAGACCAAAATAGAAAGCCATAGGGTTCTTTCCAAATCCCCTCTCCCACTTGATCTTTTAAACTAAAAGTTTTTATTTGTAACTAGTCTTTGCAATTTCACCTTTAAGTTTTAAATCTAAGCAAGTTCAATCCTTAAATCCTTACTTTTAAAACTTTACCTTTAATTGCAATAGTCATATACCTATTCGAGATTAGGTAAGACAACTTAGGTATATAGCTAATGTTTGGTTTCTAAGGGCATCTCCCTAACCAATTATGAAATCGATAACCTCAAACTATGTTAATCTAAGTGTCGATTCAATTAACTAGCCATACCTAATTAAGGTTCACTAGGATTTAGCCATTTTTAAATCATAATGATTGGCCATGCTACTAGGCGTTTCATATCTATACATTCATTCAAAATAAAACATCATTTATATTTTTGAAAAGTAAAGACATACATCCATATACCACGACCCTTTCCTTGATGGTTCCTTGTACTTTTCATTTTCCAATATGGAGGTTACCATTCTTGGAGCTTTATATTTTAGGAATGAGAATCTTATCGTAATCACAACAAGACTCATTATCTTATCAAAATCTCCAAGAGTCCTTGTGGATAAAGAATTCTGCCACAATCTAGGCGTCTTAGATTTGGATAAGCATCTAAGTATCCTACAACCAATAGAATTCTTATCCTAATCACAACAAGACTCTTATCTTATCAAAATCTCCAATAGTCCTTGTGGATGAAGAAATCAGCGACAATCTAAGAGTCTTAGATTTGGATAAGCAACCAAGTGTCCTATTGCCAATAGAACTCTTCCACCACCTATGGAAGGTCCAGGCAGCCACAAAATTTCCTCCAAACCGCCGCTGGTTCCTCGAGAAAATAATCAAAAACAGTCTACAAAAATTATGCACTGCTTCCTTGACTTGGCTCGCGTGATTCTCGACATTGTACAAGTATTTTTTTGTAATAGAATTGCAAAATACAGCAAACCTATCTATTACATATGGTCCTATGCTTCATTATGAAGCTTACATTCAGCTATACAAATGATTTAAAGAATACAAACCGATTGGATAAACCACCAATCTAATCATCATACATAAACCATTAAAGCTGAAAAATCAGAACCACAATAATTACCATGCATTCTAACCATCAAGGAAGGGTTATTATGGGCTGCAAAACAAGGGTTAGTAACCTCATTCATCATGCAATAATCCCACATAATCGTAGCACACAAAATCAGTCCGTGCATCGCTTAAACAGTCCGCCAATCATGGACTCACTAGCATTTTTCCAGCAATTCTACTGCTATATTTTAACATGTATTGCGTTTGGCGTGGCTCTGATACCACTTGTTGGTTATTATCCAGAGTTGTATTGCCTAGATTACTAGTGATTTAGGCATAAAAAACTTAATCTAGTGCAGCAGAAGCAATCAAGAACCAATAAACCGAGCAAACACATTTAAACAAGCCGACATGCATGCATAAACACAGTTTAAGATTTTGCGGACAGATTCATTACCTTTAAGTGTTGGCGTCAAAACTCAACACTTTATGATGCTTACCACACAATATCTGCAATGTGTGGACACCATTCTTCCTTGCTTGCCTTGGCCAAGAGTTCCACACAAATGGAAGAAGAAATCCATAACTACGAAGGGGAAGTCACAATTGATCTTTTCTTCTATTCTAATTCTAAGCTATGGTGATGTTCAATGTGGGAGGAAACTCAATCTCACTTTTCCCTCTCTATGGCCGTGTGGTTTTCTTTCAATGGAAGAAGTGATGAAGAACTCTTCATCTTTTTCTTTTTATTGATTGTGTAATATAGGTATCACGCCCCAACCCAACCTATAGAGGCTAGACTAGGGTATGACCTAAATCATTATCATTATTTTATGACTTTAACCGTTTGACTATAATTAATGCTTATTCGTTAGCCTAGAACTCCAAAAGTTTTTCAAAAAATCGGCAACATAACAACTGTATTTAGGATCTTTGGTTTGACCTATTTTCTAGAACACCTTAAAATTTTGAATCTTTATTTTACTTACAACTAAAACTCTTGTTTTATCATCAATCGATATGTCCACTAGTTTATCTTGAAAGCTCCATTTGCATTAATAAGCCTATCATGATAACTATATCTCATTTGTTTGTCAAATTACTATTTATGCAAGAACCTATTATCATTTAGCTTACAAATGAGTACCTTAATGAATATAAGTAGGGCTAACTTAGTTGATTCTTCACCTATTGGTTTAAACACCTAATGATAACTATTATCCATAACGATGAAAGCAAACAACCGAAATAAAAGAGTTCGTCCAATTTATAGTTAGTACAAACCAAAATAAGACCCCAAATTATAACGAGGGTCATTTACAACAACAACTTAAATAGTCTTCAATTGAAACACAACATCCCTAATAACATCTATGTTCATGAAAAACACATAATGCACATAGTCACTCCAAAGGTTCATCAACTAGCGCATTCTCTTCGGGCACCTATTCCAATTTTGTTTCACCTATAATGACATAAAGAGGGTGAGTCCTTATGAACTCAGCGAGTGGGGAACAAGCAACGGGACCTTTGAATTTCTTTTCTAGTTAACTTGTGAAAACTCCTTTGGAAACATGTCATGTAAAACAAGTAAGTTCATAACATAGCATAAATATAAATGAACATATTTACCACATCATTTCAAATGATACATTACGCTTTTGCATTCGCATGTAGTGGCCGGCCTTGAATATCATACTCCTTATCACTCCCACATAGGTATACTCCAGATTGTACACCAAACCTACGACCCAATTCTCCGAGGGTAACAAAGTTCCAAGCGAGAGAAGGAATACGAATCATGGTAGTCACGGGAGCACCGGCATGCCCGATACCGCCCGGCGTTTGTGAATCGATATCATGCCAAAAGAAAGGTTGTAACCTCGTATGCAATACACATTTATGACATTTAACGATTCACATTAGGAGGTCAACAAAGTAGGTTGCCCCTGTATACAATTAAACAACAACGATTGTCACGCCCCAACTCGACCCCACCTACGATCAGTCAGGACGCAACGGAATTTCGGCGGCATAACGACAGTAAACAGATTTCCGAGGTTCTAAACCAACCCCATTAAACATCATACATCCAGAAATTCCTCAATACAAACAACAACATACAACACAACCATATTATACAATAAAACATCCTCGTTATACGCCTCCGTTCCAACATGACATACAATACCTCAACTTCATCATACATTTCAAAAGTAAGTTGAGACACAACTACAATTTAACCATAGACAAAAGGAAACCGCTAAGTTAACATCATTTGGTTCATCATCTTTTCAATATCTATTACATTAAGAACCGTAAAGCATATAAAGTCTATTAAACTAATATACAAGACATTTAACAATATAAAGTCATGGATAAGACTCGGGAATATATGACTCATCCACAAAAGGCACATTTTCCACATTCTCCTCTTCAGGAGGCACGTACCCGTAATCTTGTGAAAGTACACCTGAAACATGCATTAATAGAGAGTGAGCTTATATACATAAGCCCAGTGAGGATCCGATAGATCTCGACAGTATTCACTACGCTCCTTGGATTTAGTCCTTTGAGCAAGTAAACACACAACAACAATAATAACATAAATAAAGCTATCATCACATAACTATATGACCATTCAATAAGGATACTCTATTTGGTGTAGCTCCAAACGCCATCACGATCTCAACCGTTCTTCTTATAACTCCCCATTACTCACGCACCCGAGGTACCTCACTATCCCCTTCCCTCCATGACATCTCCGTCATGCGAGCTGGGGGTAGCCTATGGCAGTCATGCCGGTTTCAACCCGACAGCCCGACGCTGCCCGAGAGGTGGCACACACATACCAAGGCTCCATATTCATCAATCATCATGCAAGCATAAATCGATCAATCAATTGGGAGATCAGCAACAAGAGTGCCCGATTCCCGCATTCAATAATAATCAATCAATAACATCAATATAACATCAATATAACATCAATATAACATCAATATTAAATTAAACATCAAACAACGTAGTTAGATGACAAAGTAGGCCATCTAACCGGACATGCATAATATTCATAATTAAACTCTAAAATTACTCAACAACGACTCACCATTCATCACTCGAACACTACCCAACCATCTAAGGCATCGTTCAAGAAATTAAAGAATGACAACCTAACTTCTAAAATTCATAACTTACAATCTACTAATCCAAACATTGCCAAATCAGTTCCTATCACTCACCCATTCAACCTACTACATTAGCCCTCTCGGAAATCCACCATAACACCTCCAAAACATGCCCGATAACCCTAAAACCCTATGACGCCATGGCTGGATTTTCCGGATTTCCACACAAACAATGTAATCGAAAATTCGGCATTACAACAGCGCTAACACGTAATTATCAAGTATTTAGAAATCGACGGCAATCGATTTCGATCAACACAACTCAATTAAATCAACTTTGAACATTTTAATCAAAATTAAATACCCGGAAAATAAAAATTATGCTACATCTGACAGAAACTCGTAGTATTAGTATATAATGATCCCTAGCATGCAAGGAGCAATAATCTATCATCAGATTTCAATTCTAACGGTTCAATCTTCATTTATACGCAAAAACACAAAAATGACATTTTGAGATCTAGAATTTTTCTCTCACCTTAGATGCGATATAAGCCTAGGAATGCGTGCAATGCGTGCCCAACAAGCAGAATCCAAGTCGGTGCGAAGTTCTACGGACAAAAACTAGGTTTTTCTTTGAAAAATTGGATTGAAAGCTTAAGTTTTTCTCTTCTCTTTTCTCTCCTCAACCCCTCGGCAATGTGTGTGTGTGTGGTGGTGTTTTTGTGTTGTGTGAGTGTGTGTAGGTGACAATAGCTTATAAGGTCAATTTTTTTAATTAAAGTCAAAGTTATTTTAATAGGCATTTTTGTGTTTTTAATGTCTTTAATTGCATTTTAGTGATCACCAAGTTAAAATTAATTATGCAACCCCCAAGATATCTCAAGTGAGTTATTTTTAGGTGACAAGAAGTTTTACATTCAAAGAATTCCACCCGAGTCGGCTTAAAACTCGATTTTCGCAAAAGTCGGTGTAAAAACCCTAATAAATTCTTAAGCCGATTTTAAAACCGTTTTCATCAAACACAGGTCTATTAAAGTCCGTGGACTAGGTCTAGAAGGGTTAAAAAGACCAGTTTCAAAATTATAGCGGACGTGTTTCGAAAACACTATTCACTGAAAATCGACGATAAAATTTCTGACTCCGTTTTTGATGAAAATTTCATGAATGCACATTTAGCACGTATTAGAAATATTGAAATCAAAATTATAACTTTCTAGGTCTTATAGCACATAAACAGGTCATATGCACGCAAAACGAGGTAAAGCACGTATTACGAGATAAGCAAGAAAGTGGGGTTTCACATTCTCCCCCCCTTATAGAAATTTCGTCCTCGAAATTCTTACTTGATGTACGGAATAGATCTGGGTATTGTTGCTGCATCTGATCTCGTCTCTCCCACGTAGCTTCCTCAATGCCGTGATGCTTCCACAACACCTTAACCATCGGAATCCTCTTCGACCTCAACTCTCGGTCCATCTGATCTAGAATACGAATCGGACGCTCGTCATAAGTCAAATTCTCTCGAAGCTGTAACGGCTCTGGCTCAAGAATATAAGAAGGATCCGGATTGTATTTCCGCAAATTAGACACGTGAAACACATCGTGGACATTAGAGAAGTTTTCCGGTAAAGCCAACCGATATGCCAACTTACCAACCCTGCCAGTAATCTCAAACGGCCCAACAAATCTCGGACTCAGCTTACCACCTTTACCATAACGAACAAACCCCTTTCGAGGAGACAATCTCAAGAAAACCCGATCTCCAACTGCAAACTCCAAGTCTCGACGACGCTTATCAGCATAACTCTTGAATCTACTCTGCGCCGTAAGCATTCTCTGCCTGATCAACTGAACATTCTCGATCTTCTCAAGAAGTTCTGGCATAATAGTCGGATCAATAGTCTTCATCTCTCCTACCTCGTCCCAATATAAAGGTGAACGGCACTTACGACCGTAAAGAGATGCAAAAGGTGCCATCCCAATAGTAGCTTGATAACTATTGTTATAGGCAAACTCGGCAAGTGGTAGATGTTTCTCCCAGTTCTTCCCGAAGTCCAGAACACAAGCCCTAAGCATATCTTCCAGAATCTGAATAGTCCGCTCAGACTGACCGTCGGTCTGTGGATGATACGCTGTACTGAAGTTCAACTGAGTACCCAAAGTCTCCTGAAGTTTCTCCCACAAACGAGAAGTAAATCGAGGATCTCGATCAGAGACAATACTAGATGGAATACCGTGAAGTCTAACAATCTGATCCAGATAGAGATCCGTCAGCTTTGTAACCTCATCTCCTAACCTCATCGAGATAAAATGAGCTGTCTTCGTCAAACGATCCACGACAACCCAAACTGCATCATTACCCCTCGGTGATCTAGGCAAACCAGTGACGAAGTCCATCGTAATATGCTCCCATTTCCACTCTGGTATAGCCAACGGCTGAAGCAAACCTGCTGGTCGTTGATGTTCGGCTTTCACTCTCTGACAAGTCAAACATCTAGACACAAACTGAGCAACCTCCCTCTTCATGTTGTTCCACCAGTAGTGCTGTTTCAAATCCCGATACATCTTGGTTCCACCGGGATGAATAGTATATTTAGAATTATGAGCTTCCTCCAGAATACCTCGTCTCAAGCCTGGTTCATCGGGAACACAAACCCTGTTCCGAAACCGAAGAATACCGTCCTCATGCAGTTTGAAGTCAGACTGATCATCAGTGATCTGATCCTTGATCTTCTGAAGGTTAACATCAAGCTGCTGAGCTTCCCTGATCTGAGACAATAATAAAGGCTGAATACGGAGATGTGAACACATCACCCCAACCTGAGTCAACTCTGGTCTCCAATAACTAAACTCCTCAAGAACCTCCCACTTCTTGACAGCCAAACAAGAAATACTAGCCTTCCGGCTGAGAGCATCTGCCACAACATTTGCCTTACCAGGCAGATAATTGATAGAACAATTATAATCTCCAAGAAGCTCCATCCACCTCCGCTGGCGCATATTCAACTCCTTCTGTGAGAATAAATACTTTAGACTCTTATGGTCAGTGAAAATCTCGAACTTACTGCCCCACAGATAATGACGCCACTTCTTGAGTGCAAAGACAACTGCTGCCAACTCAAGATCATGAGTCGGATAATTCACCTCATAAGGCTTCAACTTTCGAGAAGCATAGGCAATAACTCGGCCATCCTGCATAAGAACACATCCCAAGCCCTCCTTGGATGCATCGCTGTAAATGACCATATTATCGGTCCCCTCTGGTAGAGCAAGTACTGGAGCGGTAGTTAACCTCTTTTTCAACTCCTGAAATCCACTCTCACACTTCTCGTCCCAATTAAAGATAGTCCGTTTCTGAGTCAACTTAGATAGTGGCCCCGCAATCTTTGAGAAGTCCTTGACAAACCTACGGTAATAACCCGCCAAGCCAAGAAAGCTACGGACATCAGTAACACTCTCTGGCCGCTTCCAAGACATCACCGATTCAATCTTAGTGGGATCTACAGAAATACCACTCTGTGTAATAACATGGCCAAGAAAAGAAATCCGTTGCAGCCAAAATTCACATTTGCTGAACTTGGCAAACAACTGATGCTCCTGCAACTTCTCCAATACAAGCCGTAGATGTTGCTCGTGCTCCAATTCAGATTTAGAATAGACCAAGATATCATCAATAAAAATCACCACGAACTGGTCCAAGTACGGCTGAAAGACTCGATGCATAAGATCCATGAATGCTGCCGGTGCATTAGTCAAACCAAAGGGCATAACAACAAACTCATAATGCCCGTACCGAGTTCTGAAGGCAGACTTCGGAACATCCTCCGCGCGAATCCGAAGCTGATAATACCCCTGCCTCAAATCAAACTTAGAGTAGACTTTGGCTCCCTGAAGTTGATCAAACAACTCATCAATCAGTGGCAAAGGATATTTATTCTTGATAGTCACCTGATTCAAACCACGGTAATCTATACACAATCTCAAGGTACCATCCTTCTTCTTCACAAACAAAACAGGAGCTCCCCAAGGTGAAGAACTCTGCTGAATAAATCCTTTCTCCAACAACTCCTGTAACTGAGTCTTCAACTCCTTCAACTCAGCTGGTGCCATCCGGTACGCCGATTTAGAAATAGGTTGAGTACCGGGAACAAGATTAATCACAAACTCGATATCCCTCTCAGGCGGCAACCCTGGCAACTCCTCGGGAAATACATTAGGATATTCCCGGATAATAGGGACTTCCTCAAGCTGTAGCTTATCAGATGGCTTGTTGATCAAATAAGCTAGATAACCCGAACACCCCTTACTCACCAACTTAACGGCTTTAGTTGCTGAGATAACAAAACTCGTCTTAGCACCCCGGTTACCCGCTACCTCAACTACTGGCTGATCTGGCAAACGAAACTGTACTACCTTGGTTCTACAGTTCAACTGGGCATCATACTTAGAAAGCCAATCCATACCCAGAATAACATCATACCCCCGGATAGGAAATAAAATAAGGTCCGAAGGAAAATTATGCCCCTTAACATGTATTATACAATCCTTACATACTAAGCCAGTAACATACTTATCAGTCAAAGAGGTACTAATCTCAACCACATAAGGCAATCTTTCAGGTTGCAAATTAACACGTTGCACACAAGCAGGAGTAATGAAAGAATGCGTAGCACCAGAATCAATCAACACTTTAACAAGTTGATCAAGTATAAGAAAGTTACCTTCCACAACTGCAGTCTCCTCAGGCATCTCCTCTAAGTCAACTGCATAAGCCCGAGCCTGAACCCGCTGCTGCTGTGGTACACTGCCCGTAGGCCTACCCTGATAACCCTGAGTCGCTGCCCGACCCTCAGTCCTCGCATACTTAGGGCAATCCCTCACCCTATGATCGATGCTACCACAACCCAAACATGTCCCTGCCTTTACCCTGCAGTCGGACTCTACATGCCCTGAGCGCTTGCAGTAATTACACTGCGATGATGTGGCACTAGCACTGCCCCTAGAATAACCAGAAGCTGAAGAAGCAGCTGATACAGCCTGCTGCTGAGGTCTCACCACACTAGGCCTGTACTGACCCTGAGACTGGGCTGGCCTAAACTGAGTCTGAACCTGATATGGCCTCTGCTGAAACTGAGGCCGATAATAACTCTGCTGACTCTGTGGCCTAAAAGAACCCTGCTGGGCAGGTGGCCTGTAGACAACCTGCTGTACTGGAGGCCTATATAACACCTGCTGGGCCGGGGGATGATACGGCCTCTTACTAGGCTGACTGGAGACAATCTGATCCCCTTTCCTGTTCTCCAATCTAGAAGTTGCATCAAAAGTCTCAGTGAAGATATCATAACGATTCAGAGCCATCACATCCTGAATCTCGGGCCGCAACCCCAACATAAACCTGCGAGTCCTCCGCTCCTCGTCTACCACATACTCCGGTGCATACCGGGACAATCGAGTAAATGTGGCCTCATATTGAGCCACTGTAGCATCTCCCTGGACCAAAGCTAGAAACTCGGCCTCTCTCCGTTCCCTGCAAATCCTCGGGACATACTTTGCCCGGAAAGCCATCAGAAAGGTACCCCAAATATAAGGAATACCCTGTGCCGCCCAACTAGTCCTTACCGTGCGCCACCACTCCTCTGCCTCGTCATCTAACAAATACACGGCAAAAGAGACTTTCTGCTCATCAGTATAGCCAAGTGGATCATAAATCTTCTCCAACTTGCTAATCCATAACTCCGCCTTCCTATCATCCGGCTCCCCCTGAAATCTCGGTGGGTGATATCCTAAAAAGTCCTTCAGGGTACCACGCCCGTGGTTACCACCCTGAATATTCAGAAGCTGAGCCTGCATAGCCTGATTCTGGGCAGCCTGCCCTGCTAACAACTGTGCCTGACTAGCCACTAACTCTGCAATCCGCTCCATAGCTGCTCCAAATCGGTCATCACCCCCGTCACGGCCCGGTGCCACGTTACTCGGAGTCTCATCAGTCAACTCAGACCTACCTCTGGTTCTCGGTCGACCGGCCATTCTACTAATCAAAGAGTTAGCACAGTTATAGCACGTAGACAGGTTATAAACAACTATTACCACATAAATAACAAACTCATATAAAACACATAAACAAATTGATCACATAATCACATAAGCACTTAAATCACATAATCACTTAATCAATTAATCATACCAATACATATTTCATTTTTCTTTCCTTTCATACATATTTCATGCTAAGACCATTACCCACATTCCGAGAATACCCCGGCTGACAACTAACATGAGCTCTGATACCACTTAAACTGTCACGCCCCAACTCGACCCCACCTACGATCAGTCAGGACGCAACGGAATTTCGGCGGCATAACGACAGTAAACAGATTTCCGAGGTTCTAAACCAACCCCATTAAACATCATACATCCAGAAATTCCTCAATACAAACAACAACATACAACACAACCATATTATACAATAAAACATCCTCGTTATACGCCTCCGTTCCAACATGACATACAATACCTCAACTTCATCATACATTTCAAAAGTAAGTTGAGACACAACTACAATTTAACCATAGACAAAAGGAAACCGCTAAGTTAACATCATTTGGTTCATCATCTTTTCAATATCTATTACATTAAGAACCGTAAAGCATATAAAGTCTATTAAACTAATATACAAGACATTTAACAATATAAAGTCATGGATAAGACTCGGGAATATATGACTCATCCACAAAAGGCACATTTTCCACATTCTCCTCTTCAGGAGGCACGTACCCGTAATCTTGTGAAAGTACACCTGAAACAGGCATTAATAGAGAGTGAGCTTATATACATAAGCCCAGTGAGGATCCGATAGATCTCGACAGTATTCACTACGCTCCTTGGATTTAGTCCTTTGAGCAAGTAAACACACAACAACAATAATAACATAAATAAAGCTATCATCACATAACTATATGACCATTCAATAAGGATACTCTATTTGGTGTAGCTCCAAACGCCATCACGATCTCAACCGTTCTTCTTATAACTCCCCATTACTCACGCACCCGAGGTACCTCACTATCCCCTTCCCTCCATGACATCTCCGTCATGCGAGCTGGGGGTAGCCTATGGCAGTCATGCCGGTTTCAACCCGACAGCCCGACGCTGCCCGAGAGGTGGCACACACATACCAAGGCTCCATATTCATCAATCATCATGCAAGCATAAATCGATCAATCAATTGGGAGATCAGCAACAAGAGTGCCCGATTCCCGCATTCAATAATAATCAATCAATAACATCAATATAACATCAATATAACATCAATATTAAATTAAACATCAAACAACGTAGTTAGATGACAAAGTAGGCCATCTAACCGGACATGCATAATATTCATAATTAAACTCTAAAATTACTCAACAACGACTCACCATTCATCACTCGAACACTACCCAACCATCTAAGGCATCGTTCAAGAAATTAAAGAATGACAACCTAACTTCTAAAATTCATAACTTACAATCTACTAATCCAAACATTGCCAAATCAGTTCCTATCCCTCACCCATTCAACCTACTACATTAGCCCTCTCGGAAATCCACCATAACACCTCCAAAACATGCCCGATAACCCTAAAACCCTATGACGCCATGGCTGGATTTTCCGAATTTCCACACAAACAATGTAATCGAAAATTCGGCATTACAACAGCGCTAACACGTAATTATCAAGTATTTAGAAATCGACGGCAATCGATTTCGATCAACACAACTCAATTAAATCAACTTTGAACATTTTAATCAAAATTAAATACCCGGAAAATAAAAATTATGCTACATCTGACAGAAACTCGTAGTATTAGTATATAATGATCCCTAGCATGCAAGGAGCAATAATCTATCATCAGATTTCAATTCTAACGGTTCAATCTTCATTTATACGCAAAAACACAAAAATGACATTTTGAGATCTAGAATTTTTCTCTCACCTTAGATGCGATATAAGCCTAGGAATGCGTGCAATGCGTGCCCAACAAGCAGAATCCAAGTCGGTGCGAAGTTCTACGGACAAAAACTAGGTTTTTCTTTGAAAAATTGGATTGAAAGCTTAAGTTTTTCTCTTCTCTTTTCTCTCCTCAACCCCTCGGCAATGTGTGTGTGTGTGGTGGTGTTTTTGTGTTGTGTGAGTGTGTGTAGGTGACAATAGCTTATAAGGTCAATTTTTTTAATTAAAGTCAAAGTTATTTTAATAGGCATTTTTGTGTTTTTAATGTCTTTAATTGCATTTTAGTGATCACCAAGTTAAAATTAATTATGCAACCCCCAAGATATCTCAAGTGAGTTATTTTTAGGTGACAAGAAGTTTTACATTCAAAGAATTCCACCCGAGTCGGCTTAAAACTCTATTTTCGCAAAAGTCGGTGTAAAAACCCTAATAAATTCTTAAGCCGATTTTAAAACCGTTTTCATCAAACACAGGTCTATTAAAGTCCGTGGACTAGGTCTAGAGGGGTTAAAAAGACCAGTTTCAAAATTATAGCGGACGTGTTTCGAAAACACTATTCACTGAAAATCGACGATAAAATTTCTGACTCCGTTTTTGATGAAAATTTCATGAATGCACATTTAGCACGTATTAGAAATATTGAAATCAAAATTATAACTTTCTAGGTCTTATAGCACATAAACAGGTCATATGCACGCAAAACGAGGTAAAGCACGTATTACGAGATAAGCAAGAAAGTGGGGTTTCACAACGATAGTGGAGGAACAAAAAAGTAGGTTGCCTCCGACATGTTATATCATGGATAATGTAATCACATTGTGCCATGCATTCAAGTATATGCATATGACCATTACACAACAACAATTCTTCCAAATTAAGCATTATCCCAAGTATAACATGAATAGGATAACAATTATCATGCTTCTCAACAAGAAATCTCGTAACGGTGTAATACATGCAATTAACACTTATTGACTTAACAATTAACCATGCATAACCCGACTTAGAATGTGAGGGGCTATTCTAACTTTTGTGACCAGCCTTGACACATATTAATAAACCAAACAAAACTTCAAAGGTTTCATGTCATAAGCAACTTGGAAGTATAGTTAACCAATGTAACATCATATTCCTACTTATGTACAATATTTAACTATCTTTCAACCATATAACCAATCAAAATCATTCTTGCATGCATTTAATAACTTCCGGGCAGCCTACTACTCAAATTAAATTCTCCAAATAAATCCATGCAAGGCCTTCAAAGAACAGCATCTAAGCAAAAAACCAACTAAGGGTTCATATATGTCATTAACTCCAAGGTTAACCAACAAGTGATCTCAATATCATTTTAAATCATACATATCCAAGCCTTAGAAAACCTAGACAACCTACTATATGTTCAAAATCATCATGTAATCCCACTAAAAACATGAGATGGGCAATTATAAGGTAAGCAAATTGGGTAGAATTTCATATCTACCATCATATACATACATCACCATTTAGTCATGGAATCAACTTAAAATATGTAGGATTATCCAATAAACTTTCTGGCCAGCTCCTAACGCAAGTATAAAATCCTGATCTACGCAATATAAACATATGTATTGACCTGATATGCTTCAAGATATAACTTTTAACAACCATCAAAACAAATCTTCATATACAAGGGTATATACGTATATATTCAAGTTCATGGACTTTAGAACATTGAAAGACAGTTTGAAACTCTCACATTGCAACCCTATAGCACATATTTTAGTTACGACCTTCACTAGTTACCCTAACTTTTGTCAGTCAGTTACCCAAGTAAATGATCTCCAAATTCAATGAATCATATATCAAATCGAATCTTTACGAATTCTTTAACTCTGACCATAAACCTCATTGAATTTTGAGTTAAGATCTAAAAGTTATAACCATTCTCATGAGACTGCGCAGCCATCCCAGTTTTAATAACTATCCAGTCCGTCCTACGAGTTTTTCCCTATTAGGTAGTCTTAACGTCCGAATTAGCTCTAGTCTATTTCTGCAAGATTTGTTCAAAATGAAAAATATAGCTACCTACCAAGTTTCGTCAATTTTTGAGATTTTTTACTACTTTAAAAGTGCTTGAAACTGTGAGGTCAGTGAGTTGTCCGAGATTCTTCAATCATGTTTAAACTCATCTTCTTTTCTTCTAAGCATGCAAGACTATATCACATATATACATATGCTTACAAGCTTTAAAAACACTTAAGAAACGGTTTTAACCCTCACCTCTTAGAGATCCATGGAAAAATACAAAGGATCTACTTGAAGGTTTGAGAAATAGTCTTGAAAGTGCTAAAGTCCTCCTTTCCTTGCCTTGGTCGTGTATACCTCACTTGTTTCCTTTGATATTCAGTCTAGTTAGCTAACATATGGTATGTGTGAGTGTTCATAACCATGAGGAAAAGAATGGAGGGGTTATCCCTTACCTTGGCCGAAAATAGAGAGCTTAGGAGAGTGCTTGAGTGTTCTTAGCAATTTTTCCTTGACTTAGGCAAGATGTTAAGAGCCTTAGGGAGTGTTCTTGAGTCTTGAAGTTAAGAGCTTGGTGGTGGAGGAGCTAGGGCCGAAATCAAGAGAGAATGAGAAAGTTTTTGTCTTGAGAATTTTTTGTTGGGTGTGTATGTATAGCTTTGGCCAAAAATGGCCTAGTCAAATGCCAAATTTGTCTTTTGTTTTGTGTTATTATGTGTGTAGGCATTTCCTAGGTTGTTTAGTATCTTGTGTAGAATGTTTAGGGTTTAGAAAAAGTGTATAGAAGTTAGGAAAAACCATGGCATGTAAGGAATTGTCTAGCATGTGCATAAGGCATAAAATGTTGACTTGATTTTGTGTTTATTTAGTGCTTAGTTTATTGTATGTTGTAAGAGCATGTTTGGGAAATGTGAAAAGAATGTCTCGCGTTTAGTGTTTGTGTAAGAAGATGCTGGCTTAGGTGTATGTGTAGCATTGAAGTTAGAATAGAATATAGGGCATGTTTAGAGGTTTTGTCTTGTAGTGGGCTTAAAATATAATATTTAGGTATTAGTGGATTTTGTAGTAAAAAGTAGAAGTATATGTGTATATGTATATATATAAGTAGTATATATATTTTATTGCGAATGTTTAGAAGATTGTAAAGTTTTTTCTTGTAGTGAATTTGAATTAGGATTAGAATATTGTTAGTGGAAGATGTAGGATTAGTTTAATATTATTTTAATAGTTAGTGCATTGTGTAGTAGGAATATTCTATTGCCTAGTGCTTTGTGCAGGAATCTACCTAGATTAGTGTGCAGGCACGTTTTTCTAGGTCAAGGCATGTACTTCTAGGTAATGCACGTAAACAAATACAAGGCACGTAATTCAATGCAATGTAAGTAAATCAAGGTATAACACTTAAATCTAGGTTAAGGCTCGTACTTCGAGACAAATGATATATTCTAATAGGAGTGCACGTAACCCAAGATAATGCACATAACCCAAGGTCGGTCATATAAATCTAGGTTTAAGGCATATAAATCGAAGTAAGTGCATGTTGGTCGAGAAAATGCACGTATTCAGGGTTAAGGTACGTATCTCAAGGTAAGAACACGTGAGATAATATATGACATACTAATCGAGATTAGGGCACACTAATCGAGGTAAAACAAGCTATTCGGGGTTGGGCCTCACATCATCCCCTCCTTAAAAGAATTTCGTTCTGAAATTCATTCTTACTTGTTGAGGTCATTTAGATGGATTATGACCTTTGTTATTTTTCCCACTTCGAGTCGTCCTTTGCTCTGTGATCTCTCTTACCACAACCGATTCACTTCCTAGCTTTCTCGAATCATCTGATTCGGTATGACGCCTACATTTACAGTTCGTTCCTTTGAACGACTCTATTCTCTCCAATTGATCTTAAGGTCGAGTTCATTAACTAAGGTTAGAAACTCCAAGCATAGTAGTTGAAGCTGCATCCGTATTCTAACAATACAACTAGAATTCGAAAATCATGACTTATGTCGTGTCAATCTACTTTTCCCATTCATACCTCAAAAGGAATATCATAATAATACCATGATCCTATGGTGACATACACTAATTTCAAGGTGATAGGTCTATATTTGATTTACATATCATATCAATTAACTTCAAAATTGTTATCACATAGGACATACACATGTTATGGATCATTTCCACAATATGACCTTATATTCAGGAAGAACTCACCAAGCAAACTAATCAATCTCAAGTCGTCATCTATTGATAGTATCATAGTCCTTCTTGTCACGCCCCAAATCCGGTCTTAGGTAAACCAGTTCAGAACGCAACGACACACGGACATTATAACAGCTGTAATATGAACATCCAATAAAAAACAGAAAATACCTAGACATATTTATATAAAGTCTATATCCAAGTCGACACAATACTCAAACCAGGTTCTCAATGAGCATACATAAAATCCAAACGTGATCATGAATCCAACCATGATCACTTACATATACAATCAAAAGAAGCTAGACTTCAAAATAGACAAGTTATTAAGTATTCCAAATGTAAACTAAACATAACCTCTTACAACAAACTACTAAAACCATTAAACAATGTTTTAACTCAAACACAAGCTAAGCACGGATTTCATTCCACAGTTCTCCAACAGTTTTCTCATGCACATAATCATCATCATGTACACCTGTAGCATGCATCACAGAGGAGTGAGCTTATTTATAACAAAGCTCAGTGGGGAGGGGAAACAGTTAAAGGGACTTTTAAAGCCATAACCTGTAAATCAGTTAATCATGTTAGAAACAACATATAACTTGAGCATTAAAGCCATAAACCACGTTATAAGGATACTGTTTATTGTTTGTTGATGCCGTCACTTATAGCCCATTCACGAACTCATCACGTTCACTTTTCACATTTCCTTGTCACTCCCGCATATTGGTACTCCGGATGTACCCACCTAGATACCCCACTCCTCATGGCCTTACTCCAACCATGTGAGAATGGTGTCAGACTGTGGTAGTCGTGCAATTACCCGCAAGCCCTATGCCGCCCGGCACGACACGACGCTACCAAGCTTCGGATGTACCTATCTAGACACCCCAGTCCTCATGGCCCAACTCCGACCACGTGAGAATGGTGTCAGACTATGGTAGTCGTGCAATTACCCGCAAGCCCTTTGCCGCCCGGCACGACACGACGCTACCAAGCCCCACATAAGGTTGACCTTCGCATATGGGTATCCACCCGATCGCATAATATCACATAAGGGTATTCACCCGATCGCATTCATATTCGCATAAGGGTATCCACCCAACACATTCACATTCGCATAAGGGTATCCACCCAACACATTCAACGCATTCGCATAAGGGAATACACCCAACGCATTCAACGCATTCGCATAAGGGAATACACCCAACGCTTTCACATAAGGGACTACGCCCAACGCTTTCACATAAGGGACTATGCCCAATGCTTTCATATAAGGGACTATGCCCAACGCTTTCACATAAGGGACTACGCCCAACAATATAAGGTTATTCACCTAACGCTTTGCATCACACAGCATCAAAGACATTCATACATTCGCATTAACCATTTAACACATATTCATGACCAATAAAGGAGACCAACAAAGTAGGTTGAACCCCCGAACATATTCACGTATCATGTTCATTTGACAAACTCCCAACCATATATCCGAGCAATCATGCCACATTTAACATGCATCAAAACACTCACATTTAAAGACAACACATTCTTTAATTCAACCAAACATCATTAAACATATATCCAACACATTAGTACCAACATTCAACTATCAAAGAACATGATCTTTACAACATATTAACATCACCTAAGTACATAAAAACATGACATTTACACATTAACACCAATTAAACCTTGAAAGAATATAATCATTACAAATCAACTATTTCTAACAAGATTAAACCTTCCTATGAATCTCTACAACACATAACTTCAACACAATCAATATAGCAACTAACTATAATGCATTATGAACACATTACAACAACAAAACCAAGCATTAAACAAGCTAAACAAACAAATCTATAAAATTACATTGTTGCTAGAATTTTATGAAATTAATCAAAATAAACTCCTAAATTCACCAAACTCTCACTAAAGCCATGAATCATACACCAATCACATATATATAATCATAAACACCAAATCTAACTCAAATTCTCAACTTCTATTTAATAAAGTTAACACATAATCACCTATTTCATCTCCAATAAATTCATATGTATGTATTAAGCTCTCACATTACTACTACAACATATAATCATCTATACAAGCACTTATAACACACTTATACATGATTTCTATAGATCGAAGTAAGCATACGCAACAATACATTTGTATTTATCAATAACACATTCGACAATTGATATCTCACATTTGGATAATAAAGTAGATCACCCAACCCATAGTAAACATTTACAACATGCTTGACAAGGACTCTACAACACTCAATTAACAAACCAGCTAAGACACTTCTAATTTCTAATCCAGCGGAAGCTTAAATTAATCAAATTGTATGTCTATGTTAACAATCTCTAAATACCCTGTTTTAAATCTAGAAACAAAGCTTATCGAATTTAGATAGTTCTAGGTTCAAACGGAACTCAATTCCGAGTTAAATTCATTGAGTTATAGTCATTTTAGTGCAAGTACTACCAACTGTCCAGTTGCAACGTTTTTCTGCCACATCTCGGAAATGGAAAAATCGGAAGGTCTAAACATTGGAATCTGACTTTCTGTAAAACACAAAGTTTGTTCCTAACTGCCTAATCTAGCTACTATAAAAATTTCGTTCGATTCTGAGTTCATTTACTATTTTTAAAACGTAAAAGAAGTTAGAGGCAGTGAGCTGTCCAATAAATGATGATAGCTTTCATGGCAAATTCACTTCCTATCTTGCTTCTACAACATCATAAACCTCAAATACAAGCATAAACAAGATCACACAATACTACAACAACCTAGATCTATAAACTCTAGCATTTATCTTCAAAAATACAAAATAAATACAAGATATAACAACAAGAACACAACAAACCCAAAAGTCTACTCCTAACATATATATCTAGCATTATGAATCAAGATAACAACATTTCTTCAAACTAAATTTAATTTCAGAATTTAAATCATGCAAATACATAACCTCCCTCACCTTAAATTAGCAACTAAGGCAAGAAATGAAGATGAAATAGCAAGGAACAACTTTTCTATGGATCAAACTTTGCTCAAATCCACCAAGAAATGAAGAATCAAGCTTGAAATGAATTTTTTCTTCTTTTTTCTCTTATGGCAGAATTTTGTAGGTGATCTAGGTGTTGTGTGTGTTTTTTTCTGCAAAATGAAACTTGGTTGTAATAAATAGGCTAAGTCCAATGGTCAACTAACTAAATAAGAAAAGTCAAATAACACTTGTTTGGTCAAACCCGTGTATACAAATCAGTTTTAACACCTTTTACTAAAACGATCATAACTTGTGCTAGAGAACTCCGATTTGCGAACGGTTTGAAGCGTTAGAAAATAGACTTGTAGAGCTTTCTAACCATATATAATTTGCCACCTAACTCTTTCCAAATTATGCAGTGAATATGTTTTATCTTGCAAGAATGATGTTAGGTTGATATTTAAAGACCAAGTCAAAGTTGGTGTTTTACAAAATGTCTTATGTATTTGTATGTATTTTAGTTTGCATACATGTATGTAATAAAAATATCTAATGTATTTATACATATTCAAATATGTATACATATATGTATTATATAAGTATAATGTATAAAATAATTTAGTGGTTAAATGAAGTCAAATACGAAAAGTCAAAAAGTCAAAGTTATCATACTAAGTTTATTCTAATAGGTTCATATGTATTCATGTATGTATTATATGTATATAAAAGTAAGACTAAGTCAAATACGGTGGTCTTAGTAAAAATATGACTATATATATTCATACGTATACAATTTAAATTCAAATTTGTTGTAGTAAAATTGTTAAACACATAATTAGCACAAAATACTATTAAATAATGTTTAAAACAAATAAATGCACATATAATGAAATGCTCGGGTCTCACATCCTCCTCTCCTTAAAACAATTGTGCCCTAGCAATTCTTACTCGTCTAAACTATACCATATACTGCTACTCAATCCGATGTCAACTTTCCCAAGAAGTCTAAATAGGTAATCACACAAGCAAGTTATAAGCAATTAAAGTCACATAAACAACCAACTTCACATAAGACAAGTTGATCACATAACTCACATTGGTCACTTAAAGCACATTAACAACATTTAGTTCACACCACACACATGGCGTGCATATATTCTTTCAAAACACATTCCAATTAAAACTCTACCCGACAGTCCGAAGATCCTATCCTGGCTGATGAGCTATCTAAGCTCTGATACCACAAATGTCACGCCCCAAATCCGGTCTTAGGTAAACCAGTTCAGAACGCAACGACACACGGACATTATAACAGCTGTAATATGAACATCCAATAAAAAACAGAAAATACCTAGACATATTTATATAAAGTCTATATCCAAGTAGACACAATACTCAAACCAGGTTCTCAATGAGCATACATAAAATCCAAACGTGATCATGAATCCAACCCTGATCACTTACATATACAATCAAAAGAAGCTAGACTTCAAAATAGACAAGTTATTAAGTATTCCAAATGTAAACTAAACATAACCTCTTACAACAAACTACTAAAACCATTAAACAATGTTTTAACTCAAACACAAGCTAAGCACGGATTTCATTCCACGGTTCTCCAACAGTTTTCTCATGCACATAATCATCGTCATGTACACCTGTAGCATGCATCACAGAGGAGTGAGCTTATTTATAACAAAGCTCAGTGGGGAGGGGAAACAGTTAAAGGGACTTTTAAAGCCATAACCTGTAAATCAGTTAATCATGTTAGAAACAACATATAACTTGAGCATTAAAGCCATAAACCACGTTATAAGGATACTGTTTATTGTTTGTTGATGCCGTCACTTATAGCCCATTCACGAACTCATCACGTTCACTTTTCACATTTCCTTGTCACTCCCGCATATTGGTACTCCGGATGTACCCACCTAGACACCCCACTCCTCATGGCCTTACTCCAACCATGTGAGAATGGTGTCAGACTGTGGTAGTCGTGCAATTACCCGCAAGCCCTATGCCGCCCGACACGACACGACGCTACCAAGCTTCGGATGTACCTATCTAGACACCCCAGTCCTCATGGCCCAACTCCGACCACGTGAGAATGGTGTCAGACTATGGTAGTCGTGCAATTACCCGCAAGCCCTTTGCCGCCCGGCACGACACGACGCTACCAAGCCACCAACAAATTGCCATCAAAATTGCATGGGTAAACTAATCATGTTGCACTAGTTCAACTCTTACAGGTAAATTTCATTAGCTTGTGATCCATAATTTATTTCCTAAGTATCGGGTCTTAGCGTTACCCTCGTAGGATTACAACTTAGTAATATTCACCATGTTAATGTAGTCATCATAACCCTAATTCATCTCTATCTTAGCCACACAAATTCTTACTCTCAATGTTTACGTGTTCAACTAGCTAAGAGCGTCAAGACTCATTAACCTTAGGCTCTAGGAGTTACCAAGTATCGTTAAGCATAATCATTACTTAGGCTATTTAGACTTACTAATTGTGTCCCAATAGTCCCACCCTTTTACTACTAGATGTTATTGGTATCGAGCATCACATAAAGGTATACATATACTACTCTATACAAGTGTAATACGTGTAAAACAATTTCTACATAGTGTTTAACTAACGAGTTTGCACAATGACCTCCCTTACATTATCACATACTTATTCTAATGCATTTAGTACTAGACTACAACTTTGATACCTATCATCACAAACATCTTGTTTAGAACCTTTAGTAATAGTTAGCCACCTATTGTAAAACTTAACACTTACTCTTTTACTTATCCTAGCATTTCATGAGTAGTCTACAAGCTCAAAGTTCTAGCTACATGAACCCTTAATCTCGACATTCTTATACCTTATTATAATAAAGGTCATCAAACTTATTAAGCTCATACTTCAGAGCTGCTTACATACCCAAAATTTAACTGTCATTAAAGTCACACAATTAAACTATCCACGTTTTAATAGTTCAACCCTTGAAAGTAAATATCATCAACTTTCACAATTCATTCCTAAATTTTAGGTCACAACCTAGTGAGCTTGAAATTTACTAGCATACACCATATTAGGATAATCAATACTTAATTCCAAATGAGTAAGGACTTAATCATACGAGTATATTGCTAACTTCTTAGATAGTCTATCAAGCCAATTTTAAGATGTGAGAAATGGATTCAAAAGCAACTTCTAAGTTGAACTTCCACTATAAGCACATAAGAACATATATACTACCCCACATATCTAATAGTATACAGTTATATCCAAGGAAAGTTGTATGACCTTAACCCTTATACTTGAACTACTATTATAAGAACGGTTAACGGGAATCAAGCAACTACATAGCCATAAAATTGTTAACTTAATCACAGATATGGGTACTCTGAAGATAAGATGATAACTGTACTTCAACATTTACACTTATGCTAAACACTCCTGTATATAATCAATATTACATATCATTCACTGAGTACCTGTGAAGATGCAAGAACTCTTCAACCAAGCCTTTTTCCTTCTTCCTTCGTAAATTCACATCCCTGTAAGACCTAAACCTAATGATCTATATGTATAAATAGTCGTCATAGTTATATAACATGCATATGTACCAAGGAATGAGTATAAAAGCATGCATGCATTATTAAGGGCATGAATGTGTAAGTGGTTAGTGTGCATGACATATAACACATATATTTTACATAGGCACATAATATTCAAAGCACAAAACAACTAAAGCACGTTAGCACATATTGACATATATAAACAAGTACAACACAACTACCTTAAGGTTTCTACCCACTAGCCGAGAGTTGAACCCTGCTTATGCAAACTACGCTATGATACCATTTTAATATAGGTGTTACGCCTCAACCCAACCTATAGAGGCTATACTAGGGTATGACCTAAATCATTATCGTTATTTTACGACTTTAATCGTTTGACTATAATTAATGGCTATTCGTTAGCCTAGAGCACCAAAAGTTTTTCGGAAAATCGGCAGCATAACGACTGTATTTAGGATCTTTGGTTTGACCTATTTTCTAGAACACCTCCAAATTCCGAATCTTTAATTTACTTACAACTAAAACTCTTGTTTTATCATCAATCGATATGCCAGCTAGTTTATCTTGAAAGCTCCATTTGTATTAATAACCCTATCATGATAACTACATCCCATTTGTTTGTCAAATTTCTATTTATGTAAGTACCTATTATCATTTAGCTTACAAATGAGTACCTTAATGAATATAGGCAGGGCTAATTTAGTTGATTTTTCACTTATTG
This sequence comes from Ehretia macrophylla, assembly GCA_037974665.1. Classification (NCBI taxonomy): domain Eukaryota; kingdom Viridiplantae; phylum Streptophyta; class Magnoliopsida; order Boraginales; family Ehretiaceae; genus Ehretia; species Ehretia macrophylla. The sequence goes on from CM075764.1 coordinate 85,726,092, forward strand.
GTTTAAACACCTAATGATAACTACTATCCATAACGATGAAAACAAAAGACCGAAACAAAAGAGTTCGTCCGGTTTATAGTTAGTACAAACCAAAATTAGACCCCAAATTACAATGAGGGTCATTTACAACAACAACATAAATAGTCTTCAATTTAAACACAACATCCCTGATAACATCCATGTTCATAAAAAACACGTAATGTACATAGTCACTCCAAAGGTTCATCAACTAGTACATTCTCTTCGAACACTTGTTCCAATTCTACTTCACCTGTAATGACATAAAGAGGGTGAGTCCTTATGAACTCAGCGAGAGGGGAACAAGTAATAGGACCTTTGAAATTCTTTTTCGGTTAACTTATGAAAACTCATTTGGAAACATATCATGTAAAACAAGTAAGTTCATAACATAGCATAAATATAAATGAACACATTTACCACATCATTTCAAAGGATACATTACGCTTTTGCATTCGCTTTCACTTTCGCTTTCGCATTCGCATGTAATGGTCAGCCTTGAATGTCATACTCCTTATCACTTCCGCATGGGTGTACTCCAGATTGTATACCAAAACTACAACCCAACTCTCTAAGGGTAACAATGTTCCAAGTGAGAGAGGAAATACGGACCATGGTAGTCACGAGAGCACCGGCAAGCCCGATACTACCTGGCATTCGTGAATCGCTACCATGCCAAAAGAAAGGTTGCAACCTCGTATGCAATGCACATTTATGACATTTAACGATTCACATTAGGAGGTCAACAAAGTAGGTTGCCCCCGTATACAATTAAACAACAAGGATAATAGAAGAACAACAAAGTAAGTTTCCCCCGACATGTTATATCATGGATAATGTAATCACATTGTGCCATGCACTCAAGTATATGCATATGACCATTACACAACAACAATTCTTCCAAAATAAGCATTATCCCATGTATAACATGAATAGGATAACAATTAACATGCTTTTCAACAAGAAATCTTGTAATGGTGTAATATATGCAATTAACACTTCTTGGCTTAACAATTAACCATGCATAACCCAACTTAGAATGTGAGGGGCTATTCTAACTTTTATGACCAGCCTTGACACATATCAATAAACCAAACAAAACTTCAAAGGTTTCATGTCATAAGCAACTTGGAAGCATAGTTAACCAATGTAACATCATATTCGAGCTTACGTACAATGTTTAACTATCTTTCAACCATATAACCAATCAAAAGTGTTCTTGCATGCACTTAATAACTTCCGGGCAGCCTACTACTCAAATTAAATTCGCCAAATAAATCCATGCAAGGCCTTCAAAGAACAGCATCTAAGCAAATAACTGACTAAGGGTTTCATATATGTCATTAACTCCAAGGTTAACCAACAAGTGACCTTAATATCATTTTAAATCATACATATCCAAGCCTTAGAAAACCTGGACAACCTACTACATGTTCAAAATCATCATGTAATCCCACTAAAAACATGAGATGAGCAACTAAGGTAAGCAAATTGAGTAGAACTTTATATCTACCATCATATACATACATCACCAATATTTAGCCATGGAATCAACTTAATATATGTAGGATCATCCACTAAACTTTTTAGACAGCTTCTAACACAATTATAAAATCCCGATCTACGCAATATAAACACATGTATTGACCCGATATGCTTCAAGACATAACTTTTAACAACCACCAACATAAATCTTCATATACAAGGGTATATACATATATATTCATGTTCACGAACTTTTAAAACATTGAAAGACAGTTTGAAACTCTCACATTGCAACCCTATAGCACATATTTCAGTTACAACCTTCACTAATTGCCCTAACTTTCGTAAGTCAGTTACCCAAGTAAATGATCTCCAAATTCAATGAATCATATATCAAATCGAAGTTTTAGAATGCTTTAACTCTAACCGCAAACCGCATTGAATTTTGAGTTAAGATCCTAAAGTTATAACCATTCTCGTGAGACCGCGCAACCAGCCCAGCATTAATAACTATCCAATACATCCTACGAGTTTTGCCTTATTAGGTGATCTTAATGTGCGAATTAGCTCTAGTCTATTTCTGTAAGATTTGTTTAAAACTGAAAAATCTAGCTTCTTACCAAGGTTCGTCAATTTTTAAGATCGTTTACTACTTTAAAAGTGCTCCAAATAGTGAGGTCAGTGAGTTGTCCGAGATTCTTCAGTGATGTTTAAACTCGTCTTCTTTGCTTCTAAGCATGCAAGACTATATCACATATATACATATGCTTATAAGCTTTAAAAACATTTAAGAAATAGTTTTAACCCTCACCTCTTGGAGATCAATGAAGAAATGCAAAGGATCTATTTGAAGGTTTGAGAAATAGTCTTGAAAGTGTTAAATTCCTCATTTCCTTGCCTTGGCCTTGTATACCTCACTTGTTTCCTTTGATATTCAGTCTAGTTAGCTAACATATGGTGTTTGTGAGTGTTCATAACCATGAGGAAAAGAATAGAGGGGTTATACCTTACCTTGGCTGAAAATGAAGAGCTTAGGATAGTGCTTGAGTGTTCTTAGCAATTTTTCCTTGACTTAGGCAAGATGTTAAGAACCTTAGGGAGTGTTCTTGAGTCTTGATGTCAAGAGCTTGGTGGTGGAGGAGCTAGGGCCGAAATCAAGAGAGAATGAGATAGTGTTTGTCTTGAGAATTTTGTGTTAGGTGTGTATGTATAGCTTTGGCCGAAAATGGCCTAGTCAAATGCCAAATTGTCTTTTGTTTTGTCTTATTATGTGTGTAGGAATTTCCTAGGTTGTTTAGTATCTTGTGTAGAATGTTTAGGGTTTAGGAAAAGTGTATAGAAGTTAGGAAAAACCATGGCATGTAAGGAATTGTCTAGCATGTGCATAAGGCATAAAATGTTGACTTGATTTTGTGTTTTATTTAGTGCTTAGTTTATTGTATGTTGTAAAAGCATGTTTGGGAAATGTCAAAAGCATGTCTTGTGTTTAGTGTTTGTGTAAGAAGATGTTGGCTTAGGTGTTTATACAGCATTGAAGTTAGAATAGAATATAGGGCATGTTTAGAGGTTTGTGAGGTTTTGTCTTGTAGTAGGTTTAAAATATAATATTTAGGTGTTAGTGGATTTTGTAGTAAAAGGTAGAAGTATATGTAGTAAAAGGTAGAAGTATATATGTATATGTATATATATAAGTAGTATATATATTTTATTGAGAATGTTTAGAAGATTGTAAAGTTTTGTCATGTAGTGAATTTGAATTAGGATTAGAATATTGTTAGTAGAAGATGTAGGATTAGTTTAATATTATTTTAATAGTTAGTAGATTGTGTAGTAGGAATATTCTATTGCCTAGTGCTTTGTGCAAGAATCTACCTAGATTAGTGTGCAGACACATTTTCCTAGGTCAAGGTACGTACTACGAGGTAAGGCATGTACTTCTAGGTGAATGCATAGATTCCAAAGTGAATGTAAATAACCCTAGGTAATGCACATAAACCAATATAAGGCACATAATTCAATGCAATGCAAGTAAATCAAGGTATAATACTTAAATCTTGGTTAAGGCTCGTACTTTGAGACAGATGCATATATTCTAATAAGAGTGCACGTAAACCAAGATAATGCACATAACCCAAGGTCGGTCATGTAAATCTAGGTTTAAGGCATGTAAATCGAGGTAAGTGCATGTTGGTCGAGGAAATGCACATATTCAGGGTTAAGGTACGTATTTCAAGGTAAGAACAAGTGAGATAATATATGACATTAATCGAGATTAGGGCACACTAATCGAGGTAAAACAAGATATTTGGTGTCGAGCCTCACAGTATCAGCTTGGTAGAGTACTAAGTGACTCGTGTAACTTAGGAGTACTAGGAGACCTAGGAATTGTATTTGCATCAAATAATGTATCTGGATTATATCTTGCCCACATTATTAATAATAGATAATAAACTAGATAATCTATTGTATTATCTCTTTATTATCTTTATGAATTCTATATCTTAAAGATAATTCATAAAATAAAGAGCCCTACAATAATAGCTAGCCTACAATTCAATCATTCAACTTCTTAATCTAATCACACCACATCCTCTTGCCAAATACACACTCCACACGCCATTTATAGAGAAAAAGAAATACTTTTCAATATGAAAATTAGCTAGAAAAAGGACCAAAAAACATATTCACCCTAGCTCCAAAATGACTAAAATGCTCCTGCTAAACACTAGCTGCATTTTATTCATTTTAACCCTAGCTAATTCCACTAAAGAGTTATGGCTGCACTCTACTACGAATACTCATTCCCATGATACCAATCAAACGAGGTTTGACTATGTCATAGACCTACTAAGTGTAAAAGACTACAATGCCCCTCTATGTAGAACTCATAATCAATACTAGGTCTTCACTTTATACTATCCACATTTCTTGATTACCTCTATTCTTTGTGCATCTAATCCTCTAATAATCATCATCTGGATATTATCCTCTTGATCCAGTGAGCGACCCACAAGTTCAATATCTAAATATAGTCCTGGTTGACTATATTACGAAGTACTTAGGTGTAACACCCCGATCCCTCACGAGACCGGAACCCTGATCCTAATACCCAAGTCACGAAAAATGAAGAAAAATAGACGGAGTTTTTCCTATTTATAGGATTATTCATAAACTTGTACGCAGAAGAAATGGCCATAACAACAATATACAACATTCACAATATGACTTTTCGAATACCTAAGGCCATCCGAGGCTTTCTACTAGCGAAATAAAGCATGCAAGCAAACATTGGCATTAGCTAATGAATTACTATGCTATAAAACCGATTATTATACCACTCTAATCTTTTCTACTTAACTTTCTTATATTTTAAGTCAACCAATCATCTTCCATTAACCCATACAAGTATGCAAGCTAACAAGACAATAAAGTAAATCATTAGAGTTATTACAAGCCAGCTACATCTATAAAATCATATGAGTCTTTAAACTTTACATTACATTCTTTATAATAACCAACATATACAAGGAACGTAGACCCCAAAAGAAAACATAACTATCACAACTTTATAGAGAGACAACCAGCTAAAGATAGAATATCCAATCACTGAGACTCTCGAGCTTTCCTTTCCTCAAATTCTGAAGACATTGAACCTGAAATGGTTAGAAAGAGGGAGTGAGCAACACAATTGCTCAGTGAGGGAGGGGAAACAGATATCCGGGGAGTTTTGAAAATGGTTTTGTGCAATGCAATAACCAACAATAAAACAACTTAACAATACGAAACTAGTATACAATTAAATAAGCTAAACAATTCACATTAAAGAAAGATAACCAACCACGATAGATCAATTACAATAAGCATTCTCTAGGAAACAGTAACAATATAACACATAATTCAATTATACAAGCTAATTAGCACAAATATAAGAACACAAGCAATGGTAACTCTCAAAGGACATAGGGCCCAAGCGATATTGATACGATGGTGATCACGAGCACGAACTACGTACCCCGATCCACGAACCACAATCCACTATCCACGAACTCAAATAGATAATAATGATTTTGATATCGATAAGCCGACATAACCCTATACATAAAATGGGGGCTCCGAATAAATACCCCGTTAATCCTACAACCCAGTTCCCCTAGGGTGACATCCCTAGCAAGAGAAAGGGAATAGCTATAGAGGATGGACAACTATTGGCAAGCCAGATGCTGCCAAATGGGTGGCCACCGCATCTGCGCGAATGGTTGCGCAACCACGAAACGATAACAAACGATAAGAGTTTTCACTCGATGATATCTATGATTTCTAAGGAAAACCGATTCAATAGCTATACAAAATAACATATACGAGACAATTTTACAAGTAATATGATAATATAAACAAGGGACAAGTATATATATATATATTCACTCAATTTATAACATAGTACACATAATATATAAGTAATTACATTAAACTATACAATTTATGAGCAATAAGCAAACTAAGATGCACAAGAGAATGAAAACTCCCTCACCTTGGAATCTACTCTCAAACACCTTGGATTGGCTCAATGAATCAAACCCTAGCATGTAGTAGAACATATTCTTATCACAAGTAATCTCATAGTTGTCATTCATAGCCAATGCAATAAAGTTCATGTTATATAACAATTTAGCAATATAACAAGATACAAGCATAATCTAAACAAGTAATCATGCAAGTCAATTCATGAAACTTCACTAAAACACTACACATGTTATACCAATGCATTTAAACACTTAGCCAATCAATTGAAGTCATTTACCAACAACCATTACAACTTTCTATAACTAACCTCTTTAATCCCAGTATAGGCTCATACTAAACGAAGGCTACACAAATTACAATCCAATAATTCTATCCTACTAGGGCTACTTTATGACCTCTTTATAAGCCAAAAAAACCCATTTTTACTCACAACTACCACTTAACCCCAAATGACCCCTTAGTCCATTTACACTGTAACTACTCAACCCGATCAAGATATCAATACCATAAATGCACCACGATCATTATTTATCATATTTTGGACCCCAGAACATATCAAATTATACTTGGTTAACACTTTGCATTTTAGGCCCATTTAGTCAATTTCAAGCTCATACAAACAAAACCCAAACAAACCACGATCCAATCATTCCACTCCCCTAATGACACTTTATGACACCCCAATAAACCATGAAAATACACTTTTAACTACAAGTATTACAAAAGCCCTAGTTGCCCCATAGTCACTTTGAACTACAACTACCCAAACCATCCCTCCAATCAATGCCATAAAATCATTTTAAGCAAATTTTCACCTAATAAACACTAACCATGACATTCAATTGCACCCGAATTAACATTCTACGCAAGGCCCCTTTTGATTCCAAGCTAATATTAACAAGATTGTCCAAGTTCATTCAAATTTTGTTCATTCTAATCACTTACCTATCCTCACTAGCACCTATGAAAAAATTTAATTGCATAAAATCAAGCTCACAATCAAATTTTAATAAAACCCTAGAAAATCTACTATTCATCATCTTCATAATTTGATCCTTTGCAAATATTCAATAACCAAGCTATACCACTACACCAAACAAGTCTAGATAGCATGTAGATAATGTATTACACAAGATTTAAGCATTTCATAAGCTAAAATTAACAAATATAGAAATTTGAAATCATGACATAAACATTGTATATGCAATATTAAGTTAAATCCCTCACTAAAACCCCTTGTAGATGCTAGATATAGGTCTAGGAGCACTTGAATATACTTGTAGAAGGCCTAGATGATCACACAATTGAGCTTGCAAGATGGAATTTTTCTTCTTCTTGGCTCTTCAATCTCACGGGTTTGGGGGGACTTGAAGGGAATTATTTGTTTTGTTTGTGTAGCTAATGTATATGTATGTAATGTATTATGTGTATATATTAGTATAGTTAGCTAATTGGGCCAAATAAAATGCAAGACAAACTTAAAACAAAGCCCAAAATGCAATTAATTCAATTAGCCCACTAAATGCATTATTTTTACTATTCATACGATACCAAAAATATTTTGTAACCCATGCTCCCTGTATGCAATGCAAATGAAAATTATAAATGTATGCCCAAAAATAATTGTATACTGAAGGAAAAATACGAATTTTGTAAAATAAAATACTTTAATTTTTATTACTGGCTTAGGGCTTGTTTTAAAAGATAAAAATAGGTCTACTAAATATTAGAAATAATCTCGTATACTGTAAATGTTGAAATAGTAATTAGAATATTCTTATTTGAATTTATTAATGTTAGTGTCCACTTTGAAGAAAAATAAGAGAAGTAGAAGAAAATAAGACTTTTATATAAATCTAAATGCTAAATTAGGCACATAAACCCATATAATACTTAAACAGGCACAAATTTATATGCAATTAAGCATGTTAAGGTATATGCTGGGTTCGGGTTGTTACATTAGGTTTCGATGATTAATACAATGTCACAAAGAGGAATAACCCATCATTAAGATGACATAGAACCACTCGACACATATGCATGTGTCAACTAATCAAGTTCATGTATCCAAAATACAGAGCTATTGACCCATATAATGTGACACCCCAGACCTAGCATGTATTAAATAGTACTTGTTTGCATATATTTAAATGTGTCTCCAAGTGTTTGGATGTAAATATGTGTTTACTTTAATAAATTACATTTATTAACTAGAATATTATTAATATTTCTTAAAATATGAAAATTATATTTAATTAATTTGTATAAAATAAATAATCTATTATTTTGATAATAATATTAATCGGAACTATTTTCTTGCATCTAATAAGCTAGAATTCATTATTTAAAAATGAACCCTGAGTCCAGGGTGAAAATTAAAGTATTTTATTTTACGAATTTTGTATTTTTTCCTCATTATACATTTGATCTTATGACTACGTTCATAAATTTTATGTGCATAGCATTTCGAGAAAGCGGGTAGAAAAATTGTTAAACATAACAAATGAATAGTAGCTTGTAAGTTTGAATTTAGATCTTTTAATGATCAACAAGCATTTGAGTTAATTTTAACTACCTAGACTAATTAAATTAAGCTTAGTTACCTGACCAAACCCACAACCTATCACCTTAACCTTATATAACCTAACTTAACCAAAATAAAATAAAACAAAAACATAGATATAACAACACACACACACAATCGGGTATATCACCCAAACACACACACACACACATAAAACACACACAACTCACAAGAGAAGAAAAATAGTGAAAGAAGAGGAAAAAGAGAAGAAAAGGCCACTTGAGCTCATTTTCAAGCTTTTTTGGGTGATTTCTAGCTAAAATCAAGGTAAGGGGTTTGCATATTTGTGTTTATTTCTTGCATTTTGTTAATGGTGAGTTTATGTGAATATTGAAATAGGATGATTTATGCTTGGATTTAGCTAGCTAACTTGATTCTTATGAAGTATATGTGATGGTTATGTATTGTTTGCTAGTTAAACATGAAGTTTTGGCAATGATTGTTGTTATTGTAAAGTGGTAAAAGATGATGAATAATGCATAGGTTGTGTTTTTTTTAATGCTTGATAGAAGTGGTTTAAGCTCAATAGTACAAAGCCTAAGCCAAAGGATCATGAGATGCAAGCTAAACTAGGTGTTAAGGTTTAACTAAAATCCTGACAGTCCACTACCTTTGTCTTCTAGAGGCATTTTAACATAGTAAAAGTGCTCAGAAATTAAGAAAATTTGTACAAAAGCTAGATTAGGCAGTTTAGAGCAACTGTTGATTTCTGGTGCTAAGGCTAATTTGAACGTTTTGAACTTCTGATTTAGCCATTTGTGAAATCTGTCCTGAAAATCGCTGAAGCAAGGGCTATTTGCACAGTTGCATGGGAAATGTCATAATTTACTGAATATAACTCAGAATTAGGCACTATTTGATTCTACAGTTATCTACACTCGAAGAGCTACGTTTATATGTAAAAATCAAAGAATTTGTAGGTCATTAGCATAGGTATATGATTGGATAAAGTTAAGCTTCGACTAGAAAGTTGGAAAATGAGCTTGCATCCGTGAAATTTTACATGTTAAGTATTGAAAACGTGCTTGGAAGTTGATCTTCTTTTGGTGGTTAAATAGAGTTGAGCTTATATAAATGTCTATCTGGTATATCATGAGTGTGTAAGAACATTCTTTTGCTAATTGTCGAAACTTATATGATTATTTTCATTATAGATTAAAGTTTGATGTGTTAGGTGGAAATTGAAGATCAAATGTTTGATTCAATGCTTGAATGAAGTGTATATTGGTAGAATTAGGCTTCATTTGATTTATGAACAAAGAAACAACTAAGAAATCCAAGTAAAATCCCATCTGGCAAATTGGCTTCTTTGTGTTGCTTGGGGATTTTTGAGGTTTTGATGGCTAGATAGGTTTAAAAGTTAGCAATTAGTAGTCTTTTAATGGTCTTTGATCTTTAGTATGCATTGTACAACAATTGGACAAGTTAAAGTTAAATACCTAGTTGATTTAGTTAAGGGTTTTTATGAATTAAAGGTGTTTTTGAAGCTACAGTGTTTAATGAGTATTGAATTTAGTTTAGTTGCAAGTTTTAGAGTTAAAGAATGATAAAGAATGCATAATGTGATTTATGTTAATGAAAGTATTGCATGTTGAATTCATATGCTTATATTATGTGTTATCAAGATAATTCAAGCGAATTAGCAAGCTAGCAAGCATGTTAAATGTAGTTGAGTTAGTTTTGGTGAAACTATATTTATCTTAATTGCACCTAGTTGAATATTATTTTCTTGAGTTGATTAAGTTCTTCTTTGTGCAAGCCATTAGCTAGTTGTAAGGAAGAAATGTATGAACTAATAGCTTTATTGATTGATTGTATCATGGGGGAAGAAAATGCTATGAAATACATGTAATTGTTTGATTCTCGAATATGTTATTTTACTTTATTGAAGTAGTTACTAATTCATATCATATTTTATGTTCTTTGTTCAAACACAGTAACTAGCTTGAAAGCATAATCTTTTGAATAAGGTTAAATGATTATAGTTAAAGAATGTCATAATATCTACATAAAGATGATTACTCAGTTATAAGGTGGATGGGATTATGTTTTAATGTTTACCTTGGTTACTAACTTGATTGGATATGCATAGTTAAATGTAGCTATAAAAGATATGGCTTGAAATCAAAGGTGTCAAGTGCTATTAATTACATAATGCTTCTATGCATGCTACTTATATAAGAATGAATGCTTAGCTAGTAAGAGCTAATTGCAATTCATGGAATCAAGCAAAGCTTTAAAGCACGTCACTTAGCTTTAAATTAAAATAATGTATGTTAAAGTGTTATGCAAGTTACTTCCGTAGTGTTATGCTAGCTTTTATGGCTAAATGTTATACTTATATGAATAAACTAGGGTTTGCATGTTTGAGCTAATTCAAGAAGATTTGGAATGAATCTAAACGATTCTCTTACATAATTAGCCTAATCCAAGGTGAGGAAGTTTTTCATCCATTTGTGCATATTAGTTTACTTTCTTGCTCGTAAATTATGTGGTTTAGTATATCTATTAAAGTAATGTGTGCTTAATGATTTCCATACTATGAGTGAGGGCAACCTACTTTGTTGTCCCTCGATTATGTGTTTATTGGTTTATATTGTAACATTTCTTTATCATTGCTATCTGTGGTATCGAATTATTGGTTGCGCACCCTTATCATTCGTACAGATGTGATGGGCCTCTCTGGGCGGCATCGGGCTTCCCAAGATTGGTTGCTCTAGCATCCGTAGTTATTCTCTCACTCGCCTAGTCTAAAGATTGCCAAGGGGTATTGGGTCGTAGGTATTGGGAACATCCGGAGTACCCATTGGTGTTTGGGATACTGGTATATCTAGATTGGGTACGTGGTTCAAGGAACGTGGCTCGTGGTTCGTGAATCGAAAACTTGGAGTGATAAGGGTTATTGAATTATATCCTTTTTAATTGTGTGGTTTCATTGTTTTGCATTTACTATTTCTTTGATTATCTATTGCATTGCACAAAAAGGTTTGCGAAAACACCCCGAATATCTGTTTTTCCCTCCCTCACTGGGCATATCTTTAGGTATGCTCACTGTGAGACCCTGAATTTTCCCTTATTTGCAATTACGTGTTTTCACTTGTTTATATATATTATTTGAACTCATATACGTGCATATGTATGAATTACACAAAAATACTAAGTTAAATGTGCATTTCAGTTTCATTTCAATTTTATTTGACTTTTGAAAAATGTTGACTTTTTATCATCTTTGACTTTTTGCAAAATGTTGAATTTTGGTCTTCTTTGACTTTTGACCTTTCATCTTCTTTGGCCAAACTAGGTTTATTTGTAAATACTACTCCTATTACATGATATATGTGCATTCATAAAACTTTTATAAAGATTTTTGGTAAAAATTTCATTTAAAGTGACTTTTAATAGCATTTGAGGACCTTTTCCGCTAAATTTTTGAAACTAGTCTTTTAAATACTTTGAAAACTAGTCCTCCATTATTAATAGACCCATGATTTCATACAAATTATTTTTGAAATAAATTAGAAATTTAAAATAGACTTCTCGGGCGAAAAAGTAGCGTTTTTCACCTAAATAGTGATTTTTGCTACACCCGATTCTTGTATTGACTTTTGTTGACCTAGTATATATTAAATATAAATTATATATCATCTTAGATATTTCTAAAATGTCACAATTGAAAAATGCATTAAAATGAAGGTTAAACTAGTCTTTTGCATTTTAAACTTAATTTTAACCAACTTTGACCAAGTCCTCTTGCATTGACTTTTCATTTAACTAAATAAATACACAATATCAGCAAAAAGCACACACAAAACTGTGAGCCCTTGAGGGAGAAGAAAGATGCCATTTTTAAGGTCTTTCAAAGCATTTTTAATATAAAAACTTCATTTCAAGGCCAAATCACTTCGTTCAAAGCTTGATTTTTCTTGTTGGGCACCTATTCTACCTATTTCTAGCCTTAGTTCACATCAAAGGTGAGGAAAAAACTAGATCTTATTTTTAAAGTTAGTGTCAAATTTTAGTTGATGCATTTATAGTTGTTATTTTGTTAAATTGATGTTAGATTATTGCTTAGCAGATGATAAGGACCAATTATATGTATTTGTAGCCATTTTAAACGGTAGTAGCATGTATTTTTATTTTTTGGGTATTTAAGTTGATTATTCAGCTTATATTTGAATAATTGTTGTTATAGTAGTTGAAATCGAGTTGTAGTTGCTTCTATAGGTTTGTTAATTATTGTGTAGTAATGTTGTAATGCCAAATTTTCAATTTGAATGCCATAGCAAAAGTCTGAAAAATCAACCATGAATGCCTTGCCATTTTTAGCTTGTTGGGCTTGTTTTGGGTGTCTTTTGGTTGGTTTCCAAGGGGGTTAATGTAGTTGCATATATGGTTGAGTGATATGAAAAGGTTCGGGGGTTGTTTGATTTGTAGATTGTAAGTTATGAATTTTAGAAGTTTGTGTAATCTTTCTTTGAAATGCTAAATGTTGTATTTAGTTGTTTGGGGTAGTGTTTGTGTAGTTGTTTCATGGATTGTTGTAGAGCAGGTTTGGGTATGAAAGTATGATGAAATGTGTGTTGAGTTGGGTAGCCTACTTTATCATCTAACTTGGTTGTCTTAGTTGTTTCATTAATGTTATTGTGATTGAAGTCTTGTTAACCGATTGATGATTGTTGTTGTACTGGAAGACAACCTACTTTGTTGTTTTCTCATAATATGAAATGTTTAATGTTATTGTTATGGGTCATGATAGTGTGTGCCACCTCTCAGACAGTATCGGGTTATCGGGTTGAAAATGACATGACTATCATGTGCTATCCCCTATCCTACATGATCGGAGGATGTTCATAGGGTGTGGGTCTAGGTTGGTGTATTTTCATAATGTATTTGGTGCATGGGTAGGGTTTGTGATTGGTGCATGGGGAGACCGACTTAAACAGAACAAGTGTATTGTATCCTTATGGAATGGTTACTTGTGTTGTTTAATTTAATTGTTATTGTTTATGTTGTTTATTGTACCTATGATGATTTTCCAAGTGGTAAAGAAAATATTTTCAAAATGTCTTCCGAACCCTCGCTAAGCTTTGTTATATATAAGCTCACCATCTTTGCTGGCTTTTAGGTGTTCCAAATTTAGGGTACGTGGAGTATGTACCGTCAGCTAATATGGACAAGCCCGAGGCTTGATTGCTTGCTTGGGTGCTTCATGTGTTGTTTTGAATTTTGTAACATGTTTCATTTTAAACTTTGAAGTTTGTATTGTATAACATACTAAACAGATAGTGGATTGTATAATGCTAGTTTAGTAGTCTTACTTTTGGAATATGCTTAGGTTGCTAGACTAGCTTTATTATCTATTATGCATGTGTATTGTATAGTTGGATATATGTTCTTGAGACAGAGGCATATGTTTTGGTGATGGAATGTTGAAAGGTTGGTTAATGAATGTTGTTGTATGTATTGGAGTTGTTGTGTGATATTTTTAAGGACTGGTTTAGAGTCCTGTTGTCCATTGGTTGATTCAAGCAAGAAAGAGAAATGATTTGATTGGCTCTTGAATGCATAAAAGCAATAAAATAATAGTTGATCATATAATATATAAAATAGATGACAATCTTCTCTCTCTTTCGACTAAGAATTTTAGCCAAATGGATGAGGAGAAAGAAGACATTCATCTTGCCATCTAATTGCAATCATTGTGATCCTAGGATGTGCATGCCTTATCAAGAAAAGTTAGAAATTGTGATTGGCTACACTTTTTGATATAGTTTATATATATTATTTGATTAAAATATGACAACTCTTCTCTCTCATACACACACACCAATTTCGGCAAAGGCAATAGAAAAAAGAGAAACTTCATCTTCTTCCTTGAGCTAGGCATATTTTCGGCCATCGCAAGATCTTAAAGAAGGTTTTGCATTTTGATGAAATACCACATACACATAGCTTAGCACTTTGAAGATATACTAGCATATATTTGTCTTCAAGGGATAGGTGGACTTTGGATGCTTGTGGACCAACTAGACCTTTCAAGTTAGAAGGACTCCATAGCTTCAAATCCAAGCTACATCACCTACCAAGTTGTCTACGAAAGGTATACTTACGGACCTTGCTATTTTCCTTATGTATATTTGATATATGATGTTAGTTAGTAGTTTTATGGACATATATGAAAGAATGCATGTTGATCTTTGCTAGAAATTTTTGAAATGTGCCTTGCCTAGTTTCGGTCATAACTATGTATCCATGCATATCTTTTAGATCTTGAATCCAACATATGTATATGTAGTGACATAATAGAGTATGTTGGCTTGCACTCTTCAAGTGGTATCAGAGCTACGAGTTTTTGATGTCCATAAAACTAGCATATTGGTCTTGTGTAGACTTCTTGGTTGGGCCGTGTATGTGCATGTCATCTAGGCCGAATGTGGGCTCTTAAAATATGCAAGTATTGAAGTCTATGATAAACCTGCATGATTGCATGTTTAGATCAAGTCTTGATCTTTGCTTGTATATGTAGATCTTATGTATATATGAGTTTATATGTCTAGACTTGAGATTGCATGTTAGATCTATACTTGTTGATGGTCTTTTGTCATATGCATGTTAAGAATGGTTGATCTTTTTGTTGAATATGCTAATGTATAAAAATAAATGAGGGATTTGATCTTTGCATGTTGGCATATGCCCTAGAATTTATAGATTATTCTAAAAGCTTAAAAGGTGTTTCTTGAAATGATCTTTTATGCATGTTAGTAAAATCAAAACTTAGAGAAGACAAATGTAGCCTTGTTATATTGAGGTGGCCGAATTTCCCTTGTTATTTGGGTTTGGTGTGTTGTTTTTGTTGGACATGATAATGAACTTATAGTTGCCTTGAAGTCCTCAAGAGTTTATGTTGATTATATGCACATGTTAAAATGAAAGTTTGAAAGGTAGTTTTAAGCTTATTTTAACTAGTTTATGCATATGATTGTGTTGAGGACTATTTGATGATTAAAAGAGTTTAATAGTCAAGTATGCAACTTGTTACATGTCTTGAAAATTGCAAAGATTGATTTCACACAAAATGAGGCCATTATGTTCTAATATTGAATTTGGAAATTGTCTAATGTGTTTTCATTTAGATATTTCTTAATTTAAGAAAGTTAAAAGTTATTATATGTTGATATAATGTCTTTTAATAGACTACTAGACTATAATAGATATACGTAGGCCAAAGAGACATATGGATTTGGGCTTGGGCCTTGTGTGCATGTTATAGATTAAATTTTAGCCTAATTGGGTCACTTTATGTGATTGGGCCATGGACTTGTGTTTTCTTTAAAGTTTTGAGCTTGTATGTGATTATTATTAATTATAAAGGGTTATGAATTAAAGGGTCATTATGATTTGCATTAATGAAATATGTTTTTAAAGAAAATGCAATAACTATAGGAAAATGTTTAATTTTTCATGATAATGAGTTAATTAGACTTATATACTAACGTATTATATGTGGATTATTATATACTTGATATGAGTAATCATGCATATATCTTTATCTTGGAAATGGTGAATTTGATCATGAATTTGGGCTTTAGGATCAATTGTTATTGGGTTGTAATATGAGACATAAGTCTCAATTTTTTTTCTTGTCATTTGAGAAAATTATGTAGTGAAGACTTTTATGTAATTCTTCAAGAGAAACTTGAAAGAAGCCCAATGGAGTTTTCCAATGAGTTGGAGGCCCAATGGATTTTTCCAAGAAGTTGGAGGCCTAATGGAGATTTCAATGAGTTAAAGATCTTTTAAAGAAAATAGTTTTATTTCTTGAAGCCCAAAAGCCAAGCCCATGATCCACCATTCATATATCTTTGCATTCATACTATTTAAATTGTTATAATTGTGATTATTAGCTTATAGTATGTTGAATGCTTAATGGTTTGTTGAGATTATATTAACTCCCTACGTGCAAACAAATATTAGATTTTCAAAAATGGTAAAAGGAGTTTTATCGTAGTCCTCTACCATCCTAGGATATTTAATAAGACCTAAATGAATACAATCCTTCTTACCCAAAGGTAGAGGATGTGTTTCAAACTAAGTTTATTAAAATCGCTAGAATGAAACATAGAGATGTGGTTATCTTCCAAAATCTAACGACCAATTATAGCCACAAAGGCTTGAGGTTATTGATTCAATTTGTCGGATAACTAAGTGATTGTGGGTACAATCTAACTAGATCACCTAATCAATTATAACCACAAAGGTTTGAGATCAAGAGATTTAGGGACTAAAGTAGACCATACCCTATTTAGAGAAATAGACAACAAGGAGTTGTTGACCTTTGGTATTCATATTTCAACATAGCCACAAAGGTTTGAGAAATGTGTCTAATCATAGGAACTTGGTCATCCCACTAAGAGTCTTCTCATAGATTCATGTTTTCTCATTAAGGAAGTATGAGGTTTAAAACAAATAGTGGGATTAGCTATTTTATTTTGCAATTTAATAGCTTTATATATATTATTGTTAGTCTGCAATCTTACTTTCTATTATATTTATTTTTTCTGTAGTTTATTTATGGCTTCATTCATAAGTTCTATCTCGTTCATCCTTAATCATGATTATTTAATTAGACCAAACTTCAAGAAATGGTACAAAAGTTTAAGTGTAGTCCTCTGATTTGAGATAATTGAGTATATTCTAGATGTCCCGACGTTTACTCCTATAGATGAGACTGCCTCCGAGACTGACAAGATCAAGTACTATAAGTGGGTCCAGGATGACATACGCTCTAGGGGATACATTCTTTCATCAATGAGTGATGATGTGCGAGGGGCTTCCTCACTTCGTAGATATCATTCGTTCATTGGAAGAATCCTTTAGTGAGCACAGTCAATGTATGAGATTCCAGTTGACCCGTGAGCTTTTTACTATGAGACTAAAAGAGGGTGGTGACGTGAGCCAAGACTACCTCAGGATGATTTACTTGGTAACTCAACTGGAGGCATTTGGTTTCGTCATGGAACCCCGGCTTCAAGTGGACTTAATCTTGCAGTCTCTTCTATCATTCTACTCTCCCTTGATCTTGGACTTACACGTGCATAGAATTGAGGTCATACTAAATGAGTTGCCAGATGTTTTGACTAGCTGGCAGAATCTTGATTTGGGTACGGCACTTGATCCCTATGTTGAGTCATCTCATTCTGTGACTGAGCCTAGCCAAAATAGAAACATTAGGAGGAGGAGACATAGGAGGAGTCGGGTTGTGGCATTCTTACCAGGAGATCTCTCATCAGGAGGGGATTGAGTAGTAGACCTCGTTTATGCATGTTTTGGATCGGCTTGGTATGCAATCCCAATTTTGAAAAATGTTTATAAATGTTTGGATTAGTTTAAGTATTTCTTTAGAAATAGTTGTGACTATTATCTTTTTTTTTTACTATGGGTAATTTTGGAATTGGTCCTTTGTAAGAAATGATTGGTATTTTGTATATCTTTCATTATAGTAATGAAATAGTTAGAATGCGTATTGGAAAGAAATGATGTCTTCAAACTCGAACATTTATATTTTAATTACTTAGCATTTAATGAAATGGCTAAATAACCAAATCATACTTATAATGTCTTGAACTTTGAAATGGTCAAGAGTTAAATACTTAAATTCTTTTATATGTCTATTCAAATGAATTTGATAGATTAATTATTCCTTTTGACAAAAAAGTTTGTTGAAAATAAATAATTAAAAGAAATAGAGCTTATAAGACTTGTCCAGAGTATGTTGAGTTATAAAAGAAGATTCAATTTTTATCACCAAAATCTTTCAAATTGATTTTAAACTTATACCATGTTTTAATTCTATGGATGAATAGAATTTAAACTCTTTCATGCATAGTTTCTTTATAGAAAGGTAACTATGATGAAATGGACAATGAGTGTATTAAAATGAAAAGATAGAGATCGCTTTCATTAATAAATGAAGATGATATCTAAATTTATAAGAAAGGTTAATGGGAGTTTTTGCCCTTAACAGATCTTGTGAATTTATGATACATTCATTCTCTAAGGTCCAACCAAATTCTGTATCATGATGCATATCTTGGTTATACCGATTATGTCTTGTTGTATCATGTCTATGAAGCACAATGATATGATTGATTGTTTTCTCACTTCCTGTACACCTAGTCACGATCCTAAAGTTTTCTTTGAGATGGAGGAATCTAAGAAATTTTGGTCTCTAGTCTTAATGACAGGGTATCCGTCTTTTCTTGTAGATTTCCTTCTGACTATTAAGGAAAGGTTGCGAATGATTTTTGCACTTAATCCTTTCGATGTTTGCATTCTCCTTTAATGCAATGGAAATTACTTGGCATATGATGTAATGAGTTACATGATTGATATCAGAGAGAATACATGTAAGTTCTATTGATTTTATTGTTATAATGATCTATATGAACTTTAACCCAGAATTTTGAAGTTTGTGGATATAATGAAGTTCTTAGTGAAGTTCTTAGTGAAGAATTCACTAGAAAGAATGAAATTATATATAATAGGTTTATGAGTTATTGCAAAGAGTTCCGAATAATAATAAGTAATTGTTATCTTATTATTTGAGCCAAGATACTACTTGACTTTAAATGATGTTTGGATGTTGTGTGGTTCTGTCTATTGATAGTAACCGATATCATGTAATATGATAACTGTTATAGAGGCTTTTTGCACAAGCTTAAAAGAACCCGATCTCATCAAGAGTCAGAACATAAAAAGAGTCAATTCAAGAATTTCTTTCTTGATAGAAAATGATATAACATAATAGTTTCCTATAGATGCCACTATAGTTGACCCACTGATCCTGTAAAGATAGTTGTAGTTGATCACTGTCTTGGAAAAGATGAGTATGTAGATACGAATGTTCAATGCACTAGATTCTATGGCTGATAGCATTAGTGCAAGTGGGAGATTGTTCATATTAGCATCACATATACACCTAAAAGCACATAAAAAACAATTGAAATAATTCCCTTTTTGTCTCCCTACATGACGGCAACAAGGAGGAAAAGGAAGGAGAAAAATTATTCAAGCTTTGCATCTTGGCCTCCTAGCTTGTGATTAGAAGGTTTTTGGAGCATCTAGGAGCACCTACAACTAGCCTAAACCTTGGACAAGTGAGGGAGTTTGCATTTGTAGCATGATAAAGTTTATGTCAATTTTTTAGATTTTGAGATTTGTTGATTATAGCTATTGAATTGCTTGAATATTATGTTATACGTGCTTTACAAGCTATATAGACCTTGCTTGCTTAGTTTAATGGCTATTTCCATGGTTGAATGCTTGAAATCATGAAAGAGATAATGAATAGTGCTTGATTTTAGGGTTTTGCTTTAAGTTGCTACTTATATTGAATTGATTCTACCTATAGGTGCTTTAGGTGCTATTGAAACTAGTTGAATGCTCATGTATAGTTAATTTGCCCTAAATTGAGTTAAAATGCGAATTTAGCAAAAATTTAAAAGGGATTTTTTTCGTAAAACATAATCCGGGCACAATTGAACATTAGATTAGGTATCTACGGGCATGGAAACACTTTTGGTGCTTTTGTTGTATTAATTTGAGGATTGGTTAGGGTAGCTGTAGTCAAAACCTACTCGGAGCCTTCTTGAGCTTTTGTCTGCAAAGCGAGTTTTTAGAGCTTAGATAGGTGTTTTTTTAGCATCCTTAAAGATATAGTATGGCCGGTTTATGGAATTAAAACCTTAAATTTCATATGCAAGTAGATTTGCCTAGTTGTTAAAGGGGAAAATGCGAGAATTAAATGCTTTAGTACTTGTATGCGTTTGTAGTTGCCTATTATATGTCTAGATACATGTCTAAAGCATATTCAAGCTATTTGTGGAGTTTCGTGAAAAAGTATGTTAATTGCCCTTTTGTGTTTATATTGTTACTCCTTGTGTAATAGCTTAAATTATGATTAACTGCGAGGGCAACCTACTTTGTCGTCCATCATATGTGATATCTAATATTCTTGGTTCTCGTTATCATGATTCGAGGTTGCGTAACCTTCTCTGACATGGTAGTGTCAAGAAACTATGGGCAACATCGGGCTGTTAGTCTAGCTTGGCTACCATGGTTCCTATTCCTTTCTCGCTAAGGCATACTCCCCTACCCCAAAAGCGTGGTTCACCTCATTGGGGCATTCGGACCTACCTTGGGAGATATGAATCGTAGTATTAGGGTACATCCGGAGTACCCCATTAGAGGAATAAAGAGTTGCCGGTATTTGCTTGAAGATCATGGTTCGTGGTTCGAGATTGAAGACAAGAAGATGAACTGTATCCTTTTTATATGTGTTTAAATACTTGTTTAACTAGCTTGTATTATATTGTGTTACTTATGTTATTATCTTTGTTGCATTGCACAAAAACATTTCTGAAAACACCCCAATTTTCAGTATCCCCTTCCTCGTTGGGCAACTTTGTTGCTCACTCCTTTTTTAACATGTTTCAGGATAGGCTGAGGTGAATCCCCAACTTGTAGCTATAGAAGAAGAAGAAGAAGTTCAAGTAGATCAGCTTCCGCGATTACTTGTGTGTCGAGGTTGGATGTTATGTGCAGACTATGTGAAGATGTTGTTGTTGTTCATTTTGTGACCTTTGTGGTCTTGTATGTATTTATGATAGATTTTGTAGTTGTAACGAAGTTGTAATCTTGTATGGCTTGATGGTATAGTAGTTGGCATGTAATAATTGAAAATAGACCTTACTAGTTTTGATCGTATGCTTGTGTGCTAAGTAGGTTGAATGTTAAACTTAGTCTATAAGTATAACTTGTAGTTATAACTAGAGTGGTATGATAAGCAAGTTATAATTTAGAGTTTCTATAATAAGACTTGCATGCTTGTATTATATGCTTTTGTTGACTTCCAAGTCTCTGATGGCCTTGAAGAGTTTGTTATGTGTGTTGACAAGAAGGATGGGATTGTATGAGAAGTTAGTTTGTGGTTTCGTGGTTGTAGATGATTAGTTGCAGGTACCCGTTAGTCTACGGTACAGAGGAGACTCTGTCCGTATACCGGGTCCGGACTTGACCTTTAGCGTGAGGTTGGGTTCGGGACGTTACAACAACACTCAAGGTAGTTATTCTAACTGCACATGTAACATGTTAAAACGAGGAATGAGTAACCAAAGTTACTCAATGACGGAAGGGATACAGTAAACTAGGGGTATTTTCAAAAATCATTTCGTGCAATACAACAAAGACAGGAATACAAGTAATACATTATAGTAAGTTAACTAAATAAACATTAAACACGTTTAAAAAGGATACGATTCAACTTCTTTGTCTTCTATCACGAACCATGATCTTCGATAACAGATGTCGGCAAATCCCCTTATACCACCAATGGGGTACTCCGGATGTACCCCGATCCTACGACCCATTCTCCTGAGGTAAGTCCATATACCCCAACGAGGTGAACCACGCCTCTGGGGTAGTGGAGTATACTCGACGAGAAATGGAATAGGCACCATGGTAGTCGAGGTAGGCCGACAACCCGATACTGCCTGGAGTTTCTCGACACTACTGTAACGCCTTGTCCTCTTACGAAAACAGGAGCTCTATTTAGTCCACTAACCTCAACCCAATCCAAAACCCAAGTCACAAAAAAATGAGGAAAAATGGACGGAGTCTCCCCTGTTTATAGGACAAACCAAAACCTACAAACAGAATATAAATGGACCAACACCGTGTCCAACACATTGAACAACTCCTCAAGGCCATCTGAGCCTTGGTTCTCAACAAACAAACACAAGCAATTATACATTTTCCAAATTCAAAGGCTATCCTAGCTCTTTTCCTTTAGAGAAGCACGCTCATGCTTTGAAATAAAATAATACTAACTTATTACATAAACTAGGTTATCATACCACTCTAATGATCTAATTAAACTTAAATTATATTTATTTATTCATTGAATACATACGACTCTAAGTAACATCTTTACAACCCAAGCCACACAACACATTCACACTCAAGCAAAGGCCAAGAACCACAGGCACGAACATTCCTTCTAACACTTCAATACCTGAAAGGTAGGTAACGAGGAGTAAGTATACAATCATGTATACCAAGTAAGGGAGGGAACAGTATACGAGAAGCATTTATAAGGGAATTCGTGCAATACAACAGTTATGTACAAGTAAAACCATTAAACAATTAACATGTCAAATAAGCAATAGGATAGCACACATTGAAAAAGGATACGATCGATAACCCTTATCACTCCAATTCTCGAACCACGATTCTCGATTCATGAACCTCGATCAATGTGCCGGCATAAATCCTAAACACTCTAGTGGGTGTACTCTGGATGTACCCCAAAAATCCTACGACCCAATACCCCCTGGCGATCTCTAGACCAAGCGAGTGAGGGACTCGAGCACGGAGATCGAATATCTACTAGCAAGCCCGTTGCCGCCCAGCTAATTGTAGGAAATCTGTGAGACTATCTCTTGGAATTCCACCAGGATCAACTCGTTATACATAATAATTGGCAATTTTAAATTAGAGAATTAGGATTACCTCTTCAAACAATTCGTGGTAGTGTTATGGAATTGCCCAATGGAAGCGTCTAGCTCATCCTACTTCGCACGCGAACAAGGATGAAAGAGGAGGAGGCTATAATTTTTCAGAGAGGGTTTTTTTTATTTGTTTCTTGTTCCTACATTTTTCAGAAAAATGATATATGTCAATCATATTTTGAAAACCCTACATGGCCCTTCTTATAAAGACCATGTGGGCTAGGCTCTTCAAAAGGCCAACTCCCAAAATAGTTTTTTAAAAAAACCCAATCTTTTAATGTGGGTTTCCATAAAGCCCATAACGATTCAAATTAAATCACTATTTAATTTAAATCAATCAACCTAGGATTTAATTGATGAATCATAAATCTAGTGCTAGCTAGTATTTAATTTGAATCAATCAACCTAGGATTTAATTGATGAATCATAAATCTAGTGCTAGCTAGAAATTGTCAAATAATTAAATCCACGACCTAATAATAATAATTAGATAATATTTAATTCTTAATTAAATATTAATCACAAATAATATTTAATTCTCAATTAAATATTGATTATGATTAGGCCGTCTCTCCAATTAAATCACTTATTATTTTGCGTTTCTCCATAGGTTCAAACTTAAGCCGGTAGCATTCATATGATTTCATAAAGTCATTCTAAGGACTACATCGTGATCAATCAAAGGTAAAAGAAGATGGACGATATGATGTAATAGCCAAATATTATTAATAGAAGATACCATCTAGCAATGGTTCCCGACGACTGAATAAGCTGAATAGGTGCAAGGCAACATTCAACGAACCTCGGTACAATGGTGAATTCCCTATGACCCTCGGTGTTTCGAAATAACCCTAGGGACATGGTTAACTGTCAAATCCCTAATTAGTTACTTCATGTCAAATTTCAATCCTGTCATGACATATTATGACTTACCCTCGTGACTCATCATGAGATGTGCTTTGGCCAAAGACTTTCTGAATTGAAATTAAGCGAAACACCATTCTCCAAATACCCGGAGCGGTCAATCCTATCTTAACTCACACATTGACTTCTCCGGCACTTGCCCATACCCAGTAACCTTCCATTACCAGATTAGAAATCTGGATAGTCCAGCACCTAAGCATGAGGAGTAATCCGTAAGTCTCCATGGCAATCTCAGGTCAGAGGAAATATGTCTACCACATGTACCACGAGCTATCCTTAAACAGTAGGGTACATACCATAGAACGCTTGTAAAGAGAGTCATGTTCAGTGAACATGTCTCCACATGTCACCTGTTTATCGCACCGGTGTCCCAACACCCATTGGTCATGAGGATAACCAACCAATGCAACAAACAATAACCTATACTCGATGAAATTGATGTTCCAATACCAATTTCATCATTTGATTACAAACAAAGTTTAAGAATGACCAAAATCAACCCTCATTCATATGATTTCATAAAGTCATTCTAAGGACTATATCATGATCAATCAAAGGTAAAAGAAGATGGACGATATGATGTAATGGCCAAATATTATTAATAGAACAATAATCCACATACAAATTAACTTGCTAGCTACACTTGATGATTGACTTTAGGACACAATTCCTAACACTAATATCCAATACATCCGCCCCTGACACTATAGTTATGCAACCATTATACAATGCACTTAAACCAATGACAATATAACAGTAATATAAAGCAATAACCCTTAGGAGGAACAACAAAGTAGGTTGCCCTCGCACAAAATACATAATCAATAAATGCACACTACTTTAACAATTATACTACATCACATAATCTATAAATAAGAAAATATACTATTATACACATAAGGATGAAGACTCCCTCACCTCCAGAAGGCCAAGAATACCCTCCAATTGCACCAGTTCCACTTCAATTATCACTTTAAAACAAGTTAACCTGTGTGCCCTAAATACATTTTATATACTTTAATTTAATACACAATCCAAGTAGTCAAATATTCAAGTCATAATTAGACTCTTAGCTAACCAATTATAAGACATTAATAAGCAATAAGAATAGTACAACAATATAAACAAGATACAACATATTCCGGCAAAGTACTATGCAAGTAAATTAACCTAAGACTTTAACAATTAGTTATGTCAATGCCAATTTAGCTGTTATACAATTCAACTCTTAGCAATAGAAATTATATACAATTAGTTATATAATTCATACTGTCACCTAGCCCAAATAATCAAACAAGTATCTTTAAAACACTTCTTTAATCTTGCTAAGGACATTAACCACATTAACATTGAACAAGTTAAACTACCTAACTAATACAACTTCATTTATTTTACAAAGGAATATCAAATTAAGCATTCAATCAAGACGACTACACTTAACACTTAACATAATTCAACTATAACATGATCTAAAAATCATTATCATGCTTATTCACTCAAATACAACATATATAACTCAATTAACAATCAAATGTAACAACTATAACAATTCACTAGTTAGTCATGCAACAAGTTCAAGTAATTCACAAGAATATAACAAATCACTATTCAAACGCTTACTAATTAGGTTCTAAACCTCACGCAAGACATGGAACCCGCAATCTAACTTTACTAATCTTATTTAACCACTTTATGATGCACACCAATGCCACAAAATCACATTTTTAATTATGTTAACCCAAAAACACCAAAAAGTCCTTTAGGTGATTTTAACTACAACTACCTAATCCAATTAGCCAAACCACGCTATAACTACATTTTAAACGCTTTCTAACACATCTAAGACTAACTACCTATTCAAACAAGTCAAATTCAACATTTCATTCCGAAGTCCCCTTTAGCTCAAGACTCAATCCAAGGCATATATTAACTACAAGTTTTCCAATTTTTAAACCAACTATACTACACTTCCAAATACACTTTATGGCACTATTTAGAACCATGAAACCACACTTTAAACCGCAATTACCTCAAAAGCCCCGAAATCCCCTTTGTCAATTCATGCAATTTGATACATATACGAAATGCAAGATTCAAAATTCACGATCGAGTTATACGACCCTTCTAATGATACGTTGTGACACCGTTTAGAACCATAAAATCACACGTTTAACTATGTTTAACTGCAAAGTCCCAAATGCCCCTAAGTGTGTTTGAACTACAAGTACCCTATCCG
Organism: Ehretia macrophylla; assembly: GCA_037974665.1. Classification (NCBI taxonomy): domain Eukaryota; kingdom Viridiplantae; phylum Streptophyta; class Magnoliopsida; order Boraginales; family Ehretiaceae; genus Ehretia; species Ehretia macrophylla. Next base: position 85,752,427 of record CM075764.1, read on the forward strand.
TGCATCAATTAAGTGCCATAAAGTCATTTTAAGCTCCACCCTACTTATATAAGGCTATTTAGCATCCTAAACTCAAACCCGAATCCCCATATCGATAGGCCATAATTAATTACGCAATTAATGTCTCAAAATTCAACTATCTTAGAATTCAATAAATTTTATCACGTGGTCGTTTTAGCATCCCTAGGGTCCATAAAAGTGATTGGATCGAGTATCGGGTCACATTTCATTGGTCCTGAATGAATAGTGCTCATACACAAAATTTGCCAGTCAATACACAAAATCAGTCGTGGAATACACAAAACCAGTCGATTGATACACAAAATCAACCAGATGATACACACTTAACTAAGCAAATTTCACCTTTAGACTCGAATTCTTTCTTTTTTCTCGCAACACATGAGTATACACACAACCTTCACCATATCACAATTCTAATACTTCACTTAGCATGCTTATACATCATTTAATTAAGTTTATATACAAGAATAAGCAAAAACCCTAAAGTACTATTCATCTTCTTCTTTAACTTAGCCATAGGTTCAAGCTCAAACTCAACAACTAAAAGAAGTATAAAAGAGTGTTCTACAACATCATAAATTAATATAGAAAGCCATAGAAACATCAAACTTGCAAGATATAACATTTCTATCTTTTTACTACAATAGAAAAATAAGTAAAAATGCACAAATATATGAAACTCTCGCCTTGGTAAAGCTAGGAAATGAAGAAAGTTAGCTAGAGGACACCTTGAATTTTGTTAAAATGAAGAAAATGAAGAAGAATCAATTCTAGCTCAAAAGAAAACCCTCACGGGTCTGCTCCTTATTGCCGTTTCTTTTCCTTTACTTTTGCTAATGTTTGGCTTTTGTTTTTGCTTACTTTAACATATAATATATTCAATTGGCTAAACGCTCAGTAGTGCCTCACGATTAATGCTAAGTTACTGCTGACCGTTTTCTTTTTCTTTGGCTAAGTTGCTATGACTTTTGTTTATCCAATATAATATAAGTAAAGGTATAAATACTAATTGAACTAAAAGGCCAAACTTGGACTCACATTTTTTTTTCTTTCCCTGGACCTACGATCCAATTTATTTATTTTTTCTTTTGTTTTGTTTTTTCTTAGCCATAATATATAATATGTATACTAAGTAGATAAATGGCCTACCAAGTGATTGGCTATAATTAAATACTAATGGGCTAGTTAACTTAGTAGAAAACTAAAAAAAATACTATAGATCCAAAGTAATTAAAATATTACTATTCACTTTGGGACACTAAAAATATTTATTTTTCTTATGCTTGGGACATGAAATGCACATTCTAACAATGAACGAATATATTAAATACAGTAATGCTTAGGGAAAAAATGTCAAATTCAGAAAGTAAGACAGTTTAAAATTTTACCCGGGCTCAAGTTAAACTTAATAAATAAAACATATAAAATCAAATAAAATCAAACAAAAATGAAAATAAGTCAAATATGCACACCGAATAATTAAATATAATAAATTAAAAGTCTATCTATGCTCAGGCAGTTTAAATCAATTAAATGTAAATAAATAATAAACATAAGATAATCATTTCTAATAACTCTTTTGAATCTAATTTAAATAATTATAATTAATATTGAAAATAATCTATCTCTTTCGGGTCTGGGCCCGGCTTCCTGTTCGAACAGTAAAAATAATTAATTAAAAAGACATGTAAGATAATTTTAATAAATAAAATAATAAAGTAATTATCCCAGGCAAGTCATTTAAATGTAAACTAAATAAATACAATATTAAATTAATTTCTTTATGTAAATCAATTAAATATAATTTAAATAAATACAAATGGCAATAACAATAAAAATAATTATTCCCGGGTTTGGCTTCACGTTCAAATAGTGAAATTAAATCATTTTAAATTATTAGTAAAGTAAATTCTAATCAATAAAATAATTATTTCAGGAAAGTCAACTAAATATGATTTAAATGAATGCAAATAGTTATCGTGGCACGTTTTTCAAGAATGTTACAATTTATGGAAATAAATATATACAAATTAATAAAATGTCTATAAGCTAAGTCCGGGTGTTACAACTACCATGTCCGAAAAGGTTGCGCAACCCGAAACACGAATTCGAGAATTCACGAGCTATCACGGATAATCACAAATAAACACGAGAAATCACAATATAACAAATAAATAGTACATATAAACTTTATCAATTAAACTAAATCATACAATTTAAAAGCAATAAAATAAGCTAAGATGCACAAAAGAGATGAAGACTTCCTCACCTCTCCAAGATGAAAGATTGTATTCACATCACTCTCAATCTCGTTGTACCTAAGACCAAACATTACTTCGATTATTCTTTAATTACAATATTTATCAATTATTCCTCCAGGTTAGCTAACTTATAGTCTCATTCATTTAGCATATAATACCTACTGAAATTCTATCTTTAGCAAAATGCCACCTTTAACTTAACATATGTTCCAAGTAACCATTGTAGTAGTCTAGTGTACAAGTCTTAAATATAACTTCCCCCATGCAACACAAAATACAAGCAATATAAACATTATAACATGATTTAGGCATAAAACATGAGAATAACTATATGTGCACAAAGGGATCATCAACACATTTTCACGAAACTCTACAAATAGTTCAAATATACTTTAGACATGTATTTAAACACACAATAAGCAACTACAAGTCAATACAAGTGCCAAAACACCCAATTCCCACATTTTCCCTTTATTAACCTATGTTATTTAGCTCTAAACCAAAAGGCAAGGTTCAAGATTCTCAATCGAGCTATTCTACTATTCTAGTTACACATTATGACACTCCTAGGACTCTCAAAACCATCCATTTACCTGCATTTACAGTAAAAGCCATGTTTTTCCCTTTATGCGTTATAACTACAAGGACCTTAACCGATGCTTAATTAAGCACCTTAACCGTATATTTAGAACCTTTTCACCCTAAGAACACTATATATATCACTCAAATCAACCCGGATTTACTTTACACCCGAAACTCCTTTATAAACTAAGCCAAATATGCATTTTTACTTAAGTTACCGTATATTTAGCACCTTCTCACCCTAAGAACACTAAATATATCACTCAAATCAACCCAAATTTACTTTACACCCGAAACTCCTTTTGTAAACTAAGCCAAATATGCATTTTTACTTAAGTTCCAAGCAACTTAAGTAAAAATATGCATTTTCACTATTTATCCTCTTCCTCAAACATCCAATTTCAATTCTCATGCAAACAAGCTAGCAAATTGTACAAATCAAGTCTCTATCACCATATAAACATACTTTGTGAAGCAATTTAGCAAGCTAAAGCCATAATACTACAAATCTAAAACTCAAAGTTAGGAATCAAAACTTTAAAACTAGATGCAATGCAAAACCCTCACCTTCTATGCTTGAACTATGTTAGATCTAGGCTAGAAATGAGTTGAATTCACTTGAGAAGAGCTTGATTGAGCCAAAGATTGAAAGCTTGCAAAAATTTTCTTCTTTTCCTCTCTTGTTTGATTGCTGGGTTTGGAGGGGACTAAATGGAAAATTTTGCAATTGTTTTGTGTGTTATTTTTTCCTTTGAAGACATATTGCACAATATATATAATAAGTCCTAGGCAATTAATACTATTCTAGCATTATCCAAGCCATTAATTGAGTTTAAAAGCTAATTGAAACTAGTTAGTAGTATTTCACTATTTCACTATTCACGCGATACACGAAAACATTTTCCAAACGCACGTAGCCATGGTCTAACATCTGAATTCACATTTTTCTCATTCCTTCTAAGGGTTAAGTGACCTAAGAAAAATGCAATTTTAAGCAAATTAGACAGTCAATTTCACATTGTAAATAGTACCAAGTAAAACAATTAATCACACATTTAATGCACAATTAGGCATGCAATGGAAAAGTAGGTGTGTAGGAGGCTCGAACGTCACACCCTCACCTCCTTAAACAAATTGCGTCCACACAATTTTTTTGGCTTAACAGAACTCTCAATACCTACAGCAACTCCTGTCGGACTTGAAGTCAAGAAGTATAATATCCAAGAAGGCTAACAAGAATACCCACGTTGATTACCATGAAATTCAGTAAGAATTATAGAAGAACTTCACCGATGAAATCCCAAGCAAAGTAGCCAAATAAAGCCTCCTATGAAATACCAAGTAGAATTCCAAATACGAATACCATATAAGAATTCCTATCTAATAACACCAAGAAATACCAATAAGGAGTCAAGAGCAAGGGCAAAATAAAGGCTCCAGTTAAAAGACCATTCAAGTTTTCGAATAAGAATTCCTGCTAAATACAAATATCATATAAGAATCATAACAAGCAGTACGACGGAAATACCAATAAGGAATCTGAGCGAGAATACCATAGATGTTACCAAATAAAAGGTCCAATAAAATTCCAAATTCAAATGTCACAAGAATACCCAAATACCGTGCAAGAATTCTGAGATAGTATTCAATAAGAATCCCAATGACTGAACTCAATCATTATTGTTGAGTAAGAACTCCAACTACTTTGCATTAGAACCAACCATTGATCACCACATAAGAAATACCATCTTTTGAACACCGATAGTTGACCAATCTACCACCTCCTCTTTAGGGGGGAGAGTTACTTACCAATTCACATATTATATATGCATGTAGTGGAAAGCATATTAAGTATATATATATTAACAAATGTATTACACGTAGGCACACATAGTCACTTCGGTACACATTCATCAAGTTCTTCATATTTCATATAGCAATTCTCTTAGAAACACATTTTCATTCAAGTCACACATAATCACAGGATTATACTTTTCACATAATCTTCCTATTTCACACAAACATAACACATAGGAACACATTTTCACTCAAGCAAACACAAGCCCACACGCAAGCACATACTTATTCAAAACACACTTCACATGCACACATTCGAAGTTCACTACCCAACAGACCAAAGACCCTGTCCCTACTGTGAGCTACTAAGCTTTGATACCACTTTTGTAACACTCTAATCCCACATGGAACCGGGACTTCTATTAATCATGCTATTCTCAACCCAATTCCAAACCCGAGCATGAAATTTAGGAAAAACGGATGGAGTCTTCCCTGTTTATAGGACAATCCACTATATGTACAAACAATTATAAGCTCAAAACCAAAGTCCAACCCTCCCTGTACTTCCCAACTTCCACCATCATTACCACCAACAAACTTCTCAAGGCCATCTGTGAGACCCCATATTTTGGCTTTATCTCGATTTGCGTGTTTTATCTCGTTTTGTGTGAATTAACCTGTTTATGTACTATATGACTTAGAATGTACTAAATATGTGATTAATACTCCTAATACATGCTAAGTGTGCATTCATGAAATTTTCATAAAAAACGGAATCATAAATTTTATCGTCGGTTTTGGTGAATAGTATTTTTGAACACCTGTCCGCTAAAATTTTTACAGGGGTGTTTTAAACATTTTAAAACCTAGTCCTCGAGTATTAATAGACCCGTTTTTTATTAAAACGGATTCGGAATTGATTTTGAAATTTTAAAGATTTTTACACTTTCTTTTCCAAGAAAACGAGTTTTAAGCCGACTTGGGTGAAACTCTTTTAGTGTAAAACTTCTTGTCACCTAAAAATAAGTCACTTAAAATATTCTAAGTATTGCATACTAGTTTTGAGCAAGAAATAGTCTAAAACAATTAAAAGACTAAAAGATGACAACTTTGACTTAGTTAACTTTGTTGACTTTGCATTATATATATTTAATACACAAGCTTAATACATCAAAAATAGCTCAAAACCCCTTCATTTCTCACTCACATTGCCGTGAGCTTCCTTGAGCAAAAGAGAAGTTTTCTTCAACATTTTTCAAAGCAAATTTTCATAGAAAAACCTAGTTTTTGTCCATAGATTTTCGTGCGGAGTTGGATTCCGCTTGTTGGGCACACATTGCATGCATATCTAGGCTTGTTTCGCATCAAAGATGAGAGAAAAATTCTAGATCTCAAAAGTCATTTCTTATGTTTTTGCATATAATTGATTATTGAACCTTTAGAATGTTAATTTGAAGTTATATTATTGCTCAGTGTATGCTAGGGATCTTTTATGTGTATTACTACGAGATTTGAACCATTGTAGCGAAATTATTTATTTTTCAGTTATTTAAAGTTGATAGATTGGCCATTTGATGAATATCTTGAGTTGTTGTGGTTGGAATCAATTGCCGTCGATTTCTAAAAATTTGTTAATTACGTGGTAACGCCGTTATAATGCCGAATTTTTTATTGTGATGTTCGGGTGAAAATCCAAAAATTTCAGCCTAGGTGCATGGAGGTTTTAGGGTGGTTGGGCTTGATTTTGATGTGTCTTGGTTGGTTTCCGAGATGGCTAATGTAGTTGATTGAATGGGTGAGTGTTAGAAACTGATTTGGAGTTGTTTGGATTAGTAGAATGTAAGATATGATTATTTGAAGTTTAGGTTGTCTTTCTTTAAATTGTTGAATTGAGCCTTTAGTTGATTGGGTGGTATTTGAGTGATTGAATTGTGAGTTGTTGATGGTTAGACTAGGGTTAGATTACGTGTTTAATGCAAGTTAAGTTGGATGGCCTACTTTGTCATCTAACTTAGTTGTTTGTTGTTTAATTGATTACTTGATATTATATTGATGACAATTGATGATAATTGATAATTATTGATGATTATTGATTGATGATTGATGAACCGGGAGCTAGGCAATTCTTCTAGATTGTCCTCCTGTGAATGATTGTTTATTATTATTGTTGAGTCTTGGTATGTGTGTGCCACCTCTCGGGCAGCATTGGGTTGTCGGGTTGATAACGGCATGACTACCAGAGACTACCTCCAGCTCGCATGATGGAGGTGTCATGGAGGGGGAGGCTAGTGAGGTACCTCGGGTGCGTGAGTAATGGGGAGTTACAAGAAGAATGGTTGAGATCGTGATGGCATTTGGAGCTACACCAACTAGAGTATCCTTTATTGATTGGTCATTATAGTTATGTGTTGATATTGTTATTGATGTTTTATTGTATGTTTACTGCTCAAATGATCATTTCCAAAGAGTATGGTAAATACTGTTAGAGATCTATCGGATCCTCACTGGGCTTGTTTTATATAAGCTCACTCTCTATTATTGCATGCATACAGGTGTTATTGAGCAAGATTACGGGTACGTGCCTCTAGAAGGGGATAATGTGCCGTATGTGGACGAGTCCTATGTGCCAGAGTCTTGTCCTTGATGCTTGAGATGTTGTATACTCTATTATCTTGTATATTAAACTAGTTGTCTTTTATTTACTTTGTAGTTTATGATGTATAAGTTGTAGTAAAGATAATGAACTAAATGATGCTAACTTAGTAGTCTTTCTTTTGTTATAATTAGGTTGCTAAGTTGGGTTATAATCTATTTTGATATGTATGTTAAAGTTAAGGTTATGTTGGAACGGAGGCGTATAACTAAGAATGATTATTGTATAATATGGTTTTGTTGTATGTTGTTAATGGTATTGAGGAATTGATTGTTGTTTGGTTGAGGAGTTTGATTGTATGATGTTCTAAGAGGTTGGTTTAGAGCCTGGGTATCTTAATTACTGTCGTTATACTACTGAAATTTCGTTGCGTCCTGACTGATTGTAGTTGGGGTCGAGTTGAAGCGTGACACCATCTGAGCCTTGGAACCCAATATTATAACACACAAGCATGCAAGGTTAAAATCCATTGAAATCTTATCTTTTAAATCCACTTATCATACCACTCTAATTCTTATTACCGTACTTACTTAAATATTAAGTCCATCACTCAACTTCTTTTAGCACACAAGCATGCAGTAAAAAGGCAGTAAAGTCTACCATTAACTATTACATACCAACTACGCAACTAACTATTCAAGACTACAACTTCAATTACAACCTATTAAATTTATCATTAATACATACAAGACCTCAAAGGTCTCAAAATAAGACATATTACAATAACATACATCTTCAAAGGGCATCCAACCTCAGCAAGATAAGCGACCAGCAACACAGCACTCAATGTAGTTGTTCTAACTGAACCTGTAACATGTTAAAACAAGGAATGAGTAACCAAAGTTACTCAGTGAGGGAGAGGATACAGTAAACCAGGGATGTTTTCAAAAATCATTTCATGCAATACAACAAAGATAGGAATACAAGTAATACATTATAGCAAGTTAACTAAATAAACATTAAACACATTTAAAAAAGATACGGCTTAGCTTCTTTGTCTTCAATCACGAACCACGAACCATGATCTTCGATAACAGATACTAGTAAATCCCCTTATACTACCAATGGGGTACTTCGGATGGACCATGATCCTATGACCCATTCTCCTAAGGTAGGTCCGTATGCCTCAACTAGGTGAACTAGGCCTCTAGGGTAGTGGAGTATACTTAGTGAGAAAATGAATAAGTACCATGGTAGTCGAGCTAGACCGACAGCCCGATACTGCTTGGAATTTCTCGACACTTCCATGTCCGAAAAGGTTGCGCAACCCAAAACACGAATTCGAGAATTCACGAGCTATCACGTAGAATCACAAATAAACACGAGAAATCACAATATAGCAAGCAAATAGTACATATAAACTTTATCAATTAAACTAAATCATACAATCTAAAATCAATAAAATAAGCTAAGATGCACAAAAGAGATGAAGACTTCCTCACCTCTACCGAGCTCCAAGATGAAATATTGTATTCATATCACTCTCAATCACCTTGTACCTAAGACCAAACATTACTTCAATTATTCTTTAATTACAATATTTATCAATTATTCCTCCAGGTTAGCTAACTTATAGTCTCATTCATTTAGCATATAATACCTATAAAAATTCTATCTTTAACAAAATGCCACCTTTAATTTAACATATGTTCCAAGTAACCATTGTAGTAGTCTAATGTACAAGTCTTAAATATAACTTCCCCCATGCAACACAAAATACAAGCAATATAAACATTATAACATGATATAAGCATTAAACATGAGAATAACTATATGTGCACAAAGGGGTCATCAACACACATTTTCCAAAACTCTACAAATAGCTCACATATACTTTAGAAATGCATTTAAACACACAATTAGCAACTACAAGTAAATACAAGTGCCAAAACACCCAATTCCCACATTTCTCCTTTGTTAACCTATGCTATTTATCTCTAAACCAAAAGGCAAGGCTCAAGATTCTCAATCGAGCTATTCTATTCTTCTAGTTACACGTTATGACACTCCTAGGACTCTCAAAACCTTCTATTTACCCGCATTTACCACAAATGTCTTGTTTTTCCCTTTATGCATTATAACTATAAGTACTTTAACCATAACTGCACATTTAGTAAGAACACTAAATATATCACTCAAATCAATCCGGATTTACTTTACACCCAAAACCCATTTGTAAACTAAGCCAATTATGCATTTTTACTTAAGTTCTGAGCAAACCAATCACATATCCACGTTAATCTAGATTATTTAGCATCCTAGGAATCATTAATTCATATAATTATAAGCTCAATAGCATTTTTGCACAAAAAAACCCTAAATTTCACTATTGATCTTCTTCCTCAAACATCCAATTTCAATTCTCATGCAAACAAGCTAGAAAATTGTACAAATCAAGTCTCTATCACCATATAAACATACTTTGTGAAGTAATTTAGCAAGCTAAAGCCAAAATACTACAAATTTAAAACTCAAAGTTAGGAATCAAAACTTCAAACTAGATGCAATGCAAAACCCTCACCTTCTATGTTTGAACTATGTTTGATCTAGGCTAGAAATGAGTTGAATTCACTAGACAAGAGCTTGATTGAGCCAGAGATTGAAAGCTTGCAAAAATTTTCTTCTTTTCCTCTCTTGTTTGACTGCCGGGTTTGGGGGGATGAAATGGGAAATTTTGCAATTGTTTCGGGTGCTATTTTTGGCTTTTAAGACATATTGCACAATATATATATAATATGTTCTAGGCAAATTAATACTATTCTAGCATTATCTAAGCCATTAATTGAGTTTAAAAGCTAATTGAAACTAGTTAAGTAGTATTTTACTATTCACGCAATACACAAAAATATTTTCCAAACGCACGTAGCCATGGTCTAACGTTTGAATTCACATTTTCCTCATTCCTCCTAAGGGTCAAGTAACCTAAAAAAAATGCAATTTTAGAAAATTTGGCCCAGGCTCTGGGCCGAAAGTTTAATTAATTGAATTTTACTTTAAAACCCAATAATCTAAATTCAAATAATTCAAATGTTAAAATAGAAAGTTAATCATTTTTCATAAATTAATCAAATACGGTTTGTATGTTTTCTAATAAATACAAAAATTAAAGTTAATGAGCATATGCAATTAATTAAAATAAACATATGTTTGCATGCAAACATATAAATAGCACGTAAACATATAAAGCATATAAAATGGCTATCAGTTGGTGTCGGGGTATGACACATACAGTGCCTCATAAGGCGTCATGTCAATGATAGCCTGATAACTGTTATTATATGCAAACTCCGCCAGTGGCAAATACATTTCCCAACTTTTACCAAAGGCTAGAATGCAAGCCTGTAACATGTCTTATAATATTCTGATAGTTCTTTCTGACTGACCATCTGTCTGCGGATGATTTGCAATACGGAAGCTGAAATTAGTCACCAAGGCCATCTGAAGTTTCTGCCATAATTGAGATGTAAATATGGGATCTCTGTCTGATACAATACTCGCTAGAGTCCCGTACAATCTCATAATATTCTCAAGGTACAACTCAGCTAATTTTTCAAAGTTGTCTGTTTTCTTCATAGAATGAAATATGATGTCTTTGTCAATCTATCAACAATAACCCATATAGAATCATTACCTATCGGCATCCTCGGCAAGTCAGTCATGAAATCCATGGTAATATGATCCCATTTCCATTCAGGAATAGCCAATAGTTGTAACAACCCTGCAGGTCTCTGATGCTCAGCTTTAACCTTATGACATTTTAGACACTTAGCCACATAGTCAACTATTTCTTTTTTCATATTGTTCTACCATAAATTTTGCTTCAAGTCCTTGTACATCTTAGTACTACCTGGGTGGATAGTGTACTTTGAACTGTGTGCCTTTGCAAGGATTTCATTCTTCAAAGTTGAATCATCAAGAATAAAAATTTTGTTCTTGTACCTGAAAACGCCATCATTATGCAACTTGAAATCTGACTCTCCCCCTTTTGACTTTTCTTGGATTTTTAACAATTGAGGATCAGTCTGTTGTGCTTCTCTGATTCTGGATAACAATAAGGATTGAATTTGCAAACTTGCAACCCGAATGCCTGATTTAGAAGTTTCTGGTTTCCACAAACATAATTCTTCCATAAACTCCAAATTCTTGATAATTAAGCTAGCAACTGTAGCCTTCTAGCTTAAAGCATCTGCAACAATATTAGTTTTGCTTGACAAGTAGTTAATAGTAAAATTATAATCATGTAACAGTTCTAACCAACGCCTATGCCTCATGTTCAAATCTTTTTGTGAAAACAAATATTTCAAGCTTTTGTGATCAGTGAAAATTTCAAACTTATTACCCTACAAATAATGTCGCCATTTCTTCAAAGCAAAGACAATAGCAGCTAACTCAAGGTCATGAGTAGGATAATTAAGCTCATAAGGTCTCAATTTTCTCAAGGCATATGCTATCACCTTACAATTTTGCATCAATACACAGCCTAAGCCATCTTTCGATGCATCACTGTAAATCACAAAGTTGTCAGTTCCCTCAGGCAATGCAAGAATAAGAGCAGTAGTAGTCTTTTCTTCAACTTCTGAAAATTGGCCTCACATTTATAATTCCAATCAAACACTGTTTTCTTCTAAGTAAGTTGAGTCAAAGGTCTTGCAATCATTGAAAAAATTTTATAAACCACCTGTAGTAGCCAGCTAATCCCAGAAAAATATGAATCTCGGTAACAGTTTCAAGCCTTTTCCACGCCAGAAAACTATGAATCTTGATAACTATCTATATACAAATGTATTTAAAACGAAATACCACGCGTGGAAAACTCGGATGTAGACACTTGAAGAAGATTTTGACTCGGGCAAAGCTCATTCACATGTGCAAAGGTCCTAGTCGGTCCACGGGTATCCAAAAGCAAAAGATAACTAACTAATTATAGTGCTAGCTTAGTTAAGTCCAAGAGCTTAGGTATACATGAGTTGAGAAATAAAAGCAAAACGTTTGCTATCTCAACTAGCCTTGGCCGAAATTACTAAGAGAAAAAGAGGTTGAAATACACGTTGCATCAAATCCATAAAAGCGGCAGGAACATTAGCTAATCCGAAAGACAATACAACAAATTCATAATGACTATACCTGGTAAAGAAGGCTGTTTTAGGCACATCATCTTTTTAATTCTTAGTTGGTAATAACCTTGCCTCAAATTGAACTTAGAATATACTGTAGCACCCTATAGCTGATCAAATAGATATTCAATCAAAGGTAAAGGACATTTAATCTTCACGGTTACCTGATTGAGACCCCGGTAATCAATGCACAATCGGAGAGTACCGTCTTTGTTTTTCACAAACAACATCAGTGCACTCCAAGGTGAATAACTAGGTTGTATAAACCTTGCAACTGCACTTTCAATTCATGTAATTCAGGGAGAACCATCCTATATGGAGTTTTAGAAATAGAGGTAGTCCCTGGCAACAAATCAATTACAAACTCTATCGCCCTATCAGGTGGCAACCCAGGCAATTCTTCAGGAAATACTCCTGAAACCTCTTTCACAATAGGTACCTCATTCAATTTTAACTTATTCCCAGGTTGATTAATCAGATATGCCAAATATGCCTCGCAACCCTTACCCAACAGTTTAGTTGCTTTAATGGAAAAAATTATACGAGTCCCAGCAGATTTACGGTTACCAACAATTTCAATTATAGGTTGATCAGGCATTTTAGTTCTACAATTTTCCTCCTACAATCTAGATAGGCATAATGCTTTCCCAACCAATCCATCCCCATAATTATTTCAAAGTCTTTGAAAGGTAGAATAATCAAGTCAACAGGAAGTATGCGACCCTCAATACAAAGTTCACAGGCTTTGAACTCAAAGCAAAGGTAAGGGATTCATCAAAACTGATTTTTAAATGCTCATTCAATGTTATTTTGATGATTACATGATGTTAATCTTGTTATAGTTTGCATACAATAGCTTAAATGTGAAGGTTGAGAATATTGTCTATTGCAAATCTAGGGCTTGCTCAATTTGTGAATTGATGATCTTGTGAAGTTGTGAGGTGAGCTTGGTGTTGTTCTAGTAGGTAACAAAGTGTATGTAACTTGTATGTAAAAGTTAGTGGCATCATTTAGAGCTTGGAGGTTGATTTTGATATTGTGAGCTATGTTGAATTCTTGGAAGGTTGGTTATTGATTGTTAAGGTGGGGTGGTTTTGATTGAGTTTTGAACTCTTGTATGATGTCTAATAGCCACCTTGAACTTGCTTGATTGTTGGTAAAAGGTTTGGTTGTTGTAGGGTTGATTGTTAGAAGAATGTTGTTTATTTTTTGTAACAACACGATTGGGGGACCCCCCCTCCACCGGTCGACCGGTGGAGGACAACTCGTCCGCTAGTGAGGCTCCGGGCAGAAGACCCCCCCTAGGACCGGTCTACCAGTTTCGCTACGGTCTACCGATTTGGTCAAATATGCAATAAAGTTGTTTTAGTGATTTCGGGAGTTATAGACGTCGGATTGAGGCATGGTCAGAATTGTCAGAACCGTATCAAACCCTAGTTTATCGTAGTAGAATTTAATTATGGATTTGTGCCTTGTTTTAGGGGCTAGGTAATTGCTAATTCTTATGTGTTTCGTAGGAGGCTATAGAATATAGGCAAACTTGATGTCTTTTACCAAGCATGATTCATAAATATTATATGGCATTATATGGAGCTCTATAGGTGGGTATATACCTGTAGGTTACGTACTTACTTGTATACATTATTAAGTATTTATATTTGTACAAATGAAGCTAACATGCTTACATGCTACATTGTTGATATTACTGCTATGGCGGAGTTAACCTACTTTGTTGTCCTCCGAACTTGTTTAGTTGATTAGTGCCCTCTCTCGCTTGGTATTGAAGGCGAATAGAGGCATTAGCTTCATAATGAAGGCGCAATAGGGCGTCAACTTCAAAATAAAGGCGCGTAATGGCATCAGCTTCAAAAGCGGGAGCACAACGGGATCATCTCGAGATATGTAAATAACAAAAACATGCAAGCGCAACGGAAATAATAACAATTAAAACTTTGCATGAAGACAAGTTGTATTTACAAAATTTCAAGAGTAAATTCGTAATTCGTACATTAAAAGAAAAATACAAGAAAGTATATACATCTATATACAAATGTATTTAAAACAAAATACCTCGCGTGGAGAACTCAGATGTAGACACTTGAAGAAGATTTTGACTCGGGCAAAGCTCCTTCACACGTGCAAGGGTCCTAGTCGGTCCACGGGTATCCAAAAACAAAGGACAACTAACTAATTATAGTGCTAGTTTAGTTAAGTCCAAGAGCTTAGGTATACATGAGTCGAGAAATAAAAGCAAAACGTTTCCTATCTCAACTAGCGTTGGCCAAAATTACCAAGAGAAAAAGAGAGAACTTTTTTCTTCTAAAATGTGAGAATTTCGGCCATAAGGTGCAAGGAAGAATGAAAGACTTGTCTTCTATTTATAGATGCAAGAACATGCTTATCAAATGTCAAGTGTCATGATCTAAGCAATAAAGAAGCCAAGTGTCAAAAATTCTTCATCATGGTCGGCCATAGGAGGGCAATTTGGACAAATTTGCTTGCAACTAGTCTTTTATCTTTTAGTGCAAGTTGTCTTTTGTCATTTAGTGTTTCGTCTTTTAGTGTTTGTCTTTTTGTACAATTTCTTGTTTATCTTTTAGTGAAGACAAACATTAATTAATTCTAAACCCTTTTAGAATAATTAATTCAAGATTGACCCCTCAATCTATTTCCACTATTGACCCAATACTTTTCAGTATTTACACTTTGGCTCCGAAACTTTCAAAAATTACAATTTTGGCCTACTTAACCGGTAATGTCCAAAATTACACCATTAACATTTTAACATGTTGCCAACTCAATACCAAGCTCAAATATGCTTTATTTATGATACTCTAAGTGTGTGACTTTCTAGGTTCATGACCGTACAACGATAAATGATCAATTTTGAAATTGTCTCCGTCATTTTCCAGAATACCTTCATGTTCATGAGTGACGAGATAGCAATGAACGTATCATGACAATATGTACAGTAATAAAGTCCAATTCCAACGAACCTATTTATAGTCATAAATTAGCGTGCAGTCTGATCCTTCTGTTAAAATGTCCTGATCGTTGTGGGGACCATGAAATGATTAAGTCCACTAAACAATTCTATGCATAGATCTAATTTGGTGGAATGAAAGATGACATCTATGGAGAAACACATTTCCATCATTCAACTACCCCGGCCGAAGATTTCTCATTTCAGACAACCGACACTAGATCGCATAGGACATCGCCTCACTGTCGGAGGCTAAAAGATCCTATCTTGACAATTACCTGTCGATCTCATATCATAAGACGAAACTGCAAGAGGTCATATCTTACCCTCAAAGAAGGCGAGCATTGTCCAAACTCAAGATTTAGCCTCTGATATAGCCGGCAGCCGTAATTTCTCAAGTCAAATGATTAATTTGTACAATTTGCAACGAATGACAAACTATTAATCCAAAGTCATGTAGTTTCGTCATTCTGGTCATATTCAATGATTCGTTCCACCAATGATCATTCATATATGAGTTAATCGCATCCCTATGTTGTTGTAGCTCAATGCTCTCTACCCTTTTATCATTAACATCTCTATGTTAATTGAAGGTAACTACATATGATAGTTTGTACTTGATTATTCTAGTATCGGGCAAATAATCTAAGGATTATGAATGCTTTTGAATGTTTATCATGCTGAAGAAATATGCAGTCGAATTCTCAACACATTAAGAATATATTTCTTCTCTGAAAAATATTAGGGACATATTCATATAATTGAACGGAGAATATGAACACCCAATTAACATGCCATTCAAATTTTCAACAAAATGCCCTATATAGGTCATCTAACTATATAGCATTAGGGCATATCTCTAACAATCTCCCACTTACACTAATGCTATAGAATATAGCCTTTAGCTCATATCTACATGGTATCGCATCCCTATTTTTTCAAGATGATGTTTAACTGTAATTGACTCATGGGCTTAGTAAGTAGGTAAGCTACATTCTCTAATGTAGGGACTTTCTGCAGACTTATATCTTTTCGAGCAACTATCTCTCAAATGATATGGAAATGCCTTTCAATGTGTTTGGATTTCTGATGAGATCTAGGTTCCTTAACTTATGCAATAGCTATATTGTTGTCGCAATACAGCGGTATCAACAACTCAATGGAAGGAACCACTTCTAGCTCTAACAAGAACTTCCTCATCCAAACAGCTTCTTTTGCTGCATCGGATGCAGCAATGTACTCGACTTCTGTAGTGGAGTTTGCAGTTACTGCCTATTTGGACTTTTCCAACTAATTGTTCCTTTATTACAAACAAACACAAATCCGGATGTAGACTTTCTATCATCCGTATCATATTGAAAATCTGAGTCTGTGTACCTATCTATCCGGAGTTCTTCTCCTCCGTAAATCAGTGCAAGGTCCTTAGTCCTTTGCAAGTACT
This sequence comes from Ehretia macrophylla, assembly GCA_037974665.1. NCBI lineage: Eukaryota > Viridiplantae > Streptophyta > Magnoliopsida > Boraginales > Ehretiaceae > Ehretia > Ehretia macrophylla. The sequence continues at coordinate 85,769,279 of CM075764.1, forward strand.
TAAGGATATACTTCCCTACCATCCAGTGTTCTTCTCCTGGATCCGAATGATATCTGATCACAAGGCTTACAGCATATGCAATATCAGGCCTTGTACATAGCATGGCATACATGAGACTATCAACAGTCGAAGCATAAGGCACACGTTCCATACGTTGCCTTTCATCTTCGAATTTGGGTAACATGTTCTTAGAAAGATGTATTCCATGCCGGATAGGTAGAAGACCTTTCTTAGAACTTTCCATATTGAATTTCTTCAATACTCGCTCTATGTACAGACTTTGAGACAAGTCAATCAATATTTTTGTTCTATCTCTATAGACACGAATCCCTGAAATATAAGAAGTTTCTCCCAGATCTTTCATGGAGAACTTGTTGTTTAACCAAATTTTATTGGACATCATCTGTCCAACATCATTTCCCATGATTAAAATATCATCAACATACAGAATCAGAAAAGTGGTCATGCTCCCACTGATCTTCTTGTATACATAAGGTTCATCATCATTTCTAATGAAACCAATCTCTTTCATCTCATTATTAAATCTGATGTTCCAAGAACGAGAGGCTTGCTATAGACCATATAATGAACTTTTAAGCTTACATACTTGATCATTGTTGGATTTAAAACCTTCAGGCTGTTCCATATAGATATCTTCCTCAAGATAGCCATTCAGGAACATAGTTTTAACATCCATTTGCCAGATCTCATAATCATAGTGTGCGGTAATAGCAAGCATGATGCGGATGGACTTAAGCATGGCAACTGGTGAAAAAGTTTCATCATAATCAACACCTTGTTTCTGAAGGAAACCTTTCACAACTAGCCTTGCTTTATATGTTTCCACATTTCCATCAATTCCAAGTTTTCTTTTAAAGACCTACTTACAACCTATAGGTACGATACCTTCAGGTCGGTCAACTAAAGTCCAAACATCATTTGAATACATGGAATCTATCTATGTTTGCATAGCCTGCCACCATTTCTCAGAATCAATATCTTGTATTGCTTTCTCATAATCAGTAGGATCATCCAAATGATCTTTATCCCTAACCACAAACAACTCTTGTGTTTCCTCAAGAAGATAACCATATCTTTCTGGAGGACGGGATACTCTACTAGATCTACGAGGTCTTTGTGTGATAACTGGTTCTGGATCTTGTTGAATTGGTTCAGGATCAAGATTTGTGTCAATTTGTGGTTCAGAAGACTCTTCTTCTATTATTATTTTTCTCCCACTACCTCCTTCTTGAACAAACTCTTTTTCAAGAAAAACGGCATCTCGACTGATCGATATTCTTTAATCATCGGGAAAATAAAAATAATATCCTTTAGTCTCCTTAGGATATCCCACAAATCTCCCTTTATCTGAACTTGCTTCCAACTTGTCTGTCTTAAGTTTCTTAACATAAGCGGGATAGCCCCAAATCCTAATGTGATTAAGATTTGGTTTCTTACCAACCCACATCTCATACGGTGTAGTAGGAACAGCTTTAGTTAGAGCCCTATTCAACAAGTAAATAGCCGTAAGAAGTGCATACCCCCACAATGAAATTGGAAGATCGGTGTAACTGATCAATAGATCATATCATATCTATTAATGTACGATTCCTACATTCAGATACTCCATTTAATTGTGGTGTAGTAGGTGGAGTACTCTATAAAGTTATTCCAGCTTGTTTAAGATATTCAAGAAATTCGGTACTTAAGTATTCACCTCCACGATCAGATCGTAAGATTTTAATACTTTTTCTCATTTGGTTTTCTACTTCAGCTTTAAACTCCTTGAATTTATCAAAAGCCTCAGATTTGTACTTCACTAAGTACACATAACCATACCGAGAATAGTCATTGGTGAAGGTTATGAAGTAGATATAACCACCGCGAGCCATTTCTCTAAATGGTCCACATACATCACTATGTATTAATGTTAACAATTTAGTGGCTCTTGTTCCCTTTCCAACAAATGATGACTTGGTCATTTTCCCGAGAATACAAAACTTACATGTAGGCCCGGGTTCAGATCCCAATGAATCAATGAGTTCATTTTAAGCCATCCATGTTAATCTTTTTCCGTTAATATGTCCAAGTCTTAAGTGCCACAATTGCTTTACATTAATCTGAATATCATTTGTTTGTTTTAAAGTGGAAGTTGAAGTTACATGCATGCATACATCAAGATTTAAATGATAAAGTTCGTTCAACAAAGTAGCTGATCCGATATATTCATTACAGTAATAAATATTACAACCCTTGTTTATAAAAGAAAATTCATAATTTTCACAAACAAGTTTAGGAATAGAAACAATATTCCTAACAGTATTCGGAACAAACAAAACATTTGAAATATGCAATACATGACCAGCAGGTAAACAAAATTCAACATTTCCTTTGGCATGGGCCGCAACACTTGCTCCATTACCAACCTTCAAAACAAGCTCACGCTTTTGAAGCGTTATCCTGCCAGATTCTGTGAGGACATGCAACCATGTGTCTTAGCACCAGAATCTAAAATCCAAGATGTACAAGCCGGACTAATTGAAAAATTCGTTTCATTCATAGAAAAAGAAGTTGTACCTCGCGCAGTGGCGGCAACCTGTTTCTCTTTCAACTCTTGAAGGTACAGGGGACAATTTATTCTCCAATAGCCATCAATCTTGCAGTGATAACACTACGTTTTAGGGATGACTTCTATCTTCTTAACACCTCCAGTGGGCTTAGGAGTAGTGTCCTTTTTCTTCTTGTTTTTCCTCCTTCTTCTATTTTTAGGCCTAAACCCAGAAGAAGAGGTAGCAACGAGGACAGTCTCCCTGTAACGCCCCGATCCCTCACGAGACCGGAGGCTTTAATAACCATGCTATTCTTAACCCAATACCAAACCCAGTCTCAAAATTTTAGGGAAAAACGGACAGAGTCTCCCCTGTACCATGGACATTCTGAAAACCTGTAAACATTCAATAAGCTATAGAACAACAATAAAGCCATTTCCAAAATAAAGATCCCAACTTTAAGGCCATCCGAGCCTTAAGACATACAAACAGTTTAGATACACACAAGCATGCATTCATAACTTAACTTCTTTATAAAACCGCTTATCATGCCACTCTATGATAGCTTTTAAACATTCTTAGAAATTGAAAACAACCAGTCATTCACTCTCAAGCATGCAAATAAGCTAAGAGCAGAAATATAAGTTATTACATGCCATAGTTCATATCTCCTACTACAATCAACTAGCATTTAGCTTACAATCACTCAAACATGTACATAACCACTTAGGCTACAAAATAGAAAATAAGGTAAAGCAAACAAGATCTCCACATAATAGCAAGAACCATAAATCCACCTCACGCAATTAGACACTGCAACTAAGGTAACTGATCAGCCTGTACCTCTAGCTCTTCACCTTCAACAAAAACAAGTTGGGGTTCAACCCCAAGGTCTCCTGAAACATGTTAGCAAGGTATGAGCAACCACTGTTGCCCAGTGAGGGATAAAGGCCAATCGGGACGTGCAATACAACAAATATAACAGTTAACAAGAAAGGCAAGTAAAGTACATTTAGAATAGTAAATAACCACACATATCAAAGGATACAATACACTTAAGCCCAACACTCCATGATTCTCTTATCTTTGACCACGATCCACGATCCACGAACCACGATCAATGTGTCGGCATAACCCCATCACTCCAATGGGTGTACTCCGGATGTACCCCGATAATCCTACGACCCAACACCCCCTGGCAATCTCCAGACCAGGCGAGTAAGGGAATAGGGTACGGAGTTTGAATACCCACTGGCAAGCTCTCTGCCGCCTAGCCGATATTCAACACAACTGCCCCTGACACTATGGTTGCGCAACCACTATGCAATGCACTTAACAATGGCAATATAATATCAACAGCCTAAGCTAGAACACGTAGGAGGATCAACAAAGTAGGTTGACATCGGAATAGTTAGAATAGAAGCAGTTTATACAAGCATTTAAGCCATTTACAAAGGAGCATAATCAAGTTACACATAGAATTATACCAAAAGCTCTAAACAACTTGAAACCACATTTAAACACCCAAGGAATCAAGCCAAGGTCTTAGAAGCATGGAACAGTTGAATTTGCACCTAAACCCCTTTGTTATTCAATCTGTTTTCCTTCCAAACTCATGTTAATGATTCAAATTCAAGAGGAAGCAATACCAAACTTCTAACTAACCCTTAAGGTGCCCCTACAACCCTTAAACACATTCAATTGCCCGTAATTACCCCAAAAGCCCCAATTTCCCTCTTATAGCTTTGAACTACACATACCTCAACCGGGCTTCAAACAAGGGTTAACAAAGCTTCTATAGCACCTAGGTAGCCTAAGAATACCAAATGTGAAGTCCGAATCCACCCGGATTAGCATTAACCTCGAAACCCCTTTTATAAAGTCGACTATTTCATATTTTATTCAAGTTTCGAGCAATGTGAGTGCACGGGGCTATTAGACTACCTTCATTAACACCTAAGGCATCTATTAGAAGCATTGAATCAATCTAATACGCGCAATTACATAAAACCCTAGAAATCCCATCACTATTCACCTCATAAATTCAAATGACGATTCCAACCGTTTAAAATGTGAACTAATGGCTCAAATGTGTTCTCTAGCACTTATATACAAGGTATAATAGCATAGATAAGCTTTGTAATAGCATTTGATAACATTTTCAACAAATCAAGAAAAATGTAACATTTTAGATATGCATAAAAAGTCATGAAAACCCTCACCAATTGCGCGTAGGAACTCTCGGGAGGCTAACAAACACCCTAAACTACTTGCTCCTAGCTTGGCTTGGCTTGGCTTGAAAATTTGATGAGCAAAATCCTCTCATTCTCCTCCTATACTATTCTCGGATTTGCTACAGTAAAATCTGCATCTTCCCTTTTTTTTCTTTTTTTTTTTTGCTAAGTTATGACTTATGTTGTATGTTGTGTGGGTATATGTTTGGGTAGGGCATGTTGGGTGCTTAAATGGTCTATTAAAATGAGCTTAGTTAGCTTTAAAATAAGTCCATTGCACATAAATTAAGTTAGCTAACTAAAACATTATGTTTCATACGTAACACTATTCACTAGTTCACTAAACTATTTTCTAAATGAAGGTTCCTATCACTCCTAGCTCAAATGCATATTTTTTCCATTCCTAAAACAATTAATATGATTTAAGAAAAATGCTAATTCATGGTAATTATGTAGTTGAAAAATAGAATGAATAGTAACTAAAGAAGACAACAAGCAAAGCACAGAAGAAATGCGCAATTAGTGGATGCAACAGTGAATGAATGTACGGCAAAAATCTCAGGTGTCACACCCTCTCCCCCTTAAACAAATTGCGTCCACGCAATTCTCTTTCAAAGAACTCCTACTGCGCACTCTTAAAGCCCTTGGATAAAACCAACGTATCAATTGAAAGAATGCCATTGAAACCCCAAGTAGGCCAACAAAGGAACCGTCAGCTAAGAAGTCTCACAATAAGGATGCCAAATAAAGGCTCCGATTAAGAATACTAATCCAAAAGTTCAAAAAAATACCAATCAAGAAATCCATAGCAGAAATCCCCAAGGAGATTGCCAAATAAAGGCTTGTTTAAGAATGCCAAATAAGATTCCAATTAAGATTGTATATAAGAAGTCCCAATAGAAGTGTCGAGTGGAAATACCCAAGAGAATACCATAGAAGCTTGATAGGAAGACCCCCGGTATGATAACCAAATAAAGGCTCCGATAAGAGATCCGAGAAAAGTACGGGCTGAACATCTCTGGAAGATTTGTTACTAACCATCTCTTTATAGGGGAGAGTTTACTTACGAATTCAAGGGACAATACATATATGCAATGGTTAAACATAGGATAGACACTTAATATACATTACTACATGCATCTAAAGTAATAAGTTATCAGGAAATCACTTAGATGCAAAATTAACCATATAAACATACTAGTCACACAACTTTTACATGTTGCATAGTTAAGACACATCGGTACAAATAATTCTAATCAAAGCCACACAAGTACACAGTCACATAATGGCGCATCTAACACGTTCTTCATATTTCACTTAAGTAATTCACACAGAATTACATTTCCACTTAAGTCACCCATAATTACACAACTACACTTATCACATAGCCTTCCTAATTTACGCAAATATAACACATAAGAACTTATTTTCACGCAAACAAGCTCGAACCCACATGCAGACACATACTTATTCAAAACACACTTCGTATGCACGCACTCAGGTTTCACTACCCAGCAGACCGAGGACCCTATCCCGGCTGTGAGCTACTAAGCTCTGATACCACCTATAACGCCCCGATCCCTCACGAGACCGAAGGCTTTAATAACCATGCTATTCTTAACCCAATACCAAACCCAGTCTCAAAATTTTAGGAAAAAACGGACAGAGTCTCCCTTGTACCGTGGACATTCTGAAAACCTGTAAACATTCAATAAGCTATAGAACAACAATAAAGCCATTTCCAAAATAAAGATCCCAACTTTAAGGCTATCCGAGCCTTAAGACATACAAACAGTTTAGATACACACAAGCATGCATTCATAACTTAACTTCTTTACAAAACTGCTTATCATGCCACTCTATGATATCTTTTAAACATTCTTAGAAATTGAAAACAACCAGTCATTCACTCCCAAGCATGCAAAGAAGCTAAGAGCAGAAATATAAGTTATTACATGCCATAGTTCATATCTCCTACTACAATCAACTAGCATTTAGCTTACAATCACTCAAACATGTACATAACCACTTAGGCTACAAAATAGAAAATAAGGTAAAGCAAACAAGATCTCCATATAACAGCAAGAACCATAAATCCACCTCACGCAATTAGACACTGCAACTAAGGTAACTGATCCACCTGTACCTCTAGCTCTTCACCTTTAACAAAAACAAGTTGGGGTTCAACCCCAGGGTCTCCTGAAATATGTTAGCGAGGTATGAGCAACCACTGTTGCCCAGTGAGGGATAAAGGCCAATCGGGACGTGCAATGCAACAAATATAACAGTTAACAAAAAAGGCAAGTAAAGTACATTTAGAATATTAAATAACCACACATATCAAAGGATACGATACATTTAAGCCCAACACTCCATGATTCTCTTATCTTTGACCACGATCCACGATCCACGAACCACGATCAATGTGTAGGTATAACCCTAATCACTCCAGTGGGTATACTCCGGATGTACCCCGATAATCCTACGACCCAACACTCCCTGGCAGTCTCCGGACCAGGCGAGTGAGGGAATAGGGTACGGAGTTTGAATATCTACTGGCAAGCCCTCTGTCGCCCAGCCGATATTCAACACAACCGCCCCTGACACTATGGTTGTGCAACTACTATGCAATGCATTTAACAATGGCAATATAATATCAACAACCTAAGCTATAACACGTAGGAGGATCAACAAAGTAGGTTGACCTCGGAATAGTTAGAATAGAAGCAGTTTATACAAGCATTTAAGCCATTTACAAAGGAGCATAATCAAGTTACACATGGAATTATACCAAAAGCTCTAAACAACTTGAAACCACATTTAAAAAAGGAATCAAGCCAAGGTCTTAGAAGCATGGAACAGTTGAATTTGCACCTAAACCCCTTTGTTATTCAATCCGTTTTTCTTCCAAACTCATGTTAATGATTCAAATTCAAGAGGAAGCAATACCAAACTTCTAACTAACCCTTAAGGTACCCCTACAACCCTCAAACACATTCAATTGGCCGTAATTACCCCAAAAGCCCCAATTTCCCTCTTATAGCTTTGAACTACACATACCTCAACCAGGCTTCAAACAAGGGTTAGCAAAGCTTCTATAGCACCTAGGTAGCCTAAGAATACCAAATGTGAAGCCCGAATCCACCCGGATTAGCATTAACCCCGAAACCCCTTTTATAAAGTCGGCTATTTCACATTTTATTCAAGTTTCGAGCAATGTGAGTGCACGGGGCTATTAGACTACCTTCATTAACACCTAAGGCATCTATTAGAAGCATTGAATCAATCTAATACGCGCAATTACATAAAACCCTAGAAATCCCGTCACTATTCACCTCATAAATTTAAATGACGATTCCAACCGTTTAAAATACGAACTAATGGCTCAAATGTGTTCTCTAGCACTTATATGCAAGGTATAATAGCATAGATAAGCTTTGCAATAGCATTTGATAAAATTTTCAACAAATCAAGAAAAATTTAACATTTTAGATATGCATAAAAAGTCATGAAAACCCTCACCAATTGCGCGTAGGAACTCTCGGGAGGCTAGCAAACACCCTAAACTACTTACTCCTAGCTTGGCTTGGCTTGGCTTGAAGATTTGATGAGCAAAATCCTCTCATTCTCCTCCTATACTATTCTCGGATTTGCTACAATAAAATCTGCATCTTCCTTTTTTTTTTTTTTTGCTAAGTTATGACTTATGTTGTGTGTTGTGTGAGTATATGTTTGGGTGGGGCATGTTGGGTGTTTAAATGGTCTATTAAAATGAGCTTAGTTAGCTTTAAAACAAGTCCATTGCACATAAATTAAGTTAGCTAACTAAAACATTATGTTTCATACGTAACACTATTCACTAGTTCACTAAACTATTTTCTAAATGAAGGTTCCTATCGTTCCTAGCTCAAATGCATATTTTTTCCATTCCTAAAACAATTAATATGATTTGAGAAAAATGTTAATTCATGGTAATTATGTAGTTGAAAAATAGAATGAATAGTAACTAAAGAAGACAACAAGCAAAGGACAGAAGAAATGCACAATTAGTGGATGCAACAGTGAATAAATGTACGGCAAAAATCTCGGGCGTCACACTCCTTACCCTTTCCCTTGAACTGTGATTGTGTAGTGGTCAACTAAAAATGAGCTTAGTTAGCTTTAAAACAAGTCCATTGCACATAAATTAAGTTAGCTAACTAAAACATTATGTTTCATACGTAACACTATTCACTAGTTCACTAAACTATTTTCTAAATGAAGGTTTCTATCGCTCCTAGCTCAAATGCATATTTTTTCCATTCCTAAAACAATTAATATGATTTGAGAAAAATGCTAATTCATGGTAATTATGTAGTTGAAAAATAGAATGAATAGTAACTAAAGAAGACAACAAGCAAAGCACAGAAGAAATGCGCAATTAGTGGATGTAACAGTGAATGAATGTACGGCAAAAATCTCGGGCGTCACACTCCTTACCCTTTCCCTTGAACTATTATTGTGTAGTGGTCAACTAAAAATGAGCTTAGTTAGCTTTAAAACAAGTCCATTGCACATAAATTAAGTTAGCTAACTAAAACATTATGTTTCATACGTAACACTATTCACTAGTTCACTAAACTATTTTCTAAACGAAGGTTCCTATCGCTCCTAGCTCAAATGCATATTTTTTCCATTCCTAAAACAATTAATATGATTTGAGAAAAATGCTAATTCATGGTAATTATGTAGTTGAAAAATAGAATGAATAGTAACTAAAGAAGACAACAAGCAAAGCACAGAAGAAATGCGCAATTAGTGGATGCAATAGTGAATGAATGTACGGCAAAAATCTAGCGTGTCACACTCCTTACCCTTTCCCATGAACTATGATTGTGCAGTGGTCAACATATTGGCCAGCTCAAGCAAAGAAATAGAGATTTTGTTCATTTGAAAATTCACAATGAAATGATTGAATGAAGGTGGGAGGGACTGCAGAATAAGATCTATGTGCAGCTTACAATCCATGTCAAATTCAAGCATCTCAAGTTGAGTAATCAGATTAATCAGCCTGAGAACATGCTTGTCGACATCACCACTCTCTTCCAATCTAGCTCTGAACAGTTCTCTAGACAGTTCATATCTTGCAACATCACTTTGCTCACCATACAGCTCTTTCAAGTTCAGAATCATACCAGCAGCATTAGACATCTTCTCATATTACTTTTGCAGTTCATTTCACATTTAGGCAAGGATATAAACCTTTGCCCTCAAGTCGTGTTCTATCCAGAGCTAATGTGTTTCTTGTTCTTCTTCAATTGCAGTTTCAGGAAGGGAAGCAGGAGGGGCCTTATCCAGAACATATTCAATCTTTTCCAATCCCAAAACAATTTTAAGACTGTGAAACCAATCGGGAAAGTTTGGCCCGGTTAAAACATTTTTATCAAGGATACGGGCAATGAGATTTGAAATAAAAGCCATTATAAAAGTACTGCAGAAATAAGTAATGCAGAAAGTAATACTGTTAGTTGATGTAAAAATGCATAACTATTTAAGTATAGTCTTTACAAAAATAGTATCTCCCACTATCTTTATCGAATCTCATACTCCCAGAACGAGAAACGCGAATTCGTTAGAATCCGGTAGTGGGTGACCAAATTCTCTTAATAATTTGTATCCCTCAAACCTTTGTGGCTACGTTAGAATATAAACATCAAGAGTCAACAACGCTTTGTTGTCTATTTCACAAAATAGGTTATAGTCATATCCAGTCTCTAAATTACTTTGGTCTTAAACCTTTGTGGCTATGTTGATTAAGTAATTCAATTAGACCCGACCCGTCATCTTACAATTGTCCGACAAATTGAATCAATAGCCTCAAGCCTTTGTGGCTATGTTGGCCGTTAGATTTTGGAAGACAACCCCATCACTATGTTTTACTAGCAACTTAATTAAAATTAGTACGAATCTTGTCCCTCTACCTTTGGGTAAGACCGGATATGATCGCTTTGGGTTCATTAAGTCCTAGGATGGCAGAATATTAATTTGCACATTTGGGAGTTTTGTAATAAATCTCATCATGTATACATTAACAAGTATATAGAATATACTGCATGCAACAAGTATAAATGGTAGATCATGGACTTTGGAATAAAAAGGAAAAACTATCTTAAAACACATCACTATGTCTTCAAGATCTCCAACTCCTTTGGATTCATCCGGTTGCTTCTTCTTCTTGAGAATTTACATATAGTCCTCACTACAAAGTTCTCTCAAAAGAAAAAAAATAGAATGAGACTTATGTCTCAATTACAAACTGGGTATTCACTAAGTCCATGATCAAGTTCACCATTTATGCATGATGTAGCTAGATTAAACTTATCACATAGATAATTAAAGCTAAATGAAAATAATTCAACGAACATCTTTACGCATCTAATACCAAAGATAAAACAAGTCCATCTAATCTTCTATTAATGTTTTGACAACATGCATGAAAGAGAATTGACTCTAACATCAACTAAGCATTCCAAGACCAACCGAGTTCACAAGCCATATAGTTTCAATATGACACGTAAACCGAGATCTCCATATAAAGGGATCATCAGGCCCGATCATAGAAAACTTTTGGCTCGCTACAATCAAAGCCGATCATTCCATGCGAGATAGAATCAACTTATATCTTTAGCATAATCGTGTCAAATAACATTAAAAGATTAGATCACGTGTACATATTACGGACTTTCAAAACTGATGGCTTTGATACTACTTGAAGGCGCATAGAGGCATCAGCTTCATAATGAAGGCGCAATAGGGCGTCAGCTTTAAAATGAAAGTGCGTAATGGCGTCAGCTTCAAAAGCAGGAGCACAACGGGATCGTCTCAAGATATAAATAACAAAAACATGCAAGCGTAGTGGAAATAATAACAATTAAAACTTTGCATGAAGACAAGTTGCATTCACAAAATCTCAAGAGTAAATCCATAATTTGTACATTAAAAGAAAAATACAATAAAGTATATACATCTATATACAAATGTATTTAAAACGAAATACCTCGTGTGGAGAACTTGGCTGTAGACACTTGAAAAATATTTTGACTCGGGCAAAGCTCATTTGCACGTGCAAAGGTCCTAGTTAGTCCATGGGTATCCAAAAGTAAAGGATAACTAACTAACTATAGTTTTAGTTTAGTTAAGTCCAAGAGCTTAGGTATATATGAGTTGAGAAATGAAAGCAAAACGTTTCCTATCTCAACTAGCCTTGGCCGAAATTACCAAGAGAAAAAGAGAGAACTTTGTGCTTCTAAAATGTGAGAATTTTAGCCATAAGGTGCAAGGAAGAATGAAGGACTTGTCTTCTATTTATAGATGCATGAACATGCTCATCAAATGCAATACAATGCTCAAATAATGCTCGTGCTCAACCTTAGATTTTGAATATACCAGTATATCATCAATAAATATTACAACAAACTGGTCTAGATACGATTGAAATACCCGTTGCATCAAATCCATAAAAGCGGCAAGAGCATTAGTTAACCCGAAAGGCAATACAACAAATTTGTAATGACCATACCTGGTTCTGAAGGTTGTTTTAGGCACATCATCTTTTTTATTCTTAACTGGTAATAACCCTGCCTCAAATCGAACTTAGAATATACTGTAGCACCCTATAGCTGATCAAATACATATTCAATCAAAGGTAAAGGACATTTAATCTTCACGGTTACCTAATTAAGACCCCAATAATCAATGCACAATCATAGAGTACTGTCTTTGTTTTTCACAAACAACACCGGTGCACCCCAAGGTAAAGAACTAAACTATATAAACCCTTTTTCAAGCAATCCCTGCAACTACACTTTCAATTCCTGTCATTCAGGGAGAACCATCCTATATGGAGTTCTAGAAATAGGGGTAGTCCCTGCCAAAAAATCAATTACAAACTCTATCTCCCTATCGGGTGGCAACCCAGGCAATTCTTCAGGAAATACTCCCGAAACCTCTTTCATAACAAGTACCTCATTCAATTTTAACTTATCCCCAGGTTGATTAATCAGATATGCCAAATATGTCTCGCAACCCTTACCCAACAGTTTAGTTGCTTTAATGGAAGAAATTATACAAGTCCCAGTAGATTTACGGCTACCAACAATTTTAATTACAGGTTGATCATGCATTTTTAGTTCTACAATTTTCCTCCTACAATCTAGATAGACATAATGTTTTCCCAACCAATCCATCCCCAGAATTATTTCAAAGTCTTTGAAAGGTAGAATAATCAAGTCAACAGGAAGTATGCGACCCTCAATACAAAGTTCACAGGCTTTGAACTCAAAGCAAATGTAAGGGATTCTTCAAAACTGATTTTTAAATGCTCATTCAAGGTTATTTTGATGATTACATGATGTTAATCTTGTTATAGTTTGCATACAAGAGCTTAAATGTGAAGGTTAAGAATATTGTGTGTTGTAGATCTACGTCTTGCTCAATTTGTGAATTGATGATCTTGTGAAGTTGTGAGGTGAGCTTGGTGCTCTTGTTGGTGACAAAGTGTATGTAACTTGTATATAAAAGTTAGTAGCATAAAGCTAGCATTTAGAGCTTGGAGGTTGATTTTGATGTTGTGAGCTATGTTGAATTCTTGGTAGGTTGGTTATTGATTGTTAAAGGGGGGTGGTTTTGATTGAGTTTTGAACTCTTGTATGATGCCTAATAGCCACCTTGAACTTGCTTGATTGTTGGTAGGAGGTTTGGTTATTGTAGGGTTGATTGTTAGAAGAAGGTTGTTTATTTTTCGTAACAGCACGACTGGGGGACCCCCCCTCTATTGGTCGACCGATGGAGGACTGCTCGTCCACTAGTAAGGCTCCGGGCGGGAGACCCTCCTAGGACCGGTCTACCAGTTTCGCTACAGTCTACCGGTTTGGTCAAATATGCAATAAGATTGATTTAGTGATTTCGGGAGTTATAGATGTCAGATTGAGGCACGGTTGGAATTGGTAGAACCGTGTCGAACCCTAGTTTATCATAGTAGAATTTAATTGTGGATTTTTCCCTTTGTTTTTAGGGCTAGGTAATTGCTAACTCTTATGTGTTTCGTAAGAGGCTATGGAATGTAGGCAAAATTGATGTCTTTTACCAAGCATGATTCATAAATATTATATGGCATTATATGGAGCTCTATAGGTGGGTATATACTTGTAGGTTACGTACTTACTTGTATACATTATTAAGTATTTATATTTGTACAAATGAAGTTGACATGCTTACATGTTACATTTTGATATTACTATTGTGACGGAGGTAACCTACTTTGTTGTCCTACGAACTTGTTTAGTTGGTCACTGCCCTCTCTCGCTTGGTATTGAAGGCGCATAGAGGCGTTAGCTTCATAAAAAAGGTGCAATAGGGCATCATATTCAAAATGAAGGCGCGTAATGGTATCAGCTTTAAAAGCAAGAGCACAACGGGATCGTCTCGAGATATGTAAATAACAAAAACATGCAAGCGTAGCGAAAATAATAACAATTGAAACTTTGCATGAAGACAAGTTGTATTTACAAAATCTCAAGAGTAAATCCGTACTTCGTACATTAAAAGAAAAATACAAGAAAGTATATACATCTATATACAAATGTAATTAAAACGAAATACCTCGCGTGAAGAACTCGAATGTAGACAATTGAAGAAGATTTTGACTCGGGAAAAGGTCCTAGTTGGTCCTCGAGTATCCAAAAGCAAAGGATAACTAATTAATTATAATGCTAGCTTAGTTAAGTCCAAGAGCTTAGGTATACATGAGTTGAGATATAAAAGCAAAATGTTTCCTATCTCAACTAGCCTTGGCCGAAATTTCCAAGAGAAAATGAGAGAACTTTTTGCTTTTAAAATGTGAGAATTTCGGCCATAAGGTGCAAGGAAGAATGAAGGACTTGTCTTCTATTTATAGATGCAAGAACATGCTCATCAAATGCCGAGTGTCATGATCTAAGCAATGAAGAAGCCAAGTGTCAAAAATTCTTCATTATGGTCGGCCATAGGAGGGCAATTTGGACAAATTTGCTTGCAACTAGACTTTTGTCTTTTAGTGCAAGTTGTCTTTTGTCATTTAGTGTTTCGTCTTTTAGTGTTTGTTTTTTTGTGCAACATGTTGTTTGTCTTTTAGTGAAGACAAACATTAATTAATTCTAAACCCTTTTAGAATAATTAATTAAAGATTGACCCCTCAATCTATTTCCACTATTGACCAAATATTTTTCATTATTTATACTTTGACCCCGAAACTTTCAAAAATTATAATTTTAGTCCACTTAACCGGTAATGTCCAAAATCACACCGTTAACACTTTAACGTGTTACCAACTCAATACTAAGCTCAAATATGATTTATTCATGATACCCTAAGTGTGTGACTTTCTACATTCATGACCGTACAGCGATAAAGGATTGATTCCGAAAATGTCTCTGTCATTTTCTGAAATACCTTCATGTCCATGAGTGTCGCGCTAGCAACAAACGTGTCATGACAATATGTACAGTAATGAAGTCCAATTCCAACGAACCTATTTATAGTCACAAATTATCGTGCAGTCTAATCCTTCTGTTAGAATGTCCCGATCGTTGGGGGGACCATGAAATGATTAAGTCTACTAAATGATTCTATGCATAGATCTAATTCGGTGGAATGAGAGATGACATTTATGAAAAAACACATTTCCATTGTTCATCTACCCCGGCCGAGGATTTCTCATTTCAGACAACCGACACTAGATCGCATAGGACATCGCCTCACTGTCAGAAGTTAACAAATCCTATCTTGATAATTATCTGTCGATCTCAAATCATAAAACTAAACTGCAAGAGGCCGTATCTCACCCTCAAAGAAGGCGAGCATTGTCCAAACGCAAGATTTAGCCTCTGATATAGCCGACAACCGTTATTTCTCAAGTCAAATGATTAATTTCACAATTTGTAACGAATGACAAACTATTAATCCAAAATCATGTAGTTTCGCCATTCCGATCACATTCAATGATCCGTTCCACCAACGATCATTCATATATGAATTAATCGCATCCTTATGTTGTTGTAGCTCAACGCTCACTACCCTTTATCATTAACATCTTTATGCTAATCGAAGATAACTACATATGATAGTCCATACTTGATTATTCTAGTCCTGGTCGAATAATCTAAGGACTATGAATGCTTTTGAATGTTTATCATGCCGAAGAAACATGCAATCGAATTCTCAACACATTAAGAATATATTTATTCTCTGAAAAATATTAAGGACATATTCATATAATTGAACGGAGACTATGAACACCCAATTAACATGTCATTCAAATTTTCAACAAAATGCCCTATATAGGTCATCTAACTATATAGCATTAAGGCATATCTCTAACAAGTATAACCCTTGAAGAGTTGGGGAGTATTTGTACAATCGCCAAGTAATTTATGCAGCATTGTGAACCCCACGGTAGAAGTTTCGATTCCCTTGGGCGACATCGGGCCGTTGGGTATAACTCTCAGCTACCATGGTTTTGGGTTGCCTCCGGAGTGCCCATTCTTAATGTGATGAAGATGATTTGACAAGAAAGTTCGAGACTGGCCATCTCCAAAACAGTTCGTGCATCTATATCCTTTTTATCTACTCTCTCTTGGTATAATCCTTGGAGAGTGAAATTGAATACTTGCTTTGTTGACATTATTATACATATGATATTCAATTATTAGTTGTTCTTATGTGCATGGCATGAATTATCAAACTGATTCCAAAAAGATAAAACCTTTGTGAAAACCCTTCCTTTCTCATCCTCACTGAGCTATATGCAGGATTAGCTATGTAAAGCCCAGCCCGAGACCACATGTGCATATAACTCATATCTTGCATAATAAGATCATTTTACTTGCATTTACTTTCTTTTATATGCTTTTATATTTGTCTATATGAGTTTATCTCGATTTACGTGTATTTCATTTTAACGTGCATTTGAGTTGTCTAGAGGATGCGTGTATAATTAGACTCTGATACAAATACTAGATAACTGCAATAATTAATTAGAACTAGAGCACTTGGAATGGGACAACATAGCAGGCAAGAAAATAGGCTTTTAGTTGGGAGCACTCTAGTCATTTGGACAATTTAGCAAAATATTTTACCTAACAAAGCCTAGACACACGACACACACACAACACAGATTAGATACACTTTACACACACTTACACAGTTGAGCTAGAAGAGAAGAAAAGAAGAAGAAGGAAAACAGAGATTCAGACATTTTCATTCTCGCATTTCCTAGTTGCAGGGTCATATTTCTTCTACTAGGATTTCTCATTTCTTCTACTAAGGTAAGGATGCTTTCTAAAAGTTTTGAAAAGATCATACGCTATGAATTAAGTGCTTATATGCTTGTTGAGTTGATAAGAGCTAAGTTGAGTGGAGGTTGTTCGTACAGTTGGTTTAGGGTTGAAGAATACTCGATATATACTTTGAATATATACTTTGAATGTAACTAACTGAGTGCTTTAGAAATGTCTAACAAATCTCGTAAGGAATAGTTCAGGAAACAGAACCATCGGATGAGGCATAGCCTCATTCGATAGCACCACTAGGCACCGGATGAGGAACCAGATGGAACCTCATCTGGTCACCCTTGTCCATTGCCACTTTTTGGCACCGGATGAGGATCGGATGAGGCATTATCCGATTATCCTTATCCGAACCCTTCTGCCTCTACTTGTTTCTTTTTCCTCTTGTTCATTTTGCCTTGAGTTGCTAACTTTATCTTTATGTTATTAACATGCTCCTGTTAGCTACTGCATATCTATGATATCTAGGACAGACATTAATAAGTTGACTAATATTTGTTTACCTGAGTTTTGAGTCTTTAATAAGGTGGTTAATGCAAGTTAACTAACGCTAAGTTATTTATTTGCCTTAATAGATTATTCTATTATCTTAATTACTGAGCCTTACTCTTTTAGCTTTGATGATGGGTCACTAGGCAAACTTGAGGATAACCATTTCACCTAACACTGGCACTCTGTTTATATGCTTACCTAAATAATGATTGGGCACTAATATTACTGGATAATCGTACAATTATACTTTAATTGAATTGTTGTGCGCAGCGGTTATAACAACAATTGATTAAGGAATTGATGGGACCTCTGGGCAGTGACAGGCTTGTCGGTATATCTAGACCCTCAAAGTATTGTTTCCTGCTCTTGCTAGGACCCACAGATCCTCCTTCGGGTCGGGATCTGGTGATATCTTGGAAGAGTTGGGGAATTTAACTGTTATCGAATTACTTTTCCTTTTGAACCTCCTCCATCAGAAACCAACTCGCTTTAACCATCAGCAACCGTTTACTACGAGCCATCCCACCTACTTCTTTCAGCAAAAATGGCCTTTTATTTACTTAGAGATGCCAATACTTCCATCACCACCACCCCTGCTGCCTTACGCTTCTCTTCTAAGCTCATCTTCTGTTGTCAAAAATCACCCACTTTAACCATCATCCATCATTTCCATCGCATCACATCCATCAACCCCATTTCCACCAACATCTCAATCACCGATGGCAACTTTGACACTGACGAACATGATTTCCCTGAACTCAACAAATCTATAACTAGAATATCTTATTACTTCTCACCTGACTTAAATTGTTATTTACTTTTGTTTCTTTTTCAATAGAATTTAAAGGCGGCCACAAGAACTTTTAGTTAGCTAGCGTGCGTGCGTGCGTGCGTGTATACATCATGCGTGCATGCATGCGTGCATCGTGCATGCGTGCGTGCGATGGGTCAAATTCTTAATAAAATGAAATTTTAAGTTGGCATATTAACTCAACTCTGGAAATTTTTAAAGCAATAAGTTAAAATGAGAAAAGAAAAAAATTTCATAAGCATCAGAAGCCATCGATTGTAGTAGCAAAATTTGTAGCTCTCTACTAAGTCAAAAAGCCTCCACTTTTACCACCACCTCCACCTCCACCGCCTCACATTTCCTTTTGAACCTCCTCCGTCAGAAACCAACCCGCTATAACCATCAGCAACCGTTTACAGCGAGTCATCCCCACTACTCCCTTGAGCAAAAATGGCATTTTATTTACTTAGAGATGCCAACACTTTCACCACCACCATCTCTGCCACCTTACGCTTCTCTTCTAAGCGCATCTTTTGTCATAAAAAACCACTGACTTTAACCATCAGCCATCATTTCCATTGCATCACATCCATCAACCCCATTTCCACCAACGTCTCCGTCACCGATGGAAACTCCAATGCTGACGAACACGATTTCCCTAAACTCGCCAAATCCATAACTAAAACATCTTATTACTTCTTACCTTGACTTAAATTGTTATTTACTTTTGTTTATTTTTCAATAGCATTTAAAGGGGGCCACAAGAACTTTTAACTAGCTAGCGTGCGTGCGATAGGTCAAATTCACAATAAAATGAAATTTGAAGTTGCATATTAACTCTACTCTGAAAAATTTTAAAGCAAGAAGTTAAAATTAGGAAAGAAAAAAATAAGCATCATAAACCATCAATTGTAGTAACAAAGCTAGTAGCTCTCAACTCAGCCAAAAAACCTCTACTTTCACCTCCACCTCCGCAGCCTCACCTTTCCTTTTGAACCTCCTCCATCAGAAATCAACCCGTTTTAACCATCAGCAGCCATTTCTTGTGAGCCATCCCTACTACTGCCTTGAGCAAAAATGGCCTTTTATGTACTTAGAGATACCAACAATTTCACCACCACTACTTCCGCCGCCTTAGGCTTCTTTTCTAAGCTCATCTTCTATCGTGAAAAACTACCCACTTTAAACATCTGCCATTATTTCTATCGCATCACATCCATCAACCCCATTTTCACCAACGTCTCCGTCACCAATGGCAACTCTTATACTAACGAACACGATTTTCCTGAACTCGCCTAATCCATAACTAAAACATCTCATTACTTTTTAGCTTGACTTAAATTGTTATTAACTTTTGTTTCCTTTTCAATAGCATTTAAAGGGGGCCATAAGAACTTTTAACTAGCTAACAAGCTAGCATGCATGCGTGCATCGTGCGTGCGATAGGTCAAATTCTCAATAAAATGAAATTTGAGGTTGGCATATTAACTCAACTCTAAAATTTGTAGAGCAAGAAGTTAAAATAAAAATAGCAAAAAATTACATAAGCATCAAAAGCCATCAATTGTAGTAGCAAAGTTTGTAGCTCTCTACTCAATCAAAAAGCCTCCACTTTCACTACCACCTCCACCTCCGCCGCCTCGCCTTTCTTTTTGAACCTCCTCCATTAGAAACCAACCCACTTTAACCATCAGCAACCGTTTACTTCGAGCCATCCCCACTACTCCCTTGAGCAAAAATGGCATTTTATTTACTTAGAGATGTCAACACTTTCACCACCACCACCTTCGCCGCCTTACGCTTCTCTTCTAAGCTCATCTTATGTCGTCAAAAATTACCCACTTTAACCAGCAGCCATCATTTCCATCGCATCACATCCATCAACCCCATTTCCACCAATGTCTCCGTTACCGATGGCAACTCCAATGGTAACGAACACGATTTCCCTGAACTCGCCAAATCCATAACTAAAACATCTCATTACTTCTTACCTTGACTTAAATTGTTATTTATATTTGTTTCTTTTTTAATAGCATTTAAAGGGGGCCACAAGAACTTTTAGCTAGCTAGCGTGCGTGTGTGCGATGGGTCAAATTCTCAATAAAATGAAATTTGAAGTTGGCATATTAACTCAATTCTAAAAACTTTTAAAGCAAGAAGTTAAAATGATAAAAGAAAAAAATTACAAAAGCATCAGAAACCATCAATTGTAGTAGCAAAGTTTGTAGCTCTCTGCTCAATTAAAAAGCCTCCACTTTCACCACCACCTCCACCTCCACTGCCTCACATTTCTTTTTGAACCTCCTCCGTTAGAAACCAACCCGCTTTAACCATCAGCAACCGTTTCCTGCAAGCCATCCCCACTACTCCCTTGAGCAAAAATGCCATTTTATTTACTTAGAGATGCCAACACTTTTACTACCACTACCTCCGCCATCTTACGCTTCTCTTCTAAGCTCATCTTCTGTTGTCAAAAATGACCCACTTTAACCATCAGCCATCATTTCCATCACTTCACATCCATCAACCCCATTTCTACCAATGTCTCCATCACTGATGGCAACTCCGATGCTGACGAACACAATTTCCCTCAACTCGTCAAATCCATAACTAAAACATCTCATTACTTTATACATTGACTTAAATTGTTATTTAATTTTGTTTCTTTATCGATACCATTTAAAGGGGGCCACAAGAACTTTTAGTTAGCTAGCTAGCTATCTTGCGTACGTGCTTACGATGGGTCAAATTCTCATTAAAATGAAATTGAAGTTGGAATATTAACTCAACTCTAAAAACTTTTGATGGAAGAGGTTAAAATCAAAAACCACCCACTTTAACCATTAGCCGTCATTTCTATTGCATCACATCCATCAACCATATTTCCACAAACGTCTTCGTCTCCGATGGCAACTTCAATGCTAACGAACACGATTTTCCTGAACTCGCCAAATCCATAACTAAAACATCTCATTACTTCTTACCTTAACTTAAATTGTTATTTATTTTTGTTTCTTTTTCAATAGCTTTTAAAGAGGGCCACAAGAACTTTTAGGTAGCTAACGTACATGTGTGCGTGCGTGCGATGTGTCAAATTCTCAATAAAATAAAATTTGAAGTTGGCATATTAACTCAACTCTAAAAACTTTTAAAGCAAGAAGTTAAAATGAGAAAAGAAAAAAATTACATAAGCATCAGAAACCATCGATTGTAGTAGCAAAGTTTGAAGTTCTCTACTCAGTCAAAAAGCCTCCATTTTCACCACCACTTCCATCTTTGCCGCCTTACCTTTCCTTTTGAACCTCCTTCATCAAAAACCAACTCACTTTAACCATCAGCAACCGTTTCTTGCAAGCCATCCCCACTACTCCTTTGAGCAAAAATGGCATTTTATTTACTTAGAGATGCCAACACTTTCACCACCACCACCTCTGCCACCTTACGCTTCTCTTCTAAGCGCATCTTTTGTCATAAAAAACCACTGACTTTAACCATCAGCCATCATTTCCATTGCATCACATCCATCAACCCCATTTCCACCAACGTCTCCGTCACCGATGGCAACTCCAATGCTGACGAACACGATTTCCTTGAACTCGCCAAATCCATCTAAAATATCTCATTACTTCTTACCTTGGCTTAAATTGTTATTTACTTTTGTTTCTTTTTCAATAGCATTTAAAGGGGGCCACAAGAACTTTTAGCTAGCTAGCGTACGTGCATGCGATAGGTCAAATTCTCAATAAAATGAAATTGGAAATTGGCATATTAACTCAACTCTGAAAAATTTTAAAGCAAGAAGTTAAAATTAAAAAACAAAAAAATTACATAAGCATCAGAAACCATCAGTTATAATAGCAAAGCTTGTAGCTTTCTACTCAGTCAAAAAGCCTCCCCTTTCACCACTACTAACACCTCCACCTCTGTCGCCTCACATTTTCTTTTGAACTTCCTCCGTTAAAAACCAACCTGCTTTAACCATCAGTAATCGTTTCCTACAAGCCATCCCCACTACTCGCTTGAGCAAAAACAGCTATTTATTTATTTAGAGATGCCAACACTTTCACCACCACCACCTCCGCTGCCTTACGCTTCTCTTCTAAGCACATCTTCTGTCGTCAAAATCCACCCACTATTACCATCAGCCATAATTTTTATCGCATCACATCCATCAGCCCCATTTTCACCAACATCTCCGTCACCGATGGCATCTCCGATGCTGACGAACACGATTTCCCTAAACTCGCCAAATCCATAACTAAAACATCTTATTACTTCTTACCTTGACTTAAATTGCTATTAACTTTTGTTTCATTTTCAACAGCATTTAAAAGGGGCCACAAGAACTTTTAGCTAACTAGCAAGCTAGAGTGTATGCGTGCGTGCGTGCGTGTGATAGGTCAAATTCTCAATAAAATGAAATTTGAAGTTGGCATATTAACTCAACTCTGAAAACTTTTAAAGCAAGAAGTTAAAATGAGAAAAGAAAAAAATTACATAAGCATCAGAAACCATCGATTGTAGTAGCAAAGTTTGAAGTTCTCTACTCAATCAAAAAGCCTCCACTTTCACCACCACCTCCATCTTCGTCGCTTTACCTTTCTTTTGAACCTCCTTCGTCATAAACCAACTCGCTTTAACCATCAACAACCATTTCTTGCGAGCTATCCCTACTACTCCCTTAAGCAAAAATGGCTGTTTATTTACTTAAAGATGCCAACACTTTCACCACCACCACTCCACCGCCTTAGGCTTCTCTTCTAAGCTCATCTCCTGTCGTTAAAAACCACCCACTTTAACCATCAGCCATCATTTCTATCGCATCACATCCATCAACCCCAGTTCCACCAACGTCTCAGTCACCGATGGCAACTCCAATGCTGACGAACACGATTTCCCTGAACTCGCCAAATCCATATCTAAAATATCTCATTACTTCTTACCTTGACATAAATTGTTATTTACTTTTGTTCTTTTTCAATAGCATTTAAAGGGAGCCACAAGAACTTTTAGCTAGCTAGCGTGCGTGCGTGTGTTCGTGCATGCGATGGGTCAAATTCTCAATAAAATGAAATTTATAGTTGGCATATTGACCCAACTCTGCAAAATTTTAAAGCAATAAGTTAAAATAGGAAAGAAAAAAATTACATAAGCATTTGAATCCATCAATTATAGTAGCAAAGCTTTTAGCTTTCTACTCTAAGAGGGGGGTGAATTAAGTAACTAGCCAATTACTACCAATTAAATTTCTAATATAATCAATTGCAATTCAATCAAGTAATATACCAAACACGTAGAAAGCCCAAGTTATTAATGTAAGAAGAGTAAAGGATAGAAAACGAACACAATGATTTATGGTAGTTCGCTAATCTACATCCACCACCTAAGGTCTCCTCCCCTTAAGATTTCCACTAGCTCCACTAGAGTTGCTTCATTAAAAGTTGGTGAAGCACAAACCAACAATACAATACCGCTTGAATCCACAATAGTAGTACAAGTCTTTTCACTTCTTTAAATCCACAAAGAAGATTTCAAACACTCTCTATACAATGCATCTCTCAAAGCTATAGATCTAGAGTGTTTATCTCACAATAAGAATGAAGTAAATGTTGATTACAATGTGTCTCTCTTTAAGAGCAAATGAATACAATTTGAATCTCTCTTGGATACTCAATGATTTGCAAGTTGAAGCTCAATAAATGTGTAAGCAATGTGTTTTTAATGATAGGAAAGCTTTGGAACAATTGCTTGTAGTTGGAAAATGTGGTATGAACAATGAGGGTATTTGAAAATATATAGAAAGAGTTTGCACGGAATAGTAACGGCTATATTTTTTAAATTCACAGACCCACCGGTAGTGTTTACCAGTCATGTTAACACGACCAAATATCAAGACCGTATAAACATTAAGCCTACTACCATGACCAACCGATCGTGTTCACCGGTCGTCTTATCACGACCGGGTATCAAGACCGGATAAATCCTCACCCCACTTCCTTGTGGGGTGATCTTGATGGTTGGTCTTGATATCAAAACCGGGTCACACAAAGGTTTTTGTAGAGTTTTGTTTGAAATAATTGCTATAAAACCTTTCGAAAATAATAGTTTCAAGAATATGAAGACCCATTTTTCAAAAATCTTTTGTGAACCAAATCTTCATGTTTGAGTTTCCAAAACTATCAAAACATTTATGAGCTTTAAAATCAAACCAAATGCAAACAACAAACATAAAGTTGTTACCCCTTATGATGCCATATCTCATTCCTTATGATACCATTTCATCTTCGAGTAAGTTGATATTCTTCATTGATAAGACCTCTGTGAAATATGGCATTTGAATCATCGTGACTTAAATCTTCATATCTTGAAACTTGTTGGGTGTGTTATTGACATATTATTTTAGCACATTTTCACTTAATTTTTGTTAGTTCTTGAGTATTTTATGACCAATTTGATAGGTTTTATGTTTGATTTGCGACGTAAGTAATTTCTATAAAAAAAGTCTAAGTTTTGAGGAAAAATGGAAGAGAAATGGCAAAGGATTAGCTTTCATGCAACTTGTGCAGCAATTGAAAAAAAATTAGAAGTAGTGCAGTCATAGCGCAGCATCGCAGGAAAATTAAGGGCAGTTTGGTAAATTGGCGCGAAAAAGAAGAAAACCTTATGATAAAAGAAGAAAATAAACGTGAGAAGGCAAGGTTTTGGCTGGTGGCTAGTTCTAGGGAGAAAAAGTAACGTTTAGAGAGGAGAAAATGCGAGAAAAACTGCAAGATTGACAAGGAAGGACGGATCAGAGACAAGATTTTGCAATGACTTTCTTGAGATTTCTAGTTTTTTTTCTCTCTCTCTCATCATGAACGTTAATAGATTTTGGATTTTGTTTACATTTATTATGAGTTACTAGATTATTTTATAGGGCTATGATGTAGCCAGATTTTGATCACTCAGATTTTGTTGGTTTAACTGATTTATTGGATTATTCTATTTTTATGCTGAGTATTTCATACTATGCTTAATGCTTGTGATTGTCTGGCCAATAATTGCTTGTTCTGTGGTTTGATTTGAGACTAAAAAGTGATAACTAGATTAGATCACGTGTGAAATACCATTAAATCGTCATAAGCTAGAGATAATTATGAGATCTAGTGCAACAGTTAAATTTCTTGGGCTTAACGAATTCTATAAGTTCACAGTTATCACAGAGATGTAGGTAGCTTGCTTATCGGGATATGTTATTGATGCTTGAGAAAGATTAATAATTACATTAGTGAAATTGTTGGCAACATAAGGAATAGTCGTCAATTGGATTTCATCAACAGATTCGAGTAGGATAAATCTTGGTGTAATAGGAACCCCTAGAACGTTCCAATTATTGAATCAACCTTTCCATAAAACTCGTAATTGTTAGTTGTTAGTTTTATCAGTTTCGTTAATCCTTTAGCTTTTAATTGCAATTTCTCAGATTTTGATTGTCCAAATAAAGTTAGAGCTACACCAATTTCAGTACTTAATAATCACAGTTCTCGTGGAAACGATCTGTATTCATTACTTTATTACTTGTTGCGATACGTGCACTTACGTTAAAAAACACACAACAAAACTTTTTAGATCTTGACATTTGAGGTGCTTGAGCTTGATCATCTTCACTTCTCAAAGTCTTGAAGCTTGATCTTACTTAGCTTTTAAGACATCAAAGAATCTTCCAATCTATGACTAATTTAAAGCATATAAACTTTGTACAAGCCATGATTAGTCGACATTACTCATCTAATTAAGATTTAATTATCATTAAAATATGAAATCAAAGCCTTTAGGCTAACATACTTTCTTCCCCAAATAGTCCCTCATTTTTATTCATAAATTTAATCGAATCCCTCATATTGTGCATTTTATTCCAATTGTCATAAATTCAGGACCAATTAGTTCAATTTATGACTTTCATCCAAAAAATTAGAGCAAATCGCATTTTGTCTCTTCAAGATATTCGAAGATTATAATGTCCATCTGAATTATTTTATCAAATGCATAAGCTAAACATGGCTCTTTGTTGTTGATCTTTTTGCCAATCCCACGGGAATTGGGCCATGCTATGATGTTTTTGGCATATTTTAGGTGGAAATATGAGATAATTAAGTTTTTATGGGGTAAAAGAATATTTGGATGGACATTTTTAGAAGCCAATTTAGAAGTGTCAAGATCTAATTGGACCTTATTTTGAATCATATGTAATTTCCTTTGAATTTTTATTTAAATCTCACAAAATTGGATTAAGTTTATCCAATCTTTAGAGATAAAGAGTCACAAAATTAAATATATAAAAAAATGATAGACTAAATTGTGATTCTAAGCAAACATTTTGGATGTCTTGAGGGTAAATCTCATAAATAGTTTTCAATATTTACACTTTTTTTTTTTATTTTATCCCTATTATTTTAAAAGTGACGTTTTTAGTCTTTAATATTTTTATTTTTTTCTCAATTTTGTGCATATTATTTCAAAGTGAAAGTTTTGTGCATATTAGTCCCCTAAAGTTTGCAAAAATTTCAATTTACTTTCTCAATGTTTTCACTTTTTTCTAGTTTAGTCCTCAAAGTTTTATATACCGATCACAATTGAAATCTCACAGGAGGGATTAAACTGAAACTTTTTATAAACTATAGGAATTAAGCACATCACTTTTAAAACAAGGGAGATGAAATTAAAAAAAAAGTGTAAACAATGAGAAATAATTTGAAACTTTTTATAATTTTTCAAGGCTAAACATATCACTTTTGAGACAATAAAAACAAAATTAGAAAAAAAAAAATGTAAACGTTAGAGACCATTTGTAAGATTTGCCCTTCTAAAAACTCCCTCTTTTCTTCAATAATTTCAACTATGTTTTAAGTCCTCTCTCTTATAGGCTTCTTTAACGACAACTAAAAGGGGCACATCGATACTCTTTTTCAGAACTACAAATAATTCTATATGCAATTCAGGACGCACAAATAATTTAATGGACTTCTCTAGGAAGATCACAGAAATTCCTAAATTCATGTCCGAAGAAACTACAGAATAAGTTATTTAAATTTATTATACCCCATAAGAAATGAATATATACATGACAAATACAATGAACTTCAAAATGGATGCCAAAATTATTTCCATCTTCAATCTAAATAAGGATCTGGAGAGGGTGAGAGAGCTAAGTTTTTGTTGTGCACATTCCAATATTAGTAACGTCGATGGCCAAAAGTTTACAACTACAAAGTAAGGTTTCGTCGTGCACAATCCCATATTAGTCACGACTAAATTAATCCAAATCAAACCAAGTCATATCCCATTAGGTAGAATCGATTAGCCATATCAGTGACGACCCTGGGCAAAAATTTACAACTGCATATCAGTGTCCATCTGTAGCTACTACAACTAATTCAAGTCATCTCTGTGGTCTTAACAATTTTAAGTACTATAAAAAGATGAGTGGCTACATCAATCTACAGATGATGCCGGCTTTTCGCCTAAAAAGACATTCTATTAGGAAGGCCGACTAGTACATAAGCTGCCACGTTCTTTGGTCGTCTTGAGTTCATGCACTACCCTACAAATCCAAAATAGCAAATGAACATAGTATTCATATTATAGAGGCACTAATTTGAGATACTAAAACAAATAGACATGCAAGGCTCCCCACAATAAGATTAATTGAATCGTTTATTTTCCAGAAACTCTAATCGAGCCATAATTAGCAAAACATATATGACAAGCAGACCAGCATAATTTTTTCTTCTTGTTATTTCTGATATTAGGTACATTATAGATATGTTAGGCTGCAAATTCGATTGCAAAATATTAATAAAATCAACAAAAATAATATTTGCATGGTAACGAATTTATTGTTACAGCGGCTTCTGTTGTCTTTCCAGGTATCAATATATATATGAAATCCTTTCTGTCACATTTACCTTCACGTCTTATTAAAAATGAACCCCAACAAATTTTTATAATGGATTACACCGGAGATATCTCCAAATCATCCAAAAAATTTGCTAAACCTCTCGGTCAATATTGTTTGTAATGATTTCAACGCGAAGGAACCCACTCCATTTTGATCAGCTTAGAAGGATCTCCCCTACCCTTTTTGTGTTTCTGCCACTGACTCGTTGTGAGAACATTGATTTCTTTAGTTTGATTCCACTTCTAGACAGAGAAGTTATGGAGCTGAAACCTATATTGTAGTAGCAAGAAACATCTGTACAAGAACATAGAAATTGCATGCAATATTAATTGAAAAGGAAGCTAAAACACTACCGTACATGCTGAGATTATCTGAAAGATGAAAGTTCCTCTCCAAGCGGTGCAACCTCTTTTAGATTATTTACCACATAGCCAACCTTCTTTGATAACTGGTCACCATACTCTTCAACAACTTTCGTGAACGCAATCAACTGTTCTTGATACATTGAACACATCCTTCTCTTGTTTCGTAGCTCAGCTGTTAGCTCCTGAATTTTCTTATCCTTCTCGTCCTAAGAATAACAAGCACAAGAGACATACATGAGTGGATATAGCATTATTGAAGGAGAACATATTAACAGTTAACAAAGAAGCATAGATATATGAGAACTAGTCCGACCATTTCTAATACATGTAAATTCAGGAATAAAGAGGAGAAAGGAGGGAGCCTTACTTATCGTCCAGCATTTTGGAGTCAATTTCAAGATAATTTTTAAGATTTTGTATTTAAAATGATTTAACACTAGGCCCGAACCAAGTTGCAGAAAAATGTGATAAAGAACCATCAGAAGAAACTCAGAAATTTAACTGAACCACTATAATGGCCTCAACAGGATGGATAGCATAGAGTAATGCTCATGGTTGATGAGTATGAGTATCAACTATTTCTCAATATAGCAGTTGTACGAACAACTAAGAAGGTTCATCTATTTAAGAAGTTTCCAGACGCTAGAAGATGATAAAGATGATCTAATGTAGCAAACCAATTCTGCCATCTTCGAGGGTGTTTGCCTAAGCTTCTTCCGGAATGGCCTTATAGTTGGCGTTTGACTCAGTTTCTTTTTGAGCTCTATAAAGGAAGGTCCTTTTGAGGTTATTTTTGAAGTACGGCTTCCCTTACTATTTCTTTTCTTGTTTTATTCTTTTTATTTTATTTCTTTATTTATTTTTATTTATGTTTTTTTTTTTGAGCTCAAAGCTCATGGAAAACAAGTTAATTTAACGAAGACAATTACCAAACTACTCTTGATATTATTTCTTTTGAGTTTATACGCTCCAAAGAAGCCAAGCACAAACCCTCTGAAATTGATCACTCAAACTAAGACTATATCTAATTTTCAATCTGATAGCCATGGTTGACCTCATATGGATCCCAAAATATGACTAATGACATTTTGTGCATACAACAGGGCATGCAACTGAATTCCCTACCGGCCCAGAAGACAAATAAGTGTACAGCCTTAACAACCATGGACAGTGGGGAAGATTGGAAAAGAAGTACTCTATGTGAAGGAAGTATACATACGTACCGTTACATAGATAGATTATGAAGATTGAGGCAAAAAGACAGGAAAGAAGGGAAGATGCAAAAATTAAGAACTGACCTTTTGTTTTTAAGCTAAAATGAAATATGTAGAACTGACTTAGATAGCAATAGCTTCATTTCCAGTAGAAAAGATAGGCCATAAGTTATACAAATATCAGAGTAAAAGAGAACAACTAACAAAAACCAAAATAATTATAACTTGCGCTATTACGCACAAAAGAAATGGTCAAATCTTTAATCAATAATTCCAAGTCAATACCATTGCTATCTCATTTCAACATTTATACCTGAGAGATATTCCACCATTATGAATGGCATGCACCGAGGTTGACATCGTGAAAGAAGGGGAAAAAGAAAATGAATGAATATCAAATAATTTCCCCTTACAAAAAGTTTTGGATATACATGTACTAGATCGATGTTTTAGAATGACTGTGTAGGATAGAATGATGTCTGGAAGTGGAAGAGATATTGGGTGTAGGATAGAATGATGTCTTGAAGTAAGTTCAACTTAGGCTAGGTCCCAATCTTAACAAACAAACTGCCATCCCTTTGCATAAATGAAGATAAACCAGATTAACCATTGTCACTACTGACCATAGTGACATCCATTAGTTCAGTCAGTTTGGGGCAACAAAGAAATCTGTTCAGCACAGACTCTTACATGAACAATGAACATCGTTGCATCACAGCCATTGATCTATTTTTCTTATGGGAAAGCAGGGAGTAAAGTCTATAAGTGGAAAACAAGTTTGACACAGGTGAAACCTTACTTTTCAAGGCAAAGTAAAAATGTGAAACTACTGATCATGTTTCCTAGTACTCCATTTTAGTGAAGAGTTGAATGTTCCACATATTCAAATTACAGATTTAACATGCTAAATGGTCCTTGATTTTTTAGAGATTCTGCTGACATAAATCAAATCATTCGAACTCATGCCATCTTATTATTTTCAAGGGAAATGGCCGCACAACAATATTGTTTTTCTTTATCAAAGAGAGAGAAGATGTATGATTGAAACAGATAGTCCAGACTTAAAAGGATTAAAAGTTTCCTTCATACATTCTAGGGGTTGGACTATATAACTCTCTGAATTCTTTTTATCTGAAAATTCTAGAATGATAACGAAACTATGAGTTCTTTAAGCCCTTGAGTTCCATTCTAGAACTATCCCTATAATTCAACAATCAATGTCTTTGCTTGCCATCGAAAGAAGATTTTACAGCCTTGATATTTTGAAATCACTAGCTCTTTCACACACCCTCAAGTCTTTTATCCAATGAAAACACAAAGGCTGCTTACAAGACTGAAGAAAGACTGAGAGGAGCACTTTGATTCAACAGAAATCCATTGAACATTCATAAATCAGCTACATGAAATTAAGAGATTTAAGGCTCTGTAGCCTCTATAGGGCATGCACTTATTCACTAGGTATGGCGTCTTGAAAAGTTGGAAGCTAAACTAGGCTGTAGTTCTGTTCTTCAGGAAAATTGCTTAAAGTGATACTCGATCAACTGAGAAAAATGAAAAAAAAAAAAAAAAACAAATGATTTCTGTGTAATTGATATTTGGTAATCTGCATGCATTGGCATTTGCTGAAGTCTCTGATCAGACCAAGGTTTTATTTTGATTGGGTTCGTTTAAAGCTACAAAATTGAAACTTGTAGAAAAGGAAAAGGAAAAAAGAGAACCCAATGGATGACAAGCTAAACAAGTAGGAATGGCCTAACACATATTAGCCCAGACAAGCCATTGTTCATAAAAGTCAGTATTGCACAAGCCAACCAGTAATACACTTTCTACTATTTCCTCAAATATCACAAAGGCATGAAATATACTTCATGTCGATCGCAGTACATATGCTTGAAATTCCTGGCAATCAGATAGACTGTTGACACATAATTAAATCCATCAAAACATCAAGGGCTGGCCTTGAGATTAAACATGATTCATTTAGGATGACCTATTCATTGGATACATAATCTGTCTTTGGATTAGGGGTTCTTGTAAATTTGATGTGACTAGCTTACAAGAATGTTTAGATAGTTTATATTATTGATGTAAAAAAAATTTTGTGCACTCCTAGTGCATATTAACAAAAAATTTCATTTCTCCCAAAAAAAAAAAAAAAAAATGAATAGAAAGGCTGAACTTAACAAATTAAAATACAACCATATAATATGAAGCGGAATGCACTTCCACGCAGAAAACAGCTCCAAGGTAATCTTGTTTTCAATTCATATAATTAAAAATACTTTCTCCTCCTCCGCCGGAATTTTTTAGTTCTGTAATGAAAAGCAAGTAATAGCAATTATAGAACGAACAACTAACCCTCCAAGGACTTGGGAAATAGTATGATCTATCCAATATATAGTACATCGATCTGAACCATTTTATAGAAACTAATTCATCTTAACAATATATACAATGATTTTCACAGCAATATTTTAGGTAAACACTCAAATCAGGTCATCTACTTTATATTGTACCATACACTCCTTCATATATTCAAGAAACTATCTTTCAAAGTCTTAAAGTCCCAGTATACATCCAGCTTTCCACATTTTATACAAGATTGCACACTCCCCTCAGCAGACCACAACAATTTGTTTACCAGGTAAAATAGATAAGTGCCTTGCAAGGTCTACCAGCTGCTTTCGTCTAAGACATGAATTGTATTCACAAATAGCTCTACTCTATGGAATTATTCCATGTTCTTCATAGGCACTACTTTCCGTTCAAGCAAACTGCTCTTGAAGGTGAAAGACGTGCATAAGTGGCTTGTTGCACTAGTGGTGATATAAAAGCTTCAAATTAGAGATATTTACTACTGCAACCACTGTTGATTTAGTACTTCTTGTAAGCGTTATAAATGTTACACCAAAGAAACTCTTAAAAGAAAATAATATCGTGATGAAAATCAATGACAAAAAAAAATTGCTTTTGCTTCTTCCATTAAACATAGAAAAAGTGAAAAACTGTGGGAGACAGCAAATGCAGCTTAATATTAAAAATGAATTGAGAAAAAGAACTATTGAGACGGGGATACTAATCAGCAATTCTATCAGAGAAACCAACAGACAAGCTGAAACATATACATTCTTAACCTTTATAGCAAGGATAAATATATAACCAAACCAAACCGCACCACTAAGCCTTATCACACTAGATCAGGTCGACTGTCAAATCCATAAGAGAAAACCCAACATGGTTTTTATGCTGGGTGCCAGCTACCTAACTCAACCCTCTTCCTTTATCTGGGTTTTGGACCAACTATGTGCAGGATAAAACCCCCATCATAGGGAAAGTTCTATATGAGGATAGATGAACTAATATAGTGACATAATAGAATATGGGTTGGAAAGATCCACATCACACTTGAATGAAGTTGACAAACTTACCATGGTATGCTGAGTTCTTCTTGGTAAAAGTAGAAGTGGATGATTGTGGTCCTTAACAAATTTGAGGAGCATCCACTTTCCAGATTTGTCAGGCTTTAGAAGAATCATAGCCCTACAGCTTTCACTCATGCTTGGTTGCAAGTTTCCGAGCGGGCCAAATATACCTCTTATGCTAGCGCAATGACCCTCCTTGTTGCATCCCAGTAAACAGGTGGCAAATCCTACATGCCTGGCATATTCATTGTAGAATGAGTGTGCAGCATCTATAGATTCAAACACCATGCCCTCATGTGGTTGTAGAATTAAGTCTCCCTCAGATGCAAACAACTCCCCTCCCAAGCTTTTAACTGCCCAAGTGCTGCCACCCAAATTAACTGCCAGATGTACTTAAATCTTTTTAACCAATCAAGAACTTTTCATAATATCAGCAATTTAAGGGAACAAAAGGAAATCGTTCTTCCAATAGGATTATTCCTTCTTTTATCTTTTTTTTCTTTTAATATAAGTGGTTTTTATCTTAGAATAAATAGTTATAAGAAAAAATGAAATTTTGATCTTGTTTTGTTCAGGTAATACCAAAAGATGAAAAGGAATGAAGAAGAGAGAGGACAACTTTTTATCCTCATTTTTCCTTCATGGACCAACTTCTCATTTCTTGTTGTTCTTTTACATCAAGATCTTTCCATCCTTAGGTGACTAATTACTTAGGAATTGAGTATTCACAAAATCATAATGCGAGACTTTTTGCCAAAATCTTGAGTGATTATTTTCCTTTTTTTTACATAAACAGTTTATGATTTGCTTGCAACGAGTAATAACCATCTTCAATACAAGTAAAAGTCAAATATGTTAATAAGAAACCTCTGGTCAACGCTACTGGTCTACATAAAATTAACATATAGATATCTAATTAACAAAAAGCTAGACTGAGGAACGCTACTGGACATCTATTAACATTGAAGAAACCTCTGGTCAACATAAAATTAACAAGAAAAAATACACAGCAGATTAACATATAGATATCCAATTAATTTCTTGGGTTGATAAATACTACAGAAAAAACTATGATCCTTCAGAAGGAATATCAGAAGTGGATAGATAAGGGTATTACTGGAATGTAAGAGCTAAATAGAAAGAAATAAAGAGTTACAAAATACAAAAGGAATGTTAGAGAATCTGGGCATAAAATTTCAAAGGACATTTACTCCCATGCAGAAGTATTAGAGCGTTGATGTCATTTGCCAAAAAAATTAATAATAAAATTAAAAGAATAATGAGAAGGGAAGGCTTTAACAAAATCTTACATGACTCTGCTGATTCTGAGGCTCGATCCTTTGCATTTGAAAATGCAGATCTCAAAAGATGCCTTTCATGGGGTTTCACCATTTCATGATTATGCTCCTTCACAAATGTTGTGACCTTCCACTGCCCCGAATTGTCACATGAGAAACTTATCTTTGCTTTGCATCCTGTTCTGGTATCTACTTTATTACAAGTGGTTCCACTTGTATTCTCTTTCTCATTCTTGACCCCTTCCTTTGAACAGCAATATGTCTTCCATTTAACTTTATTGGTTCCCACAAAATAGTATTGCTTTCCCCTCCGAACACTAAAACCCTTCAGACGTGCATAATCACAATATAACTCATATGCCACCTCCTCACTATGCACAACTTGGCCTGGCAATTTTTCTTCTAGATCCTTTATATAAGCATCAAATGATCCATCATTCATATATACTACTCCCTTACAATGTAGACAAACAATTTTTTCTTCATCATTGTCAAGAGAAATGGCATTTTCACTTATTCCGGCTTCATGTGCAGAATTTGTCAAATCTGTGAAGTTTAAGATGTTCAAAACTTATGAATCCAGTCTACAACCCCAGAGAAATAGTAAGAGTACCCCCAAATCCGCCAAGATACTTGACGTTATTCATAATTCAGTGCATGTCAAAACAGTGAAAATATATAGAACTTTGTATGTGAAAATTAATGTTTCATTTTTGGACAAGTAATTACAGTTAGAAGTTTAGGCAACTACCCGACATTTTGAACACAATCATGCAGCTCCACTAATTGATACCATGGAGCTACAAGCCAAAATTGTGTTTTCAAGTACATAATGGAATCAACAATATCACAGAAGATTAGCAGCAAAGCAGACAAATACTACCATTGACATACATTCATGATCTTTATCCAAACAATTTTACTGTCCAACATGTGCTTTTACTTAAGTAAAATTCAAATCTTTAAAACAAAAATACATTACTCAAAGTATACATAAGTAAACATGTATACGGCTTCCTCTTTGTAATAGCTAGACAATAATTGACATAGAACAACCTTGAGGATGACCATTTCTCCTAATAGTTCACAACCATTTGCTTCCATATGTTTTGTTTTGAATGGGCTCTTAAGGAACCTGCAATGTGTTCTTCCAAAATTCGATCCTCTTTTTTTTCTTGATAGGTCAAAATTTGACCCTTACTCTTCTCTCAATTTGGAAATATGGTACAAGCAGACTTAGAAACCTTGGTAAATAGTAAAGTAGAAAAACTATACAGTGACATCTCAAGATTACACTTAATGAAGTTTTGGAAGTAGAAAATAGCAGTCTAAATTCACTCCATTAAGAAGTGTACAAAATCATTTCTAAGGGCAGGTCACATTTGGGGCACCATAGTAAAAAGGAGGAATCTGCCAGAGGAGGGGCTTGCGTCTGATTAGCTATAACGCAGAGTGATTCTATAATTACAGGAATTTTAATGAACTACACATGATGATGTCCAATTCAAGAGGATTAGATGTAATTGAATGGAAAAATTAGTAGAAAAAGGGAGAGATTCTGACATAATTCCATGGGATCTATGATTCGGCCTCTTGCTGCCGATGCTAAGCGCACAGACCTCAATAAGTTCCTCTC
Organism: Ehretia macrophylla; assembly: GCA_037974665.1. Classification (NCBI taxonomy): domain Eukaryota; kingdom Viridiplantae; phylum Streptophyta; class Magnoliopsida; order Boraginales; family Ehretiaceae; genus Ehretia; species Ehretia macrophylla. The sequence continues at coordinate 85,805,578 of CM075764.1, forward strand.
ATATGGTTGGGCCATTTCATGATTATGCTCTTTCACAAATCTAGCAACCTTCCACTTGCTGTTTTCATCACAAGTGAAATAAATCATTGCTTGGCATCCTGTTCTCTTCTCCAGCTTATTACATGTTCCATTGGTATCTCCTTTCTCATCCCTGACTCCTTCCTTTGAACAGCAAAACATCTTTGATCTAATCTTTTTAGTCCCATGAAAGTAGTACTGCTTCCATTTTCGGACACTAAATCCCATCACATGCGCATAATCACAATACAACTTATAGGCCTCCTCCCCACTATTCACAACCGTATCTATTAATTGTTTCTCTAGCTCTTCAATTGAAGTATAAGATGGCCCTTCATCCATGTCATCCTCTTCTCCAACGCAACCTAGCCACAAAACTTTGTCTTCATCTTCCTCTTCCTTAACATCAAGACAAATGAAGTCTCTACACCCTTCGGATTCATTTCTCGAGCTTGACATTCCTGCCACATTTTAAAGGCAAAATCTTTAACAAATCAGTTTGAAGACCCCTGTCAAATTCACTTGAAAAGAACGGCCTAATAAAATCAGTCTAAAGAGATTTAATATAAGAATCAAACAGAGATATACTAACAGTAAAAATAGCATAATCTTATAAGAGAACTACTTAATTGTGTAAAGTCATCAACATTTAAGGCAATTCATGGAGTCCACCAGTTTGTGTAACCAAATAGTTGAACTAGATGCTGGTAGTTCTCAATTGGAGTCTGTTGAAGCAGGTGACATAAGTAGTGACAGAAATCCGTTTTCAGCCATGAGTAAAATAATAATCTCCATACTACCAAATTGTGTCCAAAGTCTACTTTACACAGGCACAAATCTTGTGTTAGCCGTACGATTTGAAGCCTTGGGGAGATGTGTTTTTGATATCCTTATCAATTGAACCATATAGGCAAAATTTTCAATCTTTTGAACTAAGGATTGTATATGTGCACAAATAGCGAAGGTACTCAATAAACCATACAGCAAAATTGACTTTATATGAGTGTAGACATGCAAAAAGAACATTGCAGATAACAATATTTAGATTCCAGTTTTCATCCAGCTAGAGAAGGGTATAACCAACAATGCACGAAGGTGCACCTAGCGCATAACGGATTGTGCATCCAAAATTGTGAATTACCAAAGCGTGCCCAAAAGTCTACTTGGATATGAATTGTTGTGTTCACAGTACAATTTGAAGCCTTGGGGATGTGTGTATTTTGATACGCTTATCAATTAAACTATAAATGCCAAAATGTTCCAGCCTTTTGAACTAAGGATTGTATATATGCGCCATTAACGATGGTACACAATAAACCATACACCAAAATTGACTTTATATGAGATCGACAAAACAAGACAGGATCCGACTTTTTCATTTTTACCAGAACCAGAGGTGTCCCTTTGCCGGCTTCTGTTATTCGATTACCAATTGCTTGACACGGAGGATAACAGTCAAAACTCTCCTTTCTCTTGCCCATCCTACAAAGCCCTAAAATTTTTGCTAGAAACATAAATACGGCTGATCGCTCTTTACTATACGACACAAACATTGTCTGTACTCATTCCTCCCATTTCCCTCCCAAAGACCATTGCAAACAACGTTATTTAAATTCAACTTTCGTCAAGCTACAGAAAGGTACAACCAGTAATGCACAAAGCTCAACAAGCGTGCAATACATTGTGCATCCAAAATTGCAAAACTACGATCTGACATTAATCATTTTTCGCATAAAGTGACAAATTTGTATCTCAATTAAATTCGTTACATGCTAAATTCACTAAAAATATCGGCCACTGTGCAATAATTTTGGTGTTGAAATAAGTAGGGAGAAAGGGGTGGTATATAAAGCAATGCAAATTCCTAGTCTGCAGAAGAAAGTACAATTGACGATGCACAATGTACAACATGAGAAGCATAATTGGTGCTCAAAAGTTGAGTCTTTATCAGACTTCATTAATTTCCATGAAATTATATATATATAACATAGATCAAAACAAAAATGCAATGTATTTAGGGTAATGAGAATTCCTAGTCTGCACATGAAAGTACAATTGAAGATGCATAATTGGTGCCTACTTTATTAATTCAATGGAATATACACAACACATATAGAAAATACAATACACACACACACACACACACACACACACACATATATATATATATATGTATGTATGTATTTACATACATAAGAATATGAGGAGAGAGAGAGGGGGGGTTACCGTTAGTTCAAACAATTACGTCAGCGAGAGAGTGGCGAGAGGAGGTGTTTTTATTTTTGTATTTATAGAGGAGTTGGGGAAGTAGTTGGAAATGAATGTCTTCTTCAGCTGGAGTCCTCGTTTGCTCAACTTAATCCGACCCCTCTCACTATAATGAAACTCCTATTAGCTTGTGTACAAACTTTTTTTTTTCCTTTATTAGCTCTTAAGGAATAATGGGACCGCGAAGCGTGACGTGCCAACGCATAATTAAAAAAAAAAAAAAAATGGGATTGGTTAATTTTGGGAGAGCAATGTTTACCATTTTTTTTTTTTTGGGTCAAAACACAATATTATATATTGCAATAAAAAAATAGTACATCAGCCCATTTCAATGGGAATGAAATGAGAAGACAAAAGATAATACAAGTGGGTTGGAATATTTGAAGTGCAATCAATAAACAAGTTGTCTCTGTTAATGTAAAAAATGGGTTTGGACTCTCGGTCCAACCACGATGGATCGCTTAGCCCCAGACGATATTAATGCTTGGGCCAAGGCCCGTGTATAGCACCTTAGGTTGCAGCCTACTAACGACAGAGCCCATGCGGAGGCCATTAACTCTGTGCTAAGCCCGGACATCGGGTTACCTCACATGGGTAATTAATGACGGACTTAGGCACAACCCATGACCCTGACAGGTATTAACGGATAAGCGATCGAGAAAGATACCTTAAGGGACTAGGCTACTGCAGCAAACAACGATCAACCAATTCAGATAAAGGCTTATCTTACGGGGTAAGTAGTGACTTCCTCGAAGTAGTCTACTCGAGTTGCAAGTCCCAAAGGATAAGCGACTCTCAACCTATCGCGTTCGTCTAGCCTACGAGAAACAGATGATCGACGAAGGATTTGGGATAGAGACTACCTCTATCCTACGCGATAAGCAATCAGGTAGTCTACTCAGAGTGCAAGTCCCAAGAGTCCGTGACTCTTGGCCTGACCACACCTATAAGTAGGCCACGCTTACACAAGGAGAGGGCATCGAGTATCAGCCACACACAGCAATACCCTACCTCTCCCTATATCAACGCCGCAATTACGGTAGTCTCCGATTATCCCTCCTTATAATCCTCGTTTGATCTTCCCTTCCGATAGACTACTAACTTGAGCGTCAGAGTATCTTCGGCCGGCACCACACCGGTGTCCCAAGACTCACGTCGTTCGATTGCTTTCTGTCTATGTAGGCCCGCAATCCGTGATTGTGGATTCTGACATCTACAATTTGGCACCCACCGTGGGGCCCTAGCAACTTAGTTACTAGAACAGAATGCCACGAACTCTCAATCATTCTTACTTTCGACAAAAGCCATGACTGAAAGCAACATTCAAAACGATGTCCAGGCACAGATGGAGGCCTTGATGACCGAGATGGAAGCATGCAATGACAAACTTAAGGAGCTCGAGGTGGAAAACACCATCTTTCGCCAGGAGAATATTGAGCTAGAGGAAAGGGTCAAGACTCTCACAGCGACCACTGCCCCTTTGAATAGCGGGAAAACAATCGCCCATGGTGAGATGGTAGCGCCCATGCAATCCCTTGGATCCACACCCCAACAGACGCCCGGTAGTGGAGTCTCTACCTCCAAACCACTATCACTACTGAATGACCTTTAACGCAGCCAGCAGACAAGGGAGGACTTAGCCGTGATATCCTTCGATGATTCCAGGAGATTGAGTCCCTCATCTAGAGGATTCCTGGGGTGCCTGCCCCCATTAAGAGGAGCGCGGTAAATAGCTTTGCTGACTCCCCGTTTGTTGACACCATTGCAATGGTGGAGATGCTGACCAAATTCAGCTTTCCAAACATGAGGCCTTATGATGGGACTACTGACCCTGATGATCACATAATGCAATACAAGCAGAGGATGTTCACCAAGGCCGTCCCGCGAGATTCTAAGGAAGCATGTATGTGTAAGGGCTTCGGCTCTAGTTTGGTAGGACCTGCCTTACAGTGGTATACTAACCTACCAAACAATTGTATTACTTCATTTGCCCAACTGATAGACATGTTCATGGAGCAATTCGCGAGTAGTAGGAAGTTAAAGAAACAGTCTGATGACCTCTACTTGGTTGTACAAAGGCGAGGCGAGCTCCTGCGCGACTTTGTGGGAAGGTTCAACAAGGAGAAAGTAGCCATCGCCCAATGTAATATGGCCACGGCTATCTCAGCCTTTCGCAAGGGCCTGATCCCCGAGTCTGACCTATATAAGAAATTAACCAAGTACCTGTGCAAGACCATGGAGGATGTTCTGACGAAGGCTTGGGCTCAGATTAAGTGGGAGGAAGATGAGTCGAACTATTGCCCTTCACCACCGCGTCGTGATAGGGGTGATCGCAGGCTCTCTTTAACGTCTGATCCGCGGAGTAAAAGACGTGAGCCTTACCCTGCAGAAGAACGAAGAAGTAAACGATCACGCGATGATAGAAGGCCCCTTGACCAGAGGCGAGACCGCAGCCCAGACATACGGAGAATGCCAGACTATAACCTCAGTATAGCTCCGACTGAGCTTGTTCATACTTTGAAGAGAATGGGCAACGCCGTCAAGTGGCCTGAGAAGATGAGGTCCCCCGCTAACAGGAGAGATAAAACTAAGTGGTGCGACTTCCACGACGACCACGGGCACACAACTGAGGAGTGCATTGGGCTAAAAAAAGAAGTCACAGAGTTGCTAAAGAAAGGCCACCTCACCCAGTTCTTGACCGACAGAGGGAAGCAAACCCTAGCCCAACGAGGGGGAAAGCAAAAGGCTCGAAAGGTCGCCCTACCTGAGCCGCCGCCCATTGAACGAACAGTGAATTGCATCACTGGCGGATCGGAGGTCAGTGGCATCAGCCACTCGGCAGCGAGAAGACACGTTCGACAGGCAGTCGGTTTTGGCTTAAGGCCTCGGCCACCCAGGGAATTCGGGCCTGAACAGATCATCACGTTCTCTAATAATGAAGCAGCCTACTTAGATGATCTACACCATGACGCCCTGGTGATAACATTAAGAGTGGCCAACTGCCACGTCAAATAGATACTAGTCGACAACGGCAGCTCAGCCAACGTCCTCATGCTAGATGCCCTTAGGGGAATGGGGATAGATGATGCCTATGTCACTCGTCGTTCAACCACCCTAATCGGGTTCAGCGGTGAACACAAAAGCACCATTGGAGAGATTGTCCTCCCAACCTATGCCGAGGGCGTTAACCACAATACTCGATTCTTAGTGATAGACTGTCCATCACCCTACAATATCATACTAGGGCGTCCGTGGATCTATGAGATGAAAGCCATTCCGTCAACCTACCACCAGGTAGTCAAGTTCCCGACTAGTTGGGGAACAGGAGAAATAAGAGGACAACAAAGAGACTCTCGTGAATGCTATCGCTTTGCCTTAAGGAGGGCTGGCCATGACGTACTGTATCAGGTGGAACAAACTACAACACAAGGTTACCCTGACCAGCCTACCATGGAAGAGCTCGACGAAATACAAATCCACCCCGACCGTCCAGATCATGTCATTCAGATTGGCTCAAAGTTAAAGTCGAGACTGCGCGACCAGTTGGTAGATTTCCTCAGCCATCACTACGACTGCTTTGCTTGGTCTCACGCGGACATGACCGGAATTGACCCGGCAGTCATGGTTCACAAACTACAAGTTGACCCAGCGCATCCTCCTGTGAAACAGAAACGGAGGAAATTCGCAGCAGAGAGGAATCGTATCATCAATGAAGAGGTGTAGAAGCTGATTGACACTGGGTCCGTTCGCGAGGTCCTCTACCCTGACTGGTTGGCGAATGTGGTGGTTGTAAGGAAGAAGAACGGTAAGTGGAGAGTTTGTATCGACTTTACAGACCTGAACAGGGCATGCCCAAAAGACTCATTTCTTCTCCCACACATAGATACAATGGTGGATGCAACGGCAAGGCATGAGCTCCTCACTTTCATGGATGCTTTTTCCGGCTACAACCAAATACTCATGCATCCAGAGGATCAAGAGAAGACAGCGTTCATCACAGAACGAGGGATATACTGTTACAAAGTCATGCCCTTTGGCTTGAAGAACGCTGGTGCAACCTACCAACATTTGGTCAATAAGATGTTCGCCGATTTACTGGGACAAACCATGGAGGTTTACATCAACGACATGCTGGTGAAATCTCTTAAAGCGGAAGATTACCTCAGTCACTTGCGCCAAACGTTTGAAATTTTGAAGAAATACAACATGAAGCTGAACCCCACGAAATGTTCCTTCGGGGTCACCTCTGGAAAGTTCTTGGGATACATAGTCACCCAACGCGGGATCGAGGCCCACCCCGATCAGATAAGTTCCATCCTTAACATTTCGTCTCCGACTAATGTCAAGGAAGTGCAGAAGCTTACTGGAAGGCTTGCAGCTCTAACCAGGTTTATTTCACGGTCATCTGAGAAGTGCCACGCCTTCTTCGATACCTTCAGGAAGAATAAAGACTTTATTTGGACACCTGCCTGTGAAGAGGCGCTACAACAACTTAAGGCATACCTTATCAGCCCGCCACTGCTCTCCAAGCCGAAAGATGGTGAAACCCTTCTAATCTACTTGGCTGTCTCAGAGACTGCTGTAAGCGCTGTCCTGGTGCGAGAGGAAGGAAGGAAACAACACCCAGTCTACTACACAAGCAGAGCCCTGCTCGATGTCGAGACTAGATATAGTCAACTAGAGAAGCTAGCATTGGGCCTTATCAATGCAGCACGCAAGCTAAGGACATACTTCCAATGCCATCCAATAACAATGTTGACAACCTTCCCCCTCAAGTATGTACTACACAAACCGAAACTTTCTGGACGACTATCGAAGTGGGCAATCGAGCTCAGCGAGTATGAAATCTCCTACCAGCCTCGGACTACAATCAAATCACAAGCCCTGGCGGACTTTGTGGCAGACTTCACACCCGACATCCACTTATTAGCCGAGAAAGAGTTGTTGTACCTTAGTGTCACATCGGAACAAGGGAGGTGGATGTTGAGCGTGGATGGGGCAAGTAACGCCAAGGGTATCGGCCTCGGGTTAGTGTTACAGTCTCCCGAGGGGGACGTCATTGAGCAATCGGTCAAGTGTGGTTTCAAAGCCACCAACAATGAAGCAGAGTACGAAGCCCTGATTGCGGGACTCACTTTGGCCAAGGAGATGAACGTCAAGAGGATAACTGTCAACAGTGATTCGCAGTTAGTAGTCAACTAGATCCTAGGAACCTACCAGGCAAGAGGCAACAAGATGGCAGCCTACTTGACACTTGCCAAAGAGCTACAGGCAGCTTTCGAGGAGTTCGAGATAAAACAGTTGAGTAGAGAAGATAATGGCCACGCCGATGCTCTAGCGGCCCTAGGGGCATCCACCCAAGTGGTAGCTCGTAAGGTGGTACCTGTCGTCTACCTTCAATGGCTTGCCGTTTGGAAGGAAAAGTCAGAAGTGGTAACATGTATCAGCGATACCCCATCTTGGATGACTCCTATCATTCAGTATATCCGAGATGACATCCTGCCTGAGGATCGCAATGAGGCGCGAAAGCTCAAAGCCAAAGCTGCCAGGTTTTGTCTTATCGAGGAAAAACTCTACAAGAGGTCTTACTCCGGGCCCTACCTTCGTTGCATCAACAAGGAGGAGTCTGATTATGTCCTGGCCGAACTACATGAAGGACAGTGCGGTAACCATTCCGGAGCACGCAGCCTCACCAATAGGGCACTCACAGCAGGGTACTACTGGCCTACTATGCGTGCCGACGCTATAGAGTATGTGAAAAGGTACGACATTTGCCAGAGGTTTGCGCAAGTTTCTCATCAACTGCCTGAACCACTTGCCACGATTTCTGCCCCGTGGCCATTTATGAAGTGGGGTATGGATATTGTGGGTAAACTACCAACCGCGCTGGGACAGCGCATCTACATGCTCGCTGTGACTGACTATTTCACCAAATGGATCGAGGCTGAGGCCTACCACCAAGTCCGGGACAGAGAGGTGAAGAATTTTGTGTGGAGGAACATTATATGTAGGTTTGGGGTACCAAAGGAAATTGTCACAGACAATGGCTCCCAATTTATTGGTCGCGACTTCCGAGACTTTTGCAAAGAATGGAAGATCCAGTTAACCTTCTCCACTCCGCGTTACCCACAAGCCAACGGTCAAGCTGAATCATCCAACAAGACAATCATCTCAACTCTCAAGAAGAGATTGGAGAGTTCGAAAGGAAGATGGGTTGACGAGCTCCCAGGAGTGTTATGGTCCTATCGGACTACGGCAAGGTCTTCGACGGGAGAAACACCTTTCTCCTTGGTTTACGGCGCAGAGGCAGTTATTCCCGCGGAAGTTAGGCTTCCAACCCTCCGGGTTGTGCAAGCGTCCGAGGAACAGAACAGTCAGGAACTTAGTCATTTGCTCGACACTATTGACGAGAGAAGAGAACGGGCTCTTGTTCGAATTGCAACCTACCACCAGAAGGTAGCGCGACACTTCAATAAGAACATCCGAGTCAGGACATTCAGAGTAGGAGATTGGGTCCTGAGGAGGGTATTCCAGAATACCAAGGAGGTCAACGTCGGGAATGTAGGACCTACTTGGGAGGGGCCCTACCTCATCACGAAGGTAATCGGTCATGGAGCCTACAAGCTCCGGTCCGCGGAGGGCAAAGACATTGGGAACAGTTGGAATGCCGTCCACTTCAAGAAGTACCACTTTTAGGCATATTGTTAGCTCGCCCACTAGGGGTTGATAGAGTTGAATAGTTTCCCCCTATGGGATTGATAGTTTCTAGTTAACTACCCCTTCATGGGGGTCTTTCGTTAATGCTAGTGTAGTTCGTGGCACGCCCATGCACGAGTCAACGCGGTAGTTTCAATGAATGAAGCACTTTTCTTAGTTTAATTCATTCATCTTATCATCAACTTAAACATAGGGACCCTACCCAAGGGCAAATGACCGGGCATACCCGCACGCAATTGATGCGATAACAGCGCATGCTTCACAGTAGTAGCCTCTCATGACTAACCTATGGTCCTACATGACCGTGTTGGGTCTTATGGAGACCAGCCTATGGTCCTATGAGACCAGACAAAATGCCTAAAGGGCGCAACCTACTATGGTAGGGACCAAGTGACCCACCTACCAGCTAAGACGCCTAAGTGGCACAACCTACTATGGTACGGTCCAAGTGACTCATCTACCTGTTAAGACGCCTAAGTAGCGCAGCCTACTATGGTACGGTCTAAGTGACCTACCTCCCAAACAAGACGCCTAAAGGGCGCAGCCTACTATGGTAGGGACCAAGTGACCCACCTACCAGTTAAGATGCCTAAATGGCGCAACCTACTATGGTAGGGTCCAAGTAACCCACCTACCAGCTAAAAAGGGCGCAACCGACTACGGTATGGTCTTAGTGACCTACCTAGCAAACAAGATGCCTAAAGGGTGCAACCTACTATGGTAGGGTCTTAGTGACCTACCTTCCAAACAAGACGCCTAAGTGGCGCAGCTTACTATGGAAGAGTCTAAGTGACCTACCTACTAATTAAGACGCTGAAATGGCGCAACCACCTACGGTAGGGTCCAAGTGACCTGTATACCGATTTAAAGTCCCAAGCGGAGTAAACCTATGAAGGAAAAGTTTGCATAATTTCCGAAACGGTAGGAGCATACACAAAGGCATTTATAAAAGGAAACACAAAAAACCTTAAAAGCAAAGTGACGTCGCGCCAACAGTATAGCAAAAGAAAACGAGGGCACCATGTACGCAGAGCGTGTGGTCCCTGGTTGTTGGCGCCTATCGCACTAAAAGTACATGACTAGAGTGTCATACACGCATTACATATACAAAAAAGTGTTAGCAGCACAATGCCTATACATACCAAGCTAGAATTTAGACAAAAGAAGGATGCATGTGCGCTGCAAGACACTCTAACGACGGTTTAGCAAACTAACCGGGAGGGTGCCCCAGGGGCACATCTCTAGTAACAACCTCCACCTCAGCTGAGCCACTAGGCTCATCCGGGGGACCGGCCTCAAGGCATAACAAAATTCCTCATAACGCTTAATGATGCCATTGTAATCCCAGTCGCTAGCCTTCCCGTCCCTGAACTCTTTCATCAGTCTAGCCTCTGTTGCTAGGGATGTGTCATCAGCAATGTCCTCTAGTTGAGACTCTAATCCTTTCTTCTCGGCACTCCATGCTTCTTCCTTGAACTTCAACTCCAAAGTAGCCTCCGCTAGTTTGCGGTCTTTCTCGATCACTTCCTGCTCAAGGGTACCCACGCGGTCCTCTGCTTTCTTAACTGCCTCTTTGGTCACGGCTAGTGATTTTGTAAGCACTGCATTTGAGGCCCCGACACTCTCAAGCTTCTTTTGGAGACCTGCTACTTCCCCATTTTTGTAAAGGATGGCCTTGAGCGCCTGTAACAAAAAATAGGCCATGCAAAAATTAGAGCCGATAAAAGCGGAGATGATTACAGAATATGCAAAATCCACAATACCTGAAAAGCGTGGGTCACGCCCCACTCAGCAGAAGCAGACATCGTCATCCTCCTCAGAAGGGTCGCGTCATCGGCGAGAAGCAGCTTTAACACCGGAGCTAGTATTGAACTCGCATTAAAGATAGATGACGCCTCAGGAAGGAACTCAACCGTGAGGTGATATGTCGGAGGGGTCGACTCAGTAGCATGCCGCTTCCGTGACACCTGGCTAGACTCGACCTGGCTAGATTGAACCACGGGAATAGCCAAAACAGTGGGGGGCACAACCGGTTCGGAGTTCCCTGCATACACCTTTTTTCTCTTCTGAAGGCGCCGTTGCATCACTTGCTCGCTGTTGGTAGCTTGGTACCTACCCGACATGATATTGTCTGCGTATTCTCGAACAAGCGGATCACGTAAGGTTGGAAGGTCAGACAAGTTGTAACCCAATCCTTCAAATGCTCTCTGGTTAGCTAGTATCGTGGGAAGCTTAGCCAAAGAAGGAAACGGCCTACCTTCGAGAGAGTAAGGGACTTGCTTCCAAATCACAGATGATCGCAACTTGGTTTCTGAAAGATCAACAGAGTGCAGGCGGTCTTTCTCTGGTAGCGCTAAGATTGCCTTAATTCGATCCCTTGTGTACGGACCCTCTATGGAGTAATTGATGCCAATTCTACCTGCGCAAGTGGAAGGGAAGTGTTAGTCCTCAATAAAGAGTGTGTTAGTCTGAGAAAACAACAAGTTTAAAACTCACGAGTATGGTCCCAGATGCAAGGGATATACGGTTCTTCCTCGAGCACCACTTCACTGGAAAGGAAGAAATATTTGTCTTTCCAGTAGCGATTATTAGGAAGAAGGATCACCAAGGGGACCTTCCCTGGCTTGGGCGCGAAGTGGTATCGACCGGGTTCATCCTCTTTTAAATAATACCAGTATAACAACTCGGCTAACCCAAATGGAACACCTACCCATTCTCCCAGGACCTCACACCCGAGAAGCACACGCCAAGCGCTCGGCATTAGCTAACCCGGGGCGATCTCGTAACGCTGCAATAGTTGACGAGCTAGTGAGGGTAAAGGAAGACGGAGGCCAATCTGGAAGGCACGTTCATACATACACACCCAACCGGGAGAGTCCCAGTCTGCCCTCTCGTAGCGCTCTGGTAATCGAACGTTACACCTCTCGGGAATACTGTAGGAGACTCTGATTCGAGCAATGTCAATTGGCTTAAGGCGCGAGCGGGGGCTCACCGACAATATGTTCCTCGGGAGACCAACTAATTCTCCAAGGTCGATTGACGATGAGTTAGGAGGGGCAGATCCTACCACATGCAATATACTCGCTAGCTCTTCTAAGTTCTTTTGACCCTCGTATGACCAGCTATCCGCAACAGTCACTTCATCGGAGCTACAGGATGACTCTTCTTCCTGAAGTTCGGCTGACTCTCCCTCATTCCTAAACAGGGAATCATCTACGACCGACCTCGCTTCCCCTTGTGACGACATACCTACCTACAAAGAACAAGTGACTGCTTCAGTACAGCGATAGTGGCAGACGACAAGAGACGCTAATGACCAATGGCAAACTTACGGTCATTGTAGCACGGGAAGGTTGACCCGGCCTTGGCGGCCAAAAGTGGACCTTAATGGGCAGCCTACTTTGTTTAGTTGAGGGTGACGCCTATCATTAAGGCTCGAGGTTGCAGCCTACCGAAGATTACTAAGGAGTTACCTAATCTAAGGTCCAAAGTTGAAGCCTACCTTGAGCCTCTAAGGTATCGCTTCCCATTAATGACAAAGGTTGCAGCCTACTGTGAGTCGCAAATGTGTTGCCTACCATTAAGGTCCAGGGTCGCAACCTTCTATGAATCTCTGAGTTATCGCCTATCAATAGAGTTCAAAAGACACAGCCTACTGAGAAGGTGCAAAAAAAAAAAATAGCGTAAATATACGTGTGCGCGTCCGTGAACGCATATGTGTATACGCCTGCGTACAATGTGCCATGGGAATAAAAAAAAGAACATGGTTATGCTCGTGGATTTCCTCTCACGCACACATACATCAAAGACCACCATTGAAAGTTTAGGCATTCTCTGTTTTGCAAGGAAAATGGGAAATATCGTGGAAGCATTTACGTACTTCTAGTATTTTACTAAAAAGTGGAGGCATCACATTAGGGCTGGCATTAAGGCTTGAAGCATTTGTTGAAACTTGCAAACTGGAAGTAGCGAAAAAAGAAGAAGAACTTACTGCAAAAGGCGAAATTTTGAGAAAGAAACTGGTCTGGCAAATCCCCTCTCCAACTTTCACCATTTGAAGATCAAAAACATTGAAGTAAGGAGGGGAACGAAGAAAACAAAAATAAAGGAAGCAGAGGGGTGTTGAGTGTCTACTTATCTCCTAAAAACAATGACAAGAGAGCGAGCTGGCAAAGTGTTGATTCGCAGCCTTCAAATTAAGCGTCTGCAAAGAGCTAATGGAGTTGCTGCCATTTGAATGAATAGTGAAAGTCAAGTAAAAGAAGCAAGCAGAACAACGAAGAAGAGAGGAGTTGCATTTGTAGAAAAAAAAAAGGAAGGGAAAAGAACGTACGGACTGAGCACCAAGTACCCACACGCGACACGTGTCGCCAGAGGGGTAGCCTCAGCGCTGCAGGGGGCAGTGCGGCACTGTCCCTTTGTAATACCGAGGGGCGTCCCTCGATTGGCGCTGGAGCTGACGCGAAGGGACAGACCTTGTTCCCTCGCTGATAGCCCCAAGGGCTGACCCCAGCTAGGCCCCACGCACCCACAACTAGGGTCAGCCTGGTACACCTACTGCGCAGGTTCAAAAACAAAAAAAAAGCAACGGTACGGTTTTTCAAAAGCAAGATAAGGAACAAGCCAGTTGACGTCCTGACCATAACATTGAATGGGATTTGATCGATGTGTCAGCTCCCATTACTTCTTCGCGGAGTTAGTATTCCTGATTAAATTCAAAAGTCTACATGATTATTATATAAAAATAGGAATTGAAGGCCCACGTGAGTAATTGGCAAAAAGCTGACTGATGCGTGAGAGTTGGAAATTTGAAATTGCATGGGTCCCACGATGGCATATAAAAAGGAGTTTGAAGGAAATAGAGGGGCCTACGTCCAAAAAAAAAATGGTGAAGAATTCTACGTGCAAAGAGAAAAGAAAAGGTCAGCAAGTTTTATTGGCATCATATAATATAATATATTATAAGTGTATGTTATTATGCAGCAGTTTCTATTCAAATCTAGTCAACAATGGTATGATATATAATATTATCATATTATCATATTATATTATTAAACCATACATGTTGCCAAAAGTCCTATATGAATTCAATTCCAAGTGCAGTAGTATTTGACCAACGAAAAAGTGCAGTGGCACACTAAACCACAATCGCCAAGCTTTTTGAAAAGCACCTGCGCGGTTGTCCTGTCGAGCCATAGCAATAAATATGCACGGGCCCCACGATTTTCAACAAAACAAAAAAAAAGAGAGAAAAATTCAGTAGTACAAGAATGGTAGGCTGCGGCATTGTAAAATAAAATAGTAGGCTGCAGCATTGTGAAACGAAATGGTAGGCTGCGGTATTGTGAAACAAAATAGTAGGCTGCAGCATTGTAAAATGAAACGGTAGGCTGCGGCATTGTAAAATAAAATGGTAGGCTGCGGCATTGTGGAAAGAAACGGTAGGCTGCGAACTGAAGGAGCAAGTGTAAGTTGCAAGCCGTGAACTCCAATTGAAACACGTAGGCACTTCCCAAGCAAACAGAATTTGTTGGCTACGCTCGAACAAGATGTAACCCGTACGAAATGCCTTTCCATAGAAAGTTTGAGCCGGAATTGAGCTGCCGATGAGCAAAGACTCCCTAACCCGAAGACTCTTCGACTTTGGGAGTGGGGGACAAACTGTTAATGCAAAAAATGGGCTTGGACTCTCGATCCAACCACGATAGATCGCTTAGCCCCAGATGACATTAATGCTTGGGCCAAGGCCCGTGTATAGCACCTTAGGTTGCAGCCTACTAACGACAGAGCCCATGCGGAGGCCATTAACTCTGTGCTAAGCCCAGACATCGGGTTATCTCACATGGGTAATTAATGACGGACTTAGGCACAACCCATGACCCTGACAGGTATTAACGGATAAGCGATCGAGAAAGATACCTTAAGGGACTAGGCTACTGCAGCGAACAACGATCAACCAATTCAGATAAAGGCTTATCTTACGGGGTAAGTAGTGACTTCCTCGAAGTAGTCTACTCGAGTTGCAAGTCCCAAAGGATAAGCGACTCTCGACCTATCGCGTTCGTCTAGCCTACGAGAAACAGATGATCGATGAAGGATTTGGTATAGAGACTACCTCTATCCTACGCGATAAGCGATCAGGTAGTCTACTCAGAGTGCAAGTCCCAAGAGTCCGTGACTCTTGGCCTGACCACACCTATAAGTAGGCCACACTTACACAAGGAGAGGGCATCGAGCATCAGCCACACACAGCAATACCCTACCTCTCCCATTTACGTAATCACTACCTACTCTCCCTATATCAACGCCACAACTACGGTAGTCTCCGATTATCCCTCCTTATAATCCTCGTTTGATATTCCCTTCCGATAGACTACTAACTTGAGCGTCAGAGTGTCTTCGGTCGGCACCACACCGGTGTCCCAAGACTCACGTCGTTCGATTGCTTTCTGTCTCTGTAGGTTGCTGGTGGCCCGCAATCCATGATTGTGGATTCTGACTTCTACAGTCTCTAAGTTTGTTCTTTGTGACCCAATTAATCGTTTTGTTAGCGAAATTTCTAATGCATTGTAACCGGATGGAAAGGTTAGCCGCAACAATCTTTCGAATATCTTCCAAAATTGGTTTTGCTTTCTAAATCGCAAGCTTAAGATAATTAATTACTTTAAGAATCACTTATGCGTCGCTTTCAATAGTGATACAAGATAATGATGACTGGACGACAAGGTAGCATGCATTCCTGATCGCAACTACCTCAGCTTCAAAGACTAAATGACAGTAAAAGAAGATTACTTGCCCGTGGATTAAGCCTCCGTTCCAATCTCTGCAAATAAAAGCACATGCTGCTTTCTTCTCAACAACAACAAAACATCGCATGAACATTAATTTTGAGAGTGCTAGGAGGTGGAGGAATCCAAGATGTAGGGATGGTGATATCACTAATGGATTGATGGCCATGATGATCCCGGACTGTGGAATGGCAATTGAGGAGCTCAGAAATGCTAAGCATGGACTCACTAATGACTTTGTCGATGTTCACGCTTCTTCCTTCAATATAGGTTTCACTCTTTTCTTTCTAAATCTGCCAACAATACATGACAACTTTGTTGAAGGCTTCTAACCTGTTGTATCCGACATTGGTGCATTGGTCTGTAATGGACAAAAGCCAATCTCCCAATCTGGAAATGTTTACTTGGCTTATTGAGTTGTAGATATTATAATAGTAGAGTTTTAGTTAGAAGTATTTCCCGTTGTTGAATAGAGCCTTTGATAGTTGGCATTTGTTCACTATCATAATTGGTACACTCCTTAAGACCAAATGTGTGAATTTTTAAAAAAGTTTAGCTTCCAAATATATGTAAGGATATTTTTGTGAAAAAAAGAAAAAGAAAAATAGATTCCCGCTTTATGTAAAAAGAGTTTTGCGAAAACCTTGTTTTAGAATTTATGTAAAAAGAGTTTTGCAAAAGTTTTTTCGAAAAGTTCAGATGGAACTTTCTTCTTTTTTAGGTTTAACTTTTACTTAAAATCTCTTTCAAAAATGAGTCAAACGAGTTATTTTATCAACTTCTAAACTCACGTGAAATGGTTTTAAGTGTCTAAAAACTAAATTAGACCGTAGTCTCTCATATCCATCTCGGTTGTTCTCCTCCGTTAATGATGATCTTCATTATATATTCTATTTTATTAAAATCGATAAGTTAATCAGCATAACGATTAAAATCTCTAAAATATGTAAAATACCTAGTTTTTCTTTTTTCTTTTTAGCACAACCTTACACCAATCCATATTACATATTACTTCCTAAATGTTTAGTTTGCTGAATCTTATAGGATTCGCGGAAATGTGAAGTTTAGAATATGATATTCTTATATTTAGTTCGGAGAAAAATAAAAAAGTATTTCTGGGTATATCATATTCATGAGAATACAAAGTTCTCATGATTTGCTCAAATTTTATTCCCCTATGAGGGGTGAAAATCTCATATTCTCAAGTTGTGGGAGTATTTGCAAAAAATAAGAGACACAAATACACATCTTAAAAAAATAAAAAAGTTCAAAATATAAAGATAAAGATAAAAATAAAATTAATAAAATAAAAATACAATATAATAAATTGAAAGACAGAGTAATAAAATAATAAAAAGAACATAAAATAATAAAAAGAATATAAAATAATAAAAAATAAAATAAATAAGATAATTTTTTTTATAATTTAAAGATATATTTAAAATAAACATTTTAATGCTAAATTTAAATTTTTAAAATTAAATAAATAAAATAAATTTATATATATAACTTTAAAATAAAATTAAAAATAAAAAAAAAAATAAAATAAAATATTTAAAATAATAATAATAAAAAAATAAATAAAATAAAATAAAATAAAATAATTAAATAGTTAAGTTAAATTAAAATTTTATAATATAAATTTATATTTAAAATAATCTTTAAATTCTAAATTCTTAAATTTTAAATTAAATTCCAAATTTAAAAATAAACTAAGAAATAAAAATAATAATTTTTAATTTTTAATTTTATCAATAACAAATTAACAATAAATTTATTTATTTTTTTTAAATTTAAAATTTTAATTTAAAGTTAATTTACAAATATAAAGATAAATTTATTTTACTTGTATAAATACGTTAGACAATTTTATTCACATATTGACAAAAGTATATATATAATGTATCATAACTTCCTTACAACTTTTCAAAAAAAATTCCTCTATATTTTTTGAAAATACTTTTGACATGATAAAGTTAAACAATACATCTAAAAATCTTATTCGAATAAAATCAACTGTACTTCTAACTAAAATAGTGTTACGGACTTCAACAGTTTAACTGATAAAATTTTATAGATAAACCAAACATTCCGTAGTACATGACATTTATTTGTCTAGAAATAAGGTTATTCGGACACCTCCCGTCTCATACTTGCACATTTCCCTGTAGTTATTCCTTGGCCCTGCCATCTCTCTGTCTCTCTCTCTCTCTAACAGTCCTCTTCACATACCGGCGACCCTTCCGTTATATCAATCATAAACCATACATATACATAAACATACAATAGCAGAGAAAACATATGATAACATAGTAAAGTGCACTATTCTTTATATGCCTTCTACATGTTCGATAAATTGCCCAAATTGCTGATCACTCTATTCATATGCAAGTAAGCCTTCCCTCTTCCTAAGCTAACATTCTATTGACTTTGCCAACAACCATTATGCAGATCTACGTAATATAATTATCCCAAAATATTACCAAATGTGTCGATTTGCATTCATTAAAGTGCATCTCGGTGCTCGAAACTCCAGTTATGTGCGGTGTCTGAGGAAGGCTCCAGCCCACTTTGACTCTATTGCATGCAACTTTAGTTTGCATTTCCTTTTTCCACCACTTGAACCTGTGAAACCCATGTTTCATTATCGTGGTCAATTGCCAGTTTCAGTCCAATTTAATCCTTTTCATGTCTATGTTAATAGACACATATGGAATTTTTCGGCATCGAATAAGATTGCAGTGAGCAGCAGATTTTGTATTAGTAATACAGATGTAAAGATATCCTTTGTTAGGCAATTTTGTAGTACGACTACTGTTTCGTTGGAGAAAGTATCTGAATACAGTGGTGAAGATGCTGATAAGTTGTATAAAACAATCATGGATTATTCGAATCCCGAACATAAAATGGAGAGTGCACTTGATAACTTAGGCATTGAATTGACAACTCCATTGGTGATGGAGGTGTTACACAGGCTTTGTTTCGAGGAAAAACAAGCATTCAGGTTCTTTACATTGGCGGGGAATAGAGAAAATTACACACACGAGCCTCAGGCGTATAATGAGATGATTGATATACTATCCAGCACAAAATATAAGGTGAAACAGTTTAGGATTGTGTGTGACATTCTGGACTACATGAAGAGGAATAACAATAAGAGGTCAATTTCTGTTGATGTGTTGCTGACGATTTTGAGGAAGTATACAGAGAGGCACTTGACGCATCTTCAGAAGTTTGCAAAGAAGAAGAAGATAAGAGTGAAGACACAGCCGGAGATCAATGCTTTTAATCTGCTTTTGGATGCTTTGTGCAAGTGTAGTCTGGTTGAGGATGCTGAAGCAATGTTTAGGAGGGTAACAAGCAAGGTGAAGCCTAACGCTGATACTTACAATATTTTGTTTTTCGGATGGTGTAGGGTCAGAAATCCAAGAAGGGGTATGAGCCTGCTCAAGGAAATGATTAAAATGGGACTTACTCCTGATAATTTCACTTATAACACTGCCATTGATACCTTTTGTAAGGCAGGCTTAGTTACAGAGGCCGCCGAACTTTTTGAATTTATGAAAACCCAAGGTTCCACCATATCTTCTCCCACTGCAAAAACTTATGCAATTATGATCGTGGCGTTGGTCCAAAATGATAGAATGGAGGAATGCTTTAAACTTCTTGGGGATATGATAAACAGTGGATGCCTTCCCGATGTATCAACATACAAGGAACTCATTGAAGGTATGTGTTCGGCTGGAAAGATTGAAGCAGCTTACAGGCTTCTGGAAGAGATGGGAATCAAGGGTTATCCTCCTGATGTTGTTACTTACAACTGTTTTCTTAAGGTTCTTTGTGACAATAAAGACAGCGATGAAGCACTAAAGCTTTATCAGAAGATGATTAAAGTGGCCTGTGTTCCCAGTGTTCAGACTTATAATATGCTTATTGTAATGTTTTACAAGATAAGGGATGTTGAGGGGGCCTTCGAGACTTGGCATGAGATGGATAAGAGGGGCTGTGCACGCAATACTGATACTTACTGTGTGATGATTGAAGGGCTTTTTGGTAGCAATAATACTAACGATGCATGTTTTCTTCTGGAAGAAGTTGTAAACAAGGGAATGAAATTACCATATCGGACATTTGATTCCTTCTTGATGCAGCTTTCTGCATTAGGTGATCTCCGAGCGATCCATAGACTATCAGATCATATGAGGAAATTTTACAACCCTGCAATGGCACGGCGTTTTGCATTGAATCAGAAGCGGAAAAGCGTAAGCTTGAGAGGGAAATAAAGAAAATAGCATCCTTTAACTAGTTAATAAGTTTAGTGGATCTTATGCTGACTTGAGGCTATTTGAGAATTTTGCTTGGTGTCTCCAACAGTTAGTTCTATGATCTGGGATGTTGGTCTTGCCCTTGGAAACTGCTGCATCACTCTGGAATACGATAAGATTGGCAAATATATCCTCCAACAGTTTTAAAGTACTTGCTTTATTATCTGGAATGTTGATCTTGCGCTTGGCAAATGCCGCATCACTCTGCAATACGATAAGATTGGCAAACATATCCTCCAATCAGTTACAATACCTGTGAGTACTTTTATTTATCAAAAGAAATAAAGTTACATTGGCAGAAAAAATTTCTGTGCTGGACATGAACAAGTTTCTGCAGCAGGAAGGTGGTGTAAATTTGTTAGTTGGCATTTAAGAAGCTTGGTGTGTGAGGCTCATTTCCTCCCACAAGCAGTCAAGAACTGGCTTTTCCAATGCAGCTAAATGGAATTACATAGCACATCCAAGCATATAGGCTTGCTTTCTTCCCCCTTAACTGAGAGTTTAAATTACTAATATTTGAAAGTTGAAGATGATATCATCGGTTAATCACATTCTGATTCAAGTATCAGGTAAGTAATTATGTTCATATATAATTTCAGTTACATTTTTCTGATTGTGTGTATTTATCTTTTCCTTCTTTCTATTTGGCAGTTGAATTGTTGGCCACTTTGGCAGCTTTCTCAAGCAAGAGCTAGCAAATAATTACCAACGCGATGCATTTTTCACCCATGATATTTTGAAAGCTAGATTAACAGCAATCTGAATTGGCCTGGATATAGTTTCTGCAATCATGCCTATGATTCAGCTGTTCTAGAGTTGAGTAGCGTTTGTCTTCCTGCCAGGAAATGTCTCATCTTTCTTGCATATATTTGTTACCACATGTAAGCTACTTCTGCCAATTGAATGTGAACAAAGAAGAGAGAAAGCTGTCAGATTCTTGCCGAAAGTTCTATCTTCATTTGCTTCTGCAAGTTTGAACATCTTCCTGCACTATTCATAATAGTATGAAGAGCTATATATGTCCTTGAGGTCATAACAGTTTATCCAAATTGTTTCGCATGTAGCGAGGATCACTTTTTTCCCTGCGTAGTATAATCTTAGTATTGATGCTGACATCAGTTCTTGCTCTCCCTGAAAGTTATAATTCACTTGTATCCTTCTAGTTTTCTTACAAGATCATGTTGAAGTTGACATATTCTCAGGGGTCTGGTAAAGAAGTTGACATATTCTGATAATACCGGCGAAGTCCCCATCAAGATCCCAGGATTGGGGGTGCTTCATTTCACTTTGAAAATCTTCATAAAACGAATAGTAAGATTGCCTTTTTGGATTTCTGCATTTGCTTTTTGAATTTTTAGCTAAATATGGGAATCTGAAATTTTTCATGCATCTACGGTTAAATCCTTGGATCAAAATTACTTGTCTAACTTTTGGTTCAGCCTTGTGACATGTTTTGTGCATGGACCTAGGTGCTGAATGGATCATGTTGCAGGTCACATTACCTGAACACTTATGTGTTTGTTCATACATCTCGGTATATACATAGTTGTACATATATGTATGTGTATATATCTGTGTATGTGTGTGCGCGTGCTTTTAATTTGTTTAATACCGGAGAAACCTGTATCATCTTATTTGTGAAGTGTTATACTTTTTGGGATCTCTAACATTGGCCGTCCTTAGAAATGGTCAGTTGATAAGAATGAGTGTCCTGTCACTTTCTGATTCATCTGCTTATTCAAGTATATACGTATCTACAAGGGTAGTGCACGAAGTTTTTGCTATGCACAGAGTCTAGAGAACGGTCGGACATATGTTATCCGTGTATGAATTTATTTGTTTCCTCTTCCCTGGCTATTCAATAAATCTCTTATTCCTACTGATTAAATTTCTACTTTATTGAAGCCTTGTCACATTCTCTGCCTTCCATTACCACAGTTTGCAAATTGAAAGCAGAAAATCACCCTTATGACTGTATGGGCCTTTAAGTATCAGACGACGACATGAAGTTGACAATTTACACATCAATACAAGATAAAATATTCTGATGGTTAAACAGTATGATTAGTACATAGTTTAAGCGTTTTTGCTTTTTTGGATCTATGCGCTTATAAATATTTTATTATATTAACTTGGGCATGTTGGTGACTTCAGATCTACATTATGTAATTAAATTTGAAGTTCGAACGTCTTCTTCTAACCCTCTTACAAGTCCGGAGAAATTTCTCTCACTCTAGTGGCTCACGTAACCCACCCGAAATCAACTTACCAAAATCATAAAAATATCTTCTCTCGGACTATTGTTGAAATGTTGATCAAGAAAGAAACTTCTTACCCTTCAAGGTCTCCTTCAATAATTCAGATTTCTAGAAGCTAATTGTGGTATATGGCTGCCCAAAAGTCAGTAAAAGGAAGGCACTCTCCAAAATAGTTAGTGAGCTATAAATATGGGGAACCAAATAGTTAGTGGTATGCTTATCGTTACAAGTGCGAGACATATTTTAATATGTGTTGTACGTCTTATGACTTTCTTAGAATACAAAAAAAAAAAAAAAAAAAAAAAAAAAAAATCAAAGAAACTTCAAATTTGAAGTTTATTGGGCTGATGAGACCTCTTGTTGGTGATAATATATATATTTTTAAAAAAAAAACGAAAAAAGAAGTTGAAAAGCCTCCTTCCCTGACCATCATTATCCAGTTGTTATAAAAGAGAAGATAAGGATTTGTTGCTGGAAATTGCAATAATGGAGTAAGGCAAATTTCAAGAACAGTTGGAGCCATATAGAAGATGTACATAATCAGGAGGCTTTTAATTTTATATTTGTTGAGATTGATTCCCTTTGGCTTAGGGAGGAAAATTATTGAGCCATGAGGTTCAAAATTCAATGGCTGAAATGGGGTGATATTAACACAAGTTCTTTCACACTCCCACAATTCAAAGGAGGTGCCAAAACAAAATCTTGAAAGTTAAAAATGATGAAGGGTGCTGAATTTTTTACTTCATTGAGATAAAACAACTAGTTCAAGGCTAATTAGCAAAAAAAAAACCAGTTCAAGGCTATTTTAAAAAGGTCAACAAATCAATTGGCCCTTACAATATCAATCCAGTTATGCATTACATTTCCCCATCTTTCCCAATGACTGCAACACTGAACTCATCAAGCCAACAACAATAGAAAAGGTCAAGCTTGCAGCTTAGAGCTTAGGCAACTCAAAAGCACCTGGTCCTGATGGCATGCCAAGTGTGGTTTAACGTTAATATTGGGAAATAATCAAGGATGATGTTATAAAGTTGTTCTTGTTTTATGCATGATGGACAATCTTTGAAGGTCCTTAACCAAACTCTTATTTCTGTTATACTAAAAGTGCCATGCCCTGAACATATATCAAAATACAAGACTATTAATTGTTTGAATTTCTATTATAAGATCATCTCAAAACTCCTCATGATTTAGGCTACAACCAATCTTATATCCTAAACCCATACTGCCTTTATAAAAGGGAGGGTAATTCATGATAGTACAATATTCTTATAGCTCAGGAAGTTGCTTACTACCTTAAATGCAAATGAAAATCTAATATCTATTCAGATGTAAATAAACTTGATATGAGCAGAGCTTTTGACCTAGTTGAATGGGATTTTCTTGACAAACCACTTCTTAGGTTCAGTTTTCATTCTGTCACGCACCAAATCCCACTGACCAGATAGGATCTAACACTTGACATGCCACGTATCCAACGGGTACACCCCTTTAAGCCCGCTAGGTGCACAACCACAATTAAACTAAACCAAAACCACTAAAATCATAAAATTAACAAGTCTCCAAATCAACATAACATTGCATCAAGAAAATAATCTCCAAATTTCATCAAAAGAAGAGTTCAAGTTCCTCATTTATTACATTTAATCAAAATATTATAAATAACTATTCATTTCCAACATTAGTAGAAATTAAACAAATGAGATCTCTCTAGCTCAAATCATCGTATCTGGATGTCACGATCTCATCCAAATCTAAAGCGCTTACTCTGTTTTAACCGCAAAGAAAGCAGGTGAAAACAAACTGTAATGAGCGAACAAAAGCTTAGTAAGAGAACTCATCCCATAATAAAATGTTAAGAGTACCCCATGGCGATATACTCCGAGGAATTTGCCCTTTATCTAAAAGTTCTTGAAGCTGTACTTTCAACTCTTTCAATTCAGTTAGAGCCATGCAATAAGGTGCCTTAATGATAGGCTTCGTGCCGGGGGCTAAGACTATTTCAAATTCAACCTCCCAATCAGGAGGGAGTCCATGAATGTCCTCTAGAAACATGTCAGGGAATTCTTTTACCACAAGAATGTTTTCCAACTTGAGCTATTTTTGATTAATATCCACAATACTAGCTGAAAAACTTGTGTACCCTTTTCTCAACATTTTTCGTGCTTTCAATGCTAATATGACACATGGAGCAAAAGGACTTTTACATACAAATTCAAATTTAGCTCCGGAATCTGGAACACTACCCTTTTTGCGAAACAATCTACGTGGCCATGAAAGTAAGACAACCAATCCATGCCAAGAATTACATCAAAATCTCAAATTCCAAGCTCTATTAAATTGGCAGGTAAATCTCTTCCCTCAGTCATAACTAGACAGTTTCTATAGACCTTTCGGGTCCCAATAGATATACACAAAGGGGTTTCAACACAAATATCATTGGGCAACATATCAGATGCACATTTCAATAGGGATGCAAATCTAGGGAAAATATAAGAATAATTTGAACCTGTGTCAAATAGGACATATGCATACTCAGTCAATAGGCACAATATCTGCTACCACATCCTCATCTGCTCGAGTAATCGCATAAAGTGTAGTGCAATTTTGTGGGCCATGGTCATCACGTCTATTTTGCCTATGTTGGTGTGGCTAAACTTTACCATGGTTGGGCTGATTACCTTGCCTAGGAGTTTGTGGCTATTCTTGAACTAACAAACAATCTTGAATATGATGATCAATAGACCTACAACGTAGACATACTCCACTCTTCCACCAACATACTCTTGGTAGATGTTTCCTCGAAGATGTACTACATCGATCTATAGTATCATTCTCAGTGCCTACTGTTGTAGCTCATTTTGGTGCATTACCTTATTGTTTGCCTCTATTCTGAGAACCACTTGCTCGATTCCTCTTCTTATTATCAAGCCTGATGTCTTTTCTTATTCCCCAACCTTATCTCAGTTACCAATGCGGTATCATATACTTCCTGAAAGGTCTGATGACGAAAAACCTCTACTCTCTCAAGTACCTCAAAACGTAAGCCAGCCTCGAACATTTATGCTTTCATTTCTTGAGTTGATACCATTTGAAGGGGCAAAGCATGTCAGCTCATTAAATTTCAAACTATATTCCTCAACTGAAATTTCCCGTTGTTTCAAGTTGATAAACTCAGTAATCTTCTAATTTTTATAGGATATTGAGTAAAATCTGGACTCAAATGCACCTCTAAATTGAGCCCAAGTGATACTGGCATCTGATCCTTTTGCAATATTGACTACTCTTTTGTTGGACCTTTCAACATACAAGTACCAAACAACACTTTTTGGTCTTTATCAAAATCATAAATAGAAAGACTATCATCTACCTCTGCTAAATACTCATATACTATTTGGGGACTGCCATTACCATTGAAAGTATGAGGGTTCATTTGCAAAAAATCAGTTGAAAGCCTGATACTCTATATTCCCTACAAACACTAGCGGCATCTGCATGAATTGAGGGTTAATAAACTGTTGAGGCCACTGAACAGACTGTGATCCTACTATAGGTATAGGTGTATACTAAGGTACTGGCATATACTGTGGCATATAAACATACTGACATACCGGTGTGGTTGGAAGTGCTAGGTCAGCTTGTGCAATCAGAACCGTTTGGGGTATAGGCATTGTCAAAGGTGTCTGCATAGGCAATGGTTGTGGAGCTGGTTATGGCAGAGTAGATTATGGTGGTAGAATTGGATGTGATGGAGCAGATTGTAGAACTGGCTGTGGTAGAGCAGACTGTAGTGGTGGAATTGGTTGTGACAAAGTAGACTGTGGAACTAGCTGTGACGCTGAAACAAGTGGCAAAAAAAATAGTTTGCGTTTGTGGAACCACCTGATGCACTGAGACTGATGGTGAAGAAACAGTTTGTGCAATCGAAAGTATCTAAGGTACTAAAACTACTACCAAATGAACAGTTTGAGATAGGGGAACATTTGGTGGTACCGATGATAGGGTCACAAGTTGAGAAGCAGAGACATTAGATACAATTATCGATGCTTGGCTAAGAATAATAGGAACATATCGTGAGCATAGAACACGAGCCTCCAAGATAAGCTCAGTTAACCAAACATTTTCCCCCTGGTTGTATTTCCTTGGTTGTCACTAGAATTGGTCATTTCTTAAAGTTCAAATAAAACATTATTAGTACAACAGAGATGAAATCAAATCTTATTCATAAGCAACAATAACATCAATTCAATTCCTGTCTACCCAAATCCCACTTAGGTTAGCCATGTCATGAAACCTAGGCTCTGATGCCATTTTTGTCACGCCCAAAATCTCACTGACCAGTTAGTATCTAGCACATGAGATACTGTGTGTCCAAAGGGTACACTCTCTCAAGCCCACTAAGCACACAACCACAATATAACTAATTCAAAGCCACTAAAATAATAAAATCAACAAGTCTCCATATCAACATAATATTGCATCAAGAAAATAATTTCCAAACTTAATCAGAAGAAGAGGTCAAGTTCCTCATTTATTACATTCAATCAAAACACTATAAATAACTATTCAATTCGAACACTAGTTGAAATTAAACAAAAGAGGTATTTCTAGCTCAAATCATCATATCCAGATGTCACAATCTCACCCAAATCTAAGGTGCTTATTTTATTTTAACTGCAAAGAAAGTAGGCGGAGGGAAACATAATGAGCAAACAGAAGCTCAGTAAGAGAACTCATCCCACAATAAAACATTAGAACAGATGACTGAAGCAAGTAGATAGTAACAGACTAAATTAATTATTTTTGACAAAACATCACTTTTAATACTTGTAAAAGAAAATAATTGAAAATTCATATGCAGTCGTAATCCATAATGTATAGCTAGTAGTATCACTATAGCACATCAAAGACCAGAAAGTTGTGGCTGCATTTAACCCGTGCAGCAATGATTCCAAGATAAATATGGGGGCCCCCGATCATACAATAGCGGTAACAAAATCAACAAGTGCAACACGGTAATAATAAATGTGTTGCGGTATCGTAATAGTATTAGTACCATTACCAATTCACAACCATAAAGAGAATTAAGATGAACATATATATGATTATGAGTAAAAATACAAAAATATGGAACGAACGAAAATGGTGTTCAAAAGTCACCCTCGGATGTCATAAAAAAATATTTCTAAAGTGAGCTATTTGGCATAGAATAAATTATATTATAAAAAAAGTTAAAAAAACAGAAGGACCAGAGAGAAAATGAAAGCATAATCTAAATTCAGCACTTAGTTTGAAACGAGAGTAGGAGAAACACGAAGGAAATTTTTTTTTAAAGAATAATCAAGTATCTTAAATAAAAAGAATTTGAGAAAATAAATAAGCAAAAATTGCTCAATTGTTCCTTGAAAACGTGGCTGCAGTGAACCAAGATGGCTCACTGCAGCTATTTCTCGTTTCTTTTCTTTTTTTAAAGAATGTTGCTGTAGTGAACCAAAATGGCTCACTACATCCACTTTTCTTTTCTTTACTTTTTTTTTTTTATTAAAAAAAATCAATTTCCTTTACACTTTGTTTTAAAGCCCCTTAATAACACTTTGAAAATGCTGCAAATATTTTCTTTTTCAATATAAAAGACTGCTGCTCCTTTACCATTTATCCAATATATAATATAAAAATCATGTAGTTATAAAATTAGTCAAGAGCCAAGAACAAATCTCAACTGTAGGAACGAATGAGAACAAAGGGATTGGGCAGTGCAAACTTAAAACAAAGTGAAAGAAAAGCCAGTGAACAATACATAAACTATAGAACAGAAGGATAACAAACATGTAAAGAATAGAATCATGGATATTTCTCCATAATACTCGTAACTGAGACGAATCACCATGATAAGGATAGATTCATGTAATACTGAAGACAATAAACAAACTTTTATATTTCACAAGGAATTCAATTACAAAGGGATGATTCCACTTACCTCTAATCCAAAAATTAAAAACTACTAATTAATAAATTCTTTTAGCACCTTTTAATTCTCCAAGAACTTCAAATTGCGGGATTGACACTATCTCAATCACCACATGCAATAGTAATTTCATCCTTTTTGGTTTCGTCTCCTAAAAGAAGAGAACTTTTTTTTAATATTCTTTTGTTATACGCTTTTGTAAAGGAACAGAGAACTGTAAACGTACCCACAAATATTCTGCCTTTTTATTTTTTATTTTATGAAAGAGTCCTAGGCGAGATAGGAATATAATCCAACTATTATTATTGTTATTTATTATTTTTTTCTTTCAAAATTTCTACCACCCACTTTGCCACTAAATTTGTGGTGAAAATTATGTGGCTACTAATTGGTCCCGTTTTTTCCCTGAAACTAACCTTTATCTTCAAACAGAAAATGATACTTTTCTTTTGCATCACTTTCAGGCTCTCAAGTGGCCTCTCTTGGTGTCTGAACTTGCCATTGAATCTTCACAAAAGGAAAAGTACGATGCCTCAATACTTGATCCTTGTGATCCACAATGCCAACAGGTTTAAACTCAAAGGTAAGGTTATTATTAATGTGAAGCTGCTCATGCTATAACACATGACTCGATTCATAAACATATCTCTTATGTTGGAACACATGAAATACATTATGAACGCCGGCCAAAGACGGTGGTAGAACTAGCTTGTAAGCCGTTGGACCCAATCTTTCCAAAATCTCAAATGGCTTGATAAAACGAGCTTTTAACTTTCCTCGCATTCCAAATCTTACCACGCCCTTAGCAGGTGACACTTTTAAAAATACATGGCCTCCAACTTGGAACTATAAATCTTTTCTTCTTTTGTTGGCCCTACACTTTTGATGATCTTGAGTTGCTTACAATCTCTTTTGAATCATCTTGATTTTATCTTTGGTTTCTTCCACTAACACACTCTTGGTGGATGCCTCCTCGAACATGCACTACATCGATCCATAGTATCATTCTCATTGCTTGTTGTTGGAGTTCTTTTTGGCGCATTATCCTATTGTTTGCCCTTATTCTAAGAACCACTTGCTCGATCGCTCTTCTTATTATCATGCTTTTGCTGATGTCTCTTCTTAATCCCTAACCTTCTCTCAGTTACCAATGCGGTATCATATAATTCCTTGATGGGTTACGAGTTCTAATAGATATCTAGATCAACCTAGGGTTCAAGATTTTAATTGATCAATCATAAAGCATAACGGAATGTAAATAGAACTCGAAATCATATCAAACAAGAACATAGTCATAATATAATGCGAAACTTAGAATACTAATCTATTAATTATAGATTGTACCTTCTTCGTTGGCTTAATACACAACGAAACTTGAAGTTCTAGGGGCTGGAAAAGCGTGGAGATTGCTAGTGAAATCAAACGTGGATCACCTCAAGGCCTTCTCCTCTATTTCACAACCTTTGCGCGTTCTAGTGTTGATTTTGGTGGAAAAATCATCCCACTTTCTTTTCCTTGTTGTGTCGTGTGTATATATGGTTTGTATGTCGTGTGTCTTTTTATTATTATTTCTGATTGTTCATTGCTCTTCTTTTGTATTAGTCATTCATAAAAGAGAGAGAGAGAGAGATACAGGTAAACTAGAAGTCTACCACTATAATTTCTCTAGGAGAATTATCTTAGAGATAATTTCAGGACTCCTAAATATATAACATCTCTTCCTCTCTTTCTTATCCTCTTTTACATGCTTAATATATAATTATCAAAAGAAAATTCCAGCAAGCCACAATCCTAGTCGAGTAGGAGTCTTGCTTGGTCAAGACAAGACATTCTCTCGTCTTAATGTCTTAATCTTAAACACATTAGGATTCTTCCAAAACTCTCCTACTCCATACACACACTACCATACTTAGCAACAAGGCCATAAATAGAAACTATACTAGAAAAAAAGTAAGTGGGTAGAGAAGGGACCAAAAGACATAATTGCCGTGGCTATAAAATGACCAAAATGTCCTTGTTAGTCACTAGCTGCATTTTTATCATTTTAACCTCAACTCATTCCACTAAAAAATTGAAGTTGCACTGCATAGCAATTACTAGATATCTAGTAGATTGGTCAAACAAAGTATGACTTTTGTCTTTGACCTACTAAGCAAAATGACCGAAATGCCCTTCTATGTAGAACCCGTAATCAATATTAGGTCTTATATACTATCAACCTTTATTGATTACCTCTATTCTTTGTACCTCTAATCCTCCAAAAATCATCATCTATATATTATTCTCTTAATCCAGGGAGCGACCCTCAAGTTCAATATCTAAATATAGTCCCGATTAACTATGTTACTAATTACTTAGGTTTAGATGATTAATAGGAGGTCACAAAGGGGTTATAACCCACCAATTAAGATGACATAGAACGAGTTGACACATATGCATGTGCCAACTAGTCAAGTCCAAGTATCCAAAACACCGAGTTGTTGATCCATATAAGATCTCACCCATAATGAATCAAAACATATGTCTTTGAGTTCATTGGTCATCCAAATATGCTCAAGAACTAGAGCATTGGTCTCTTAGTAGCTTGAGACGTTTCTGATCTGATCCGAGCGATAGTACTTTTACAGAGATCACATCTACTATGGTCCAATTCAATGCACTCTCATGCACTAATGAGAAAAGTCTGGAAAGTCCCTCCAATGACCAAGGTAGGTCACTTTACCAAATAAGAGACTTTCTCATTATAACTTTCTATAGTGAAGTGCCCAATATCACTATACGGTTATGAACCTATATTTTAGATTTAAGTCTCATGGCATATACCTTCTGTGCGGATTACCATGTACCTATGCCATTCGCTCAAATCAAGGAGCCTTAGCATGCATATATATAGAAAGAATATAATGAGAGTATAAAGATGCTCATGTAAGATGCATTGATTATTAATTGTTATAATATCCCTTCACAGAGATGTCTTAGTGCTAGTGGTCTTTAAGGCATACAATTCCCAAGATACTCCCACTTGCACTAAAGAGCACTATGACCAACATAATCTAGTACCCTTCGCCTTCAGAAGAGTATAGAATACTCTCTTAGCGAGATACTCTCTAAGCGAGACTCAAAGGTAAAACAGGGCCTGCTAAACTATCTACCGAAGCTATCTTCTCCACCACATTTGCCCTTTCGGGCAAACTCCTAAACTTAGTGGTGCTCTCATTAAAAAGCTTCCTATGTAGTGGTTCCTTGGGTTCCTCTTGGTAACAAGTCCTTATAGTACATAGCTACGAAGCTTCCAGTACTATCGCGAAAACTCTAATTCCATTAAGATTTACCCGAGTTACTTTTTCTTTTCCTGCAGCTTCTGCTAGAGCCGCAAACTCTGATCTCCATGGTTGAGTTGACAATACCAAATTGTCATCCCTCTCAACCATACACAGAGTGGATACACTGTAACGATCCGATCCCTCATGGAACCAAGTCCCTGTTCCAAAACCCCAAGACACGAAAAATGAGGGAAAACGGTCGGAGTCTCCCCTGTTTCTAAGACTTACCAAAACCTACTAGCAGAAAGTTCCACACAACCAACAACCTCAATACTCAAATATAGATTCTTGGTCCTCCAGATGATTCTATCCCTGCCTTTTTTACAAAATGCAAGCCTACTAAGCTAGGGTCTAAGAAAAGCTAAACATATACCTAAGTCTATTACATACCTAGAAAATTTAAATCATAAATACACTTATCCTACTACTCTAATAACTCTTAAAATTAACTCTAATTACAACCCACTATATTTAACAACTACATACAACTCATAATATCAATACACTTAACAACATAATACATAAAGCATTCAACTTCTATCACACACTTGAACTTGCTCTTCTAATCCTTGCTATGCAATTTTCGTCTTGCTTGAAAAGTGTTAGAAATAAGGGGTAAGCATACAATACATGTATACTCAGTGAGGGAGGAAACAATTAATCGGGGAGTTTTCGAAAAGGTTTTCGTGCAATGCAAATAGTCAACAATAAGTAGATTAACAACACAAGACTACTTTACGATCAAACAACTAGACAACATACTTCAAAGAAAGAACACAACCATGACAGGACAAATACGTAAACTAATCACAAGTTTATAATAACAATACGAGGTAATATTCAATTATACTAACTAGTTATCACATACGAAGGAACCATCATAGGTAATTCTCCTGAAGTAGATCTTTATGCCCCAACGAGGTGAATCAAACCTCTGAGGTAGAAGATTATGCCCCAGCGAGAGTTACAAAAGGATACAAAGTCAATCACGAATACGAATCACATATAACTCTCTCCTGAGGTAGATCTTTATGCCCCAACGAGGTGGCCAAACCTCTGAGATAGAAGATTATGCCCCAGCGAGAGAGACGGGAAACCATGGTAGCCAAGCTATCCTGACAGCCCAATGCTACCCAATGTTGAACGATACTACCATGCCCAAAAGGTTGCGCACCCCCGATCGATTCACACAAGATAATATAAACGAGATATTTCAATAAACACATACCATATTCTAAATCACATAACCATTCACTTGACAATCAAAGCTAGACAATCAACATTTTACTTACAAAATCTATACATACTTAACAATTCATAACAAGCTAATGCAATTAACAAGCAATATAAACAAGTTAACAATATAAGCAAGTATAACAAGATTTCAACTATAATCACTCAATATACGCAAAATAGGCATGCAATCCAACTTACAAAACCCAACTGATTAGTGCCATAACCTCAAATTCACTTAGACAGTTAAATAGTCAATTCTAACTCAAATAGTAGCAATCAATTCAATCTTTCCTCTAACTAACCATTTATGCTCTCCAATAATTACAAAAGTTCTATTCACATTCCAGCAAAACCAAACATTAGTCCAGTCCTTTTAGAACTTATGGCATCTACCCTAAACACCAAACCAATCAATTAACCTCTAAACCACAAACACATATTTTTTGGCCCTTTACATTCAAACCACCCATGGCAATCTTGAATCATGTTCTAGCAATCCAAGTATTAATCTAGTTATTCAAACAATTGTGGCAACCCCTACAAGCATCGAATCAAGCATTAACCATCAACTCACAAATACTATTCATTTCTCTAACTTTCACAACTTACCACATCCAATCGAGCTATGATACTTGAAAACCGATTTCACCACTCAAACCTAGTTATTTTATGATCCACTTAAATGCAAAGAAAACCCGTTTTAATCCATAACAACCACAAGATCCCCTTTACCCCTTGAGCCCGTTTGAACTACAACTACATTAACCGATCAACCAATCAACGCCATAAACGCACCACACTTACTTTCTAGCATATTTAAGGCCATCAAACGACCCCTTTAAGCTTCAATGCAAATTTCTCAATTTTATCAATGTAGAACCCATTTAATTGTTACATTTAGGCTTCTAAGTGTTTATGGCATCTAACTAAAGTGATAAAACACAATTCGGATCAAAAACCTTAAAAATTCGAAGGTTATTATTCATGACACTATTTATTGTCTTCTCCAACTTGCATTTACCATCTCTAACCATTAACCTTTCTAAAAATTCATAGAAACATGTTCTACTAACTTAATAGAAGACAATTTAAGCATAGACATGCATAAATAAGCAATATATCATCAAATCTTAAAATTCAAAGTTTATAGTTTCACCTAAACAAGTTGTAGAAGTTTGTAGATGTTCTAGGATGACTCCAATACACTCTTATGCAAGCTCAAAGATCATCTTTAGCATTTTTCCCATTTTCTTCTCTCATTTCTTTCCTTTCCTCTCTTGGCCGCAAATGGCTCTTCTTTTTCCATTTTTTGCTCATTTTTTTGTATTATAAAGGAAGACAAAGATAAATATGGGATTAGGCCTTGGTGGGTTTGGGTTGGGCTTCAAATAATTAGTTTGGGTGATAAATGGTGGTCCAATTGCTAACTAAAACATCTAATGGCCCAAAAACAAAGTCTACTACTAGTTACTATTCATTATGGGATACTATTCACTCAGACCCTTCCCGAAATGCAATAAATGAAATTCTTTCGATGAATGTGGCTTAGAAATAGTTTAATTAAGATAACTATGTATGCCAAATAATTAAATAAAATATTTTGAAAATTACTCTAGGCTCGGAACTCTTTAGGTAAATAATAGAATTTAAGCAAATAATGCAAGAAAATAAATCTAATTAATGCAAATATCAAAATAATAGGTTATTTATTTTATGTAAATTAATTAAATATAATTTGTATATTTTTAAGAGTATGAAAAGTATTTTTAATAAAAGAGTGCAAGTTACCAATGTAAACTAATAATTGCACACAAACACTTAAATAAACATATAAATATATGCAAATGAGTAGCATGATCTATATGCTAGGTCTGGGATGTCACATACACATCCAGAGATCATTCTCTGGATTCTATATGATTGGTTTTCAAAATACTATACACCTTCTAGGTATTAGGATACTAGACAGATATATCAGCATATAATCCCTCTTTCTCCTAAGATACTTGAGTACATGCTAATCTATCACTTAATATCCCGATCTTAGGCTCAACCAATATTTGCTTATCTTGCCCATGGAAAAACAAATATCCAACCTGGGAAAGAATCATGACACATACTTTATTTCCAACTGCTGACACACATGAAAATCTTTTCATCGCTTCTATCTTCTTATTTGTCTCTAAAAAAATAATCCTGATATAGAGATGCTTAATACTTGAAAAGTAACTCCCAACGTTTCTTGGAGAGTTATATGCCAAAACCAATTTGAGTTTTCTCCAAAAGGTGAACTTTGAAACAATACTAGTGTCTTAGCTTTGTGACCTCGCAAAGACTCAATGTACAAGACAAAGTTCACTTTGTTCCAATCTTTTCATTTTTGTTCCAAGACGACTTCTAAACCATAATAGTACATGCACACTAGCAATCAAGGGTGTTCCTCAATAATCTTCTTTGTTCTTTCACACATGCGGGGCTCACTAACATTTTGATCAAAACAAATTTGATCAAGTCTAATGTTCCAGTACCCTGGATGTCAGCTTTCATCCAAATAAATGGACCTTCAAGCCTACCGATAGTACGTTCTTAAACCCAATAGCATACTTCTAGATCCGTCAAGACTTCTACCCAAAGAAAACTGTCTTGACATCTACTCTTCATATTTGGCAACCAAGATGACTGCCAATGACAAAAAGTGTTTAGATGGACTCGAACCTCATCATTTGTAAAGACAGCTTCTTATAATCGGTCCATTTCTTTCTAAGAGAACTTTGCAATCATGCCTGGCTTCGAAGATTCTCATCTTCCTGATCATCTACTCCACTTACTGTATACTATGCACACCCTATGGGATTTGTGTCTTCGGGTGTGATTATAAACGGTTCTATATGTATTCATGTACATAGATAACTACTTTGTGATCTGTGGGATCTATTACTAGAATATTAGAGTCAGTTCTGAGGAGAAACTCTCTGAAGCAACTATTTAGGAATTTGGAATTCCTCCTATTACAACACAATTTTATCTATGCATAAGAACTAGATTACTGATAATCTACAACTTTTTTAATGCTAGGGTAATCTAAAACTTTTAGTTTTAGAGCTATATCTGAGTTAGATTATTGGAAAAATTCATACAACGTTCTTCCCAGTACTTAGCTTAGACACTAACCGTATTCTCTATTCTTTGGTATTGTAGAATGTTCCCTACATTGTATTGTTTGGATAACCTATGTAATAGTATGTGACAGATCTTGGTTTCCTATTTCTTAGCATAGCTATTCGGTACATAGGCTAGACGACCCCTTAAATGGATGTTGTGCCAAAACTAAGTCCTGGCACCATCTATAGTCATAGGGTGTCATACGTACTGATTTAAATAGAACCAATATTGACATCATAATCTTCTATTTCACTTGCATATTCCAAAATAATATAATCAAAGACCCTTGAATCGCTTATGGATCTTATCATATTCTATAGAATACAATTGTTCATCTCAGACATACCATTTTACTTTCGTAAAATCCGGTGTAGTCACCTGAGTCGCAACTAAATAGTCCTTGAGCTTACCTAATAGATATTCACTTTTACGATCAAATTGAAGTACTATGATTCGCATATTTAATCGTTGCTCCATCTAAGCCTGACATGCTCAAATTATGCAGTACAAAATCATTCTTCTAATGATCATCTATGAAAGTCATGGGTATCTATTAATAAACCGGTTTTCTCATAGGTGTACACTTATGTGTACCAAGCCTAGTATGTCATTTGTCTTTGCTGTTCAGTGGCAAACGATCTTTGGATCATTTTTCACAGGGCAAGATCCTAATTGAGCCCATGATCCAAGATCTAATGAGTCCAAAACTCATTCTTGACCATTTTCAATTAGCATGGAGAACAAAATAGTAGACTTCACTAGTAGGAGACTTTTCACTCAAAAACATGCAATGAAGTATTAATATAAAATACCATGTATTTAAAATAGAACCTATTATTGTACATTCTAACTGATATAAAACACCAGTATATAAAAGAATAAACAATAATCTACGATTATGAAAACCTAGTTTCATCGCATGTTCTAAAGACATAAAAGGAACAAATTAATAACTCCCACTGTTCTGGCCTATCCCTTGCATAGGAAATGTTCTTTTATTATGCCTTATTGTTACCTAAAACCCCTGCAACTATATGCAGTAAAAGTTAGCGGTGCCTGAGTCTACCATAGTAGATTCTACCACTAAATGTGTTTCATAAATAAGGAATAATAGAAATACATGATTTGTTCTTAGTAAGGTACTGAGGACAATCTTGCTTCCAATGCCCTTTTTGTTTGCACTTGAAGCATTTGCCATTGGGCTTACCATTAACATTCCTTTTTTTCCACTGATCTGTTTAACAAATTGCTCAGGTTGTTGCTTCATCTTTTTTTCCTTTACTTCCTGAAAATCCTTTAACAAACTCGATGGTGTTTTTCTTAATCCATTCGTGAGGTATTCAAGCTTGTATTGAGCATAGGATTCAGGGAGTGTCCAAAGGATCATTTCTACCTTACTTGAGGGACTGATCTTAGCTCAAAGGATCCTGGCAATAGAAAAATTCTGCATCATCTGGTGCACATGCACCTTGAAGTATTTTTCCTCTACTATCTTTATTGTCATCACATCACTCACAATTTCCAAAGAGGTCAACATAGAAGAAGCAGTTTTTATACTTTCATGCTAAGACCGTAGAGTATCGGACATAGAATTCAACATAAGGTTTCTGGACTTGGCATTGGCCTCCTTCCAACGATCATCTGCTTCTCGACGATCTAAAGTAGAATATGGATGATATCCAAGAAAAGGTTGATCTAAGACATATTTGCATTTTTCTACTTTGAGTACTATGCTTAGGTCATATACCCAGCTTTTGAAATTGTATCCAGTCAAAATGTTCATGAAGATATAATGAACTTTAGAGGAACCTAGGTTTTTCGACATCTCTGGTTATTCATTAAACAATTATAAATTAGTATATGAGCAATTATATTCATGATGAATGCATATGAATGACAGTTAAAAGGAAAGAATGACATTCATAATCTTTTGACATCTAATTTCTAATTTTTACTAGTTGAACTGTGACACCACAAACCCAGCATGTAGTGAATAGTACCTGTTTGCATATAATTAGGTGTTAACTCAAATGCTTGCATAAAACTGTGTATTTACTTTAATTAAATTCATTCATTTTTAGCACTATTTTCATATTTCTTCAAAATATTCAAATAATATTTAAATTAATTATATGAAATGAATATTAACTATTTTTATCATTTATATTATTTGGATTCATTTATTTGCATTTATTTACTTTGTTTTCAACTAAATAAACAAAATAGCTCTGAGCTCGAAGTGAATTTTTAACTATTTTATCTTTTTCCCTCGTTACTTACCATATTTAAAGTATTTGTTCATCAAAATTTAGTGCATAGCATATCAAGAACCAGAGATATGAAATTGTTTCGAGTGTCCCCGAGTGAATAGTATTTTCAGCTTTTAGTTGAATTGAAATTGATTTAGTCTTGTTTAGCCTAATTTACTTGATCCATTTGAAAGTATTTGATCCATTTGCTTGACCCATTGACCCAAACCCTTTGACCCTTTGACCTTTGTCATCTTTTAAGCTTATATATCAAAAAAATAAAAAATAAATAAGAGCAAAAGTTTGCCCATTGCCGTGAACCCATAGAGAGAAAAGAAAATTGATTTTTCTTCAAATTTTGTCTTCAATCTTGCTCGGAGTTGAACAAGGAGCTTGGCTAGGGCATCAAACACCTTTCCTCTTCTACCATTGTGAGGCATTTCATGTTGTTTTGCATTTTTCTTTAAGTTTTAAATTATGTTTCAAATTATTAGATTTGTAATACAATGCTTATACATGCCTATCTTTGCTTGAAATAGCTTCCATTGAGATCATAGAACATTCTTTGATAGTTATTTGATGAATTTTATGGCTAGAAATGGTAAAATGAAATTGGGGAAGATAATGAATAGTAGTTCTTAGGGTTTTTTGTGCAATGTTGATTTTAGGATTGATTCTATGCTATCTAAGGATGCCTTAGGTGCTATTGAACCTAGGTTAGTGATTAGAATGAATAAAATTTGAATAAACTTGTATAATTTGCTAAACTGGCTTGATTTCACAAAAGGGCTTCGCGAAAATTGTTAATCCGGGTGCAATTGAATGTTATAGATAGTCTTTATTAGGTGTGGTAACACTTAGAATGTTTTTATGGCACTTGTTTGGGGATTGGTTTGGGTAATTGTAATTCAAAGTACCTTCGGGACTTCCGGGGCTTTTGTGCTAAACATCATTAAAAATAGAGTTTTGTGGTTTAGAGTGGGTCATAAAGTGTAATTAGAAGTGTAGTAATGTTGGTTTATGGATTGGGTACCTCGTATCTCATTTGTGCATTGAATTGAACCAATGGGGTCGTTTGACCAAAGTATTGACCGGGCTAGTTTTGAGTAGTTGTATGGCCTCAGATATGCTAGAAAGTGAATGCAGTGCATTTATGGCATTGATTGGGTGATCGGTTCCTGTAATTGTAATTTAAACAGGCTAAGGGGAAAATCGGGGTTTTTGAGCAAAATGTGGGTTAAAGTGAGGTTTCTTAGCATTTAAAGGTGTCATAAAGTGGCTACGTGAGGATAGCATAATTGAATTGTGAGTTTCGTAGCTTGTGTGAAATATATAGCTTAAATGTTAACTAATGAAATAGTGTTTAATTGACCTTCTTGTGGATTGAAACTATCTTGTTGCTATGAGAGAATGCTTACGATGCTAATGAGGTTCTAGTTGGCCTATTAACATTTGGGGGTTGGTTAAGTGATTTGGTTAGAGTTCGGGAGAGTTAGTGACAAATGGGCCTTTGTTTTTAAGCGTAGTTGCATTAATATATAGATGTTTGAAGAGATTCTGGGAATTAGCAGCTATCTAGTTTTGATTTGTTAATGTATGGTTGTGTAGATTGTATATGCTTATTTCCTTGTTTATATTGCTAGTGTCGTGCAAGGGAAGATGATTGAAAGAGTTCGTGGCTTCATGAGGTGAGGGAATTTTCACTCTCTTGTGCATCTTAGTTTGCTTATTGCTCATAAATTGTATAGTTTAATATAATTGCTTATATTTATGTGTACTTTGTTATAAATTGAGAGAATGAATATACTTGTTCCTTGTTAACATTATTATATTGCTTATAAAATTGTCTTGTAAATGTTATCTTGAACGGTTATCGAATTAGTTTTCCTTGGAAATTATAGATATCATCAAGTGAAAACTCTTATCGTTTCTTATCGTATCGTTACCGTGGCTGCGCAACCATTCGCACGGATGTGGTGGCCACCCACTGGGTGGCATCGGGCATGCCTGTGGATGTCCATCCTCTGTAGCTATTCCCTCTCTCGCTAGGGATGCCGCCCTGGGAGAGCTAGGTCGTAGGATTTGGGGTACATCCGGAATACACCTACTGAAGTTATAAGGGATGCCAACTTATCGTTATCGTTATCATTATTGTTTCATCTATATATCTTATTCGTGGTTCATGGTTTGAGTTCGTGGATCGTGGTTCGTAGATCAAGGTTCGTGGTTCGTGAAAGTAAAGCCAACATCTAGAGATCATGTCACTACATATTCTATAGTTGGATTCAAGATCGTAGAATGCAAACATGGATAGCTAGCTAGGGCTGAAATTGACAATAGTACATTTCAAAATTTTAGCTAACATCAACATGTATTTTTCTAACTATGTCCATAAACTATATAAGCTCAACATATATATATCAACTATATATATAATCAAAAGGGAGGTACAAAAGGTATACCTCTAGTAGACAACTTTGGAGATGTTGAAGCTTGAAGACTAGCCCTTGAATCCTTCTAACTTGAAGGCCCTAGTTGGTCCACAAAGCATCCAAAGTTCTACCATCACTTGAAGATGAAAAGTGCTAGTATGTCCTCAAGGTTTAAAGCTATGTGTGTGTATCTAAAAGCAAAAACAAAACCCTTTCTTCTCCTTGATGCTATAGCCGAAACACCATGAGGAAAATGAAGAAGTTTTCTTGTTTTCTTGCTTGTGTGTGTGCCGTGTGTGTGATAGGCATTAAGAGTGAGAGAGAGAGTTGTCATCATATATTAATATAAACAATTAACATAATAAGTGGCCAATCACAATTTCCACCTTTTCATGACAAGCCATGCATGTCTTAGGATCACAATCATTATCATTAGATGGCAAGATTTCAATCTTCTCTTTCCTCCTATGCTTGGCCGAAAAAGGTGAGTGTAACGAGAGAATTTTTTGTCTTCATTTGATTATAATATATAATATATATATATATATATATATATATATATAAATCTTACTTTATTAGATAGCCAGTCATAATTGCTTTCTTCTAAAGTTAAATAAGACAAAACCATGCAAATCTTAGGATTATAATCATAGCAATCCAAAAGTTAACTTTATTCTCTCTCTTGACACATGGCAAAAAGCATTTATCTTCAAAACTAAAGGCTAGGATTAGTTTGTCTTTATTCAAGACTTAATCCTAGCCATTCAATTTAAATTCAAATGACTAGGATTGATGACATGGACAATCCTAGTCATTAATCTCTACATGCATTCACTACATGTACATATCTAGTCACTTTTTTGCAATTCTGTTTTGGGGACTAGGATGATGACGTGACATTTCGCAAATTACATCACCATAACACATATATATATGTAAACACCCTTTATATATATATATTATTTTTGCCATTTCTAACTCTATTAGAATAAATATATTGAAACAACTTTTTAATATCTGCAGTTTGGCCCTCAAAGTTTTGGTAATTACAGTTTGACCCCAAAACTTTTCAAAACTATACTTTTGACCTGAATACCAACATAGATGACTCTTAACACCTTAAAGCCACCAACCATATTATACAAGCTTCCGGTGAACTTATTCATGATACTTATTAGCGTGTGACGTTCTAGATTCATAATCTTGTACCGATGAGAGACCGATAAACCTCCTTATCTATTTCAAAAATGTCTCCGCCATTTTTTGAATACCCTCACGCTCATGAGTGACGCACTAGCAACGAACGTATCATGAGAATGTATACGATAATGAAGACAATGTCTTTTATGAATCCATTTAATCGTCGAGAATTAACGTGCAGTCCGATCATTCTATTAAAATGTCCCGATCGGGAAAGGACCATGAAACGGTTAAGTCCACCTCCGATACTATGAATAAATCTGAACCGGTGAAATGAGAGATGACTACTATGGAAAAACCCATTTCCATCACTTTAAACTCACCTTGGCCAAGGACTTCCTCGTTTAACAACCGATCTCAGATATCATAGGACATCGCCTCACACCGGAGGTTAACAGATCCTATCTTGACAATTACCTATTATTTCATACCATAAAACTAAAACGCGAAAGGCCGTAACCCACCTTTTGGAAGACGGGTATTGTCCAAACGCAGTATTTAGCCCTGATATAACCGGCAGCCACAATTTTTCAAGTCTGAGGATTAATTTGCACAATTCCCAACTAAATAGTAAACTATTAGCCTGAAATTATGCAGTTCACTATTTATCGTCACATTCAATGATCCATACATAGACGATCACTCATATGTTTATTAGTCCACATCATCATGTTGTTCTGCCACTTCGCACGCCATCATTTATCATTAACATCACTATGTTAATCAAAGGTAATAACATATAATAACCCGTACTCAATTATTCTAGTCCCGGTCGGATAATCTGAAGGGTTATAAATCAATTCTTAATGTTTATCATATCGAAGAAAAACTGCGAAATTTTCTAAACCCTTTTAGAACATTTTTCTTCTCGGATAAGAATTAGGGACATATTCATATCGAAGCAGAGAATATGAACATCCTCAAAATAACATAGTGTTTAAAACACATAAATATATTCTTATTAAACCCTAATTCGAGTAATCTCAACTATAGCATTAGGGCATATCCCCAACAATCTCCCATTTGCACTAATGTTGTCAGCCATAGGATTAAATGCATGTTAACATTCGTATCTGTATACTTATCTTCTCTAAGATGGTGATCGTCTATAACAATCTTTACATGATCAGTGGGTCAACTATAAAGGTATCTATAGGAATTTTTCTGTTAAACCATTTTCTATCAAGAAAGTAGTTTCTTGAATTGACTATTTTCATGTTCGGATTCTTGATGAGATCGGGTTCTTTTGAGCTTGTGCAAGAAGCCTCCATAACAGTTACCATATTCCTAAATATCGGTAGCTATCAATGGATAGAACCACACAATGTCCAAACATCATTAAAAGTCAAGCAGCACCTTGGCTTAAATAACAAGATAACTCTTACTCATTATCATTCAGAACTCCTTCCAAAATTCATAAATCTATTATACTTACTTTTATCCCTTTTAGTGAATTCTTCGCTAAGAACTTCACTATTTCCACAAAAATTGAAAATCTCGGCCCACAGTTCATATAAAGATCATTATTATCATAATAAGATCAATAGAACCTATGTGAATTCTCTCCGATATTTATATCATGTAACTCATTACATCATATTGGGCCTTGTACTTGCCACTGCATTAAGGAGACTGCAATCGGCTGAATGATTAAGTGCAGAAATCTTTCCTTAACAGTCAGAAGGAAATCTACAAGAAAAGACGGATGCCTTACCATAAAGGCTAGAGAACAAAATTTCTTAGATTCCTCAATCTTAAAGAAAACTTTAAGATCGTGACTTAGTGTACAAGCTATGAGAACATATATAATCATATCATTGTACTTCAAAGACATGATCTTACAAGACATGATAAGTTAACCCAAGATATGCAGCATGATATTTAATTGGACCTCGGAGAATGAAGGTATCATAAATTCACAAGATTTGTTAAGGGCAAAAACCTCCCACTAACTTTTCTTATAAATTTAGATATCATCTTCATTCATTAATGAAAACGATCTTTATCATTTCAATTTGATCAATTCATCATAGTTACTTTCACTAAAGAAACTATGCATGAAGAAGTATAAATTCTATCTAGTCAAAGAATTAAAAACATGGTATAAGTTTAAAAATAACTTGAAAGATTTTGGTGATAAAAGATGTATTCTCTAATCTTCTTTTATAACCAAACATATTCTGGACAAGTCTCAAAAGCTCCATTTCTTTCAATTATTTATTTTGAACAAACTCTTTTGTCAAAAAGAAATATCAATCTATCAAACTCATTTGAATATATACATAAAAGAATTTATGTCTTTAACTGTTGACCGTTTCAAAGTTTCAGACATATTTAAGTATGATTTAGTATTTAGCCATTTCATTAAATGCTAAGCAGTGAAATATAAATGTTTATGCGGTTTGAGTTTAAAGACATTCTTTCTTTTGATATGCATTCCGATCATTTCATTACTATAATGAAAACATATACAAAATGCCAATCATTTCTTATATAGGATCAATCCCAAAATTATCCCATAGCTAGAAACGATTGAAATAGTCACTACTATTTAAGAAATAATCAAACTAATCCAAACATTTACAAATATATATATTTTTTTAAAAAAATTGGGATTGCATACCAAGCCGATCCAAAACAACCAAATTATGCATAATTAGTGTCCATCACTCAATCTCTTCCTGAGGAGAGATTTCCTGGCAAGAATGCTACAGCCCGATTCCTCTTATGTCTC
This sequence comes from Ehretia macrophylla, assembly GCA_037974665.1. Lineage (NCBI taxonomy): Eukaryota > Viridiplantae > Streptophyta > Magnoliopsida > Boraginales > Ehretiaceae > Ehretia > Ehretia macrophylla. The sequence goes on from CM075764.1 coordinate 85,850,256, forward strand.
CTCATTCTAATGTTTCTGTTTTGGCTGGGTTCAGCCACAAAAAGAGAAGATTCAACATGGGGATTGGGTGCTGCACCCAAACCAAGATTCTATCAGCTAGTCAGAACATCTGGCAACTCATTCAGTGTGATCTCAATTCTATGTACGTGTAAGTCCAAGATCAATGGAAAATAGGATGGTGGAAGAGACTGCAAGATCAAGTCTACCTGAAGTCGGGGATCCATGACGAAACCAAATGCCTCCAGTTGAGTTACCAAGTAAATCATCCTGAGGCAATGCTAGCTCATGTCACCTCTCTCTTCAAGTCTCATACTAAAAAGCTCACGGGTCAACTGGAATCTCATACACTGACCGTTCTCACCAAAGGATTCCTCCAAAGAACAAATGATATCTATGGAATGAGGAAGCCCCTCATAGAATCGACACAAATAATCACTCATCGGTGAAAGAATATATCCCCTAGAGCGTATGTCATCCTGGACCCATTTATAGTAAGTGATCTTGTCGGTCTCAGATGCGGTCTCATCTTTAGAAGCAAAGGTCGGGACATCCATAATATACTCAATTCTTTTAAATTGGAGGACTACTCTTAAACTTTTGTACCATTTCTCGAAGTTTGGTCCAATTAAGTAATCATGATTAAGGATGGACAAAATAGGATTTATGAATGAAGCCATTGCATACAAACTGCAGAAAAAGTAAATATAACAGAAAGTAAGATTGCTGGCTAACAAGAATATATGTAAAGCTATTAATTGCAAGATAAAATAACTACTCCCATTATTTGTTTTAAATCTCATACTCCCTAAATGAGAAAACATGAATCTATGAGAAGACTCTAAGTGGGATGACCAAGTTCCATTGATCCCATGTATTCCTCAAACCTTTGTGGTTATAATTGAAATACAAGTACCAAGGGTCAACAACACTTTGTTGTCTATTTTTTCTAAATAGGTTATGGTCAACTTTAGTCCCAAAATAACTTGATCTCAAACCTTTGTGGTTATAATTGACTAGGTGATCTAGTTAGATTGTACCCGCCATCACTTAGTTATCTGACAAATTGAATCAATAACCTCAAGCCTTTGTGGCTATAATTGGTCGTTAGATTTTGGAAGATAACCACATCTCTATGTTTCATACTAGCCATTTTAATGAACTTATTTTGAAACAAATCCTCTACCTTTGGGTAAGAAGGATTGTATTCATTTAGGTCTCATTAAATGTCCTAGGATGGCGGAGGACTACGATAAAACTTCTTTTACCATTTTTATTAATCTAATATTTGTTTGCACATTGGGAGTCAATGCAATCTCATCAAATAATCATGCATTCAACATACTATAAGCTAATAATCATAATTATAGCAAATCATATAGTATGAATGCAAAGATGCATGAATGGTGGATCATGGGCTTGGGTTTTGGGCTTAAAGAAATAAAACTATTCTATTTAAAAGATCTTCAACTCCTTGAAATCTCCATTAGGCCTCTAACTCCTTAGAAAAGTACATTGGGCTTCCAACTCCTTAGAAAAGTCCATTGGGCCTTCTTGCAAGCTCCTTTTGAAGAATTACATACAAGTCCTCATTACATAATTCTCTCAAATGGCAAAAATAAAATTGAGACTTATGTCTCAAATTACAACCCAATAACTTTGACCCTAAAGCCCTAATCCATGATCTAATTTCACCATTCGCCAAGGTAAATAAATATGCATGATTATTCATATCAAATATATTATAATCAACATAAAATTTGCTAGCATTCAAGTTCAATTCACTCATCAAACATGAAAAATTAAACTAAGCCCATACTTTTTGCATAATCATAAAACCCCTTTTATTAATGCAAGTCATGATGGCCTATTAATTCATAACCCATTATAATTTAAGATATTCACATGCAAGTCCAAAACTTAAAGAAAATCACAAGCCCATGGCCCAATCACACAAAGTAGCCCAATAGTCCTTTAAAAGTATTATATCACTATATAATCAACTTTTAACTTTCTTAAATTTAGAAATATCCTAATACAACATATTAGACTATTTCTAATTTCAAGATTAGAACACTATGACTTTCAATTATGTGAAATCCATTTTGCTATTTTCAAGACACATAATAAGTTGCATTCTTGACAATTAAACACTTTAATCATCAAATAGTTCTCAACATAATCATATGCATGTCCATATTAAAATAAGCTTAAAACTATCATTTAAACTTTCATTCTAACACATGCATATAATAAACATACACTTTTGAGAACTTCAAGGCAATTACCATCAACTTTATATGTCCAACAAAAGCAAAAACACTTTCCTACATACAACTGGATTTTTGGCCATATCAACAAGAAAGCACTAGACTTGTCTTTTCTAAATTTTGACTTTATATACATGTAAAAGGGACCTTTTTAGCAAGTACCTTTTAGCCCTTTTTAGGATAGTCTTCTTTATTTAAAGTCCAAAGTTCACATGCAAAGACCAAATCCACCATTTATCTTTACATCTTAGTACATTCAACAAGAAGACAAATCATCACAATCATGCATGTGTTTTTCGGCCATCAACAAGCATAGGTACAAATATGCATGTTCAAAGTTACACTTATTTCCTCAAGATCTTCATACATTAACTAAGATCCATCATGAGCTTCTAACAAGCATAACTTTTAATGCCAACAAATAGCCCATCATCTATGTACACATACAACACACATACAAAATAAACACAAACCTAATGAGCTAGTTTAATGGATATGCAAACCAAGGCTCTGATACTACTTGAAAGTAAAGCCAACATCTAGAGATCATGTCACTACATATTCTATAGTTGGATTCAAGATCGTAGAATGCAAACATAGATAGCTAGCTAGGGCCGAAATTGACAATAGTACATTTCAAAAATTTCGCTAACATCAACATGTATTATTCTAACTATGTCCATAAACTATATAAGCTCAACATATATATATCAACTATATATATAATCAAAAGGGAGGTAAAAAAGGTATACCTCTAGTAGACAACTTTGGAGATTTGAAGCTTGAAGACTAGCCCTTGAATCCTTCTAACTTGAAGGCCCTAGTTGGTCCACAAAGCATCCAAAGTTCTACCACCACTTGAAGATGAAAAGTGCTAGTATGTCCTCAAGGTTTGAAGCTATGTGTGTGTATCTAAAAGCAAAAACAAAACCCTTTCTTCTTCTTGATGCTATAGCCGAAACACCATGAGGAAAATGAAGAAGTTTTCTAGTTTTCTTGTTTTCTTGCTTGTGTGTGTGCTGTGTGTATGAGAGGCATTAAGAGAAAGAGAGAGAGTTGTCATCATATATTAATATAAACAATTAACATAATAAGTGGCCAATCACAATTTCCACCTTTTCATGATAAGCCATGCATGTCTTAGGATCACAATCATTATCATTAGATGGCAAGATTTCAATCTTCTCTCTCCTCCTACATTTGACCCAAAAAGGTGAGTGGAAAGATAGAATTTTTTGTCTTCATTTGATTATAATAATTTCTTTCAGATGACAAGAACAAACAACCAGGCCAGTATAGCCATGTCAAGGCTAAACTCCAGAAAGTGATCACCCTTGATCAATTGGGACAACCCCTATAGAAAACCAAACAGATCCCAGATGATATACCCCTCAGAGACTATAACTATTATGACTACATTCAGGCGTGGTTCAAAGTTTTTAACCGCCAGAATGACAAGCATGATATGTCATGGTTCTTTCTTTTTACAAAAATATTTCCATTAGAAGTTCCAAATTGGTTCATCCAATGGTGGGCATTATTTATCTTATTCGTTTTCCGTTTGCTTATCTGTCTATTATCCTTGTTTTCCCCTGTTTCTGTTATGTCTATAATTATCTCATCTTCCCTGGGTTGTTTCTGGTATCAGAGCCAGAACAACTAGGTTGTTAGTTTTGTCCAACTTACATGTATCTACAACTTACCTTTGCCGCGATAGGTCGTGATAGGGTTAGGGAGTAAGTAAGACCCGAGGAAAGGCAGTTGGCTCCAGGTTTCCCTTGTAGGCGTCGTTGGCTCGAAGATAGTAAGTAGGTTCGCAGATAGTAAGGGCAAGGCTAGTAACACAGTTGTAATAGCTTCTAGTAGCAGTAATGCTTCAGTAAGATCAGATAATAATACCATAGCTAAAACAGAATATACATGGACAGTAGGAGAGTTAAGTAATTGAAAGCCTCCTAAGATGGACATAAAAGAGATTTATCAGAAGGGTCTCATCGACCTAAAATCTCTACTTACTATTAAATGTAAGGAAGTAGTAGTGCCACTGACCAATGATCAACAGAGTATCAGACTTTTCTCCCAGAAAAGCATAGACAAAGCCATTAGAAACGGCTATAGGTTTCTACATATTGGCCATGTGCAGGTCGCACTTAAGCCTTTAATCAAAGAAGGACTAGATACCAGTGTATATCTAGCTCTTAGAGATTGTAGGTTACTCAGATACAATGATTCACTACTAGGATTAGTAGAGACGAGTCTTTGTAATGGACCTATTTTCTTTAATTATTTTCCAGACCATACCATATCTCTTACATGCCCTCATGTCATGAAAGCTTTACAGTTAGATATTAAGACGTTTAACTATTATGTTGATTGTGGTACATACGCATATGAAGTTATTTATCGTCTTAATTATAAATTAATGACTACAGGATTGAATCCTAGATCTATAACTAGAAAACGTCCTAAAGGTGAAACTATCCTTTGGAATATGGACAGAAATAGATCAATAGTTAATATACCCAGAACTATTAAGTGGAATGAAATTTCACTTCCAGAAATATGGGACATTGAACATGCCACCAAACCAGTTGTTCAGGATCAAAACATCCAGAACTCCAGAATAGAACATATCATTCAATATGATGATGGTACTGTTTCCATTAAAATAGATAAAGGAAATAGAGGATCAGTTCTATCCCGTTCAGCCTCTAGTGTTTCTAGGATAAGTATTTCTGACCCTACTCCAGGTTTTGTTGACCTTTCTTCAACAAACAGAACTCAGACTCAATCTGTTCCTATTGGAATTAGAATTGAACAACAGACTGCTCGACCAATCTATCCAGAATTTGAACCAACAGACACATCATCTGTTGACTTCAATCCTTTAGCCTTAGATTTTGGTGTCAATGTTTTATCTGAAGTCTTTGAACGAGATGTTCAAGGGTTAAAAGATGAATTCATGTCAGAAGAAAATAAACAGATTAGAGAATGGTATTTTGAGAACCATAACAATGAACAATTAGCAGAATTAAAAAGCCAATGGCTTCAATATTTGCAACTTGTTAGGTTAAATGTACCATTTTTTATGTGGTTTAAACATAGGAATAAGCCAATGAACATTAATGTTCTTTCTGCAAGAACAAGAAAATGGAATTTGCCTAATTCCACAAAAGTTATTGAGGCGGAGCACCCTCCGTTTCAACATACACAGCTTCCTATAACAGAAGGAACTGTAGATCTTAAACCAGTCATTCTTTCAGAACAACCAGATCTAAAAGACATAGCCCAACAAAATAATTGGACTAATCTTTCAGTCGTTACATTGCAAAAACAGATTCAGAATATCGAAGATATTCTTGAAAAACAGACTACAGCCCCAGTTATTCAAGTTAAGACTGATGAATCAAAACAAAAGTCAACTGAACAGACCACTGTTTCATTGACAAAACCATTTGATTCACTTAAATTAACCAATTTTAAGGCTAAACCAGAATCTCCAATCAAGGTTTTACCTTTTAAAATATCAAAATATATTCCAAATTTGGAATCAACAGAAGAAAAGAATACCAAACTTCTCCAGGAACTGATTTCCAGAACTAAGAAGTCAGAACCTTCATCGAGCCAATTAGCTCTTCAAACATTAAAACGGTCAGACAATAATTCTGATTGTGAGTCCTCATCTTCACAGAATTCTGGGAGGGATAAGGCTATTCACATTAATAGAATTTCTTTTCCTGATACAAAGAATTTCTATCCCAGACCCTCACCTCCAGATCTTTAGATAGAAGAATTTCACTCCCAAAGATCTTTCTCAGGATCTCAGATCTATGAATGGAACATACATGGGATGTGAGAATATCAGATTCTCAATGTTACCAAACAGATGATCATTATCGGTAACATTTACAAACAAGCTGTTACAGAGAGAGCAGCAACCAGAAATATCATTCTTGGCTTCAATGGTCAGCTAAAAGGATGGTGGGACGGCCACCTCAGTGAAGCTACCAAAGAAAGAATTCTTAACATGGTGAAAACCAATGAGAATGGTGATCCTATTCTCAATCAGAATGGACAGACGGAGTCATGTGCTCTTTCTGCCTTAGTCTTCGATATCACCTACCATTTCATAGGTGATCCCACAATCTATCAAGAAAGAACATCTGAAATCCTTCAGAACCTCAGATGTAGAACACTCCAAGACTTCCGATGGTATAAGGATGTCTTTCTCAGCAAACTATACCAAAGATCGACAACAATGCCAGTTATTGGAAAGAAAGGTTCCTTTGTGGACTTCCCAAGTTGTTTGCCCAACAAGTGAGAGAATCCCTTTCACTTGAATATCTAGGATTATACTATGATCTTATGACATATGGAGATATCATATCCCATATCAATAAGAATGCTCTGAAGATTTGCACTGATCTTCGTTTTAAAGCTCAGTTAAAGAAACAGTCTAACAGAAAAGAATTAGGAAATTGGTGTGAACAGTATGGAATGGAAAGAATTAAACCACCCCATACTCAAAAGACACATAAATCCAGAATTTCCTCCAGAAAATATAAGAGTCACTTCAAGTCCATTGGATAGAAGTACAACCAGAAATATGGCAACAAACCATACACTCATAAGAAGAAACATTACCAGAGGTTTCCACGAAGAAATTGGAAATATCAGAAAAATAGTAATAAAAGAGAACAGAAAGCCACAGGTTGTTTCAAATGTGGTAAATCAGGACACTTTGCAAGAGATTACAGAGTCAGATCACTAGTTCAATCATTGGAATTAGATGAAGCTACAAAGAGCAAAATTATCCAGTCCATAGATGATCTTGGATCATTATCCAGCTCTTCTTCAGAATATTCTGATGAAGAAAACATTAATCAGATTGGAACGGACAACTACTATTCTAGTAGTTCTTCCAACTCTATCCAGGAATGTGCTTGTCCTTATAAAAGAGCATGTTTCTGCCAGAAAGGACTCAATGTCCTCACAGATTCTCATAGTCTTATGATCGATATGATCTGTAAGATTAATGACCCAGAAGAAAAAGCAAGCTTATCTTCTCAGACTCAAAGATATTATGGACCAGAAAGAGGAAGAAAAGCCTCAATCCATTCCTATCCAGAATAACATCAAGAATACAAACTATTCTGATGTCATCAGTTACTTTCAGAAAAGAAAAGCCCAACCAATTGGTATTTCTGATCTCCAACATGAGATTAAACTGTTAAAAATAGAAATCCAGCAACTAAGACAAGAGTATAGGCATGAGATTTGTGATCTCAAATTAGATCATGAGCATCTCCAACAAGACGTCCAGCTTTTACAAATAGAATCCTTAGAACGTCAAGAACATCTTTCCCAGAATGATGAACTTGATAAACAGACTCAAATTGCTATTGGCAAACTGACAGAAGGAGCTAGTACCTCCAAACCAACAGAGGATTATCTCAATCTTCTAAACAAAATCACTTACCAGAAATGGTATGTCAAGTTAACCATCAAGGTTAATGATTTCAAGTTTGAAACCATTGCCTTATTTGACTCAGGTGTAGACATGAACTGCAAGGTCTCATTCCTTCTCGATACTTCGAGAAAACTAAAGAGAAGCTTTCTATAGCTGACTCTACCAGACTTCATATTCAATACAAATTGCCTAATGCACATGTGTGTAATCAAGGTATTTGTTTTCCTACCAGTTTTGTACTGATAAAACAGTTAAATTCCCAAGTCATTCTCGGGAATCCATTCCTCCAACAGTTATTTCCTATGACTGTTACAGAATAAGGTATATCTACCGATGTGTTAGGTAAACCTATTCTTTTTGAGTTTTATTTCCCTTCACATCAAAGAAATATTAACTCAATCCAACAGAAAGAAAACCAGATCAGTTTTCTTAAACAAGACATCATGTCTCTCAGAATTGATGAACAAATTGCTAAACAGCAAAAGTCCATCAATGAATTTCAGACCAAACTTGAAAAAGAAGTTTGTTCAGAACTTCCTACGGCCTTTTGGGTTCGTAAGAAACATTCGGTCTCTCTCTTATATAAGAAAGACTTTTCAGAACAGAATATTCCTACCAGGGCTCGGCCCATTCAGATGAATCAGGAATATCTCTCTCTTTGTAAGAAAGAGATCCAGAGTTTATTAGATAAAAAACTAATCCGACCCAACAAAAACCCATGGTCGTGTGCAGCCTTTTATGTCAATAAACATTCGGAACAGGAACGAGGAGTCCCTCGTTTAGTCATCAATTACAAGCCCTTGAACAAGGTCTTACAATGGATCAGATACCCATTACCCAACAAGAATGATCTCCTTAAGAGATTACATCAGGCCCATGTCTTCAGTAAATTTGACATGAAATCAGGAATTTGGCAGATCTAAGTCAATGAATCAGAAAGGTATAAGACTGCATTCACCGTTCCATTTGGACAATATGAGTGGAATGTCATGCCTTTTGGGCTTAAGAATGCACCTTCAGAATTCTAGAATATTATGAACCAGATTTTTAATCAGTCCACAGACTTCACAATTATTTACATTGATGATGTTCTTGTCTTCAGTAATGACATTCATCAACATTGGAAACATTTACATATTTTCTTTAAAGTCATTAAAGAAAATGGTCTTGTGTTTTCTGCACCCAAGATTAGACTTTTCCAGACCAAAATTAGGTTTCTTGGAAATATGATTTCTTTCGGGAAAATCACTCCAATCCAGAGAACACTTGATTTTGCAGAAAAATTCCCAGACATTCTGCGTGAGAAAACACATTTGCAAAGATTCTTAGGATCTTTAAACTATGTTGCAGATTTCTATCCAGGCATTCGTCATTTATGTAAACCTCTATTCAAACATTTTAAAAAGAACCCTCTAGCATGGATAGATGTCCATACTAATGCTGTTAAGGAAATTAAGCGTCAAGTTAGAGTTTTACCAGTGTTGACTTTATGTCAACCAAACACCCCAAAGATAATTCAGACAGATGCTTCTGAATTATGATTTGGTGGTATTTTAATCCAGATTCTAGAAGGAAAAGAACACATTGTTCGTTTCCATTCAGGAACATGGGATAAAGCCCAACAGAACTATTCAACAGTCAAAAAAGAGATTTTGTCCATTGTCAAATGCATATCAAAATTTCAAGATGATTTGTTGAACCAGAGATTCTTAGTTCGTGTTGACTGCAAGTCAGCAAATGATGTACTTACTAAGGATGTTAAAAACATTACATATAAACAAATATTTGCCAGATGGCAGGCAATCCTGTCAATTTTCGATTTTGATATTCAGTACATCAAGGGAGAGGATAACTCTATCCCTGATTTCCTAACCAGAGAATTTCTAACAGGCCACGTGCCTATCACATAGGATTCCTTCGGGAATACCTTTCATTTTGTTTTCTTTTTCAGGTCACAGAAGCGGACACCAAAAATTCAGTTAGTGGATTTAGATGGATTGTTTCAAGTCCACCGCAATTAAGTAGATTGAAACACAGATTCAAATCCAGAAGCAGAATTGATAATCGTTTCAATTCCGTAATTCTTTCTATATATTGTTGCTAACCATTTTGCAGGATTATCAACTCCTGACAACTAGTAACAATGGCCCCCAAGAAAGATAAAGGAAAAGCTAAAGCATTCGATCTCGCCTCTTATGCTCAGAAAGCTAGCACACCAGCTGCATCCCCAACTCAATCATCAACCCTAGTTAAGGTTGAAGATAAATAGATAACATATACACCATATTCTACCCAGACACCCCTAGGTAGAAACCTCACAGTATTGGGGACATCGTCCTCACAAAAACAGTTAACCGGTGTTCATGCAGGTACTGCAGGTATATCGTCTTCCCAGTCGACTGTCAGTAACAAGTTTCAGCCGCTTGTTTCTAAGAAGAAGACAGTAACCCCAAAACCTAAACAGATACAATTACCATCACCCTCATATATATACAAGAACGTCTTTGACCAGATTCTTGTAACAAAACCTTTTCATTTCAGACAGAACCCCAATATTATACCTGATGAGTTTGCTAGGGCATTCCTTCACACTCATTCAAACTACATCCCAGACAACACATATAAAATTCAGAGCTACTATGAGTCTATCCTCATAGCTACAGAATCCATAGAATTTATCCCAGATGACCAGGACAAACAACCAGGCCAGTATAGCCATGTCAAGGCTAAACTTCAGAAAGTGATCACCCTTGATCAATGGGGACAACCCCCACAGAAAACCAAACAGATCCCAGATGATATACCCCTCAGAGACTATAACTATTATGACTACATTCAGGCGTGGTTCAGAGTTTTTAACCGCCAAAATGACAAGCATGATATGTCATGGTTCTTTCTCTTTACAAAAACATTTCCATTAGAAGTTCCAAATTGGTTCATCCAATGGTGGGCATCATTTGGCCCAATCACAGACATTTTACCAGAACCAGTTCTTCAAGGATTCCAGTACTTCATAGATCATTGGAAGGCACCAGCACAGCTTGCCTACCTTCCTCCCTTCTTTGTGTTTTACAGAATCTTCTTTGTAACGTGGATTTTCATATCAGAATTCGCGTACAAGCATGTTTCTTTCGGAAACCATCAAGACATTTTGGCTTTCGGAAGGACTCACTCAGTCATGTGGTGGAAGAAGATGAACAACAGTTCTTGTTCAATACCAAAAGTCCAAGCATGGCTAGAAATTAATCAGAAACAGAAAAAGGAAATCCAACCAGAACAACAGGAATTCCTTTCTTTCAAGAATTTTCTCACTACCCAGTTAGCAGCGGCCACCAGTTTTGATGAAGTCAAGGCCATCATGCTACAATTAGAAGAACTAGACAATACCTCGGACCAGGCATCAATTGCAACAGATCGTGCCGATGACAACGAAGATGACTGTTACGGCATTTATACTCCTCTATGAGTATAAACTGGAAACAGAAATTACAAATAGAAAACAATTGTAATACTCCTCTAAGAGTATAAACTGGATTATATGAGTTTTTCGGTGTTCTCCAAAAACACAGGACAGATAAGTTTTCTAATGTTCTCTAAAAACATTGGACAGATAGGGTTTTGTTCTTCTAAGTTCCCTTCAAAAACTAAGATAGAATGGTAAGACTTCCCCCCTCTGAAGTCATATGGTTTCTGAAGAATTCCATGAAACTTCAGCTAGTCCAGGTCAAACGACAACTAGTAAAGACACCTCAAGTCCGTTGATGGGTGTGGCTTTCCCAAAAAGCCAAAGGAAATTTAGAAACTTGTTTATCTTTTAGCCTATATTTATTTTGTATTTTGCTTAGTCAACTTATCTTTAGCCATCTTACCTTTAGCAAACCTATTTCAAGACCCATATAAGGTCACGGCGTTGAGGAGCAGAGGGCGTAAGACTCCGTTGTTGCCAGGTGGCGATTTGGTGAGAGATAGTTAGGCTTCGAAGATACTAAGGCTTCGAAGATAGTAAGACTAAGTACGATGCAGGGTAGATTATAGGAAAAATAGACTTGTTTATTTATTTTCTTTGTATTAGTGGGAAATACACTTCGATCATTGTACTTGTATGTATTTCTACCATTAGTCAGAATGATCCAGACTGAAGAAGTTCATTGCGTCTTCAGCACAGAACCAGTCAGATTTAGAGATGAAGAAGAAGATGGATCTACAGTCAAGATTCTACCATCAGACATCATCATCACAAGAAGACGAAAATACTTTCGACCACAGAGAAAGTGTCCCAGTCAAAAACATTATCATCACATCGCGACAAAAGATCTTTTGGCCACAGTAAAAGCCAGACATGATCATCAAGTCACGACAAAACAAGATTCGGCCACAGTAAAAACCAACCACTATTCATGAATAGTAAAATTCACTTTTTACTGTTCACCTTTTGAAAAGTTACTTTTGACTTTTCGTTTTTCCATTTCACTTTTGCTTTTCAGATTCGATATCCTATATAAGACAGAGTCTGTCTCATACATATAGGATCCGAATTCTCTTCCCCCTAAATATTTTATTTTTTAATTCGGCATCTTTGTACATTGTACTCCGGTACATCCAACAGTGTATCACTTCTTCCATTTACAGTTAATAACAAGTAAGAGATTTTATCTCCTTTTATTCATCTTATTCGTTTTCCGTTTGCTTATCTGTCTATTATCCTTGTTTTCCCCTGTTTCTGTTATGTCTATAATTATCTCATCTATATATATATATATATATATATATATATATATATTATTAATCTTACTTTATTAGATAGCCAATCATAATTGCTTTCTTCTAGAGTGAAATAAGACAAAGCCATGTAAATCCTAGGATTGTAATTATAGCAATCCAAAGGTTAACTTTATTCTCTCTCTTGACACATGACAAAAAGCACTTATCTTCAAAAGTAAAGGCTAAGATTAGCTTGTCTTTATTCAAGACTTAATCCTAGCCATTCAATTTAAATTCAAATGACTAGGATTGATGACATGGACAACCCTAGTCATCAATCTCTACATGCATACGCCACATGTACATATCTAGTCACTAATTTACAATTCTCTTTTGACGACTAGGATAATGACGTGGCATTTCACAAATTACATTATCATAACATTATATATATATATATATTACTTTTGCCCTTTCTAATCTCTATTAGAATAAATATATTGAAACAAATTTTTAATATTTGCAGTTTGGCCCCAAAAGTTTTGGTAATTACAGTTGGACTCCAAAACTTTTCAAAATCGCGTACTAATGAGAGACCGATAAACCTCTTTATCTATTTCAGAAATGTCTCCGCCATTTTCCAAAATACCCTCATGCTCATGAGTGATGTACTAGCAACGAACGTATCATGAGAATGTTTACGATAATGAAGACAACGTCATTTGTGAATCCATTTAACCATCGAGAATTAGCATGCAGTCCGATCCTTCAATTAAAATGTCACGATACGGAAAGGACCATGAAATTGTTAAGTCTACCTCCGATACTATGAATAAATCTGAACCGGTGAAATGAGAGATGACTACTATGGAAAAACCTATTTCCATCACTTCATACTCGCCTTGGCCAAGGACTTCCTCATTTAACAACCGATCTCAGATATCATAGGACATCGCCTCACGCCGGAGGTTAATAAATCCTATCTTGACAATTACCTATCAGTTCATACCACAAAACTAAAACACGAAAGGCCGTAACCCACCTTTTGAAAGACGGGTATTATCCAGACGCAATATTTAGCCCCTGATATAACTAGCAGACGCAATTTCTCAAGTCTGAGGATTAATTTGCACAATTTCCAACTAAATAGTAAACTATTAACCTGAAATCATGCAGTTCACTATTTATCGTCACATTCAATAATCCATACATAGACAATCACTCATATGTTTATTAGTCTACATCATCATATTGTTCTGGCACTTCGCACGCCATTCTTTATCATTAACTATCACTATGTTAATCAAATGTAATAACATATGATAACTCGTACTCGATTATTCTAGTCCCGGTTGAATAATCTGAAGGGCTATGAATCGATTCTTAATGTTTATCATATCGAATAAAAACTGCGAAACATCCTAAGCCCTTTTAGAACATTTTTCTTCTCGAATAAGCATTAGGGACATATTCATCTCGAAGCGAAAAGTATGAACATCCTCGAAATAACAGTGTATAAAACACATAAATATATTCTTATTAAACCCTAATTCAGGTCATCTCAACTGTAGCATTAGAGCATATCCCCAACCAGGGGTGGAGCTAGGAAATCTTCTTAGTGGGGGCTAAAAAAAATAAATTTTCAACTATATGAGTATATTTTTTTTCTAATGGGGTTTAATTAATTTTTTAACTAAAAATACATAGATATTTAAATTTTTTTTGAAAAAATATATGGAATTTTTAACGTTATTCTGGGCCAGTTGGGGCTACTTGGGAGCTAAAAAAAATAAATTTTCAACTATATGAGTATATTTTTTTTCTAATGGGGTTTAATTAATTTTTTAACTAAAAATACATAGATATTTAAATTTTTAAAAAAAAATATATAGAATTTTTAACGTTATTCTGGGCCAGTTAGGCCAGCTTGGGAGCTAAAATAAATAATTTTTCAACTATATGAGTACATTTTTTTTCTAGTGGAGGCGAATTAATTTTTTTAATTAAAAATACATAGATATTTAAATTTTTTTGGGAAAAATACATAGAATTTTTAACGTTATTCTAGAGCCCCCATTGGCCCTTAGGTAGCTCCGCCCTTATCCCCAATAGTTCGTGCTCATGATCAACATCGTATCCTTTTGAGTAACTGTCGCTTGGGCTCTTGTTCCCTGGAGAGTTACCTTGATTGTATTATCCTGGTTGTTATCTTTTTTTTTAATGTGTATTATTTAGCTTGCTTGTTTGTATAAGTGTACTAGTTTCGTATTGTTAATTTACTTTATTGATGGTTATTCTCGTTGCATGAAAGGTTTTCAAAACTCCCTGGATATTTGTTTTCCCTCCCTCACTGAGTAACCGTGTTGCTCACTCTCTCTTTCTAACCATTTCAGGTTTTGTGTCTTCAGAGTCTGAGGAAAAGAAAGCTCGAGAGTCTCCGTGAATGTACGCTTTAGCTTTTACTAATTGATATATGTTGATTTATGTAAAGTGTTTGAGTAGCTTAGCTTGTGGTCTACTTTATGATTATAAAGGTTTTGTATGTAAATGTATTTGATTTAGAGGGTTGTACTAATGTCTTGTAAGATTTAATAGATAATAGCAGGCCTGTAATAACTTTAGTGATTTTCTTTAATTGATTGGATGGCTTGCTTGCTTGTGTGGGATGATTGACTTAAAATATAAGAAAGTTAAGTAGATAAGATTAGAGTGGTATGATAATTGGACTTATAATATAGAATTTCAATAGTTAAAGAAATGCATGCTTGTATGTTTTATTCTGACAAAATAGAAAGGCTTGGATGACCTTAGAGACCTGGGGAAAGTTATGGTTCATGGAGTTGTGGTTTTATTCGAGTGTTGTGTATTGTTCTTGTGGTTATTTATTTTGAGTACAGGTATGTGGTTAGGCCTAGAAATAGGAAAAACTCCATCCATTTTTTCTCGATTTTTGTGACCTCGGGTTTTGGATCAGTGCTCTAGTCTCGTGAGGGATCGGGGCGTTACATGAACCCTTAAATACTAAGATGTCTCAGTGTCTTAATTCTACTCACAACATTCTACCGAAGGGGTGGTTAGGTTGTAGTTTTGATTAAGTTAAGTTGCATTTATTTGAAATATCACCATCTGGATGGTAGCCCATCCGATAATATTCCAATCACTGATTGGTTGGGCTTCATTGATGAAATAGCAAGAACTCCGAAAGAAGGATACTATTTTCAATGTCAAATGTTTTAACCCTTTTTCCATGAAGTCTTTTCACTTAGAATATTCTTGATCAAAGACTACCGAAGGGCAGTTAACTCTAATCAATATTCTATGAAGCGATCTTTGACAAAAACCCCACTAAAAGGGTGGTTCCTCTCATCAACACTTCAATTGAAAACTTGTTCTAGTCTATCTTAGTATATCTTAGTTGAAAACTACCCTCCAAAGGGAATGCCTACACATGGGTGAGCTTAGATATCCTCCCACTACTAGCATAGACCAAAACGGAAAGCCATGGGGTTCTTTCCAAATCCCCTCTCCCACTTGATATTTTTAATCTAAGGGTTTTTACTTGTAACTAGTCTTTTCAATTTCACCTTCAAGTTTAAATCTAAGCAAGCTCGATCTTTAAATCCTTGCTTTTAAAACTTTACCTTTAATTGCAATAGTTACATACCTATTTGGGATTAGGTAAGGAAACTTAGGATTCTAGGCTAAGTTCTTGGTCTATAAGGATTATGGATTAATTAATCCCAACCAATTATTTAATCACTAGTTTCAAACCAAACTGAACTAGGTTTATATCAATTTCTTAACTAGCCATTCCTAATTAAATTATCTAAGACTTAGCCATTTTTAAATCCTAATGATTGGTCATGTTTCTAAGTGATATACATGCATAAATCTATCCAAAATAAGCTTCAATCACAATTTTGGAAAACATGAAATGTAAATAGAAACATCTTGACCCCCTCTCTTTGATGGCTTCCTCTACTTTCCATTGTTTTCCAAAATAGAACTTGCCTTTTCTGGAGACTTCCATTTTTGGATAAGGCACTTATCCATCTCTTGATCTAGACTTCTTTGAAAGCTAAACACTTCTAGAGTCCTTGTGGAAACAAACTTGCTCACAATCTTGAACTTAATCGGTTTGTTTGCATCACCAAGAGTCCTATCGCAAATGAAACTCCTCCTCCACCACATGCCACCCCTCCACCACCTTTGGAGGTGTTGGGCAACCACTAGAATGCCTTGAAATAGCCACTACACCCTTGAGAAAAATCCCCAAAACAGCCCACACAAAACAGCCTCCAGACTAGTCCTTTGTTCGTGTGATTTTTGGCAAAAACATGAGATTTTTGTAATTTACAACAAACCTAACTATTACAAAACATCTCCTATGTTTCTTAAAGAATCCACATTCATTTGTAAGCGATTAATTACATCATTACAAGGATTGAATAAACCACCAATCACAAACCATAATGAAAAACACCATTGCTGGAAAATAAATTTAATCACATAAAACTGAATATTTAGCCACCAAAGAGGGGTCTATATGATCTTTAAAACAAGGGTTAGCATCCCCACAAATCATACAAACACGGCACAATTTTATTTGCACAAAAACAACCCCTAACATCCATAAAACAGTCTGCCAATCATGGACTGTACTAGCTGAAATTTTGTGTTCTTTAGCCTATTAGACTATGTTTGTTATGGCATGGCTTTGATACCACTGATGGGTTACGAGTTCTAATAGATATCTAGATCAACCTAGGGTTCAAGATTTTAATTGATCAATCATAAAGAGTAGTGGAATGCAAATAGAACTCGAAATTGTACCAAACAAGAACATAATGATAATATCATGCGAAACTTAGAACACTAGTCTATTAATTATAGATTGTACTTTTTTCATTGGCTTAATACACAACGAAACCTGAAGTTCTAAGGGCTGGAAAAATGTGGAGATTGCTAGTGAAATCAAACGTGGATCAACTCAAGGTTTTCTCCTTTATTCCACAACCTTTGCGCGTTGTAGTGTTGATTTTGGTGGAAAAATCGGCCCACTTTCTTTTCCTTGTTGTGCCGTGTGTATATATGGTTTGTATGTTGTGTGTCTTTTTATTATTATTTATGATTGTTCTTTGCTCTTCTTTTGTATTAGTCATTCAAAAGAAAGAGAGAGAGAGAGAGAGAGAGAGAGAGATACAGGTAAACTAGAAGTTTACCACTATAATTTCTCTAGGAGAAGATAATTTCAGGACTTCTAAATATATAACATCTCTTCCTCTCTTTCTTATCCTCTTTTACATGTCTAATATATAATTATCAAAAGAAAATTCCAGCAAGCCACAGTCCTAGTCGAGTAGGAGTCTTTCTTGGTCAAGACAAGACATTCTCTTGTCTTAATGTCTTAATCTTAAACACATTAGGATTCTTCCAAAACTCTCCTATTCCATCCACACACCACCATACTTAGCAACAAGGCCATAAATAGAACTTATACTAGAACAAAAGTAAGTGGCTAGAGAAGGGACCAAAAGACATAATTGTCGTGGCTATAAAATGACCAAAATGCCCTTGTTAATCACTAGCTGCATTTTTATCATTTTAGCCTCAACTCATTCCACTAAAGAGTTGAAGTTGCACTCCATAGCAATTGATAGATATCCATTAGATTGGTCAAACAAAGTTTGACCTTCATTTTTTACCTACTAAGCAAAATGACCGAAATGCCCCTCTATGTAGAATCGTAATCAATACCAGGTCTTATCCTTGTGCTATCAACCTTTCTTGATTATCTCTATTCTTTGTGCCTGTAATCCTCCAATAATCATCATTTATATATTATTCTCTTGATCCAGGGAGCGACCCTCAAGTTCAATATCTAAATATAGTCACAATTGACTATATTACTAAGTACTTAGGTTTAGATGATTAATAGGATGTCACAAAGGGGTTATAACCCACCAATTAAGATGACATAGAACGAGTTGACACATATGCATGTGCCAACTAGTCAAGTCCAAGTATCCAAAACACCGAGTTGTTGACCCCTATAAGATCTCACCCATAGTGAATCAAAACACATGTCCTTGAGTTCATTGGTCATCCACATATGCTCAAGAACTAGAACATTGGTCTCTTAGTAGCTTGAGATGTTTCCGATCTCATCCGAGCAATAGTAATTTTACAGAGATCACATCTACCACGGTCCAGTTTGTCACGCCCTAACTCGACTCCACTTACGATCAGTCAGGACGCAACGAAATTTCTGCAGTATAACGACAGTAACACGGAAACCAGGGCTTTAAACCAATCCCTTTGTAACTTCATAAATCCAACTCCAAAGATCAACAACAACTCTACAACTTTTGCAACCACACACAACACAACTATTTCTATATATTAAACAACCATCAATAGTTCATTCGCTTGTTATACACCTCCGTTCCAACATCAAACCATAGGCTATAACATACATCTCAAAATGGATTATAAACCAGTCTAGCAACCTAATCATGTTCAAAAGAAAGGCTACTAAACTAGCAATATACATAAGTCTTTATCTTTAAGTAGTTATACAATACATTATACTACAAAGGCTAAGACAAGCTCATGGACACGACTCCGACACATAAGACTCGTCCACATAAGGCACATTCTCAGCTTCCTGAGGCACGTACCCTTAATCCTGTTCGGTAACACCTGAATGCAGATAACGAATGAGAGTGAGCTTATATAAAACAAGCCCAGTGAGGATTCGATAGATCTCTTAAAAGCATTTACTATACCCCTTGGAAATCATCCCTTGAGCAGTAAACACACAATGAACATCAATAACATTATAAGTACAACAGTAACAATAATAGTAAACACACAATAAGGATACGATACACTTGTTGATGAAGCTCCATACACCATTTTCAATGCTCATCAACTCCTCCAAACCCAATGACACAATCCTGAGGTACCTTGACCTAGACCCACACCCCATGGCCTCTTTGCCCATGCGAGATAGGGAGTAGCCATGATAACTGTGACCGCAGCCCAGGATGTCTCCCGAGGTGAGACAACATTATCAAAGCTCATAACAATGAGACTCAATTCGAGAAGTCAACAACGAGGGTTGCTCGACTCTTGCGTTCAACAATCAACAATCAGTTAACAATATAATGCCCCAGATTAACCCCAAGCGCGCTACTCACGGTTTGTATCATCAATCAATAATCAATAGTCAATTAAACCATATTTCAACCATCAATTAAACAATATTTCACAATCAACAATTATACATTCATGAAACAATTAAGTTAGATGACAAAATAGGCCATCAAACTCAACATGCATTTAAACCGACATTCAACACCGATCTCTATCAACAACAATCCAAAATCAACTACCCAATCACTTCCCAAACAATTAAAGACAACATTTCAACATATTAAAGAAAGACTACACAAACTTCTATAAGTCATAACTTACAATCTAGAAATCCAATGACCTCCAAACCATTTTCTATCACTCAACCACTCATGCAACTACATTAACCTTACTTGAGACCAACCAAAAGCTATCCAAAACAAGTCCAACAACCCTAATTTTGACAATGTTCTTGGCTGAATTTTTTGGGATCTTGCTACAACATTCCAATCAAAAATTCAGTATTCCACCATTACTACCCCGCAATTAACAAACTTTTAGAAGCTATAAGCAATCAATTCCCACCACCACAACAGCAATTAATCAACATTAAAGCTATAACTCAACTTTAATATCCGAAAAATAGAAATACATGCTACTACCGATCAAAACAGCTATAAACACATATAAATGATCCTTGACAACTACTGAGCAATAATCTAAAGATAATTTAATATTTCATCGGATAAAAATACAATTATATGAAATTGACACAAAATAGCATTTTGAGATCTAGAATTTTTCTCTCACCTTTGATGCAAACTAAGGCTATAAATAGGTATAATGGATGCCCAACAAGCAAAATCAAGCTTTGAATGAAGTGATTTGGACTTGAATTGCAAAATCTATGAAGAAATTACTTGAAAACTTGAACAAATTTGGCTTCTCTTTGCCTCCCTTGGCATTTTCGGCCATCTAGGTGTTTTTGGAGGTGTTTTGTGTTATTTTCAATGTGTGTTGATGATATAAGCTCAAGGTCAACAAAAATAATAAAAGTCAAAGTCGGAACAAAGTTATTTTTTGTATATTTAGTCTTTTAATTGTCTTTTAGACTATTTTTGTTCACAAACATGCATTTAACACGTAGACTATTTTTAAGTAGTTTATTTTTAGTTGACAACAATTTTCATAAGCATACATTAACACCCGACTCGGTTAAAAACTCGATTTTTGTAAAATAAGATGAAAAGTCATATTATTTGTTTTCAAAAGTCTTTTGAATGCACAATTAATTTAAAATCATTTAATACCACATATAAATACATTTATATTAATATATACTAGGTCAACAAAAGTCAATGCAAGAATCGGGTTTAGAAGAAATCACTATTTGACTCAAAAACACTATTTTTTGCCCGAAAAGTCCATTTAAATTTCTATTCCGTTTCGGAATCATTTTTTTAATCAAATATGGGTCTATTAATATCCGAGGACTTGGTTTTAAGATGTTTAAAATACTCATGTAAAAATTTTAGCGGACGTGCGTTTAAAACACTATTCATAAAAACCGACGATAAAATTTTCAATGTCGATTTTGATAAAAATTTCACGAATGCACACATAGCATGTAATAGAAATATAAATCACATAATTAGTGCATTCTAACTCATATAACACATATACAGGTCAAAACACGCAAATTCACATATAGACAAAATATGGGGTTTCATACAGTTCAATGTACTCTCATGCATTAATGAGAAAAGTCCGGAAAGACCCTCCAATGACCAAGGAGGTCACCCTACCAAATAGGAGACTCTCTCATTATAACCTTCTATAGTGAAGTGCCCAACTTCACTATACGGTTATGAACCTATAGTTTAGATTTAAGTTTCATGGCATATACCTTCTGTGCGGATCACCACACACCTATGTCATTCACTCAAATCAAGGAGCCTTAGCATGCATATATGAAAGA
Source organism: Ehretia macrophylla (assembly GCA_037974665.1). Classification (NCBI taxonomy): domain Eukaryota; kingdom Viridiplantae; phylum Streptophyta; class Magnoliopsida; order Boraginales; family Ehretiaceae; genus Ehretia; species Ehretia macrophylla. Next base: position 85,871,809 of record CM075764.1, read on the forward strand.
ATATAATGAAAGTATAGAGATGCTCATGTAAAATGCATTGATTATTAATTGTTATAATATCCCTTCATTGAGATGTCTTAGTGCTAGTGGTCTTTAGGGCATACAATTCCCAATATTCCTCACAGGTTTGATGATAAAAAACCTCTGCTCCCTCAAGTACCTCAAAACATAAGCAAGCCTTGAACATTCGTGCTTTCAGTTCCTGAGTTGACACTATTTGAGGGGCAAAGCATGCCAATTCATTAAATTTTAGACCATATTTCTCAATTGACATATCCTGCTATTTCAAGTTGATAACTCAGTAATCTTCTGACTTTTATAGGATGGAGGGTAAAATCTAGACTCAAATACACCTCTAAACTAAGCCTAAGTGATAGGTTTTGGTATCGGATCCTTTTGCAATATCCACTAGTCTTTTGTTGGACCTTTTAGCATATGAGTACCAAACCGCACTTTTAGGTCTTCGTCAAAATCATAAGTAGAAAGACTATCCTCTACCTCTGCTAACCACTCATACGCTATTTGGGGACTATCATCTCCATTGAAAGTAGGAGGTTTCATTAGCAAAAATCAGTCCAAAGCCTGATACTCCACATCCCCTACATACACTGGTTGCATCTATATGAATTGAGGGCTAACAAACTGTTGAGGCCATTGAATAGACTGTGATCCTACCACTGGTATAAGTGCATTTTGAGGTGTTGGCATATATTGTGGCATATAAACATACTGAAGTACTGGTGTGGCTAGAAGTGCTGGGTCAGCTTGTACAATCGGAACCGTTTGGGGTGCCGACATTGTCAAAGTGCCTGCACATGTATCAACCCGAACCCAGCATGTCATGAATAGTACCTATTTGCATTTAATTATGTCTTTACTTTAATTAAATGTATTCATTTTAACACTATTTTCATTTCTTCAAAAGTATTCAAATAATATTTAGATTAATTATACAAGATGAGTATTAACTATTTTTATTATTTATATTATTTGGATTCATTTTTGTACACTTATTTATTTTATTTTTAACTAAATAAATAAAGTAGTTCCGAGCCCGAAGTGAATTTTAAACTATTTTATCTTTCAAATTTTATATTTTCCCCCCATTGATTGCCATATTTAAAGTATTCGTTCATCGATTTTACGTGCATAGCATATCGAAAGTGTTAGATAAAGAATTCTTTTGAGTGTTCCTGAGTGAATAGTATTATAACTTTGCATTTTAGAGTTTTAATCTTGCCTTAGCTAATTGAATTGCAAAAAGACCAAGTGTTTAACTCATTTAGCTTGACCATTGACATAGCCCTTTGACCATTTGACCTTGTGTCTTCTTATAAGCCAAAGCAATGTACAAAACAAAAGAAATAGCAAAAAGGAGCTCAAAACCGTGAGCCTCCAAAGGAAAAAGAAAAAAATTGATTTTGCATTTTTGTCTTCAAACTTGCTTGGAATTGGTCAAGGAACCTTGCTAGAGCCTCATCAAGCCTTCTTCTTCTACCATTGTGAGGGATTTCATCCTATTTGCTGAATTTCTAACAAGTTTTATATTATGTTCAAATTCTTAGACTTGTGATATATTGTCATTAAATGCTTATCTATGCTTGAATTAGCTTTTATTATGATCGTAGAGCATTCTTTTGCAGTTGGATAACAATTTTTATGGCTAAAAATGGTGGATGATGCTTTGAGAAAGATGATGAATAATAGAAATTAGTGCTTTGATTATTCTTGTGTTCTAGCATAATTATTTGTTATATAAGTGTGATTTAGGAGTTATTAAATCTAGATTAGAGCCTCTAACAGTTTGGAATTGCTAAGATTACAAGAACTTTAATTTAAAGTTAGATATTGGGCACTATTTACTCAAGACCATCGAATTGTGATCCGATACTTGATTTGACATTTTATATGGGCCCTAAGGATGCATAAATGGTTACTCGATAAAATTTATTGAATTTCGATAACGTTGAATTTTGAGGTCTTAATTGCATAATAAATAGTGGCCCATTAATGTGGTGATCCGGGGTGAGATTAGAGGTACTAATTAGTCTTATATATGTAGAATAGAGCTTAGAATACCTTTATAGCATTGAATTAATCAATGGTTTTGGTAGTTGTAGTTCAAAGTGACTAAGGGGCAATTGGGACTTGTGTAGTAAATGTAATTAAAAGTGAGTTTTCATAATTTGTAGGGGTGTCATAAAGTATAATTAGAGGAATAGAATGATTGGATTGGGGTTAGCTTGTGTTTCACTTAGTATGAGCTTGACTTGGACTAAAGAGACTAGTTATGAACCATAGTAATAATTATTGATAATTGACTTTTAATTGGTTAGATAAGTGTTTAATTGTATTTGTATGGTATACTCATCTATTTGGAGAAGTTCGTGAATTGAACTACATGTTTACCTGTTAAAGATTAAGAGAACATGCTTATATCTTGATTATATTGTATATATTGTTTGTGTGATGTTATGATTATGACTTGTACACTAGACTACCTGAATGATTACTTGGGTTATATGTAAGTTAAATTATATAAAAAGTTACATTTTACTAAGGATAGAATTCTAATAAATGTTGTATGTTAATTAAGTAAACTATAAAGTTAGTTAACCTAGTTACATAATTAATGATTTAATTGAAGTAATGTTTGACTTTATGTTCAAGGTGATTGAGAGTGATGTAAAGCCAATCTTTCATCTTGGGGCTTGGTAGAGGTGAAGGAGTTTTCATCCTTGTGTGCATCTTAGTTACTTTATTGTTCTTAAATTGTATGATTTAATATAATTGCTTCAATTTATGTGTGCTTATTGATTGCCATATTGTGTGCGAGGGTAACCTACTTTGTTGTCCCTTGATTATGTGTTTATTTGATTATCTTGTCTGTTATCATCTTGAGTACATTTCATCATGATTGTGCAACCATTTGGGCATGGTAGTGTCGAGGAAGCCGGGCGGTATCGGGCTTACCGGTATACCTCGGCTACCATGGTTGCCCAGTCCCTCTCTCACTTGGGCCCTATGTAACACTCCGATCCCTCACGAGACTAGAGCCCCGATCCTAAACTTGTTGGTCACGAAAAACAAGAGAAAACAAGCAGAGTTTTCCCTGTTTCTAGACCTAACTGGTTACCTGTATTTAGAAGAAATAGCAACAGAACTATAAACCAACATTCAGAACCAACACCAATTTTCAACATCGCAACAACCTTCAATCCTTTTGGCCATCCGAGACCTTCTACTATCACAAGCTATAACATACAGGCATGCATTCATTAATTGTTGAAGTTCTATGTTTATAATTTCACTTATCATATCACTTTAATCTTTTCTATTTAACTTTCTTATAATTTAAGTCATCAACCATTTTCCCCTTAATCTCACACAAGCATGCAAGTTAAACTTAGACAATAAAGTAAAACATTAAAGTTATTACATGTACGCTACAACTATTTAATCATACAAATCTTTCAGCTCACATTGCAATCCCTTAGATAACATAAATACATGCAATTTTGAAATATTAATATACTTTACATCACAACACATAAAACACTCATCCACAACTACAAGCATGAAATGAAGCCTCAAATTCCCTCTAGAGATCCAGTTACTTCTTTACCTGTAAAATGTTAGAGAGGAGGGTGAGCATACAATACATGTATACTCAGTGAGGGAGGGAATAGTTAACCGAGGTTTTTGAAAAGCTTTACGTGCAATGCAATAGCTATACAAATAATTCAAGTAATACAATATAACAAGACAAATAAGTAACACATTAAACACATTTAAAAAGGATACAATTCATCTTCTTTGTCTTCGATCTCGATCCACGAACCTCGATCTTCGATAACAATAGCCGACAAACCACCTTATAACTCCCAATGGGGTACTCCGGATGTACCCCGAATCCTGCGACCCATTCTCCTAAGGTAGGTCCGTATTCCCTAACGAGGTGAACCACACCTCTGGGATATGAGAGTATGGCCCAGCGAGAGAAGGAATAGACACCATGGTAGCCGAGCTAGACCAACAGCCCAACGCTTCCCGGAGTTTCTCAACACTACCATGTCTGAAAGGTTGCGCAACCCGATATACGATCATGATAAACCAAGCAATGATAGTAAATACAGATAAGGGACGACAAAGTAGGCCGCCCTTTTAAATAGTTATAATATAAGCATTAAACGAGAAGTAGACATATACGATTAAAGGGGATATGTTTTACATAATTCATGAAATGTTAAAACAACTTAATCAAACCTCTTCTAGCATTACAACAATCACATAGAAGTCAATTACAAGCAATTAACTTTAATTAACCACTTTTCTCCTTTGTTAACTAAGGCAATTTTACTCCCATATGAGACTCGAAGCACAAATTCCACAAACTAACTATTCCACATCTCTAAGGACACTAAAAGATACCTATTCAAGCCCTAAGAACCCACTTTTGAAGCAAAAGCTCGGGAAGGGCCTGATTCACTTTTAACTACAGCTACCCTAACCACCCTTTAAATCAATGCTACGATAGCACCAAAAGTGCTATCCCGCCTAGTATAAACCAAATCTAACATTCAATTGTGCCCGGATTATCGGTTTACAAAAACCCCATTTTGAAATTTAGTCAATTTCGCATTTTAATCAAGATTCGAGCAAACTAATCACATTCAATCATTAAACTAGGTTCATTAACATCTAAAGTACCTATAGCTAGCATCAAATCCACCTCACAAGAAAATTTCATTAAAACCCCAAGTTTGATACTATTCATCATCTCCTACATATGAATATTTGCAATAATCCATGTCTTAAGCTATTTAACTCCACAAACAAGGTCTCCATAGCATGTAAAATGTGTTTTATATAAGATTTGAGCATTACATAAGTCAATAACAACAAATCAAGAAAAACTAAAACATGAACATAAACTTTAAATTGCTAAAAACATGCAAAACTCCCTCACCTCTACCACGCTCCAAAAATGCAAGAATTTGGCTCCAATTCAATCTTAAACACCTACAATGAATTCTAACCATACTCTAATTAATTCAAGCGTTAATTTAGCATTATGAACATATATGGCACAAGATAGCAACTAGGTTAATCATAGATTCCAAATACATTCTAGTTCACTTAGACACTCAATACATAAACAATAGAAATTAGACAATTATTAATGTACTTTTAATTTAACACTTAAAGCACTATTATATCACATAAATACATTATATTGCACTAAAGGATAAGAGAACAAGAAAGTAAATTATCTAACTAACTAATGCTTCTAATGCTATTAACTTTGAACTTCACTCTAGAACCATTTAATTAGGAAATTAATAGCCTAAATAGTGGTTAAGCTTAATTAATACTTTAGTATTACCAATAAATAACCTAAGTTAGGCACTTTACACCTACATGTTCATAGCTAAACTACAACTAAACAACTCTTAACATCTTTCAGTTACTAAGGCCAAGTACTTCTACAATAGCAAATTTATTTATGTTTCAACAATTATTCACAACCACTTGCGAGCTACTAACATCACAATTAGAATTCTAGGACAAATTAAGGCTAAACTAGTAATTCTACATGATTAGATATCACTTAGCAACAATAGACATTAACAATTTTACCACTTAGTAATCCCAATTAACAATATCAAATAATAATCCAACTAAGACATTTTCTAACTTCTCTAACAGAAACTTAACTTAATCAATTCAGTTACCTATTCTATTGACCTCCAAATTGTCTGATTTTTATGTACAAACGTAGCTCTTCGAGTGTAGATAACTTTAGAATCAAACGGTGCCTAATTCTGAGTTAAGATAAGTAAGTTATGACCTTTCCCGTGCAACCGCACAAACTGACTAGTAGCAGCGATTTTTAGGACACATTTATAAAATGGCTAGATCGGAGGGCTAAAACGTTAGAATTAGCCTTAGCACTAGAAATCAACATTACTCTAAACTTCCTAATCTAGCTGCTATATAAATTTTGTTCTGGGGTACTGGTTATGAAAAGTTGTTCATTCACTTCCTCATTTGGTGTAGGTGCATTAGGAGATCCACAAGGTATCTCATCTAAAGCAAAATTAGAATATGATAATGTCTGGATCATTTCATCATTTTCTGATTATCTAGCGTAGGTGTTAATTAACACTTTCTGATCCTTAAGGTGATAAAAGATCCCACATTTGGTTCCTTTAGGATAGCCTATAAAATAGCACATTTCGGATCTTGGTTCTAGTTTCATAGCATTGCTACTCAGTACATAAGCAATACATCCCCAAACATGGAGGTGCCTCAAACTAGGTTTGCGACCTTTCCACATCTCTAGTGGTATTCTAGGTATTGATTTGGAAGGAACTAAGCTCAAAATGTATGATGTTGTTTCAAGTGCGTATTCCTAAAAGGATATAGGTAAAGTTGCATGACTTATCATGGATCTTACCATATCCAAGAGAGTTCAGTTTCTTCTCTCAACTACACTATTTGTTGGGGTGTCCTAGGTGCAGTTAATTGAGATACAGTTCAATATTTTGCAAGATACTACCTGAATACACCCGAGAGGTATTTGCTTCTTGGATCAAACCTTTAGCCTTAAAATTTGATCTCGTCAAAGGTCTCTGATTTGCATTGCATTAGAAATACACATCAATTTCTAGAGTAATAATCTTGAAAAAACTGATGAAGTACTCTCAACCTCTAGGAGCTCGTGTGCTCATAGTACCATATACATCTGTGTACCAATTTCTAATATTTCATTGGCTTCTTGTCCCTTAGAAAAAAGTGGCCTTTCAGTCATCTTCCCTTTAAAACATGATTCGCGCTGAGGTAACTTTATTCAAGATCTAATGGGCTAAGATGCTTATTCTCGATCATCCTCTGAATCTTGTTCAGGCCCATATGGCCCAAACGAATATGCCATAGGTAAACATCATTGGTTGAATTAACCTTTCTCTTATTACTATGCTCTATATTGTGCAGCGAAGATGTTTTAAGATATAAATAAAACGAGTTATTATGTAAACTTACGAAATAAATTATGTTATCATATCTACTGATGTCAACACTAGAATGGAAAGAAACTGCATAATTATAATTTAAAAGTTGCAAAACAAAAATTAAAATTTTATGAAAATCTGGAACATAATAACAACTATTCAAAACTAATATCCTATCTTTACCTAAAGAAAGTAAAACATCTACCACTGCAGCAACCCATACTCTTGCACACTACCAACTCTTAGAACAAACTCTCATCTCTTAAGCATTCACATTATCTAAAATACCTCTAAAGAATTGCAGGTCTAGATAGTGGTCCTGATTCTACTATCCAAGATTCTGTAGAATCAACTATGAATCGTGTTTCAATGTAAAACGCTAAAGGAAGTACCTATCTTGCTATTACCAAGGCACTTAGGACAGTCCTTCTTCTAGTGCGCTTTCTTTTTACACTCGAAGTAGTTTCCTTGGGCTTGTCACCTTACATCCTTCTACTTCTTACTAGCTCTTCTACCTCATTGCCTCTTGCCCATCTTCTGCTTCCTAGTAATACCCGAGCCCGGAACATAAACTTTTTATGTTTCTTTTTTCTGGAAATTATATTTTTCTTATATTCTGTGCTATTTAAATGTTATTCGTTCATCATTGCAAAGTGCATCGCATATCGAGAGTAATAACTAGAGAAGGATTTCTAGTCCTCAGTGAATAATATTATAGTATTTTTAGTATTTTAGTTTAATTAGTAGTGGAATTATATTTTGTGACTAGAATTAAGTTTAATTGCCAACTTAAGTAAACTAGCTTGACCATTTTAATTAGCCTTGACCAAGACCATTGACCATTTGACTTGTTGTCATCTTTTATATAAGCAAAATATAATACAAAAAACAAAACAACAAGCTAAAAAAGATAGAGAAACCCGAGAGCTTGAGGAAAAGAAAAAAAAAGATTTTTCATCAAATCTTCACTTGAGCTTGCTTAGGATCATTCCCAAGCCTTTCAACGTTATCTTCCTAGCGTCTAGTAGTAGCTAAGGTGAGGGATGCATTGTTATCTTCGCATTTGAATATATGTTGTTTAAACTTTGATTTTTAGAAATTGATTATAGAATGCCGTTTAATTTTCTTTGATGCTTGAAATACCTTCCATGATGATAATAGACCATTCTTCTATAAGTTTTTAGCAATTTCTGCAGTTGAATTTGGCTATTGCAATTGTAGGTGACGATGGAATAGTAAAATTGAAATAGTAAACCCTCGTTTTATAATTTTTGTTCCGAATTGCGTTCTTTTGATGTGAAAAAATGCTAGACATGCTAAAACGTTTAAATGTATGGTTTATTTGGATTGTGCAATGGTAAAACGGAGAAATATGCATTGGTTTTTAAAGGGGTTGAATTGGTTAAGGTTGGGATTTCATCGTTTTGAGTGAAGGCGTTGTCTTAGAATGCCGGGGAAGCACTTTTGGTGTGCTTACGACATTGGTTGGGGGTTTGGTTAAGGTAGTTGTAGTTCAAATGAGCTAAGGGGAAAAACGGGACTTTGCCGGAATTCTAGGTTAAAGTAGGGTTTTGTGGCTTCTGGTGGTGCCTTATAGTGTCCTAGGTTGAGTGGTGAAGTCAGTTTCCAAAACTCGTGGCTCGTTTGGAAGTAGTACCACTTCTAAAGTTGGGGTCGTTTTGTGTTTTCATTGGTTTTTACTATTCTTAGCTTTTATAATGCATATTGTTGCTTATTATGTTTGTTATAGATGTTTGTGATTGAAATGTATATCAATTGCTGCTATTACGTGCGAGGGTAACCTACTTTGTTATTCTCACACGTGTGGCTTTCTTGCTCGTTTGTTGCATTGTATATGGTGTTGCATTCATTGAGTCAGGCGCGGGTGTAATAGGCCTCTCTGGGTAGTCTCGGACTGCCAGGGCTGTGTTGCTCTAGCCCCGTGTCCTATTCCCTTTCTTGTTTGGGTTGCTGCCTAGGGAGTTTTTGGGTCGTAGATTGACAGGGTACTTCTAAAGTACTCCAAACTGGGGTTATAAGGTGGTTGAGTCGGCGCGTCGTCATCAAAATCGTGATTGAAGTTGCTCGTGGAAAGTGAATCGTATCCTTTAATTGTGTGGTTATAGCCTTGGTGCCTATAATGTTTATCTTGACTTAAATGTTTGGCTTACCTTTGTTGTTTCTTTAATGCTTATATTGATTGGTTTACTTGGCTATTTGCATTGCATTCTCCTCTCATCTCCACCCCAATAACCTATTTCACCCTCGTTAAGCAATAGTTTTTGCTCATCCCTTTCTATACCATATTTCAGGAGTAGTTGAAGTTGTTCCCATTAAGGTGATTGAGGAGGAAGTGGAACAAGATGAGGTGTTTCCTTGATTACTTTCACTTTGCTTAGCTGGTGGTTGGATGCCAGCCTTTTTATGGCGGAGTCATACTTGATGTACATGTTACTTGGTTGTTGCAATATTTTGAGGCTTTGTAGCCTTATATGTAGTTTCTATTTTGAGGCCTTCGGGGCTTGTATGTATAAGTCGTCAGGGTTGTAAAGACTGTACTCGAATGACTAGTGAGCGGATAGCATGCTAATGGTTTAAATCTTCTTAATGGCATAAGTACCTGTGTAGTATGCATGACATTTTGATTTCAAGTCTGGTTTGCCTAATGAAGAATGCATGTTTTTGAAAGATAATGTTTTATTTCATTTGTGTATTGCTATTATGTGTGTATTCTATCAAGTATAGGATTTTGGATTATCTACAATAAAGAGTAGACTCCGTCCGTGTGTCGGGTCTGGACTTGACCATTAGCGTGGGTTGGGTCAGGGCATGACATTCCCCTTGTTCTTAGGCCTCTTCCAAAGCGAGTTTAAGCCTTAAATAGAAGATGGAGCTATATGGGCTTGACCTTTGGGCTTTAAAATAGTATCTGCTGCCTGAAGTTCCTTCATTAGCTCTGGGACCATCATGTTCAACTTGCTCATATTGAGCTTGAACTTACTGAAGGATTTTGGTAGTGTCTCTAAGATCATGTCTTCTTGTCTACCAAGATTGATCTTGGCCCTTTGGATCTTGGCAATGAAAGGGATGTCCATTGTCTTAAGCACTCGATGCTTGATGGATGTCCCATTTGCCATCCTTGCTTGTTGGTATCTGACTTATAATAGTCAATAAGGTCAATCTTTGAGCAGCAATATCCATGTCGTTGTACTGGGACACAAAGTATCTGACATGGAAACCAAAACGTGGCATACAACCATGTCATTGGCTTTCTTCCTTTGTCTCTCTGCCTCTCAATGGTCAAGTATAAAATTAGCTAGTAATAGAGGACTATGTTGGGCTTGGATATACTTGTGCCCTTTAACTTCGAGTACCATGTCGAATTCTTTTATTTTTAGTCCATAATATTTGGGCAAGTTAACTTATTCTCCTTGAGAATAATGGCCAAAAAGGCTTAAGGATTTTGACATTTTTGGATATATATCTATTGTAATTATTAAAACATTCATATGTAATGCAAGTATATCATGTATAATGTAAACATGAAAAAACACATATATATACATAATACTTTTTGCTTTAGTAGTTAACCCTTTGAACTACTACATGTATCAGTGTCTCAATTTACTCACAAACCCTCCATCTTTAGGATGGTCGAGCATGTAGTAACATTGAGTCAAACTTCCGTTTCATTTAGATTGTTATTTTGTTTGGATAGACAATATCCAAATAATAATCTAATTACTGAATTATTAGCTTCTCTAGAATAGGCTTATTTAAAATAAAAGTTTATTTCTTCTAGAGTCGAGTGAATTACTATTCCTTAGTTGATATTCCCTAGAATATCTTAGACTTAACCCGTCTATAGGGTAGTGACTTTTGTTTACATCCTATAAAGTAATCTTTAGTGAAGAACTCCATCGTTAGGATGGTTGGGCCCACTAAACACTTTCTCTTACGATTATTTACGTTTGTCCACTAATATCTTAATTAAATATTTCCCTCCGTAAGGAGTATACCACATGGTAAGGCGAGATTAGGGATGGCAACGGGTCGGTTATCTGCGGTTTTTGACAAAATCGAAACCAAAACCGTTTAGCAAATCGAAAACCGAAACCGACGGGTTTAAAAAATTTATATCCAAAATCGCAATCGATGGATTTTTAAAAACCTGTGGATAATCGAAATCGAAACCGATTACTAAAAAAAAATTAATTTAAATAGAAAAAAGGTCCAAATTTATGAAAAATATTAATTTAAATGTAAAAAAATCTAAAAATATAATAAATCACAATATATACATATTAAATAATAAAATTAAAAATATATATATACAACATCATTGTAAATATTTAATTTTAAAAAAATAAAAGTGAGAAACTGTTCGTCCATTCATATAATAAGACAATAAAATTATATTATATAAAAATAATAATAATAATAAATATATTATTTTATTATATATATTATATACATGTGTATAATATAATATATATAATAAAATAATAAATTATTAATCGGGTTTCGGTATTCGATTTTTTTTAATATCAAAAACTAAAACCTATCGGTTTTGCTTTATAAAATCGAAAACCTAACGGTTTTTTCATCAATTTTCATTATCGGTTTTTTATCGGGCAGTTATCTATCAGTTTTGGGTACAACGGGTATCCGTTGCCATCCCTAGGCGAGGTAACGTTAATTAATTAATACAAACTGAAACTGGAAAGCCTTGAGATTTTTCATTCTCCACTCCCACTCTAATATTTATTTAATAAAAGGGTTTTTTACATATATTTATTCTTAATACTTAAAATCTAGATTTTATCTAAATAATCTAATGCTAATAATATATCCTCTAGAATATGGTTTAACCTCTTATTCTCTAGAATATTATAGGCCTTTGTTTAAAACCTTTTAAGTATACTTTAAAATATATTATGTAATCTGGGCTTTAAATAGAACCATAGATAACACCTACTTAGGTTATTAATTTAAGAATTGGTCCCTAAAATATAAATCTTATCTTTAACCAATTATTTGATTATTTCCATAATTAACAAATCTTGATATTAAAATAAATTAATCTTAGCTCTGATTAATTCTTAATTATCCATAACCTAAGTATATTAGGATTTGTCATTCTAAATCCTAATGGTGGTAGTATTTCTATGCAATCCATAATATTTCATATATTTAATAAAAGGACAATCAAATATAAATATTAAAGCATAGAAATAAATAATTAAATAATTAAATTTAATTATCCTAGCGATAATATCAATATTGATTTAGTAGATTAATCAAATTCAAATTTGACTTCTAAGCTACATCAAAAACATGCAAGAAACCAAAATCAAATAAAATAATTACATGGTCAATACATTTGACCATGGTTGGCCATCTCATCCCCTTTAGTGCCTAGGGACGTGTCGATTAAGGGAGGCATTTTTTATTATTATTTTCTTTTGTTTCTTTTCTTGCAATCCAAGGAAAAAATAAAAACTAGTTAGTTTAATCCAATTAAATTTGGTTTTACCTTTTTTCTAATTCAATCTATTTAATTAAAATATCTAAAATGTTCATGTTTTCACAATAAACAAAAAACATACATTTAACTTTAATTAAATTGAATCAAACATGCATAAATATGTAATCTAACATCAATTACAGCTCTATCTTGTTTGCTCTAGAATTTCCTTTACTTCATAATATGAATATGCACAAAACTTCATATTAAACAAAAAATTCCAGCAAACAATAAATCTAAAAAAACTTATGTCAAAAAGTTTTTACTACACAATTTATACATGAATAAACTGCAAAGTTCATCTTTTAATATGATGTGGCTCTAATACCATTGAAGGTGCATGCTACCTAGATATACTATGGTATTTAAAAAAATTAAACGCAGCGAAAACATAGTAGCATGCTTATCTAGGATCAAACCATATAAACTTAAGAAGAATTTTGCATAAACAAAACTAGCATGTGAATTCTAATTATGTAAAGATCAAAATTCAACAACTAGAAGAATTTGTTACCTAAATTCGTTAGCTTAAGAACTTAATGAAAAATACCAAATTCTGCCTTGATCTTGATGGATAAATATCTACAAGCTTGGGAGACAAAGAACACCTCTTGATCTTCTTCTCTATGACCTTCTTCCTTCTTGAAGATAATGAAGAATTGTAGGATTCTTCTTCTTGTTTCTATCCAGCTTAGGCGTGTGAGAAGGGGAAGAATTCTCTCTCTTTTTCTCTCAATCTTGTGTGTAATAATGTGCACTGAGAGAAGTTGAAGTGAGTTATATTTATAGATGTGAAAAAGCAAGAATAGTTAATCCTAGTTGAAATAGGATGTGGTTGTTTCATAATTTAAGTAGGAAACCTTGAAACAAATCCTATGCAACTTGAATTACAAGTAATTCACTGCAAAACAACTATGCATAACACAACTCAAGTCCACCACCTCAAACCACGAATCCCACACATCACCCAAGGGCCATACGTCTATTTTATCATCTTCCAAGTATTATTTTGCTAAATTAATTATTCTTAGATTCTAATTTGAGCTACAACAATTCCAAATAGGAAATCTCCTAAATAGGAAACTTAGTTGCAATTGGATTCTAAATTTAACAACTGCTGAATACATAAGAAGTAGCTAGATAACTTTAACAAACATCTTCACGGAAGTAGGTTAGAAGAGGGACCAAACGACATAAACAAATTGGCTACTGAAAATACCAAAATGCAGCTGCTAACGCCATAGCACATTTAGGCTTTTCAACCTTGACTTATTCTACTAAAAAATCATGGTTGTACTCCAAGATATTTATTGTTGTTCACAGAAGCTTGTCATACTACGTACAACCTTTGTCTTCGACCTACTAAGTAGAATGACCAAAATACAACTCCATGTAACACTCACAATCAAGAAAGACCAAAACTGTACTATTTCTTTCTTGATTGCATCTTCTCCTTGGGACATCTAATCCTTGTACTAACCATTCTCCAGATATAGAACACTTGATCTAGGGAGTGACCCTCTAGCTAAATATCCGACATACTCCTAGAGTACATCACTGAGCTCATATTAGGATAATCTTTCGAATTATCACAAGGAAGCGATTATTCCGTCATGCAATGACATGGATTCTACATTACATATGCACGTCCCAACTAGTCATACCCATTTGCCCAACACATAGAGTTGTTGACCCACTACTGAGGTCTCACCCATAGTAAATCAAAGCACATGAATCTGATTTCTCAATTCATCCACATATGATATATTTTGATCTCTATCTTTGATAGTACCTATTAATAGATCATACCTCTTGGGTCCGTTCAATGTCTGACACACACACATTAGTGAGACTTAGTTCGAAAATCTACCAATGACTAAGGCAGGTCACCATTCACATGAGACTATCTCACTATAACTTAGACCTTAATGAAGTGCCCAACTCTATCAATCGGTTATGAACTAAATCTAGAACCAAGTGTCTATGACTTAGACCTTTTATGCTCGGACACCATGCACGTAAGTCATACACTAGTGGTTCAAAGACCTTTTTACAAGAATTACACATAAATATGATAGAAAGAATATAAATGAATGTTTCCATTAATACTAACAATCACAAACATGTATTTAGTGTAACTGAAATGTCACGTGTCAGTGAGCTTTTGGGCATACTAATCCCAACAAACATGTCAACTATTACCATGACAAAGAATCCAGTCTTCCACAACAGAACAAAACACATTGAGATTTGACATCACTATATTCGTGAACAAGTTCAGGCTGAAGAAATTGAACTTCAATTTTTCAAAACTGAAAATCAACTTGCAGATATATTCACAAAGCCAATTGCCAAAGAAAAGTTTATTCAATTCAGAGAAACGCTTGGAGTACAAGATTTTCTAGCTTGAGGGGGAGTGTTAAAAATCAAGCTAGAAAATTCTAGAGTCAAACAAGCCAGATTATTTTGGATGAAGAAAATTCAAAGTTTGTAGAAATCTCCAAATTGATAACTCTGGAACATGGAAGAAGATCAAAGTCAATATTCAATAAGTGTGAAACAAGCTATTCAAATTATAACTCATATACAACAAGATTAGAAAACTCTAGATTTGCTAGAAATTATGTATTCATATTAGATTAGAAATCGTGCAAGCAAAGTAATCTATAGTCCTGATAGTTCCATAAACTAATATAAATAGGCATATGATGTATTCAATTTGATATGCGTAGAAAGTTTCATTACAGAAATAAAAATCAGTATATTCATCTCCCAAATTCCAGCCTATCTATCTGTCATAAACACAATATCTCGTCCCAAAATCTAACAAGAAACTCATCATATGCCGAGTACACATTGCTTTCTCACATTTGAATCAAATACTAAAAATCAATCCTCAATACAAAACTCTCAGCTGCCTCCATTAAAAGTGTATATGTCTGTGTGCTCTCAGCATGTGTAAATTTATGACGTTCTTGCTTTTAGAAGGGTTAATTTGGATGCATGTGTAATGGAAATAGTGGACTTTATCTCAGTAACGTATATAATTTATTACTTGTTTCTTTTAGATTAAAATTTTAATGATCAATTTTCCTTGAGTTAGCTGTTTTTTGACAAAAAATGTGGCGAAAAGAAATTTAAAAAATCAGAATAGAGTGGATTTATGAAAAGAAAGTTAGTTGTACGAGATTGTGGAAAAAGAAAAATACATATATTTTAGAGCTCAGTCTTGAAGATATGGAAGAGTCTTCAAAATGTCCGTAAAATTTACATTTTATTTTTGACACTTGTTTTCATGTGTTAGTATTGGCTCTACGAGACTATATCTTGGACGTTTTGTATATTTTGAAGTATTTTCTTGAAAATATTGGTTAGTGTTTTATGTCCATCAACTTGATGATGTGAAATATACCAAATTAGATTAACAACACGTGCCAGTGTTAATTTCACGAGACTGTATACTAGATATTTCGGATTTTTGGAAGTATTTTCTTGAAAATATTGGTTACTGTTTTATGTCCACCAATGCGATGATGTGAAATATATCAAACTACATTAATTTGATGAGACCATTAATTGAATGTTCGGTAGCTGTATAAATGCAGAGGAGATTGTGATCCATGGAAAGCAGCACAAAAAATATGAAAGTGGCACATGGATCGATGTTTGTATACAATTAAGTCAGCCTCTCTCTTCATTGGTTGAACTTTTATTAATTGTTGAATATGTGGACCTTTTTAAGGTAAGGCATTTTTTTTTTTTTTTTGGTGAAATAGGTAAAGCAGTTAAGACTGCATGCTTCTAGATATATTTTTAATAAGACCATCACCTAACACAAAAGTAGTATCCTTTCCAAGTCTTTTTTTTTTTTTTTTGGTCATACATCCTTTCCAAGTCAAGTCACAATAATTGGTCCATAAGAGCTATAAATAATATGTCTTGGAAATTGATCCATTGGTCCCTCCACCCATATTTTCTGACTACGTTATAAATTTTTGGTCCTGTTTTAGTCGATTTTTCGGAAAATAAGACCTAGCTACTGTTGTTTGGAATTTAATGAAAAAATAGAGAGGATTCTACCTAGATAGAAACTAGAAGGGTAAATTATGTAAACAGTCTTTATTATTTATAAATTTTTTTAATTTAATCTTTAATATTTTAAAAAAATTATAATAATTTTTTAAAAATATTAAAGATCAAATTAAAAAAATTTAATATTTATAAAAGTAATTTGAAATAGTTTTTATTATTTAAAATTAGTCAATTTAGTTCATATTATTTTTTAAAAAATTTAAATTAGTTTCTAAACATAAGTTATATGCAGGGACTAACTTAAATTTTTTAAAGAAAATAATAAAGATTAAATTGAATTTTTTAAAAAATAATAAGGACCAACTTGGTTAGTATTAAGATAAACCACCACTTATCAACTTGGCCACAATAGCAATCTAGAACTTGAAGAATATAATTGAATTTCAATTTCAAATTAGATATATGCACCACATAGGCGCATACATAGGTCATTATCTCTTTCTTTTCTTTTTTAAAGGGAAAAAATTAAGATAAACCACATTTTATCAACAAGAATGATGATTTCAAGACTAGATATTTAAACTGCATAGGAGCATAAATATATGGTTAAAGATAAAAAAGGAAATGATTTGGATAATATTAATTAAGAGAGCGAAAAAAATTAAGAAGGGAGAGAAAAAAAAAAAAGATAAGAAGAAAGATAAAAAATATATATATATATATTGTCTAGTTGACATGTTATATAGAACGCCACATAAGAGGTAATAAAAAAGTGATAAAAAAAAAGTGATGTATAGCATTACTCTTTAATAATAAAAATAATTTTGAATCATTTTTTTACAAATATTAAAGACATCTATAAATCTTTTAAAATATTAAAAATGTTATTGAAAAAATTTATAAACAATATGGACCCGTTACCCAAACCAGAACTGCAAAGGTTTACGAAAATTGATTCTCATTAAATTCACTCGCAGAAAGGTAGGCACCTACTCTACCTATAAACGAGGGCTCATATTTCTGACCATGTACAACTGTAGTCCAAATTGGCTCACAAAAGCTGTAAAGTTTTAATTTCATGGAAAATTCATCATCTGGCAAGTCTAAAAGAGCCAAACAAAGAAAAATGGTCAGTTCATGCTCCACATAAACGAGAGAGCATTCAATGCTATCTCCATTCCATATAAGGGAGTTATGTGAATAAGTAAATTGGTTGCTTGCACGGTTGCACCACGGAAGTATGTGGCCTGTACACGGATATATATATATATTTTTGGATAAATAACATCATAATTCTTTATACTTTAGCAAAAGTACACATACTCCCCTATAGTTTAAAAAGTGCACCGGAACTTCCTGTGGTTTTAAAAGTGTAGCACCACAGCTCCCTCCGTTAAAAAAACTGCTACTTTTAACGGAGAGTGCGTTACACGCGCGTTCAGTGCGATTTTTCATGTTTTTAGGTTTAAATTATTACTTAATTGGATAAAAATACCCTTATATATGTTTTTTTTTTTTCTCCCAATGCAATTTTCACAAAAAATAAAAAATAAAAATAAAAACCCATATTCCTCAAATCACCGCCCCCCCCCCCCCCCCTCACCATCCCCACCCCCACCGTCAACCCCCCACCCCCACCCCCACCCACCCCACCATCACACCCACCCCGTGTGTGTGTGCGTGTATATATTATATATATATGTGTGTGCGTGTGTATATATATATATATGTGTGTGCGTGTGCGTCTGTCTGTGTGTGCGTGTGTGTGTGTGTGCGTCTGTGTGTGTGTGTGTGTGTGTGCATCTGTGTGTGTGTGTGTGTCTCTATGTGTGTGTGTCTGTGTGTGCGTGTGTGTGTGTGTGTAAACAAAAAAAGAAAAAGAAAAAGAGAAATAAAAAATAAAAAATTGAAGGGGCATTTTAGTTTTTTTTATACAATTCAGTTAAATTTGTTAACAGAAAATTAGGAAGGGGGTACGTGTGCACGGTTTGAAAACCATAGGAGGTTTCGGTGCATTTTTTAAATCACAGAAGGATCATGTGTATTTTTACTAAAGCATAAAGAGTTGTAGTGCTATTTACACTATATTTTTTTCTAAGAGTAAATCAATTCAATTACACGTTAAAATCTTATCACACTTGTGTTTGTTTCTCATAACTACCAATCTTTATGAAAAAGCCTTGTTTTACATAGAACGAGTGTGAGAGAAGAGAGAGAGCTGAGGTGAGTTCAGACCATTTTGAAGTTTGATCCATCAGATTGACAGGAGACTTTTCCTGATTTACTGTTTTGCTGGAACCTACCCTCTATAATCTTTGTTTAAAATTGCTGGTAGGATCGCTTATCTTTTAGCTTAATCGCGCGACTAGGACCAAAATCTGCATCACCGTGTTGTTAAATTGGTTTAAAACTGCTAATATTCAATTTACAATGGCCAACGTAAGATCTTTTCACTTATAGTCCAAATCATGCCCGTATATTCTAGACTTTTTCTACTTTTATTTGCATTTTGGCGGCAATAGTATGGATGGAGGATATGATGAATAGGCTTTTGGGCAACTTCTTTCAAAATAACATAGTGGCGAAATGTAACCAAAGCACAGTTTCTATAGTTGGCTTGCTATTCTTGATTGCTTTCCACTAAGGACTGATTAGTTGGTTGGGGAGTTCAGGTAAATGCTGTTTGTGTTCTCTGCAATATGGTTATCGAGACGAAGGAACGTTTATTTTTTGAATGTTTGTTTAGTCGTCGAGTCTGGAAAAGTTTTATTAGAAAGGCCAAAATGAATATCTCCATGGGATTCAATGGGACCATGTCGTGTTAGGGCCGTCTTACATAATTTGGGAATTTTGGACGATCATTTAAATGAGGACTTAATAATTAGATTTTTTCTTAATAATTTTTTAAAAAAATTTTCTACTAAAATAATCACTACAAATAAAAAAAGAAAACTAAAATTAAAATTTTAAAATAGCATAATATTACAAGTTAATAAAAAGATAGATCTATATAAAATTTATTTTTCTTACCTTTTGAGATGCAAAATTATTTATTAAATCGTCATAATCAAGTTTATCTAACAAATTTTTTTCAATAGACAACATAGCTAATCCATTTAATCTTTCTTGGGACATAGATGATCTCAAATAAGTTTTTATTAATTTTAATTTTGAAAAACTTCTTTCTGCAGATGCAACTGAAACTGAAATTGTTAACAATATTCTATAAAAAACATAAGCATTTGGAAAAGAATCGACCTTTTTTATATAATTAAGTACTTCCAATGGACTACAATTTTCTTTTTGATACATTCTTTTAACACTTTTAATTCTGAAAATAAATCTAATCCATCTATGTCAGAATGTCCATCATAGCTTAGAAATTCTTCAAGATTCAAGCAACATTGTTTAATAGTATCTTCATCCATCGACTTTAAT
The DNA here is from genome assembly GCA_037974665.1 of Ehretia macrophylla. Classification (NCBI taxonomy): domain Eukaryota; kingdom Viridiplantae; phylum Streptophyta; class Magnoliopsida; order Boraginales; family Ehretiaceae; genus Ehretia; species Ehretia macrophylla. The sequence continues at coordinate 85,891,819 of CM075764.1, forward strand.
CTAGTGAAATTGAACAAGAATCCAGTTTTTTTTTTCAAATACTTCAAATTGCTCAAATCTAGTTTTAAGTGAAGAAATAATTCGATCAATCATGTAAAGAAAATACTCAATTCTAAATAATTCTTCAAGAGATCTTGTTTTATCATCACCAACATCTTCGTCAAATTGTTTCTTTCTATGAATCACACGTTTTTCACGAAATTTAGGTTCTATTTCCATTTCATTTGCAAATTTCTTTTGTTGAAATCATAGCAGATACAAATCCATTTTCCCTATAATTTTCAAAAAAAGAAACAAGACCCTTAAGAAGATCTATAGCAACATCAATGTGCATATTTTCACTTTGAAAGTTCTTACTAGTAGAGTTTACCGCAAACAAGATATCATACCAAATAGTCATACCTAACAAAAATTCAAAATCCTCTAGTTCATAAGTTGCTAGACTATTAGCTTCACTCTTTATTTTAGGATCTTCACTTGTTTCTGCTAGTTCAAACAAAGCATCTCTAATTTTTGGAGCTTGATATATAATGGCCTTTACACTTTCAATACGACTTTCCCAACGAGTTTGTGACAATGACTTAACCGTTAAATTAGATATGTTATTTTTTAAAAATTTCCACCATTTAGGTGAAAAAGAGAATAATGAATATATCCGTTGTAGAACTCCGAAAAATGATATGGTTCTAACACATGAAGTAGCAATATCACAAAGTACTAAATTAAGACTATGACATGCACATCATGTATACAATGCTCTAGGATTTATATCTAATAACCTTTTCTGCACACCTTGGTGTTTCCCTTTCATGTTAGATCCATTATCATAACCTTGTCCTTGTACATCATCAATATCAAGTTTTAAGTTCTTAATTTCTCCTATAAGTTCATCAAAAAGGCCTTTTTCAGAAGTATCTTCCACATTCAAAAATCCAAAAAAGTATTATTCTATTCTTATTGGACTAGATGAAATATCTACGCACCTTAAAATCATAGACATTTGTTCTGGTGGCTCAAATCGGGAGTACAATCAAGTATAATTGAATAGTATTTTGCTGCTTTAATATTTTTTAAAATTACACTTTTTACTTTATGTGCCAACACTTGTATTAACTCATTTTGAATATTATGTCCTAAATAATGTTTATGAATTTCACCATTTTGAATACGCCGAATATGTTCTTTCATTATTGGATCAAATTCAGTAATCATCTCAATAAAGCTTAAAAAAATTCCATTATTTTCTTAAAAAAATTTCTCATTATTCCCACGAAATGCCAAATTATTTTTAGCTAAACTTTTTATAAGAGCAATTATTTTTTTTAGGACATTTCTCCAATGTTCTTTTTCTTTATTAAGTTTTTCTTGAGCATCTTTATCAATCGTTTTGTTCTTTACTAATCTCGATTCTAAATCAAACCAAGCACTCATGTTAACTATATGTTCATTACTTGTTTCATGACTCTTCAGTCTAGCACTTAGATGTTTCCAATCTTTAGTTCATTCGTTACCCAGTTGGCTCATCATACTAGATTTTGTACCAAACAATTTACAACAAAAACAATATACTGTATCAAAATCTTTTGAATACACTAACCATCTTCTATCATGTTTTTCTCCATTTGACAATTTTCTTATATAATGAGAGCAAAAAAGTGTCTACAAGTTTCATCTTTTGGAAAATTTATATCACTCACTCTTATTGGACCCTTTTTCTACTAATAAGTCTATTAATTTATTATAAAGATTTTTCCATCTTCCCGGATCATAAATACAATCTAAATCATCTTTAAGATTTCTAGTTTCCATGTTCTCTTCATTATGTTCTTGACATTCTTCATCAACCATCACATTATCACACTTTTTATTATTACAATTTTTTATATCTTTTTCTACCATGACTTCATGATCTCCTAAATTATTTAAATTTGATAGTTTATTAGAATCTTTACTTGAGTTACTTTCATTTCTTTTGTTAGTGGTAATAAACTTTTCTAAAGCTCATCTTTGAGATTTAATTAAACCTCCTATTCTCATTTTTTTCTTAAGTTTTTCATAACACGATGAATATTTCCTACTAGACATACTTGATTCAAATTTAGGTACAACAAAACTCAAAAAAATTACAATAAATTCAATATTAAAAATAACACAATAATTGCAATGAAAAAAAGAAAAACTAAATATTGCATATAAGAACAATTAATAAAAAAATGAGAATTGAGAGTATGAAAGAAAGATATAACCTAGACAAACTTGCAAGTAAAAACAAGTGGTTCAATACTCTTCAAATGAGGTTGCTGCTTGCTGGTTGTTGAAGTGTGTAAAAAATGAGGAAACAAATTATATACATTAGAGATTTATTTTATTATATATTGAATAGTTCACTTTTCGCTGCTTGCGTATTGTTTCAGAAGAGATATGAATAGTCGCTGCTTTATTGCTGGCCGTTGGGCCTTAATAACTCTTTTAATTGTTGTTAGCTGGCCGTTAGGCTAAGGCCTTAATTGCCTTAGTTATTTATTATTATTATTTTTTAATTAGGACCCCTGGGCTAAGGGGGCCTTGGACACAGGCCCAAGGTGCCTTTAGCTTGGGCCAGCTTTGTGTCCTGCACAGATGCTGCATTCTTAGCAAGAAGAATACTTTACAGGTAAACATTCTCAGGCTTATCTTCTGTGCTAGTATCCATCACCTATAGAAAGAACGAAATTGGTGGATCTTCAAGAATGAATTCGACAACATGGACCAAGTAGCCAGAAGGATTGAAGATGATGTTAGAAGCAAGATGTTAATCGGGAGCAAATTTAGGCAACACAGTACCAACATAGAGATTTGTATTCCTTGGAACCTTTGTGAGATCATTAGATAGGTTTCCTTTGTAGTTTTTGTAAAGGATTTCTTCTTGTACATGGCTTTACTGACCTAGCAAAAATAAATAAAAAATAAAAAAATGTCCCAATGTCATACTAATCTATTCTCGGTCCCTTAAGGTTTTTATTTTTTTATTTTTCTCCATTTCAATCGTTCAACGTCGTTATATTGATCATCATACTAAGCCTAAACGTGTCCAATTCATTTGAAAAAAAAATAAGGATAGAAGCCAACTGTCTCACATAACTTAAAGAGGAACAAGAGTTATACGAAGGGTAAATTATGTATATTGTCCCTATTATTTATATATTGAAAATCAGTTTCCAACTTCGTGTTTGATTGTGTGTTTAAACAATTAAACACGTTGCAGATTAACAATAGTGATAAGCGAATCCATCACAGTGATACGCCTAATTCAGACTGTGAAACAAATAAACAGACAGTAAGTAAAATACACACAGTATTTTAATGTAGAAATCCAACTGAAAAAAACCACGTGACCATCCCTGATCAAAATAGGCAATCCACTAGATGTTTTCACAGTTACAATAGTCAATGGACTTATGTGATTGACAACTCCCTTGTAACCTTCACCGCCTAGACCATCTAATCTACCTAAGGATTTACAACCTAGCGAGATCCCCTAAACTTAGCATATTCTCCCGAATACTTACCTCCTTCTCCCGAATGATGTTTAATGAGACAAATGAATAGAGTGTTTATACACAAAACCTGCTTAGCGCAATTACAGTTGCTAAACAAACTCTCATCACAGTGTTTCCCCAGATAGACTCAATAAATACATTACAGCCCTTATAATATCTAGACTTTGCTCTCCATTGTCTGTCTCCCCCTCATTCTTGCAAGATCATCAATATATATAGATAAGAATGCTGCAATCTTGGGCTCCAAGCAACCGTGAGCATTAATGACCTTTGTAGAAGTCTGTACCCAAGTCAATCTCCAAGGATTTGCTCAATTAAAGATTTGTTCAATCAGAATCTTCTTCGCCTTATCAAAATCATCTCAGCATAATTACAATTGCAGCAAATTGATCTCTTTCCATATAAGATAGATCCTGCACAATCTTTACCAAACCAAGATCTGTGTTACCAAAAATAAAGACAATTAAGATAATAAATTGCCCTTAATTTCGGGCTAAATTTTGGGTGGGCTAACAAGCTCCCCTTTTGGTTTTGTTTTTAGCAAAACCACTCTAAGTACCTGCAATACCTACAGCTGTAAGAATGAAACTGCAAACTAAGAAATTCATGATCCAGTTGAATAAACCATAGTAGACAACAAGTAAACAATAATTTCTTAAACCAATCAACCCAAAAAAAAAACTACCTAACTTCACTCAGATAATTTCACACAGAATAACTGCACACAGACTCAATAATCATACCAACTGTATCTGTCGCACGAAAACTTAATATAATTTTCTCCCTTTTTTTGCCACAAAGAAAGGCCAAAGAAGATTTGAGAGAGATAATTGAACAGATCTGTCATAGTACTCAATCGTGAGACATATGTCATGCCGAAGTTCATGCACACAAAGTGTGAACAACCCATAGGGCCCCACAAGAAGATCAGATACAAGGACATAACATTCATTACACATGAGCTTTAACACATATGAACAGGGTGTGTGTATGAACTGTGATAGAGCTTTGCTGCACAGTGGACAGCAAAATTAAGTGACAAATCAGCTGTAACAGTTGTTCAAACTACCCGCTCGACTAATCAGCTTATGGTATACCTTGTTTGTCCTGGTAGCTTTCACTCTTGTGCATTTCTATGTAGCTTAAGGTAGCTTTTTTCCAGGTTGGCTCAGTATTGTTGACCTTGAAATTTGCACAATACAGTGCATGTCTGAAACAGTTCAGATCTAAGTACAAGCTCCCTTTTTTTTTACACAAAATTCTTATACTGATTAGTGTCTGGGAATGGAGTTATTCCAAAGTCACAAGCATAATACAATTGATCAGCACTCGGACTTCATTGTATGCAAAGTAGCAACAAGCTTGCTCACAGTGCTGCAGGAGAGGTACCTATAACATACAATTAGAACACAGTGTAAGTAATATTATATCAATGTAGTCCCACTGTGTTTCCCTGTGATTGTCACAGTCAGAGTATGCAAATGCCTAACGCTTTGCGCATTGTTTCAAATCTCACTGCATTGAGTGCCTTGGTGAAAATGTCTACCAGTTGATTCTCAGTCACAACATGTTCAAGTACAACCTGTTTTATTTCTACTAATTCCCGTATGAAATGGTGCCTAATATCAATATGTTAGGTACGGGAGTGTTGAATAGGATTTTTTGAAATATTGATAGCACTTATATTATCATAGTAAACAGTAAGTGATTGATTACCAATACCATAGTCAGCAACCATCTGCTTCATCCACAGTAGTTGCGCACAGCAACTCCCAGTTGCTATGTACTCTGCCTCAGTTGTGCTTAAGGATATGGACACTTGTTTCTTACTATACCATGATACGAGATTGTTGCCAACGTAAAAGCAACCTCCAGTAGTGCTTTTCTGATCATTGACATTCCATGCCCAGTCAGAATCACTGTAGCCAGCCAAGTTAGTGTTAGTATCCACAATATACCAAATGCCTAAACTAGCAGTGCCAGACACATATTTGACAATGCGTTTTACTGCTTTAAGATGAGACTCCCTCGGATTCGACTAATATTGTGCACACATACCAACACTGAAGCATATATAAGGGCGACTAGCAGTCAAATACATGAGACTGCCAATTATACTGCGATACAGTGTTAGATCAACAGTTTTTTCATTCTCTCCCTTAGCCAGCTTTGTGGTAGTGTTGATAGGTGTCCGTACTATTTTCGCATTGGCCATGCCAAACCTCTTGACCAAGTTGATAACATATTTCTCTTGTGAGATAAATATCCCATTGTGACACTGTTTGACCTGCAAACCAAGAAAGTACTTTAGTTTTCCTACCATACGCATTTCAAATTCCTGTTTCATTTGATCAACAAAATCATCGACTCTGTTTTTGGATGTAGAGCCAAACACAATATCATCCATGTAGATTTGAGTAATTAACAGTCCTGTGTTGAAGTGTTTTACGAATAGTATTTTGTCTACTCCCCCTTGAGCATAGCCCTTGTCCAGCAAAAACTTTATGAGTCTTTCATACCAAGCACGAGGTACTTGTTTGAGACCATATAGTGCTTTCTTCAGTCTATACACGTTTGTAGGGTAATGACAGATCAATAAACCATTTGGGTTGTTCTACATACGCTTCTTCCTATAAGATGCCGTTGAGAAAGGCATTCTTCAAATCCATCTGAAACAGTTTGAAGTGCAAAACACAAGCAATGACAAGTAACAGTCTTATTGACTCCATCCTAGCTACAGGTGCAAATGTTTCATCAAAGTCAATTCCCTCAACTCGAGTATATCCCTGTGCAACTAATCTAGCTTTATTACGAGTGATTAGACCATTTTCATCGGTTTTGTTTTTGAATATCCATTTTGTACCTATGACATTAACACCTTTTGGTCTAAGAACTAATGTCCAGACGTCATTCCTAGCAAACTGACTAAGTTTATCTTACATTGCACTAATCCAGTGGTCATCCTCTAGTGCTTCATTTACTGTCTTAGGCTCAAATTGTGAGACAAAACATGCATACCTGGCATACTATTGATAGTCAATCGTATGCTTACCCCGTGTTTTGATACCTTGATCCAATGGCCCAATAATGTCATTCAACGAGTGGTCCCTTTGAACTTGCCTTGACAGTTCCTTCTGATCCAGGTGAGCCGCAGTGTCCTCCATGAACTTCTCATGTCCTTCTGTTTTTGAGAGCTTCTTGTCACCTGACTCCTCATTGGATAGCACTGTCGGCACTAATGCATCTGCTGCTGGCATAGTAGGCTGAGCCTTTGAATCCTCTGAAATCTTTCTGCTGAACTGATCATGATGCTTGTCATCCCTCGAGTGATCTGCACAGTTAATCATGTTTACCTCAGAGAAGTTTGGACTTCCTTTTGTGCTTTATGTGTTAGATTCCAGTGACTTTTCTGGTTCCTCCGAACTTCCCTTGTCTTCATCTGCTTGAGGCACTACAGTGTTTGGTAATACTTCCTCTTCATTGTCAACATCGATCATACCTATAGTATTATCAATGACTAGATTTGCAGATTCCATAACTATTTGTGTTCGAAGATTATAGACTCTATATGCTCGACTGTTCAACGCATATCCCAAGAATAGAGCTTTATCGCTATTGGCATCAAACTTTCCCAGATTATCTTGATCTTTAAGAATGCAACAAATACTGTCAAAAACATGAAAGTGTTTCACAGTAGGTTTCTTACCTTTCCACAGTTCGTAGGGAGTTTTATCAGTACCTCATCGTGGATACACCCTGTTGATGATGTAACACACAGTATTGATAGCTTCAGCCCAGAACTTCCTAGATGTGTTTCTTCCAGTCATCATAGCTCACACCATTTCTAGCAACATCCTGTTACGTCTCTCAACAACACTATTTTGTTGTAGTATTTTTGGAGCAAAAAACTCGTGAGAAATGCCATGATTGATACAGAAATTAAAAAAGAATTGATTCTCAAATTCCTTACCGTGATCACTTCTGATTCGAATAACCTTCGCATTACCTTTTTCAGTAGCGATCTACAAACACAGTTGTCGAAAGGCCTGAAAAGTATTGGATTTCTCCTATAGAAAGTCCACCCATGCAAACCTGGAAAAGTCATCAACACACACAAATATGTATTTCTTACCTCCCAAGCTCTCTATTTGGACTAGATCCATGAGATCCAGATGCAATAGTTCTAGCACTCTGTTCATGGCCAACTGTTGTGTTTTCTTGTGTAAGACTCGAATTTGTTTTCCCAATTGGCATGGACCACAAACGCTTTCCTTCTTTCCTAATAACCTAGGAATTCCTCTAATAACTCCTGCATTGGAAATCTTGGTTAGCATATCAATATTTAGATGACCTAACTTCTGATGCCACAGTTCTGTGATTTGAACTGAACTATTAAGGCACACCATAACCCAGTTGGATGGACTCAGTAGAATGTAACAGTTATCAGATGAGTGTTTTCCTGCAAGAACACAGTTATCATTGCTGTCAATCACCCTACACCCTTCCTTAGTGAAGTGAACAAACAAATTTTGGTCACACAGTTGGCTTATGCTGATTAGGTTTGCCCTAAGACCATCAACGTGGAGTATATCCGTCAGTATGGGAAAACCTTCTACAGCCACTGTACCGCGACCATTTACCCTTCCAGAGACATCATCACCAAACATAACTTGTCCTCCATGATATTCATGGTAGTCTGTAAAAATACTGCGTTCACTTGTCATGTGTCTCGAGCAGCCACTGTCCAAATACCATGAATTTGTAGCATCTTCTTTCAAGGAAGTGTAAATAACCAGACATTGTTGATTGCTCTTAGGTACCCATATTTTTCTCACATTTTGTTGTGCTTTTGTTATTGGGGTACAACTCTGATATGGAAAAGATAAGTAGACATACATGTTTCTCGCATGAGACGAAAACAGTGGGGTCGAATATGACCAGCCTTGCCACAGTAGTGATAGATTGGTACGAACTTACTTTTGGTTTTTTTCTTTGATGTCACTGTGGGTGCTTGTGAGAGGACTGGCTGTGAAGGTTCCGAGGCTTTGACAAACACTGTGGTATAATCGAAACTTGATCCTTGATACCCCAGACCAGTGCGATCGCCACTTGGTTTCTGGATTGAAAGCACATGATCAAGTTTTTGCTTCCCTAAGTTCATCATGCAAACACCTCGCTGCAGCTGCTGTAATTCACCCTATAGATCCAATAGTTCCTGATTTTTTTTCTCTTACTGTTGGAGGAGGGCTTTATTTTGCTTATCAAGATCATCAATTTTTGTACTCTGTTCTAGATTAGAGTTCACAATTCTTCATTCTTTTTACATACCACAACTCATTTTTCAAACATTAGTTCATAAGTTTCCAGGAGTTGTTCATTGCTTATGAGTTCTTCTGTCTCCAAGTCATCATTATTGATATTCTCACCATTAGTCACAGTGACTTCGGATTTGGATACTGTATGACCATTCTGAGCAGCAGTGAGAGCAATATAATCTTCTGTACAGTCATCACTTTGTATATCTTCTTCTTCTGGCTCTTCATCACTCCATGTGGCATTAATGCCTTCTTTTTCTTTTTCAATATGTTTGCACATTCTGCTTGAATGTGCCCAAAGCCCTCACATTCTCTGCACTGTATACCTTTCCTTTTCTTTTCTCCAGAGGTATCTGTGTTTGGCTTGTTATCAGTCTCTCTAGGTGTTTCACCATTACTCCTTCTGATAGGGTTGTCACTATTGTGCCTGCTGAAATTCTGTCTACTGTTATTCCCTTACATCAAGAACTTCTTCTATTTTTTCCATTTTGCAACTGCTCTAGCCAATGTTTTTGTCAACAGTGCCAATGCTTCCAAGCCATCATCACCCCCATCCAATTCATCAAATAGTTCAACCTGAAGTGCAAGTATTTTATCATTCTTTTGCTGTTTAAATTTCAGTTCATATATCTTTAATGAATTAATAAGCACATCAACCTGCATAGTGTTAGGATCTTTTGATTCTTCAATTACATCTACCTTTGATGCAAACCTTGATGGTAGAGACTGTAGGATCTTTTTTACCAATTTTGCTTTAGAGTACCGTTCTCTTAGAGTAAAGGCTTTATTGGTTATGTCACATAGTCGTGCATAAAATTCTGACACTGTCTTATCCTCATGCATTTTTAGATCTTCAAACTTCGTGGTCAGATACTGTAATTTGAATCTTTTCACAACTTCTGTACCTTCAAACGCTGTTTGCAACACATCCCATCCTTCATTTGCCGTTTCACAGTTCGAAATGAGTTTGAACAGGTTGATGTCCACTGCATTAAATATTGTATTTAATGCTTTGGAATTACAATTTGCCAGGCGTTCTTCAGCATTAGTCTATTGACCCTCCGGTTTGGGAATGGTAATGGTTCTGACCACAACAGTAAAACTACCACCGGCCCCTTCAGATGACGTTTCCTATGTGCTTGTGCCTACAGTTTGTGGTATCGCAGTCTCAATAGTGGGCGCAATCCACCCATTAACCACGAATCTCCAGGCACCTTCATTAATTGCTTTGATATAACCACGCATCTTGGCTTTCCAATAACTGTAGTTGGAGCCATCGAGAAGTGGTGGCCTGTTGATTGAACCTCCATCACACATGTTATCCATTCCTGCAAAACAGCCAGAAACCTTCTGGATCTAAACTAAGTTAATGATTCAGTTTCTAGCTCTTGATACCACTTGAAAACCAGTTTCCAGCTTCGTGTTCGATTGTGCGTTTAAACAATTAAACACGTTGTAGATTAACAACAGTGATAAGCGAATCCACCACAGTTATACGCCTAATTCAAATAGTGAAACAAATAAATAGACAGTAAGTAAAGTACACACAGTATTTTAACATGGAAACCCAACTGGGAAAAAATCACGTGACCAATTCCTGGTCAAAATAGGCAATCCACTAGATGTTTTCACAGTTACAATAGTCAATAGACTTATGTGATTGACAACTCCCTTGTAACCCTCACCGCCTAGATCATCTAACCCACCTAAGGATTTATAATCTAGCGAGATCCGCTCGACTTATCATATTCTCCCGACTACTCACCTCCTTCTCTCGAAGGATGTTTAATGAGACAAATGAATAGAGTGTTTATACACAAAACCTGCTCAGCGCAATTACAGTTCCTAAACAAACTCTCATCACATTGTTTTCCCAGACAGACTCAATAAATACATTACAAACCTCATAATATCTAGACTTTGCTCTCCATCGTCTATCTCTCCCTCATTCTTACGAGATCATTAGTATATATATAGATGGGAGTGCTGCAATCTTGGACTCCAAGCAACCGTGAGCATTAATGACCTTTGTACGAGTATTTACCCAAGTCAATCTCCAAAGATTTGCTCAACCAAAGATTTGCTCAATCAAAATTTTCTTTGCCTTATCAAAATCATCTCAGCATAATTACAATTGCAGCAAATTGATCTATTTCCATATAAGATAAATCTTGCACAATCTTTACCAAACCAAGATCTATGTTGCCAAAAATATAGACAATTAAGATAATAAATTGCCCCTAATTTTGGGCTAAATTTTGGGTGGATTAACATATATATTTTTAAATTAGTGTTTATTATTGTAAAAAAATTATAGTAGTTCCTAATTTTTATAAAAGTGATTTAAAATGATCTCTATTATTTAAAATTAGTTAATTTGGTCTTTATTATTGTTTAAAAAATTCAATTTAGTTCCTATTATTTAAAAAAAAAATTAATTTAGTCCCTGCACGTGACCCCTATTTGGGGACTAAATTAAAATTTTATGGGATATGATAGAGACTAAATTAGCTAGTTTTAAACAATAAGAACTATTTTGAATCACTTTTTTAAACATTAGGGACTAATATGATTTTTTTAAAACATTAAAGACCAAGTTAAAAAATTGTGTCAACAATAGAAACTATATACATAATTGACCCGTTATACGAATATACATGGATACATACATACACGGGTGGAACCAAGTTCGGGCCCCAAGTCTCTAATTATTTCTTTTTTATAAATATATAAAAAATCTAAAGGTCCTTCTAATTGAGTAAACTAGTCTTTTTCCCCTTGTGATGCACGCAATGGATAGGTGTGGCACGAGTATAATGTATGTGGTAACCCCATCCCACATCGGAAGGAGAAACGCTGGGACTACTGGATATAAGGGATGTCCTGGACTATCCGTGCACGCGTATTTTCCTGGCAGTGGCTGGGAGACGACAAATCCGTGAGGGGTATGGGCTCCATAGAGGACAATACGTGCATAATGTGTTTTTAGGCCTGCTCGCCATGGCCTTGGTGCTCGCTTAGGCCCAAGTCCCAGGGGTATTCTGTAGGCGTGGGAGTTGGGTTCGGGGCGTTACAAGTGGTATCAGAGCTTAGATGCTCTCAGCTGGGATAGGGTCCTAGGACTGCTGGGTAGTGAACCTCGAGTGCGTGCTTGTGAAATGTGTCTTGATTAGGTGTGTGCTTGGTATGCCTTGAGAATGTGAGTGTCTTTTGTACAATCTTGTGTCCTGAACTTAATATGTGATATATGTGATAGTGATGTGTACTGTGTGTTAAATACTTGTCAAGTGTAGTAATATAGCTAATCATGAATCGAATTGATCTCATGAATCGCTACGTGCTCGAAATATTGATTGTAACGTGTATACTTGAGTGTCTCGGCATAGTTGTGTTGTGAATTGTATTCATTGCGTGTGACTCGTATTTGAACTATCTTGTTGATTAACTTTGTGTTATAAAACTTCTGGTTATATAATAGCTTGTATGATATATGTCATAATCTCTTGATATATGAACATTACATCAATTACATTAAGTGATATCTTGGCACTCATGCATTGTCCCCTTAAATCGGTCAGTAAGCATTCTCCCCTAAAAGAGATGGCCATTGATGCTGACTAGTGAGAGAATAATGGTTCAACCGGCTATTGGGATCAGTGAAGGGATTTGATGCCCCGAGGTTAAATCCGGACTCTCTTGGTACTTCTTAGTTGGAACTCCTATTTGGGAATCTCGGATTGATCTTCTAGTTGGTGTCATATATGAAAGTCTTATTTGATACTCTTATTCGAAAGAATTCATATTTATGAGTATTGGTCAGTATTCCTTGCGCACACTCCCACTTGGATTTCTTGTTCGAGGTTTTACCTATGGTACCACCTTGATATTCCTATTAGGTATTTTCTTCGGTATTTTTGTTTGGTATTCTTGCCTAGAGATTATTTGGGATTTCCTCTGGACTACTGGTATAACGAGCATATAGGGATTCTTATATGGTGATTCATAATTAGAGAGATTTCGGACTTCTGAATTCATATACTTATTCGGAGCCTTTATTTGGCATCCTTGATTAGATTTATTGGTGGTATTTTCTCGGAGTCCCAAGCTGGACTTCTAATTATGCCTTTATTTGGCAATCTTGAGCCTTTATTTGACAAGTTAGAGTTGGGATTCACCGGACTTCCTTCTTGGGAATTTCTTAATATTATCCGGGCGTTTTGGATATTAGCTGCATACTCTTCTTTATGGGATTTCTTTTGATGCTCTCTCAGCATTAGTGAATGGCCTCCTCATGTGACATTCTTACCGGACTCCTATTGGGTATTTTCATATGAGCCTTTATTTAGCTACCCCACTCGGGCTTCTTTCAGTGATGTTCACCCTTCTTAGTCTCATTCGGTATTACACTTCTTGCCTTCAAGTCCAACGGAAACTGTTGCAGTTCTTGGAAGTCATTTCAGCTCAAGAAATTGCAAAGATGCAATTTTTGTAAGGAGAGGAGGATGTGACACCCCGAACCCAACACTTTATTAATTGCATTCATTAAATGGTTAACTTAGATGTAACTTAGTTAATTACTTCATTTTTTTTCATATTTTCATAAATTCATCTGTTTCTTTTCATGCATTTTATATTTTTATAAAATACTACAGATTTTTAAGGGACTATAGCCCCTGACTGTGCATGCATTGCATGTCGGGATCAACTGAAAAAAATTTACAAAATGCCTGATGAATAGTACCAATGGGATTTATTCTAGATTTTTCAAATTTTTGGCATTTTGTTTTACTGAAATTTAATCACCCAAGTGACACATTTATTCTTACTAAAATGCCATAATTTCTTGACCTACCCTTTGACCATCTCATGAGAATATTATAATCCAAGAAGCAAAAAAAAAGGGGGTCAAAAAATGGTCAAAAAAGAGTTACGGGAATAGTAACTTCTCCAAAAAAACAAATTTGTGCTTCATCCTTAGGACCTTAAGACCATTCTTTGATCTTCAAAAGAGGTGAGAGTGGATTCCATTCTTGTATTAAATTCAATTAAAGTTTGTGATATTATTTTTGTGTTCTAATATTGTAGTGGTTTAATGCTTGTTCCGTTGCTTCCTATATGCTCTAATGACTTCATAGAATATATTTGATGGTTTAAAATGCTTGTTGAATGCTTGAAAATAAAAATGGCACTTGGGGAAAATGATTGAATAGTACTTTTGCCATGAAAATGTCCTAGAAAATATTTTTGTCTCGGAATTTGAATTCCTCGCTCGTGTAGGTCATTGGTATGTTAGATTGACATAATGTGGAATAAAATTGGAGTGCTCTTTGAGAAAATCATGAAAACGGACCTAATTTAAGTTAGGCCAAAAAATGAAATTGTCTGTTTGCTCATTTTTATTTAAGGCTTTGTTTTAATAGGTCATGGAGGCACTTATCGTACATTTATGGCGTCGGTTGGGGTTTCGGGTGATATAGCTCCTTTGTAAAACCGTAAGAGAGAAATCAGGACTTTTGGGTAAACGTGGATGGAACCGGGGTTTTGTAGCTTTTAAGTGGGTCATAAAATGTCCTTGAATGGGTGTGAAGTCAGTTTCAAGTTTGGTTATCATATAGGTTCATAGGCACATAATTTCTATTGACTTTAAGAATAATAGTTGAAATTGAGAATTAGACTTGTGTTAGCTTGAAATGTCGCACCATATGCTTCCTATATTGATTGTCATTACATTTCATGGCTATATTGCTTAGTTGAATGATATATAGACCGAACATTGTTAAATGCTAATATGATGTGAACTTGGTTATATCGGCTATAAATGTTAACTATGTGAATTCTCGTGATAAATATATATTCTATTGCATAATAGAGTTGATCCATTGAGCTATTTCTCGTATCTTAGAGCTTAGTAAAGGTGAGGGAGTTGTATTTTATTTGCATTTCCCTATTGTATATTCAATATGTTAAATAGTTTTCATGCTATTAATGTGATTTAGCGTATTCTAGCAAGATTTGTCAGTTTTATAGTTAGTAAAATGAGTTTAATGGTTAATGCTCGTTATTTTGCTTCTATAGTTATCAATAGTTTAATTTGTGAGGACAACCTCTTTTGTTGTACCTCGATTATGTGTTTATCAGCTTACCTTGTTATATTGCTTCTATTAATGTTTTTTGTGTCATCGAAATAATGGTTGTGCAACCATATTGTTGGGGCGGATAAGATGGGCCTCTCTAGGCAGCAGCGGGCTTGCTAGGGTTGGTTGCTCTAGCTTCGTACCCTATTTCCTCACTCGCCTGGTCCAGAGATTGTTAGGAGGTGTTGGGTAGTAGGTATTGGGTATATCCAGAGTATCCATTGGTGTAAGGAATGCCAGCATATCGAGACTGGGTTCGTGATTCGTGGATCGAGACTCGTGAATCGAAGATTTAGAGTGATAAGGGTTATCGATCGTATCCTTTTAAAGTATGATATTAGAATTGTTATCCATTGTTTATTTATTGTGTTAATTGTGTTAAATTATTGCATTGCACGAGCCCCGGTATACTGTTCCCTTTTCCCCCTCCCTCACTGAGTATACATTATTTGTATACTCACTCCTCATCATGAATCTTTCAGGTTATAGCCAAAGGAAGTGTAGTTCGAGATCACGTGATAGTTCGTGCTTCAAGAGTGGTCTTACGTGTTATATGGCTTGAGCTGTAAAAGTTGTAAAGTTTTACTTTCATGAATTGTATATACTCAATGTACGAGATAAATGTATTTAAGCTTAACCAGGTCATAGAGTGGTTGATAACCTACTTTATGTAATAGCTTAATGAGGTTTGAGTTCACATAGAAATGTATGGAGTTGTTGTATGTTTGGACACGATACTGGTCCATTTATATGTTATGTGTAGGTAAACTGTTTGTCCTATAAATAGGGGAACCTCCGTCCGTTTTCTTAAATTTTATGACCGGGCTGGAATTGGGTTGTGAATAGCTTGTTTAATAAAATTCCCGATCTCGTGAGGGGTCAGGGTGCTACAAAGTGGTATCAGAGCGGACCTTCCTTTGTGTCAGTGGCTCGCGAGGGCGCTGGGACTCCTTAAGGTGGGGCAGATGTGGTAACCCCATCCCACATTGGAAGGAGAAACGCTGGGACTACTAAATATAAGGGATGTCCTGGACTATCCATGCACGCGCGTTTTCCTGGCAGTAGCTGGGAAGTGACAAATCCGTGAGGGGTATGGGCTCCAAAGCGGACAATACGTGCATAGTGCGTTTCTGGGCCTGCTCGCCATGGCCTTGGTGCTCGCTTGGGCCCAAGTCCCAGGGGGTATCCTGTAGGCGTGGGAGTTGGGTTCGGGGCGTTACAATGTGAATACTCTAAAAATATAAAACATAGAACTAATTCATTGAATAGTTTAATCGCATTATCGAGAGACTATAATATATAGTTTTTCTATATATTATACTATTACAAAAATGAACAAATGAAAAAACAAATATAAGCGCAGTTTTTCCTAAAAAAATATGATAGTAAACACTATTTTACATAGATCAAGTGTTTCAAAAGATACATGTATATATATCCTTTTTCTCAAGTTGTTATCTCTACAAAGTTGACGTCATCTCCTCCTAGATTAACGTTGTGAAACCCCACTTTCCTGCTTATCTCGTTTTACGTGCTATACCTCGTTTTGCGTGCATATGATCTGTTTATGTGCTATAGGACCTAGAAAGTTATAATTTTGATGTCAATACTCCTAATACGTGCTAAATGTGCATTCATGAAATTTTCATAAAAAACGGAGTCAGAAATTTTATCGTCGATTTTCAGTGAATAGTGTTTTCGAAACACGTCCGCTAAAATTTTGAAACTGGTCTTTTTAACCCTTCTAGACCTAGTCCACGGACTTTAATAGACCTGTGTTTGATGAAAATGGTTTTAAAATCGGCTTAAGAATTTATTAGGGTTTTTACACCGACTTTTGCGAAAATCGAGTTTTAAGCCGACTCGGGTGAAATTGTTTGATTGTAAAACTTCTTGTCACCTAAAAATAATTTACTTGAGCTAGCTTGGGCGTTGAATAATTGTTTTAAACTTTGGTGATCAATAAAATGCATTTAAAGTCAAGAAAACACTAAAAATACTAAAGTTTCAACTTTGACTTTCATTTGACTTGTTGACTTTCATGCATATATCACCAACACACAATGAAACAAAGCAAAACACCACATTTTCACACACCTTGCAGCCGTGAAAGCTTAGCAAAAAAAAGATTTTATTCAACTTATTTTCAAAGTAATTTTGCCTTAGAAAACTCGTTTAAAGTCCGAATCTTTTCAAACCGGGCTGGATTCCGCTTGTTGGGCACCTATTGCACGCATTCCTAGCTTTATTTCGGATCAAAGGTGAGAGAAAAATTCTAGATCTCAAAATGTCATTTTTGTATTTTTGCGTATAAATGAAGATTGAACCGTTAGAATTGAAATCTGATGATAGATTATTGCTCCTTGCATGCTAGGGATCGTTATATACTAATACTATGAATTTCTGTCGGATGTAGCATAATTTTTATTTTCCGGGTATTTAATTTTGATTAAAATGTTCAAAGTTGAATTAAATGAGTTGTGTTGATCGAAATCGATTGCCGTCGATTTCTAAATACTTGATAATTACGTGTTAGCGCTGTTGTAATGCCGAATTTTCGATTACATTGTTTGTGTGAAAATCCAAAAAATCCAGCCAAGACATCTTAGGGTTTTAGGGTTATCGGGCATGATTTGGAGGTGTTATGGTGGATTTCCGAGAGGGCTAATGTAGTAGGTTGAATGGGTGAGTGATAGGAACTGATTTGGCAATGTTTGGATTAGTAGATTGTAAGTTATGAATTTTAGAAGTTTAGGTTGTCATTCTTTAATTTCTTGAACGATGCCTTTAGATGGTTGGATAGTGTTCGAGTGATGAATGGTGAGTTGTTGATGAGTAATTTAGAGTTTAATTATGTATATATGCATGTTCGGTTAGATGGCCTACTTTGTCATTTAACTACGTTGTTTGTTGTTTAATTTAATATTGATGTTATATGATGTTATTGATTGATTATTATTGAGTTCGGGAATCGGGCACTTTTGTTGCTGATCTCCCAATTGATTGATTGATGATTGATTGATGATTGATGATTATGGAGTCTTGGTATGTGTGTGCCACCTCTCGGGCAGCGTCGGGCTGTCGGGTTGATAACGGCATGACTGCCATAGGCTACCCCCAGCTCGCATGACGGAGGTGTCATGGAGGGAGGGGCTAGTGAGGTACCTCGGGTGCGTGAGTAATGGGGAGTTATAAGAAGAACGGTTGAGATCGTGATGGTGTTTGGAGCTACACCAAATAGAGTATCCTTTAATGAATGGTTATATAGTTATGTGATGAAAATGTTATTATTGTTGTTGTGTGTTTACTTGCTCAAAGGACTAAATCCAAGGAGCGTAGTGAATACTGTCGAGATCTATCGGATCCTCATTGAGCTTATGTATATAAGCTCACTCTCTATTATTGCATGCATGCAGGTGTTGCTGAGCCGGATTACGGGTACGTGCCTCCTGAGGAGGGAAATGTGCCTTACGTGGCCGAGTCATATGTTCCCGAGTCTTATCCATGATTCTATGTTGTTTAATGTCATGTATATTAGCTTAATAGACTTTTATATGCTTTATGGTTCTTATTGTAATAGATGTTGAAAGATGATGATCCAAACGATGTTAATTTAGTGGCTTTCTTTTATCTATGGTTAAGTTGTAGTTGTGTCTCAACTTACTTTTGAAATGTATGATAAAGTTGAGGTATTGTATGTCATGTTGGAACGGAGGCGTATAACGAGGATGTTTTATTGTATAATATGGTTGTGTTGTATGTTGTTGTTTGTATTGAGGAATTACTGGATGTATGATGATTTATGAGGTTGGTTTAGAACCTCGGAAATCTATTTACTGTCGTTATGCCGCCGAAATTCCGTTGCGTCCTGACTGATTATAGGTGGGGTCGAGTTGGGGCGTGACAGTTTAAGTGGTATCAGAGCGCATGTTAGTTGTCAGCCGGGGTATTCTCGGAATGTGGGTAATGGTCTTAGCATGAAATATGTGTGAAAAGAAAGAAAAGTGAATTATGTATTGATATGATTAAATGATTAAGTGATTATGTGATTTAAGTGCTTATGTGATTATGTGATCAATTTGCTTATGTGATGGAAACTTATGTGATCTATGTGCTTTATATGAGTTTGTTGTTTATGTGCTAAAAGTTGTATATAATCTGTTTTTGTGCTATACCTGTGCTAACTCTTTGATTAGTACGATGGCCGGTAGACCGAGGACTCGTGGTAGGCCCGAGATTCTAGATGAGGTCCCTGGTAATGTGGCACAGGGCAGTGATAGGGGTGATGGCAGGTTAGAGTCAGCAATGGATCGGATTGCAGATTTGATGGCTGGGCAGGCCCAGTTGTTAGCAGGTCAGGCTGTTCAGACTCAGGCGTTGCAGGCTCAGATACAGAATGTACAGGGAGGTAATCACGGTCGAGGTACTATGAAGGAGTTTCTGGGGTACTATCCTCCTAGATTTCAGGGAGAGCCTGATGATAGGAAGGCCGAGTCGTGGATTAGTAAGTTAGAGAAAATTTTTGATTCTCTCGGGTACACTGATGAGAGGAAGGTGACTTGTGCTGTCTATTTACTTGATGATGAGGCAGAGGAATGGTGGCGCACTGTGAGAGCCAGTTGGGAGACCCGGGGTGTTCCGTATGTTTGGGATACCTTTCTGACTGCTTTTAGGGATAAGTATGTCCCGAGGGTTGCACGGGAGAGGAGAGAGGCTGAGTTCTTGTCCTTGGTGCAAGGGGATTCTACTGTGGCTCAGTATGAGGCTACATTCACTAGGTTGTCCCGGTATGCACCGGAGTTTGTAGCTGTGGAGGAGAGGAAGACCCGTAGATTTATGTTGGGATTGAGGCCCGAGATTCAGGATGCAATGGCTCTGAATCGCTATGATATCTTCACTGAGGCTTTTGATGCAGCTTCTAGGTTAGAGAAGAGGAAAGGGGATCAGATTGTCTCCAGTCAGTCTAGTAAGAGGCCGTATCAGCCACAGGGCCAGCAGGTTATATATAGGCCTCCAGTACAGCAGGTTGTCTACAGGCCACCAGCCCAGCAGGGTTCTTATAGGCCACAGGGTCAGCAGAGTTACTATCGGCCTCAGTTTCAGCAGAGGCCATATCAGGTTCAAACTCAGTATAGGCCAGCCCAGTCTCAGGGTCAGTACAGGCCTAGTGTGGTGAGACCTCAGCAGCAGGCTGTATCAGCTGCTTCATCAGCTTCTGGTTCTTCTAGGGGCAGTGTTAGTGCCACATCATCGCAGTGTAATTACTGCAAGCGCCCAGGGCATGTGGAGTCCGACTGCAGGGTAAAGGCAGGGACATGTTTGGGTTGTGGTAGCATCGAGCATAGGGCGAAGGATTGCCCTAGATATGCGAGGACTGAGGGTCAGGCAGCGACTCAGGGTTACCAGGGTAGGCCTATAGGCAGTGTACCATAGCAGCAGCGGGTTCAGGCTCGGGCTTACGCAGTTGATATGGAGGAGATGCCTGAGGAGACTGCAGTTGTGGAAGGTAACTTCCTTATACTTGATCAACTTGTTAAAGTGTTGATTGATTCTGGTGCTACGCATTCTTTCATTACTCCTGCTTGTGTGCAACGTGTTAAATTGCAACCTGAAAGATTGCCTTATGTGGTTGAGATTAGTACCTCTTTGACTGATAAGTATATTACTGGCTTAGTATGTAAGGATTGTATAATACATGTTAAGGGGCATAATTTTCCTTCGGACCTTATCTTATTTCCTATCCGGGGGTATGATGTTATTCTGGGTATGGATTGGCTTTCTAAGTATGATGCCCAGTTGAACTGTAGAACCAAGGTAGTACAGTTTTGTTTGCCAGATCAGCCAGTAGTAGAAGTAGCGGGTAACCGGGGTGCTAAGACGAGTTTTGTTATCTTAGCAACTAAAGCCGTTAAGTTGGTGAGTAAGGGGTGTTCGGGTTATCTAGCTTATTTGATCAACAAGCCATCTGATAAGCTACAGCTAGAGGAAGTCCCTATTATCCGGGAATATCCTAATGTATTTCCCGAGGAGTTGCCAGGATTGCCGCCAGAGAGGGATATAGAGTTTGTGATTAATCTTGTTCCCGGTACTCAACCTATTTCTAAATCGGCGTACCGGATGGCACCAGCTGAGTTGAAGGAGTTGAAGACTCAGTTACAGGAGTTATTGAAGAAAGGATTCATTCAGCAGAGTTCTTCACCTTGGGGAGCTCCTGTTTTATTTGTGAAGAAGAAGGATGGTACTTTGAGATTGTGTATTGATTACCGTGGTTTGAATCAGGTGACCATCAAGAATAAATATCCTTTGCCACTGATTGACGAGTTGTTTGATCAACTTCAGGGAGCCAAAGTCTATTCTAAATTTTATTTGAGGCAGGGGTATTATCAGCTTTGGATTCGTACGGAGGATGTTTCAAAGTCTGCCTTCAGGACTCGGTACGGGCATTATGAGTTTGTTGTTATGCCCTTTGGTTTGACTAATGCACCGGCAGCATTCATGGATTTGATGCATCGAGTCTTTCAGCCGTAGTTGGACCAATTCATGGTGATTTTTATTGATGATATCTTGGTCTATTCTAAATCTGAATCGGAGCACCAGCAACATCTACGGCTTGTATTAGAGAAGTTGCAGGAGCATCAGTTGTTTGCCAAGTTCAGCAAATGTGAATTTTGGCTACAAGGGATTTCTTTTCTTGGCCATGTTATTACATAGAGCGGTATTTTCGTAGATCCCACTAAGATTGAATCGGTGATGTCTTGGAAGCGGCCAGAGAGTGTTACTGATGTCCGTAGCTTTCTTGGCTTGGCGGGTTATTACCGTAGGTTTGTCAAGGACTTCTCGAAGATTGCGGGGCCACTATCTAAGTTGACTCAGAAACGGACTATCTTTAATTGGGATGAGAAGTGTGAGAGTGGATTTCAGGAGTTGAAAAAGAGGTTAACTACCGCTCCAGTACTTGCTCTACCAGAGGGGACCGATAATATGGTCATTTACAGTGATGCATCCAAGGAGGGCTTGGGATGTGTTCTTATGCAGGATGGCCGAGTTATTGCCTATGCTTCTCGAAAGTTGAAGCCTTATGAAGAAAATTATCCGACTCATGATCTTGAGTTGGCAGCAGTTGTCTTTGCACTCAAGAAGTGGCGTCATTATCTGTGGGGAAGTAAGTTTGAAATTTTCACTGATCATAAGAGTCTTAAGTACTTATTCTCACAGAAGGAGTTGAATATGCGCCAGAGGAGATGGATGGAGCTTCTTGGAGATTATAATTGTTCTATCAATTATCTGCCTGGAAAGGCAAATGTTGTGGCAGATGCTCTCAGCCGGAAGGCTAGTATTTCTTGTTTGGCTGTCAAGAAGTGGGAGGTTCTTGAGGAGTTTAGTTATTGGAGACCAGAGTTGACTCAGGTTGGGGTGATGTGTTCACATCTCCGTATTCAGCCTTTATTATTGTCTCAGATCAGGGAAGCTCAGCAACTTGATGTTAAACTTCAGAAGATCAAGGATCAGATCACGGATGATCAGTCTGACTTCAAACTGCATGAGGACGGTATTCTTCGGTTTTGGAACAGGGTTTGTGTTCCCAATGAACCGGGCTTGAGGCGAGGTATTCTGGAGGAAGCTCATAATTCTAAATATACTATTCATCCCGGTGGAACTAAGATGTATCGGGATTTGAAGCAACATTACTGGTGGAACAACATGAAGAGAGAGGTTGCTCAGTTTGTATCTAGATGTTTGACTTGTCAGAAAGTGAAAGCCGAGCATCAACGACCAGCAGGTTTGCTTCAGCCGTTGGCTATACCAGAGTGGAAATGGGAGCATATTACGATGGACTTCGTCACTGGTTTGCCTAGATCGCCGAGGGGTAATGATGCAGTTTGGGTTGTCGTGGATCGTTTGACGAAGACAGCTCATTTTATTGCCATGAGCATGGGAGATGAGGTTACAAAATTGACGGATCTTTATTTGGATAAGATTGTTAGACTTCACGGGATTCCATCTAGTATTGTCTCTGATCGAGATCCTCGATTTACTTCTCGTTTGTGGGAGAAACTTCAGGAGACCTTAGGTACTCAGTTGAACTTCAGTACAGCGTATCATCCACAGACCGACGGTCAGTCTGAGCAGACTATTCAGATTCTGGAAGATATGCTTAGGGCTTGTGTTCTGGACTTTGGGAAGAACTGGGAGAAACATCTACCACTTGCCGAGTTTGCCTATAACAATAATTATCAAGCTACTATTGGAATGGCACCTTTCGCAGCTCTTTACGGTCGTAAGTGTCGTTCACCTTTATATTGGGACGAGGTAGGAGAGATAAAGACTATTGATCCGACTATTATGCCATAATTTCTTGAGAAGATTGAGAATGTTCAGTTAATCAGGCAGAGAATGCTTACGGTGCAGAGTAGATTCAAGAGTTATGCTGATAAGCGTCGTCGAGACTTAGAGTTTGCAGTCGGGGATCGGGTTTTCTTGAGATTGTCTCCTCATAAGGGGTTTATTCGTTATGGTAAAGGTGGAAAGCTGAGTCCGAGATTTGTTGGGCCGTTTGAGATTACTGGCAGGGTTGGTAAGTTGGCATATCGGTTGGCTTTACCGAAAAACTTCTCTAATGTCCATGATATATTTCACGTGTCTAATTTGCGGAAATATAATCCGGATCCTTCTCATATTCTTGAGCCAGAGCCGTTACAGCTTCGAGAGAATTTGACTTATGACGAGCGTCCGATTCGTATTCTAGATCAGATGGACCGAGAGTTGAGGTCGAAGAGGATTCCGATGGTTAAGGTGTTGTGGAAGCATCACGGCATTGAGGAAGCTACGTGGGAGAGACGAGATCAGATGCAATAGCAATACCCAGATCTATTCCGTACATCAAGTAAGAATTTCGAGGATGAAATTTCTATAAGGAGGGGAGAATGTGAAACCCCACTTTCCTGCTTATCTCGTTTTACGTGTTATACCTCGTTTTACGTGCATATGATCTGTTTATGTTCTATAGGACCTAGAAAGTTATAATTTTGATGTCAATACTCCTAATACGTGCTAAATGTGCATTCATGAAATTTTCATAAAAAACGGAGTCAAAAATTTTATCGTCGATTTTCAGTGAATAGTGTTTTCGAAACACGTCCGCTAAAATTTTGAAACTGGTATTTTTAACCCTTCTAGACCTAGTCCACGGACTTTAATAGACCTGTGTTTGATGAAAACGGTTTTAAAATCGGCTTGAGAATTTATTAGGGTTTTTACACCGACTTTTGCGAAAATCGAGTTTTAAGCCGACTCGGGTGAAATTGTTTGATTGTAAAACTTCTTGTCACCTAAAAATAATTTACTTGAGCTATCTTGGGTGTTGAATAATTGTTTTGAACTTTGGTGATCAATAAAATGCATTTAAAGTCAAGAAAACACTAAAAATACTAAAGTTTCAACGTTGACTTTCATTTGACTTGTTGCCTTTCATCCATATATCCCCAACACACAATGAAACAAAGCAAACCACCACATTTTCACACACCTTGCAGCCGTGAAAGCTTAGGAAAAAAGAGATTTTATTCAACTTATTTTCAAAGTAATTTTGTCTTAGAAAACTCGTTTAAAGTCCGAATCTTTTCAAACTGGGCTGGATTCCGCTTGTTGGGCACCTATTGCACGCATTCCTAGCTTTACTTCGGATCAAAGGTGAGAGAAAAATTCTAGATCTCAAAATGTCATTTTTGTGTTTTTGCGTATAAATGAAGATTGAACCGTTAGAATTGAAATCTGATGATAGATTATTGCTCCTTGCATGCTAGGGATCGTTATATACTAATACTATGAATTTCTGTCGGATGTAGCATAATTTTTATTTTCCGGGTATTTAATTTTGATTAAAATGTTCAAAGTTGAATTAAATGAGTTGTGTTGATCGAAATCGATTGCCGTCGATTTCTAAATACTTGATAATTACGTGTTAGCGCTGTTGTAATGCCGAATTTTCGATTACATTTTTTGTGTGAAAATCCGAAAAATCCAGCCAAGACATCTTAGGGTTTTAGGGTTATCGGGCATGATTTGGAGGTGTTATGGTGGATTTCCGAGAGGGCTAATGTAGTAGGTTGAATGGGTGAGTGATAGGAACTGATTTGGCAATGTTTGGATTAGTAGATTGTAAGTTATGAATTTTAGAAGTTTAGGTTGTCATTCTTTAATTTCTTGAACGATGCCTTTAGATGGTTGGGTAGTGTTCGAGTGATGAATGGTGAGTTGTTGATGAGTAATTTAGAGTTTAATTATGTATATATGCATGTTCGGTTAGATGGCCTACTTTGTCATCTAACTACGTTGTTTGTTGTTTAATTTAATATTGATATTATTGATTGATTATTATTGAGTTCGGGAATCGGGCACTTTCGTTGCTGATCTCCCAATTGATTGATTGATGATTGATTGATGATTGATGATTATGGAGTCTTGGTATGTGTGTGCCACCTCTCGGGCAGCGTCGGGCTGTCGGGTTGATAACGGCATGACTGCCATAGGCTACCCCCAACTCGCATGACGGAGGTGTCATGGAGGGAGGGGCTAGTGAGGTACCTCGGGTGCGTGAGTAATGGGGAGTTATAAGAAGAACGGTTGAGATCGTGATGGCGTTTGGAGCTACACCAAATAGAGTATCCTTTAATGAATGGTTATATAGTTATGTGATGATAATGTTATTATTGTTGTTGTGTGTTTACTTGCTCAAAGGACTAAATCCAAGGAGCGTAGTGAATACTGTCAAGATCTATCGGATCCTCACTGAGCTTATGTATGTAAGCTCACTCTCTATTATTGCATGCTTACAGGTGTTGCTGAGCTGGATTACGGGTACGTGCCTCCTGAGGAGGAAAATGTGTCTTACGTGGATGAGTCATATGTTCCCGAGTCTTATCCATGATTCTATGTTGTTTAATGTCATGTATATTAGCTTAATAGACTTTTATATGCTTTATGGTTCTTATTGTAATAGATGTTGAAAGATGATGATCCAAACCATGGTAATTTAGTGGTTTTCTTTTATCTATGGTTAAGTAGTAGTTGTGCCTCAACTTACTTTTGAAATGTATGATAAAGTTGAGGTATTGTATGTCATGTTGGAACGGAGGCGTATAACGAGGATGTTTTATTGTATAATATGGTTGAGTTGTATGTTGTTGTTGTATTGAGGAATTACTGGATGTATGATGTTTTATGAGGTTGGTTTAGAACCTCGGAAATCTATTTACTGTCGTTATGCCGCCGAAATTCCGTTGCGTCCTGACTGATTGTAGGTGGGGTCGAGTTGGGGCGTGACAAACGTTATTCTTACTTGTTGCCTACACCTTTGTAAAACATAAGATCTGATTGAAATTAAAATAGAAAGAAAATCATCTCAGAAATCATATAACACAAGACTTTATTTTTATTTCTACCATAACAATATAATGTAAACAATGATGAAAAGGAATATAAACATCTTAAATAAAATCAAATGCATGATACAAATAATAAGAAAGATATAGGTGAGCTTATTCACCATTAAGTCTACTTAGTTTATTCTTTGAAATACTTCTTTGTAAACCAGTATCATTGCCAACTTTTATGAAAATCTTCCATCCTTATTTACTTGTCACTCTTAAAAGTGCAACATATAGTTGTTCATGACTAAACATGGGTCTTGAAAGATATAACCCAAGGTAAGAAAGAGTTTGACCCTGACTTTTGTTTATGGTCATGGAAAAATTTGAAGTCAAAGGAAATTGTCTTCGCTGGAATTTAATAGGCAAACTGTAGTCATGTTACTCCCAGAAATAATTTTAGCTTCAATAACATATTTACCAAGCTATAAATTTGTAGCCTTATTCTGTTGTATAAGTCATTAGACTGATCAATATTTCTTAACAACATCACAAAGACTCTAACCTTGAGGTTCAAAGCTAAATAATTATTTGAAAATTTTAAAAAAAAAATTGAAGTAGATTTGTAACTACATACTTCTTCGTCAAGTAAAACCATCTCAATCAAGTTAGTGATGGAAGGATTGTTGAAATTTGGTGGCATCCAAAGATGAACCACCCTGACCTTAATTCTCTATGTTTCTTTTTCAAGTGTAATTTCTTTGATAGAATCAATATGAACGACCATCTAAAACTCCTAATATAGTGTTTGGAAGCACTTGAGGTGTGGAATTTATTTGATTTATAAATGAATTCCGTGAAGATTTGTATTTACAAATGAATTCCCTTGTTTAGAATTGTAAAACAGTATTAAGTCAATTCTTTTAATTGAAAATATAAATTGTGTTTGAAATATATGTGGAATTTGGATTAATTCTTCTATAAATAACAATTTTCAATAAAGTTAAACAATATAAAATAATCATAACTTCAACCATCAATTCAAGATTGTAAAATAAACTTACATTTCACGTGACAAAATAACCTTAAATTCAATCCTACGTTTAATATGAAAAAATAATATTAAGAGAAAAGGTGAGAAAGGCGTTGGTTTTTTTTTTTTAATCTTTGTATTTTAGGCAAAGATCATCTCTTAAACCTAGGGGCAATTTTGTCCTCAGAAGATGTTTGGAAAACATGGACTTGCAAATTCTAACTCTTGGCAAAGATTTGGGCAAAACATAAGGAAATTCAAGATTTGCAAATCTTGGATTTCTAATTTTTAAAAAGGTGTTTCCAAACATCAAATTTTGGATTTGCAAATGAATTCCACAAAATTTTATGAAATTTATTTGTTCCAAATAGTCTATAAGTACAATGAAACCCAATATCAGATTTAAAGTATGAAAGGCTTCTTAAAAAGAATTCAAACAATTAAAATTCATATATGTAAGTGGGGGCTTAATTACAAATTATGAATATCAAGTTTGATAATGATATGTACAATCATCATTACATGCGACGACATGTTCATGGAAGATGAGAAATATATAAAAAATGACTAACTAAACCTTACATATCATCTAAAAAATAAAAAGAAAGAACCAAATCTGTCTAATTAAATATTTTAAGAAAAATAACCTAAGTAATACAGAGAATGTAGATTTCTACTATGAGCATGGTTGTGAAACCAGGTGCAATCTTAGTAGACACTAAGATACAAGAAAATTAGATAAAAAAGTGTTCAATTCAGCTCATGTACATCCAAAAGAAAGGGATAAAAATATAAAAGAAAAAATATAATCCTAGATAATTTTACAGGAACTAAGCCAGTAATTTTAATAACTTATCCAATCCAAAAATTTAAGAAGTAGCTGATAGTATAAGAAAAATAAAAAAATACGATTAATTTTTTTCTTTTTCTCTTTCTTTAAAAAGAGGATCAACAGTGATTCCCTACCTACCCTCTAGGTGACTCGAACTTCAGACCATTTAGGTATCATGTAAGACTTGCCCCCACTGAGCTTAACCCTATTGTCAAAAAAATAATAAAAAAATGTGATTAGTTTCGAACATCATAGTACATAAAAGTCTAAGTGGTTGTCTAATTATATATTAGTTTTCTCTCGTTAAGTTATATTTCGTGATTATGTGGATTCTCTCTCACTGTTATGTGAGAAAAAGTTCAAGAAAGTTCTCTTATGATAGTTTGACATGTACACAAATAGTTATGGGATATGGATCATGAAACGACCCGATCCCTTACGGAACCAAGTCCGATAGTAACCACCCGATCCAACCCCATTGCGATATACGAGAAAAACGGATGGAGTTTTTTCTGTACTATGGGCAATCCAAAACCTATCCATTCAAACTCAACACAAGCATTCACCCACAACATTTGAAGTTTCAACATCTCTTTAGCTTATAATTTACAATTATAACTCAAGCTTATCACATTAAAATTCTAACTTTGCATTTATTACATTACAAATGACTTATAGAACTCATAACACTCTCTTGACATTGACAAGATAAAGCTATGAACAACCCCGAACAAGATGGAACTCTGTTGCAAAGTAGGCCCAACAACTTATGAACACTTCAAAAGCCACCTTGTATCACCTGAAAATGTAGAAGAAAAAGGGGTAAACAACTATGTGTTAAGAGAAGTTGAAATATGGGGACGTTTTGTAAAAACTTTTCATGAATGCATATAAGACAAGTATCATTTATTAAATGAGAGATAGCAATAAATAAGCATTAACAAGGCATGTAGTCAACAAGTAAACATTAAAGCCAAGTAACTTTAAGTAAAGTAAACACATGTATGAAGGGATACATTTTCAATATTATGAAACAATAAACAATCAATAGCAACCAATATAAGATTATGTAACACTTTAGAAAGGATACGATTTTGCTTCCTGCAGCTGCTCTTCATTCTACTTCCACGAACACTTTAATGCTTAAATGCTTGTCGGTATCCTCTTATCACTCCTGCTTGGGTACTCCAGATGTACCCGAAACTTACGACCCAACACCCTAAGGCCTTTAATGA
Source organism: Ehretia macrophylla (assembly GCA_037974665.1). NCBI lineage: Eukaryota > Viridiplantae > Streptophyta > Magnoliopsida > Boraginales > Ehretiaceae > Ehretia > Ehretia macrophylla. The sequence continues at coordinate 85,921,273 of CM075764.1, forward strand.
CCAAGCGAGTGAGGAAATAAGACACGGAGGTTGTGCAACTAGTCATTGGCAAGCTCGCTGCCACCTAGTGAAGGCACAACACTACCATGCCTCGCTTAGGGCTGCAACCTTCGATAACGCTCGCTAGATCACTTAGATAATCATTTAGGTAAACATTTGATAAGGACGTAAAATTAGGGAACAACAATTAAGCAAGTAATGACATTTCATAACTCATTCATTAACAATAGCACAATCAATTCACATGATACAACCAATAGAACATCTAACTCATGCATTTTCTCACTTCCAGTGGCTTGTAGCTTGTACTTGGAAGTAGCTTGTGAGACCCCAAATTTGTTCTTATTTACAATTACGTGTTTTGACATGTTTATATGTTATTTGAATTAAAATGTGATAATTATGTGATTATTACTTCTATTACAAGATATGTGAGCATTCATAAAATTTTCATAAAAATCTTCATTGAAAATTTTATCGTCGCTTTTTTATGAATAGTGTTTGAAGACACGTCCGCCAGAATTTTGAAACTAGTCTTTTAAATATTTTAAAACCTAGTCCTTTATTATTAATAGACCCGTGTTTGATAAAAGCTGATTCTAAAAAGAACTAGGAATTTAAATGGATTTTTCATCTTCTTTTACAAAAATAAGTATTTTATTTTAACTATATGTATATATATGCTTACATATGCCTACATATATATGTTGTCAACTAGAAATATACTACTAAATATAGTATATATGTTAGTTATATTTATATGCAAGCAAAATAGGCTAAAATACTAAATATTGTCAACTTTGACTTTTTGCAAAACTTTGACTAAACTTATATATATTCAATATACATACATAATACATAAAAATAAGCTCAAACACACTCAAAAGACACACACTTGGTCGAAAATCCAAGGAGAAAAAAAAAGACATTTTGCTTACGTTTCAAAGTAATTTTTTTCATAGATTTTGCATTGCAATGCCAAATAACTTCATTCAAAGCTTGAAATTGCTTGTTGGGCATCCATTCTACACATTTCTACCATTGTTTTGCATCAAAGGTGAGCTAAAAATATAGTTCATTATTTTAAATTTGAGTCGAGGTTTTGGTTGATACAATTATAGTTGCTATTTTATTAAATTGATGTTAGATTATTGCTTAGTAGATGCCAAGGACCAACTTTATGTATTTTTATCCATTTTGAATGGTAGTAGCATGTATTTTTTTTTCGGGTATTTAAATTGATTATTTGGCTTATATTTGAATAATTGTTGTTGTATTGGTTAAAATTGAGTTGTAGTTGCTTCTATAGATTTGTTAATTATTGTGTAGTAATGCTATAATGCCAAATTTTCAATTTGAATGCCATAGCAAAAGTCTGAAAATTCAGCCTAGTGTACATTGCCATTTTTAGCTTGTTGAGCTTGTTTTGGTGGCTTTTGGTTGATTTCTGATTGGGTAAATGTAGTTGCATGTGTGGCTGAGTGATAGGAAAAGGTTCGGGGGTTGTTTGATTAGTAGATTGTAAGTTATGAATTTTAGAAGTTTGTGTAGTCTTTCTTTAAAATGTTAAAATGTTGTCTTTAGTTGTTTGGTAGTGTTTGTGTAGTTGTTCTTGAATTGTTGTTGAGTAGGTTCGGGATTGAATGCATGTTGATATGTGTGATAAGTTAGGTGGCCTACTTTGTCATCTAACTTAGTTGTTTAATTGATGTTATGTTGATTGAAGTGATGTTAATTGATTGATGATTGATGTTGTTCTGGAGGACAACCTACTTTGTTGTCTTTCCAGAATATGAGATATTTATTATTATTGTAATGAATCTTGATAGTGTGTGCCACCTCTCGGACAGTATCGGACTGTCGGGTTGATAACGACATAACTATCATGGACTACCCCCAACTCGCATGGGCGGAGATGCCATGAAGGGAGAGGCTAGATGAGGTACCTCCGGTATGTATTAATGGGAGTTACAAGAAGTTAGTTGAGATCGTGATGGCATATGGAGCTACACCAACTAGTGTATCTTTTCTCAATTGAATGGTTATTTATGTGGCTTGAATCGAAATGTCGATGCTAATGAAGTTTATCGTGTGTTATTGTTCATAGGATGATTTCCCGAGTGGTAAAGTAAATGTTTTCAAAACATCTTTTGAACCCTCGCTGAGCTTTGTGTTGTATAAGCTCACTCTCTTTGCCGACTTTCAGGTGTTACCAGGCCGGAGTTAGGGTACATGCCTCAGGAGACTAAGTACAAGCATTATGTGGACGAGTCCAATGTGCAAGAGTCCTGTCCTTGATGTCTTGCTGGAATGTTTTTATATTGCTTTGTACTATGTAGTTTGTTGTACCGTTTAAACTTTGAAGTATGTAATGTAAAGGATGTTATAAATATAGTGAAAAGTATAATACTAGTTTAGTTGTCTTACTTTGGATTATGAGTAGGTTGCTAGTCTGGTTTTATGTCAAGTATGCATATGTATAGTATAGCTTATGGTATGTTGTTGAAACAAAGGCGTATGACTTGTGGTTGGTATGGTGTATGATTGTTTAATGTGTTGTGTTGAATGTTGATGAATGATTGTGGAGTTGTTGTTGAAATTTGGAGTTGGTGGTGTGATGTTATAAAGGGTTGGTTTAGAGCCCTGATGTCCATATTACAGACGTTATATTGCCAAAATTCCGTTGCGTCCTGACTGATCATAATTGGGGTCGAGTTAGGGCGTGACATAGCTCAACAACAATTTAATATTTAGCTAGTTAACAACACAAAGATAGGAGCATTTCAATTAGAATCTATAGCTAAGTGCAAGCTAAAAATTAACCATGATTTAACTAGCTCATAAACACATTTTAGACAACAACAATTAACATACCAAGTTCCCAAATTTAAAAAGTATACTACACTCATGCCTCATATTTTCATCACAATAAACAATATAGCATATGTATTTATAGCTAAATCTTCCATTTTACAACATTTACATAAACTTACCAAAAATAAAACTACAAGAAAAATGCACAAACCATGAACCCCTCACCTATTCTTGGTTGAAATTGCACTATAGAGTAAGAGGTTGAGCTAAGATGGCCAAATTTCTCTCTTTTCCTTTTTCTTCTTCTTCTTCTTCCTCACAGGTCCAAGCCCTACCTTGCTCATTGTTTTTTTTTTTTCCTTTCTCACCCGACCGTACACTCTCTCTTGCTCTTGTTTTTATTTTGTTTTGTTTCATCTAGTTTTTGTGGTTATTATTTAAGTCAAACTAAGTCAAAAAGTGTGTAGAACAATCTAAATGCCAAGTGTTCAATTGCTAGCTCATTAGATGTAATTTGTTCACTAAATAACTACTAGAATCCATTTAATCATCTACTTACAGTAACATAAAGGATGCACTTAACGATTCAATTAGCAAAATCAAGTCAATTAATTGTAAATAAATATATGCAAATTAATAAAATAATTATATTATCGGGCTCGGGTGTCACAGATTAGGAGTATCCTTAATGATTTTGAGAGCAGTCTAGCTATTGAAAAGAAATTAGTATAACTAATGAATATATCAAAATTTTGGAATATTTTTCAAGTAATCACAACTTATCACCATCATTAAAGAGTCTTTCGAATCTCCTCGAACTACATGATGTATATATTATCAGAATTCATCCAATGTATACTTGTTCTATTGCTAAAATTTCTTTTCTTTTTATTTTGTTTCTTCTGATCATGTGTTCTTTAGACTTTTTTTTTCTAATTATTGCATTCTCCTTGTGGACATAGCACATTGCAGATATTTAATAATACCATCCTATTGTTTACGTTTTTATGATTCAATGATGACTGTAATGCATAATAGCACAAAAACAAAGTTACTATTCCACAAAGTAGACAATTAGATGCTGAAATTTTAGAACTCTTTAGGTATATTTACATAAATGAGGCTCATATAGAAGGGGGGAAATTCCTACAAATAACTTAAATCAATCGGGCAAAGGTTGTTGATCCATAATATCATCATCAGATCATGCACTAATTAAGAAACCAACTTCCGATCAACATGAAAGTCGAATGCAAATATCTCAAAAACACATATCAGATATAGACCAACTGAAAGGATTGATATAGAGTTATAAAAATCATATACAAGCTATAATCTAAGCGAAAGCAACAAGCAATTTCAAAAAAATTTCAAGATTAAAGCCTTGTATACTATTCAAAACCCTAACTTGGATTCATGTAATTAACACAATCTGAAGCAATATATAACTCATATATGTAGATAAGAGGTAGTATAGAATATTACCTCTTGAAGACAAGTCATTGAAGCCATGGTTGAAGTACTTGATGAATGACTACCCTTCTTGCAAGCCAAGAGATCAAGTTAGTCCACACAAACAAAGAATGACCTCCATTCATCATCAATGTTGTATGTGCTAGTCTAACTTTGAAGATGGATGAGCTTGAACTTGAAGAAAATGAAGAGAAAAATCTCTTCTTCCTTTTCCCTTAAATGTCGTGACCTCTCTTATTGAAGAGAGTGAATAGTGCCTTTTGTTTTGTCTTGTTTGTTTATAGTTGGTCAAGGCTTGGCTTATGACCATAATGCCCTTTGACCAAGATATTTTAATGTCTAGCTTTAAACATACATACATGTTGGCATATGCTAAAATACCTATCATGTGTGTAGTATTTAAATCTAACCATTGATTCAAATTATGTTAGTAGACAAGATGATGTGACTTAATCTTATCCATCCTTAGTGTTCTTTACTTTATTGAAGACATACATGCATATATACATAACATATACATGACATATTAGTCTTCCAACTAAGTAATTAATTAATTAACCAAATCTCCATTAATTTAATTAATTATGGAAACAATTTTTCTACATTTGCACTATGGCCCCAACATTAATTAGAATTTATACATTGATTCCATAATTAATATTTAATTACATATTGGCTCAATTACCTATTAATGGTCAATTAAACAATTGTTAACTCTTTAACAACACAAGAGAAAAAAAATATGATTGTTAACACTTTATCAATTCAAAGAGAAACTAAAGCAATTGTTAACACTTTAACAATTCTAAATTCAAGATTTAAGCTCAATCGAAAAATCACTCACATGTGTTTTATTGTGTGTGACCTTCTGTGACTCACTGCCATATAGCAATGAAGGAATATTAAACAGTTTTTTTTTTTTTTTTGAGAATATCTCTCATCATTCTCAAAATACTCTCAAGTTTTAGGTTGACGTCTAACAACATGCCTAGATAATATATAAGGCAATGAAGTCCAATTCAAGTAAATCCATTTATAGTTGCTGATCACTGAACAATTTGATCCTTCCATTAAACGTCTCGTCGAGCAAGAACTATGATAGGATTAAGTTCATAGACTCGATACTATACAAAAATCCAAATGGTGGAATAAAAGATGACATCCATGGAAAAACCCTTTTTCCATCATCACGCTCTGGCCAGAGGCTTCCTCATTCAACAACCATGTCTAGATCACATAGGACATCGCCTCACATAAGAGGTTAATGGATTCTATCTTGACAATTACCTGTTAATCACTATACCGGACAAAGGATACCGCAAGAGCCCGTAACCCATCCAGATAAAACAAAGACGAGTCTTGTTAAAATATAAGTATTAAACCCCGATACTTATGGCAGCCATAATGTCTCAAGTCAAAGGATTATATACACAATCACAACGAATAATAAATTATTAATCCTAAGTCATGTAATTTGTTATTCACATCACATTCAATGATTCATTCCACTAATAATCACTCACATGTTTGTTAATCGCATCCAATGTCGTTATGACACGTGGCTCACCATCCTTTATCATTAACATCCTTATGTTAATCAAATGTAACAATACATGTGATAGTCCATAATAGATTGATGCGCTCGGGTTGTGCGTTAAAATGTGCACAAAATAACCAAGTAAAAATACCCGCAAGTGTACGGATCTTTGTAGTGTAGTGTGCTCTGAGTGCGGAATCGTACCACAGGGAAGGTCACTAGTTTAAGTTAGTAAAGTAGTATGAAAGTGTTAAAGCGCTTAAGTGACAAATCACAAGGTAGGTTTGAGTAACGTGCGAGAAATGTAAACTAAATTAAACTAACTAAATTATCTAAGTTATACTAAGTATTAGTGGAATACGAGAGGTGGTGATCTAGGGGTTTGAACATGTAAATGAGGCAATTAATATAGTTTCGATATCTAGTTTATCTAATTCTGCAAGGGCTTAAGCTACAAGCATACACCCAGTTAAGCTAAAAGCTATAGACCTAGTTAATATACTTAGCTTGTTTTAACCAAGTACAACAAGGCAAACTAAACTAAGGAATTAACCTTACAGATAGAAACTATGGTACAACCTATAGTTTCATGGAGTCTATGGTACAACCTATAGACTCACGATTAAAATAATTATATGACACTAAAGTAATGCATTCATAATATTAACTACAAGTATAATATTTATGAAGCGAAAGTACAGCAACCATAACGTCTACTTAAAAGCATTACGTATGAAATACTTAATTAAAACAAGTCATACATTGCAATATGAATTGAATAAACTATATCTGAGACCATATATTAAAATACGATCATTTAAAATATTCACCCCTAGATATCAATCTACTCAAACATAAATGAATACAAATTATATAAATAAAAGAAAGTCAAGAAAGGCTCCCCCATATTGATGAACGCGTATTTCTGATTCCCAAAATTTGAACAAAGGTCCGACGCAAAATAGCTATTCGGGCAGAGCTAATTTCTCCTGAATAAGAACTATTAGGGATGAGTTTCCCCCGAATAAGAGCTTTCCTATAAAAGCTATTCGGGCAGAACCTCCCCCGAATAATAACTACTTGGGTCGGACTTCTCCCTAAAAGTAGCTATTCAGGCAAAATTTTCCCGAATAAGAGCTACCTAGGCGGGACTTCCCTCGTATTCTACTACTACTTAATTAACTAAAACTAAAATTTAAAACTAAATAGAATTAACTCGAAATTATATCAAAAATATTGATAATACTCCAAAATTAACTCTAGAATTTTCAAAGGGTTGAAGCTCTATTTATAGGCAAAATTCTGAAATAGTTGACTTTTTTCGTTTGTTCACTTTGACCAGATTGTTGACCGCAGCATTTTTGGGCGTTTTTTACTATTTTGACCCTCTAAACGATGGAATTTGGCTAAAATCACGCCATGCGTAGGACTAAAGTCTTGCGTTGTGTTCAAAATGCTATTTCTACCCGAAACGGATATGGGTCATTATTTGAGATCATCTGGGTCAATGTTCCGAGTCCGATTTCGTGCTAGTTTCAGCCAAGTTTCTTTTCTTTGAGCTCATTCTTAAACCGCTTCTCATGCTTTCCCATTCTTACTTCTTGACTTGCAATTTGGATCATTTCGGGCCTGATTCTTCACTTTTCAGTATTTTCCTACATTGCATTGAAAGTATCAAAGTGTTGCATTTATTCCAGAGTTAAGATGCAAATGCAATACAAATACCATGGTTTGAGTGTTGCAAATACAGTCACATCAACATCCCCAAACCTAAACATTCTTATCCTCAAGCAAGACTGTCTTTAAAACAGATGTGAAAGTGAATTTTTGCAGAATTTTAACAAGTCAAAAATACATGCAAAAATCTATCCTAAATTTTTGTCAAACACATTCCAAAAATAAATCATGAGAAATGCAATCTACTATTTTAAACCTATTCAGCAATTAATGATAAACATGATAAGAGGACCTTTTGCAAATTTTTCTCAAATAGGTACTCTTATTGGAAATCGACTATTGATTGTTTCGGGGTACATTTTTAGAAGTAAACTAAGCATATTAAGTTCATACAATTCTCAACTTTCAAGTTATGCAAACAGATTGGACCTTGATATTCTTACCTACATTTGTAATCAAACTCTTGATCATGCCTTAACCCTTTAACATTTGCCAGAAATATAAAAGTACAACTAATAAAACCTCTATATAGTGTTCAGTTTCCTTTGCTTTCTGAATATCCCATGTAGCGGGCTTTAAGGCCAACAATCCCCCGCCATTATGACTGAGGTTGCCAGGTTTCAAAGGGACCCCTACGTGCCTTAATCACCCGAGATATCCAGGCTCGAAACCTTACACTATAGCACATATCCTAAATTACAATGTCTAGGATAGTGGTGCTTAGAGATATACAACATATTTACACCAAAAATTTTATTCAACAGTAAAGGTATGTACAACTCTCTTTTTTTCTTTTTTTTTTTTGGTTTTCTTTGTTGTTGTTTTTTTTTCTTTTCTTTTTCTTCTTTTTTTTTTTCAGAGTGTACATACAGACAAAATAACATAACATATTGTACAGACATGGCATAAGGGTTCAGGTTTCAATCACAAGAAGTTCTTATAATAAACGGTAATCCTATCTCAGTCCTTTCATAATCACATAGCTATCAATTGAAGAAAAGAAGAACAGCTAGGTTTACTCATGGATACAATACCCCAAAGTTTTTCTTACAGAGTTTTCTCATAGTTTTTTACAATACATAGCTAACAAAAAAAGTTCTCAAATCATCTAAATCATCTTCCTTTAAATAAGTAAGATAGCAAATACTCTTTCTCATGATCACAAATAGTGTATTTCTTGCATATTTTGAAAAAGATTTTCATGAAATACACGCACCCCCACACCGAAACTTTGCTTGTCCTCAAGCAAATAACAATGTAAGACAGTGAGAGGGTAATATGCAAGAAGGAATATAATGACAAATGCTACATCCCCAAACCTATACAACGCATGCTGATCAGGCATAAAGGGAAATGTAGTAAGGAAAGATATTACCTGATGTGAAGCATTTTTATGTTGATATCAAAGCCTTTCTACTAAATTTTGCCAAAAGATGTATCATTCTGTAATTAAAGATTAGTAGACACAACATTTTACAGATTATCATCAACACAGCAAAAATAAAAGTTAGCTATACTAAAAATAAAAATAGTCAAACAAATATATAGGGGAGAAATCACAAAGAAATATGGTCACGGAAAATAACTAATATATTAAGCAAATAATTTAACTACCCAGACCATTTAACCTCTTTTCTCGGGTTCAAGAGTTATCTATAAATACATAAACAAAGTAAATACAGAGGACTAAGGAAATCATAAAATTACACAGACAAAGGAAAATAAACACATATAAGCATTTTAAAAATCTAGGTTGCCTCCTAGTAGCGCTAAGTTTAACATCTTCAGCCAGACGGTTGTGCTGAGTTGTAATGCCTTTAGCTTGGTAGAATCTCATTTATGGAATGCCTGCAAGGTCCTAAAGTTCTACAGATTCAACTTCATGAGGAACCATATTTGGATTGAATGCATGTTTCAATCTTTGTCCATTGACTATGATGACATGCCCATCTATGAGATTTTTAATTAAGATAACTCCAGAAGGATATACTTTAACCACTTCATAAGGACCATCCCATCTTGTTCTTAACTTTCCTGGGAAAAACTTCAATTTGGAGTTAAACAACCAAACTTTATCAGAAGGAGATAAAGTTTTTCTTAAAATAGATCTATCATGAATCATCTTCATTCTCTCTTTGTAGAGCTTGGCATTCTCATAAGCTTCGAAACGAAGCTCTTCCAGTTCACTTAACGCCAACTTCCTACCTTCACCTGCCTGTTGTAAGTCAAAGTTCAGGGCCTTAATAGCCCAATAGGCTTTATGCTCTAATTCAACAGGAAGGTGGCAAGCTTTACCGTATACTAATCTATACGGGGACATACCGATGGGAGTTTTGAAAGCAATACGGTAGGCCCATAATGCGTCATTCAGACGACTTGACCAATCTTTGCGATCGGGCCTAACCGTTTTCTGAAGAATTGACTTAATCTCCCTATTTGTTTGTGGGTGGTAAGGCGTTGCTATCTTGTGGTGGACAGAGTATTTTCTCAATAAGGCTTCTAGTGTCTTGTGACGGAAATGCTGTCCTCCGTCACTTATAAGCACACGTGGCACCCCAAATCGAGAAAAAATATTCTCTTTAATGAACTTGACCACAACTTTGTGGTCATTGGTTCGGGTTGCCACTGCTTCTACCCACTTAGAAACATAGTCCACACCAACAAGAATATAAGAATAGCCTGAGGAATGAGGGAAATGACCCATGAAGTCTATACCCCATACATCGAATATTTCACAAATGAGGATAGGTGTAAGGGGTATCATGTCCCTTCTTGAAATAGAGCCAGCTTGTTGACATTGTGGGCAATTTTTACACATTTGCTGGGTATCTTTGAAAAGAGTGGGCCAGAAGAACCCACTTTGAAGGACTTTGGCAGCCGTCCTTTTTCCTCCAAAATGTCCACCACATGCTTCAGAGTGACAGAATTGGAGTATACTGTCAAACTCTTCCTCAGGTACACATCTCCTAATGACCTGATCGGCACAAATCTTGAAAAGATGGGGATCTTCCCAGATAAAGTACTTGACTTGTGCTCTGAACCGTTCCTTTTCTCTTTTACCCCAGTGAGTTGAAAACTCTTGGGCAGCCAAAAAATTGACAAAGTGGGCATACCATGGGGTCTTATGTGAGATGGCAAAAAGTTGTTCATCAGGGAACGTGTCTTTGAAAGGCAAAGAGTCAATAGGAGAATCACGTATAAGACGTGATAGATGATCGGCGATAGAATTCTCGCTTCCTTTCTTGTCCTTGATCTCAAAGTCAAACTCTTGAAGGAGTAATAACAAACGAATAAGACGGGGCTTTGTATCCTTTTTGGTCAGTAAATACCGCAAAGCTGCGTGGTCTGTGTATACTATTACTTTGGATCCTAGGATGTAAGATCTGAATTTGTCCAATGAGAATACTACAGCCAGCAATTCATTTTCAGTGGTTGTATAGTTCTTTTGTGCATCGTCCTAGGTTTTGCTGGCATAATATATCACGGTAGGCAGTTTATCCCTACGCTTTCCTAATACAGCTCCCACTACATAGTCTGATGCATCGCACATTATCTCAAAGGGGAGACTGTAGTCAGAAGGTTAGATGATAGGAGTAGAGGATAGTAAGGATTTAAGTTTCTCAAAAGCTTCTAAGCACTTGTCATCAAATTTGAACTCAGTATCATTTGCTAGAAAACTAGAGAGTGGTCGGGCTATATGGCTGAAATCCTTGATTAAACGTCAATAAAAACTGGCGTGACCAAGGAATGATCGGATGTCACGCACCGTCTTGGGTACGGGCAGCTTTTCTATTAGCTCAACTTTGGCTGGGTCCACATGAATTCCATCATGTGTAACAACATGACCCAGAACTATACCTTGTCTAACCATAAAGTGGCTTTTTTCCCAACTAGAACCAAATTTGTTTCAACGCATCGGTCTAACACTAGAGAAAGGTATGTGAGGCACTCGTCGAAGGTAGTTCCAAATACTGAGAAGTCATCCATAAAGACTTCCATGAACTTTTCGATCATGTCTGAGAAAAGAGCCATCACACATCTTTGAAACGTCGCAGGAGCATTGCAAAGACCGAAAGGCATGTGTCGGAACGCAAAGGTCCCATAAGGGCATGTGAATGTAGTCTTTTCCTGATCTTCAGGAAAGACTGGGATTTGGTTATATCCCGAATACCCATCCAAAAAGCAATAGTAGCCTTGTCTGGCTATTCTATCTAGGACTTGGTCAAGGAAAGGTAAAGGGAAGTGGTCTTTCCTTGTTTTGGAATTGAGCTTTCTATAGTCAATGCATACACGCCACCCTGTTGTGATGCGTGTAGAAATTAGCTTACCTTTATCATTCGAAACCATAGTAATCCCAGATTTCTTCGGTACCACTTGTACCGGACTTACCCATGGACTATCAGAAATTGGGTGTATAATACCCGCATCAAGCAACTTAATGATCTCCTTATGGACGACATCACCCATCTTTAGGTTTAGTCTTCTCTGAAATTCTCGAGAAGGAGTAACTCCTTCCTCGAGATGAATTTTATGCATACACACAGAGGGATCAATGCCTTTCAAGTCAGAAATCGTCCAACCTATCGCCTGTTTATGGGTACTTAGGACCTTTAACAGTCTGTCTTCATGCTCGGGAGTCAAATCTGAGGCAATGATGACTGGAAGAGTCTCATCAGGTCCTAAGTAGGCATATTTAAGATGCTGGGGCAAGGTTTTGAGTTCCAAAACTGGTAAGGACTCAATTGTGGGATATTCTGAAACTTCAGGGAAATGAGTTGTTACTTGATCGTCCTTATTTGGATCAACAACAATGGAAGCAGAGGCGACCATTTCAGGAGAAATGTCGCACTCATACAAAAGTCGTTCTAACTCAGCTATTTCTTGATTAGGAGTTAGAATCAATTGGGCAAACTCATCTATACATGAGTCAATGGTATCAACATGGAAGCATTCTTCTTCCTCATCTTGATTCAATTTGTTGGCTGCATCAGTAACCCTTAGCTTAGTTCTCATGTTCTCAAATGTTAGTTCTATCATACCCGTCCTACAATAGATAACAGCATCAGCTGTTGCTAGGAATGGTCTGCCTAGTAAAACGGGAGTGGTATTTTTGTTATCAGGGCCTAAGTCCATATCTAACACAATGAAGTCCACTGGGAATAAGAATTCTCCTACTCTAACGATCACATCTTCTACAACACCTCGAGGTCGTCGCTCAGATCTATTTTCCAATTGGAGGGTCACATTAGTCGGTGTTAACACTCCAAGACCTAACCTTTGGTAGACTGGGTGAGGGATGAGGGTAACACTAGATCTTAAGTCTAGCAAGGCGCTTTCTATGCGTTGGTCATTAATTAAGCATGGAATGGTGAAAGCTCCTGGGTCGCTGCACTTCTGAGGCAATCCTCTAGTGCAGATATTGCTAACCTTTTCAGTAAGACGGACCTTCTTAGGAATGGAGTTGGTCCGTCTCTTTTTCACACATAAATCCTTCAGAAATTTGGCATAGGCTGGAATCTGTTGTATTACCTCAACTAATGACAAATTGATCTTAATATCTTTCAGATGCTCTAAGACCTTGAGTTGTTTAGGATCATCAGTCAGCTTTGGACGGGACAGAGCTGTGGGAAAAGGTGCTCGTGAGGATGGTTCAACTACAGGCTCCACCGTTAGGTTTTTATTCCTACGGCAATCTTTAACATCTTTGCTTAAAACCTCAATCTCAGATTCCTCTAATTCCTCAATTTCTTCTGGAACATCCCTAACCTTTACTCTAACCTGGTTATCAATGGTTTTCCCACTCCTAAGGGTAACTACAGCCTTGGCCTATTCTTGTACTGTCTCAGTTTGGATAGTACTACACTGTCCTCGTGGATTTACCACGGTTTGAGATGGAAGCTTACCCTCGTCTCTCTTACTTAAAGTTTGGGCCATCTCCCTGATTTGTCCTTCAAGTTTAGCAATAGACTGTTGTTGAACTTGGAACATTTGCATAAGTTTGTCAAATTTGTCATCAGATGATGACTGTTCAGGAGGAAGAGCTGGGACATTGTTATGTTGTGTTCTGAACGGATTGTCCTGTTGGACTGGATAGTAACCATGAGGGTTATTATTTTGTGGCCTCTGATATTGCTGTTGAGGGAATCGATTGTCAACATTTCCTTGCTGACTTTGTTGATGAGGCTCATAGTTTCCTTGTCTTTTTTGATATTGATGTTGAGGAAACTGAGTATCTTGATTCCCTTGTCGCCACGAAAATGCGGGATTGTCTCGTCAGCCTGGATTATACATGTTAGAATACGGATTGTAATTTCTTGTATATCATTGGGCGGCACAGATTTGTTCTTGCATGAATTCAGGAAATTGTGAACCGATTGGACAGTCTAGAGTAGAGTGATCTATTGCAGAACATACGGTACAAACTTCCGTGATCTGAGGAGCTGAAGAAGAAGAAGACCCTAGAGAGATTAATTTTTCTAGTTGATGAGCTAGGGCATCTATTTTGTCAGTCAATTGGGAATTAGAACTAGAGTTAACTTCAAACAATGCCCTCTTTTGGGGATTTTGGGTGCTCTTACTCTCTCTGTCATCAGCAGTGTTTTGGAGAGAGTCTTCAGCAATATTTTCTATTCTTCTCCAAGCTTCGTCCGCTGTGAGGTTATAGAAACCTCCATTGCTCATTGCATTAACTATCATCTTATTATGAGGGGTAAGACCTTTGAAGAAATAATGCAAGAGTTCGGGACGATCAAACCCATGATGAGGACACTGATTCTTAAGATCGTTAAACTTTTCCCATGATTCATGAAATGGCTCTAAGTCTGACTGTGCGAATGTCATGATGCCTATTCGCAGAGTAGTAGTCTTAGCCATTGGGAAGAACCTATGTAAAAATTTCCGAATAAGTTCTTCCCAAGAAGTGATCACTCCTGCGTCTAGATGATTTAGCCGTTATTTGGCTTTATCTTTCAATGAAAAGGGAAACAGACGCAGGTGAATATTTTCATGGCTTACATTAGGAATGTGAAGCGTTGTGCATGCTTCAATGAATTGCACGATGTACGCGTGAGGATTTTCATTGTTTTTTCCATAGAAGGAATGAAGCATTGAAATAGTCCCTGTTTTGAGCTCAAAATTTATATTGCCAAGAGCCGGTGGGGCTATGGCAAATTCAGGGTCAAAATCACCTGGTGAAAAATGTTGACGTAAAGTCATCGGTTGGTTCACAGGTTGATTAACAGGCTGAGCTATAGGAAGAGGCGGGATATTTACTTCTTGATCTGCCATTGGGAATTTTAACTTCCTACGCAAATTTTTCTCGAGCTCAGGATCAAACGGGGCAAGTTCTGGATCCAAAGAACGATGCCCGTGCATACAACGACTTATAAACTTTAAATACGAAATAAAATTACAAGATTAAAAAATATTAATATACTTTACAAGCAGTAATAGATAAAAGCTCATTGATCAGATGAATCATTAAAATTACTCATTTTCCAATCAATCAAAATTCCTAAAATTTTAAATTTTTTTTAAATTTTTTTTAATTAATTTTTTTTTAATAAAAAATAATAATAATAATAATAATTTTTAAAAAAAAATAAAATAAAAAATAAAAAAAAAAATTTAAAAAAAATAAAAATAAATAAAAATAAAAATAATTTTTTTAAAAATATATATATATTTATTATTTTATTATTTTATTTATTTATTTATTATTTAATTATTATTTATTATTTATTTTTTTATTTTTTTTATTTTAAATAAAACGGATAAAATAAACACTTAAACAAGTTCACAAATATTTTTATCAATAACTAAACTATACCGTGCTTCCCCGGCAACGGCGCCAAAAACTTGATGCGATCGGGTTGTGCGTTAAAATGTGCGCAAAATAACCAAGTTAAAATACCCGCAAGTGCACGGATCTTTGTAGTGTAGTGTGCTCTGAGTGCGGAATCGTACCACAGGGAAGCTCACTAGTTTAAGTTAGTGAAGTAGTGTGAAAGTGTTAAAGCGCTTAAGTGACAAATCGCAAGGTAGGTTTGAGTAACGTTCGAGAAATGTAAACTAAATTAAACTAACTAAATTATCTAAGTTATACTAAGTATTAGTGGAATACGAGAGGTGGTGATCTAGGGGTTTGAACACGTAAATGAGGCAATTAATATAGGCTTGATATCTAGTTTATCTAATTCTGCAAGGGTTTAAGCTACAAGCATACACCCAGTTAAGCTAAAAGCTATAGACCTAGTTAATCTACTTAGCTTATTTTAACCAAGTACAACAAGGCAAACTAAACTAAGGAATTAACCTTACAGATAGAAACTATGGTACAACCTATAGTTTCATGGAGTCTATGGTACAACCTATAGACTCACGATTAAAACAATTATATGACACTAAAGTAATGCATTCATAATATTAACTACAAGTATAATATTTATGAAGCGAAAGTAAAGCAACCATAACGTCTACTTAAAAGCATTACGTATGAAATACTTAATTAAAACAAGTCATACATTGCAATATGAATTGAATAAACTATATCCGAGACCATCTATTAAAATACGATCATTAGCTATTCGGGCAGAACCTCCCCCGGATAATAACAACTTGGGTCGGACTTCCCCCTAAAAGTAGCTATTCGGGCAAAATTTCCCCGAATAAGAGCTACCTAGGCAGGACTTCCCCCGTATTCTACTATTACTTATTTAACTAAAACTAAAATTTAAAACTAAATAGAATTAACTCAGAATTATATCAAAAATATTGATAATACTCCAAAATTAACTCAAGAATTCTCAAAGGGTTGAAGCTCTATTTATAGGCAAAATTCTGAAATAGTTGACTTTTTTTCGTTTGTTGACTTTGACCAGATTGTTGACCGCAGCATTCTTTGGCGTTTTTCACTGTTTCTACCCGAAAAACTGATATGATTTGCCAAAAACGGACATGGGTCATTATTTGAGATCATCTGGGTCAATGTTCCGAGTCTGATTTCGTGCTAGTTTCAGCCAAGTTTCTTTTCTATGAGCTTCATTCTTCAACCGCTTCTCATGCTTTTCCATTCTTACTTCTTGACTTGTAATTTGGATCATTTCGGGCCTGATTCTTCACTCTTTAGTATTTTTCTACATTGCATTGAAAGTATCAAAGTGTTGCATTTATTCCAAAGTTAATATGAAAATGCAATACAAATACCATGGTTTGAGTGCTGCAAATACAATCACATCATAGATTATTGAAGTCCTGATCATATAATCTAAAGACTATGAATACTTTAAGTATTTATCATAATAAAGAAATATGCCAACATATTCTAAACACCTTTTAGAATATATCTCTTTTAATGAAAATACCAGGGACTTATTCATATACATAAAGATGGAGAATATGAATGTCTATAATTGTAGTCAATATGTAAAGAAACATATAAACAACCATGCCATTAAGTACAAGTTAATATCAAAATGCCCCAATATATGTCATCCAAATATATAGCATTGGGACATATCTCTAACACCAACTTCATTTATATCAAAATATACATATGTTCAAAAGAAAAATAATTAATTAAATCAAGCTAAATTTAGCGAACTTCTTTCAAAAATTATTAATTAAATAAAGAAGGAAAAATAACCTGATGATTTTGAAGTGATAAATGCATAGTAGCACTTGAATGAGAAAGAAAAAAATTAGCAGCTCAATTAAATTCACATTGAGGCATTTTTATTTATCTGATTCTTGAGATACATATATAAAACAAATACTTCTATAGATAGCTTACACCAGTGTGAAAAAAATTTAACATTGTGTATTGTGATAACCAATCAGATACCAAACAAAGCTCTCTTTCGATATGACAAAAAAAACCCTCTTTCTAATATAACTCCATCATAAATCTAATAATAGCAACATCTTTTTATAAAAGAGATGAGATATCACATATAATCTCATTGCATAGTAATTAAATTGCTCACCTAACATTGCCCAATATGGAGAGTATAATCCAATTCCATATTGTACACAGTAAGTTCATACTCAGCATTAACTAAGAGCAATTAATAATAAATTTGAGAAGAAATAAAAATAGAAGCACCACAGCTAAGAGAAAATAGACTGATTTCAACCTCAGCAGAAAAACCCATAAAACATCCTCCATAATTTATAAGAGCAGATTCATGTACTAATCCCCAATCGATAAACTCAACAGTAAATATGTCGGAGAATCTAATTGAAGACTCACGCTTCAAAATCAGCTTCACAAACAAACATGACTCCTGCTGCTCTTGCATAAATCGAAAGTAAAATTAGTTTAGAGATAAATCACCTTGGTTACAAAATATTAAAGTTATGGTTAAGAGGCTCTCTAAATGTGCATGCCATTCAATAGACTGCCTGGTACTTTTATAAGAGAACTAATAACACTATGGAGGTCAAAAGAAATATTGATCAAAACAATGTATGGCAAACATCGACCACATCAATTCATAATTTTACCAAAATAATTCAGGAGATGGAAATATATACGTCCAAGCTATCCAAGGCCATATGTACATTTGTCTTTTTCCACAAACACATTTTGTCTTTTCATAATCCAATTTCACTTTATGTTATCTTCCCAATGAGATTGTTAATACAACCTTCTCAAAAATCATAAATCATCCATGTCCATATATAAGCCAATAACATATTACTCAAGTGTAAATATAAAAAAAAATCAAGCTACATGAAGTTGATGGCAAGCTCATATCAAACCAAGTGTGGATTTTGCAACCACCACTTTTTATAAACTTTCACCATTTATACCTGATTTCCTCAACTCATTCCATTTCATGCTAACACTTTAATAAGTTCAAGAAAAGCTCTTCATGTGATGATCAAAATGCATTTATCAAAACAAAAGTACCATATGAATGGTATCTTAACTATTTAAAATACTAGTTCAAAACCTATTATTAAGTCCATGGAAAAACACATACAGGAACACATACACGTACACGTGTGTGATCAGTAGCCACATTTGGCCATGCTAGGATTGTCATCATTGTAAAAATACAATCCGGTGCATCAAACTCACACAGTGAACAGGTCCATTAAGGATCAGACAAACTTTAGAATCTATCATATGCAAATTTAGCTTACATTCTTGCAAGAGACAGTTCCACGACTCGTTTCAAAAGAAAAGATTAATCTAACGCAAAATATATTTAATCAGAAGTGTCTATACGCATTTAAAACATGCTGCAAATGAATGTTCATAATAAAAATCTCAAACTTTTCTTCTTATAGCCAAAAAATAACATAATTCAAAATGCTCTTTTGAACAATTCTCATAAGGCTTTTTGAACATTAAGAAATAGTTTTTCCATAATGTACACAGTCTACATTGGTACTATTTCAATAAATTCGGTCATTCAATGAAGATAAGACAATTATCTTTCACATCTTCCCCTAAGTTCACATGCAAAATCCTAACAAATATCCATCATAAGTTTAAATAAATTTCAAGTAATGAACCTGAGCAAGCTCCTATAATATATTGAACTTGTCTCAAAATTGCGCAAAACCACATTCAAATATTGTACATTCTGAACTTCTCCTGACTTGTTAAACTATCAGTTCAAAGTAGTCAAAAACAAAATAAAATTACATAGAAAAGCTTCATATATAGAGATGTAAAGTTTTACTCCATTCAAATATTGCACAAGAAATTGCATGTGCAACTGTTTTGTGTCAATGAACTTCAAGAGGAATTTTGATCAAATCGGGAAAAAAGGAAGTCGTTTGAAGGATGAATGCGCAACAACGATAAGAAACAAAAAACTGTAGTTCATAATTTTATTTATTGACTCTTTGGAAACGTATACAAAATAAGGACTTCTACAGATAAAGATAAAGGAGTTTAAATGAAAACTAAGATAGAGTTCTAATATACATGGTGTGATACCCCGAACCCAACACGTATTAAATGGCATTTAGATGCATTTAATTGATTGTTTAATTTAGTTAACTTATTCATTTTTTCATTAATTCCATATTTCTTTTTAAAAGTATTCCAGTAATACTTATATTAATTATTCTAAATGAATATTAACTAATTAGACTATTTTCGATACTCGGTTTTATTTTCTTGCACTTAAATTACTTTATTTTCAATTAAAAGGAAAAAGTAACTCTAAGCCATAGTAGGTTTTAAACTATTTTACTTTTCAAAAATTATATTCTTATATCATTCGTTATTATTTTTATAGCAATCGAGTTTTGATCATTCGATCGTAGCGCATCGAAAATGAAAGTTAAAGGAATATTTCTCGGACTCAGTGAATAATATTTCTAGTTTAATTGAGTCAATTTTTAATTGTTTTTATCATTTAATTGCATTGTTTTAACTTGGAATAGATTAAATGCCATCAAAATTAGTATACTTGACCATGTTAACTTGGGATTTGACTTTGCAAAATGACCTAATTACCCTTGTCATCTTTTTAAAAGCTAAAACAAGGCAAAAAATAGAATTAAAACAAATTGCAAATTTTCCCATATGTCCCCCCAAACCCGTGAGCTCAAGGAGCCAAGAAGAAAAGATTTTCTTCCATTTTTCTCGTCCAATCTTGCATGGAATTATTCGAGGATCGAGGCTAGGGTCTTTGCGGGTCTTCTCCTTCGATCTCTGTGAGGGTTTTCACATTTTTTTGTATTTTTATTTGAATTTGATTTATGTTTCAAATTTTTAGATTTGATATATATTGCGTTATAATTCCTGTTATTGCTTGTAATAGCCTTCTTTAGGTTCATAGAGCATTACTTGTTAGTTATTTAGAGATTTTTATAGCTAAATTTGCGTATTTAAATTGGGGAAGAACAATGAACAGTGTTTTGAATAGTAAAAACCTAGATTTTTGGATTTTCAATCCGAATTACGATTTCTTGCTTTAGGTAGGTGTCACTAATGATAGAAAGATTAAATACGTAATAAAAATGGATTACCTTATCGTAAAATTGAGAAATTAGCAATGAAACGTAAAGGGGCCATTTGACCAAGTGTTGACCGTGCTCGATTAGAGTTGGGAGTTTGGTTTGTGAGTGCATGGAAGCACTTTTGGCTCTATTGTGGCGTTAATTGAGTGACCGGTTAGCATAGTTGTAGTTGAAACGCGCTAAGTGGACTTCCGAATTTCGGTTGGGAAAGTGAGGTTTTGTGCTATAGAAACGTGCCTTGTATTGCCTAAATGAGTGTAGTGAAGAAGGTTTTCCAATCCCGTAGCTTGTTTGCTCGAAATTGCCTTCGAAAGTTAGATATTGAATGGTGTTCTTTGTTGTTTTACTTGAACTGCTATTGTTTGTTTAGCTATTGCTATTAATGATTCTGATACTTGAAATGTGTATTGAACTTGTATTGCTTGCTAGTTATTGGTATTGATTGTTATCGCTTGATATATTGAATATTTATACTAAGCTGCACTTTGGTGCTCTCGTTCATTTATTGGTATATGTCTCGTATTGCATTGCATAGTGTCAAGCACGTAAGTGATGGGCCTCTCTGGGCAGTCTCGGGCTACCAGGGTTGGTTTGTTCTAGCTCCATGTCCAATTCCAGTCTCGCTAGGGATGCCACCCTGGGAGATTTGGGTTGTAGATGTGTCGAGGTACATCCGAAGTACACCCAGTGGAAGTTATATAGTGGATGCGCGCTTATTGTCATCGTTGTTAACATCAAGCTCGAGATTGATGTATCGCTTGTGGAATTGAATCGCTTGGTACATTGCTCGTATGAGTGAACCATAACCTTCAAAGTGTAGTATAGCCTTGATTGATTGTGTTAATGCTTTCTTTAATTGTTTATTGTATTGTTGTTTATATTGATTGTTTTTCTTATTGGTTATATTGCCTAACTATTCCTATTTGTATTGTACGACCTTCTTTCTCTTCACCTCGATATCTATTTCACCCTCACTGAGTATACGTGTTTTGTATACTCACTCCTTACCACCACATTTCAAGTATTGCAATTGTAACGCCCCGATCCCTCACGAGACCGGAGTTCCCAATTCTATTCCCAAGGCACAAGAAACGAGGGAAAACGGACGAAGCCTCCCCTGTTTATAGGACAATCCAAAACCTATAAACAATATTTATAACTACAAAACTATGGTCTAACTCCATTCACCCAATCAAGCATACATGACCAATAAACAATAACATAGTCCATTAAGCTATTACAGACCACCTACAAATCAAATACAAACAAGATCCAATACAATTACAAGCCAAGATTCTATAGTTCCAATCAAATTACAATTCAAACCACTTTACAAATTCACATGGATTCGCAGGTACTAATAATGGAAGTCATCACAAGCAAATAAGGTAACTCTCGAGCTTTCCCTATATCACCTTGCGAAGGTGTTGAACCTGAAAGGTGTTAGAAACGAGGGTGAGTATACAACTGGTATACTCAGTGAGGGAGGGGAAACGAGAACAGTATACCAGGGTTCGTGTAATGCTGCAACTTAACACAATTAATGCAATAAATAAACAATGAATAACAATTCTAATACCACATTTTAAAAGGATACAATCAATAACCCTTATCACTCCAAATCTTCGATCCCCGATCCACGAATCACGATCTTAATCTCGATATGCCAGCATCCCTTACACCAATGGGTACTCTGGATGTACCCGATCCTATGACCCAACACCCCCTAGCAATCTCCGGACTAGGCGAGTGAGGGAATAGTAGACGGAGCTAAGGCAACCAACACTGGCAAGCCCGATGCCTCCCAGCGAGGCCATCGCATCCGCCGCGACATTGAGGTTGCGCAACCACGATGCAATGCAAGAATGATAACAATGACAATATAATCAGGAAACACATTTAAGGACAAAAAGTAAGTTGTTCTCGCACCAAGTTACAATTTAGCAACAATAAGCATATATCAATTACGCAATTATACTAAACAATATACTCTTTTAGAAAGAAAATAAACTATAATGCACGTAAGGATGCAAGTCACTCACCTCTACCGAGCTCCAAGATGTAAGTTTGAATCACATCATTTCCAGTCACTTTGAACCTATGAGCAAACATTATTTCAATTACTCTTTAATTACAAAATTCATTAATTATTCAGCTAGGTTAGCTAACTTATAACTTCGCTTATTTAGCATATATAAAATATCTATTAGAATTCTATTTTTAACAAAACACCACTTTTATATACTTTAACTTAACATATACTCCATATTTTCAATAGTCTACAAGTTAATTAAGAAGATAGTACAAAAACTTAAAGGAGAATGATTCAACCTGTATACTATAACTAGATATAAACCGAGCTAGAATTTAGTTTAACTAAAATCAACACATGAGCATGCAGTTACTCATATTATTTCTCATTTTACTATAGTTAATAACTTGTACAAGAAACTAATTCACTCCACATAACAATAAACTATCAATTAACTCAACTCAAAGAATTTCTCCAAAAAATTTATAGGTAATAAACGTTAGGTTACTTTAATGTTCAAATGACACATTCATTCACAATGACACTACCCAGTCTTTTACTACTTTAATGAACTTCTAATTCATATTCTACTTTACTTACAATAGTTAGTAATATCTCTATGAAGATAGCCCAACATTAGCACATAGGGAAAGAAATGCATTTATCAACTAATAGAAAAATTAACTATCAACCATTTAATAACTAATATAGTTATTTTAGTAAAATAACTATACTTCAAGCTAAGATTCTAACATATCACTAGTAGTATTAACTTAAGTTAATTACATTTAACATATAATAGACAACTATCAACTTACAATTAACCTTACATGTAGTTTCAAAAAGCATTAAACACATTCTTCCACATAGTTTACTTGACCTTTCTAAGTGTTCACTAGTTGTACATTGATAACAACAACTAATTCTAACAATTGAATTGTTTAGCATATATAGAAACATTACCTATGTCTAAAGGTGGTGACCATCACAACTCTACTAGCATTTCTCATTCACAGTCAAATAGAATAGCTTTCAATTTAAATTAACTTTACTAGCAATTAGATTTCAATTACAATTCATGAAAACAACATAACTATAAGAGCCCCATTACGTTATTAATCATCCAAGGACACTACACAATAAGGTTTTGATCGAATACATCCAATTAGAACTGAATTATATCATTACTATAGCAAAATAACAACAAAATTCAGACTATCGCGTAACATGGCATTTCTGACACATCTCACCAAAATGATCATAACTTGCTCTAGACAACTCCGATTAATGCACCGTAAAAAGTTGTAAAAACTAGACTCGTAAGGCTTTCTAATGGTATACAATTCAACCCCTAATCCTTCTCCAATTAAAACAGTTTTAAGTTCGAAGTTGCCTCAATTTTGCTGAAAAATCTGGACAGCCACGATTGAACACACACACACACATTAAGTTCTCAACGTTTTTAATTGAATTTCTTGCATGCATTGACTGATTTTCTTTAGCAATAACTTAGCAAGCAAAGATTTTTACCTCCTTTAGACATATTCACAATACTTAACTCATAAGATCTCACTCAAAACGATATACTTTCTATACAAACACTCTTAATATTTAAACATAATCCAACTATAAACATGACCTAGAATTATTATCATGCTTATTCACCCAAATTACAATTTATAACTCACTCAATAGACAACTATAACAATTATAATAACTCAAATAGATAATCATGCAATAAGCTCAACTAATTTATATAAACTCTAACAAAACTCCTTTAAAATGCTTACAAATTAGATTCTAATCTTCACACAAGATAATGAACCTCAAATCTAACTATACTACATCTCTAATGACACTTTATGGCACCATTTAAGCCCTTGATATCTCACTTTAAAGTACAATTACCCCAAAACTCCAAATTTTCCTCTTTATGCATTACACTACAAGTACTCTAATCGGAGCTCAATTAAGCTAAGAGAATACATTTCTAGCACCTCATCATTTACTAGACACTAGCCCTAATGCCCGAACGCACCCGGATTCACTTTCAACCTGAAACCCCTTTGTCAATCTTTGCTATTAAGCTCCAAACCGAAAAGCAGGGTTCAAGATGCCCAGACGAGTTATTCTATCCTTCAAACCACACCTTATGGCACCCCAAGGACCCTCGAGTTCACCCGTTAAACCTCGTTTACCATTAAATTCCCGATTTTCTCTTTGTGCGTTTATACTACAAGTGCCAATTTCGGAATCCAAATAAGCGAAACGTAGGCACTTCTAAGGCTTCAATACTTAATAAAGACTAGCCATAACCTCAAAACGTACCCGGAGTTGAGTTAACCCCAAAATTCCCAATTAAAGTAGCCTATTTTTATCAAACTTCTCAAATTTTTCACATGGAAAGTATAACGAATATTTTTTCCATACTTAAGGACCTAATTCGCAACTACTAGAAGTCTTGAATCGAATTAAATTGTAACTTTTTTTTTGGAACCCTAGTTTAGCACTATTCATCATCTTCTCCAAGTTGAATTTTGCATTTCTAGCCAATCAAGAAGCTAACTAACTTCAAATTTTTGCTCTACATACTTATTTAAGGATATTTGAAGTAATAAATTAAGCTAAAGCACAAGAGTTTACTATTCATATTTTTTACTATTCATCATCTTCTACATGTGAAATCTTGTCAAAAAATTATTTTCAAGCTATACCAATGCATATACAAGATCTCTAACATGTAATAATACTATATAGAATAAGAATCAAGCATATTATGGCACATTAATGGCAAAATCCAAAAATTACAAAATTGAACATAAACTTTAAAACTCTATGAAAATGAAAAAATTCCTCATGAAGTTTTTGTTCCGAAATGCAAAAAACAAACGGTAGAAAGTTAGAGGATGCCAAGATGAGTCCGAATATGCAATTTGAGCTTCTAACTCCTTCATTTATACCTTTAAAGAGCCAAAATTGCATAAAATTTACTATTCCCATAATAAGGGTTTGGTGGCTGATTTGGAGTGTTTTTTTGGCAAAATTTGAAGTTGTAGGGTGTTAAAATGAAGTTAAAGGATCAAAGGATAATATATGTGAGTGAAAAATCACTATTTGCTTTAAAAACGTTATTTTAACACACTAAAACTCAACTTTAATCTCATATTTTGTTGCAAATTCAATTTTTTTCTAAACCAATAATCAAAATATAATGGTAGACTAGTTTTTAAAATGTTTAAAAGACTAGTTTTAAAAATTTTAGGAGAAAGATCAATAAATAGAACTTAAAACACTTTAAATGCCATTCTCACTAAAAATTCTTATGAAAATAATATGAATGCACATATTTCATGTAATAAAAGAAATAAACATGAAATTATACATTATGTGACAAATAATCAATTTAAACAAGTAAAAGCATGTAATTTACAATTTAAATAATCAAATGCACGTAAATAACAATTAAACAAGTATTTGTACATAAATTCGGGACCAGGGTCTCACAGCAATGCTAGCAGAAATGTTCATGCTTGTGGTGCTTGATCTTGCCTGGGAGTCAACGTGTTATGTGGCGTGGTTATAAAGTTGTTCTTTTGAATTGTATGTATTCGATGTATAAAGGAATGTAACTTAAGTTTAATTAGATAATTGGAGTGGTATGATAACCTATTTTATGTAATAGGTTAGTTTAGTTTAAATGCAAAGCATGTATGTATTGTCTAAAGGAAAAGAGCCAGGATAGTCTTGGAACTTGAGAATGTTTATTGTTGTGTATACTTGTTGAAAACCAAGGCTTGGATGGCCTTGAAGAGTTGTAAATAGTTGGACACGGTACTGGTCCACTTATATTTTGTTTGCGGGTTTTGGTTTGCCTTAGAAATAGAGGAGACTCCGTCCGTTTTCCAAAAATTTTGTGCCCGGGTTTGGAATCGGGCTGTGAATAGATTGGTTAATAGAGTTCCCGGTCTCGCGAGGGATCGGGGTATTACAAGTGGTATCAGAGCTTAGTTAGCACATAAGCCGGGACAAGGTCCTCGGTGTGTCGGGTAGTAACCCTTGGTTGTGTGCTTGATAAGTGTGTTTTGAAAGTGTATGCCTATATGTGAGATTGTGTGTCTTGAATTGAATATGTGCACCTATGTGAAATACTTGCATGATATGAGCTAAGTTGTGTTATGTGCAAAGAAGTGACTATTCGTGAATTGAAATGACTTCTCATGAATCGATTTGATCTCGTAAACCGAAGTGACCTCGTAAATTGTTGTTTGCTTGAACTATTGCGTGTAATGTGTGTATTTGAATATCTTGAATTAGTTGTGTCGTGGTTTGAATTGGTTGTGTTGTGATTGAATTGATTGTCGTGCTTTGTTGATTAAATTGCTTTTGTAAACTCTTTTATAAACATGCTTGCGTAATAGTTCAAAGCATAAATGTATATATATGTAATATTCTGGCATTCACACATAGCTCGTTGATCTGGTAAGCGAGACCTTTTCCTTCCCCTGAAGAAAAGTGGTTAGTAGCAGGCCTCCAGCTTGTGTGGATTAGCAAGAGTGAGAGGCATTTCATCAGTCCTTTATTTGGGAGTTGGTACTATAGTTGGAGTTTGTTTATTGGGATTCTTCTAAGGTTATCTTCTATGCTCAGTAAATAAATGACTTTCTTTGGAGTTTGATTATTCTTTGGAGCATTTTCTTAATATTTCCTTCTTGAGCATTCTTCGGGTATTTCCATATTGGCATTTTGCGAGAGACTTGGTTGGGATTCTAATTGGCCTTTGGTGTTCTTTCTGCATTCTTCTGGGAAACTTTGATTTGAGTCTACTTACGATGATCAGTTTTGCATGAGGCACATTATTTTGGTATTCTCTATGGACATTTCTCAGTGGACTTGGCAACTGGAATTCTTATTGGACTTACTGCATAATATTATCTACAGTATCTTTGCTCTAGTCTTTATTGATATTTTATCGACAATCGTGATTAGAATTCTTCAATGGTATATGGTGCACCTGCACGGCATTCTCTCTGGTATTTTACTCAGTATTTGGTAGCAATATTATTTTGGGAATCTACTTGGTTATTCTACTTGATGTTCATTTATGGACTTTTGATAAATAAATAAATAAATATATATATATATATATATATATATATATATTGGCGTACATTTTGGATTCCTTATTCATGCTTCTGGAGCCATATTTTGGAAGACTTCCTTGGAACTTTTATAGTATGATTGACTGGATTTCTTGCCTGGAGTCTTCCTGAGCTGTACTTGGGTTCTCGTTTAGATTCTACTTCAGGCTGTCTATTGGTATGTTCTCGGCACTTTTAGTTGGGATTCTATTATGACATTCATGTCTAGTAAGATTTTTATTTGGAGTTCTATTTGGTATTCTCTAGAGCCTTTATTTGGCCTTATTACTTTGGAATTTTTGGGCAGTACTACTAGGGTTTCTTAGATGGGTTTTCTTCGAGTGTCCTTATTCAGTGTCTTGCTCAACAACCAATGAGGAATGGTCATAGTTGGATTTCAGTTGATACTGAGTTCTATTGGAAGAAGAATTGCGAGGACGCAATTATTTTAAGGGGGAATGATGCGATACCCCAAACCCAACACGTATTAAATGGTATTTAGATGCATTTAATTGATTGTTTAATTTACTTAATTTATTCATTATTGCATTAATTCCATATTTCTTTTCAAAAGTACTCCAGCAATACTTATATTAATTATTTTAAATGAATATTAACTAATTCCACTATTTCGATACTGAATTTTATTTTCTTACACTTAAATTACTTTATTTTCAATTAAAAGGAAAAAGTAACTCTAAGCCATAGTAGGTTTTAAACTATTTTACTTTTCAAAAATTATATTCTTATATCATTCGTTATTATTTTTATAGCAATCGAGTTTTGATCATTCGATCGTAGCCCATCGAAAATGAAAGTTAAAGGAATATTTCTCGAACTCAGTGAATAGTATTTCTAGTTTAATTTAGTTAGTTTTTAGTTGTTTTTATCATTTAATTGCATTGTTTTAACTTGGAATAGATTAAATGCCATCAAAATTAGTATACTTGACCATGTTAACTTGGGATTTGACTTTGCAAAATGACCTAATTACCCTTGTCATCTTTTTAAAAGCTAAAACAAGGCAAAAAATAGAATTAAAACAAATTGCAAATTTTCCCATATGTCCCCCCAAACCCGTGAGCTCAAGGAGCCAAGAAGAAAAGATTTTCTTCCATTTTTCTCCTCCAATCTTGCGAGGAATTGTTCAAGGATCGAGGCTAGGGTGTAAGGCCCCGATCCCTCATGGGACCGGGACTCCCATTAAACACGCTACTCTCAACCCAATTCCAAACTCTGGGCACAAAATTTAGAAAAAACGGACGGAGTTTTCCCTATTTATAGGACTAATCAAAAACCTACAAGCAGTAAATATAACCACACGAGCATGCAATCAAAAGACAATAAAGTATATCTTTAGCTATTGCATACCACTACTCTATCAAATCACATAAGTCCTTAAATTGGTTTACAATCCAACAAGCAATACAAAATACATACAAGACTGCAAAAGGGTTTCAAAACAGAGCAAAATACATCAAGTCTCATCTTTACAACAGCTTCCGACCACAGCAAAATAAGCAACCAATAACACGACACACAAGGTAGTTGTTTTAACTGCACCTAAAACATGTTAAAACGAGGAATGAGTAACCAAAGTTACCCAGTGAGGGAAGTAATGCAGTAAACCGGGGAGTGCTACATGATATGCACAAGATAACCGCATATACAACATAAAATAACAAATCTAGTTAGACGAGTATTTAATCACATATTCAAAGGATACAGTTCCATTTGTCTTTCGTCAAGAGCCACGAGCCAAGATCTTCATGCAAGTGCCAGCAAAACCCTTATTCTTCCAAAAATGGGGTACTCCGGATGTACCCCGATCCTACGACCCTTTCTTCTGAGGTAGCTCCATATGCCTAGCAGGTGAACCATGCCTCTGGGGTAGTGGAGTATACTCAGCGAGAGAAAGGGAATAGGCACCATGGTAGTCGAGAGAGCACGGCAAACCCGATGCTGCCTGTGTTTCTCGATGCTACCATGTCCGAAAAGGTTATGCAACCCCAAAACACATCCACAAGATTCAAGTACATCATATAACACGTAAGAGGGTCGACAAAGTAGGCCGCCCTCACATTTAACCACAATATAAGCCAACATACGCGAAATAGCCATATAATCACAAAAGAGGCAAACAACTTGTCTTTCTCCACACCTTCTCAAATAGCTCAATTCCACTTTAGGTAATCATATAAGCACATAATAACACATCAAAAACCATTTATAAGCATCAAAGTAGTCAAATACCACTTTTCCCCTTTCTTTAGCCAAGTTTCTCTTCTCCTATATGCATTTCGAAGTTACAAAATTACAATCTAATCATACTACAATCCTAATTAAGCCAAGAGACACCTATCAAGGCCATGAAAACCTATTTTGGAAGCAAAAGCTCGGGAAGGTCCCGAGCAGGTTTTAACTACAACTACCCCATCCGGACCCTAAATTCACGCAACGAAAGCACCAAAAGTGATTCCATACCCCAAGGATACCTAATCCAATGCCCAAACATGCCCGGATTGCATTTCGTGAAATATCCCCTTTTTAAAGTTAGCTAATTTTGCATTTTAACTCATCTTCGGGCAATTCAACCTCACGTGAGCCTTTGACTAGTTTCACTAATGTCTAAAGCATCTAAAGGAAGCCTCAATTCGTTCCAATTAGCAAGTTTTATCAAAACCCTAACTTTTGGTCACTATTCATCATCTTCTTTGACAACTCAAGCTTTAATCATGACAAAAGTTATTTCACAACACCAACATGGTCTAGAGATCATAAATAACATGTATCTAACATTATATGAGCACAAAAATAGCCAAAAACATTAAATCACAACATTTCAAAATTTGACATTTACTTTAACCAACTAAAGAAACTAGTTCCCTCACAATATACATGATGCAAGCAAGTTGTAAAAGTCCTATATACTCCAGAAACTCCTCAAGGCCAAGCCTAGAAGCCAATTTTGCATGATTTGATGAAGAAATCTCTTCCTTTTCCTCCTAGGGTGCCATCAGGTTTGGGGGGAGGGGGACTTTTTTGGCAATTCTTGTTTTGTTTTTATGAGTATTATGCTTGTATGTGTTTATAATAGGTATATAATATATGTAGATTATGATATCCTAGGTCAATGTTTAATATTACTTGGTCAAACTTGCTAAAATTGAGCTCAAATGCCAACTAGTTGAAAACAATGTTAATTCTTATGTAACACTATTCCACCGAAACTAAAACCATTTTTCAAACACATACTCTCGGCCCCAAAGCCCAAAACGACAAGTTTTTTATTCTTATTATATGTCATGTGACTTAGAAAAAATATTAAATCGAACATTTAAAACATTCAAATTTCTTATGAATAGTACTCAATATAGTAAATCAATTAAACAAGAAGAGTAATGCACATAAGATGCTCAAGTAATTTATGCAACAGTTATATAGAAAATGTGGTGAAATTCTCGGGCGTTACATAGGGTCCTTGCGAGACTTCTCCTTCGATCTCTGTGAGGATTTTCACGTTTTTGTGCATTTTTATTTGAATTTAAGTTATGTTTCAAATTTTTAAATTTGATATATATTGTGTTACAATGCCTGTCATTGCTTGTAATAGCCTTCTTTAGGTTCATAGAGCATTGCTTGTTAGTTATTTAGAGATTTTTACGGCTAAATTTACGTATTTAAATTGGGGAAGAACAATAAATAGTATTTTAAATAGTAAAGACCTAGATTTTTGGATTTTCAATCCCAATTACGATTTCTTGCTTTAGATAGGTGTCACTAATGATAGAAAGATTAAATACGTAATAAAAATGGATTACCTTATCGTAAAATTGAGAAATTAGCAATGAAACGTAAAGGGGCCATTTGACCAAGTGTTGACCGTGCTCGATTAGAGTTGGGAGTTTGGTTTGTGAGTGCATGGAAGCACTTTTGGCTCTATTGTGGCGTTAATTGAGTGACCGGTTAGCATAATGGTAGTTCAAACGCGCTACGTGGACTTCCAGGTTTCGGTTGGAAAAGTGAGGTTTTGTGCCATAGAAACGTGTCTTGTAGTGCCTAAATGAGTGTAGTGAAGAAGGTTTTCCAATCCCGTAGCTCGTTTGCTCGAAATTGCCTTCGAAAGTTAGATATTGAATGGTGTTATTTGTTGTTTTACTTACTTGAACTGCTATTGCTTGTTTAGTTGTTGCTATTAATGATTATGGTACTTGAAATGTGTATTGAACTTGTATTGCTTGCTAGTTATTGGTATTGATTGCTATCGCTTGATATATTGAATATTTATACTAATCTGCACTTTGGTTCTCTCGTTTGTTTATTGGTATATGTCTCGTATTGCATTGCATAGTGTCAGACGCGTGAGTGATGGGCCTCTCTAGGCAGCTCTAGGCAGTCTCGGGCTTCCAGGGTTGGTTTGCTCTAGCTCCGTGTCCTATTTTCATTCTTGCTAAGGATGCCGCCCTGGGAGATTTGGATCGTAGATGTGTCGGGGTATATCCGGAGTACACCTAGTGGAAGTTATAAGGTGGATGCGCGCTTATTGTCATCGTTGTTAACATCAAGCTCGAGATTGATGTATCGCTTGTGGAATCGAATCGCTTGGTACATTGCTCGTATGAGTGAACCATAACCTTCAAAGTGTGGTATAGCCTTGATTGGTTGTGTAGTGCTTTCATTAATTGTTTATTGTATTGTTGTTTATAATTATTGTTTTTCTTATTGGTTATATTGCCTAATTGTTCCTATTTGCATTGCACGACCTTTTTTCTCTCCACCTCGATATTTGTTCCGCCCTCACTGAGTATACGTATTTTGTATACTAACTCCTCACCACCACATTTCAGGTATTGCAGTGCTAGCAGAAATGTTCATGCTTGTGGTGCTTGATCTTGCCTGGGAGTCAACGTGTTATGTGGCGTGGTTGCAAAGTTGTTCATTTGAATTGTATGTATTCCATGTATAAAGGAATGTAACTTAAGTTTAATTAGATAACTGGAGTAGTATGATAACCTATTTTATGTAATAGGTTAGTTTAGTTTAAATGCAAAACATGTATGTATTGTCTAAAGGAAAAGAGCCAGGATAGTCTTGGAACTTGAGAATGTTTATTGTTGTGTATACTTGTTGAAAACTAAGGCTTGGATGGCCTTGAGGAGTTGTGAATGGTTGGACACGGTACTGGTCCACTTATATTATGTTTGCAAATTTTGGCTTGCCCTAGAAATAGGGGAGACTCCGTCCGTTTTCTCTAAATTTTGTGCCCGAGTTTGGAATCAGGTTGTGAATAGATTGGTTAATAGAGTTCCCGGTCTCGCGAGGGATCGAGGTGCTACACATGGGATACAAATTTATGATATAATTTAATTTAATAAAAAATTTAATTTTTGATATAATTTAAAATTTACACGTGGCATGATATAGTGTTTCCTAAGGGATGTTTTTTAGCTTACATGTGGCAAAATAGTTGTTCCCTTAGAGTCAATAAATAAAATATATAATATAAAATCAATCCATTCAACTTTCTAATCACACTATTTAAAAATTATAATATCTAGTTACTCTAAGTAATATACTATTACTAAAGAAACTAAATAAAGTAAGCATTTAGCTTTTCAAAAATGTGACAGTAAGTACTATTTTACAAAAATCGGACCTTTTAAAAGACATATGTATCTCATGTCTTCGAAATGTTATTTTTACAAAATTCATGCATGCCTCATCCTAGTTTGGTGTCATTTTTACTCTTTGCACATGTGATCTACTTATAAATTCATCTCCTACCACTAGAAGTTTGAGTGATCCAATAGCCAAAGAATATGTTGTGATCTTGCGTTGATATGCTTCTTAATAAAAGATGCTAGAGTACTTCTTATTACACAAAAAAAGAATTTATTTGAGCATGAATAACATGAACATATACTCTAATAATTATTATGGACTACCTAGCAACTTATAACTGGTGGCTATAATGAATTTAAATTGACACAGACACATATTTTCACAAACATGTCTCATTAGTTTGAAATACATTAGTAATATTTGAAGTAGATTTGTTAAATGATCTGAGTGAAATTCAAATGACTGAGCAAATCACTTGAGAAGTCATATAGCATAAGACTTTATTTCTATTGCCACCATTACATTATAAGGTAAGAATAAGGAACATAAACATATTAAATAAAATAAAATCTACGATGAAAATAATAAGAAATTCATACTTGCCTACTTTATTATTTAAAATACTTCTTTGAAAACCACATTAGTTTTAGTTTTTAATACTTTGTCACTGTCAAAATCTTTAAACCTTTTTTACTCTCACTCTTGAAATTACAACATATAGTAGCTCATGATTGAAGACATGTCTTAAAAGATATAACCCAAAGTGGGAAAGAGTTTGATCCTCACTTTTATTTATAGTCATGGAAAAAACTTACAGCCAAACAAAATTATTTTGTTAGAATTTAATAGACATACTTTGGTCAAATGAGATTATAGTCATCCGAGATATATTACTCCAAGAATCTATATTTAACAAATGAAGTATTTCAATAATTTATAAAAGACTTAAAAAGTAATGTGAAGTACAAAAATGTTTATTCTTAGTATATTTGATTCAAAAAATATTCTTGTTCTTGTCAGTTTAGAACACCATTAACTATTTTTATCCAACTCTCCTATTCATGTTCTAGTCTGCTCATATTATTTTATATCTAGAGTTGCAAAAAATCTTCTAATATGGAACTATGATTCCCAAGTGTTTGTTTATTTATTATGTCAATATTCTTTATTCCTCTTCCAATAAATTCGAGTACACAAAAGCTTCCTTGAATCTAGGATACTAAGATAATGATCATCCCTATTGACGGGAGCCATGTGTGATATTATTTTAATAACAAAGATTTTTTTCTCCTTGGATATCACTTATGGTCACCTTCTTTGTAAACAAATTTTGTTTGAAACTTTTAATAGATCAGCTCGTTGGCTTCCTCATACTCATTATTTGTCTTCATCCAATTTTCAAATATTAATTTCTTTTAACTTTCCCGATTGATTCAATCCTTATAAATAACTATTTTTTTTAGGGAAAGATGAAATGATAGCCTTGTACAATTGGACATATAAAATGAATATCAAAGCCAAAAAAGTTCCCAAGCAGCCTCACAAAGGGATATTTGTATGCAATCATAATAAATCTAAATTTTATCAGTCAGTTGAGATTAATCTCCATTTACAGGTCTATGTTATTGATATATTGTCACGCGGTTGTGACACTTGGGAATAAATTTGAATAAAATTTTTATTGCAATTTGAAATATGTAGTTAACATTGATGTGAGCATGATATTTTAGGAGAAATACAGTAGAACCTCTTTAAATTAATAGCGTTATGACCACTAAATTTTATTAATTTAGCGAGATATTAATTTATCGATAAATTAATAACTATTAATTAATAGAGATATTTTTAATTTTTTTAGTTTTATAGTAAACATATTATGTTTATGGTGTCTTTTTTTTTTAAAGTGACTTGTATTAATCGGTCCAATTTGAAACGATAAGTAATGAGAATAGAAGATAAAATTTAATTTTAAGATTATAACAAAATTTCTCTAATCTCGTATCCAAGTCCTTGTAGGATTAGGATGAGAACTAATTTCTCTAATCTTATATCATAATCATTGTAAGATTATCTCAATTTTTTCTTTTTAAATAATTAAATATGAGATTCAGTTAGATTTGAAGTTCAACAAAGGACAAATTACTCTTAATTCATATTTTAAAAAAACCTCATAACCAATTTATTAAGTATTTTTTAGCTAATTATTAATTTATGAAATATTTGGATCAATACAATACGAAGGAAAATTTTTAAATCTATTATCTTATAATTTTATCGAATTTATTAACTTTTTACACTGGTCCCAAGTCGGGACCAAATATTTTTATTAATTAAAAGAGATTATTAATTTATTGAGTATTAATTTAAAGAGGTTCTACTGTATTGAGTAATAAAGGATTACATATCAATTATCGAGCTCAATCCCTTTTCTTATAATTGTTATTCGTCCATCTTCTCTTATTTTATATTGAGGAACTCTTTTCTCATCAATAGTAAAGTGAAATTTTGATTTTATTCTTAACAAAAATGAATACATAGAAGAAAACAAAAAGTAAAAGCCAATAACAACATAAAAACTAAATTCAAGATAAGAAGACATAATGATAAGAATGATAACTTTTTATAATACCATTTCTTTAATATAGTCATAATGCTTTCATTAGACTCGAAGATTGACACTTTTTTTTAGAAGACCAAGGTGTCAGAGAGATGTTTTTTTTCATAAGATTCAAATGTAATAGTAGACATTTAAGAAAAAATTTATACTGTATAACATCAAAACTATATTAATATTTATAAAAGACAAAACAAATCAAAGTGTTCATAAATAGTTTCATTTATTCACCAATTGAAACTTTTCTCAATGGAGTCCTAAGATTTGTCATGTCATTAGTTGGATAGACTAACAAAGAAAATGGTGAGTCAAGATATTGAAAAGATAAATTAGATTGTATTATCATTCTCCTTAACAAGCAGTTTTCTATCATTACAAATTTTCTTCTCATTCGTACGTCTATGATGTTTCATTGGTCCTTATTTGCGAGTTATCAATCATTAAAAGTGAAATATAAAATAGTGAAATGATATTATCCAAAAAATAGAATAACAACAATGAGAATTTGAAGCTGAAGTCTCGTTGTAATTGAATTATATTCACCAAATAAGTTGTATTTTATGAAACTCACTATATGAATTTTTTTCACTCCATTTCAGAATACAACAAATGAAAATCATATGATAGAAATATACTCATATAACAATTCATGAATTTTAAAAATACTACCCAATGAGATAAGTTGGATTAAATTGAGAAGATTGCATTATCTATCGCAAACTATGTGCAAAATATTGACGAACTCCCAAATGCCCTACTATTTTATGTCTCTTACTCTGACTATCTCATTCAAGCAAGGGACTGTGAACTTTCAATTGATTGTTGAACTACAAATAGTGATTTTCAAACTCACTACATTGTCTCAATACTGCGTATTAGAAAATGTATGATGTAGAAATTGATAAATAAATTAACACAGATAGATCAATGACACAAGTGAAAGAAATTTCATTGAGGGTATCTATCTTGTTTGCAAGATTATTTTCAGCATTTAAAATATATTTTAGAATGATTTGTCCTATTTTATGGGCACATTACATATTAAAATTATAATTATCCATCCTATTTTAATAGAATCTCGCAAACCTTATCCTTACAGGTATTAAACAATTATCAATGTGAACAACATTCGTTGAACATTAAAAAAAAATTATTATTATTGGATGTCTAAGTTTACTATTATTAATATCCATGATCGAATATCTATATCTGATAAAGATTAGTGCATTTATTATGTCATTCAATAGACAATCCCTTAGAAATGATTAGGTATATAAAAAATAATTGTGATTATTTTCTTTTCTTTATCTAGTTTTGTGGAAAGTTGATCGGCTTACTAGAAAGCTTATTAAAAAATATTCTCCAAAAAGATGAACAGAGACAATATGTAATATTATATAAAAAAAATATCAAAATAAACTACAAAAAAATAACTTTGTAGCAGATAATAAAATATCACATGATATACAAACCATCAAACAACAAAAACCAAACAAAATCAACAAATTAATGATTCTTGACTTACAGACTAATCATTCTCTTCCTTAATCACCTTCCTCGTTTTAGTAAGATACATCTCAAATCCAACTTTAGTATTCGCTCTATCTATTTCTTATCCCAAACTGTCTTAGAAGGCATGATGCACATACATGAACTCCTCGATAATATTTTCAAAGTAAAAATAATAAGCAAATAAAATTAGTATTAGCAATAATTAATGGGATATGAAATTGATTTTGCTATTATTATATCAACAATCATCTTTTCAACAATGTTTGTGAAACTTGATCCAATTGCATTAACATCTAACAATTTGACAAAAATGAAAATAAAAATAAATGAGTGAGCAATAAATTAATTAAAAATTAAACAACAATAACTTGAAGTCATTGAACAAAAAAAGACCCTATGATTTATTTTATGAACAATTAAATCACCTATTTTATAACTGCAGAAGAAAAAAACTGCAGATCATATATATATACACATTATGAGCGTTTGGTTCACGGATTGATTTTTCATTTATGGGAATAACATTCCTGAGAATGTCATTTCCAGGAATGTGTATTACTGGATTGTGATTAAAACTGTTTGGTACGTTAAAAATATTTCAACGAATATTTTATCAAATTCCTAAGAATATTTTTTTGTTATGTTTGGTTTTACTCAATATTCCTAAGTATCTTAAGAAATTTTTCAACAATACCCTTAACACAAGAAAATATCATAAAACGTATAAAAGTAATGATACATTTTGTATAATTTGCTAATACGTAAGTAACAAAATATTTAACATATGTATACAAACAAAGTAAAATTTATTTTATATTTGTTAATTTTAACTTTAGACTTCAAAACTTAAAAATTTATATTTATTATTTTAAATGCTTTTGAATATTTAAATTTTAAAAATTATTTTTTTATTTTTAAACTTGAAATTTAATTTAAAGATTAAAAATTTAGAATTTAGCATTAAAAAATTATTTTAAATATAACTTTAAATTATAAAAATTTAGTTTAACTTAAAAAACTAATAATTTTTATTTATTTCATTTTATTTTTTATTTTTTTTATTTTTTTTGATTTTTTTTTTTTTTTTTTTTTTATTTTTATTTTATTTTATTCTTATTCTTATTATTTTATTTTATTTTATTTTTTATTGCATCTTATTTTAATTTTTAACTTTTATTTAATTTTCTTATTATTTATATTTAACTTTTAATTCTAATTTTATTTTATATTTTATAATTTTTATTATGTTTTAGTTGACTTGGATACTAGCCACCTATGTGATAAATATGGGTGGTCAATACTTTGAATATGGTTGGTAAAGCCAACCAAGATGGAAATGTTTGATAGGAAAGTCTCATATGGTGGAATGCTGAATTCTATAGTCTCCTATGCCAGGCTAGCTGAATTCTATAAATAGTCATGCATTAGTTCATCAAATTCATTCACAACACAACTCGAAACACAGTCGTCAGATAGTGTCTCTTTCTTGTATTGTTCTTGTGAGTCCAGAAGTCATTGAAGCTCTAATCTTGAGAGCGCACGGTGGAACATTATCTTGTAAGTGTTATATTGAATTGTTATAACGAGTAGTGTTGTCTTTCTACTTGATTGTTGTTAAGACGTTTCTATGAAATTGGTTATATTTTTACATGGTGTCAAGAGCTTAAGGGGTTCTTAACAACAATCTTGTCTAGTAAAGCTCAACAACTATGACTACTCAAGGTGCTAGTTCTTCTTCTACCAATTCTAGTTCCGGTTTAGTACCAACAATTCGTATCCGTCCCCCTACCTTCACAGAAGGAAAGCTTGATGACAAGGACTATCTTTTGTGCAAGTTCAAAATCACTACGGTTCTGGACTCCTATGAACTCCTTGATACAGTGTTAGGCACAGATGCAGAACCAGTTGCAGTCTGTGCTGAAGATGACACAAAAAAGGTCACATGTCCAGATCCTCAGTTTGTCAAAGAATGGATGAGATGAAATGTTGATGCACTTTATGCAATTATAGCAAGTGTTCAGGATTATGTCCTTACTCTAATTCAACACACAACCAAGGCAACTAAAGCTTGGAACATACTGAGAAATCAGTATGAAACAAGGAATCAGACTCATATTCAGAACTTGGAGAATCAGTTAGCTGCTGAGAGATTAAGTAAAGATGAAACAGTTGAGTCATTTATCAGTAGGATGAAAAACCTACATGATTAAATGGCTGCAGTTGGTATTGTTAAATCAACCGAGGAACTAGCTCGAAGGTGCATTAGAGTTGCCTTCAAAATTTGACGGCCTTGTGACAGCACTCAATACGCAAGTTCGCATTCTTCCTTTGACGTTTGAAGAATTCATTGCCATGTTGATGGAGGAATAGATAAAGCTAAAAAGCAGAGAAAATCAACTTAACTCTGCCTTTGTAGCCAAAGCGAGGAATAGCCAAGAATAAAAGAATAAAAGAAAGAAGAAGACGTTCTCTGGATCGTGCTACTACTGCAATAAGAAAGGTCATGCTATGAAAGATTGTAGGAAACGAATCCATGACAAGAAGAGCGGAACTCTAAAGCGAAATTGGAGAAATAAAGAATATGCCAATACGGTTGAAAGTACATTTGTTTACTGTAACAGATGTATCGGAGGAAACGTGTACTAGCACACATGTACATCAAACATGTGCATGGGTGTTAGATAGTGGAGCTTCCCGATACATGACCAGCAAGAAGGAGTTATATGACTTCATAAAACCTCTACAAGAACCAATGAATGTTGTCGTTGAGAATAATGCTAGATGTCCCGTTAAGGGCACTAGAACTATCTAGCTCGTGTCTAAAGATGGAGGAAGCAAGAAGCTGTCAAATGTACTCTTTGTACCCCATATCACCATAAATTTGCTATATGTAGCTGTTATTACAGATAATGATCTACAAGTGCGGTTCAAAAAGACGGAAGTTTTGATTCTTGACAAGGATCAAAATATAGTAAGTAAATATATTCACAAAAATAATCTTTATGAAATCATCTCTCTTTCTGCCGTCGTGGATGCCAAAACAAGTCAACTTTGGCATGAAAGGTTCAGATACATTTTCCATCCTGTGTTAAAAGAAATGCAAAAGAAGAAGATGGTGGCCGACTTGCCTTCAATTGAAGAAGTTGAAGGACCATGTGAAGCTT
This sequence comes from Ehretia macrophylla, assembly GCA_037974665.1. Taxonomy (NCBI): domain Eukaryota; kingdom Viridiplantae; phylum Streptophyta; class Magnoliopsida; order Boraginales; family Ehretiaceae; genus Ehretia; species Ehretia macrophylla. The sequence continues at coordinate 85,961,840 of CM075764.1, forward strand.
GTATGCTGGGCAAGCAACATAGACAGTCATTTCCCAAAAAGAGTCATAACCGATCAAAGGCTCCTCTAGAGTTGGTACATGCTGACCTCTGCGGAAAAATGACTACAACGGCGCTGGGAGGATCTTCCTACTTTATGCTGTTAGTCGACGATTATAGTAGGAAGATGTGGGTGTATTTCTTTCGGGACAAGGCTGATGCTCTTGAAAAGCTTAAAGTGTGCCACAAACTTATGACGAATGAGAACACAACTCAGTTGAAGAAACTCCGTACCGATCGTAGAGGGGAATTCTGTTCTACAGAGTTTACCAACTACTACAACAAGCTTGGGATTAAATGCCAATTGACTGCTCCTTACACACCACAACAAAATGGAGTTGTGGAATGAAGAAATCAAACAATTATTGAAATGGCTCGATGTATGTTGAAAGGTGTTGGCCTACCTGATACATTTTGGGCTGAAGCAGTCAACATAGCGGCGTACATCCTCAATCGGTGCTCAACCAGGGCACTCAACGATAAAACTCCTAATGAGGTTTATTATGGTACGAAACCTTCTGTGTCTAATTTAAAAAAATTTGGGTGTGGGTTTTTTATACACATCCCAAATGAAAATAGAAAGAAATTGGATGACAAAAGCAAGAAAGGCATTTTCTTGGGATATAATGAAGAGTCTAAAGCATACAGACTCTAAGATGTAGAGGCCAAGAAGGTGATCATAAGCTGAGATGCGGTGTTTAATGAGCGACCACACTCAATGGAGGATAGCGGTCCTGCCATTTCATCATTAACCGATGAAGTAATCCACCAAGCGCCTAAACAATGACCGTTGAACAATGAAGAAGTCTCTAATGATGAGGAGACTGAAGACCAACCTGTTGTACCCACAAGGAAGCCACAACCAAAGTCGTTCCAACAGCTCTTTGATGAAAGAAATCCAAGAGTTATTGATAATAGTCCACGTCCTGATGGGCTAAGAAGGTCAAAGAGAATAGAAGAACAAAATCAATCAGGACAACAGTTAGTAAACATGGCATTGATGACTCAAATCATCAATACGGTAAAAGAACTGGTAACTGTGGAGGAAGCCATGTCAGATCGTTGAAAAACCACCGAACAGAAAAATCATCGGCATCAAATGGATCTGGAAAGTGAAGTACAAGACAGATGGAAGTCTTGAAAAATACAAGGCACGCCTTGTAGCATAAGGATTTTCGCAAGTCGAAGGTTTTGATGTATATGAAACCTTTGCTCCAATAACAAAAATGACAACAATCAGGTTAGTTGTTGCAACTGCCGCGCATTATGGATGGATTGTACATCAAATGGATGTCAAGTCAACTTTCCTTAATGGGCAACTTGAAGAAGAAGTCTACGTTGCACAACCCTCTGACATCCAAATACCAAGCAAAGAAGAAAAAGTCTGCAAATTGAAGAAGGCTTTATATGGGTTAAAACAAGCATCACGAGTTTGGTACAAACATATAGACTCTTTCTTCTTGCAGCATGGTTTCTGTAGAGGCAAATCAGAGGTCAACTTGTATGTTCTAAGTGAACAAGGACAGAAGGTAATTGTAGTCCTATATGTGGATGATCTTGTAATCACTAGTGATCATGAAGATAATATTCGGAAGACGCAAGAATGGTTGAGCCAAGAATTTAAAATGACAAATCTTGGATTTCTTCATTATTGCTTGGGAATCGAGGTATGGCAAAAACCTCATACTATTTTCATCTCGCAACAATGATATGTTCGTGAACTTTTGACTACATTTGGTATGTCCGAGTGTAAGCCAGTTGTCACCCCGATGGAAGTAAATACAAAGCTATCAATTGATGATCCTTTAGAACAAGTTGATAACAAGCTCTACAGAAGGTTGGTGGGAAGTTTAATCTTCCTTTGTAACACAAGACCTGATATTAATTATGTTGTGGGTGTTTCTAGTCGGTTTTCAAATAAACCGAGATAAAGTCACTGGCAAGCAGGATGTGGGTCCTCAAATATCTCAAAGGCACGTTGGAGTATAGCATATCATATAAGTCTGGAGATACTTTATCTGGGTACTGTGACTCAGACTGGGCTGGTGATATTGACTCAAGAAAATCTATTATAGGTTACGTATTCATATTCAGTGGAGGAATCATCTTATGGGCTAGTAAGAAGCAACCTACCGTTGCACTTTCATCAACGGAAGCGGAATATAAGGCTGCTTGTATAGCATCCTATGAAGCGGTTTGGCTACGACGCATCATGACCGATATTGGCATTCCAATAAAGGAAGCAACAATGTTGAAATGTGACAGTCAGAGTTGTATTGCCATGTCAAAGAATCCGGTATTTCATGCTAGAACAAAACACATAGAGATTCAGTATCACTATGTGAGGGAACTGATCGAAGAAGGTGAAATCTACATGGAGTACTGTCCTATAGAAGATAATTGTGTAGATATCTTCACCAAAGCGTTAGGGAGCATCCAGTTGAGCAAGCATCTTCAAACATTGGGTGTTGGCCCAATAGCTTAGTCAACATGAGATGAACATTGAGGAGGGGTGTTGGTATATGTCAATGCCCACCTATAATAAGTATCGTTAATTTATGTGGTAGCATAAATTAATGATTCCGACTTTAAACGTCGATGAGGTCAAAAGAGACCGCGATGGCTACAAGAAAGAAGTTCGGGAATTTGGAGTTACTTAAGATGACGTCAGGATGATGTAATGCTAAAGTCAGTAAATTTGACCAAAGGAAGTTTCCTTGAAGTTGACTTGGATGCTAGCCATCCATGTGATAAATATGGATGGTCAATACTTTGAACATGGTTGGTAAAGCCAACCAAGATGGAAATGTTTGATAGGAAAGTCTCTTACGGCGGGCTAGCTGAATTCTATAAATAGTCATGCATTAGTTTATCAAATTCATCCACAACACAACTCCAAACATAATCCTAAGTTAGTCTTTCTTTCTTGTATTCTTCTTGTAAGTCCAGAAGCCATTGAAGCTCTAATCTTGAGAGCGCACAGTGGGACAATTATCTTGTAAGTGTTATATTGAATTGTTATAACGAGTAGTATTATCTTTTTACTTGATTGTTGTTAAGACGTTTCTGAAAAATTGGTTATATTCTTACAATAAGAATATTGTATTCCCGGGAAAGTGATATTGTCATGAATAGTTTTTTATTTCGTAAAGAAAACAGAAAATAACATATTCCAGACTTTACATTTTTGGGAATCTTGTAAGATTCTGCAAACCAAACGCTTCATTAGGGTGATAAATGCATTCAAATGAAAATAGAATACATTTCTAAAATACATAGGATACAAACTAAAAATACAATTTGATTTAACAAATCTGCTAGTTAGTTGTGAATTTGGATTAAGTTCTATTAAATATATTTAAGAACATATTTTTTTTACATAACTTATTAAGGGATATTTTTTTCTCAAAAAGGGTGATTATTTTATTATACATGGCATGATGATTATTCCCTGAGGTATGCTTATTTGCTTACACATGGAATAATAGTGGTTCTCTTATAATATTAATAGATTTAATAGGATTTCAAAAATATTATCCTTACCGCTAAAGTTACAATTATCAATGTGAACAACATTTGCTGAACATGAAAAAAAAAATGAAAATTCTATTATTGGATGTCTAAAGTCTACATTATGAATATCCACGATTGAAAATCTATAATTGATCAAGACTAGTGCATTTAATCTGTCATTCAAATAGACCATCATTTTGAAATGATTAGGCATATAAAAAACAATTGTAATTCTTTTCTTCTTCTTTTTTGGTTTTGTGGAACATTTATTAGCTTCCTGAAAAGTTCATTTCAAAACATTCTCCAAAAAGATCTACAAAGATAGTATGTAATATTAGATAAAAAATCAAAATAAAGTACAAAAAATGACTTTGTAGAAAATCATAAAATACATGATTTATAAACCATCTGACAACAAAAACCAAAGAAAATCAATAAATGACTCTTGATGACAAATCATTCTCTTACTTAATCATTGTCTTCCTTAATCAATAAATGACTCTTGACGATAAATATAGAAGTTTGGATATGTAACAAATAGATAAGATGATTGGGAAATAAAAATTATTGCTTTCAACTAACTTTTATAATTTTAGTAAATAAATATAGAAATTTCAATATTTAACAAACAAATAAAACAGTTGAGATATAAAAATTATTGTTTTTGTTTGGCAAATTTTATTAGTAGAAAAAGAAGATGGTATTTCTTTTGGAGGATGCTCTTTTGCTGACACGTGGCAAAATAATTGTTCCTTTAGAATATTAATAAATTAATAGATTACTTTCACATCCCTTTTTTTCCAACCTTTTAACTAAATAAAGAAAAAATTTTACAGATCCAAATGCCCTACCCTTTTCCCGTAAGCAGACCATCTCCCTCTCAACCTAGAGGTGGCATTTAGGCCAGGTTGACACAGGCCCAGTTCAGCCCAATACACGAAATTTCGGGTCCAACTTAGCTCGAATGAAAGTGGGTTCAACTCGACTCAGCCTACCACATATAGGTGGACCGAGTTAGGTCATATATTTTTAGACCCAGCCCATTTGTGCCCAAGCCCAGCCCAGCCCAACTCGAACCCAGCACAGGCCCAACTCGAGCCCAGCTCAGGTCCAATTCGAGTCCAAATAAAGCCCATCTTGATATTATAATTTGTACATGTAATTTTCTTATAAATAGTTAGTGTATTCAACTTCATTTTACTATAAAACTATATATTTATTTTACTACCTATTGTCTCTTTATTTTACTACAAGAGAATACATAATATCTTTGGCTATGGGGGAAAAAAATCTGTAACGCCATGAACCCAACCTCACGCTATAGGTCAAGTCCAGATCCATCACATGGACATAGTCTCCTCTGTAGCGTGGATTAAACTGTTTACCTGCAATTAAACACACACAACTCCCGAACCACAATTAAACAACTCATACAACCTATCTTTCAATATTAACATAGCCAACCAACTCTTCAAGGCCATTCTAGCCTTAGAAACCCACAAACATTATACAAGCATGCAAGATTGGTTTATAGCAACTGGTTTATAGCAGCTTCACAACTATTAACTTGTGTTACCGCTCTAATTATAACTACAAGTTTACTTATATAACAAATTCTCCATTACCCTACCATATCATACAAGCATGCAATAAAAGAAGTAAATGACTAGTATTAATTATTACATGCCCACTACTTTACTACCCAACCATACAAGATTACAACTTCCAAATACATATAAGACCCCAAGGGTGTCAAAATGAACATCAACCAACATCTTCATGCAAGCCATACACAACAGCCAACCTTAACACACAAGAAAGTCACAGAAGTTGTTCTACTTGCACTTCTTCTTCTTCTTCTATCGCTACTAGTTGGGGGTTCACCTCAGCTTCTCCTGAAACATGTTAAATGAGGAGTGAGCAACAATGTTGCCCAGCGAGAGAGGTGATGCAGCATATTGGGGTGTGCAACATGATATGCAACAAAGATAGCTATATATACAACACAAAGTAACAAAACTAGATAGACAAGTATTTAACCACATATAAAAAGGATACAATTCCACTTTGCCTTCAATCACGAGCCACGAGCCAAGTTCTTTAAGCAAGTGCCGACAAAACTCTATTCCTCCATAATGGGATACTCTGGATGTACCCCGATCCTACGACTCATATCTCCCAAGGTAGGTCCGTATGCCCCCAACGAGGCAAACCACGCCTCTGGGGTAGGGGAGTATGCCTCAGCGAGAAACGGACTAAGAAACCATAGTAGCTGGGAGAGCACGGCAAGCCTGATGCCACCCGTGTTACTCGACACTACCATGCCCGAAAAGGTTGCGCAACCCCGAATCAAGTTCACGAGAGCCAAGTTTTCAAATATCACATTAGAGGGACGACAAAGCAGGCCGCCCTCGCAATCAATCACAATATTAGCCAAATATACACAAAATAGCTATATAATCACAAAAAAGACAAATATCGTATTTTCCTCAAAACTCTATAGATAGTTTAAACATATCTTTACCATGCATATAAACACCTAACAAACATCTACAAGCTCAAGTAAACACAAAAGCAACCATTATCATTTTTCCCTTTTGTTAACTATACAATTTCTTCTCCCACACAAAATTCGAGATACCAAATTCACAAGCCAATTATTCTACATTCCTAGGAAGGCCAAAAGACACCTATGTGATGCCCGAGATTTTTTTCGTACATTCATTCACTGTTGTATCCACTAATTGCGCATTTCTTCTGTGCTTTGTTTGTTGTTTTCTTTAGTTACTATTCATTCCATTTTTCAACTACATAATTACCATGAATTATCATTTTTCTTAAATCATATTAATTGTTATAGAAATGAGAAAAATGTGCATTTGAGCTTAAAGCGATAGGAGCCTTCGTTTAGAAAATGGTTTAGTGAACTAATGAATAGTATTACGTAACTTAATTTAGTATTTTAATTAGCTAGCACTCATTTTGCACCTTAGACTCGTTTTAAAGCTTATTAGACTCATTTTAAAATACCATATATGCCCCAATTTAAACCCAATTTAATATATATTCTCATAAGCACCACATAAGATTATAACTTAGCAAAAACAAAAAACAAAAAGATGCAGGAATTATTGTTCAAAATCCGAACAGCCCTATAGCAGCCAAGGGAAGAGATTTTGCTCACGAATTCATCAATCCAAGCCTCTCCAATCCTAGAGCAAGTAGTTTACGGTGTGTGCAAGCCATCTAGGTATTCCTACGTGTTTTAGGTGAGGGATTTCATGACTATTTTTGCATATTAAATATGCTGCATTTTTCTTAATTTGATAGAAATGCTATAGCAAAGCTTATCTATGACATTATACATTGTATATAAGTGCTAGAGAACATATTTAAGCCATTAGTTCGCATTTTAAACGGTTGGAATCGTTACTTTGATTTTTGAGGTGAATAGTGACAAATTTTTAGGGTTTTGTTTAATTGTGTGTATTGGCTTGATTCATTGCTTCTAATAGATGCCCTAGGTGCTAATGAAGGTAGTCCAACAGCCCCATGCCCTAGAATTGTTCTAAACTTGGTTAAAACGTGAAATAACCGACTATTAAAAAGTGGTTTCGGGTTAATGCTAATCCGTGTTAATTCAACTTCACTTTTAGTATTCTTAGACTACCTATATGCTATAGAAGCTTTGCTAACCCTTGTTTTCATTCCGATTAAGGTATGTGTAGTTCAAAGACATAAGAGAGAAATTAGGGCTTTTGGGGTAATTGCGAGTATTTGAGTGTGTTTGAAGTTTATAAGGGTGCCTTAAGGGTTAATTAGAAGTATGGTATAGCTTCCCCACGAATTTGGATCACTAACTTGAGTTTGGAAGGAAAACATATTAAATAACAAAGGGGTTTAAGTGCAAATTCGATTGTCTCACGCTTCTAAGACCTTGGCATGACTTCTTGTGTGTTTAAATGTGGTTTCAACTTGTTTAGGAGCTTTTGGTATGGTTCTATGTATATCTTGAATATGCCCCTTTGTAAATTTCTCAATTGTTTATATGAAACTGCTTCTATTTTATATAATTCGAGGTCAACCTAGTTTGTTGATCCTTCCACGTGATTACTGCTTATATTGTTGAAATTGTCTTGCCATTGCTAAGTGTATTGCATAGTAGTTGCGCAACCAAAGTGTTAGGGGCAGTTGTATTGGATATCGGCTGGGCGGCAGTGGGCTTGCCAGTTTATATTCGATCTCCGTACCATATTCTCTCACTCGCCTAGTCCGAAGATTGCCAGGGGGTGTTGGGTTGTAGGATTATCGGGGTACATCCGGAGTATACCCACTGGAGTAATTGGGGATTTGCTGGCATATTGATCGTGATTCGTAGATCGTGGTCCGTGATCAAAGATAAGAGAATTCTGGAGTATTGGAATTAAGTGTATCGTATCAATTGATATGTATGGTTATTTACGGTTTCAAATGTACTTGACTTGCCTTCTTGTTTAACTGCTATAATTGCTGCATTACACGTCCCGGGTAGTCTTTATCCCTCATGGGGCAACAGTGGTTGCTTATACATCGCTAACATGTTTCAGGTGGCGCAGTTGGAGGAGTTGCCTTAGTTGTTGTGTCTAGTTGCCTGAGGTGGACTACGTTCTTGTTGATGACAATAGAACTTGTTTGCTTTACTTTGTGTTCTAGTTTGTAGCCTAAGTGATATGTGTATGTTATATAGTTTGCAAAATGAAGGATAGATGTTGTAGTAGTAGATTTAGAACCATGGCATGTAATAACTTATGTTTCTATTTCTAACTACCTTGCAAGCTTGGGAGTGAATGTTTTGATGTTTGATTGGTCTCAATTTCTAGGAAAGTTTCAATGCTATCATGGAGTGGCATGATAAGCAGTTTTGAAAAGGAATTAAGTTATGAATGCATGCTTGTATGTATATCAACTGTTTGTTTGTATCGCTTAAGGCTCGGATGGCCTTTAAGCTATGTTTTGATTAGATTTGGTGTTCTAGGTTATTTTGTAGCTATATTGAATGTTTGTAGGTTTCTAGAATGTCCACGGTACAGGGCAGACTCTGTCCATTTTTCCTAAAATTCTGAGACCGGGTTTGGGATTGGGTTGAGAATAGTATGGTTCTTAGAGCCTCCAGTCTCGTGAGGGATCGGGACATTATAACCTATCTAGGCCCTGAAAGTCCGCTTTGAAAACAAAAGCTCGGGTAGGCCCTAAGTAGGTTTTAACTATACTTACCTTATCTGGACCCTAATTTAACGTAGCGAAAGCACCAAAAGTGCTTCCATGCCCCAAGGATACCTAATCTAAAGTCTAAACGTGCTCGGATTACGTTTTGTTAAAAAAAAATCTCTTTTAAAAGTTAGCCAATTTTGCATTTTAAATCATTTTCGGGCAATTTAACTTCATGTGAGCTTCTAACTAGTTTCACTAATGTCTAAAGCACCTAGAGGAAGCCTCAATTCATTCTAAATAGCAATCTATGTCAAAACCCTAAAATTTCATCACTATTCATCATCTTCTTTGGTGATTCAAGCTTCTAGCGATGGAGGTTGTTATCAAGCTACTCAAACAAGGTCTTTAGTTCACAATAAGCATGTATATCACAATATATGAGCATATCTATAACCATAAGTAACAAATCACAAAATTATAAAACTTGACATAAACTTTAAATCAATTAAAATGCTAACTCCCTCACATATAAGCCTTTTAGATGCAAGAAACAAGCTTTAGCTAGGTTGAATTCACTTGTAGAAACTTAGTTGAGCATCCAAGAGCAAGTTTTGAAGATGAAAAATCTCTTCTTTTCCTCCATAGGGCTGTCGGGTTTAGGGGGCTTTTTGGGGTTTTATTTTTTTGTTTTTATAAACTTAATGCATAAATGAGAGGTGTTGAGTGATATATACATGTATATGTTTTAATATGATAGTCAAATGCTAGCTTAAACTTCGTCAAACTAAACAAAAATGTCAATTAAAAGACTAGTTGATTAAATCTAATGTTCCATCAATGTAACACTATTCAAGCGAAGCGCAAAACATTTTTCAAATGCATGTTCCGGCCTTTAAAATCTAAAACTACAAGTTTTCGATTCTTTTTATAAGTCATGTTGTTTAAGAAAAATATTAAATCGAGTATTCTAGACAGTCAAATTTTTTATGAATAGTGACCTCCAAATAAAACAATTAAGTAAGAAAAGAAATTCACATAAAAAATGCTCAAAAGATATGCAACATTTATTTAAAAATGTGGTGAAACACCCGGGCATCACAAAATCTTTTACAACGATTATGTTCAAATGTTTGGAATCATTTTTGCTTACTTTGAAGAACATGGGTATGTAATTTGTAATTATTGTGAATGTAAATATATATTTCGTCGTCAATTTAAAACTGAAATGCTTATAAGATATTTTGTATCTCAACACTCAAATGTTTCAAACTATTTTAATTATCAACCATCGCTACCACCACCACCAACATGCCCAACACCAGCACAATGAGTATAATAAAATGGAGAACTCCTCCACTACCTTTCTTCAAGCATTTATGTTATATTCTTTTTATATATTTATTAGTAACGTATCCATGTCTCGTGAACTTATGGTTTGTTAAGTAATGTTTTATCATTTATATTAATATTATTAATCAATTTATATCTTGTTAATTGTTAAATTAACTTTTTAGTAAAAAAAGGTTAAGCTTAAGCTGTTTTTCGTTATCAATCTAACTATCAAAATTCAGAACACACTAATAAAAAATAAATAAAAAAAGATGGGCTGGCTCAACACAGCTCGCGACTCGTGGTAGCGGGCTCGTGGGCTGAGTTGGGTCTTATATTTCAAGAATTGAGCTTAGTCCAGCTCAGCCCACTAAACATATATGCTGAGCTTGACTCATTTTTCTTAACACACGATTTGGCCGGGCCGAACCATGCTGGGTTGGCCCATTTGCTAGCTCTACCTCAACCCTTCAGTTCCAACTTCTAAAACGCACACACTCATATAAAGCTAAAGTAACATATCATATTTTTTTAAAAAAAAAGTTTATATAATGCTTAATTCAATTTTTTTCACCTATGGTAACTTTATGCATAATTTTTTTAGGTACTTTGTGCATATCCTAAGGTACGTCACCAATAACGTGGCTAAGATAAGCAATTTGTATGAACTACTTCTCGTAGTAATTTTTTAGTAGTGCATTATTTTATGTTAGCTGATATTTTAAAGGTCATTTTTTTGTTATAGATAAGTAATTTTAGTGGATAAGTCTCAGTAATGCTTTATTTATTTAGTTAGGTAAATTTTAGAGTTTCTTCATACAAGATAGTTTCTTCATACAAGATATTTTTTGTTGGATATATATACACACATGATTAATTAGATTTAGATTAACTACATTTAGTGGCGAATCCATATAAGGGCTATCAAAATAACGTTAAAAATTATATGCATTTTTAAAAAAAAAAATTAAGTATCTATGTATTTTTAGTTAGAAAATAATTAATTAGGCCCCACTGAAAAGAATTTCTGGATTTGTCATTGACTACATTCATGTGTTTATTTATTCTAATTGGTGTTAAAACAATATATTCTTTCTTTAAAAGAAAAGACAAGGATGTTGAATTAGAACCCAGTGAACAAAATTAATAAACTTTACTTCACAAAATCGAATATTATTTTTGTTCAATTGTATTCTTTAGACTTTTTTATATTTAAAATATTTAATGTCGTCAATATTCTTAATTGATTGAATCTTGACCCTCAATATCATATTCATGACATTGCCCGTGTATATATATACGAGAAATGCTAAATACTATTTTATTTTTATCACCCAAATACCACTTTCTATGTGTATGCTTAATTGACATATTAAAAGAAAAAAGAAAAATTAAAAAATTTGTTATTTTAGTATGTCAACTAAACATTTATATAGAATGTGGTATTTAAATAATAAATATAGAGTGATATATAACAATATTTTACATGCATATATAAACTTTGACTTTATTAAGGTTGAGTTGTGTATAAATAACAATGCGTAATAGAAGTTGTTGCCATACAAGTCATTCACCCTAGCAGTGAAGCTCATTACTTAAAGGTTCGTCAGTTTTTTCTAAACAGGAGATCTAGTGATCTCTTGTTCCAATATATAAAAAATGTCTTTGATTTATGAATATATGGTTGCGTTTATCTCTATGATGTTGGTTGTCAACCCCCTTTTGGATCATCAACTTATTCCGTACATGGCGCACCACCACCTGGTTTCTTCGATTGCACAACCTCTACGCTTAGCCTTTCTTCTTCTGTTGCTATACTTTTACATTACAAAACGACGTTCCCGAAAAGTATTCTTACTAGATTTTTCATGCTACAAACCACCACACGATCTAATGTGCAGTAACGATTTGGTCGTGGAGCGAGCTAGGCTCTACGGGAATTTTCCGGAAAACATGCTGGATTACATGAGGAAAGTGCTAGAAAAAGCAGGATTAGGTGACTCAACCTATCTGTGCAAGGCCTTGCTAAGAGAGCCTCCAAATCCAAGTATGGAAGACGCAAGGCTAGAGTCAGAAATGGTAATATTTGGAGCCATAGACGACTTAATAGCAAAGACCAGAGTGCAAATTCAAGACATTAGGGTACTTGTTGTAAACTGCTCTATTTTAAACACAGTCCCATCTCTTTCTAGCATGATTATGAATCGATACAAGTTAAGACATGACACTGCAAGCTATAACCTTAGTGGCATGGGATGCACTGCTGGACTCTGGGCCATCGTGCTCGCCAAAGAGCTTCTTCAGGTAAATTACCTACGGATCTGCATATATATTTCATGTGCTTCAATTTAATTAATTAACAGTTTTAATTTTTTAAACGAATCGATAAATTTACTCATAACTTGGTTAAAACTATACATGTCTCTACATGTGTATTTAGTATAAGTTCCAAATTAAGCTAAATAAGAAAAAGATAATGTCTTCAGTCACTTGAGCTAACAAGCTACAAAAGAGATAGCAAAACATGACAGAAAAAACCATTAGGGTCTAACTTTGAGTAAATTGCTTGTCGCCTCCCTATGTTTTGCTTGAAATATCCATTCACTCCCTGTAATTTTAAAATAGGCTTATTATCCCCCTGTGTTTTTTCGATTAAGATGACACACCCAAAATCTCTTATTCTGTTAACAAACATTACCAAATTAGTTAATTGATCGTTATACCCTTACATAAAGTTAAAATTAAAAAAGTACAGAGGGATAATGAGCATATTTTAAAATTACAAGAGGTAAATAAGTATTTCGGGCAAAATACAGGGGGGGCGGCAATCAATTTACTAAAAGGATATTTTTGTCCAACAATGAATTTATTTAAACCAAAAGCATAAAAAAAATTGCATTTTAAGCGCGTGTTTTGCAATTGCTGTTAAATTAGACAGATTTTTTAACGGAGGGGGGCTGTCAGCTATATTCCAAAAATCACAGAGGAGTAATAAACCTATTTTAAAAACACAGGGAGTGAATGAGTATTTCGAACAAAATACAAAGAGGCGACAAGCAATTTACTCGTCTAACTTTGGTAGACTTACGATTTGTGCTAACTGTAGTCTTTTCAATTTGAAAATTTTGTGAAGCACCAGGAAAAATTGGATGAAACAGTTAGAAAAGTCAATATGAAACTAGTCACTAGAGCTAACAAGTCATGTGTCATATGGCTGGTCTAAGTTATGTACTCCTGTTTTAGTTTGACTTTGTAACACTTTTCTACTTGAGAGATTTCAATGGTAATACTCCGTTTGTTTTACCTAAAATGATTTTCTAAAAATATGTTTTTTTTTTTTTAATTTTCAAGTGCCAGATAATATCATAAAATAAGTTAATTAAAACTATTTTTAATCAATGTAAAAAAATAATTATAAAGAGAAACAAATGTTAATTTCGTGGGTTTTAAAATCTGTAAACTATTTTGCCTCTCACCCCGGCCCCACCCCTCTCCTCCCATCCCATCCCATCCCATCCCACTCCACCCATCACACTCATATGCATGTATGTGTGTGTAAGTGTTTATCTGTGTGTTTATAAAAATTTATCATTAAAAAATATTGTTTACTGTGACAGTCAATACTAAGAAATGTTTTCGAATGTGATAAGCAAACTCAATATTTTCTCGACATATATTTTTTCTTATAAAGTTATTTCTTGCAAGGTGGAATGAGAAAGTTCAATTGTTTAACCGAGTGAAAAGGAAAGTAAAGCTTTGAATATGAAACAGACTGACAAGTATTTTACTTTTTATACATAGCCTTTTTTTTTTATAATCTGTTTAGTGTAAACTCTTATTAGTAATGCGTAGCGGCCGTGTTGTTTCCATAATATATATAGGTGCACCATAATTCGTATGCTCTAGTGGTGAGCACAGAAAATATCACGCAGAACGTCTACCAAGGAAAGGATCGTGCGAAGTTTCTAACCAATTGTTTATTCCGCGTTGGTGGGGCTGCTGTTATGCTCTCGAATCGAGCAGAAGATAGAGAATCATCAAAGTACGAGCTCATCAACAGTGTCCACACCCACACAGCTGATTCAGGTCGCTCCTACAAGTGCATATTCCAAGAAGAAGACGAACAAGGCATTGGTGGGGTTACAATAACAAAAGATCTCATGTTTGCAGCAATAAATGCCATAGAGTTAAATCTAACCTCCCTAGGCCCCTCAGTCCTTCCCATTTCGGAAAAAATCATTTTCGTCAAAAATTTCATAATGAGACGAATCTGCAGGATAAAGGTCCAGCTATACTTGCCTAAGTTCAATAAATGCATTCATCACTTCTTCCCGCATGTAGGTGGAAAACCTGTACTAGATGAACTACAAAAAGTGTTGGGTTTTAGTGATGCTGACATGGAAGCTTCAAGAATGACCCTGCATAGATTTGGTAACACTTCAAGCAGTTCAGTGTGGTATGAACTTGCATATGCAGAAGCTAAGGGTACGGTCAACAAGGGCGACCGTTTGTGGCAGATGGCATTTGGATCTGGCTTCAAATGTTGCAGTGTGATTTGGCGTGCCATGAGGACTGTTTCATATGAGGAGACCAATCCATGGAGTATGGGCATAGATCAATATCCACTCAACTTGGAAAACTCCGGGGCATTTCCTTACCATTTTGAACCATCAAAATTATGAGCTACTTCATTAATTCTCCTTGACATTCAAACGTCTAATGGAGTGCTACTAGTGTTTGCCTTTCAGGTGGCTAATATATATGTATGAACTTATATATAGTGTATGAAGAATAAAGATTATCTAGTACCAGTCAACTTGTATGTTCGTAATACAAGAAATAGGTAATCAAAGACGTCACCTATCTTTATGTATTTTCGTCTTCACAAGTAATTAAGCGTATTAAAAGAGGGCAAGATCAGTAGTTTTTGCAAGTTTATATATAAATATGTATCCGGGTATACATGATTTTATAGCACAAGATACAAATATAAGTTACAACGGAATCATATACTTGTTCAAGATTAACTATTGTTAATGAGAATAGTCAGTTAGGAATAGAGTAGGATCATGGACCTAACCAAATATTTATAATTTATTCTAACTGACCCACTCATAAAAGACCTTGTTAGAATACATAAGCCTACAAACAAATTAACCGTATGGACTTATGAGGTAGGATTAAAACAATATGATCACAAACTCGTCTATGAATCAGATATTTTGCCTATTTTATAAATAAAAAATAATTAATAGCAGCTCACATAATGGAGAAATATTCTAACAATCTTCCACTCGGCAAAGTTAATTATTTTATTTATTTTGAAAATATTTATTAAGTTGAATAAGAAAGTATAATGTGACCACAATTTTGAAAACATTCTCATTCATAGAACAACACTGTGAATGCAATCTTGTCTGCCAAGATTGACAAACATTGAATCATGGCGATCGTAGTGTTCTATATCGATACATGACCTTCTATGGTTACTAATGTCAACAACCTTGTTGACATGAATTAATATACGGCAATGTAGCAAGAAAGCAATACCAACAAGTGATCAAAATGTGTTATTTCTTTGTCGGTCATCAACATGATTTCTCCAAAAATTGGCGTTCGAAATGACAAAGAAATCAATCATTTATATTGTCCCAAAATAGTAGTCAACAAGCTAGAGGAAAGAATTCATATCTTCAACAAAGTAGCGTCCTCATGGAGTATTTAAACTCAATAGATGTTCTTATTGAAATGAACACCAAACTTAATACCTTTAACATGCACATGAGTATTCACAACATAATCAATTATGTTGTAAAATATAGAAAAATATGTTGTTGCATGAATGCACAAAAGTGCAAAACAAAATCTCATAATAATGGGATTATCCAACGGTACATGAAAATGTAAAAATCCCACTAGACAATAGCATCAAAAGGCAATAGTAACACCCACATTTTCAACATGTTTTGACAAACTATGGGTCTAAGACATTTAGTTAACTCCCACTGCAAAAGCAATATCAGGCCTAGTGGACACTTGAACATACATCAACCTTTCAACAGCAGTTGCATAAAGTACATCTTTCATGGACTATTTTTTTTTTTATATCATTCTAAGGACACTGTTTCAGACTACTAATCACCTCTTACATGGATGGGCATTACTAGGCCTATAGTCTCCATATAAAACCATTTAAGAACTTGATAACTATAAGCCTTTTAGGATAGACCCAAAATCCCATGAAATCTATCTTGGTATACTTGGATACCAAGAATGGAATAGGCTTCCCTAAGATTCCTTCATATCAAAAGTTAGCATACCCAAATTATTTGTAGCTAACAAAATGTCCTCAATCATATAATATCAAGAAAATGAACTTACTCCCATTGATCTTGAGGTACAAGGATTGATAAATTATAACATTTCATCAACAACAAGATAATCCCATGTTAGCCTGAGGGTTTTAATCCCATATTTTGATGATAACTAAATCTTAATCATATAGTTGAGATTACCTAATCATGGTCTATATAAGTGTTGCAATATTTGAGAATGTTTCATAGATTGAGAGATCAAGCTTGTAGAATCTACTTCGCTCCTAAATTCAAGAGTAAAACAAGTCGATCTCATCAAAAGCTCAAGATGCTCAAGCATTAAAAGACCCATGAAGATTAGCTCAACATCTTCTGTTCAAGATCATGAAGACTCAAGTTGTTGATATCTATGTCAAGATCTTGTAAATGAAGATTGAAGAGAGAGTTACAAGGAAAGAGACATGAAGACATAAGGGGTAGTAGCCTAAATTACGTGGTATGCCTCGAATTCACTCTTGAAAGCTCAAAATTTGTTCTTCAAAACTTCCCCTTGCTCTCAGAAGTCTTTAAACTTGTTATTACTCTTAAAAATGGCGTTTGAAACTTGTCCAGCTAAACTTGTCTAAGCATAGTTGAGTCTGCCGGTTGAAGCACTCAACTGACAAACTCAACCGGCTGAGACAGGAATAGCCAAATGAGTCTGCTCATCTGCCAAGATTATCCGGCAGTTCCAAACAGACCGTGACATGTCTGCCGAATGAGCTACTCATCTAACACACCTCGTCTGATAGATGCAGTAAATGACAGACGAGTCTATCGGACAAGCTACTCATCCGACAACACAAAAAATATAGCCATTTGACTATTCGTTACAAATTGGTCTATTTAAACAAATAGTGTTTTCATAACACATTAACTTTAAGAATCTGATTTTTCACTTGAGAGCACTTATGAGCTTGAGCTAACATCTTCTACAATCATTCAAAAATATTTATTGAGCTTTCAATTGCAAATCCTTGAGCTATCATTTGTTCTTACCTTGTATTCATCTATCTTAAAAGGAGATACTCATTCTACTCACACTTATTATTCTCATTGTTCACTTGTAAAACCTCTAGAGCTAAACATTGAGAGATTCATAGTTTAAAGAGAGAGGTCAAGACTCTATTTGAGGATTTAAAGAGGGAAGAAGTCTTGTTTTGCTTTTGTGGATTCAAGAGTGCTTTGTAGAGTTGGTTTGTGCTTCACCAACTTGTGAAGTGTTATGCCCCGAGTCCAGACCCCCAGGCTCGCAGGCATAGTTGTAGGCTTAAGAAATAATTACTTAGGCTGTGAGACCCAGATTTCGTCTTTGTCTAGATTTGCGTGATTTGACATGTTTATGTTTTAAATAATTTAGAATGCGTTAATTCTGTGATTTATATTCCTAATACATGTTATGTGTATATTCATGAAATTTTCATCAAAAACGGCATCAGAAATTTTATTGTCGGTTTTAGTTAATAGTATTTTTGAAACACGTCCGCTATAATTTTGAAAATGGTCTTTTTAACCTTTGAAAACCTAGTTCTCGGGTAGTAATAGACATGTGTTTGATTAAAACGGATTTTAAATCGGTTTAAAAAATTTAAAGGGTTTTTACACCTTCTTTTACGAAAATCGAGTTTTAAACCGAGTCGGGTGAAAATATTTGCATGTGAAACTCCTTGTCAACTAAAAATATGCTACTTAAACTAGTCTAGGAGTTAATTGCATGTAGTTGTGAGCAATATACTAAAAAAATAGTCTAAACAACTAAAATACTAAAAAAACTAACAAGTGTTCACCTTTGACTTTTATAATTTTTGTTGACTTTGAGCTTATAAGCATCAACACACACTAAAAATATCACAAAACATACTCACAAACACACTCAAGGCCGAGACTTCATAGAGAGAAAAAGGGAGAAAATTTCAAAGGTTTTCCAAGCAAAATTCACTTGAAAAACTTAGTTTTTGTCCGTAGTTTTGCAAACCGAGCTAGATTTCGCTTGTTGGGCATGCATTGCACACATTCCTAGGCTTTTTTCGGATCAAAGGTGAGAGAAAACTTTTAGATCTCAAAGTGCTATTTTTATGCCATTTCATATAACTGTTTATTTAGCTGGTGAAATGCTAAACTGTCTTTAGATTATTGCTCAATAGATGCTAACGATCATTTATATGGGTTTATAGCTGTTTTGAACCGTGGTAGCACGTATTTCTATTTTTCGGGTATTAAAGTTGAGAATTTGGCTAAATGTTGAATAATTGTTGTTGTGGTGGATGGAATTGATTGCTGTTAGCTTCTAAAAGTTTGTTACATACGTGGTAGTAATGTTGTAATGCCGAAATTTTGATTGTGATGTTGTGGTGAAAGTCCGAAAAATTCAGCCATGGTGCATTAGGGTTTTAGGATTGTTGGGCTTGTTTTGGATGGATTATGGTTGGTTTCCGAGGGGACTTATATTGTTACTTGAGTGGGTGAGTGATAGAAACTGATTTGGAGGTTATCGGATTAGTAGAATGTAAGTTATGACTTTTAGAAGTTTGAGTAGTCTTACTTTAAATGTTGAAATAATGTCTTAAGTTGTTTGGGTGGTGTTTGAGTGGTTGAATCATGGGTTGTTGTTGATTAGACTCGGGTTTGATTGTGTGGTTTAATGCATGTTAAGTTAGGTGACCTACTTGTTAGTTGTTTATTTGATTAATTGATGTTATGTTGTTGAAATGACATTAATTGATTGATTATTGATGAAGTCGGGAGATAGACAACCTATTTTTGTTGTCCTCCTGTAATATGATTGATTATTATTATTGTTGTGAGTCTTGGTATGTGTGTGCCACTTCTCGGGCAGCGTTGGGCTGTCGAGTTGATAACGGCATGACTATCATAAACTACCCCCAACTCGCATGGACGGAGGAGTTAGTGAGGTACCTCAGGTGTGTGAGTAATGGAGAGTTATAAGAAGATGGTTGAGATCGTGATGACGTTTGAAACTGCATCAACTAGAGTATCCTTATTGATTGGTTATGATTATTGTTATGTTTATATTGATGTTGATATTTGTTATGTGTTAAAGATCTATTAATTCTTCACTGAGCTTGTTTTATATAAGTTCACTCTCATTCATTATCTGTAAACAGGTGTTACCGAACCAGATTACGATTGATAAGTAAGTAATTTATTTTTAAATTTAAAAAATTTAGATAAGAGTATTAAATTAAAAGTTAAGGCAATATGCCCTTCAAGCTATTAGATCATGCCATGTCCATCTTTTTATTTCCAAAATCCTTTTGCAAAAGATTGACCTCCTTAGTGACAAAATTTTGGTGGAGGCTCGAACGAACTGTGCATTCATTTAGTAAATTGAAAGACCATTGCTACTAGCAAACATGTGAAGAGTCTTAATTTTAGGAATTTTGAGCGTATGAACCTATCTCTTATTGCAACCCAGTCATGCAGACTCATGAGCCACAACACCCTCGCTCCGAAGACACTCAACTTGGAGTAGGTAACCACCAAACCCATTACTTTGTAATTATACATTTAATTAAAAATGACAACGAGTTAGATATCCACTAAAATTTATAAAATTAAACTCGAACTCGTTTAAATTATATTTTATCAAACTCATAACGGAAACTCATCGGGTTTAGATTTTGCTTACCAAACCTGAACCTGTTAAATATTCAAAATCCTTGGGTCCCAACCCAACTCGTTAATGAATAGAGAAAAAAAAATTATAAGAAAAAACTTAAAAGCTTTTCAAAAGTAATGAAAATAAGTACTACAATAATGACAAATCACAATAGATTAGAAAAAATAAATTAAATTTATTGTCTATAAACAAACTTAAACTTAATAAAAATATTCAATAAAATCTTTATGTTGAGAAGTTATCATCCTTTCATAATAATATGAAATACCCTAAAGAAAAAAGAATACAAAATACACTTGTCACAATTGTAAATTATCATTCTTCTTTGAATTATTCAGCAATTGAGCGGTTGTATTAGTTGAATTTGATAAAAGAATAGGTAAACATAAACTATGAGGAGTAACAATTTATAATAAAAGTTGAGCTATAACCCACAACTATTGATCTTGGACCAATATTAAAAATTATATATTTTTAAATAATATATTATTTTTATATGTATGTAAATATATAAGCATTTTTATCAATTTATTTTTACTAAATTACTAATCGGGTTCTCGGGTTTCAGGTTTTTTTAAATTGCAATTACCAAACCCTATCGGACTATCCGTCGGTAACCACTTATAAAAATCAAAACCTAACGAATACTTCATCGGTTTCATAAACGAGTTGATACCCATCGAATTCGAATTTAAACCCTATCCGTTGTCATCCCTACATCTAATCACTTTTTAGCCAGTGCCATTTACCCATTAAACAAGGTACCTGTATTCTCCTCTTATATTATTAAATGATTTCCTAATCTAAAAGTTTAATCTATTAGAAAATGGTTTATTATATTTATTTATTATCTTTAATTTGTCCCCTCCAGACAAGATACGTTTTTGAACCTTGTACTTAAAGTTTTTTTCTTTGTAAATGGGTGGAGCGAAACTTGAACTTATATCTTTTTTATAATTTAGGATCTAATACCATATTAAATAATTCACTCATCTGAAAACTTAATTGTATGTCTTTATTTTGTTTCAAATTTCTAAGTCACTTGAGAAGAAGATTCCACTGCAACTAAAGTATATATAATTATCACTGAAAAAGTCAGTGATCAGTCTAAACAAGTTTCCTTATAAATTAAGCTAACTATCTTTTCTGGTTGCTGCATAAGGATAACCTAAGTTGTGACAACATTGGTCCCAGCTAGTCTTATCAGTTGGTAAAGAAAAAGACTCAATCAAATGTAATCACTTTGGTAGGAATATATAAAAATGGTTACAGGAAATATGAAAGGGACAAGTATGTATAGTTTATAACTTAGAAAAAATTACATGATAGTGATGTAATCATCTTATTTCTATATATACACAGAGT
Source organism: Ehretia macrophylla (assembly GCA_037974665.1). Lineage (NCBI taxonomy): Eukaryota > Viridiplantae > Streptophyta > Magnoliopsida > Boraginales > Ehretiaceae > Ehretia > Ehretia macrophylla. The sequence continues at coordinate 85,983,267 of CM075764.1, forward strand.
CTACAAGTTAATTTGATAAAGACTGCTCAATAATGTCAAATTCGAAAGAGAAATAATATTAAATTTGAAACTTAATATAGATGTAGTGGCTAAAATTTAAGTTCGGTCTAGATTCAGATATCCGAACGACGGGATATTTTGAGTCATGCAAATGAGCATTCAGGAGGAAATCCTTGTGGAAAGCGCTTGGTGTCATTGCAGTAGTTGTAGATCATATAGTTCTTTTGCGCCCATTTGATTCTTTCTTGGCCAGTGTTGTCGAGTGATTCACTTAGCCATGAGTTTGCAGAGGAGTTTTGAGAGCAGGAAGAAGAATTTGCAGACCAAACACAAGCCTGGGCTTTGAAGTTTGTATAGGAAGCTACGAATGGGGCCTGGCTCCAATCAGTCTTGACAAGTCCACCACGAGTGGCCCAATCGTCTGCATTCCACAAACTTGAATAAATCCACATGGCTTGGTCCTTTGGGTAAGGGATGCCATTGGATTCCAAGTTCTTGAATTGCCTAATTGGAGTGCCATCTACTGAAAAGCTGATTAAAAGAATAGCAAACGAATATAAGCTCCAAGTTTGAAAAAAGTCTATTGATTGACCAACCCATCTAAACGGTTTATAAAAGTGAAGTTTATAATTATATTATTTATTATGGCAAACACGTCCTACACGTGTTTGAGAGATTCATTTTTTAGTCTTGCACATGCATAGTTTTAACATTTTTAAAAGGATGGTGGCAAAATTTAAACCCAAGATTATTTAATAATTTAGACTCTGATACCATATTGATTGACCACACCTCATTTGAAAGTTTAAATTTTTAGAAAGAAGTTTATCCCTTTATTATATTATGTGTTGTTTCCAACAAAGTCATCATGCACTGCGTTAAAGAGAATTGCACTAAATGATTAAAATTATCTACTTTTCAGAATGCATCATATAGAACGATATTGTCCAAAACAATAAAATATGAAAACAAAAGAAAGAAGAAAGGATGATGTGGATCCGTTACATTAGCTTTCAATTAATACATGTCCAATAATTTAATCACAGTTTTATTTTTTACTTCAACGAATTATTTTGTCAATATTTTTCTCTTGAATGATGATAAGAGAACTTTATGGCAATCTTGCTTTTTTATTAAAAAAAAAAAGAAGGTATTTATTTTGACCAATTTTCACCATTCAATATGTTTAACATCTTATAAAGATGTAAAAAAAAGGTAGCAGATATTATGTGAAAAAGATAAAAGTAAAATTAAATAACGAAATATAATTTGTTTGTCTCAAAAGCTTATACAACACATAAATTAACTTAAAGCTAGAGAATGGAAACTTTATGTAGTAACACTTTGAAATTATAGTAATAAGAGTAAATAAAAGGGAAATTAGAATAACAATAAATGGAGAGAATCCAAAATTTGATGATCAAGAAAATTGAATTTGCACATGTTATAATAGGTAGAATAATGCTTAATATCACCTATAAAAATTTATATATTGAATATCAAATTTTTTGTATATTTAATAAAAATTTTACTATATAAAAAATAGCGATAGCAATATATAGTATTGCTCTAATAAGCAACTCGTCTTACGTGCAATATGCTTAGATGCATGCATGAAAGAGAGAGAGAGAGAGAGAGAAACTTACATGATGCTTTGAGGGTTCCACAGAATGGAATAGGTGTGAAAGTCCTTAGTGGGGTCAAACCAAAGATAAAATTGTTGCTCTCTATTGCCCTTCCCTTGTGTGAATACATTTGTGTGGAGAATATAAGGGTCTCCACTTAGGTTACCAAGAAACTCATAGTCGATTTCATCGTGGTTGGACCCCTCAGAAGACAACTGCGTTATCATTCATGGAATTAAAATTTAATATATTGATCTATTGAAGATGTAGCTATAGTACCGCATTGCTATATATTTATCTAGTAATACTTCACTTAATTCTTTGTATGTGTTAAAAGTTTTTATTATATAAAGACATATTTGTCACTTCATATATAATTACTTTCCGTACAAGAAAAGAGTCACTACCACATTTTTTAGTTCTTGTAACATTTGAAAACCGTTGCAGAAGAACTAAAAATCGTTGCAAATGATATTAGGCAACGGTTTTCTTACCGTTGAATCCGCTCTCGTTGTCTAATCTCTACTGCAATGGTTTTTTATAAATAAAAAGTAACAGTCAAAAAACCATTGTAACTGATTCTTTTTGCAATGGTTTTTTTTTTAAAGACTACATGATAATTTTTTTCCTATTTGCAACGGTTTTCAAAAGCTTAAGCATGCAACAATTATTTTGCAGTTGTAAGTTCACCATTCTTAAAAAAGAAGATATAAGAGATTCTCTTTCTTTTTTCTTTAATGAGTTGCACTTAGATAATTTCTTCTACATAGGTAGTGATGAGACTCGAACCCATGACCTTTTTGAAAATGAACTCTAATAACTATGTCAAACTAATCATTTCATCTAACAGTTAAGTTGTAAGATAAAAGCTTATTATATTCATTTATATATCTAATAGTCAATATTTTTGTAACAATTTTAAGAAATATAAATATAGTCTTTTATAAATGCAATGCTCTTTTTCATAAACTTGCCTTGAATTTTTAACTAGTCAACAGTAGTTTAGAACTAAGAAACAACGAAAAATCTAAATTTTAACAAAAAAGATTATAGAAATAAAGGGGTAAAAAATGGAACCTAATTAATCAACTTTTTTTTAAAAAAAATTGTTTCTCTATATTTCAAATAATTAGTTGTAATAGTTTCTCATTTTCAATAACTAAAACTCAAATTTCTTTATGAACAAAATATCTCACAATGTCTCACCAAATAAATATAAAGTAAGCAATAGTTTTCTTGCGTTGCATTTAACCCAATACTTTTACATATCATTACCTAAAACCAAATAAGATACGCAACACTCAACAAAAAATGTAGTATATCATAGATTTTGCAACTATAAGACTCAATACTAATAAAACTGTTGCAAAAGAATTTAATTATAAGTTACAACTAACCCATAATTTTACAAACCGTTGCAAAAAAATAATGAAATAAACAACACTTCATAAAAAAGCGTTACGTATTATAGATATTACAATAGTTTGATGCAAAGCGTTGCAAAATGTTATAGATATTGCAACAGTTAATTAAAATCATTGCAAAAGGTTATAAATATTGCAACAGTTAATTAAAATTGTTGCAAAAAGTTATAGATATTACAACAATTAATTAAAATCGTTGCAAAATGTTTTATTTTTAGACAACAGCTATAAAATTGTTGCAAAATGACATTTATAGCAATGGTTTTCTTACATGTTCAAATTAAGGGTTGCAATAAGTCAAAAATGTTGTAGTGAGTGAAACACCACTCACAAGACATAAGAGTCTTAGGATAACGTTTTATGTCATACCGGGTGATACTTCATTCTTTCTTTTTATATAATAAGAGTTTATGTATTAAATGTCAAATCACTCTTTATATAGTAAAAATTCTTGCTTACTACATAAATTAAAGGAGTGAAATATTATTCGAGTGATATACAACAATACTGGTACAGTAAATACAATGATGATCAATTTAAAGTGGAAATAACATCATTCACGAATAACTTACATAGTATGCAGTAACAGTACCAGCAGAATTTCCAGGCACAAGCTTCAACTGCATATCGATTTTCCCAAATAGATATTGGCTCTTGGACCTAAACCCTGAGCCAGAGGTCTTATCAAGAGATAGAGTAAGAAGTTCTCCATTGTTGAGTATCTTAGCACGGTCATCTCCCCATGTGATTTCAAAATCATCGTTAAAATTACTAGCAAAAGCTACCAACAAGAGATTGAGCCATAGTGAAGCCACTATAGTATTCTTAGTTGTCATGTTGATTGGCTTGGAAGATGGAGAGATGTATAAGACTTTTTTGTTCTAGACGACGAAATCTACAATTAATCTTGTTTTTAGATGTTGGAATTCATGATTCAAACAGAACGAACACCAACAACTAAAAAAATGAAATAGCAAAAGGGTATGTCTAGTGAAGTGAATGAGGTGGTGAGGATTTATATAGCCTTTGGAGATTACAAATGTTTAGTATTGTTATTGAAGTTGTTGGGAAAATTGTACATATATGCAAGCGTGCTAGGGAGGATATCTATGTTGACTTGGCTTTGGTGAAGTGAGAGGGACCAGACAGCTAATGCTATGCAATGACGACGTTGTATAGTTATCAACCAATTCCATGCCAATATCAGTATTTTCAACGCGGATAAAGAGTTGGGAGAAAAGGATGCATAGCGAACCTTCTTAGCTTAGCCACTGAACAAAAAGAAAACAAAACACCTTCTTAGCTGTCCGATATGACCATAGCGATAACGATTCATTGTGACTGTAAGGGTTATTCTAGCCGTGAAACGTTTCGAATATACGCCAAAATCTTATCTTATATCTTGAGTTCAAATTAATCAAAAAACTATTTTAGAGTAATTTTGATAGACTTTGTACAGACATATCTTTTCTGAAATGGAATCCTGTATTCCAAAATTTAAATGTTAGTGTAAACTCGAAAACTTCTCAGAATATTTCCCGTCACAAAAAAAATGATTGGTTGCTCTTACACTTGTTTTTAGTCCTTTCTTCGGCCAATGATCATGTATACCTTTCGTTGGGTTTCTGATACACTATCTTAGGTAATTTGGTGGACAAATTGCATGAATTCAAGTTTTTTATGCTTTGGGAAAACGCGTGTTTATTTGTATGTGTAGAAAAGTGACGGTCCTCACAAGTTTTACACGCTATTATATGGTTCGCTGGAAACAACTATACATTCTTGCATATGAGATTTTAATTAATTGTCTCATCTAAAAATTTAAATTATTAAAAAAATTATTTTTTTATATTCTCAACACGTTCCTTCACATGTAGATAGGTTATTTTTTTGAGCTTTGCACCTAAATATATTCTTTTGAATAAGTGGTGGATCAAAGAGACTGTTTGGAACAAATGAATTTCATAAAATTTTGTATAATTCATTTTGCAAATCCAATTTTTAGTATTTGGAAGCACTCTTTTAAAAAATTAGAAATTCAAGATTTGCAAATTCTGAATTTTCTTATGCTTTACCCTAATCCTTGCTCAAAATGTGGAATTTGTAAATCCACGCTTTTCAAATTTGTTACTCATCTTTTGAGGACAAAATTACCATCAGGTTTAGGAGATAGACTTTGGCAAAAATACAAAGATAAAAAAAAAAAAAAAAGACAAAAAACCAATGCCACTCTACCCTTTCTTTTAAGATTATTTTTTAATATTAAATGTATGGTTGAACTTAAGATTATTTCGTCACGTGGAATGTAGGTTTATTTTGTAATCTTGAACTGATGGTTGAAGTTATAATTATTTTGTAATATTTAATTTTATTGAAAATTTTTCTTTATTATTTTTTTGGCTTTCTTTTTAGACAATTTTATGATAATAGCAATAATCAATACTCAGATGAGATGTAACCTTTATATCATGACAAGCCTAATTTGAATAGAATAAAAGAAGGGCATTTAACTAAATATATGTATTAATTTTAATTTCACATGTGTTCCAAACACAATTTGTATTTGTAAATAATATGATTGACTTAATATAATTTTACAATTCCAAACAAAAAAATTTATTTGTAAATATAAATCTTTACAAAATTCATTTATAAATCAAATAAATTTCACATTTCAAGTACTTCCAAACACTATGTAAATCACTAACTCATTAATTAAAAGATTAACTTATTAGAGTAAAACTCAATTTATTTATTATAATTAGAACTCATAGCGCAGATTCAATGTATTTCTTTGGTCCCAGAATTACAAGCCTTATCTCACTCCAAAGAACGCCCTTCCTCGAATAATGAAATATATCAATGGGTATATTCACCTCGACCATATGTACTTTAAATGCTTAATAATATTTCAGTTGATACAAGTTAGATATTATAAAAAGATGCAATATAAAATCATGTAAAAAGGAGCTTAGATCTTATGTAAGAAATCTATGATGGCATTCATATAGTTTAATATTGAACGAAATTTAAATGAAAACCTTAATATTGAATTTTAAGCATTATATGAAGCTCTACACACCTCCATATAGTTGCAATAAGTGTTCAACAAGATCTGTTTTCAATTGAGCATGAGTTTTTCGAATCACAAATACAATAATGAGTTTGAATGAAATTCATAAGTCCAGTTCTATGTTTGTGTAAGACTGTTGAATGTAAATTATTACCAATAAAATTATAAGTAAAATCTAGATTATCAACATATCTCACATCTTCAATAATCATGTTACACATTATCATACATGTCCTCAAGATATTCCTAAGGTAGCGATTGATATGCTCGAATGGGTTATGAATGGAATGTCATTTTCGGCTCTATTTCAATTCTCGTACTTGGTATAAAGTAATAAACTTAGAATATCATTTCATAAGTAATGTGATTCTCATAAACCAAACAAAACACAAGGGATTAACCCATAGGCAGAGCCATATGGGCTCCAGTGTAGCAAATGCATACATTGAAGTATTCTAGTGAATTTAGGGGAGTAATTACATATATAATTTTTTCGTGTGCTATTGTGAGCTTTTTTTGTTCATTTTCATATGTTTATTTTAATTGATACAATTATTATTCTTATGTATAGGTTATGACTAATTAAGTATCAACAATGAATTGATTATCTAACGATTTCAAAATATGAAGTCATGCCGAAGATAATTATAAAATTTACTTTTTGTATTACTATAATTATTTATTTCGCTTTCTTTCATATGTTATGTCATTATTATTAAAAAAAAAAGTTATGTCTTGATTTATTGCTTACATTTTATAATTGTTATAGTATAGGTAAATTAAGTACTAGTTTATGTATAAATGAGTGTTTCCGAACTCTTGGTTGCTAGTTGTGTTACTCTAGTGCCTACCCTGATTCTTGGTGCTTGGCTCTAGCCCTGGATTAACCTATTCCCATGTTCTTGGAAATGATTTATCAAATGATGAAAATGCCCTTTCAAAATATAATATGTATATGACAACGAATTATTATTATTTTTGTTAATATTATTATTATTATTATTATTATTATTATTATTTATCAAATTACCAAATACTCTTTCAAACATAAACATGTGTATAAGAATAAAAGAGAAATCTTTATTTTTATTTTTATTATTATTATTATTATTATTATTATTATTATTATCATATTTACTTTATTTTTTAGACAATAACATGTACAAAATAACAAAAGGGCAATTTTGTTATTTAATAAAAATTATTCCTAATACCACCCTAGTATACGGACTACAAAATATAGTTTTGGATTCAATACATTCATCCCTATCTTCATTCTCATAGCATACCAAATTCATTCTATTCACAATTTCATTTCATTCGTTAACTCATTTTATTCCTTTCCAAATTCATTTCAAGCTATCAATCACCACTTAAGTGTTTCAAAATCCCAAAATTGTACAGGTCTATATACACAATATCAAATTGAGAAAACCAAATAACCTGAACATGCATGCCATATTCAAATCATATGAAACCACAACTTCAAAGAAAATTGTTAGTTCATGGAGGTGACCTATATCCATACAATTCCACGCAGTTGGACAATTTTTTATACTTTTAATGCATACAATCATACTTTCCAATATTCTAGGAAAGACACTTTCATTTCCAACTCCTAGTGATATAAGAATATCAATCACATTTGGTGATCTGATCAAGTATTCATTAAAAGAAATTGCTACTATAGCCGTAACAACTCTCCTCATAATCTCTATGGTTGTGGGTTTTCCTACTCTAACATAGGCATCTACCAAATTTGCAACTGCTCCATATGCAAGTATCTTTAATGTAGTTGTGGCTTTTTGCCCAAAAAACAACACCCAAATTGCATGAGAATTTTGATTTTCTATGAAATATGGATCATAGGCTTTTACTACAAATTGAATTCAACAAAATAATGAATGACTCATTGAAAACATTATTCAGAAACATTAGGAGGATAAAAAGGATTTTTGCAAAATAATTGGAGTAAATCCGATTATGACATTGTAGTCTATCTCGCCAAAAGTAAGCATGTCTAGGATTATAATAGTAATATACATATGGTCGTTTCTATGTCACCGTTCATCTTATTCATACACCAATCTTTTAACTATTTTTATTTCCCCATCAAAGTCAAATCATTTAGAATCTTACTGCATTTATAATTTTGCATCATACCCCTAAATGAATAATATGACGTAGGAAAAAGAAAGTTTCAATCGCTTCTAAATTTAAAAGAAAAAGAAGAAAGAATGCTAACAAATTTCAGAGAATGTGTGGTTGTATTCGATGAACTCAAGGCGTACCTATTTATATAACCTTTAAGTTTGACCAACCATCATGATGTTTCAAATTTTAGGTGGAACATAAAGGGAATGGTTAATGGAGCATAAAGTTACCTGCAAAATACAAGCTACTATTTCCAATATATATATAAAAGAAAATGATCAATGAAATTTTTTTTTAAAAAAATCTAACTAACCGTCAGTTTCTCTAATACATGGGGTGTGTGGGACCCATTTCATATGAGTATTGCTGCGATCTGTCAGACTTTTTAAAACGAGAGTATCATATGATAATCATCATTGATGGTGTAGATTATCGAGTCGGTATCTACATACAGCCCCCAAAACCCCCAAAAAGCATTGTTCGTAGGAACCCAGTAGGGTTGTTGCCCCCAAACTCATTTGTTGTAACCATCATTGTTTCTTTTGACATTGTTGACATTCAGGTCAAATTTGCTAATTATATACGTTACCATTAAACAATTCTCCTTATAATATGAGCATAGAGTACAAAATACAGTACCTATTATGAAATAGATATTGGCATACACCACATTAGGTGGAGAAATAAAACATCATTCAATTAATAAAAAAAATAATACTAATGTTATCAATGATAGTTAAAACTCAACCGTTAACAATTAAATATTTAACATTAAAAAATAAAAAAATATTTTTTTTAAAATGATGTGTTAGTTAAAATAAGAATTATTGTTAGAGTGAAATTAAAATAATAAACTTTCTAAAATAGAAAACACTATTAGAGTTGAAACTAAATTAGAGAGTCCTTAATTGTTGGAAAAGGTCTTATAAGGTCTAGGTTCAATTCTCTTCACCAACAATGTAAATTATCAATTATATATTTATATTGTATTTGTCTCATTATATGTGCGTCGATTCGCTACTATATATTAATAGTTTTATTCTTCTTCCATTCGTTGCATTCTAGAATAAAATAGTTTGATGGGAATATATGGTTGTCACATAGTTGTCACTGCTTTCAAAGAAAAAGAAATATAATGAAAGAAAATAAGCTTGTCTTGGGACTAATATACCATGACAAAAAAAATATAAACAAATAAATTAGTACATAAATAAATTCTGAATAGAAGACTTCACGAGTGGATATTTCTTGGTCATTCTAAAATAGGATAAATTTCACATTTAGTTTCTATAATTTACTTAATTTTTTAATGACATCCTTAATATTCTAAAAGATTCATAATAATCTCTAATATTTATAAATATTATTCAAAATGGTTTCTATTGTTTAAAATTAGTCGATTTGATTCTTATTATTTTTCAAAAAATTTAATTTAGTCCCTGCACGTGATCTCTATTTGGAGACTAAATTAAAATTTTTTGAAAATAATATCGATTAAATTGGCTAGTTTTGAACAATAGAGACCATTTTAAATAACTTTTGTAAATATTAAATACTAATATGATTTTTTTGAAATATTAAGAACCAATTTTAAAAAATATGTAAACAATATGAACTATATGCATAATTTACCCTTCTAAAATACGATCTTCTAGAAATGTGTTTGTGTGCAGGTGTTTGGTGAAGGACTAGCAAGGGCACCATCGTGGACTAGAGGCTAGTATTGAGGTGAGATTAATCAGATTTAGTTTTATCTGGCTTAACTTTTAGATCTTTACAAATATTTTTTTATGAATTTAAAAGTTGAAACTAATTTATTTGGTTAATTATTTAAGAGTTTTTAAATAAAATGCAAAGTTGAAAAAACCTTTAAAAAAAACTCCAAATTAGAGCTTTTTAAGAAAAAAAAACTTTTGTAAAATTGTTTTAATATCATGCATGAAACTATTTTTTTTCCCTTAAAAATACCCTTACATATTTTTAGAAGCCCATCATTGCTCTCAAAATTTCTAAAATCCCAAGATTGTACAACATGTTCAAACAATCAACGACTTCTGTTTAACAACACTTCTAACTAAAACTCTACTATTAAAAACTCTACAATTCAATGCCAAACTAACTCTTAGAAAGATAACTGGACTTGGATATATGATAGAAGGAAGATGTAATAATAATAGACCATCTATATATAATTATGATAAAATGATATAAATAATTTTTTTTTTGTCATAATGATATAAATAGATCACAAATAGACAAATGTGACTTTTAAGCAAAGTGTTCACCTCTTTATGAAAATCATGACATCATTCACACACCGTTTATGAAAATCCCAAACGGACACCCTAAAAATGCTTAGTCAATTCTTGACTTGAGATTGTTGTTATTGAGCCATATCATACTGAATGTTGGATTTGGATTGTCCATGTTCCTTAGCTGGGTTAGTGTAGGAGAATGTTATCCTACAAATGAAAAAAGAATGAAACTGCCATTGCCCTTTCTTAAAAATAAGTTTTGATTCTCAAGTTAGTATTTGGAGTTAATGATATGTTCGGAAAGAACACAAAAAGTCACTGATAGTTATGGGACTAATATTTTGAGAAAACTATTATAGTTCTTTCTCAAAACTAATATTTTGAGAAAACTATAATAGTTCTTTCTCAAAATTGAGGAACTCAAAAAACTCTAGAAAACTCTTTTCCAAAGATTTTTCTTTTAAGAAGATTCAAAATAAGAATGTAAAAAATTAACTGTTGAATCTAGCCGTTTGGAGATGAAACCAATGAAGGATAAGTTTTTTTTTTTTTGTTCAATGAGGGATAAGCTTGAAAGATCCACAAGTTCACTTGATTTATTCTTTAACTTTAAAAACAAAGGGTACAAACAACATTAATTGGATCTTTTGAAACAATATCATTTTATCATAGCTTTCATAATTTGCCTACCTATAACAAATTCTAAGCAAGAAAATTGTGAAACTTTTACAAGCTCTGCTTGTAATCATGGGCGGACGCATTAAGAGTACCCTAAATTTTCTTTGCAAATACATATATTTTTAAGATATTTTTAATTTTTATATAGTTCTGAATTTTTATCATTTGTCCCAACTTAGTCTTTATATTTCAAAATTTATCTTTTTAATCTCGTATCTTTACTATTTGTCTTAACTTAGTCCTTATTTTTGTCTAAACTAATCAATTTAGTCTCTATTATTTTTTTAAAATTTTAATTTAATCTCCAAATAAAAGTCAAGCATAAGGACTAAATTAATTTTTTTGAAAAATAATAAGAATCAAATTGGCTAGTATTAAACAATAAAGATCATTTTGAATCACTTTTGTAAACATTAGAGATGACTATGAATCTTTCAAAACATTAGGAATGATATTAAAAATATATATATAAACTATACAAACAACATTAATTGGATCTTTTGAAACAATATCATTTTATCATAGCTTTCATAATTTGAATACCTATAACAAATTCTAAACAAGAAAATTGTGAAACTTTTACAAGCTCGCTTGTAATCATGGGCGGACGCATTAAGAGTACCCTAAATTTTCTTTGCAAATACATATATTTTTAAGATATTTTTAATTTTTATATAGTTCTGTATTTTTACTATATTTTCCAACTTAATTTTTATATTTCAAAATGTATCTTTTTAGTCTCATATCTTTATTATTTGTTTTAACTTAATCCTTATTTTTGTTTAAATTAGTCAATTTAATCTCTATTATTTTTTAAAAGTTTTAATTTAATCTCCAAATAGAGGTCAAGTACAGAGACTAAATTAATTTTTTTGAAAAACAATAAGGATCAAATTGGCTAGTATTAAACAATAAAAATCATTTTAAATCACTTTTGTAAATATTGGAGACGACTATGAATCTTTCGAAAGATTATGAATGATATTAAAAAATATATATAAACTATACAAACAACATTAATTGGATCTTTTGAAACAATATCATTTTATCATAGCTTTCATAATTTGCCTACCTATAACAAATTCTAAGCAAGAAAATTGTGAAACTTTTACAAGCTCTGCTTGCAATCATGGGCGGACGCATTAAGTGTACCCTAAATTTTCTTTGCAAATACATATATTTTTAAAATATTTTTAATTTTCATATAGTTCTGTATTTTTACTATTTGTCTCAACTTAGTCTTTATATTTCAAAATGTATCTTCTTAGTCTCATATCTTTATTATTTGTCTCAACTTAATTCTTATTTTTGTCTAAATTAGTCAATTTAATATATATTATTTTTTAAAAGTTTTAATTTAATGCCCAAATAGAGATCAAGTGCAGAGACTAAATTAATTTTTTTGAAAAACAATAAAGATCAAATTGGCTAATATTAAATAATAAAAACCATTTTGAATCACTTTTATAAACATTAGAGACGACTATAAATCTTTCGAAACATTAGAAATGATAATTAAAAAAAATATGTAAACTATAGGGACTAAATGTGAAATTAACCCAAAACTAAAATGTGTTACAAATTTTCCTAAGAAAAGCATTAATGAAAACAGTAAATTTATTCTACAACTACTTCTATAGATAAAACGTTAAGACTTCAACAACGTGATGTTGGTATTCTTCAACTACTCCTATAGGGAAAAATATATACAAATCGAAAATCTTCTCTTTTTTTCTTTTGACAATAGCATTGACGACCCAAGCAATTCACATTTTTCCAACTACTATTCCTACAATGTGCATATAATTGTACACAAAACAAAAAAAAAAGGTGAAAAGAATGCACAATCAAGCCAATGTTCCACACTAACTATCCAATTCTAATGGCCAAAAAATTGTCTAAATAATATAGTAAACACAGGAGTTCTATCATACTAATGTTGGCTTCGTTCTGCATACCACACAGTTGATGGTGTCTTTTCTGTAAGAAGCAAACCGGCCTCGCTCTTTTTCATAACTATCTACGACCTTGCTGCTCTTTCGATTCCATCTCCCGGACATTGTTTACAATGTCTTCGATCTTCTTCGATAAGGATTGATTGTGCTCCTCGATATGCTCAAAAATCATTTCTAAATGCCTTTTGTACGTCGCTGAACGCTTTTTTTCAGCTGCAAGTTGTTGTGATAGCTCCCGAATTTTATCATGTTCATTCTGCAAAAGAGAAAAATAGGATAAATCATAAGATCAAATGAGGCTGTGCTCAACAAGCTGTAACTCAAAAGATTTACTGCAATATTGGCAAATTATAGTGCATGATTACTCCCTTCATAGAGTCGTGTGTTATAAATTAAAATCATTTACATTCTCTACCATATTAGCCAAATTATTGGGCGACAAGAAGTTGGAAATATCAAATTGTGCAGACTACGATAATTAAATTGCCATAGCACATCTATCTATCCCCTCTGGATTGAACGAAACAAGCAAGTATACCAACAAATGGCTTCTACAGAGGAGGATGTCTTCACTAGAATCGAGTTACACACGTAGAAAGTTTAGAAACAATAGCATGAATAGAGCAATATGCGAAGCTTGGAATGTAGACCAAAGCTTCCTTGTATAGGCGGTGCATTGATCTGTTCTTGACTCACTTTGTAAATATTTTTTGTCAAAATGAAATTCTAACTTTCATAGGGAAAACAAAAAACAAAAAAAACAAAAAAAAAGAAAGAAAATGAACTTGGGTCCAGGTTATCAATTAGACAATGCTGAGGTTGTTACAAATTTAAGGAAACAGAAGATCGTATCTGCTTATAGTGCATTGCTAGTGTTTCAATTATTTGCATGGAACAGAGAGATTTCTTGAGAATTAAACAGAAAAGAAAAAACTATACTTCCATTAAAATTTGGGTGAAATATTCAGTAACAGAAAAAGATATAAGATAATTAGCATAGATACAAGGTACATATTAATCTATTACTCACTCAATCTATTTTCAAAGATTTAAGCACATAAGTTGGCACCGCCTACTTAATATTAAAGACGAGAAAACATAGAGCCAAATATCCAGTTTTACACAAACCATGGACAAAACAGATGTCTAACAATATATATACATATATTTTTTTTTTTTTGAAATCCGTGGGTATCCGAGCTAGCTAACATGTGTCTAATAATATTAGGGACCATAATCCTTCAACAAGAAGATAACACGGATAACCCGCAAAAAAAAAGTGTAGCAAGCTATGTTCTAAAACTGCATCCATTAAGCCAAAAACTGAGAGGCCCCTTAATGATGTCACTGTTCTGCTTTCCATAGAAAGATTTTTTATATCCCTCTTTACCTGGTCTGAGCCCTTCCCAAATAATTTACGCTTTCAAAATTTCAATCAGACTACAAAAGGCAAGAAAAGACCACGACCAGACCCTAGAGGTTTACCCGACCATCAACTTCAGGGCACTGTGGGATTAGTCGGCCAAAGCTCCCATGGATTTAAAAAAAAAGGCCATGTCGAGACTAGAATACTAGGGTAGCCCTGCAACAAACTCTACCATATGAAGAATCTTGATAGTCGTCTTTGAATGTTGATATACTATATCAACTATACTATTATATTGTCACTTCATCACTAAGAAGGTGCCACATAATACTTGCCATTTTAATCAAAGTTTCGGAATACTAAAAATGACATTAGGCTACAATTAAATTAAAGAAAAACATCAAACAGATGACAAATCCAAGGGTAAGGGAATAGAAGAAAAAACTCACAAAAGCAAAGGGGTCACTTTGAGAAGATAAAATAGTACCAAGAAAGCAATTGACACTTCCATTGATCATTTTCAACAACTCAATCTCAAAAAGGAGGAGATGTTCCACACGTGAGCAAGAAATACCCCAATCGGCATGGTCTCTATACACACTGGTAATCATCGTTAAGGCCATCCTTATTACTTACTGAATGGAAATTATCAGATTATTATTATCTAAAATTGACTATTTCTTGTCCCTACACTTCAGAAGTCAAAAAAATCTCTTTAGTTTCTTAAATATCAAGATGGACAGTGATTGGATCAACTAATGGCAGCTAAATTTAATTTAAATTTCAAACTGACATTCAAGATACTCTTAAATGCCTGGGAACATATAATTAGATGTTACTTTCAAGGAATGTTCTAAAATGATGGGGAGTTCGACACTTGCAATGACTTCAATAAATTGCTAACTCTACTGTACATAGGCTTGTAGACTATATGATGAGAAGTAGAACTGATTAGTCAAAAACTATAAACACTGCACAGATTAGTTGAAAGCTACTTACTTTTGATATCAATAGAATATTTGGACAAGACAAGACATCAAGCAGACAACTAGTCTCTCCATTAAAAGCATCAAAACTCTATCCTCTTGGAAACAGTTTCATATTGGGAGTATGAATAACATTTAAATCAAGAAGAGAGGCTGCTCCATGAGGCATTCCAACACATGTAGGCCCTACCTAGAAGCTCAAACATTATGGGCTTAGGCACGCAGCTATTATATTGGAGGCAGATTCTACCTGACTTCTGGAGGCCTGCACCAGAAATGCCCAAAGGAGATTCAACTGACAAAGCTCCTAGCCTTTCCTCTGAGGACATGCTATTACAAACTAATCCCAGAATCCTCTTTGCCCTTCTCTCACTTCTCCTCTATATTTTATTTGCAGTTATATTGGTTACATAGTACTTTTCAACTGATGAAACCTCAACAAAGCTCAGTTCTTCCTACCATCCATTTTCTACACTTAAAGTTAAAATCCTATAAAATATTAATGCTGCTATCTGCAGGCTGTACCAAGCAACATACTATTCCAAGGAGAATGATAAAATAATTTTCATTTCA
The DNA here is from genome assembly GCA_037974665.1 of Ehretia macrophylla. NCBI lineage: Eukaryota > Viridiplantae > Streptophyta > Magnoliopsida > Boraginales > Ehretiaceae > Ehretia > Ehretia macrophylla. Next base: position 85,999,356 of record CM075764.1, read on the forward strand.
CAACATCCAGTCCTGATAAACACAAAAAAGTTAAACCCTTTCTTTATCCTCTTCAGCATCTAACGAATCTCGAATCTCTCTCCTCCCCCTTAACATTTTTAGTTGCAGTGCTATCACATCTATTTCTAATACCAGCTGAACCATGTAGCTCTTACCAATCATCTTTTCATAAGCCTAATCGCATCCAAGGTAATCATTACATTATACCAAATGTATAAACACAAGAAGATGCAATCATAAGAAATTGCAGATATGCATCATGTGAACCTTTAGTGACCAATGGTAAGAGATCAACGCCTATAGTACAATGCACCTTGAATTACGCAAACAGAGAAGAAATACAAAAAATATAAATATCCCAAATGTACCAATTACTATTGCACCTCAAATCGGAATTATTTATCTTGATATTAAACAAAGCTAATCAACAACAAAGCTGCTATAGTTCTAACCGACCAGGTTTTAAAAAGATAACACCTTATCAACTTGAATTGAGCACCCAATGAATCTGGCTAAGGAATTGACATCTGTCAATCCATAAAACCAGAATTGGAGTGACTTACAGTAAATTCACAAATTCAACATTTAACAATGTTTAACTTTTCTATTGGTATGTAACTCCATGCTATGATGGATTGGTATTCATTAATAAAATTACACTTTGGTTGTCACCTCTCACTAGCATAAAAGGATTGAGTTAAAAGTCTTCTCATTAAAGTTCCGACAAGTTTGGTCTGCAGTACAAGAAATTTTATGAAGAGCTTATAGTCATCTAATTAAAGTTCCAACAAGTTGCTGGTCTCGAAGTTCAAGAAATTTAAGGGAGAGCATAAACGTCCCCCAAACTGTTTATGGTGAAGCTTTGCTCAATTATCCTGTTTCCTTTTCCCTTTTTCCAGGGAAACAATTCCTAGCATTTATGAACTAGTTGGTGCTGGGAGGCTGTTTCAGAAAGATGAATGGTTCATTCCAAATCCTTAAGAACATCTTTTGGGAAAGGCATAAAAACGATATCACAGAAAACATATACATATATATAACACTACCACTCATGGAGACTGCCATTGCCTTCAGATTGTTTCTGCTCATTTGCACTGTTATTACTCAATTCAAAAGCTTTAAGGAATTCAGCTTCATCTAGTAAAAACTTTTGAAGATCATTAATGCTTAATACGGAAAGTTTTGGAGGATCCATAAAACTATACAAATTCATAAATCTCAATGCTTATCAGCAATACTACAGTTTGCCACCGGGTGACAATGACTTTTTATGAGTTGATTTTGGATTTTTTTTTCCCCAAGAAGTAAAAGAATTTTAGTGATATGCACCAAGGGGAACCATCCTAAAAATATCTACATCAACTACGGAAACTATGTCCACATCCTTGTATGCTATCTACATCACAAGTACAAAAAACCCCAGCCAAAAACAAAGCTCATGAATCCATTGATACTTCAATAGGAATGTTATATTCATCAGAAAGACAATATATAAATGAAATAATAGGAATTCCATGTTGGCAAGCACGAACTATACTTTTCTTGCAGTCCAATCTCAAAGTAGAAACTAGTTATACAGGATAATGCATGCAACTATGCAAGAAAACTAAGGGGTTAAATAGAGGATACAAATTTGCAAATCCCTATTAGCATCTTTTCCAAACCTTAAGCAAAAATAAATTCAAAGAAAAAATATATAAAATAGCAATACTAATTTTGACCCAAAGCCTCATGGAGTTACTAACAGGCGATAAGTCAAATTGAGAGTGTTTCTCTGTTTCCATTCTCCTGAGTTTGGAGGCTTCACTGTCCTATTTGTCTAATGTTAAGATTTGAGTACTGAGAAGAACTATAGAAGTTTAGTATGGAAAGAACATGAAAAAATTGTTGGAAGTGGGCAAAACTTTGACAAAATATGTAGCAGGAACTAACCGGAAATTGATCGTATATTAGATCCTTGCGACCTTTGCCAGGAGTTAATGGGTGAGTATGCTCCTTTACAAACTTTGTAATGACCCATTTTCCGGAGGTGACTTTTCTAACTAAAATCATTGCTCTGCAACCAACTCGAGTTTCTGCCCTCTGCCTCACTATCTTTTCACGCTTGTCCGGCATTCTAAAGCCCTCCTTATTGCAAACAAGCGCCCGACCTATAGCAGATCCATCACGCCTTGAGCGAGACAGCTTGCTAACACGGATGACAAAACCCACTCTTGTGGCATATGCATTATAAAATGCATGCGCAGCCGCTTCAGATTCAAACTCCTGCCCTATATAAGGTTCATCTCCAGGAACGTTACTATTTACAGCCTGCACTTGTAGTGCTTGCCTCCCAGAAGGATCTTGATTCACCTTAACATCCCATCCCTGTTGAGGTGCCACTTCAATAGAATTTACTGCAAGTGCATTTTCACTGTCCCTCTGGTCTTCAACATCAACAACATTCCCTACCACCTCACCATTGATATCTCCATCAACCTCAAAGTCCACTGCAACAAAATCACTTATTTTGTAATCTTTTGGAAATATAAGAAATCCAATAGATGAAATAAAACATAAATGCATAAATTATATAGTGACATTGAGTAAGAGAAATAACGTAAAGCATTTTTGTTCATTAGAAGCAACTCCACGGTCTGAAGTAAGGTATTGACTAAATTTATAGAGTCAAATTTAACCAACTAATAATGTGGAAAGCACGCATTGCCAAAAGATACCTTGCTGTTCAAATTACTAAAATCACCTAGAGCACTACCTCACCATACAAGACTTCTAGACCATACAGTAATATCACGTATTGAAGATTTTGATTCACTAACACAATCCAACCACACCTCTCTAAGACTCTAACTGCGGAGCTTACTGGTATCCCTCTTATTAGAGAAAAAAAAAAAAAAAGAACTTTTAGCTTTCTTTCTCAGATTATCTATGAATAGCTCACTGACATTGATACTGAGTGCACATGGCCTAGAATACTATCAAAATCGATCATATAAACCCATTTAACAACAAATTGTAGTTCAAAAAGTAGCAAGAAAATAATAAAAACTAATCCTATAAATGTTCTGTTTCCATTTTCCATTAATCTGACACTAATATTATACCAATGTGTTTTCTTCAACTTTTCCTCCCTTAGTGGAAACACTTAAATGCTCAAAAACCAACAAATAATCATTTCAACAATAAAACGCATCACAAAATAATAATTTGATTTCAAATACATACCCTTTAGTTCTAATTACTTAACACCCCATGATCATAACCAATTCTAATAAGCAATAAACATCTGAAACTATAAACCATGTGAGACGTAAAAAGCTGCCAACTTTATGCTGTTAAAGCATGTATTACACATAATTACGAGCAAAAAAGCAAACCCCAATTAAAAAAGTATCAATATTATTGATCTCGTGTCTCAAGAATAAGTCGCGTTGTCAAAACCACATAGTCGAGTCCACCCAGTCATAAGTCTCGATTTGGTTAGAGTATTAGTAAAAAAAAAAAGAATTCCCAGGAAAATTTTCAAGAACCCAAAAAAGGGTTTCCTTAAAGCCACCTCCTTTGCCAATCAATCATTGGAAAATAATGAGAATTTTCAAGCACCCAAAATCTCTATTATGATCAAAAAAAACCAAACCATCCAAACAAGACCTTAAGAATCAAATATTATTCTAACAAGCTTTCAACAATAAAATTGAAGCATAAAATGGTAAAAAAAAATTAAAGAAAAATAATAAAGGGACTTACTGAAATTTTTGAAGTAAAAGAAGGACAATCCACGTAGGAAGAACACACACACAGTGGTGGAGAGGTGTGTGGGTGAGGTGAGGGTTCACTGTTTAGGTTGTGGTGATATATGAGGCTCAAGTAAATGGTGAGATGTTGAGAGCTGATTGGCTGAGTGGAATGCGTAGAGGTCAACTGCTTGTGGTTTTAGCCAATGGAGTCTCGACATGTATTTAATTGTAGTGGGGTTGAGTGTAACGGGTCTTGTTGCTGGGTTTGTGTTAATAATCCGGTTTTTTTTTTTTTTTCTCAATTGGCGAGTCAATGTTTTTTTTTTTGCTAGGAAAGCAAAGGTGTTCATTAATTTCAAAACTCAAATGCAAATTACAAAAATCATAACCAAAAGAATTAACTGGCAAGGCATCCATCATTCAGTTTCTACCTATTATAAAGTTCAACATTGATAATGCTCATTCAAAAAATTTTACTAACACTAAGTTTAAGTCTAGTATTCTCCCTAAGTCTATCTACAATAGACTCCTCAGACGAAAAGGTTTGTCTATAAATTCTGTAGATTCTCTCCCTCCAAACTTTATAAACAATGCCACAACACAATAACTTCACGATTAACACTTGTAAGTCTTCTCCCATGCACACAGATTTTACCCAATCTTCAATATTTTCCCACTCTGGAATCATCCCTGGTAATAATGCAAGCTCAAGACCCCATTTCCATATTCTACTCGTGATCCCACAATCTCGAAACAAATGGTTTCGATCCCCCTGGAAATACCTTCATCATTCGCCTTAGGCTTAGCCTTAGCTTTCGCCACCAAATCACGAATTGCCACACTCAAATTCTCATATGTATTGTCCAAGGCAGCAAACTGATTTTCCTCATTATGGGGATTTGACTTCACATCCAACTCCTTCCTCCTACCTTTACTATTCGGGCTCTTTGGATTTTTAGAGGATGATCCCTTCTTTTCAACTGTATTCCAGTTTTCATTCCCAGCCATAACAGCTTTTCCCTTAGAACTAGAAGCCTCTGGTTCCTTACGAGTCTCCATGACCTTAGGCAGTTCCGAAGCAAGTTGTTCCCTAGCTCGCCAAGTTGGGATTGTGTTACATTTAGCTTCATAATGACCAATCCCCTTGCACTAATAACACACTCTTGGCTTCCATGCAAATTCAACTGACACCACTGTATTGTCCCCATCATCCATATCCAAAGTAATGTTCTCCACCAAATCCTTTCGCAAATCCACCTCAACGCACACTCGTGCATACTTCAGCTGACTTCTCTCCTCTGTTACTTTGTCAAGTTGGAGAGGAACTCCAACACCACTAGCCAGGTAGCATGACCCATCAGTAGTCCAGTACTCAGTAGGTACGTTATGGAGTTTAATCCATAAAGGAATTTTCTCCAGCTTAAAATGTACAGGCTGCATTTTAGGCTTCCATTTTCTAAAAAAAAACGGCTTCTCATCCACATGCCAACAATCTTCCAAAATTTTCTCACAATCATTTTCACAACCCAATTTGAAAATGTAAAGCCCTTCCTCATTAGATAACACCTCCACCTTACCATATTTTCTCCACAGTTTATCCACCATGTAACAAATCCAATGGAAGGGTGGGGCTTGATCCACGAACTGACCCACCAAGCAAGTGCTCCAAAGTTTCGCTCCCTCCTCTACAACTTTTTTCGGAGGTTTTACTATAGCTTCCTTTCCATTGACACTCACAGGCGGGTAGAATTTAATCTCTGGCTTGGACGCAACTCCCCCAAACAAATTCATCCACTCAGCACCTTTAACCCCACCATCTGAAGCATCACCAACTCCGTCACCGCCAGTAGAGGCATCCGCATCACCTAAATCCGCCGACTGCTCCACAACAGTTGGAGAAACATTGCCCAAATTCCCAGCAGTCCATTCCACATAAGATCATCTCTCAGATGCACTCGCATAAACGGGGTCAGCAACATTAGCCTTGTCAGATCTAGGAGAGTTGAGAAGTGGGAAATCTCCCTTGCCCAACACCTCGATACCATTTGCAACTGTCACTTCAACATCAACCAACCTGAGAAAGATAGAGCGATGATGATTTGAATCCACGACGTTTTGATTGACTAACGTAATTTTTATTACCAAGTTATATATTTTATCCTCCTTCTGTAGATTATTAGTGTTAAGACATATATATCAAAAGCTCATCGTGCAATTTGAGTGAAATTTTTTTTTTCAACTTCAAATTAGTAATTGAAGTTATACAAAATCAAAATTAAAAAGATAAATTGTTTAACCAGGCAAAAAATTCTACTAACATTCTTATGTTTGGTTCGTGGATTAAAAAATTATTCATAGGAATCCTTTATTACCATATTTTAGTTAAAATTTATTCCCATGTCAAGAGATGAGAATATGTTATTCCTGAATTGTGAGAATTATTTGGAGAACATAAAAAGACGAAAATACCCTAACTAAAAATAATTTTTTCCTATTTTCTCTGATACAATCGTTGTTTGACTTAGGGCATCCATCAAACATCATCATCTTCTCACCTCTCGATCTCAAACTCTCCACACTTACCAGTAAGGTATGTGTGCTAATCATTCAATTTTATTTCTTTAATCTTATCTATGCATACTTATTTTTTTAATTTTTTCCTTTTGTCGTAAAACATAGAAATATACTCTTATTTAAGCCGATGTAGCCTTGAGTGTAAATTGATCCCAACAAGAAAGGTCATGTACATGAGGCCCGTAACTACTATTCAATTGAATGCTCGGTTTCTCTCCTCGTCTCTTTCATGATCAATTTGTTTGTTACTACAATGTTTGCCAAGGGATTTTATGGTAGTAAACAAGCAGATGGCATAGGTCTAGTAAATGCAGGGTTATATCTCTTTCGATGTTTGTCTTTTGAGTTATGGGCGCTTTTACTTTTTTGAATAAATAAAAGACTACTACATATTTATATTTTTTTATTATGAGTACCGAATTTGTACTAGGCTTTCTATTGTATGATGAGTAATTATTCAAGGCCAAAATTTTTATTGTCTTCGATACGTTAATATGGTGTATTCTTATTTTTTTGTTTAATCTATTGTTAACTGGTATATATTTTTTTAATGATAAATATTTGTGACATCATTTATAAGTTGATTGTGTAAATACAAGGAAAAAAAATGTCTTGAATATGATACTAGAGTTGTTTTTTCAGTTATGGGTATTTTTAAAAAACTAATCAAGATTCCCGGGAATATCAAGTGCAAACCAAACACAATATTATGATAATTCCAAGAATTTGAGAAAATATTCTCAGGAATATTTTTGGTATACTAAACAAATTTTATAACATTTATGGGAATCACAATCCTGGGAATCACGTTCCCGGGAATGTGATTCCCAAGAATAAAAAACCAATTGTTGTCCCTTGATTAAACCTAAGAGGGGGGGTGAATTAGGTTATATAGACAATACTACTACTTTTTCGATAAGGCAATATACTAGCAATGATTAATCACAAACTATCTTAAATAAATATGCACTCCAGCAATATAAAATGTGAGTGAGGCAAATTATCAAACACTTAGTGTGCAGAAATTAATGCTAAGAGAGAGTTGAGAGAAAGAGGCAAATCGCGATTTAGCGTGGTTCGGCCCCGCCTAAGTCCAAGACTTAAGCTCCTCGCTTAGGATTTCAACAATCTTCACTATTATGACTCTTCAAATGTTGGTGAATCCACAAACCAACTACAACCGTAGTTAAAGCTTTTACAATAGAAAATTTATTCTCAATACAAAGCTTAAAACTCCAAACACCTTTGACAAGGAAGTCCTTCATTCCAAAGTGTTTAACTCTCTCTTTTGATAAGTGTTTGAGAAAACAATAAAAGCACTCTTTTAGGGTAAATGAATACAATGAATGTTTCTCTCAATATTGCTCACAAATTTTTGCTCTAGTATAGCACAATGATGATTCAAAGATGAATTTAGTGTTAGAAAATCAAGAGTAATTGCTTTGAATCAATACTTTGGAAGATAGTAGTTGAAAGAGATTAATAGAGGCTGAGAGATATGCATTAAATGCATTTGCAACGTTCACAAACGGCTCTATTGTTAAAACAGCGTTTTGGTCCGACCGGACGGCCCCTGTTCGACCGATCGACCGGAAGAGGATACCTCATCCGATAGAGAGGCCTCCGGCGGAAGACCCTCTTTGGAACCGGTCGACCGGTTCTCCCTGGGTCGTCCGGTTTGCCCAAAAGTTGCAAGGACTTGGGTTTTTTTATGTTTTTTTTAAAGATTCTTTTGTAAAATCTTTTTTAAAGATAGATGAATATTTCAAAAATACTTTTATGAATCATTATTGAGCATATACTATTTGCAAAACCCAAACCCTGATCAAGTCTCAACCGGTACCCTTTATGACTTCCGTCTCTATCCTTATAGCTCCATCTTCATTCTTCGAATCTTTATCTTTCTTTGATGGATGATCTTCTTTCTTCTTTTGCTTGATGAACTTGGATTCGGAGTCAATCTAGATTCATCTTACTCATGCACACTTAAACAAACTCATTAAACATAACTATGATTTGTTATCATCAAAACCAAGATTAGAGGCCCTTTAGGCTAACAATCTTCCCATTTTTTATGATGACAAAACTTTTCTCAAATAGTAATAACAATGTAAGCATAATGAGTTTGAGAGAGCATTTAGTTCACTTTAAGCTTGTACAAGCTCCCCCTTAGTTAATCAATTTAAGATTAGGTCTCCCCCTCAACTTGTGCATACTTTAACTAAAGTTGATTTCTTGCTCTCCCTCAATGTATGAGTCTTCTTTTAGGCTCAAATTTCTAAGTTTTATCATGCTACTACACATAACATATTTTTATCTCCCCCTTTTTGTCATTAGCAAACAAAGCAACATATAACAAATGAAAACTAAAGAACAAGATAATGGAAGCATATATCGGAAGAACATAGAAAGTTGAAAACTGAAACACGGAAAATGTATGAAAAGTTGTGTTTTGAAAGGAAAATGCAATGTCTAGGGGATAGGGGAAAGAAAAACATCCTAGGCATCTCAAGACATCCTTCTTAGTCCTTTATAAACTTCTTATAGAGCTTCTCAAGCATGATTTTCATACCCTTTATCTCGGTGTTTACGTGATCAAAGCCAACTCCAACATCCAAAGATAATTTATCAACTAGCGAAGTCAAATTGTCAAGCTTGGTATTGATTTCTTCAAGAATGGCTTGGCAAGATTTTCTTCTTGTAGAAGTACTTGCACCTCCAATGTCAGCCCGTGAAGCCCCAATGTTGGCATCTCTAGCTTCTTCACCTCCTTCTTCACTTTCGCTTGCAGCTTCACTTTCATCTCTCTCTACTCCAAGGTCATAGTTTTCGATATCGTTAGCGATTTCAGTTTGACCCTTGAGGAATTGACGTTACTCTATATAGACGACCTCATTATTCACAAGAGCCATAAATTGTCTATCAAGACAATATTTATCTAGTGGATAGGTGGTGACATTTAAGGTTCAAAGTGACCAATACTAGCAACATCATTAATGCGGAAAAGATGACACAAGATCATTCCATAGGGCATAGATTTCTTCTTGAAAGCCAACATGTGATTAAGCATGATGTGGGGGAGGTTGATTTTTACCTTTTTGTAAATAGACCCGTCTTTCACACTTCGAGGCATGATGACTTGATTCATGATATATAGAAGCAATACTTTTTTAGCACAAATGTCATCTCTTTTAAGCATGAATGACTCCGACCTTCCCGATCCTTCCCATAAAGTAGCAATAATCTCCTTTTGCGCGTTGTCATGTAGTCCTTTTGGTAAGTTGGCAGAGGAATAGATCTTGAGGCCACTATTGGGAATGTCAAGCATTCTAGCCACATCCCGTTCGCTCAAGAAGATATTCATGCCATTAACTTTACTTTTTATCCTACTTACACCCTCTTCTTCTCCTTCAACCAAGTAGGCATAGAATTCTCGAATCCATTCATCGCAATTTATATCCTCAAGTCCAAAGAGAGGAAGCCATTTTTGATGACAAAGCAATTTGTAGATATAGGTTTGTTCTAAAAAGTTTGGAGGATCAATGATTTTTCCCCATAGAATTTCCTTCTTGGAGTGATCACCCGAGCCAATGTGATATGAAGGATCCTATGGATCAATAGTATGAGGCCTAAATGCGGTCCTTCTTTTCTTGGAAGCTTAAGAAGAATTTCAAGAAAATGCAAGAAAAACTTGGTTGGGGAATTTTATCAAACACTTGGGGTGTGAGAGAAGTTTGAAGAAAAGCTAATGAATATTTGAATGGAATGAAGAGCTTTTGAGTGTGTTGTAAATAATTGTTAGGATTAGCTCCCTTTTTATAGTAGAATGATGGAGATGAAAGGTTTATAGGCGTTAATGGTGATTGATGGGGTTTAATGGAGAAGATGAGGAGTTTTGTTGAATAAATAATAAATGTAAAAGTGTTAAAAGCGTGTTTTAAACCTTGTTCCTGGTAGTGCAGCGACCGGACGAGGGTAGGCATACTAGCTAACCGGTGCCAGTACCCTCTTCTGCCCGTAGTACTTCCACCGGATGAGGATATGCGCCACCGGTCGACCAGTGCCAATATCCTCTTCTGGTGGTACAGCTTCTGCCAGGAAGTGCTTCTTGACTTGGAAAACTCCAAGTTTTGCAATTTTATCACATTTTAAGCATGCCCAACTCTCTTCTAATCACACAAAATTGATTCTCATGCAAAGGTTTGGTAAAAATATCCGCTAATTGATGCAATGATTCAACAAATTCAAGTACAACATCCCCTTTTTGAACATGATCTCTAATGAAATGATGCTTAATTTTAATATGTTTAGTTCTAGAATGTAGTATGGGATTCTTAGTGAGATTAATGGCACTTGTATTGTCACATCTAATAGGCAAATTATCGTACACAAGACCACAGTCGAGCAAATTTTGTTTCATCCAAAGAATTTGGGCTACACAATTTTCGGCATAAATGTATTTAGCTTCGGCTGTAGAGAGAGCTACACTATTTTATTTTTTACTAGACCATGAGATTAATGATTGACCTAGGAATTGACAACATCTGCTAGTGCTCTTTCTATCTATTCTATCTCCAGCATAATCCACATCTGAATAACCTATAAGTTCAAATGATGTGCCTTTCGGATACCACAAGCCTAAATCTATAGTCCCCTTAAGATATCTAATAATTCTTTTTATTGCATTTAAGTGAGACTCTTTAGGACAAGATTGAAAACGAGCACATAAACACACAACAAATACAATATCGGGTCTAGAGGCAGTTAAATAAAGAAAGCTTCCGATCATACCTCGATATTGCTTTTCATCTACCTTGTTACCTTCCTCATATTTGTCGAGTTTGATTGAGGTTAACATTGGTGTACTCATTTCTTTTGATGACTCAAACCCAAACTTCTTGATGAGTTCTCTAGTATACTTGGCTTGGTTGATGAAAGTACCCTCTTGTGTTTGCTTGATTTGGAGTCCGAGAAAGAAATTCAACTCTTCCATCATACTCATTTTGAATTTCTTGTGCATGCACTTAGAGAAATACTCACAAAGAGATTCATTAGTAGCACCAAAGATTATATCATCAACATAAATTTGTACAAGCACTATATCTTTGCCTTTTGTTTTAACAAAGAGAGTGGAATCTAATTTTCCTCTAGTGAACCCTTTTTCAAGCAAATAATTACTAAGCCTATCATATCATACTCTAGGTGCTTGCTTAAGGCCATACAATGTCTTATCTAGTTTATATACATGATTTGGCAAGTTAGAATCCTCAAATCCAAGTGGTTGTTTCACATAAACTTCTTCCTTGAGATATCTATATAGAAAGACATTTTTTACATCCATTTGATATAATTTAAAGTCCATATAACATGCAAAGGAAAGAAGCATACGAATAGATTTAAGTCTAGCTACGGGAGCGAAGGTCTCATCGTAATCTATGTCTTCTTCTTTATTATACTCTTGAGCCACTAGCCTAGCTTTATTTCTAGTAACTACCCCTGATTCATCTAGTTTATTCCTAAAAATCTATTTTGTACCAATTATAGGATAATCCTTAGGTTTTTCAACTAGATGTCATACTTCACTTCTTTCAAATTAATTTAATTCTTCTTGCATGGCAATTATCCAATCTTCATGATCTAAAGCTTCTTTAACGTTCTTATGCTCTACTTGGGAAAGAAAAGCAACATGTTCATAATAAGCATTTAGGTTGGAACAAGTTCTTACTCCCTTGGAAGTATCACCAAGAATTTGATCATTTGGATGATCTCTCACAAACTTCCAACACCTTGGTAGATCTTCATTTGTTGAAGCTTCTTGGACATTTTACATTGGTTGTTCATTTTCTTGTGGATTTGCTAGAGCTTCACCATCCTTTGAGATTTGACCCTTTTAAGATGTGTCTCCTTTGGATCACTTGGGGTTCCTTCATTGCCAATGGTTATAGGTAAGATTTAAATGTATACTTCGGGAACTCCTACATCATCATCATTCTTTCTTGGGGCAAAATAATTAGTTTCATCAAAATCCACATGCATAGACTCTTTAATAAGCATGTTTCTTTTGTTAAAAACTCTATAAGCCTTGCTTCTAGAAGAGTAACCCATAAAAAGTCCTTCATCCGATTTAGAATCAAAATTTGCCAAGATGTTCTTTTGTATTTAAGATAAAGCATTTATAACCAAATACTTTAAAGTGAGACACATTTGGTGCTCTACCTTTCCATAATTCATAAGGTGTTTTCTTTAGAAAAGGTCTAATTAGCACACGGTTTAGCACATAACATGCGGTATTTATGGTTTCACCCCAAAAATATGATGGCTAGTTGTTTTCTTTCAACATTGTTCTTGTCATTTCTTGTAACGTCTGGTTCTTCCTTTTAACTACCCCATTTTGTTGAGGAGTTCTAAGAGCCGAAAAATTATGTTCAATGTCACGTATTTCACAATAGTCCATAAAAGATGCATTTATAAATTCAGTACCTTGGTCACTATGAATACAATTTATATAATAGTCTTTCTCATTTTGCACCTTATTACAAATTTTAGCAAATTCATTGAACTCATCATTTTTATGTACAAGGGGTCTCACCCATGTGAATCTAGTGTAGTAATCTATGATAACATAGACATATCTAGATCCACATTGGCTTGCCACATCCATTGGACCAAAAAGATCCATATGTAATTTTTGTAAAGCTCTTGATGTGATTACCTTATTAATTGTGTTGAAAGATGTTTTGTGTTGTTTTCCAAATTGGCATGCATCACATAAATGATCTTTTTGAAATCTAGTCTTAGGAAGACCTATGACAAGTTCTTTTTTAGAAAGTTTAGTAAGTAAATCCATGCTAGCATGACCAAGTCTCTTATGCCATAACCATGAGTCTTCATTAATGATAACTAAACATGTCACATTTTGATACTTTAATTCATGAAAATTAATCATATACACATTATTGCATCTATTGCCAACAAACAACACTTTATCATCTTTATCATACACCTTGCAACAATTAGATAAAAATTCAACTCTAAATCTATTATCACAAAATTGGCTCACACTTAGCAAATTATGTCTAAGACCTTTAACATACAAGACAACATGAATGGAAAGAGAGTTTATATCTCCTATGCTACCTTACCAATGACTTTGCCTCCTTCATTTCTTCCATAGCTAACTTTACCTTTAAAATCTTTGTCAATCTCATAGAAGAAAGAGACATCACCCGTCATGTGCCTTGAACACCCACTATCAATAACCCAAGTATCTTCATACTTTACTTTTAGGGCAACCTATCATTCATAGAAACAAAACAAGTTCATTTTGGTCCTCAAGGTTCTATTAGGTCCTTTTGTGTCAGTACGAAGTCCTAACACATCTAACAACCCATTTGGGTCTAAGACATAAAGGAATGTGAGAATCTTTTCCCACCATGTTTCTAAATTTACATCGTGATGCATTGTGACCAATCTTCTCACAATAAGTACATCTCTTAAATGATCATCTTGATGTTGAGATTACATGCCAAGAAGATGATGCTTTGACAAAATGATTTTGAAAACTTTTTGGATGTGGCTTATAGCCAATTCCTATTTTGTTAATTTGTACTTTTTGTGATTCTTTTATTGGTGGATAGACAATTGAGGATTAAGAGGCTTTCACAATGGTAGTTTTTGAGAACTTTGGTTTAGAAAATGGCTCGTAGCCAATCCCACCTTTGTCAAATGGTAATTTTTGGGAGCCAAGGATTTCATCCAAGGTTTTAAAAATCTAGCAAGATCATTTTGTAAATAAAGAACTTGTTTTTTAAAATCTTTGATATCCGCATCATTTTTGATCTTTAAGTGATGATACTCACAAATCTCTTTGGTAAGATTATCATTCTCATCTCTAAGCTCTTTAATTTATTTTTAAAATTCATCATTTTCTTTTTGAAAATTCTTTACTTTTGAATGTGCAAGGAGAAAACTATCATGTAGTTTTGAAAATTCATTTGTTAGTTCCTCAAAAGTGCATTCATCATCATTAGAAGAATAAGATTCATCATAAGACGAAGAAGTTACCTCATCATCTTTAGCCATAAAGCACACAAATTCGGCCACTTCAGTTTTACTTCCACTTTCACCATCAGTTGATACATAATTTTCAACACAAGCCTTCATTGCCTTTTGCTTTCCTTTGATCAATTTTGGACACTTTGCTTTGATGTGCTCCGGCTTGTCAAAATTGAAGCACTTAATCTCCTCTTTGGTCTTCTCCATCTTCTCTTTGAATCTCCTCTTGACTTTCTTATTAATGGGCTCTCATTTCTTCATCTTTTTGTATTTCAAGAACTTCTAAAAATTCTTTGCAAGGAGTACAAGCTCATCAAGATCACTATCATCTTTGTCTTTATCACTCGATTAAGATTGAGCAATGAGAGCAAGTAATTTTCTTGTTTTTTTTTCTTCTTCATTTCGTACCTTCTCTTGATTCAATACAAGTTCCTCTGTCTCAAGGTTGTAAATGAGCTCATACACCTTTAACTTGGAGAGATCAGTTGATTCTCTAATTGATGTCACCTTTGATTTGTATTCTTTTGGAAGGGCCATGAGAATCTTCCGGTTTAGTTCTTCATTTGGATACTTCTTTCTGAGAGCACTCAAGTTGTTTACGATTTTGGAGAATCTTTGATGCATTTTATTTAGTGATTCTCCAGCCTTTATACGAAAAAATTCATACTCATGGACATGAAGATCAATTTTGGTATTCTTCACTTGAGATGTCCTTTGATAAGACATGTGTAACATCTCCCAAGTCTCGTGAGCGGTTTCACATTGACTCACACGACTATACTCAGTTTCGTTTAGGGCACAATAGAGGATGTTATTGGCTCTTGAGTTCTTGGTCATCATGATAACATCTTGATCATTGAACTCACTTATTTCCTTAGGTACTTTGATGGCTTTGACTTTATCACCTTCACTTGAACTTGAAACATCATCATCTTTGGCCATCACCTCTTTCATTGGAACATAAGGGCTATCTTCTACCAATGACCATAGAGCATAGTCAATGGCTTGTATGTATGTCTCCATCTCGTTCTTCCAATAATTAAAATTGGTATCTACAAACAATGGATGCCTATTAGTGGAGTAACCTTCAAAGAAATGAGAAGTAGTATTATTTGCCATTTATCTTTTCTTTGCTAGATGTTAAGCTATATGCAAAGTCCTAGCTCTGTTACCATTTGTTGTCCCTTGATTAAACCTAAGAGGGGGGGGGGGGGTGAATTAGGTTATATAGGCAATACTACTACTTTTTCGACAAGACAATATACTAGTAATGATTAATCACAAACTATCTTAAATAAATATGCACTCTAGCAATATAAAATGTGAGTGAGGTAAATTATCAAACACTTAGTGTGTAGAAATTAATGCTAAAAGAGAATTGAGAGAAAGAGATTGCAAATCGCGATTTAACGTGGTTCGGCCCCTCCTAAGTCCACGACCTAAGCTCCCCGCTTAGGATTTCAACAATCTTCACTATTGTGACTCTTCAAATGTTGGTGAGTCCAAAAACCAACTACAACCGTAGTTCAAGCTTTTACAATATAAAATTTCTTCTCAATACAAAGCTTAAAACTCCAAACACCTTTGACAAGGATGTCTTTCATTTCAAAGTGTTTAACTCTCTCTTTTGATAAGTGTTTGAGAAAACAATAAAAGCCCTCTTTTAGGGTAGATGAATACAATGAATGTTTCTCTCAATATTGCTCGCAAATTCTTGCTCTAGTATAGCACAATGATGATTCAAAGATAAAATTGGTGTTAGAAATCAAGAATAATTGCTTTGAATCAATACTTTGAAAGATAGCAGCTGAGAGAGCTTAATATAGGCTGAGAGATTTACATTAAATGCATTTGCAACGTTCACAAACGGCTCTATTTTTAAAATAGCATTTTGGCCCGACTGGACGACCCCTGCTCGACCGGTCGATCGGAAGAGGAGACCTCATCTGGTGGAGAGGCCTCGAGCGAAAGACCCCCTTTGGAACTGGTCGACCGGTTCTCCGGGGGTCGTCCGATTTGCCCAAAAGTTGTAAGGACTTGGGTTTTTTGATGTTTCTTTTAAAGAGTCTTTTGTAAAATCTTTTCCAAATATAGATGAATATTTCAAAAATACTTTTAGGAATCATCATTTGAGCATATACTATTTGCAAGACCCAAACCCCAATCAAGTCCTAGCGGTACCCCTTATGACTTCCATCTCCATCCTTACAGTTCCATCTTCATTCTTCGAATTTTTATCTTTCTTTGAAGGATGAACTTCTTTCTTCTTTTGCTTGATGAACTTGGATTCGGATTCAATCTAGATTCATCTCACTTATGCACACTTAAACAAACTCATTAAATATAACCATGGTTTGTTATCATCAAAACCAAGATTAGAAGCCCTTTAGGCTAACACTAATCCATGAACGAAACGCCCCATAAGGGAATTATGCTAAATTTATTTTGGATGTACAAGAAAGAAATTTCTTTGTATATATGCAGCCAAAGAAAATCTCTAAATACTCTATTCTATTATGAGATGTCAAGTCCAACTCATTTTTGCTTTTCCTTTGAAAAACAAGTGAGGATATTTTCATTAGTAAGAAATAGAATTTGAGCGTAAAAACTCTATGTTAAGGCAAATATACTTAAGAGGGGGTGAATTAAGTATTTGGCCAATTATTAACAATTAACATTTCAATATAAACAATCGCAATTAAGCAAGCAATATATCAAACACGTAAAAGGCACAAGTAATGAATGCAAGAAGGGTAAAAAGAATAGAGAACGAACACAATGATTTATGGTGGTTTGCTAATCTATATCCACCACCTAAGGTCTCCTCCCCTTAGGATTCCTACTAGCTCCACTAGAGTTGCTTCTTCAAAAGTTGATGGAGCACAAACCAACAATACAAGTTCTCGTGAATCCACAAGAGTTGTATGAACTTCTTCCCTTCTTTGAATCCACAAAGAAGATATGAACACTCTTTATACAATGAATCTCTCAAGGCTATAGATCTGGAGTGTATACAAGTTTTGAAGGATGTAAAAAATGAGTACAAAGTTTAACTCCTCAAGAGTTGGATAATACAAGTAAAGTTCTTTGATTGCTCAATGATTTGCAAGTGTTAGCTCAAGATTTGTAGCAATAAATGTATAATAAAGCCTTTTGATAGCTTAGTATTAAATGCTTGAAATTGTAAGAGTTGTTTTAAGAAGTGGTTAAAAAAAAAACCCGACGGATTTAAAATGGCTACTTTTTCAAAAATTCGGTCGAACAGATCTGGAAGCATGGCTCGTGCAGATAAATTTGAAAAACATTGGATGCGATCCGAAAGAGTAAATCCGGTTGAGTTACTCGACTGGATGGTCACTGCATATGATCCAAAAGAGTGGATCCGGTCGAGGGTCACTCGACCAAATCAACAATTTACATTTAAAAACATGCAGAAACTAACTCGACCGAGTCGCTCAACCGAATCAGCATTTTACATTTAAAAACATGCAGAAACTGATTCAAGTAGATTTTCCTGAAAACACTTTCAAACATGTACGAAAACCTTTTCGTTTGGAAGATTTTTTCTGACCCACTTCAAGCATTTTCAAAGATGATAAGATATTTTGAAAATCATGCCTTGAAAACATTAAAACATTTTAAAGACTTTAAGAGCTAACACAAGAAATACTTAGACAAACGATAGTTAAAGGCCGGTACCCCTTATGACGCCACTTTTCCATCCTTATGTCACCGCACCATCTTCAATGTCTTCAATGATGTCTTTCAATGGTAAGCTTCTTCTTCAACATATTTTAACGTGATCTTCAAAGTTCTTCAACATCTTTCAACTTGATCTTTTATCTTCAAAGATCTTCTTCTCATACAATGGTCAAACCCTTCCATATACAATTCAACTCAAAAAGCATACTACGTATTAAGCACAAGTGTTGAATTATGAGACAAGACAAATTTAGATATTATCATCAAAATCCAAACTAGAATATTTACTAACACTCTCTAATCCATCAAAGGAGCATAACTACAAGAGAATAAAATGTCACCTTATTACAAATTCCATGTACAAAATTGAAAACACAGTTATCAAACTTGACATTTACTCTTTAATGTAGAAACACCATTAAGGATTACTTTAAGTTGTAAACATAGAGCCATTAATTATTTGAAACAACTTCCTTGCATAAAATTCAAATATATATTTTTTTCATTCGCGATCTGTTGTGTTTTTCTCGGTGTTCACCTTTTTGCTCTGGTACTTTTGTTTTCATTAGTAAGAAACATAATTTGAGCGTAAAAACTCTCTAATCCACCAAAGGAGCATAACTATGAGAGAATAATATGCCACCTTATTACAAATTCCAGGTACAAAATCGAAAACACAGTTATCAAACTTGACATTTAGTCTTTAATGTAAAAATGCTATTAATGATGCCTTTAAGTTGTAATCATAGAGCCATTAATTATTTGAAACAACTTCCTTGCATAAAATTCAAATATTACTTTTTTCATTCGCGATCTGTTGTGTTTTTCTCGGTGTTTGCCCCTTTTGCTCTGGTGTTTTTGTATATTCTATATTATTCATGTTGCAAGTAGGTGGGAACAAGGTATTTTTCTTTAGATTCAAAGGAGAAAGCAAAGTGCCTTTTCAAAATTATACTCGAATTAATTTCTTTTTATGTTCATATCTTGATAAAAGTCAGACATCATTAGAGAGTGCAAGAATGTGAAGGCTTAGTTTGATTTTGATGGTAACAAACAAGAAATCATTTTCACTTAGTCTTTATTTGTTTGCCGTAAAATATTTTTCTGAAAAATATTTTTCTAATTTTTCAAATACCAAAAAATTGGTAAATTGAAAAATATTTTCCGGTCAAAGAAAAATATTTAGTTAAAAATATTGAAAAATGTTTTAATCTCCTTTGGGAGAATAAAATATTTTCCATTCTCTCCACCCCTCTTCAACCACCCCAATGCCACCCGCTACCTCTTACCTCACCTGTCACATTTTCAGTTAATTATTATTAATGAATTTAATAGTAACAAATTAATTAATTTTAATTTATTGAATAATTATCATTTAAGTTAATAATAATAAAAAATAAATAATTGATTAATAAACTAATTATAAAAAATAATTAACTAATAGCTAGTAATCTAATTAAATTTCATTTAAATTGACAATTTAATAAGTTAATATTAACTAATAATTAATTAATTACTAGTAATTAATTAATTATTAATTTAATGTTTATTATTAATTAAAAATTAATTAATTATTCAACTAATTTAGTGTTAATTTAATAATTTTAGTAAATTAATAATATTTAAATATTTAATAATTAATTTTTAATTAATTAATTTATATGTTATTTATTAATTAATTATTTAAAATACTTAACTAATAATTCTATAATTTTAATAAATAATAATAATAATTAAATAATTTATTATTTATTATTTATTATTTATCAATTAAATTAATTAATTAATAATTTGGATAATAAATTATTAGTTAATAATTTTTAATTATATGTGTTTGATATTAAATTAATTAAAATAACAATTAATTAATTACTTATTTATTAATTAATTTTTTATCAATTAAATTAATTAATTAACAAGTTTAGATAGTTAATTATTAGTTAATCTTTTAATAATGTGTATGTGTATGTGTGTGTGTGTGTGCAATGGCGGAGCTACATGGAGGGGAGAGTAAGCATAGGCCTATACTGAATCGTTTATAATATTTATAGTCATACTCTAGGACTAAGAACCAATTTAGCTTAATTGGTTAGTCACTCGTTTGAGTCAATGGTCATCGCAGGTTCAAACCTTGGCAGCTGCACTTGTGGTTGCTTTTTTTTTTTTTTTTTCGTTTTCCTTTTCCTTTTCAACAGCTATTATAATATTTTCTTTTCTTTTCCTTTTCAGCAGCTACTATAATAGGAAGGCCACATGTTATAAAGGGTATTTTCATAAATGTACATAAAAAATTTATACTTTTGAGTTTTTCTCCTTATAATTGTATTTTCTCTTTTTGACTAAAACAAAAAACAAAAGCGAGAGATTTGTGTTATGTATACAGTAAAACCTCTTTAAATTAATAGCATTGAGACCACCAAATTCTATTAGTTTAGCGAGATATTAATTTATTGATAAATTAATAACTATTAATTTAGTAAACATATTATGATTATGATGTTTTTTTTTGAAAAGTGACTTGTATTTTTTCGATCCAATTTGAAAAGATAAGTAATGAGAATAGAAAATAAAATTTAATTTAGTAGGATTAGAACAAAATTTCTCTAATTTCGTTTTCAAGTGCTTGTAGGATTAGAACGAGAACTAATTTATCAAATCTTGCATCCTAATCCTTGTAGGATTATCTCAATTTTTTCTCTTAAAATAATTAACTATGAGATTCAACTAGATTTAAAGTTCAATAATAGACAAACTACTCTTGATTCATATTTTAAGAAAACCTCATAGTCAATTTATTATGTATTTTTAAGCTAATTATTAATTTATGAAATATTTGGGTCAATAAAATACAAAGAAATTTTTTAAAATGTATTATCTTATAATTTTATCGAATTTATTAACTTTTTACACTGGTCCCAAGTAGGACCGGACATTTTTATTAATTAAAAGAGATTATTAATTTATCGAGTTTTAATTTAAAGAGATTCTACTGTAGATAGTATTATGAACATGTAGTTACTAGCTAGGCACCGGGTACCTACACTGACCTCCAGTGCCTGGCTCCACCCCTCTGTGTGTGTGTATATATATATATATATATATATATCTATGTGTGTGTATGTATACGTGTGTGTGTGTGTGTCTTTGTTTTATAAAAATATCCCTCAAAAAATATTTTCTACTGTGACATCCAAACACCAGAAAATATTTGCGTGACAACTAAATATTAGAAAATATTTTTTTTTTGTAAAAAAAAATTTCTCTTGTAAATGTTTTCCATGGCAAGTTAAAGTTATTTTACGGCAAATAAATGGAGCCTTAGTGAAATTTATACTTTGAAGGGCTATAGTCAAAGTGGAGTAGACTTCAAGCATAATAAGCTAATATCGTACCAAGAATTGTAATATGAAATATGAAGGTTGAAATGAATTATTTTTTAATGTGTGAAGTACAATAATGAATAAAGATTGGATCTTGAAAGAAGAAGTTGATTAATTGAGCTAAAGCATGACTCCTAACACATGAAGACCATGTAAAAGTTAATAAGAAAAAATTTCCCTCGCATGAAGCAAGCAGTCTTGGAAAAAGTTTTAGAACTATGAAATATGAAATGTTGACAAATTTCAAAAGCTCCATTGAAAATCCTCTTGGTTATGACCTTTCAACTTGTGAAAAATTTTCAACTCAAAGGCGATTGAAGGCCTCGAGATTAGATGCCAGTATATCAAATAGATCATTGTCAATTTAATATAATTGGAAGCAATTAATGGCCCTAAAATGTAATGCTGGTTGTTGGTTGTATATAGCAACAATCGATGATAGCAAAAAGTAAAGATTAGAAGGACAAATGTTAATATTCAAGTGCTGATGAAATAATTAGGCTCCGTTTGTTTGCCATAAAATAACTTGCTGTTGAAAAATATTTTTCTAAAAAATAGAATATTTTCTAGTGTTTGGTTGTCAAACTATAAAATATTTTATGATGTTTGCATGTAATAGTGAAAAATTGATTGAAACTATTAATTTATTATTATTTTAAAATATTATTAACTAATTAATTAATTAAAATTATTAATTTATTAATAAATTTTAAAATAATTAATTAATAAAATTTTAATTAATAAATAATAAATTAATAAATATATAAAATATTAAATTAATTAATTAAATTAATTAATTATTATTAATTAATATTAAATATAATTTTATTATTAATTTAATTAATTATTTGATTAATTTAAGATTTTATTTATTTAATAACTATTAATTAATTATTTATCTAATTATATAAAATAATAATAATTTTTAATTTTAATTAATGATTAATAAATTAATTAATTAAATAAAAAATTTAAATTAATCAAATAATTAATTAAATTAATGTTAAATATAATTTTATTAATAATTGATTTATTAGTTATTAAATTAAAATTAATTAATCGGAGTCTAAAAAATTTTACATTCATACAAGAAAAAGTAGTTAAAAAGGTGACGTCGTAAGAGTAACTTCCCGTAATCATTTTCCATACAAACTTTTGCCTAATATTGATAACTTAGGCTAAGGTTGATGTACAATTTTGAAACGACACGCCAAAGTAAGAGAATTTGTTTGTAGGATCAAAATGAGAATTCTTAACAGTTTTGTGGCTAAGTAGAATTCTTAAACATTATCAAAGCTCAAAATAAGAAAAATAAAAAAATAAGGTGAAGCTGTACAATTAAAGAAAATTTAGAGGGGTGTTTTTTTGTAATTCACCCAAATATTGTTAAAACCAACCTCTCACCTCGATCCTCTCTTGTTTTTACACACACACACAGAGACAGAAAAGGAACTATGCAATCCAAACATGGCCTCCCCTCTCCTTCGCAGACTCTCATTGCGTTCACTTCTCAAGCCTTCACCTTGTCTTTCTCTCTCTTTCAGGTAAAATCTCTCTCTCTATGTATATATATGTATGTACATATATATGCATACATATATACTACACACACGTATATTTATATATAAATCAGCATACTTAAATTTATAGCTTTTTGTGATCTTTTAGGCCGATTCTTCAAAACCCAGAAACCATTTTGGCTTTCTCAACGCATGTAGTGATACAACGATTCGAGAGTCAAAGAAATGCTTTGTGGTATAATTTGGCATTGAATAATGTGAGAAGCTTCAGCAGCCATGGGTCAGTGAGGTTTGTGATATCAGAAGAGGGCAAACCGAAGTTCGAGACTCGCGAATTCGAGCCTCCAAAGAAGGAGAAATGGAAGACGAAGAAGAGGTTAAAGATGCAAAGGAAAAGAGAGAAGCAGAAGAGAAAAGCTGCCAATAAAAGAGACCCAAGAAGGCTTACTGTTAAAGGGAAAAAGAGGGAAAGGTTTGCTAATGCTGAGGAAAGAATCAAGGACAAGCTTGAAAGAGTAAGCCCAAATCTTTTTTATTCCTTATTTTAAGATAATTATGTTTATTTTTGAGATATCGCTTATTTTTATATAGTTGACTCTACCTAATGGGTTAAGATGTGGTTCGGTTTAGTTTAGTTTGGTTTATGAGATACTGCTTGTATGGTTTGGAACTACAGGAGGAAATGGCATTCAACAGAAATGAGTAGTGTTGTTAAATATATATGGATGGCTCCACCTTACTCCTTGTTTTGTTTGATTTGGTTTATGTATCTACTTAATTGGTTATAGAATGCATGGACTGTTTTATTTTGTTTTTGTTGTCGTTGTTTATTTCTTGTTTGGTTGAAATGACAAGGCTTCATTGTTAATAGCTTTATAATTAATCTTCTAGCTTTATCTTTATTGATGTGTGTGTGTGGTTTTTTTGTTTGTTTTTTTTCTTCTTTTTCTGTTCTGTTGAGCTTTTTTGCTCTGGTTTGTTTATTGTTTTGTTTAATTGGGTAGGATTCATTTTTAATAGCTTTGTAGTGAACCTTGTAGCTTAGATGAGTGCTACTTAAAGATTACACCTTGTGGTACGCCTTGAGTATAAATTGAATTGTGTGTTTAATTGGTTTTTGTTGTTTTTCTCTTGTGTTTCATTACAGTGGGATTATTTTATGATGATTAATTGCAAAGAAAACAAATAGTTGAACTTTATTGTTTTCTATATGCCTTTTGTTTACCTCTAGTTCTTGAAGGTTTATCATTTGTTTCATTTCAGGCAAAAATTAAGGAAGCCTCACTAATGGAACGACTAAAACGTTATGAAGTTCCAAAAGTCCAGGGCCCTATTGTTGAGCCACATCAACTGACTGGTGAGGAACGATTTTACATTAAGAAAATGGCTCAGAAGAAGTCCAATTATGTACCAGTTGGCAGACGAGGTATCTTTGGAGGTGTTATCCTTAATATGCATTTGCATTGGAAGAAACATGAGACTGTCAAGGTCATTTGCAAGCCTTGCAAACCTGGTCAAGTGCAGGAGTATGCAAATGAAATTGCCAGATTAAGTGGTGGGATTCCCATTCAGATAATTGGAGATGATACAGTTGTTTTCTACCGTGGAAAAGATTATGTGCAACCAGAAGTAATGTCGCCTATTGATACGTTGTCCAAGAAAAGGGTGAGTGCTCTAAAATTTCTTCCAAGAAATGATTGTTTTGTTTCAGTTGCGCCAACGAATATGTGCTTACCTTAAAATGGGTTTCCTTATTTCTTTAAGAAAATATACCCTGTAACCCATTCAATCATTTGCATCAATGTTAGTGCAGAAAGTAGTTACATGTTCTTTTTTTATTGCATTAACTGCTCCTTTTTTATCGACTGGTCCGTGTTGTATCATTTATGTCTCTCTTCATTCTACTTGAGGACACTTTCAGGCACCATAATATACTTCTTACATGTATTGAAGTGGTTCCTCTTGTATTGGCTGAACGTATTGGATATTTCAGTTCTACCTTGTTTTCAAGCCTATTACCCTTCCACGAGAAAAGAATAAATAAATCATTTAAAAAACGAATTTGGAGTGTAGTTGCAATGCTGAGCTATGGGAAATGTAAGTTCCATACACTTTGAGAGCTGCAACTACTAAGTTGCTCTTTCGAGTTGGACTTGCTCATTGCTCATTGATGTTTTTGCAGAAAGGGTAAAGCTCAAAGTGGCAAAAACAACTCTACTTTTATATTCTGTCAAAGAGTGAGTCAGGTAGGAATGCAAATTTCTTAAAAAAATTGAATAATTGCAGTAGCTAAGCGTAGTTGACTATCATACCATGTGAAAAGGTACATCAATGTAGAAAAACTGATCTTACTTTCAATGTGAAACTAACTGATGTCTGATCCTTTACTGCATGATTAAACGTTCATGCTTCTCTATGCTTGTTGCTTCTCTCTCTTTGGGAAAATTCAAAAGCAAATTTGAAGTTGTCTTAGAACATTTACTCTGGGTTAGTCCCAATGTGGCTATTGTCAGGATTATTTATGAAGGGAGACATTGGGGATAGTGATGATTTTCATTTGTAAGAGTAGATCTGTCCTGTGATGTGGATTTCTAGGCATATGATGCAAATCATGATGACAAAAACTGGGTGCATAAAGCCAAAGAAAGAAATGCTCAGGAATGCTTGTTGCTATGTGATTCATGACTCTGTGGGGTACATATGTATTTAGTTTTCTTGGAAAGTGTGAGCTGTGAATGATACCATTGTTTCTGTGAAATAATGTAAGATAATTCTGTATGCGATATCAGTGTTAGGCCATGATTGGAGTTTACTTTTGAAATTTTGTCATGGCTACGATAGGTTGAAATTTGATGATTGTCCAATGCATCCTTAGAGTTTCTAATAGCACGCAATTATTTATCATTGAGTCCGTCTTATAACTTCAAGGGTTCATTTGTAATTTTTCAAATGCTGTCTGTTCATGGAGTCTCAGCTATTGCTTTATTAACCTTTAAACTTGTTCATATATGTCCATTCAAAAGCTCAAGAAGTTATTTAAGGCACCTAATTTGCTGATACAGTTGTAACAGTGCTGCAAAGAAGTCACATCTTATTCAAGTGCTGCAAACCGATTATCTGGTTAATTAATGTAGAAATCAGATAGAAAATCCGAACAAAATTGATAGAAAACATGTTTATGTGTGAAGATTGAAGAATATACACATACTCTATGATGCTCTACAGATGCTCATATCAGTGTCAGTTTTACAAACAAGATCTTTAGGGAGACACATTATGTAGAATGAACATATTTAGTTTAATTGGTAGCTCAAGGGAGACGCGCTGTATTGTCCGAGTACAGTGTTAAGTGAGCAAGGACCGCTGCATTGGTGCCCGGATGTAGTGATAAATGGGCAAGGGTTCTCGCAAGGATGGGGGCGAGTAAAAAAGCTAGTCCAAAATAAGAAAGTAAGACTAGGGACTTGGAATATCGGGAGTCTAACAAGGAAAGCTTATGGAGGTAGTTGATATTATGGAAAGAAGAAGGATTGACATACTATGCTTACAGGAAACAAAGTGGGTTGATGAGAAAGCTCGAGAGATTGAAAGGACAGGGTTTAAACTTTGGTACTCGTGTAAAGATAGGTCAAGAAATGGGGTAGGCATAGTTGTAAGTAAGGACCTAAATGAAGATGTAGTAAATGTCAATAGATGTGGGGATAGGATAATGGCACTTAAGGTAGTATTAGGTGGAGAGACTTTAAATATTATTAGCGCTTATGCCCCTCAGGTCGGTTTAGGCACCCAAATTAAAGAGAAGTTTTGGGAGGACTTAGAAGGATTGGTGCACGGAGTACCACTAGGTGAAATGATTTTTATAGGAGAAGATTTGAATGGGCATGTAGGAAGGGACAACAATGGTTACACGAGTGTGAACGGGTACAGCTATGGGGATAAAAATGATGAAGGTAAGACTGTACTAGACTTTTTCGTGGCATATGACCTAATTGTTACCAATACCCTTTTTAAGAAGAGAGATGAGCACTTGGTCACATATAAGAATGGTTTTTCAAGAACACAAATAGATTTCTTTTTGGCAAGGAAGAAAGATCGCTTGGTTTGTAAGGATTGTAAGGTAATCCCAGGAGAAAGCCTAACTACCTAGCATAGATTGCTAGTTTTAGACATAAATGTTAAAAAGTGGACAAGGAAAAAAAGGTTTATAAGTGTTCGAGGATTAGATGGTGGAATCTAAAAGGAGAGAAACAGATAGTGTTTAAGTCAGAAGCTTTAAAAGAATCCGTATGGGAGACAAATGGAAACGCAAATGATATGTGGGAACAAATGTGAGAGGGTATAAAAAGGGTAGGAAAGGATATTCTAGGAGAATCTAAAGGTGTTGCACCAGCCCAAAAGGAGGCTTGGTGGTGGAGTAACGAAGTTCGAGATAAAGTTAAGGCCAAGAGAGAGTGTTACAAAGCTTGTCAAAAAGATTGTAATCATGAAAATTTAGAGAGATACAAAGTAGCAAAATAGGAGGCAAAGAAGGCCGTTAGCGAGGCTAAATCAAAAGCAAATGAGGAACTTTGTAGGCAACTTGATACAAAAGAAGGAGAAAAAGAGGTATTTAAGCTTGCAAAAGTTAGGGAAAGGAAAACTAGGGACCTAAATCAGGTGAAATGTATTAAAGATGAAGATGATAAGGTACTAGTCAAAGAAGATGAGATAAAGGAACGGTGGAAAAACTATTTTTACAAGCTTTTTAACGAGGGTCATTCTAGTAACATAAACTAGGGACAACTAAATAGATCAGAAGAGGAGTTAAACCGCACATTTTACCTGCGAATAGGAAGAGAAGAGATTAAGGGGGAACTCAAAAAGATGAACTTTGGAAAGGCTGTAGGTCCAGATGGTATCTCAATTGAAGTATGGAGGTGCATGGGCGATGAGGGTATAACATGGCTAACAAGGCTTTTTAAATTAATTTTGAGGAGTAAGAAAATGTCTGATGCCTGGCGGAAGAGTATCTTAGTTCCAATATACAAAAATAAAGAAGACATCCAGAATTGCGCCAAATACCGATGAATTAAATTAATGAGCCACACTATGAAACTTTAGGAAAGAGTGGTTGAAAGGAGAATAAAGAGAAATATAAGGGTGTTAGAAAATCAATTTTGGTTTTATGCCTGGGAAATCAACAATGGAAGCTATCTTTTTATTAAGGAGGTTAATAGAACAATATCGAGGGAACCAGAAAGACTTGCACATGGTGTTTATTGAATTGGAGAAAGCATATGACCGAGTTCCTAAGGAAGTTATGTGGAGAGTGTTAGAGAAAAAATGTGTGTGTAGCATACATTGAGGTGATAAAAGACATGTACGATGGAGCGATGACTAGCGTAAGGACAAGGGGATGAGGGTCTAGTCTTTTTGCGATTACAATAGGACTACATCAAGGATTTGCCTTGAGCCCATACCTTTTCGCACTAGTCATGGATGAACTTATTAGCCACATACAAGACGCAGTACCGTGGTGCATGTTATTTGTAAATGATATTGTTTTGATAAATGAGTCTAGAAAAGGTGTAAATACTAAGATAGAATTATGGAGATTAACTTTAGAATCTAAGGGTTTTAAGTTAAGCAGGTCAAAGACAGAGTATATGGAATGTATGTTTAGCAAAAATAAGTCAACAAATGAGATAGAAGTAAGATTAGACTCAGAAAGAATACAAGAAAAAGAGAGTTTTAAATACTTGGGTTCTATGGTTCAACAAGATGGGGAAATTAATGCGAACTTTGATCACAGAATCAAAGCAGGATGGATAAAGTGGAGAAATGCGCCAGGAATCTTGTGTGATCAAAAAATACCACTTAAGCTAAAAGAGAAGTTCTATAAGATAGCCGTTAGACTTGCTATGTTATATGGTTCGGAGTGTTGAGCGGTGAAATATCAACATGTTCATAAAATGTCAGTGGCTGAGATGAGAATGTTGAGATGGATGTGTGATAAAACTAGGAAGGACAAGATTAAGAACGAGGTGATACGTGAAAGAGTAGGAGTGGCCCCGATTGAGGATAAGATGAGGGAAAATTGTTTGAGATGGTTTGGCCATGTCAGAAGACGACCTGTTAGAAGGTGTGAAGGTTTAGAAATAGTACACCAGAAGAGGGGTAGTGGTAGACTTAAGGTGACTTGGACTTAGACAATTAGATAAGACCTTGCGTGTATGGAGCTTATAGATGAGATGACTCTCGACAGGAACGCATGGCGTCGTATGTTCCATATAGCCGACCCTACTTAGTGGGACAAGGCTTAGTTTGATTTGGTTTGGTAGCTCAAGGGAGAGAAGTCTAGATGCTTCAGAGCTGAATTGTTGAAACAAAGGATCATTGAACAATATGGGCTAAAATGTTTTATACTAAATCTAAGGTTCTCCTCACCTTGTAGACCAGATAGCTTTTGAGGGAAAATATCTTTTGTTTTCAACAACAGCGAATAGAATGATTTACCAGTAAACCTCCCACTGCAATTTACAAGCCACTTCCATGAATCTTTATCTTCCCCTGGACCTGTAAACATGAATCTATAAAGCTTTCCAGCAATTTCTGAAAGGGTTCAATTTCCCAATCATGCAGCTGCCTTTGTAAAGCCACATCCCAGAAATCTATTGTGTTAGAAACCGGTTGTCTTGGCCTCACATCCTTGTTTATTCGCTGCAGTATAAAAAACCACACAAATTCCTCTTTAAAAGCAATGTCATCACACCAGATATCTAGCCAAAATCTCACCCTGTTACTGTTTCCGACCACAAACCCAATGAATTTACAGAATTCTGGCCAGACCATCATAACCCCCCTCCAAAGATCTGCATCATATGCATAGATTAGGTCCTTTGTTCGCCAATTGAACTCCTTAGAGCAGCCAATTTCCTAATAGTGCCTCTGGAAAACCCATATGTTGTTACCCCTAATCCACCATCTTTCACTGGGGGAGCCGGAGAACATTGTAGCAATCACGCTTAGCAAAAGAACAATATAATAATAATAATAATTGTAGCAATAAGATGAACCTTCCACTCACCCTCGTAGCCCTTCCAGATAAATTTTCTTTAAAGTTGTTGAGCTTTTTTGGCAACTATAGCTGGGGTAATAAATAGGGACATAAAAGATCACTCATCAGAATCTGGAGTTTTCATCCTAAATCAATTGGTGTTGTGTAGAGTTGGTTCAAAATATTATAAGTTAGTTTATTTTTTTTATGATTTAAGGGAGGCTTAAATCTTACAACACATACCAAAAGATGTCAGTCACAATAATTGATCTTTCAATCTCTCATACTCACAACCAGGGGTATACCACTAAACCAAAGGCATATTGGTTATAAGTTGGTGTTTGAATTTATGATTTTTTTCATTGAAGAAACATATATTCCAACACTATTCTCAAGTGTGTGAACTAGTGAAAACTAATAAATGAGAGCTGACATTGAGGGGAAAGAGTCAACCAAAATAAAATAGAATGAGTCACATGTAACAAATGGATGGGTCCACGTGGATGGATGTGACATGGACCAAAACCGGACTCTAGTACCATGTTAAAAATCATAAAATTTCATTTTAAAATCAATTGATATTAAGTAAAATAAAGTCACTTTATGTAAAATCTTTAGTCAACTTTATTTACTATCAATTAATTTTAAAATAGAATACCTTGATTCTTAATCATCACGAAAAACAGATCCTCAGAAAACGACTTTTGTTACTTCTGTCACATTTCATTAACAAGCCTATTACTTCCTCCTCTTTATTCGAAATGAACATCTGATATTGTAGTAGTATTTGGGATCATTTCTGCGATCTCGTTTTCTTCTATTCGAAGTAGAGTTGGACAATGTACTCTGAATTCTTGTATTGTGTGCCAAGTTCTAGGCTCAAATAATTAAATGAGTGGACTCCTACCTTGCAACCTAAAATCCCTGCAAGGTCATCAATATCTTCCATCTGCCACATTTCGAACTGGTATCAGCTTGCTATTCTGCACGATAATCTTTAGACCAAATAGTGCTTAAAACCATATCTGTACTCCTTTCTCTTATGTGAATCAATTGATTAGCACCAGGTTTTCATAAAATAAGTGTATCGTCATTGAAGAGCAGATGTGAAAGTCTCTTTCCCTCCTCCCTTCTCACTTTTGCTTCAAACCTTTGAGATCTTCCTGAGCTGCTTTTTCCATTAACTTGCTCAAAGCACCCATAAGTATTATAAATAGGAAGGGTGACAAGGGGTCACCCTGCCTTAAATCCCTTCAACTGCTGAGACAACCTGATGGGGTTTGGTTAATGAGAATGGAATCCCTAACAGTTGATATACAGAAGCTCACCCATCCTTTCCCTTTAGTGCCAAAACCCATTCTTCCCAACAAATGGAGAAGAAACAACTAGTTCACATGTTCATGTGCTTTCTCAATGTTACTTTGCTTCCCCCAACAAAAGAGTTTTGAGGTTCTAAAATAATGTCTGAAAAATTTCAACCTACCAATCAATAGCTTAGCTATTATTCTACAAGCACTCCCCACCAAATTTATAGGTCCGAAGTCTCATACGTTAGGAGTTCCTTCTTCCTTTGGAATAAGGGCTATGAATGATGGACAGCAGACATGATATCCTCTTTAACATTGCCCAGCAATGTAGGGAAAATGCCATTGCAAATCCGTGATAACTATGAACTACTTCAAACACTTTCTCTTTGCCAAAACCTTTCTCCTCGTCTTCTTTACTTTCTTCTGATATTGTTGCAAACTGTCTCTCCTTCGTGACTGGTCTCCATTCAGCCCCCTCCTGGTACAGCTTTTGATAAAAACTAACAATCCCTTCTCTGATTTCTTCTTCGTCACCATTACCTGGCCATCAATCATCATTCATTGGATAAAGTTTGATCTCCTATAATTAGGCATGCAGTGAAAAATTTTCATTTGATTATCTCCTTCTTTTAACCAAATAACTCTTGATTTATGTTGCCAACTGGTTATGAAAGTCACTGCTCTTTGCCAAATTTTAACCTTCAACTCCTCCCTCAAAATCTTTCTTCTTCATTGAAGCCCTTAGCTTTCTTATTACTATCAAGCTGTCTTAGTTCTTCCCTCAAGCAACCTGCTTTAACTATTACTCTTCCGAATTCTTCTTTATTCCAATGGTCCCAGCCACTTTTTTAGCAATTGCAACTTCTTAGGAAGCCTATAGGTTGGATTACCTCACACTTGATAGCTGTTCCACCAGTTACTGATTTGATACTTACAGTTCTAGCTTGCAACCACTGTTTTCAAATGTAGGGGAATCTTTCCTCTTCTCAGCCAAACCACCCCCACCCCAATTAACATGATAGGAATGTGGTTTGGAACAATCTTGGGAGGGCCATTTGGGCGGAACTTGGATAAACATCCGACCACCGTGCTGATATGACTATATGGTCAATGTGTGACATGGAGGGTAAATCTCCAGGGCCTGGCCAAGTATATTTGCCCCCAGTAAAGGAATGTCCATCAGTTCCAGCTGTTTGAAGTTTGAAAACTCAATCTTTGCAGCTGAAAAAGAATGACAGTCTATTATCTCTTCTGGAAACTGAAGAGTGTTGCAATCCCTAGCCAGTACCCATGGAATATCATTATCTTCTACATAAGAAGTGGATTCTCTCTGAAAATGAATTTTAGATGAGTTACCATTTGGGCCATATTCCCCTGTGAAAAGTCATTTAATGCCACCATAGACAAATGTAAATTTACAGGAAATTCAACGAGCTCCTATCTTGACATCCTCCTTTCTGATATATGTACTTTCACAAAATAAAAGATTCCCCCAGTTGCCCCCTTGCTGGCGAGTATTTGAGCTCGCCCATCAACTTTTGCGAATGGATTCACCACTTGAAGAGTAATTTCCTCCATAATAGTTTCTTGAAGACAAGTAATATTTGCATTGCAGTTACAGTTACACAACCTCGCTGTTATTACTGCACACTTGTCTGGATCATTCATTCCACCAACATTCGGAGATACATTTTTTAGCTCCATCATACTCTGTCTGCAATTTTGTTTGTACGTCTTCCCTCGCCGGCCACCTCTTCCTCATTATTGGTATCATATTCAGTGCTTACCAGCTTCTTCAATCTCCTTTCACGTTTTGTCGATGGCTTGCAACAGTCTTCTTCTTTTCATCATCACTACTACTTCCCTCGGCTGATTTTTGATATCCAGCAACAGCTACAGAACTCTTCCTTCAAAGCCTTGGAGCAATTTCAACATAAGACTTGAAACTGGTCTCTGCTTTCTCCTCCTCCACTAAAACTATCCTGATGATATTAGCAATCCGCTGCCATCCTCTGCCTTTTGTCTCTGGTACTCTGATTGAGGTCACTCTTCCAGGCTCTTCCAGCTCACCACCACATGCCTTCCTTGGCTGTTCTCAATTATTATCACTGTCACTGTTTGCCTCGCTAGCGAATCTCTTCAGTTTCTGAGAGCTCAGGATGGACCTGGTTTCCTACAAATCCACTCCGAACTTTTCCGCTCTAGGCTGATAGTGCTCACCCTACATCTATCTTCCTCATTGTACTAAACCGTGTCTCAGATCTTCCTACAATCTCCACTTGATCAAAAATTTTCCAGGCAACATGGAAACTGCTTCTGCACTCCCTCACGTGTCAAAGATGACTTCATTCTATGGGAGGCATATAATGTCCAGGTACAATGTTATATTCTACCAATCAGACTAGGTGAAATGGGAAGGAGATCAAAGTTGGAGAAAAGTCTGATCTGGAAATGTGCACGGGGTTGATCAAGATCATCCGTGGATTAGAAATTATAAATTTGCAGTTTGGAGCAAAGAGCTTCCCAAAAATCTTTTTGGAGATTACTGGATTTGAGAATCCATTGCTAGAGCATTGCAGTAACCTGGGAGAGAAAATGAACAAGAACACAATGAATTTATGTTTCTGTGGTTGAATTTATAGACACCTCAACAGAGTTTTCACCTCGGATACTTATGCTTGAGTAATGGCCTGACTTATCAACAATGTTGAGAGAAGAAATCCTAGCTTGTTATTTAAGTTCCCAAGCTTTCTCATTGAAGTTAACCCTTTCATATGCAAATTACTGTTTCACTTATTGATTCGTCAGTTCACCCTTCCTGGCCCCTTATTTTCTTGATTGTAGTTGTAGCTGCAGCTTCTATTGGCTTGTTTTCATCATATTGATGCCTTCATAACAAGTATGTTCAACTGAGTTTCTTTCTGAAGCTGGAATAGTAGCTTTCGATTTAGAGAGATCTTCATGGGTCCCAATATCTGTTGAAATAATTTTTTTGGAAAAATATTTATAAATTATAGTGGTGTTTGTTGGTTAAGAGTCTTCAAATGGTGAGGTTAAGAAAGGTTTAGAACACTTGCTCATTGAGGTTTTCTTTGACGAGAGGGAGATATACCTGGAGGTATGACATTACCTTCAAGTGCTCAGTACCACGACAGTTACAATTTGCTCGTTGGCTAATTTATAAGCTTTTTAATGCAGTGTACCAATCTTAAATAGTTTGGTTTTACACTGTTTCCATGGCGTGAATTTCTTGATGTGGATCCTCCATTAAAAGCTTTTAATGGAGTTCCATGAGAGTTTAGTGCTTCCGAAGTTATCCAAATGTGAAATTAGCTAGCACAAAAATGATTAGTGTAAGTAAACTTATCAGAAGATCATTAGACTGCATCACGCGTTGGCATTTGAAGGAAATACACATTACTTCGAAATAAAATCTTAACATGTTCACAGTGATTTACGATTTTCACTTTATACAATAAGTGGTTCTTAAGAGAGAATATCTGTGGTGGTTAAGTGGTAAGGACTAGTCTTCATCTCTCAACCTATGTTTGCGAGTTGATCTTTTCATTTTTGTTGTCTTGCTCTTGGGTCATTTTCATGATGATAATCTACAAGTTAATTGTTCATTTGGTGGCTGTTATACCTCAAGCTCTACGTTTACCTGTATTAGTTCATGATATTAGTCTCCTCTTAGTAATTATCCCCGATTCTTTTTCAGGCATTGGAAAAATCCAAGTATGAACAATCACTCGAGTCTGTGAGACGCTTCATTGCTATTGCAGAGAAAGAACTAGAATTGTACTACAGACATGTTGCTCTTTATGGCGACCCAGATGATCGGAACCCTCACACTGTCTTTGATGATTCAAGAAGGAAAAGAGAGCCAAAAAGGCTTAAAGACACTTGTTCAGATACTGATGAATATTCTCAAGTTCTTCCAGAGAGAGAAGCTGGTTTGACATGCCATGAGGTGTCAGAGTTTCTTGATTCTGATAAGGACAAAGACCAGACTACAAGTGGATTAGTATGCACGAGCGATGACTTGGACTCTTGTGATGAAGAGACATACGAGGAGTTTGCTAGCACGCAAGAAAATGTCACTGCCGTGTTAGGTTCAAATGCAGTACATCGAAGTTAAGAAAATCCTGAAAATGAAGAATTTTTATGAAGAAAAGATGATTTACCTTAAATTTTACGGAGGAAATGTTTCTATGCTTCTATATGTAGATAGGCTTGCTAAGTTTTCCATTGGTAAAAGCCAGTGGTGAACCATACACTAGAAAACATTTCGCGGTATATGCAGGATCCTGGAGTAGGTAAAAAAAATCTGTACAAGAACTAGTGATTAGTAGAGAAAGAACTTACAAAAGCAAAATGGCTATTGTTGTGATGCTGTCACTTGTTATTGATTTTCCATCTTGTGGTCTTGCTACTCTCACTTGTAAATGTTGTTGCTGGTGCTATTGTCGTTTTGAAGACTTAGGATGAGAGAATCTTCTAATATGAGGGTGAGTGATTGGTAAAGTCATTAAACTTGGTCATTCTGATCAAGTTTGTTACTACTAAAAGGGGTTTTAGTGAGATTCCGCCTGTCAGTTGGGAGAATAAGGTTCGAATCTCATGAGGGGAGAGGTGAAAGAAAGGAAGGGGTTTGAGTAGTTCTTGGTAAATTACAAATGAGGCTTCATGCTATTGTCGCATACAATTCATATGCATTCATCTACCAATTCATCAAGTTGATTCGGATTTGCTTGTAACATATAACGTTAAGAAGAAGATCTAATAGTCTTGGATTTGTTCATATTATCTATCACAAATGTATAATCTATTCAGGACTAAGGAAATCCAAGTTCGTCTTTATTAGTATGGTCAAACCTCAAAAGTTGAAGCAATTGAAATTTGTCTAGTCTCATGTCCAGTAGTGTGTCATGGATCTTAGCATAAAGCCAGATAAGTTCACAATATGATGATTATTTCTTTTATAATATGTGCAGAATCATGGAAGAAAATCTGGTCAATAGTGCAAGTCTGCACTTGGATTATTTGCTTTGAAGTTAAGGGTCAATTGAAATCATAGTTCACAACAAAAAAGAAAACGAAAAAAAAAAAAGAACGAAGGAAGAGTGAAAAAGAGAGAAAGTTCAATGATTTGAAATCCATTGTAAGCAAGTTAGCCAGCCAAAGAGCTAGAAAAGATTTGGAATTATAAGCTTGAGAGCCCAGCTCATCAATTGTCTTTCAACATAGATGGGCCATTATGCTTCACTCGTTTCAGTAAAATGAGAAAAAGAAATATATGTATATATCGAATCCAAATAAAATCAAACTTTATACAATTAAGTGCGAAAAAGTAAAAAAGCGATGATTCTAAACATTCTACTATATACTAGAACGTTTTTGTGAATGGTATTGTCTTCACTTTTTCAAGTAGGAATCATCTCTCAAGTAGCGCTATTTGATTGAAATAGTGTGGCACTGACAACACTATTCATATTAGCTTTAAGAAAGAGAAATATATGGAAGGACGATTTTTCTAGGATAGAAAATTTTGCGATATTGAGTCTTTAGATATTTTGCAATAAATAAGGTTTTCTGGAAAAATTTGAAGCATTAACTATTTTAGAAACATTTTCTTAACCTTCTGAATCTTTGAAATATATATTCTCCTATTTTGCCAATCTTCAAAATTTTCTCTTCTTCACATTGATATTATAATCACAACTTATGGTTATAGTAGCTTAACTATTCTACAAACATTTTTCGAAACCTTTCTGAATCTTTGAATTATATTCTCATTTTGGCAATCATCTTTCTTCTTTGTGAACTTCTCATCTCTCATCTATAAATGTTGAATATAATAAATGACTACAACAAAATCTTCTTTAATAACTTAAACTTTGAGATAAGTTGATAACTTAATATGGACGTTTCAAAACTTAGGTATCAAAAAATTATAAATTTAAAAATTACCGTCACTCATTTATAAAATTATATTCACGTATAAGGCTCACTAAAAGAAAACTTTCAAATTTATGAGCACTTGCTCAAAACAAACCATCTCTATCCATCAACATATAGATGCTTGTCTATATAGATATGCATAACCTTATTCAATTTCCATGTACCATTATATTACTTTTTTCAAAGCTTCAAGCCATTGTTCTTTTTTCAACCTCAATTGTCATTTTTATGCTATTTTATCTTCATGAACTAGACTCCAAACCAAACTTATTATATATTCTCGTTTGGGTGTCTTTTTTTGATATCAACCACACCACCATAATAATTCCTTTTTCTTGACGTTCACCCTTTGATTCTCTGCGTGTTCCAAAGGAGCACGGATTTGTGTGCCTAAATCACGTGCTCCAAACTCTTCTCCCCACAAATCTAAACCGATGATGAGTCAATTTTTTACATAATTGATAGGACTTACTCGTATGAGTTCCACAAATATATGAGAGATTGATATCCGTCCGAATTAATTGAAGGGTTTTCTGTATTATAAATATTACGCTACCCAAATTGGCCTTAGATTATTATTTATTGGACGTGCTAATATTGTAGCTTGTATACAAAGAAAAGTGGATGAGCTAGTTGATGGAGTAGGTAGGCATGTGCGACGAGGGGAAAGATGATCGGCTAATGGAGAATGTCTAGTAGCTCTCAATTGGAAAGGTCGATAGTTATAGTCCATGAGGGTGGATGTGACAGGTGCCCTTCCAAGACGGAATTTTCTCCAGTGTGGAAAGTAGTTTGTGGGGTTCACTTTTTTATCTCACAATTGTACTGTGCGGTTTCTGCACAGGAGAAGAACTCTTTCAAGACACCTGAATCTCTCTAAAGGCTTGGTTTGTTTGTGGTAAAGTTTTTTTCCAAAAAAAATATATTTTTTGATTTTTTATTATTTTGTAATATTGTAAAATTAATCAATTGAAATTTTTTTCAGTGAATGTAAAAAAATTAATTATGATGAATGTGAAATATTTTATGATATGATAAAAATATTTTTCACTTCAAATTTCACCTCACCCCACCCGTCACCCTATCCCCTTGGTCACCCGTCACCTCCACCCATCATACCTTTGCCCAGTTAGAAATGGATTCAAACAACATAGGGATTGCAATGCTCTTTTCTAACTAGTTGAAGCAAACGAGCCCTCTTGTTGCTTGGGGAAGAGTAAATTTTCATCACAAATGATTCAATCCAGCTAGCATATTCTGCAGCTACCCCCATTGTAATGATCAATAGCATATAAGTACCGTGAAAGAAATGTGAAAAGAATCCTATTTAAAGAATCGGGAGCTCTATCCAAAATTGACATAAAAACGACTTACGACAATATTAATTGGAGGTTTCTATATCACCTATCTGTGAAAGGTTCTCTCATCTACCCCTAGACATCTACCTACTCATGTTTGTAGCTTGATTAGAGGTCAAGGTTGTGGTCGAGGAAAAAAAAATAGAAGTCGTCCGTCTCAAGTGATACGTAAATTGTTCAGAAGTAAGAGAAGATTTCAGTTCCCTAAAAGAGTATTCTTTTTTGTTCATCTATATATATTCTAAAAGCTATATATACATATATACCTCTTATCAAAAAATATTTTTTATTAT
Source organism: Ehretia macrophylla (assembly GCA_037974665.1). Taxonomy (NCBI): domain Eukaryota; kingdom Viridiplantae; phylum Streptophyta; class Magnoliopsida; order Boraginales; family Ehretiaceae; genus Ehretia; species Ehretia macrophylla. The sequence goes on from CM075764.1 coordinate 86,038,279, forward strand.
GACAGTGAAACACCAAAATATATTTTTCAGTGTGACAATTAAAAATAAAAATTATTTAAACAAATAATTTTATTGCATATATTTTCTCTCATCAAGTTATTTTCCTCCAACCAGAGACAACAAAATTACCAACCCCAAGAGAAGACCTGAACCCCCTCGGACCTACTCAATCCTGGTCCCCACCTCCAAGGGATACACTAGCCATGAGTTGTGTTGCTTCCTTTATCAATAGCAATCACTTTGAAGGCTTAGTCATGTATGCCGAAACTCCCAGGGTGTTCTTACTTTTGGTCTCGCCATGACGGCTTGGTGCTCATCTCGTTTTCATGCCCAATCTCTATCCTGTTAGGCGGCTTGGATAATAAACTCAGTCATACAGCCACAACCTCACTGGATTCTGGAAACTAATGTAAAACCTGTTTTAGGTGCTGTACGGGGTCTTTCAAATTATGACTAGAGAGTCTCTTCTACTGTTTATAATATGCGGCATTTCCTATCTTCCTCGCCTGGTTAGTCTTACCGACTTCTCTCTCGAGAAACGAACCATGTAGCAATATGGGTTACTTCTACAATTAGAATATGATCCCTCCCATTTGACTAGTTTTTTTAATCCCTCCTTAGCATTACTTTTGTGTGTAAAATCGAATGCTGAGGCATTAGGAATAGGTTGACAAGCCTTGTACTGTTTTTGGCATGTATATATAACAACCCCACAAAAAAAGTATACGCAAGGTTTTAAAATAATTTTTTATATGTATTGTGGTACTAGTTTAGACAATAGTCAAGTTAATCTTCTTGTAGTATTTGGACATATTTCCTTCTATGACTTAGACATCAAATCCCCACAATCCTAGATGTAAATTCAATTGTACATGTAAATTCACACAACAAGACTTCAATATGTATATAGACATTAGCTCTTTCTCTTATGGAGCTACCATTGGTGGTAGTTACTAATATCTTCAATATACATATATATCTCCTCTGTTTTCTCCTTCAACATGGTGTCAGAACTATTATCTTGGTAGCTTATGTCACTATTATCCTGCTGCCACCACTACCAGCGACACATCACCAACATCATGTCATGTAAACCGACCATATCGCGATCTAGTCTTTGATATATTGCCATGTGTCAGGCTAGTCATGTGCCACGTAATCACCTAGTTAGCTATCACATTAACTCTAAAAGAAACTCTTCAAAAAGTATGATTGACCGGTCAGTCAAATTTTTTACTCACAATAAATGGTTCCCCAAACATACATGGACAACCACATCATCAACTTTTGCCTTGTTTGCCATTTACAAACTATGTGTTTGCAAAGTTTGCACCAAGTCATTACAAGTCACTACCACATTATCACTGCCTACTGCTATTGCAGCCATCAACCTCATCATCATCATCATTTCAAGCTTTCACTCTTTGGAATAGTTGTATATGAATACCTCTCATCTTTGCGTTTAACCTATTAGACCATTATCTAAGGTTTGTAGACCTTTTGTGTCTTTGGTCTCTATTTCTCTTGGTTTTGTTTCAAATATATTTGATTCTCTCTATGATCTCAATTTTTGGTTCATCATGGCTCTAGAAAACTGCATTATTCACCATCAATTATTTTTGTGTTCTTTGTGGCTCTATTAATCACTCACTCTTACTCTTATTTATCACTATTCTCTTAAGAATCCCTATTCTTGCACAAATATTGCTATAGCTACGTACCTTGATCAATGCCTACAAGACTTCTTAGTGATTCAATTACAGAACTCAAGTTGGTCTATGTTTGCCCCACTTGTATTTGAAAATATATTTAGATTTTTAATATGATTCTTTATAATTTAATATAATTCCTTATACTATAGCACTACTTTTAGGCAATAGTAACGTTGGTTTCATGGTAGGATTTGGACATGGTGCCTTTTAGGACTTGGACATCAAGCCACTACAAGCATATATATAGTATGTGCTTCACACAACAAGACTTCAATATGTAGAAATTAATTTTTTTTCTCTTCTAGAACGACCATTTAAGACGACTACTAATGTCTTTTTTTTTTACCATTCTAATTTCTACTAATATTTTTAATACACATATATTTATCTCCACGTGTTCTCTTTTAACAGTTACAAAAGAAGTGAGAAGTGCCATGAAAAGCTATGAAATGGATTTCCATATCATTTCTTAAAGGTCAGCTTCAAAGAGTCTCCCATAAGCACATGTCCGAAAGTGTTTCAAAGGAGGAGGGATTAATTTGCATGCCTAATCATGTGAAACACTTCTGTCTCACAAATCCAAGGGATCATAGTCGAGGACAAAACTTTGATTTCATTAATTATAATAATATGAAAAGGATATTAAAGAACTCAAATTAGTCTTAAAGCATTAATTATTTGTTGGGCATGCTAGTGTAGCTTGTATATAAAGAAAAAGTGGGTGGGATATTTGATAGAGTAGGTATCATGTGATTTCTTTCCCTTTTATTTTCTATAAATTTATTCCAACAAGTTGCTGAAAAGGTTGATTGGATTTGGATATCATATTTAAAATTGTTTCTCATATGTCTTTCCATATACTCACAGGAATAGACAGAAACCAGGATCACATAATGAAACCGACAACTAGTCTTGGAATTCCACTTGGTACGACTTCACTTAATTTTTAAATTTCGATGAGTTGCACGTTAGGACCAATTTTTTTTTTAAAAAAAAATTTTTAAGAGAGGTTTAATATCGTACAACGTAACTAGTAAGACTTAAATTCGCAATATATTATGCGAGTAATATTACCATGTTAGGACCAATTTTTTAAATGTGTGTGGTACGCAAATGATGTAGTTGAAGATAAGAGGGAACCACTTGCACTTTATTATTTTTATTTTTATTTTTATTTTTGTTATTAGAGGTGAGTATTTGATAAATTGGAGATGGGATCTCAAATTTAAATTTTTCTCATAATCTTATAATATTATAAAGAAAATTTTATGGTGATGAATTGATGATGCAATCAAAATAAATCATAGTTGTCCATAATGCTAATTACCGCTCATATTGACCACTTCCTATTCTTTCATCATACTATATACTGTTAGAAAATGAACGGGGTGGATTACTATTGCATATTCTTAGACAAATTATTCATGCATACACCTACAATCCAAACACGCACACCCCACACACCACACATCAAAGTAGGAGGTGCAAGTTTCAAGATTGGGTTTGGGGTTGAGTTTTTTTTTGTTTTTGATTCAATGGTAAGTTTACCTCACAACGGTTAATTTAGTAATTGCACAATTTTCATTAATAAAAGTTTAATTTTGTTATAGTATTAGATTGTAGTCAAAGGATATTAAGTGATCAAAATAAAATTTGAAGGACAATAAATGTCAATGATTATAAAATTAAAAATACAGAGCGGATTTAACGCTATTATAATGGAATTTAAATTCAATTTTGAAATGAGGTTTAGCGTTATTGATGATACTGAAATTATTCTCATCCTAATCTTACCATGGAAATAAGTCCAATAGGATTCTGACCTTAATTAAATAAAAAATGGAGAAAAATAAGATAGAATAAAGTACAACTACATGTGCTCACGAAATTGAGTGTATTCCAACCGACCAAATGTTAGGATGAAGGTCATACCCTACACCTTATTACTATTGATTTTGAAATATTCTATGCTTTAGTGTTTATAGCCCATAGATTTTCGACCAAAAAAAGTTTAGCCCGTAGATTTTTTTTATTATTTTTATTTTTTTGATACAAATGTCTAAGATCGTACAACATATGATATAATCAAGAAGAATCGAATTCGCAACCTCTCACATATATAACGAAATACATATTACCGAACCAAAGTCCTAGTAACTTAATTCTATTCAATTCCTACCCTACATTATAATTAATTAATTGCGTAGAGTACTGGTAAACTATGAGCCTATGTTCTTCTCTATTCTTTTTTTTTTAAAATTCTGATGGCTCTAATATTTACCTTTTAGAAGGAAATACTATCTACCCTTATCCTACTAGAAGGTGGAGGGTGGTGTACCAGTTTGCTCTTGACTTGCAATAAATAATTTTTTATTTTTTTATTTTTATAAAATTTAGTAAAATAGAAAAGTAGATATCGTCTTCGCTTAATCCATTCGGATTTTAAGACAGATATTTTCGATATGAAATTACATTATGTGATTTCCATTCAGCTTTCGAGAGTTTAGAATACCTTAAGTAGATTTAAATACTTGTTATTAAGTTTATTCCAATTGCTTATTCATTAATCCTTGTATTATCAAAAAGTCTTATGCAAGATAAATACAAGTTCAATATTGATAAATAATATATTTCCATATTGTTTCAGATAGGTCTTACTGTATCACTCTTTTTATGATCATAATATTGCTATGGCTAGCAAGCTATTTCTTTTTTTGTTAAATAAACAAAGTATATGCATTAAGTTCAATAAACTCATACAAAAATAACAAACACCCAATCATATTAGATCAGTTAGGTGTTGTCAAGATTCCAAGCTCTACAAAGTTGAAGATTAATACAAGATCTCCTATATTTACGTTCTAATCTGATTTTGTGTCTAAATATTACATAACTGACCTTACGCATAATAACAAGCTATTTCTAACGCATAATAAGAAGAGGTTTAGATTCCCTAATAACGTAAATGAGATCAATTGTGGTGAAGTGATTATATATTTATTTAATTTTCATACTCAACGATTTAGGCTATGTTTGGCCTAATTATGAAATTTTAGCTTTTGAGTTGTAGAGCTTTTAGCAATAGAACTTTGATTAGAAGTGTTGTTGAACAAAAGTCGTTGATTGTTTGGCATGTGTTGGATAATGTTGAGCTTTTAGAAAATTTAAGGGCAATATTGAACTTTAAAAAATATGAAATGGTATATTTGAGAAAGAAAAAGAAAACAGTTTCCGTCATTATATAAAAACAGTTTCACAAAAGTCTATTTTGAAAAGCTCAAATCTAGAGTTTCGTGTTTTTCAGCTTTTTTTCATTTTAAAAAATGGGCCAAACATGATAGACTCAGCTTTTAAACTTACACGAACCACTTTTGAGTATAAAAAAGTTAAGCCAAAGATCATCTTAGATCATTTTGTTATAACTATATTATCACTTTACTATCATTAATTTTTATGTTTTCTAGGAAATCCAAATCCAAACATGGTATGTCTCCCTTGTGTGTATCAATTACTCAGTAGATTAAATGTTGGCAAGCACATAATAAAAGAAACTTAAAGTACCTAACTTTTAGTTGACAACCACGCAACTGCATTTATCTTTTAGTAATTAACATTTAATTGATAAACACACCGTTACATTAATTATGCTTTTGTCGATTTCTTTAATTTTATTCTAAAAAAAATGATTCCACCATCAACGAAAAATATTTGGGTGACTAATTAAGTAAGTGTCAAATTTCAATTTGACAACAGATAATATTTCAAGATGAGGGAATTATTTTACCCAACACAAAGAAAAAAAATGCTAAGTGTAGGTCACCAAGTTATTTTTAACTTTAAATGATTGATAGTTAAAAAATGTAGCTAAAAAAGTTCTATGTTTTTATAAATTGAAATACTCTTGTTACGATAAAGTCAAAAAAATCTTATTTGGGAGACGTTTTTTATATTAATTCTAAAGCTTTTTAAACACCCAAAGTTTCCATTTAATAAATAAATTTCATGTGTTCCACATTCTCATTATATTTCAAAGATTTAATTAAGAGTAATATTGAAAACAATCCTATTTTACCTCATTACCTCAAAATAGTCAAATAGGACAACTAAAAGAAGAGAGAATATTTTAAAGATTGTAAGACTCCCTATTTCAAAAACTAAATGAGAATATTATATTTAGGACATAAGAAGTATATATAAATACATCATAGGAAAATCCTTGGAATCTCTTCTATTCTTTCTTAATTTTCCTATCAATTATTGATCACTAAGGTAGCGATTGGTACATTAGAATGGATTTGAACATAAATAGAATGAGCCAAGAAATGAAATAAAATTGGGAATGGAATGAACTTGAGAATGAAAATGACATGTTTAGTATGCTCTAGGAATTAAGAGTAGTAAAGTAAATGACTTGTATAATATGACATAATTGCCCTTTTATTATTATAGCATTAAAAATAAATATAAACATAACTATAAACAATATAAACATAAATAATAATAATAATAATAATAATAATAATAATAATAATAACAACAACAACAACAAAAATAAATAATAATAATAATAAAATTAAAATAAAAATAACAAATAATAAATAATAATAATAATAATAAAAACAACAACAACAACAATAAATAATAATAATAATTATTATTATTATTATTAATAAAAAATATAATAATAATAATAACAATAATAATAACAACAACAACAATTATTATTATTATTATTATTATTATTATTATTATTATTATTAAATTGGTATTATTATTATTATTATTTTTGTCATTATTATTTTACTTTATTATTATTATTAGTATTTATTATTATTATTATTTTAATCACTATTATTATTTTTTATTTTTTTTAATTATTATTTTTTTTTTAGTTTTATTTCATTATAATTTTCATAATAATAATTATTATTATATTTTTTTAATTATTATTATTATTGTAAAATAAATTATTTATAAAAATTATGTTATATAAGGGTATGGTAGTCAAGTTGATTCCCAAACACATAAAAATGGGTCATTCCTATGTATTTGGTCTGGAATGACTATTCCCATGTATGTGATAATAGAATTCCCTTAGGAATGACATTCCCAAGTTCATTCTCTCATACAAAACATGGGAATTAAAATAGAATTGGGATTGTCATTCCATTCCCCACTCATTCCCACATATTAATCACTGTCAAAAAAGAGAAGCTCAAAAAAAAAAAAAAAAAAACAAAGAAGAAAGAAGCCATTATACACTGTTTAAATAGCCTTTGGATTTGGATCTATGGTCTAATTAAATCATTTGCTCCAACACCATGAATACAAGGACCATAATGAGAGAGATGTAATGTAACACAAACACTCACAACTTTATAGAAAATAGCTCATTGAGACATAAATCAAATCTTGAGAATTTGAAGATTTTTTTTCTTATAACAAGAAACTCACTCTACATAGGACCACATTAGGTCTACTATAAGGTTATAAATTATGTGGTGTAACGGTGCCCTTTAATACATACTCTAAATCAATTAACGGTCAAATAATATTTGTGATAGGAGAACATATGTCCGAATTGAAATCATTAACCACATCAAGTCGTTACTCTTTTTATGATCATAATATTGCTATGGCTAGCATGTTATTTCTAACGCATAATAAGAAGAGGTTTAGATTCCCTAATAATGTAAGTGAGATCAATCGTGGTAAAGTGATTATACATTTATTTAGTTTTTATACTCAACCATTTATCACTACAAGAAAATTCATTTTCGACGAGGGAGCCCATTCCATCGCCAAAACGGCGAGGGACAGGTCATTCCCTTGCCGTTTCGGCGAGGGAACAACCATTCCCTCGCTGAATCGGCGTGGGACAGGCCCTTCCCTTGCCTTTTCGGCGAGGGAAAAGTCATCCCTCGCCGTTTAAAATGGTGGCCGCGTGTGTATTTCAAGGCGTTTTCGGCCTGGTTCAACATATTGTCGATTAAAATATAGAAGGAGAATTGTGGGGTCTTTTGAATTCTTTATTTTATTAAGTTAAACCAAATTCGATTTCAAAGTCTTATAAATAAAACCTAATATAACCGAAAAATAATTTAAGAGCTTAAAAAAAAAAAAACTATTTTAAGCTCGTCCAACTTTTTTTAGATAGAAAAGTCCCATTTAATACAATTTTGCATGTGGCATCCACGTGTCTTCTTAGTTACTTTTATAGGTCTCATTTTTCGTTGTTTTAGGAAAGGCTCAAAGGCAATAGTAAGTTCTAGATCAACATCGCTATCATCGATAAAAAACCATATATATTTTTATTATGGAACGAAACTATTGGAATACCTCTAAACATAACAACGACATATTTCATCATAACATAAACATACATAGATAATACATAAAACTAAAAAGTACATTATTCTCTTACTGATCAGATCAATCACTAATATCTATGTAGAACGAACATATATATCACGGGAAGAAATTGGGCAGTAAGATTTTCAGCGTTTGGTCATGAATGTGTATGTATAATTAATTTGATTGCTAGCTATATAGACTTTTGAAGACAATGAATAGTATTCATATAATGACTTTTGTTGTGCAATACATGTATGTGTATGTATAATAATTTGATTGCTAGCTATATAGACTAGTTTTATGTGATTGAATAGCTTGTATTGTGATTTTTTGCAAAATGCTTAATGTAGAAGACCATGAATAGTATTCTTTTTAGGGTTTTTGTTAATTCTTGATTACAATCTTAATTATATGAAATCTAATGATGCCATAGGTGTTATTGAACTTAGGTTAGTGTTTAGAATGAATAAAACTTGAGTAATCTTGCATGCTTGTTTGAGACTAAGTTAAAGTTGGTTGAATGACTTAATATCTAAGAAAGTTAAGTAAAGACTATTAGAGTGGTATGATAATGAAAATTGTAGGCATAGTATTTCAATAGGTAACGGAAATGCATGCATGAATGTCTTATTTTGTTTAGTAGAAAGGCTTGAATAGCCTTAGGCACTTGTTTAATGAAGGTTGTGTTTGAGTGTGAATGCTTGTATATTGTATTGTGGCAATTTCTTCTGAGTGTAGGTAATTGTTTAGTCCACGGTACAGAGAAGACTATATTCGTTTGTTGAGTCCGGACTTATACTTTTAGCGTGGGGTCGGGTCGGGCCGTTTTATTAGCTGACTGTATATATATATTTGAACAAATGCTTGTTTTGTTTTTTTCTCTTATGGGTTGTCATTCTTTTTTGTCATTTTTTTTTATCATTCAAAACTTCTCAATATTATTCATGTATCTACGTGTTGATATATATGCATTACAGTCTCGATACGAGGAACTACTGCAATAGGCATCACAGGCATCTGAGTCTGATTAAGCTCCTACGCCTGTTGATCATAACACACTGTTCTTAGAGGTTGTTGTAGACCCCGCAAAGGTCGTTTATACGGGGTTGGATCACAGGTTTTTGTGGCGTCTATTTCACACAGTCACCCGGTTGCCGGAAGAAACATTACGCAACAAGAGATCCAAGCGGCCGTTGCTCAAGCCACAACCTCTTTGAAAGGGAAGTTGGAACAACAAAACGATTCGTACAACAAACTGCAAGACAAGCTGGATCAGCAGAACGCAGTGTACTGCAAACTCCAACAAGAAACTTCATCACAGCTACGTGATATGCAAGCATAGCTCGCACTACTTGCTTCAAGGTTGCCCGTTCTTGAACCTGCTTCATCGTCTTCGTTTTCGAGTAAGGGTGGAAGTGAAAAACATTTTAGTATGATTTGATGTTATGCATTATAAACATCCATTACAATCGGACTGTAATAACTTTTGAGTTCACTTTGAACAACTTTATTTAATTTTTATTAGCTAATTTTATAAAAATGTGATTTACAACTTGTTTTGCAGTATTAAATATCAAATTTACAGGTCAAACAACTTATTATAGTAAATCTTATAATGAAAATTAGAAAGAAAAAAAAAATTACTTTTTTGCGGGGGCTTCGTGAGGGATTGGCGAAGGACGCATTCGACGAAGGCTCGATGAAGAACGCATTCGGCAAGGGCTTGGCAATGGACGCATGCGGCGAGGGCTTGTTGCCCTCGCACAGTCGTCTCCAACATGGTCCCTCGCCGACCTCTCGCCAAATGGTGTGGGGTCAGCGAGGGACCCCATTTCAGCAGCGAAGCCTTCGGCAAGGGACGATTCCCCTCGCCGGGCCCTCGCCGAGACCCTTTCGGCGAGGGAAATTGTCTCTCGCCAAAGGCTATTTTTCTTGTAGTGTATATTATTTTGCTATAACTATATTATTACTTCACTATCATTAATTTTTACGTTTTCTAGAAAATCCAAATCCAAACATCGTGTCTCTCCATTGTGTATATCAATTACTCAGAGGATTAAATGTAGGAACGCACACAATAAAAGAAACTTAAAGTACCTAACGTTTAGTTGACGACCACGCAACTGCATTTATCTTTTAGTAATTAACATTTAATTGATAAACACGCATTTACATTAATTATGCTTTTGTCGATTTCTTTTATTCTAAAAAAAATGATTCCACCATCAACGAAAAATATTTGGGTGACTAATTAAGTAAGTGTCAAGTTTCAATTTGACATGATGTTATATATAGCTGTGAGTTAATAATGTATAATATTTCAAGATGAGGGAACTATTTTGCCCGACGCACAGAAAAAAAAAATGTTAAGTGTAGGTCACCAAGTTATTTTCAATTTTAAATGTTTGACAATTAAAAAATGTCGCTAAAAAATTATATGTTTTTAATAAATTGATATACTCATGTCACGATAAAGTCAAAAAATCTTATTTGAGAGACATTTTATATATTAATTCTAAAGCTTTTTAAACACCACAAAGTTTCCATTTAACAAATAGATTCCATGTGTTCCATATTCTCATTATATTTCAAAGATTTAATTAAGAGAGTAATATTGAAAACAATCCTATTTGACCTCAAAATAGTCAAATAGGACAACTAAAAGGAGAGAGAATATTTTAAAGATTGTAAGACTCCCCATTTCAAAAATTAAATGAAAATATTATATTTAGGACATAAGAAGTATATATAAATACATCATAGGAAAATCCTTGGAATCTCTTCTATTATTTCTTAATTTTCCTATCAATTATTCATCACTAAAGAGAGAAGCCATTCTTGACAACAACAAATAAAAAATAAAAAAAGAAAGAAGCCATTATGCACTGTTTAATTAAGGCATTTGCTCCAACACCATGAATATGAGGACCATAATGAGAGAGATTTAATGCAACACAAACACTCACAACTTTATAGAAAATAGCTCATTGAGACATAAATCAAATAGTGAAAATTTGAGTAAGATTTTTTTTTTTTCTTATAACGAGAAACTCACTTTATATAAGACTACATTAGGTCCACTATAAATTATGTGGTACAACGGTGCCTTTTAATACATATTTTAAATCAATTAACGATCAAGTAATATTTGTGATAAGAGAATATATGTCTGAATTGAAAATTATTGACCACATCAAGTCGTTTTTTCCAACTACTTTATCCAACTTTTGGAGCAATTTGAATAAGAAAATTGAAGTTTAGACAATTACCAAGAAATTCATAACATCTTGAGGACTTAATTGTTTTTAATCCTCCAAGGAAAGCGTTATTATTATAGTGAAACACTCTAGTAAAGCAAGTGTAATAATTACATTCAACCATCGCCACCCATGTTCGAATATGACTCTCCCTCTCTCTCTCCACCCACTAGGGAAACGTACATGTACTAGGATTGTAATAAGTATGCAAAACTTATCCTTCTCTTTTTTTGACCCAAATACACACACACACACACACACATATATATATATATATACACATATAAAACTTATCTTTCTTACTCCTAATCCGAAAATTATCATTAATATATATATATATATATATATATATATATATATAAAACTTACCCTTCTTAATCCTAATCCAAAAATTATCACTAATCCCAAAAAATTGGATTGGATTGATTTGCTCGTTTCCAATAAGAAAAGGGAAGGAAAATAATTGGATAATCTCACATTTATTTGTTTCCATCCAATTAGAGATGTTCTTTCCTTGTAAATATCTCCATCATCTCCCAATCATTGACCATTCTCCAAGTCTCTTGGTGAACAATCCAAAAAAAAAATCAAGTCCTCTAATGAAGCAATGAATCATGCCACCATTGTAGCAGGACATGAAAGAAAATTATCAAATGAAAATTTTAATATGTCGTTGACAAAAAAAAGAAAAGAAAAGGAAAAGTTGATATGTCAAACAAAGAATAGAAAAGGCAACAGATAACGCCGTTATCCCGCAAGACTTCTCTACATTTTATGCGGGCAAAATGGAAGAAAAATCCCCTAAATTGATTGTCGAGTGAATCAGTTTTAACCTTCTTTGTAATAAAAAAAAAAAAACTTTTACAACTCATAATGTTATGCAAGAAAGAAATTTAATAGTGACATGGATGTAACATTGGACAAGTTAGGAATGAAAAAATGATTTATTTAACTGTACAATTTTGACAAAAAGAAAAACTGTACAATTAATATTCCACATCACTATATCATAACTTCTTTTTTTTGGTCAAATCTCTATATCATAACAACTCCTATAACATTATAACATAAAACACATTATACAATAGAACCTTTTTAAATTAATATTCGATAAATTAATAATTTATTTTAAATAATAAAGATATCCAATCCCACTTGGGACTTGTGTAAAAAATTAATAATTATGATAAATTATAAGATAATACATTTAAAATATTTTCTTTGTATTTTATCGGTCTAAATATTTTATAAATTAATAATTAGCTAAAAATTATATAATAAGTTGACTATGAGATTAAAGAAACTTATTTTAATCCTAATTCTGATACGGGATTAGAGAAACTTGTTATAATCCTATTAAATTATATTCTTATCTTCTATTCTCATTAGACTTTTTTATTTATCTTTTTAAATTTATCTAAAAAAATATGAGTCATTTTTTTAAAAAATACCATAAATATAATATATTTATTATTAAGTCAAAAAAATTAAAAATTTCTCAATAAATTAATAATTATTAATTTATCGATAAATTAATATTTTGCTAAGTTAATAGAATTTAATAATTCTAATACTATTAATTTAAAGAGGTTATACGATAATTAGCGTTTCAATTCCGTACTATTTAATATTATTTTCTTTACACTAATTACATATTTTACAAAATTTATAATTTTTTCTTTTCCTCTCTCTCTAAACCGGTCTATATAAACCCCTTCAAAGTCCCCCTTCTTCTTCCTCTCTGTCCCCTTCTCTCTCTGTCTCTCTTCATATATATACATACGTATATATTTCATTCATATATATATACATATCGTCGTCATAAATATCGTCATGGCTTCAAACAACGGTGCCGTTTCATCAGGCTTGATCGTAAGCTTCGGCGAGATGCTGATCGACTTCGTGCCGACCGTGTCCGGCGTTTCGTTAGCCGAAGCACCCGGGTTCTTGAAAGCCCCCGGCGGTGCTCCGGCGAACGTCGCCATCGCCGTGACTCGTTTGGGGGGGAAATCCGCCTTCGTCGGCAAGCTCGGTGACGACGAGTTCGGCCACATGCTCGCCGGAATCCTCAAAGAGAACGCAGTCTCTGCCGACCGAATCACCTTCGACAAAGGCGCACGAACAGCTCTCGCTTTCGTGACCCTACGCGCCGATGGCGAGCGTGAGTTCATGTTCTATAGAAATCCCAGCGCTGACATGTTGCTCACCCCTGATGAGTTGAATCTTGAACTCATTAGATCCGTAAGTCAACTCTTTTCAATATTATTTATATATACACAAACTTCCATTTATAGAGTATGAATAAATTATGCATGGCTCAGTTGTCGAATTATGCTTTATCTTTAGCCAGATTGTCGAATCATATATTTTTGAATTACGTGTTTTGTGTATATATTTGTGAATATTGTTAGTCCGACTGTCGAATCATATATATTCGAACATACATTATGCATGGGTTGATCTTTAGTCCGACTGTCAAATTAATAAAAATTTGATTTTAGCCATTGATCTTGATGCCAAAAATATAAAATTATAAAATTAACTTTTAAATTTATTAATTCAACTATCAAATTATTCAGTTAAATGAAAATCTTAACGTTGATCTCGATACTAAAACTATATAATTATTTTTTTAAAAAAGCCATTAAAACTATAAGAATATCTTAATCTCATCCGTTATAGAAAAATCTAATACGTATATTTGTGAAGTTGACTAATTAAATGTTTTTGTTTTTGCATTTTTTTTGGTTTGGTGACGTGGATTGGGGATCCAAAGAATGTAGGGTGAATCTGACGCGCTCATAAAGTTAATTAATTAATTCTTAATGGCACGAATTGGGTGGGGTTAGGGTGGTAGGTGGTGACGTTTTCTGACTTGATTAATGTTTTAACTAGTGGGATTTGTTTGCTTATAATAAATGGTAATTATTAATGTTTGTTGCCAACTTGGGTGGTGAGTGGGACCCAACATTTGGTAAAATTTGACTAATTTTATTTTGTTACATTTTTTTAATATTCTACTTTTTTATTTTATTTTATTGGGTATTGAACTTAGTAGAATATCATGAAGTCTTTGTCATCCTACGTGGAAATGATTTTTTTTTTTGGGACTAAAATATTCAGAATATACATGTATTTCAAAAAAATAACTCTTTTGTAAATAGTTTTCTGAGGATCCTATTTTAACCAGTGAACTATCGATGATAGCTAAAGTCGAGTCTTTTAATTTTCGGTTGTTTTGTTTTGACCAAATAACATTTTTTGCAAATATCAATTAGATATTTGTAATCTTGTCCTTTGTTTGAGATCTTTAAAGCCTGAGCAGAATAATATGAAAATTTGTTCTTGCGGTAAAACGGTAAAACAATTATTTGGTCGTGAAATATAAGTTGGTCTTATATTTATATATATATATATATATAAATTATTTGTGTATTAGTAGAGCAGATAACCGTTGGTTGTAAGAAAGTCTTACCTAGCATAATAATGGATGGTTAGATTGCATAACGCGGCATTTGCTTCCCAGTCTCAGATAAGTGTTGTAGCTGATGGAATCTGTTACAGCTAAAAAGCATACAAAAAATCCAAGTAGGGAGAGAGGTGCACTATTCAACCCCACACCTGCATTATGTGGGCCCCATTCTTCACTGATTAAACCTACGATGTTTCTTTCCCTCTGATCCCATATCACCACATCTGGAATCTCGTAGCATTCATTGTTTGTTTTTAGCTCACCCAAGCTAGATTTATAGTTTTGACGTTTTCTAAAGCTTTTGGAATTTAGTGGGTTTGTTATTATGGGAATGAATTAGCTCGTATCAATAATAATAAAGTGATAATACAATTATAATAAAATAATTATGTTAAATTTTTTTTGTGATATTATTATGTTATGAGATGATTATTCACTTGTTGGTATTACTTCGAATTGGGACATTAGATTTAGAAAAATGATTCACATTTCAGTTTGAGGCAAGTCATTTGGTTTAGATTATAATTGTTGTTATTTTTTTTTTTTTTGGGGGGGGGGGGGTTTCTCTTTTTATATCATAGACACATGTTATTTTACGACCCAAAAACATTTCCGAACAATTCTTATACCGTGTCGAGTTTTTTAAGCCTGAGAAGTGAAATTTGGACCCATGGGACGGAAAACTCAAGGCTAATGATGATGGAGTCTCAGATCTGTAGCTTTAATTGTTGGCTGCCTAGCACGAACATGGTCCACACTACATCTTTTAAACATGTCACCGTAAGCTACTTTTCTTCCATTGTCACGGGCTGCACAGTGATTTTCAATAATTAGGTAGAACGTGATTTATAAGTCAATTTTTGTTGAAGTAATAACTCGTGTTAATTATTTTGATGTCTACGGATCACTAATTTAGGTAGACTGTAATTTATAAGTTAGCGTTTGTATGTCTAGTATATGAGACACTTTTGGGTATGAATAGAACCACACAAGGCGTGAGCCCACCTCAATTTGTGGTTGGTCATCTGAACCCAAATATTTTCTCTAGTAGATATTAGGTTCAGAACTGTTATTCTTAATTTATAACACACATTTTGCTTGTAAGTCTGGGTTCGAGTTCTTTTCAAGAATGTGTTTCATATTCAGTATCAGGTTGTTGATGGGTTGATTCAATAATTCTTTGCAGGCTAAGGTATTCCACTACGGATCAATAAGCTTGATAGTGGAGCCATGCAGATCAGCACACCTGAAGGCAATGGAGGTGGCAAGAGATGCTGGTGCCTTGCTCTCATACGACCCAAACCTAAGGCTGCCACTGTGGCCATCAGCCCAGGAGGCACGTGAGCAAATCATGAGCATTTGGGAAAAAGCAGATGTGATTAAAGTCAGTGATGTTGAGCTGGAATTCCTCACTGGCAGTGACAAGATTGATGATGAGTCTGCCTTGTCCTTATGGCATGACAACTTGAAGCTTCTTTTGGTTACCCTTGGAGAAAAGGGTTGTAGATACTATACCAAGGTATGTTTTGTTATAATAGTAATCTCGGGTACGATCGTTTTATAAATTTCATAAATGGCTGAGTTTTATTATAGTAGTAATATCAGGTCTGACCTTTTCTTAGGTCTCGTATATAACGAGTTTTATTATGGTAATAATCTCGTGTTTAATTTTTTTTCAAATTTTGCATATGGCGAGTTTTATTGTGATAATCATATCGTGTCTGATTTTTCTTTGAATTCCGCACATAAATAGTTTTATTATAATAGTAATTTCAATGTCTTGGTTTTTTTTAAAAAATTTATATATAAAGAGAGTTTTGTGTATTAAATCATTCTCATTATTAGATTTTCGAATTGAAATTTATTATAATTGTGCCAGAGTAAGTGGGTTGTTGGGGCTTTCAGAAAGGTTATTTATAACCCTTTCTTTAATGGGGAGTGAAAGTTGTGCCTTGGGAGGCTGAAAAGCGCGTTACCCTACTAGACCCCACTGTTTTTTTTTTCTTTCTCAGATCTAATATACTTTTTCCTGTTTTAATGGGGACATCAATGCACCAAAAAGTCTATTTTTGCAAAATGGGCGTGGAAAACGCTTTAGGATTAGGTGAATTAGGGGCAGATGCACGTTGGGTATATATATGGAATGCAGTTTGATGCATACTATTGATTGGAAAATTTTTCAATTAGTTGGGATTGATATCAATTCGTGAGGAAAAAAAATAGATTTTGCATGTGTGCTGAGTTCATCCTATATGAAAGAATTAATGTCAATCTAAACTGATTCAATAGTAAATTCTATTGATCTCACTTAATATTTTGAAAATTTTTGGTATTTTGAATTTCTTAAAACCACCTATTGTCTATTACACCAGCAATTTTGATATTCAAAATCGTTTAATCTTCACTAATAAAACATTGTAGATTTGTGCCGTGACATTGATATTCTTATACATTATAGAATTTGTAGAGGCCAAACTCAATGGCTCTCCTAATATGGTATATGGCCCCACAAATATAGAGAGCCCAATCTAAATATTTTCTTTTGTTTTTCTTTGGACGTGTTAATTGGTTGCAATTTTCCATGCCTTCGATTTCAGTGTAGTGAAAAGACCTTAGCTTTATTTAAATCAATTAAATATCTTTACTTACCATGTTTCTTTTCACGCATTAGAATTTTTTTTAATTAGTATTTTATTTTAATATTTTAAATTACAAAAATAGGAAAAATTTTTTTTAATATTTTAAGTGAAATCAATAGTTGAAATGCAGTGTTAAAATATTATACAAAGGTTTTTTTTTTTTTTTTTTCTTATTAGCACGTGCAAACCTCACGAAAGCATATGTTGTATTTTTATATAATACAAGAGTTGGTGGTATTTGCCCCCAGGTTTCTGTAAAGGGTGGCTTATGCATTGGTCCTGATGCATGCATTATTTAACTATCAATTATTTTGGTGGCTCTTTTTTGATCATTTTGTAGAAGTAGTAGGTAAGGTTTCAGTTATCAAAAAATCCATTTAGAGATTTTCAAATTCCACGTGATATGATCTATGTTGCAAGATAGGCTCCAGAACCATATTATTTTATATTGTAGGTGTATGTTGACAATTTCCCTTGTCCGCTAGTTGTGTTACATAACAATTTAAATGATTTTTCAGAATAAAAAGAAAATAAAATACTTTTATGCTTAAAAAAAATTTCTTGTCTTCATTGGACTAAATTAATCATATATAATTGTGCCTTTAGGGGTATTGTCCAGTCTAGTAGTAGTGGAGTGAAATCGTTTTTATAAGATTGTGGGTTCGATACTTCTCATTATTCTGAATTGACTGATCTGGTGCATGTATAAAAACACACCGTTGTTACTCTTATAGATTCACCAGTTAGTGGTCGGAATCAATCATATTCGTAACGTCCACTGTTGTTGAATGCAGAGTTTCAGGGGAGCAGTAGACGCGTTCCATGTTAAGACAGTGGACACAACTGGAGCTGGTGACTCTTTTGTTGGAGCCCTCTTGTGTAAGATTGTAGATGACCAAACCATACTCGAGGTACATACTCTTGTTAATTACTGTTTTGTGATTTTTTTTTTTTTAAAAGATAAATAGTTCAATTTCAAAGTACTTTTTGAAAAATATAGTTAGAAAAAATAATTAGTGCAGCATATTCGAGTTTGACTTAGTTACTCTCTCTTGGCTTTTTTTGAACAAAAATTGTTACAAATAAAATAAATCATTCGAAGCCAACCCACAAAGAGAATAAGAGATATGCCCTTTTCACTGCATGGGCAGTTTGGTTGGGGGTTTCCTAGTAGAGCCGTCAAATTGTCCGACCTAGAACTGCTAGCTATCATGAATGACTAGATAAAAGACAAACGATTCAAAAATGAGTTGGATGAAAATACTATATATATATATGTAGATAATAGAAGAGACGATTATCAATAAGAGTGAGCAGAATAATCAGATCTCCAATAGAGTAAGGTTTTGGGTTGAATTAACAATGAATTTGAATGGTTGATTGCAGGATGAGGCAAGGTTGAAGGAAGTGCTGAGATTTGCATGTGCATGTGGAGCCATTACAACAATCAAGAAGGGAGCAATCCCTGCTCTGCCCACTGAATCTGAAGTTATTAAGCTCCTTAAAGGAGAATAATCATCATCATTTTGCTTTCTTGTTTCGTTTTATCAAAGAAATTTTGTTTGCAATTCAGCTTCTATTACTATTTTCATTATTAGGTTTGGTTGCAACTTTTTATGTTTTCAAGTTCGTTCTCTGCTCTGGTTGTAATGATGAAAAGACCGCGTGTTTGAAGTTGTTTTAATAAATAAGTTTTCCAATCTCCTTTTTTCAATAATTAGATTTTGTTTGGTTTAACTGTAAAATTTTAACTTTTGAGCTGAGCTATAAAAGCTTTCACCAGTAGAAATTAGTCTATGTTGGGTAATGTTGAGCTTTTAAAATTTTTTAAAATAATATTGAACTTTAAAAAATATAGAGAAAGAAAAATTAAAACATTTTCACCCATTATGTAAAAATAGTTATACAAAAACCTTTATTAAAAATTTTTAATTTGAAACTTTTTATTTTTAGCTTTAGCTTTTACTTAAAAAAAATATATATAAAAAAAAGAATTATAAAGTTCTAATTTGGAATTTCTTATTTTTAATTTTTTTTTCAACTTTAGCTTTTAACACTTTAAAAAATAGGTCAAATAGTTTAATTTTAACTTTTAAATTCACATGAAGTATTTTTGAAAGGAAATTTCACACTTAGTCCCTATTGTTTACAATTTTTTTTTCAAATTGCTCTTTAATGTTTAAAAAAAATTATATTAATCCTTAATATTTGCAAAGTGATTCAATTTAGTCCTTATTATTTCCCAAATATGAGTCATGTGTAAGGACTGAATTAATTTTTTTTTTTTTTTAAATGAGGACTAAATTGTTTAATTTTAAACAATAGAGACCATTTTGAATCACTTTATAAATATTAAGGATCATTTTAAATAACTTTTATAAATATTAGAAACAACTATGAATCTTTTAAAACATTAGAGACTATATTAAAAAAAGTATGTAAACAATTGAGATTAAATATGAAATTTACCCTATTTTTGAATGCCTAGGCCAAATAGAGCCTTATGCTGTGAATAGTGAATGCAGTTTGTTCAATAATAATAAATTGATGACATAATTATGACGAAATGATCGGAACACAAAACCATTAGATTTCTCCTCCTGCCGGTTATCATACACAATCCTTTTCATTTCTTCATCCAGTTAAGTTCGAATGATGCCTTTGGTACTTAGCACTTTTTTTTTTGGTGAATGGTATTTAGCACTTGAGGAGATTTCAAAAGCAAATATAAAAAGTTTTAACAATTGAAAGTTTTGTCGTATCTTTTTATATCAAACACACTAAACTTTTAATCATCTCAAATATAAAAATCACAATGGCTACGTTTCCTCATGTAAAAAGAGTTGATTTTGATTCGTACCAAGATTAATAATAACAATGTATTTTGGGGTAGGTCAAGTTAGGGTTTCAATTGGATCATCAAGTTGAGTATATTTGAACAAATTTTTTGTGTACATTTTGAACAAATATTTATGAATCTTTACATGTATAAAAAAATGATTCAATCTCATTGCTAAATAATAATTAGTTTTTTAAATTCCATTTAACATGACCAGAAAATCTGATCAAATGCAAAATGATAAGTACAATTAAGACATCGTTCTTGAATTTTCAACACCTATGTGTGACATGTTAAAAAGATTAACTACATTTTACACGTGTATTTTAAATGTCAAAAATTCATCAAAAGCAACATAAAAAGGTCATCATTATTGTGAGAAAAGTTGTATACCCAAAATGAAAAAAATAAAAATCAAAGAAATGTTAACACTATCATGTAAGCCAATTTACTAGACATCTTTCATTCGCAAGAACAAAATTAATGGAAAGCCAATTTACAAGGGTTCAAGTCTCATTTTCCAAAAGTTAGGTGGGCTCAACTCTAATTTTCCAATAGTTCAAAGAGTCTAAATTAATATGACCCTTTTCTCCTTATTCCTAAGGATCCACATCGACATTCGTACCTTACATTCATCAAACATAAACCCTAACGGAAGGGATCCATCTCTCACTTTGTCTCTCATTTTTCAATAGTGAGACGGGTGTAACTCAAAACTATCCATTATCATTCTGATTTCTCAACTGTACATAACATTTTGCCAAATAAAGTACAACATCTTAATAAACAAGAGCAAGTTGCTGATCATTGCTAACAATGAAAACAACTTTCTCTTTGAAGGACTCATCAAAGATTTTAAAGTTTTACATTGTTTATAGGGTTAAATCCACTTTGTACCCTTATCCTATACATATTATGACACTTATTACCCCTCATCTTTAAAAATACCCACTTATTAACCCTCTTCTTAACTTCATGTTAAAAAATTAACTGATTGTGTTACTGTTCATATTTTCTGCCAAGAACACCCTTACCATCTAAACACCCACAAACAACGAAAAACACTCTTTCACAGCTCTTTCATCATCAATACCCCGCACACATACCCCTTTTTCAGCATCAACATCCATACACAACCTTAAAAAATACACAGTGAGACACCAAACACACACATACACAGTGACAACATGCACATAGACACAGTTACATGCAAACATGCACATATACACAATCAAAAACACGTACACACACAAACAACGAGAACAAAAGATGCAAATCTTGGTAAAAGAATGGCAAAATCCTAGTTGATTTTGGATCTTATATTGTCTTGCAACATCAAAAAGATTATAACATAAAATAAAAAAGAAAAGAAAGCAAAAAACACACACGCAAACATTCACAAGCACACGCACACCATACCACATAGTGGGGGTTGTGGGCTGCGTGAGCTGCGGCTATGGAGGTCGTGGTCAAGATGAAGTGGGGCTGTGGGCTGGTGGTCTGCGTGGGGTAGGGCTGTGGTGGGTAAGGTCCGCATGGGGTGGGGATCATTAGATTTTGGGGTTGGGGTTTTGGTTTAGTCTTAGGAGGGGTGGGGGTGTGTGGGGTTAGGTTGGGATTGGGGATGAAATGTGTAGGGTTTTGTTATTTTTTTATTTAAGGGTAAATTTGTGTTTATAAATAGTTGATAAGGGTCATTTAGTAATTGTGCATTTATGTTAACAGAATTTAAAATTGACCAAAGTCAAATGTTAATAAGTGGGTGTTTTCAAAGGTGAGGGTTAGTAAGTGTCACAACATGTATAGGATAGGGGTACAAAGTGAATTTAACCCTTGTTTATATACAATACAATAACAAATTAGATCATCATGGAAGAAAGTGTTCCAGGGTGAGAATACCACCCTGCTCGTGCGAACATAGAGATCACACGACGCATATTTAAGTCGCATTCAAAAGGAAGGTTGCAGATGTGATATGGATCTTTATCACGCATGTAGATTATGCGACTCCTTCGAATTTGTGGAAAAAGACATCTAACCTGATTGATTGTGCATTTACATGCAAATTCTATATAATGTATACTGAGAAACAGCCCACACTGAGAAGAAAGAGGAGAAACAAAAACTGCAATGTTGCTATAGTACAATTGCTTGTGGATAACAACTACTAACCTCCATATGCAAAGATTCCCAAACATGTTTGCATCTTTGCCATCGAGCCTTCATACGAGCTATAAATGCCTTTGCCCACAGTTCATCACTCCCTCCAGTGCTCAGGTCATAAGGTACTGTGAAACTGCTTTAAAATGAAGGATATGAGGGGGAAGCAGAGCAATCTCATTATTGAAACCAAGAGTTCAATTCACAATCAGCTACACATTCTAGAATTGTTTGCATAAGGCCTCAAATAAGAACGTTGCACCACTATGGTACACGTTATCACTTTATTTGCAAGCTAACCATTAATAATAAGTGCCTATGTTGAATTTCATGCTTTCAAGAATTTCAGATACTTTAAACTAGAAATATCTGTAGTTTACATATCCTTTAGTCTAGATTGTATTTGATTGTATACCAATCCTCTCTTGTTAATTATCGGTGTATGTATTACTAAATGCCTTTGCTTTTAACACAACAATGCATTGTTGTATCTTTCCATAGAGCAGGAACAAGGACAGAGAAGTGAAGAGTTCAAGAGAAAGACATCTCTTTGTATGGAAATAAACCACCAAAGTTGAAAAAAAAAAAGATAAAACACTCACCGGCACCCCCATAAATTTTATATACACGTATGCTTAACATAGTAAGAGACAATTCAGTAAAGATTTTAAATGTTGTGCCCTCGTAGATTTTACTTTAGTTGATATTACTAACAAATAAGGATAATGCTTTAGAATGCAAAGCTAAAAATTTGCACCTTAGTAGTTCTTCACATAGTAAGAGATATTTCAGTAAAGATTTTAAATTGTGCCCTTGTAAATGCACTTTAGTTAATTAACAAAAAAGCAAGGATACTGCTTTAGAATGCAACGCTAAAGATTTGCACCTTAGTAGTTCTTGCCGAGTTCCTTTACTCGACCTGCCACTCCTGCAATATCATAAACCCTTACGTCAACACGCAATGATAATCAATATAAAATGCTGCATAACATTGATAGATAAAGGAGCTGCAGTATTATTTATTATAGACAAGCCCTGTTGTGGTAAAAACAGCTATGATTTTTGCAGATAACAATATTATCTGCAAATACTTCAAATATGCATCATCCCTGAGATTATAAACAAGTGCAATTCAGCAACAGTTAAAAGAGACTACATTCAGGATGGAGAAGAGACCTTCTGTACTCCTATGCCTCAGACCTACATTTCTAGGGGCCTATGAGGATTCTAAATTCTAAAGAGAACTTTCCCGCAACTGCTTTTCCAATAAGACGTTGTATGAATGTCAATGCTCTAAAGAAAATGTTTAGTTAATATGAGCATAAGGCCAAAAAGGTAGATACATTATACGGGTTAACAGTCAATAATATACGAAATAAAAAATTAAAAATAAATGAAATGGTTAACAACCTGCTCACTAATATTTGGAAAATATGGAGAGATTTGGTGGAGAGGTTATATATAGCATCTTCAATATGTTCCTTGCTGAGAAAATATACTATTGGATAGCCAAGAAGCCACCTGTGGCAAAAAAGTTCACTGGTCTTATATGATAGTCAATTAAAATAAGATAGAGAAAGCAAGAACCCGACGAATAACAAAGATTAGCAGGATACACCATTCTTTATATAAATAAAAATTTATGGCACCCTTTTCCAAAATGGAGTCTCATTAACCCACAAACAAGTACCATGAGCATACTACTCAAGTTGAAGAATGTAAGACGCTCGCCTTGGTTAGAAACAAATTGTAGACATTTCATCTTATTGTAACTCTTTTAAACTTACAGAAAATACTGCTCCCCGATGAAGACACCAATCCTTTCACATGACTGGTCTGATCAGCAGAGCATATATTCCAATTGGATGCAGTAAAAAATTCAAAAGAAATGAAAAAAATTTAATCTTGTAGGTCCTGTTACACTGAGGAGAAAGGGAAGCGAGAAAAGAAGAGAGCATAAGAGATATGGGTGCACAAACTCACAGGAACACATAGAATGCCATAAAATACATCAATAAACATGTACATGTCTTGCTGGGTAGAGATTGTTCAGTGAGGTTGAGCCACTGATAGGGCACTATTTCTGTGTGAACTAAATTAAGAATGCTAACATATCAATTAACAACAAAGTTAACCATATTTAACAAACTGAAAAAGAAAAGCTGGTAAGTAGTTTTACATTAAGGAAACTATCATATATAAATTTATTCAAGCCATTTCATAACACAATACACACAAGACACACCCTCCAAATATACGTAATTATAGATGCATAGCATATATATTTAACTGTTAAGATAACTGAGGTTCCATCCTAAAACCAATTGGTGTTAAGTGGAGTAACCCAAGATCTTATAAGGTGGTCTTGAAGTTTCTGATTTTCTAATGTGGGACAAGTGTATATTTTAACACTCTCCATCACGTGTGACTTGATTTGAGAGGGGTCACACGTGAAAGGTTTAACGCATGTGATGAATGAACACACATGGAAGATAACACAGGCATAAGAGATTGAACACACGTATGACATAATTTGAGAAGGGTCACACGTGGATGAACACGAGTGGAAGATGACACGCGGAAGATGAATAAGACTGGACCAAGAGCCCTTAAAATAAGTGAGTTTACGTCCTAAAACCAATTGGTGTTAAGTGGAGTAGCTTAGGATCTTATAAGGTGGTGTTAAAGTTTTTGATTTTCCGATATGGGACAAGTGTATAATCCAACAATAACTAACAGAGAAATGCGAGTTGGAAAGGTGAACTATGGGCAACTGGCCAAGTCACTTTAGGTGAGGGGCCACTAATGAAAGAGTGTTATTATGTTTTGGAACCTGCCTATACTGCAGAAGCAGGTGTTTGCAGTGATCTGAATAACTAAAACAGGAGACGTTTTCCTCCCTTATTGATGGGATGCCCACGCAGACTCGGCTGGAGTGGGGGTGTTTAATCAAGGACAATACAAAACGAAGTCTCAGTTAATGTGTACTTTCTCAACGAGAACACGTATATTGCCTCTACTCTTGTATAATCAATCTCTGGCAAGGCAAAGACACAAAAATCGATATTCGGGATAAGTAAAGCAGGATGACCGCATGACATGCAATATAAGTGTAAAGGTAAAATCAGGGAGTTTACCCATTAAGAGTTGGCACAGTGACCTGAGTTTCTTGAATGCTACTAGTGAGATCAATAAACCCAGGGGAGCGAGAAGCAGTTGGTCCACCTGAAGAGGACTCATGGGTCATCATATCTGTCCTATTATTTTGTAAGAGCTCAGTGTACACGGCATTTACGGGAAAGAACAAGGAAAAAAACTTCTGAGCTGATAGAAGCTGCATGGAGACCAAGCTTTCATCAGCTGGGGTTATCATCTGTAACAACATATAAAAGAGTATGAATTAAAAGAAGTTGGAAAGACCCCAATATAAGTTAATAGCATCAAGATAATGTCCTTTGGCTAAGAAACCTTTGGAGGCTCTTGCTCAAGGTCAACAAGAAGTACTTCTGTCTCCGAGTTTAAACTAGACTGAACAAATTCTGCAAGTGCTTTGATATGAATCATATATATCATTTCTTCTATAACCATGACTTGCAGAAGCTCAAAAGCTGAGGATTCCTGAAAGTTGATAACAAGGACGTGAGTAATCTATCTTAAGAAAGCAATAGAACTTCTGCATCAACATCTATATTAAGAAAGCAATAGAACTTCTGCATCAACATCATCCATATATAGATAGGCAGAGTATACTAAACATGTTAAACGTATATAGGTTTAAGAAATACTGAAGTCTTCGGCCAGCTTCGTATTCATATAGATAGGTATGATTATTTCACATTTTAGAGCATATGAAGCAGTAGGGCATATCACCAAGTGTTGCTAGAGTCCAACATTCTTCTCATGGTTAGTACAATACTAGCACTTGTACTTTGTCAGAATGCCATGATAGCTCTTCACACCTACTGTGAGCTATCCCTTCTCCAGGGATGAAAAGGAGCATTGCCATCTGAACATTCATCCATCTATCTCCAAGTTCAACTAATTTAAATAAGCTTGCAAGACACAATCTTTTATTGTTCATCTTCTTAGAATCTTTCATCAGATCAGCATTACAATGAGTTAAAGAGCCTTGACGTGTTGTTCCAAGTTGATTTCCTGAAAAGTTACCCTTCATTGTTCATCTTCTCATCAACCTTACATATTCAAGCAGAATTTGGTCTTCTTCACTATATAAGAAGGAACTTCCTGGAAAGAGGATTTGAAAGTCTATTCAGGGTAAAAGTGGCATGTGATAGTGAAAAAATTTCAAGCACTTCGCATAACCAACCAATGCATAACTTAGGACCTTGTGAGGGGTAACACATAGCCCCAAACAGTTCTTCAAGTATTCAGATAATGTTTTTCCGTTTCTTTCTCTTTTTGGAGGTTAGTATTTGAAGATGCTAAAACAGCAAGGTCTGCAAAATAGAGATATCTCATGTCTGGAGTCGTCCAGAAATGTTTCAACAAATAGTGGAGCTCAGGCTGCTTTTCTATTTTGGGTGTTCCTTCCTGCACTCTTTCTTTTTTCTTAAATCCAGGAACAGGGGATTTCCCGGCATGTAAAATGTGTCTTGCAATAAAATTCAATATAGAAGATATCAAACTCACTTAGGTCCTTTCTGAAACAACTTCTACATGCAGTTTTCTGCTCGAACTACATTAAATGCAAAATGAGCAGAAAAAGTTGTTTTATCCCGGCTTCAGGTTCCCTGACATTCAACAGAGAAGTTTTCAGGTAACATCAAAATGATATTTCTATTTCAGCGTCAAGAACACTTGGAGCATCACAACGAACAAGTGTCAAGTATTTTCCACTGTTTCCAGAAAACATGACCAGTCCCATTAATTGCTCGACTATTCTATCTCCTACATCTTCAATTAGATTATATTTTCCCATTAGTTGCTTGAGTGCTAATCCATGTCCTCATATGTTTAATTAGCTTATGGTCCATTAGAACAGTACTATCACATACTGATGTAAAACCAAACTACACCAAATGAATCCTTTCTTTATCTCACAAGATGAGTCTGCTACATAGATACGAGGATACCATTCATTTATGTCAAAAGTCGTCTCTTCCCTTAGCTCCACGCATGCAAGATCCTGTGTGAGTGTCTCCATCCAACTTGTTTTTAGGTCTTTCTCTACCCTTCTTCCTATGTACAATCTCCATACCTTCACACCTTCTCACAGTTTCCCCCCACCAATCGCCTCCTAACATGTCCCAATGATCTCAAATGGTTCTCCCTCATCTTATTCTCAATTAGGGTCTCTCCAACTTTTCCTCTAATCATATCATCTCTAATCCTATTCTTCCAACCATTGTTGCACATCCATCTCAGCTATCTCATCTTAGTCATTGACTTCTTGACATTTTGACATCTTTTGAACATGTTTTAACTTCATTGCCCTGCATTTCAAACCATGGAGCAAAGCTATTATGGCTACTTATAATAACTTCCTTTTAACTTGAGGAATATCTTTCAATCACAAAATTCTCCTAATCCACTTCTCAACTTTGTCCATCCACCCTTGATCCCATGACCTACGTCAACAATGATGAATTATAGACCCAAGGCATCTAAAGTTTTCCTTTTCTGGCATTCTTTCCATGTCCAGTTTCACTTCTACCTCATTTCTAGACTTGCTCCTACTAAACTTGCATTCTGTACATTTAATCTACATAACTTAAAACCTTTTTCTTCCAAAATCTGCCTCCATAATTCCAATTTAGCATTCAAACCTTCTCTATACTCATCCACGAAAACAACATCGTTGACAAATAGCATGCACCACGACACCTCATCCTGGATGTGTCTAGTGAGCTCGTCCATAATTAGCCCAAATAGTTATGTGCTCAAGGCAAATCCTTGGTTTAAACCAACTTTTATTCGAAACGCACTGGTTTATCCGCTTTTCCTCCTTACACAAGTCATAGCTATATCAAACATGTCTTTTATCACTTTAAAAAATATGACCATATACACCCTTCTTCTCCAACACTCTCCATAGGGCTTCTCTAGGAACTCGGTCATATCCCTTTTCCAACTCAATGACGTGTAAATAGTCTTTCTGGTTCTCTCAATACTGACATAGAACTAGATAAAAATTAGCGGTTGTTATGCACAAAATGGTTAATACCCATATAAAAGCTGCAATTAGTAGCTATCTACATGCATCCTTTACGAACTACTTATCATGCCTCTATGTACATGTGAACATCCTTCCCTTTAATGTATAGTGATACAAAAACTTGATATAGCCATACAGAATGAGGAAAGATAATCCAACCAAGATGCCCCTCTACCCCCTTTACATAAACTTCATGGTTTATAAGTCTGGCTTTAGACGTCACTCTATTTCTAATGATCTAACGTTCAGTTTATGCCACAAGAAATTCATATTTGCAAGTCATATCATAATTTTACATAAATATCAGCTTCAGACATCTGTGAAACAATACAAATTTAATTCAAATCATAATGTTTGATGCTATAATTTTTAGGATATCGGTCAGATGAGCTAATTTAACAGATTTGCATTTTTAGAGAATGCAATAATAAGACCATCCCGACAAAACCTTTTGACAGTGTTCGAGAAAAGCACACAGGCGTTCCTGCAGTTCTGGCATCTTTCCTCCATAGTCTACCATTATTACCGGTCTCATCTCTGTGCACAACGCCAGAATATCTGCTAAAAAAAATTCTGTTAACATAAGTTCATTATGCAGACAGATAAGAAAATTGAGAAACAACTAATAAGTGGCCAATATATAGCAGAAGAAATGTTAAAGAAACCTCAATAACAGAAATTTCAATTTTTCTTCCTTTGCAGATAAAACTAAGGAAAATTAAAACAACAAAGTAAGGAACTCTCATCTTTAGCTATAACATAAGGAGCTAAAGAGCCAGTTCATTAAATGGAAAAATTGAAGAAAGGAATATTAAGGGTGCTGATTTTTAAACTCCACATTTTGATACTGCGCTTCAACTTCTGCTTATATCTGACAAGGCCTTACGATCAGATAAACACTGGAACTTTAATTTCAACGAGACAAAACTCCCCTTCTTTAAGATTTTTATTTTGAACGTTAAGATTTTTATTGACCAAAATTCATTTCCAACTCTCTTTTTGCTTCAACAATCAGTCACAAAGCCCTTAATTCATTATGTGATGAACAGCTCTCCCATTTCATCATCCGTTTCTACTTCTTTGATGTTTGTACAATAGTGCTTCTTATTTGTAGTAATTTCTTTTATAATTTCAGAATTCTTGTTCTGAGTTCTTTGTCATGGTTTGTTTAAACTTTTTCTACCTTCAGTATGTCTTGAAAGAGCCTTTGTATTTAAGAAGTATCTGCTGAGTGCATACTTAACTAAAAGAACATCAAAGTTTTCTCATGAAGTATCAGATATTTCCTCTAGTCATGCTTGTAACAAAGCATGAAAGTCGTTTTTGAGTGCAAAAGGAAATGATTGACTGTCCAATTAAATAATCAATCGCTCATGTTTGTCATGTTGCGAGGTTTGAGTTACTTTATATGTCAGAAAAATCAAACCTATTCCTTATTTTCTAACATAGTTTGGTGCTAGCTGTGTTTATTAAGCAAATCTTTTAGAGAGAGACTTGGTCAGCAGCAAATTAATTCATTGATGTTTTCCTATCTTATTCAGCTAAACACCTCGCTGCTGCTAATGCTGCATTTTATCATTATATTTTAAATGTCAATGAGGGCCAAGCAAATCCTAGAGCTCTACATGGCAGCACTACAAAGGGTGTCGTAAAAGATGATTAGCCAGACATGCTACTTCCCTTAACTGAGACACTTTCAACCATGAGGAGCTTCTTCAAAGAGTTCCTCAAATGCCCTAATACGAGGGTATGCTACAATCATCAAAAGATCTAAAAGTGGCTACTATGTCATACTTTGGTTGTGATTGTAAGGGAAAGTATCGTGGTACCAGTTCAAGTGAACAAAAGAAAAAAAGCATCATCTCAACTTATTAATTTCCTTTGAAGTTTAGGGAAGAAAGAAATCTGAGGAATTATGGAAGGTAGATATCAAGAATGTAATGCATAACCACGATATGCCAGGGTATCCTGATCGTTGTTTCTTTAAGGAAGAGATGTTGTGCATTGAGGAGATGACAAAGGGCAGAATTTCTCATAGACAAGTTCTTTCTTCACTTTGGCTGAGTAATCCAAATTTTTTGCCAATTTGAAGAAAACTATACAAAGAAGAGCCAAAATTGAAAACGAGAGCTTGATAGATTGTACGGTAATACAAGCATTATTCGATGAACTTGGTGGAAGTAATTCCATTCATGAGTTGTAGCATGATAAGGGTGACTATTTATCTCTCATATTCTTTGCACATACTTATTCGTTTTCATTGACAAAGAGTTATTGTAATGTCTTCGTGATGGACTGTACATTAGGTAC
The DNA here is from genome assembly GCA_037974665.1 of Ehretia macrophylla. Classification (NCBI taxonomy): domain Eukaryota; kingdom Viridiplantae; phylum Streptophyta; class Magnoliopsida; order Boraginales; family Ehretiaceae; genus Ehretia; species Ehretia macrophylla. The sequence goes on from CM075764.1 coordinate 86,069,197, forward strand.
AAAATGCTGCTAATTGAAATGATAGGAGTATCCAATTCTAATAATTCTTTCTGTTCCTGTTTTGTAGCTATGGAAGAGAGCAAGGAAAGGATAACATGTGTGCATTGCAGAGGTTTCCTGAACTACTTGGTGCCGAAAATTATTCTTTGGTGATTTTATTAGTTCGGAAGTTAGCACTCAGGAATTAGCTCTGATGAATGCAATTGAAGTTTTCTTTCTGGATACTGCACATCTCTTATGTTTTACAATTTATTGGTTAGTTTCTTGGTATTAGGTTGTGCCTCGGGATTTTTCATTTTAGAACTTTATTTAATTTATTTGCTTTTTTTTTCTGCTTTTTTTTTTTTTTCCTTTACAAGATGTCTGGTCATATAAAATGTTTTGTTAAGGTTGAAGTGATTTGGAAAATAAGAACTACTGCAGAATGAGCATGATCTAACATTATGAGCTAATCCAGATGTTGTATTATCAGACTAAGGACATATCACCACAATGTTAAGGGCCCAGATTATCCATGCTAGGAATCGTTTGCTTATATTGAAGTCTTTGTAAGACTAGCTTTTCACTTGGAATGAAGCCGCAGCTGTAGCTTTGTAAAGTATTAGCCTTGCTGCTTTATTTTATATGCCTTGATCAGTATATGATCCTTTACATGAAGTAGAAGGAGAAGCATTTCAAAGTTTACAGTTCTGTGTTCAGATTGTAGTCTTTGCTAAGGTTTGTTAACTTTTTGTCTTACATGAAGCAGTTCTTTCGTGTAAATTCTATCACAATGAAATTTGAATAACATTTCAATTTGCTTGCTATATTTATCTTCATTGGGTTACATTTTCTCTCGTATGAATGGACTTATAAATCGAAGCATTTTTCTATATCAATTAAGGGTGAAATTAGGCAAACAAAGATGTTGCGCCAACTGGGTGGGAGAATTTACCACCTTCTTAGAATTGTGGAAAATTAGTTTAAAGCTGCCAAATTTGTTTTCCCTTTCCAACAAGTTCGTGGAAACAACTTCTTGCAAAAAGCAAGGAAAGGTTGCGTAAAATAGACCCCAAAATGGGGTCTGACCCTTCTCTGGAGCAGCTCGTAATAAAGACTTCGTGCATGGGGCTGCCCTTTAAAAATTTAGGGGTTTAGAAGATTCACAAAAGGACAACCAAGGGCTTGAAATGTGAAGGGCAAAAATCAGCACCAAAACATTAAATACCCCGTTTGTTTGCAGTAAAATATTTTTCTAGAAAATGTTTTCCAAATTTTCTAATGTTTGGTAACACGAAAAATTTGATCAAACAAAAAACATTTTTCGGTCAATAAAAAATTTTAGTTCAAAAGACTTGTCCTTTAACAGAAAAAAATATTTTCCAGAAATCACCCACTTCACCCCTACCCCCACTCCACCCACCCCCTACCTCCATCCCCCACCCCAGCTAGGGCACGAACTCCCGTTATGCGCGGTTTCCAAGAAAGTTGAAACCCATTTTGGGTCTATTATTATGCAGCCTTACATAATATAAAAAAGAGTGTTTTCACTACTCGAAAGCCTGATACATAGATTGTATAAAAAGGAAAGAAGATAAGAGGACCTGTCTCAAGACGACGCTTAGAAGAAGGCTTGAGCCGCCATTTGATTGTGGAAAGAGAGGACTCGAACACCTTCAGAATTTGCTCCACTTCTGCAGCATCCATTACTCAGAGAGAGTGTGTATGTGTGTGTGTGAGTGTGTGTGTTTTTTTGTGAACTCCGGCTCAGAGAATTCTTCTACTTTGACACAATGTTTGTTGCATTGCACAAGTGAAAGGAAAGGAAAGGAAAGGAAAAATAGTTGGGGGAAAATATAACAAAGAAGATGAAAGGAAAGGCGTTCCCATTGTTGATTAAAAGATTAAAAAAAAAATTAAAAAATAATAATAATAATAATAAGAAACCACTAGCCATTTGGTCTAGTTCAACAATTCTCGTTTCAGGTGTGAAATGTATTAATTTTGACATGTAATATTTTAAAGTGGTTATATGATTTAGGTCACCTTGAATTTTAAAAAAATAATAAGAAAAGAAAATGATTGTATTTTGTTTAGTTTGGGAAGGAAAAGAAATGAGATGATAATTTTAAATAAAAATTATTCAAAAACTATTTTATATTTATTATTATGCTAATAATATTGTTAAAATAAAATAAAAATATTAGAGACAGTTAAAAAAATTTCACCACTAAATTTTCTTTTTTTTCCAATAAGATTTCAAATTAGGAGTATTTGATTCTTTAATTTAAGATAACTTTTTTCCTCCTTTCGAAAGTCAATCCAAATAAGAGGAGATTTTGCAATATTTAAGAAAAGCAATCCAAACACTATATGTGAGTAGTGAGTTCTTTTGAAGTATGTATGAAAAAGTGATTTGGGAGAATAGTCGTTTTTATTTAGCCTCGTGAAGTTAGAGAAATATTTTTACTTAAATCTATGAACTTTAGGAAATGCTCAAATCTACTCATGAACTTGAAATGATATTCAAATTAACGAGGGTAAATTTGTTTTTATGCAACCTTGAGGGGAAAGGGTAAAAATTGAAAAATATAAAGATATTGAATGTTGTATCTCCAATTGATTCCATAAGTTTTTTTTTTTTTTAATATTTCTTAGATGGTAATTTGATTGATTATTAGTGTTTGTGTTTAAGTAATTCATGTATTAACTAATATTTGGAATACAAATTTTTGAATTTTATTGTTGATTGTTGCAGCTTTTGATTGGTTAATTTTCTATTTTGTCAGTATACACTTGATTGATTAGTTCATTTAGTATTATTTGCGAAATTATTGATTAATCAATGTTTAGGATAGATTTTAAACTTTGTTTTGCACTAAAGTATAATTTTGTTAGTCGGTGTGAACTTGACAGAAAATATTTACTACTCAATAAAATTTTGTTTATTTTTTTATTATGTATTCACTAAGAATTTTTACGATTTGAAATAACTTATGATCTTTCTTTTACTAGTATAGTTGAATATCCTATAATGTATTTTGATTGAGTATGGTCATGATGTTAGGAAAAATGATATTAGTGTTGTAACACCTCGATCCCTCACAGAACCGGAATTTTTATTTAATTATATTATTTTCAACTCAATCCTAAATTCTGGGCACGAAACTTGAGAAAAAACAGACGGAGTTTCCCCTATTTATAGGATTATCTGAAAACCTGCAAACAACAACATACAATCACAAGACCATAATCCACAACCTCAATCCCTTTCATCCCTACAAGCATGCAAATCAACTAGAAAACAAAGTAAAACAATATAAGTTATTACAAACCACTAACACATAACCATCACCCAAGACTAAAACTTTAAAATTACATTTATTAAGATAACAAAAATTCATACCTGACTATAAGGTCTCAAATAGTATACAAGCATTTCATGTACACATTCTTCCTTGTTCTACACACTGATAGAGCAGGCAGGCCACACAGGAGGCAATCTAATTTTCAGCTTTTCCTAGCACATGTTGAGACGAGGAATGAGAAACCAAAGTTACTCAGTGAGGGATGTGATGCAGTAACCTAGGGTGTGTTTTCATGAGATGCAACAAAATAATAACATTAATAACACAAATAAAAAAGTTAATTAGACAAGTATTTAACCACGTATAAAAAGGATACGGTTCCACTTGTCTTTCATCACGAGCCACGAGCCAAGATCTTCAAGCAAGTGCTGGCAAAACCTTTATTCCTCGAAAAATGGGGTACTCTGGATGTACCCCGATCCTATGACCCGTTTTATTGAGGTAGGTTCATATGCCCCAATGAGGTGAACCACGCCTCTGGGGTAGTGGAGTATACTCAGCGAGAGAAAGGGAATAAGCACCATGGTAGTCGAGAGAGCACGGTAAGTCCGATGTCGCCCGTGTTTCTCGACGCTACCATGTCCGAAAAGGTTACGCAACCCCGAGTCAAGATCACGAGAGCCAATAATATCAAATATCACATAAGAGGGACGACAAAGTAGGCCGCCCTCGCAGTTAATCACAAATAACACGAAAAGACTCAAGATAGCAAGTAAAATAATACATATAAACTTTATCAATTACTAAATAATGCAATTTAGAAACAATAAATCAAGTTAAGATGCACATAAGAGGTGAAAACTCCATCACCTTTAGTAAGCCAAACCTGTAAGAGCATAGTTTAGGTTTACTCCAAACCTCTTTGAATCCACTCAAATGTGCAACCCCTAGTTATTCATATAAGTATAACACTTTCATTATTCATTGCAATTCTATTATCATGATTAGTTCTAATATACATATAGCCCAAATATACAGCTTAACCCATTAGATATCATGAATCACACATCCTTCAAGTTAAACACTTAATACACGATAGTACACTTAAGCACTAAGCATTACTCAATTACTAAACATGTTAAAAGAACTCTAACATGTATTATCCAAAGTGAAATCATGTACAAGATTATCTATATTCTCTAAGATCATTAAACATACACTAACTACTTTAGACCACAAGACATGTTAAAATGACACTCCTATTAACACTAAGACACCATAAGCAACAAATTCACATTCTTTAATCAAGTTACTATTTATTTTCTTCTTCAATTCACTTATACACACAAGCTCATATTCCACATGTAATTAAGCTAGAAAGTTCGCTCTACCACATCATTAGTTAGCATAGAAGGCATTAGAGGCATCAAATACCATTAAGTTAAGATTATAAATTATAAATGTCAATTACTTTTAATTACAATAATCAATAATCATATAACTAGATGAGTTATCTTTATAGTCCTACTCACTTAGCATACAATGTCTACTAGAATTTGATCTTTAACAAAGTACAAGTAATATAAATACTATGACAAGATATAAGCATTAAATATAAAAATAACTATACGAACACAAAGGGGGTCAATGTCCGATGATCACGAAACTTCACAAAATGCTCACAAATGCTATATAATAACAAATAAAGACAAGATATACAAGCACCAAAGCTAATTCAAAGGCTAAGCATGAAAACTCCGAGTTTCCCCTTTGTTCCACTAGACAATTTAGCTTCCTACCGAAATTCAAGGATCAAGTTAGGCAAGATAGCTATTCTATCAATCCAAGGATACCTAAATACATTTTTTAGAGCCTTCAAATCATAGTCTAGAGTTCAAGTACACGAAAACACCGAAAATGCATATTTGTGGGTTTACACTACAAGTACCAATTCCGGAACCCAAACAAGCGAAACAAAGGCATTTCTAAGGCTTCAATACTTAATAAAGACTAGCCATAACCTCGAAATGTGTCCGGATTCGAGTTAACCCCGAAACCCCTTATTAAAGTAGCCTAATTTGATCAAATTAGGCAAATTTTGTACATGACAAGCGCAATTAACATTTTTTCCATGCTCAAAGACCTAATTAGCAACTACTAGAAGCCTCAAATCAAATTAAATTGTAACTTTTTCTGAAAATCCTAGTTTGGCACTATTCATCATATTCCTTATGTAGATTCTTGCTAAAAACTTAGTTCCAAGCTATACCAATGCATACACAAGGTCTCTAGCATGTAATAATACTATATAGAACAAGAAACAAACAACTTATGGCATGGAACAAGCAAAATCCGAAAATTCAAAATAATGGCATAAACTTGAAATAGCAAGAATGATGCAACTCTCTCACCTAGGAGCCTTGTAGATGCAAGAAATAAGCTCTAGCTAGGTTGAATCCACTTGTAGAAGCTTGGTTGAGCACACAAGAGCAAGATTTGAAGATAAAAATTCTTTCTTCTCCTTCTTATGGGCTGTCGGGTTTGGGGGGCTTTTTGGGTATTTATTTTTTTGTTTCTGTGAGCTTTATGCATATATGTGAGGTATTGAGTGATATATGCATGTATCTGTTTCAATATGATAAGCCAAATGTTAGTTTAAACTTGGTCAACTAAGTTAAAACTCCAATTAAATGATAACTAGCTAAAACTCATGTTATACTTACGTAACACTATTCAAGTGATGCAAAATATTTTTCAAATGCATGTTCCCAGCCTCTAAGGTCTAAAATTACAAGTTTTTGATTCCTTTTATAAGTCATGTTGTCTAGGAAAAATATTAAACCGAGCATTTAAGATAGTCAAATTTCTTATTGTTGGCCTAAAAAGCTTATAATCTTTATTTTGATAATAACAAAACATCTCAATTGTGATTTAGAATTCTTATTTGAATCTTGGGTAAGTTATTCAATCCATCAACACAAGATTGTCAAGCAAGCCCACTTCAACATGAAGTCATTCAAAAGGATCAAAGGCTAGTTTCAAACTATTAAATCAAAGTCAAAGCCCAATCATAAATTGTATCAAAGCCCAAAAGGTATTCTTATATCTTGACTCATTCAAATGAAGTCTCTCTTGAGGAATTAAGTTATGAAGACAAAAAAAAATGAAGTTGAAGACTGGACGACAAAAAGAGAGTTACAAGGAAGAAGACGTGGCAACATAAAGGGTACCAGCATTAAAAATGTTATTTGCCTAAGTATGACTTGTGTAACTCATATTTTATCCAAAAATATTTTTCATAAAAGATTTTTTGCAAAATATCCTTCAAACATTTATTTTCAAAAAGGTCATTGCAAACTCATTTTTGAAAAACAAGACTTTTTGGATTTCAAACTCTTGTGGCATAAAAATTGTTTTATATCATTTCGAGAGTTTTTGAAAATATTTTGAGATGTTAAAAATGTTAGAAACACTTTTTTATAAGTGTCTTTAAAAGTGCCCAAATGTTTTATTATTTAACAAATTTTTTTGGGGCTCAAAAAGGTCACCTTTCAGCATTTTAAGCATCTGGACGTTACTAGCCTCATCCGGTCGACCGGATGAAGGCCACAATGCCTAGCAGAGAGCTCTGGTCTGAGCGTTACATGCCCCATCCGGTCGACCAGATGAAGGGCTCAGCGACCGGATGGCTTAACGGGAAAATCCAGAATTATGCTTTTTATCCGTTTTATGTCTAACTTTTTCCTCTTTTTAAGCCATGTTCTCTCGCCATCTCAAAAAACTCTCCAAGCTTCTATCTTCAGATTTTCAAGCTATTTTCAAAGAGCTTTTCATATCATTTTCATTGAGAAATCTTGAGCTATCATTTTCATATCTTTGAGTATTAAAAGTATTCTTCAATTGTAATATCAAACTCAAATAGGAGTTTCAATTGTCATTCATATTATCACACAATCTTTGTAATATACTCATTCACATAGATTGAGAGAATCATTGTGAGAAGAAGTATTATAATAAGAGAGGATAGTAGGTTAAGCTTCACCTACACTTGAAGGAGCTTGTGTAACTTTTGTGGACTCAAGAGTAATTATAGTTGGTTTTTGCTTCACCAACATTTGAAGAAGCATCTTAGTGAAGAGTTGTTAAATCCTAAGGGAAGGGAAGACCTTAGGTGGTGGACTAGGCCTCCGGGAGTGCGAACCACTTGAAAATCATCGTGTTTGATTTCTTTTACTCTACTTTCTTTATTTCCAAGTCATTTACCTTTGTGTGGATATTGCTCATATTAACTGTTTGATAATTGTTGAGTTATTTATTTGGAGTTTATTTTTGAAGTTCTAATTGCTTATCTAGTGTTATATATTTGTGTGCTCACTAAGTGTTTGATAAATTGCCTACAAGAACTTCTAGAGTGTTATTATCTTTTACTAGACAATATTTCCGCATCAAGAATTTTTAGATTGCTTAACCTTGCCAAACAACCTAATTCACCCCCCTTCCTCCCTCCCTCCCTCTTAGGTTATCAAGGGTCAATAAGTGGTATCAAGAGCTAGTATTCTACATATATCTTAACATCTAGTAGAGGATCCCTATAGCAAGCTCATCAATGTCTCATATAGTTGAAGGTCAATCTTCTTCTAGACCACAATTGTTTAATGGAACAAACTATTCTTTTTGGAAAACTATGATGAGAATCTATATTCTAGCAAATGACATAAGAGTTTGGAAAGTGATACTAAATGGACCAATCACCCCTACTATAACTAAGAAGGAAGGAGACAAAATTACCACCATCCCCAAACCAGAAAAAGACTTTGATGAAGATGACTTCAAAATGTGTGAAAGAAACTTTAAAGCCATGAATATGTTATATCTTGCTTTAGATTCAAATGAGTTTAACAAAATTTCTGGATGTAAAAATGCTAAAGAAATTTGGGATTAATTAGAAGTCACATATGAGGGAAATAACCAAGTTAAAAAAACTAGAATAAACATGCTTGTTCATAAATATGAAATGTTCAAAATGTCATTTGATGAAAATATTGAACAAATGTTTCTAGATTTATCTATATTGTTAATGCTCTTAAGTCTCTTGGAAAAGAGTATTCTAACAAAGAATTGGTAGAAAAAGTTTTTCGAAGCTTAAACGAGCCATGAGAAGCTAAAGTGACGGCTATTGAGGAAGCTAGAGACCTCAAAACTCTAACTCTTAGTGAACTTATGGGATCTCTTATGAGCCATGAGTTGAAGAAGAAGGACCGAGAAGAAGAAAAAAGGAACAACAAGAAGTCACTTGCACTTCTTGCATCAAAGGCTTATTCAAGTGATGAAGAAGAAGAAAACAAAAAAGATGAAGATGAGATAGCACTTCTTACAAGGAACTTTAATAAATTTCTCAAATTCAAAATGGTAAGTAAAGCTCCTTACAATAAGTTTATGAACAAATGAAGAAACAAACCAAAAGAAGAAGGAAGATGTCTCAATTGTGACAAGATGGGTCACATAAAAGCAAATTGTCCAAAACCAATCAAAACCAAAGGAGAAAAAGCTTTGAAAGCAACATACGTTGATGACGATGCATCAACCAGTGAAGAAAGCAAAAATGAAGAAGTGGCAATATCGTTTGTCTTATGACAAAAGAAGATAATGAGGTATGTTCTTTTTTTAGCTCCGGATATTACTCTTCTAGTTCATTAATTGATAATGAATGCTCATTTGAAGAATTACAATATGAATTTTAAAAATGCATGATAGTTTTGAAATTGCAATTATCAAGATAAATAAACTTCAAAAGGAAAATAATTCTTTGAAAGAAAAAAATAAGTTGCTTGAAAAAGATCAAAATTGTGCTAATGAAAAAGTACTTAAATTTCATTTTGAAAATGATAATCTTTAAACAAAAAATGAAAAGCTTGAAAAAGAAAATCAAGGATTAAATGGAAGCCTAGCAAGATTTACAAAAGAAAAAGAAAATCTTGATAAAATGCTTGGCTCACAAAAAATGACTTTTGATAAAAGTGGAATAGGATATGAACCTTCTTCAAAACAAAAATCTCTCAAAAGTTATTTTGTAAAAGTATCATCTTTTACAAATGAAGCATCAACATCAAAAGGATTTCAAAAAACATGTACCTATTGTGAAAAACAAGGTCATATAATATCTCATTGTAAATTTCGAAATATGGTAGGAAAAGACTCTAAAATTCCTTCTTGGCTCAAACCAAAATGGATTATAAAATGTGCTAAAAATCAATACTAACAATCTTGGACCCAATAGAACTTGAGGACCTAAATTTTGTCTTTGTATATAGGTTACCCTAAGGATGAAGTATGAAAGAAATTGGGTCATTGATAGTGGATGTTCAAGACATATGACCGGTGATTCATCTCTTTTCTATGAGCCTATCAAAAATTACAAAGGTTATGTGAGCTTTGGAAACAATGAGAAAGGTAAAATTATTGGTAAAGGTAGCAATGAAAATAAAAATAATATATCTATCCATGATGTGCTACTTGTGAAAGGATTGCAACATAACTTGCTTAGTGTAAGTCAATTATGTGATAATGATTATCTTGTTGAATTCAAATCATCATGTTGCACCGTATTTGATAAAATGAAAAATGTGTTATTTGTTGCAAATAGACATGAAAACATTTATATCATTGACTTCAATAGTATATCATGCCAAAATATTGATTGTTTAATCACAACAAATGAAAATTCTTGGTTATGGCATAGAAGGTTAGGACATATTAGCATAGATCTATTTGGTAAACAATCTCGAAAAGATCTTGTAAGAGGTCTCCCTAAAACCAAGTTCGAAAAAGATCATTTATGTGATGCATGTCAATTTGGAAAATAACATAAAGCATCTTTCAAAACCATTAGTATGTAACCACATCTAAAGCTTTACAAAAACTTCATATGGACCTTTTTGGACCAATGGATATAATAAGTCTAGGAGGATCTAGTTATGTTTTTGTTATTGTTGATGATTATACTAGATACACATGGGTCATGTTTCTTGCTCTCAAAAGTGATGCCTTCAATGAATTTGCAAAATTTTGTAAAAGAGTGCAAAATGAGAAATGATACTACATTTCATGCATTCATAGTGATCAAGGCACATAATTCATAAATACATCTTTTGTGGAATTATGTGAACAAAATGGCATTGAGCATAATTTTTCGGCTCCTAGAACTCCTCAACAAAATGGGGTTGTTGAAAGGAAAAACTGAACTCTACAAGAAATGACAAGAACAATGTTGAAAGAAAACAACTTGTCTACATACTTTTGGGGAGAAGCTGTTAATACGGCTTGCTATGTTCTAAATAGAGTTTTAATTAGACATTCTCTTAAGAAAACTCCATATGAACTATGGAAATGACGTACTCCAAATATTTCACATTTTAAATTTTTTGGATGTAAATGATTCGTCTTAAACAATAAAGATCACCTTGGTAAGTTTGACTCAAAATCCGACGAATGTATTTTTATTGGTTATTCCTCTAAAAGCAAGGCATATCGGGTTTACAATAAAAGACCTTAGTAATCGAGGAATCTATGCATATTAATTTTAATGAAACTAATCATTTTATGTCAAGAAAAGACGAAGATGATCATATAGGTGTTCAACAAGTTGAAGAATAAAGTCAACCTACTCCTCCAAGTGAAAAAGGTAATACATCCACAAACAATCAAATTGATACTCCAAATGAGGAAGAACAACCAACATCAAATGATCAAATCATGTCAACAAATCAAGATCTTCCAAGATATTGGAAATTTGTCAAAAATCATCCAAATGATCAAATCCTTGGAGATCCATCACAAGGTGTAAGAACTCGTTCCAATCTAAATACTTTTTGTGAACATGTTGCTTTTATATCTCAAGTAGAACCTAAAAATATAAAAGAAGTATTATTGGATGATGATTGGATTATTGCTATGCAAGAAGAGCTTAATCAATTTGAAAGAAATCAAGTTTGGACCTTAGTTGAAAGACCTAGTAATCACTCGATTATTGGTACAAAATGGATTTTTCGAAACAAATTAGATGAATCCGGTAATGTAACTAGAAATAAGGCTAGATTGGTTGCGCAAGGGTATAATCAAGAAGAAGGAATAGACTATGAAGAAACCTTTGTACCGGTAGCTCGACTTGAATCCATTCGAATATTGCTTGCATATGCATGTTTTATGAACTTCAAACTTTATCAAATAGATGTCAAAAGTACTTTCTTAAATGGTTATCTTCAAGAAGAAGTGTATGTTGAACAACTACCCGGGTTTGAAAATACAAATCTATCAAGTCATGTGTTCAAACTTCAAAAAGCTCTTTATGGACTTAAACAAGCACCTAGGGCATAGTATGATAGATTAAGTAATTATCTACTTGATAACGGTTTTTCTAGAGGTAAATTAGACTCTATATTATTTGTAAAAAGAAATGCTAAAGATATCTTACTTCTTCAAATATATGTTGATGATATTATCTTTGGTGCTACTAACGAATCTCTTTGCAAGTATTTTTCTGAATGTATGCATAAAGAATTTGAAATGAGCATGATAAGAGAATTAAATTTCTTCCTTGGATTTCAAATCAAACAAACAAAGGAAGGGATCTTCATAAATCAAGCCAAGTACATTAAGGAACTTATTAAGAATTTCGGGCTTGAAACTGCAAAAGAAATGAGCACTCCTATGGGCACTTCAACCAAGCTTGACAAAGATGAAAAAGGTAAATCAGTTGATGAAAAACAATATCGAGCTATGATTGAAAACCTTCTCTATTTAACTACCTCAAGACCTGATATTATGTTTTCTGTATGCTTATGTGCTCGTTTTCAATCTTCTCCTAAGGAATCCCACTTGAATGCTGTAAAAAAGATTATTAGATACCTTAAAAGTACTATTGATTTAGGACTCCTTTACACTAAAGGCACATCCTTCGAACTTTAGGATATTCCGATGCCGATTATGTGGGTTGTAGGATTGATAGAAAAAGCACTAGTAGTAGTTGTCAATTTCTAGGACATGGTTTAGTTTCATGGTTTAGCAAGAAACAACATAGTGTAGCTCTTTTAACGATAGAAGCCGAGTATATAGCTATGGGAAGTTGTGTTGCACAAATTTTATGGACAAAACAAACCTTGCTTGACTTTGGTCTAGATTATGATCGTGTACCGATCAAATATGATAATGCAAATACTATAAGTCTATCAAAGAATCCAATTCAACACTCTAGAACTAAGCATATTGAAATTTGTCATCATTTTCTAAGAGATCATGTGCAAAAATGTGACATTGAACTTGAATTTGTTGATTATTTGCATCAATTGGCTGACATTTTTATAAAATCATTGCATGAGAATCAATTTTGTACTATTAGAAGAGAATTAGGAATGCTTTGGATCACTTAAGTTTTTGAAAAATTGCATTTTTTTCAAGAAATAGGGGATCCGGGCGTTATTGCATTCATCCGGTCGACCGGATGAAGCTTGCAACGACCGGATCAAGCGCCACTGCTGGGCGTTACTGCCTAGCGACCGGATCGCGCTGATAAGAGCACGATTTTTGCCTCATTTTTCAAAAACTTTCCTACTCAACTTCAAACTCTCTCTATTTCTCTCAAAATCTTCTATTTCTACATCAAAACCTTCACGATATTTCTTCAAATCTTGCATCACAACACTCCTATAACATCAAAACCTCTTCTTATCTTCATTAAAAGCTTCAAAATCTTTCAAAGAAAAGCTTTGAAATCCTTTCCCTACAAGGTGTTCGACTAATTTTCTCAAAGACAATCTTTTCTTAAAAGCTTAAATCTCTTGCAATTTCTCAATGGCACCACCAAGAGCTAACTCTAGGAAGCACAAACAAGGAGAATCTTCATCATCCGGACCTCAAATTGTTGTCAATCCCGATGTCTTTCCTCAACAAAACATCTTATGGAGTAAGACTTTGGGCCCTCCTACATTACTTAATGACACTAGAATTTTGAGGATTTTCGATACTCAAGGTTGGCTACCTATGCTAAGTTTTGTAAATAAGGGTTGTACCTCTTGGATTCGTGAATTCTACTACTATACAAATCTAGACTTTAACACCATGAAGTTGCAAAGCCAAGTTAAGGATAGGGTGTTAGAATTTACTGCTAGTGATATTGCTAGAGCTTTCAGAATTCCAAATCAAGGAACTAAACTTTATTATTACAAGAGCATGCCGGAAGACATTCATGAGGATCTTGAAAAATGGGTTATAGAATTCATTTGGGAAGGAACAGGAAAGACTAGCATTCATTATCCTAAGAAGAAGGAAATCACCCCCGAAAAGAAGCTTTTATTCTACATCCTTCATGAAGTCATCATTTCAAAGGAAGCTAAGGATGCTACTATTCCGAAATTTACTGCTTTGTTGATGTATATGATGTATGAGGCCAAAAGGATCAATCTTCCACACATCATTATCAACCATATTGTCCACACCAAGGAAGCCGAAAACCAACTTATTTATGGAGTGCCCTTGACACATCTCTTTGACTCTTTAGATGTTCCCCGAGATCAAGAGTTTGAGTCTATTTGTGACACCCGAGAATTTCACCCTAAATTTATTATAATCGTTGCATACTTATGTGCTCATTTCTACCTGCAGCATTTTTCTCGTTTAATTGTTTTTTGCTATGGGTTACTATTCATAATATTTTCGACTGTTTCGAAAGCTTGATTTTAAATTTTTCCTAGGTCACTCGACATTTAAAAGGAACCAAGAAATTTTCGTTTTGAACTTTCGAGCTTAGGAGTATGCGTTTGAAAAATATTTTCCGTGAGCTTTGAATAGTATTACGTTAGAATAGTGCTAGTTATTAATTAAAAAGCATTTGTAATTGCAATTAGCCTTAATTGATCAATATTTGAGACTACATAGCTTAGAAAATTAATTATATACAACATATAAAACAACTAACTCATCAAATTAAAAGCCACATAACATATTAGCTCATAAAAACAATTGCAAAAATTCCATCCATGTCCCCATTTGGCCGTCCACTTCAAGGAGGAAAAATGAGAAATTTTGCTTCTTCAATCTTGCACTTTGGGCTCTTAGATTGATCTTGGGAGGATTTTGAGCAACTTAGGACCTTCAACAACCTTCTTCATCTTCAAAAATTGTGAGGGAGTCTCATTTTCTTGAGTTTAAAGTTTATGTGCATATGTTCAATTTTATTGATTTGTCAATTATAGCTATATAACTTGTTATGAATGCTTCCTATGAGTTATTTAATGTCTCTAGAGCTAACTTTTGAGATTTGATAACATAGTTAATGGTTGAATGTTGAATTTGATCAAAGAGATGATGAATAGTGCTTGGAACTAGGGTTTTTAGAAAATTTGCAAATTGGCTTGAATTGATGCCTCAATTAGGTGCTCTAGACCTTAGGGAAGTTAGTTGAAAAGCCACGTTAGGTCGAAACACTCGAATTTGAACTTAATTGCAAAATAAGCTTACTTTAAAAAGGGGGTTTTATACGTTAAGCAATCCGGGCAAATTTGGGCATCGATTTGGGTATCCTTGAGCTAAGGAAGCACTTTTGGTGCTTTCGTTTCGCGAAATTGGGGTTCGGTTAGTATGGCTATAGTTCAAACCCGTTCGGGGCCTTCCCGAACTTTTGCTTTAAAAATGAGTTTTAGTGACTTTAAAGGGTACCTTTGAGCTTAATTAGGAATATAGAAAGACTAGGATACGATTGGGAATCTCGAACCATGCTTAGGAGAAAGAAAGCTCGGTTAAAGAAAGGGAAAAAGTAGTTTTTAGCTCTTTTAGTTGCATTTGGGAATTTGTTGTGTGTTGGTAATACCTTGCCTTGAATATTTAGGATGTATTTAAGTTATTTGAGTAGATTATTGGAATTAATTGTGTTGATTGCTTCTTTTGGCATCTATTAGTTAATATCGTGCATATATGAACTTTTATCGTGCATATATGTGAGGGCGGCCTACTTTGTCGTCCATCTTACGTGTTATGCGATATATTGATTGTTTGTGACTTGTATTGGGTTGCGCAACCTATATCGGACATGGTAGCGTCGAGAAACACGGGCGGCATCGGGCTTGCCGTGCTCCCTCGACTACCATGGTGCCTATTCCCTTTCTCGCTGAGGCATACTCCACTACCCCAGAGGCGTGGTTCACCTGCTGGGCATGGACCTACCTCGGGAGAAAGGGTCGTAGGATCGGGATACATCCGGAGTATCCCAGTTGTGGTGTTTGGGGTTTGCCGGCATATTCGTGATGCTCGTGGATCGTGGCTCATGGATGAAGTCTTGGAAATGGAACCGTATCCTTTTTAAAGTGATTAATAGTTTGACTTATTGTCTTGTTAGTTTATGTGGCTTGTATGTATATGTTTACTTGTGTTGCATATCATATTACACGTTGGCATGCTGCATCACCTCCCTCGCTGGGCAACTTTGTTGCTCACTCCTCATTGAAATGTTTCAGGAGAAGCTGAGGTGAATCCCCAGCTATTAGAAATAGAAGAAGAGGAAGAAGTTCAAGTAGATCAGAATCCGTGACCTTGTGTGCTGAGGTGGATTTTATGTGCTTCTTACGTGGAGTTCTTGTTATTAATGTATTTTGAGACTTTGGAGTCTTGTATATATATGTCTAGTAGATGTGTACTAGGATGTTAAAGAAAGTTGTTGGATTGTAATAATCAATTCTATACTTTATCTTCCCTTGCATGCTTGGAGTGTTTGTTAATCTTCATATGGAACTTAGATTTTTATTGTATTTAATTATTTATGACTAAACCCAACTTATCTCGTATGCTTGTGTGCTTTAGTAGAATGTTGTTGTTCCGAGGCTCAGATAGCCTTGTGATTGTGTTTTGGCTTTGGAGATTTTGTTGATAAGTTGTTGCTTTCAGTTCAGATGTCTTGAATGATTGTTTACAGGTATCAGTTTTGTCCTTGGTACAGAGGAGACTCTGTCCGAGTGACGGGTCCAAGCCTGACTATTAGCGTGGGGTTGGGTTCGGGGCGTTACACTATTAGCGCTATATCATATCTTCTAAATCTCACTAGCATCACTCGTCAAAAGTTGAAGCTTCATAACAACCAAATTCTTGACATTGATGAGGATACAAGTGATGATACTATTGTGTTTGAATCTCTTGATATTGATCCCGATTCCTTCAGAGATCCAATGGAAAGACAAGACATTGGTCGGGGTGGAGCTGGTAGTTCTCAAAGAGCTGGATCATTTTTTTTCTCAATCCACCACACATGATGAAATCATTGCTCACCTTGTTGCACAAGATGTTCGTTTGGATCGTATGGAGCAGATGTTGAAAGCATTACATGACCACTATCTTGGTTCTTAGTTTGTGGATGCCTTGAAATTTGTTTTCCTTCATACAATTTTTTTTTAGCTTTCATGTTTTTTCTTGCATCAAGTACTTCTTTGCATTTATTTTAATCTTGCTTTAACATTGACTGGATATTTTAAATGCTTCAATTGATTTTGGTTTTAACTCCTCTTATGCCTATTTGCTCTTCTATGATCTGTGAACTATTTTGTTGATGTCAAATAGGGGGAGAAAAGGAATATTGAATTCTAGCATGAAAATACTTTTGTATGATTATATTTTATAATGCTATGCACTTATTCAGGGGGAGTTTGCTTTTCATATGCAAGCTAATGATTCAATCAAGTACAAATTGAGGGGGAGACCTCAAATCTAGTTTTATTTATCAAAGTTCAACTATTTCATTCTTACAAATTTCAATGTTTTTGTCATCATCAAAAAGGGGGAGATTGTTGGCCTAAAAAGTTTATAATCTTTATTTTGATAATAACAAAACATCTCAATTGTGATTTAGAATTCTTATTTGAATCTTGGGTAAGTTATTCAATCCATCAACACAAGATCGTCAAGCAAGCCCACTTCAACATGAAGTCATTCAAAAGGATCAAAGGCTAGTTTCAAAATACTGGATCAAAGTCAAAGCCCAATCAGAAATTGTATCAAAGCCCAAAAGGTATTCTTATATCTTGACTCATTCAAATGAAGTCTCTCTTGAGGAATCAAGTTATGAAGACCAAAAAAAATAAAGTTGAAGACTCGACGACAAAAAGGGAGTTACAAGGAAGAAGACGTGGCGACATAAGGGGTACCGACATTAAAAATATTGTTTGCCTAAGTATGACTTGGGTAGCTCATAATTTCTCCAGAAAGGTTTTTCATAAAAGATTTTTTCAAAATATCCTTCGAACATTTATTTTCAAAAAGGTCATTGCAAACTCATTTTTGAAAAACAAGACTTTTTGGATTTCAAACTCTTGTGGCATAAAAATTGTTCTATATCATTTCGAGAGTTTTTGAAAATGTTTTGAGATGTTAAAAATGCTAGAAACACTTTTTTATAAGTGTCTTTAAAAGTGCCCAAATGCTTTATTATTTAACAAATTATTTTGGGGATCAAAAAGGTCACTTTTCAGCATTTTAAGCATCCGGGCGTTACTAGCCTCATCCGGTCGACCGGATTAAGGCTACAATGCCCAGTAGAGAGCTCTGGTCCGGGCTTTACATGCCCCATCCAGTCGACCGGATGAAGAGCTCAGCGATCGAATGGCTTAACAGGAAAATCCGGGATTTATGCATTTTATCCTTTTTGTGTCTAAATTTTCCCTCTTTTTAAGCCATGCTCTTTCACCATCTCAAAAAACTCTCCAAGCTTCTATCTTCAAATTTTCAAGCTATTTTCAAAGAGCTTTTCATTTCATTTTCATTGAGAAATCTTGAGCTATCATTTTCATATCTTTGAGCATTCAAAGTATTCTTTAATTGTAATATCAAACTCAAATAGGAGTTGCAATTGTCATTCATAGTATCACACAATCTTTGTAATACACTATTTCACATAGATTGAGAGAATCATTGAGAGAAGAAGTATTGTATTCCTTTGTGGACTCAAAGGAAGAGAGGATAGTAGGTTAGGCTTCACCTACACTTGAAGGAGCTTGTGTAACTTTTGTGGACTCAAGAGTACTTATAGTTGGTTTTTGCTTCACCAACATTTGAAGAAGCATCTTAGTGAAGAGTGGGTAAATCCTAAGGGAAGGGAAGACCTTAGGTGGTGGACTAGGCCTCCGGGACTACGAACCACTTGAAAATCATCGTGTTTGATTTCTTTTACTCTACTTTCTTTATTTCCAAGTCATTTACCTTTGTGTGGATATTGCTCATATTAACTGTTTGATAATTGTTGAGTTATTTATTTGGAGTTTATTTTTGAAGCTCTAATTGCTTATCTAGTGTTATATATTTGTGTGCTCACTAAGTGTTTGATAAATTGCCTACAAGAACTTCTAGAGTATTATCATCTTTCACTAGACATTATTTCCGCATCAAGAATTTTTAAATTGTTTAACCTTGTCAAACAACCTAATTCACCCCCCTCTTAGGTTATTAAGGGTCAAAACTTATGAATAGTGCCCCTTAAATAAAACAATTAAGCAATAAAAGAAATGCACATAAAGATGCTCAAGTAGATACGCAACAATTATTTAAAAGATGTGATGAAATTCCCGTGCGTTATAGTTGTTCTTTTCTAGAATTTGTCAGATGTTATTCTAAATTCATGTGGAATATTACTCATATTTTGGAATCATAATCTTCACTCATTTCTTTTTCTAAAAAGAAAAAGTTATGTTAGAATTTAATTTACAATATTTGAGGAAAAGTAAAAAATCTGAAAAACAAAAGGAAAATGACAAATTTAGAATAATAGGCACATGTAATGGGTTTCAAAACGTAAAAGTTTTGGCACCTTTAAAATTCTAGGGTCATCTGCATGAGGAAGTTTTAGAATTTTTTAAATTTATGTGACTAAGTGATATTTGCCTAGAACATTATAAGGTTAAAAGCCATCATCCCTCTCAACAAGTAATTCATAAATATTAAAAATGTAAAAATTAACTCATAACTTAAATATTTTTTAGATTTTTCAGGCAAAAATGTTTGAAATAAGTCTTCAACAATGTTAAATTTTTCTATTTTATTTTACTAAAATATAGAGATTTTTTTTTTTTTTGAAAATTGGGAAATCTACAACTGACTTTTCTCAATTTGTCATCTATACTTTTTTCAAATTATTTTAAGTTCCCTATAGATTGAATTTTATCTATAATCATTAACAAAAACACAACACCAAACATGTCACCTTCCTGCTAAAAAGCTCTCAGCACATGTTAGCCTGCACTCAGACCTCCATTTTTACACCTTTATCGTCACCTCCAATCTTCTTTCTACCTTGCCTATACACTTTCCTGCATCCTCCTTTCTCTTGGTGATTATTGACATGGGGTATACATGGCGCCCACAATCTTCTACCCATTGTAAGGTTTTTGGCCATTCCAATGCGAAATATCCTAAGAATAAGCAGGTCAACACTAATGTTACAAGTGTTGTGGCTAGTGAAGCACCTTCTGTTAGAGTTTATGCCCTAAAAGCCAATTAACTTTGGGACATAATTATTTGTATTATTTATTTATATGTTTCATTTAACAAAAGTTATTTAATGAATGGGTTATTTTATTTAATTGTCCATAGAATCATCATGTGAATTTTTTCTTAAAGGTGTTAAGAATGCATAAGTCGAAATTCACAAACATATGATGAATTCTGAAAGATGCCCCCGATCGTAGAATAATTCAATTGGGCATTGAATTATTTGGCTAGGTTGGTCGGCATATTATTATTCTAGTTAACATGTGATGTTAATGGTAGGGAAGCGATAAGGCTGATATTGCATTAGTAAGTGGGAAATAATTATTATTTATTGGACTTGACCACTTATATATGGATCACATGGCTGGTCAATGATCCATGTATTTATTTATGAATATTTCCTCAGACTTATGGGATTCATGATCGACTCATGTATGTGAGGATGGAATTTGCGATTATATAATAATCTGATTCTATTTATGGATTAGATTAAACAAATAGCAGTTGCGATTTTCTATATGTGGAGTCATATGATTAATCCTATAGGGATCCGTCCGTTTAGTAAGTCCTATGAGATTTAATTAATTATGCAATCAAAATCCTTGGCCAATGTATTTTATTGGAAAGTGTTCCATGTATTAAGGATTGCTAAATTAATTAAATCAAGTCATATTGGTCAAATGATGAGAGTTTGATTTTTTCTACCATGACACATATTTAACTGGGACAAGGGCGACGGAAGGAAAATATCATTTATGTCGAGGTTCATATAACCACTTCATTATTAATTTGGTGATTACAATATACTGCTAGGTGTCACTTGTAATTTGTGAAAATAAATAAATTAAAAAGGAGTTTTAATTTATTTGATTAACCAGATTAATAATTTCCACTATCAATTAATCTTCAACCCGGAAGGTCACACACAAAAGGGCTTGATAATCAATTAGCGAGAAAAGAAATAATTAAATCGGGAATCTAATTTAATTTATTGGATTATGGGATGGGCTAGAAATTAGTTTTATGGTCCGAATACTTAAGTAATCTAATTACAAGTTTTTAGCTCACCAAAAAACCTGACCTAATAGGAACAGGGGTTTCCTATAAATATAACGTTATGAGAAACCTGTTAGCTAGCACAAAATAGTTTCTCATAATTTTTTTTCTTAAAATCTTAGTGGGGATTTTAGCTAATTGATTAGGAGAGCTCGTGTGGACTCTTTTGGAGGCTTTACGCTTGGGAAGTTGCTTCGTATCAGAACCTACCTCAGATCCAAATCTGCTAAGGTATTCCCAATCTCCTATTTAATTATGTGATAATTAAAACTGAAATCTGCATATTAATCATGAACGGATACCAGGTTTTATTATTTTGTTCCGTTACATTATTTAAAAAATTTTAAATTCTTGGTATACTTTTTAACAGTGGTATCAGAGCCACCGTTCTCGCTTAATATGCGGTTTGTAGAACATAGCACAATTAATCGTAGTGTTAAAATTTTATTTCTTGCTCGTATTTAATTTAATTGAATATTTTGATTGCCCAACTATTTCCTCCTTGTCGTATTCGTTTCAAGTTTTAAACAAAATAGTTTTGTTAGTTCAAGCTCGGTTTTGAAGTTGAATAAAATTGTTTTATTTTTTGGATCTGAAAAATGTTTTTAGATTTATAATAATATAATAAAAAAAATTGAAAGAAAAAGACCCATCCACTTTCCCCAACCGCAGCAACGGCGCCACCAGTGTGGTAAGCCGCTGTCGTGAGATGTCCAGGCTCTCGCGGCGCCGCCTCTGAGGAGGCTTAGTAGCCGTGATGAGCCCAGTGGCTCTCACAGCTGCGAGATGCAGAGCCGCGAGATCTGTCTCGCAGCTCCGCATCACCATAGCTGCGAGGTTGTACCTTGCAGCCATGGTGTTGTTGCAGTCGCGACAACCATGGTGAAAAACCATAGCTGTGTTGTGTAGCCATGGTGGTGGTGGTGATTTCATGGATGGCGGCGGGAGGAAAGGGAAAAAAAAATATATATATATATATATATATATATTTCTAGATCTGGGTAGGGTTTCCAGACCCGACCCGGATCTAAATTTGGATCCAACTCAGGTTTGGGTCCAAATTCGGGTTGAGGTCCAGATCCATCAAATGGATCTGGATCTGTTTTTATTTTATTTTATTTTTCTTTTGGTTTCTTGGGCTTAATTATTTGGGCTGGTTTTTAAAATCCTTCTGGGCTTACTAATATAATTAGGGCTAGTGTTTAATTTAAATGTTTTAGGCTGTTTCTAAAACTTTTTGGTTTACTGTTTTGGTCAAGTCTTAATTTAAACATTTTATTTATAGCAAGATTGTATTAGAAAGCCTATTATTATTTTATTTTAAAAAAGGGGAAGGCCCGAATTTTATTTTGACACTATAATGTTAATAAATTGTTTATTAATTAACTTAATAATAAGATTGGATTTTATTATTAAGGAAATGCAAATTAATAAATTGTTATTAATTAATATTTCTCATAGATTAATTGTGCTATGCTATAGTATAATTTTATTTGTTGCTCATGGATGATCATGGACTAGTCTTGCATGTATGAATGGATGAATGAATGTTTACTTATTTATTTATTTATTCAATTTTTGGTTTTATGCAATTTTAAATGGGGCTTACATGCCTCTTATCCCCATTTGAAAATGTAAAACCCTTATTACCATTATGTATCCCCTTAGATTAGGTATCTATTACATAAATGTAATTGAAGATGCAAGACGAAGACATCAAGCGTTGGTGGGCCGATGGAAGCAGGAGGATTTGCTGAAGATATCTGGAATAGTCCAATTTTTGGGCTATATTATTTTCTTGTTTTCAACCCAGTGGCTCGGGTTGAATTATCCTCTAGTCCATGATCATCCTCACATGCATGCATTTATTTACTTATTTATGTGATATATAAATGAATGTATGTATGGTTGTATTGTAGAAAATCATTTTAGGCTTCGAGAAAATTGAATATGTTCTTGATGGTCCGGCTCCTACTAAGTTGCCTGAAGAGGCGACTGAGGAGGAAATGGAAACATTCAGGAAATGGCGAGATGATGCATTAAAGGCGATGAGCAATGTCTTGGCTTCCATGACAAATGAGCTCTAACGCCAGCATGAGGACATGGAGGATGTCACTGCCATCATCACGCACTTGCAAGAGTTGTATGGTGTGAAAAATAGAGTGGCAAGATATGAGATATCTAGGGAATTGTTCCGGATGAGGATGACTGAAGGATCAGATGTGAATGCATATGTTCTTAAGATGATCGGTTTAATCGAGCGTCTTGAATCCTTGGAATTCCAGATGGATTCGAACTTGAAGACATATTTGATACTTAAATCTTTACCAGAATCATTCTATTCTTTTATTGTCAATTTCCAAATGAATGATATCGAGCGTACTCTGCCCCAGCTCTTGAACATGCTAGTTGTGTATCAGGGGCATAACAAGGGGAAAAGAAAGGAGGTGGTTCTTGCGGTAGGTTCTTCCTCAGCTAAAAAGCCGAAAAAGAATAAGAACAAGAAGGCACCTCAGGGCAAGCCTACTAGAGGTGTGTCCAATAAAAAGAAGGGAGCAGGAAAACAAGGAAAATGTTTCCATTGTGAGAAGGAAGAACATTGGAAAAGAAACTGTCCTGAGTACCTCATGAGGTTTGAAGGGAAAGTGAAAGGCTCCATCAGGTATGTCACGTTTGCTCATGTTTGAAACTAATCTTTCGATTAGTACTGATTCTAAGTCATGGGTGTTAGACACCGGTGCGACTTCTCATATTTGTACTTCTGTACAGGATCTGGAGAGGAGTAGACTTCTAGAAGAGGGCGACGTGGTCTTGAAAGTAGGGAATGGAACAGTTGTTGCTGCACACGCTATTGGGACATGTCGCATTACTTTGCCATCTAGTTATTCATTAGTATTGAATAATTGTTTATTTTTACCGAGTGTTGTGATGAACATTATTTCTATTTCTACATTAGTTTTGGATGGTTTTCATTTTGACTTTTTTATTAATGGATGCATGTTTTACTTTAAAAATAAATGTGTTGGTACTGGTAAACTAGTGAATGGACTTTACATACTTGATGTAAAGCATGATGGCAAAATTAATGAGCAATATAACATAAACAATGTAAAAAGACCCAGAGATCTCATTAATCCTAAAAGGTTATGGCATTTGCGGCTAGGCCACATAGGAGAGAAAATGATTGAGCAGTTGATAAAAGAAGGATTGATCAACAATTGTGGGTTGGATCCATTCCCAACATGTGAATCCTGCATTCTTGGAAAGATAACCAAAACTCCTTTTGAAGGACAAGGTCAACGGGCCACAAACCTTTTAGAATTAATACACACTAATGTGTGTGGACCATTTAGCGAAATGGCCTAAGGAGGATTTACTACTTCATTACCTTTACTGACGATCTATCAAGGTACGGGTACATGTATTTGATAAAGCACAAGTCTGAATCTTTTGAAAAGTTCAAAGAATTCAAAGCAGAAGTATAGAATCAAACTAGGAAGAAGATTAAGGCCCTACGATCAGATCGTAAAGGCGAATACCTCAGTGACGAATTTCAAACCTACCTCAAGGATAACGGCATCGTCACTCAATTAACTCATCCTGCAACTCCATAACTCAATGGAGTTTCTGAAAAGAGAAATCGGACTTTGTTGGACATGGTTCGATCAATGATAAGTTATACTGATCTCCCCATTAGTCTGTGGGGACATGCCCTTCTTACTACACTACACATCTTGAATAGGGTTACCTCTAAATCAGTTTCAAGTACACCATATGAGATATGGTACAACATGAACCCTAGTCTTAAACATGTTAAGATATGGGATTGTCCTGCATTCGTCAAGAAACTAAAATCCGATAAGTTAGAGGCAAGATCTGACAAAGTCAGATTTGTTGGTTATCCTAAAGATTTGTTAGGTTACAACTTTTATTCCCCTACTGATCAAAGGGTGTTTGTAAGTAGACACGCCTTGTTCTTGGAAGAACAGTTCATTCAAGAAGGAGGAGTCGGAAGAAAAGTAGGGCTCAATGAAGAGGTCACTGAACCACCAACCAAACAACTTCGTTTTTCGAACCCATTCAAGAAAAATTAGAAGTTTTAGTACCAATCTAAAAGGTCAGTGAGGACTTCACGTCCTCCAGCTCGATACAACTATCTTCATGATTCAGCACAAGAGTTGTTTGTTGTGGGTGATAATAATTATATGGATGATCCGATCAACTATGAAGAAGCAATGTCAGATATTGACTCAGGAAAATAGATTGAAGCCATGAAATCAGAAATGGATTCCATGTACACCAATGAAGTCTAGAATCTTGTAGATCCTCCAGAAGATTGGTACCTATTGGGTGCAAATGGGTGTACAAGAGAAAGAAAGGTGCAGGTGGGAAGATTGAGACTTATAAGGCAAGGCTGGTGGCGAAAGGTTATCGTTAGAGACAAGGGATTGACTATGAGGAAACCTTTTCACCAGTGACTATGCTTAAATCCATTAGAATTTTATTGGCCATAGCTGTACATTATGACTATGAAATATGGCAAATGGATGTCAAAACGGCTTTTCTGAATAGCTTCATTGAAGAAGACATTTACATGGAATAGGCCAGAGGTTTTGAATCCGAGGATGAAAGCCATAAAGTGTGTAAGCTTAAAAGATCTATTTACGGACTAAAACAAGCATCTAGGAGCTGGAATATTCGATTCGACGAAGTGATAAAATCATTCGGATTCATTAAGAATGAAGACGAACCTTACGTATACAAAAAAGGTCAGCGAAAAGACAATCACTTTCTTTGTGCTTTATGTAGATGACATATTGCTAATAGGAAATGACGTTGGCATGATGTCAACAGTAAAAGTCTGGTTATCAAACACTTTCTTCATGAAAGATCTGGGAAAAGCTACTTATATCCTCGGAATATGAATCTATAGGGATAGATCGAAGAGGCTATTAGGACTTTCACAAAGTACGCACATAGATAAGGTGTTGAAGAGATTCAACATGTAGGATTCTAAAAAGGGATTGCTATATTTTAGACATGGTATTCATCTTTCTCGGGCTATGAGTCCTAAATCTCCTGAGGAGAGAGAGAGGATGAATAAGGTCCCATACTCTTCAGCAATTGGGAGCCTTATGTATGTCATGCTATATACAAGACCTGGTATCGCACACGCTGTAAGTGTTACTAGCAGATACCAGTCAGATCCAGGTGAAGAACACTGGATAACAGTCAAAAACAAACTCAAGGACTTGAGAAGAACTAGAGATATGGTCTTGGTTTATGGAGAATGAGAATTAAAATTGGAAGGTTTCACGGACTTGGACTTCCAAGCTGACGTAAGAAAGTCTACGTCATGATTCATCTTCACATGTAATGAAGGTGCAGTCAGTTGGAAAAGCTCAAAACAAGGTACAACTGCTGACTCCACTACAGAAGCTAAGTATATTGCAGCATCAGATGCTGCAAAGGAAGCTATGTGGATTAAGAAGTTCATAACAGAACTGGAAGTAATTCCATCCATTGAGTCACCATTACCTTTGTATTGCGACAACAATGGAGCCATAGCGCAAGCTAAGGAACCAAGATCTCACCAAAAGTCCAAGCATGTTGAAAGAAGGAACCACATCATTCGTGAGATAGTGGGTATAGGCGATATTGCAGTGCAGAAAATAGCATCAGCTGATAATACAGCTGACCCACTCACTAAGGCTTTGACATTACAAATCTTAGAGAGACATCTTGAGAAGATGGGTATGAAATACCACAGTATTTGGCTTTAGTGCAAGTGGGAGTTTGTTAGAGTTTATGCCCTAGAAGCCAATTGATTTTGGGACATAATTATTTGTATTATTTATTTATACGTTTCATTTAACAAAAGTTATTTAATGAATGGGTTATTTTATTTAATTGTGATTAAATTATTAATTTAATTATCCATAGAATCATCATGTGAATTTCTTCTTAAAGGTGTTAAGAATGCAAGAGTCGAAATTCACAAACATATGATGAATTCTGAATGATGTCCCCGATCGTAGAATAATTCAATTGGGCATTGAATTATTTGGCTAGATTGGTCTGCACATTACTATTGTAGTTAACATGTGATGTTAATGGTAGTGAAACGATAAGGCTCATATTGCATTAGTAAATGAGAAATAATTATTAGTAAATAGCTTGTTGGACTTGATCACTTATATATGGATCACATCGTTGGTCCATGATCCATGTATTTATTTATGAATATTTCCTCGGACTTATGAGAATCATGATCAACTCATGTATGTGAGGACATAATTTGCGATTATATAATAATATGATTCTATTTATGGATTAGATTAAGCAAATTGCGGTTGCGATTTTCTATATGTGGAGTCATATGATTAATCCTATAGGGATCCGTCCGTTTAGTAAGTCCTATGAGATTTAATTAATTATGCAATCAAAATCCTTGGCCAATGTATTTTATTGGAAAGTGTTCCATGTATTAAGGATTGCTAAATTAATTAAATCAAGTCATATTGGTCAAATGATGAGAGTTTGATTTTTTCTACCATGACACATATTTAACTGGGACAAGGGCGACGGAAGGAAAATATCATTTATGTCGAGGTTCACATAACCACTTTATTATTAATTGGGTGATTACAATATATTGCTAGGTGCCACTTATAATTTGTGGAAATAAATAAATTAAAAAGGAGTTTTAATTTATTTGATTAACCAGATTAAAAATTTCCACTACCGATTAATCTCGAACCCGGAAGGTCACACACAAAAGGGCTTGATAATCAATTAACGAGAAAAGAAATAATTAAATCGGGAATCTGATTTAATTTATTGGATTATGGGATGGGCTAGAAATTAGTTTTCTGGTCTGAATAATTAAGTAATCCAATTACAGGTTTTTAGTTGGCCCAAAAACCTGACCTAATAGGAACAGGGGTTTCCTATAAATATAACGTTATGAGAAACCTGTCAACTAGCACAAAACAATTTCTAATTATTTTCTTTCTCTAAAATCTTAGTGGGGGATTTTAGCTAATTGATTAGGAGAGCTCATGTGGACTCTTTTGGAGGCTTTATGCTTGGGAAGCTGCTTCGTATCAGAACCTACATCAGATCTGAATCCGCTAAGGTATTCTCAATCTCCTATTTAATTATGTGATAATTAAAACTGAAATCTCCATATTAATCGTGAACGGATACCAGGTTTTATTATTTTGTTCCGCTGCATTATTTAAATTTTTTTAAATTCCTGGTATAGTTTTTAACACCTTCAACCAGTCATGGTGGTAAGGTTAAAAGATTATCTCAGTCTAATGTTGTTCGATGCAAACAGTCTAAGTAGCAGTCTATTCTAGTATTGAGTTAGGACCAAGAAACAAAAAGTTCTTAAAGCTAAAGTTGGCTCGAAAAACTACTCTTATGGTGGAAACAATGTCTCATCTCCCAAGAGTAAGGGTAAAACTATTCAAGGTCTCTTTCTCCTAGAGGTCCTGGTGGTGTTTCTAGTAACCACTTTTCATCTCCATAAAGTGATGATAGAAGTTTTCTGAGGCCATTCAATCTTTTGCGTCTAAAGACGAGGGCAAGTTGAGGGTAGGTGAACCATCCACCGCTACTTTTGAGGATTGGAAGCTTGATCAATGACTATGATGTTCTGGAACATCAGGGGTTTGAATAAAGCCCTGAAACAATAAGAAGTTCTCAAGAAAATGAAGAATAACAAGGTCAGTCTTTGTTGCCTTATTGAAACCAAAATAAAGTCTTGTACTATGCAACACGTTGTCAACTCTAAATTTAGGTGTTGGGATTTTTTGAACAATTATGAGTATGATTATTTTAGTCATATTTGGATTTTTTGGGATAATGAGAAAGTTAAAGTCCAAAAACTTACTGCGATAGATCACATAATCCTTTGTGCCGTGAAGATTATGAAGGTGCATGCTACCTAGATAGTACTAAGTTCAAAACCTTATTTTAACACAGTGGAAGCTAATAGCATGCATGATAAGGATCAAACTACTTAATTTACATGGAAGAATTGCATAAACAAAAACTTGTATATTATCATAATCATGTAAAGATAAAAAATTCAGCACTAGTTGAATTTTTACCTGGATTCGTTAGCCTAGATCTTAATGAATTAATTTCTCACTTGTTTGAAGAAGCTTTATATGCCTAGAAAAGAGGATCTCCCAATGGTTTTGTCATATAACCTTCTCCTTGTTGATTAGTGCTTGATTGAATTGTGGGATTCAATCATTTTATATTTTTCACCTTTCCTGCGTGTGGAGTAGGGGACAAAGAGAATAGAGTTTCTTCTCTTGCTTGGGATGTGTAAGTGTATGCTAGAGATGTAAGAGAGGGTCATTTATATAGATGTAGGGAGGGCTAGAAGTAGAAACCAAAAAGAAGAAGGATATGTGTCATAGCCCTATCAGGATTGTATCTAAACACTTTAATGAACCTAGAACTTTAGTAGTCTAACCTATCCCTTCTCTTGATATCCTAAGCCCTTAGAACACTCTCCACATGCTTAAGTCACCCTACCACACGCCTAGCTTCTCATCCTTGTGCCAAGATGCCAAATTCGTTCCAATAAGACTCCTTAATAAACTCAACTGTCCAATTAGGAAACCCCATCACAAAAATGGAAAGTCGTTCCCAATTAGGACTTCTAGTTATATTAGGACTCTTTATTTGACAACTCCTAAACATAGGGAAAACTACCAAAATATAACAATAGCACCAAACAGGAAATAGGCTAGAAGAAGGACCAAAAGACATAAGCATCCTGACTCCTGAAATGACCAAAAGCCATAACTAACCCCTAGCAACAATTTGAACTTTAAACTTTAACTTATTCTACTAAAACGTTATGGCTGCCCTCCAAGATGAATATTGTTATCCATAGAAACTCGTCATGTACGACCTTTGTCTTCGACCTACTAAGTAGAATGACTAAAATACCCCTTGATCGCATCGTTTTATGATCAAAAGTAAGAGTAATAAATTAAAAACAGATTTACCTCTGATTACCACATAGACATGGTGAGTCAAGGGTCGATCCATGGAGATTGGGGTTAACGATTCCGGTTAAGAATTTAGTTTATGATTGGTTGACTTCCAAGTCACGGTAAATTTTATTTAAGTCCAATAGTCCATAACGTATCCAAAAGTTTCAGTAAATAAAAATAAATTAATTTAGTCTAAGAGTGGTTAATTTAGTATAGTGGATCCATGATTGGAATGATAAATTCGATAAGAATATTTAAGTATAATACTATGGATTTAAATTAAAAGTTAAATCCTTCAGAAATCGGGCATAAAGCTCCCACTTCCGAGTTGGCCTTGAAGTTATAAGTGACGAGATAAATGGACTATCAAGAATACTTTATCGTGTCACATGTGATAAAATATCTTGAAGCCATAGTTAATCTTTCACTTATGTAGGCCGGAGGTGTTGGTATAACTAAACTGTATCCGTCCGAGCTATTCTCATATTGCCACGAATTTACAAAATCAGACGTATATGTGTTCTCAATTAATCATAGCATAACTATAAGTATACGTATAATTAATTGAATAATACTAAACAATTAAATAATATGAGACTTGAATTAATCTGAATCTAAATATATACAAGAATATCGTCACTTATTTATCATTCCAAATATAAGTGTCTGACGTGCCATAATGAAAGTTACAAAACAGGAAATTGAAATCAAGAAAAAAATTTACCAACTTTAGGCACATATTGATTTGGCTGGCTCAATTTCCCTAAAGATATGGTGTTAATCCATAAGCTCGACTCTTATTTAAGGACCTTAACTAAATTAAACTAACATACTTCTAAAATTAAAGGAAAATGAACAAAAGCTGATAACAACTAAATGAAAATTGATACTAAAGATCTGTCTAGAGAAACAACATCTCTGGCACAATTTATAGCCGGTGATGAATAGTGCGGACGTGCATAGTGAATAGTGTGCACGCGCGGTCCCATTTTTCAAAAAAGATCAGCACGCATAATAATTGTTTGTCAGCCATTCTGATTTTAAAAAGCGCGTGTGCGCACTGTAGAACGTAGTAGGTGAACTTTGACTCCAAACTTTGACTTTTACCAGTTCGGTTGACTTTGACCAGTGATCGTTGACTTTGACCGTTGATCAAAAAGTTGACCAGGTCTAATTCAAGTTTTTTTAGCATCCTGAATTCGTTTTCGTTTTCAGTTTAGCCAAATTCAATCTTTATTTTTTCATTTCAAGCCGTTCTATCATTCTCCTTCAGTGTTGCATTGAATATTTGCTCCGAATGTTAGTTTTGTGGTCGTTTTTCCTATTTTTTCTCCAAAACCTTCATTGCATTAAAATTGTATCAAATATACAATTAAGCT
Organism: Ehretia macrophylla; assembly: GCA_037974665.1. Classification (NCBI taxonomy): domain Eukaryota; kingdom Viridiplantae; phylum Streptophyta; class Magnoliopsida; order Boraginales; family Ehretiaceae; genus Ehretia; species Ehretia macrophylla. The sequence goes on from CM075764.1 coordinate 86,100,457, forward strand.
CATAGTCATAATGCAATTGTACATGATTTAATGGGTTAAAATATGAAAAATATGGATTTATCACCCCTCCGTGTAACACTTATAATTAAGAAAGATCTTTCAATTGTACTATCTTTTTCTTGATTGTATATTCTCCTTGAGACATCTAATCCATAAAATAACCGTCCTCTGGATATAAAACACTTGATCTAGGGAACGACACTCAAGCCAAATATTCGATATAACCTTAAATGGAATATACCATTAAGCTTAGATTTAGATGATCTTCCAGATTATCATAAGGAAGTGATTACTCCATCTCACGATGGCATAGATTCTATGTTGTATACGCAAGTTCCAACTAATCAAACTCATATACCCAACACACAGAGTTGTTGACCCACAATCAAGGTCTCACCCATGGTGCTTTAAAGTATATGAACTTGTTTTCGTTAGTTCATCCACATATGCTCAAGATTAAGAACACTAGCCACTTAGTAGCATAAGGTATATTTGATCTCTATCTTTGATAGTACATATTGAGAGATCATATCTAAGTGTTCTGGTTTAATGTATGACATACACACTTGTGAGATAAGCCAAGAAACCTACTAATGATCAAGGCAGGTCCGCCTTGGAGGGTTGAGGTACCTTCAGCAAGAACCTCATCACCTTGAATAGGGATCTCTTTAGTAGCAGGTCCTCCAAGTTAATTAGAAAGAGCTCCGACAGATTCTTTAGAGGAAGATTGTGTTAGAGATATGTTCTAATGCTACATACATGGATGACATATTTTGGGGCATTTTGACATTTACTTATGGCATTCGTGTCTATATGTTTGTTTGCATATTGAAATGATTGTGACATTCATATTCTCTTGCCTTCTGTATATGAATAAGTCTCTAGTATTTTCATTAAAGAGATGTATTCTAAAAAGGATTAGAATATGATGGCATATTTCTTTAGTATGATAAATACTTAAAGTATTCATAGTCCTTAGATTATTTGATCGGGACTTCAATAATCTACTACGGACTATCACATATGTATAACCTTTGATTAACATAGGGATATTAATGATAAAGAATGGTAAGCCACGTGCCATAACAACATAGGGATGTGATTAACAAACATATAGGTGGTTATTAGTTGAATAGATCACCGAATGTGACGTGAATAACAAATTACATGACTTCGGGTTAATAATTTGTTATTCGTTGCGATTGTGCATGTAATCATTTGACTTGAGACATTACGGTTGTCATCTCTATTGGGGTTTGATTCTAGCATTTGGATAATGCTTGTCCTGACAAATGGGGTGAGATGCGTCCTCTCGTAGTTTCAGTCGTCCGGTACAGTGATTGACAGGTAGTGGTCAAGATATGATCCATTAACCTCCGGCGTGATGTGATGTCCTATGCGATTTAAGTTTGGTTGTTGAATGAAAAAGTCATTGGCCAAGGCATGAATGATGGTAAAGGATTTTTTCATGTGTCAGCTCTCATTCTACCATTTGGATTTATGCATCGTTTCGAGTTTATGAACTTAATTGTATCACGATTCTTGCTCGACGGGATAATTAATGGAAGGATTGAATTACACGTTAATCGGCGACTATAAACAGATTCACTTGAATAGGACTTCATTGCTTTATAAACTGTCTTGATACATTAGTTGCTAGAACGTCTCTCAAGAATTTGAGGGTATTTTAAGAATGACGGGAGACATTCTCTAAACAAATCGAAATGGGTTGGATGTTTCTTCAATGCTATATAGCGGTGAATCTAAAAAGTCACACACAATAAAACACTTGTGAATATATTTCTACTAAGCTTGCATTTTTTGTTTTGTTACGTTAAGGTGTTAACGATGTTGTATTTGATCATTAATAGTTAATGGGGTAAAAGAATAATTATCAAAAATTATAAAGGCTAATGTGCAATTTTGAAAAAGTTATTTTCATAATTTAAACTAATTGTGATTAGGTTAAATTAATTAATTACACAATTGGAAGATTTATATATTATGCATATATATGATATATACATACATATAAGTCTTGAAAAGATAAAAGGCCTTTAGCTTGGTCTAGAATATGGCACATCATCTTTTTCCACTAACTTGAAAATACTTGGCTAAAATTGTGCAAGAAAAAGTTAGTAGACTTTATAGTATTTCTTGTGTGTATGTGTATGTGTGTATATGCACCACCTAGACTGTAACTAAATTCTACTAACTAAAACTAACCAAGCTAGCAAATAAAATACATAACACAACACACAAAGCAAATAAGTGGAGTCATCTTCTTTTTCCTCAAGCATGGTTCGGCCATGGCTATGAAAATGAAGAAGAAATTTAAATTTCTTCTTGCATGCTCCAAAAATCATCAAAGTTAGTTAGCACAACTACTTTGAAGATGAAAGAAACCCATTTTATGCTTGTGTGGACCTAGTAAGACTTTTCATGTGTGAGAGATGGTGTCTTCATCAAAAGTTCATATTTGGACTTCATTTTGCTTGTCTTCAAGAGATATTTACTAATCTACCTCTTGTCTATATATATATACTTACTATATATTTGTTTTGGATATGTTAATCACATGATATCAAGGTTGGGGTTTTGAATGAACATCAAGCTTTGATCTTCTAGAAATTTTTGAATTTCATGTTTTTGCTTACGCTTGTTTCTTAGCTAGATGATGTTCATAACCCCACATATTTCTTTCAGATTGGGTCCATCAGACGGACGGACCTTTAGGATTTGGACCTCTTCATCATCTCTAGAGGCCCTGAGCTTTTTTTTTTGTGTTATCTTAGAGGGGATGCCAGCATCACCCAAGGCCTTAACCCTGAGCCTCTTTTCACGCCTCTATTAGCGAGTTGTAGCAAACAGGTCAAAAAATTTCATATCTATCAAGAAAGAAAGAATAAAAAATGTAAATGCAAGGAAAATACACAGAAAGTGTATACCCAAGGTTGGAGTTTAAGTCCCCATGGTAGAGGAAGTTAGGGCTTCAATAAGAAGACCCTTAGAAGTGGGTAAGAATCTAACAAATGATGACAAATTTTGAAGTAGGATTAATGAGTTACATTCCTTGTGTTATTTATAATAAGTGTTGAAAATCCTTTTTAGTGGGCTCTACCTGACAAGTGTCTTGGTGCTAATGGCTATCTTTTCTCCTTTGGAGCATTTTAATAATTACATAATCCTTATTATTTTAATGCCATATCAATAAAAGACCAAATTGTCAAACACTTGACATTTAAAAGAGATCATTAGAAACATATACCCTTTATTACTCGGAGATAATGTTTGCCTGGTAATTTGTAATTGGGACATGAAAACAGCATTACTTCAGAGATAGTGAACAAAACTCTTCACTGCTCCAGTGAGAATGACTCATCTTCAATATTGAGAGAGAAGCATAGTTGGGATGGCCTAACTTGAACAGTGGAATCAAATGAAAAGATAACATTTGAAGTTTTGTAATTTCAAGAGCCGGTTAGTAATCAGACTTTAAAGGTGAGTCAAAGTTACGTTGACAGTTCATTAAGTTACTATTTTATTTAAAAATTTAAATTGTTGAAAGAAATGAGATGTAGACAACATTCATTTTTAAACACGTGCACAATTTTATTACTTTTAAATTGAGACAACGAGGTTTAAATCTAAAACCATTCGATAACCTAAGCTCTTAAGTCATACAACACATTAAAATATGTTACATGCGAGAATTAATTTTATAACTTCTTACATTTACAACAAAGAACATACTTAAAAAAATAATCAAAAGTAATGTAAAGCGATTAGAATCAAGTTATATCTTTGAGTAACATAGTAATTAATATATGAATGTAGGCCAAATTCCCGTTACGTATTGAACTACATTAAAAATATTATATAATTGATATTTGCATGCACGATCCGCCTTACATGACTATTCAATCCCCAAAGGCTTTAACATAGAATACTAGATCAAATGTCACATTTTCCTATATTGCAATATTGGGTTTATGCTCTCATATCCACACCACTCTGTTACAAATATTTCATGACAAAATGCAGAAGGAAAACTTCATTTTCGTATGGTCATGACATATTCTTATTTCTCTCATTCCTGCTTTCTGGTTTCAATTTTACCAACAGGCTTATAAATTATCCTAAAATTACATACAATAAACGCACGGAGAAAAATTATAAACAATAAATCTATATAATTTAGGACGAACATTTTCGCATACTATATAGATAAAACTGAATTTTGATGGTAGAAAAATAACTGTGAGAAGCAAATATTACTTGTGGACAGAGTAATGTAACACCAACATTTCTACTAAATGTGACAATCTCTATGAAATCTGCGAACGCATCGTGACACTACCAAATGCAGGCCATATATCATTTACACAAATACATATATCTAAGCAGAAATGTATACTTCAACAGATGCTAAAAGGTAAAAACACACAATTGAGTTTTAAGTTGTTAAAAGGTTTCATCCCAGGTCAGGAACTGTGAAATATTCATCATCGTCGTCTGGGGTTTCAATTCTAGGCTTCTTGTGAGGCATGTAGAATTTGGCTGGCTTGTATGCCATTGAATTGCTGGTTTGAGATCCAGAGAGCTGAGGCACTTCAGCTGCTGATAAGGTCTCCTGAGCTACTTGATCACCGAATAAACCGATGTCTGACAACCACGCAAGCTCCCCGAACTCAAGTTGTTCCTTCTGCAAGGTGACAATAGGTATAAGAAAATCATCTATCAGACAAAAGAAAAGGAAAAGCTTATAGAGGCAGTTGGATCAAACACCAGATGAATCAGATCAGTAGATAACTACTTATAACACGTGCTTGATGATACTAATCTAGATGGATAACACATTGAGGGACAAAAGCTTTCATATGGCTAGAAATGTCGCGTTTATCATAATCATAGACAATAAATACGCTTAATTCGTATGTAGCTAGCATTGTTACCTTGTCAGAGGACTCATAATCGGAAAACTGTAGCAAGTCCTCGACAGGCCAAGATGGTGATGAGATACCAGACATATGCAAAGAGGATGATTTTACTGCAACATTATGTGAATTAGGCTTAGGTGGCTGTGGTTCAATCTGAGTTTTCACATTGTCCTTGTTACAATTGGAGCTCAGAGCTACACGAATTCCAGTTGCTAGATATCGCTGGTGGTTTGCAGCAAGATTGTTGGCTGAATGTATAGGCTCGTCACAGTCCTTACAGAAGAGTGCTCTATCTTCAACACAGAAAATGAACGCTGCCTTCTCCTGATAACTCGGATGAAAAATAGATTAGCAAATAGAACGAAGCCAAAAAGAAAAAACGAAAAAAAAGGAAACACACATAAAAACTGAGCAACAACTATCTTTAGTAATATTTAGTATTCATTTCATTCACTTTGGATCATATATTTCTTTCTTCCCCTTTAGCATATAGTACCATAATCAGGGGCTAGAACAGAGCAAGAAGCAGAACCACGAACATATACATCATAAATCGGGGCTGTATACAATGAAAATGTATTCAAGCACAACGCACAAGCAACCGAATTTGAGCTTGAGCTTGGTAGGCTGTTCGTAAGTTCAACTTGGCTAGGCTTGATACCATGAAGTGAGCTAAAGAAACACTACCTACCAAGTCTCAGCTCCACATTTGTAGGCTCTTCTTCAGATTGATTGGCATGATCATTGCTAAAACAAATAGGAAGTCCTATAGCTCGTATTCTACACGAATTTGATGACTATGTGGCGCGAAAGCTCTACCATCAGTTTGTTTTCAAGACTTAGAAAATAGATGTTGCCGACATGATTTGGGGGTACAAACATGAATTCTTACAACTAAGGCTCCGTTTGTTTACCGTAAAATAACTTACTAGTATAAAATATTTTTTTTAGTTCTATTTGTTTGCAGTAAAATAATTTGTTGGAAAAAATGTTTTCTTGAAAAATAAAAAACTGAAAAATATTTTATAGTGTTTGGATGTACAGTGAGTTCTATAAAATGTTTTCTTCTTCTAAAGAACACGAAAATATTTTACAAAATTTTGTACTAGTCGCAATTGTTGACTGTAAAACATTTTACAGTTGACCAATTTTTCGATATTATCAAACACTGTAAAATTAAGCAAAATCAGTCACAATTATTGACTGAAAAATATTTTATGTTTGGCCAAATTTTACATCTGAGCCTAAACTTATGATTCATCTATACCGGCTGCTTTAGTTTTTCTACTACTCTTTTGCTTGTTGAATTGCACCATCTACCCAGATCCCCAAAAAGCACGAGTAGAAAATCTTGGAAGGTTCGTGCATATAAATACACAGACGCATCAATGTCTTTAATGTGGTTCAGCTTAAGCTACGTCCATGAAGTATTTTTCTCCAATGAAAGATTAATTACAATCCTGACTTTTACACACTGATCTAAAACGTATGACATGTGATTCTAGTATAGTCAAGTATGGTAAATCCACCTTGCCATGCGTGACATAAAATCATAAACTAGAAAGTCCTATTTCAGAATACAATACTAATACTATTAGGAGTACTTTGACGACTTCTATTTGCCTTCAATAACTCATCGGACTTGAGATTTGAGCCATAATCCAACAGAAAATCACTATAAACTTACATATCAGTTCAGTCAATCACTAGTGAGCTTTTTATTTATTTATTTTTCCTAAAATAGTTCTTTCTTATGAAAAATACAGATCTTTGTATTATTTCTCTAGGCAATATCACTAACAAAAAAGATTTAAAAACAGGAGCTAAGAACAAAAAAAAAAAAAAAGCAGAAAAAAAAAGATTGGCCATAGTATTGATATTGAAAACTTGTCATTACTTGGCAGATGTCACATGGAGGAAGCTTGTTGGAGAGGCATTCTAGTTGTAACCTTTGGTGCTTGCTTGCAAGCTTGTTTGCTGCATGCACTTCTATGTCACATTTTGTGCACAAAGCTGCTTCATCAGCACAACATATCACAGTTGCTGGTGCTTTCTCACACACATCACACTGAATCTTCATCTTACTTTCACTATTCTTCACACCCTTTTTAGTATGTTTTTCTAACAACTCTGTGAGAGAGAGAGAGAGAGAGAGAGAGAGAGAGAGTTTTTTTTTTTTTTTTTCAAGATTGTAAGAACAACTACATGAAAATGGATGGCAAAAATGACACAAGACTTGTCATACACCACCAAAACTTGAGACAAATACTAAATCCTTGTTGTGTAATAAAAATCTTGGTTAATCTTTGATGGAAAATCTTAAAATCTATATTGAGACAAGTGCCTAAAACTCTCTCTTTACGTACAACCAATATTTAAGGAAAAACCAAATATATGAAGACAAGAAAATGTGCAAGAGAAAAACAAGAAACAGCAGAAGAATCTTCAAGGGTAGAGAAAACGAAGTGACTGGTGTAGAATACAAAAGGATGGTTCAGAGGGTTGAAGATAAGGATTAGATTTGCATATCAGACACTAGGACATGGTTGAAACAACACAGCTTTGTGGGGGCCTCCTCACATGCGTGGTTGATATAGATTGTGTTCTGACCAACAGTTTTTTGGTTGGTTTGCATGATCAGTTTGGCCTTGTTTTAAGCAGCTTTTAAAGCGTTTCGATGACTCATGTGCTGACTTATTTGTAACTACTCATTGGAAAATTACAGCATGCGGACTGATGCATTCTTCTCTCAAATGTCCCACCATTGTATGAGAGTACTCACGTAAATTCGGATTAATGGAATAATTTCTTGTATTCATTGCAGAGAGGTTGAAATATTTCAATCTTGATTGTTGGATTCATGGACTAATGTAGAGTTTTTGTTTGATAGATGCTAAGAATGAGGTTGTTTGACGAATTTAACGAATCTCACAATTTTTTTTAATTTAATTGTGAAATTTTGGTTGTTTAGTTGTAAAGTTTTCAGCAATAAAAATTTAGTTAGAAGTGATATTAAGTAGAAGTTATTTGACCTTGTCTTATCAGACGTATTGTAAAAAAATATGGATGAATAATTTTGACAAATGTTGAAGACAATATTGAGCTTTCAAAAATTTAGAAAGTTTTTTTAGAGAGGGAGGAGAGAGAGAGAAAACAAAAATAACTTTCTTCATCATGTAAACATAGCTTTGCAAAAAATCTTTTTTGAAGAGCTTCAATTTAAATTTTTTTATTTTTTAGCTTTGACTTTGATTTAATTTTTTTACTAAAATGGGTCAAATATATTACTTTCAACTTCTAAACTCACAGAAAGTTATTTAAGTATCTAAAAATTGACCCAAACAAAATTTAATACTCACATAAAAAATTTAGTGGAGAGTAAAAAATTAGAAGATCAATTTATGGGTCAAACAAAATTTATGGGTCAAACATATTACTTTAGTCTTGTGGTATACTCTTCGCTGTGTGTAAAAAATTAAAAGATCAATTTTTATTAACGATATTTTTTAATTTGTATTGTACAATTTATTAGGCCTTTCTTTAATCAAAAAATAAAAAATAAAAAATCAAAGAACATTTTCGTCTATGGTCTCAAAGAAGGAAAATTCTTCTACGAGGCATATGATAAATCTGTCACACCCACATGTTAAGTTATTATTTCATAAAACTAATCCACATTAGTCTGTATCGTACAGATATGTTATATCAGAATGTCTGAAATTTCTTTTTTTACTAATTTGACTTTACAAAGTTTTAAATAAATTACTATGATGTCTCTACTTATAATAATTGGTTAGTATTTATCAATTAATTAAATTATTTTTTATTTATATATATGTGATAAATTTACCACATAAAAAAAAATCCCTCAAAAAAACCGGCTTCTTCTGTCACCACTCAAATTTTAATGCATCCGCCCTTGGTTGTATCCAAGAGTTCTAGAATTGGTCCATTCTGAAACGTAACGATCGTATATTAGCTGGAACCTGGAGGGGTAGATGTCCCTTTCAGCTATCACATTTATTCCAGTCATGGTATTAATGTTCATATATTGTACAGGTGAATAGTCGAAATCACATACAAAAGTCCCTTGTTCATATGATGCCATCTTCAACTGTTTGGTGATGCTTTTATCTTTCCACCTTATTATGTGTTTTGAACGCCCCAAATGATATGTGGAAATGGGAGTTTTATAGCTGGTGTGGGTTTGAAATTCATTATTGGCATGAGTTATTTGTTTTTATTTTTATTCTGAGATTAAATTTTTGACTGAATTAGTGTATATTTTGGGACGAACTATTATATTTTTAGAATTTGGTTCACACTTAACCGTTAGACCAGGTGATGGTAAGCCATGCATGATCTATTAAGGTGCTGAAGGTTCTAATGTGATGGTGTTTATTTTAAGCTATGTTCCATGAATTGGTTAGAGTGAAGATGTTTTCTAGATTAAAAAAAAAAAAAGTGTTTTGAACACTTGGGGCAAAACAAATACTGAAGAAGAGATAATCTTTTTTTTTTTTTCGTTACTCGGGAGGCAGACGCAGAAAATCTGATCATTACATGGAAACATAAATGCTCAATATCATGTCTACATTAGGATGTATGCCTCCACGCGTGGAGAAATGTTATACAAATAAATTGGACGATAGAATTGCGTAAATAGTCTTTATTATTTTTTTAAAAATTTTAAATTCGTATTTATTATTTAAGGGTAAATTATGTATATAGTTCTTATTATATATATATTTTTATATTAGTTCTTAATGTTTTAAAAAAATTATATTAGTTACAAATGTTTATAAAAGTAATTCAAAAGGGTCCTTATTGTTCAAACTAGTCAATTTAGTACTTATTATTTTCTAAACAAATTAATTTAATCCCTAAATAGGAGTCACGTGTAAGAACTAAATTAAATTTTTTTTTAAGGAAACAATAGATACTAAATTAAATTTTTTTTAAAATATTAAGGATTAAATTGACTAATTTTAACAATAGCCATCATTTTGAATAACTTTTATAAATATTAGGGACTAATATGATTTTTTTAGAATATTAAAGACTAACTTGAAAAATTATGTAAACAATAGGGACTATATGCATAATTCAATCATTATTTAAATTTAGCCAATTAGTCTTTATTATTTAAAAAATTAAAATTAAAATTCTTATTTATTGTTCAAAATTAACCAATTTAAAAAATTTAATTTAGACCCCAAACAATGCATGGTCAAGTACAAGGACTAAATTGAATTTTTTTGAAAAGTAATAGGGACTAAATTAATTAATTTTTTTTTGGAAAATAATAAGAAATAAATTGACTAATTTTTAATAACATGGATGAAATTAATTTTTTTTGAAAAATAATAAGGACTAAATTATCGATGCCTATCTCTATTTTTCATTTTTGGTCGATATAACAAGTATTTTGGAGAAATTAGGTCGATTCCTGCACTATACGCGGTTGTATTGCGACCAGTTACAACTTTTTTGGGTGAGATGTAATCAACAAATGTTAAAATGTTGAGCCTTGTATTATTTATTAGCAAAATTGTAATTTTACAATTGACATGGTCTATGTTGTGAATGGTGTGCAATATAAAATCCGTGTAATGCAAAATATGCAATAATAATAATATGCAAATGCAAAATGAAAAATAAAAATAGCATGTTGGGAATATGAGCGAATAGAGAATAAGAGTGGTCCAATAACTCTATCTACATCAATTGATAGTCACTCAAATTTGCTTCAATTAACAATAAAAAAGTATCATAAAAAAATAAAGTAACTTCTTTTTCCTAGTCTGATCAATAAAGTCATGAAATATTTCGATTTTCATATTTTTTTTATAAAATAAATGGATTTACTTAGACCAAGAATGCATGTGGTTTTAAGTTAATGCCTGATAAAAAAGATTTTGGTTGAAGTAGGTTCTATTTTTTTATCAATCAAAACCTCTTTTCCAAACTGTACAAGCTTCTTTCAACCCTTTGAGCAAAATGCGACAAAAGAAAAGGAAGGAAAATCCATGGACCGACCTCATCATCTCTAACCATAAAAAAAATACCTATTAAACTAATCACAAAAATACTAGTTACAGTACCTATGATCAAAAGAGGGATCCTTCCCAAAAGTTCACTAATTATAGATAGATATAGGGTCTATGAGCATTTTACTAGATGTTTCTAATCTACTCTTGTGTAATTCCTGTTGAAGCATATACTTGGAGGTGGGTAAAAAGCGGACAATTAAATAGGGACTTAGAGCTTGTGTAATGCTAAAATTTGCTAGTCAATTTGCACAATAGTTCGCCTCTTTATATTCATGTACCACCTAATAACTCTCATGACGACTAAGTATCTGCTTACAATATTCAATGATGTGCTTGAGAGGATTAACACAGGAGGGAGCACCCTTCAGCATATTACGAATTGTTTGCAAATCCGTCTCCACAACAACCAGCTGATCCAAACCAAGGATATCAGCATGGCACAAGCCTTCTCGAAGTGCAATTAATTCTGCTCTACCAATCATTGTCACGCCCAGATTAATCCTAAAACCAGAGGACCATTTGCAAACATATTCTACCCAACAAATTGTTGGTCTTTGACCCATAAAAGAATTGTGTTGCCCACTGATCACAAGTTTGATTGTTGAGGCAGTGGTGATGAATTCTTTTTCTTAATATAGATCTATGCTTTAGGTACTCATGTAGGAACATAAAATAAACTCATATGCTATTTACTTGGTTATAAAACTTTATAATTACTATTTGGATGATATACAGGAACGATTTTGAACGGTCAAAAAGACAAATGCATTAAATGAAAACGGTTACAAAGCAAAAGGCCTGTCCAACTTGGCCCCTAATAAAAATAGAATAATGCAATATGAGACTAACAATATGGCCTAGGCCCAAAAACCCACAAAGGTCAGGCTCAAGAAACATCAAAGTAGTAGGCCAAAAGCCCGATAAAGGGTCCAAGGACAAGTGGTTGTCCAAGAAGGGGGTTGAAATCAAGAGATGGCTGAACAAACTCAGGGATAAACATGAGTCTCACATGATGTGAATCTCACTGGCGCATGGCCTAAGATCAAATGTCAGACAGAACATAGTAGTAAGCCATCTTCTTCTTGTGCTCCTACTATCTGCAAGTAAGCATAGATTTCAATCTCTCTGGAATAATCTCCAACTTTGGGCAGTCGACAACGGTTAAGCTCCGAATGACGGGCAATGCTGTTTCTGCTAATCTCCAATTCTCCAAGTTTTTTAAAACAATGAGACGGAGATATTCAATTTGATGAAACCCATTGTTGCTGCAGATAATTTCTTTCCCAACATAAGCATTATCATCCAAGAAGAGGCTACTCAGATTTGATAATTTCTCCAATGTAGGCATGGGATCTTCCGAGAGTTGTGATCCTTCTAACCCCAGCGTTATCAGGGACTGTGGTAGTTTATCAACTGGTGGTAGATTCTCTAGCTTTCCTTGTAGTAACAGGTTAAACAGACGTGGACAAAAAAACAGAGGCTCCAGTGGTGGGAGAGTTTCAGAGCTTTGCAGATTAAGAATCGTAAGATTTATTAAGTTGCTAATTGAATCCAGAGTGTAAGCCTTACCTTCTAGCGGCTTTATGTCATGGAGAGACAATTCTTGAAGATTGACTAGATTCACAGTATTAGTATTCATCCAATGACCATACTTGATACCTTTAAGAGTTCTCAAATTTGTCAGGGCATCGAGTGAGAAATTCCCTTCGCAGTTGTACAAATTCAGATGCCTCAGATTGAAGAGGCCAGATATATCCATAGGCAATCTGCGGGAATGACGGGCAGCTGATTGTAAATCAAGGGATTGTAGCATATTCAATTTTCCTATACCCGGAGTGAGTTCACTTACATTGTTTACCTCTATTCTTAAGTGTCTGAGGTTAGTCATGTCCCAGATAGAATCAGGTAACTTGCAAGGATCATCAAGAAAAGAAGTACCTTCTAGGTCCAGAACATGAAGGTCTTTGTATTTTTCACATATAGTCTCTAACGTTTCTTTACTAAGTTTCTCAGAATCTGAGTTGAAGAACATTAGTGACTTCAAACTTGCAGGGGAAAGGTCATTTGAGAACGCTTGTTTGACATTAGAATGGATGACCAATCTTGATCGATTGTCTGAAGGTCTACCTTTGTCTATGCACGGGTCATATATATCAAACAAGTACACCTCCCTAGACTTCACAAGTGCAAGGTCTCGAACAAGATCATGTATCCTGCATGTTTCAATTCCTCGCCAGGATCTTTCTGCCACTTGTAATAGAGAACGCTCAATTAGCTCATTCAACAAACGCTCAGCATCGTCTTCCAAGTTGTTTCCTTGTATGAATCCCTCTGCAATCCACATCTCAATCAACCTTCTTGAACTGAATTTATGATCTTCAGGAAAGACGCTAACATAGAGAAAACATGGTTTCAATTCATCAGACAAAGCATCGTAGCTTAAGGAGAGCAGCTGAGATATCTCATTAGTGGAGTCATTCTTCATATGCTGCCAAAGTTGTTCCTTCACTTTGTATCAATATCGTGGCTCCCCTTTAGTGGATAGGAGGCCACCTAGTACATTGATGGCAAGTGGCAAACCCCCACATTTTTCTACCATTTCCTTTCCGATCTCTTGCATGACAGGAGAGAACCAATGGGGGGTATGTTCAGCTCCACGAGAAATCTTCTTCTTAAAAAGATCCCAGCTCTCATTTGTCGTCAAGAAGCGGAGACGATGAACAAAGCCTCTGTCATCCACACGTTCCGCCACTTCTTTATTGCGCGTTGTTACAATGACTCTGCTACCATTGCGACAATCTGGAAAGGCTCTTTTCAAGCTTTGCCAAGCTTCTTTGTTCCACACATCATCAACAACTACCAAATACTTTTTGTTTTCCAAGAACTTACGGAGGTAACCCTCCAAATCTACCTCATTCATCTTGTCTAGCATCTCCAATTCTTCTCTATTAGACACCTTTTTGAAAGATTTGATGATAGTCCGAAAAAGTTCTTGAATACTATAATCCTGAGAAACACAAACCCAAGCACGACAAGAAAAACCTTTTTGGACATCAATTGAATTGTAAAGTCTCCTAGCAAGAGTAGTTTTACCTAGGCCGCCCATGCCATATATTGAAATGAAACTGCGGCGAGCCTCGTCCTTGAGAAGTTCTTCCGACAACGTCTTTGTAACATCCTCAAAGCCAACAAACAGTTCATCATCGGCGTATGGAGTACTTCTTCTGAGTTGCCTTAAGCTTGATCCGTTATCTGGACCATTACTGCTCGATCCTTCACCAGCTTCGCTGATGTTTGGGATACCATAACTCTTCCGCCGGCGATAGAGGTCGGATACCCTTTCCTTGATTGACTTGATTTTGTTGCCAATATAATATAAAATGGCTTCTTTGTTGCCGACCCAAGCAAAGCTCTTCACACGATCAACAATTCCATGGCTTGAAGATTCACCACTGCCGCCACCTATCTTGCTATTGAATTCCTCTAGGGTATCCAGAATTTCACGAGCAAGGTCTGTGATCTCACGGACAAACTGCTGCACTCGAGGGTCTGCACGTTGGTTTCTTTCTGCAACTTTAAGAAAAGATTGCATGTGTTGAAACTCTGTTTTCAGCCACCCCACATCGTCTGTGAAACTTAGTCGGCATTCTGCTGTTTGGATGGCAAAGTCACCAAGTTTTTCCACTGCAAATGGAAGTACAGCGCCTAACATCCTTTCTCTCCACTTACACCCTGTTTGGAAAACATAAATAAACTTACTTTCTATGAATCTCATACTGAAAAAAGTGCAAAACCATAAAGAAATTAACAGTACAAGCTAAAAACTAAATAAACAGGAACAAAAATGATATGCAACACTGTGGTTTTTTAAAAAAAAAATTAATTAATTTATTATAGGCACAAAAAAGGAAAAAACAGAAGCAAATCATGGCAGCAGCAGCAGCAAAACAAAAGCATTATTTATGTTGCAAAGCAAAAGTAAAAAAAAAAAAAAAAAGGAGACGTACCTGCAATGAAGTGATTAAAATGTGCTGAAGAAGTCAGCGGCAGAGGAAGAAAGATGAGGTAATTCAATCAAACTGTTGAGAAATATATGTGAAAATAATAATCCTGACCTCTTTGATTTGAGTAGAGTATTTTTTTTTACAAGATTTTATTATGTATTATAAAATAACTATCAAATATAATAATAAAGAAAAAATATAGAGAGAAGACAAGATAGAGAATATAATTTTATTGAATTCTTCTTTGTATATTTTGCTTCACAATCTCTTCTTATATATAAGTATAGAAAGTAACTTGATGACATCGCAAGTAATGTTATCTTTCACTTATCCTCATCATAACACATTCTTTTACTTTTTTAAAAGAAAGCTTTATATATCACAATAATTGATTATAAATAAGCATTACATTGTTCTTCATAATGAATATTCATCATTTCATAATATTGTGTAGATTTTTATGAATTTTTTAGAGTATTTAGAGGCATTTTTTTGTATACAGTAACTCTAACGTTGAAATCTGATATAGTGCCCGATAGTAACCAAATTTTTTTCCAATTTGCTACAGTTCCCAACAGTATCAAATAACGCAATTTTGCTACAATTACAAACAATAACCGAAAATTTTCAAATTTACTACAGTATCAAATATTGTCAAAATTTTCAAATCTCTACATCAACTCAAATATTCAAATTTTCAACAGTGATAAATAATAACCTTCCAAATTTTAAATTCTCGTGTGCTACATTACTCGATTTTAAATTTTTAAACACGCTACAGTAACTGAGTTACTATAGTACTAATTTGCTACAATAACATTAATAAAAACATATTTTATTTCTTTCAACATGTTGAAACATTTTGACATTGAAATAAAATCATATTAATTTTCTTTATTTGTTATCATCAAAACTGAGATTAACAAGAGATTATTAAGTCCAACAATTCCAACAGGTAAGTTTATTGGATTGTGAATCTGAGAGATACATAGGAAGGAACCCATTCTGTGTGAGTGAGAATGACGGTCCAATAGATTGATCCAAGAGTTTCTTTTGTTAATGATGATATTTAATTTCATTTTTTATTATCTTATTATATTTTCAATTGATATTATTTTATATTTTATTTTTGTGTCAGTCGAAAAAGTCAGCATCGATTCGGTTAGAAAATTGTCATTAAAATTTGAAGTTTCGTAAAGATTATAATAAATTGAAAATAAAATCAACGTGATATCGTAACTATAGAAAAAGGATCGTTGGTGAAAGGGGGCTCCCAATAACTAACTCCAACAACTTTTCTATATTTCTCTCTGCATATAGCGAATTAGAAACGCCAATATAGGAATTTTCAATTTTAGTTTCATTTCAAAAGTTTCTTTACATTCAATCAATCTCTTAATATAAGGAATCTCAATTTCAATTTTTGTATAAGAGCTTCCCTATTGTAGGCACTCCCTGTTTTTATTTCATTCCAATATTCTCTCCTTATTTCATTAAACATATCATTTAATATTTTTTTCTTATATATGTTCATTTTTCTCGACAACATTATATTTTTAATTATGAATATAAATTTATTTTTATTATTTAATTTAAAACTTTTTCAATAACTTTTAATTTTTAATTATTTAATTTAAAATTTTTTCGACGATGTTCTATGTTAATCTTTTAGTTTTTTACTTAATTAATAAAAAAATTATAATATTATAGTACAACCAGAAAAAATTAAAATTTAACTATAATCCATAGCGTTTTGTATATTAAATTACAATTAAAAGATATTAGACAATTAGCGTAAATAAAAATTAAGCATATTAAGATGTCATTAAATAAACACTAAAACTCTAAATGTAATTATAAAAGTACTAAATTAATTTAGCCACAACAAAAAAAAAGGACTACACTATAATTAAAAGCTGGTGAATAATGTTTAAGAGATGGGGTAGGAGATGATATTTTCTCTTCTACATGTGAAAAAATTAAAAATGATATAAGGATCCCCTATAATTTAAGAAATATAATAAAAAATCAGTTAGAGTTAATCGTATAAAAAACTTACTCGAGCAAAATTTAAACATTTACTTTTCTAAAATGATTAAAGAGTCAATTTAGAGAGACCATTAAAAACAGCCTTACACATACAAAAACAAAAACTTGGTCATGGATGGCAAAGTTTGCTGCTTTCCACTTGGTTTCTTTCCTGGTTATTTCCTTCATTTCTTCTCACCAAACCTTTCTTGACATCTTCGAAGAAACCAAGATTAGTGCGGTGTGGAAGGGTCCACAATTTTTCTTACGTCCATCATAATTATGATTCAAACCTAGGCTCCGTTTGTTTGCCGTAAAATAATTTATTTGTGTAAAATATTTTTCGTGGAAAGTATTTTCCTGGAAAATAAAATATTTTACATGGCTCCGTTTGTTTGCCGTAAAATAACTTATTGAGGAAAAATATTTTACTAGAAAATAGAATACTAAAAAATATTTTCTGGTGTTTGGATGTACGGTAAGTTCGGTAAAATGTTTTCTTATCTCAAAGGACATGAAAATATTTTACATAATTTTGTACTAGCGTTAATTGTTGACCGAAAAATATTTTACGGTTGATCAATTTTCCGGTGTTACCAAACACCGTAAAATTAAGAAAAAAGCAGCCGCAATTTTTGACTGAAAAACATTTTACGGTTAACTAATTTTCCAGTGTTACCAAACACCGTAAAATTCAGAAAATGTTTTCCGGTAAAATATTTTACAGCAAACAAACGGAGCTTAATGACAAAAAAAAAAGAAAAAAATCCATAGACACTTGACCAATGGCTTTCTCACGCTGCTCAAGTCGATAAGTTTGCACTGTACTTGCCCGTAGCTTAGTGCGATAAAGCATCCACTTTTATTTTATACTGATAGCGTTTATCTCACGCTGCTCACGAATCATCCAAGAAACTTCCGGGTGAACATCCTCTCATGTCCTCTGTTCTTTTATGTTCAGTTAATCTATAAGTATTTAATGATGTAAATTATAATTTTTGTTTTCTTTTTCTTGAAATACATGCATAATAATTTTTTTTTAATAATGTAATAACTCAATTGACGGAATTAAATTACTAAATTATTTTGTAAAATCCAACCACCTAATAAATCCCCAAGTTTTAGCCAACCAGAGGGTGGCCTTGTTGTAATTTGGTTTTTAAACCAAATAATTTGTGAATGAGAAATTGGGAAAAATACATAATTTTGATTAAAATATTTAATTTTATTTCAAAATTTTAGAATATTTTCCCAAGAGACACATCCTTCTTTGAATGGATATAACTAGTCATAAAAAATTTCATACCTTTTACAAACAGGTATCAAAATTTTATAAATATCCAGGAATTTTGGCATTAAAAATACAGAGTTTTTCATATTACTTTACATACATTCTGCATAAGAATTTGGAATGCTTCTACCGTTAGATGAAGATCGTTGTATCTTAGAAAACTACTTCCAGTGACCATAAACACCATAACGGGATGATTAAGTTTTAAAGAAATTGAATCAAATTCAGGCCTTGATTTACTGCATTTACTTATTACATCTTCCTAATTTTGTGCAAATACAAGTAAGTCTCCTAATTTTATTAGTTGCAATATTTTATTCTGATTATGCAATTTATTCAACACGCATGAATATATACATTAAATTTCACTAACAATCTTAAGACTTAATCTATTTATGCAATTTTATATAATCTTAAGACAAAAAATTTATGCAAAATTATTTTCATCATATTTGGAAGTAGAGTATATGCCTGTTTAAATTTGCAATTCTGATTGCAGTGCTATTAAAACCTTATAGGCCTGCTTTATTGTTACATTTTTGTGTCTAAATGGATTTCTCTAAGATTTGTGTATTTTGTAAGTCTATAGACATGTGTATTCATATTGTACCATTTTGATGGGACTCTGTGATATGCGTTAAAGTGAAAAACCATTTACACTTTCGTGTTCTATACGAAAATTTGAATTTGTAGGTTTAAGTTTCATGAAATTTGGACTTAAAATGAGTAAGATATGAATTTTTAAATATTTATTCATGGTCTGAAATTGCTATACTGTGTAAACGAAGCACGTGACCGCAAACGTTGTCGTTTTGTGCATTTAGAGTTACTCTACCACACATCGACACGTGGCGCTGT
Organism: Ehretia macrophylla; assembly: GCA_037974665.1. Taxonomy (NCBI): domain Eukaryota; kingdom Viridiplantae; phylum Streptophyta; class Magnoliopsida; order Boraginales; family Ehretiaceae; genus Ehretia; species Ehretia macrophylla. The sequence continues at coordinate 86,119,631 of CM075764.1, forward strand.
CTGGTTACAATGTATACATATATATATGAAGTGTTGCGGGGTTTTGAACGCACAACGTCTAGTATTCAAACTAAGTCCTAACCGCTGAGCCATGAGTGTGCCAATGGCCACCTGGGGAAAAATTGGAACTAATTGGTTTTGAACCCTAACCTTTAAATTAAATGTTGCTTTTTGGTTATTGGCCAAAAGGAATTGTTAGTAATAATTATGGTACAACATGTCATTACATAATGAGATGTTATGACATTCTTTTACTATTCTGGTTTTAGAATTATTTAAATATTTGTTTCTAAATTATATTTCCGGGATATTAATTAAATGCATATAAGAGCATTTTATGTCTTTAATTTATATGAGAGTATTTTGGGAGTATATAATTTAATTATTCAGTGAAAAAATTGTTTATTGAAAGGCAAAATGAGATTTCTAGTGTTGGAAGGACGAAATTGTTATTTAACATTATGGTCTTCAACTTGTATTCCTTTTTATTTGATTATTTATACCTGATGTGTGTTATTTATTTAATTGATTAAATAAATTGTTAATTGAAAATAAATTTAGGATTGATATAGAATGTGTTACCTTTCTTTGCATCAATTATTTGATGGGGGTATGAATAAGTTGAAACATAGTTTCACTCTTGTATTTGCTCATGGTTGGCTACTAAGGTTCTGTTTGGTTTAACTTTTTGACATTAAAAAACGATTTCTGTGAATTTTGAAGCTGAAATAACTAGTTTGACTCATTTTTAAAAGTACTTTTAAGTAAAAGTTGAACCTGAAAAAAGCTAAAAACTGAGAAGCTCTAAATAGGAGTTTTTCAAAAAAGGATTTTGCGAACCTGTTTTACATATTACATTAAACTATTTTTCTTTTTCTTTTTTTTCCAAATTTACCCCTCTATATTTTTAAAGTTCGATATTATTCTCAAAATTTTTAAAAGCTCTATGTTGTCTAATACAGGTCAAACAGTCAATGACTTTTGCTCAACAGCACTTATTGCAAAAGCTCTACTCTAAAAACTTTACAGTTCAAAAACTGAAATTTCACAGTTTGACCAAACAAAGCCCAAGTCATTACTAGTGTATTTCTACTATGCCTATTTATGGGATCTTTGTCCCATAAAATGTGACTTCTTACTGCTTGCTTTTTTTTTTTTTACTATTAGATACTTAAATATATATAGCTTTGATTATTTTGCTTACCATAATAAAATTTTTATTTTGCTTACCATAATAAAATTTTCTTTAATAAAACTGTAAAAACTAAGTCTCTTTTCTATTAACTCAAAAAATACTGTACAAAAAAAAAAAAAATTGCCCCCCTAAAATTTGATTTCTGGCTCCGCACCTAACTGATCCCTAAACAGAATTTTGAGATTTTGAAGAGAAAAAAAAAAAAAACAACTTTGAGATTCTGGATATGTGTCATGCCTAAGCTCACATCTCAGGCCACAAGCGAAATTAGTGTTATAAGTCTATGTAATAACTATTTAGACCTGAAATCAATAAGCCCAAAATAGTTACTTAAAACCACATATCTAATAGTTCTTCTACTAATGTGGGACAATACACACACTCCCCGTGAAGGACCAAACGTCCTCGTCAAGGCCACATAAAAGGCAGTGCAAGGTTCTAGAAGCTGCTCTTATAGGTTCAAGAGGTAGCTTCCACTGCCTTTTTGGTATAACACTTTGCCCCACATAACCGGTTGGTGGCTAACTCTAAATACCATTCTATCATGTCTGGGACCCAGCAACCCAAGCTTGCAAGTGAGCCTAGTATCACAGACTTAAGTATTTGAGTCTCAAATCAACTAACCCAAAACGATTAACTCAAATTACCACTTAAATTCACAACACATTCACTTAACATTTCTTCCACCAATAGGATAAATTACAATATGTTACGAAATATGAACAAAGTATTAAGGCTTATATCATGTAATGAGATCTCATAATGATTATGCAAATTTTGGTGCACTATGGTCCCATTTGTTTGTTGTAAAATATTTTTCTGAAAAATATTTTTTTAGTTTTTCGGTGTTTGGATACACAAAAAAATTGGACAACCAGAATACATTTTTCGATTGAAGAAAAATGTTTAGCAGAAAAGAGTGAAAAGGAGATGAAAATATTATTTACTCATTTCACCCCATTTTCACCTACCCCAACCCCACCCCTACCCCTACTTTACTCCCGTTACATTTTAATTAATTATTATTAAATAAAAAATAATTAATTTAATAATAAAAATTAATAATTAAAAAATAATTAATAAAATTATATTTAATAAATTAATTTTAGTAAATAATAATTAGTTATTTTACTTAATTAACTTACTATTTTTATTTATTTATTGATTAATAATTAATTATTTAACTAATTTAGTTTTAGTTTAATAATTTTCTAAATTAATAATACCTAATCAAATAATTATTATTAATTTATGAAATTATTTATTTATTTATTTTGTATTAATCAAAAGTTTTATTAATTTATTATTTGAATTTTTCTAAATAATTAATTATTTTAATCAATTAATTAATTAATAGTGACTAATTATTATAAATTTTTTGAAGAATATTAAATTAATAAATTTAATTAATTTTTCCCTATTACATCCAAACAGCATAAAATATTTTACAATGTGACAATCAAGCACCATAAAATATTTTATTTTTCAAAAAAATATTTTCTCCTGTAAATATTTCCACTTGTAAGTTATTTTATGGGAAACAAATGGAGCCTAAAATAGCAATGAACAATCTGTTTATGAAGAATTTGTACAAATATCTTTAAGGATTCAATAAAAGGTGTCTAAATTCTTTAATTGTTTATATTACTTACAAAAAATATTAACTTAACTATTTGGATAAACATTTTTATCACTAATTTACAGATTGTTTGGAACAAATAGGTTCCACAAAATTTTACGGAATTCATTTGCAAATCCAACTTTTTATGTTTGGAAGTACCACTTTAAAAAATTAAAAATTCAGGATTTGCTCAAGGCTTACACAAATCATTACTTAAGAGGTATAATTTACAAATCCACATTTTTTAAGTTAGTTCGTTTCTTTTGAAGACAAAATTATCCTTTAGATTTTCTTTATACTTAAGTTTAACTTTAGCTCAAATACAAAGATAGAAAAATAAAATATATTTCAAACCCTTTCCCTCACCATTTTTCTTTCAATAAAATACGAAAACCCTCTCCCTCACCAAATTGCCAATCATCACAAAAACTGTGCTAAATATAATAAATAAGTACAACAAATTTTTTTTAGCAACTTATATTTTTAAATGAAATGATAACTTAAAATAGAATCATAGCCGAAGTTACCAAAATGTTTTGAGTTCAAGTCTTATTGTCGCCTATTTAAAAATATTAAAACTATCCCCATGCAAATCTTAGAAACGAATTACACCTGCACGTACAGGGGCATATCGAAGGCAATAAATAAATATAACAAACTCTTTTATAATAGGTTAAACTTTTGGATGATGTGATAATTTGATAGTAAGATTACTTAATCATAAGATTGTAAGTACACTTGTTACCTAACGAAATTTTAGCCCTAACTATAAGAAGAAAATCGGATCTTTAGCTCATATCTTATAACATCATAAAAAATAAAACATACATTGATATACCTTAAATGATAGAAATAACATATAAACTTAATATATACACATATTTTAATTGTGTATATTATGAACTATATATACCTTGTGACTAATTTGATTTTTTTCTCCTTTTAGTCTATAACACTTTTATATTTATCATTGATGGGAATAACAAACTCATGTATGTAAGTTGTAGTTGAGTGAAGAGAGGGACCAAGAGTCCTTTATATAGTATTCATATATCAAGTCTACCCATCAAAGACTTGATTACACTATAAGTTACATGACTTTCTATGAAACCACAAACCTAACTAACTTGACAATAATATAGGATTATAATAAATCACTAACCCCACTAAGTAGACCTTAATGTAGGATCATAATTTAGGTGGTTACATAAAACTTTCAAGAACATGGGTTCAATATAAGACTAGATACAAGGACTCTTCATATTCCTCTATTTCTTTTATGAATCCACTAACTATTTCATTATGTAGGAGGTTATATTGGTTTATGACTTTGGTCAATGAGCCAACGCCATTTATTTTACAATTTATGTGGTCATGAAGGTCACTTTAAGCAAAAACTTCTTACATTAACATCTAGAATTACTCAGTCCTGTACTTGATCTTCTATGGAAGATTTGGACCTATATTGTCTTAAAATTTCGGGTAAATTTCACACTTAGTCCCCATTGTTTATATGTTTTTTTAATGTAGTCCCTAATATTTTGAAAGATTTATAGTGGTCCCTAATATTGACCAAAGTTATTCAAAATGATCTCTATCGTTTAAACTTAGCCAATTTGGTCCTTATTATTTTTCAAAAAATTAAATTTAATCCCTATTGTTTTCTAAAAATATTCAATTCATTCCCTGCACGTGACCCCATTTAAACAATAGGGACCATTTTGAATCACTTTGTGAACATTAGAGACTAATATGATTTTTTAAAATATTAAGGACCAACTTGAAAAAAATGTAAATTATCCAAGTCTGAAATTTACCCTAAAATTTTTCTCCTGCTACATATGGTAAATACATGAATAGAAAGTTATCCTCAAAATGTTGGTTTATCGTTTGTCGATCCTTGAAGGTTGCAAGCATCTTTTGCCAAATTCTACTAGTTACTTTGCAGTCGAACATATTATCTCTAGATTCAGTAGCAATGTGGTGGAATTCATAGTTTCCTCCCACATTGACTTGCGAAAAAATTATTCTAACTTTGTAGTGAGCTTGTTTAAGTAGGAAAGCCATGTGCAATGCTTAGGGATATTAATTAAAGTCCACCCAAGGTCAACCCAAAAGAACTTTACTATATTTTACTCTAATAGTCTCTCATGTTTAACTAGTATCACATCTATCCTTAGAGTTTGACATCCACTTCACTTGGTTATCCCTGTTTTTCCTAAGATATATCATTGAAACTGAAGATTTTTATATAATCATCAAAATCTTCATAAAACTGAAATTACATAAAAAAGGACTAACCTTTTATGAAGGAAAATTGTGGATCATTTGATATGTTCGTTCCATTGCATATGCTAGAGGTTCGGGTCTATAATACGCGATTGTAGGCTAACTATTTCACAACTTATATGCCCTATTTGATTTGGTTATTTTACGCATAGTAAATAAGCAGAGAGATTGAGAGAGAGAATTGAAGCAAAAGAAGAAGCTATTTTTTTTTCTTTTGTTTCTAACGTCTACAGAAAAAGACGTTTCTTTTTATTTTAATTAAGATGTGGGAGTTATAGGAATACTTCCCATAACTTCTATTGACGCATACAAAATGGGTCGGGCCGAGTCAACTCATATTGGGTGACCCGACCCCAAAATCCAACATCTCCACTCGCACAAGATGGGTAGATCATTATCCATCACTATCTCTCTCTATGACCTTGTCGGGAACTATCATCAAATTCATACATGCAAATAAGTCGTGCGACCCGCGAGCATACAACAAGTAGAAACTTATACCATGCACCTATTAGGGATGACTTGGGAGCTACGGTCTTCAACAGAAGAAAATGACTCGTTATACCCTAGACTATTTTTCAGTTCACATCAGTCAACACACACCTTATCCCTCGTAGGCTATGTTTGACCTTTAAATCTTAAACATTTATTCATAGTTATGTTTAATCACAAAGATTGTATAACTGATCGACCAATGAACACATGTGGGCTCAGATGCGAACAGTCTTCCATTCGCTCTAATATCCTTTTAAGTCAACTCAACTGCATTCCTGGACATGTCCCATATGATCGAATCTAACATAATCTTTAGGCGACACATCAAAGTAGCTAACACTGGACTTGACCTATTAGAATATGAACGTAGGTCACTAGGGGTATTCTAAAAAAAATCTATTGCTTCAAGGACTCTATGACACCCGAGAACTTTGCTGTACACCCTTTAACTGTTGCATCCACTATTTGTGCATTTTTACTATACATTACTTGTTGCTTTATGTGGTTACTATTCATCACGTTTTTCAACTGCTTAATTACTTCGAATTAGCATTTTTCTTAAATCATATAAATTATTTTAGGAATGAGAAAAATGTGCTTTTGAGCGATTAGGGTTGAGAGCATCCGTTTAGAAAATATTCTTTTGAAACTAGTGAATAGTATTACGTAGTTAAACTTTATATTTTAGTTAGCTAACATATAATTGCGCCTTTAGACTTGTTTTAAGCTAGCTCAACTCTTTTTAAATGTCAACACACACACACATTAATATAATATACACCCCTTATATACTCAACCTATACATAATAACTCATAACATAACACAAAAAAAACAAGGGGTGAATAGTATTGTGCCTTACCCGACAGCCCTAGGAGAGAAAATGAGAGGATTTTTGCTCATCAACTCTTGGATTTAAGCCAAGCCAAGCTAAGTGCAAGTAGTTTAAAGTGTTTACTAGCCCCCTACGAGCTTCTATGTGCATTAGTGAAGGATTTCAAGGTTATTTTTGTATTTATAAAATGTTACACTTTTCTTGATTTTGTAGATTTGCTATCAAATGCTTATGTTATGCTCAAATATGCTAATATATATTGTGTATAAGTGCTAGAGACCACATTTATGCCATTGATTTTCTTTTTAAACGGTTGAAATTGATAGTTTGATTGTAGGGTGTGAATAGTGACAAAATTTTAAGGTTTTGTGAAATTGTGCGATATGGCTTGATTAATTGCTCATAGTAGGTGCCTTAGATGTTAATAAAAATAGTTTAATAGCCCCATGATGTTGAATTGCGCGGAACTTGGCTAAAACATGAAATAGGCGACTTTTTAAAAGGGGTTTTGGGGTTATCGCAAATCCGGGTTAATTTAGCCTTCACATTTGGTATTCTTAGGCTATATGGGTGCTAAATAAGCTTTGCTAACTCTCGATTGAGTTCTGGTTGAGGTATGTGTAGTACAAAGTCATAAAGGGACAATTGGGGCTTTTGTGCTAAACGCGGATAATTGGGTAACTTCGAGGGTCCTAAGGGTGTCTTATGGGTGAATTAGAAGTATGAAATAAGCCACTTACTAATCTAGAACAATAACTTGAGTTTGGAAGGAAAATTTTGTGTTACAAAGGGGATAAAGTAGGAAATCGGTTGTCTCACACTTCTATGAGCTTGTAACTGTTCCTTAGGTGTTTAAATGTATTTTAAAGACATTTTTGAGCTTTTGGTAAAGATCTATGTGAAATGTGTAAATACCCCTTTGTAATCGTTAGTTGTTTATATACTAATGCTTTTATTCTAACTATTTCGACGACAACCTACTTTGTTGTTCCTCCCATGTGTTATTGTTTCTATTGTTGATATTGTATTGTCATTGATAAAGTGCATTGCATAGTGGTTGCACAACCATAGTGTCAGGGACGGATGTATTGAATATCGGCTGGGCGGCAGCGGGCTTGCCAGTGGATATTCGATCTCCGTGCTCTAGTCCTTCACTCGCCTGGTCCATAGATTGCCAGAGGGTGTTGGGTCGTAGGTTTCTTGGGGTACATCCGGAGTACACCCACTAGAGTGATTAGGATTATGCCAGCACAACGATCAAGGTTCGTGGTTCGTGATTGAAGATCAAGTGAATTTTGGAGTGTTGGGGTTAAATGTATCATATCCTTTGATATGTGTGGTTACTTGTTATTTCAATTGTCCTTTACTTGCTTTTATTGCTTATTTGATCTAACTGTTGCATTGCACGTCCCGAGTAGACTTTATCCCTCACTAGGCAATTGTGGTTGCTTATACCTCGCTAACAAGTTTCAGGAGATGCAGTTGGAGGAAGAGTTGCCTTGATTGCTGTGTGCTATTGCTTGAGGTTGGGATGTTGTTTGTAGATTATGTGAAGATCTTTCTTGTATTATGTTATGTTCTATTTTGTGCCTATGGGCTTGTATATATTTAAAGTTGTTGAAAAATTGTAATAGATAGGTTAATGTATGGCTTGAATGGTACTGGATTGTAATAGTTTATCTTTACTTTCCTTTATGCTGCTTGCTTGTGTGTTAATGAAAGTTAGTAGTTGTTTGTCTTTAGTTATAAGAAAGTCTAATGGATAATATAGAGTGGTAAGCTAAGCGGATAAAAGACGAGATTCAAGGATAATTAATTGCATGCTTGTATGTGGTTATAATGTCTTGTTTTGCTTAAGGCTCGGATGGTCTTGAAGCTGGGTAGTGGCGGTGTTACAATCGGTGATTGTGGTGGTTTTGTGATGGTGATTTTATTTCTTGTTTACAGGTATCCAATTAGTCCACAGTACAGAGGAAACTCTGTCTGTTTTCCTTAAATTTTGTGATCAGGTTGGAATTGGGTTGAGTATAGATTGTTTAATAGAACTTCCGGTCTCGTAAGGGGCCGGGGTGTTACAGGTGGTATTGGAGCTTAGTTAGCTCTCAGCCGGGATAGGGTCCTCGGCCTGTCGGGTAGTAAACCTTGTGTGTGTGCTTGTTAAGTGTGTTTTGAAAGTGTGTGCCTGTATGTGTGATTGTGTGTCTTGAATTGAATGTGTGCACCTATGTGATATAGTTATGTGTTATGTGCTAAACATGTGCTAAGTGAAGTAAAGTTGCATCGAATTGACCTTGTGAATCGTTATCTGCTTGAATTATTGATTGTAATGTATGTACTTGAGCATTTTGAATTAAGTTTTGTTGTGAATTGAATTAAGTTTTGTTGTGAATTGAATTGGTTATGTTATGATTCACACTTGAATGACTTTGTTGCTTACATTGTTTTTATAAGTTACTTTTATAATCAAGCTTGCATAATAGCTTAAAGAATGTTTATACATATGTAATATTTTGGCATTCATACATTGCCTGTTGAATGGTAAAAAAGACTTCTTCTTCCCTCTGAAAAGAGATGATTAATGGCAGGCCTTCCAAATTATGTGGATTAGCGGGAATGAGAGGCATTTGATTATCCTTTATTTGAGAGTTGGTGTTTATAGTTGGGGCTCAGTTATTGGGATTCTTCTAAGGCTTTCTTCAGTGCTTAACGGTTATAAATGAGTAGCTTCTTTTGGCGTTTCTATATGACGGTTCTCTAGAGCATTTTCTTGGAATTTTCTTATAAGGTCTTCTTTTGGTATTCTTTTGTCGGCATTTCTCGGAAGGCTTGGTATATGGGATTCTTTTTAGCCTTATTACACGGTATTATCTACAATACTCCTGCTCGGATCTTTTATTGGTATTTTCTTACCACTCTTAGTTGGGATTCTATTCTTCTACGGTATTCATGCAAGCGAGATTCTTATTCGGACTTCTAAGTAGCATTTCTATTGGAGCCTTTATTTGGCCTTATTACTTGGGAATTCTTAGGCGGTACTAATGAGATTTCTATTTGGGTTTTCCTTTAGGCGTTCAGTGTCTTGCTCAACAATCAATGAAGAATGGTTAGAGTTGGACTTCACTTGATGCTGAGTTCCATTGAAAGAAGAATTGCGTGGACGCAATTTGTTTAAGAGAAAAAGGATGTGACGCCTGAGAACTTTGCCGTACACTTTTTTACTGTTGCATCCACTATTTGCGCATCTTTATTATGCATTATTTGTTGTTTTATGTGGTTACTATTCATCACATTTTTCAACTGCTTAATTACTTCGAATTAGCATTTTTTTAAAATTATATTAATTATTTTAGGAATGAGAAAAATGTGTTTTTGAGCGATTAGGGTTGAGAGCATCCGCTTAGAAAATATGAAACTAGTGAATAGTATTACGTAGTTAAACTTTATATTTTAGTTAGCTAACATATCATTGCACCTTTAGACTTGTTTTAAGCTAGCTCGACTCTTTTTAAATGTCAACACATACACATTAATATAACACACACCCCTCATATGCTCAACCTATACATAATAACTCATAACATAACAAAAAAAAAACAAGGGGTGAATAGTACTGTGCCTTACCCGACAGCCCTAGGAGAGAAAATGATAAGAGTTTTGCTCATCAGCTCTTGGATTCGAGCCAAGCCAAGCTAGGTACAAGTGGTTTAGAGTGCTTGCTAGCCCCCTACGAGCTTCTACATTGATGAGGGATTTCATGGTTATTTTTACATTTCTAAAATGTTACACTTTTCTTGATTTTGTAGATTTGCTATCAAATGCTTATGTTATGCTCAAATATGCTAATATACATTGTGTATAAGTATTAGAGACCACATTTATGCCATTGATTCACTTTTTAAACGATTGAAATCGATAGTTTGATTGTAGGGTGTGAATAGTGATAAAATTTTAGGGTTTTGTGAAATTGTACGATATGGCTTGATTCATTGCTCCTAGTAGGTGCCTTAGATGTTAATAAAGATAGTTTACTAGACCCATGATGTTGAATTGCTTGGAACTTGGCTAAAACATGAAATATGCGACTTTTTAAAAGGGGTTTCGGGGTTATCGCAAATCCGGGTTAATTTGGCCTTCACATTTGGTATTCTTAGGCTATATAGGTGCTAAATAAGCTTTGCTAACTCTCGATTGAGTTCCGGTTGAGGTACGTGTAGTACAAAGTCATAAAGGGGCAATTGGGGCTTTTGTGCTTAATGCAGGTAATTGAGTAACTTCGACGGTCCTAAGGGTGTCTTATGGGTGAATTAGAAGTATGGAATAAGCCACTTACTAAACTAGAACAATAACTTCAGTTTGGAAGGAAACTTTTGTGTTACAAAGGGGATAAATGAGGAAATCGGTTGTCTCACGCTTCTATGAGCTTGTAACTGTTCCTTAGGTGTTAAATGTGTTTTTAAGACATTCTTGAGCTTTTGGTAAATATCTATGTGAAATGTGTAAATACCCCTTTGTAATCGTTAGTTGTTTATATACAAATGCTTCTATTATAACTGTTTCGAGAACAACCTACTTTGTTGTTCTTCCCATGTATTATTGCTTCCATTGTTGTTATTGTATTGTCATTGATAAAGTGCATTGCATAGTGGTTGCGCAACCATAGTGTCAAGGGCGGATGTATTGAATATCCGTTGGGCGGCAGCGGGCTTGCCAGTGGATATTCGATCTCCGTGCTCTAGTCCCTTACTCGCTTGGTCTGGAGATTGTTAGGGGGTGTTAGGTCATAGGTTTCTTGGGGTACATCCGGAGTACACTCACTAGAGTGATTAGGATTATACCGGCACAACGATCGAGTTTCGTGGTTCGAGGTTCGTGATTGAAGATCAAGTGAATTCTGGGGTATTGGGGTTATGTGTATCGTATCCTTTGATATGTGTGGTTACTTGCTATTTCAATTGTCCTTTACTTGCTTTTATTGCTTATTTGCTCTAACTGTTGCATTGCACTCCCCGAGTAGACTTTATCCCTCACTTGGCAATTGTGGTTGCTTATACCTTGCTAACATGTTTCAAGAGGTGCAGTTGGATGAGAAGTTGCCTTGATTGTTGTGTGCTATTGCTTGAGGTTGGGATGTTGTTTGTAGATTATGTGAAAATCTTGGTTGTATTATGTTATGTTCTATTTTGTGCCTATGGGCTTGTATATATTTAAAGTTGTTGAAGAATTGTAATAGCTAGGTTAATGTATGGCTTGAATGGTACTGGATTGTAATAGTTTATCTTTACTTTCCTTTATACTGCTTGCTTGTGTGTTAATGTAAGTTAATAGTTGTTTGGATTTAGTTATAAGAAAGTCTAATGGATAATATAGAGTGGTAAGATAAGCGGATAAAAGACGAGATTCAAGGATAATTAATTGCATGCTTGTATGTGGTTATAATGTCTTGTTTTGCTTAAGGCTTGGATGACCTTGAAGCTGGGTAGTGGCGGTGTTACAGTCGGTGATTGTGGTGGTTTTGTGATGGTGATTTTATTTGCTGTTTACAGGTATCCAAATAGTCCACGGTACAGAGGAAACTCTGTCCGTTTTCCCTAAATTTTGTGACTGGGTTGGAATTGGGTTGAATATAGATTGTTTAATAGAACTTCCAGTCTCGTGAGGGGGCGGGGTATTACAAACTCACACAGTGATGAAGCAGGGATCCGTTCACCCATTTTCTTATACGGTCGTAAAGCACACATGATATGAAACATGTGTTACGATTTGACATCCCTTAAAAGGGCCTATGTCTTTATCTAAATCAAACGTCGTACAAATCTTGGTCTAGTTATCACTCAAAAACTAACCTGAATCCTCGAACTTCATACACTTAGTAATCTAGGATTAAAATCTGGCTACAAATAGGTTATATGCATCGTGGAAATCCATATCGATCTCATGATAGTCTTTAATTGTAACATATACAATTAAGAGGTCTCATCTTAACATAGTGTCATAGAAACTAATTTAAAACCAATTCTTAGGGCAATGTCTCTTATACGAGTATAGTATTTCCCGACAAATAGTAACCAACTCATACCATCTTATCTCTACATGCTTCTACTGCACCAGAGGCGATTGCTCGTGTGAGAGAGCTAATCTCATCAACCTATCAACTTACTTTTTGATGCCAATATGTGCTAGGATACTCATACTCGATTTCTTCCAAGATTATCACAAAGATAAAGCACTAAGCAAACACATCAAGAAATCTCATTCACTATGAACTGGCATCAAATAGTCACAAGTAGGAGTACATTAGTAATTGCACATCATTTTACAGAACATCAATATCAAGTTCTACGCAATCCTAGAGAGTTTAATGTGACAAATAAATATCTCTAAAGATGGGCTTATAGAGTGGGTCAATGTCATCTCATGCGTAGGTGAGTGGTCTATGTACTAGGTCTTGCCATGAAATTTAGAATCCTTAGCATAGGCGATGACTAATTAATGGACACAATAGACCGTTATTACTCATTTAGCAATTGACTCATCTCAAGTCCATCGTAATTTCTCGAGTCATACTGCTCTCGCATAGCTACTGAGCATAATACACAACTCTATTTTCACATAACGCTATGCATATTTACTTCTTGCTATTCCACGAAGTAGTGCCATTGATTAACAAGTAAGCATACTAAGAGGTAACTTTATGCTCATTTGGGTCACTACCTAAGTTAACATTTGTGGATCTCTTCTAATAAAGATCAACACATTAATGGCATTGACAAAAATCTAAATTGCCTTTCAAATACCTCAAGATCCTTTTTGACAATATTCTAATAAGCTTGTCTAAAATTCTACTGATAACTCCATATCAATCTCATGACAAAAATAAATATCCACACATATACACATCATAGTATACATTAGGTTTCTCATGGCGCTTGAATAAGGAACACTTTATCTCATCAATCTATTATGGCATTTGGGGACACATCTATTGACTTAGGCTTTCACCCTTAGCTACAAGAACATATATAGGTTTGTAGACTTACACGTAGAGTGATTGAAGAACTTTCTTGAGATTGACTCTTGTAACAAAACAAGAATCTTTAGATTGATCCCTCTGGATCTTGATTCTAAACACATAAGCTACTCCAACATTGTCCTTCATCCCACAAAGTTGAGGACAACCACTTCCTAATAGTGATTATATACTCTTTGTCATTTTTGATCAACAATATGTCATCCATCTAGAGAGATAGAATCACATATTTACTCTCAGATTAATTGACATATACACAGATGCCTTCTTGAACCATTTGAAGATCATACAAAATGAATTTTTTATACATTTCCTCACTAAGAAGCGCCGTCTTGACATCCACCTGATGTAATATGAGATTCAATTGAGTGACATGATCAGAAATAGGTAAATTAAGGCAAACCTAACAACAAAAGAAGGTTTACTCACAAATTATATCCTTATTTGGGTACAAATTTTAGCCACTGGTGAGATATATATCTCATATTGGATTCAATTGTTTTTCCATTGCTTTCATCTGACTTTTCCTTACAAAAAGATGAGAGAGATTTAACCACTCTATTAGGCTTATCATCATCTTGACTAGTAATCATATGAAAAACTTATTTTCATAATTACCCGATAATGAAACGACTTCACATTAATCGCAAAATGGATTCAAGTTGTCCAAAGCTGTATTGTTGCAAGTGAGCTTGATCCACAAACCAGTAGTGAAACAAACTCACATTAATATTCAACCAAATTCAAGTTGACCAAACCGGTGTTTATCTCCTACTTGGATCAGTAAACGAACGCAAATCCTCATTTTCAACTGAAAAATTGTGAGAGATATGACTATCAGGAGCATTCAATTCAGATAATTGGATCTCCCTTTAGGAAATTTTATATCCAAGAATGTTGACTTCATACACATTCCTACTATTTGTTCATCAATGAACATTCCATTTGGAGCGTTCAATGTATCAAATAGAAATACACCTATTTCTTTTCGGTTTTAATTTCTCAAGCTCATGAGAAATATCATGAACAAAGTAGCTAACTCACAGGGTCATAAGTCATCGCGGACTGGTTCACTACCTGTCCATGACTCATAGGGAGTTGAAGTGACTGATTTCAAAGGCACTCGGTTAAGAATATATCTGGCAGTTACATATTCCCAACACGTAATTGAGAAATTTATATGAGCCATCATATTAATCATGTCCAGTTAGGTTTTATTCCTTCTTTCTACAACATCTCATAATTGCGAAGCTTCATGAATAATTAGCTCTTTTGCTATACCTTTTTCGTTTCAAATCTTTTGAATGAATCAAATAGATATTACAGAACAAGATCAATTCTCAAAGATTTTATTTTCTATTTGTTCGATTCTCAACATGATCAGAATAACATCCAAAGCAATTAAACTTCGGAAATGTGAGAAAACAAAAAAGACAACACCAAATCTTGTGAAAAATTTGAGAAAAATGACGAAATATGAGGCCTCATGCCTTGTCCTAACATTCTTTGGACCATAGATATTAGGATGAATCAATTGCAATGAAAAAATAGCTTACAAGCTTTTGCCAAACATGTTTATTATGGAGTCGTTGGCTAGGCAACTTTCACACAGGGGCAGATAGAATTGTGCTAATCACAGCTTTAAAAGACATTTTCTTGCGAGTCTGTTAATTCTATTTGTCTTTATATGCCTAGCTTCCTAGGCTACTGATCTCGAAAATGCATCATTAATAACATATATTTATATAGCAATGGTTTTGATGTTCATCACATAGAACAAGAAAACCATCCATAATATAACCAGATTTATGATGAGTTGTTCCTAATAGTTTAACTGAGTATCAAATATACGAAGTTTAGAACCTAATTGTAAAAGGATTTAATGCACATACCAAGCTTTTCTAAAATCCAGAGCATACAGGACATCATAGAAAAATAGAGTTTGACCATCACTAAGCGGTAGTTAACAAGTGCCAATGCCCTTAACTTCAACTCTCAAGGTATTTTCCATAGATATCCACCATGATTTGGCTAAAATCTAATGGTATTCCACGTACATTCCTTCAATTTTAGCTATGAGGTCAAACACTTGGTCTTTAGCTCAGGGCAATCTTGAGCTTAGTGACCATTCTTGTGATAATTGTAGCACATAGCTTGTATTTATCATACATACGTCTAACCTTCTTGGCCTTCTCAGTCAGCTTATCCTTCCTTTTTTGTCATTGGAATTATTGTCCCTTTATGCTCTAATACCAATGAAGATTTTTATATAATGATCAAAATCTTCATAAAACTAAAATTATATAAAAGAGGACAAACCTTTTATGAAGGAAAACTGCAGATCGTTTGATGTGTTCGTTCCACTGCATATGCTAGAGGTTCGGGTCTACAATACACAATATTAGCCTAACTATTTCACAACTTATATGCCCTCATTGATTTGGTTATTTTACGCACAGTAAATAAGCAGAGATATTGAGAGAGAGAATTAGAGCGAAAGAATAAGCAAAACTTTTTTTTTTCTTCTGTTTCTAGTGCCTAAAGAAAAAGACATTTCTTTTTCTTTTAATTAAGATGTGGGAGTTATGGGAATAACTTCCCATAACTTCTATTGATCCATACAAAATGGTTCGGGTTGGGTCAGGTCGGGCAACCTATATTAGGCAACCTGACCCCAAAATGCAACAGAAACCTATATATGTATATATACATATATGTATACATATATATATATATATATATATACATATATAAGCTTTGCTAACCATCTTTTTTGGTTGCCTTCAATAATATCTTCTATTTGGATGTACTACTCAAACCAGTAGTGGGGAAACTATCTTCCTACATTTGATCCTTAAAACTCCTAGAAGGGAGCCAATTGTTCTACCAAAAAATTTTCTTTCCATTTCTAATTGTCATGCTCTGAAAATTTAGTTCATGCAAACTCAAGATGTGACCATCGCAAGTCTAAGAAAATTAGTGATCCTAAGCTGCTAGGCTTTATTCCACAGGACAAATCTGGACCATGCATCAAAATAGTAAACCCTAACATCTAAACCATAATGGATAAGTCACATATCAATTTCTTAATGTCTTCAATTATCCATCTCAATACCAGAATCATCTTTACATGTATGGTTCATGTGAAAATAAACATTAACCTTCAATTGTTGTTGAAGTCAAAGCTCTGAAGGCAACCAATCGCTCCAATGGTCTCTACCAATGTATTCCAAGATCTTATAATTCTCACCGGAAAATAAAAAAATGCATAAATGAAAGAAAAAGAGGATAATGAAAACAATATGAATAAAACTATAGACGAAGTATATAAAATACTCAAAAAGGGCATATACCCAAAAAGAATAAAAAGCTTATAAATGAGCGACAAAGCTCTTAACAAGAAATAGAATACAAATTGATAAAATTGTAAATTGAGTCAAATAGAAGAAAAGTATTAGGGGTCGAAAGGACTCTTAATGTGAAACACCATATTTTACCTTTGCATATAATTGCATGTTTTGACCTGTTTATGCGTTATATGAGTTAGAATATGCTAATTTTGTGATTTATATTCCTATTACGTGCTAAGTGTGCATTCATGAAATTTTTATCAAAATCGGCATAAAAAATTTTATCGTCGATATTTTGTAAATAGTGTTTTGAACACACGTCCGCTAAAATTTTTACACGAGTGTTTTAAACGTCTTAAAATCTAGTCCTCGGATATTAATAGACTTGTGTCTGATTAAAATGGATTTTAAATCGGATTAGGAATTTTAAAAGTTTTTATACATTCTTTTGCAAAAATCAAGTTTTTAACCGAGTCGGGTGTTAATGTATACGTATGAAAATTGTTGTCACCTAAAAATAAACTAGTTAAAAATAGTCTAAGTATTAAATGCATATTTGTGAGCAAAATAGTCTAAAAGACAATTAAAAGATTAAAAAAATACTAATTAAAAGACTAGAAATCAACTTTGACTTTTTCATTTTTGTTGACTTAGCCTATTTAGTTATCAACACACATTAAAAACAAAGCAAACACACTCACAAAACACACACAAGGTCGAGAGGTTGAGGGAGAAAAATAGAAGAATTTCAAAGGTTTTCAAAGCAAATTTTCTTTAGAAAACTTAGTTTTTGGCCAAAGCTTTTCAAACCAAGTTGGATTCCGCTTGTTGGGCACCTATTGCACGCATTCCTAGCTTTGTTTTGGATCAAAGGTGAGAGAAAATTTTTAGATCTAAAAATGCTATTTTATGTCATTTTCATATAATTGAATTTTTATCCGATGAAATGTTAAATTGTTGTTAGATTGTTGCTCAGTAGATGCCAAGGATCGTTTATGTGTGTTTATATAAGTTTTGAATGGTAGTAGCATGTATTTATATTTTTCGGGTATTAAAGTTGAGTATTTGGCTTATTGTTGAATAATTGTTGTTGTAGTAGTTGAAATTGGTTGGTTGAGACTTCTAAAAGTTTGTTAATTGCGCGGTAGTGATGTTGTAATGCCGAATTTTTGATTGGAATATTGTAGCAAAATCCCAGAAAATTCAGCCAAGAGCATTGCCAAAATTAGGGTTGTTGGGCTTGTTTTGGATGGCTTTTGGTTGGTCTCTAGTGCGGTTAATGTAGTTGCATGAGTGGGTGAGTGATAGAAAGTGGTTTGGAGGTTATTGGATTAGTAGATTGTAAGTTATGATTGTTGGAAGTTTGTGTAGTCTTTCTTTGAATGTTAAAATGTTGTCTTTGGTTGTTTGGGTGGTGTTTGAGCGGTTGAATCTTGGGTTGTTGTTGATTAGATTCGGGATTGGTTGTGTGGTTTAATGTAGGTTAAGTTGGGTGGCCTACTTTGTCATCTAACTTAGTTGTTAGTTGGTTATTTAATTAATTGATGTTATGTTATTGAAATGATGTTAACTGATTGATTATTGATGATGTCAGGAGATAGGCAACCTACTTTTGTTGTCCTTCCGTAATATGAATGTTTATTATTATTGTCATGAGTCTTGATAGTGTGTGCCACATTTCGGGCAGCATTGGGCTGTCGGGTTGATAACGGCATAACTATCATAGACTATCCCCAACTCACATGGGCGGAGATGCCATGGAGGGAGGGACTAGATGAGGTACCTTGGGTGTGTATTATAGGATTTATAAGAACATGGTTGAGATCGTGATGGCGTTTGGAGCTACATCAACTAGTGTATCCTTTCACAATTGAATGGTCATTTATGTGATTGAATTAAAAGTTGATGTTAATGAAGTTGTTATTATTGTTGTTGGTGAGATGATTTTCTTAAAGGGTAAAGTAAATGTTTTCAAAAAGATCTATAGAATTCCTCATTGGGCTTGTTTTATATAAGCTCACTCTCATTCGTTATCTGCGAGCAGGTGTTACTGAACCGGATTACAGGTACATGCCTCAGGAGACTGAGAATGTGCCTTACGTGGACGAGTCTTATGTGCTGGAATTGTTTCCATGAGTTTGTCCTAGTTTTTGTAATATGTTGTATTGTATAACTTACTTAAAGATAAAGGCCTGTACTAAGCTAGTTTAGTAGTCTTTCTTTCGAACATTATTAGATTACTAGACTAATGTATAATCTATTTTGCGAATATATGATATAGCCAAAGTATGATGTTGGAACGGAGGCATATAACTTATGAATGAACTATTGAATAGATGTTTAATATATGGAAATTGTTGCATTGTATGTTGTTGAAATGGTTGTAGAGTTGTTGTTAGTCTTGAAGTTGGTTGTATGAGTTACAAAGGGGTTGGTTCAGAGCCCGGTATCCGTGTTACTATCGTTATACTGCATAAATTCCGTTGCGTCCTAACTGATCGTAGGTGGGGTTGAGTTGAGGCGTTACATTAAGTGGTACCAGAGCGCATATTAGTTGTCAGTTGGGGTATTCTCGGAATGTGGGTAATGGTCTTAGCATAAGATTATGTAAGAAGTGAAATATGTGATAATATGACTAAGTGATTAAGTGATTAGGTGATTAAGTGAATTATGTGATTATGTGATCAATTTGTTTATGTGATTAGTACTTAAGTGATTTATGTGCTTTACGTGAGTTTTGTTGCCTATGTGCTATAAACTGTCTATGTGTTATAACCTGTGCTAACTCTTTGATAGTAGAATGACGGGTTGACCAAGAACACGGGGTAGGCCCCAAGGTAATGATGTGGCATCAAGTCAGGCGGCACCTGGCAGAGATCAGGGGTATGACCATCTAGCAGTGGCTATGGACCATATAACCGAGGTCATAGTGGGTCAGGCATAGGTATTGGCGGGGTAGGTTACATAGGCACAGGCTGTGCAGACTCAGATGTTGAACACACAGGGTGGTTATCATGGGCGTAGTACATTAAAGGAATTTTGGGTTACTATCTACCGAGATTCCAGGGCGAGCCAGATGATAGAAAGGTAGAGGCTTGGATCAACAAAATTGAGAAGATATTTGATCATTTGGATTACACTGATGAGAGGAAAGTTACTTTGTAGTTTATTTGTTTGATGACGAGGCTGAAGAGTGGTGGCATACAGTGAAATCCGGTTGGGAGGCATGAGGTACTCCTTATGTTTGGGATACCTTTCTTAGGGCGTTCTGGGCTAAATACATCCCGAGGATTGCGCAGGAACGAAGAGAGGCGGAGTTCCTGTCTTTGGTTCAGGGTGATGCTATAATGGCCCAGTAAGAGACTAATTTTACCAGGCTGTCCCTGTATACACCGGAGTTTGTAGCAGATCAGAAGCGTAAAACTTGGAGGTTTGTTTTGGGATTGTGGCGAGAGATTCAGGATGCAATGGCCCTGATTCAGTATGATGTGTTTTCAGAGGCCTTTGATGCGGCTTCTAGGTTGGAGAAGAGGAAAGGGGAGCAGATTGGTCCTAGTCAGCCTAGTAAAAGGCCATTTCAGCCGCAGGGTCAGCAAGGTGTGTATAAGCCTCCAGCGCAGCAGGTTGTGTATAGGCCACTAGTACAGTAAAGCTCTTTTAGACCTCAGGGTCAGTAGGGTTTCTATAGGCCCCAGTTTCAGCAGGGGTCCTAACAGGCTCAGTCACAGTATAGGTCGGCCCAGTCTCAGGGTCAATATAGGCCTAGCATTGCGAGACCTCAACAGCAGGCTGGTACAACTACTTTTTCAGCATCTGGGTCTTCTAGGGGCAATGTTAGTGCTTCGTCACCGCAGTATGCTTACTATAAATGTCAGGGCCATTTAGAGGCCGACTGTAGGGTGAAAGCAGGAACATGTTTAGGTTGCGGCAACAACCAACACAGGGCGAAGGATTGTCTTAGATTTCAGAGGTCTGAGGGTCGGCCAGCAACCCAGGGTTATCAGGGTCAACCTATCGGTAGTGCACCTCAGTAGCAGCAGGTTCAGGCTCGGGCCTACGCAGTAGATTTGGAGGAAGCACCTGAGGCAGCGGCAGTTGTGGAAGGTAACTTCCTTATACTCGATCAACTTGTTAAAGTGTTGATTGATTCTGGTGCTACGTATTCTTTCATTACACCTACTTGTGTGCAACGTGTTAACATGCCACCTGAAAGATTGCCTTATGTGGTTGAAATTAGTACTTCTTTGACTGATAAATATATGAGTGGCTTAGTATGTAAAGACTGTAAAATACATGTTAAGGGTCAGGATTTTTCTTCGAACCTTATCTTATTTCCTATCCGGGGGTATGATCTTATCTTGGGTATGGACTAGCTTTCTAAGTATGATGCCCAGTTAAACTGTAGAACAAAGGTAGTACGGTTTCAGTTGCCAGATCAGTTAGTGGTTGAGGTAGCGGTAAATTGGGATGCTAAGACGAGTTTTATTATCTCATCAACTAAAGCTATTAAGCTGGTGAGTAAGGGGTGTTCGGGTTATCTAGCTTATTTGATCAACAAGTCATCTGATCAACTTAAGCTGGAAGAAGTTCCTATAATTCGGGAATATCCCAATGTATTTTTCGAGAAGTTGCCAAGATTGTCGCCAGAGAGAGATGTTGAGTTTGTGATTAATCTGATTCCCGGTACTCAACCTATTTCTAAATCAGCATACCGGATGGCACCAGCTGAGCTTAAGGAGCTGAAAACTCAGCTGCAAGAGTGATTGGAGAAGGGTTTCATTCAGTATAGTTCTTCGCCATGGGGAATACCTGTTTTATTTGTGAAGAAGAAGGATGGTACCTTGAGATTATGTATCGATTATCGTGGTTTGAATCAGGTGACCATCAAGAACAAGTATCCTTTACCACTGATTGACAAGTTGTTTGATCAACTTCAGGGAGCCAAAGTCTACTCTAAATTTGACTTGAGGCAGGGGTATTATCAGCTTCGGATCCGTACCGAGGATGTTCCAAAGTCTGCTTTCAGGACTCGGTACGGGCATTATGAATTTGTAGTTATGCCCTTTAGACTAACTAATGCACCGGCAACATTCATGGATCTTACGCATCGGGTCTTTCAGCCGTACTTGGACCAGTTCGTGGTAATCTTCATTGATGATATCTTGGTTTATTCTAAGACTGAATCGGAGCACGAGCAACATCTATGACTTGTCTTACAGAAGCTGCATGAGCATTAGCTGTTTGCGAAGTTCAGCAAATGTGAATTTTGGTTGCAACGAATATCTTTTCTTGGTCATGTGATTACTCAGAGCAGTATTTCTGTAGACCTTACTAAGATTGAAGTGGTGATGTCTTGAAAATGGCCGGAGAATGTTTCGGAAGTTCGTAGCTTCCTTGGCTTAGCGGGTTATTACTATAGGTTTGTGAATGACTTTTCTAAGACTGCAGGGCCACTTTATAAGTTAACTCAGAAACAAACTAGCTTTACGTGGGATGAGAAATGTGAGAGTAGGTTTCAGGAATTGAAAAAGAG
Source organism: Ehretia macrophylla (assembly GCA_037974665.1). Lineage (NCBI taxonomy): Eukaryota > Viridiplantae > Streptophyta > Magnoliopsida > Boraginales > Ehretiaceae > Ehretia > Ehretia macrophylla. The sequence goes on from CM075764.1 coordinate 86,141,974, forward strand.
ATTAACTACCACTCCAGTGCTTACTCTACTAGAGGGAACCGATAATATAGTTATCTATAGCGATGTATCCAAGGAGGGCTTGGGTTGTATACTTATGCAGAATGGCTGGGTTATTGCCTATGCTTTTAGAAAGTTGAAGCCGTATGAAGTGAACTATCCGACTCATGATCTTGAGTTGGTGGCAGTTGTATTCACACTGAAAAAGTGGCATCATTATTTGTGGGGCAGTAAGTTTGAGATTTTCACTGATTATAAAAGTCTGAAGTACTTGTTCTCACAGAAAGAGTTAAATATGCGTCAACGGAGATGGATGAAACTTCTTGGAGATTATAATTGTTCTATCAATTATCTGCCTAGGAAGGCAAATGTTGTAGTAGATGCTTTTAGCCGTAAGACGAGTATTGTTTGTTTGGCTGTTAAAAAGTAGGAGGTTCTTGAGGAAGTCAGTTATTGGAGACCGGAATTGACTCAGGTTGGGGTGATGTGTTCACATCTATGTATTCAACCTTTATTGCTGTCTCAGATTAGAGAAGCTAAGCAACTTGACTCAAAACTTCAGAAGATCAAGGATCAGATCACGAATAATCAGTCTGACTTCAAATTACATGAAGATGGTATTCTTTGGTCTCGAAATAGGGTGTGTATTCCCGATGAACCAGGTTTGTGGAGAGGTATTCTGGAGGAGGCTCATAATTCTAAGTACACCATTCATCCAGGTGGAAATAAGATGTATCGGGATTTGAAACAACGTTATTAGTGGAATAACATGAAAAGGGAGGTTGCACAGTTTGTATCCAAATGTTTGACTTGTCAGCGAGTGAAGGCCGAACATCAACGACCCGCAAGATTACTTCAGTCGTTGGCAATACCAGAGTGAAAATGGGAATATTACGATGGACTTCGTCACTAGTTTGCCTAGAACACCGAGAGGTAACGATGCAGTTTGGGTTATTGTGGACCGTTTGATGAAGACAACTCATTTTATTCCAATGAGGACGGGAGATAAAGTTGCAAAGTTGACTGATCTTTATTTGGATCAGATTGTTAAACTTCACAGAATTCCAACTAGTATTGTCTCAAATCGAGATCCCGGTTTACTTCTCAATTGTGGGAGAAACTTCAAAAAACTTTGGGTACTCAGTTGAAATTCAGTACAACGTATCATCCACAGACCGACGGTCAGTCTGAGAGGACTATTCAAATTCTGGAGGATATGCTCTGGGCTTGTATTCTGGACTTTGGGAAGAATTGGGAGAAACATCTACCACTTGCCGAGTTTGCCTATGACAATAGTTATCAAGTGATTATTAAGATGGCACCTTTTGCAGCTCTCTACGGCTGTAAGTGCCAATCACCTTTGTATTGGGATGAAGTAGAGGAGATAAAGGCTATTGATCCGGCTATCATGCCAGAGCTTCTAGAGAAGATTGAGAATGTTCAGTTGATCAGGCAGAGGATGTTGACAGCGCAGAGTAGATACAAGAGTTATGCTAATAAGCGCCATCGGGATTTGGAGTTTGCGGTTGAGGACTGAGTTTTCTTGAAATTGTCTCCTCGTAAGGGGTTTGCTCGTATGGTAAATGTGGTAAGCTGAGTCCGAGGTTTGCCGGGCCATTTGAGATTACTGGTAGAGTTGGCAAGTTAGCATATCGGTTGGCTTTACTGGAGAACTTCTCTAATGTTCACGATGTCTTTCACGTGTCTAATTTGCGAAAATATAATCTTGATACTTCTCATATTCTAGAGCCAGAGCTATTATAGCTTCGTGAGAATCTGACTTATGATGAGCGGTCGATTCGTATTCTAGATTAGATGGAACGAGAATTGAGGTCGAAGAAGATTCCGAGGGTCAAAGTGTTGTGGAAGCATCACGGGACTGAGGAAGCTACTTGGGAGATGAGAGATCAGATGCAGCAAGTAAGAATTTTGAGGACGAAATTTCTTTAAGGGAGGAAGAATGTGAAACCCCAGATTTCACCTTTGCATAAAATTGTGTGTTTTGACCTGTTTATGTGTTATATGAGTTAGAATGTACTAATTATGTGATTTATATTCCAATTATGTGCTAAGTGTGCCTTCATGAAATTTTCATCAAAATCGGCATAAAAAATTTTGTCGTCGATTTTTGTGAATAGTATTTTGAACACACGTCCACTAAAATTTTTACACGGGTGTTTTAAACGTCTTAAAACCTAGTCCTCAGATATTAATAGACCCGTGTCTAATTAAAAAAGATTTTAAATCGGATTAGGAATTTTAAAGGTTTTTATACATTCTTTTGCAAAAATTGAGTTTTTAACCGAGTCGCGTGTTAATGTATACGTATGAAAATTGTTGTCACCTAAAAATAAACTAGTTATAAGTGTTAAATGAATATTTGTGAGCAAAATAGTCTAAAAGACAATTAAAAGACTAAAAAAATACTAATTAAAAGACTAGAAATCAACTTTGACTTTTTCATTTTTGTTGACTTAGCCTATTTATTTATCAACACACATTAAAAACAAAGCAAACACACTCACAAAACACACACAAGGCCGGGAGGTTGAGGGAGAAAAAGAGAGAAAAATGTCAAAGGTTTTCAAAGCAAAATTTCTTTAGAAAACTTAGTTTTTGGCCAAAGCTTTTCAAACCGAGTTGGATTCTGCTTGTTGGGCACCTATTGCATGCATTCCTAACTTTGTTTCAGATCAAAGGTGAGAGAAAATTTTTAGATCTCAAAATGCTATTTTATGTCATTTTTATATAATTGAATTTTTATCTGATGAAATGTTAAATTGTTGTTAGATTGTTGCTCAGTAGATGCCAAGGATCGTTTATGTGCATTTATATAAGTTTTGAACGGTAGTAGCATGTGTTTCTATTTTTCAGGTATTAAAGTTGAGTATTTGGCTTATTGTTGAATAATTGTTGTTGTAGTGGTTGAAATTGGTTGGTTGAGGCTTCTAAAAGTTTGTTAATTGCGGGGTAATGATGTTGTAATGCCGAATGTTTGATTGGAATGTTGTAGCAAAATCCCAAAAAATTCAGCCAAGAGCATTGCCAAAATTAGGGTTGTTGGGCTTGTTTTGGATGGCTTTTAGTTGGTCTCTAGTGAGGTTAATGTAGTTACATGAGTGGATGAGTCATAGAAAGTGGTTTGGAGGTTATTGGATTAGTAGATTGTAAGTTATGATTGTTGGAAGTTTATGTAGTCTTTCTTTGAATGTTGAAATGTTGTCTTTGGTTGTTTGGGTGGTATTTGAGCGATTGATTCTTGGGTTGTTGTTGATTAGCTTCGGGATTGGTTGTGTGGTTTAATGTAGGTTAAGTTCGGTGTCCTACTTTGTTATCTAACTTAGTTGTTAGTTGGTTATTTGATTAATTGATGTTATGTTATTGAAATGATGTTAACTGATTAATTATTGATGATGTCGGGAGATAGACAACCTATTTTTGTTGTCCTTCTATAATATGAATGTTTATTATTATTGTCATGAGTCTTGATAGTGTGTACCACCTCTCAGGCAGCATTGGGCTGTCGGGTTGTTAACGGCATAACTATCATAGATTACCCCTAGCTCGCATGGGCGGAGATGCCATGGAGGGAGGGGCTAGATGAGGTACCTCAGGTGTATATTATAGGAGTTATAAGAAGATGGTTGAGATTGTGATGGCGTTTGGAGCTACACCAACTAGTGTATCATTTCACAATTGAATGGTCATTTATGTGATTGAATTGAAAAGTTGATGTTAATGAAGTTGTTATTATTGTTGTTTGTGGGATGATTTTCTTAAAGGGTAAAGTAAATGTTTTCAAAAAGATCTATAGAATTCCTCATTGGGCTTGTTTTATATAAGCTCACTCTCATTCGTTATCTGCAAGCAGGTGTTACTGAACCGGATTACGGGTACGTGCCTCAGGAGGCTGATAATATGCCTTACGTGGACGAGTCTTATGTGCTGGAGTCGTTTCCATGAGTTTGTCCTAGTTTTTGTAATATGTTGTATTGTATAACTTACTTAAAGATAAAGGCCTATACTAAGCTAGTTTAGTAGTCTTTCTTTCGAACATGATTAGATTACTAGACTGGTTTTTAAACTATTTTGCGAATGTATGATATAGCCTAAGTATGATGTTAGAACGAAGGCGTATAACTTATGAATGAACTGTTGAATAGATGTTTAATATATGGAAATGGTTGCATTGTATGTTGTTGAAATGGTTGTGGAATTGTTGTTGGTCTTGAAGTTGGTTGTATGAGTTACATAGAGGTTGGTTTAGAGCCCAGTATCTGTGTTACTGTCATTATACTGCTGAAATTTTGTTGCGTCCTGACTGATCGTATGTGGGGTTGAGTTGGGGCATTGCACTTAGGATCAACAATATATAATAAGGAGACGAGATCTTCCCTAAAGTAGGCTTAATAAAGTAACAATAATACAAAATGGCTCATCATAAGAAAGGTAAACACATCAAGAACTTATGGGACGAGTATGATACATATACATATAAAGTTAGAATTTGATAATGAAAAAGACTAGAGTTATAACTATGCCAGGTAATCTTGAGTATTATTAAAAGGCTTAGCATGAATTTAACTAAAACAAAAATCGTATAAAAGGATATAACTATGGGCTTATAGTTGGTTAAGACACTCCATTTGACGCCCTAACCCTAGAGCATGCATATGTTATATATAATTGTATATATTTATGTGCATTTCTTTCTTAAAAGACTTATTTTCAAATAGTCACTATTCATAGTGATTTTCGACTGTTTTATTTTCTTGATTATAAATTTTTTCCATGTTACTTGTCATTTATGAGGTATGAGAAAATTGGAATTACTTGCATAGCATGTTGAGAAGGCTGGTAGATAAAATGTTTTGTGTGTCGCAATGAATAGTATTTTTTAGCATTTTAGTTTTAGCTTTTAATTGATTTTGCTTTGCATGAAACTTAACTTAACCAAACAAAACAAATTCATACACAAACACACACTCACTACCCGGTTATATACACACACATACACACACTAAATACAAAGCAAAAACATACTCCTCACACACACAAGCAAAAATCAGACCAAAGAGAAGAAAAAATAGAGAAAAAAAACGTGAGAGGAAAAGAGAGAAATGAAGGAAGAAGAAGAAGAGAAGGAAGGGGAAAAGGGTAGATAGGGCTCATCCCCAACCTCTTCGAGCATTTTCAACTTGTTTTAGGTGAGAAAATCTATATTTTGTGCATTTCAAGTTTATGTTTAGTTTTTGGCAAATTTTTAGATTTGGTGTATATATTGATTTATTGGTTTAAATTGTTTCTAATGATGATTATTAGGCTAGTAGATCATTCTTTTGTGCTTTGGTTAGTTGTTTAGCCATGAAAATATAAGTTTTAAGTTGGGGAAGATGATGAATAGTGCTATAAATAGTAAAATCTGAAAATTGGGATTTTTCGATCTAAATTACATTTTATTGCTTTGGTTAGGTGCCATAAATTCTTAGAAGGCTAAATGTATCATTTAAATGGATTTAACATTGCTAGAATTGAGAAATTTAATTGTGAACATAAAGGGGTCGTTTTGTACAATTGAGTCATTTGGATGATTTGAGTGTTTGTAGAGATTCGTTGTGATTGGTTGTTGATTGTGGAGTGCCTAGTAAGCTCGTAGTATTCTCTCGTGACTTGGTAGCTAGTTAATATGGTTAGAATTGAAAAATCTTGAATTTGAACAAAAGAGGTCGTTTGAACAAAATGTTGACCAGACACGTTTTGAGTAGTTGTATGGTCTTAGATAAGCTAGAAAGTGATTGTGGCGCGATTATGGCGTTGACTAGGTGATTGTTTAAGGTATCTGTAGTTCAAACGAACTAAGAGGCAAATCAGGATTTTATGGCTATTGTGGTTTAAAACGGGTTTTCTTTGCATTTAAGTGGATCATAAAGTGTCTAAGTTTGAGTGGTGAAATCAGATTTTAAGTATCGTAGCTCGTTTGGATGTGGCGACTTGGGAAAGTTGGAGAAATAAATAGTATTTTATTGAATTGATGGTTAAATGCTTATTCAATGCTTGTAGTAGGTGTCATAGGTGTTGGAATAACTAGATTGTTGCTTGGAATTGCTAGAATATGATTTGAACTTGTAGAGAGTTGGTTGAGTATAAAGAGCCTTTTGGAGCACTTTGGGTCGTGTGAGTGCTTTGGAGGGCTTAGTTGTGGTTCATAAGTGATTGTGGAGTATCTAGAGTATTTATTATGTATTTCGTTGTTAGATGGTTAGTTTTATAGTTTTGGAGTATAAAGGGCTTTTGAAGGAAAGTTGAATTGGCTATTAGGAATTGAATTGGAGTGGACTAGTTAAGTGCCATAAGTGTTAATAAAGCTCGATGTGTGTTCGAATTACCTAGAATGGGGTTAGAATTAATGTGTGAATGATAAATGCAAAGAGGGTCATGTGTGTATAGTGTTGGCCGTGTTTGTATAGATGTATTAGGTAGTGTTAGATACATTAATTGATGATTACGAGATGCTAATAGAGTGAATTTAGTGAATAGGATTGAGGTTCGTAAGAGTATGGTCATAGAGGCTTTCAGTGCTAAGCGTTGATTATAGTTTAAAGTGAATTTCCTTGGTGTTATTTGGTGATTGTGAGATACTGTCACGCCCCAACTCGACCCCACCTATAATCAGTCAGGACGCAACGGAATTTCGGCGGTATAACGACAGTAAACAGATTTCCGAGGTTCTAAACCAACCTCATAAAACATCATACATCCCGTAATTCCTCAATACAAACAACAACATACAACACAACCATATTATACAATAAAACATCCTCGTTATACGCCTCCGTTCCAACATGACATACAATACCTCAACTTTATCATACATTTCAAAAGTAAGTTGAGACACAACTACAACTTAACCATAGACAAAAGAAAGACACTAAATTAACATCTTTTAGATCCTTATCTTTTCAACCACTATTACACTAAGAACCGTAAAGCATATAAAAGTCCATTAAGCTAATATACATAACGTTTAACAACATAGAATCATGGATAAGACTCAGGGACATATGACTCATCCACGAAAGGCACGTTTTCCACATTCTCCTCTTCAGGAGGCACGTACCCGTAATCTTGTGAAAGTACACCTGAAAACATGCAATAATAGAGAGTGAGCTTATATACATAAGCCCAGTGAGGATCCGATAGATCTCGACAGTATTCACTACGCTCCTTGGATTTAGTCCTTTGAGCAAGTAAACACACAACAACAATAATAACACAAATAATGCTATCATCACATAACTATATAACCAATCAATAAGGATACTCTATTTGGTGTAGCTCCAAACGCCATCACGATCTCAACCGTTCTTCTTATAACTCCCCATTACTCACGCACCCGAGGTACCTCACTAGCCCCTCCCTCCATGACACCTCCGTCATGCGAGCTGGGGGTAGCCTATGGCAGTCATGCCGTTATCAACCCGACAGCCCGACGCTGCCCGAGAGGTGGCACACACATACCAAGACTCCATATTCATCAATCAAAAATAAATCATCAATCATCAATCAATCAATCAATTGGGAGATCAGCAACAAGAGTGCCCGATTCCCGCATTCAATAATAATCAATCAATAACATCAATATAACATCAATATTAAATTAAACAACAAACAACGTAGTTAGATGACAAAGTAGGCCATCTAACCGGACATGCATAATATACATAATTAAACTCTAAATTACTCATCAACAACTCACCATTCATCACTCGAACACTACCCAACCATCTAAAGGCATCGTTCAAGAAATTAAAGAATGACAACCTAAACTTCTAAAATTCATAACTTACAATCTACTAATCCAAACATTGCCAAATCAGTTCCTATCACTCACCCATTCAACCTACTACATTAGCCCTCTCGGAAATCCACCATAACACCTCCAAATCATGCCCGATAACCCTAAAATCCTAAGATGTCATGGCTGGATTTTCTGGATTTTCACACGAACAATGTAATCGAAAATTCGGCATTACAACAGCGCTAACACGTAATTATCAAGTATTTAGAAATCGACGGCAATCGATTTCGATCAACACAACTCATTTAATTCAACTTTGAACATTTTAATCAAAATTAAATACCCGAAAAATAAAAATTATGCTATATCCGACAGAAACTCGTAGTATTAGTATATAATGATCCCTAGCATGCAAGGAGCAATAATCTAACATCAGATTTCAATTCTAACGGTTCAATCTTCATTTATACGCAAAAACACAAAAATGACATTTTGAGATCTAGAATTTTTCTCTCACCTTAGATGCGATATAAGCCTAGGAATACGTGCTATGCGAGCCCAACAAGCAGAATCCAAGTCGGTGCGAAGTTTCACGGACAAAAACTAGGTTTTTCTTTGAAAAATTGGATTGAAAGCTTGAGTTTTTCTCTTCTCTTTTCTCCCTCTTTTCTCTCGGCAATGTGTGTGTGTGTGATGGTGTTTTTGTGTTGTGTGAGGGGGTGTTGAGGACATTAGCTTATAAGGTCAATTAAATAATTAAAGTCAAAGTTATTTTAATAGGTATTTTTGTGTTTTTAATGACTTTAATTGCATTTTAGTGATCTCCAAGTTAAAAATAATTATGCCACCCCCAAGATATCTCAAGTGGATTATTTTTAGGTGACAAGAAGTTTTCCACTTCAACAATTTCACCCGAGTCGGCTTAAAACTCGATTTTCGCAAAAGTCGGTGTAAAAACCCTAATAAATTCTTAAGCCGATTTTAAAACCATTTTCATCAAACACAGGTCTATTAAAGTCCGTGGACTAGCTCTAGAAGAGATAAAAAGGCCAGGTTCAAAATCATAGCGGACGTGTTTCAAAAACACTATTCACTAAAAATCGACGATAAAATTTCTGACTCCGTTTTTGATGAAAATTTCATGAATGCACATTTAGCACGTATTAGGAGTATTGACATCAAAATTATAACTTTCTAGGTCCTATAGCACATAAACAGGTCATATGCATGCAAAACGAGGTAAAGCACGTAAAACGAGATAAGCAAGAAAGTGGGGTTTCACATTCTCCCCCCCTTATAGCAATTTCGTCCTCGAAATTCTTACTTGATGTACGGAAAAGATCTGGGTATTATTGCTGCATCTGATCTCGTCTCTCCCACGTAGCTTCCTCAATGCCGTGATGCTTCCACAACACCTTAACCATCGGAATCCTCTTCGACCTCAACTCTCGGTCCATCTGATCTAGAATACGAATCGGACGCTCGTCATAAGTCAAATTCTCACGAAGCTGTAACGGCTCTGGCTCAAGAATATGAGAAGGATCCGGATTATATTTCCGCAAATTAGACACGTGAAACACATCGTGGACATTAGAGAAGTTCTCCGGTAAAGCCAACCGATATGCCAACTTACCAACCCTGCCAGTAATCTCAAACGGCCCAACAAATCTCGGACTCAGCTTACCACCTTTACCATAACGAACAAACCCCTTTCGAGGAGACAATCTCAAGAAAACCCGATCTCCAACTGCAAACTCCAAGTCTCGACGACGTTTATCAGCATAACTCTTGAATCTACTCTGCGCCGTAAGCATTCTCTGCCTGATCAACTGAACATTCTCAATCTTCTCAAGAAGTTCTGGCATAATAGTCGGATCAACAGTCTTCATCTCTCCTACCTCATCCCAATACAAAGGTGAACGGCACTTACGACCGTAAAGAGCTGCGAAAGGTGCCATCCCAATAGTAGCTTGATAACTATTGTTATAGGCAAACTCGGCAAGTGGTAGATGTTTCTCCCAGTTCTTCCCGAAGTCCAGAACACAAGCCCTAAGCATATCTTCCAGAATCTGAATAGTCCGCTCAGACTGACCGTCGGTCTGTGGATGATACGCGGTACTGAAGTTCAACTGAGTACCTAAGGTCTCCTGAAGTTTCTCCCACAAACGAGAAGTAAATCGAGGATCTCGATCAGAGACAATACTAGATGGAATACTGTGAAGTCTAACAATCTGATCCAGATAGAGATCCGTCAGCTTTGTAACCTCATCTCCCAACCTCATGGCAATAAAATGAGCTGTCTTCGTCAAACGATCCACGACAACCCAAACTGCATCATTACCCCTCGGTGATCTAGGCAAACCAGTGACGAAGTCCATCGTAATATGCTCCCATTTCCACTCTGGTATAGCCAACGGCTGAAGCAAACCTGCTGGTCGTTGATGCTCGGCTTTCACTCTCTGACAAGTCAAACATCTAGACACAAACTGAGCAACCTCCCTCTTCATGTTGTTCCACCAGAAATGTTGCTTCAAATCCCGATACATCTTGGTTCCACCGGGATGAATAGTATATTTAGAATTATGAGCTTCCTCCAGAATACCTCGTCTCAAGCCCGGTTCATCGGGAACACAAACCCTGTTCCGAAACCGAAGAATACCGTCCTCATGCAGTTTGAAGTCAGACTGATCATCAGTGATCTGATCCTTGATCTTCTGAAGTTTAACGTCAAGTTGCTGACCTTCCCTGATCTGAGACAATAATAAAGGCTGAATACGGAGATGTGAACACATCACCCCAACCTGAGTGAACTCTGGTCTCCAATAACTAAACTCCTCAAGAACCTCCCACTTCTTGACAGCCAAACAAGAAATACTAGCCTTCCGGCTGAGAGCATCTGCTACAACATTTGCCTTTCCAGGCAGATAATTGATAGAACAATTATAATCTCCAAGAAGCTCCATCCACCTCCGCTGGCGCATATTCAACTCCTTCTGTGAGAATAAATACTTTAGACTCTTATGATCAGTGAAAATCTCGAACTTACTGCCCCACAGATAATGACGCCACTTTTTCAGTGCGAAGACAACTGCTGCCAACTCAAGATCATGAGTCGGATAATTCACCTCATAAGGCTTCAACTTCCTGGAAGCATAGGCAATAACTCGGCCATCCTGCATAAGAACACATCCCAAGCCCTCCTTGGATGCATCACTGTAAATGACCATATTATCGGTCCCCTCTGGTAGAGCAAGTACTGGAGCGGTGGTTAACCTCTTTTTCAACTCCTGAAATCCACTCTCACACTTCTCGTCCCAATTAAAGATAGTCCGTTTCTGAGTCAACTTAGATAGTGGCCCCGCAATCTTTGAGAAGTCCTTGACAAACCTACGGTAATAACCCGCCAAGCCAAGAAAACTACGGACATCAGTAACACTCTCTGGCCGCTTCCAAGACATCACCGATTCAATCTTAGTGGGATCTACAGAAATACCACTCTGTGTAATAACATGGCCAAGAAAAGAAATCCGTTGCAGCCAAAATTCACATTTGCTGAACTTGGCAAACAACTGATGCTCCTGCAACTTCTCCAAAACAAGCCGTAGATGTTGCTCGTGCTCCAATTCAGATTTAGAATAGACCAAGATATCATCAATAAAAATCACCACGAACTGGTCCAAGTACGGCTGAAAAACTCGATGCATAAGATCCATGAATGCTGCCGGTGCATTAGTCAAACCAAAGGGCATAACAACAAACTCATAATGCCCGTACCGAGTTCTGAAGGCAGACTTCGGAACATCCTCCGTACGAATCCGAAGCTGATAATACCCCTGCCTCAAATCAAACTTAGAGTAGACTTTGGCTCCCTGAAGTTGATCAAACAACTCATCAATCAGTGGCAAAGGATATTTATTCTTGATGGTCACCTGATTCAAACCACGGTAATCAATACATAATCTCAAAGTACCATCCTTCTTCTTCACAAACAAAACAGGAGCTCCCCAAGGTGAAGAACTCTGCTGAATAAATCCTTTCTCCAACAACTCCTGTAACTGAGTCTTCAACTCTTTCAACTCAGCTGGTGTCATCCGGTACGCCGATTTAGAAATAGGTTGAGTACCGGGAACAAGATTAATCCCAAACTTCATATCCATGTCAGGCGGCAACCCTGGCAACTCCTCGGGAAATACATTAGGATATTCCCGGATAATAGGGACTTCCTCTAGCTGTAGCTTATCAGATGGCTTGTTGATCAAATAAGCTAGATAACCCGAACACCCCTTACTCACCAACTTAACGGCTCTAGTTGCTGAGATAACAAAACTCGTCTTAGCACCCCGGGTACCCGCTACCTCAACTACTGGCTGATCTGGCAAACGAAACTGTACTACCTTGGTTCTACAGGTTAACTGGGGATCATACTTAGAAAGCCAATCCATACCCAAGATAACATCATACCCCCGGATAGGAAAACAAATAAGGTCGGAAGCAAACTTATGCCCCTTAACATGTATTATACAATCCTTACATACTAAGCCAGTAACATACTTATCAGTCAAAGAGGTACTAATTTCAACCACATAAGGCAATCTTTCAGGTTGCATTTTAACACGTTGCACACAAGCAGGAGTAATGAAAGAATGCGTAGCACCAGAATCAATCAACACTTTAACAAGTTGATCAAGTATAAGGAAGTTACCTTCCACAACTGCAGTCTCCTCAGCCATCTCCTCTAAGTCAACTGCATAAGCCCGAGCCTGAACCCGCTGCTGCTGTGGTACACTGCCCGTAGGCCTACCCTGGTCACCCTGAGTCGCTGCCCGACCCTCAGTCCTCGCATATTTAGGGCAATCCTTCGCACTATGCTCGCTGCTACCACAACCCAAACATGTCCCTGCCTTTACCCTGCAGTCAGACTCTATATGCCCTGGGCGCTTGCAGTAATTACACTGCGATGATGTGGCACTAACACTGCCCCTAGAATAACCAGAAGCTGATGAAGCAGCTGATACAGCCTGCTGCTGAGGTCTCACCACACTAGGCCTATACTGACCCTGAGACTGGGCTGGCCTATACTGAGTCTGAACCTGATATGGCCTCTGCTGAAACTGAGGCCGATAGTAACTCTGCTGACCCTGTGGCTGATACGGCCTCTTACTAGGCTGACTGGAGACAATCTGATCCCCTTTCCTCTTCTCTAATCTAGAAGCTGCCTCAAAAGCCTCAGTGAAAATATCATATCGATTCAGAGCCATAACATCCTGAATCTCGGGCCGCAACCCCAACATAAACCTGCGAGTCCTCCGCTCCTCGTCTGCCACATACTCCGGTGCATACCGGGACAATCGAGTAAATGTGGCCTCATATTGAGCCACTGTAGTATCTCCCTGGACCAAGGCTAGAAACTCGGCCTCTCTCCGTTCCCTGCAAATCCTCGGGACATACTTAGCTCGGAAAGCCAACAGAAAGGTACCCCAAACATAAGGAATACCCTGTGCCGCCCAGCTAGTCCTTACCGTGCGCCACCACTCCTCTGCCTCGTCATCTAACAAATACACGGCAAAAGAGACTTTCTGCTCATCAGTATAGCCAAGTGGATCATAAATCTTCTCCAACTTGCTAATCCATACCTCCGCCTTCCTATCATCCGGCTCCCCCTGAAATCTCAGTGGGTGATATCCTAAAAACTCCTTCAGGGTACCACGCCCGTGGTTACCACCCTGAATATTCAGAAGCTGAGCCTGCATAGCCTGATTCTGGGCAGCCTGCCCTGCTAATAACTGTGCCTGACTAGCCACTAACTCTGCAATCCGCTCCATAGCTGCTCCAAATCGGTCATCACCCCCGTCACGGCCCGGTGCCACGTTACTCGGAGTCTCATCAGTCATCTCAGGCCTACCTCTGGTTCTCGGTCGACCGGCCATTCTACTAATCAAAGAGTTAGCACAGTTATAGCACGTAGACAGGTTATAAACAACTATTAACACATAAATAACAAACTCATATAAAACACATAAACAAATTGATCACATAATCACATAAGCACTTAAATCATATAATCACTTATCACTTAATCATATTATCACATATTTCACTTTTCTTTCTTTTCATACATATTCCATGCTAAGACCATTACCCACATTCCGAGAATACCCCGGCTGACAACTAACATGAGCTCTGATACCACTTAAACTGTCACGCCCCAACTCGACCCCACCTATAATCAGTCAGGACGCAACGGAATTTCGGCGGCATAACGACAGTAAACAGATTTCCGAGGTTCTAAACCAACCTCATAAAACATCATACATCCCGTAATTCCTCAATACAAACAACAACATACAACACAACCATATTATACAATAAAACATCCTCGTTATACGCCTCCGTTCCAACATGACATACAATACCTCAACTTTATCATACATTTCAAAAGTAAGTTGAGACACAACTACAACTTAACCATAGACAAAAGAAAGACACTAAATTAACATCATTTAGATCCTTATGTTTTCAATATCTATTACACTAAGAACCGTAAAGCATATAAAAGTCCATTAAGCTAATATACATAACGTTTAACAACATAGAATCATGGATAAGACTCAGGGACATATGACTCATCCACGAAAGGCACGTTTTCCACATTCTCCTCTTCAGGAGGCACGTACCCGTAATCTTGTGAAAGTACACCTGAAAACATGCAATAATAGAGAGTGAGCTTATATACATAAGCCCAGTGAGGATCCGATAGATCTCGACAGTATTCACTACGCTCCTTGGATTTAGTCATTTGAGCAAGTAAACACACAACAACAATAATAACACAAATAATGCTATCATCACATAACTATATAACCAATCAATAAGGATACTCTATTTGGTGTAGCTCCAAACGCCATCACGATCTCAACCGTTCTTCTTATAACTCCCCATTACTCACGCACCCGAGGTACCTCACTAGCCCCTCCCTCCATGACACCTCCGTCATGCGAGCTGGGGGTAGCCTATGGCAGTCATGCCGTTATCAACCCGACAGCCCGACGCTGCCCGAGAGGTGGCACACACATACCAAGACTCCATATTCATCAATCAAAAATAAATCATCAATCATCAATCAATCAATCAATTGGGAGATCAGCAACAAGAGTGCCCGATTCCCGCATTCAATAATAATCAATCAATAATATCAATATAACATCAATATTAAATTAAACAACAAACAACGTAGTTAGATGACAAAGTAGGCCATCTAACCGGACATGCATAATATACATAATTAAACTCTAAATTACTCATCAACAACTCACCATTCATCACTCGAACACTACCCAACCATCTAAAGGCATCGTTCAAGAAATTAAAGAATGACAACCTAAACTTCTAAAATTCATAACTTACAATCTACTAATCCAAACATTGCCAAATCAGTTCCTATCACTCACCCATTCAACCTACTACATTAGCCCTCTCGGAAATCCACCATAACACCTCCAAATCATGCCCGATAACCCTAAAATCCTAAGATGTCATGGCTGGATTTTCCGGATTTTCACACGAACAATGTAATCGAAAATTCGGCATTACAACAGCGCTAACACGTAATTATCAAGTATTTAGAAATCGACGGCAATCGATTTCGATCAACACAACTCATTTAATTCAACTTTGAACATTTTAATCAAAATTAAATACCCGGAAAATAAAAATTATGCTATATCCGACAGAAACTCGTAGTATTAGTATATAATGATCCCTAGCATGCAAGGAGCAATAATCTAACATCAGATTTCAATTCTAACGGTTCAATCTTCATTTATACGCAAAAACACAAAAATGACATTTTGAGATCTAGAATTTTTCTCTCACCTTAGATGCGATATAAGCCTAGGAATGCGTGCTATGCGTGCCCAACAAGCAGAATCCAAGTCGGTGCGAAGTTTCACGGACAAAAACTAGGTTTTTCTTTGAAAAATTGGATTGAAAGCTTGAGTTTTTCTCTTCTCTTTTATCCCTCTTTTCTCTCGGAAATGTGTGTGTGTGTGATGGTGTTTTTGTGTTGTGTGAGTGTGTGTTGAGGACATTAGCTTATAAGGTCAATTAATTAATTAAAGTCAAAGTTATTTTAATAGGTATTTTTGTGTTTTTAATGACTTTAATTGCATTTTAGTGATCTCCAAGTTAAAAATAATTATGCCACCCCCAAGATATCTCAAGTGGATTATTTTTAGGTGACAAGAAGTTTTACAATTCAACAATTTCACCCGAGTCGGCTTAAAACTCGATTTTCGCAAAAGTCGGTGTAAAAACCCTAATAAATTCTTAAGCCGATTTTAAAACCATTTTCATCAAACACAGGTCTATTAAAGTCCGTGGACTAGGTCTAGAAGGGTTAAAAAGACCAGTTTCAAAATTATAGCGGACGTGTTTCGAAAACACTATTCACTAAAAATCGACGATAAAATTTCTGACTCCGTTTTTGATGAAAATTTCATGAATGCACATTTAGCACGTATTAGGAGTATTGAAATCAAAATTATAACTTTCTAGGTCCTATAGCACAGAAATAGGTCATATGCACGCAAAACGAGGTAAAGCACGTAAAACGAGATAAGCAAGAAAGTGGGGTTTCACAGATACCTATTGAGCTAATTGATTGAATGGATTAGAATATTTGAGATTGGATTGTCAAGGGCTTATAATGTCAAGTGTTTGCTATAGTTTAAAGATAGGTTACTTGATGTTCTAATGACATTATTAAGTGGTTCGTGAGGTTAGTGGGTGTTTGTGGAGTGTTCATTATGCTTGTAATGTAATCCCGGTAATGAATAACTTGCATTATTGTTAGAGAGTATAAATGATTAGTTAATGAGTGTTGTATTGTTAATTGTTAATTTGAGTATATAGATTAGCTGGTTGTGCATGAATAGAATTGGTTGAATGTTGCTCTTCATGTATTCTAACTGGAGGGGTAGAGTTGATTGAGATGCATGAGTTGATTGAGGTTTATGAAGTCTAAGAGTAGTTAAGGTGTGGCTTTAGTAGTTGGGTAAAAATCAGAATAGATAGCTGGATAATAAAGTGAAATGTGATGATTAGTAATGATTCTTGGAGAATACAAAAGATATAAGAATGAGAATTAGGTGAATGTAATTATATTTTACTATATAGCGTCATTGATGAATTGAATTGCTTGTATAACTTTTTATGCATATAGTTGATTGTATTATGTAGTGGTAATTGTAAGGATTTGGTACTATTGGAGGTTCGGGGAAGTTCTTGACTAGATTCCTACGTGTTTCGACTTTCTAGAGGTGAGGGATTCATCTTACTTGATATTTTAATTGATTTATTGTTTGTGTGATAAAGAGTTAAATGTTTATTGATTGCTTCTGTGGATTATTCATGCTATCGAAGTGCTACTTTAATTGAATGTATTCTTATTCCATCATATAACGTGATTGATAATGTGTGTGTTCGAGGACAGCCTCTTTCGTTGTCCTCATTGTGTGTTTATCAGCTTATCTTGTTATATTGCTATTATTATTGCTAATTGTGTTTTCAAATCGATGGTTACACAACTTTATCGTTGTACAGATGCGATGAGCCTCTCTGGGCGGCATAGGGCTTGCTAGATTGGTTACTCTAGCTCCGTAGCTATTCCCTCATTCGCTTGGTCTGGAGATTGCTAGGGGATATTGGGTCGTAGGTATTGGGTACATCCGGAGTACCCATTGGTGTTAGGGATGCCGGCATATTGCGATTGAGTTCGTGGGTCGTGATTCGAGGATTGGAGTGATAAGGGTTATCGATCGTATCCTTTTAAAAATGTGTGATATTTTATTGTACAATTGTTCCTTTATTTGTGTAGTTACTATATTTGCGTTTAATTGATGTATTGCACAAAACAGTTTTCCAAACTCCCCGGTTATCTGCTTCCCTTCTTCACTGGGCAACAATGGTTGCTCATTCCTCTTTTTCCTAGCCATTTCAAGTTCAGTGCCTTCAGAGGTTGATAAGAAGAATGCTCGAGAGTCTCTTGATTGGACGTTTTTGCCCTAGTTGATTGTTCTATGTAAATTCGTGATAATTATGTTTTCTTTTGGGGCCTACGTGCCTTGTATATGCTGGTTATTATAAGGCTTGTAATATGAAGTGAAAACTTGTATAATTAGATATATTGTAGATGACGTGTAACAACCCTAATGTTTTACTTTATTGCCTTATGGACTTGCATGCTTGTTTGGTTTGATTGGAAGTCGGTTGGTCGATTTAATATATAAGAAAGTTAGATAGATAAGATTAGAGTGGTATGATAAGCGGTTTTAAAATATAGAATTTCAATAGCTTATATCAGCGCATGCTTGTATACCTTATTTTGTGGTAGTAGAAAGGCTCGGATGGCCTTAAGGATTGAAGAATGCTGTGATGTTGGAAGTTGGGGTTGGTTGTGATTGTTGGTTTTTAGTTTTGAGACTATTTTTTCTAAGCGCAGGTTACCGGTTAGGCCTATAAACAGGGGAGACTCCGTCCGTTTCCTCTCATTTTTTGTGACCTCGGGTTTTAGATCGGAGCTCCGGTCTCGTGAGGGATCGGGGTGTTACACTCCAAGTTTGAATAGCAAAATCAGGATTAAAACTTAAGTATGTGGATGAGAGGATAAGATCAAGTATGAAAATACAAGAGCCTATTATACATAAATCTATGGGAATATGTGCAAAATAATCAAGGCAAAGTATACGGTTATCAATACAAGAACATAACACAATACGATAAAAGACCTATATGACACTAATCGCTCAATTGAGGAAAAAGAATTCCCATGGATGATAGATGAAAATAATATTATGAATAATTCAAATGTTAAGACAAAAAACTTAATATTGACGAGAAAAAAATGTGACTAACTTGCCAGAGAACGAAAGGGTGAAACCGAAAACAAATACAAAACTAACATAGGGAAACAAAGACATATAGTTACAAATCACTCATATAGAATTCAAATTCATAGCCAAGATCAACAAAACCAAACATATGGAAGCACAAATCCCGTACCCCCTAAACGGAGTAGCCAACAATCTGTCATGCTTTGATTTCACTGACAATATAATTAGGGTGCAACTGTCATGAACCTAGAAAGATGTATCTTCCCTAAGCACGTAAGACTCTAATTCCAAATGTAAGACGAAGACCACAATTGAGACGACGACTTGCAAATCATCTAAACCAATATAATAAATCAAATATATATGAATTTCCAACATAAAATTTTAGAATAAACTCCACAATTATAATGAGATAATAAAATTATAATAATAACGATACGAAAATATCTCACCATAAAGAAATATACTAGTAACCATGCTAAAATATCCAGCCATAAAGAAATATCTGAAAAGACATACAACCCTCATTTATTAAAAACTTGAAAAGAAGATCATTGTCCAACATCAAGATAGTGTCCTACCTATGCCCTTGTGAAAAGACCTATTCTTCACCTGTTCAGAACAAGGTTTAACAAAAAGGATAAGATAAAAACCTCAATAAGTATGAAGATCTCCCCAAAATAACATGAGGACCCCCTGCTCTGAATGAAAGGGAAAATTTATTGTGTTAACTCATGGCCATGGTGGTGTGATGAGATTACACATGAAAGGTCAACACATCGTTTTGTAGATTCATAGAGGCAACCTATTAGGTTTTGACTTGGTTTGACTATACTCTAGGGTCTTGTCCAGGACATCTAGTAAACGAAATAGACTACTCAGTGACTAGTCACCAAAGGGTTCTTGAGATGGATTACTTGGCCAAAGCATTTGAGCCATCTAGTCTTTGGGAAGGGTTATTAGACACTAACCGCGATTAGTAGCAACAAGAAAAGTTATAATAGTAATAGGTTTTATGGTGCTTGTCCTAGCTTCTACCGGCAAGTACTCGAATCTATAGGGATGCACACAAGTTACATAGTCTGGAACTATGAGAAGTAAGATGGAAAATCTTGCTAGCACGGGATTGTCTCCCATCTTACTTTTGGTTATTGATGCACATAGGCTTATGGTAAAAGTTGACTTTGAAAATTTACTCTAATAAGTATCACATATAGTTAAAATAGCTTTGAAAGTTATTTAAATAAGTGAGTAGAAGATTAAATGTTTAACCTTTAAACATTTAAGCCTATGATAAATGTTGACTTTAGAAGTCAATAATGGGCTCACTTTATCAAGTTCTGACCAAAGTGAATTTAATTAAGTAATAAGAGAAACAATAATTAAATATTGTTTATAGCTTGTTTAGTGGAGTGCTTTGGAAGAACACTTAAAACAAGTTTGAGCTTGTTATTTTGGCTTGTATGCTTAGTAGGCCTTTTAGGAGGTTCCTTTTATATTAGCTTTTATAAATAACACATAATCTTGCTTTAAACATGAGATTCCCACACCTAAAACATGCACTACTAGGTATATCGCTAGCCCTTTTCGCTTTTCTTTTGAGATTTCGTGCCTTTGCTTGGGATTCGCGGAGTGCTCATTTCCGTCCCCATCATGCTATTGTGGTGGTATGTGTGCACACTTCGAGTATCTCTATGTTGGAGTCTCTTGACAAAGCTTCAGTCCCTTTCCACTTGACTTCTTGATAACTTTCCTTTTTTTTTTAGTCGAATGGTAACTCTCCTTTATTAGCTTGTTTTATGAGGAATTTTATAATTTCTACACTTTAAATACCCAATTGATTTCTTGTGTTTTTATACTTTCTTCCGCTACTATATATACATGATGAGGGTGAAAATAGATGTTCACCTAAGCTCAGTGATCCGACCTCAACTAACTAACCTGCAAAAGAAGAGAAAGAATTACGGGGGTGGTGGCCCATGTTTTTCCTCGGGTGTGAGAGTAATTTAGCTTGTCTGAGCTGAACGGTAAGTAGTTGAGAGTAATAAATGTGCAAAAGTTACCTCATAATGGCAAATAAATTGGGTATTTATATTAGTTCTTGTGACGGGTAGCAATTAATTTTCTGATCTACTCAATACTATTCATACATGCCTAATATTGTTTGTCTTTATGTCACTTCAGATGTGACAGTTCTGGCAAGAAACAAAACGAGGTCAAGTAGAGGGTTGGTGGCTTGATCCAAGGTCGGGATGACTTGGCTAGGCTCGGGTCTATACCCTGATTAACTTCCTTCCCCTAAATTTAGAACTCAGAAGGGGTTCTAGAGTAGCAAAGTATATACTCGAGTCGAATATGCCTGACCTAGAAGAGATGACTGCTGATGTGACTGTATTTGCAGCACTTAAACCATGGTATTTGTACTGCATTTGCATCTTAACTCTGGAATAAAGTGCAACACTTTTATACTTTCGATGCAATGTAAGTTGATACCGAAAAATAAAGAATCAGACCTAAAATGATCCAAATTATAAGTCAAGAAGTCAGAACGTGAAGTTCCATGAATTGGTGGTTGAACAGAGCCCATAGAGAAAGATTTTGGCTGAAACTAGCACGAAATCAGACTCGAAACGCTAGAAATAGCCCGAAAACGCCTTAGTGAACGTCCGGTCAAAGTCAACAAATTCAAAAAGTCAAATTTTCTCAGAATTTTGCCTATAAATAGGGCATCCAACCCTTTGAGAATTTTGTAGTTTTTTTTAGTTCTAATATTTATTTTTAGAATTAACTTTTAGTTTATTTTAGAGTTAATTTTAGTAGTAGTAGTTAAATACCGGGGAAGGAAGTCCTGCCTAGATAGCTCTTATTCGGGAAAATTTTGTCCGCATAGCTACTTTCAGGAAAAAATCCAACCCAAGTAGTTATTACTCGAGGGAAGTTATGTCTGAATAACTTTTAATAGAAAATCTCTTATTAAGGGAAAATTCATCCTTAGTAGCTCTTATTCGGGGGAAATTAGTTCCGTTCGAATAGCTACTTTGCGTCGGACCTCTGCTCAAATTTCGGTAATCAGAAATACGCGTTCATCAATATGGGGACGCCTTTCTTGACTCTTTTTTATTTACATAATTCGTATTCATTTATGTCTGAGTAGATTGATATCAAAGGGAGGATATTGTAAATGACGGTCTTTTAAATTATGGTCTCGGATTCAGTTTGTTTAATTCACTTGCAATATATGGCTTGCTTTAATTCAGTATTGTATTTCATACATAATGCTTTTAAGTAGATGTTATGATTACTTTACTTTCGTGCCAAATATCCATGCTTTAATAGTGAATCGAATAGCCTGACAATCTTAGGTTCCATGAACTATAGGTTATACCATAGTTCTAGACTAGTAAGGAGAAGTTGATTACTTAGTTAAAAACAGACATTTTACACCAGGTTGCAAGGACAGATCTATACTATTGCTCTACGCTTGTAGATGGAACGACACCTATATTAGAGTTAGTAATTGGGAATTTAATAGGCTAAGATAATTGACTAGGTTAAAAGCTTGTAGCTTAACCTCTTGCATAAAATTAGAGACCCTGGATACCAAGCCTATATTAATTGTCTCATTGCATGTCCATCCCTCTAGATCACTACCCCTCGTATTCAACTAATACTTAACTTAACTTAGATAATTTAGTTAGTTGTATAATTTACATTTTCGCACGTTACTCCAAAACTCTTTGCAAACTATCACTTCAACGCTTTAACACTTTCACACTATTTCACTAACTAACGAGCTTCCCTGTGGATACGATTCTACACTCATAGCACACTACACTACAAGATCCGTGCACTTGTGGGTATTTAAACTTGGTTTATTTTTACACACTTTTCACAAGCTCACCGGGTTGCATAAAGTTTTAGGCGCCATTGCCGGGGAAGCATAGTATAGTTTAGTTATTGATAAAAGTAATTGCGAATTTGATTTAAAGTGTTGTAATTACTATTTATATTGTTTATACTTGTTTTATATTGTTTTATCTATTACTGCTTGTAAAGTATATTAGTATTTTAAATCTTGAAGTTTTATTTCGTATTTAAAGTTTATAAGTTGTTGTATGCACGTGCATCGTTCTTTGGATCCAAAACTCGCCCCGTTTGATCTTGGGCTCTAGAAAACATTGCATAGGAAGTTAAAGTTCCCAATGGCGGATCAAGAATCAAATATTCCGCCTCTTTCTATAGCTCAGCCTGTTAATCAACCCGTGAACCAACCGATGACTCTTCATCAATTTTTTTCACCGGGGGATTTTGATCCTGAATTTGCCATAGTCTTACCGGCTCTTGGCAACATTAGTTTCAAGCTCAAAACATGGACAATTTCAATGCTTCATTCCTTCTACAAAAAGAGCAACGAAAGCCCTCACGCTCACATTGTTAAATTCATAGAAGCATGTACTACACTTTACATTCCGAATGTGAGTCGTGCAAACATCCACCTGCGTCTATTTCCATTCTCATTGAAAGATAAAGCAAAACAGTGGCTGAATTATTTAGACGCAGGAGTAATCACTTCTTGGGAAGAACTTATTTGAAATTTTTTCATAGGTTCTTCCCAATGGCTAAGACTACCACTCTAAGAACTGACATCATGACATTCGCTTAGTCGGACTTAGAACCATTTCATGAAACTTGGGAGAAATTTAATGATCTTCAGAATCAATGTCCACATCATGGTTTCACCCGTCACGAACTTTTGCATTATTTTTTTAAGGGTCTTACACCCCAGCAGAAAATGATGGTTAATGCAATGAGCAATGGAGGTTTCTATAACCTCATGGCAGATGAAGCTTGGAGTAGGATAGAGAATATTGCTGAAAACTCTCTTCAAAACATTGCAGATAAGAGAGAGAGTAATAGTACTCCTAATCCCCAAAAGAGGGTATTGTTCGAAGTTAACTCTAACCCCAATTCCCAATTGACAGACAAAGTAGAAAAAATTATTTCTCTAAGGTCTACTTCTGCACCAGTCCCTCAGAACTCGAAAATATGTGTCGTATGCTCTGCAGTAGATCACTCTACTCTAGATTGTCCAATCGGATCACAATTTCCCGAGTTCATACAAGAATAAGTCTACGCTGCTCAAGGATATACAAAGAATTATAATCCTTATTCTAATACATATAATTCTGGCTGGCAAGACAATCCTGCATTTGCATTGCGCTAAGGGAACCAAGAGCCTCAGTTTTCTCAACAACAAATCCAAAATCAACAAGGAAACTTCAAATCTCAACAGCAATTCCAAAGACAACAGGGAAACTTTGGTAATCGTTTCCCTTAACAGCCATATCAAAGACCTCAAAACTCTAAGCCTCATGGATTTTACCAAGTTTAGAGAGATCAGTTCCGAACACAACGGAATAATGTCCCCATTCCTCCTCCTACACAGTCATCATCTGATTATAAATTTGACAAACTTGTGCAAATGTTCCAAGTTTAGCAACAGTCTATTGTTAAACTTGAAGGACAAATCGGGCAGATGGCCTAAACTTTAAACAAGAGAGACGAGGGTAAGTTTCCATCTCAGACCGTGGTAAATCCACGAGGACAATGTAGTACTGTCCAAACTGAGATTGTACAAGAACAGGCCATGGCCGTGATTACTCTTAGGAGTGGGAAAACCATTGATAACCAGGTTAGAGAAAAGGTTAGGGATGTTCCCAAAGAACCTGAGATCGAGGTTATAAGCAACGATGTCAATGACTCCCGTAGGAATCAAAACCCAACGGTGGAACCAATAGTTGAACTATCATCTCAAGTACCTTTCCCAACGGCTCTGTCCCGTCTGAAGCCGATTGATGATCTTAAACAACCCAAGGCCTTAGAGTATTTGAAAGACATTAAGATCAATTTGCCATTAGTTGAGGTAATACAACAGATTCTAGCCTATGCCAAATTTCTGAAGAATTTGTATGTGAAAAAAAGACAGACCAACTCCATTCCTAAGAAGGTTCGTCTTACTGAAAAGGTTAGTAACATCTGCACTAGAAGACTGCCTCAAAAGTATAGTGACCCAGGAGCTTTCACCATTCCATGCTTAATTAATGACCAACGTATTAAAAGCACCTTGCTGGACTTAGGATCTAGTGTTAACCTAATCTCTCACACAGTTTACCAAAGGTTAGGTCTTAGAGTGTTAACACCGACAAATATAACCCTCTAACTGGCAGATAGATCTGAGCAGAGGCCTCAAGGTATTGTAGATGATGTCATTATTAGAATATGAGAATTTTTGTTCCTAGTAGGAGAATTTTTGTTCCCAGTGGTATACCACTCCTGTCTTATTAGGCAGACCATTCTTAGCAACAACTGATGTTGTTATTTACTGTAGGACAGGAATGATTGAACTAATATTTGGGAACATGAGAACAAAACATAGGGTTGTTGATGCAGCCAATAAGTTGAACCACGATGAGGAAGAAGAATGCTTCCATATTGATACCATTGACTCATGTATTGATGAGTTTGCCCAATTATTCTTAACTCCTGATGAGGAGATAGTCGAACTTGAACAACTATTGTATGAATGCGACATTTCTCTTGAAATGATCGCCTTTGCTTCCATTGTTGCTGATCCAAATAAAATCGATCAAGTAATAACTCCGTTCCCTGAAGTCTCTGATTGTCCCACCATTGAGTCTCCACCAGCTTTGGAACTCAAAACCTTGCCCCAACATCTTAAGTATGCCTATTTAGGACCTAATGAGACTCTGCCAGTCATTATAGCCTCAGACTTGACTCCCGAGCATGAAGACAAATTATTAAAGGTCCTAAGCACGCATAAACATGCGATAGGTTGGACAATTTTTGACTTGAAATGAATTGATCTCTCTGTGTGTATGCATAAAATTTATCTTGAGGAAAGAGTTTCTCCTTCTCGAGAATTTCAGAGAAGACTAAACCCAAAGATGGGTGATGTCGTCCACAAGGAGATCATTAAGTTGCTTGATGCGGGTATTATCTACCCGATTTCTGATAGTCTATGGGTAAGTCCGGTACAAGTTGTACCAAAGAAATTTGGGATTACTGTGGCTTCTAATGACAAAGGATAGCTAATTTTTACACGTACCACAACAGGGTGGTGTGTATGCATTGACTATAGAAAGCTCAATTCCAAAACAAGGAAATACTATTTCTCTTTACCCTTCCTTGACCAAGTCCTATATAGAGTAGCCGGACAAGGCTACTACTACTTTTTAGATAGGTATTCGGGATATAACCAAATCCCAGTCTTTCCTGAAGATCAGGAAAAGACTACTTTCACATGTCCCTATGGGACCTTTGCCTTTCGACGTATGCCTTTTGGTCTTTGCAATCCCAATCTTTGCCTTTCAAAAGATTAAAGATGTGTGATGGCCCTGTTCTTGGATATGTTTGAGAAGCTCCTTGAAGTTTTCATGGATGACTGCTTAGTATTTGGAACTACCTTCGACGAATACCTCACACACCTTTCACAAGTACTAGACCGATGCGTTGAAACAAACTTGGTTCTAAGTTGAAAAAAGAGCCACTTCATGGTTAGACAAGGTATAGTTTTGGGTCGTGTTGTTACACAGGATGGAATCCATGTGGACCCAGCCAAAGTCGAGCTAATAGAAAAGCTGCCCGCACCTAATACGGTGTATGATATCCGATCATTTCTTGGTCATACTGGTTTCTATCGGCATTTTATCAAGAACTCCAGTCACATAGCTCGACCTCTCTTAAGTCTTCTAACATATGATACTGAGTTCAATTTGATGATAAATGCTCGGAAGCTTTTGAGAAGCTTAAATCCTTGCTATTATCTGCTCCTATTATCGAACCTCCTGACTACAGTTTCCCCTTTGAGATAATATGCAATGCATCAAACTATGCAGTGGGAGTTGTATTAGGACAGCGTAAGGATAAACTGCCTACTGTGATATATTATGCCAACAAAACCTTGGACGATGTACAAAAGAACTACACAACCATTGAAAAGGATTTGATAGTTGTAGTCTTCTTCTTGGACAAATTTAGGTCTTACATCCTAGGATCCAAAGTAATAGTGTACACGAACCACGCTGCTTTGCGATATTTACTGACCAAAAATGATACAAAGCCCTGTTTAATCCGTTGGCTATTACTCCTTCAAGAGTTTGACCTTGAGATCAAGGACAAAAAAGGAAGTGAGAACTCTGTAGCCGATCATCTATCACATTTAGTACGTGATTCTCCTATTGATGCTCTGCCTTTCAAAGATATGTTCCCTGATGAGCAACTTTTTGCCATCTCACATAAGACCCCGTGGAATGCCCACTTTGTCAATTATCTGGCTTCCCAAGGGTTTCCAACTCACTGGGTTAAAAGAGAGAAGGAATGATTCATGGCATAAGTTA
This sequence comes from Ehretia macrophylla, assembly GCA_037974665.1. NCBI lineage: Eukaryota > Viridiplantae > Streptophyta > Magnoliopsida > Boraginales > Ehretiaceae > Ehretia > Ehretia macrophylla. Next base: position 86,169,075 of record CM075764.1, read on the forward strand.
AGTACTTTATCTGGGAAGATCCCTATCTTTTCAAAATTTGTGTTGATCAGGTCATTAAAAGATGTGTACCTGAGGAAGAATTTGATAGCATTCTTCAATTTTTCCCCTCCGAAGCATGTGGTGGATATTTTGGAGGAAAAATAACAACTGCCAAAGTCCTTCAAAGTGGGTTCTTCTGGCCCACTCTTTTCAAGGATGTCTAGAAAATTTGCAAAAATTGCCCCCAATGTCAATAAGTTGGCTCTATCTCGAGAAGGTACATGATGCTCCTTACACCCATTCTCATATGTGAAATATTCGATGTGTGGGGTATAGACTTCATGAGTCCCTTTCCTCTTTCCTCAGGTTATACTTATATTTTTGTTGGTGTGGACTATGTGTCCAAGTGCGTAGAAGTGGTGGCAACCCGAACCAATGACCATAAAGTTGTGGTCAAGTTCATTAAAGAGAACATTTTTTCTCGATTCGAGGTACCACGAGTTCTTCTCAGTGATGGTGGACAACACTTCCGTCACAGGATACTAGAAGCCCTTTTAAGAAAATATTCTGTCCACCATAATATAGCAACGCCGTACTACCCACAAATAAGTGGACAAGTGGAAGTATCGAATAGGAAAATCAAGTCAATTCTTCAGAAAACGGTTGGGTCCAATCGTAAAGATTGGTCCAATCGTCTGTATGACGCATTGTGGGCCTATCGTACTGCTTTCAAAACTCCCATCGGCATATCCCCGTATAGATTAGTATACGGTAAAGTTTGTCACCTTTCTGTTGAATTAGTGCATAAAGCCTATTGGGCTATTAAGGCCCTGAACTTTGACTTGCAACAGGCAAGAGAAGGTAGGAAGTTGGCGTTGAGTGAATTGGAAGAGCTTTACTTCGAAGCTTATGAGAATGCCAAACTCTACAAAGAGAGAATTAAGAGGATTCATGATGACTTTCTCTCATTCTAATAAAGTTTGGTTGTTTAACTCTAGACTGAGGTTCTTCCCATGCAAATTAAGAACAAAGTGGGATGGTGTGAGACCCCGTATCGAGCCAGTATAAAGTCCATATGCATTTCATACATTTTTGCATCATTTAATGTGTATTTATATTAACTAATATGAATTTATATCGTTTACATGCCCATGCCTCGTTTAACGTATATTTAAATTCAATTACATGTCTAAGGGTAATTTAGGTAATGCAGATAATAATTAAATCATTTTACATGTTTTTAAATTGATTTACGTGCAGTTATCTTAGATTACATGTAATTGTCTCAATTTACGTGCATTTATAGTGTTTAATGTGCATTTAAATTCTACTACGTGCATTTGTGTATTTCATATGTCGTAGGCATTAATTAAAGTCCATTACATTATAAAAGGTAACTAAATCAATTAAGAACCAACTAGAATGACAAACTAGTAATACATAAACTAGTTGAGGAGCAAGGTGGACTTTTGGAGCTTTAGATATTTACTCACCTAACAAATCTAACAAAACACACACATTATACCACATACACACACAAAAACACTGCAACACACACACACACATCTACGCGATCAGAAGAAGAAAGAGGGAAAAGAAAGAGAGAAAAGAAGAGAGGAAGAATAAGGGAAAGAAGAAGGAAGGGTCTTAGGCCATTTTTCTTGCATTCTTTAGCATCTTCAAGCTATATACTTGCTTCTTTTGCTTCTCAACCTCAAGATCTAAGGTGAGGGATTTTTCATAAATGGTTTTAAAGGATTCATTCAAGTTTATTAATACTCATTTGGTGTTAATATTGCTATAACTTGCATATCTAAGCTTGGTTGAGGAGATTGAGTATTTGTGTGTTGTAGATCTAGGAATTGTAATTTTATGTTGGGTGATTGTTGATTGTTGAGGTGGGGTAGTTTTGGTTGAGTTTGAACTCTTGTATGATGCCTAATAGCTACCTTGAACTTGCTTGATTGTTGGTAGGAGGATAAGACGTTTCAATGATTATTGTAGAAGTTGTGTTTTTCCCGTTCAGCTATCCGGGCGTTACGGCCTCTATCGGGTCCCCTGGGTAGAAGCCATAACGCCTAGCAGAAAACTCCCATTTGGGTATTACCTGCTTCATCCGGGCGACCGGATGAAGGCTATAACGCCCGGATGTTTGACAACTTTGCGCAACATTTTTCAAAAGGCCATATCTTAGTCAATTCAACTCCGAATTGAGTTCCGTTTGATTTTGGAACTATCTACTTTCGATAAGCTTCGATTTTAGACTAAAATTAGATTAATTGGAGTTTGAAAAAGTAGTAAAATTTACCTCCAAAATTAGGCTAATGTAAGAGCATTGGATTTGCTTGGTGTATCTAGTGTATGCTATTGGTATGTGTTGATGTTAAGTAGTAGTTTTGCAAGTTCTTGTTATTTTTTGTTATTATGTGTTAGAACTAAGGGAGCTTACATGTCCATACAAATATATGATAAATGTTTGACACGTTTACATAGTATAAAATATAGAATGTACTCGAATATGCTATATGATTGACTAAACTTTCTTGCTCTATCATTGATAATTGTGAATGCATTTGATTTGTTAAAGCATGTCGATTGCAACCATTAATGAATGCGGTAGCAACGAGACCTTCGGGTAGCAACGGGCTCGGCGATATATCTCGTCTACCGAGGTAGTAACGAGACCTCCAGTCAGAGGTAGGGCTTGCTGGTATTTCTCGCCTACCAAAGTGTTTATTCATTCTCTTTCAAGACTCATTGATCCTCCTACGGGTCGGGACCCAATGATATCTTAGAAGAGTTAGGTTATTTAATTGTTTCTAATGCTCTTACCAAGACCCATTGATCCTCCTACGGGTAGGGACCCAATGATATCTTGGGAGAGATAGATTATTTTAGCTTTTATTGAATCTTGATTGTATATGTTGTATTCTCGTTTGTTAACTCTTGTGTGCATGACATGTTTTATCAAATTGATTACGAAAAGATAAAACATTTGTGAAACTCTTCCTATTTCATCCTCACTGAGCTATATGCGAAGATCTGGCTTACCATATTTTGATCAATTACAGGTGAGGATTAGCCCGAGCAAGCCTCCACGTGATTACAAGCTTTGTTGAGTTGATGAGTTGGATTCTTGCCCTATGTGATCTACGTGTTTGCCTGAGGAGACTTACTTCTTGTTACGAAGAACTTGATTTTGTAAATTGAATTATTGGATCTATTGTATATTCTTTTACTTAATTAGATACCTAGCTAGGTTTGATCTTTAATCTTTTGAAATCTATAACTAGGATGATGAACAGGTGGTTCTTGGTTTAGTTATTATGTAACAGGGTGATGTAATCCTTTAAGGCCGATGTTTTGGGAGAGTTTTGGAAGTATTTTCAATCTTTTTATGGTATTTATAATGGATTTACAGGTTATTAAATTAATAACTACAGGTTTAAAAGCTATTAAGTTGTTCATCTCAGGGATAAAAGTTACGAACGTCATGTTTCGGCCTTAGCCTACCGATGGGTCGGGTCGGGGCGTGACAGATGGTTCTTATGAGGTGATTAAAACATATCCCTCTGGAGTTATCTTGATTAAGCATCCTACGGATGGGCGTATTCTCACAGTCAATGGGCAACAATTGAAGTATGCATTCTATCCAAATGTGGTCCCTTATGAAGTTGAATCTGCAGAACTTCAGGACCTTGCCTATATTCCTTATATATGGATTCTGCCAAACTAAAGGCATTACAACTTAGCACAACCGTTTGGCTGAAGACGTTAAACTTAGTGTTACTAGGAGGCAACCTAGTACTCTTTTGTGTAAATATTTGTTTAATTTATGTCATTTCATGTACTATTTGAATCTTTCTCTAGCTTTAAGTAGTTTGGGTTTTAGCCTTGAGGAACATTTATAGAGGTACTAGTGTCATTATACTAGTGGTCACTGTACGTTTTTGTGTGCGGTTGGCTTAATTGTGGAACTCTGTCTTATAGTGTGAGCTACTCCACCAGCTTAATATGGTTTGGGTCTGTTGGATATTACTTGATAAGGTAGTTAGGAGTGTGAGCATACACTAGACGTAACGTTTGTAATGTAAAACCCTACTGTAATAAACCTTGACCTTGTAGAACTAGCTTTGGCCTTAAGTGGCCGAAGGAAAGCACTAGATGTCGTGAGCACAGGAACCTTTGGAAGAGCTAGTCTTTGTAGTAGGATTAACTCTAGAACCCCAGAAAAGAGTCTAAATGGTCTGGGTAGTTTTTTTATTTGCTTTATGTATTAGTTATTTTGACTCTTGAACCCCAGAAAAGAGGTTAAATGGTCTAGGTAGTTAAATTATTTGCTTAATATATTAGTTATTTTCCGTGACCATATTTCTTTTTGATTTCTCCCCTATATATTTGTTTGACTAGTTTTAGTATAGCTAACTATTTTTTGTTATTTGATGATAATCTATAAAATACTTTTTCTACTAATATTTAATTACAGAATGATACATTTTTTAACAAAAGATAGTAGAAAAGCTTTGACATCAACATAGAAATATTTCACATCAGGTAATATCTTTCCTTATTACATTTCCCTTTATACCTAATCAACATGCGCTGTAAAGTATGCAAACCATAGGTTTGGGGATGTAGCAGTTGTCATTTTGTTATTACTTGCGTATTACACTGTCACTGTCTTACATTGCTATTTGCTTGAGGACAAACAAAGTTTTGGTATGGGGGTGCGTGTATTTCATGAAAATCTTTTTCAAAATATGCAAGAAATATACCATATTGTTCATGAAAAATAGTATGTTGCTACCTTATTTGTGTAAGGAAAATCATTTAGATGACTTGAGAACCTGTGTTGTTAGCTATGTATTGAAAAACTCTGAGTGAACTCTGTAAGAAAAACTTTGCGTTATTGTATTCATTAGTAAGCCTAGTTGTTCTTCTTTTCTTCAATTGATAGGTATGTGATTATGAAAGGACTGAGATAAGATTACCGTTTGTTATGAGAACTTCTTGTGATTGAAACCTGAACCCTTATGCCATGTCTGTTCATTATATTATGTTACTCTGTTTGTATGTACACTTTAAAAAAACAATGATAAAAAATAGTAAAAAAAGAGAAAAAGAAAAAGAGTTGTACATACCTTTGTTCTTGAAATAATTTTAGTATAAATATGTTGTATCTCTAAACACCACTATCTTAGACATTATAATTTGGGTTATGTGCTATAGTATAAGGTTTCGAGCTTGGATATCTCAGGTGATTAAGGCACGTAGGGGTCCCTTTAAAACCTGGCAACCTCAGTCATAATGGCGGAGGATTGTTGGCCTTAAAACCTGCTACATGGGATATTCAGAAAGCAAAGGAAACTGAACGCTATATAGAGGTATTGTAAGTTGTTCTTATATATTTATGGCAAATGTAAAAAAGGTGAAGAATATCAAAGTCCAATCTATTTGCATGTCTTGAAAGTTGGGAGCTGATTGAACTTAATTTACTTAGTTTACTTCTAAATATGTACTCGAAAGCAATCAATAGTCGATTTGCAAGAAGAGTATTTATTTGTGAAAATTATGTACAAAGTTCTCTTATCATGTTTGTCATAAATTGATAAATAGGTTAAAGATAGTGCATTGCATTACTCATGTTTCATGTTGGAAAATTTTGACAAAGAAGGGATAGATAGAATTCACCTCTTTTGACTTGAAAATTTTTCTAAAAATTTAACTTTGAATCTGTTTTAAAGATAGAGTTGGGGATATTGATGTGACTATATTTGCAGCACTCAAACTGTGGTATTTGTACTGCATTTTCATCTTAACTCTGGAATAAAATACAACACTTTTATACATTCGATGCAATGTAGGTTTGTACTGAAAAGTGAAGAATTAGACCCGAAATGATTCAAATTACAAGTCAAGAAGTCAGAACGTGAAGTTTCGCGAATCGATGGTTGAACAGAGCCCATAGAGAAAGATTTTGGCTAAAACTAGCACGAAATCAGACTCAAAACGCTAAAAATAGCCCGAAAACACCTTGGTAAACATCCGATCAAAGTCAACAAATTCAAAAAGTCAAAATTTTCTCAGAATTTTGTCTATAAATAGCGTATCAGCCCTTTGAGAATTTTGTAGTTTTTTTAAGTTTTAATATTTATTTTTAAAATTAATTTTTAGTTTATTTTAGAGTTAATTTTAGTAGTAGTAGTTAAATACGGGGGAAGGAAGTATCGCCTAGATAGCTCTTATTCGGGGAAATTTTGCTCGAATAGTTATTTTTAAAGGAAAATCCGACCCAAGTATTTATTATTCGGGAGAAGTTATACCCGAATAGCTTTTAATAGAAAAACTCTTATTCGAGGAAAATTCATCCCTAGTAACCCTTATTCGGGAGAAATTAGTTCTACCCAAATAGTTATTTTGCATCGGACCTCTGCTCAAATTTCGAGAATCAGAAATATGTGTTCGTCAATATGGGGAAGCCTTTCTTGTCAATCTTTTATTTACATAATTTGTATTCATTTATGTCTGAGTAGATTGATATCTAGGGAATGATATTGTAAATGACGGTCTTTTAATATATGGTCTCAGATTCAGTTTGTTTAATTCACTTGCAATATATGGCTTGCTTTAATTTAGTATTGTCTTTCATACGTAATGCTTTTAAGTAGATGTTATGATTGTTTTACTTTTGTGCCATATATCCATGCTTTAATAGTGAATCGAATAGCTTGACAACCTTAGATTCCATGAACTATAGGTTATACCACAGTTCTAGACTAGTAAGGAGAAGTTGATTACTTAGTTAAAAACAGACCTTTTACACCAGGTTGCAAGGACAGATCCATACTATTACTCTACGCTCGTAGATGAAACGACACCTAAATCAGAGTTAGTAGTTGGGACTTTAATAGGCTAAGATAATTGACTAGGTTAAAAGTTTGTAGCTTAATCTCTTGCATAGAATTAGAGACCCTGGATACCAAGCCTATATTAACTGCCTTATTGCATGTCCATCCTCCAAGATTACTACCCCTCGTATTCAACTAATACTTAGCTTAACTTAGATAATTTAGTTAGTTGTAGTATAATTTATATTTTTGCACGTTACTCCAAAACTCTTTGCAAATTGTCACTTCAACGCTTTAACACTTTCACACTACTTCACTAACTAACTAACGAGCTTCCCTGTGGATACGATTCCGCACTCATAGCACACTACACTACAAGATCCGTTCATTTTAGGGTATTCAAACTTGGTTTATTTTTACACACTTTTCACATACCCACCGGGTTGCATCTACTGCCATGTTATATTGCCTTCAGCTGAGATGTTGACACATCATCACCTTGACGTAACGGTTGGTATTCCCAAGAAGGTCACTTTTTTGCCTATAAATAGGCCTTGGCCATTTCAAAATTCACTTTTATTTCCTGCAATCAAGATTACAAAAACTCTCTAAGGCAAAATCGATTAACTCAGGATACTCAACTTGGAGAACCTGAAATCTTAAGCTCAGATCCCCTAACTCAAACATTTTCAGTCCACTTAGAAGTTAGGTACGGCCTCGAGTCCCTCTTCTCTCAGATATTTACACTCTATATATAGGGAGATCGGATTCCGATGATAGTCAGGCCATGGAAGCCATGTCATACAGTAGAGAAGAAGAGACCCATCCAGCTCGGGGACTTCAGCTCATGAAGGTCAGCAAGAAGAGAGCTCCAATACTTCTACCCCTCGAGATGAGAGGTCAAGACCTGTTTCGCATCGTGGAGACAGTGATGATGAATGCCAAATTCTCGAAGTCTAGCAGGTCCAAAACGACACCTAGGTGGACCCTATGGGCGGTTGGAGTGACGTAGAAGAGGGGGTTAACAATGGGTCACCCTTGAATAAATTGGAGGGGTTGGAGATCCCAACAAAAAACATAGGCACCTTGTTCCAGGCTATAGTCTGTGCTGAGCCGATAGAAGTTAAGCCTCAGCCGAGGTCGAAGACTAGAATAAGCGAGGAAGGTAGCAGCTCATCAGGTCGAGGCAAACAGATATTTGTCTGCTGCCAGAGAGAACGTCAATAAACTGTCCCTGTGGCAACCGAGAATTTTATCATATTCATATTTATTGTTGCGTATCTTACTTGTACATTTAAATGTGTCTTTTCTTATTTTTAGCCAAAAAAATCACTATTCATAACAAAAAAAATTACTGTTTTATTTTTTCTGAAACTGCATTTTTTCCCTGTCATATGACTTATAGGAGGAATGTAAAAAGTGTTATCTTGTGCATCACGTGTTTGGAAAGTACGTTTAGAAAATATTTTCTTGTATCGTGTGAATAGTAAAATAGTGTTACATTTAAACTAGTTAACTTTATGTGCATTTTAAGCTTGCAATTGACTAGTCTTGCTTATGTTGACCACCAAATCAGCCAACCACCTATTAAATACCACATATATACATACATTTAGCATATAACACTTAGAAAGAAAGAAAAAAAAAAAAAACACGAAACCACCCACGACCCCCTAACCCTGTTACTCTCGAAAGCATAGACATGAGAAGAAGCTTCAACCATCTTGCACATTTGATGCCCTAGCTTGAGTTTGGAGGGGTTTTTAGAGCATCCTAGCACTACTACAAGCATTTACATCTAGTAATTGTGAGAGAGTTTCAAGTTCTTTACATTTGAAGTTTTAAGGTTTATGCTGAATTTTTGTAATTGTTGATTATGGCTAATTCTTTGCTTAGATATGCTTCAAATACCTCCTAATATACTTAAAAAATAATCTTTTGTGGCTTAATAGCAATTGTTGTGGTTAGAAATGAAGATTTCATGTTGTAGAAGATGATGAATAGTGTCTGTGAATAGTAACCTACGAATTTTGGGATTTTTGCATTTCTAATTGTTTTATTGCTTCTAATTGTTGCTATAACCCTTGAGAGTACTATATGTATCATAAAAATGGTGATAACTTGACTAGAATTGGAAATTTAGATTAAAATGCAAAGAGGACCTTAAAATGAAATATTGAGTTTGGCATGTTTGATGATGTAGTTGGTCTTAGAAGTGTTAGGAAGCTCTTAAAATATAATTATGACACTTAATTGTTAATAGGATTAGGTAATTGTAGTTCAAATCACTAAAGAGACTTTTCGGTATTTTTGTGTTGACATGCTTAAAAATATGATTTCATGTCATTTAGTTGTATTATTAAGTATCATTTGGGGTTACTGGAGTTAGGTTTGAAGCTGGTTATCTCGTATGAAGATTAGAACCTAATTTGTAAGCATTTTAAAGGAGTTTTGTTAGAGTTTATGTAAATTAGTTGAGCTTATTGTATGATTAGCTATTTGAGTTATTATAATTGTTATATTTGTCTATTGAGTGAGTTATAAATTGTAATTTGGGTGAATAAGCATGATAATAATTCTAGGTCATGTTTATAGTTGGATTATGTTTAAGTATTAAGTGTGTTTGTATAGAAAGTATATCTTTTTGAGTGAAATCTTTTGAGTTAAGTATTTGTGAATAAGTCTAAAGGAGGTACAATCTTTGCTCGCTAAGTTATTGCTAAAGAAAATCAGTCCATGCGTGCAAGAAATGGAATTAAAAACGTTGATAACTTAATGTGTGTGTGGTCAACCATGGCTGTCCAGATTTTTCAGCGAAATTGAGACAACTTCGAGCTTAGAACTGTATTAATTGGAGAAGGATTAGGGGTTGAATTATATACCGTTAGAAAGTCTTATGAGTCTAGTTTCTACAGCTTTTTACGGTGCATTAATCGGAGTTGTCTAGAGCAAGTTATGATCATTTTGGTGAGATGTGGCAGAAATGCCCTGTTACGCGAGAATCTAAATTTTGTTGTTATTTTGCTATAGTGATGATATAATTCAGTTCTAATTGGATGTATTCGATCAAGATCTTATTGTGTAGTAGCCTTGGATGATTAATAACGTAATGAGGCTATTATAGTTATGTTGTTTTCATGAATTGTAATTGAAATCTAATTACTAGTAAAATTAATTTAAATTGAAAGCTATTCTATTCGACTGTGAATGAGAAATGTTAGTAGAGTTGTGATGGTCACCACCTTTAAAGATAGGTAATGTTTCTATATATGCTAAACAATTCAATTGTTAGAATTAGTTGTTGTTATCAATATGCAACTAGTGAACACTTAGAAGGGTTAAGTAAACTATGTGGAATAATGTGTTTAATGCTTTTTGAAACTACATGTAAGGTTAATTGTAAGTTGGTAATTGTCTATTATATGTTAAATGTAACTAACTTAAGTTAATTCTACTAGTGATATGTTAGAATCTTAGCTTGAAGTATAGTTATTTTACTAAAATGGTATGTTAGTTATTAAATGGTTGATAGTTAACTTTTCTATTAGTTGATAAATGCATTTATTTCCCTATGTGTTAATGTTGGGCTATGTTCATGGAGATATTACTAACTATTGTAAGTAAAGTAGAATATGAATTAGAAGTTCATTAAAGTAGTAAAAGACTGGGTAGTGTCATTGTGAATGAATGTGTCATATGAACATTAAAGTAACCTAACCTTTATTATCTATAAATTCTTTGGAGAAATTCTTTGAGTTGAGTTAATGGCAAGTTTATTGTTATGTGGAGTGAATTAGTTTCTTGTACAAGTTATTAACTAAAGTAAAATGAGAAATAGTATGAGTAACTGCAGGCTCATGTGTTGATTTTAGTTAAACTAAATTCTAGCTCGGTTTATATCTAGTTATAGCATGCTGGTTGAATCATTCTCCTTTAAGTTTTTAAACTATCTTCTTAATTAACTTGTAGACTATTGAAAATTTGGAGTATATGTGTTAAATGTTCTAATTACTGTAACTTATAAGTTGTTTGTACTATATGGAAAAGTTTCAACTTCGACTTTGTCTAACTTGTCTAGTGGTGATTTCCAATTGAAATCTTACAGTGGAATGCTTGTTAGGGTGACTTAGTAGCATTGTACTAATTAAACCTCAGTTAGAACTAAAGTATAATTATGCATAGCCTACTAATTGTAATGTTCTTATACTCCACGAGTTACTAGCTAAAAGTAAAATGTTAGATAAGTTAGGTACATAGATCATGTATTATTTGAACTATATTAATTCTAGTTAATTATTTGGATATTCAAATGGAATTTATATAGTTAATTGATAAAGTGTTATATTTGTATGAAAAGACTAGGGTTGCACATTTGAGTTAAGTCGAGAAGGTTGGAGTTCATCTAAGCTTTACCTTGCATAATTAACCTAATCCAAGGTGAGGGAGTTTTCATCTCTTCTGTACATCTTAACTTATTTTTATTGTTTATAGAGTACATGATTATTAATTGGAAGAGTTTATATGTACTATTTACTCACTATCTTTTATTTTCTCGTGTTATTTGTGTTTAATTGCGAGGGCGACCTACTTTGTCGTCCCTCTTATGTGATCATTGATAATCTTGATTCTCGTGATCTTGACTCGGAATTGCGCAACCTTTTCGAGCATGGTAGTATCGAGTAACACGGGCGGCATCAGGCTTGCCGTGCTCCCTCGGCTACCATGGTTTCCTAGTCCCTTTCTCGCTGAGGCATACTCCTCTACCCCAGAGGCGTGGTTCACCTCGTTAAGGCAAACGGATCTACCTCGGGAGAGTTGGGTCGTAGGATCGAGGTACATTCGGAGTACCCTAACTTGGTAGAGTAAGGGTTTTGCTGGCACTTGCTTGAAGATCTTGGCTCGTGGCTCGTGATTGAAGACAAAAGCGGAACCGTATCCTTTTTATACGTGGTTAAATACTTGTCTAATTAACTTTGTTATTTTGTGTTGTATATGTTATTATTCTTGTTGTATCTCATGAAAGCATCACCTCCCTCACTAAGTATACATCTTGTATACTTACCCTCGTTTTTAATACCTTTTAGGATCAATGCTATCTGAGGTAGAAAAGAAGGCTCGAGAGTTTCGTGTTGACTATGCTGGCTTACGTGGATTGTCATTGAATTCACTTTTGTAATTGTAAAGTTAAGTTTAGAATGTATTGATAGTTATGAATGACTTGTAATGTTTTATTAACTTGCAATCTTTACATTGTTGTCTAGTTCACTTGCATGTTTGTAAGGATGAAATGGATTGAGGTTGTGGATTATGATCTGGTGGTGGTATGTTGATATTTGCAGGTTTCTAGATAGTACTATATATAGGGAAAACTCTGTCCGTTTTTCCCTAATTTTGGTGACCGGGTTGGAATTGGGTTGTGATTAGCATGGCTATTAGAGCCTCCGGTCTTGTGAGGGATTGGGGCGTTACAGTCCCCATGGCCAACAAACGGAAGAGTGAGTGGGTCTTGACCATGGACTACGAGCTTAAGGTCCCAGGTCGAAATGACTTTGCCTGCTACCCACCAGAGGACTACTTCATCATCTATGACTCGACCTTTGACATCATCTATTTGCCTATGCTCGCATACCTGGCTGACATTTTGAACCATTTTGAGCTCAACCTGGGTAAGGTAGCGCCTAATGGTTGGGCATATATGACGTCCTTTTACGTCCACTGCCATCACAAAAAAGTAATCTCGACCTTGAACCTATTCAAGGAATTCTTCGTATGCAAGCCAAATCTCAAAATGTGTAGATTGTTCTACTTCGCCGCCTATCCCGGTTATGCTCTTTTCACACGATGGAAGTCATCCAACAAGGGTTGGCACAATGATTATTACTTTGTCAGCTTGGGCACGAATTCGGGGATGAAGAGGACTTGGATGCCGAGATTGAAAACAAATTTCAACAAACCCCCATGGCTCTCTAACTCGAAACGCATCTCAACTAATATACTCGGAGCAAGGGAACTTCTACTTGACATAGATTACCACCTCGAGTGGCTGAGGATATGAAAATAGAAGTTGTTTGGTACGGGGTCACCCGAAGTGGAAAAAGTTCACCCCGGGCTGATTCTTGAGGAAAAAGAAGGCGAATAGGAGAAAGAAGAATATGAGGAATAGCCAGAAAAAGGTCAATCCAAAGAACTTGGATCTGATCCCCCTACTTCGTGACCTCAATTTTCTTGTCTCTTTTCTTTATACTTATCCTTATCAGTAGCTAATACTTTGCATATTTCAGGAATGGCAAGCTAAGTTGTTCTTGCGTATGGCATGAAGAAGAAAGCTACCCTAAGCCAAGATCAATCAGCGTCCAGGGACTTAGGCATGGGGCCCGTCGTACCCAAGCCTCCCAAAGGTCCAAAAATAGGCCCCTAAGCCAAAAGGAGAAGTTGCTGAAGGGCTCTGCCGACCCCATCAAAAAGGTATCATCCAAGAAGAGCAGTAAGGGGATAGAGATAAGAGAGCCCACTGGGAAATGTGCTGGGGGTGTATCCCCTCAAAAGAAGAGGTCCCGACCTCAGGATGACCACGAGAAGGGCATGGAAGTCCACCGATCCAAGAAGGGCCAAGCCATCGGAGCAGCCGTTGCTGTCGCTACCTCAATCGTTAGGGATCCCAAGCTCGGTACGATCCCATATGACTAGGTAGCCTTAGATTTGCAGACAACCATGGCAACCATAAGTCTCCTGGTCTCTTAACTTTCTCAAGTCGACGATTCCTTTCAACTAACTCTTTTTGTTGGTCTTTAGGTTGAGTCCCACGCCTTACCCATGTTCAACCTCATTTCTCAAGCACAAACTTATTCACCCAAGCTCGAGCATAAGTACCAAGAGGCGATAATTGCGCTGGCATCGTACAAGGAGGAGACCAAAAAGAGGTTTAAGGAGGAAGCCGTAGAGATTAGACATCTCAAGGCGGAGCTCAAGGCCAATGACAAAGGGTTCACGAGTGAGAAGACCTAACTGAGGGAGGCCCATGCCCTAAAGCTCGATAAGGTCTGATTTGAAAAGAAGGAAGCGAAATAGAAGCTAAAGGACTTTATCAACGAGGTTAGGCTTAGAGAGGAGAAGGCCATCCAATCTTTCAAGGATGGCAAGGAGGGAACCCAATTCTTGGGCAATTATGTCGACGATTTATCCAGGCTCGACTATGCCGAAAGATATTTCCTAGGCCAGCTTGCAGCTTAGGAGATGGTAAAGACCATCTACCCCTACGTGAAGACGGGCTTCATTGAGATAGTGGAAGCCCTCTCAAAAGAGTTTTAGGAGATCCCTGAGATGGCTCCTGACTTCAAAATTGTCATTCTGGAGATACAGAAATACATTGCAGACGGCGAAGATTGTGGGGAATCTCAAAGTAAGAAAGAAGATACCCCGGCCGCGAACCCCACCACCAGATGATCCACCTCCACAGTGCCTCCTCAGGCCTGAAATTTTGTATCTTATTGTATCACGGCCCGAGGCGGCCCTCTTTATACTTGTTCGTTATTGTTAATAAAATTGTTGTCTAATTTTAATTTAGTTCTCTCCACTTTGTTATCTTTGAATGAATGAATCTTTCAATTTTTGCAAAGTAGATTAGGTCGGCAACCAAACAAATTAAGTTAAGCCAACCTTAAACTCGAGCTGGGTATTTCAGTAATCAATGAATAAGTGCGAAACCACGAACTTATATTGACATTGTACACGAGCTGAGTTCGTAATATATACAACTTAATCAAATTGAGTTGACATAAGATCCGAACTGGACATTTATTAGTCAATGATCAAGTGTGACCATATCCTTGTATTGGTTTCATACATGAGCTGGGCGTTGGTTAGATCTTAAAGACAATCAAGTCAAACTGATATAGGATTTGAGCTGGACCTCTCTGATCAATGAACAAGTGTGATAACAGGACCTTGTATTGATATTAATACCTAGGCTGGGCGTTTAATGAACGAGACTTAACCAAGTTAGATCGATCATGGGCCCGAGCCAGAACTTGAACAATCAATGAATAAGGGTGAGATCACGACCATATGTTGATGTTATACTCTAGCTGGGCATTTATTAAGTGTTTTTTTTGTAACGACTTGAATTATTCTTAGGTATTGAGTGGCCTAAATAGTCTAGGTTTAGGAGTATATTTCCTTACAACCTCGTCTTACCTCGGACCATAATGGGATTAGCATGTGTTTGGCTAAACAACCGAGTTAGCCTTTATCAAGTAACAAGGGCGTTTTGATAACCGCGACCCCGTTATTGTTCTAGGACTAAAAGCGTGCACCAACCTTCGAACGATGTATAAAATTTCATAAGTATGTACGAAAACATAGACTTGTTATTTCAAAGGATTTTAGTACATTTTGTTTAGTTATGCAATTTACACAAAATAGCTCTTTAAATGCTAGGCATTCCAAGGATTTCTCAGTTGTTTTCCATATTTATCAACAAGATAGAAGGTTCCATGTCGGAGCTCTTTTTCCACTTGGTACGGTCCCTCCCAGAGCGGGGAGAGCTTGCCACTTAAGTTCGGCTGAAAGATGGCTCTTCTCAAGACTAAATCTCCTTCCCTAATCAACTTAGGCTTGACCTGTTTCGCAAAGGCTTTCTTCATAGCCTACTTGTTAGCCAGCATCCTGATTTGAGCCTTGGCTCGCAACTCTTCAGCCAGATCAAGCTCTTCTTAGATCCTAGATTCGTTTATTTCTTCATCATGGAGGAGAGTCCTACTGGTGAGAGACCCGATCTCCACTGGCAGAATTGCTTCCACGCCGAAAGTCAAATTGAAGGGCGACTCTCCCGTCGCCGAGCTGGATGTGGTGCGATGAACCCACTGGACCTCGGGAAGTATCATTGCCCATTGTCCCTTTTGCCTATCTTAGCTTGGTTTTTAGACCCTGCAAAATAGATCTATTAGTAACCTCGCCCTGGCCATTATATTGAGGATGGGCAATAGATGAGAATCTAAGATCAATTCCAATCTCGGCACATTTCCTACGAAAGTATGCACTATCAAATTGTTTGCAATGGCCTGTCCCTATAACCTTGGGTACCCTAAATCGAAAAATAATGAACCTCTAAGTAAAGTTCTACACTACCTTATCAGTGATATTTTCCACAGCCTCGGCCTCGATCCACTTAGTGAAGTAGTCAACAGCCACAAAAGTATACTTCTTCAACCCTATACTATTCAGAAGCAGACCAATAATATCCAAACCCCACTAATAAAATGGCCACAAACTCAGCATCACCATTAAATCCACTGCGAGTTTTCTCTGAATATTGGCGAATTGCTGACAAAAATCTCATCTTTTCACGAAGTCCTTGGCATCATGTTCCAGAGTAGGTCAGAAATATCCTTGCCTCAAGGCCTTCTGGGCTAAAGCTTTGCCCTCGAGGTGATTCCCACATATGCCTTCATGGATTTTCCTCAATATATAGTTTCCCTCCTCAGACCTTACAGACTTCAATAGAGGCCAAGTATAAGCTCTTTTATATAGCTGCCCTGTAATGATAACAAACTGCGAAGCCTGCCGCTCTATTTTTCGAGTCGCTTTCTCATTATCTAGGACTATACCTTCCTCAAGGAAGTTCAGGATTGACTTAGACCAATCTGGGCTCACCTTAAACTCCAAGACCGAAATTCCATCAATCTAGACGTTTGGCTCATAAACCTCCTCAACATGAACTAGCATAGGTCGGTTCTCTCCAGCCACTAATTTGGATAAGACGTCATCTTTGACATTTTTTTCCTTCAGGATTTGTTGCATCGAAAACCTATAGAATCCCAAGTTAAGCTTCTTCACCTTGCTAAGATATGCAAGCATCACTGCATCCTTGGCTTCAAATTCCTTAGACACCTGGTTGGCAATCAATTGAGAATCTGTATATATCTATACAGTCTGGGCTCCGAGCAGGGAAGCTATTCTTAGGCCTGCTAATAATGCCTAGTAGTTAGCTTCATTATTAGAGGTCGGGAATGTAAACTTCATCGAGTACTAGTGTTCATGCCCCATCGGGTCAAGAATCACTACCCTAGCTCCGCTGCCTGACTTTCCTGTTGCCCTATCAACCTAGATCTTCCAAACTTCTTCAAGATTGTGCTCAATTCGTCCAGTGCACTCTACTACAAAATCAGCAACTGTTTGGGCCTTAATCGTCGTTCTCAACTGATAAGTTATATCAAATTGGCTCAGTTCTACTGCCCACTTGAGAAGTTTGCCTGAGGTCTTTAGTTTATGCAGAATCGACTTGAGCGGCGAGTCGATCATTACCTTAATAGTATGTACATCAAAATAGGGCCTCAACTTCCTAGACACCATGACCAAGGCTATAGCAATCTTCTCCAAAGATGAATATCTTGTCTTGGCACCTCTCAGAGTTTTACTAACATAGTAGACAGGCTTCTGATCTTTGTCTTCCTCCTGGACTATCGCAGCTACCACTGTTGTACCCGAGCATGCCAAATATACTACCAGTTCCTCCTCCTCCTCAGGTTAGGAAAGCAGAGGAGGAGAAGATAGGTATTTCTTTAGATCATCAAATGCTTTTTGACATTCGTTCGTACATTCAAAATTCTTGGGGTTCCTCAAGACTTTGAAAACCGGCGCACATTTGTCATCTAACCTAGACATAAACCAGCTTAAGGCTGCCACTTGCCTGTGAATTCCTGTACATCATTAACTCAGCTCGGGGGGCTAGATTTAAGATAGCTTGAATCTTCTAAGGGCTGGCCTCAATCCCCCGAGCCGTGACCATGAACCCCAGAAATTTCCCAGCCTTAACCCAAAAAGTACATATCTTTGGATTTAGCTTGATCCCAAACTTTTCCATGGTGGCGAAGGCTTCTACTAGCTTGGATATGTGATCTTCTACCTTTTTGCTTTTGACCAGTATGTCATCCACATAAATCTCCATATTCCTCCTGATTTGAGACTGGAAAACCTTGTTCACCATCCTCTGGTAAGTGGCCCCAACATTCTTGAGGCCGAATGACATGACCTCGTAATGATAAAGTCCCTTATTAGTGATGAAAGTTGTTTTCTCTCAGTCTTCGGGGGCAATCTTAATCTGGTTGTATCCTTTGAAAGCATCCATGAAGGTGAACAACTCGCACCCCGAGGTGGCATCAACCATCTGATCAATCCAAGGCAAAGAAAAACAGTCCTTGGGGCACGCCTTATTCAGGTCGGTGAAGTCAATACATAATCTCCACTTGCCCAACGTTTTTGCAACCAGAACCACATTGGACAACCATGTCGGATATATAATCTCACATATATGGCCCGCGTCAATCAGCTTATCCACTTCTTTAATGATATTTTTCTGCTTATCATAATAGAAATTTATGTAATTTTGCTGCACTGGACGGTAATTTGGCTCGACATTCAAGTAATGCTCGATCACCCTAGGGTTGATACCTGTTATGCCAGTGGCAGGCCAAGCAAATATATTTTCATTTTGCAATAGGAACCGACTTATACCTTGCATGAGGTAGTCGGGAAGTTCATTCCCGATTTTGGCTTTCTTGCTTTCGTCCAAAAGCTAGATCTCTTGCAAGTCCTTAGCCAGACTACCACGCTTGACATCTCTCTTTTCCTCGGGTAGGTCTGCTCTCCAATTTTCCTAGTACTTTAGGTGCAAGGATGTTTCATAATATTCCCAAGCTAAAAGCTGAGCTCCTTTGAGCTTTGCAATCCTCATAAGGGTGGAAAACTTCAACACCTGATAATAAGTTGAGGATACCGCCCTAAAATAATTCAAAGCTACCCGCCCAAAATTCCATTGTAGGCAGAGTCGTAGTCCATCACAATGAAGTTGGTCTGCATGGTTGCGCGTTTGTTTCCCGCCTCCAAAGTCAGTGGGAAGTTGATTATCCCCTCAGCCTTGTACATGTGCCCCATGAATCCAGCCAGGGTTCCTCTCATCGGCCTTAACCTGCTCTGATCCAACCTCAACTACTCAAAGGTCTTCAAGAATATCACCTCCACTGAGCTCCCCGTATCCACCATAATTTTTCTAACTATGTGGTTCAAGATAGTAGCACTGATCATAAAGGGGTCGTCATGTGGGAGTAACACCCATTCTAGGTCATTTGAGGAGAAAATCAATCTTTAGAAGCCTCATACTATTCCAGCAATGGGCCCCTACTCTTACTCGGCCTAGAATAACCTTTCCGCCTTGTCAAGGTCTCTCCACCTGAGGACAAACCTCTTGCAATGGTCTCATTACAGCTTGATAGACTCCACATCCTACCCTTCTTGGGGGACTTCTCTCTCTCTTTCTTCCCCTTCCTTGATCTGGGTTCTAGGGTAGTTATCCCAAGACATATCTCCTCAAATGTCCTCGGGCAATTAGAGCTTTAATCGCCTGCCTCAACTCCATGCAATCTTCAGTGTTATGTTTGAAATCGTTATGAAATCGACAGAACTTGTTCTTCGACCTTCTCTCTGGCCGACCTCCTATTGGGCGAGGTGGAGGTATATTGTACTGAGCTTGTACCTCCATCAAAATTTGTTCCCTTGGAGTGTTGAAGGGAGTAAACACCATGACCCTCGGTTCTTGCCTTCGTTGTTGTTGTTGTTGCTGCTTCTTCTTAGCATCACCCTAGGCTTTATTCCTGGGCTGATCTTTCGACGCTAAAGTCTCACCCTTCTTCGCTGACTCATTCTCTTTATCACTATCCCTCTTTGCCTGAAGGATCTCATCGGCATATATATACCCTTCAGCCCTGACCATCAAGTTGGCTATAGTGTCCACCAAGTAGATGGCCAATAACGATACATCAGAGCTCCCGACCTTAGCCCACTTTGATAGGCTATCAGCTCCATATAATCCTCGAGGTGAGTGATTCTCAACGACTCCTCATTGAATCGGGTCGCGTAAAACCTCAAGGTCTCTTTTTTCTACTGCTTAATGGCCAACATGGATAAAGTGTCATGGGTCAGCCTTCGACTTCCTACGAACCGACCCAAGAACGCATCTGCGATCTTAGCAAATGTATCGATTGACCTTGACGGAAGCCCTTGGTACCAAGTCAACGTTTCCCACCAATGTAGTTGGGAATGCTTTGCATTTCACCGCGTCGGGCATCTCATGTAGGGTCATGTGGTAGTCAAAGTTTTTGAGATAGCTGGTAGGATCTCCCTCTCCATTATACATGGCTAGATTTGGCATACGATTGCCAGTAGGCAAAGGAGTGGCCAGAATGTCGGGGGTTAATGGGTTGACCCCGAGTTAATGGACAACCTTGGCAATCGCGGCAACAGTCTTGGTTGGTTTGGGCTTCGCACCAATTGCTATCTTCCCCTTCGTCACCTCAGGACGGTTAATAGGTCCCGAGGAACCCCGATCAACAGCTTTAGTGTAAGGCCTAGTACGAGACCACGTGTACATTAGGTCATATCGTACATAGTTAAATCATTTTATATGCATTTGACTTGTTTTATATGCTGCTAAATAGGTTTATGTATGTTTACCTTGATTTACGTGTATATCATCGTTTAACATGTAGTCGAATATTCTAGGTGTCGTAGGAAATTAATTAACATTATAGAGCAAAGATTAGTAACTAGATAGTTAGGAATTGACCAAAATGACAAACTAGTAATACGCAAGCAAGTTGAAGGGCACTCTTGTCCTTGGCTAAAATTTACAAAATATCCTAACACTATTTGATCTCTTCCAAGTCAAAACATACACCAATACACACTCACACCACACAACTAAAACATATACACACACACAATCTAAACACACACATGCACATACTACACGATTTTGCTAAGGAGAAAGGAGAAAAGAGAAGAAGAAGAAGAAAAGAAGGAAGAGGAAAGTAGAAGCAAGCCATTTTCAAGCTCTTCAACTATTTTCAATCAATTTTCTTCCATTTCTAACTCAAAGCAAAGGTGAGGGATTCTTCAAAAATGAAGTTTAAATGCTCATTCAAGGTTATTTTGATGATTATATGATATAAATCTTGTTATAGTTTGCATACAAGAGCCTAAATGTGAGGGTTGAGGATATTATGTGTTGTAGATCTAGGGCTTGCTCAAATTGTGAATTGATGATCTTGTGAAGTTGTGGGGTGAGCTTGGTGTTGTTCTTGTAGATGACAAAATGTATGTTACTTGTATGTAAAAGCTAGTGGCATGAAGGTAGCACATAGAGCTTGGAGGTTAATTTTGATGTTGTGAGCTATGTTGAATTCTTGGTAGGTTGGCTATTGATTGTTGAGGTGGGGAAGTTTTCATTGAGTTTTGAACTCTTGTATGATGCCTAATAGCTACCTTGAACTTGTTTGATTGTTGCTTAGGGGGTTGGGTTATTGTAAGGTTGATTGTTATAAGGTTTTTTTTTATAACAGCACAACTGGGGGACCCCTCATCCATCGATCGACTAATGGAAGACCCCTCATCCGTTGGTAAGGCTTCGGGTGGAAAACCCCCTAGGACCCGTTGACCGATTTTACTAGGGTCTTTCGGTTAGGCCAAATATGCAATGAACTTGTTTCGATGATTCCGGGAGCTACCGATGTCGGATTGAGGCACGGTCGGATAAGTTAGGACTGTATCGAACCCTAGTTTATCATAGTAGAATCTAATTGTGAATTTGTGTCTTTGTTTGAGGGCTAGGTAGTTGCTAACTTCTATATGTTGCTTGGGAAACTATAGAACGTAGGTAAAATTGATATCTTTATCAAGCATGATTCATAAATATTAAATGGCATCATTAGAGCTCTATAGGTGCGTATATACCTGTAGGTTAGGTACTTGCTTGTATACATTGTTAAGTATTTATATTTGTACAATTGAAGCTTACATGCTTACATGCTACATTGTTGATATTACTACTGTAACGGAGGCAACCTACTTTGTTGTCCTCCAAATATGTTCTTACTTGATTAGTGCCCTCTCTCGCTTGGTATGACCCTTGGAGAGTTAGGTCATGTTTACTCAGTTACCGTTATATGACTTGAGCAATATAATATAATAACCCCATGGTAGAAGTTCCGATTCCCCTAGGCAGCATCGGGCTGTCAGGTATAAGTCTCGATTACAATGGTAACTCGGGTTGTATATCCGGCTTTCACCCTCATGTTTGGTGTGTGTGGGATTATGATATTGATGAAGCATCGAGACTGGCCATCTCCAACAACTGTTCGAGCAAACTATATCCTTTTATCTATTCTCGCTTGGTACAACCCTTAGAGAGTAGTGTCACGCCCCGACCTAACCCTATGCTAAAGGTTAAGTCTAGACCCAACAAACGGACAAAGTCTCCTCTGTACCGTGGACATTCTGAAAACCTGTAAACATTCAATAAACCACAAAACAACAAGAACACCATTTCTAATTAAATCACAGTTTCAAGGCCATCCGAGCCTTAAGCAATACAACAGTTTAGATACATACAAGCATGCATTCCACAATACTATCTTTTTTTCATAAGACCGCTTATCATACCACTCTATGATAGCATTTAAACATACTTAAGAATTAAAGTCATCCATTCAATCCCTGCAAACACCCCTAATCATGCAACAGACTAAAAGCAAGAATATTAGTTATTACATACCATAGATACATATCTCACACTACATTTCGGCTTACAACGGAACAAATATATACATGAGCTGATATGTTCCAAAATAGGTCATAAAATAACACAAGCAAAGTCTTCACACAAACAGCAAGAACACAGTCATCTCAAGCACAAAGCACATAGCAATTAAGGCAACTGCTCCGCCTGCACCTCCTGTTTCTCACCCTCAACTAAATCAAGCTGGGGTTCAACCTCAGCACCTCTTGAAACATGTTAGCGAGGTATGAGTAACCACAATTGCCCAGTGAGAGATAAAGTCTACCCGGGACGTGCAATGCAACAGCTAGAGCAAATAAGCATTAAAAGCAAGTAAAAGACAATTGAAATAGCGAATAACCATACAATTAAAAGGATACGATACACTTAATCCCAACACTCTATAATTCACTTTATCTTCGATCCACGAACCTCGATCAATGTGTTGGCATAAACCTTAATCACTCCAGTGGGTGTACTCCAGATGTAACCTGATAAACCTACGACCCAACACCCCCTAGCAACTTCGGACCAGGCGAGTGAGGGACTAGAGTACGGAGATCGAATATCCACTGGCAAGCTCGTTGCCGCCCTGCCGATATTCAATACATCCGCCCCTGACACTATAGTTGCGCAACCACGATAGAATGCACTTTAACATATGACAATATAACAACATTGGAAGCAATAGCACATGAGAGGAACAACAAAGTAGGTTATCCTCAAAGCAGTTAGAATAGAAGCATTAGCATATAACAACTAAACAGATTACAAAGGGTATTAACATATTTCACATAGAACTTTACCAAAAGCTCAAGAATGTCTTGAAAACACATTTAAACACTTAAGAAACATTTACAAGGTCATAGAAGTGTGAGATAACTAATTTCGTACTTTATCCTCTTTGTAACTTAAACCATTTTTCTTTCCAAACACAAGCTATTGCTCTAGTTTAGCGAGCGGCCTATTTCATACTTCTAATCAACCAATAAGGTACCCCTAGGACCCTCGAAACAACTCAATTGCCCGCGATTACCACAAAAGCCCCATTTTCCCCTTTTGAGTTTGTACTACAAGTACCCTAACCGGAACTCAACCATGGTTTAGCAAAGCATATCTAGCACCTATATAGCTTAAGAACACTAAATATGTTGGCCAAATTAACCCGGACTTGCATTAACCCCGAAACCCCTTTTTAAAAGTCACCTATTTCACGTTTTAGCCAAGTTTCGAGCAATTCAACCTCATGGGCCTATCAATCTATCTTCATTAAAATCTAAGGCTCCTATTAGAAGCAATGATGAAGCCATAACGCATAATTCCACAAAACCCTAGAATTTCATCACTATTCATACCTTAAAATCAAACCATCGAATTTAACCATTTAAAAAACGAATCAATGGCGTAAATGTGGTCTCTAGCACTTATATACAATGTAAAATACCATATTTGATCATATCATAAGCATTTACAAGCAATTCTATGAAATCAAGAAAGTTGCAACATTTTAGAAATGCAAAATAAACATGCAAATCCCTCACCAATGCGCGTAGAAGCTCGTAGGAGGCTAGCAAACACTCTAAACCACTTGCTCCTAGCTTGGTAGGGCTTAAAATGGAGCCTTAAAGAGCCAAAAATCTCCTCTTTGCTTCCAAAGGGCTGTCGGGTTTGGCATTGTTCACCCCTCTTGTTTTTTTTTTCTAAGTCAACTTATGAGCTATGTGTCATGTTGAGCATATATATTACAAGTTATGTTATTTTAGTGTGAGTATGTTGATCATAATATGAGTCAAGCTAGCTTAGATTAAATCCAAAGGTGCAATTAAATGTTAGCTAGCTAGGATATAAAATTTAACTATAAAACATTATTCACTAGCTTCATAAACATTTTCTAAACGGATGCTCTTACCCTAATCGTCCAAATGCACATTTTTCTCATTCCTAAAATAATTAATATGATTTAAAAAAAATGCTAATTCAAAGTAAATAAGTGGTTGAAAAATGCAATGAATAGTTATCATATAAAGTAACAAGTAATGCACAGTGAAAATACGCAAATAGTGGATGCAACAGTTAGAAGGTGTACGGTGAAGTTCTCGGGCGTCACACTCTCTCCCCTTTAAACTAATTGCGCCCACGCAATTCTTACATGATTCGGTAAATAACTCTGGATAGTGATCTCGCATCTGATCCTCTCTCTCCCAAGTGGCATCCTCTATCCCGTGATGATCCCACATAATCTTAACCATCGGAATACTTTTAGTTCTCAGCTCCTGAACCTTCTGGTCTACAACCCGAAGATGTTTTTCTGTATAAGTCAAAGTCTCACTGATCTCCAACGGCTCTGGCTCAAGAACATGAGAAGGATCTGGCTGATATTTTTAAAGCACAGACACATGGAAGACATCATTAATTCTGCCCAAACTAGGAGGTAAAGCTAATCAGTAAGCCAATGCACCAACCTTCTCCGTGATTTCAAATGGTCTTACATATCTCAGACTGAGTTTACCTCATTTCCCATGCCGAATCAAACATTTCCGATAAGAGATTTTCAGAAATACCTGATCACCCAAGGCAAACTGCAAATCTCGGCAACGTTTATCTGCATAACTCTTCTGCCGACTTTGTGTTGTAAGCATTCTCCTTTTGATAAGCTGCACATTATCAATCATTCTGTTAATCTCAGGCAACAGAGTAGGGTCGATAGTCTTCATCTCACCAACCTCATCCCAATATAAATGAGATTTGCATTTGCGCCCATATAGTGCCTCATACGATGCCATACCAATAGTAGCTTGATAACTATTGTTATAGGAGAACTCTGCAAGTGGCAAATATTTCTCCTAACTCTTACTGAAGTCCAGAATACAACTCGCAATATATCCTCGAGGATTAGGATAGTTCTCTCAGATTGGCTGTCCGTCTGAGGGTGATAAGAAGTACTGAAGCTCAAAGTTGTGCCAAAGTCTTCTAAATCTTTTGCCAGAATTGAGATGTGAATCTGGGATCTCTGTCTGACACAATACTCTTTGGAATCCCATGAAGTCTGACAATATTCTCAACATATAATTCAGCTATCTTATCAAGAGAATCAATCTTCTTAGTAGCAATAAAGTGAGAAGTCTTGGTCAATCTATCAACAACAACCCAAACTGAGTCATTATTCTTCGAAGATCTCAGCAAGTCTGAGACGAAATCCATAGTAATATGGTCCCATTTCCAATCAGGTATAGCCAAAGGCTGTAACAACCCTACAGGTCTCTGATTCTCCACTTTAACTTTCTAACATATAAGGCATCTAGCAACATAGTCGACAATCTCTCTCTTCATGTTGTTCCACCAGAAGTTCTGTTTCAGATCTTTGTACATCTTTGTACTACCTGGATGGATAGTATACTTCGAACTGTATACCTGAGCAAGTATTTCTTTCTTTAAAGCTGTCTCATTCGGAATACATATTCTATCTTCGAATTTGAGAATGCCATCATCATGCAGTTTGAAATCCGACTCTCCCTCTTTAGACTTCTTTAAAACTTTGAACAATTGGGGACCAGTCTGTTGAGCTTCTCTAATCCTGGATAATAATAGAGATTGAATCTGCAAACTTGCAAATTGAATACCAGAATTTGAAGTTTCAGGCTTCCACAAACATTGTTCTTCCATGAATTCCCAATTTTTTATAATCAAACTAGTAACAGTAGCCTTTCGGCTCAAAACATCAGCAACAATATTGGTCTTACCTGGTAGATAATTTATAGTATAGTTGTAGTCCTCAAGTAATTCCAGCTAATGCCTCTGCCTCATGTTGAACTCTTTATGTGAAAACAGATATTTCAGACTCTTATGATCTGTAAAGATTTCAAATTTGTTGCCCCAGAGATAATGATGCCATTTCTTTAATGCAAGGATAATAGCTGCACCCCAAGGTGAAGAACTCGGCTGAAAGAATCCCTTCTCAAGCAGACTCTGCAGTTGAACTTTCAATTCTTGCAATTCAGGTGGAGCCATTCTATACGGAGTCTTAGAGATAGGTGTAGTCTCCGGTAATAAGTCAATCATAAACTCTATCTCTCTATCAGGTGGTAAACCAGACAATTCCTCAGGAAAAACCCCCGGAAACTCTTTCACAATAGGCACATCATTCAGTTTTAATTTGTCCCCAGGTTGGTTAATTAGATAAGCGAGATAAGCCTCACAACCTTTACCCAACAGTTTTGATGCTTTAATAGAAGAAATTATAAGAGTTCCAGTTGATTTTCTATTTCCAACTATTTCAATTATAGGCTGGTTGGGCATTTCTAGTTTCGCAATCTTCTTCCTACAATCAAGTTGTGCATAGTATCTTCCCAACCAATCCATCCCCAATATAATTTCAAAGTCATGGAAGGGTAGAATAATCAAATCAGCAGGAAATACACGACCCTCAATATAAATATTACATGCCTTACAAATAGATTTGGTAACAAACTTCGGACCCATAGGTATATAAACCACAATCTCATGCAACAATTTATCATGTTTCAATTTAGCATTTTGTGCACAAATAGGTGTAATAAATGAATGAGTAGCCCCGGAGTCAATTAAAACTTTAACCGACTGATCATTAAGAAGAAAAGTACCTTCTACCACCGCAATCATATTCAGAAGCTCCTCTGCATCCAAAGCAAATACTCGGGCCTACTCCCGTGGCACTGGTGCCCTGGTCTGAGTACCTTGACCAGATGTTTGACCCCTGGTGTTCTTAAATTTCAAGCAATCCTTGACCCTGTGTTGGTCACTCCCGCAGCCTGTACACCTGTTCAATTTCCTCCAGCAGTTCTCCACTGTGTGGCCCTGGCACTGACAGAAGCTACACTGCTGGTGACGTCTTAGAGCAGTGCCTCCTGAATGAGCTCTGTAAGTGGAGGTAGCTGAACTACCCTGCTATAAACGTGTTGCCGCTGGACGAGGTTGACCCTGATTCTGACTCTGTACTGGTCGTGCCTGAGTCTGAGTAGGCCTAGTATAACTCAGAATCTGCCTCGGCTGCTGACTCTGACCCACTGAAACATTCTGCCTCTAATACCCCTGACTCTGAATCTGATGTGGTCATTTACTAGGCTAACTCGGCTCCCCAAATAGGTCTGCTTTGCGTTTCTCGTATCTGGTAGCTATCCTGACCGCTGCGGCATAAGATGGATAATCTTGAGTAGACAAATTCAATGAAATATCGGGCATCAGCCCTATAATAAGCTTCTGAATTCTCTTATTCTCCGGCTGCACTAACGCTAGCACATAACGAGACAAGTGGGTGAAAGCAGCGTCATACTGGTCAACAGTCATGTTGCCCTTCTTTAGATTAATGAACTCTTGCTCTCGTCGTTCAATACCTGTCTCAGTAATGTATTTCTCTCGAAACTCTCTAACAAACTCATCCCATGTCTGCGGGGTTGCCTCAATCTCCCATCTGGATTTCACGGTGTGCCACTATTGCTCGGCATCTCCCTCGAGCAGAAACTCAGCACAAACAACCCTCCTTGCATTAGTGTACTCGAGGCCTGTAAGAATCTTCTCCACTTTGTTCAACCACAGCCAGCATATCATCGGGCTCCCCGAAGAAACTAGACGGTCCACTGTACAAGAATTTCTCAAGATAGTTACCACCACCGCCCTCTGCTCCAGCCTGGCCCTGTCTCGGATTACCTGCAGGGACATTACCTCCCTGCCTCTGTAATACTTGAGCAATCTGGCCTATTGCAGCCGTTAATTGTGCATTGATAGTTTGCTGATCTACCTCTTTTTCCCCAACATTCTGATTTTTGTTCTAACGACGAGGCCCCATCTCGGATAACTAGAATGCAAAGTGTTATGACAAGTATATATATAATTCACAAGTAAAACACATAAGAAGGAGTTCAATTAAATCCACATAAAGTCACATATAAGATCATATGAGTACTTTATATACAAAAGATACATATAAGTCATTTGTTCATACTTTACATTCTAAACTTTCACTATATTCAATAATTCTTAAAAGGCATTTCACTTTTCTATTTCCATGCTAGCATGTTCTTTGCTAAATTAATTTTTCACTTAGTCAATCAAAGAGTCACTGATTCCTGCAATCACGCAATCACATAATAGACCTCTACCCACAGATCGAGAATCATATCCCGGCTCATGCATTCTAATAGCTTTGATACCACCTAAATGTCACGCCCCGACCCAACCCCACGCTAAAGGTAAAGTCTAGACCTGACAAACAGAAAAAGTCTCCTCTGTACTGTGGACATTCTGAAAACCTGTAAACATTCAATAAAGCCACAAAACAACAAGAATACCATTTCTAATTAAATCTCAACTTCAAGGCCATCCGATCCTTAAGCAATACAATAGTTTAGATACATACAAGCATGCATTCCACAATACTATCTTTTTTCCATAAGACCGCTTATCATACCTCTCTATGATAGCATTTAAACATGCTTAAGAATTAAAGTCATCCATTCAATCCCTGCAAACACCACCAAGCATGCAATAGACTAAAAGCAAAAAAATTAGTTATTACATACCATAGATACATATCTCACACTACATTTCAACTTATAACAGAACAAATATATACATGAGCTCATATGCTCCAAAATAGGTCATAAAATAACACAAGCAAAGTCTTCACACAAACAGCAAGAACACAGCTACCTCAAGTATAAAGCACACAGCAACTAAGGCAACTACTCCGCCTACACCTCCTGCTTTTCACCCTCAACTAAATCAAGCTAAGGTTCAACCTCAACACCTCCTGAAACATGTTAGCGAGGTATGAGCAACTATAATTGCCCAGTGAGGGATAAAGTCTACCCGGGGCGTGCAATGCAACGGTTAGAGCAAATAAGCATTAAAAGCAAGTAAAAGACAATTTAAATAGCGAATAACCACACAATTAAAAGGATATGATACACTTAACCCCAACACTATATAATTCACTTTATCTTCAATCACGAACCACGAACCTCGATCAATGTGTCAGCATAAACCCTAATCACTCCAGTGGGTATACTCCGGATGTACCCCGATAAACCTATGACCCAACACCCCTTGACAATCTCCGGACCAGGCGAGTGAAGGACTAGAGCACGGAGATCGAATATCCACTGGCAAACCCGCTGCCGCCCAGCCGATATTCAATATATCTTCCCCTGATACTATGGTTGCGCAACCACGATGCAATTCACTTTAACATATGACAATATAACAACATTGGAAGCAATAACACATAGAAGGAACAACAAAGTAGGTTGTCCTCGAAACAGTTAGAATAGAAGCATTAGCATATAACAACTAAACAAAAAACAAAGAGCATTAACATACTTCACATACAACTTTACCAAAAGCTCAAGAATGTCTTGAAAACACATTTAAACACTTAAGAAACATTTACAAGGTCATAGAAGTGTGAGACAACTAATTTTGTACTTTATCCCCTTTATAACTTAAACCATTTTCCTTCTAAACACAAGCCATTGCTCTAGTTTAGTGAGCGGCCTATTTCATACTTCTAATCAACCAATAAGGCACCCTTAGGACCCTCGAAACAACCCAATTGCCCGCGATTACCACAAAAGCCCCGATTTCTCCCTTGTTAGTTTGTACTACAAGTACCCTAACCAGAACTCAACCATGGTTTAACAAAGCATATCTAGCACCTATATAGCTTAAGAACACTAAATGTGTTGGTCAAATTAACCCGAATTTGTATTAACCCCGAAACCCCTTTTTAAAAGTCGCCTATTTCACGTTTTAGCCAAGTTTCGAGCAATTCAACCTCACGACGCTATCAATCTATCTTCATTAACATCTAAAGCACCTATTAGAAGCAACTAATCAGGCCATAACACACAATTCCACAAAACCCTAGAATTTCATCACTATTTACACCCTAAAATCAAACCATCGAATTTAACCGTTTAAAAAGCGAATTAATGGCATAAATGTGGTCTCTAGCACTTATATACATTGTATAATACCATATTTGAACATATCATAAGAATTTACAAGCAATTCTATGAAATCAAGAAAGTTGCAACATTTTAGAAATGCAAAATAAACATGCAAATCCCTCACCAATGCGCATAAAAGCTCGTAGGACACTAGAAAACACTCTAAACCACTTGTTCCTAGCTTGGTAGGGTTTGAAATGGAGAATTGAATAGCCAAAAATCTCCTCCTTGCTTCCAAAGGGCTGTTGGGGTTGGCACTGTTCACCCCTCTTATTTTTTTTTTCCAAGTCAACTTATGAGCTATGTGTGATGTTGAGTATATATATATATATATATTATAAGTTGTGTTATTTTAGTGTGAGTATGTTGATCATAATATGAGTTAAGCTAGCTTAGATTAAATCCAAAGGTGTAATTAAATGTTAGCTAGCTAGGATATAAAGTTTAGTGAAAATGGCTCAAATAGTCCTTAACGTTTGCCTAATTTGACATTTTGCTCCTCAACGTTTTAAATCAGATAAAATAGTCCCAAACGTTTGATATAGGGACACCGTTAGAACAAACCCATATTTCCATCCAAATGTTAACGGATCTATCACGTGAGAAGCATGTGCTATGTAAAAAATAAGGAATTATAAGGATAAATTGGTCATTTAAATCTTCAAAGCTTTGATAATAAAAAAATCCACAATCTTCCTCATTGTTAACCCTAACCCATTTCTGTATCATTTTCCACGGCAATTCGCATAATAATTTCACACTCTGATTCCGAGCAAATTCCCATAGCAATTTCGCACGCCGATGCCTAGGACCAATTTCGTAGCAATGTCGCACCTCGATTCCGCATATCAATTTCGCACACCGATTCCAAGGAGCAATTTCGCTACCGATTAAACAAATTACTTACAATTCAGAGATCTTGGATCCATATAGCGAAGTAATGAAGCCGGAAATGGATTCGTACAATATGAAGAGATGTGGATTCGAACAATCTGAAACCGAAAATGTAACCCATTAATTTCGAAATGATGAAGCCGAAAATGGAATCGCCTTAATCTGCAACTCTTCTCAATGATTGGCACAATTCCACAATCTGTAGCAATTTAGCGATGAAGAGATGATCTCTGTAGAAATTGTATCTTTTTTCTCGTTCATAAGCTCTCAAATAAAGCCCTAATTGGATTATGTCCTATCTAAATCAATTACACACACATGACTATGCGAATCTGAAGCAATGATTTTGCACAATTTCGCCAATGAACAAGCAGAAATAGAAAAGTGCAGATTGCTCTCAAGATTTTTTTTTTTGGTTGTTAGTAAGCTCTCTTTTATTGTCAGGCCGTTCATAAGCTCTCAAGAAAAGCCCTCATTAGATTATGCCCTATCTGAATCTATTGACACACGAAATACCAATTTTGCCCCTCAATTAGTTAAAGCACATGCTTCTCATGTGATAGATCCGTTAACATTTGGACGGAAACATGGGTTTGGACTAACGGTGTCCCTATTGTAAAACGTTTGGGACTATTTTGTCTGATTTAAAACGTTGAGGACTAAAGTGTCAAATTAGGAAAATGTTAAGAACTATTTGAGCCATTTTTTCTAAAGTTTAACTACGTAACACTATTCACTAGCTTCATAAAATATTTTCTAAACAGATGCTCTCAACCCTAATCGCTCAAATGCACATTTTTTTTATTTCTAAAATAATTAATATGATTTAAAAAAAATACTAATTCGAAGTAAATAAGTGGTTGAAAAATGCAATGAATAGTAACCATATAAAATAATAAGTAATGCACAGTGAAAATGCGCAAATAGTGGATGCAACAGTTAAAAGGTGTACGGTGAAGTTCTCGGGCGTCACAGTAGAATTGAGTATTTGTTTTGATCTTGTTGCCATATGCCTGATTAGTACGTTATTTATTTTGTTCTTGTACACTTGTCATCCATGTTAATCTTGTTATTCTTGTTGTATATGCATAGCAGGGTTTTAGAAAGAAGTCTACGAAAAGATAAAACCTTCATGAAAACCCTTCATTTCTCATCCTCACTGAGCTATATGCAGGATTAGATCACCTCTCTTTCTAATACTTACAAGTGAGACCGAGGCCGAGCCAACTGTACAAGTTGAGGGCGATGAGGCTTTATGTGATGAGGCTGACTTCTGCTTTTGTTGATCTTCATGCTTGTGTTGAAGATATAGCTTGTTAATAGAAATTGATGTTGTACTTTTGAACAACCTTATGTTGTGTAATATTCTTTTGGATTATTAACTACATACTAAGTTTGATTACCATTCTGTTGAGGCCTAGATGTCTGTATTTGACCACATATGAAATATAAATAGGGATGCTAGGTCATGTAATTATGATACAGGTTGTTGTGGTCTTTGAATGCCAAATGTCATGAGCATTCTTTTGAAATTACTTGTGAAAGTTAATGAATGTTTAAGTTGTTAAATAATGATCTTACAGGTATTAAACTAATTGATATGTCGCGCTCCGACCTTAATCTCTGCGGGTCTTGGTCTCAGGGCGTGACATTCAATCCGCGCTCCTCATTGCCCTGGGTTGGCTATATGAACCTGGGATCGCTATGACGGTGAGCCGCCTAATTTGCAGTAAGGCGGGTCATTGTGTCCTGGAGCTCTCTGAACATGTGATATAGTAGCCTTACCTCGGGACTCATAGAGGTCGTTAGGTCTACTACTCCAAGTATAGATGTATTAGTGGCCAAGTGTATATGCTGGCTCGGCCTACCGTGGGTTTGGGTTGGGTTTAGTCCAAGGGTTGTTTTGGGCAACCCATCCTTAGGCGGAGGGTCCTCGGCCCTGCGATTATGGCTTCTAGTGTATACCATAGTGGTTTTTCTTAATGGGTTAATGCGAAAGTAAGGAAACTCCGTTCCCATAGACGATGCTAACTGATGAGGGTGGAAAATAGATGTTCACCCGAGCTCAATGATCCGACCTCAACTACCTAACCTGCAAGAGAAGAGAAGGAATTGCGGGGGTGGCAGCCTGTGTTTTCCCTCAAGTGTGAGAGTAAGTTAGTTTGTTCGAGTTGAACGGTAAGTAGTTGAGAATAATAAATGTACACGAATTACCTCATAATAGCAAATGAATGGGGTATTTATACTACTTTTGATGTCAAACAACAATTGATGCTCTGACCTACTCGACATTTTTCATACATGCCCAGTACTATTTGCCTTTATATCACTTTAGATGTGACAGTTACGTCAGAAAACAAAGCAAGATTGAGCAAGGGGCTGGTAGCTTGATCCCAGATCAGGATGACTTGGTTGGGCTCGGGTCTACGATCCCATCAATACATTTGTTTTTTGTGTGAGAATTTTCCATCAAATAGATTAGTTGGGTCTAAGGAATGGGATTATTATATAGACCTAGAACAAGGCTAGACGCAGGTAAAGTTAGTAGTCAATAAATAAAGGTGAACAACATGAGCTAGAAAGAGAAGTTGCTCAATTAGTAGTAATAATGGTAACTAAATTCCGTACATTGAACTGCACTTGGTAGAAACAATGTGAAATTTCTACATACTAATATTATTAATAGTCAACCATTTTTTTAAAATCTTTTTAGTGTTTAGGTTTATGATAAAATGTATAAGATTAAGAGTAAAGGAGTGAAAATGAAATTTAGTTTGAGTTATAAAAATTAAATTTGATCACTAATCTTCATGCTAAATTTTTTTTGCTAAGAAATCTTCGTGCTAAATTTGATTTCAATGGAAGTAAAGTTCTAGAAAATTTAATAAGTGTTATATAATAGGGTAACTTATGGATCTTTCAAGCCCCAAATATAAATAATAATATTAAAGATCTATATGTCTCTTTTACCCTTCTCCTCCCCAGCTATCAATCATTGCAATTTACCCCCTCTGTTCCTTGGGGTATAAAATACCGGCTTTACATTCAAAAAGATTTGGGGGCAAAATTAGGATTATACATAGTTTTGTGGTAACATATACAAAGGGGGAGAAAGAAGGAATACAAAAGAGTAAATTATAAAACTTCTAGAAAACTTACATAGCCACGCATCGAAGTGGTCCTAGAAGCCGCAGGTACAGGTGCTCAACCTTGTCTTTCAAAACCATAATTTTCCAGAAAATAAATCTGTAAGTGCTTATCTTTCAGTTTTCAAGCCCAATTCTTCTATATTACATTTGACTTCTCCAATAAAAATTTTATGTCCATTTATAAATAAAATTTGCCTTGTGGGTTTTGCTGTAAACTTCTTAATTCTGATTATTTATTGATATCAGATCTGAATACTTTTATATTTATTAGATTCTTGAAAAGGGTCTATGTTATTTTTGCAAGATTTAGCATACTGTATTTTCTGAAGTTGGTTCGACCCTTTGTTGATCCTGTGAAATAGCACTAGTTTCGTGCACCGAGCGGCTTTTTTCTTCTTTTTTTTCAGCTTCTTTTTTCTCTTTTTTTTTTTTTTTTTTCTTCTGTTAGAGATGGGGAAGCCACTAATTTATGAGATAATTGAGAAGCCAGCAACAAGTTGTATAATAGGAATATGTTGTGCAATATGGTTCTACATACAGAAGAAAAACATTGGGTATTCACATGTGGGGTTGAGTTATGAGACTGCAATGGAAGGTCATTATTGGAGGATAATAACTTCAGCATTTTCACATATTAGTGTACTTCATTTGGCTTTCAATATGAGTGCACTTTGGAGCCTTGGTGTTGTGGAGCAGTTGAAAAGTGTAGGTCTTGGTGTGGAATACTATCTGCATTATACTCTAGTGTTGGTCGTTTTGTCGGGGATGTTAGTTATCGGGATGTACCATGTTTTGATTCAGAAGTTTAAGATTGAGTATTTCCGGCGAGTAACTGCTGTAGGGTATTCTTGTGTGGTTTTCGGGTGGATGACGATTCTGTCGGTTAGGCAGCCTTCATCGAAGTTAGAACTTTTGGGTTTTCTTTCGCTTCCCATTAGTTTTGCGCCGTTCGAGTCGCTGATATTTACTTCTATAATTGTTCCGCAAGCAAGTTTTCTTGGGCATTTGTCGGGTATTATTGTTGGTTATGCAATTGCTTGGGGCTTGATCCATGGGATGAATAATTACTGGGCAATTTCAATGTTGGGGTGGATTGTCCTCTTGTTTATATTCAGCTTGAAGAAGTCCAGTACGTTTGATCTCGGATTTCTGGAGATTGAACCTGTTACAGATCCTTCATTGCCTTCAGTACGGTTTCTTGCTTCAGGAAATGGCAGAACTCTGCAGATGAGTACAGGACCAGCTGCTGGTGCCGATCTTGTATAGCCTCTCATCAAAGCTTACTATTCCTTGTGGAAGAGTGGTGCTCAATTCGCTGGGTAAAAATATGGCAGGATTGTTTGTGAATTTGATGTGGAATTTGATGAGCTACTATTAATCTGAGATCTCATCATGAAAATTTCCTGAAAATTGCTGATTAATTTTGTTTCGTGTATATTTCACTGTATGTGAGGTTACTGGGCACTTCTATTTATCGATTCTTCCTAGATGTGTAGGGGAGAGCGTTCTTAGTACATTGGAAAGCTTTGTAGTTCTTGTTTCTTCCTCCAGTTCTTTAAAATTTATAATCAGGAAAGGAAAAAAGTGCTTTTCCATAATTACAAGGCAAGGCACTATATGATATTTTATTTGTAACTTGTCAAGTCTCATGTTGAATACAGTTGCAGCATGTCCATGATATTAATCGCTTCTATGCTAGTAATCATACTGATGAATTGTTTCATCCAATATTAGATATAGATTTCAATTTTCACTTTGGAAGGAGGGGACCAGGTAGGTATACAAGAAGATATGGTATCAAAACTAAGTAGCGAGACGTAGAAGATATGTTATCAAAACTGAGTTTCATTCTTCTATTATTTTTCCCCCATCGTTTTTCTACATATATGATCTGAAAAGATTACTAAATGCCTTCCAATTAGTTATTGGGTCACCATTGATCTGAGATTTCAATGTGGGAGTGGCTGCACAGTGCACCAGTGGATTCATCTCATTTGTACACATTTCATGACCTGTAAGGTTAGCAGTCTCTTTTGTCATCAGTTCTTCCTACGTGCATGATAAGTTCCAAAGCCCTCCATTGCTCCTGAATTCTTCTTTTGTTTTCGTTTATAGAGATTAAAAGAGAATTGTTCATGATCATTCCTGACACAATCTCAAGTAGGGCACACTATTGTCTACTAAATTAGGAAAAAGTATCTTTATGTTTTCTTCTCTTTTATTTTCTTTTGTTGTTTAAGTTGGTCATTAGCTTACATTTCAGTGGTACCTCTGCATATTCGTACTGGAACAGCACTTCAATGCTGAAACATTATGCAGATGAGTTGTCTCATTGATATTTGTTATAATGTCTCAAACATGAAGAGAAGGAAGGGAGCCATGGGTTTGATCTAAAGATTATGTCAATGCCTGCGCACAATCATTTCTGGAAGCAGTATTAAGCCGCTGTTCTCTGCCACTCCTCTCCCAGAACCCCTTTTTATTGCCTCATATATTGGATTCGCTTCAAATTATGCTTTCTCTTCAATTGTTTTGATCAAATATTAAATTCATCATAATCATCTTTGAAGTTCTCGGGTTGAATTTATCTAGGTGGAAGAGTAAATTAGACAAGATGTTACTTTTTTCCTGTTTAACGCTGAGCAAGTTGGTGTCTTTTTGTTGAACTCACTATTAGATGTAGGTGAATTTGTGCATATTCTGGTTGAATAGCAAGTAAAATCATATTGTCATGCTCTATTAGTTTAAAATGTCAACTATATCCAAGTAGTTTAAAGATTTATCGCTGTTCAGCTTGAATTATTCCCAAGATACTAGGATAGGATAGTCCAATAATCAATAGGCATGGTAACCCTCTTTGAGCAGTTACCATACATACTGTCTTACTATATAGTTGTCACTACAACGAGTTTTTACTTCTAATTCTCTCCCCCCCCCCCACACACACACACACACACACAATTGATTAGAAAAAGTGCTGCATTTAAACGGTAACTCGTCCTCTGTTTATGGGCAAAATTGATTGTCTTAAGCTTTCAAGTTCATCTTTTGGAGTTTCAAAATAACAGTACTGTAATTTTTTCAACATGGTATGTTCTTGATCCCTCTAGTTTCTCAACCTAATTTTAGAAAATTTGGCCATTTTAAGCTTTATTTGCAAGAGGGTACAGCTTGTTCAATATTTACAGTTCACTGTGACCCGTGTAGAGCTGACCAAAGCACACCCAACCTGTATGGGTGACCCACATTGGTCGGAGATTTTGTAAATGAGTGGGTTATAAATGGGTATTGTGAGTCTAAATAATAACTTGCGTTAACTATTTTGAACCAGTAGATTTAAAGCTTAAGTAGTTATTTTTTGGACTTATGATACTAGTCTTGCTTACAAACCTGGAAAGGTGACTATAATCGAGGGGTTTCAGGCTTTGATGGTGGAAAGTTGGACTAGTTTATGAAGCTTTTTGTGGAATGATTTGATTGCTGTATTATTATTTCCTCTCCCCTGTTTTCTAAAGGGAATGAAGTAACTAGTTGGGGAGCATTAGTTATGCATCTTATATGCTTATTTTAGGTTGATGCATTGAGTTCATTTTTTTTGGAGAAATGGAAGCATTGTTTGGTAGACTTGAAAATTTTCCTATCAAATGGAATAAAGTATAACAAGCAATATGTTTAAGGTTTAAAGAAATGAATTGATATCCCAAACAATGAGGATGATTTTACACCCCGGACATCACTGGAGATGGCAAGCAAGTGAAATAGAAAAATACCACGAATTGCTGCAGCAAATTGAAATTTTTGGAGTCTCCTCAAAATGTTAGACGGATGTTTGCCTCTCTCACATCGAATGAGGCTCAAACATGTGGGTCTCATGCCGACCCCCCACGCAGTTAGGGTAGGACGTCCATGGAAGTTTTGAATAGTTTTTCAAGATTTACGTTCTCAAAAAACTGCAAAAGCAACTTTGCAGATGCTTGTCGAAATCATTATATTATAGAGCTCTTGTCCTGGGCCAAGGATCAAATTTCAGATGCAAATCTTCCCTTCAGGCAGACGCAACTGCTTTTAGGAAGGGTGGAGGCATGCATGGGAGGCCCCCGATGACATTATTTTTTAGATCACCCATATTTTTTAAAATTAAAAAAAAAAAATTGTGTATTTTAAAGATATTTTTAGTCTGAAAAAACTACTTTAACCCTCACTGAATAAAATAATTTGTACATGAGTTTTAAATTGTGTAGTTTTAGCTTCCCACCGAACATAAATTCTCAATCCATCCTTACTTTAGGAATGCATGTTAATTTTCAGCTGATAACAAAACTGGTAAAACTTGTAACAAATCTGTAGATTGGATAGCAAATTGTAAAAAGGTTGATTGCCTTGCCTTAGATTGGTATTCAAACTTACAGGTTAAACTTTCAGAGCTCAATGCAGCTAATCTTAGCCCCACAAGTGTGGGATAATCGATTATCGCCTAATGATTTCATTTAATAAAATTCTCTTTTGACCAAAAAAAAATTATATCATTAAAAAATCACTAGCGTTTGCTAGATCCACGTATAACGAGAAGTTTGTGTACTTGAGTAGGCTTGTACGAAGCATGACTTAAAAGTTAAAACTTTGGGCTTGAAATACAGCAAGCCAGAAGCTTTATCAACTTTACCAAGCCAGGGTTAGCAAGCCCACTGAGGGCTGGGGGATCTGCATTTAGAGAAACATAGAGGAGATAAGTAAATGCAGTACATAAAATTACACAAAATGCATATTAAAAATCTATAAAAATAATAAAGTTCGAGTAGTTAAAACCATTTGCAACGAAATCTTTGAGGAAAACATCATACTTGAAACCAGAATGAGTTGCTCATACCTTCAAGAACTTGTATGTTCATGGAAAATGCATGTGATTTGATGCCGGGGGAAAATGTACGTAACATGATGTCAGTGGAGACTATATCCTCAACTAGTTCCACAAATTTCTTTAATTATTTATGTATTTTCAGGCCAAAAAAATTGATTAGCTCCCGCTTACTGAGATAAAATCCTAAATCTGCCCTTATTTGACGGTAAGTGACACTGCGAATTTTCAAGAGCAACGACTTATGATTTATTTCATAAAAATACGAGCGCAATTTCAACACCCCTTTCCCCCCTACTCTTCTCCATCTCTACCTTCACTTCTACACCAATCAACCACATAATTAGAAGGGGATTATTATCTTTTGTAGGCATTAATTAAACAACAGTTGATTCAACGATGATAAGACCCAAACTAACAATGTTTAACACTATTGTCTTCGCTTTTTGAAGTAAGGGGCATAAAATTGGTAGCATACTTACCAGCCATTTACATTTTCACCACTTCTTTTGCGATGATCATGCCCATTGATCTTTGATGCACCAGTGCTCGATTCATTTTCTTGAGCACCTGGATGAACAAGATGGGATAATCCATGACCAATGGACTTCCATAATCGCTTGGGAAGAGACGATGCTTGCACGCTACTTGTGCTTCCTTCAGATGCTAGTTCAAATGGCCTTGCTGATGCAGGATCAAGCTCTGAGAATCTAAACGCTCCTAAGATACGTTCTGGAAGCTCTGATTCGGTTTGGCTCTCAATGAGGAATGCTAAATCAACAGTAATTTTCGTAAAATAACCAAATGCCAGATGAAAAATAGCAGTTGCAATCATGGAAGAGGCAACATCTATGTCAACCTCTATGAAATTCTCCCCGTGAGTATACTTGCAGGCAAGTTCGCGCCCGATTATACATGTAGCTTGCTCCCCAACTGCTTTCTGTACAATCCAAGGTCCCTTGACAGTGTGGACAATCAATTTCAGCCTGGAATTCCTGAAGCCATCATCACCTTTAAGAAACTGCGCGATTAACCCCTCAGGGACAGGTTCCAGGGAAACAAAATATGCAACAATGCTGTAATTTTCTTTAGTGGGAAGTTGCAGATTGAATGCCCAAACAAAAGGCTTATAATCACCCCCTGGAAACTTGTCCTGGAAAGCCCTCCTGATACGATTTCTGGGATTGTTTAGTAGCTCTGAGAGCTTCGCGGAACCTTTAATCCAGTCGAAACCCAGGGGCTTTAGAAGGTAATCACCAGCAGGAACCTTAACCTTTGTTGAAAAGAACTCTGGCCCTCTTACCATGAATTTGTCTCCAGGCGGACATGCCCAACCATTAGAACAATTGTCTAGATCGCGTAGTGGAACAGCGCCTTCTGCTTTTACTCTTTCTATCCAGGCATGCTCATCATGATTCGCATTGCATTGGGCCATCTGCAAATGAAGAAACCTGTTTGATCAACATATATATCATATGACTATATGAGTATTTGATTTAGAAATCGCTAGCTACTAATCCGAATTTTGAAAAATGTTTTTCAATTTATAAACAATAAGCAAACAGGCTGCATTTTGACATATTACTAGTACCAGAAAACATTGTGGACCACTGATGAAAGAAACAGAAGAAAAGAGAAAAGCTATTGTTAACCGTTTCACATTGGTCCTGTATGACATTTGTGTGCAGTTTATAATAACTTGGGTTATCTACTATTGTCAATACGACCTTTAGCATTTCAGTTGGTTAGGCTCAAATAATGTATTAGCGGTTAGTAATTAGATCTATATTGGTTCTTCAACTTCTAAGATTTCCAGCATAGTATTCCCATTACATTATGCTCACACAATCAAATACTTCTTCAGCTTCCAAGATTTCCAGCATAGTATTCCCATTACATTATGCTCAAAACAATCAAATACTTCTTGCAACCATGTTTCTCAGTCTCCAAAGCTCATGTTCAGTGACAAAGCCAGTTACCAGGGGTCAGGAGCACTATATAGTGCACAATCAATAACTGGAGGTCGGCGACAATCATTTTGTGCATATATTTTTCTATAAAAAGAATTTAAAAAAAACTGTTGGCTTTATGCCTAAAATTATGTTTTTGATGATGATATGTCATAATATGTTATAACTAAACTAATACTTAATTTAAGTACATTATAGTACAAATGAATTCTTCAGGGTATGACTCTCCCCTCATTTAAATCAATATATACTACACAAAAATAACAAATATACATCATATTTATATGTCAAAATCAACTATAATACTAAACAAATAATCTTTCAATATCAATTCGAAACTTAACAATTCTGAAATTAAAAAAAAAAAATCATAGATTAAAAACTAACCTAAATAAACTTATTTAAATAGTGAAGTAATTTTTAAAAAAATAAAAATGGACTACTCGCAACAAACAGTCTTAGAAAGCTTCATCATTCAGATTGTAAAAATTTGAGTCGTGAAGATCAAATTTTATCGCAATCGAATAAGATATTATCATCCAATCATCCGTTTGATGAAGATTAACACACATTTTTCATATATTTTCCTCTCCTTTCTCTCTTCATTTCTCTCTCCATTTTCCCACACTCTCTTAATCACTCAACAGAAGATCGTTCTTTCTCACTTTGTGTTTTTTGATTTTGATGGAAAAAAAATTCAATCCACATTGATTGATCAAAAAAGAAACAACGTGGTGAAAAAGTAACGGGAAGTTTTCCCATTCTCTTAACACATAAAAAAAATAATAATAATAATAATCCAACTCAGCTCCGCCGATGCTCATATTTATTTCATCAATTTCCCCTCACATGTTCACTACATCGGTTTTAACTTAATTTCTAGCAGCAAACCCTTTTCACACTTCTTGCAGCACAAGAGGTTACCGAAGATTCCATCTTGTGGTCAGTGAGGCTACAACTATTGTTGGCCCGTGAATACTTCTGTCCATATATACTACATATTGTTTGAATCCCATTCGCCTATGGGGCTTGGGCATAATAACCTACCGCAGTGGACATCAAATACTAGGACTGTAAGCAGCCAGAGCATTTTAGAGAGAATTTTATTTTGAGCATCGTTTTGTGGAAATGTTTCAGTACACACCAATTGGGAAGTAATGTATTATTTTTAAAGCTTTGCATATAGTTTAGAAACTGCATTGAAACTTGTTTCAATTGTCATGCTATCTTTGTTTAGTTTTTCAGAAATACTGCATCATATTACTATTTTGGAAGACTATAAGGTCACTATTTTTTGACACACAACTTTTCGAGTTTGTACTTAGTGTTGTCTTAATTACTGTAGACGCTGAAGAATGAGTAAGAAATCCTTTGTTAGGAATGTATAGAGACAACACTTTACACTAAGTATTGTACTATAGAGATCCAATAAAGGTTTAATCATTCTACTTTTCATCTTCGTATAGGCTCCTTAGGAGCGACCCTTAAAATTGTGAATTTTTATTAGGCGCATGAGGAAACGGCCTAACATATTTTCAAAAAAGGCAGGTCTTATGAAAGCCTTTTTTAATATGGTAAGTAAGTAGCCCAAACCTAAAAAAGTAATGTTAAGAAAGGGACTCAATGATTTTGAATTGTTTACAGCATTTTATCATGATTGTATTATAAATTTAGAACTTTCAGATCTTACTTATAACATCGTATCGTTATGAACAGTTCCATCCCCACAAGGAATAGGCTTGTTATCATGCCCTTGAGATAGGTATATGGATCCTCTCATATTATATAAAATTATAAGAGAGATCCAATTTGATAATATATCTAGATCAAATTATCATAACTACATGAACATATCATATCATTTTACTATTGGACTTCTACATAAATATATCATTATTATTGAATTTCTCTCAAAACGTAATGATAATATGAGATGATCCAAGTCTTTCGACAGCGAGACCTCCATCTTGAAATTGAGTCATTGAGTGTTTCTAGTGGCTTTATTTTAGCTATTTCAAGGAATATGTTAAGGATGGCTTAGACATTATTAGCTTAGCTCTATTATTATGGATATCTAAATCTTAGGCAACTAATGTAATGGAAGTCTTTTCTGTCCATTTTGAGACATTGTAAAAGTTGGAATTGTATTTGTTTGAGATTTTCTCCATTCATGCTCTCATAATTTAATATTTACAATTTTTTTCCTGTGTCTTCTACATTTTCTAATATAATTTTATATTTACACATATATATTCCTATATTTTAAACATACGTGGAGCTGTGGCAATAAAGAATGGATCTACTTATGATATTATGATTTTATGAGCAAAATTCAATAAATATGAATTATTGATATACTTATAAAAAAATGATATGGATAGTTTATAACCGTTAAATATCTCTCATAATATTATGATATTATGAGAGGATCTCACTGGTCATGTAATTCAGCCTACGCCTGAAACCAGATGCCCTTTCAATTATATTCCTCAGAATAACCTCCTAGCCTTAGAAAGTTTAAAAAAATATATTGAACTTAACTTGTGTTATTTATTCTTCTTCACAAAAGAACACGACCAAAACTTGAATAATCTTTCTAATTCCAATTGCATGCACTCAATTACACACAATAGCAAAATAGGCCTAGGCTTAGTGCATTTCTCAACTTTTAATAAAATGATTTCTAATATCCGTTTCAAAAGTAAAAAAAGACAACCAAAAGCCATTATCATAAATAGTGTTGTTAGATATACTACTTTATTTTTATCATATTTATCACTTTCTATATAGATATTTTGTTGATTTAAGGTCTCGAGTTTATATCTACTCTTTAACTGAATAAGTGTATGTATAGGGATATAATACTATATCAAGAAATTCTTAACCTTAAAATGAATTTAATATGATTTTATCTATGAGGAGTTTCTTTAAGGGATCTCCAATGGGTAGTACTATTCACAAAAACTTACTATTTTTAGTTATTTTTAGAGACTCGGGTGTCTAAAAATCATTATTAATGATTTAAATATACATAGAGTCTACCATTTTTAGAGATGTGAGTTAAAATAGAAACTCAATTTATTTTTTTTTGCTCTAAATTTAAAGACTCAAAAAGTGATTGGATCTCTATTTTAGTATAAAAATTAACAAAAATGATGGGTTCTATATATATTTAAATCATTAATAATAATTTTTAGAGACTCGAGTCTTTAAAAATTATAAAAAATGCTAAATTTTTGTTAATAGTGCATACCATTGGAGATATCCTAACTATTAAAAGAAAAGAAAGAGAAACAACACTACTTTCAGCAGTTTAGCCTGCTATGCTAAAACACAAAATGGCATAAAATATCAACCAAGAACCGTGCTAATATGACGCGAAAATCAATGGAATTGTTGAAAATGAATCTATAGTAATCAAAGAAAGTGAGTTCAAAGAATAAAGATAAAAAGCATACCTTAACAAGCTGTGAAGAGTTTCTTGTATGTAGTTTTGGTTTCCGATGGCTTCTTTCGTGTTTTAT
Source organism: Ehretia macrophylla (assembly GCA_037974665.1). Classification (NCBI taxonomy): domain Eukaryota; kingdom Viridiplantae; phylum Streptophyta; class Magnoliopsida; order Boraginales; family Ehretiaceae; genus Ehretia; species Ehretia macrophylla. The sequence continues at coordinate 86,213,883 of CM075764.1, forward strand.
TTTTAGTGGCCTCAGGTGGGATATATTTAACAAAAAAAAAAAAGTGGGATATAAATGTCACGTCAACTCGCAACGCTACAGTTGGTGGTTCAATTATTAACGCATTGATTACTTACGTCCTCTCACCAGAATTGAGTTGCGTTGTCAGAGCCAATTTACCGGATTTGAAACGTGTCAACAAATTTAGTCAACGCATTAAATTGTCCACTAAATCATACCCATACAAATAACCAACATAGTCTTGGAAAATATTTGAGATGTAAAATTTATTTAATTTATAAATAAATATTGTTAAAATTTATATTTATAATAATTTTTTTATTTAAAATTATAAAATAATATTAAGTCAATTTTATTATTTATAAATACAAATTGTATTTAAAATACAAGTGGAATTGGAATTAATAATCCTATTTTACTTAAATACCATTTTTATTATTTTAAAATTAGACTTGTCATAGATTATCATCTCATCCCATTATTGATTATTGCTATTATCATAAAATTGTCCAAAAAAGTAAAAAAAAACAACAAAGAAAAAATTTCAATAAAGTTAAACAATACAAAATAATCATAACTTCAACCATCAGTTGACAAGAGAGTTAAGCTCAGTGGGAGCAGCATTTACTTAAGATCTAAATGGTCTCGAGTTCAAGTGACCTAGGGGATAGGTGGGGAACCACTGTTGATCCTCTTTAAAAAAAAAGAAAAAAAAGAACTTTAACCATCAATTCAAGATTACAAAATAAACCTACATTTCACGTGATAAAATAACCTTAAATTCAACTATACGTTTAATATGAAAAAATAATATTAAGAGAAAGGGTGAGAGAGACGTTGATTTATTTTGTTGAAAGAGTAACAGGGAGAAAGGCAATTTTTTTTTTTTTAATCTTTATACTTTAGCCAAAGTCTTATCTCTTAAACCTAGGGACATTTTTGACACCATTGGCAAAGATCGTGGAATAGGGAAGAAGACTCAAGGACTTTTCATTCTGGGGAGATTCTCGTGCCTTGGTGATTATTTCCAGCCATTTTCCAGCAACCTACTCATGTGCGTGATGTGTATTTAAGCCAACACGAAAGGTAATAATCACACACTATGCAAACTAGCACTAGATATCAATTTCAGTAATGGTTTTATGCATGATTATGTGTTTATTCCGCTTGTGGATTATTGGCTGCCATATAATGTTTATATTTCAATTATAAACTGTAAAATATTCCTAGGAAATCTTAGAATCCATATCCTTCATATAGTATCAGAGTAGGTCATATTAATCATGCATTAGAACATGAAATCGATAGAAATTGCATGCTAGAAAAGTCCACAGTTGGCGGATTGCCTAGGGCCGATTATAAACTGCCTTTGTGTGATTTTTATGTGGCTTAAATGTGTGTTGTATGAGGGTACTAACCTCTGTTTTTTAGCACGATTAAACACCATTTTTGATGGCTTGAAGGTATATTTATTGTAGATGTTTAATTTTTTAAACAAATGTTGTAATTATGTTATTCATGTTGGTGGTTTATCCAACTATTATAATAGCTAGGAAATTACTTAGATTGCTGAATGTAACTCATAATTGGAGATGAGGAATTGATGTAATAGCACAAATTTGCTAGAAATTGCCTTCAATTCGCGAAATTGCCGTAATCAACAAGAAAGAAAAAAGATTCAAAGTGGCAGCTGGATTTTGATCTTTTTTTCTAGATTTTTTGAGTTGTTTAGGGCTGCCTAGGTCTTGGTGGATCATCCTTGGAGCCGTGGGGGTGATGGTGAGCCATGGTGATCGAGTCATAAGAAAAATTGGCACTTGGTGGTTCAATGGAGCCGAATTGTAATCAAGACGAAAGTTTTGGGTGCCACATGCAATTCTATAGCATTGATAAGGTGCAAGTGCAGTTTATTGATCCATGTGGAGGAAATTGAAATTTTCAAAAACATTTGAGGTCAAATGTGTGATTATGGAAAAGTCCTAAACAGGAAGCCATCAAAAGTGGAAAGTGGTTGTTTTTAAAAGTTACTATTTTAGTCATATATATTATATTCTTGTTTTATGAATATATTATATGACCATGTCTGATATAGTAACATGGAAAACCACTAGGATTTAACAATGGCTAAATCTAATTAATTAGACTTAGGTAAGGGTAATTAAAATCATAATCTAGAACTGGTTCAATTAAGAACTAGAGATTACGAAATAAACTTAGGATTAAATGTCTAGTATGAACCTAAGTGTCTTAGTTAGCCTAGATTATCCTAAGTGGCCTAACCTAAACCCGAATAGGTGTATAACTATTGTAATTTAAAGTTGTTTTAATAAGCAAGGGTTTATGGACCGAGCTTGCTTGGATTAAAACTAAAGCTCAAATTGCAAAGACATAGTTATAGTTTAAAACCCCTTTAATCTAAATATCAAGTAGGAGAAGGATCTTGGAAAGAATCCTAAGATTTTCTATTTTGGTTTATGCTAATAGTGGGAGCTATCTAAGCTCACCCTCGTGTGGACATTCCATTTGGAGGATAGTTTCTTTACTTAGATTTAGCAAGAATAGATTAAAATGAGTTTTCAACCAAAGTGTTGATGGGAGCAACCATCCTTTCGATGGGGTTTTAACCACTTCATAGAATATTGATTTGGGTTAATTTCTCTTTAGTAGGATCAGATTAAGAATATTCTAAATGAAAAGACTCATGGAAAAATGGTTAATTACTTGACATTAAAGAATGGTATCCTCTTTTCAGAGTTCTTTCCATTTCTCTAATGAAGCCAAACATAAATCAGTGATTGAGATGTCATTGGGTAGTTTGTTATCCAACTAATGGTATTTCAAATAAGTGTAACTTAACTTAATCAAAACTGCAACATGGCCATCCCTTCGACGGAATGTTGTGAGTAGGATTAAGGCACTGAGGCATCCAAGTAGTTCAAGGCTTTAACTACTAATTTTTGAAATTGATGTCAAAAGTATGAATGTTTACTTTCCTTTAATAATCATTCATTTGCATACATATCAAATATCTCGTTAGATTGATTGACTGTTTATAATGTCCAGAGATGTCAGTAGGTTCTTTTATTCCACTTATCAATATTCTACTTGAGAATAAGTTAACTGTCTCAAATTATAAAGACCAGAAGAGAAACTTGGACATGGTACTCACTACCAGATGATATAACCATGTCCTGACTCAACCCTGCTCTGTTATCATCCCTGAGTCAACCATGGAAGAGCATGCTTTCCAATGGAAGAAAGCTAATAACATGGCTAGGTTCTACATGTTGGTTTCCATGTCAAAAGTACTCCAGACCCAGATTGAAGGGATGAAAACTGCTAATGATATCATGACTTGGAATGAATATTTGCTGAAAATAGCAGGCCAGTTGTTATTAGAGCTATCATGAGTGTCAAGATGGCTGAGGGGTCGTGTAACACCCCGATCCCTCACGAGACCAGAGCCCCTATCCAAACCCAAGGTCACAAATATGAGGAAAAATGGACAGAGTTTTCCCCGTTTCTAGGCCTATCCAATTACCTACACTCAGAAGAAATAACTGCAACAATACTACATAAGCATTCACAACCCACAATCTCCTTTAAACATAATTCTCCAAAACTCTAAGGCCATCTGAGCCTTTCTACTACAACAATATAAAACATACAAGCATGCAATTTCTATTAGCTTTTGAAATACCTTGATTATAATTCCAATTATCATACCACTCTAATATTTTCTACTTGTCTTTCTTATATATTAAGTCATTCAATCATCATTCGCTTACTCCATACAAACATGCAAGTTAGTTTGGCACAAAGTCAGTATGAAAGTTATTACAGACCGTTACCACTAGGTGAGCCTTTCTTAGTTACATTCATTACAACCAACTAATATAAACAAGGCATGCAGGCCCCAAAATAATACATATCATACACAAAATTTTACATAGAAGCAAACAACTGAAGCTAATCCATGCATTCAAAGAGACTCTTGAACTTTATTCTCCTCAGCCTCAGAAGGTATCGAACCTGAAATGGTTAGAAAAGAGGGATGAACATACAATACATGTATACTTAGTGAGGAAGAAAAAAGGGTTAACCAGGGAGTTTAAAAAAATTATTTTCGTGCAATGCATCAATCAACTAGGTCACAAAACACTAAAGGGTAACAGTTAAACAACAATTACAAGATGACAATTAAAGGCAATAAAGCTAGATAACAATTTACATATAAGCCATAGGAGATAAGCAATACAATCCCAGAGTGTCACATCAACTCATGAGAATTTAACTCAAGTCAATCAATATCATGAATCGATTAACACATATAAAAGAATACAATCAATGGTAACTCTCCAAGGACAAAGTGCCTAAGCAAGAGTTACACAAAAGAATACCATTCGATAGCCCTTATCACGAACCACGAACTCAAACTCGATATGCCTGTATCCTAAACACCAATGGGAACTCCGGATGTACCCAATACATACGACCCAGTACTCCCTGACAATCTCCGGACCAGGCGAATGTGGGAATAGCTATGGAGCTAGGGCAATCAACTCTGGCAATCCCGATGCTGCCCAGAGAGGCCCATCACATCCGTGCGGACAATAAGGTTGCGTAACCATCGAAACAATAACACAAACAACAACAATAATAGCAATATAATAATATAATCCAATAAACATATAATCGAGGGGCAACAAAGTAGGTTGCCCTCACATGAGAGTTTCAATACATAAATAACACAAAAGTTATTAAAACTATATATAAAGTAGATTCCCAAGCAATTAATAACATTAGACTAATTTGTGACTTTTCCCCGTTAGTTCGATAGTTCGATTCAATGCACAAACGAAACACAAGCCATATAAACCACAAGCTAGCTATTCTACACTTCTAAGTACACTTTATGGCATCTCTTAGAATTATGAAAACCCGTTTCTAACTACGTCTAACACAAAAGTCCTGAAAGTCTTCTAGCTACTTTGAACTACAACTACCCAAACCACTTTTTAATTTGATGTCATAAAAGCATTTTAAGCACTCCCTCACCTAGTAAACATTAATTATGACATTCAATTACACCCGATTAAACAATTTACACAAAGCCCCTTTTGAATTCAAGCCAATTTTACAAGTTCAATGAAGTTTATTCAAATTTTGTTCATTCTAATCACTAACCTAGGTTCACTAGCGCCTATGGTATCATTAGATTGCATCAAATTAAGCTTAGAAGCAACATTGCACAAAGACCCTAGAAATTCACTATTCATCATCTTCGTAAATTGATCCTTTGCAAATATTCAATAACCAAGCTATACAACTACACCAAACAAGTCTAGATAGCATGTAGACATCATATAATTTCATATTTAAGCATTATATAATCAAATATTAACAAATCTAAGAATTTTAAAATCTTGACATAAACATTAAAAATGCAAAATATGCAAAATCCCTCACCTCCTAGAAGCTAGAAATGGAAGAAATATGCAAGAAACCACCTTGAATCTCCTTAGAATTTCTCAAAAATGCTCAATTTTAACTTGGCCTAGATTTTCTTTTTTCTTTTTCTTTCTTTATCGTCTTGTTTTCTGTCCCGATTTCCATTCTTTTTCCTTTTGTTTGGTTTACTTTGTTGTCATGTATAATATAATATATATATATATATATATATATATATATATATATATATATATAGGTAGATTAATATAGTTTTAATTAGTTTAACTAATTGAATAAACTACTAATGCTAAGCGTACAAACCTAAATTCTCTAATTAACCCAAGTACAACTAGTTTCTACTATTCTTACGGTACCCAAAATATTTTTGTAACTCACATTCCCGACATGCTACGCACATAAAATTTATGAACGTATCCCAGAAACATGTATATAGTGAGGAAAAAATACGAAATTCGTGAAATAAAATACTTTAATTTTTTTTTCTTGAGCTCAAGGTTCATTTTTAAATTATGAAAATAATTCATTAAATGTAAGAAAATAATTTCATATAATGTAAATAATAAAATATTAGGTTAACCGTGTCATATAAATTAGTTGAACGTAGTCTATACATTTTTCAAAGAAAGATGAAATTATCACATATACACATACAACATTTAAGATGACACAAAATTATATGCAATTGAGTATGATGTGCTACATGATAGGTCCGGGTATGCTATACACAAAAGAAACATTGAAAAAATTCATGAAATAAAATAATTTAGACCAATATGAAAGTAGATAAAATAAATAAAATAAAATAAAACTCAATTTCAAGCTCAAAAAATACTAGTCAATTAAATGTACTCAAATAAACATAAGATAATTATTTATTCATGTAAACCATTTAGATGTAATTAAAAAAAATAACTACCCCTTGAGTCTCAGGCCCGTGTTTCTTATTCGAACAGTAAAATGAATTAGTTAAAATACATGTAAAATAATTTAAATAAATAAAATGACAAAGAAATTATCCCGGGGAAGTCTTATAAATATAATTTAAATAAATACAAATAATGAAACAATAATTAATTATTTCTCGTAAATCAATTAAATACAATTTAAATAAATATAAGTGATGATAACAATAAGGTAATTATTTCCGGGTTCGGGCTTCACCTATGAACTGCAAGACAATTAATTTAAAGGCACATAAAATGAATTTAAATAAATATAATAATAAGGTGATTGTCTCGAAAAGTTATTTAAATTAAATTAAATAAATACCAATAGTGAAAATAGTGATTAATTATTACATGTAAACAATTAAATATAATTTAAATAAATATAAATGGTAATAATAATAAAATAATTATTCTAGGGACAGGGGACTCATATACAAATAGTGAAATTAAATTAATTTAAATGTTAATAAAGTAAATTCTAGTAAATAAAATAACAAAGCAATTATTCCAGGCAAGTCAAATAAATATAAATCAAATGAATGCAAACAATTATCGTTGCACATTTTTCATTAATTATGCAATTAATGAAATGAATATATATATGTATATTAGTAAAATGTTTATATGCTAGGCTCGGGTGCCACAGGTCAACCGTTAAAGAGCATGTGCTCAAGATGATAGATTACTTGAATGCAGCCAAAGTCCTTGCTGTAGAAATTGATGACTAGAGCCAAGTGAAAATGATACTGGAGACTTTGCCTGAATCTTTTGCTCATTTCAAGCTCTACTACAACAAGAGCAAGATGGATATGGGCCTATCATATTTGATGAAGGAACTTCAGGTAGAAGAGGCCACTTTGAAGCCCAACGACTATGAGTATCTTGCCCAGTCTTCGTCTTTTTGTCTTGCCTCTAAAGGTAAGAAGATCAAAAAGAAGGGTAAGGAACAAAAGCGTGGAATGGGCATAAAGGATAACAAAAGAAGAATGATGGTGATAAGCTCCGACGAAAGTACTTCAAGTGTGACTCCCTTTTAAGCACTATAAGAAGAACTAACCTCAGTACCTAGCCGAGGGCAAGACAAGTACTTATATTTTCTTTCTAGTTGAAACTGCTTTAATGGAAGATTCTATTGATTCATGGATCATAGACTCAGGCGCCACTAATTTTGACTGCAATTCATTCAGAGGTTCCAAGACACCATGAAGATTATTTAAGGGAGATTCTGAGTTGCGAGTTGGCATAGGACTAGAATGTGGGCATATGTAGTAGGTGATGTTATTTTGAAGGTTAAAAAATAAACAATATCTAAATAATGTTTTGCAAGTTTTTCTTGTACTGCAATGAACTTGTTTCAGTATTGCAAATATTATTTAGATATTCAATTTAGTTTGAATGGATCCATATTTTGTTCAAGAAAATATGCATAATTATTTATTATTCGTTCATTCTAATAATACATCACTACATAACACTGAGTAAGTACAGTCAACCACAAAGAGATAAGCTTTTTCCTGCCTATTTTTTGTCGTTTGTGTTTAGGTTAATCTAAACGAACTTTAGAGAGTGGTCAAAAATGGGTTCCTGGACCCATTGGATCTTGAACCATGGGTCACACTTCTAAGGGAAAAAAAGACAAAAATGGACTAGGTACACATAAATGTATGAAGTCTTGGTTTAACGACCAGTTGTCACATAGTGAATTGTGTCTAATCTGATCACACCAGGTACTCCTACCAGAATGGTGTACTAGAAAGGAGAAATCTTCACTCCCTTTGAGAGTTGGTAAGATTCATGGTGAATCAAGTTACCAACATCCTTTTGAATATGTTATTGAAATAGCAGTACACATTTAGTTTTATCTATATCAATCCATAGGATATCCTTAGAATAATGGACATGCTTAAAACCTTATGAACTGATAGCATTTGGAATTTAGATCAAACATGTGTTATTTCATATTCAAAAGGGTACAAAGATGGATAATCTTACAACCTCTAAGGGTCAAATACTTAGAGAAAGATTGTACAAATCATCCGTGACTAGACTCAGAGATCATATTAGAGGGAGTCCTACCAAGATCTTCAGTATCACCAGATCCTATAGTAATTCTAGGGAAATACAACAGCATAGCTCTAGCTCACAAATGGAGCCACGTCATAGTGGGAAGATATCCAGACCACCTAATAGGTGCTTCAGAGATTTTTATCAAACTGACTCCGATGATTAGGTAGTGGATCCCATGAGATAGACAAGGCAATATCCGATATGAATGCAGACAAATGACACCAAGCAATGGAATTTGAAATAGTAACAAGTACTCTAGAAAAATTTGGTATCTTTACCCATACCCAAAAGAAATCAAACCCATGGGATGTAGGTGGGTATACAAGAGGAAAATAGTGATAGAAGAGAAGGTGAAAACCTTCAAAGCAAAAACTTGTGGCGGAAAGGTACACTCAAAGATAAAGGGATCAACTATGAGGAAACTTTCATGCCAGTAACTATGCTTGAATTTATCAGGCTACTCTAAGCCATCGTTTGTCAATATGACTACGAGATATGGCAAAATGATTGTCAAGACAGTTTTTCTTAATGGAAGTCTTGGCAAGAGCATCGATATGATGCTACCAGATGGGTGCATTGCTAAAGGTCAAACGTATTTAGTCTGCAGGCTTAAGAAGTCCATTTATGGACTTAAGTAGGCATCAGGGCAAGCAACATTAGTTTTGATCAAACAATTTACAATCTTGATCAAACTATTTATAGTTTTGATTAAGATGTTGGTAAGCCCTGTATGTATGGTAGGCTAAAAGGGAATGTTGTGGCATTTTGGTCTCATATATAGATGATATTTTACTCATTAAAATTAGGTTTGGCTATTTTCTAAATGAAAGACTTGAGATAAGCGAGCTATGTGCTAGGAATTAAGCTTCTGTGAGATCACAAAGCTAAGACATTAAGCTCTATCTCAAGTTTTATATATTGAGAAGGTACTAGTAAGATTTGGCATGCGAGATTCCAAGAGAGAATTATTACCTTTCAGGTTTGGAGTCTCTCTATCTCAAAATCAATGTCCGAAGACATATGAGGAGGTAGAAGTTATAGAAAAATGTTTTATATGCATTAGCGGTTGCAAGCCTTTTGTATGCCATGTTTTGTGCTAAAATAAATATCTACTTTGCAATGAGAATGATAAGTAGATAGTAATCAAACCTAGGGTCAACTCATTGTATAGCAGTTGAGCATATACTCAAGTATCTTTGCGAGAACGAGGAAATATATGCTAGTTTACTAATATGAGGATCTTATACCTATAAGGTACACAAGATTCAGATAAAAATTCCAGAAGATCAACCTTTGAAAATGTTGTTACTATGCCAGAGGCGCTGTGACATGGATGAGTGTAAAAACAATCTTGCATTGTTTACTCTACCATGTGGATAGGGCACAAGGAAGCACCAGAAGTGGCATAGGGGGCTATATGGATCAGGAAATTTCGGATGGAATTGGAGCCTATGACAATAGTACAAAAACTCACAGATATGTACTATATTAGTAATGGAGTAGTGGCAGAATGTAAGGAACTGAGAACCACTAGATTGGGAAGCACATAGAGAGAATAACACCACATGATTCGGGAAATTGTCCAATAGGGGCAATGTAGTAGTAAGAAAAATTGCTTCAGCCAATAATTTAGCAGACCCTTTTATGATAGGCCTTATTGAGAGAGTATTTAATACTCTTGTGGAGGCTATGGGTGTTAGAGTAGGATGTTGGTAGTACTCTTTAGTGCAAGTGAGAGTATGTTGGGAATTGGATACCCTAAAGACCACTAGCACTAAGACATCTCAGTATAAGGGATATTATTCAGTTGATAAACCAGTACATTCATTATGAGCATGTTTATTTCTCTCATATTATTTGATATATTAGTATGCAAAAAAGTTCCTTAATACAAGTGAATAGCATAGGTGCGTGGTGATCCGCACAGAAGGTCTATGCTATGAGGCTTAGATCAAACTATAGGTTCATAACCGAATTATGAAGCTGTGCACTTCACTATGGTAAGGTTATAATGAGAGAGTCTCCTATTTGGTAGGGTTACCTATCTTGGTCATTGGAGGGGCTATCCGGACTTCTCTTATTAGTATATATGAATGCATTGAACGGGACCACAATAAATGCAATCTCAGTGACATTACTATCATTGTAAGAGAACTAAAAGCATCTTAAGCTACTAAGTGACCAGTGCTCTATATCATAAGCATTTGTGGATGTATCAGTGGATCCCATGACATGTGTTTTGATTCACTATGGGTAAAAACTTATAATAGGGTCAACAGCTCGGTGTTTTGGACATATGGACGATATCCATTAGGTGTCATGCATATGAGTCATGATTTTATGCTATCTTAAGTAATAGTGAGCTACTCGCTTGAAGCTATCTATGTAATCATTCAAATCTAAGTGCTCAGTAATATAGCTCAGGCTGTATTGGATACTAGACTTGTAGGTCGCTCCCAGAAACAAGAGAATAGTATCTGGGTGATGATTATAGGAAACATAAAGGTCCAACGAATAGATGTAATGAAGATAGGATGATAGTTTGAATGCAAGACCTATCCTTGATTGTGGTTGAAAACATAGAAGGACATTTCAATTATTTTGCTTAGTAGGTTAATAGAAAACCTCTTTCGGAAGTTTATTAGTTACCATGGAGTACAACCATAACTCTTTAGTGGACTGAGTTAAGGTTAAAATGGTTAAAATACTGCTAATATTTAGCAAGGGCATTTTGGTCATTTTATAGCCACAATAACTATGTCTTCGGGTCCCTCTCCTAGCTACTTTCCTTTATGGTGAACTATCTCTTTCTTAATTTGGCATATGTGTGTTAGTTGAATATAGTTTCCTATTTGAGAACATGCAGCTCAATTTAGAAAGGCTAGGACATTACGACAAAAGACATTCTTAAGACAAGAATGTTTGTCCTTGCGTAGAATGTCCAAATGGCATGTGCCAGGCATACTCTGGCGTGTAGTAGGCGTGTGGGGCCAAGTTGGTGGATAAGTGATAAGATTTAATTATTTAAATTAAGAAGATAATCCATTTATCTTCAGATAATTCAAGATAAATAATTAAAATCACTATCCTATGGAAACTAAAACTCTAGAAACCCTATCACTCTAAAAATCGGCTATTACTAGCCTCCTACACACAATTCACACGAAATCCTAACACACACATACAATACACCACACGACCAAAAAAAGGCCGGGAAGAAATCTTCCACCTGATTTCAACACCATTGGCAAGGATCGTGGAAAAAGGGAGAAGACTCAAGGAGTTTTCATTTTGGGGAGATTCTCGTGCCTTGGAGATTATTTCTAGCCATTTTCCAGCAACCAACTCATGTATGGGTTGTGTGTTTAAGCCAACACGAAAAGTAATAATCACACAATACACAAATTAGTACTAAATATCAATTTCGATAATGGTTTTATGCATAATTATGTGTTTATTCTGCTTGTGGATTATTGGCTACCATACAAAGTTTATATTTCAATTATAAACTATAAAATATTCCTAGAAAGCCTTAGAATCCACATTTTTCACTACCAACTTCTATTCACATAGAACAACAACACCACTTGGCCGCTGATGTTGGGGACCTTTTTTACAGACCATGGCCAATATCGTCATCTTGTTGGCCGACTTCTATGATTAACCATCACACGGCCTGACATCTGTTATATTGTACACATTCTTAGTCAGTTCATGCAGCAACCTCGCCAGCCTCATCTTGATGCCGCATTTTGCTTGCTTTGTTATTTCAAGACTAATCCTGACCAAGGTATTTAGGATTAAAATAATTTGAGACATTTGGTTGTTGAGATACAAGGTGTCTTACAAGTGTCTTAGTTCTGAATTTACGTAAAAATATAAATTGATTTTGATAGTTACAAATTACATACCTCTGTTCTTCAAAGTACATAAGATGGTTCCAAACTTCTAACGAATGTAATCGTCGTGAAAGCTTTTATTCTTCCATGGACATAATTATATATAATGTTGTAGACATCTAGTAAAATAAAGTTGAATATACTAAGTGACTAAAGCATTGTCACTAAGTATTTATAGAAAAAAAATTATATGTACAATTATAAAAATTATAAAAAAAAAATTGTACCTAAAATCTTTTAAAAAAATTGTGTGAAGGGACTTAAAGTTGCAAACTTGCAATATTATAAAAAAAGGTTTGATAACAAGTCATATTTAATATTAACTTAAAAATTATATTTGCTACTTTTTATTATTAGTTAGTCAAAAAATATAATTACTACGAATTGCTAGTTTGTTTTAAAAATAGTAGTTACTACGACTTGCATTGTATGTATAAAGCATAATATTTTAATTTCTTTTAATAAGTGAGCTCAAATTGTGCTTAATTTGTACAGGGCCAGAGTTGGGCTAGAGATTGGCCTTTTTTGGGCTTTGAGCTAGGCCTGTGTTGGGTCAGGCTCTGAACTGGGCCTTGCTTTGAGCTGAGCGGGTTCATGGGTTGGGCTGAGCTCAAATGGGTCTGGGCTCAAATGGGCTGAGTCAGAAATTATATAACCCAGCTCGGCCCACATATATGTGGTGGACTGGGCCGAGTCGAGCCCATTATCAACTGAGCTGGGTTGGACCCGAATTTTCTTGTGCTGAGCTGAGTTGGGCCTGTGTCGGCCCAACTCAAATGTCACCTCTAGTGAGGACGATGACTATTTTCTTTCTTGTTTCTTATTTTTTGTAAAAGGAGTCATTTGGTCAATTATTATGATTATTTTATTGTCAAATTCGTTAAAAATTTCACTTAATGCATGTGTAGAACAAACTCTGTTAAATATGATGGATTTTTTTACGGTAAAGGGTGTTGTGCACTTTTGGAAAACCACAGACTCTAGTTTAGGAAGTTTTTGAACTACAAAAGGGTATTATGCACTTTCGTCAAACCATAGGGGGGTCTGGTGCAATTTATCTCTTGACAATATGAGCTTGTTCTACGAGGCGTACTTAAGGATATAAATAATGGAGACCTTCCCCTTCTATCATGAGAAATTTAGCAACCTCACTATAATATATTATATCTTTTGTAATACTTCAATTGAAAAATTAAAAAAAATTATTGTAAAAAATTATATAAAAAAAAATTGTTGCTATATGTGTCTTATTGCTATAGTTCTTTAATCATTTTTTGTTAATAATTCAGGAAATTACTTTTTAGCAACAGTTTTCAAATGTTGCTTATTATATATAAAAAACCATTGAAATAGAGAATTTGTCCCTGAATCATATGTAATGGTTAAAATTATTTGCAATGATTTTTAATCTTTTTATAATAAGTCTGAATATCACTAAATGTTGCAACACCTTATGCCTCGTAAGGCCTCTATGCGAGGGGACCCGAATGGGGTATTTTGCCACCTTAATTAAAGGTTGTGGGTATCCTTAATTACTGCTGATTTTGATCGTTTGACGGAGGGTAGATAGACTCTCTAACTTTGGTTGGGCCTGTAACTTTATAGGTATATTGTATTTTACTTGTAGTCAACTTAGTGAAATCTGACCAAAAAGGAAAAATAAATAAATAAGAGAAGGTAATTTGCAATATTCTTGAAAGGTAAGGAAATTAATTAAGTAGCTTATTTTGACAACGTAGGGGAGTAATTAACAACATTATGAAAACACAAGAATGTAATATGTATTATTTCACATATTTTTAATTGTAATCCTATAATGAACTCAAGAGATTTTTTTTTTTCCGGTAAAAAGGAGGCCTAGCCTAGCCATACGCAGTTATTTGACCTCAAGTAGCAAGGACGTGTCGCCCCGCTTATCTTTCTTGAACAACAAGTCAAGAACCCTGGAAACCGATTCAATTGTGATTTGGCTAACTAATCAACACACGTGTTTAGTTATTTGTAAACATACATTAATATGAAGCTTGGGTGCTACTAGAGGAGCTTCTTGCAGTCCTCAAATAGATCTGTCAACGGGCTCCTTTCACGAGATCAAACCACCGCTTTTGAGTCCATCTCCATTTCAAGAAACTCAATAAGCCATTCCAAAACTTGTCATAACCTCTCTGAAAGTGCATTCACTTCCGCTATTATATTCGATGCACATCCTAAATTACAAGTGAATCTCGATAACCAATTATTCTCGATGAAGAGCCCTCCTACCGCAGCCAATCGAGGGTTATTATTTGCATATCCATCAATATTAAATTTGTATCTTACCGCGTTTTGCTCCAATCAATTAATTTCTCACCCCGGGTCAAACTCCATGAATCTCAAAACAATTTTAAAGAAACCACTATTTGGTTATAGTATTATTAAAAGCCCTTCCATTACAAGATAATAATACATGAGCTTCCCTTGAAATTGAGTTCCTCCAAAGGAGTTAAACATGGTATTATTTTAACAAACGAAAAATCTTTGGGGTTTCCCAATACAGTTAGGAAAAAAGGAAATTAATCTAAGAAATTACCATATTCTCTTTTCACTATAGACAAATAGCACCTTGATTTCTTTTATCCTTTTTTTGTGATGGGGCACTGGCTAGAAGCCAAAGAATGAGAAAGGAGAATGTTTTGGCAAAAAACTAGGCAAGTAAGCTCTGACAAATTTAAATAAATTAGTAGAAATAACTCCACATAATAAGAGGAGATTAGAGAGACAAAGCTCTCGGACGTCCTCAAAGGGACAACATCTTGAATTTTTTTCCTTGCACTTTTTTTCACTTGGGAGGCCATATCTCAGGGAAGGACTTTGTAAACAATCTCCGACTATGATGTAATCGCTCCCCCAATTGTTATTGACTCCTAACGTATGTATTGATTAGCCTTCACATCTTCTTCCTGTTAGGTGAATTGATTGTTATATTAGGTTATGAAATTTGTGTATAATAGAGAATAGAATGGGTTAATTGAACTATATTAATTATTGATCAAGCCTTATTGGACCAATTGTTTGAAGATTTCATCGCATTGAGACTTTTTTACTTTGGCTTTCTATAATCTTGAGGGTAAGTAGGGTTTTCTATTCTTGTTATTCCATCCAAAATCTTATGTTAAAACTCAAATTTATGATGATGTATTTTGTTGGTAACGTCCATGACTAATGTTACCTCATATCATTCTCAATTATGTATAAATTGCACTATTCTGTTCTTTTTACATAGGGGCGGATCTTTTTTTTTTTTTGACAAATTAAAGATGATTCTATTAAAATAGGAAAGAGCACAAGTACATTTATAACTCACATGTATGGGTGCTAAATCTAAAAACAGAATGTCATACAGACAAGATGGTACATTAAGATACCAATTTATTGTAGAATTTTGGTTCAATGGAGGCCAAAAACACACAATATAATAATTATATATGAATAATTTTTTTAGCGGAGAGTAAATTTTATTTTCAGCCTAAAAATGTACCTTAACCTTAAAAATATTAATTTTTTAAAAATATAATACCAACTCACTTTTTAATAATTGGGCCTTTAAATTAATGGAGAATTACAGTTCTTGAAGGCCCGTGAATACGTCCCCTATGTTTCTATACCAGTCATGCCATAATAGTCGATTGATCCCTTGTAGATGATTGACTGACCCTTCTTCTTTGTGCTTATCCTCTTTTATCATTGCATTCTTTCCTCTGAGAACCACAATTGTCTAACCATGGTACATTTTAACGATTCCAAATTAGTTGTGTTAATGATCATAGGTGATGGGATTTAAGAGACATAATCAGTCCTAGTCAATGGCCGTCAAATAGCTGACCACTGTTAATGATTGAGTTGTATTTAGTCTCCCTTGGTGGGAGTTTAGGGTCTGACTTAAAAATGTCATAAGTTTTATGTATTTTGTCGGTAATGTATGGATTTTACGTATTGTTAGAACTCACGTCATATCAAATAGATATTTTTTATTTTAACTTTTTGAAGTAAATCCTAAGAGTCTAGTAATATTAATAGAGTCATTCTTTAAAATGATAAATTTTTTTTGCACATTTTTCAAATATCACATGTCGTTTTTTAATTCACAGACATGACACCACAGTTTGTATTGTATCCATCAAAGGAAAGATAAGCATATCATCACATCGCCATGTGTCATTTTATAATTGAAATGTTTTTTAAACGTATAAAAAGAGACGTTTTAAAGAATTTTCCATACTAATGACATATATTGAGTGCTTGGAGTTAATGCAGCCACAAGTTGATTGGTAACCGACATCTCTTTACTGATTTGATTGTACTTGTTATTACCACACTTATCTCTAATTTAATTGCAAAACCTTCATTAAATCCGTGGCTAGTCTTTCAAACATGATGATTGTTAAGGATCTGCATCTTTTCAATCAAGCTTTTCTCGCAAAGCAAGCTTGGAGACTCAGCTCAAACCAATCATTTATGTTATTCAAAGTCTACAAAGGTGTCTATTTCAGAAGCAAGAACTTCTGGTGTGCTAAAACTAGTAGTAGACCATCATGGGGATGGAAAAGTATGCTGATTTTTTTTTTTTTTGGTCAAGATAAGTATGTTGGTTGGAAGAGACTTTTTACTCAAAGAATGCATGTGGACCATCAGGGACGGGAAATCCATCAATATTTGGTTTGATTCTTGGCTTCCAATTACAAAATCTATTCATAGGCCTAATCGGATATCTCTCAATGTTGTTGATGATCTGATCAACTTAAATACTGGTAATTGGAGTAGTGATATTATCAAAAGCTCCTTTGATGATTATATCTAGAAGGAAATCTAAGCTTTGTACATTCCTAAGAAAAGTAAGAAGGATTCTCTCTTTTGGCCCTGGGAAGTTAATGGTCAGTTTTCTATCAAATTTGGATACTTTATAGCGGCGAAAAAGGTTATTCATCCTCATAACCAATCTTCATCCTCTCACATCATCCTATGAGAGTTAGTGCTCTAAAGCCAAAATTGATTGTAATTTATTAGGACACCAATATTGAATTTTATTTTATGGGCAATTTATTTATTTTAATATGTTGATTAAATTAAATAAAGTCCTTAGATATATGTCTGTGAATCTTATTATTAAGGAGTTAAAAATATTAGTGACGAGATTCACTGCTAATAATATATTTTAAAAGGGTCCCTGACCAGAGAATAAATTAATTGGACGTTAGTTTATCCGAATATGTTAGTATGCAGTCTATCATTTAGTTGATATGAGATACTAAACTGGGCAACGAGTCTCATTTTGTACTGATAGATGTATAGGTGATAATTGAGAATATATCTATGGACTTGACTAACAATATATATCGGATTATGAAGGTTGTTAATAATTTGATATATAATACATATAATGTATAAATATTCATTTGACCTGAGACACCATGGATATCTTGTGTATGGAATACAGTGATTTGCTAGTACCAAATCCCGATTCTTATCATGGACTCGTATATGGGCTTAGTGGTCGTGGCCCACATATGCATAGGGGTATGTGAGTGTGCAATATAGAATCTGTCACCTAGGTGTCCTATGCGATCCAACAACTTAGTAACCGAAAATCCTTAGCTGAGGTTAAATAATAGATGTGAGTTCTACAATTTATTTACGAGTTGCTAAATTTATTGGATTATGACATATGAGTAAGTAAAAGAGTTTGACATCCCTATCTACAATTCTGGCTTAATCGGCATAGATACGATGGAAAGAATTAATTATACATGAATTATGCATTAGTAGGGTTCGAGCAATTCCACTTCGTTATTAATTAAGTAGTTGCGATATACCACTATGTGTCACTCATGACTTGTAGAAATTAATTAGAGTAATTCTGACTAATATATTAATTGGATTAATATTATTCCACTACTGATTAATTATGAACCCGAGAAGTTACACACAAATAATAATTTAGAATTAATCTGTAAGAGAGATTTAATTCAATAATTTAGATTGTCCAAGATTATTTAATTAGAACATAGATTGGGCTCATAGGGATTTTAATCCTATGGATCTTACAGTCTGAGTCCATGTACTGGGACTAGTCCAAAAGGCTAGCCCTAAGATTTACAGGTTTTCTATAAAAAGAAAACTATGCTAGAAAGCTTAGCTAGCACAAAAACTCTATGTCATAAACAATTTCTTTAGAACTCTAGTGGGGGTTTATAGTTTCTCTCTGAAATTCTGTATGGATACTGTCGGAGGCTTCACACGTGGGGAGCTCGAATTGCATAAGAGACCACATCGAACGTCACGATTTAAGGTAATCCCCAAACCCATAATTATTAGATAATTATGTTTGTATGTGTAATCATATAAGCTATCATAAACAGATACGTGAATTTATTTTGTAATTAATTGTAATTGAAAATTTTTAAATTCCACCTATGTAACCCAACACATCCCTCCTAAATTCTAGAAAAGGATCTGGAAACTCAAAGTCACATCCAAGATTAAGCATTTTCTCTGTAAAGCTTGCAACAATTTTCTACCGACTGAGAGAAATCATTTCAAGAGAAAGCTTGTTGCTAAGCCCACTTGTAAAATTAGTGGTAAAGGCCCCGAAACTGCTGAACATATCATGCTCTTATGCAATTCGAGTCAAGTTGTATGGTTTGCTTCTACAATCCAATGCTCTTTCTCTACCAGTTCTATCACCACCTTCGATAATTGGTTGATGAACCTTTTCTCAAAATGCGCTTCAGTGGGGTACTTAATTGGGGAAGCAAATTCCCTTATTACTTTCTTATGTTGGTTTATTTAGAAGGGAATAAATAACTTCATTTTTAACAATGTTCCTCCTGATCCTATTCATAATAACTCTACCAAGCCTATAACTATTATTCAGAATTTGTTGTAGCACATGCTCTTTTGAAGACTAACAATTCTCCCAGTTCTGAAACTCACAACTGAGTTCTTGGTAGCTGGAATCCCCTAACAAAATCAGCTCAAATTGAATACAGATGCTTCATTTTAGTCCTCTATGAAGGGAGGCATTGCAGTTATCTATCGAAATCATAAAGGGGATCTCTTCCTTGGTCAAGCGCGGAAAATCTCTTGTACATCAGCTATGCAGGTAGAAGCTCGTGACTTCCTTTGTGCATGTCAACTTTGGATCTCTTGTAATCTTGTTAACCTTATCATTGAAACTGATTGAGAAATCCTCTACAAGACAGTTTGCTCCAGAACTTCTGTTCCTCATGTAGAAATTCTATCCATTGTGGAAGTTATTCACAACTTTTGTCATGCTATCCCTCAAGTTTCCTTCAATCTCATTCGTAGAATAAGGAACAAGGCTGCTGATTGGGTAGCAAAATCTTATATGACTGGCAATCTACTCTAGAATTGGTACTCTAATGTGCCAGTCGAATTGTCTAATATTTTGCTTTTTGATTTTGTACAAGTTGGCATCGACTAACCTTTTGTAACTATTGTTTTATGTATGAATTTCATCATTTTGACCAAAAAAATATGCTTATGCTCCCTCTTCATGTTTGCCTTTTCCACTTTGGATAAACCATGCGAGTAAGTGCTTTGCTTCGCTCATCCATATGTATATTTTCTTGTGCAAAAGAAAAGTTGTAAATTAAAGCTTGCTTTTAAGGTTGGAGTTGTTGAAAATTTTAGTCAATTTGTAATTAAGATCGTGCACATAAATACGTAAGATAACAAAATAAAAATAACAATAACAATATTTTAAACTTACTTTGGCTCTAGTTAGCCAACATCCATAGCCAATCTTTGGGAAAATCCAATCCACTATTATACAATAACGAGTAAAATGCATTACACCCCTTGTGTTAAACGAAAATTACACAATAAATCTTGTATTTTGAAAAGTTGCAAATAACTCCTTGCGTTACACAAAATGTTGCACCATAACTCCTGCCATCCAACTTTCTGTCAAAATTAACTGAGAGTATGGTACACGTGCGAGAGATGCATTTGGAGATGTATCAAGCCTTCAAACAAATATTATATGACCAAAAAACCTTTAATTTGTTCTTAACTTTTTTCTTTCTTTTTTCTTTCACTCTCTCTTCTTCATCTTCACCAATGCCACAACCCACCTCTGCCTAATCTCTTGCTAGTGAAGTTGTGGATCGTATATGCAACAAATAACCCACATCCACTGTAATACCCCTAACCAATGCGAGTTAACGATAAATTATTAAATCGTTAAAGAAAGATCAGTTAACGATAATTGTTATATAGCATGTCAACACATATGAGCTAATATGTAATTTAGTATGATAAAAAGTAATGTCGGACCATCTAGATATGGACGCTTAAGCAAATAAGTTAAACTCCAAAATTTATTTAAAGAAGTTTGCAAGATTTCAGAATTACGAATCATTTTCGGGCCAATTTCGAAATTAAAACTGTACCAATTGATAAAGAGTTAGTTAGTGAGTTATACATGGTTAGAAATCTCTATAAGTCTAGTTTTTAATCCTTCAAATGGTGCATCAATTGGAGTTTTCTACAAGAAGTTATGATTATTTTAGTAAAATATGTATGAACTGTCTACGAGTAATAAATTCAAATTTTCGATGTTATTTTAATTTAATTCTGATTCGTTTTAGCTTTCATTGGGTTTTATGTTGACTGAGGATAATTGTGGGGTCCATCCCTTGGTAACAACTAGCAAAAAATGTCTCTTGAGATAAAAAGTCTCCATTGTTAGCTATAGAAACAAAAAGGAAAGGAAAAGAAATAGATATAGATGAGTCATTGGGTCATATTTTTTTTAAGCTTCTGCCTGGCGTTATGTTAGCATTCAACTGGTGATAAGGACATTAATTCAAAAAGATAAACAAGGAAAGTTAGGAAATAAGAGATAGACATCTCATGGTTGTTTAAGTCGTCTAAGTAGCCACCTCGTGCTTGCACCGTTTCAATTCAAGAGGCCCCCTCTTGCTTCCTACTGCATGCTTGTATGTATTTTATTTAGTAATACTAGAGTCATCAGTTAAGGGGATAGACATAATTTTAGCTGCAACATAACTTTCCCCTATATAACATATATACTAATGGAACGAAAGAGAAGGGCACCAGAGAGAGACAAACTCGAAGAAAAATAATAGCGGTGACGATGATTGGGATCCATGAGAAACGAAACGCACCCTCCTTCTGATTAACCCATCGGATTTCCATTGGTAAACTAGTGTTGCCTTGATAAATTGTGGATTTTATGTATAAGTTGATCATATGACTATATGCAAAATACATTTAGTGAATATTATTCAAAGTAAGGAAGTTTAAAATGATGAACTTAACTTAGAGTTGTATAATAAAAACAATAAATTAAAGGTTTAATAATTGGTATATTGGTAAACTTGGAAACCGTTACTGATTTGGAGTAAGATTGTGACTAGTGAGGTTTGGTGAAAACCTAGATATATTATTATGAGTGTGGTTGTATGTATGTAAATGCATGGTGTGATTCTTGTAGTGTGCTACGTGGGTATGTGAGGACTAGTAGTGTGTGTATAAGTATATATATGTGTGTATTAGCAATTAGTAGCACTATGTTGGAGATTGTTGGTCTCTAGCTAGTATGTGTGAGATAGATGTGTAGGAACGGGTGGTGGGTGTATTAAAGAAGAAAGATAGGAAAGAAACAAAAGGAATATAAGAGAATGTGAAGAAGAAGATGGATTAGTAAGCATAAGATATAGTAACAAATAGGAAAGTCTAAAGAAGAAACATAAAAGAGTAAGAATCATAAAGGGAAAGATCAAACTAAGATAAAAGTCGTAACAATTATAATAAGAAGAACTGTATCATTTTATTTAAGTTTACAAATAAGAAGCCAGAAAAATAAGAGAGACAAAATATTATCTTATATATTCCAAGAAAACCTTTTATTATTCTATCTAAGTTGGATGTCTCAGTTTGATATATTACTATGCAGTGACGAGTTAACTTAAGGTTACAAGTTTATGACTGAATTGATGTAAAACTTGTGTTGAGGTAAGTTAGACAACCCTCTTGCACCTAGATCTTCTTTGGTTCTTTCCCTATTGCTCCAGTTCAATGTTTCATATTCTGACATTCGTTGATTTCGTCTCAATTCGCTTGTCATTTGAAATCTTATACTCGATTTGAAGTGAGGGACTATGGTTTTTAAGTACTGATTATGTTATTATCTGATGACTTAATGTATTAATTTTTATGTGTTATCTCTAGAGCTATGACACATATTCGGCAGGTGAAACTGCTGCATATTCTCAGTTTTGTACTCGTAGGTGGGGGGACGCCTCACCTTACGGAGGTATGAGGTCGCAAGTGGTCATTCTGTTATTTGATGTGTGGAGATTTAGCTATGACTATCACGGCTCTAGGTGATATTTATGTGGCATATGATAATGTGATATTTATATTTTGAAAATACAGTCAAGCTTGTACGATACTTTAGTACAAAATGGGATTATGAGATAACCGCATAGGTTTTGTGATATCCGGTTGCATAGTTCTGGTATTAGCTTTGTGTGTATGTTATGTAGTGATCGATTATGGTTCAGTTTTGGACTGGTGTGATTAACTAATGTTTGTTCCTCTTATAGATATCTCATGTATTTTCACTCTGTATCGTGCCTTTGACTTAATTATAATTTTTATATTGCATCATTTTATTTGGACAACCCTCAGAGATTGACTCCAAGTGTCCTTCTTACTGAACATTGTTTCACTCATTATTTTAATTTATTACAATTATGCAGAGACTGGGGTTAATGAGTTGTCCGGGCTACATGGATTTAGAAGCTATCCTATGAGATCAATTCTCGCAATTATATGGTATTATGAGAATGGTGATAATATAGAAGAATATTATTTGTAAAATATCTATTTCTTGTAATAGATATTCAAAAAAAAATATTATTTGGTTAAATTAAGAGTAAGAGTTTTAGACGCTCTGATAATTGATTTTGTGGAATTTAGATTTCTGTATTATGATATTAGAGCCTTGCGGGCTCAGGAAGAGTAATCTTCTTAGACTCGTAGCATCATGTCCCTGAGTTTGCCTTGGCGAATTTTAGGGGCATGACATCTACCGAGTTCTTCCACTTATTCTTCAAACATTTTCTTCCTTTCATCATTTTTGCATTTTTTATTTCATTTCCAATTATCAATTAGGTTGTTTGCGTTTAGTTAGTAAGATCTACAAAAGAAACTTGACATTTACATATTGTGTGTGTGTGTGTGTGTATATATATATATATATATATATGTATATATATGTGTATATAAATGTACGTATATATGTATAAGTTTATATTTAATTAAAATCATCACTTAATTTTTAATCTTAAATAATGAAGAATTGGTGTTTCCTTTCAGCATTACTAATCTTAAAATATGGAGAAAAAGGTTAAAAAATATTAGTTGTGTGTGTACAAGTGATGCAAATGGTGGTGGTGGTCCATTGGAAGGAGGAGATGGCGAATGACGGTGATGAGTTGCAGGGTTTTTTCCCCACAAAAGTCCTAGATTTTTAATGGTGGAAAGAAGCAATTGTGAGGCTTAGATTAGTTGTTAACCCATTAGTTTGCTAGCATAGGGATGCGAGTTCGAGTCCTTGCAATGGCTTTTATTTTTCTCATGGACACACAGTGCCACGTGTCACCACCCAATTGGAGGAGATAGAACTGCCACATGTCAGCACACATTGAATGAAGAAAAGAAAGATGATAAAAATGAAAAAGAAAAATTAAAAAATGAGAAAAGAAAGATAAATAAAGGATAATATAATCATTTTATACTTGTTGTTAACAGACATTAATGGAATTCAAGATTGGGGAGGTAAAACACAAAGGTTATTTGCGATTTTTTAAAATATAGGATTTATTATACAACTTTCTTCTAATACAAGGAGGTACATGTGATGCATTTTACTCTACAATAATTGTTGCAACAATGGCTTTATGAATGGACAAAGCCCATAACATTGTGGCGTTATGCGGGAAAAGGCCTATTGCATGTTTCATTTGATATTTGTATTGTTTTTAAGGTAAATAGTTGCTCTGCCGGATTTCTTGTGTTCCAAACTCGTTTTGTTCATGGATTTGGATAGGGGTGGATTTATGATTTTTCTCAATGAGAATTATAGCGCGCAATTTAACATTTGTGTACAATTCTTTTTGTTTTTTAATGTAGAATAATTGATTTTTTAAAATTAAAAATACCCTTACGTTGACCAAAAATGAAAAAAAAAAAAAATTCAAAGATAGTGACGACTAAAAACCCCACTGTCCTCCATATACGACCGCCCTTGATTTGGGGAGTGACATGTCTAGCTCTAGTTACCAGCTCCACAAATTGCTTTATAACTTAGGAAAATTCTTCAATTAGTGGAATCGACCAATATGTGAGACTAACGATTGTCCCAATCATGCAACTACAATAATAACACGTATCTAAAACATAAAACTAGATAATCTGCTGCATACTTTTACACAGAATGATATCACCTACATTACGCTCCTTGAAAACTAAGAAAAAATGCGAGAAACATGACTAACTAAACGCTTGCCAACCAAAATGCTATCACAGAAAACGCATGCATTCACCCTATAACATCGTCAAATCCTACTATGCCAGATTTCAATCCATCATCAACCAACCACTCGCACCTACACATCTTGGATTGTTCACATGGAGAAGAGATTCCAACTGAGACACGATGTTTTTCTGCAGCATCCATATCTGGTCCTGATTGTTTTGGCTTTAGCCTTGATCATAATGGACCCGTTTGGTTTAAGTCCAGTAGGGGGTCATGATTTCACGCCTGTGAAAAATGATGTCGCACCATACAAGGAAGTCATGGAGAGGTGGCCTACAGACAACCGGAGCCGGTTAGGACTCGGGAACCTGGAGTATGTGGATGAAATTTTTGGACCCGAATCCCTGGAGTTCGATATCCAGGGTCGTGGTCCTTACACCGGACTGGCTGATGGACGCGTGGTAAGATGGATGGGCAAAGATGTTGGATGGGAAACATTTGCACTTGTAACACATAACTGGTGAGCTCTATTACCATATTTTCATCGCTAATTTGATAATGCTACAATAAATCCTGCTTTGGAAGTTGCCTAGTTTCTAAACTATGCAAGGGATAGACATTTTATCCCGTAGAAATATAATGATAGGAACGACTCTATGGGGGCATGACTGGGGTCCCTCTGGGTTTACTAATGTACTATTTCTTGAAACATCACATAATGAATGATAGCTATAATTAAGTGCGACTAAATATTCCACTCTTGGCAGTAAACTTGTCCATGAAGGTTACTGACCATGAGCACCATAGGCGGATGTATTCACGACATTTAAAAGCGAAATCATTAAGAAGTGAAGTTGTATTTTTTGAAAATATTTATATTTTTAATACATTTTTAAGCTAGACAATCAATTAATTCTTGAATGAAAAAACTTACCCATATATAAATATAGAACTGTGTATTTTTAGTCGTTATTGAAACAAAAACCCTAAATCCACACTTGCACTGTATAAATTCAGTTGAGAAAAAATCCCTAGTAAATAAATTTCACCCAGTACTATGATATTTAAGCCGAATACAATACTTTTACCAAGGAATATAAGGATCATGTAGAAAAATTAGAGGAAATTAGTTTATCTATCAATTGGATTCCATTGATTGGGAATTGTAAAGCCAGTACATTATATGTTACTAGGGCTTTGGTTCAGTGGTATGTTCCTCGTTTTGTATACGAAAGGTTACGAGCTCGAATATCTCTAGTAACATCTTTAACATGTGTTGTACGGCTTTTGGCATCCCTTGAAAAAAAAAAAGCCAAGACATTATATTATATGCTCACAGATAGAAGGAAAGGAAAACTATAATATAATTCACGTATCACATTAGAGAAAAATAGATAGAAGATATATATATTTTTAAGGAAAATACGTATTACCTCTCCGTGTTTTGCTAAAAGTGCACAATACTCCCCTGTGTTTTAAAAATTAGCTGATTACCCCCCTGTGTTTTTCTAAAAGTGCACAATACCCCCTATGTTTTAAAAATTAGCTGATTACCTCCCTATATTTTATAAAAGTAACTGATTATCCCCATGTGCTTTTTAACAACCCCCGTTTTTGTTAGAAAATATAGAGGGACAATCAGCTATTTTTATAAAATACAAGGGGGTAATCAGTTACTTTTAGAAAAATACAAGAGGGTAATCAGCTAATTTTTAAAACACATGGGATATTGTGCACTTTTAAAAAAATACAAGGGAGTAATTAACTAATTTTTAAAATATAAGAGGTATTGTGTACTTTTAATAAAACACATGAGAGTAATACGCAATTTACCCTATTTTTTATACTAGTCGAAACCGTAGTTGAAACCTGCATCTAAAAGAAATAGATAGTCTTTCTCTTCATCCTGATGAAGTAATGTTGGTTTGAATTCTGCTTCTGGAGGTCTGAGAAGCTCTGTGCCAAAGGAGTCGACTCTACAACTTGGAAGCAATGGAAAGTTGAGAAACAATGCGGCCGGCCCCTTGGCCTCAGATTTGACAAACGTACAGGATATTTGTACATTGCAGATGCCTACTACGGCCTCTTGGTTGTGGGGGCTGACGGCGGCGTAGCCACCCCTTTGGCCACACATGTTGATGGGGAGCCTATACTCTTTGCAAATGACCTTGACATCCTTCAGAATGGCTCCATCTTCTTCACAGACACTAGCAAGAAGTACAACAGAGTGTAAGTGTAAAGAACTTAATTCTCGAAAAATCTACAAGCCAAATCTGATCGTTTCAAATTGAGTACAACAGAGTGTAAGTGTAAGTGTAAAGAACTCAATTTGAGTATAACTTTGAGAAGATTTTGGATGCAGAAACCATTTTCTTATACTGTTGGAAGGGGAAGCCTCGGGTAGGCTGCTTAGATATGATCCTCCTACAAGAACTACTCATGTTGTGTTAGATGGTTTGGCTTTCCCAAATGGAGTACAATTATCTAAAGACCAATCCTTTCTTCTGTTCACTGAAACTACAAATTGCAGGTAAAGGGATCTATCTTTCCCTCTCTCCCTATCTACATTTATATTCATCTGTAAAGTAAGACTTGTGAACGATCATTCTATTAAAAGTGAATGAGTTCCACACGCCATGTAAGACCACACGCTCCACATATACAATCTGATTGTTTCGTTTTGAATTTTTTTTTTCCCTATCTATAGTATCTAGACACATTTGCCCATTACATAATGAACAGTTTTTTCAAATTATAAATATGAAGATATACTTGTGCCAATACTTTTGTTAAAAAGGGCCTAATTGAAACATCCACTATTTCCTTATTAGTTACATATGATACTATCCTTTTCAAATTCATATCACCACCCTTTTTAAAGTCATATCACCAAATACATGTCACTTTATAGGAATCAGAATTGAGCACTTATAAACACCTTACTCTTCCACTGTTTGCTTCAGTGAAATTTGCGCAAATAGTGCTTATTATTTTTCTAAAACTTTAAATTTTTTATTGTTAAAAATTAATCAATTTATTTTTTTATTATTTTTCAAAAAATTTAAATTTATCCACATTATTCAAAATTAGCCAATTTAGTTCCTGTTATTTTCTAAAAAAATTAATTTAATCCTTGCTTAAATTGGCTAAATTAAAATTTGTTGGAGAACACTAGGGGCTAAATTGAATTTTTGGAGAATAATATAGATTAAATTGACTAATTTTGAACAATAGAGACGAATTTGAAGTTTTTTGAAAAATAATATAGACTAAATTGACTAATTTTGAATAATAGGAACAAATTTAAAATTTTGAGAAAACAATACGAACTGTTTGTGCAATTTTACCTTTTGCTTCAGTAGTAGAGTGTTCCAAAGTTGTTTCTGAAATTAAAAAAAGATCTCTACTACTTGATCAACTCAATGAACAATAATGTATTTGGTCCAAAGATTACCCGGAAGAAGAATTAAAGTTTCCATACTAGGACTCACTTGAGCAAGATCCTCCAGCCCTCAAAATCGTTTTTGGAAAATATGTGTCTTTTTTAAGGTATGTTAGTCTGAATAATCAATTCAGTCCCTATTGAAAAAATTATTCATATATGAATATTAAATTATGTATTTTAAATTTTTACTGAATAAAAATTTTGGATCCACTCCTGAAATTTGAGTAGAATAAAAAATTACAAATTGAAGATTCTTTTATCTGCTATTATATACAAAGATACAACTTTCTTGGTGATGATCCTGATAATCATTAGTATTGCTTAATGAACCCTTCTTTTTCTGTTTTTTAACAAATAGAAGATTCTGTTAAATTATACAACCTCTCCTATATGAAAAAATCATAAATAACAAAACTACTTTATAAGATTTTGAGTTACTCTACCTAACACCAATTGATTTTATGATAAAATCTCATTATTTTTAAGGGCAAATCTGACAAATGCTCTTTAATGTTTACATTTTTTCTCAATTTCGTTCTTATTGTTTCAAAAGTAAAACATTTTGTCTCTAAAGATTGCCAAAAAAATTAATTGAGTCCCCAATATTTATATATTTTTTTTAATATCATCCCCATTGTTTATAAAGTGATACGTTTAGTTCTTAAAGTTTGAAAAAAAAAATTAGTTTAGTCTTTGCCATGAGATTTCAATTGTGACTGGTACATAAAACTTTGGGGACTAAATTGGAAAAAAAAAATATTAGGGACTAAATTAAAAAAATTTGTAAACTCTAGGGACTAAGTGTGTTATTTTGAAACGATAGGGACAAAATTGGGAAGGAATATAAATATTAGGGGCTAAAGGCATCACTTTTAAAATAATGGAGATAAAATTTTAAAAAAAAGTACAAACATTGAGGACTATTTGTGATTTTTGCCCTCAGATAGTATTATAGCAAGACTTTGGTCCAATAATATTTAATAACGTGTGACTCATAACTCACCTTGCTGACTCTCTCACGTGTGACCTATTACTCAAATTGCTGACTCAATCATCTCGGTGTCACCTCGCGTTTCTGAAATGTTAATGGCATTTCATATTTCCACAGGATCATGAAGTACTGGTTAGATGGTCCAAAAATAGGCACCATCGAGCTCGTCGCGAACCTACCAGGATTTCCAGACAATATAAGGCTTAACGAGAGAGGCGAATTTTGGGTGGCAATAGATTGTTGCAGAACACAAAAACAGGAGCTTCTCATCAACAATCCATGGATGAGAAACATATACTTTCGACTACCCATTCCAATGCGTTACTTGGCGAGGTTGATGGGGATGAAGATGTACACTGTAGTTTCATTACTCAATGAGAATGGAGAGATTCTTGATGTTCTTGAAGACAGGAAAGGTGTGGTGATGAAGCTTGTTAGTGAAGTAAGGGAAGTGCATGGAAAATTGTGGATTGGTACCGTGGCTCATAATCATATTGCCATTGTGCCTTATCCTTGATAATTAGCTTGTTAATTCGCCTATGAAATTATGATTAATCTTTGTAATTGTATTTGTCATTTAGTTTTGAATGAACGAGTTGTTGACAAATATGGAATAGAACTTCTCACAAAATTTCTAAACTATTTCTCCCATTTTTAAGAGAAATGCTAGATACTACACTATTTTTGTTACTTGTTTATTAACTTATATGTGAATGCTTAGTTAATATGCTAAAATAAGAGAGAGAATTAAAGCAATTATTTTTTTAGCATGTCAAATGAGATTTCGTATAAGAGATGATAAATGAGTAATGAAAAAAAAAAAAAATACAACATTGCTTAGATTTTTATCATCTTTTTTATTATTATTATTAAATGGCTTATTTTTTGAACTCTTGGAATTACTAAGAAGATAAAATTTAGTTCACGAAGAAGTAAGTTGATAGTTAGATAACTTTGTTGTTTTGTATTGAATATTAGAGTAAATGTCCAAAATAGTCTATAACGTTTGTCTAATTTATCATTTTGGTCCTTAACATTTCAAAACGGATATTTTAAAACCAAACAGTTTGACATATGGACACTGTCAGTGTCGCACCCTCAAATCCACCAAAAAGGCAATTCAGGTTTGTGACTACCCTAAACCCAAAAATAACTTCATAGTTGAATCTCATAAATTATAACCTCAACACATACCATTCCATTTCAAAATGCAAATCTTATACCAGAGCATCTATACCACAATATATACATAACAATAGGCCATCCAAAAGAAAGTTACTACTTTTCCACAAGCCTCATAAGAGTCTTCCCACTAGTAAGAGTACTAACAAGATCCTAGCATAACATTAACTAATCAAAATAGATTTGCATTTCAAGAAGAAATACCAAATGTACATCAATCAATCCAATATCCTGTTGTCCAGCTATGATGGGCTTCCAAAAGAGAACTTTACACAAAAATTTGGGGTCTCTACTCCATCCAAAATTCATATCTAGGTTTACTTCTCTGCAAAATGAAACAACAAATATACATATAGTGAGCTTTCCAAAGCTCAGTTAGTGTATAAATCCAATAGGAAGGGCTCCTATGTGATAACAAAGAAAATTGTAAATAAGTAATAGTTGAGATAATAGTGCAATGACGACTTTCATCCGAGTATGTCAAAGTTCATATTGAGATCTCATGAGCAAAAGAAGGTCCAACAATTTACTTCACAAAAATATGATCAGTGCTTAGGAAAGATCAAGTACAACATTCACAAAGGATAAAATGAATTAATATTTTGGATATCTCAGAAAGAGTAGCAACAACATGATCGAAGTATACAAGGAGGAGTTTACTCAATGGCATATCACAATCGAACTTACATAGGTCGTGATTGCATTTACCCATGCAGTGCCGGTCGAAAAGTAAGTACTAGGCCCCCCACTAAGCAAAAGGTGCACCTCACATATAACACATACACATACACATACACATACACATAAACACGGCTTATATTACACATATACAGGTCAGCTTTTACTACAGTAAGTCGAATAGGCATGATATCCAAAATTTTGTTGTAAAGGCTCATAGGGTGTTAAATATATACAAGAGGTATAACATGAATCACGCCAACTCCTAAGGAGTTAAATGAAATTGAAACAAGGAGAAGATTACTATTGAGATTACCAAAATGCTTAAGGCTAATCAGGAATTTTATGATACATTATATATGCAAGGGAATAATTAATACGAGTGAATCATTAACAGTAAGAATAAAAAATATGTATATAATTGCAAGAGGAAGTTAGGAGCCGCATGAATAGATCAATAGGAATATTGAATAACAAATATGTAATTACTCACAAAGAGAACTTACGAGTTATAAGAATAAAGCCAATAAAATATGGAACAAGGGTGCAGCTGTTGTGACAATAAAGTTCAGATTCTACCATTTCATATAAGGAACAAGAATAGTAAAAGGATGAGGTTGAAGAACATAAAGACAATTGCAGCTGCTGTGACTACACAACGATGAAGCAAGATTGCAACCAATTTCTCATAAAAAATGGCTTTGATGGTGCAAAAATATAACAGCAATATGAGGACAAAAATCTGAAATTTTGATCAAGTTACTTTTAACACATGATATGAGTAGTATTTACATGAAGAGATAACAAAAAAGGAAATCCGCCGAAGTCCCAAGATCTCAAAATGCAAATCCCTCTTTCAACCCTAAATTACCAAACAGAAATTCCTTTCAATTACTATATGATTAATTACTTATATCCACTCCAATATGCTTTTCTCCAAAGTTGCAAGTATTTTAACACAAAATCATAAGATAAAGAAGACTAACCTTAGTGGAGATTTGCTAGAGTTCACCCAAATTCACAAACTAACTTTCCCAAAATCTTGTTCTTGTTTCTCTTTCCCTATAATTGAAAACCAATGTTAAATAGATGAAGATTTTTGCTTGGCTTGCTCTCTTTCTCTTCCTTTTTCTTTTGCTTGCTCAAGGTTTTGGTGAAGGAAGAAAATATCTTCTTTTTTTGTTTATTTCTTGAATCAATAATTACCACATAATATAATAAAGTTTATCATATTTATAAAATAGTCCTTAGACTTATTAAATTTTATAGGATAAATTGCTTGTAATCCCCTTGTCGTCGACCAAAAGTGTACAGAACCCCCCTATAATGATAAAATATGCACATTGTCCCCCTCTGGTGTTACAAAAAGGTGCAGACGTGCACCTTTAGATAACAGACGTCAAAAAAGTTAACGGCTAGTTTAAATTGACTATTATACCCTTTCTATCTTTTAACTTTTGATAATGACAAACCCCACTAAAACTACTCAAACTCTTTCACCACTTTTATGTCTCTTTGAAACCGTTGAACCCTACCACAAAAAACCCAAATCAGTCGCTTTTTAATCTCAACAAAAGTAATCTTTGACGAAATCGAGCCGTAGATTAGTGTTTTGAAAGTGTATCAAGCCGTAAAAATTGATTTGAAGCATCTGTGAAGAAAGCGAGGTTTGTACCCTAACCCACATTACTCTAGATGGATAACGTTATGCATTTTATATGCTATTGTGGTCCCAAAAAATGTTGTTTCTTTATACACTTTATATTCTCTATTTCTGTGATGTGTTGTTTCTTTCACAGTTAAAAGTTCTTGCCCCCTCTTAGTATGTCATATGTGGGGTAATATGTCGTTATAGTGCAAGCAAGTAGGGTTAGAAATTAGGGTAAAGTCAGGTAAGAGACTTGAAATTTGTAAAATATTAGGGTTCGGCTAATTAGGGTTTCATGTCATATATTAAATATTAGGGCTTTTCAATTATTTTTTGTGTGGGGTACTATGTCATTAAATTAATTGCTTGTGGGACTGAAAATTAGAGTTATGTCAGGTGATGGACTTGGAAATAGGAAATTAGGGTTTAATTAATTAGGGTTTCCTATAATTAACCATTAAAAATTATGGATTTTGAATTTTAAGTACGTGGGTTGGAATTAAGGGTTTAAAAATTAGGGTTTCGTATCATATTCATTGGAAAACATTAAATTACAACGAAAAATGACATAATGTAGAGTTAATATGCAATTTTTTGCTTTTTGGTATCCATTAAATGTAGAGTTAAATGTGCATGTTTTTGTCCTTAGGCTTAATATACATGAATGTTTGACTGTGATAAGTTGGTTATTATTCCAGCATGGATGAAGATGATAATTTTGGCATGGTAGATGGAATCTATGACATTGGTATATGGATAGGTGGTCATTTGGTTAATCATCCTAGACTTAAATATGAGGGTGTTTGGAAGCAAAGCTTTCTAGATATATGCTTAAATAAATTGTCTATGTTTGAGTTTTATAACATGTATAAGGAAATGAGTGGGAACAAAAGCAATTTATCTTTATATTATGGCCGGACCGGTATGCCATTAGATTATGGGATGAAGCAGCTTTATGATGATGATACTATTAGGGAGTTCATAGCAATGCATCAAAATATGTCGTATGGAGTTGTATACATTGTGGAGGAAGATGAACCCATAATGTCATTAGATAGTGAAGGAAACCCTATATGTAAAGAACTTGTAGTCCATCAAAACAAAAACACGGTTGGAGGCACTTTTGAGCAAGAAGATGAGTAGTTTGTGATGTAACTGTTAAGATGCTCAAGTCAATATGATGATGTTGGTACAACAAACTAGGTTGATCCATCAATTTTTGCAAGTGTGCATGGTGCAGTTGCTGGAACTGAAAATGGTGCAGAAACAGGTTCAGTAAATAGTGCAGATGGTGTAGAAAATGCATAAACAGGTTCAGTAAATGTTGCAGAAAAGTGCGCAGTATCTACTGCACAAAATGCAGAAACTGCTGAAACTTGTAATGATGGTGGTGCAGAAACTGTTGAAAATAATGGTGCAGAAACTTGTGCTGAAAGTGGAGCTCAAACTGGTAATGATAGTGGTGCAAAAATTGGTGGAGGTAATGGTAATGATGATGGTGAGAGTAATGAGTCTAACCTTGACTCAAACTCTGACTATGCTCCACTTGTGGGACATTTATCAGATTTAGACTTCAACAATCCTAGCTGGCTATTTGATGATTTCGAAGGCTCTGGGGATGAAGATATATTTGGTGAAAGACCTGAAGTTTCGAGCAAAGAAAAGTACATGGCATTCAAGAAGAAAGTTAGTTAGAAAGATAAAGGAAAAAAGAAGGCAAAGAAGGCAAAGGCAGAAAAACCAAATAATGCAGTAGCTAGTGAGGAATGGTATAGTGATATATCTTCTGATTCATTAGAAAGTGTTGAATATTTTGATGAAGAAAATCAGCCATGTAAAAAACGTCAGAAACAAAGATTTCATGTTTTCAATGAGAAGATGAGAATGAAAGAGTTTGATATGGAGGTTGGGATGATCTTTAAAAATGTTGCTAAGTACATAATAGTGTTGAAAGACTGGTCTGTAAAAAAGGGTTTTCATCTATAGTACATAAAAAATGAGCCAGAAAGAGTCACAACAAAATGTAAGAATGGATGCACTTTCAGGATACATGCATCTCCCATCGAAGGTAGTGAAACATACATGGTTAAACCATGAATGGTGAGCATTCATGTGGGCATAGATTTGACAATTCACTTGCCAACTACAAGTATTTGGGAAAAAGAATTCGAAGGTATGTGAGAGAGCACCCGGATGAGACCCTAGCCGAAATACAAACAAAGATACAAACCAAGATCAAAGTAAATTGCAACAAAAACAAGGCATTGAGGGCAAAACAGGTTGCATTGAAGCTAATTCAAGGAGATTGGCAAGAACAATATAGTAGATTGGGAGATTATTGTCAAACAGTAATCAATTGTAATCCATGAAGCACAATATTGATAGGAGTTAATAGGAGTCTTCCTGGCCCTATATTTGAGAGGATGTTTTTTTCACTTGGTGCCATGGTTGATGGTTTCTTGGCAGGTTGCAGGCCCATTATTGGATTGGATGGGTGTTTCTTGAAAACTGTGTATGGTGGACAACTATTTGCAGCTGTTGCTAGAGATAGGAAAGACAATATGTTTCCCATTGCAATTGCCATAGTCCCAAATGAGATGAGAGAAACTTGGTCGTGGTTTCTGAAGAAGTTGCATAATATCATTGGTGATCCAAATGAACATGGGTGGAACTACATATCTGATAGACAAAAAGGTTTATGTGAGGTCTTCAGAGATGAGTATCCGAAGGTACATCATAGATTCTGTTTAAGGCACATGTATGACAACTTCAAAGTTAAATTTCCAAGTATGGTATTCAAGGAACTGTTTTGGAAAGCTGCTTCAACAACCAATGTTAATGAGTTCGAAAGAATTATGAAGAGGATAAAAGCAGCAGATCCAAAGATTGGTGCAAAGGAGTGTGCATATGAGTGGTTGATGAATATCCATTTTCAAGCATGGACTAGATTACATTTCCCATATGGTCCTAATGTGACATATTGGTTAATAATCTCTGTGAATCTTTTAACAACTATATATTAAATGCCATAGATAAACCAATTATCACCATGCTTGAGATTATCTGAGCACAATTGATGACAAGATTTCAAGTTAAAAGGGTATCAATAGAGAAGTATAATGGTGTCATTTGCCCTAACATCCTTAAGAAAGTGAGTAAGCTGGTTGATATTGCTAAAGGTTGGTTTGCACACTGGGCTGGACAAGAAGAATATGAAGTGGTTCAGAATTGGGAAAAATATAGTGTTAACCTAGCCACCATGACATGCACTTGTGGGATGTTCCAACTGACGGGTTATCCTTGTGCTCATGCATTATCATGCATAAACACCTATGGAAAAAAGGTGAAATATTATGTGCATCCATGTTACAGCAAAGAAGTATATTTGAATGTATACCAATACATGGTGCATCATGTACCTGGTCCACATGATTATGTGCAAACTGGTTCAGAGCCTTTAAAACCACCAATTGTTCACAAAAGGACAGGCAGACCTAGAAAGATGAGGAAAAGAAGTGCATATGAGAGAAAGAAAAGTGCAGCTAAAAATAACCAAGTGCTGTGCAAGTAGCAACAATGCTGAAGATATGAATGAAGCTGTTAATCAGAGTGAAAACCCAAAATTTCCACAAGGAAAAGACTATGACTTGCAGCAAATGTTTAAAGAAAGGGCATAACAAGAGGTATCGCCGAAATCCATTCCATCCAGACTCACTACTTTTAAAGGTATTATGTAATTCAATATGTTCTATATATATATATATATATATATAGTAGTACAACTAAATCTGAGAAGATTATTGTGTTTGATGGCAGCAAATGGAAGGAAGAGTAAATGTAGATATGGTGGATTCTAATATTCAACCAAACAATGTAAGTCACCCATGTTACTTTTAATAGTTTTGTGACATTAATGGAGTGACACTTTTTTATACTTTGACAGGCTACAAGCACAAAAGACTCAGCCACCATTAATATGGATTCTAATATTCAACCAGACAATATAAGTCATTCATGTTACTCTAAACCATATGGGAAGTGGTTTTGTGACATTAATGGAGTGACACATTTTTATACTTGGACAGGCTACAAATACACAAGAGCCAACCACCATAACTGTTGATAGACAACTACTTCCAAGACCTTCACGAATAGGTCTTACCAAAAGTGTTGTTCGAAGAGGTAGTATTGGAAGAGCTGGTAGTAGCCATGCTGGTGGAACAAGTGTTGGCCCGGGTGGTGGCAGACGTGAAAATGGTGCTGAAAATGGTGCAGAAACTAGAGAAGGCAGGGTATATAACAGCTTTAGGCATCATGCACTCACACGTGGACATATTGGTACTTCAGCTGCTGGAAGAAAGAGGAAAAAAACTTGGAAACCATGATGTGGCAAGTGTTATGATGTTTTTGCTATAATGTTTGTGCTAAGTTACGTTAGGCTTAACACTTATGATGTTTTTGCTACTTTTTTATAGTTGATGATGTTATTGGTACATTGCAATGTTGATGATGTTATTGGTACATTGCAATGTTGATGATGTTATTGGTACATTGTTAAGACTTATGATGTTTATGATAGTTTTCTACAGCGGATGATGTTTTTGGTACATTGCTAAGACCTATGATGTTTTTGGTGCATTACTATGATAGTAAATGTATATTTTTGGTTCATTATGACATTGTTAATTATGTATCATTGCAAGTGGTTATAGTTCAAGTGGTTACAGTGCATATTGCATATTCACAGGTTCAAAAATGAAGGGGGCTTTGTGCATGACCATAAAACCATAAAATCATGTAACAAATGAGACTATCATTAAGGAGACTACCATTACATAAGCTTACAATATAACAACACTACCACTTCTTCAACACTAACATAACGACTACAACTTAATACTTAACACCACACTACAACATAAAAACAATGTTACACCATAACAACACAATCTATTTCCACCTTACTTTAACAATACCACAACAATCAGTACAATCACTAAGAAACAAAAGAAAAATAGCAATGTATCCTTTTTCCCCTTCTTCTTATTCACCTTCAAAGGGTAAGTCACTTCATCTTCATCATCTTCGTCTTCGCATTGTATTCCACTAATACTTGGTGGAATGAGAGGCATCCCAGTACTCTCCCAAGATGCACTGTGTGGAATACACCATCGAAAAAATTCACAATCATCACACTTGAAGAAGAGTTTGCCTTTGTTGGGCCTCTCCGTAACCACAATGTGAACGTCAAGCCTTCGATGACAATACAAACAATATTTGTGCACATATCGAAGATCAAGATCTACGTACCTCCAACATCAACCTCTACTATTTGTTGACATTTTCTTGGCTGATCTAACAAAAACAAAATTAATAAAAAATCAAAGCTTTGTCGAGTAAATATCTAAGCTTTGGCGCTGAGATATAAGCTTCGGCTTTGAGATCTAAGCATCGTCGAACTACATAGAGAGCATCCACGAAATTTTTAAAAAAAAAATCTAGGTTGTTTGGATAAGCAGGATATACAAAGTGATGTTTGATGTTAGTATAAGGGCCTCTACTTATAATGCAATGTGAGGGTATTTTGGTCCAAATAAATGTATAATAAAGTGGGAAACTTCAGTTTATTGTTGCAAAATCGAAGTGCATGCGGGTGAAAAATACTCATAGTTAAGTTAAATGATTTTCTTAATGGATGGGGGTTAAGTGCACCTTTTTGTAACACCAGAGAGGGGCAATGTGCATATTTTATCATCACAAGAGGGTCTCGTGCACTTTTGGTCAACCACAGGAGAACTACAAGCAATTTACCCAATTTTATAAACTGACTATTCTCTCTCCCCCTCTTTTTTAGTTGGGATATTACATTCTCCTCCCCTAATAAAAAGTTTCATCCTCGAAACTTGCTTACCATAATCTGTGAAAAGATGAGGATACTTTGCACGAGCTTTCTCTTCAGTCTCCCAT
This sequence comes from Ehretia macrophylla, assembly GCA_037974665.1. NCBI lineage: Eukaryota > Viridiplantae > Streptophyta > Magnoliopsida > Boraginales > Ehretiaceae > Ehretia > Ehretia macrophylla. The sequence continues at coordinate 86,252,747 of CM075764.1, forward strand.
GTAGCCTCCTGGGGTTTTTGGCCCTTCTAATGAATCTTAACATATAGAATTGTTCGACGCCTCAAGACTTGATCTTTACGATCCACAATTGCTATTGGATGTCATCATTATAAGTCAAGTTCTCCTTTATTTGTAAATTTTCATGTTCTATCATATGACTCAAATCACGAATATATTTACGAAGTTAGAATACATGGAACACATCATGTACACTAGTCAAAGATGGCGGTAAGGTAAAACGGTAAGCCACAAGGCCTATTCTTTCCAATATTTCAAATGGACCAATGAATCTCGAGTTTAGTTTTTCACGCTTGCCAAATCTCCCAACACCTTTAGTTGGAGACACCTTTAGAAAAACATGATCCTCAACTTGAAACTCGAGTTCTTTTCTTCTGATACTGACCATTTTTGTGTATCTTGGGCCTCCTTAATTCATGCGCTAATGAACTTTACCTTTCTCCAGTATTTTCTAATAACTGAGGACCCAAAATCTTCCTCTTACCCATGTCCTAATACAATGGAGTCTGACGTTTCCTTCCATAGAGAGCTTCATATGGTGCCATCTTAATACTGGAGTGATAACAATTATTGTAGGGAAACTATATTAATGTCAAATATTTGTCCCAACGTGGACCAAAGTCCAAAACATAAGCTCTAAGCATATCCTCTAAAGTTTGAATTGTCCTCTCTGTTTGACCATCTATTTGAGGGTGAAAAACATTACTTAATTTCAATTCAGTTCCTAAGGCTTGTTGAAAATTCCTCCAAAATTTTGAAGTAAAGCGAGGATCTCGATCAAGCACAATCTCCTTAGGCACACCATGAAGATGAACTATCTATCTAATATAAAGTCGAGCCATCTTTTCCATGGAACCATTCATACAAATGGGTAAAAAATGTGATAACTTGGTAAGTTGATCGATGATGATCCAAATCCCTTGATTTAGGCAATCCTATTAAAAAATCCATAGAAACACAATCCCATTTCCACTCAAGAATCTTTAAAGGTTGTAGGAGTTTGGCTAGTTTTTTATGTTCAGCTTTGACCCTTTGGCATGTCATGCATTTAGCCACAAACTTCAATTTTCTTCTTCATGTTTTGCCACCAAAATTTCTTTCTCAAATCCCGATACATTTTAGTTTTTCCTGGGTATATTGCAAATTTAGACTTGTGAGCCTCATCTAGAATTTTTCTTTTCAATTCAGAATCACTGGGGACACAAAGCTTTTCCTCGAATCTCAAGGTACCCTCATCATGAATACGAAGGTAGAAGTCTTTTTCATTTTCTAGTTTAGCTCAAACACCTTCCAAATACAGATCTAGTTTATGTGCCATCTTAATCTTCTCAATCAAGGTAGATTGTACGATCAAATGGAACATCATACCTACTGTTGACCTGAGAGATACCTCAATTTGTAAGTTTTCAAAGTCTCTTATTAATTCATGTTGTGAAGTCAAAATTGTAGCCATACACCCAGATGGTCTTCTACTCAAAGCATCTGGTACAACGTTGGCCTTTCTTGGGTGATAATGAATTGTAAAGTCATAGTCTTTTAACAATTCCTACCATCTTTGTTGTCTTAGATTTAGTTCCTTTTGAGTGAATAGATATTTAAGACTTTTATGGTCGGTGTAGACTTTATATTTTACCTTGTACAAATTATGTCTCCATATTTTCAAGGCGAAAACAACTACAACAAGCTCGAGGTCATGAGTAGGATAGTTTAACTCGAAACTCTTCAATAGTTGAGATACATAAGCTATAACTTTGTCATGTTGCATTAGCACACATCCCAAACCTGTACGAGAGGCATCACTACATATTGCAAAGCCTTTGTTTTCCTTGGGCAAAGTGAGCACATGTGAAAACATTAGTCTTCATTTCAATTCTTGAAAACTGTAACTGCATTCAGATATCCATTCAAACTTTACTTCCTTTCGGGTCAAGCGATAAGAGGTATCTCTATCTAAGAAAATCCCTCAACAAACTTATGGTAGTAGCCAGCTAATCCCATAAAGCTATAAACCTCAGCAACTGAAGTAGGTGTCGACCAACTTACAATTGAATTAATTTTATGTGGATCAACTGAAACTTCATTCTTAGAGATTAAATGTCCCAAGAATGCTACTTCTGAAAGCCAAAAATCCATTTCTCAAATTTGGCAAAGAGTTGTTTCTCTCTCAAGGTCTATAAGACAATTTTGAGGTATCATTCTCATCAATGAATATCACTACAAATTGATCAAGATAAGACTTTAAACCTCAATTCATCAAGTCCATGAAAGCTATTGGGACGTTGGTTAGCCCAAAGGGCATTACCGTAAATTCATAATGATCGTATCTTGTTCGGAAGGTAGTTTTTGGGATATCTTCTGCCTTAATCCTTAATTGATGATAACCAGATCTCAAATCAATTTTTGAGAATACTTGTGCACCTTGCAATTGGTCAAATAAATCATCTATCCTAGGACGTGGATATTTAATCTTAATAGTAACCTTATTGAGTTCCAGGTAATTAACGCACAAATGTAAAGTCCCATCTTTCTTCTTGACAAATAATACAGGAGCACCCCAAAATAAGACATTCAGTCAGATCTGTCCTTTTTCAAGTAACTCTTGGAGTTATACCTTGAGTTCTTTCAACTCTATTGGGGCCATCTTATGTGGTGCTTTTGAGATAGGTTTCATCCCTAGAAGCAAGTCAATCTCAAACTCGATCTCACTCCCTAGTGGTAGTCCAGGTATATCTTTAGGGAACACATCTAGGAACTCTCCCACTACAGAGATATCCATTAACTTTTGCTCCACAATTGAGGTAGAGAGCATTCATCATCATGTAATAATATTGAGCTAGAACTAGAACTACATGAAGAAGAGCATATCTTATCATCTTCTTTTGCCATAAGGCATACAATGTTGGCTACTTCCTCTTCTTTTTCACTCTCTCCATAGGTTGAGTTATTTTTACTCCAATTTTCCTTCATAGCCTTTCTTCCTTTGGTCTTGATTGTTTTTGGGCAATTGCCTTTCATATGTCCCGGTTTGTTACAATTGAAATATCTTGATTCTTCCTTTGTTTTGTCTTTGCCTTTCCTCCTTAAATTGTTGCTTGATGAAGTTCCTCTTCTCATCTTCTTGTATTTCAAGAATTTCTTGAAGTTCTTTGCAAGTAAGGCTATTTCATTATCATCACCTTCATTTTCACCTTCATCTTCATCACTTGAATGAGTTTTTGATACAAGGAGAGCAAGTGACTTCTTTGCTTTCTTTTCTTCTTCATCTCTTAGTCTCTCTTGATTGAGGACTTGTTCTTCGGTTTCAAGATTGCATATATGTACTTTCAATTTTGAGAGATTTGTTGACTTTTTAATTGATGTTATTTTTGGCTTGTAATCCTTTGGTAGAACAAGAAGAATCTTTCGGTTGAGTTCTTTATTTGGATATAACTTGCCAAGAGCACTAAGGTTGTTCATGATTTTTGTAAACCTTTGATGCATCTCATTTAGTGATTCTCCGATCTTCATCCGAAATAGTTCATACTTATGAATGTACAAACCAATCTTTGTATCTTTGAATTGAGTTGTACCTTGATAAGATAGCTCAAGAAGCTCCCATATTTCATAAGCTGATGCACATTGACTCACTCAGCTATACTCCGTTTCATTGAGGGCACAATAGACGATGTTCTTTGCTCTTGAGTTCTTGGTCATCATGACCATATTATAATCATCAAACTCATCTTTGGTTTTTAGAGTCTTCTTTTTGAACTTGCTACCATCTTCATTTTCAATCTCTGTGATTTTGATTGGAACATAAGAACCTTCTTCTACAAGCCTTCAAATAGAGTAATCAACCGATTGAATATAGGTCTCCATCTTGTTCTTACAATAAACAAAATTTGTACCTATGAAAAATATAGGTCTATTAGTTGAGAATCCTTCCAAGTAAGGAGATGTAGTAGTATTTGCCATGATCTTAACTTTACTAATGGTTAAACTATATGTAAAGCCCTAGCTCTAGATACCATTTGTTAGTCCAAATTATCCTAAGAGAGGGTGAATTAGGATATAGGGGCAATATTACTACTTTTTCGGATATGATTGCAACTAGTTAATTCTTTGAAATAATTTATCAAACACAAGGTATGCAATAAAATAACGAGTAAATGAGAGAAAAGTGAAAGAGATAAAGTTGTCGATTTTCAGGTTGTTCGCTAATCTACTCTACCACCTAAGGTATTCTCCCCTTAAGATTTCCACTAGCTCCACTAGTAGTGTTCCTTCATAAGTTGGTGAAGTACAAACCAATAATACAAAACCTCTTGAGTCCACAAAAGTAGTACAAGTCTCTTCACTTCTTTGAGTCCACAAAGATGATTTCAAACACTCTCTATACAATGAATCTTTCAAAGCTATAGATCTAGAGTGTTTATCTCACAATAAGAGTGTAATAAATATTGAGTAAAATGATCTCTCTTTAAGAGTAAATAGATACAATTTAAAGCTCTCTTGAATGCTTAATGATTTGCAAGTTAAAGCTCAATAAATGTTCAAGCAATGTGTTTTGAGAATATGAAAGCTATAGAACAATTGCTTGTAGTTAGAAGAGGTGTTTTGAGCATTAGAGGTGTTTGAAAATATATAGAAATCCTTTTTAATGGAATTACAACGACTATATTTTCAAACAGTTGGTCGAGGAGTCAGATGAGCCCCTAGACCGACTTGGCTTGTCTGACTGCCTTTGGAGCAGTCGATAGAGGGAAGACTCAACCGACTTGGCTCGTCCGATTGCCTCTGGAGAAATCAGTCAAGGTGAGTCGGTTGAGTCCCTCGACCAACTTGCCCCTGCATCCCCACTATTCAAGTCAGTTGAGGTGAGCTGGTTGAGTTCCTCGATCGGCTTGCTTCGACCGCCTTGTCTGGGCTGTGTTTAGGCAAGTAGAGAGACAAGTCTAAAAATGTTTTGAAAATATGAAACAATTAAGATCAAAACGCAACAAGTTTTTGAGAATCTTTAAATCCAACGCTCAATACACATTTTAGAACAATGTTTTGGAAGCCACAACTTTCTCAAGAAATCTTTTATTTAAAACAATTTTCCAAAAAGAGTTTTAAAGTGAGTTTTGAGCTTTACCAAGCATATCAAAGTCACTCAACATAAAAAACAGCTGGTACCCCTTATGTTGCCACTTCTCATTCCTTCTGACTCCCTCTTCAATCTTTGTACTTGAAATTGTTTTATGATGATACTTTGAAGCTTCATAGATCTTCACCACTATAGTGTTTGAACAAGATGGATCATATTGAGCTCTTCATTGGAGAGATCTTCAAGATTTCCTCTTCAAGACTTTAGGGATATTCCCTTGATGCATATGAATGACTCTAAGTTTGTTTGTACAAGGCATCCTTGACTATCTTGTTTACAAATATCTCATGAAGCAATAAGATTAGTCAATAATCAAACATTCATTTAAGATTGAGTTATCATCAAAATTCTAGATGAAACCTTTTTAGGCTAACAAAAATCATACACTGGTGTAGAGTCAACTTCAATAGCTTATTCCAAGTTGATGTAGGTGAAAGACTTTGCAAAGTTTTCAGTCGCCATATCCTTGCCAACCATCAATGTCTTCTCATTATACATCTCAATTTTCTTGTTCAACTATTTATCATGATTTGGATGAGCCTGTAGTGAAAATAAAAGTATGAAGCAAACATCAAAAAAATCAAGATATATAGAGATTTACATAAATGGTTGAAATATTACCATGACTTTTTCAGCATAGACATGCTTGGGATATGTGATCATCTTTATGTTGTCATCCCAACCGAAGCCATTTTTTGCTTTGAGTTGCGTAATTATCTTACAATCTTTTTTAATAGTCCTCAAATGATTTTCAACATGAACAATTTGAAAATCAACAACAAATTTATCAAGAATTGCTTTGGCGACATGCACAAAGCTTTCAGTCTTAAAAAATAGATGAAGATTTGTTCCCCTTCATAGCCTCCTCAGCCAATAATTCTAGAAATGTGTGGGACATTGGCTTTGACCACCTAAATTGTTTTATTTTACCCTTTGGATCATTTGATTTATTCATGACTACATATAAACATATAAGAATGAGGAATAGTAAATCATCAATCAAGCAATCCACATTCACCAATAAATAATGCATTTGACCAATAATTTAATTCATCCAATTCACAACAAACCATAACATTCTATAGTAAAAACTAATTCATAACAAACCATAAAAAACCAATAAACTAGTCAATACAACAATATCCAAGAAAACACTCTATAATAATAAATAATTTGAAATATGATAACTCAAGCATTAATTAGCTAATATATTGTTGTAATCATTCCACATCATCATTGCTATCATATCTCATATTGCCAACCATTCTCGGTTTTCTTCCATATTCTTTCTTTGGCTTAATGTAGGTCTACAATTTTCTATCTGAACATTTTTCAAATTCATCCATAATGAAATCATGTGGATCAGTGCCCATTATGAGGTTATGAAAGATGCAACTTGTCAAAACAATATCAATTTGCGTTTGATATAACCAATGCGGTCGAGCATCAATTATATAAAAGTGTTTCTTCAATATCCCAAAACCGCATTCGATGGTAGTCCTCAACGAGGAGTGATGAAGGTTAAATAATTCCTTCTTATTTTCAAGTGGATGATCACTAAATTCTTTGAGATGATATCAGACACCACGATAAGAGAAAATGATTCCATCACGGATAACATATCCAGCACCACCCAGTAATACTTGCCTACAATTAAATAGGAAATTGTATAATTATTTTATATTCCATATGTATATATATACATACACGATTACAAGTCTATTTTCTAATACCTTTAGGAATCTTAAGGTCGTGAGTCATGTGAGTCATGTGCATTTCTTTTCCAACCAGCTAAAACATAAGTGAATCTTAAATCAAAAGTGATGGTTGCCAACACATTTTGTGTTGTTCCATCTTTACGACCACAAAATTTGTCTTGGAATTCAAAAGGGACATTTGCTTCAATATGAGTTCCATCTATTGCTCTCACACAATCCTATTGATAAACATTGCTAATCAAATTTTTAAGAAGATTAATGTAAAAAGAAAATGTCATTTTAATAAAACATAAAACTTACCTTAAAAAATGGATAAAATCTTGTGTTGTTTGCGATTTGGGAAGGTGTTGAAATCTCTGGGTCTTTTATGACATACTTGTACATCTTTAAAATTGCAGTCAATACAATTTTAAAGTATCGATGGACAGTCTCCACTGATCGGTAAATTTTTTTACTAATAAGCTGAAACCTAAGATTGTGTCCTAATATTTGTAGGAATATCATAACTTGTTCCTTGACAGACAAATTGATTGTTGGGAGCAATTAAAAATAATATGTTTCACATGGAGTTGTTCAACACAATGAGTGTTAGAGCAACACAATATATTATTCATATAAAAATCTCTCTCACACTCTGCATGTAACCGAGGTTGTCTACATACAAACTGTTTATGCTTAAGTTTTCTTAAATAGACATGACATAAAGCTAGAGCAGCTACAATCACAACTATAGTTATGACACAAATCCTTTTCCTATGATACATTTAAGCTTTCCTCAATTGCATAATAATATAATAATGACAATACACAAATCAACACAACTATTACTTCTCAAAAAAACAAAAGAGAAAAACTAAATAAAAACAACAATGAACACAATCACCATAAAATAGCCATGTAGCAATAATTTTTTACAATAGTGGAGTATCGATGGTTTACAATATTCATATGTTATCCCTTAAATGTTAGCTCACAAATCAATTTTTATTAACATAATGAGTGTTAGCTCACAAATCAATCATAAAGAAATAAGTATTAGGAATTGTCAATAAAAGTAAATGAAATAAGTATCAAGGACTTAAAGTTTGTTCATCTTTGATTGCAACACCTTGCCAATGCCATAGGACAAAATATGGTTGAAAAAAGGGTTGAAAAGTCTTGATTGTCTTAGTTTTATAATATAGATGTAATCAACTGCAATACACAGTGCAAGAAATTTTAAAAAATCATTATGGTCTTCTAAGGGTATGATATTCAAACACTTGAAAAATGAATAATAAGACCACTTTGCATGTAAAATCTCAGAGTCTTTAGAGAAAATATGTCAATATTTTAGAAACACTACAAAATTCACTAGAACTATTCAAATGATAGAGATGCACATGCTTCATCCATGGCATGAACTTAACTGTTGGAATGTTTGAGAATTGAGCAAGTGCTGAATGAGAAATTAATGGTTAGTTAATTTTATTATATCAATTTATTGAAGAAATCAGTTAATCATTCACAAAAGGAAAAAAAAAAGGAAAATGTGTAGGCATCAACTTCAATGCTTAAATTTGAATATAATATAAAGGTTATTCAAAGTCAATGCATTAAATGTGAGATTTGAATGCATTTTAAGCTGCCTACGGTTTTGCTTTGCTGGTTATATTTCTTTGCCTTTTGCTCAACGTTCATATATGAACGATTTTGGTTCAACATTCAATAGTGAATATAGAGTATTCACTACAAATCAGAATGTTGCATGTAAAGGGTTAATAACGTCAGCGTTCATGATGATGTTTTATGACATTTATGGTGGGTAACTCCTGGTCAAAAACACCTCCATGTTTCACCTATACATATCAGCTCCTTCCAAGGCATTGACACTCGATAGATAGTATTATGAGAGACTAGAATGTTAGGCAATAGTATTTCTTTGTATTCTCTATTCTTGCGCTCTTATCAGAGAGAGTTGGCATTGTTCTTTTTGAAAGCTTTGTAATAGGAGTGCTACCTTTGTAAAGGAGAAACCCATTGTATCCTGGCAGGTTTTTGCGAAATTGAAGGTTTGGCACGGTAACCACACGATAAAACCTTAAGGATATCGTGTTTACACGAGCTTCGATTTTGCATCTGTTATCTTTTGTTTATAATTCTAGTTATTTTATTTAATTTATCATTCCTTTTATTACAGTCTTTAAATTTTGTATAACGTTAATTGTTCATTTTCCAGTGTTTAAATTCTACATTACTTTTACTATTTATTTTATAGTCTTTAAATTCTGTACTTATTTCTTTTAACTGTCACCTACCAGAATATCAACGGACCTAAAAATCTTAAGGTTTTATCGCGTTGGTATAATGCGAATGTTGAATTTAATTTATGTTAAAATCTTTTCTATCATAATAAAATTCGGTTAATAATTTTATTGTTCTGCAATTTATTTTTGTGGTTACCCGTGCTTATTTTGTTTCTTTGTTTATTACATTTATTTATATTCCTTGTTTGATATATTCTGTTAATAGAATATTATATTGGAATTAACTTGCCCTTTTAGAAGTGTAGTTTTTATTGGACTTAAAATAAAATTAACTCAATTATTATGAACACCGAAACTGAAAATATGAATTTTGAATGTTTTGTTGGACTTAATAACCTGGATGTACCCTTGACTGAAAATAGGTCTAATGGAAAGCCCGATCGTGAGAATGTACCTTTGGCTAGGCTATCAGTGATTGTTGCTTTGGCTGAGCCTTTTGTGGTATTAACTCCTATTGAACATGGCGAGAAACCAAAGAAGTTCAATGGGAGAGACTTGAAAAGGTGGCAACAAAAGATGTTGGCCGCCCTGACCACACTGAACCTTGTGAGGTTCTTGGAAATGGGTACACCAGAGTTGGGTGATAATCCAAACAGTCAAGTTGTGACTATAATCGAAACATCGAAGTATGCTGGCCTTTTGTCTGAGAATTATATTCTTAAAGGATTAAGGATTGATGAAGATAACCATATTTCTGAGAAATTGGTTGATAATCCTTATGGCAAGAAAAGTGAGCTTTTTGGCCAAAGCCATAATAGTGATAACGAAAACAACAAGAAGTTCATTAGGAACTGCTATTTCAGTGAGGAACTTGGAGCTGGCGAGCCAGCAACCAAGAATAACTTTGTTGTCAATGTCTTGGAGTCTTTGAAATTTATTGAGGAGTTCAAAGTCAAGAACAAATACACAACGGTATTTGTGAACTAAAGTCTGTGCAAGTTAGAGGCGGAAAAGTATTTTGTTACTTTTTATCGGTATTTGCACAAGAGTTTGCGAGGTTTATTTACTAAAATTCAAACATGAGGCTTTGAAAGTATTTGAACAACATATGAGTGAAGGAAATGTCTATTTTCCTTAAAGAAATACTATTAGACATTACTGAAGTAATACCTAAGGGGTGTTAAATGCTTTGTTGATAGGAAACATTAGAACTTGAGGGGAAATGCTATTTTGACAAGCAACCCACAAGTATTTTAACTAGATACACACATGTAAGGTTGGAAATGTTGACCACCTTTGCAAATGCTCAAACAGTAGGGGTATCTTGGTGAAATAGGAGTTTTAACTCCTAGAATGGTCAAGTCTGGATCCTAAGACTTTTGATTATATCTTTATTGCGGTATACAAGATTTCTTGTACACAATTCCAAAATTGAGGACATGCGTATGTCAATGTTGTTATAAAGTCAAGGATATATAATTTTTGAGAAATTTTTATCCTTGTGAGGTTGCACAAGAATTCAGTTCTTCACGATACTATGTGTAGTAGTCATGAAATTGGTATAATGAAAGAGACTATATCAAATGGCAATGAAGATGAACCAAGACATAGCGAGAGAGATATAATGTTTAAGTCTTTTGGTCTACATGAGCTTGTACCTTCATGGAAATGACAATGATAAACTTCTTTTTGGAAAAAAAAGTTGTTATAGTGGATTAATTCCGTTATACGTGAAAACTGGTGGTCTTTCTTTCGAAAATTAACCTTTAAGGTATAAATAAATTTTTTAAAGGAAAATTAATTTTGGCGGATCTATTGACAAGTAATAAACTAGACTTGTAATCGAGAACTACAAGCAAAGTCTTAATTACTTGGACATGTGTAGACCTGTTGTTTTACTAACATCTATCTAGATGTTGATAGCCATTGCAGCTATGAATAATTGTGAGGTACATCTAATAGATGTAAAGACATCTGTTATAAGAGTTTTAAGGTATATGAGATATACTTTGAGCTTTAGGCTGCACTATACAAGATATCCAGTTGTACTAGAAGGTTATAGTGATGCCAACTGGATATCAGATACTAAAGACTCGAAATCCATTAGTGGATATATCTTTACATTGGAAGGTGCAGCAATGTCATGGAAATTAAGCAAACATGTATAGCTAGATCCACTATAGAATTTGAGTTTATAGCTTTGGATAAAGCTGAATGGCTTCGACAGCTCTTAGAGGATATTCATAATTGGCCAAAACCTATGCCAATTATCAGCAAACATTGTGATAGTCAATCATTAATTGGAAGGGCACAAAATGGTATGTATAAACGGTAAGTCTAGACATATATGTCTTAGACATAAAATCATAAACAGTTGCTCTCTAATGGGGTTATCTCGTTTGGCTTTACAAACTCAAAGGATAATATTGCGGATCCGCTTACTAAAGGCTTAAATAGAGAGTAAATACATAAGCCGTTGAGGGGAATAGGTCTAAAGCCTATTTTTTGAGAGTTATCATAATGGAAAACCCAACCTTGTTGAAAAGACATCCCTGGATCTAGGTTCAAAGGGAAAACTGAATTATGTGTAACTTAGTAGGAGCACTGTGGGGGTTCCACTCCCACCTATTCCTATGACAAGCAAACAGTACTGCTTGTATGTGGTATAGGTTAAGCTATGCTTTTAATGATTCTTATATCTTAGGAAACCAAGTGGGGATTATAGGGATACTCTTAATAAGTAATCACCTATATGTATAATGAGCGGTCCACTCCTATGAGAATTAAAGGCTGAATTCTCAAAGAGTACTCATGAACACTGGGAGTTGTTCAGGGCCAAAATAAAAACAACCGTGAGAATTGAATAGTGTCCAGAGGGGTGTTGTATGAGTTCTATTGACTTGACTTACATCAAAGCCGAATATTTTAAGACATCGCATTCACTGGTTGGCAAGTAAATCTGATAGTTCTCACTAAGGAAGGTTCAAAGCCAAAAACTACCTTTCCTGATGCAGTATCTTTCTATCAACTCTCTCTCGAGTCTTCATCCTATTGAGTTATGACAAGTTAATTTCCATTCATGTGGAAAAATGTTAGAATATTCGAGAATTGAGCAATTGGTGAGTGAGAAATTAATGGTCAGTTAATTTGATTATATCGATTTAATGAAGAAATTGGTTACTCATTCACAAAAGAAAAAGAAAAAGAAAAATGTGTAGGCATCAACTTCAATGCTTAGATTTGAATATAATATAAAGGTTATTCAAAGTCAATGCATTAAATGTGAGATTTGAATGCATTTTAAGTATTGGAGATATGCCCTAATGCTATATAGTTAGATGACCTATTTTGGGAATATTTTGGCATTAACTTATACCTAATGACATTTACGTCTATATATTTATTTACATATTGACTTGTTTGTGACATTCATACTCTCTGTCATTCACATTATGTGAATGTGTCCTTAATATTTTTTGGAGAAGAAATATATTCTAAAAGTGTTTAGAATACGTTGGCATATTTCTTCGATATGATAAACATTCAAACTGATTCATAGCCTTCAGATTATTTGACCGGGTCTAGAATAATAAAGTACGGGCTATCATATGTAAGTTACCTTTGATTAACATAGAGATATTAATGATAAAGGATGGTGAGCCTTGTGTCATAACAGCATAGGGATGCGACTAACTTACATATGGGTGATTGTTAGTTGAATGATCGTTACTCGGTGTGCTTCTAAAATGTGTGCAAAACAACCAAGTTTTAATAACCCGCAAGTGCACGGATCTTGTAGTATAGTGTGCTTTGAGTGCAGAGTCGAATTCCACAGGGAAGCTCGTTAGTTAGTTAATGAAGTAGTGTGAAAGTGTTAAAGCGCTTAAGTGACAGGTTTGAAAAGACGTTTGAAGTAACGTGCAAAAATGTAAATTAAACTATAACTAACTAAATTATATAAGTATTTAATTGAATACGAGGGATAGGAATCTAGGGGGATGGACATGCAATAAGACAGTTAATATAGGCTCGGTATTCAGGTTCTCTAATTCTATGCAAGAGGTAAGCTACAAGCATTAACCTAGTCAATTATCTTATTCTATTAAAGTCCCGATTACTGACTCTGATGTAAATGTCATTCTATTTACGAGCGTACAACCATAGTATGGATCTGTCCTTGCAACCAGGCGTGAAAGGTCTATTTTAACTAAGTAATCAACATCTCCTTACTAATCTAGAACTATAGTATAACCTATAGTTCATGGAATCTAAGGTTGTCAATCTATTTGATTCACTATTAAAGCGTGGATACATGGTATGAAAGTAAAACAATCATAACATCTACTTAAAAGATTACGTATGAAGACAATACTGAATTAAAGCAAGCCATATATTGCAATTGAATTGAATAAACCGAATTCGAGACCATAGATTAAAAGACCGTCATTTACAATATCCTTCCCTAGATAATAGCTCTACTCAGACATATAATAAATACAAGTTTATATAAATAAGAGAGTCAAGAAAGGCTCCCTCGATATGACGACTTTGTATTTCTGATTCAAAAAATTTGAGCAGAGGTTCGACGTAAAATAGCTATTCGGGCGGAATTAATTTCTCCCGAATAAGAGCTACTTGGGCAGAACTTCCCCCAAATAAGAGCTTTTCTAATAAAAGTTATTCGGGCAGAACTTCTCCAAAAAAATAATTACTTGGGTCAGATTTTCCCTATAAAGTAGCTATTCGGGCAAAATTTTCCCGAATAAGAGCTATCTAGGTAGGACTTCCCCTATTATTAACTACTACTACTAAAATAAACTAAAAATTAATTCTAAAAATAAATATTAAAACTAAAAAAAACTATAAAATTCTCAAAAGGTTGAGGGCCTATTTATAGGCAAAATTCGGAGGAAAAGTTGACTTTTGAATTTTAACTTTGACCAAGCGTTGACCGAGGTGTTTCCAGGCTATTTTTAGCGTTTCGAGTCTAATTTCGTGTTAATTTCGGCCAAATTCTTTCTCTATGAGCTCTATTCTTCCACTGGTTCCCGTGTTACGATGTTCTTGACTTCTTGACTTCTTGACTTCTTGACTTGCAATTTGGATTGTTTTGGGTCTGATTTATTCACTTTTCAGTATCATCCTACGTTGCATCGAAAGTATAAAAGTGTTACATTTATTCCTAAGTTAAAATGCAAATGTAGTATAAATACAATGGGTTGAGTTCTACAAATACAGTCACATCATTGAACAAATCATTGAATGTGACAAGAATGACTAAAACTACATGACTTTGGATTAATAGTTTGTCATTCATTGTGAATTGTGCAAATTAATCTTTTGACTTGAGAAATTATGGTTGTTGGATATATCAGGGGCTAAATTTAGCATTTGGACAAAGCTCGCTTTAATAAAGATGAGATATGGCCTCTCGCAGTTTAGTTTTATGATATAGAGACCGACATGTAATTGTCGAGATAGGATCTGTTAACCTCTAATGTGAGGCGATGTCTTATGCGATCTTATTTCAGTTGTTTGAATAAGGAAGTCCTCGGCCGGGGCATAAAAGATGAAATGATAGAAATGGATTTTTTCATAAGTGTCATCTCTCATTCCACCGAATAGATCTACGTATAGAATCGTTTAGTGGACTTAATCGTATCATGGTCCTCATAACGATCAGGACATATTTAATGGAAGGATCAGACTGCACACTAATTTGTGACTATAAATAGATTCATAAGAGTTGGACTTCATTACCGTATAAATTGTCATGATACGCGTATGTTGTTAGACGTAACTCTTGAACGTGAGGGTATTCTATCGAATGACGGAGACATTTCTAGAATAGATTAAAAGCGTTTAATAGCCCCTCATCGCTATAGGGTTATGAATCTAGAAAGTTACACACAAAAGGGCATCAAGAATAAGACAATTAACGAGCTTGATATTAAGTTAGAAACACGTTAAAGAGTTAACGTTATTCATTTTGGAACGTTAATTGTTAAACGGGCCAAAAGTGTAAATACTGGAAAGTATTAGGGCAAAAGTCTAAATACTAGAAAGTATTAGGGCCAAAGTGTAAATACTGAAAGTATTGGGGTCAATTTCCAATTTGTTATTCTAATAGGGATTAGAATTGATTATTGGATTGTCTTCACTAGAAGACAAAAGACAAGTTGCATTAGTGGATGAAACACTAGAAGATAAAACACTAAATGACAAAAAACAAGTTGGCAAAGGAAGATGTCTTGAATATATGCATGGTTGACACTTGGCAAAAAGAAGAAGTCTTGAGAAGACTTATCATGCCACTTGTCATAAACCTACACAACTCAAGACATTACATAAATGTCAACTTCTCTTCTTTGTGCTAGATGATTTTCGGCCAACATACACAAAATTAGCAAGAAAAATATCTCCTTTCTCTCATGGTGGTTTCAGCTATAGTAGAGAAAAGTTGTAGCGATTTTTCTCTTGCTTTTCTATCAATATACAAGCTTAGATCTATCACCAAGAAGCTAGTACATATATTTGGTTGGTGGTGTTTGCCATTGGATGCTCGTGTGTTTCAATTATGACATTTACACTTGTAAAGGAGGCTAGTCCACGCCATCTTGTTTTCATCATCATTTAAGCCATTAACAAGAACGAAGAAAAAGATGAGAACTATGTCTTCTTCCTTGATGCTCTCGGCCAAAGCATGAAAAAAGATAAGTGTTATTTTTTTTGCTTTCTAACTATATGCAAGCTCTAATCTACTACTAAGTAGCTAGCACATTTACTTAGTTTGTAGAAATAACATTTGGATATTTGTATGTTTTGATCTAAAGCTTTTGCATGTGTGAAGGAGGCTTGTCCACACCGTAGCATTTCCGTCATGATTCCACCTTCTCTCGACTATAAACGGGAGGTATGCCGTTTTATCTCTCGTTTACTTTATAGTATATTTGATATATTATATGTTGCATGTTGATTATCTTTGACTTTAGTTCTAAACATGTGAATACAAGCGATTATGGTGTCGAAATTTTTTAAAAGGTTTATCGCTTCCACTTTTGCCATAATATGTTGTGACTCGCACATTTAGTTGAAACCGATCCGCGTTACGCCATTCATTAAGTTGCCTACGGTTTTGCTTTGCTGGTTGTATTTCTTTGCCTTTTGCTCAACATTCATATATGAACGGTTTTGGTTCAACATTCAATGGTGAATATAAAGTATTCACTACAAATTAGAACGTTGCATTTAAAGGGCTAATAACATCAGTGTTCATGATAATGTTTTATGACATTTATGGTGGTTAACTCCTGGTTAGAAACTCCTCCATGTTTCACCTATATATATCAGCTCCTTCCAAGGCATTGACACTCGATAGATAGTATTGTGAGAGACTAGAATGTTTGGTAGTAGCATTTCTTTGTATTCTCTATTCTTGCATTCTTATCAGAAAGAGTTGGCATTGTTCTTTTCGAAAGCTTTGTAATAGGAGTGCTACATTTGCAAAGGAGAAACATGTTGTATCCTGGAAGGTTTTTGCAAAGTTGAAGATTTAGCACGGTAACCACACGATAAAACCTTAAGGATATCGTGTTTACACGAGCTTCGGTTTCGCATCTGTTAACTTTTGCTTATAATTCTAGTTATTTTATTTAATTTATCATTCCTTTTATTACAGTCTTTAAATTTTGTATAATACTAATTGTTCATTTTCCAGTGTTTAAATTCTGAATTACTTTTACTATTTATTTTATAGTTTTTAAATTATGTAAATCTATCTTTTAACTGTCACCTACCAGAATATCAACAGACCTAACAATACCTAGGTGTCATTAGTCAGATATCTCATTTATTTAACATACTGTATGAGCCATCAAATAGAGCAAAAAATAAAGACCCCATCATGTATCATTTTAATGACCAAGTAACAACAAAGAATTAAGGGTAAGTTCAACAACCTCCTTATTTTTTTTCCATAATAAAGAGTTAGATTAGTCTTTATCTACTTTTACAGACTCTCTATATCAGTTTTACTCCAACAACACTCTCTATTTCAGACTCTCTATTTTAGCTTCACTCTAACAACACTCTTTATTTTAAAGACATTCTATTTAATTTCACTCCATTAACTTTCCACATACTATTTAAACTTATTACTTAATAGTTCTTTTATTCTTTTAATTTCAATTATTAACGACTATGTTCAAACAAAAATTGTAATATTAATATAAATTAAGATGTTAAAAAAAAGCTTTGCTTACGATTATGATTTCATTAGGTAATAGTATATGGCAAGAAGATTAGATAGGGATGGCTTGTGCTCAAACTTAGCGTTTTATAGTCGAATCCGTAGAAAAACTTTTTCCAACATATGCTAAAACTGAACTATAAAGAAGTTTCATTTCGGGAATAACATGCATCAAATGACTTGGAATTTACAAAATGTAAAAATTTTCCCGCAAATCCAAACCCAGAATTCCAAATGCAGTTGGCTTAAAAACTTTTCTGGTTAATCCATTGCGAGGAGCAACAAAAGTTCATCATGACCTTAACATAATCCCGCAATATCAACACAATTTTCTACCAACTTTTCAGTATTAACATAATCCTGCCAACTTTTCGATATTAACATAATCCTGCCAACTTTTCGATATTAAGTGACTATGTAGAACTAAAATGAATTCTATTGTTATATCAAAAAGTCTGCGGTTTCAAAAACCATAGTATAGTAACTGTCTCAGGCATTTTATCAAACAGATTACAAGCAGAGTATAATTTCCTTATCACCCATAACTTCAACCACAATATCAACACATAATGTATATAAATAATGTAACATAAACAAACACAACTCAAAATGCTGTAAAATTGAGCCAAATAAAAACTTACCTTTCAATTTCAGGTGAATTTCTCTGAATTTTTTTTTTTTTTTGCCTTTTGTTTCTTTTCTTTGAACATCCTTTGTATTTGGGTACTATTTAAGAGTTTGTGTTGCTGAACTTGATGGCTGAATACCAACGGTAAAAAAAGTTACGTTGGTGTTCTGTAAAAATGAATTTCAAAAAAGAAAAAAAAAATAGTGGCGAGCTTGATTTTGCTCACTGATTGTAGCGAGCACCATAAAGACAATAGCGAGTAGTTAAGTTTTGGAGAAGAGAATAGCTAACTTGTTGGACCTTGTTTTAATGAGATTGACTCTCTATTTTAGTTAAAAAGTCCAAATAACTAATTTGTTGGACTTGTTCTAACAAAGATCAGCTTTGATTTTTTCCACCATCTAACCCAGAAGGTAGCATAAACTCAGTTGAGCAGTCTCAAAGTCCTAAAATAACAACAAACACCATATTGAATTCTCTTATATCATATAAGAAAAAATTTTAATTTAGTCCATAAAGTTTAACATAAAGACTAAACAGGTCTCTATACTTTAAAAAAATATAACTTTATAAAAACCTGTTTAGTCTTTATACTAAATCTTAAGGACTAAATTGACTTTTCCCCTATCATATAATATTGTGACAGGGTTCAAGTCCTCAAAACACCCCTTAATTGATAATATACCATTCTCCCCATTTCTTCCCGAGAGCAAAGATGGATATATTTTTAATTTAACTTTTTTGGGCTGTTGAAGCTTGCCTTTGATTTATACAAATCAGATATAACATAACTATGTAGGACTTATTTCAGTTAAGAAATCAGCACATTAACAGTTCATTCTTGCAATTTTGGAGCTTTCGATATTCTCAAATCAGACCAACAACATTAATAATGTCGGTACACATAAAAGAATGAAAAATATACATGACGAAAGATTGACATGAAAGGGTCAAGACTCAAGGTTGAAATGTACAGAAAAAAAAAAAAAACAGAAATCAGAAATATCTTTGTGAAAGCTATCAACATCGGTATTTTCTAAGATCTAAAATAAAAAAAAGAAATCAGAAATATGAAGAGAAGGTGTTGTGAACTTATAAAAAAATAGAAAAACATATCTTGGATCTAGATTTGAGAGATGTTGTGGTGAGAGGCTATGGTGAGAAGAGACGATTTTTTGAGCTAAAAAGTGTGAGAGAGAAAGTGTGTGGTAAGAGAGAGCAACTTCTGACTGACTATATTATGAGAGGAGAGAGAATACGTTTTGTAAAGTGAGAGCAAAGAGTGGTGTAAAATGTTTTATTTCCCATTACAACTACATTTTTTCCTTGACTATAAATTTTTTTGTTTTACCAAATATTAAACAATATGAAAAATATTTTCCAAAAAATATATTACTGCAAACAAACAGAGCCTAAGTGTACTTTATACCACTCCATCTTCATTACTTTTAGCACCAAATTATCCAACATTATTCACCTAAACCATTTTCAGATTTATTTTCTTGCACATAAAAAAAGAATTTAACATTACTCTTAAAGGAAAGAAACCATTTAACGTAAGGCACATAAAAAATACTCTTTAAAGAAACAAACTCACTTTGTTTCTTCTTTTTCTTAGCAATAAATTTATTGAGTATAGAATAAATCTATTTCAATTTGTTTTTCCCCCGCAACTCTGATTGAGAAGTTGAGTCACCGCTCCTTCCTTTTTTTTTTTTTTTGGTCCCAACAAGTTAGTTTAAACTCCAAAACCATCTAATTTTAGTGTTTTTAGAGACTCAATAGCTCAAAAAGTAATATTAATGATCTAAATATACGTGGAATTTATTATTTTTGACTTAAAAGATATTAAAATAAATACTTAATTTCTATTTTTTTCACAAATTTATTGAAAAAAATAGAGATTGAGTCTTTATTTTGACATATTTTAAACTAAAAGTTGTGAATTTAACGTACTTTTATCATAAATAGTATTAATTTTAAAGATTGAAGTCTTTAAAAACACTCAAATTAAAAAACAATTGTATTTTAAATACTCTATTAAAAATAACCTTACACATCTCTAAATATGATGCACCTCCATTTCTTCTCTGTCTCTCTTCATTGAAGATTATCAACGAAGTTCCTACTTCCTATACGCAAGTCCCTAACAATTGATTCTCTCTCTTGCGCCCCTACCCAAAGCCTTTCTATTTCTCTTCTTTTGCTCTCTCATTCTCAAGAAATGAATTCTTTGTTTGAGTTTTCTTTTCTTTTCTTTTTATTCTCGTTCAATTGTTTTCTTTTTGCTAACAGTGATGCTTTTATACATGTATGGTTTTTATGGGTGTACACAAAATTTGTCATTTTTGTCAATTTTTTTAAGATTATGTTGATATTTGATATTTTAAGCAAATTTATTATTTTTTAATTTCTTTGAGATAACCTAGGGTTTGCAAAGTTATGTACTATGATGGGGAGTGACCTAGGCGAGAAGGATTAAGAGGATTTGTGACACAATGAAGCCGATAATAATTGTGGTATAGTTGGTAAAGTCTTACACCTAATTTTAATCGGTTGGGTGTTTGATTCATGCCCAAAGCATGTGAAGATATCGTTTTTGTTAATTGTTAGACTATGAAATTATGTATTTATTACTATAATAAAATAATAATTGATTTTCGGATATTGATTTTTTTTTTTCAAGTCTATAATCAAAATCTGTCGAATTACTTGTCGAATAACTTATAAAAAAAATTAAACCTTAACGGATAGTTTGTTATCCGTTATAATCCCTACCTTTCTTCATACTTTTCTTGCACATAAAAAAGAGAATTTAACATATTATGGCAAATTATGTTCACCAAGAAATAGCACGAAATTGGATCTTTACTCTTAAAGAAAAGAAACCACTTAACATATGGCACATAAAAATTGGGCAAATTAATTTTTTAAGTTGGTCTTTAATATTTTAAAAAAATTATATTAGTCCTCAATGTTTATAAAAGTGATTCAAAATGGTTCTTATTGTTCAAATTAGTCAATTTAATCTTTATTATTTTAAAAAATATTCAATTTAGTTTTCAAATAGAGGTCATATACAGAGATTAAATTAATTTTTTTAAAGAAATAATAGAAATTAAATTAATTTTTTTAAAATAATAAGGATTAAATTGATTAATATTAAATAATATGGATTATTTTAAATTATTTTTATAAATATTAAAGATTACTATAATTTTTTTAAAATATTAAAGATGATATTAAAAAAATATGTAAACTATAAAGGCTAAATATGAAATTTACTCTTAAAAGATTAACTCTTTAAAGAAACTAACACAGTTCACGTCACACATGGCACATAAAAATTAACTCTTTAAAGAAACAAACACACTTCAAACATGGCACATAAAAAATTATGTTTAATATGCCAAATTATTTAGCCTTATCTACCTTTTTTTTTTTTTTTGAACAATAGCCTTATCTACCTAACCAATGATCTGTGCATGGAGACATGTGTATAAATTAAGCACCTAGAGAGTTAGAAGATAAAAAAAGAAAAAAAGAAAAAAAGAAAAAAAGAAAAAAGAAAAAAGAAAAAAAGAAAAAAGAAAAAATAAAAAAAGAAAAAAGAAAAAAGAAAAAAAGAAATGTATTTAAACCCATATAGGCTATTTCGACAACAGCTCCAGTTTTTTCACACAGTAGTGTGTGTAGAATAACTGCATATGAACTGAGAATTCTCAACTCTTTGCTATAGCGAAAGTTTAACACTAAAATCAATCATGTATAGATTCATCTTTCGATGCTCAAAATCCAAATCAAGATCAATAACATCCCAAACCATCCACTCACACACTTCAAATTCACCCAAAACTCTACACAACTTTTCATCAATTAGCAACTTTCATCATAAAAATCCAGTCTTTTTCTCATCTGGGTATGGGCCGAATCCAGCAAAGATTGCAACTGTACACCAAAATGGAAGTGGGTTTTCAATGGTTCATGATATGGTTTGTGGAGTGAGGAATTTTTGTAGTAGTAGTAGTAGTGGGAGTGAATCAGAAAGCAGAGAATCAATTAATTATGATGTGGTGATTGTTGGTGCTGGGCCTGCTGGTTTATCAGCAGCCATAAGGTTGAAGCAATTATGCCGTGAAAAGAATGTTGACTTATCTGTTTGTGTTGTTGAGAAAGGTGCTGAAGTTGGTATGTTCTCTTTATCACCATACTGTCGTGACATTGTTAGTCTGGAACTTTTGATATCGTAATTACAGTTTTAGTCCGGAAACTATTTAATGAGGTTGCACAATAGCCCTCCGTTAATATTTTCGCCGTGGTGATATACAGCATTTTTAAAAAGCTTAAGACTAAAATCGTAACAACAGTATCACTACGGTACGCTGGGATAATATGCACTTTATGCAAATCCCTTTGCCCTTGTATTCTTATACTATGGATTGCAATTTTTTCTTTTTAATCTTTTCGGGCAGCCTCTTGCAAATTGTGAGCTAAGCCTGTGTACAATAGACTTCATAGTGCTTACAATAGACTAAAGTGGGCCTGACCCTGACCCTGACCCTGACCCTGACCCTCCCTGAAACCTGTGCATAGCAAGAGCAGCATGACTGCACTTTTAGCTGTGGAAATTTTATTGATTTCTCGATCAGAGATAGACTATATAGCTTAGCATTGTGTTAGTTATATCAACTCTTCTCTTAATACACACTTTTGCAGTAAGAATGATAATCTTACTTTAATATCTTAGACTTTTCTGTTGAGATAATTGGAGAGCTTTGGGAATTATTGATACTTCCCCTTGCTCTGAAGAAGATTCTATTTGTCCTCAGCTATAATTAGTAGGTCGCAATTCAGTCTCCAAGATTGAGTTCAGGTGTTTAGATTTGAAATATGAAACTAAACCTGCAACTGTATGGTTGGATTTGTCAAGGGAATAGGATGGATACATGGATGTTGAAAATAGTATGATTAACCAACTCTCTGGTAGGACCATGTCCTGGTTGTTAGGCTTAACTGCCATGAAAATGAGCTTGTAAAGGACTGGCACCCCAGTAGACAGGATGCTTGAATGGAGTTGTTATTTACCAAACTTTGCTTAGGAGGAAAGTGAATGATAAAGTATCTTTCAACGAGGTTTCAGATATAGATGCAGCCTGTGGGTGTATCAGATATAGATGCAGCCTGTGGGTGTAAGGCAACAGCTATAATATGCTTGGCTACTTTGCTCATCTTTATCTCAGTCTTTCAAGTTTTAATTTAGCAGTATGCCAATCAACAATAAGCGTAGAAGCCCACTGGACTCATTTACAAGTTTCTTCGTTCCTGTAATTTCAATTTGATTCTCCCCAGTTCGGCAGTTTGGTGGTTCAAGTAATCCAGAGCATGGAAAGACAAGAGCAATCTATTTGCTTCATTTAGTTGGTAGTAGTGAAGCAAAAACAGATTTCACCTACTCAAATAAGAAAACTAGATCCTAAACTTGCAAAAGTGAACAATGTTATCATGTTAGGTTGTTCAACCAAAACAAATTGAAGTCGATAGCAGGAGACCATGGTAATAAGTGTGAAATAAGCTTTTATGAGGCAGGTTTTGTAATGTATTCAAGGTATGAAAATAAAATGATGTCACAATCTTTTTAATGGGAGAGTGTTATATTTTAAATACTTCAAACTTATTAGCTTACTAATGCTAACTTTTGATTCTTCTGTATTTCTTGATCCGTTATCTAGGTGCTCATATCATATCGGGAAATGTATTTGAGCCCCGAGCATTGGATGAACTTCTTCCCCAATGGAGGCAGGAAGATGTATGTTTCTTTATAATTCTATCCTTCCATATTAATTGCTTCATTCTTGAACATTTAGTATCACAATAGAAAGCTTCAATGTAGGGTAAACATTGTTTTGGCAGGCAGGTTGAATACTTATTTTCTTGAGAATTTTATGAATACACCAGTATGTGTACAGATGATTGTTTCTGTCATGTAGTGCATTTTTGGAATCTGTTGCCATCATTTAGGTTTACACACACACACACATATATAAGTCATAATGTTGAAGGATTCTGCATTAGGGAACTGGAAGACCATGAGGCCTGATGTACATCAAGAGAATAATAGTTTTAGGTTATTTGTTTAGCAACAAGCTTCTAACTGATTTTTGCTATAGTTTCAATATTTTCCTTCATTAGAGTTGGTGAAAGTGTTGAGTGAATGCACTCTTCATGAACTTAAGTTTGGTTTTGATTCAATCAGTCCTTTATGACTACAAGACTCTCATTTATTAATAAAAGAAAAGGATAATGCCCTTCTACAGTGTAGCTTACCTTTACATTTGGAGAAGCATGGATGTGATATTGGCAGATCGACAGATCATAGGGGTGAAGAAAGCAAAAGATTGATGCTTTAAGGATTGTGAACCAGATGTTGCTGAAGAACTAAATTGAAAGAACTTAACATTTTCATATATTCATCCTTCATACTGTGAAATTTAGTAATTCTGCTAAACTCTAAAGGCAATGCAGGAATTCACAGAAGTTCTTCTTATTCAGCAGCATATGTAAAACGGAAGTGCTTTTGGCCAACATCCTATTGCAACATATGATATTTCTTCTATACTACCTCCTACACTGTTGTATGGTGGATATTTATTGCTCTATTAATAAATGCTTTGCCTCGAATTTGACTTGCGTTTGCCATTTTTCGATATAGGCACCAATCCATGTCCCTGTTACTTCAGATAAGTTTTGGTTACTTTCTCAGAGTCGTGCCTTTTCCCTCCCTAGTCCTTTCAATAACAGAGGAAACTATGTCATAAGGTAATTGCTCCCACCTCCTTTTCTAGCAAGATTTAGATGAATACATAGGATTATGATCTTTATTTGCATTTCTGCTAGAATATTGTGCTTTCACCTCATGGGATTTCAAGCCTTTCTATCTTTTGTTCCCTTTCTGCTGTTATGCCGCGGAGCATTTTAAATGCTAAAAAATGTTACATTGAATCGCCTTGAATGAAGCTAAAGTTTACAATAGCTATCCCAAATCCAAATGTCTTGCTTTTGATCCCTTTTTTCCTTTTGTATTTTGTAAACAACATTCTCCCCTTCCCCAGATCCCAAGCATAGTAGGAGCTTCGTGCACTGGGCCGGCCTTTTTATTATCCTCCAGAGTGGTATGATCAATGTACAACCATTAGAGGGTTGAATTGGTAAAAGTTAATGGAATACTTTATTGTTCACTAATGATTAAGCAGCCTTTGGCATCTTCATTCCTATTACAGAACTGCTGTCTTGTAAATTTTGATTTTACTGCCATGGTGATTTTCTTTTTTTGGTCAATCTGCCATAATGATTCACTTATGTTAAGCTGCACAAGTGTGACAAGTTTTGAGCATCCAGATGCTTTCTTATGCTTATGTCTACACATATATTGCTGTGCAAATGAATTTTATTTATAATTTTTAATTTTTTGGCAATCCTTTTGGACATTTACTATTTGGACATAGTGATGCAGTTTGAGTCAGTTAGTGCGTTGGCTGGGACAGAAGGCTGAAGAATTAGGAGTTGAAATATACCCGGGTTTTGCTGCCAGCGAGGTATTGAGATACTTATTCTTCATCGAAGTTCAAAATATATTTAATTTTCAAGCTGTTGGAAGATTATGCCTTTTCATATATTACTTACACAATATCTTTTAGATTTTATATGACAGTAGCAACAATGTTGTTGGAATTGCAACCAATGATATGGGAGTGGCAAAAGATGGTTCTAAGAAAGAAAATTTTCAGCGTGGTGTGGAATTGAGAGGCAAGTTTTATAATTTTACTCCTTTGTTACCTTCTTTCTTTTTTCTTTTTGTCGGAATCCTTTGTTACCTCAGTTTATACTACAATGAGCACAGTGACTGCTGATTTTGTCCTGTTTATGTTTGGATCTGGTCTTACAAGTATAACATTCGATCAATACATTTTATTTGTTATTCCTTTATCTTTATCCACTAAATTAAACACATTTATGTAGTATATTCTTACTGGAAGAGGCTGGTGGCTGAGACAACTTTTTCCTGCATTCACAAAGCTTCTTGGTTCGATATATACTTATCTATTCAAACTCAAAAAGAAATTTATTTGCATGCCTGAAATGATTTGCATAAAATACATGCTGCTCAACTAAGAAACTAGAGGCAGGGCTCGGACAGTGGGAGAGAGAGGGAGGAAGGTTACATATATCTTTAATCCCTTTTCATAAGAAGCTAGATTATTTTCATAATATAAAACTCGTATCACTAAAAATTGGGCCCAATTGTTTTGTCCATCACTAGCGTTACTGCAGAAGGAGGGAAGAGAGAAAGAAGGTGAAGGACAAAGAACAAAAATGTTTGCATGGTTTGCTTCAGAGTTTAGATCATGTTATGATTCTCATGGTTTCTTTCTTCAAATATTAGTTTCTTGTACTTAATAATGTTAGTTATATATGCAGGACACATTACTCTTCTTGGAGAAGGATGTCGAGGCTCATTATCAGAGGTATCTAGAATCAAATCTTGTAGTTGTAGCATTTGCTAGATCCTCTACTGTTTGCAGGTAATAACTATTCGGAGATCCTATGTTTGCAGAAAATAATCAAAAAGTATAATTTGAGGGAGAAAGGGCAAGGACAACATCAGACTTATGCTTTAGGAATTAAAGAGGTAATTCTACACCATCTATGTTCAAGCAGTTTGACTTGCATCAGCATTAAGTTGTGAGATCTTTTCTATCTTTCTCTCTGTCTCTTACTTTTTCATGCCTCCCACCTCCTCCGACTTTTTAGCATTTCTGGCTTGCTGCTAATCTTGTGGCTTTCAAATAGAATCTGGCCTATTTGATATTGAATATACACCTGCAACTTAGGTTGGATGAGAGAAGCTTGTTGAAGAATTATTTAGAGTTTCAGAACGAGACTGATAAAGGAACTGATAGTGGAAGGTTACTTCTAGGGACAGACTTGAATGAAGATCAGACTGGGAATAAGAGTTAGAATACTAGGAAGTTGACTTAAAGAATGTAGTATCTGAAAACACAAAGAACCTATATCACTACCTTTTTAAGCAATGAGTATAACCTAAAGAAATGCATTTAAGCCTTGGTGCTAAGCTTATCCACTCTTAGAATAAGTTTATGAGAAAAAAATATACGGTGAGACCAGTGAAATGGATAGTGGGCTATATAACATATTGAACAGAAGAAGGCACACAATTATTACATGTATATAAAACTTTATTGTCTGGAAAACATCCATAATATGCCTAATCTTCTTCTTAGCGGCTGCATTCTGCTTTGGAGTGCAAAAGCATGATGTTTAATAGATCACCTATGAAGTAGATACGGAAGTAGTAGGTGAAAAATTATCCTCTACAATAGGCGAAATTAAATTAAGTTTTGATTTCCGCCACAAATGCACCAAAGATGGATTGAACTTTGGAATGCTCTCCAAATATCCTGATGTGGATGTCATGGGAGAAAGAAAAAGAAGATAGGGTGCATCTGGTTGGTGTTCCAACAGTAAAACTTGATACATTGACTTGTCAAAAACACAACTAGAACCATAGACAATAGAATGGTAAACCACAAAAAACGTCCTGCTACTTTGTTGACTTGCTGGGAAATTGTGACATGATGATGCTTCCCCAACCGACTGAGCTGATATTCCAAGGAACTAACATGACCAAAACAAGGAACTTTTCGTCAAACTTTTCAGGGATGAGTGACCCAAATGTCAATGAACATGGAGGGTATTTGATAAGTCTTCACTGAACTGACAACTAGACCCCGTGAAAAGTTGAACTGTAAGAGATTTTTTCACTTATGCCCTCTACCAGTCTTTCGAATCATGCACAAATAATTCAAGGTGTTTTTTGAAGATTCGGGCAAGATATGGCGCAAACTAATAATAGAGATGATTGAGGTGATAATTAACAACGGTGGCAATGGTTTGGGTTCGATTGCGGTAGTAGCAATATGCATGGTGATCTCCATTCCCCTTTCCTGCTTTGATAAACTAAATATAAATATAAAAGGAAAAGCTAACCTCCCAATCTTCACAGGGAGGTTAAGCTTCTCCCATTTTTAAGTGGACAAAAAGGTGCTACAATATTGTTGAAACAAAAGGCAGCTTTATTCATGTTCTAAGGCTTGTAGAACTAGATACCCAATGTGCTAACCCTATTAAAAATCTATGCTATCCATGCCCCGAATCGAGAATATAGGAAGAGCAACAAAACCTTTATTCTTGAAACTGTGGGCTTCTAACCATTAAATATGCAGTGGGTGTTTGTTGTCTTGAATTGTTAGCACTAGCAGCATATAAGATTGTGATGCCTACTCTATCAAGTAAAAAAGGTTCTGTGAATTTTGAAACCCATTTTTTGTCAATAATGTGGAATTGGAGTATCTGGTTTATTAAGTCCTTAAAATTTGGTCTTATTAAAGAACAACGTAATTTGATGAGATTTCGGTAAATTAGAGACTAAATCTCTGATTTGGTAAGTCTTTTCGATTATCATCCTCGTCAGTCACTAAGTCATGAAAAAGAAAAGAGGGACACCATTTGCACCATGGACAACAATTATGGGTAGCATTTTTTTGTAGAGAGGGAAACAGTGCATATGATTGAGATGTTTGTGTATGTGTTTGTCTTTCTTTGTGTGTCTTGCAAAGGCAAGAAAGGGGATAGCAGGAAAAGTTGAAGCAAGGGAAGAGGAAGTGTGTGACATTTGTAGCACGAATTTAAATTAAATGACAAGACTGTCCACCGTATTGTCCACCGTCTTTTACTTTATCTTTAATACAATAGAGTGGGCTCTTCTAAATGGTGCAACGGTAAAGTCGTGTGACCTGGATCTCATGGGTTCGAGTCATGGAAACTTATTGCAAAAAATCAAGGTAAGGTTGTGCAAAATAGATCCTTATGTGGGTTGAACCCTTCCTCAGACCTTGCAGATAGTGGGAGTTTCTTGCATTGAACTGCCTTTTTTTCAATGGAGTAGGCTCTTTTGTCCACCTTAAAGGTGGGAGAAGCTTATCCTCCCCATAAAGGCGGGAGCGTTTAGCTTTTTCTAACAACAATCATAGATTAATGTATAAATATATATCTTTATGTATCTTAGAGTCATAGTCATGGCCTGCTTTGATACCACATGGCGAGAGAGAGAATCAAGGGAATCACTATGTAACTTAAGTGGGTGGACATGATGTCCTAATGACATATGTTTGCAATTTACATTTTTTCCCTTCCCTGACAATCCTCATCTAATTCCCACCACAACCCCTTCTTACCTTCCAATCATCTTTATCATGATTCACCAACACTACTTCTACAAAAACCTCAACAAGCATGCTGAAAATATCCTGCCTAAAAGGCTAAAACACTGGCACAACCCATTGGTAACACTTACTTCCATGACGAGGTGGGGTATTGAAGCAGGACTCACTATCTGGGGACTTCCTTGTTTTCTTATGCCAGAAAATGCTGACAGAGTAGTTTCATGTAATGTGGTATAGCCATATAGGTAACTTAAGTCCATCGAAGTCCATTTTTGTAACAAAATTCTTATAGGGTATACTGCATATCTATTTCACTAAATGTGATTGCTTTGAACGGTTATGCTTGTTTCAGGGTCTTTATACCAGTAATCAGTATTTTGTAGTCTCCATTAATCAACATGCCATAAAGTTTACCTTTTCTTTATAGAAGACATAGGGCCTATTTGGAAGTGTTTTTGTTTTTTTGTTTTTTTGTTTTGTAAAACAATTTTCAAGAAGAGTTTTGAAAAACCATTTTTAAGAACAAAAAAAGAGAAAACTTGTTTGACTTGAATTGTTTTCAAAACAAGTTTTAAAAACGAAAAAATAGAAAATTCGTTTGGCAAAAGTGCTCTAGAAAATAGTTTTAAGAACAAAAAAACAAAATATCCGTTTGGGTATCGAGAATGAAAACACATTTTTTACTCATATTTAATCAATTAAGAAATTATAGTATGTTATTACTAATCCAAACTCCACAAGTACATTTGTACAGACTAGAATGAATCAGAAATTTACTTCTCCCAGTACAAATATGTTCCTTCTAGGATCGAACTATATGCGGGTAATTCCTCTACCAGAAAATAATATACCATCAAATTCAGTTCCTAGAACTAAAATGACAGTACCATCATCATCTTCGGATGCCCCTTAACGCTGTTGATTAAATATATAATACTGTCATCTTGAAAAATCTTAGAAAATAAAACTCGTTATCAAAAGAGTTTAAATAGAAAGCTAAACTCATTAACAAAAAAATTAAAGAATTCATAAACTTGTTCCCATATAGATTTTTTAGTCAAAATCATAAAATTAATTGCTATGCATTTCACCATGATTTATCAACTTTTTCATTAAATAGTAAAAATAATAAAAAAATTTAGCAATAAAGATAGAACATAAAGAAAAGGAAAAAAAATATAGAATAAATTGCATAAATCCGTAAACCAAGGTGTGAGTGTAAAAATGGAGTCTATTCTTCACTTATTGAAAAATCACCAAAATAAATTGATGTAAAAAAAAAGTAAGAAATAGACAACCTTCACACGAGATCTACTTTGTGATAAAAACTTGTAGCCTTTCTTCCTAAGTCCATGAAAGATCTGGTATTGGAGAAAGAAAAAAAAAAAGATCAAGAGAGAGATGAGATAAGAATAAAATCGTTGCTGAAGAGAGAAGAAAGAGAAGGAGAGAGATATGTGGTAAAGTTAGGTTGTTGGTCTTGAAGTTGGTTTTAATTACAAAAATGCCATTAATGAGAAAACACTTCTCTGTGTTTTTGCAAGTTTTGAGAACCAAAAACACACAAAACTATTCTGAAGTGTTTTCTCTTTTTGGTTTTTAAAAACTGATTTTTGAGAATAGTTTTTGAAAACCAGTTTCAAAAACAACGCATCCAAACAAATATTTTGATTTTTTGTTTTTAAAAACAAAAAAACAGTTTTTAAAAACTATTTCAAAAAAGGGCATAGTCTTTCTTTTCTTTTCCGTGCATTACGAGATATAGTGTTTTTTCTTTATTGTCTTAAGAGTTTGTGGTGTTATTCTGTATGAGTCGCTTTTTAGTCATTACATAAGCTTCTTCATCACTGGCAATTTGGAGTGGGTCTAAGAACTTTGTTCAAGTTAAATTCATTCTTTCTTATGCTTATTCATCCTTTTATGATTTCCATAGGTAGGATCTCCTCGACTGAGATGGTTCTTGTTGTTTGTAACTTCTTGAAAAATTTCTTGACTTATTTCCTCAGGTATGGGAAGTTGAAGCAGACAAACACAAACCTGGCTCTGTACTTCACACACTTGGTTGGCCCTTGGACCACAAGACTTATGGGGGATCTTTCTTGTATCATATGAAAGATAGACAGGTATTCCTCATCAAATGTATTAAACAAGTAAAAAGTTTTGTACTTTTTCTGAAACACAAAGGCGAGTGATCCACCTGGAGATATACTGTAAAGCCAGCTGGCAACCTCAAATCCTATGATTAAGGGAATGCCCTGAGCCTTGTTCTTGAAGTAGAAAATATCGGAAGATGGTAGTTACCTTGTACTGGTTAGAGTTGTTCTTGGAGAACTGATCAGGAATTGTGCTTCTCCAGTTAAAAAGACATTTGCTATTGGATTAATGATGTACTATCATCCTGTGTCCTGGCTGTCAAACTAGCACAAAAGCTGAGTTGAAGTGAGGAGCATGAGTGACTATAGTGTGGAAGTAAAACTTGCAATTAGAGAAGATAAGATGGCTTGAAGCTTTTCGCACCTATGATGTTTTTGTTTATTTGCATGTGGGGTTCCATTGTCCCAGTAGTACTGTGAGATGAGTGATGAATTCCATTTGGTTGCTTTGCAGCAGAGGTTCTTCCTACATTTTACCTTGGGTGCGGTTTTAAGGGGAGCAGCTATTTCTAGATTTGATTGGTTTTGGAAAATTTTCTATATTCTTTAATAAATGACCACCTCATCTAAAAGCTTAATTCTGCTGTTGTCTGGAGGATATTAGTATGTTTGGTTGGTCATGAAGATTTCTTTTCTCTTCAGGTGGGATTTTTCTGGTAAAGTCTACAGACTTATTGAACTTAATGCTGCTGTTATCATACTTTTCTTGTTCATTTGCCAAAGCAGGGCTGAAATACAAATTTGTTCAATAAACTCGGTCAAGTGAAGCTGTTTGTGTTTACAAGTCTTGATGCAGTTACTGTTGTTTATGATGTTGTGCCTTCATGAGCCAGAAAATATACATGGGATTCAGAGATCAAGTTTACTTAGTGTTGTCTTAATGGTGCTGACAGGTTGCTATTGGATTTGTTGTTGCTTTGGATTATCATAACCCCTTCTTGAACCCCTACGAAGAATTCCAGGTACTCTCTCTCTCTCTCTCTCTATCTGTCTGTCTATCTGTCTATCTATTTATCTATCTATCTATCTATATCTATATATTCCTCCTCTGCCACCATAAACTCCCAACTTTTCTATCGTCTTTATTGTGAGGTTAAGGGAACTGTCTGATTTTATTTCATTTTTTCTTTCTGTAGGAATAACTGTTGTTGTCATAATGTGGAAAACTGTAGTGTATGAATCCTCAGATACATCTAGCAATTCATATGTGTAGTAAAATATGGTTCTTTCTTGCCACAAAGATTCCTAGGCCTTAGTTCAGCTATGATAATTGACTCAGCTGCTCAAACCACTCACTGAAACATTAACATGGTCAGCTTTTACATAATTTTTGCCAGAATGTGAATTTCTGCCCAACTAATTCTGCCTGCAAATTGCTTTTCCTTCAGAAATTTAAACATCATCCTGCCATCAGACCTCTTCTGGAGGGAGGAACTGTTCTCGAGTATGGTGCTCGTACTCTGAATGAAGGCGGCTATCAGGTGAATTATATACATTCTCTTTTCTATATAATATTGGAAGTCTTCACAATTCACATCATGATAAGTGTAGAGTTACCTCTTAGATATAGTTACACAGGCCTTAATAACATAATTTCCTGAAATCATAATGGGAATGGCATGAGCTTAATATTGCTTGTAGTTTGACTTGAACTGACTAATAGATGAAACTTCTTCTTGTCACTTACAAGAAACAGTTTCTAGCTTGGTAACCTATTCATGGAGTGAGTTTTTGAGTGAGAGCAAGAGCAACAGTGGCCGAGCATGAGGATTTCAGAATTTGTGATGTCTGGAGTCTTCAGAGTGCTTTTATGATAAAATGATTGATACGTATATACATTTGAATACTTAATAAGATATAGATTAGGTATGCCACACACACACACCTATAGGTTAGGTATGACACACTCACACCCCTATATATATTTTCATGTATCCGTTTAAACAAAATGGAAGTGATCATTGTGGAAAGGACAAAAGTCATACTCTGAATAGGATTCTTATTTGTGATGTAAAAAGGCATTATAGGTGACTTTTGAAATAAAAGATGAGTGCGTTATAAACTGAAGCTAACAGTTACTTTGTGAAATTTTTTTTAGCAATCGTCATTATGTAAGTGCGCCAAAGAAATGACTATTTGTGTAATTTGTCATTTATAGATGGCAATAAATTATTTTATTAAATAGACACTTTAGTTGGGACTAAAACAATCACTGCAAAATAATTGTCATGAAACTTGTTAAATCACATCATGTTTTTGATATCATGTGAACTGAAGTACTCTCAGATTTTTGAATTACCTTTGGCAGTTGAGTAGATCCTTGGAAAGACTCTTTTATTTTCATTTTATTATAAGATCTATTGAAATGAACACCCAAATTTGTTCATGCTGACATAGTAGGGAGTCATACAGCGAGAGGAAGTAATTTGAGGACCTTTATTTTCTTGCCTCGTGAAGTAAATAAAATTTTTTCCTGTCAGACTTCATCAAGATTTGCTTCCTAGCAATAATTGAAATGCAAATTTTTGAATAAGTTTTGAATTCTGTAA
This sequence comes from Ehretia macrophylla, assembly GCA_037974665.1. Classification (NCBI taxonomy): domain Eukaryota; kingdom Viridiplantae; phylum Streptophyta; class Magnoliopsida; order Boraginales; family Ehretiaceae; genus Ehretia; species Ehretia macrophylla. Next base: position 86,286,735 of record CM075764.1, read on the forward strand.
AATTGCGCTTCTAGAACATGAGCGCTAAGATACTCTTACGGATTAAGTTACCTAGGTTCCTAATATATTCGTGAACTGAAGTCTGCATCTTGTGCGACTTGTTTGAAACAGATGGATGAAAAGCACATCTTTTTTTTTATTTTATTTTTAATATTATAAATATTTTTCAATATTCTCCTACTTGAGATTTGCACTATCTATGTTTTCAATTATTCATGTTACACAGATATAAATATAATGTTAGTTAAATTTCAGTCTATTCCATATCCAGTGTTTCCGGGTGGAGCAATTATTGGATGTTCAGCTGGCTTCTTAAATGTACCGAAAATCAAGGGAACACATACTGCCATTAAATCAGGTACCAGATGCCACTCCTACAGAATTACAATTTGTCTTAGATGTTACTACTTCAGAATCACTCCCTTAATGACTATTAAACATCTCAAATAATGAAATATGCTCCCTTATAATTATTTTTTACTAAGCCATCATGATCAAGACCATATAACAAACATTTGAAATGTCAAATGACTGCCTGTGCTTTTCTCATGCTCATTTTATTTTCTATTTTCTTTGACATTAGGTCAAAGTTTCGGAAAACTTGACTTCCATACATCTGATGATTGTTGCTTGCATGTATGCTACATCATTGTGTTCTTATGGTGCCTTGTGTGCCGTTATGATCTGGTCAAGTTCATTATGCATAGAAAAGTTTTTTTGCTCAAGAATGGAAATAAGTTTACCGTGCAGAAAAGGAATGGAAACAAAATTTGCTTGTAACTGAAAGCACGAGAAGCTATGGTAGCATTATTGCTTGTATTGGAAATCTAACGTAAAGTAATCATGAGGACATGTTCTGGGGGTGAGAGGCTTTTTATTTATTAAGTCGAGCTACTTCCTGCCACAAATATTGTGCAAATCAAAAAACAAGTTATGACACTGTATAAGAGGTTTCACTATTTACTTCTTTCTAATGATTATATCTGCAAATAGCCATATTCCAACAACGGCATATGTAGCTGATTATGATCATTTTAAAATGGTAAATTGAATGTTCTGACTAGAAGTACTTGTGGAGTAGTCATAAGCATTTGCAGTTTGCTATGGAGTAATTGTCTCTGCTGAGACAGGATTGAGACTCTTGTGATTTTCCAGCTGAAATGTCTTTACCTGTAAAAGGAAATAAAGGTCAAAAGGGGTTGAACTAGTTTTCTCGTTGTGGCACAGGAATGCTGGCAGCAGAATCTGCATTTAGTGCTCTTCATGAAGGCTCACAAATGGAAGCCTTCTGGGACAAATTAAAAAGTTCATGGTTATGGAAAGAACTTCACCTAGCAAGGAATTATCGTCCAGTGAGCTTTCTGATCTATGAATTAATTTTTTTACCTTTTCATGTATTTATGAAGCAAGTTTTTTGGTAACCTCTCCTTTAATCCTGTGCTTAATTATATGTTGCAGGCATTTAAATTTGGTCTGTATCCTGGTCTGGCATTAAGTGCTTTAGAACAGTAAGCTATCTGCTTGTGCTGAGTTTACATGTAATGTTCAATTTGTTTAATGGAACATTAGCCATTTGTTGTTTACTGCTTTTCAGCTATGTATTGAAAGGAAGATCTCCTTGGACCATGAAGCATGGAAAACCTGATCATGAAGCCATAGATGTAAGAGATTTCTCTTTTGGAAGCTATAAATTGATCGTGGTGTTAGCTAACATTTAATTGTCTATTTCAGTGCAGAAAAGGGTATTTAAAATTGTGAGAACATTAGGAGAAGCTGAGTTGGTTTGATTTTCTTATGGAATTCACTTTTCTTCATTTCTTCTTCAGTATAAGAAAAATCAAATTTTATTCTATTGGCACTTTTCTTTATGTCGTGTCTTCCACATTTCTTTTCTTGGTCTCCAGTGTCCTTTTATTTATTTATTTATTTATTTTTTCTCGCACTTTCTTCACTTTGTCATCACTGAGAATTTTTTATTTCTTAGGTAGCATATCTATTTGTAAAAGTTATACCTAAAAGCATCTTTATCACTACATTACAACTCCAGTGAATATAATGTTTTGTCCATCCTCATGAAGAAAAAAGATAGCGAAAGGCAAAGAGCGATACTGAAAGCTCTAGGAGTAAAAAGAAATTAATAAGAATTTTGGAAAACCTATTTTGATAGAGAAAATTATTAGGAGAAGGTCATGATACCATATTCAAATTCATGGAAGCTCAGGTCAGATCATCATCTTGGCTTATCTGTCTAATTGCGAATCATGATTTTTGCCTCCATTCCGTTAACACGGCTAATTTACATAGAGAGATGCTTGTAATCTCCAAAAATCTAAAATGGTATTTGTGGAGCACCTGGAAACTACTTTGTAAGTCTTACAGCATCTGACATGAGACAACTACAAACTCCCTACTCTGAAAATGTATATTTATCTGTTTCCTACTTTTGCAGGAAGCACGATTATGCTCACCAGTTGAGTACCCTAAGCCAGATGGGGTCATATCTTTTGACATACAAACATCTCTTTACAGGTAATCAATCTCCCTCCCTGTGTGTGTATGTTTATATATATGTGTGCATCTGTATATGTGCACTTTATATATATATGTACACAAAATACTTTTGGGAATCATGGTCATTTGGTTTTCTTATACACATGTGATTGGCTCAAAGTTTCTGCTTTCAAGTTGACCTTCTGCTGTGCTAGAACTGAGTGAAGATGATGTCGTTATAATCAATAGTGTTTTATTTCTTTTGAGCTTTAGCTTTTTTTTTTCCTTTTTGTTAATAAAAATAAATCAATCACAAAGACAATTTACTTGCTTTACAATAAAGATGAACAATATGTATGAAATAGCATTAAATCTTCTTTATCTAAAAGAATGAGATCCAACATATAAGGTAGCCGAGATGGTCTATTTTATATTCTAATGAGGATGGTATATTAAGTTGTTTAGCTATGAAATATCTTCCTTTAAACTCCAAATCAGCTCCACCGCTTGATATGAGTTTGGTTTTTGCATCAATTGGTGTTGCTGCAGGTAGGCTGCTTAGCATTCCACTCTTCTTTAGCAATTCAAGTACATACTTTCTTTGAGATATAAAGATTCCCTTTTTCGATCTTGCTACTTCAATGCCCAAAAAGTATTTGAGATCTCCTAGGTCTTTTACTTCAAATTCCCTAGCCATCCTAGCCATTTTCTGCTTTAGCCTCTCCATCTCTATATCATCATCACCTGTCACAATTATATCATCTACATACACAATTAATATAGGGATCTTTCCCGCTGAAGAGTGTATAGTAAACAAGGTGTGATCTCCACGACTCTGTTTATACCAATTCTTCACCCTGAAACTAGTAAATCTTCCAAACTAAGCTCTAGGAGATTGTTTAAGGCCATACAATGCCTTTTTTAATCTACACACTATGTTATTATCACTGTTATTTAATCCTCGAGGAATATCCATATACACTTCTTCTTGGAGATCTCCATTTAGAAATGCATTTTTCACATCATATTGTAGGAGTTTCCAATCACAATTTGCAGCTAAAGATAACAATATTCTCACTGTGTTCATCTTCGCCACAGGTGCAAAAGTTTCTGTATAGTCAATCCCATAGCTTTGAGTGTATCCTTTAGCCACTAATCTGTCTTTATACCTCTCTATGGTTCCATCGGACTTGTATTTTATAGTAAATACCCAGCGGCAACCCACAGTCCTTTTTCCTTTTGGTAGTTCTACCAACTCCCATGTTTGATTCCTTTTTAAGGCTCGCAACTCATCAAGGACTGCTTTTCTCCAATGCAGATTTTTTAGTGCTTCATAAACATCTTTAGGAATCTCTGTTTGTGACAATCGGGCAGTGAATAGTCTAAAAGGACCACTTAACCTATGACATGACACAAAATTGGAGATTGGGTGCCTTGTATAGGATCTTACCCCTTTTCTTAGTGCAATTGGTAAGTCATCATTCTTATCAACTACGTCTACTTCTGAATGAGAGCCAATAGTTGATCTTACCTCAAGGATTTCAGAATGTGCTGTTGCTGGTCAGAGATGGGTTGTTCTTCACTTCGAATCTTTTTTCTTCTTTCATACACCTTTACAGCTTGCACATCTCTATTGCTCTTCAACAAATCAAATCGTAAGCTAGCCTCATGTTCCCCATTTTGCTGCTGCTGTGACTGAGCACAAATCTGACCCTCACATTCACCATTTTGGTGTTGCTGTGGCTGACCACAAATCTGATTGTTCTCAACACCATTAGGTGATGTTTCAGTATCAGTAGGACTTGTTAAAGGTGCTGGTTGTGGCTGAGAAGTTGCTGGTTGTGGCTGAGACAATATTTGTGATGTAGGGTTGAAATTATGCATGGGAACAAGCATCCAATTCAGATCTGGTGCTTTATTTTCCTCCCTCAACGGATCAGAATTGGCAAAATAGGAAAGATGCTCATGAAAGGATACATCTTTACTCACATACAACTTTCTAGTTGGAGGGTGATAACATTTATAACCTGGCTGATTACTAGAATAACCAAGGAAAACACACTTGAGGGATCTAATTTGTTGTTCCCTTTGTTATAAACATAAGCGACACAACCAAAGGTTTTGAAAGGGAGTTGATTTGGAACCTTATAGTGTCCAGTTGTGTCAAGGAGAGCTTGAAGAGGAGTTTTGAACCCTAGAACTCTAGTTGGGGTGCGATTTATGAGGTAAACGGCTGTCAAAACTGCATCCCCCCAAAAATGTTTAGGCACTTGACGAGTAAACATGATACTTCTTGTGACTTCTAAGAGGTGATGGTTCTTTCTTTCAGCTAGTCCGTTTTGAGCAGGGGTTTCATTACATGACATAGTGTGGGCAATATCTTTATCCATAAGAAACTATTGGAGGTAACTATTGATGTATTCTCCACCATGATCACTATATAGTCTCTTTATCTGACTATTAAATTGTGTAGCAATCATGGAGTGAAATTTAACAAATAGTTGACCTACTTCAGATTTATGTTTCATAAGGTATAACCAAGTTAATCTGGTGGCTTCATCTATGAAGGTGACATACCAACGATAGCCAAATAAGGTGCTAACTTGAGTAGGACCCTACACATCTGAATGGATAATGGCAAAAGGAACATATGTTTTATTGATATTAATTGGATAAGAGACGCGATAGTTCTTAGTCATCTCACATACATCACATTTAAGGGTATAGACATCACAATTACGAAGCAATAACGGAAACAATTTTTGGAGAATACTAAATGACAGGTGACCCAATCTTTGATGCTACAACCAAACCTCTTGGGGAATTTCTTTATTGTTGCAGGTTCCAATAGTATTAGTAGCTAGAGCTGCTCCTTTGAGAATATACAACCCATCTCTTTCCTTAGCTAGCCCAGTCTTCCGCCCTGAGATTTGATCCTGAAGATAACACTCAAAAGCAGAAAAATTAGCATGCCATCCCAAGTCTCGACACAACTTATTTACTGAAATTAAATTCACTGCTAACTGAGGGACATGCAATACATTAAATAATGTAATATGAGGAGAGACAATAATGGTTCATTTCCTAGCCACAGATGAGAAAGTGCCATTTGCTACTTCAACTTTTTGCTTTCCGGAACATGGTATATATGTGACAAATAACTTTGAGTTACCAGTCATGTGTTCGGATGCTCCTGAATCGATAATCCATGGCAGTTGTTTATTTTTCAGAAAAACATTTAGGGCAACAACATAATTACCAGATCCTAAAGAGGATTCAGCTAGTAGAAGTTGTTTTAATTCAGCTAGCATTTCCGGGGTAATACTTGTACTTGGCCTTGTTGTTTCTTCACTAATTTCTGCTATATTGGCCTTTCCTCCTCCCTTTCTTCCTTTCCTTTTTGGTTTGCCATGGAGTTCCTAGCATGTGGCAGTTGTGTGGCGTGATTTCTTGCAAAAATCACACCATAGTTCATCCCTTGGATCCTTCCCTTTCTTCTTTTCATCTTCGACCTTTAGGTTTTGTTTGACCAACATTGCTAAATCTTGAGATCTCTCCTTCACCATCACTTGCTTCCTACTCTCCTCATTTTTAACCAGGGAAAATGCTTTATTTAGGGATGGGAATGAACTCTTACCAATGATCAGTGAGCAGATAGCTTCATACTCTGATCGTAGTCCTGCAAGGAATTTATAAGGAATTTATAAGTCCTTCCCTTTTCCAGAAGTTTAGTCAACTTTACAGATAATTCAACTGTGTCTAGTTCTAGATTTTGGTAATGGTCAAGTTCTAGCCACAATTTCTTCAATCTGTTGAAGTATTCAGTCATATCTGAATCCCCTTGTCTTGCATCTCTAATCTGATTTTCCAGCTCAAACATCAATCCATCATTTCTTCCCTTTGAATAAGCCTGATTCACTGCATCCCATATGTCCTTTCCACTCTTTAGAAACAAGTGTTTCCTATGCTTGGCTGCATCGAACTAATCAACCAAGACATCACATAGGAATTCTCCTCTTCCCATTTCTCAGTGGCAGCATCATCCTTCTCAGGTTTCTTTTTGGTGCCTTCTAGATAACCAATTTTTCCTCTTCCCCGCGTGAATAACTTGACAGATTGAGCCCATTTTATGTAATTATGGGAGTTCAATCTCTCAATATTCATGGAGAAATTGGAACTATCAGCACCAGACTGCATATGACTTGCAGAGGACACCTTGCTATCTCCTTCCATGAGTTTAAAGGCTGCTATGGATTAGAAGATGTGGCTTAGGGTTTCTGTTTGTGGAAGTATTTGGCTGTAGAGAGAGTTTTGAAGTGTTTCAAGGTAATGGCTAGGTAGGGAAAGTCGCTGGCTCGTGATACCAAGTTGTTTAGCTATGAAAAATGTTTCACATTTTCCATTGAAGTTTCTGTACATTTATATACAACTTGTTTACCACCTATTAAGGAATTCAAATTTGAATTCCTTAATTACAGCTGTACAAATCTAGATCCACAATTACAGGAAATCCTATACAAATAATTGTCCCTAAATCATGGCTTTAACTATGCTATACAACATATTATGCCCAAATTAGCTAGAGAATAGGCAACCAAATTAGTTTGTATGGGTGCAAATGATAAGTGAGATCAATTGGAGATTGTGTCAAAAGAGTAGAAAAGGAGTTTTAGGGGTATCTAACGGGGTACACGGGCTCAGAAAGAGTCACAATGATGGAATGAGGGCATCCAAGACAAGGTAAAGGCTAAGAGAGAATGCTGTAAGGTTTTATAGAAGGATTGTAATTAAAGGGAATCTAGAGAGATATAAAGCAACTAAAAAGGAAGTCAAGAAGGCAGTTTGTGAGGTTAAAATACAGGCATATGAGGATTTATATAGGTGATAGGATATGAAGGAAGGAAAAATGAGGTTATCAAGCTTGCAGAAGTTTGGGAAAGAAGGACTTTTGCGGATGAAAGGACATGTTATTTAAACCAAGGATGATGTTGAAAGGGTCCTTGTCAAGGAGGAGGAGATAAATGCCAGAAGAGCTATTTTATAAGTTGCTTAACGAGGATTCAACCAGTTATTTAGTCTAGGGATAGCTTTATATTTTTGAATGGAATCTAAACCGTATGTTGGATCGAGAACAGGCAAAGAATAGGTAGGTCAAGGAGGCACTCAAAAGATGAAGAATGGGAAGAGTGATAGTTCTGATGGTATTCCCATTGAGGTTTGGAGGTACATAGGTAAGGGTAATAGGACTTTTTAATGTAATTTTGAGGAGTAAGAAGATGCTTTTTTGACACCCATTCACAAAAAAATTGTGGACATCCAAAGCTATGCCAATTACTTTGGGTTTAAACTAATTAGCCATATTATCAAATCATTGGACATGGCCATATTATCAAATCATTGGACATGGTGATCTGGTGATTGAGAGAATAACTAAGAAGGAGGAACCAATATACTTCAAAGAATGAGTTTGGTTTCATGGTCAGGGATCGACCATGTAAGCTATCTTTTTATTAAGAAGATTGACATAAAGACTAGCACACCATGCTTACAGATTTGGAAAAACATATGAACAAGTCCTAACGAACATTTTATGGAACGTTGGAGAAGAAGGTGCAGTATGGTATCTATAAACGTGGTAACATACATATACGGCGTTGCTATGACTAGTGTAAGGACTAACGGGGTATACTAGTGCTCCGAGGATCAGCCTTGAGTCTATATCTTTTTTGCTTTAGTTATAAACAGGATTACTAGCCATATCCATGACAAGTTGTCATAGTGCATGCTATCCGTTCTTTTGCTGGATACTCTAGATGAGGTGTGAATGTTAGGTTAGAATTATTGAGGAAGACCATAGAACAAAGAGTTTTTTAGATCAATGACAAAATATATGGAATGCAAGCTCGACAAGATAGGTCAAGAAGTGCAGTGAAAGTGACTCTGACATGTAAAGAATACTAGAAAAGAAAAAATATAGATACCTTGGATATATGATCCAAAAGGAGATATTGATATCAATGTGGATCACTAAATCAAGATCGGTGAACAATGCGGAGAAGCGTATCAAGAGTCTTGCATGATAATATCTCCAAGTATTATAAGATATCTCTATGACTAGTTTTGTTGTTTGGATCAGAGTGCTAAGTCTTATTGTTTCGATCGAAGTGTTGGGTGGTGTAACAACATGTCAAAAGATGTTAATAAAGATAAAAATGTTGAGATAGATGTGCGACAGTCCTGGGCCGGAATATAAATGATGTGATTCGAGGAAAAGTTAGGGAGGTTCCAATTGAGGAGAAGAAGAGGGAGAATCATTTCAAATAGTTTGGACATGTTTGGAACAAGATTTATAAAGACATTTGTAAGAAGATGTGAATGTATGGAGGTTGCGCAGGAAGCAGAAGAGGGTAGAGAACCCTAAGAGTAGTTGGATGAAGACACTTGGAAGAAACTTTGTGTGCATGAAGCTATTGTGATTCGAGGAAAAGTTGGGGTGGTTCCAACTAAGGACAAGAAAGAGAGAGAATCGTTGAAAATAGTTTGGACATGTTAGGATGAGACCTATAGAGGCACTTGTAAGAAGGTGTGAAAGTATGGAGGTTGTGTTGTAGTATAAGAGGGGAACCCTAAAAGAAGTTGGATGGAGACACTCAGAAGAAATTTTGTGTGCATGAAGCTATTGTTGCTCTCAATATGATTTGGTGGCGTCGTCAAATTCATATAGCTGACTCCAACTAATAGGATATTTAGTTTGGGTTCGTTTAATTATAAACACATCGACATGTGATACCCTATATTTGCACCATCTTGAGTAATGCATTAATGGAACTTATAATAATAGAATTTAGCTTTGGTAGTGAGAGAAAATATCCCTAGCCAAACAACATAAAATGCTACCATGAATCACCGAATCATCCTCAGCTTGTGTATTGGTGAGCACATCCATCTTAAGTGCAATAAGCACAATGAAGTTTGCCTTTTGTTCTTGAATCATATCACCAGTGCCAGAAGGACCAGACTTACCTTTTAGACTGCCATTTTTGTTTAGCTCAAAAGTATGTAAAAAAGGGGGACATTAGATGATGCCAATTACCCTCTTGGCTGAGACCAAGTATTGAGAGAGTTGAACAAAAGGGAATAAACTTGAGTATCTTATAGAGCCAGCAAATCAGTGTACCACCTTATAGGGCCAACGATAGGGAATATTTGGGTCATGGAATGAACAGATAGAAATTCGCTGAATCACACAATGACATATGAGAAGGTTAAGCTTGGTGCAATAGTCAAGTGCTCACTCGTTGAACACTTGGTCTCGAGTTCAAGCCTTGGAAACAACCCTTCTGGCAATAGGGTAAGGTAGCATACACCTACCTTTCCTATGCTCAGCTAAGTATCGGAGTTTTGTGCACTGTGTATGACCTTTAGATAATGACAATAAGACATATAAACTAGCTATAAAGAAAGACTTGTTTCTTCATTTCCAAGTGATAATAGTTCTTGTTATATTCTAAACTAGAGGCTCGGAATCAGCAAAAGCTATGAAACTAACAACTCTAAGATCAATAATTTGAGCTATTAGAACTACTAACCACAAAAAAAGCTTAAATGTAATCCAAACACCTTTTTAGCGGGAGGCCTTGTAGAAGACATATTGATGTTTTTTTTCATTTCATTAACACAGAAATCTAGTGATGGTATAGAAAGCCTTTTCTGTTTTTATACGGATTTCATGTGATTCTATATATATCTATTTTGCAACGTCAACATAAATATCAAAGTTTTAATTGGAGTTTATTGACACTACTGTTTGTTTTTTGAACTGCCAATGCTACCCTTTGTTTTCTCGTTTCTTTGTTGGCAAAATGTATGTCATTTTTTATATCACCCAGCCTGTCTGTCCAACTCTATGCCAAAGCTAGCAGCTAGCAGACATCTGACGAACTAACTGTAGCACTACCAATCCGTATACATGCTTGAACAATGCAGTCAGCCACCACTGATCTCCCTGACCTGAAAGGTGGAAATGACAATCAAGTGGCTGTCATTAAGGCTGGCAGTTGGCCATTCTTGTTGAACAAACCTAATCCTAAAGTTCAAGCTTGTTCAGCTGCCATTTATAACAGCCATGCCTTGTTTTAATGGGCTTATGAAAGTGACCTTTTTTATGTGACTTGATGAGGGTGGGGGTCATAGTTATTAGAAGCGTACAATTTGCGGTTCTTATTTACTATGAGATTCAATTCACGAGCAAAACGATTTGAATCGACAAGTGAATCAGAGCTGAATCGCGGTGAGTTGCTAAATCTGAGGGTGACACAAACCAGATGAGCAACTTTATGGTGGATTTTCTTATGTGTGGGAATTTTAAAGTTGCTTGTTTGTTTAGATTAGTAACAAAGAGTGAATTGTGAGATATTGGTCTAAAGAAGTATATGTGATTTCTTCTTCACTGTGCATAATGTTTTATCTCATAATTGTTTTGCAGGAGTAGTACCAATCATGATCATGACCAACCATCTCATCTTCGCTTGAAAGACCCTAGTATTCCTGAACGTGTAAACTTGCCAATTTTTGCTGGGCCAGAATCGCGATTTTGCCCCGCACGTGTTTATGAGTATTATTCTTGACCGCAATATCATATTCAATGGGTTTTTTTGTTTACCTCTGATATTTTAAGAGTGATTATGTTTGAAAATGATAGGTATGTACCCGATGAAACGGGTAAGCTGAAGCTACATATCAATGCTCAGAACTGCCTTCACTGCAAGGTAATGTAGGCATATTGAAGGCTTAATTTTCTTGAACATTCCCGATATTGATCCATCTCTATGTGTGATAATATACATTGATGAAAGAAACTTGAAAAAGAAAGATGATTCATGAGTTTGTAAATCTTCGTTCAATTTTGTTGTATTGCTCCTGTGTGATTAGAAGAGGTTGGAGCTCCCATTTTCTATTTGGACGGGATCATGAGATGCAGAGGCTGACAAGTCAGAAATTAACATCAACTCGATTAGCCTTTAATATTCACTCTATTTTGAGTTTATACGACTCGTTAATCTATACTTGGTTAAAAAATCTCTCGAGGAACTTTTTTCTGGCATACATCAGAGATATGTTATTTGCCCTATTAAATATATTCGCAGGACATCTACTTGATGATTTAGAAATCTAAATTTTCCGTATTGGTGCCTTTGTTTTCCTTCTCTCTTGTTAACCATGAACGTTATACCCTTCAGTGAGCATGTTATCTTTTTCCTTTTGAGCTGAATTTCATTTTTGGCTTCTTCTTCTACCTTGTATCTGCATTTTTTTTGCTGAGTTGAACTTCTTCACTGTTCCTTTCCTCAGGCTTGTGATATTAAAGATCCAAAACAGAACATTGAATGGACAGTGCCAGAAGGAGGCGGCGGCCCAGGTTACTCAGTTATGTAGATAACTGTATTAGTTTTATGCAAGATGACACAAGTAATAAAATCTAATTGTATCCCAAACTCTGCTGCTGCTGCTACTGATGTGTTATACGAGCTATTGTTCTGTTGTTGCAAAGCTGCTGTTATTAGTCTTATGGGTTCTTGTTCGTATCTACTAGTTTCTCTTCGTTATTTATGATAGTTCTTTTGTTCCTCAATAGCTCAGTGGTAGAGTGGTCGGTTGTTAACTGATTGTCATAGTTTGATATATCAAATTACTTTGAAATAAAGAAATTGATCATTTTGTAATAACGATACAGATTATTGAAATAGTTTCACGGGATTCAATCAATTGTTTTCATCGTGGATATCAAATTAGAAGTTACCAAAGAACCGTGTATAGCACTAAATAGGGAGTATCATTAAAGGATCTTTGGGGTTGATTAAGCTTTGCTTAAGCCTAACCACCTTCTTCGCTATCCTTTATATCACTGTAGAATTTTGAGTTCATCGCTGCGTTTTCTTGTGATTTTGTATCTTGCTCTGACTGAGTTTAACCTTTTAATTATCAATCTTTGTAAAGTTAAGCTACTTTAGTTGCTTTAATTTGATTTATTATGATTCGATATTTAGCCTGTTAAGAACCTATAAGAGCTCAATTGGTCAGGTTTTGAGTGTGTTCTCTAGAAGTCGCCAGTTAGTCTCCTTAGGGCCACTGGACAACGTTTATTCAAGAGATGATATATAGTGGAAAATTAGGCCAATGTATTGAGGACATGTGGCCTCTGTCGGACCTTAGCCAAAACTCGCCCCGCTCTCCTTAGATAGTCTCGAGACCTGACTGGTACAACGCTAAAAATAGTACGTTCATAACAAGGTTTACATGATCGCCCTAGAAATCATCCTTCAAAATTTAGCTCACGGTGTTCATTTTGTAGGTTGACAGGATAATCTAACTCAAGTACCAGATCTACCTCAGATCTTAATAAGAGATACTAACGAATCATTGTTGAGAATTATATGAAGTTACTATGAAGATTGAGAAGTTACACAGGGCACTTAACAATAAGAAAATAAAAGATCTGTGAAGAGATAGATAGTCATGGATTTTTTTTAGACTAACCACAATAACTGTTGGAATTTAGTTTCATATGTCAAACCCAAATGAATAGTGAATGAAAAATTTAATGGCAAAGTTGAAAGATTAACTTGGAAAAATAAATTGAGCAAGTGGGTTTGGCCAATTGGCTTTGGATCGTGGTGAGGGTTCGGTCATCGCTTTATTTTTGGATGTAACGGTTTTTGTAATTTATTTCATGATTTATTCTAAAAATAAATAATAAAAATAAATATATTTAATATTTATTTAAGGATTTATTCTAAGAATAAGTATGAGAAATAAATGTGGTGTCGATTACATCTGCTATATTTTCTAGCAATTAATGTCATTATTTAGAATTAATGTCAACAATTAAGTGGTTATTATTCTGAACAGAAAATCGTTACATGTTTTTCTATAATTACTCGGGTTATTTTTAGTATGAAACATGAGTTTTTCAAAACATGTATGCATATAGAGTCTACATAATCTTATAGAGAGAGAATTTTACTTTATTCAGTTTGTTGGAACTTGTGATTAGACGTGCTGTTATTGTAAGACGAAAATCGTTGTATCCTGGACGATTTGTGCCAATAATCATGAGCACCCTAACAGGGCAATAAAAGTTTTTAAAAAACTGAATAAATTCAAACCTTGATCTTACTCCAATCTTCTACATATTCTGGTATTTTTGGATTCGAGATTTCTGATATTCTATGAAATTTTGGTATTCGTTTTGCATTTATTTTACAAAACCTTCGGCCTGCGACAAGTCAGTCTTCTTATGTGATTTAATTATTATTTATTGTACTATTTATTCTCTATTGTGCATTGCAATTCAAGTTCGGTTTTGCCTTTATAATTAGATAATTATTATTAAGCATGCAGATTATATACATATCACGTTAATTTTCCCAACAATAGCATAGTCAATACATTGTTTTTTAACATAACAACTGACAATTACTAAGGTTATTTTTGTTAAAAAAAGTTAATTTAAGTGAAAAATATAACATATCACATATTTAGGCGTAAAGATAATTTACTTAAAATTGATGAATATTTTGACAAAGGTGATATCATGCTAAGTTAAAAATAAATAAATAAAGTAGAGATTGATTATGAGCTAATTATGCCACTACTAGCGGCTGTCGTATACTTATGGCAAATTTTGTAATTTACCCTAAGTTTATAATTTTAGATCACAAAAATAATTAAATTAGTCTTTCTAATTAATTCCTTGAGCATTTAACTATCACAAAATAATAATTTAATTATTTAACTTTAAAAACGAGCATTTTAACAATGATTAATGGCTTTGTTAGTCCCTTAACCCTTTTTCATCATATTTTACCAATTAATGTATGAAGTGTTCACTTCACTTCACGTCAATTAATGAGTGAAGTGGTTTAAGTGTTCAGAGTGTTGAAGTGTTCAGTGTTTGTTGTTTAGTGTGTTTGAGTGTTCAAGCGTTCAGAGATTCGGGAGTAGTCTAATGAACTACTCTCCCAAATAGGTGGGAGATTAGGATTCTAATTTCATGGGGTGGGGATAAAGAAAAAAAAATTATATGAAGTGTTCACTGAAATAGAAAAGCTGAATTGTTAGGGATGAATTAAGAAATACAATATTTTTATTTTATCCTTCGTATTCCTTTTCTTTTTCTTTTTCTTTTCTTCTCTTCCACTTTTGTCCTCTGCCTCTATATATATGTTGTGATTTGAAAACTATAAGAAGCACCCTAATGCATCTCTAGTTAAAAAATCAAAGGCTTACGTGGAGCAGTTACTTTTGCAATTTTGTTGCATATGCCCCCAAACTTCCAATGAACATATGGATATTGCTATAGGCAGTGGCGGAGTTACATGTATTTGATTGCACACCTTAATTTATAGAAGAAAAAATTTATTTTTTGTCAAAAGAAAAAAAAATAAAAAATTTATTAGATATATTAAATTTTAGTAAAGAACCCCATGTCATTGTATGAGTGTCTCCGTAGACTATGAAATTTTGGTTTTACCACTGGTTATAGACATTCAAATTGTTTCTTAAATTCTACTCGTCTAGAAACTAATCAATGGATATATTGCCGCTAAATGTCCTATGCTAGTATCGAACTTAAAATGATTTCGAAACACGGCTATATGATTTGATCTATGTTTGGGAATGTGAAATTTCTTAAATGGGAAATGATGACATCGATTGATTTCCTATGTTATGGAAACAAACAAAACCTAACTTGTCAAGTATCTTCAAGAAACAATGTGAGTGTTGGTGAGTGTTGGGCTTTGTTGGGGATTGCCACCAACAAATGTTACATGCCCGCCGACTGGGGCCAAGAGGAGTCTCAATGCCTGCTAGTTTATATAAGTTTATCTTTTTGTTAAGTTGTAATATTATATTATTTTATAATTTTAATTTTGGTGTGTTTTTTTATTTGTAGTGATTATTTTAGTGAAAAATTTAGAGTTTTTTTTATTGAGAAAAAACCTAATTATTAAGATCCCCATTTAAATGATCGTCCAAGATCCCCAATTTATTTGAGACACCTCTGGTTACATGAGTGATTGTAGGATAGATGTGCCCATAGGTGTAACCTTAGGTGCAACTTCAATAATGGCAGGTTAATTCCCTTTTTGGCCCTCAGACTTTTGGTATTATACTTGTATATCCACAACACATGATCAAGCTAATTAAATGTGGATGGAAAAGGATTAAGAAATTAACGGTGCCTCAAATTGATAATTTGACCTACTAAAATGTTCATTTTAAAAGATTAAAAATCAAATTATAATTTTATGGTAGTTAGGAGACTTTCAATGGTATTAATCATCCTTAACTAATTTAAGTTTCTATAATATGCCGATTAGGTCTTAGTCAACATGTCAATGGAGATTAGTACAATGTGGGATTAGCTAATAGTGTAGCTAACAATTAAGCAAGCTATGAATTGAACTGACCCAATTTTCAGGCCAAGTCCATAAATTAGAAGTTGTGGCTTAGTTAGGCCCACTATAGGTTATATTCTTAAAGAAGAATAGGCAATTTAGATTTATAAAATGCAATAAAAATAAATAAGATATAATACATTTTATTGCTTTAATTCACTAAAGTACAAAGTGTAATAAACAAACAAGAAAAAAATGATAATATGTAATCAGAAAAATGAAATGTATAACATCTAACCAAAAACTTATTCTTTTTTTTTTTTTTTGCTGAATAGAAAAACTTATTCAAACTATACAAAAAAAAAAACTACAATCCAAGTGGAGGTTGGCCATGATACGTACTTCTCCTATGTGTCCCTTGCAAGAACCCTAGTTCCGTGGTCTTAGGCTTTGTTTGGTCTAACTGTGAAATTTTAATTTTGAGTTGTAGAGTTTTTAGCAATAAAGTTTTTGTTAGAAGTATTGTTGAATAAAAACTGTTGATTGTTTGGCCTATGTTGGACAATATTGGGCTTTAGAAATTTTGAGGGTAAGTTTGGACTTTTAAAAATATGGAAGGCTATATATGAGAAAGAAAAGAAAAATAACTTTCTGCATTATTTGAAAACAGTTTCGCAAAAGTTTTTTTTGAAAAGCTCCAATTTGGAGCTTCTTGTTTTTTATTTTTTTAGCTTTAGCTTTTACTTAAAAGCACTTTTAGAAATGGGTCAAACATGTTAGCATCAACTTCTAAACTCACAGAAAGAGTTTTTTTTTGCTAAAAGCAAGCGGGTATGTATTACTACTCAAAAATATTTACATAGGTTGAATTACAGTAACCAAAAGGTATGATCATCAATATTCCAAGCCCGACAAATGGCCTGGTTCAAAAGGGAGTATGTAACTTTCCTAATTTTATACATTTTAATTCTAACATAAAAAAGAATATTTTGAAAAATCTTATCATCAGTGAGAGCACCATTTTGATGAGTCCGTCTATTTCGCTCACGCCAAATATTAAACACATATGCTCCCAGAAACATCTTCATAACAACAGCTTGAAAAGAATTGGAATTAGCAATGTGATTTAATCAGATTTCAATGTCATTCCAGCATCTAAAATATGTCGGCATTTTGCATTGACTCCAACCTTTAACCCTGATTCTGCGAGTAAAGAAGCAACCTCTAAATAAATGATGATCTCTATCCTCGGCACACCCACGACAGAAAACACAGCTCGGATCCAGATTCACTCCCCACCCCAACAATCTCATTCTAGTCGGCAAACAATCCAACCAACAAAGACAAACACAAAAGGAATGTTTAGGAGTAGCATGTTTAAACCAAATAGAATTGCACCACGCAACCTTATCAAAGCACGGCTTAACCAATTCAAGATTTTAGATGCTAGAATTTTTAAGTGTCTAAAAGTTAGACCAAACAGAACCTTAGACTAAATTTAAATGTTTGATACAAGTTGTGGTGACTCCTTCAGAAGAACTCATTAAATAACTCTAAGGTACAAAGTCCAAATCCATTGTGTTCATGGTGGTGTTGATAGTCCCCGTGCTTGTCGTGGTATGATTGACGAAGTTGAAGATGCAGTTGAGAATCAATTTTAATTAAATAGTTAATAATTTTGAAAAGAAGAATAAATAGAAAAAAATTGACTTGATTAATGGATATTTCAAACCAGAAATTTTGTTAATTTTATTTTAAATTTTGATTCTTTTTTGAACTAATTGAAATAAATCAACAAAAATATTATTAGAAGAGCAATACAAAATTTCGAAAATACCTAATTCTTATTAAGTTGAAAACTCAAACTTAAATGGACAAACGTAAAAAGTAGAAATGAGAAAAACATGTCAGAACATTAAAAATAATGATTTGTAAATACAAAAAACTATTAAAAAGATTCCCCAAGGAGATATGGGTCGTATGGCGCTACATAACAAACGTCTCAAGGCCAATACAGGTAGCTAAGTCAAATCCATTTCCTTACGGGACTCAAAGATTGGAGAAATGTTCATTCAATTATAGAATCAAATCCTAATGGGTATTGGATTTTCGTAAGTCTTATAAAAACAGATTAATTCTTTCAATTATATACATGAAAAGACAATAAAAATTTCTCTAACGTTTTTTATATTTTTCCCTTACATTCTCTCTAGTTTAGAAAAATCTTTCTACAAATATTAAGGACCTCTTTCACATTCTAACAAGATCGATGGCCGACAACAATAAAGTGGTGTCTTCATTACAGCGGCCTATAGGATATCGATTCAAACCATCCGACCAAGAGCTTTGCGGCTTCTTGGAGAGAAAGGTCCGAGGACTAGAATTGCCCTTTAATGAAACTATTGTTGAAATGAATGTTTATTCCCGTGAGCCAGGGCTGCTTGGAGGTATATATGTTCTTCTATTCACTTTTCATCAACTTTATGTTCATATCATACGCAAAATATATGCATACATGTATAAAGGCTAATTGCAAGTAGGGCCGGAGCTACATCAGACCGAGCGATGGCTGTAATCCACTGACTCAGAAAAAACGTTAAAAATTCTATGTATTTTTTTTAAAAAAATTTAAATATCTATGTATTTTTAGTTAAAAAAATTAATTAACCACCACTTAAAAAAAAATATATATATATTTATATAATTAAAAAATTATTTATTTTAGTCCGCACTGAAAAGAATTCTTGGACCCTCTCCTGATTGCAAGTAGCAAGTAACAAGTAACGTAAGTTTCCCTCATCTTTGTTCATGAAAATATTTTAAAAGGATTTTGTTTTTCGGGTGTGCAGATCATGGTAAAATTGGTTCGTGCAGTGAAAGATATTACTTGGTAAAGCGAGAAACGAAATCAGCTTCTGGAACTGGCGTTACGCCTAAAAGAGAAGTTAGTGGAGAGATTTGTGGAGGATGGTGGAAGACTTGTGTGGGAGAAACACCCATCAAAGTAGGAGGCCGAACTATAGGTTACAAGTCACAATTGAAGTTTATGCAATACAAGGATCAACATCGGCAGCGTAAACAATGCATTCCAACCTCATGGATCATGCATGAGTACAAGTTGCCACCTAAAGATAAGGTATATTACATTACTCATAATCTTTTCAATTATTATTATTTTTTTGTTATACAAAGGAGGTTTAACGCCGTACAACACATGATATAACTAACGAGAATCAAACTCGCAACCACTCGTATATATAGCGAGGTACATACTATCGGACAAGAACCCTGGTTTTTCAATTATTTTCCAGTACTAGTATTATATTCAATCATTATTCTATCTCTTACATTATTTCCCTATATTTAATTTCTCAACTTTGATTTTTGCTATATTGTGATCTGTTTGATTGCAGTTCCAAACATGGGTGTTGTGCCGAATTAAGGATAAGTCAAAGAAGCCTGAAGAACCAAAATCTGAGATTCAGGAGCAGATTCAAAAATTGTTGAATAAATTGGATAATGAAGCAAGTTAATGTTGAAGGATAATGTCATGAAGATGAACTGTAAAATTTTGATGCAGATAAATCACTGTTGAACAATGGAGAAGATAATGACGACGAATTTTACGTATATATTAGCTGAATAGACAATAAGAGGAAATTGCGGTATAACTACAACGATGTAAATTCAATTCTTTTTAGTATTTATTATTTTTTCATTATGAAACTTTATGGCATTTTTTTTATATTCTAAAAATAAATAAATATGTAGAATTAGTGTAGTGGACCTATATATTCATATAACCCACCATCCTCGTCACCTGGAGCACCCCCAAAGCCTGATTTAAGTTTTCTTTCTAGACTTATCACCATCACCATGGTTTCTCACTTTTTCTTTGTTACTTCTTGAGTTAATCAATCACTGAAATCACATACAACTTATCTCCCCACAAAGAAGTACAGTTCGCATTGGGGCTGATCCAGTAAAGGCCCAACACAACCTAACACTTTAAAGCTCAAACCCAGCTCAGCTCGGTTGAAATCGAGCTTAATTTGTCCCAACATACTATATATAGGTGGGTCGAATTGAGCCATGAAGTTTCTAACTCACTTCATTTGAGTTTGAACCTATTTCAACACAAGATCAACCCAACCCAACTTGAAGCCTAACCTAGCTCATTTTCAACTCGAGCACAACTCGAACTCACTTATAAATAAAAGAATTTAAAATAGTATGCATCAAATAATGTAAGTATTGCAAATTTGCAACAGGCTAGAACCTACAGCTACTTGAAAAAAAAATAATTGCAAGCTGCTTTTTAAAAAAAATTAAAAAAAATAAATTTTAAATAGTAGTCACAGTGCGATTGCAACGACTATTTTAAAAGAAAATAATAATAATTACAAGTTGCAAGCTGAGGTAACTATTTTTTTCTAAAAAAATTAATAACAAGTAGCATCAGGGAATTTTTCATTCATTGCCTAATATTTCTGCCACTAATCTTAAAGGAAATAGAGATATGAAGTTCAGATGTTTGAAATTTTTTTACCCAGGATAAAGAAAACAAATTGCAACTTGTAATATTTGCAAAAGAAATATTTTCATTCAAAAAACTTTTGAAACGGGTACTATAAAAAGGCATTTAGAGAGTATCCACTCCGATATATTTAATGATAGAATTCAAACCAATTAGATATTTTTTCATCAAGTGGTGTGACCACTTTTCATTATTCACATAAAGTAACTATGAGAGGACTAGTAAATTTTTTTCTTACATCTGAAAATCATTTATTTTGGTGAAGATCTTACATTTGAAGCCTATGTTAAAAAAGCTTTACAACTTGCTTTTGTATGATCTGCAAAAATACTTTGAAAAAATATTGTTTTGCAATTGTTAAGGAATAAAATAAAATTTACAAGCAACGTTTTTTTCCTTTTTAAACTAAAATTTATCTGACATGTGATTGTTGGAGTAAGAAGTGATCTTCTTTTTATGTATATAACTGGTCATTGAATTGATCATAATTGGAATTTACACAAAAAAAAAGTATTTTTTTTCGGGTTAGGTAATATTTATGTTAATGTTGTTAATATATTTGTGTCTCGTTAGTCATTTAATTGAATTTCTTTAAATAAGTTAAGTTGACTCGAGTTGGGTTTAATTCTCTCAACTCACGACTCGTATGAGTTGGGCTAGGTTGGGTTGGTTTGACCTAAATGCCAAACTCTATAAAAAAGAATCAAAAACATAAAAAAAAAAAAAAAAAAAAAAGAGAGCGCGAGAACAAGAAAAGAAAAAAGATTCTGCGTGTAATCAGAAATGTGAAAAGAGTTTCATATGAATGACTGGCATATTTGAATGTTGACTATCCAGGATAGAGATGGTACGGTCTCTTTGGCCTTGGCGTTATGATACATTAGAATCTCGAATTTTCTTTCTTTTAGTACAAATTTGATTGGTCGTTATCTTTCCAACCTTTTAAATTCTTCCCTCTATATATTCTGCGTTGTTGCATTTTTCTTTTACGTGGCCATAATACAAGCCTAAGAATTTAGTGGACTAAAAGTATCCTAATTAGATAATAATTAGAAAAAAAGGAAATAAAATAAAAACTTGCATAGTTCGTATAACCATATAATCTCTTTAGATTAATAATTTTTGGGTCACTTAAATTCTATTAATTTAGCGAGATATTAATTTGTTGATAAGTTAGTAAGTATTAATTACAAAATTACTTTTTTTTTTAGTTTTTTTTAGGTTAACAGTAAACATATTATCACATCAAATAACCAAATTAAGATTTAAAGTACTATCTCTATATGTATTTGTTAGCCAAATGACCTGAAAGGATTTTGATGATAACAAAGAATATTGTGCATAAATATCACAAACTTTTCTATATTCATGATTCAATTCACTTTGCTTAAACACCTTATATGTTATTGAGTTGAATTGTGCTTTGGAAGAGCTTGGTCTTTGTATGTGTTGTATATAGTGGAAAATCAATGAAAATACAAGATCAAGATAAGAAGAAGTGGCACATCATTGAAAAGCGATCTACAAAAGTTGAAAGAACTTGAAGATGCTGAGTTGAAAGATTTGAGGATGTTGAAGATGATGTGAAATAATAAGGATGAACAAGTGGCATCATAAGAGATACCGACTCTTTTTTGTCATTTGCCTAAGTTTTTGTTTGTGTTAGCTCATAGCTTTTTCTAAATGCCTTCAAACACTTTGAAAAACTTGCTTCCCCAAAAACTCTCTATGCTTGAAGTGGGTTAGAAAAGTCTTTGAACAAAAAGATTTTCCAAAGTAAAAATCGCACTCATTCAAAAGACTCTTTCCAAAAATTGGCTTAGATCAATTTCTACAAAAAGTTTCTAATGTAGAATGTTGATCCGGTCGAGCCCATGCAGCAAAACTAGTATTGATTCGGTCGAGTGACTTGACCGCATCCACTCTTTTGGATTTATGGTAGTAAAACTAAGTGTTGATCCAGTCGAGTGGTTAGACCGGATCGACTCTTCCAGATTGTATCCAGAGAATTTTTAATGCTATCCAGATGAGCCATCTGGATGATCCACTTCTCTGGATCCACTCGACCAGATGTCACTGGAATTTTGAATTATAGCCGTTATAAATCCGTTGGAGCTTTTCTTTATAACTATATCCTCACCCACTTCTGAAATTAACTCTTCCAATTTCAAGCATTGAATACTAAGATTTCAAAAGTCTTTATTACACATTTATTGCAATAAATCTTGAGTTAACACTTACAAATCATTGAGCATTCAAATTCTACACTTTTTTATATCCAATAACTCTTTAGGAGTTAATCTTTGTACTCATATTTATTACAACATTTATTGCTTGAATACACTCTAGTACTATAGTTTTGAGATATTCATTATATAGAGAGTATTGAAATCTTCTTTGTGGACTCAAAAAAGTGAAGAGTGCTTGTAATTCTCTTGTGGACTCAAGAGAATAAAGTGTAAAGTTGGTTTGTGCTTCACTAATTTTTGAAGAAATATTTCTAGTAGAACTAGTGGAAATTCTAAATGGATAAAACCTTAAGTGGTGGATGTAAATTTGCAAAACACCTAAAAATTCGATGTTTAATCTCTCTTAATTCCCTACTCTCTTTACATTCCTTCATATTGTCTACTTAGTATTTGATAAATTGTTTGATTCAAACTTTGTCTAGCTATTGAGACTTATATCCTTGTCTTAAAATTTTAAAAATAGTAGAATTGCTATTATAGCCTAATTCACCCCCGCTCCCCCCTCCCCCCTCCCCCTCTTAGGCTTATTTGGACCTATAACATTTAAGCAATTAAAGGTTCACTAAATTATACATAATTAGCATAAAGATTGAATGTATTCAACTTTATTAAAACAAGTGCATACAATGTATATTGAATCCAAACAAACATTATTTAACCCAACATAATCTCTTAATATTTATGATATCTTCAGTCCAAAAAAAGCAAAAGTGGCTTCATATCTCATATATAGGTAATAGGTGTCAAGAAAAGATCTATGCATACAAATAACATATACTTCATGCACGCAAAAACAATTGCAACAATGAGTTTCAAAAAAACATATGATTTGCAAGTCAGTCAAGGGTAGCTTTTCTAAAATATAGTAGGAGAAAGTTCTAAACATTTGGAATAAAGAATATATAAAATGTGGTAAAGAAAATATCAATTGTGTGGTGCACAATTATGAGAAAAATGTATGTATTGTTTAGCTAATGATTAATTTATAAAATACAAAGAAAAGAATTTGAAATGGATTATCTTTTAATCTTATGGAGTATTATTAGTTTTTTACACTGGCCCGTAATTGGGATCAAATAATTTTATTATTTAAAAGATATTATAAATTTTTCACACTGGTCACAAGTCGAAACGAGACAATTTTATTATTTGAAAAATATTATTAATTCTATAGAGTATTAATTTAAAGATGTTTTACTGTATAATTTATATTGTGGCTCATTATTTTAGTTTTCCCCAATGTTGATGTAGGGACCGAGTTAGCGGATTCCGACTACTGATTTTTTAGAGAAGACGACCACTAATTAATAAACTCACGGATGTAGCGGTATGTTCCAAATACATACACCGATTTAGTTAATTAAAATTTGATTTTGATTAATTATAATGTGGAGATTTCTCAATGCATCAGGCTATCTATTTTATAGGTTGTTTTACTCCTGCATTGAAATCTGAACAACCCCTTGGGGCCATGCATGCAAGTTGACTTTCTCAACCCCAAAAGATATCAAATCTTGTTCTTGGGCCCTCACGACATTACGAATGGAACCACATGCTTATAGTCATATCCAAGTGTGACCACTCTATCTTTCCTCCTCTTTATGAAAAATTCATATGATTCTATTCCCACTATTTTTCAGAATTCATGCATATCTACCATCAGGTCCCCTCTTTACTCCAACACTAAGCGGGGCCCACAAATCTTAACATTGTGCCAAACATTGCACAAGTCCAAACTTAGAAAGTTTTGGATGATAAAATGGCGGTGATCTTTTTTGGCTACGTGTAGTCACTTTCTATGGGTGGCAATGGGAAGCATTTGCCTTTTTTTGAAAATTGGCCAGACAGAGGGTACTGAGGTCACATGCACGAGTACTCTCAATTTATCGACCACTCATATCTCCAATCTTTGCCTATAAATACACTCGCATTGGCATGCTAAGGGTCAAGCCGTAGTTGAATGTGTTTTCATGTAAATGGCAATGGTAGAGTTGTGCTTTAGCCAAAGGCGAATGCATGCATGAGTGAGTTGAGGTTACACTCAAAATCTTAAATTTGGTACATAAAAATTATTTGTGCATAAGTATTAAATTATATAGTTTTAGCCTTCGGTGAATAAAAATTTTAAATTCATCTCTGGTCTAGCAGCTTTGCATGAAGACGTAGAGAGCTGATTGCAGCCAAGGATGACTTGCCGACATTTGCAATGTTCTCGTAATCTCGTTGCACACACGGCCGGCAAGTTTGTCCTTGGCTACGGTTAGCTCTCTTCTTCTCAAGTAAGGCTCTATAGACCTTTTTCTCGGCATTGAACGCATCGTCTTCTGAGTTTGAGCTTGCATGATTGCTTTTTGTTACGTAAAGTATGTGCCACTGTTGGCAGCCTATGATCAGCGTAAGATTAGTCTTTCACTTGATTGTTGTTATCTTTTGTCCTAAATTTAATTACTCTCTTTATTCTTTTACATAAGGATGAAGGATATTTTAATACTAACATTTAAAAAGGTTTTCTGCATCTCTACTTAAATTTTGATAAGGATTACTGTGGATCACTTGTGCCATATTATTGGGGTTGTGATCTAGTGGGCAGGCTTAGTGAGATTCGAACTCTTTATCAGTAGAGCTTGACATACACTGAGTTTTGAGATACTATACTATCTTTTCGTTGAGAGTCCTTTCTCTTATGATAGTTGAATACATCTAGCTATCTTTTAACTGTACTATTAGTTGTACCCGCACCCATATTTAAATTTTAGTATAATGATTTAATGTGGTTTCAGGTTTTGAATTATGACACAACATTTTTGTACTGTGACTATAGCTTAGTTTTTTACTTTTTGCATGGCTTACATTTATTTAGAGAGAAATATTTGATTTAGTTCAAATCTAGTTATGACATAGTATTTGGATTTACCTTTTCTTCTTATTGCATTGTTTTGTATACGGTAAGGCCCCATGTTATTTTTGGGACCTTCATTCTCAGTCAGATTTTGTCTCATTCTTTTATCAAACCTCATTTTGAAGTCAGGCGTAGGTAGGAGACTACTTTGGTAGTTGGGTATTGGTCTTTCTTTTAAGTTTTTAGACTGTTTTGGTTAATAATTGAGGGTTGTGTACCTCTTGAGATGTTTCTCTTGTGGTAGAATATTTTTAGTATGGTTACCACTATAGTTTATGATTTATAATTGCTTATACTTTGGATGTTTATTTCAAAATTTATTTTGGAGACTTGCATATATTTCATTGGTTTAGTTGCTTTGAGAATTGTCGTACGTCTCATTTGTGGTCTTAGTTTGTAAATTTGGAATTAGAGCTTTATGTGCTTAGGAAGGACATTCCTACGCGAAAATTGTGCCCTTAATTGTCTTATCAATGAAATTAGGGCATAATAGGATAGTATCAAAGTATAGGTTATGGTCAATCTTGATCTAAGAAGGGTTTTGGGTAACTTTGCTTGTGTTGTGTTGCGCCTAAGATATATTCATCAAAATACATGGATATTTAAATTTTTTGAAAAGAAATACATAAAATTTTGGGTAAATAGCACCACAACCCCCTATGGTTTAGCAAAAATGCACTTTACCCCCCATGTGGTTTAAAAAGTGCACCAGAACCCCCTATGGTTTTCAAACAGTGCACACGCACCCCCTTCCTAATTTTCCGTCAACAAATTTAACTGAATTGTATAAAAAGACTAAAATGCCCTTCAATTTTTTATTTTTTATTTCAATTATAAGGGCATTTTTGTCCAATTAAATAATAATTTAAACCTAAAAACATGAAAAATCGCACCAAACGCGCGTGTAACGCACTCTCCGTTAAAAGTAACGGTTTTTTTAACGGAGGGGGCTGTGGTGCTACACTTTTGAAACCATAGGGGGTTCCGGTGCACTTTTTAAACCACAGGGGGGTAGTGTGCACTTTTGCTAAAGCATAAGGGGTTGTGGTGCTATTTACCCTAAAATTTTTAACATTTTTTTAGGTCAGTAAAATTACAGTTCTCGCTCGGTCTCATGAAGCTCCGTCCCTACTTGCAATTAGCCTTTATACATGTATGCATATATTTTGCGTATGATCTTGAAAGATATGAACATAAAGTTGTTGCAAAGTTGATGAAAAGTGAATGGAAGAACATATATGTACCTCCAAGCAGCCATGGCTCGCGGGAATAAACATTCATTTCAACAATAATTTCATTAAAGGGCAATTCTATTCCTCGGACCTTTCTCTCCAAGAAGCCGCAAAGCTCTTCGTCGGATGGTTTGAATCGATATCCTATAGGCCACTGTAATGAAGACACCACTTTATTGTTGTCGGCCATTGATCTTGTTAGAATGTGAAAGAGGTCCTTAATATATTTGTAGAAAGATTTTTCTAAACTAGAGAGAATGTAAGGGAAAAATATAAAAAACGTTATGAGAAATTTGTATTGTCTTTTCATGTATATAATTGAAAGAATTAATCTGTTTTTATAAGACTTACGAAAATCAAATACCTATTAGCATTTGATTCTATAATTGAAAGAACATTTCTCCAATCTTTGAGTCCCATAAGGAAATGGATTTGACTTAGCTACCTATATATTGGCGGGAAAATTTATTCAGTGTTTCAAAATTTTCGAAGCTTCTTGCAACACAATTGAACCAACAGAAGAACCTATTGCTTTTTCCTTGAAGCGTTTGTTATGTAGCGCCATACGACCCATACCTTCTTGGGGTATTTTTTTTTCAATAGTCTTTTGTATTTACAAATCATTATTTTTAATGTTCCGACATATTTTTCTCATTTCTACTTTTTACATTTATCCATTTAAGTTTGAGTTTTTAACATAATAAGAATTAGGTATTTTCGAAATTTTGTATTGCTCTTCTAATAATATTTTTGTTGATTTATTTCAATTAGTTTAAAAAAGAATCAAAATTTAAAATAAAATTAACAAAATTTCTGGTTTGAAATATCCATTAATAAAGTCAATTTTTTTCTATTTATTCTTCTTTTCGAAATTAATAATGTAATATCCCACATCGGTGGAATATAGTGTTTGTGAATAATTTATAAGTGGGTGTTGTGGTTATAAAGAATAACTTGGATTAACCATTTTGGATCAGTAGAAAAGAGGTCAAAGTAATTATGTCTTATGTCTACAATACCAGTCGCGCCTGTGGGCCTAAGGTGTTGGGCTCTGGGCATAAAAAATAACTATTTAATTAAAATTGATTCTCAACTACATCTTCAACTTCGTCAATCATACCACAACAAGCGCGGGGACTATCAACACCACCATGAACACAATGTATTTGGACTTCGTACCTTAGAGTTATTTAATGAGTTCTTCTGAAGCAGTCACCACAACTTGTATCAAACATTTAAATTTAGTCTAAGGCTTTGTTTGATCTAACTTTTAGACACTTAAAAGTATTTTTTGTGAGTTTAGAATCTGAAGCTAACCTGTTTGACCTATTTCTAAAAGTGCTTTCAGGTAAAAGCTGAAGCTAAAAAAAATAAAAAAGAAGAAGTTTCAAATTATAGCTTTTTAAAAAAAGGTATTTGCAAATCTGTTTTCAAATAATGCAGGAAGTTGTTTTTCTTTTCTTTTTCATATATTACTTTCCATATTTTTAAAAGTCAAAAATTGTCCTCAAAATTTTTAAAAGCCCAACATTGTCCAACATAGGCCAAACAGTCAACAACTTTTATTCAACAACACTTCTAACAAAAGTTTTACTACTAAAAACTCTACAACTCAAAACTAAAATTTTACAGTTAGGCCAAACAAAACCTAAGACCAAGGAACTGGGGTTCTTGCAAGGGACATATAGGAGAAGTATGTATCATGGCCAACCTCCACTTGGATTGTAGTTTTTTTTTTTTTTTTGTATAGTTTTGTTAGCCGATCAGATGGACTTGTTCATTCTCGTCCTAGTCGAGCTTCTGCACAAACAAAAGAAATAAACAACGGGGGTTATCTCCCACGTTTCTCCTCGGGCGAGAGAATTAGTGATTTAGTTCGGGTATAATCTAACAGACAATGAATTTAACAATGTGAATAAATTAGTTACTTTTCACTCACTTTCGTTGTACTATTTATAGTAATGCTAGATGTCTTTTTTGAGATGGTCCCCATTTGTATGTCTTTTTTGGGATGGTCCCCATTTGTCCTTGCACACTATTTTCGTGACAAATATCTTATAATGATTGTTCTTTTTGCTACCATGAGTTGCTTAATTTCATACTTGGACCTTTTTTTTTATATCCATATCAATTTTGAATAATATTTTCGTTAGATGTTATACATTTACTCATTTTTCTAATTGGACTGTGATGTAATATACCTCATCTCCAAGCAGCCATGACTCACGGGAATAAACATTCATTTCAACAATAATTTCATTAGAGGGCAATTCTATTCCTTGGACCTTTCTCTCTAAGAAGCTGCAAAGCTCTTTGCGGATGGTTTGAATCGACAACCTATAGGCCACTGTAATGAAGACACGACTTTATTGTTGTCGTCCATCGATCTAATTGTTAGAATGTGAAATAGGCCCTTAATATATTTGTAGAAAGATTATTCTAAACAATAGAGAATGTAAGGGAAAAATACAAAAAACATTATGAGAAATTTTTATTGTCTTTTCTACTTGAGATGTATATAATTGAAAGAATTAACTTTGATATGGATAAAAAATGGCCCAAGAAACTTAAAGGCCGAAGGCCCATAATAAGGAAAGCAACCTACATTGTAGGACACTTGTCAAGAAGATTAGTACTCAAGGACATATGGAGACCACTCCAAAAAAGGCAACTACACTAGTATAAAAAGCATAAGGAAAGTGACAAAAATGTAACTAATCAACTCTTTACCATTTTCATATTCATTAACCCGAGCCAAATATTAATTCTCTTGCCGGAGGAGAAATGCGGGAGCTAACCCCCGTTGTTTCTTTTCATTTCCTTGTGTAGGTCCTCAGCTTGAACGAGGGAGTTACCGAAGTCCTCAGCTCGGCAAATTTCATACTTAACAATTGGTGTCGTTTGTGGGAAAAGACATCTAAACTCACTGAGATCTACAATGGTCAGCACAAGAAGCCACAACAACCCAGTTGCGAATTTGCTACCACCGGAGGCTATAGAATCAAATGTCTAACCACCAAACCCAATGGAACCATCTCCAAACACAGCGAATAACGCCACTCAAGCTAACCTCGCCTCGAGTAGCACTCCAAATCTCACCCAACCACAAACCAACCAACGCATACCCCTTCAAACAGCCCAAAACCTCCCAACACCAGATATGAACACGATATACCTCATGATAATTGAGATGAGGGAGGCAATGACCAGATTAACCAACAACCAGATACCACACCAAACCGTTATCCTTACAAACCAAGGCCCGCCCACTCAACATAATGGCCGGCCCCACGTAGCTTAGGAGAGGACAGAGCAGGTTCGATTCCCAGTTCATGCGGAGGATGACATGGGATCCTCATGACCTGTTAGCCGTCCCGATATGACAAAGGGGGAAAAGACCTGCAACCACAGTCTATGAACCAACTCGGACTATGGGAAATGTCTCCCGAGCCATAGTTGGTTTAGACGCGAGTCCATTGGCACTAGAGATCTGAGAAGAATTACTCCCTGATAGGACCAAGCTACCAAACATAGCACCATACGATGGAGAAGGCGACCCATAGGATTTCCTAATGATTTTCAGTCGAAACATGATACTATTTGACTTCTCAGATGTGGTGAAGTGCAAGGCGTTTCCGACGTACTTGACGGGGGCCCTGGACAATTGTATGGAGAACTAATTGACGGGTCGACACAAAGCTTCTGGAAGTTGGCCGAGGTATTTGTTGATAGGTTCACGAGCAGTAAAAAGCTGACCATACACACAACAATCATGTTTTCGGTCAGGCAGCAAAATGAGGAGTCATTAAGATTGACCTACAATGGCATCCTCGGGAGAGTGACATTGAACAATTTCAGAGAAGTCCCGTCTACCTATCATCAAGTGTTGAAGCTACCGACCCCCGGAGGTGTGGTCAAAATTCGAGGAGATCAGACGGTGGCACGGGAATGTTATGCGACCTCTTTAAGGCCAAAGTATCAATCAGAATGGGGCCCAGACCTGCCAGACCAAAAAAGGGATGCGAAAAAAGGTACTCCAGCCAAAGAACTTATTACTGTGTAGTTGTTTGATCAACACAAAAAAGTCAAGCTAGGGAGTGAGCTGATAGAATCCCAAAAGAAAGATATAACTGATTTCTTTCTAAATAATGAAGATATATTTTCTTGGGATAATACTGACATGGTAGGTATAAGCCCGAGCGTAATAGCTCATCATTTAAATGTTGACCCTGCCTATCGACCTGTTCAACAAAAAAGAAGAAATTTTAGTGTTGAGAAGCAGAAAATTATTGCCGAGAAGGTGGAAAGGCTGTTAGATGTCGGCCACATCAAGGAAATACTTTACCCGACATGGCTATTGAATGTGGTGCTAGTGGAAAAATCATCGGGTAAATGGAGGATGTACATTGACTTCACTAACCTTAATAAGGTATGCCCAAATGACTGTTATCCACTAACGAGGATCGACCAGATGGTAGATGCCACATCAAGGTGTGAGATACTGACTTTTATAGATGCATTTAAGGGGTACAACCAGATTATGATGGTACCCGAGGATAAAGAGAAGACTGCATTTATCACTGATAAGAGGCTATACTACTATAAGGTAATGTCGTTTGGGTTGAAGAATGCGGGTGTGACTTACCAAAGAATGGTCAACAACGTGTTCAAGGATCAGATCAGGAAAAACATAGAGATATATATTGATGATATGTTGGTAAAGAGTAAAAGAGCCGAGGATCACCTTGACGATCTGGCCGAGGCATTCAACACTATGAAGAGGTTTGGGATCAGACTTAACCCAGAAAAATGTGCTTTACGTGTGAAAGCAGAAAATTTCCTCGGGTTTATGGTAACATCTCCAGGAATAGAAGCAAACCCAAGTAAAATACAAGCAATCCTAGACCTCAATCTACCAAGGTGTATTAAGGATGTGCATATTTTAGCAGGGAAGGTGGCAGAGTTAAGCTGATTTATGTTGAGATCAGCGGATAAGTGTGCTCTATTCTTTAAAATTTTGAGGGGGCCAAAAGGTTTCGAATGGACAGAGGAGTACGTACAGCTTTTGTATAATTAAAAAGGTACTTAGCATCATCGCCGCTACTATCTCTACCCGAGGAAAGGGATGAGCTTATGTTATACTAAGTATGTTCCGAGACAGCAGTAGCGGCAGCTCTGGTCCGAGAAGAAGGAAGAGATCAGAAGCCAGTGTATTATGTTAGTAGGATGTTGAGAGGGCTGAGCTTTGGTACCCGACGATAGAGAAGATGGCTTTGGCTTTAGTTACGACTTCACGGAAGTTGAAACCTTATTTTGATGCACATCCAATCAAAGTCATGACCGATGTCCCGTTCAAAACAGTGTTACATAGCCCGGAGGTATCGGGGAGGTTGATGAAATGGTCGGCAGAATTAAGGCAGTTTGATGTCAGCTATCAACCAAGAACAGCCATAAAGGCTCAAGCCATGGCAGATTTCCTAGTGAAATGCACGGGGAGAGTAGAGGAAGATGACTCAGCCACCTGGCAGATTCGGGTAGATGGAACTTCTGTGAGGACCGATCTCGAATTGTGTGCGTTATCTCGTTTCGTGTACCCTAACCTTGAACTGCGTGCCTTAACCTAGGTTAAGAGTCGTGTCTTGATTTACTTGTCTTGCATTGATTTACGTACATTCATTTAGGGTTACGTGCATTTACTTGGAATACGTGCATCTGTCTTGTAGTTCGTGTCTTACTTCGCAGTGCGTGCCCTAGACCTAGGAAAACGTGCCCGCACGCTAATCAAGAAAGCATCCTACACAAAGCACTAGACTATTAAATAATCCTACAACTCCACTAACAATATTTTAATCCTAAGTCAACTCACAAAAGGACGAAAGCTCACTAAACACTAAACATTCTTTATTCCTTATTCTTTTTGCAAAATTCATGCACCACAAATACCACAATCAACCTACAATAAAATAAGCCTAAAACAAAACAAAAAAAAATTCAAAATCCTAGCATGCTTTGGCCGACCATGTGTAGGCAGTTGGACAACTTTGCAATTTCAAAAATATTCCTAGACAAGCCTATGACACAATGCATAAAAAAATTGAAACCAAGCACCCTACCCAAGCTTCAACACCTCAGCTCACTGAAATGCCCATGCCAAAACAATTCAATCATGCTTTAGATGACACAAATTTAGATTTTGTGAAGCTCAAGGCCGACACACACACACAAGGCATATTCAACACCTTCAACTTTATTCACCTTCTCCTAACTCTCCCATTCTCTCTCCCTCTCGGCTATGACCTTTCTTTGAGCATCCAAGGCTGAAAAATTGCTCTCCATACCACTCAAGCTTCGGCCAAAGCAAGTAACTAGCAAGCAAAGCAAGAAAAAACGCACACAAGTTCTCAAAACTCTTCATTTTCGGCCTAAGGTAAGTTTTGCTAGTTTTCTTCCATTTCTTTTGGTTTCACACACATGCTCACCTTCCTCACATGCTAAATAAGTTATAAATTAAGGGAAAACAATCTATCTCTCGGCCAAAGTAAGGAAGAAGACCCCTTTGTGCATTTTCAAGAGCATTTGTGCATCTTTAACCATCAATAGGTTAAGGTGAGGGCTAAACTCTTTTAAATGCTTTCAAAGCTTACATGAATGCCCTCATATGGCTATATTTACCTTTGTAGTTGATGTATATGTGTGTATATGAGCTTATCTTCTCATGCATGGCTTGATTTTGGCTAAAAACTTAGAAATATGCAAACTCATTTTTCTGGCAGATTACTGACTTTGTAGAACGAAGTGTTTGTGACCTAGTAAACATTATTAAAAATGCATGAAAATTAGTAGTTTGCTAGATTTTGCAGTTCTAGACAGTTTTGTCAAAAATAGGCTAAGGCTAAATATGAATCTAAGACCCTAAAAAATGGAAAAAATCGCAATGTATCTAAAACTGGACAATTTTGCGTAGTCTCGCAGTTTTGGCCATAACTCCTAAGTCCGGACTCCAAATGCAGCGAGGTTTGTTCCTAAATCTAAAACACTCATTAAGATTCAAATTGAAATTTGGTTCACTGAAATTGGAGATTATTTGTTTGCCTAATCGAATGTGGGAAAATAAACCATTACAGTGAGGTCTTTGTTTAGTGATATGTTTAGAATCATGTTGAGACCTTGCTTGAGGTATTGAATGCTTGAAATTGTGGCACTTAGATGTTGTATGGACTATTGTGGTTGGTTGAGGTTTTTTAATTTGATTGATGTATGGCTTGGGATCATTAATTGATGAATGGTTTGCTTAATCGTATGTTTAAGCACAGAATTGAGGCCCTAACGCTTATGACTATTTGCTAAGAAATGATCTTATGGTTAAATTGTGTGGTTAATAGGCTGCCCGTAATTGTCCTTATAGCTCTAAATGTGATTCCCGATGATTATATGTTGATAAGTAAACTTTTATTGCACCCGGTCTCATGTAAACGTCATTGCATACTTGTATAATCTTAATACTTGATACGTGAACCCCGAAATGAGTTATATGACTTGATTTACATGTGTTACTTGGCTGCCCGTTTAATATTCATATAATTCTATGTGTTTTACAAAGTGAAAATTAGTGTTAAGCATGCCTCATTCGTTTACTTGGCAATATGTGAACTTGAAATTGCTCGGAGGCAACCTACTTTGTTGCCCTCCTAATGTGAATTGTTAAATGGTATAAATGTACATTGTATACAAGGTTGCAACCTTTCATTGTGGCATGGTAGCGTTTCACGAACGCCGGGCGGCATAGGGTTTGTCGGTGCTCCTGTGACTACCGTAGTCTAATTCCCTCTCTCGCTTGGTTTTCCACCCTCGGAGAGTTGGGTCATAGGATTTCGGGGTACATTCGGAGTACACCCAATTGGGAGCGATAAGTGGATGATTGAAGCCAACCGTAACAATTGTTATCGAAAATGATATTGAGAGCAAATGCTCACCTATTGAACTTGAGAGCAAAAGCTCACCGTATCCTTGAAATGATTGGTAATTGTATTTGTTGTTCAATTTGATTGTTATACTTTGCGTACTTTATTATTTGTAATACACGACAAGTTTTCAAAAAGGGATTTTCATGAGATTAACCGGAAAAGAGTTTCAAAACACTATCTCTCGTTCCCCCTCGCTGAGTTCATAAGGACTCACCCTCTTTTATCATCACGGGTGAAGAAGATCAGGAATAGGTACCTGAGGAGAATATGCATGTTGGTGACTCCTTGGAGTGATTGCTTGTCTTACGTGCCTTGCTTGACTGTGGCTATTTTGTGAACAATATGTTTGTTTTGAAGACTATTTCTTATGTTGTTTGTTGTTGTTGTAAATGACCCCCGTTGTAATTTGGGGTCTAATTTTGGCTTCTACTAATTATGACTAGATGAACACTCTATCTTGTGGGTTGCTATTACTATTTTGATTTAGTAACTACCATAGGAAACTCAATCACTAGGTGAAGAAATCAAATGATTTAACTCTATCTAATTTCACCTAGGTACTCAATAGTAAGCTAAAGATCAATAGGTACTTGCGCCATAGGAATCAACAAGCAAACGGGATATAGCCATCATGCTAGGCTTATTAATCAAACAAGACTTTCGAGATAAACTATCAGGTATATCGGTTGATGACCAAATAGGAGTCCTTAATGGAATTGGATTAGTGATTGGTATAATTGAGGCGTTTAGAAATTAGGTCAAACCAAAAAGTCCTAAATACAGCCGTTATACTGCCAGTTTTTCAAAAAATCTTTCGGAGTTTTAGGCTAACATTAAGTGTTAAATCTTAACAAATGATTAAGTATGCAAAATGGTATAAATGATTAGTTCACTCCCTAGTCTAACCTCTATAGGTCGGGTTGGGGCGTGACAGCCTCAGGCAAACATCGGAGTAGAACAGGAATAGTGATACTTGACCCCTCCAAGAACGAGTATCAGTACTCATTAAAGTTGGCATAACCTGCATCAAACAATGAGGCGGAGTATGAGGCTTTAGTTGCCGGAATTAAAACAGCAACCATGTTCGGGGCAAAGTCAATAGATGCGTTCACAGACTCTCAGTTGGTGGCCAACTAAGTGGTTGGGGAATTCAAGGCAAAGATGCAATGATGATAGCATACCTTAATAAGGTAAAGATATTGATATCAGGGCTTAAGAAAGTCACCATTCAAAAAATTCCGAGGACTGAGAATGAGAAAGCCGACGCCTTGTTGAGATTGGCACTTGGTACAGTACGACCATCTACTGTACAGATTGAGCAAGTCATGGAGCCCAGTGTGAGGATAGAAAAGGAGGAGATTGCACAAATAGAAGAAAGGCCCGACTGGACGATCCCCATACGAGCTTACCTAGAAAATGGATAACTCTGTTAAGGAATTAATTGATTGTCTATTGTTTTGCAAAAATCTAATTAGTTACCTTTTTGGATTTGCAGGAAAGTTTTTATGAAGGAAAGTTTTTAATGAAGGAATTTGCTTGGAAGGTTTTTAGAAAAAGTTTCAAAAAGGAAAAGCCTTACAAGAAAAAGTTCAAAGCAGGTTTTCTTGAAGAAATTCTAGAGAGATCTAATTTACTGTATTAGAGGAAAATTAAAAAGGCAAAACTTGGAGCACAATCCGTGGGATTTCTACAAGCTATCGTGCATATTTATACATGTGTAGATCATGGCAAAAAGAAGAGAAGGAGAGTCACGGAAAAGCTGAAGAACAATTTAGAAGAATCTGTTCTGTGTCATGTTGCAACATAGTTTGTCTTGAGTACTTATTGTTTAGTGTTGCAACTTAGTCTGTGATAGTGAGTCATGAGTAACTTGTAATTTTCTTTTAAGTGATTAGATTACTGTCTTCTTTATTCATTCTTCGGGAGAAGAAGGTGTTGTTCTTAGGAGAGAACATTGCAAGTCGAGGGGAGCTCGCCAAAAAGAAGTTCATTAAGGAGTTCTTCATCAAGGCGTCAAAGGTTAAGAGGGAGTCTTTACTTGTGTAAGTCCATTGATGTTGTAACTTATTATATTGCTTAATGAACAGGTTTGTTGGACTAGGAGAGGCCCCGTGGACGTAGACCGTACAGCTAAACCATGTTAAATCTCAATGTTCATACTTGCTACATACTTTTGTTACAACAAGATAATAACCAGGAACTAACAAGTGGCATCAGAGCCAGTCACTGAAAGTTACTTGGTGAGATCTTTGGGAGTTTTATGGACACTTTGCGGGATGGAGGTTCAATTACCAAATCACCACTATTGAATGGCTCAAACTACTCATACTGGAAGGTATGCATGAGGGCGTTTATCAAATCCATTGATGAGAAAGCTTGGAAAACAATTCTAACAGATTGGGTGCATCCTACAATTACCGATGCACAAGACAATATTGCACCAAAACCTGAAACACAAAGGACCAAAGCACAAGATCTATTGGCAAATTACAATTCCAAAGCATTGAATGTCATCTTCAATGCAGCTGACATAAACCAATTCAAATTGATTTCAACGTGTGAATCAGCCAAAGATGCATGGGTGATTTTAGAAACGGCATATGAAGGCAGTACAGTTATAAAGGTATCAAAACTTCAAATTCTTGCAACAAGATTTGAAGAATTGAAGATGAAGGAAGATGAAACTATCATGGAGTTCAATGTCAGGCTGTGTGATATTGCCAATAAGGCCTTTGCCTTGGGGGATAAATATTCAAATTCGAAGTTGGTGAGAAAAGTACTAAGATCACTTCTAGACAGGTTTGCTATCAAAGTTGCAGCAATAGAAGAGTTCAAAAATGTTGATGAAATCAAGATTGATGAGTTAATGGGCTCTCTTCTGACGTTTGAAATGAAGTTCAAACAAAAGAAGAAAAAAAAGAGCATTGCCTTAAAAACAGGTTTCGAAAATCAAGATGATCAATACTCTTCTGATGATGTCATAGAATCTTTAGCCTCACTCACAAAGAATGTCAACAAAGTGCTGAAAATGTTGGAGAAGCAGAATGTCTCATCAAATTCTGAAATATTGAAGAAGAAAAAAAGAATATAATGTCATGAATGTGAAGGATATGGACATATTCAATCTAAATGTGGAAACATTATAAAGAATAAGAAAAAGGTCATGAACATCACATCAACTGATGAAGACTTGGAGGAGTATACGGAGAGTGATGAAGAGCACACCAACAACCTTGTTGCAGTAAATGTTGTAACAGTCCAACGTAATGATAAGGTAAGCATAGAAGATAATGTAAACAGTGTTGCAACAGATGAAGAAACATACATCTTAGAGTCAGAAAGTGATGATAATTTGGATATAGAAGACGTCTTGAAAGCCTGCAAAGAGATGTACAAAAAATTGTTGATTGTGTGCAAGAAAAATCATGACATGGACTAAGGATCACAGAACTCTCGATGCAAAAATATGATCTGGAAAAGGCAGCAAAAATTCATCAAGATCTGGCTACTAAAAGACTACAAGAAACTCAAATGTTGCAACAAGAGCTGAAACAAATTCAGCGAAATATAAAAATGCTAAATTGTGGGACTGAGAAGCTTGATTACATGCTATCAATTCAAAAATCAAGCGGTGATCACGCGGGACTTGGATTTTATAAAGGTAAACCATCTGGAAAAACAACATTTGTCAGAGAAAATGGAGGGCCAGAACTGGAATTGAATGTTGCAACAAAACAGAATGACAAGACTACTGATGTCACAACTGAGGTTGTAACAAAAGCTACAGTAGAGAGTAAAATTCAAGAATTTAAGAAAAAGAAGTTGGTACAGTTTGTCATTATGTTGAAAAGAGGTAAGTTTGTTAAACCCTTTGTTCATGATGATTTTAAGAGGCCACTGCAAATGAAAGCGAATTTGTCACAACAAAAAGTGAAACAAATCTGAGTAAGAAAATCAGTTTTACCTTGTCCAGTAGAGCATAAAAAGGTTGTTTAAAACTATGTTGCAACAAAAAATCAATTGATAGATATTGTTACTAAGGCACCAAATTCTATGAGATTTGAAACTTTAAGAAAAAATTTACGAATTTATAGTTTTTTAATGTTGTATCATAAACTGAAACATGATTGTGAAGAGACTCAAGAGATGTGAAAGTTTAATAATAATATCAGCTTGTGATTTATTTCTTAAACCATATTAGCTGAGCACACTATATTTTTGTCTCATTGAAAATCTGATTTTGATGATTTGTAAGTGTAGTAATTTGAACTTCCTAGTGACTTGGGATAAAAAGAGAAGTCTCTTTGTGATCCATTCCTGTATTCTATTCACCCTTGGTTTGATAAAGAAAATATGCAGGAAATAAAATTTAAAAAATATATTGTGCACTAGAAAGAGCTACCTGATCCAAATTGACAGGTATTAGTGTGAAAGCTACCAGTTGTAACATGAGTTGAAACATAAATAATAATAAAAAAGAAGAAAAAAATAATAATGTATGTGGTTTTCTTGCGGGGTGATTAGACGATCACGTATGTTTGAACAGGTTGGATTAAATTCTGAAACTTACAAGTTTGATTTTGAAGACTTTTCAAGAAGGACTATTATATAGTTTCTCACACACACACACATGGTTCAAGTTATAAATCCTTGTTTGATTTAACTATTGAATGAATAAATTTTCTTGATGTTGAATTCATAAATCATGTTCATATCATGCATTTTTCTTTTCCGTTCATGAAAAAAAAAGTTTTTAATTTTTGAGTCACAAATTTCTGAGAATGGGTGCTAAAGTTAAAATACTCTGTTTAGTTGAATTGTGTTGCAACAGCCATCTGAAACAATCCTGTTTATCATAATTTTTCTCATATCATTGTGTTGACACTTTATGACACAAATGCTAATCTGAATTGTTGTGATAACTTGTCAAATGGCTTACTGAAGTTCTTGCAAGGAGAGTACAAAGTAGATATTCAGGGGGAGAACATTCTCATTAGTTCCAATAATGTGCAACAACTCAGAGGGAAGAAAAAGAGATGAAACTTTTTCATTTTGAGCTAGTGATTATTGTTATTGATGTTGCTTCTGCTATTTCTAATCTAATTGTGTGTTGCGCTTATCTCATTTATTTTATTATGTCTTTGAGCATGTTAGAACAAATACTGGAAAAGATCCAGGGGCTGCATTGTTAGAACAAATGCCGGAACTTCAGATTAGTACTTTGGTTTATTTTGGCAAAAAAAGGGGAGAGAATAATGATTATGATTTTGCTTCATTTCATGTTTTATTTGCATTACTCTGATTATTGATTAGATATATTATTTTTTTCCAAAACAAAGCCAAATGGGGGGATTGTTAAGGAATTAATTGACTGTCTATTGTTTTGCAAAAATCTAATTAGTTACATTTTTGGATTTGCAAAAAAGTTTTTATGAAGGAAAGTTTTTAATGAAAGAATTTGCTTGGAAGGTTTCTAGAAAAAAGTTTCAAAAAGGAAAAGCCTTACAAGAAAAAGTTCAAAACAGGTTTTCATGAAGAAATTCTAGAGAGATCTAATTTACTATATTGGAGGAAAATTAAAAAGGCAAAACTTGGAGCACAATCCCTGGGATTTCTACAAGCTATTGTGCATATTTATACATGTGTAGATCATGGCAAGAAGAAGGAGAGTCACGGAAAATCTGAAGAAGAATTTAGAAGAATCATGTTCTGTGTCAGGTTGCAACACAGTCTGTCTTGAGTACTTATTGTTCAGTGTTGCAACTTAGTCTGTGACAGTGAGTCATGAGTGACTTGTATTTGTCTTTGAGTGATTAGTTTACTGTCTTCTTTATATATTCTTCGGGAGAAGAAGGTGTTATTCTCGGGAGAGAACATTGCAAGTCGATGGGAGCTCGCAAACAGAAGTTCATTAAGGAGTTTTTACTTGTGTGATGTTGTAACTTATTATATTGCTTAATAAACAGGTTTGCTGGACTAGGAGAGGTCCCGTGGATGTAGACCGCATGGTTGAACCACGTTAAATCTCGATGTTCATACTTGCTACATGCATTTATTTATTTTGTTTAACTTTTGTTACAACAAGTTAATAACCAGAAACTAACAAACTTCCCGAGGATGAGCCCGAGGCTCGACGAATTGAAAGACGGTCGTCAAAGTTTGCGATGATCGGGGGTAGCTGTACAAAGGGTCATTCACTGGGCCTCTGTTAAAATGTATGGAACTCGAGGAAGGGAATTATGTATTAAGAGAAATCCACGAAGGAGTTTGTGGAAATCACCTTGGGGGAAAAGCCTTAACAAGAAAAGCCCTTAGGACAGGCTATTTTTGGCCAATCACGGAGAAAAATGCTAAAGATTTGGTAAAATGGTGCGACCTTTTTCAAAGATTTGCTCGGGTCCAAAGAAGGCTGGCCAACCCGCTAGCTATGATGATTAGTCCCTGGCTGTTTAGCCAATGGGGACTGGATTTGATTGGGCCCATGCCAACATGAAGGGGGCAGAAGAGACATGCCTTCATAATGGTTGATTACTTCACTAAGTGGGTGGAGGCTGAGTCCGTGTCCTCGATAAATGCGAAGTCATCATGGAACTTTGTGTGAAAATTGGTGATCTCTTGTTTTGGGGTATCACGGGTAATAGTAACCGATCACGGCCGACAGTTTGACAACAAGTATTTCCTAGAGCATTGTGCTGAGCTCAGAATCAGCTTGAGATTTTCCTTTGTAGCACACCCCCAATGTAACGGTCAAGTTGAAGTTACTAATATAACTATTTTGCAGGGGCTAAAGACCAAACTGTGCAAAGCAAAAGGACAATGGGTGGACAATTTCCCCGAGGTCCAATGGCCACAGCGAACCACACCGAGCACAGTGACAGGAGAAACGCTATTCTGCCTGACCTTCGGGGTGGAGGCTGTTCTTCTTGTCTAGATTGGTTCCCCTAGTAGCCGAGTCCAGATGCATCGAGAAGAAATAAATGGCCCATCCATCCATGAGGAGTTGGATTTAGCCAAGGAGCTGAGAACAAAGGCTCTAATCCGCACCTTGGCAGAGAAAAAAGCTATGGAGAAGGTCTTCAACAAACAAGTCAAGGACAAACAAATCAAGATAGGGGGCTTAATCCTCCGAAGATCCATTTTCCTGCCGACGAAGGAAGGGAAGCTCACACCACATGGGAAGGGCCATACAAAGTAATAAAAGAAGTCTGGCCTAGGGACCTATCACTTGGAGGATGAAGGAGGGAAGGAACTAAAAAATGCTTAGAATGCCAAGCATTTGAAAAAATATTTCATGTAATAGCTCATAAATAGTTAATGAGAATCTCTTTTCCCTCAGCATTTCGTGTACTTGTGTTATGTATTTATTTTTCCTCAAACAACGAACACAAAAGGCCATAAGTGCCGACGAATAGGTCATAAATAACCGACGAAAGTCCTACAAATGGGCCAAAGGCCGTAAGTGCCGACGAATAGGTTGTAAATGACCGACGAAAGTCCCACAAATGGGTCAAAGGTTGTAAGTGCCGACGAATAGGTCACAAATGACCAGCAAGAGTCCCACAAATGAGCCAAAGGCCAACAGTGCCGATGAAAGGTCATAAATGACCGGTGGAAGCTCGTTAAACGAACAAAGAAGAAAGAAGAAAAAAAATTTATCACTCTCAACTATAACTAGAGATTAAAGTTGTCTTAAGTCTCAGCTCGGGCAGCTGAAAAGCTAAAATGAGTATCCAAGACCGACAAAGAGGAAAAATTAGATTACCTTGGTTGATTAATTAAGTACTCATTCAATATGTGCGAAGTATAGTGAGTTTGAGATAAAAATTATTCTAAGTATGAACTCGGGAAATTGGACGCATGAACAAGAACATAAACGATAAAGTAGTGTTATCTGAGCAGAAAGTTTGAAAATTTTCATTAAAAGAAAAAATTTATGTTATACAAAGTGGGCCAAAGTTTAAAGGCCGAAGATCATTACAAAATATCATAAAAGCTCCTAAGGCCTAAGACTGTTGGTTTAAAGAAGGCTCAGGGTCCTCTGCGGGTTTATTCGTCCCATCTTGAGCCTTGAGCCTC
Organism: Ehretia macrophylla; assembly: GCA_037974665.1. NCBI lineage: Eukaryota > Viridiplantae > Streptophyta > Magnoliopsida > Boraginales > Ehretiaceae > Ehretia > Ehretia macrophylla. The sequence continues at coordinate 86,329,582 of CM075764.1, forward strand.
ACCTCGGAAGTCGGGAAGAAGTAAGCGTCATCCGGAAACAAATCTAACTCATCGACCTCTTTAGGTTGAGTAGAGAAGAAGTTCCTTAGGTCGGCCTGAAAGAGCAAAGACTAGGCCTTCCTTTTGCCCTCGACCAACCCTAAGAAGGTCCTGATCGCCAAGGCAGTATTAAAAACATTTGTTGAAGACTCGCCCACAAACTTCGCACATTCGGGGGAGACTTTGAAGGCTTCGATGGCCTTTTCTCCTCAACGGCCAACTTTCTTGATATACTCTTTCAGTCTGTCCTCTGCCTTTTTCTTGGCTGCCCTTTCCTTCTCAAGGCCCTCTACTGCTTGGGTCTGAGCCTGGACATTCTCGGTCAAAGACTTCTCAGAGACCTCGAACTTTCGCTGCAACACCTACAAAATAGCCTCTAGCTTCTCTCGAGCCTCAATGGCCGCCTTGAGCTCTACTTCGGCCTTGTCAGCTCTCTACTTCTCGTGCGCCTATTTTTTCATGGCATCCTCCACTTTTTTCAGAGCGTCCTTATTGGTGTCCTCAAGTTTGGAGTGCTGATGAACATATCTCCTATTCAATTCAGAATACATCCCTCCGAGGACACCCATGCTAGATTGGATGCTGGAAGCATGAGAAGCCACCTAAAAAAAAAGGAGATTAAGTTCCGTTTTCTACGACCAAGCAATGGTAAAACCAAAGGTGGGAACCGGAAGACTTATCGAGGAAGCCACCCGAAGAAACTCTTTGAGCATGACAGTAGAGGAGAGTTTATTCACAGCCATCTCCCAGCTCTTGCTATCCTTGTCTTGAATAATCACACGCTTGGGAGGTGGAGGGGCCCCAGTAACTTTTCCAATCTTTGGGTTTTTAGTTGAAGTAGTCACAGCCAAGGCCTTGGAGCCTTTGGAAACTTTGAAGGGGGAAGTGTTGACGTCAATCACGACAGTAGTCAGCTGAGATTGGGCCTGAACAGGCATAGAGTCCTCACTCAAGGACGGGGTCTTCCTCTTCTTGCTTGGGGGAGAAGCTCGTTGTTCCTTTGAGACTAGGGCAAAAGTGGCATCCCCAAACTCTCTTTGTTGTTGAAGATTCCTTGGCGGAGGGGTAGGCACGGATTGGTTTGAAGAAGAGTCCTCAGTCCTCGAGGATTTATTCTTTGACTTACCGGCCACTGTCCTAAGTATGCTCATGGGATCCATATCTGCAAAGGATATATCTGCAAAGGATCGAGCTGAAAGTTAGTAAAATTAAAAAATAAAAGATCGCAAGGAGTTAAAACAAAGGAAAACCCTAAGACCAAACCTACCCCTATTCCTTTTTGACCTCCTCCTCTTTTTGGAAGAAGAAGCCTTGACCTTAAAGAGACCAGGATGAGGGTCGGTCGGCAATGGATATGGGAGACCGTATAAACCCGACCCCCATATCTTGTCCTACATGATGAAATCTGAAGCATCCAAGCCCCTATCGCCGTGAAGGGCCATGAAGGCATCCCTCTCAAGGCCAGTCAACTCTGGGGCATTATTTTTACCATCCTCGATAACACCCCACACTGTAGGGATATCCTACGGTCGAGGACCCGTTACAAAAAAGTACTTATTGTGCCACCTCTTATGAGAAGAATTCTAATTTCTAAAAATGAGACATCTAGACCAAGATGAGGTGTAGTACCAACCCTGGAAGTGGGGGTTCGATTTAAAGGTGAAAAAATGTCAGAAAAGGGCTCCGGTCGGGGTCAATCCTTTCTGCTTTACAAACACATAAAATGCGGCCATTATGGCCCAACCGTTCGGGAAAATTTGGCCAAGGCTTATTTCGAAGTGGCTCAAAATGTCCGTTATGTACGAAGGGATCGGGAACCTAAAAAATTCGAAAGCAACATCATAAATGCACCTTCCCGAGAAGAACAAGCGGCCTTGTCTACTACTGGAATCCTAATCCGGTAGTCAAAAGGGACAAACCACCCCAACATCATTTCGTTGGCCATCTCGAGGGTTGAAAGGCAAGGCCGAGTATGACAAGAAAATACTTTATTTCCCATTCCATAGGTAACATCTGTAGCGACCGAGGACTCTCCCACAATAGTACCCGACCCCTCAGCGGCATGAGAAGAGTTAGTCCTAAGGAGAGAAAAAGGGCATTCTGTAGGTTCAGTATGAAGGTCTACACCCCTAAGGTCCGCCAAGGGAGATTCTCCTGAACCCTGGTTCTCATCGATGTCAGTAAAACCCGCCAGTTCAAATTGATCATCAGCGGGGGGGTTCTCAATTGTTCGACCACCGTTATCAGGGGGAGTTCCTGGAACCTCGACCTCATTAGGGACATTTGTTACCGACATCGCTCCGGACTCAGAACTAGAGGACTTCTCTTCACCTCGACCATATGGTTGGATGGATCTATTCTGGGAATCATCTGCGCTACCCGACTCGACCATATCTCAAGTAAGAAGAAAGAGAGAAGAAGAAAAAAGAAGGAGGAGAGGGGCACGAACCTAGCGATTAAGAGAAGACCCGAATAAACGAGAGAAGCTAAGGAGGAAAGAGACTAATCTGAGCTGAACTAGAGTAAGAAGAGAGAATTTGAGGGGAGAAAGATGTAAAAGCAAGAGCAAAAATGTGAAAATGATGTGGAACTTCCATATTTATAGAGTAACTTTGGCGCAAATCTCGGAGCACGCACCATCATGACCTTTCATTCCAACAAGCGCAAAAGCATTACACTGAATCAGGGGTGCGGGTATCGAAGCGTCATGTGGAAGGTAACGTGTCAGCAAGGAAAACCATCAGACCCCCTAAGGATGATTCTCGGCCTCAAAGGGTCTGGGGGGCAAATGATATGGATAAAAAATGGCCCAAGAAACTTAAAGGAATAATGAGGAAAGCAACCCGCAATGTAGGACACTTGTCAAGAAGATTAGCACTCAAGGACATATGGGGACCACTCTAAAAAAGGCAACTACACTACTATAAATAGCATAAGGAAAGTGACAAAAAGGTAACTAATCAACTATTTACCATTTCCAAATTCGTTAACCCGAGCCAAATACTAATTCTCTTGGCCGAGGAGAAATGTAAAAGATAACCCCCGTTGTTTTTTTTCATTTCCTTGTGCAGGTCCTCAGCTCGAACGAGGGAGTTACGCGAAGTCCTTGGCTCAGCAAATTTCATACTCAACAAACTTACTTTTATAAAACTTACGAAAATCCAATACCCATTAGGATTTGATTCTACAATTGAAAGATTAGATAATTAATGATTTAAGCAAAACAACTTTGAATAATCGCATTTGACATTTTTCGTTAAAATAAACGAATTTTTTGACATAGGGGGCTATTGTGCTTAATTTCAGAAACCATAGAGATTACTATGCACTTTTAAAACCACAGAAGGTGTTGCGCAACTTTATAAAAATACAGGGATCCTGTGCATTTCATCCCTAATTTATTTTTGTTGATTTATTTCAATTATTTTAAAACAGAATCAAAATTTAAAATAAACTTAACAAAATTTCTCGTTTGTACTATCCATCAATCAAGTCAATTTTTTCACTTTATTTTTCTTTTCCAAATCAATCAACTTTTTAAAATTTGTAAACTCACTCAACTGTCGTAATTGATTTTTGATATTTACGAAACTATTGTGCTTTTAACAAAATGGTTTATCTAGAGTTGATTCGCAACTACATATTCAGGTTTGTCAATCATACCATGACAAGCACGGGGACTATCAACACCATCATGAACACAATGAATTTAGATTAGGGTTCTTGCAAGGAACATACACGAAAAGTACCATGATGTCGGCCCACCTCCACTTGGATTTTAGATTTTTTGTATATAATTTGATTAATTCTATCATTCGTCGTTATACATATTTACTAATTCTTTTTACGGGTATTTTTAACCTAAGTCCCTTGTATTTTTAAAATATAAGATTCACACCCTACATTTTTTAAAATATGTGAATACATTATGTCTCCCGCTAAATGTCTGTGAAATTTTAGTTTTGCCTTCATCAGTCATAATGCACCACAAGGCACTCACCATCCACAATACAACACTCGACATGCATACCTTTTTACTAACAACATTAGCCATGAAACAGAGGTTTATTTGTTCTCATTTTAAAAGGCATGTTTTGTGTGCCAAGGGACAGTACATTCTTCTTAGAAATACTGGATTAAAAATTAGACTCCTACTGCAAATGGGTCTTCAGCTAGAAGCCCACAGAAATAAACGGAAAAAAGAAAGAAGAGATAAGAGAAAATGTGTAACATCCTGAAATTTTAATTATTTACTTTTTTTTATTTAAAAAATTTGTCCGTTTGACTATGGAAATTTGAGATAATGATAGGTAATTTAGAAGATAATGATTAATTCTAATAAAAATTTGTCCCTTTGACTATGCAAATTTGAGATAATGATAGGTAATTTAGAAGATAATGATTAATTCTAATTGTTGATTATGGGATGCATGGAATCCTAAAAATTAGGCCAACTAATTTAGTTGATAGTTATTATCTCCTTATATATATCTAGAAAAACAAATGTGTGGGTAGGAATTGAGAGAAAAAAAATACAGTAGAGTAGAGTCCGAGAAAACAAAAAAAAAAGTTATAGTGTACAGAAAGGCGAGAAAAAAAAAGAGAAAAGAATAGAGCTGCTGCAAGCTTCTTATACCAAATACTACAAAGCTTGATTTGTAACTTAGCAGACTCATTGATGGTGATATTCAGTAGACTATTCCTTGACGTTTTGAGGTTGAAGTATCAATTGGTCATCAATTTAGAAAGCATATTAGAAATCAATTGGTCATCAATTTAGAAAACATATTGGAAGTTTTTACTTGTGAAGTTTAATTGCATTAACGTGTATATTGGGTATTCAGGTAAGTAGAATATACCATTTTTCATTCGTACCCCATTTGTTCATCTGCAATTATCGTTTGATGTGTTGTGATTTTGATATTCTTTTATGATTTTCATTTTGTATCGATTCCTTTGATAAACCAAATACGAGCCACTGATATTTCAGGTGCTACAAACTATACATGTTGTGTATTGAATCCTAGACAACTGAGAGTTAATAAGCCGTCATCTATTATTGACTGTGTATTATGAATTGTGAATTTTTTGCGCGTTGCTAAGCAGCCACAACTTTTATATATTCTATTAAAGCTTGATAGTATTGTCTTTGTCCTATTATTTGTTGTCTTTGAATCTCACCTTCCCTTAGGGTATATTTTACTTACTGGGCATTGTTTCATTCACCCTTTTCTATCTTTCCTTGCAGATGATAAAATTTAAATCAGGTTTTATTGGGTTAGATGGTATGGCGAGAAGAGGAAAATACTATAATGTTAAGATTCTTTTGTGTAATATTTAGTGCAGACACTTAGTTATTCATTATGGAGTTTTATCATGTAATTAACGAATTAGTATTTTTTTCATGTTATTAAAGGATAGGTATTTCTTTGAATTGTTCATTGTTGTTATTAAATTAATTCATAATTTGTTATTTAGAATTAGATCCTTGCGGACTTAGAAGAATTTTTCTTTATAAGTTTGCGACAGTCTTGTTCTCGAATTTTGCCTTAGACGCAATTTGGTAACCAGTAAAAATTCAAATTTTCATAATCTCATGTTTGTATAAACTTATTTTATATATTAATACAAATAAATAACTCCAATGTGTCCATAGCTAGCCACTTACTTGCCTAATACACAAACTAATCTATGATAATAGAAGACAATGACATAATCTACCCTAGGCTACATCATTATTAACTTAATATTTGGAGTGAGAAGGTTTGCTGGTCTTTAATTAAGGTTTCACTTTTTACATACTTCTGATTTCAATTTATCTCATGAAACAAAATTAGAAACATCCACGCATTAAATATAAAATTTAAGGCCAAATAAAGTCTTGGGCCAAATTAAATAAACTAGTCTAACCTTTTTATTCAAAATAGCCCAATTAATTTTAAAACTTTTTAAAAATTAGCCCAAAAAGCCCACCATACCCAATAGTCCAATTTAGAAAAGAAAAATTAAAACCCAAGTCCAAACCCATTGACCCTAACTCTTGGGTTATGGGTTCAAATCTGGACCCGGATCCAAACTCGGATCATGTTATGGGTCAGAAACCTAGACCCCAAAAATAATTTTTTTTCTTTCCTTTCTTACCTACTGCCGTCCCTCTTTTTTAATTATTTTTTGTAGTGGTGCCGCCGCTTTATTTCCTACAGTGGCGCCGCTGCTACCTTAGCACAAAAATATTTTTTTAATTATAAAACTATTTTATAAATATTCTGAAAAATAAAATAGAATAAATATATATATATATATATATATATATATATATATATATATATATATATATATATATGTGTGTGTATTTTTTAGAAAACTCATTTTCCTGAAAAGATCAATAAACATACCTTTTACATAAATTGGGAAGAACTAATCGACAGGGCTATAATCTAAGCACGAAAAATTAACGACCGTAATTTATGATATAAGAGACATGAACAATTATGCCATAAAAATTAAATCATGTAATAAGCATGAACAGTGGCTCTGATACCAATGTTAGAAAACATACATGATAATTAAAATTTTTAATTACGCAACGGAATAAATTTCTTGTATCCGTTCATGGTATTTGATGTAGATTTATAACATATAATAAATTCAATCTAAGTAAATTTAACGCATAGTTTTTTGATTACCTCTAAGCACAAAACAATGGAAGATTCTGAGATGAGCTTACCACGTATGAAGCCTCCAAGAGTAATCCTCACGAGATTCGCACAACTAATAGGATCTAGCTCTCACTAGAGCTCTTAGAGAAAACCTGTAATATTTTTTATCTGATAGAGAATTGTGTGCTAGCTTTTGTGTCAGAACATTCCTTTATATAGGAATTCCTTATGACCTACAGTCATATATGGGCTAGTCTAAAATGACCAGACTTGGACTCTTCAATAACCATATCAGATATCTAATTACTACGAGTCCATTAAATTAATATTAAGACTATCCTAAAATTAATTTAATTTTTTTCTCTAATCCAATTAATTTGTTAATCTCTTTTGTATATGACCTCTCGGGTTCATAATTAATCGACAGCGAATTATTAATCTAATTAATATTTAATTAGAACCCTTTATAATTATTTCGTAAATCACGAGTCCCACCTTATAGTATATCACGATTACTGAATTAATAATGAAATGCAAGTACACGAACTCTTTCTAAGTAATTTTCACACAATCAAATCCTTCTGTCTAAACATCCCAATTGAGCCAGAGTCATGGATAAGGTCGTCAAACTTTATTACTCAATCATATGCAAAAATCTATTTAATCAGTAACTTATGAATACTCCGTGGAACGACTTCCACTATTCCTCCTTGGTCAAGAATTTCAAGTTACTCGACTAATAGATCGCGTAGGATCCCTAATTAACATATTCTATATCTATACACATCTATCTACATGACAGAATAGATTACAACCACTGAATACATTTTCTAATCCATGATTAGGACTAGCTTAATTGCACCAACAAGTTATGTTATTCCTTGTCATGAGATAACCGTGGTATCTATGATCTAAGAATTAATTGCATGATTACATTATACATTGAATTATTGACTAACCCATGTAATTAGTTGTATTAGTGGTCATGTCCAGTCACTTGTTCTCTAACAAATACTTATACGTCTATTATAAAGATATGAGACTAATCACCCAAATCAATACCTCATATTATTTGGTTAGTAGACTATAATCCATAGGAATGACAACGGGTCGGTTAACCGTGGTTTTTGAAAAAACCAAAACCAAAACCGATTAACTAAACCTAACACCGAAATCGAAACTGAAATGAAACGGTTTTCAAAATTGCAAACCAAAATTGAAACCAACAAAAATAGAAAAATCTGCGGATAACTGAAACCGAATAGCTTTTTTAAAAAAAATATTTAATTTAGATAGTAAATTAAGCTAAAAAAATACTGAAAAAATGAAAAATACAATCTGAAAAATAAAAATGCAATTATTGACCCAAATCCAATAAATCAAGCAATATTAACAGATTTAACAAAATTTCATAATAGATTTAATCACACATCAAACTAATATGTAAATGTCAATATAAGTAACAAAACTATAAACAAATCTATTGAGATGTTAAATAGATCCATTTATTCTAGATAAAAAGAAAAGAAAAAGGTAAAAACCAGTGGCAAACCTATAAATACTAATAGTGATTAATAAAATAAAAGTAAAGAGATTCAATTTTCTGGAGATTTGCTTAGCTAGGGTTTCACAACTCCGTCACCGATCTGCGCATGGAGTTGAAAAAGAAGAGATTTTTTCTTAATCTGTGTGTTTTTTGGTGTTCGAATCGTCTTATGTGCGTAGCCATTATAGTTGTATGAATTTCATAGTATATAATAGGGTTCTTTTGGGATGGGAAAATAGGAACAGTAGAGAGAAGGTGATACAACTAGAGAGTAAGAAGAAGAGGGGTGGAGAGAGAAATCGGGGTAGGTGAGAAACAAAAAATAAAAGAGAGTAAAGTAGGAGAGAGAAAGAGAAGTTGAAATATTGGGAAAAGAGAAAGATGAGAGACAAATGGAAAAAGTATTGAGAGTAAAGTGGGAGATAGAAAGGAAAGGTTGGGATAAATTATTAAGAAAGAGAAAGTTATTAAATATAAATTTTATGTGAAAGTATATTATTTAGCAAATATATAATGTTTATACACACACACACATATAAAATTATATATATATATATATATATATATACACACACATATATATACATATTATATAATAAATTATTAATCAGGTTTCAAGTTTCAGTTTTTTTTAACATTAAAAATCAAAACCTATCAGTTTACCCATCAGTCTCCTCTTATAAAATCCAAACCCTAACAGATTCTCCATCAATATTTGTTATCAGGTTTTTATCGGACGAATAGAGTAGATACCCGTTGTCATCCCTAATAATCCAATATTTCCAGATAAACTAACGCCCAATTAATTTATCCTACGATTGTGGACAACTTTTAGAACACATTTGTGAATAAATATTTTGTCACTTATATTCTTATTTCTAAAGATAGAATCTATAAATAGTGTTCTAAGGACTTTTATTTAATTAATTAAATCACATCAATAATTAAATAAACTTCCCGCCTTAAACAAATAATAAATAAATAAAACATTATCCAAATTTCTAAAATATAATTTATTGGCTTTTAAAGCATATATCCTAACAATCCCACACTTACACTAAAGTCAATTTGAATGGTATCTCATACCCATCCCCTTTAAATGTCGATCCAAAGACTGTTTGGTCAAAGCTTTGGTCAACAGATTAGTGGTGTTATTTATTAATGCTATTTTCTGCATAATTATGTTGTTCTTCTCCACAATTTCTCGGATAATGTGGTAGCGCCTCTTAACATGTTTGGATTTTTGGTGAGACCTTGGTTTCTTAGCTTGCGCTAATACTCCATTATTTTCATAGTGTAAAGGAATTGCGACCCCAATGGAATGAACCACTCCAAGTTCTGAGGTGAACTTCTTGATCCAAACTGCCTCTTTTACCACATCCGATGCTTATATTCGACTTCTGTAGTAGAATCTGCAGTCGTACTCTGTTTGGAACTCTTCCAACTGACTGCTCCTCCATTACAAACAAAAATAAATCCAGATGTAGATTTGTGATCATCTACATCAGATTGAAAATTCGAGTTAATAGAGCCCTCGATTTTTATATCCCCTCCTCCATATACCAAGACCATATTCGGTTCTATTAACGTACTTCAGGATATTATTGATGGCTATCCAGTGTTCCTAACCTGGATCTGACTGATATATGCTTGTAGCACTTATAACATGCACAATATTAGACCTAGTACATAGCATGGCATACATAAGGCTTCCAATAACCGATGCGTATGGAATCTTATTCATCATTTCTCTTTCCTCGGTTGTTTTAGGACTCATAACCCTAGAGAGATGAATGTCATGTCTAAAAGGTAACAACAACCTTTTAGAATCTTACATGTTAAACCTCTTTAACACCTTACCTATGTCCGTACTCTGGGAGAGAACTATTAATCCTTTTGATCTATCTCTATAGATTTGAATTCCTAAGATATAGGTCACTTCTCCCAGGTTCTTCATGGAGAATGTCCCTAATAACCAAACCTTGACAGATGACATCATGCCTATGTCATTCTCTATCAATAGTATGTCAGCTACATACAAGATGAGGAACGTAACTGCTTTATCGTTGACTTTTTTGTAAACATAAGGTTCGTCTTCATTCTTAATGAGCTAAATGTTTTAATAACCTCATCAAAACATAGGTTCCAACTCCTTGAGGCTTGTTTGAGTCCGTAGATGGATTTCTTCAGCTTGCACACTTTGTGACTCTCACCTATGGATTCAAAAACCTTTGGTTGTTCCATATAAATGTCTTCTTCAATGAAGCCATTAAAAAAAGCCATTTTGACATCCATTTGCCATATTTTATAATCATAGTATGCAACTATGGCCAATAAGATCCTAATGGATTTCAGCATTGCTATTGGTGAGAATGTTTTTTCATAATCAATTCCTTGCCTCTGACGGTAACCTTTTGCCACTAACATTGCCTTGAAGGTCTCTACCTTCCCATATGCACCCCTCTTTCTCTTATCTACTTATTTATAACCTATATGTACAATACCTTTATGAGGGTGTACAAGATTCCAAAGTTGATTGGTATGCATTGAATCCATTTTAGATTCATGGCTTCAAGCCATCTATTTGAGTCCCTATCTGAAATAGTTGACTCATAGCTGAGGGGATCAATAATATGATCACCATCATCCAAGGTAAACAACTCTTGTGCCTAACTATGAAGATAGTTATATCTTGTAGGAGAACGAGGCGTCCTCAAAGATTTGCATAATTGTGGTCAAGCAATCGATTCTTATTGAATAGTTTTTATCCTAGATAGACTCCTAGATTTCACTTTGATCAATTGGTTTCTTAATGTTTCCCTCTTTGAGCTCTACTTTCTTCCCAAACCTTCTTCTTGGCTGAACTATTCCTCCAAGAATATGGTGTGCCTATTAACAAAAACTTTCTGGTCAGCAGGGGAATAAAAGTTGTATCCTAACGAGTCTTTGGGATAACTAATGAATCTGACCTTTTTAGATCTTGCTTCCAACTTCTCAGTTTTAATCCTTTTGATATAAGCAGGACAACCCCATACTTTAACATGGTTAAAGTTGGGTTTCTTATTTCTTCAGATCTCATAAGGAGTGCTTATAACTAATTTAGAAGTGACCCTATTCAAGATGTATACCACAGTAAGGAGTGCATGGCCCCACAGGCCAATAAGTAAATCGGTATAACTCATCATTGATCTGACCATGTCCAACAAAGTCCCGTTTCTCCTTTCTGATACATCATTAAGCTCAGGTGTTCCAAGTGGAGTCAATGAGATGACTATACCATTTTCTTTGAGATATTCCTAGAATTTAGCACTAAGGTACTCCCCTCATCGATTAGATCGAAGAGCCTTAATCTTCTTTCCAATCTAATTTTCCACTTCAGCTCTGTATTCTTTGAAATTTTCAAAGGATTCATATTTTTGTTTCATAAGATACATATACCCATATTGTGACATATCGTCAATAAAGGTAATGAAGTAGAAAAATCTACCTCGCGCCAATTTGCCAAATGGCCCACACACATCAGTGTGTACTAACTCTAAAATGTTTGTGGCCCTTTCTCTTTGTCCAACAAAGGGTGACTTCATCATCTTACCAAGGTTGCAAGATTCACATGCTGGAAATGGACCGGGGCTACATGGGCTTATAAGTCCTTCTTTCTCCAACTTAGTGATTTTAGCTTCCCCTATGTGACCTAATCTTAAATGCCATAAATATTTAGGGTTGAACGTATCTCTAGATCTTTTGAAGCTTTGAATACTCATACATTTCTCATTTCTTTTGTCATCTTTCTTTATATCAAGTATATAAAACCCATTAACTAATTTGCTAGTGCCAACACATTTATTTCTCAAATAAATAAAATATCCATTATCCAAAAATTTAAATTCAAAACTATTTTGAACTAAAACGGAAATAGAAATGATATTCCTCAAGGCACTAGGAAGAAAAAAACAATTGTCTAAAATCAAAGTAAAACTAGATGACAAAGTAAGACAACATGTCCCCATAACTAATGCAGCAACCGTTGTTCTATTTCCCACCTTCAGGACCACGTCGCCTTCTCCCAGAACTCTACTTCTCCTCAGCTCCTATACATAAGTACATATATGAGAAGTGGCGCCAGAGTCTAGCACCCATAAAGCATAATCACGGTTAATTGAAAGACTAATTTTAAATATGAGCAATCGTGACATACCTACAGAGGCTTTGCCCTTTCCTTTCAGACTCTTGAGGTACTTTGGACAATTCCTCTTCTAATGTCCTTCCTTCTCGCAGTGGTAACAATTTCCTTGCTTTGCTGCCTTTCCCTTCTTCTTGGACACGCCTACAGTAGGCTTGCCTTGAAGGGTCTTTTTTTTTTTCTTCTTCTTCTTCTTCTTCTGTCTTTTAGCTGATGAGGAAAAAGCAAATGCTATCACCATTTCCTTACCTTTTCTTTTCATTTGCCCTTGTTATATAACTAGCATATTCAAGAGCTGAGGTAAGGTGCGCTCGATGTCATTGGAAATTGACAATGAAAAGATGGAAGGATTTAGAAAGAGACTGAAATATCAGATCTGTTTACAAGTTCGAATCCATTGAGAAATTCAAGGATTCAAGACGCTCGATTAAATAGATTATTTTAAGAACATGCACATTTTCATCTGATCTTTCCCTCATCCTCAATCGGAACAATTCCCTAGATATCTTATATCTAGCAACCCTGTTTTTCATACCATACAACTCTTGTGAATGTTTGATCATTTTTGTGACATCTTCCATGTACTCATGTTGTAGTTGAAGTTCATTTAACATTGAAGACAAAACATAGCTCCTGACCTTCAACGTATCATCACGCCATTTCCTGAAGGTTTTCATTTCCTCCTCAGTTGCCTCTTCAAACATCTCTTGAAGAAGTGGACCATCAAACACATATTCAATCTTTTTGGAACTCAATATGATTTTCAAATTGTGGAACCAGTCAGGAAAGTTTGGTCCAGTCAAATAGTTCTTATCTAAGATAGTTGCAAGATGATTCATTTTCAACATATAACTACATAAAATAATTAAATGAAATTAGATAATGTATCATTAACAACTTGATTTGGGCCTTTAAATTAAATAGTGTCTACACTAATTTTTTTTCGAATCCTACACTTCCCTAGTAAAAAATGAAAAATCAAATAAAAGAGTTTTTAGTGGATTGGGGGCCCCCTAATTTTTGTTTCATCTTATATGATAGATTCTTGGTGAATCAAAAACTAATAGGTGAACAACACTTATTCAATATATCACATACAAATCCCAATTTACTTGCCTACAATTCTTTCGACCTTACATTATATATTTTTAGTCTGTAAGAATTGTTTAAGTTAAACCTATTATCCTAGAAAATTTGGATCAATGCAATACCGACACCTCACATAATAGATTCTTGGTAGCCAATAAGAATCCAAAATTTCCTACATCTCATATTTGTATAGATTTATTTTATATATTAATATAAATAAATAACCCCTATGTGTCCATAGCCAGCTACTAACTTTCCTAATACACAAACTAATCTATGATAATGGAATGCACTAACATAATCTATCCTAGGCTGCATCATTATTAACTTAATATTTGGGAAGTGAAGGTTTGATGGTCTTTAATTAAGGCCTTACTTTGTACATGCTTCTGATTTCAATTTATCTCATAAATAAAATTAGAAACATCTACACATTACATATAAGATTTTGGGCCAAATAAAGTCTTGGGCTAAATTAAATAAACTAGTCTAACCTTTTAATTCAAAATAGCCCAATTAATTTTAAAACAACCTTTTAAAAATTAGCCCGAAAAGCCCACCATGCCTAATAGCCCAATTTAGAAAAGAAAAATTAAAACCCAAGGCCAAAGCCATTGACCCCAACTCTTGGGTTATGGGTTCAGGCCTGGACCCGGATCCAAACTCGGATCCTGTTCTGGGTCGTACTGCGGTGCAAGGCTGCTACCGACAGGAAAGGGGAAAGGACAACCCCAATTTTTTTTTCATTATAAAACTATTTTATAAATATTCTAAAAAATAAGAAATAATATATATATATTTACATATATATATATATGTGTGTGTGTGTGTGTGTGTGTATTTTTCAGAAAACTCATTTTCTTGAAAAGATCAATAAACATGTAAAACACCTTTTACATAAATTGGGAAGAACTAATCGACAGGGTTATAATCTAAACACGAAAAAATAAACAACTTTAATTTATGATATAAGAGACATGAACAATTGTGCAATAAACATTAAATCGCATAATAAGCATGAACGGTGGCTCTGATACCACTGTTGAGAAACATACATGATAATTAAAATTTTTAATTACGCAGCGGAATAAATTTCTTGTATCCGTTCATGGTATTTGACGTAGATTTATAACATATAACATAGTTTCAGGATTACCTCTAAGCACAGAACAATGGAAGATTCTAAGACGAGCTTGAAGCCTCCAAGAGTAATCCACACGAGATTCACTCAAATAATCAGATCTACCTCCCACTAGAGCTCTTAGAGAAAACCCGTAATATTTTGTATCTGACAGAGAATTTTGTGCTAGTTTTTCTGTGTCAGAACATTCCTTTATGTAGGAACTTCTTATGACCTACAATCATATATGGGTGAGTCTAAAATGACCAGACTTGGACTCTTCAATAACCAAATCAAATATCTAATTACTACGAGTCCACTAAATTAATATTAGGACTATCCTAAAATTAATTTAATCTTTTTCTCTAATTCAATTAATTTGTTAATCTTTTTTGTGTGTGACCTCTCGGGTTCATAATTAATCGACATCGAATTATTAATTTAATTAATATTTAATTAGAACCCTTTGTAATTAATTCGCAAATCACTCGCGAGTGACACCTAACAGAATATCACGATTACCCAATTAATAATAAAGTGCAAGTACACGAACCCTTTCTAAGTAATTTCCACACAATCAAAATCAATTTGTCTAAACATCCCGATTGAGCCAGAGTCATAGATAGGGTTATCAAACTTTATTACTCAATCATATGCCAAAATCTATTTAATCAGTAACTTAATAATACTCCGTGGAACGACTTCTACTATTCCTCCTTGGTCAAGGATTTCTAGTTACTCGACTAATATATCGCATAAGATCCCTAATTGAAAGATTTTGTATCTACACGCACCTATCTAGATGACGGAATAAATCACAACTATTGAATACATTGTCTAATCCATGATTAAGACTAGCTTAATTGCACCAGTAAATTATGTCATTCCTTGTCATGAGATAACCGTGGTGTCTCTAGTCTAAGGATTAATTGCATTATTATATTATACAGCAAATTATTGAGTAATCTATGTAATTTGTAGTATTAGTGATCATGTCCAGTCACTTGTTACTTATACATCTACTATAACGATCTGAGACTAATCGCCCAAATCAATATCCCATATTATTTAGTTAGTAGACTGTAATCTAATCTTTCCAGATAAACTAATGCCCGATTAATTTATCCTACGATTGGGGATAACTTTTAGAACGTATTTGTAAATATAGATTCAGTTACTCATATCCTTACTCCTAAAGATATAATGTATAAAAAGTGTTCTAAGCACTTTTATTTAATTAATTAAATCATATCAATAATTAAATAAACTGTTCGCATTAAATAAATAATACATTATCCAATTTTTAAAAATATAATTTATTGACTTTTAAGACGTATATCCTAACATAAACTTGGAGTACAATTGGCAAAAGTGTACGATAACTCCTAGTAGTAGTCTAATTAACTTATAATCAACCTGTACTGTTTTACCTTAGCACGATATCACCTTCTTAAAAAAAATCTATCAGTTTAACTAGATTTGTGTCTCATATGCTCAAAATGTGATTTGTCATATTTCTCGCTTAAATGAATTTTTTTGACAAAAATAACCTTAACAACTATCATTTACTATCAAATATGGCAACCAAAATGTGCAGTGGAAAGTCTTACTTATGGTAGCACTTTGGTTGATATGGAGATGGCGAAATGCAACAACTTTTTGAAATAACAAAACTAGAACAATTGAGGATAAGATGCAGCTTATTTGCAAATATGCACAAGAAGTGATTAAACTAGAACAATTGAGGAACATCATAGATAGTAGTCGTATCTTTCAAAACTTGAGACTTGTGCCATGGATTAAACCTCAAGGCACGTGAACTTAATATTTATGGGTGTGCTAAGGGTAACCCTAAGATGGCAATGGTAGGAGGTATCTTCAGGGATGAAGAAAGGGATTAGTAGTCTGGATTTGTGATTAATTTAGGCATTGTGTCCAATAATACTACAAAGCCAGTTGCGTTGAAAGAAGGTCTGAAATAGGCCCAAACGATAGGTATTGTAAGCTTGGAGATCGAATCCAACTCCCAGGTTATAGTACATCTTGTTCGATAAAAGTCTCCTGCTCACAGTCAATTCTATTAAGACCGAGACTGCAGGACTATCAAAATATGCTGAGGAGTAATGAAGGCTACCAATTGAAACATGTCTTTCGACAGGATAACAAATATGCATATTGGCTCACGAACTTTGGTTTGCAACAAATCTTAGGAGTTCAAACGCTTGATCATCCTCTAAAAAGTCTGTTTGGAGTATGACAAATAGGGTGAAACATCCCCAACATTAGTGAATTTTTAATTTTCAACAATAGCCTCCATTGTAATAAAAAAAATATTGTCATTTACTATGTGACCACTTTTCATTCACTCTCCCAAAACATAAAATACACATATCCACGCACACAGAGCACCTCATTTCATATCCTAGTAACACCCATGGTAGACTTACACAGGAGCATACTACACACCACACACTCTCATACACCCGTATGATATAGACCACAATGGACAAATATACCATGACAACACTACCACCACTACTAGTTAGCCTCGGAGCCAAACACCATTACAAACACCTAAAATTGAAACTCTCAAATATCAATCAATATTATTACACAAATCTCTAAATTTACCAATTATTGATAATACAACATAAACATGTATAATCAAGCTACATCCAATCAGATCATACATTGCCATGAATGGTACAAGACGAAGGGAGTGGTTGAGGTTGCAGGGGTAGTTGAATGGCCGAGGTTGAAGATGGAGATAAACAAACCTTAAATGTTCCTACCATAATCATTTTAATATTAAAGTATTTCTCGCTTGAGTTTGTCCCAAATAACAACTTTTTTTGAATTGGATGAATAGGTTGAAGAAATTGAGAAGGGTAGGAATTGAATGGTTGGATTAAGAGTTGAACTGTTAGTTCTAATCCCAGTGATCAATAAGTAGGAAACTAAGAAATTTGTTTGGGGAAAAATATGTGTGAATGTATGAGGTGTATGTATGTGTGCGTGTGTATGGATATGTGTATACAAGAGTATGTGGGTAAGGATGAAGCCAGGCCCCAAGGGTAGGGTATTGACTCATATAGTGATAGGAGTTAGGGTAAACTCTTATAGTGAGAGAGGTTATAATTATATAGTGAGCGAGGTTCAATATAATTATATTTTCCTTTTTCTAGTTGAGGGTCTGTTTGTGTACACCCTAATGTCAATATGGTTCCACTACTATATGTGGATATGTGTCTATCTAGGTGTGTGGGTATGTATGAGTCTTGTGTATGTTTATGTATACACGTGTGTGTGCAGGTATGTATATGTATGTATGGGTAGGCGGGGGTGGGCGGATATGGAGGGTATCTATGTATATGTTAGACACAAGGTAACAAGAAATGAGAAAAACAAAGAAAAATGGAGAACATAGTGGAAGTAAAGAATTGGCAGCAAGTCTGCAACATCAAGAAAATGTAAGGGAACTATGAGTTAATTATAGTAGCACAAAAAATACAATACACTTGTGGTAGAACATAGGGAAATTTTGCAATTTACTCCTATTAATTAATTAATTTTTGGAGGATTTGGCTCCTCCACAATAAACATACTCTATAATTTCATACAATAGTAGTTAGGCCTAATTGATGCCACGCGTATCAATTAATACATTCAGTGGTCTAGATTAATATTTTTACATAAGCCTTGTAACTATAGTTAGGAAGTATTGAATATCAATATATTAACAAAAGTAAATCCTTTAGTTAGCAAATCAAACGAAAATAAACGAAAATGAAAAGAAAGAATTAAATTATCAAATTAAGCTATATCAAACTATGAAACATAACAAAATTGGTAAGCAACTCATAACTCATAAGCGAATTTCATAAACATTATGACCTAACCAATGCAAGAAAATAAACATTGTGAAATGAATCAAATTACTTTATGATGATGTTTTTACCTTTAGAAAAGACCAAGAACATCTTATCTCAATTAATGGCCTAGACTACATGGAAGGTTCACTCATTTCACAACATGGTTCTACAAATAACCAGTGTCTTCCTTTTTATAGGGTTTGATAGTGTGATATAGTTTTTTTTGTTGATGGCAAAATATATTAACTAAACAAAGCCATAAATACAACCAGCAGGCTTAGACCACATATAGAGGTCCAAACAAAGAGAAAGAATACATGGACAAACCCAATAAGCCAACAAGCCTAAACAATATATACTTACACCAACCCAAAAGAAAGCACCTAAGAAAAAACCATCAGCTAGATTCTAAAAGTCATGGGTCAAGAAACCAGATGCTAAAAGCTAAAAACCACCTATGAAAAATAGCCAAACTGACACAGTAGCATACCATTGCTACTAACGAGGACTAACCCACCAACAGCATACCAATGACAGCGTGAAACCCAACCACTAAAGCCAAACACGAGAAAAATCCCAAAACATATCTAGCACCTGTCGAAGCCACCAAAATAGTGGCTAACAACTCGCCATAGGCAAGCCATGAAAACACTTATAAAGAAGGATATGCGACCTTTAATGGAAGAAGATGATCGGGACCGAAATAAACCTAGATCTCAAAAGGCAGACACGAAGTTCACCTGAACCCTTTAACAATACTACCATCACAGGTAGTCAAGAACATGGTGGTGAAAATCAAAAGTAGCAACAAAAATCAAGTAAAGCCAAGACAACATATCATATACACCCATGATACACATAAACCACAAGTAGAAAGAAATCCTAAAACAACCAGCCACAACAAAAAGAAAAAGGAATAGAAAAACAAACTAAAAGGAAAAATAAGCAATGAAAAGAGAAGAGGGGAGACTAGTGCTATTGGCCAATGGCCAAAGCATCGAAAAATACCACACAAAGGTAAAGATGATACCTTCAAATAGAGATGGTTGTAGATCCCATGTGTGCCTACGACTAGAACTAGAAAACCTTTATGTATGTTGCTTAGTCTATTGGAGAGAGGGCCTTAGCGGTATGGTCGGGTTTATGGTAAAACCCGTGGTAGTATCTATGATGTGGGTTGTGTCCTTCCCCGTCCTCTCTATAGTGTATTTATAGATGGCTTGGTCTGTTTTTGTCTAATAGGATAAGGATTTCCATTAATCATCTCATAACCAAATTATATGACTAGAGTCACAATCCACCTCGACTTTCGTCTCTTGAGTAAGCCCACTTTGCATGGGACTTCTTATGCGGTTGAACTTGTTCCTTCCTAGAACTCTGACACCTACCCACATTGCCTTTCATGGGTTGTTGATACGAGCCTAGACCAAGGCCGTCTCCCTGGCCCACGCATGTCCAACCCTTATTCCCTCTTACAAGAACGAACCCTTCCAAGTGAAGGTGCATGCTACCTAGATATATTATGGTATTTTAAAATTTTAAAGCATATAAATGCGGCGAAAACTTGATAGCATGCTTGTAACGCCCTGATCCCTCACGAAACCGAGACTACTATTAATCTTGTTTTTCTCAACCCAATTCCAAACCCCTGGCACGAAATTTAGGGGAAAACGGATGGAGTTTTTCCTATATATAGGACTATCTAGAAACCTGTAAATAGTCACATGCAAGACCTGAACCACAATCAATTATTCATACAATCTAGCTTTCAAGATTCATAAAGCCAACCAGCTCCTTAAGGCCATCGGAGCCTTGGAACCCAACAACATATCACAAAAGCATACAAAATTAAATCCATTAAAGTTCTATCTTTTTAATCCACATATCATACCACTCTATATTATCAATCAAGCTTTCTTATAATTTGTGTCCAACCAACTAACTAGTTTTCATCATCCACACAAGCATACACTACTAAGTAATAAGTAAAACAAATAGAAGATATTACAAGCCTACTAGTACCTAATCATCAAACAAAACTAGAACTTTTTTATTACATTCCTTGATATAACATAAATACATACATGGGCACAAAGTCTCAAATACAATACAAGCATATCATGATCACATTCTTCCATGTTTTACACACTCATAGAGCAAGCATGCCATACAGGAGATAATTCAATCTTCAGCTTTACCTGAAATATGTTGAAAAGAAGAATGAGTAACCAAGTTACTCAGTAAGGGATATGATGCAGCATATTAAGGAATGCTTTCATGAGATGCAACAAAAATAACAACATATACAACACAAAGTAACAAAATTAATTAAACAAGTCTTTAACCATGTATAAAAAGGATAGGGTTCCATGTTTGTCTTCAATCACGAGCCACGAGCTAAGATCTTCAAGCAAGTGCCAGCAAAACCCTTATTCCTTCAAAATGAGGTACTCCGGATGTATCCCGATCCTACGACTTTTTCTCCTGAGGTAGGTCCATATGCCCCAACGAGGTGAACCACACCTCTGGGGTAGTGGAGTATACTCAGCGAGAGAAAGAGAATAAGCACCATGGTAGTTGAGGGAGCACGGCGAGCCTGATGCCACCCGTGTTTCTCGACACTACCATGTCCGAGAAGGTTACGCAACACCGAGACAAGATCACAAGAAACAAGAATATCAAATCACGTAAGAGGAACAACAAAGTAGGTCGCCCTCGCAGTTAATCACAAATAACACGAAAAGACTCAAGATAGTAAGTAATATATTATATATAAACTTTATCAACAACTAAATAATTCAATTTAGAAATAATAAATCAAGTTAAAATGCACATAAGAGATAAAGACTCCCTCACCTTAGATTAAGCCAAGAATCCCCCCATACCTTCTCCAATTGCATGCACTATAGCTAGAATTCAAATATAATTTATAATTAAGAACAAGTTAGATTTGATTGCAGTTAAACTAGCACACACTCTTTAAGGTTAACTTTAAGCCTACTTAAGATCTTTAATATGCACTACATTACCTTAGCTACATAACATATCTTGATAATGCTTCTTAATTCACTTAGCTTGCATTCCCTATCGAACATTCCACATAACATACACGGGGTTCCAACTAGCTACATTCACTAAGCAACACTAGTTACACTAAGTTAAAGCAAGAGTTATAGCATTACAATCATTCACATTCAAGCAACTTTTTCTAGTTTAACATAAAGCACAAAGATAAGTTAAGGCGCTTTAGTTGACAACTTATACTTTACTCAATCTAACTATATTTTATTAACTATTAACTACAATTAAAACTCAAGAAAATAGCATTCAAACCAAGCTTAACACAAAATAAATTAAAGGCACTAGATAGTATGCTTTAATATTACACTTTAGTTACTAAGTTATAACATGTTAACTACTCAATGACAACTCAACTAAATCATGTTCAAACTTCTAACAACATTGTACTAAACTACTTTAACTGCATAAATAACTATTATGAAACTCCTTAATTCATGAATCTTGCATTCGTCCTCAAATATCTCATTAAGCACATACGGGGTTCTAAAACATTTAACTTCGGTAGGAGTATTATTTACATTCATTAAACTAAGATTACCAAGCTAAACCATCCAAAGTACTAAAATCACTTAACTTAATTTACAGGACTTAACCCCATTCTTGAGTTTCCTAACTTGCACTAACTCCCTTTCATAGCTAATACTCACATTCATGGACCTACTATTTCTCTTGATTCACTAGATGGCATGTAACTATCTCCAATTCAATTGAGCATTCACACATAACCACCATTCATCACCATTAAGCTTCCTACTACCTAAACTTGCTCATTATTCGCTAGAACCAACCATCAAGGCATCTTAAACCTGTAGCAAGATAAGTTAAAATTTTAGTCTACATTGAATTGACTTTCCTGCTTTTGTTACCAGCCTAATTGTTCTCCAAAAACTCTAAAACTCCACAAAAATGTAGTTCATCGAATGTAAATGAGTTTAGCCTCAAACGGATCTCAATTCGGAGTTATTCAATGAGATATGGCCTCTACAAAATCATCACGCAATCTGCCCTGCACCAGCGATTTTTCCATACACATTTCGAAAATAGCTAAATCGGAGGCCTAAAACGTTAGAATTAGCCCTAGTCCTAGAAATCAACATTTGCTCTAAACTTCCTAATCTAGTTACTGTGTAAATTTCATTAAGTTTCGAGTACGTTTACTAGGTCAAAAAAGCTTTGAAAGACAGGGCAGTGGACTGACCAAGCAGGGCATGAATTGATTTAACAATTTCTCTTGCAATTTAGCTAGTTTAGATCATAAACATGATATGTAGGCATAGCTTGTAGCATTTATTCTTCACTTAGTACTTCTATCAAACACTTAGAATACAACTTTGAGCATAAACTACAAGTAAACACTACAACTAAAGTTAACATGAAAAAGCTTGTTTCATAAGCATTAGAGAGCTATAAACACACTTAGCATGCTAAATCCCTACTAAATTAAGCATTTCTAGCTCCATAAATCAATTCTCTACACATTAGCAATTTTTAACAAAACAAGAAAATAATAAAAATACCAATTAGGATGATCCCCTCACCTTGTATAGCTAAGAAATTGAAGGAATTAGCTTGAAAACACCTGAGATCTGGCTAAAATGGAAGGAAAATGAAGAAGAACCCAAACCCTAAGCTTCAAAGAGGTCACGGTTCTCTCTCTCTGTTTGTCAATTTCCTTTCCTTTTTTGTTATGCTTATTTGTGTTATATATATATATATATATATATATATATATATATATATATATATATATATATATATATATATATATATATATATATATTAAGTAGACAACTTAGTTTAACTAATAGATTGACCAAAAAAAAATATACTATGCTGCTCACGGTTCCTATTCTTTTTCTTTTGTTATCTTTGACTATGCTTTGCTTTATTTATCAAATAACACAAGTACAATAATACATTTAATTGGTTAAAAGGCCTAGCTAATGGATTGGGCTTAATTAAATATAATTGGGCTAAATTAACTTAGTAGGAAAAAAAATAGTTAGAAAGCTAAATGCTCAAAGAAACTAAATTTTACTACTCACTCGAGGACACTAAAAGCATTTATTTTCCTCATGCTCGGGACATGAAATACACATTCCAACAATGAATGAATATATTGAATACAATAATGTTCAGGAAAAAAAAAATAAAATTCAAAAAATAAAGCAGTTTAAAATTTTACCCGTATTCATTGTAAACATAAATTTTTAAGCAAATAAAGTAAATAAATGTCAGATAAGGGCATTTATGCAATTATGATAATTAAATTTAATAAATAAAAGTCTCTCTGAGCTCGGGCGTTACAATGCTAATCTAGGATCAAACCACAAGTTCTAAGATGAAATATTACAAGAACACTAAGAACATGTGTATAAACAATTTATTAAGAATAAATTCCACCAAGAGATAATTTTGTTACCTTGATTCGTTAGCTTAAGAATCTTAACAAAAAACATAAAACTTGATCACTTTCTTGCAACTTGAAGATCTACTCGCCTAGAAGCTTTGGCAAACTCTTGATCTTCTCCTCTATGACCTTCTTCCTTCTCTTGGATGATGAAGAATGGTAAAATTCTTCCCTTGTCATTTTTCTACTACTACATGTGTAATGCCCCGATCTCTCACGAAACCAGGACTCCTATTAATCATGCTATTCTCAACCCAGATCCAAAACCGGGCATAAAATTTAGGGAAAACGGACGGAGTTTTCCCTATTTATAGGACTAATCAAAATCCTGCTCGCATCAAGTATAGTCACATAACAACACCCTAACTCCAACCGTTCAACTTTTTCCAATCTCAAGGCCATCCAAGCCATAGACAAAACATAACTACACGAGCATGCAATCAAAAGACAATAAAGTCTATCTTTAGCTATTACATGCCAACTACTCTATCAAATTACATAAGTCCTTAATTTAGTTTACAATTCAACAAAACATACAAGGTTACATACAAGACCACAAGGGTCTCAAAATAGAACATAAGCATATCAAGTCCCATCTTCACAAACAGCTTCCTACCTCAGCAAGATAAGCAACCAACAACACGGCACACAAGATAGTTGTTCTAATTGCACCTGATATATGTTAAAACGAGGAATGAGTAACCAAAGTTACTCAGTGAGGGAGGTGATACAGCATACCGAAGAATGTTTTCATGAGATGCATCAAAGATAATAACATATATAATACAAAATAACAAGGCTAATTAGATAAATATTTAACCACGTATAAAAAGGATACGGTTCTACTTTGTCTTCAATCACGAGCCACGAGCCAAGATCTTCAAGCAAGTACCGGCAATCCCTTATTCCTCCATAATGGGATACTCCGAATGTACCCCGATCCTACGACCCATATCTCTCGAGGTAGGTCCGTATGCCCCAACGAGGTGAACCACGCCTCTAGAGTAGGGGAGTATGCCGCAGCGAGAAAGACACTGGGAAACCATGGTAGCCGAGGGAGCACGGCAAACCTGACGTCGCCTGTGTTAATCGATACTACCATACCCGAAAAAGTTGTGCAACCCCGAATCACATTCACAAGAGCCAAGATTTTCAAACATCACATTAGAGGGACGACAAAATAGGCCGCCCTCGCAATTGATCACAATATTAGTCAAATATACACGAAATAGCTATAAAATCACAAAAGAGGCAAACACCATATTTTCCACAAAACGCTATAGATAGCTTAAACATATCTTTACCATGCATATAAACACCTAACAAGCATCTACAAGTTCATATAAACATAAAAACATCCATTATCACCTTTTTCCCTTTGTTAACTATACAACTTTTTCTCCCACACAAAATTCGAGATACCAAATTCACAAGACAATCATTCTACATTCCTAGGAAGGCCAAAAGACATCTATCTAGGCCCTGAAAACCCGCTTTGGAGGCAAAAGCTTAGGTAGGCCCCGAGTGGATTTTAACTACACCTACCCTATCCGGACCTCAATTTAACACAAGAAAAGCACCAAAAGTGCTTCTAGGCCCCAAGGATACCTAATCTAAAGCCCAAATGTGCCCGGATTTTATTTCGTGAAAAAACCCCTTTTAAAAGTTAGTTAATTTTGCATTTTAGTTCAATTTCGGGCAATTCAACTTTATGTGAGCTTTTAACTGGTTTCGCTAATATCTAAAGAACCTAAAAGAAGCATCAATTCACCCTAATTAGCAAGTTATAGCAAAACCCTAGAATTCGTCACTATTCATCATCTCTTTCATGCAATTCAAGCTTTCAATCATGAAGTTTGCTAACAAGTCACAAAAGAGAGTTCTATAGGCTATAGAAGTTGTATATCAAGCATCAATAACAATTATTATAACTATACTCAACAAAACAAGAATTTCAAATAATTGACATAAACATAAATATGAAAATTTATGCAACTCCCTTACATGTATAAGGTTGTAGGCAAGTGGTGATGCTCCTAGGTGCTCCAAAGACTCTCCAAAGTCAAGCTAATGGACCAAGATGCAAGATTGAGCAAAGTTTTCTCCTCTTTTTCCCTTCTTGTGGCCGACGGGTAGGTGGACAATTTGGGCATTTCTTCAATTGTTTTGTATGAGTATGCATGTATATGTGATGTAATATGTATATAGTGTATGTATATGGTTTAAGTTGAGGTCAAATGCTTGCAAAATGTAGTCAAATGTAGGTCAAAAATCTAATTAAAAGACTAACTAATTTAAACTAATGTTATTCTAATGTTTCACTATCCTACGAACCAAGTTTTATTTTCGTAACGCGTGTTCCCGACCTCTAAAGCTCAAAACCTCAAGTTCCCGATTCCTTTTATAAGTTACACTATCTATGAAAAATATTAATTCAAGCAAATTAGACAGTCAAAAATGTTATAAATAGTAACCCCATTTTCTACTATTTAGAAAATAACACATAAATGCACACAATTTCGACATGAAAGTAGCATACGTAGATGCATACGGGTTCGGGGTCTTACAACACGTGTGAGCTAGAGAGAGAGAGCGCTTTTCTTCTTCATTTTTCTTGTGTGAGAAAGGTGCAAATCGTGTAGGTGGAAGAAGAACTCTATTTATAGATATTGAATAGCCTTAGTAGTTAATACAAGCTAAACTAGGGTTTGGATTCTTAGCTCATAAGCCAATCCTATGCATCTTTGGACTTAGCTAGCCCAATAGCATAATAAATAAAACTACTAACTTTTCCATCTTCTCTCATTTACACGTGTGGACCTAGCCTAGGTAGGCTAGGCGCCAACTAGGCCAAAGTGACTTAATCCATGTATTATTTTGCTAATTAATTAAATTCTAGTTTTCACATTATCCATAACTAATCCAAAATAGGAAATTCTCCAAAATAGGATACTAAGTTGTAATTGGATACTTTAATTTAGCAACTCTAAATACAATAAGTATATAGAAAACTTTAACACACATCCAAAATGAAATAGGCTAGAAGAGGAACCAAAAGACATAAACAACTTGGCAACTAAAATGACCAAAATGCCCCTGTTAACCCCATAGCACATTTAGGCTTTTCAACATGACTTATTCTACTAAAAAGTTACAGCTGCATTCCAAGATGTTTATTGCTAAATACAGAAGCTCGTCATACTAAGTATGACTTTTGTCTACGACCGACTAAGTAAAATGACCAAAATACCCCTCCATATAACACTCACAATCAAGAAAGACATTACAAATACTATTTCTTTTCTTGAGACATCTAAATCCTTTAAGTAACTATCCACTGAATAAGTAACACTTGATCTAGGGAGCGACCCACAAACCAAATATCCGACATACTCCTATAGTACATCACTGAGCTCATATTAGGACAATCTACTGGATAATCACAAGGGAGCGATTATTTCGTCAAGCGATGACATAGATTCTCTATTGCATACACACGTCCCAACTAGTCAAACCCATACGCCCAACACACAGAGCTATTGACCCATAACTGAGGTCTCACCCATAGTGTATCAAAGCATATGAACCTGATTTCGTCAGTTCATCCACATATGCTCAAGATTAAGAGTATTGATCACTTAGTAGCATAAGGTATATATTGATCCCTATCTTTGATAGTACCTTTTGGAGAGATCATATCTAAGTGGTCCATTCAATGTGTGACGCACACACTAGTGAGGATTAGTCCAGAAACCTACCAACGACCAAGGCAGACCACCCTTCACAAGAGACTAACTAGGTATAACCTAGACCTTGACGAAGCACCCAACTCCATCATTCGTTTATGAACTGATTCTAGAACTAAGTGTCTATAACTTAGACCTTCTGTGCTCGGACACCGTACACCTAAGTCATCCACTATGCATTAAAGGCCTCTATACATCACAATTACACATAAATATGATAGAGAGAATATGTATGAATGTAACCGTTTAAATATAAACAATCACAATATGTATTCATTCACTGAAATGTCGTGTGTTAATGGTCTTTTTGGCATACAAATCCCAACACCAAGTTTCTTTCTTTTGTAGACTAAGCCCTATGCCCACTCGCAGTTCAGGCCCAGAGCCTAACCCCCGATCTTGGGCTCTATAGTGGTTAAGGAGAAACCCTTGAGGAATTGTAAAGAGAGAGAAAAGAGTTTTTGATAAGCACAAAGTTTTTTTTTTTTTTTTTTTTTTTTTTTTTTTTGTGTGATATAATTTGGTTCGATAAATTATAAGTTGTTAATGAATTTTGGGTTGCTTTTGGTTATTTCTTTTATGCATTTTAGTTTGATTTGTTAACTAAAAAAAATTAGTTTATATGATTTCTTGACATTCAATGCTTCCTAAATAATTACGAGACTAGTGTAAAAGAATCAATCTAGATTATTAATTACATTTACTGACACGTAGCATCAACAAAAATTATTATTGCGTGAAATAATTAAAAAGGTGTAATATGCATGGTATAAAAGGTTGATCGCACGGAATAATTATTTGACAGTGAAATTCATATCCACTAAATATCACACAATTCGACACTCAACCAAGCATTTTCTCTCATTACATTTGTCTATTTACAACTATCAAGATAATAATAAAAATGAGAAAAATGTGTAGATAATAATAAACGGACGTGGAATTGATGTAGATAATAATAAAGATGAGAAAAAGGTGTAGATAATAATAAACGGACGTGGAATTATTATTAGTCCGTGTGGCCGTTTTCTTCTCTGTCTGGCCATTGCCCATATCAACATGGCACCACATTAATGTACTTGCCATCTTTGTTTTGTCTATTACACACACACACACACAAAACACTCAAAACACACACAATGCCTATATGTCGTCTCTCCGAAGCTTCCCATTTCCTCTCTCTCTCTCTTACCGACACCATGTGATTTTCCTATTCGATTCCCATTTGTAAAGTTGCTCTCTCTCGACGAGATCTAATCTCCACCTGAAAAGCAAACATACCTGTAAGTCTAAGTCCCCTTTTTTTCTTTGTTATTTTCTTGAAAACTTTTGGGCCTTTTCCCATTTCTCTTTAGCCTTTTTCTTTTAATGACCATTATCATATAATTTTTATTATAATTCCTGTTGTGTTATAAATTCTGGGTTTGTATGTAAATTCTATAGCAAATGCTTAAAGTTTGTTTCTTTTTTTCTTTTTAGTGAGATCTTTGTTATTCATGATCATGTGTTTAGGCTTTAATTTTGCTTTACTTGGCAGGTAAAATTGGTCTTTGGTCAAAGCTTCGCGTGTATATATTTATAATAGTATTTGTAGAGTGGTGTGGAAGATAGGGTTTAATGCCCTCTTTTAGCTACATTTGAGGGCAAAATTTAGCATTTTAGGGCTATAGTTAGACACCCTTTTGGTGGATTTAGAAGAAAAATCAACCGTTTTATTGAAAGATTAAGGTGGTTTAGATTTTGGGTTTTGGTTGGTTCACAAAAGGGAAAAGGTCTTGGTATTTGGTCTTTCTGTATTGTTGTTTTGGTTAAGTGAGGTTTTGGTGTTAAGATTTACTGGGTTTGGAGATTTTCGTGTAGATGGATAAGCCTCAGAATCATGGGGGTAGTTCGCTGCCTCCATCGGGAAGGTATTCAGTGTTTTCGCCACCAGGGAGTAGTTTTAATGTAAAACCAGAGCCGTCAGGATCGAATTTGCCTCCATTGGGACCCGGGGCCAGTGGTGCGTCTGATTCAAGTCGGTTCAGCTATGATATCAGCCGAATGCCTGATAACCCACCGAAGAATTTGGGGCATAGACGTGCTCATTCGGAGATTCTGACACTTCCAGATGACATTAGCTTTGATAGTGATCTTGGTGTTGTGGGTGGATTGGATGGGCCTTCATTTTCAGATGAGACTGAAGAAGACTTGCTCTCTATGTATCTTGATATGGATAAGTTCAATTCATCATCTGCCACTTCTTCTTTTCAAGTGGGTGAATCATCCTATTCAAGAGTCATGGCCACAGCCTCTGGCTTGTCAGCAAGTCCAGCACCTACATCAGTGGCCCAACCAACTGAGAATGTGGCTCCCGCTGTTAGTGAGAAGCCCAGAGTTAGACATCAGCATAGCCAGTCCATGGATGGCTCAACTACTATCAAGCCTGAGATGCTTACCTCAAGTACAGAGGAGCCGTCTTCATCTGACTCAAAGAAGGCCATTTCTGCTGCCAAGCTTGCTGAGCTTGCTCTTATTGATCCAAAGCGGGCAAAGAGGTAATAAGAAATCTATCTCGGGCAAAAAAGAAATACTATATTGTAATATAAAGCTCTTAAAAATTCAGTGTCTCGTGTGAATTAATTCCAGTCTTTGTTTATGAATTCTAATATTCATTTGAGGTATTGGTACTCTAAAGATGCACCATATAATAAGTCGCACGAGTAGACAATATGCATGTTAGAATAAACTGTAATCATTTATATCTGTAGGTGTTATGTGCTTTTTAATGCATGAATATCTTGTAATATCAACAAATGTAAAGAAAGCTATATATTGGCTAAGAAGTTAGAGAGTCCTACTTGAACATCCATATATGTTATTGACCAAAATGATTACAAAGCAGGTAATTACCTCAAAGTGCTTGTAATTGGCATGCTGTTGAATTCGCTTTTTCCTATTTGTTTTTTAACAATGAGATTTTCTCCATCCTATGTGAGACATCTAGCTCATGTTTATTTACATGTTGCAGCTTCTTACGACTGTTTTAGACCATTAAGAAATATTTAATGCAGTCAAAAGAAAGCTTTTAGTTGACACAATTGACTGTGCGTACATGTTTAAACAAGCTATCATCTGTGTCTAGGTTGTGTTTAATGTGGAAATAATGCTTGTAGTTCACAAATTATGAATTATAAGCTTTAATAATTTAAATTGCTCAAAGTTGAATGAGTATTAAAGACAAGTCTTACAGTGATAAATTCTAACACGTGTTTAACATGAAACAAATTCCTTCTTACACTTTATTGTGTGTCTTGTAGGTGTCCAAATGGCCATTGTCAAATCTAGTATATATACTACATTGAAAATAGTGCTAGTAACTAATGCAATCTAAAATGAAGCCTTTAGATCTGAATGTGGACATAGTTGAGTTAGTTTTACATATACATCCCAAAAATTCATTGCTAGTGTCTATCACGTTCAAAAAGGAAACGATGCCTTCTTGCAGTTTATCATGCTTCTTAAATTCTATTAACGTGTTCATATCTAAATATATAACATAACCTTCCATGAATGACTTTGAAGTGATCCCCAGTTACTGATTCTAATTAAACATTTACAAACTGGTATGCTTTTTGAGTATGTTCGTATTTGTTATGTCCAAGCGTCATTCATTGGCTTCATGGGTGAATGTAAAGGCGAACTTCCTCACAATTCAATCTTGAAGGAAAATCTCTTCATCGCCTTTTTATGATATCGAAAATTCTTGAATTATTTGTGTAATATGCATTTACACATTCATATACACAACGTACATCTACATATATCTGATATTGCATTAGTTCATGCACACACACATTACGTTAAGACTGCGTGCCTAATTAGACGTATGCCCTCTGTCCCATTTCTATCATCACACTTTCTATTTTAAGATGTTTGAAGTGATGTCACCTTTTCAGAAATAACAATGCTGTTTCCATTTTCTGTTTCCAATAATATCCTAATGTAAGCTAAACTACAACCACAAGTTTTACATTGATAAAAATGTGTAGGACAATTTGGTCGCTTTATACAGAAAAAAAAAAAGAGCAAAAAAAGTTGACTTTTCCTTAAATTTTGTGCCGGACTCATAGGTGACCACATAAGTGGGACGGAGGTACTACATGGTATGTTTGTTAAAATTTGTTTGAGCCACATAATAAAATTTGTGCTGGGCAGTTTTAATTGCAACACTCAACTATGGCTATTCTTGATATCCTGAAAATCTGTAGTAGGACATCAGATTTTGTCTCTTATGTTTTTTGATTGTCTATTAAGTTTGGTTAATGACTTGATAGTAATAATTCAAATATTGGCATAAAGGAGTCTTGAGTACGAGTCATACGATGACTCTTGTGAATCTTAAATATGAGATAGCTTTCTTTGGTAATATGACTATCCGCATCTATGATTAGCATTTTTGTGTATACCAGACACAGGTTCAATGGCAATTGATTCTTTTCATGTACGTTCTTCATATATTCCTCTTCCAAATGGATGGAAGTTACACAATTGTTTTCATGCTTGGTTTAGTGTAAGACCCTTTTGGCATTAAATCCATGCATTGAAGAACAATGGAGTCCCTATCCATCATTCTGTATATATATGCATGTAATTTAGATGAGAGGTGGTGTGCACGAAACAAGGGAACTTGCCATCTATTTTTATTTTTTAATTAAAATTCTGTTTTTCGCTCTTTTCTTTGGCTTCAGTGCTTTTTTATGTCATTTCTTTTAAACACTTTTTCCATTGCTCAAAAGGCTTCCTTCCTGCCATCCACTTGCTACCGGTCTTAATAATCTCAATGTTTTATATAGTGGAGGTGAGAAGTGATATCTGTTTGCATAGTGTTCTTATGTGGTTTTTGAAGTTGTAACTTATATGGTTGCCTCACTTACCATTTCTGTTTTGTGTTGTTGCACTGAATAACATCTGACATATGATTTTACTATCAATTAGATTATACATTATGATTTTCTCCAAATTTCTCCCCGATTCTTTTTTATTTATTTATGGGGCTTGTGGCAGTGTTATCTGCTAAGCTTACTGGGGTAAATGTCAATTCTGGATGTTTCGTGGTCACTTTGGTATGAAAGGATTCAGTAGTGGGCAAACTGTTAGCTTTGTGTATTTCATTTCTTATGTGGTTCGGAATTACTTATCTGCGGTCAATTAGGTTTTCTCATGAACTCTAACTTGGTTCTCTGCCTCTAGGATTATACTCTCGTTTTAACTGATGCATTAAGTTGATAATTTATCAACAGATTCTGATGACCATACTAAGGCCTTGTTAAAGTCTAAAAGACATAAAAATAGTATGTAACTCAATTTTTACTTGTTTGAAGTTGTCAAAGTGTTGCCTGTGGTGCACCCGGTGTACTCGTATTTTCTGTGTTTCTTTTGGTCTTTTTCTTTTTTTCATGGCGTTGGTTTTTAGGTGCTGCTAATTCTGTTGATTTTTCAACCATTTATGCTCTTTTTTGGGTTACAAGACATTCATAGTGTCTCACATCTATATTTTTGTCATGTATTGTAACAGGATCTGGGCGAACAGGCAGTCAGCAGCGAGATCAAAGGAAAGAAAGATGAGGTATATAGCTGAACTTGAAAGGAAAGTCCAAACTCTGCAAACAGAAGCAACTTCTTTGTCTGCTCAATTGACCCTTTTACAGGTAAATTTCCCTCTCATCCCATTTATTCTGTTGATACTAGTACCTAAACCCCCTTCATCTTGCCAAAATACACATAATGGGCATGTCTGGTGCGATGAGTTAGTGAAAATTGATGCTATCCTGTTATCTGGTATTTGATGCTGCCACAGGACCAGAATACCTCTATCCAGGCACCCTTTATTTCCCCCTCTTGTCAAATAGGATAGTCCCATGGGAAAGGTGGTTTAATTTTATCTGGTTAGGAGTCGGATATATCTTACCATAAAGGTCTCCTTGCCTACTTAATCCCATCCTATTCTACTTTGTTATCAGCTGTGTCAATCAGTAAAGAGGGAAGGAAAAAGATCTTCATCTCTTTTTCCCTTTGCTGGTCTCCACTGAAGTTGGAACGCTCTCATAATGTAGTCATAGTCCTGTTTAAAACGTAGCTGACTTTACCTGCTTGATTCAGGCAATTTTATCATTTTTAATATACCTTTTCTGCTACTCTACCAAAGTAATATCATGCATTTCACATATTCTTTGGCTTTTTGCAACAGAGAGATACAAATGGTTTGACTGCTGAAAACAGTGAACTGAAACTGCGGCTGCAAACAATGGAACAACAAGTGCACTTGCAAGATGGTAAGCGTCTGGTACACGTGTTTCCTTTAAGGAGAATTTTTCTGCATCCTCTAGCCTGGTATTTTTCCCTCTCTAATTTTCATATTGAGGGAGGAAATTAAATAAAAATAATGGAACTTAAAAATTGTATTAAGACAATGAAAGATTTGTTTGCTGTTACTTAAAGGATCCTAAATTTTTTTGTTGCTGTGTACTAGATTTCCTCTTATTTGGTTTTTCATTGTAAAACAACTAATATTTAAGTTCGTGTAGAAGTAAAAGCAACTATATGGATCCAACACTGATCAGATTCATATTAAGCAGCTCTCTGCTGATGTTTTAAGAATACAATTTTCATCAGTTATTTTGTTAGACACGGAAGAGAAAATGGTCAATCAATGACAGGGAACTGTTTATATATCTATCTACCTTGCAGAGAGGGCATATTCTATGTTTTTCTTTCAATTGTTTGGTCCAAGTTAACTTCATTATGCCTGCTAGATTCTTTTGATCTGGACAAGAATGGATACAATGTCTTACGGGTAGCTCAACAGGTTAGGCCTTGGGTGTGCTCCATTTGGGTCACCAATTCAAGTCTCCTCGGGGCCATTGGAGGTTTACCCGACCATTAATTTCAAGGCCCCATGGGATTAGTCGAGCTAAGCTTGGATACCCGTAGATTTCAAAAAAAAGAAAAAAGGGGATGGAGAGAATTTCGTAATTGTAGATATGCTACTCCTTGAAGTACTATAAGCAATTTATCACATTGAAATGAATCAGTTAGCATGGCTATGAAAATTATTTTTCCCAGTGTGTCGCACTCCTAATGGTGGCCCAATAAGTTTTCAGTATGCTTCTGAGGCGTATCATTTGTACACCTTATTAATGCGTTTGTGATTTGGTTGAATGTCAATAAAATGTTTTACATTTCTTGTTCATGAAGATGCTAATCAAATTTCTGCTTTTCTTCCTGGTTCTTAGCACTAAATGATGCACTGAAAGAGGAGATACAGCATTTGAAAGTGTTAACCGGCCAGATTCCGAATGGTGGACCTATGATGAACTATCCTACTTCCTTTGGAGCAGGCAACCAGCAGTTTTATCCGAACAATAATGCTATGCATACTTTGTTAGCTGCACAGCAGTTTCAACAGCTTCAGATAAATTCTCAAAAGCAGCATCACCAGTTTCAGCAGCATCAGTTACATCAGTTTCAGCAGCAACAGGAACAGCAACTTCATCATGTTGGGGACTTGAAAATGAGGGGCACCATGCCATCTCCAGCTCAAAATGACAGTGCTTCAGAGATGAGTGCTTCAGCTTCGAAGGATTGAAAATGAGAAGAGGCCTCCGGGCCAGGTTTTTTAGGTGTAGTACTAGTTCATAGTCTGTTTGTTGTCATATAGCTCAACTTTTGAACTTTTGGATAGTTTGTCTACATATCTCTCTATAACTTTACCTTTTAGGTAGTCCATTCGTATCTAGTGGAATATTAGATGTTGTCGTCGAGGGTAATTTGTTAAACATGTCATTTAGAACATCAGCGTCCTCTGTTTTGCAATTATATTTGGTGGTAGTCATGTCATTGCTCGATCGTTGCGTGCCGGTGATGCACAGTCCCTCCATCAGGAAGACTGTGCTTGTGCTGGAGACATGGTGATGCTGAGTGACTTCCTTCTCTTGCACTGACAGTATCATACATGTATGTCTGCAGTAACTCGGCTGCATAATCAGATTTTCAACGTTGGTTCTTCAAGTGATCATGATTTCATGATTTATGGAAAGTGATCTATTTTAGCAGCA
Source organism: Ehretia macrophylla (assembly GCA_037974665.1). Classification (NCBI taxonomy): domain Eukaryota; kingdom Viridiplantae; phylum Streptophyta; class Magnoliopsida; order Boraginales; family Ehretiaceae; genus Ehretia; species Ehretia macrophylla. The sequence continues at coordinate 86,365,420 of CM075764.1, forward strand.
ACGAATTGCTTGGAGAATTGGCTTCAAAAGTACTCCAATTAGTCTCTATTGTTTTTTTGTTAAGTTTTAAGGTTTAGTTAACGTTAGGGACTAATTGGAGGATTTTTGTAAATAATGGGGACTGATGGAGAGACATTTGCAAATATTAAGAACCAATTAAGTGACTTTTGAAATAATGGGGATTAAATGTTCAAAATGTGTAAATAATGTGGTGATTAATGGTAAGATATTTTTAAATATTTGGGACTAATCGTTTGAGTTTTAAAACAATGAAGATTAAATATTTAAAATGTATGAACAATGAGGACCAATTGTGAGATTTGTCTTTTTTTAAAACTCAAATCTTCTTGCTCTCCTTCAAAAGCACTTGAAACTTCTTTCAATAATAGTAAGATATTCTCCTTCGTTAGTATAAATGATTTCTTCATCTTCAAAGGATACTTAATTTTTGTTTTGAGAATCTTTATCCATTTTTTCATTACTCTTTTCTTCTACAAAAGCAACTATTTTGCAATTAGGATATTTAGAAGTAATATGTTCATCACCCAAGCATCTAAACATCTCCTAAAACTAGCATTAGAAGGGGTTGCTTCTAAACTTTCCTTTCGATATTGTCTTTAGGGTGGATTTCATAGCCGTCGACTTGAAGATTCTCCTCGAGCCACTTTCACGAGTGTACTTTTGATGTTGACCTAGAAAGTAAGCTTACAAACTTCATTACATGACAAACAAGGTTAGATTATCATTAATGGAGATTTTAAAATATAATTTTTTAAAAATTTAGATATATTTAGAATTTTATGGTTCAAAAAGTAAAATTATTTATGATAAAAGTACGTAAAATTCACCACTTTTAACTTAAAAGATGTCAAAATAAAACTCCATATTATTTTTTTTAACAAAAGTACGTAAAATTTACCACTTTTTATCATAATACATAGTTATAATTTGCCCCTCAGGCTTCAACTAGATTACATTTCATCATAAAATGATCAAACTCCGTTATATATTACAACGTCTCGTTGATAATTATGATTTCTTTGAACACAACAATTTTAAAAAAGGTTCCTCACTCTGATGCATGACTAGTATCATGATGAAAATTATTAATTTAGCAGACAACTAAGGCAAGCCTACTCAACTAATCTTCCTATGACTGAAACGAGATGAAAAATCTAAACCTGGAAAGGAGAGGGGTTGGTGGTGGGCATTTCGAAAAGTCAGCCTAATCAGGTGTATTCATTCAAAGAACAGTACAAAAGAAGAACGAAAGGAAGTGAGAGACTGGGCAGAAAAAAGAGTCGAGCCGATTCATTGATGGATGATGTCTCAAACGTATGATGTGACTCATGAACTCCCAAAACCTTCAAATGTTTTGAAGTAATTGTTGCTATAGTTGGTACACTGATCTTTTTTAACTCAATCCAGGTATATCCCTCAAATCACATTTATTAGTTGGTACATCAACAAAGCATCCACGGACTATACTACACCAACAAAGCATCCAAGAAATTAATCAAAAAAATATAGTTAAAATTTGTTCCAACAAGCTAGTAAAAGTCTTTGGATGGGTGACAAGATTTACTAAGAGAGGGATTGTGTAGTAGGGATAATAACCGGTAAGATTTAAATTTGAATTCAACAGGTATTTGATTTAATTATAAATTTATTTACGAAATTAATAGAGTATCCGTTAGAGTTTGATTTTTACAAATGCTTACCGATGAGTAGTCCGATAGTGTTTGGTAATAACAATTTAAAAAAATTCGAAATTCGAGAACTCAGATTAGTAATTTAGTAAAAATAAATTAATAAAAATGTTTATATATTTACATACATATACAAATAATATATTATTTAAGAAAATATATTTTTTTAATATTGGTCCAAGATTAATAGTTATGGGTTATAGCCCAACTCTTATTATAAATTGTTAATTCTCATAGTTTATGTTTATCTATTTTTTTTTTTATCTAATTCAACTAGTACATCAGCCCAATTGCTAAATAATTCAAACGAAAATGATAATTTACAATTGTGATAAATACTTTATGTTCTTTTTTCTTCAAGTTATTTTATATTAATATAGAATGATGATACCTTCTCAGCATAAAGATTTTGTTGAATATTTTTATTAAGTTTAAGTTTGATAATAGACAAGAAATTTAATTTATTTTTCTAATTCATTGCGATTTGTCATTATTTTAGTACTTATTTTAATTTCTTTTAAAAACCTTTTAAGGTTTTCTTTAAAAGAAAATTTCTTTTTTCTATTCATTAACGGGTTGAGTCGAGTATCCGTGGGTTTTTAAATATTTAACAAGTTCGGGTTTGGTAAGCAAAATCTAAATCCGACGATTTTCATCTCGAGTTTAATAAAATATAATTTAAACGGGTTTAAGTTTTATTTTAAAAATTTTAAAAGATATCTGACCCGTTGTCATTCATAAATGGTAATGGTTTTGTGTGGGTAATTCAGAAAGCCAAGGAAACAAAAGAACGCAACGATACATCCCAAATTTTTTATTTTTATTTTATCCTTGCCGCTATCTATCACATATGAAAGGAAAGGAACAAAAGAATCTAACGAGTTGAAATATTAATTGAAGATCAAATTTTTCATAGAATTCAATTTGAAATAACTAGACATGTTAAAGTACTTATCTAGATTCGTTTTCTTTATTTTGTAATTAATTCCTTTGTAAAGATTTCTTTTTTATATGAAATGAAACACATGCTAATTTAGCAGAAAAGAGATCGGTGAGGACTTCTCTAAAAATTTTTAGCTCTTGTTCATACTTTTTCTATTTAATTTGTTGCTTATTCTTATTGAAGTAAGTGAAAAGAACAATACTTTATTGAATTGATTTGTTAATGTTTCGAAGTCATTTTCAGCATGCCTCCTAATAACATATCTTTTTAAAGCTGAGAATTTGATGTAACAAGTTGAATATCTTAGCCAAAATACAATATCTTCAACCAACAAAATTACACTCTTAAAATTTAAAAAAAAAAAAAAAATCACTCTTTTTTTATTGTATTCACCTTCATTATTAATGAAATCACTCTTACTGATTTAGCCAAAAAAAAGATCCCACGCACTAATAAAAAGCAGTAAATAAAAAGATCAAACACGCGCGCGTGCGCGCACACACAGAGAGGGAGAGGGAGAGGGAGAGGAAGAAAGAGAGAGAGAGAGAGAGAGAGAGATTCGTTTCTATATCAAATAATTCACAAAGATTTTAAAACTAAGATGTGAAAACACTGAGTCGATGGTCCAAGGAACATAAAAGAAGTGGTTCTAAAAAAAGAAAAACTAGGACTAAAAACTAAATGGAAAAAGAAAGAAACTAAGGCTAACGTCAAGCAGCACAAAACGTTGAAGCCGACAAAACGAATTGGATGCGATGAGAAGAATTCCATTTTGTTTTAGTTGACTTCTTCTTGATTTGACTTCATTTCCTTCTCTCATTTTTGACTGAAAATGCATGGGGACCCATTTTCCTACGCCAAAGTAAAATGGAGATTTTGTTAGGAAACAGAAACAACTTGCGATGATAGGTATACGCAAAAAGTATTGTAGAAGTTAGGATTTAGTGGCAAAAATGTAAATAAAGAGAAAATAAAAAAGATTGTTCAATCAGTTTAATTTACAACAACACCTAACATTTTCTATTTTTCTCTAAACGTTATGTTCGTCATTAAATATCTCTCATTACGTAACGAGTAACGAGACAATCCAATCCAGATCCCTTTTCTGAGTTCCCAACATCTGATCCGTGTCATGTATGGTACCGTAGAATTGTGATTGTTTCAGATATCTCACACGGCCACTAATGCCTAAGCAGCTAAAAGGACACGAGGGCGAAATTGAAGTAAATAAAAGATGATATCCTCTAAAAATAGTTTCAAAATCAGATCACTTTTCCAGCCTCATATCTTACATCGGTTTATGCAGTTGCTGAACGAATAAATAAAGAGGAAAAAAAAAAGGGAAATGGTATATGAAATCCTATCAGGAAAACTCCTTTCTATTTTTCTCCAATTCTAATTTCTAATTGAAAATTGAATGATCATTATAACATTATCTTCTGCTCATTGCCCAAACGACTGAGTACAGAAACGACCAGAAGAATAGGCAAGCTGTTATATTTTGTTTGTCTTGTTAGATTCGTTGAAGGTCCGAACAGGGATGGATTCAAAATTTATATTTAATGACGACTAAAATTATACAATTTAATAGTCATATATAATTTTTTTTTTTAATGAAGACTAAATTTATTTTTTAACCTACAAATATCTTAAAAATACACATTTTCAAAAATAATTTTGGTTGAGTAAGAGCGTTAGCCCCAACTTAAACACTCCCAACTTATGTAAGAATTGTCTCTACCATTGGGTCCAAGCAAAACAAAAGGTAAAGGGTAAAGGCCCCTAAAATGCAGAGCACAGAAAAGACTTTTCTTCGAGCTTGCGTAACTAAAATATAAACTTGTAAATATAATCGCAAATTACTAGAATTTTTGTGAAGATTTGGGTCTTTGTTTCAAATAAAGTACACCATACACCACTCCTAATTCCTAAAATAATTATTGTTTTTTATTTGAATGTTCATTCCTAAAATAATTGTTTTAAACCCAAAGCAAGTAATAAATTATCTATCTGCCAGAGATGTCTGGGACATTTTTTGAGCACGAAACTGACGGATTTTGCATCAAACAAAACCTGTTTTTCCACTTGATGTATTTTATAGGTTTAGTAAATTGAATTTTAGGCCTGTATAAACGAGTAATCGCTTCAATTTGACAACACCGGGCTTTTAAGTTTACGATAACCCAAATATTCAGAAAATTAGGGAGACAAATAACAACTAGGAGGATGCTCGATTAACCTTTAGATTTACCTGGAATCATTGTTGAAGGGGAAGAGAATAGAAGCCTAGTTAAATAAAAATAAAAAAGACAAAAAAGAGAGATGCTCTTAGTCATTCGCGACCTCTGCTACCAACAAAAAAGTTTGAAAATATATAAGCAAATGAATAAAGCTGGACTTTGATATGTAACTTTTTACACCTTTCCTACTCTTTTATTTTTTATTTTTTATTTTATGAATAATGATGTTGAAAAGCATAATCAACTAAACGTCTTCTTCATGTTGCATATTTGTATTCAATTACCTTTTGACGGTTTTTTGCAAACCTATCATACCCGTACGAGCAAGATTAAGCAATTATAGTAGCACGTTGGATTTCACACTCAATCACCTAAAAGATTAACCCAACCAACAAAACCAGCATAAACTTTAATCCGAGCAGACCCGATTTCTTTTCCTTCTTCATTTAAATGCATGAAATTGAAATTTCGAGCCGATCGGTCAATTATCTAACCAAATCAAAAGGGATTTTGTTAAGATTATGCGAATATTCCACTTAGACAAGTAACTAATCTCCGGTTTATAAAATCTTATTAGGGTTTGTTAACTGACACTAACTATTGTTCAATTCATTTGTTTCTACAGCCTTTTTTACGTTTAGTGGAGCACACAATATACACGGTTTTTACGTTAGCAACAACACCTAGCAAAACCTCTTCTCGAGCAAGTGTGAGAACTTGGTATGGGCAAGCTCCCTAAGATGTTAAAAGCGCAAGTAAATTGGGAATGTAGTAATAATCGGTCTCAATTTATTACTCAAAGCTTAGGGTAGATCACAAAAGCGGGCGAATAAAACGATAGTGATAGTGGATGCAGCCAAGTTATACTTTAATTGAAACTGGTCGTAGTTGGGAGAAACTTGTCAGACAAAGTTGAAAGGAAAAGTATATTAAATTGCCTTTTAAAAATCTGGTATTATGAATAGATTAAGAGAGTTAGAACTGCATAGTTTTAAGGAAATAACCGCCCTCATTTCAAGAAAAGCAGGGGAGGAAAGCAACTAGAGCAAGAAGCCATTATTTTGCGAGAAACCGCGTTACTTCCAAGCTCAAAGAGGTGAGATACAAGGATGGTATAGTGAAGGGAACTTTCAAGCTAATTTCACTAGGAGTACCATTAGGTTTGTGTCATAGGAACATCACTTCTGTGTGTTTCAGAACTAAACAAGATCTGCAGATTGGTTACCAAACCACGAACCCTTATTTTATCCTATTTTTTTTGTTTCCCAGAGCACGACATTATTTATTTGGTCCAGAAGTCACTTACTGAGTGTTTAATCTTTCGTTTTCCTCCTTTGTTAGACAGAATAAGTGGTTTGCTTTTACTTGGGTTCCATTTCATAAATTTGAGGTTGTTCTTTGTCCAACTACACAGATTGACCACCAAGCCGGTAACAACCCGCTATTATATCCCAAACAAGTTTGGGAAGAGACAATAACTTTCTTATATATTCAAAACCATTGTTAACTCCCATGACAATTTTATATCATCATATTTTGGTATAACTCAATGGGTGTCCTCTTACAATTTTAATATCTTCTAAAGAACTTTTAAAGACCATATATCTCAACAGCAGAAGAGCAAACTATTTAGCAACTCAAGGAAAAGAGTAATGGGTACAATTTCTTTACAACTAAACAAGGTTAGAGAAGCTCAACTAAATATAAGTACTAGATAAATGGAAATAACAGCAAAAGAAAAAGGAAAAGATAAAACGCTATAACTACGATGCATATAAATGACTAGCATATGGAACAGCCATGCAGATGTATATCAGCACAGAAGAAAATTAAGTACACTTGCTCTAGAATTCGCCCTAAAAGATGCATGTGTTCATTAAATAATTCATTATAAAATGGAGAAAAAATTGAGCATGATGGTCATACACCAAGAAAATGATCACTTACCATGTATAAGAGACTAATCAGTCTGAGAAGATTATAAGTTCAGTGATTTAAAAATTTTAAATTCATTCTCAGGAAATATTCTAGTTGTTTGGTCTCTATTCATTATTGAACTGCATATTCTAAACTTCGGTACACATGCAAAATCATGATAAACTTCATATGCACACTACAACACACATTACTATGTCGCCAAATTTTATCCAATGGAACCCACTCTACCTGTGCAGCAAGAGCTCTTACCTCTACACACCAATCCCACCCCCTCAAAAGAAAACAAACAGAAGTAGGACTTAGAAATGTTTCTAGTACTAGTACTCTACAAATTGACCAGCCTCCAATTCCATCATGCTGTGAGCTGAGCCAGTAAGGGCTAATGCAACTCATATATATGACTGCTCACATTTCCACCAACTCATCAAGTAAAGCATTTCCTACCATTCACCCAGAACAAACTGTGAACCCTGAAAGACATCCCAATAGCATCTAGAAAGGTCAGCTAGGAACTCCATCTGACACGGTTCTTAGCTTCCACAACTTTTAGTGCGTGCAGTAACATCTAATCTTAACAAAACATCGCTAGGGTAAGCAACCTCCTAGGTGCAAACTCTATGTGAACAACTAATAGAATACCACGAGACAATTACCACTAATGTGCTTTCTTCAACTTCTAGACTTGATCTTTGATTATTATCACAAACTATGAAGATTATTCTTTCTATTAGTCCTCATAAAACTCTTAACATCTTAGCGAACAGATCAATCATGACCTTAGATATCTGTATAACTTACTAGACCCAGAACCACTCACAAGTGATCTAATATTCGAAGCAACAAATCATGAAGTGAAAGCAAAGTAAAAAGAGCATATGACATGCAGCTTTCGAAGAATCACCATATGAATCATTGCACTCCAAAAAGATAATCTATTAATATGATCAAGAAGTAATTACCTAGATTGAGGAATCTTGTCAATGACTCCCTGACCCTTGTCCAGTTTGAGTGCCAGGTGGTTGTTGCTGTATCTTGGAAAGGAGATTGGCAGCAAATAGTAGTGTCGTCCGGTAGCGCTCATTCTTATCCGTCTCGGCCTCAGATGTAATCTGGCCTACACCATGATGTGGAGGTTGTGAAGACTGAATTTGGTGAACCTGGTACGGCAGTGCCATTTCAGAAGACAATGGCATGGAACTGTGCCGCTGGGGAACACGAGCACCGTGAACCTGATTCGGCAATGTAACAGAATTTGTAGATTGCTGAACTGATGAGCCATACAATAAGGCATCTGTACTATGGGATACTGTTTGGGCCTTCATAGTATCCTGGGGTACTACATGTTGGTACTGCTGATCAACCTGCTGTGTATATGCTAACTGTCCAGTTTGCCAATGGCTAGCAGAGGGCAATGGCTTAGACAAAACAGCACCTTGTGGATGCAAGTTGAAAGTGCCATCTTGCATTTGGCTGCTGCCTATGACCCCATGAACAGAATAGCCGGATGTACTTGAGTCCACTGGATAAGCCTGAACTTGTGATACATGTTGTGCCTGGATATTATACTGGCTACCCAATGGTTGCACTAGATGACCAGTTTGTTCAGGAGTATGATTTTCATGCTTCCATCCTTGGGTGAGTCCTTTATCAAATGCCAACCCAGGCCCTGTAGTTGAAGAACCAGATGGTAGTGGCACGCTTTCTGGAGCAGAGGGCTTACTGTTCGCAGGTAGCAAAGAAGCTAGAGTCGCAATAAGTTCAGGCGTCAAAGTAACACCAGATGGAGGCACTGCTGTCGTACTAGCTGGTGGAACAGAATGCACGGGTAGGGAGTCAGAAACCAGAGGAGCAGGTGTCCTTAGAGGAGGCTTTGATTCCTCATGTGGAACTCTTTTATAGTCTGTCTGTAGGATCCTTTCCTCCTGGGACATAATGTTATACCCACTCTGAGAGTTAGTTATCTGCTGTGTATCAACATAGTGAGACGGAAGTGATGATGGCTGTACAGATGTGCCACTAGGACCATGTTGTCCTAACTTCAAAACAACTCCATAAAGACGTTCAGGTCCCGCTACATTCAGAACCTTAGTAAGAAAATCAGATGGTGGCACCAGGAAGAGGGTGGTCCCATCATCAAATTTGGCCACACCAGCCCGATTTTTGCTACCCAAGTACCTCAAAAACTCAGTATATGAAGCAAAATCCTCTTCACTATCAGGTAAGAAAAAAACTATATTAAATCCAACAGCATCCGCATAGTGCTTGGTTAGCATGTCCAATCCAGTCCGAGCTGAGCAATTGACAACCTCTGGACTGCAAAAGAAAGTTCCATAAGAACTGTGAGTTAAAATAAATAAATAAATCCATAAATAAGCTCCATTATCAGGGAATTCTGCTACTAGATTCAACATCATTTGGAAACTATATCCATTAACGTAGAAGTCTAAAACAAAATTCTAAAACATTATTGAGTCACTAGTGCACTGAAACTAGCCTTTGCATGTTATAGAAAATCATTTATAATGAGTCTAGTGTAAGCTCTACTACAGGTAGTATTTGTGAACCTACAAAATAAATAAATCATTACTAATTCATTAGGAGCATCATCCATAGAGAAGACACAGCTTCTCTCAGCTTTTCAAGCACAATGGCATGCTCCAGTTGAGTAATGATAGTTTCACTCTATAATTCCACATCAACAGCTGAACTTTGAAAAGAAAATTAGCAATGCAAAAATAAAATCTAAAGAACATAGAACTACATAACAACTAGAAGTAATTATTATTTTTTTTAGACATCTCAGTCGAAATTTCTGTATACTTGGAGCCAGTCAAGCTACTTAACAGCCAAGGACACACCGCAAAACCTACCACAATACCATTAACTTTTTTTGTAAAAATAAACAAATCCAAAATTTATACTTACATATCAAACTCTATCCCTTCGCCTAAGGGAACACAACGAGCGTGACATACAGGGGATCCACCCTTAGCAATAATGCCACGCCATATATGATCATCGGAATGGCGCTGTCCAAGTCCACCAGTAATAATTCTTCCATCTACTGGGCTAAGACGATTCTTTCCTTGACGGTTTGCAAGAGAGCCTGAAGCACTGCCATTACCTAGTGGACCAATTTCATATGGATCATCTAACCCCAATCCTCGTTCGTCCATTTTCTTAAGAGGAAAAGACACATCATATGGTGCATCCACCCTTGATCTTTTAGATTCCCTCTGAAGTTGGCTAGCATCAAAAACATCCCATCCACTAGCTGCAGACTTGCCTGGTGCTCTTGAACCAGCAGAAGATGAAGGGAGAACACCAGGTACAGGAGATGACCTTCTCCAATCGGATCCCCGGATCAGGTTGTGTGGGCCTGCCTCCGGCAAATTATGAATTGCAGCCAAGTCACTCAATTCTGAGGCTGGAAGTAAAGGTTCAAGGCTACCCTGAGGACCCAAAGGCCTCATCATTGAATCAGGACCCCGGATACCACGGGGCTGTAAATGTGTTGAAACAGTGTTCGGTAACAATGGACGATTCGAACCGAATACTTCCACTTGTCCTGGCCGATATGGAGCTTCACTAAAATACATATCTTGCCTTGGACCTTTAATTCCAGGATAATAGCCAACATCTTTTCCAGCACCAAGATCACTGCTTGAATACTGTATCATTATTCTGGGGTCATTGAACAGCTTGCCTTCCAATCCTTCTTTGGCAAGTCTTGCTTCATCTACACTTCTAAATTCAACAAATGAATAGTTCCTATCAGGAAAAGTTTTTATCCTCTCAATCTCACCAAACAAAATCATGGCATTGTGGAGCATGTCCTCATCTACATGAACAGAAGGAGGATAACTTATAAACAAGATGTTACTTGGTGGTCCATCTCCTTTTCTCCCTCCCGGAGGTTGGAACAGCTGTAACCAAAACACAAATAAATATTAGGATAAAATTATATACAACAGGCATGAAAGTAAAACTACAATCTCGTCATTCATTTATAGAGGACAAAACATCGAAAAGTCAGCTGAAAGCTGCAAATGAAGATAGACAAAGCTCTACAAGAATCCATCATGTTGTATGAAAATCAGGTGCATAAAAGCAACCATCCAGTGAAAAATTGTTCTTAATAAGCAGTGTTGAATATGATGACCACAAATAGCAAAAGTTGCGACATGAAGCCAATTATTTGGTCGAAGAATTTACATGTCGTTTAGAACCAGCATGCATTGGCTCAGGGTAATTTCTCATGACATCAGATGGCATCCAACGTGCCTCAGGAGCGCCCACCACCCTTCCGTAAAATTGTCCTCGTGCATCAGGAGTGTCTGGCCACTGCTCCTACAATATGCAAAAAGTGGCCATAAAGTCAATTTAAATGGAAAGAAATTTTTCTGAGCATTAAAATCAAAGCAATGACTGTGTTGTGTGGTGGCGGCGGTTGGGGAGTGTATTTTTCTTTTTCCCTCACCACATTCAATTATAAATAACAAGCTAGAAAAAGAAAGAGTGGAGCTGCCCCATGTAAGTATCTCATCCCTTACACCACAAACAATACCCCACAAAGTTCCACATCCCACATTGGGCCTCTAATGCAGCCAAATAGAATCTTGCCGGCAGGTAGCTAAGAGTGCCTAAGACTTGTTCGAGATGTATTAATTAGATTATGTACCTTTAGTTCACAAGTTCAGCAATAAGATTAACAAAAAGCTAAGAAACAAAAAACCAATGGAAACAAAATCTAGAGTTTGATCACATCGTTGGACACAAATCAGACAATAAACCAATAGTTTTATCGGTGGAAGGGAGGAAGAAGGTTGTTCGACTGAAGCCCTACCTCTATGATATAATAAAGGATTGGTTGTGGGAACTGACGGTGACGAGTAACTATCTGTCAAGCTGTTAAATAAGTTGGTCAATCTACATGGTACTAGAGCCCAGTTACAAAAAGTCCTTAGGTCAAAGTCCCGCCACTAGTATGTAATTCCGTTTAGCAAGTGCAAGGCAAAAAATCTCACTTGCACGTGCAGGGTGTGTTGTGTGGCGGTCACCAAAAAAGTAAACTCCCGCTTTTAGATGAGTTGGTCACTTTACGCACATATAAGCCAAAAATTACCAGATCACTTGTTCATGCAAGGTATCATGAAATTCACTGTACAATATTAACTTACTCTTCTGGTAGGTTGTGACCTCAGGAAATCCACACGTATTTGATCACCGCCTATTCGTTTCCCATTCAAGTTTTTCAGTGCTTGGGTAGCATCCTCCAATCTAAAATAATCAATATAAGCGGTGTTCCGGTCCCTATGGAACTTGAATTCCTGGATTTTACCAAATTTGAGAAATTCTTCTTCTAATTCTTCTTTGGATATAGATTGGCTGATTCCAGCCACCCATAAACTCTTACAAGGTTTAGCCTGCAACAAGCAAAAGCAAGAATATGTGTGACACAAACCACAATTGATTCCATGGCAAAATGAGCAATGATGACAAGTGGCTCATCATGTAAACAAGTTGCAGCAACTATTCAACACAAGTACAAATGCATGCAGATGCCAGACAATGAGTTCGGATTCTAACAAGCATAAACATAACCAGGTAACTTCAAAAATCTAGGATAATGCATATAGCAAACTGGACAACCACTTCTCATTATGTACATATAAACACATCAAAGAAACAACTTAGCTCTGCCTTATACAAAAGGTCAAGCCACTTTCCATCTGCATTGGTAATCAAATTGCAAACGTGCATAAATGGAACAAAACAAGTGAAAAATGAAGTTGTTAATTCCATGGAAGTAGCAGGCTCAAGCAAATTGATAGACCAATAGCATGAAAGATATGTTGTGGAATCACAACCACAAATCGGGTTGCCTTTTCATGGCCTATCATTGCTCTTCTCGACCATTATCTCATATCTGCTTAATGCATTCTCAGAGCACTAAACCCTCTAACTGCGACATAACTCAAGAAATTGACTTTGTTAAGTAGATGTAATAAAGGACATCAAGTTTTAATGTTGAAGAAAACCATAACAACCCTTTAGTACCCAAACAATTCAAAATGACATCCACCAGGAAGTCTCGTATTCCACTCAATAACATGAAGGCTATTGAAGATTTAGTAACAACAATGTCTCTCTTTTGCCTTTCTTTTTGGCCTGCAGGGGGCAGTTGGATTATTTTTCATTCGCCCTTTTTCTTTTTTAATTTGGGGTTCAGGAGGCTTTCAGGAAGGGGGTTATCAAGGGTGAACTTTTATCACAACAACATGAATATATGGAAAAGATTTCCCACAAGGGCAATTTATAGGCCACATGAAACATAGAGCAATAGCTTTCCAAATATACTAGAGCAAAGTTTCTGAAGAGTGAAGAGACATATACGACATGTACATATAGTTATGTTAATGGAGCAGAAATAGACATTGATCCTTTTTCGGCCACCATGACATACCGAGACTCCATAGTCCAAAGCATATATATCACACTATCTAACAGAAGTAGCCTTGTTAAATTTTCCGTTAAAAGTTAACAGTTAAAATATCAGAAGTCACTTCTATTACTAGGAAATGTTACCAAATGACAATAATGACATTACTCTATGTTCACAGATAGCAGAGGTTTGGATGAAGTTGCACGTAATTAAGGCTACAAGCTACATTTCTCGTATTATTTTCTTGCTTCAGATTGTTTACTGAAATTTTCGGGATGTAGAAGGTCCAAAAACTTAAATCGCTTGTTTGTAGGCAGAAGGTAAAGAAAAACAAAAAGATAGCTGTCAACACATTCCCCCAGAATGAACCCTTGAAACGAAGAACGAATTAAGGTCCTCTTACAGGACAACTGCTTTAGATTGCATGGTGTAAAACAATCCTCTTCCATCTCAAAATGTATAATACGGGGTTTAGGTTTCACCTAGAACAGCCATAAACTCTCTTCCTATACATTCTTGCACTTGAAGTGGAACGTAGAAGTTGGTTCTTCTTCATTTCTGGGAAGCTAAACAAATAAACAAAAAGTGCTTTTTATTTTTTCTTTTGTTTTCATAAATATATATTGAATCCTCTTTAGCTGGCAGTGACTGGTCAATTCCTTATGATTGAAGTATTTTTACAATATTTCATGTGTCCATCAAAGTGCAAGTGAAATGCCCCCAACAATTTATCCCCATCGATTACCCTTACCCAGAGATGTTCATAACTTATACTCTCTGATCAATTTTAAATCCTTCTTGCAGGGCAAGAATCCATGAATTTGGGGTCCAATTGTTAGAAACTCCTTTTGGAGTTATCACACTGGTTGTCGTTCAACAAGGTGCATCCCAAGCAAAGATCAAATAGTCGAAGGTTCCTTCCCCGTCCCGGAATATTAGAATTGAGATTTTGACAGACCTCAGGGGCATGAATTTTATGGAAATACTTGAATTTCTGTAAACATTTTTAAGTTTGTACAGTTAAAATATGGGAGTTCCTCATGATCCCTGATGCTATGCAAGTGGAAACTACGCCTGCATGCTTCTACTTGAAACGTGGAAGCCATTTTTTTTTTTCTTTGTAGATTTTATACGAGACAATTGTGGTGGGTAGAATTCAGAAAAAAATGATCTGCAAAGATTGATTTAGGAAGGGCTAATTCCAGCATATGTGAAAATTTGAATCATTCCCCTTAAATTTTGAATATCATCCTTTATTACCACAATTTCAAATCTCAAGGTTCAAAAATTATCCAAAATTTCGAATATTGCACTTTCTTCCAAGAATTGTTTCATTTTCAGACTTAGAAGACATTTTTTTTGATTTAGCTTATCATCTATTATTGGGCTTCTCTAAACAAGATTGTAGTGGTGTTGTCCGATCCATATAGAAGACCCCACCAAACAAAAATTTACGCAAAAATTTATCCAATTATACACACTTTTTCCCTGCTCTGCTCCCGCGTAGTTGATCCTTTTAACCTAAAAATCACACGAAACGGGAATAAATTTTGCAAAAATCGCATAATCGATTTCTACAAAAAGTAGAACAATTCCGAAAATTAATAATGTACAATGCAAGCGAAAAGATCCAGAATTAACGAACAACAAGGAGAATCCAATTAAACAAAACGACGCTGTATCAACATCAAATCGAACAAACCCTAACAGAATATTATTACGATTATGATTATTATTATTATTACTATCATTATTGATGTAAAAACGAACCGGTTTAGCGAACTCGATCTTGATAGGGTTACCACGGAGGATGTGGCCCTGTAAGGCCTCCTTGGCGGCTTTGGCGTCGTCGAGATTCTTAAAGTATACGAAGGCGTAGGTTCGTGCAGAGTACGCTGTTATGCTGTCGATCGCTCCGTGCTTCGAGAAGATTCCATGCAGGTCCGCCTCCGTCACGTCCGGGCCCAGATTCCCGATCCATAAATTCTTCGTCGGGTGCGCCTCCCCTTGCTCCGCCGTCGATTTGGGCGCCGGTGGCATTGTTGCAATTAGGGTTTAATTCGAAATTGATAGATCTATTTTTTAATTAAAAATTTAAGAAAGAAAACTTCGAGAGAGAGAGAGAGAGAGAGAGAGAGAGAGAGAGAGAGGTGAGGATGGAAACGGTGATCTGAACGAGATTATAAATAGAGTCCCAAGGCCTGCAGGGTTTTCTCTTTTTTTTTTTTTTTTTTGGTTATCTATTAATTTTTCTTATCTTTCTGTTTTGCTCTTTTTTATTTTTTTATTTTTTATGGTGTTATCTATTAATTTTTATTATTTTTCTGTTTTGTTCTTTTTTATTTTTTTTTGGTGTTCTATTGTTGTGTTTTTTGTCTATTCATTCTTATATTTCTAGAAAAAAGGAAAAAACGTGATTTTAGGATCTGAACGTAGTCCAAATAAAATTTAAGGACTAAATAAACTTTCAAACTTTTAATAAAATTGCTCAAATTGTTGAAAAAAGGTATCATACACACCCATTAACTAAATTGTTTCTTGCAATTGTTAAAAAATATAAGAGCATTGTTATTTATACCTAATATTTTTTTTTTATTCTTTTTTTTTTGTAAATATAAAAATTTCAGACAATAAATAAAACTTCAAACAAAATGTTACACTATATAAATAGTATCATATTTTACCCTCTAATACTTATAATCTTTTGTAGGCTAATATTGTATTACTCTCTCAACGTAAAGATAATGTAACATTATTTCCTCTCAAGTTTATTTTGTATCACTCAGGTCCCTTTGAGTTATTAAATAAAATGAGGAAGCATTTTTGTACATTTGTATATTTTATAACAGCTTCAACAAACATTTTTTAAACTAAAACAAAGAAAGATTAAATAATACAAAATAAACATTAGGTTGTGAGACCCTATGTTTTGCTTTATCTCGTTTTACGTGTTTTATTTTATTTTACGTGAATTAATTTTTTTATGTGCTATATGACTTAGAATGTATTAATTCTATGATTAATACTCCTAGTACATGCTAAGTGTGCATTCATGAAATTTTCATCAAAAACGGAATCAGAAATCTTATCGTCAGTTTTGGTGAATAATATTTTTGAACACCTGTCTGCTAAAATTTTTACAGGGGTGTTTTAAACGTTTTAAAACCTAGTCTTCGAGTATTAATAGACCCGTGTTTGATTAAAACGGATTTAGAATCGGTTTTAGAATTTTAAAGATTTTTACACTTTCTTTTACAAGAAAACGAGTTTTAAGCCGATTCGAGTGAAACTATTTTAATGTAACATTCTTTGTCACCTAAAATATACTGTCTAGAATTGGTTTAACTGTTAAATTAATAGTTGAACAAGAAATACTCAAGAAATGAATTAAAAGACTAGAAAAATAATTAAATGACTAAATAAATTACATTGACTTTGCATTTTTTTATTTGACCAAGCCTTTATATGCATAATATCATCAACACACACAAAACACAACACAAAACACACTCAAAAAATACACACATAGCCGAGAGCTTCAAGGGAGAAAAGAGAAAGAAATTTCAAAGGTTTTTAAAGCAATTTTTCATAGAAAAACCTAGTTTTTGTCCGTAGAACTTCGTGCCGAGTTGGATTCCGCTTGTTGGGCACGCATTGCACGCATATCTAGGCTTATATCGCATCAAAGGTGAGAGAAAAATTCTAGATCTCAAAAGTCATATTTTATATTTTTGTTCATAACTGCATTTTGAACATTTAGAATGTTAATTTGAAGTTATATTATTGCTCAGCGCATGCTAGGGATCGTTTATGTGTATTACTACGAGATTTGAACCATTGTAGCGAAATTTTTTATTTTCGGGTATTAAAAATTGATTAATTAGCCATTTGATGATTATCTTGAGTTGTTGAGGTTGGAATCGATTGCCGTCGATTTCTAAAAGTTTGTTAATTACGTGGTAACGCCGTTATAATGCCAAATTTTCTATTGCGATGTTTGGGTGAAAATCCAGAAATTTCAGCCTAAGTGCATTGAGGTTTTAGGGTTGTTGGGCTTGATTTTGATGTGTCTTGGTTGGTTTCTGAGAGGGCTAATGTAGTTGATTGAATGGGTGAGTGTTTGAAACTGATTTGGAGTTGTTTGGATTAGTAGAATGTAAGATATGATTATTTGAAGTTTAGGTTGTCTTTCTTTAAATTGTTGAATTGAGCCATTAGTTGATTGGGTGGTATTTGAGTGATTGAATTGTGAGTTGTTAATGGTTAGACTAGGGTAAGATTACGTGTTTCATGCATGTTAAGTTGGATGGCCTACTTTGTCATCTAACTTAGTTGTTTGTTGTTCAATTCAATATTGATGTTATATTGATGTCATATTGATGTTATATTGATGTTACACTGATGGAAATGGATTATTATTGATTGACGATTGATGAACCGTGAGATAGGCAATTCTGCTAGATTGTCCTCCTGTGAATGATATTTATTATTATTGTTGAGTCTTGGTATGTGTGTGCCACCTCTCGGGCAGCATCGGGTTGTCGGGTTGATAACGGCATGACTACCAGAGACTACCGCCAGCTCGCATGACGGAGGTGTCATGGAGGGAAGGGCTAGTGATGTACCTCGGGTGCGTGAGTAATGGGGAGTTACAAGAAGAATGGTTGAGATCGTGATGACATTTGGAGCTACACCAAATTGAGTATCCTTTATTGATTGGTCATTATAGTTATGTGTTTATATTGTATTGATGTTTATTTGTGTGTTTACTTGCTCAAAGGATCATTTCCAATGAGTATAGTAAATACTGTTAGAGATCTATCGGATCCTCGCTGAGCTTGTTTTATGTAAGCTCACTCTCTATTATTGCATGCATACAGGTGTCCTTTCACAAGATTTCGGGTACGTGCCTCCAGAAGGGGAAAATGTGCCTTACATGGATGAGTCTTATGTGCAAGAGTCT
Organism: Ehretia macrophylla; assembly: GCA_037974665.1. Classification (NCBI taxonomy): domain Eukaryota; kingdom Viridiplantae; phylum Streptophyta; class Magnoliopsida; order Boraginales; family Ehretiaceae; genus Ehretia; species Ehretia macrophylla. Next base: position 86,383,658 of record CM075764.1, read on the forward strand.
TTGCCATGAGATTGTTTATAGTTATTGTAATATGATGTATTGTAAAACCTACCTTAGTATAAAGACTGATGTATAATGGTTTAGTAGTCTTCTTTTGACCATGTTAGATTACTACGTTGGTTTATAATCTATTTTGATTTGTATGTTAAAGTTAAGGTATTATGTTGGAACGGAGGCGTATAACTATGAATGGATCATCTAAGAATGATTATTGTATAATATGGTTATGTTATATGTTGTTAATAGTATTGGGAAATTGATTGTTGTTTGGTTGAGGAGTTTGATTGGATGATGTTTTGAGAGGTTGGTTTAGAGCCTCGGTGTCTTAATTACTATCGTTATACTGCCGAAATTCCGTTACGTCCTGACTGATTATAGGTGGGGTCGAGTTGGGGCATGACATTTAAGTGGTATCAGAGCACATGTTAGCTGTCAGCCGGGGGATTCTCGGATTGTGGGTAATGGTCTTAGCATGAAAGGATGAATGAAGTTAAATAAAAATTAACTATGTGTTAATATGGTTAAGTGATTAAGTGATTATGTGATTTAGTGCTTATGTGATTATGTGATTAATTTATTTATGTGATTGATACTTAAGTGATTTATGTGCTTTATATGAGTTTATTGCTTATGTGTTAATAGTTGTTCATAATTTGTTTATGTGCTATAACCTGTGCTAACTCTTTGATTAGTAGAATGACGGGTAGACCGAGGACCAGAGGTAGGCCTGAGGTGACTGATGAGGTTATGATAAATGTGGCACCAGGCCAAGTTAGGGATGATGACCGCTTCGGAGCAGCTTTTGATAGGTTAACCGAGATCATGGCCGGGCAGGCACAGTTACTGGCAGGGTAGGTTGCCCAAACTCAGGCATTGCAGAATCAGTTACTGAACGTACAAGGTAGGTACCACGGGCGTGGTACGCTGAAAGAGTTTTTAGGGTATTATCCACTGCGGTTTCAGGGGGAGCCAGACGATCAGAAGGCTGAGGCGTGGATTAGTAAGGTGGAGAAGATCTTTGACCCTATGGATTATACCGATGAGCAGAAGGTCATTTTTGCTGTGTACTTGCTGGATTATGAGGCAGAAGAATGGTGGCGCACGGTGAGAACTAGCTGGGTGACTCAGGGTATTCCGTATGTTTGGGGTACCTTTCTGTTAGCTTTCCGGACAAAGTATGTCCCGAGGATCGCGAGGGAGCGGAGAGAGGCAGAGTTTCTAGCCTTAGTTCAGGGAGATGCTTCAGTGGCTTAGTATGAGGCCACTTTCACTAGGTTGTCCACCAATGCACCAGAGTATATGGCTGACGAGGAACGTAAAACTCGTAGATTCATGTTGGGGTTGAGGCCCGAGATTCAGGATGCGATGGTCCTGAATCGGTATGATATACTTACGGAGGCCTTTGATGCCGCTTCTAGACTGGAGAAGGGAAAGGGGGAACAGATTGTGTCTAGTCAGCCTAGCAAGAGGCCCTTCCAGCCGCAGGGTCAGTAGGGAGTGTATAGGCCTCCCGTACAGCAGGGTGCGTACAGGCCGCCAGCTCAGCAGGGTTCTTACAGACCGCAGGGTCAGCAGAGTTATTATCAGCCACGGTTTCAGCAGGGGTCTTATCAGGCTCAGTCTCAATTTAGGCCGACCCAGTCTCAGGGTCAATACAGGCCTAGTTTTGTTAGACCTCAGCAGCAGGCAAGTACAATTGCTTCTTTAGCTTCTGGTTCTTCTAGGGGCAGTGTTAGTGCATCATCACCGCAGTGTACTTACTGCAAGCGCCAGGGCCATGAAGAGGCCGACTGCAAGGTGAAGGCAGGGGCGTGTTTGGGTTGCAATAGCAATCAGCATAGGGCGAGGGATTTCCCTAGATATAAGAGGACTGAGGGTCAGGCAGCAACACAGGGTTATCAGGGTCGACCTACGGGTAGTGCAGCTCAGCAGCAGCGGGTTCAGGCTCGGGCCTAGGCAGTTGACTTAGAGGAGATGCCTGAGGAGACTGCAGTTGTGGAAGGTAACTTCCTTATACTTGATCAACTTGTTAAAGTGTTGATTGATTCTGGTGCTACGCATTCTTTCATTACTCCTGCTTGTGTGCAACGTGTTAATGTACAACCTGAAGACTGTCTTTTGTGGTTGAGATTAGTACCTATTTGACTGATAAGTATGTGACTGGCCTAGTTTGTAAGGATTATATAATACATGTTAAGTGGTATAATTTTCCTTCGGACCTTATCTTATTTCCTATCCGGGGGTATGATGTTATCTTGGGTATGGATTGGCTATCTAAGTGTGATGCGCAGTTGAACTGTAGACCAAAGGTAGTACAGTTTCGTTTGCCAGATCAGCCAGTAGTTAAGGTAGTAGGGAATCGGGGTGCTAAGACGAGTTTTATTATCTCAGCAACTAAAGCCGTTAAGTTGGTGAGTAAGGGGTGTTCGGGAAATCTAGCTTATTTGATCAACAAGCCATCAAATAAGCTATAGCTGGAGGAAGTTCCTATTATTCGGGAATATCCTAATGTATTTCACGAAGAGTTGCCAGGATTACCGCCAAAGAGAGATGTAGAGTTTATGATTAATCTTGTTCCCGATACTCAACCTTTTTCAAAATCAGCATACTAGATGGCACCAGCTGAGTTGAAGGAGCTGAAAACTCAGTTGCAGGAGTTAATAGAGAAGGGTTTTATTCAGCAGAGTTCTTTACCTTGGGGAGCTCCTGTTTTATTTGTGAAGAAGAAGGATGGTACCTTGAGGTTATGCATTGACAATCGTGGTTTGAATCAGGTGACCATAAAGAACAAGTATCATTTGCCTTTGATTGACGAGTTGTTTGATCAACTTCAGGGAGCCAAAGTCTACTCTAAGTTTGACTTGAGGCAGGGGTATTATCAGCTTCAGATTCGCACGAAGGATATTCTGAAGTCTACCTTCAAGACTCGGTACGAGCATTATGAGTTTGTAGTTATGCCTTTTGGATTAACTAATGCACCGGCAGCATTTATGCATCTTATGCATCGGGTTTTTTAGTCGTACTTGGACCAGTTCGTGGTTATCTTTATTGATGATATCTTGGTTTATTCTAAGTCTGAATCGGAGCACGAACAACATCTACAGCTTGTCTTATAAAAGCTGCAAGAGCATCAGTTGTTTGCCAAGTTCAGCAAATGTGAATTTTGGCTGCAACGCATATCTTTTCTTGGTCATGTTATCACACAGAGCGGTATTTCTGTAGATCCCACTAAGATTGAATCGGTGATGTCTTGGAAACGTCCGGAGAATGTTTCTGAGGTTCGTAGCTTTCTTGGCTTGGCAGGTTATTATCGTAGGTTTGTCAAGGACTTTTCGAAGATTGTCGGGCCACTTTCTAAGTTAACTCAGAAACAGACTAGCTTTGTTTGGGATGAGAATTGTGAGAGTGGGTTTCAGGAGTTGAAAAAGAGATTGACTACTGCTCCAGTACTTGCTCTACCAGAGGGGACTGATAATATGGTCATTTACAGCGATGCATCCAAGGAGGGCTTAGGATGTATTCTTATGCAGAATGGTCGGGTTATTGCCTATGCTTCTAGAAAGTTGAAGCCTTATGAGATGAATTATCCGACTCATGATCTTGAGTTGGCAGCTGTTGTTTTTGCACTGAAAAAGTGGCGTCATTATCTGTGGGGCAGTAAGTTAGAGATTTTCACTGATCATAACAGTCTTAAGTATTTATTCTCACAGAAGGAGTTAAATATGTGTCAGTGGAGGTGGATGGAACTTCTTGAGGATTATAATTGCTCTATCAGTTATCTGCCTGGAAAGGCAAATGTTGTAGCAAGTGTTCTTAGCCGTAAGACGAGTGTTTCTTGTTTGGCTGTCAAGAAGTGGGAGGCTCTTGAGGAATTCACTTATTGGAGACCGGAGTTGACTCAGGTTGGGGTGATGTGTTCACATCTCCGTATTCAGCCTTTATTGCTGTCTCAAATCAGAGAAGCTCAGCAACTTGACGTTAAACTTCAGAAGATCAAGGATCAGATCACGGATGATCAGTCTGACTTCAAAGTGCATGAGGATGGTATTCTTCGGTTTCGGAACAGGGTTTGTGTTCCCGATGAACCGGGCTTGAGGAGAGGTATTCTAGAAGAGGCTCATAATTCTAAGTACACCATTCATCCTGGTGGAAACAAGATGTATCGGGACTTGAAGCAACATTACTGGTGGAATAATATGAAGAGAGAAGTTTCTCAATTCGTGTCTAGATGTTTGACTTGTCAGCGAGTAAAAGCCGAGCATCAACGACCTGCAGGTTTGCTTCAGCCGTTGGCTATACCACAGTAGAAATGGGACCATATTGCGATGGACTTCGTCACTAGTTTGCCTAGAACACCGAGAGGTAACGATGCGGTTTGGGTTGTCGTGGATCGTTTGACTAAGACCGCTCACTTTATTTCAATGCAGATGGGAGATGAAGTTACAAAGTTGACGGATCTTTATTTGGATCAGATTGTTAGACTTCACGGGATTCCATCTAGTATTGTCTCGAATCGAGATCCTCGATTTACTTCTCGTTTGTGGGAGAAACTTCAGGAGACTTTGGGTACTCAACTTAGTTTCAGTACAGCGTATCATCCACAGACCGACGGTCAGTCTGAGAGGACTATTCAGATTCTGGAAGATATGCTCAGGGCTTGTGTTCTGGACTTCGGGAAGAACTGGGAGAAACATCTACCACTTGCCGAGTTTGCCTATAACAATAGTTATCAAGCTACTATTGGGATAACACCTTTTGCAGCTCTTTACGGTCGTAAATGTCGTTCACCTTTGTGTTGGGACGAGGTAGGGGAGATGAAGACTATTGATCCGACTATTATGCTAGAGCTTCTAGAGAAGATCGAGAATGTTCAGTTGATCAGGCAGAGAATGCTTACGGCGTAGAGTAGATTCAAGAGTTATGTTGATAAGCGTCGTCAGGACTTGGAGTTTGCAGTCGGAGATCGGGTTTTCTTGAGATTGTCTCCTCGTAAGGGGTTTGCTCATTATGGTAAATGTGGTAAGTTGAGTCCGAGGTTTGTGAGGCCGTTTGAGATTACTGGCAGAGTTGGTAAGTTGGCATATCGGTTGGCTTTACAGGAGAATTTCTCTAATGTCCACGATGTATTTCACGTGTCTAATTTGCGGAAATATAATCCGGATCCTTCTCATATTCTTAAGACGGAGCCGCTACAGCTTCGTGAGAATCTGACTTATGACGAGCGGCCGATTCGTATTCTTGATCAGATGGAACGAGAGTTGAGGTCGAAGAAGATTCCGATGGTCAAGGTGTTGTGGAAGCATCACGGTATCGAGGAAGCTACTTGGGAGATGCGAGATCAGATGCAGCAACAGTACCCAAATCTTTTCCGATCAGCAAGTAAGAATTTCGGGGACGAAATTTCTTTAAGGGGTAGAGAATGTGAGACCTTATATTTTGCTTTATCTCGTTTTGTGTGAATTGACCTGTTTATGTGCTATATGACTTAGAATGTGTTAATTCTGTGATTAATACTCCTAGTATATGCTAAGTGTGCATTCATGAAATTTTCATCAAAAACGGAATCAGAAATCTTATCGTCAGTTTTGGTGAATAGTATTTTTGAACACCTGTCCGCTAAAATTTTTACAGGGGTGTTTTAAACATTTTAAAACCTAGTCCTCGAGTATTAATAGACTCGTGTTTGATTAAAACGGATTTGCAATCGGTTTTGGAATTTTAAAGATTTTTACACTTTCTTTTGCAAGAAAATGAGTTTTAAGCCGATTCGGGTAAAACTATTTTAATGTAACATTCTTTGTCACCTAAAATATAATGTCTAGAATTAGTTTAAGTGTTAAATTAATAGTTGAAGTAGAAATACTCAAGAACTGAATTAAAAGACTAGAAAAACAATTAAAGGACTAAATAAACTACTTTGACTTTGTATTTTTTTATTTGACCAAGCCTTTATATGCATAATATCATCAACACACACAAAACACAACACAAAACACACTCAAAAAACACACACATAGCCGAGAGCTTCAAGGGAGAAAAGAGAAAGAAATTTCAAAGGTTTTCAAAGCAATTTTTCATAGAAAAACCTAGTTTTTGTCCGTAGAACTTCATGCCGAGTTGGATTCCGCTTGTTGGGCACGCATTGCATGCATATCTAGGCTTATATCGCATCAAAGGTAAGAGAAAAATTCTAGATCTCAAAAGTCATATTTTATGTTTTTGCTCATAACTGCATTTTGAACCGTTAGAATGTTAATTTGAAGTTATATTATTGCTCAGCGCATGCTAGGGATCGTTTATGTGTATTACTACGAGATTTGAACCATTTTAGCGAAATTTTTTATTTTCGGGTATTAAAAATTGATTAATTAGCCATTTGATGATTATCTTGAGTTGTTGAGGTTGGAATCGATTGCCGTCAATTTTTAAAAGTTTGTTAATTACGTGGTAACGCCGTTATAATGCCGAATTTTCGATTGCGATGTTTGGGTAAAAATTCAGAAATTTCAGCCTAAGTGCATTGAGGTTTTAGGGTTGTTGGGCTTGATTTTGATGTGTCTTGGTTGGTTTCCGAGAGGGCTAATGTAGTTGATTGAATGGGTGAGTGTTTGAAACTGATTTGGAGTTGTTTGGATTAGTAGAATGTAAGATATGATTATTTGAAGTTTAGGTTATCTTTCTTTAAATTGTTGAATTGAGCCATTAGTTGATTGGGTGGTATTTGAGTGATTGAATTGTGAGTTGTTAATGGTTAGACTAGGGTTAGATTACGTGTTTCATGCATGTTAAGTTGGATGGCCTACTTTGTCATCTAACTTAGTTGTTGTTATTTAATTCAATATTGATGTTATATTGATGTCATATTGATGTTATATTGATGATTGTTGATGTTACATTGATGGAAATGGATGATTATTGATGATTATTGATTGATGATTGATGAACTGGGAGATAGGCAATTCTGCTAGATTGTCATCATGTGAATGATGTTTATTATTATTGTTGAGTCTTGGTATGTGTGTGCTACATCTCGGGCAGCATCGGGCTGTCGGGATGATAACGGCATGACTACCAGAGACTACCCCCAGCTCACATGACGGAGGTGTCATGGAGGGAGGGGCTAGTGGGGTACCTCAGGTGCGTGAGTAATGAGGAGTTACAAGAAGAATGGTTGAGATCGTGATGGCGTTTAGAGCTACACCCAATTGAGTATCCTTTATTGATTAGTCATTATAGTTATGTGTTTATATTGTATTGATGTTTATTTGTGTGTTTACTTGCTCAAAGGATCATTTCCAAGGAGTATAGTAAATACTGTTAGAGATCTATCGGATCTATATAAGCTCACTCTCTATTATTGCATGCATACAGGTGTCCTTTCGCAAGATTTCGGGTACGTGCCTCCAGAAGGGGAAAATGTGCCTTACGTGGATGAGTCTTATGTGCAAGAGTCTTTGCCATGAGATTTTTTATAGTTATTGTAATATGATGTATTGTAAAACCTACCTTAGTATAAAGATCGATGTATAATGGTTTAGTAGTCTTCTTTTGACCATGTTAGATTACTACGTTGGTTTATAATCTATTTTGATTTGTATGTTAAAGTTAAGGTATTATGTTGGAACGGAGGCGTATAACTATGAATAGATCGTCTAAGAATGATTATTGTATAATATGATTATGTTGTATGTTGTTAATGGTATTGATGAATTGATTATTGTTTTGGTTGATGAGTTTGATTGTATGATGTTCTGAGAAATTGGTTTAGAGCCTCAGTGTCTTAATTACTGTCGTTATACTGCCAAAATTCCATTGCGTCCTAACTGATTGTAGGTGGGGTCGAGTTGGGGCGTGACAAGGGCCAAATGTCCAATGTATATACATTGAAGGGATGAAATGCTATTAACCTAAAAAACATAAATGAATACATTATCTCTTCTAATTATACAATATAACATTTTGTCTCTTAATTTTATTTTATTTTGTGTCATTTGATCTTTTTGGATTTAGGTAAAAGAAATAGTTTGTGCATTCTTATATATTCTAATGACTAGAAAGGATTTTGTTAACTGAATCGTGAAAGAAGGTTAGGTAGTATTAAATAAATACTAGTCTTATACTCGTGCGATGCACGGGCGTCACACGTGTGTAATGTAAATTTTTTAAAAATATAAAACATAAAATCAATTTATTCAACTGTTTATTCACATTATTGAGAGACTAAAATAGATAACTACTCTATATACTATATCATTACAAAAAAAAAAGACAAATATAAGCACCTATTTTCTAAAAAAATGTGACAGTAAGTAATGTTTTACATAGATCGGGCCTTTCAAAGATACATGTATGTATCTTATTTCCTCATGTTGTTGTCTCGATAAAATTCATATCATCTCGTCCTAGTTTGATATCATTCTTACTCTTTGCTCATATCATCTGCTTGTAATCCATTTTCTACTATTAGAACTTTCCAGGATCCAATAGTCAATCATGTCATATATATATCTCAATAAAAGAAGCAACAATGTTCAACATTATATAAAAAAAATATTATTTGACCATGAATAACATGTGTGTGTGTGTGTGTGTATATATATATATATTAAAAAATGTATGGACTAACTATTAACTTTGGGTAGGTTTGTAATGAGTCAAAACAAACACAAATTTGTCAACACTTTCGCGTGACAAACATGTCTCATTAGTTTGAAATACATTAATAGTATTTTGAGTAGAGTATAATACCATGATCTTTTATCATAGTCTCAAGAGCGAACTGTAATTCAAAGAGCCTGACGTCTTGGGGGAAAATAACATTATACCAACATTTTGCAATCATGTATATTATATGCAATTGATGACAACCTCAATGTTAAAGCAACTATGACCCCAAAAAATATTTTTTTCCCATGCTAAATGAATTGATTAAGTAGTCTATAAAAGTTAAAACATAAATTATTACTCAATAGTGAACTAAAACATTCTAACTTTGTTAAACATACTATCGATTAATAAGTATGAATCTAGGTTCTCTTTGAGCAATTGTACATGGAACCAACACAACAAAAAGCTATGCCATAAACTTCCCTTTTAATTAATAAAGGCACAAATCTGAAAACTAAAGTCTTCCTAGTAGTTGCATGTTTTTTCTCTATTTAAGATACAAAATGGATTAAGATTCATTGATAGACAATTGGAATATAATTAATTATCTTAAAAAATAAATAAATTTAGAGAAGATTTGAATTACATATTTCTTCATCAAGTAAAACTATCTAAAGTGAGTTAGTGCGTGAAAAAGTGTTGAAATTAGATAGAATCCAAAGATTGACCACCCTGATCTTAATTCTCCATCTTTCTTTTTCAAGTGTAATTTATTTTGTTGAATCAATACCTAAAGCCCTAAAAAAATTTCAAGAATTAAAAAATCCAATATCAAATTTAAAATATGAAAGGTAGCATTATTAAAAAATAATTAAACAATTAAAATTCATCCTTGTGAGTGGGGCAAAATCACAAATTTGATGCTGAGGTATATAGAATTCAGTGTGTGAACATGTACATGCTGGATACCCTTCACTAACTGAAGGGTGTTTCAGTAATTTTACATTACTATAATTCTTTTAAGAAAAACCAATTGCATCTTTTTTTGTCTAAGCTTCACCTAATACACTTTACCTTTAACCAATTCTACACCATCACCGCACCTCAAACTCGACTCAAACCAAAAGAAGACAAGCATTTTTTCCACACACCATCAACAATCTTCTCAACATGTGCAACATTTTCCAACTCAGTAATAATGATATGATTATATCAAAGGTTGTAGGATTTCACATACTTTCAGCCACTAACTGTCTATTCGATAACATCAACCTTTTCTCCAACTACATCACCCCTGTGATAGGGAAAAAAATGAAAATGATCCAAAACGAAGTCTATGATGCTACTGAAATTTACCCTAACAACAAAACTAATTCAAAAATCTCTCAGATTTCAATAAAAATTAAACCCTATCACTAATCTACGTTCCCCCCAATCCCTTAATATACTCAAAGTTTACTTTTGAGGTGAGAAAATGTATACCTATACATTTATTTTATTTTTAGTTTAATTTATTCAATATTTTTACTGTTTAGTCTTGTTTATTAGTTTTTATTTTGAATTATAGCTATTTATTTTTTATATGTTTAATTATAATTGTAGTCATGCATGAATACTGCATTTTTGTTATAATGTGCTTAAACCCTGAGTCATAGACTATTGACTATGTCACTATAGTGCTCATGGCTCCGCCCAGTCTCAAATGATGTTTTTCTTATTTCCTTTTCTTGTTACTGTGTTTTGATTTCTTACCATAATAGACAAAGCATATTTCTTTGTAGCATACTCTGTGTTGACATAGATAAGGGCGATCATTTAACACTTCTATGCTAGAAAAATACTTGACATACCTAGAATATACTTCATATTGTAATTCTCTCTACTTAAAAGATGCTGAAACATTCAAGTATTATTCAAGCATAAATATTTATGGCATTAGCCTCAATAAATATCTTGATAATTAATTTATAGATTCTTAGTTATATAAGCCTACAAAAGAGAAGTTTGGTGTATCAAATTCATTATTTAATTATAAAATTTCAAATGATTGATTATTTTCTTATATCTTTGGTCATCGACTCAAGAATGCTGATATTGGATTTATTTGACTAATATCATCTTTATATCATCTCTATTTTCCTATACCTTTTTTTTGTTATTATGAGTCATTTTAAGTTATTTGACTAATAATACATATCATCTATAAAGCCATTGATCAATAATCTGTTTGATATGAATATACAATCAGAAAATGCCTTATAAAAGACCAATAATTTGTATAGATTGTTAAAAAACACTTTTTCAGAAAGCCTTCGCCCTCTAGGAGTGGGTCGGCCCTGGATAATGCTGGTTGATTCTTATTATTTCGATCTGGATCTAATGTCTGAAAGGAATAAAGTATCTTAGGGGTAACACAAGGTTTCCATCCGAATTAGTGTCTTAAATCATTTTTCTTTGAATAAGAGCTGTTGATTAAAGTACTCAAATTTTATAAAAATGTCTTTCAAAATTAAAAAGTATAATTCAATTACGAAAGAGCTCTTAGAATTTTGCATCACAAGGTGTAAAGGCATGGAATAATACATCGTAAGTGGGATGATAAAGTCTTTAAATGAATTAAATAGATTCAGCTAAATGATCGTGTGCGTTATGTGAAACTAATAAAGAAGCCAATTCTCAACAAAAATAAATGTCATGTCAGACAAGCATATTATTTTATAGCCACGTATCTAAAGACTGACAAATAATTATTATTTTATTTGTAAATCAATTATGATATAATTATACTTTACAAAAACATTAAGAAATCTCAACTAAACTAAAGTCAAAACCAAACCTCCCTCATTTACCAAAAAAAAACCAAGCCTCATTCTCTCCTTAATACATTACACTAACAACTCTATTATCACTCGTCAACTGTACTACTATCAATGAAAAACAAAAGTCAAACCCCTCTTAATTCCCTTTGTCCATTGCTCCCATTGATAAACATCAATTTTTAGCATAATCGTCGTCCCCAACATCTCAAATGCTAACCATAATGGTCCCCCCCCCCCCCATTTAAGTCAATCCATATTGAACGACACCTACACCAACTTCTCTGTAAGCAACATAGCAATGTTTGCAGCACCAATCGAAGTGAACTGCCATTGTGCTTGCAGCAGTTTTGCATTTAATGCAATTTGACTATTTAATTGGCTAGTTTTTGCTTGTGATTGGTGATAGGGGTTGCTGTTAATGTCAATGCTTATCCTAGGAATTGGTTTGGATGGCATGCCTTACGAAGTTTGTTATTCATGTTACACCCAAAATCCTGTCCATCGGAAACCAAACTCAAGACTTAACGATACACGGACATTATAACGCTTGAAACACGATCAACCCACGAGACACAACAAAACTCAACATTCACTCTCAAAGGATCGTGTCATATAAATAACATTTCATCATTCTCTTGCGGAAAACACTAATCTTATATTTTTTCTCTTGACAAAAGTAGACAACACTTTCAAAACCAAACCATACTTGAATATAAACACACGACAAGACATAAGCCTAACCAATTGTGATCATAATTCAACATGACCAACCATATAGATACATCAAAAGAAGCTAAGGTTCACAATACTTCAGCTAACCAAGTACTAAACCATATCTAACAACTACTAAAACAAGTAAAACATAGTTTCAAAGTTAAATACATCAACTACTCATGTACTACATGATCAAACTCATCAATTCCTTCTTCTCGCACATAATCCACATCATGAACACCTATAACATGCATTAAAGAGAAGTGAGCTAAACAGGCTCAATAAGGGAGAGATAAAAGAAAGTTTGAAAGCTTTAACACGAAAAACTTTTGCAACACATTAGAAACAACATATCATATTAGCAACCACATACTCACATATACTTAACAACCTTGAAACATTCACGCTAAACAACACATCAAGAAGTTACCTCTTTAAAACACTTGATAAAGTTACGCTCGTTCTGTTGATGTCATTCCCCAAAATACCATTCTAAGTTCATTCTCCTATACACCAGATGCACCTTGATACGACTACATGGTGTGTTATAAATAGGTGCAAAAATAACCAAGTTTTAATAACCCGCAAGTGCACGAATCTTGTAGTGTAGTGTGCTCTGAGTGCAGAATCGTATCCACAGGGAAGCTCATTAGTTAGTTAGTGAACTAGTGTGTGAAAGTGTTAAAACACTAAGTGACAGTTTAAGAGGGCGTTTTTGGGAATGTAACTAAATTACAACTAACCTAATCTAACTAAATAAAAGTGGAATACAAGGGAGATGAATCTAGGGGGATGAATATGCAAAGAAGCAGTCAATATAGGCTCGTCATCCAGGTTCTCTAATTCTATGCAAGAGGTTAAACTACAAGCATTAACCTAGTCAATTATCTTAGTCTATTAAAATCTCGATTACTAACTCTGATGTAGGTATCGTTCGATCCTTCGTATGGATCTATTCTTACAACCTCGCGTAAAAGGTCTGTTTCAACTAAGTAATCAACATCTCCTTTCTAGTCTAGAGCTATGGTATAACCTATAGTCTCATGAAATCTTAAGGTTGTCAAGCTATTAATTCACTATTAAAACATGGATATACGACACAAAAGTAAAGTAATCATAACGTGTATTGAAAAGCATTACGTATGAAAGACAATAAAGTAAAGTAATCATAACGTCTACTGAAAAGCATTACGTATAAAAGACAATACTGAATTTAAAGCAAGTCATATATTACAATTGAATTAAATAAACTGAATCCAAGACCATATATTAAAAGACCGTCATTTATAATATCCTCCCCTAGATAATAGCTCTACTCAAACATAATAATAAATACAAGTAGTACAAATAAGAGAGTCAAGAAAGGTTCCCCCGATATGATGACTTTGTATTTTTGATTCCAAAAATTTGAACAGAGGTCCGATACAAAATAGTTATTCGGGTGGAATTAATTTCCCTTGAATAAGAGTTACTTGGGTAGAATTTCTCCCGAATAAGAGCTACTTGGGTAGAACTTTCTCCGAATAAGAACTTTTCTATTAAAAGGTATTCAAACAAAAATTCCCCCGTATTCTACTAATACTACTAAATTAAACTGCCTAATTAATTAAAACTAAAATTAAAACTAAATTAAACTAATTAATTAATTAAATAAAACATAAATTAAAATCTAAAATTAAATATATTTTTGGACCGGGGAGGGGGTATTTATAGGCAAAATTTGCCAGGTGCGCTCGAGCGCACTTCTGCTCTGATGAATCGCTGCGCACCATGTGGCCTTTCTGGAAGATTCTGAAAGTGCGCTTGAGCGCACGTCTGCCCCATTGTTGATTTTGCGTCACGTGTTTTCTTTGAGAATGTTGTGGAAATTTCTGGCATAGGGTGTGCTCGAGCACCCATTTGCTGACTTTTTAACTATTTAATTTTGACTTTGACTGGATCGTTGACCGAGACATTTTTGAGCATTTTTTTACCGTTTTGACCCTACAAACGATGAAATTTGGCTAAAATTACGCCGTGCGCAAGGCCTGCATTTTGCTCAGAAGGTCGTTTCTACCCAAAAAAGTGGTATAATTTGTGAAAAGCGGACATAGGTCACTATTTGAGATCATCGAGGTCAATATTCCGAGTCTGATTTTGCGCTAGTTTCAGCCAATTTTTTTCTCTTTAGGCTCATTCTTCCACTAGTTCCCATATTTCCCCGTTTCTAACTTCTTGACTTGCAATTTGGATCATTTCGAGTTCGATTTTTCACTTTTCAGTATTTTTCTACATTGCATCGAAAGTATCAAAGTGTTGCATTTATTATAGAGTTAAGATGCAAATGCAGTATAAATACAATGATTTAAGTGTTGCAAATACAGTCACATCAACATCCCCAAACCTAAACTTTGCTTGTCCTCAAGCAAAGCTGTCTTTAAAATAGTTTCAAAGTGAAATTTTCAAAAATTTTTGCAAGTTGAAACAGGTAAAAATAATCTAACTTATCCTTGTTGTCAAAATTTTCCAACGTGAAACATAAGGAATGCAATTCACTTCCTTTAACCTATTTATCAGTTGATGACAAACATGATAAAAGAACCTTGTACATAGTTTTCTCAAATAGATACTCTTCTTGAAAATGGACTATTGATTGCTTCAGAGTACATATTTAGAAATAAACTAAGCAAATTAAGTTCATTCAATTCTCAACTTTCAAGTTATGCAAACAGATTAGACTTTGATATTCTCACCTTATTTATAATCAAACTCTTGATCATGCCTTAACCCTTTTTACATTTGCCAGAAAATATAAAGTACAACATTCTACTATCTCTTTATAGTGTTCAGTTTCATTTGCTTTCTAGATATCCCATGTAGCGGGCTTTAAGGCCAACAATCCCCTGCCATTATGACTGAGGTTGCCAGGTTTTAAAGGGACCCCTACGTGCCTTAATCACCTGAGATATCCAGGCTCGAAACCTTATACTATAACACATATCCCAAATTATAATGTCTAGGATAGTTGTGCTTAAAGATTTAAAACATATTTACACCAAAATTATTTCAACAACAAAGGTATGTACAACTCTTTTTCTTTTTCTCTTTTTTTAATTGTTTTCTTTGTTTTTCTCTTTCTTTTTTTTCAGAGTGTACATACAAGCAGAGCAACATAACATAATGTACATATATGGCTTAAGGGATCAAGTTTCAATCACAAGAAGTTCTCATAACAAACGGTAATCCTATCTCAGTCCTTTCATAATCGCAATACCTATCAATTGAAGAAAAGAAGAACAGCTAGGCTTAAAAATGAATATAGTATCCCAAAGTTTTTCTTACAGAGTTTCCTCAGAGTTTTTCACAATACATAGCTAACAACACAGGTTCTCAAATCATCTAAATCATCTTCCTTTAACAAGTAAGGTAACAAAATACTCTTTTTCTTATGAATAAAATGGTGTATTTCTTGCATATTTTGAAAAAGATTTTCATGAAATACACGTACTCCCACACCGAAACTTTGTGTGTCCTCAAGAAAATAGCAATGTAAGACATTGAGAGTGTAATATGCAAGTAATATCATAATGACAAATGCTACATCCCCAAACCTATGGTTTACTTACTCTACAACGTATATTGATCAGGTATAAAGGGAAATGTAGAAAAAGATATCACCTGATATGAAGCATTTCTATGTTGATGTCAAAGTTTTTCTACTATCTTTTGTCAAAAGATGTATCACTCTACAATTAAAGATTAGTAGAAAAAGTATTTTACAATTATCATCAACACAACGAAAAATAGTTAGCTATACTAAATAAATATAGACAAATAAATATATAGGGGAGAAACCTAAAAGAAATATGATCACGGAAAATAGCTAATATATTAAGCAAATTATTTAACTACCCAGATATACTCTTTTCTGGGGTTCTAGAGTTTTAACTAAAACATAAAAGCATTTTTAAAAAGAACACTAGGTTGCCTCCTAGTAGCGCTAAGTTTATTGTCTTCAGCCAGACTGCAAAAATCACACAGACAAAAAATAAACAATCATAATAAGAAAGCATTTAAAAATCTAGGTTGCCTCCTAGTAACGCTAAGTTTTACGCCCTCAGCCAGACGTAGATGTTAGGGCCATCTATGTTTAAAATTCTTTGGCACATATTGCCTGATAATCATTTCATCACAGATTCTGAAAGAAAAAGGATCATGCAACAAAAAATGGTTAATTGTTCCTTCAGAACATGTCTTTTCCAAGTCACCATAAAAAGGAGACAAATCCCATCCCAATGTGATGTGTGTGAGAATGTTCATGATGATATCAATAGGGGTCATATTTTTTTGTAACACAATGTGTCCCTTTTGGTCAACCCATAAGTTAAAAGATGTATGCAACATATTGTTCAGAAATGGGTCAAATCCAAATTGTGCCTCCATGGGTAATGTTATGAACTTCACAACAGAATAAAGCGCATTGAATAAAGAACTGAGATGACTTTCAATAGGAGAGAGAGTGTTATAGTCAGTTGAAAATAACTTGGAAACATTGGACTTATTCTCTCGGTCAATTTGATACAAAAGCTGTTCAATCTTTTCTTGTTCAGGTGCCAAGAAGGATGTAGGAATTAAAGTAGACTCAATAGACTCGTCCTAACAGAATGAAGATTCTAAGGAAGTTTGCTTACTCATCTTCCTTAAATACGAATTAGAGTCGGATTGAGTCATGATATTACTAAGGTCATCATTTCCTTCTAAGTGAGGCATTTCTTTTTCTTTTTCCTCAAATTCATTTTCCCTATCAGATTTCTCCCAAATAATCTTGTTCATTTCATCAGTCTGTTCACATGTTATTTTATCAAAGGGGTTCATAACAGATCGAATATGATGCTGATCTTCAGTCCAACTAAGTGCATTCTCGACTAGTTGGTCTAAAGATTGAAGCATGTGAGCATTGGTTTGGACAAGTTGAGAAAGTTGGTCAATCTTGTCATTGGTCATGGATTTGGGAGAAGCAGAGTCAATCAAATCATCATGTTGATCATTTTGCTTGAAAAGATTAAGGATAGGGTCAACAGAAGATTCAGATTGAAAAGGTGCAGGGACTTGACTTTCAAAGCTTTGAGAAAAAATTTCTTAACTCCAAAGTGATGGCTGGTTTTGGCATTCCAGAATGTGTGCCT
This sequence comes from Ehretia macrophylla, assembly GCA_037974665.1. Taxonomy (NCBI): domain Eukaryota; kingdom Viridiplantae; phylum Streptophyta; class Magnoliopsida; order Boraginales; family Ehretiaceae; genus Ehretia; species Ehretia macrophylla. The sequence goes on from CM075764.1 coordinate 86,400,963, forward strand.
TAGATATGTTGTCTACCTCATTTCTAGTATTACACTTTCTACCCTGATTATCTCCCTTAAACACTTCTATTTCCTCAACAACCTGGTTTTGGATAGTTTCGTGATGAACAAAACTATATTGGTTTTATGAACTCATGACAGGTTGAATAGAGTGCTCGTCTTTTTCCCACCCATTTGTGCTCTCGGCTAGTTGACCGATTTGGTCTTGTAGCCTATCTATGGATTTGTGGTTAGATTCGACGAGTTGGACAAGTTGGCTAAACTTTTCGTCAAAGTTTGGTTCAGGAGAAGAAAATTCAACTGAGTTAGGATAGTAAAAGTTTTGTTTGAAAGAATTACTTTGAAAGCTTTCGCAAAACTTAGAAGAATTGAAGTTAGGGTTTTGAGATGTAAAATTTTCAAAATTTTGAGGCAGAAAAGATGCATCATTTTTATCCCAAAATGAATTTTGATGATTTTGCCACTCCGAGCTATATGCATTTAAGTACAAATCATTGTTAGAAAAATAACCCTGAGTAGTAGAATCATAATTGTGAAAGAACTTGGGATTTTGGGGACAATTTTCAAATGTATGCCCAAATTGAGAATAAACTTTACATGTGTTTGGGATAGGGGTTGGGTTAATTTCATTAAAAGCCCATTGATCGGATGAACCATTAAAATGAGTCATATTTTCAATCATCTAAATTTTCCAAACATTTTATGCAACTAATATACTATACAAGCAATAATACAGTTTAAAATCAGTATAGACAATGTAAACAATAATTACAACACTTAAACAACAGTTTTAAAACAAGTATATACAATGTAAACAATAATTACAACACTTTAAACAAGTTCACAAGATAATTTTATCAATAACTAAACTAGACCGTGCTTCCCCGGTAACAGCGCCAAAAACTTGATGCGTCTAAATGGTACATTATAAATAGGTGCAAAAATAACCAAGTTTTAATAACCCGCAAGTGCACAGATCTTGTAGTGTAGTGTGCTCTGAGTGCAGAATTGTATCCATAGGGAAGCTCGTTAATTAGTTTGTGAAGTAGTGTGTGAAAGTGTTAAAACACTAAGTGACAGTTTAAGAGGGCGTTTTTGGGAATGTAACTAAATTACAACTAACCTAATCTAACTAAGTAAAAGTGGAATACGAGGGAGAGGAATCTAGAGGGATGAATATGCAAAGAGGCAGTCAATATAGGCTCGTCATCCAGGTTCTCTAATTCTATGCAAGAGGTTGAGCTACAAGCATTAACCTAGTCAATTATCTTAGTCTATTAAAATCTCGATTACTAACTCTGATGTAGGTGCCGTTCCATCCTTCGTATGGATCTGTCCTTGCAACCTAGCGTAAAAGGTATGTTTCAACTATATCTTTTTTCTAGTCTAGAGCTATGGTATAACCTATAGTCTCATGGAATCTTAAGGTTGTCAAGCTATTGATTCACTATTGAAGCATAGATATATGACACGAAAGTAAAGTAATCATAGCGTCTACTGAAAAACATTACATATGAAAGACAATAAAATAAAGTAATCATAACGTCTACTGAAAATCATTACGTATGAAAGATACTGAATTTAAAGCAAGCCATATATTGCAATTGAATTAAATAAATTGAATCCGAGACCATATATTAAAATACCATCATTTACAATATCCTCCCCTAGATAATAGTTATACTAAGACATAATAATAAATATAAGTAGTACAAATAAGAGAGTCAAGAAAGGCTCCCTTAATATGACGACTTTGTATTTCTGATTTCAGGAATTTGAGTAGAGGTCCGACACAAAATAACTATTCATGTGGAATTAATTTTCCCCAAATAAGAGCTATTTGGGTAGAACTTCTCCCGAATAAGAGCTTTTCTATTAAAAGCTATTCGGACAAAATTTCTCCCGTATTCTACTAATACGACTAAATTAAACTACCTAGTTAACTTAAATTAAAACTAAATTAAAGTAATTAACTAATTAAATAAAACATAAATTAAAATCTAAAATTATATATATTTTTGGACTGGGGATGGGGTATTTATAGGCAAAATCCGCCAGGCGTGCTCGAGTGCCCAGTAGGCGTGCTCGAGTGCGCTTCTGCTCCGATGAATCGCTCCACGCCATGTGGCATTTCTGGAAGATTCTGAAGGCGCGCTCAAGCGCCAGTAAGGCGGGCTTGAGCGCGCATCTGCCTCATCGTTGATTTTGCGCCACTTGTTTTCTTCGAGAATGTTGTGGAAATTTCTGGCATAGGGCGCTCGAGCGCCCGTTTGCTGACGTTTTGGCTCTTCAATTTTGACTTTGACCAGATCGTTGATCGAGATATTTTCGGGCATTTTTCACTCTTTTGATCCTCTAAACGATAGAATTTGACTAAAATTACACAGCACGCAGGGCAAAGACCTGCGTTTTGCTCATAAGGCCGTTTCTACCCAAAAAAGTGGTATGAGTTGTGAAAAACGGACATAGGTCACTATTTAAGATCATCGAGGTCAATATTCCGAGTCTGATTTTGCGCTAGGTTCAACCAATTTTCTTCTCTTCGGGTTCATTCTTCTACCAGTTCCCATGTTTCCCCGTTCCTAACTTCTTGACTTGCAATTTGGATCGTTTCAAGTCTGATTTTCCATTTTTCAGTATTTTCCTACATTGCATCGAAAGTATCAAAGTGTTGCATTTATTCCAGAGTTAATATGCAAATGCAGTATAAATACAATGGTTTGATTGCTGCAAATACAGTCACATCATACCTCGGGTGTACTCTGACTCAACTACTACGACCTAAACCCTTATGAAACACTCCGTTCATTCAAGATAGGGATTAGAACATCAGTGGTCGTGTTACCACCTGACAACCCGATGCCATCCAGGGAAACACAACCAACTGCATCTGCTTTAAAGGTTGTAACCCACGCCTCACATCACATCATATAACACATTTATTAATCAACAACACATCTACTACTCAACAACACATCCGTTAACTCAACAACACATTCATTAACTCAACAACACATTCATTGATCTACAACTAAACTTTAATACAACATATGTCCAACACATTAATACCAACATTTAACTATCATAAAACATGATCTCTACAACACATTAACATCACTTAAGCTCATAAGAGCATGACTTTTACATATTAACTCCAATTAAACCTTACAAGAACATGAACCCTACAAAATAACTCCAGCTTTTTGACATCATTTAAGCATCCTATGAATCTCTACAACACATAACCTCAACACAAGCAATATACTAACCAACTACAATACATTTTGAACTCATTACAACAACAAAATCAAGCATTAAACAAGCCAAACATGTCATTCTCTAAAATTACACAAATGCTGGAATTTTTGGAAATTCATCAAAATTAACCCTTAAATTCACCAAATTCACTCCAAAGCCATGAAATCATATACCAATCACATATATATAATCACAAATACCAAAGCTAACTCAATTTCTCAACTTTCAACTAACAAAGTTGGTTTATTTTCAACTATTTTGCCTCCAACAAGTTCATATGCACATCTAAAGCTGTCAAATCACTACTACAACATATATTCATCTCTACAAATATTTATAACACAATTATATAACATTTTCATGGATCAAAGTAGGCATTCACATGCAAAAACTCGAAACCCTCACCTTAAAATTGTTGGAAAAGACTAGATATGGCAAGAACAAGCTATGAAGAACAATCTTTGAGCTATTTCCACTTTGATTTGGCTTTAAAATCCAAGAAATCACCTTCAAAATGATCAAAACCTAGTTTTTTCTATTTTTCTCCTATTTTTCTTGCTTGGCCGATTTTTGCAAGGGTTTCTAACTTCCTCCTTTTGTTTGCTATGTGTATATTATGTATGTATATGTGTAGTATAGTATTAAGTGGTCAAATGGTCAAAGGAAGACATATTATGCTAAGTTAAAGTAGTCAAAGTTGGCATTCTAAACATTTTCTATTATGTTTATATATAGATATGTATGTATTGTATATTTATGTGTAAAACTAAGTCAACCATGGTATAATAAGTAAAATAAGACTATATTTAAATAAATAAATAAATAAAATAAAAATATATATATATATATATATGTAATTTAAATGCAAATATAATGTATTAAAATGGTTAAACACATAATTAGCACATAATACTACCAAATAATGTTAAAAATAAATAAATGCACATATAATGAAATGGTTGGGTTTCACAATTCGCCTCATGAAGATACCCTCTCAGCTTTTGTTCTATGCTTTTCTTGATTCTTTCCCGTGTTGCTCCCGAAGGCATAACGTGGAGAAATTGACTGGGGAAGGAACACTGCACTCGGGACTTAGGACCTTCTATCATAGGACGCTTTAATGCTTCTACCACTCTTACAGTAAAACTGGTCCTACAATTATTCCTGGTTTAACTACATATGATTAGATACACAGGTAAAAAGTTAGATGTAGAATTTTCTTTTCGATTATTTATGGTTTCAAATTTAAATTTCACTATATGAATCGAATGTGTAATTTTTAGATAGAAATAAAAAGAAAGAAAAATGATATTTTTCTCAATGCTATTTTATTTTTGATAATAAAAAAGAAAAGTTTCACATCTAACTTTTTTTTAAATGCAGTTCATTTTGGACTAAAAAAAAGAGAAGTTTAACTTGGACCTCTTTTTCAATACACTTTCAGTTTTGAAAAAAAAAGAATATAAAGAAATGTTCAATGTTGGATCTCTTTCTCAATACAATTTTATTTTTGATAAAAAAATAAAATTAAAAGTTCTAGGTTGGACGATGCCTAACCATTGCTACGAAGCTTATAAGACGGAAAATAAAAGCATAAATAAATAAATAACATAACCCAACAGATGCAACTTAATAGAATCACAGGGCCAAATAATTGTTAAAAGATGCAACTTACTGTTACCTATACTCATCTTCTATTTAATATAGTATTACTTTTTTAACTTTTAAAAGATTGCAAACAAAAATAAACTGACAAAATAAATAAATAACAAAATAAATTACATAAATAATTTCTATTTAGAAAAAAAAATTAAAATGCATAAACGGAAAAAATACTTACATTTAGTAGGGTTCTCTTGCTCTCTTGAGTAGTTCACCTAAAAAATCATGAAAAATTTACAATTGCTTCAATATTATATATATATATATATATATATATATATATATATATATATATATATATATATATATATATATATATATATATATATATATTAGGGTTACATACATAATAAATTAAAGCTAATAGAACCTCAAAGATGCTTCTTCTTGAATCATAAACAATGAACATTAATAATGCAACAAAAATTGAAAGCTCTATTATAAAGTTATTTGCAAAACAGAAGCTACACAAAATATAATAAGTCGGCATCACAAGAATTGCTGAAAAAGCTTAAAAATGACCTAAGAAGAACGAAATAAATAGTGTGACAATAATCTTCTACCATATAAATTATGTTCAAAAGCCAAGAAATATTACACAAGGAATGCCTAACTCTATCAACTAAGGATGACAAAAATATGCATATGAAATTCCTTTTAGGAAAACTTGAGATAACAAATTTTGTGAAGGGGACAAAGAAGATGTATAATAAGGAGGATGAAAAAGTAACATCTAAAGCTATTGCCAAACCTGCAGGATGACAGATAAAATGATGAACCCAAATGCATATCCACCAATTTGGGGATGCCGAATGATGGCCACTTCCTTGAAAGCCTGTGTGTTTTGGTATGTAGATTATGTTATAGTAGAGCATTATTAGTCTACCCCCTCAATTCAAGTCGTTCAAAGAGAATAATGTGATAAAGGACACTAAAAAAAGCATACCTAGAGATATAGCAGAATTAATTTGCTTCGAGGCACTGTAGATATGATGTACAAATCAACTCTGATTACCAATATAAAGTAAAGATAACACTATTAATAAAGTAGAGATAACGTTATTAATAAAAAAGATTTCTACTGATAGATATTAAAAAAAAATTAATTTTAAATTAAGATATGATAGAATCCTAGGATAGATAATAAAATCTTATCTAAATATAAGTTATAAATTTAAATAATATAATTTGGATAATACTGCATCTAATAATTATCGGTTACATTATAATCTGTAAAAGTCATTTCTAAATTTCTAAATTAATTATTTAGTATGCTTGCATCTAATAATATGATTATTTAAATATTTTAAATAATGTTTACATGTGGCATAATATGGTTGTTCCTGTAGAGATGCTCATAAAGTGATACATGGCATAGCGGTTGTTCTCTTAGAATATATAATGATTAAGGTATAGTTATATAGTGATACATTATGGGAATAAAGTGATAGTATCTCTATATTTTGTGATTAGTGGATGTGTAATTTTTTTTTTCATGCCTTAAATTCTAACTTGGTGTAAGTTTAGCCCCCAAATTGTCCTTTTCTTTTCTACAAATCTAAGTGGTATGGTATTCTAGATTGATATAGGTTGTGTTTAGATTAATAAGAGTTTAAGGGGAAAAAGTATTTGAGAGGATATTCAAATATCTCATCTTGTTTGGATTGGAGGGGGGACGAAAGGGCCTTCGAGGGTGATTAGCAATCCCTTATGACAAGGGTGAAATATGAGCCGCATAGGAGTTCGGGAGGAAACAGGTCCCTGGCCACTCTTAAGTAGGTCAAACAACGGAGCTGGCATGTAAGGCGTTGCGTAGGGACCTCTTAAAGCACCCATGGGAATAGATAAGGCATTAGTTAAGTTAAAGATAAGGGATAAAGCTCAAATTAAAGATAAGTTCTTCTAACCATGATTTTAGGGATCAATTCTTATCATAGTCAGAGGCTGTGAGTAAGTATAAATATAATAGAATACTATCTCTAAAGGTGTATTTGGATTAAGGAGGTAGAATTTTAATAAAGGAGAGGAAATGAGAAAATCATAAAGGAAATGAGTGGAAATGATTAAATCATGTTTGAATTGAATAATTTTATTAAGGAAAGGATTATAAAAGAGTATGAGTGTCATTTGTTTGGATTAGAAAGAAAATTGAGGGTGAGAAAAAATTTTATGTGTAAAATAACTTTTATACCCTTTTCTTATTTTATATTAAACTTTCATAGTGTCAATCCTTTTTCTTGTTGGATAAAGACATTGAGATTTGACCCCAAAAAAAAAAAGAATAGAGATATTGAGCAGGTTAAATTTCAATCCAAATTGATATGCCAATCCAAATTTCACTTTGGTTTGATGGAAAAGGCATAATGCCAACATTGATATGCAAATCCAAATTTCACGTTGCATAAGGAATTGAGCAGGTAAATTTTTTTCTGTCACAAACTAAATAATGAGAAAAACAAAATTGAGAATCAAATATCCAAATTCCTTCACAAAAACTAAATACAAGCAAAACAAGATTGAAATTCAAATATCCGAATTCCTTGAAGAAAATGAACAAACAACAAAGCTGCAAAATGATCTAGAGAATAAAGAAAAACATAACAAGATTTTCAAAGAAGTTACACACAAATTTTATGACATTAGACATGACATAAGTGATATGTGGATAATCTTCAATAAAGCTGTATATCTAACGAACATCAAACTTATAGAGCTGACAGAAGTTCAATACCCACTTGTATAATTGCATATTACAAGAAGCTTAAAATCCAAAAGAGCCTATATTACAGAATTTCATGTTACCTGGCAGAAGTTTAATGCCTAAAATATTACAGAAGCACTATCAAACATCACTACTTGTCAAATGTTTAATGCTGAAAATATTACAAAAGCTATTAAATATCAGTACTTGGCATAAGTTTTAATGCCCAAAAAATTATAAAAGCTATAAACATCATAATGTGCATCAATTTTTCATAACTCTTGCACCAAAAATAGATTGATATATAACAATTTTTGTGTACACCCATCAGTTACCCTAAGTATGAAAGGAACCAAACATGTAGAGCTGAAGCAAGCTCTTGCACCTTACCTCGGAGGTAATGGATTCTATCTTGACAATCACTTGTCAATCACTATAGTGATTGAATGAGACTGCGAGTGAACGCCTTTTGCCTGTGAACAGGACAAACATTGCTTAAAAGCTAATCTCAAACACCAATACATATGACAACCGTGTTGCCGCAAGTCAAATGATCACTTGCACCATTGCAACAAATAACAAATCATTAATCTCATGTCATGTGATTTGTTATTCACGTCACGTTCAGGGATTATTCAACCAATAATTACCCACATATTTGTTAATTACATCTCACGCTGTTATCGTATGTGATTCACTATCCTTTATCATTAATATCTTATATTAATCAAAGGTAACAAATCAATGTGACAATCTATACTAGATTAATCAAATCCTATATTCAAATAATCTTAGGACTACGAACAATTTAAGAATTTTTGTACTAAAGAAATATGTCAACAAATTCTTAACACTTGAGAATATGTTTCTTTAGCGAGAAGACTATGGAATTATAATATAATTAAGAAGAATATGAACGATACAATAATGCCAATAAATAAACAAGTACACATAAAAAATAATCTTAAAATAAGTAATCTAATTATAGCATTAGGGCATATCTCTTACACTTCTCTCCTATAACCTTCTTCCTTGTTAAATAATTCTTAGTTGAATGGTGGGAATCAACCTTTGTGTTTTTTCTCAATTCCTACGTGTGGAAGAGAAGAAGAGAGAAATTTTATTTATCTTCTTCTATAGGACATATGGATGTATGTGAGAGGAAAATGTGAGAGTCATTTATATAGATGTGTTGAGAGCTTGAAGAAGAATCCAAAAGGGAGAAGGAAAAGTGTCACAATCTTGTCAGAGTTGTATCTGGACACTTGGACACTTTATTGTATCTAGGACTTAAGTAGTCCAACATTATCCATTCTCTAAGCCTTCTAGAAGCCCTCACACGCCATCGCCTTATACCACATGCCTAGCTCCTCTTTTCTTGTGCCAAGTTGCTAAATTAGTTCCAGCAAGATTCCATAATAAGCTCAACTGTTCGATTAGGAAACCATATTACCAAAATAGAAAGTCCTTCCCCAATTTGGACTCTAAGTTGCATTAGGACTCTCTATTTAGCAACTCCTAGACACATGATAAACTACTAAAATACAAAAATAGCAATAAATAAGAAGTAGGCTAGAAGAGAGACCAAAAGACATAAACATCCTGGCTACTAAAAAGACCAAAATGCCCCTACTAACCCCAAAGCACATTTTCAATTTTCAACCTTAACTTATTCCACTAAAAAGCTATCGCTGCACTCCAAGTTGAATACTATTATCCACAAAGCTTGTCATACTATGCATGACCTTTGTCTTCGACCTACAAAGTAATATGAGCAAAATGCCCACCTATATAACACTCACAATCAAGAAAGACCTTTAGCCTATATTATCCCCTTCTTGATTGCATCTTCTCCTTGAGACATCTAATCCATAAAATAAACATCCACTAGATATGGAACACTTGATCTAGAGAACAACCCTCAAGCCAAATATTCGATATATTCTTAATTGGAATATATCACTTGTAGCGCCCCAATCCCTCACGAGACTGGGGTCCCCATCCCAAAACCCAAGGCACGAAAATTTAGGAAAAACGGATGGAGTCTCTCCTGTTTATAGGACTAATCAAAAACCTGCAAGCGGCAAGTATAACCATAATACAACAACAATTCCTCAAGGCTATCTGAGCCTTGGAACTCAACGGAAACATATCATACAGGCATGCAAGACATATCTTTAGAACTTCGAGTCGTAAGACCACTTCTCATAATACGCTAACATTAACTACAAACTATACTCATATATTAAGTTCATCATTCAATCTTCATTAACAGACAAGCATGCATTCAAAGTGGTAAAACCTATTTTCAAATATTACATCCCAACTACCAATAACATGAGTTTAAACTTTACATTTCAACACAAACTTCTTCAAGCCTAACGAATACATACAAGGCCAAGCCTCAAAGTAGATCATATAATAACAACTTCACGCAATTCATATGTAGGCATCCAACCTCAGCGTGATAGGCAACCAGCAACATGGCCCTCAAGATAGTTATTCTAACTGCTCCTATAACCATTTAAAACGAGGAATGAGTAACCCAAGTTACTCAGTGAGTGAGGTAATGCAGCATACCGGAGCGTGTAACATGATATGCAATCCCAAGAAGTCATATATATCATAATGCAACAAGATCAAATAGCCAAGTAATTAACCACATTAAAAAGGATACGGTTCCACTTCAAGTCTTCAATCTCGAACCACAAGCCACGAACTTCACGCAAGTGCCAACAAACCTTTACTCCAACAAGTTGGGATACTCCAAATGTATCCTGATCCTACGACCCTTTTTCCTGAGGTAGCACCATATGCCCAGCAGGTGAACCACGCCTCTAGGGTAGTGGAGTATACTCAGCGAGAAAGGGAATAGGCACAATGGTAGTCGAGGGAGCATGGCAAGCCCGATGCCGCCCGTGTTTCTCGAAGCTACCATGTCCGAAAAGGTTGCGCAACCCCGGGTCAATATCACAAGAGCCAAGAATATTAAATATCACATAAAAGGAACGACAAAGTAGGCCGTCCTCGCAGTTAATCACAGATAACGCGAAACGACCCAAGATAGCAAGTAAATAACGCATATAAACTTTATCAATTACTAACGAATATAATCTAGAAACAGTAAAATAAGTTAAAATGCACAGAAGATATGAAGACTCCCTCACCTTGGATCCGATTAAAATGCAAGAAAATAGCTCCGATTACCCCAACCTCCTCGAACTAGCTTGGACATGTACCCTAGCGTGTTCATATAAGTTTAGCACTTTAGCAATTAACTATATTAATTTCTAACTTAACTTTTGCTTAACTCAATCCGCAACAATAGAGGCTATATATATAATCACTCACGTATTTCATAATGCCACATAGCCTAAGTAATCCTATGAATAACTCCAAAACATCTCTTTAATCTAACCAAGAACATTAACTACACATTTATTAATTATCCACTAGGTTAGTTAATTTATAGTTCCACTCATTTAGCATACAATATCTATTGGAATTCCATCTTTAATAAAATGCCACCTAAATATGCTTTAACTTATCATGTGTCCCTAGTAACCATATAAACACAAAGGGCAATTATCATACTTTTCCACGAAACTCTTCAACTAACTTGAATATACCTTAGACATGCATTTTGACACATATCAAGCACCTACAAACTCATGCAAGCACAAAAGCATCTATTTCTCACATTTTCCCCTTTGATAACTATACAATTCTTCTTCTATACGAAATTCAAGGCCACAATCCTATAAACCAATCATACCACGCTCCTAAGAATACCAAAAGACACCCATTCAAGCTTTGAAAACCCGCTTTGGAGACAAAAGCTCGGGAAGGCTCCGAGTAGGTTTTAACTACAACTATCATATCCGGACCCCAATTTCATGCAACGAAAGCACCAATAGTGCTTCCGTACCCCAAGGATACCTAATCCAAAGCCCAAACGTGCCCGGATTGCTTAACATGGAAAAGTCCCTTTTTAAAGTTAACAAATATTGCATTTTAACTCAACTTTGGCCAAATTAACTACATGCTAGCCTTCTACTAGTTTCCATAATGTCTAAAGAACCTAGTTGATGCATCAATTCGATCCAATTAGCAAGTTTTAACCAAACCCTAAGTTCAAGCACTATTTATCGTCTTCTTCATTCAATCTCAACAATCAACCATAGAATTTGATAACAAGTTATACAAAAGAGTTCTATAGGCTCCAAAGATCATATATCAAGCATTTATAACAAGTAATATAGCTAAATTCAACAATACAAGAAATTCAATATATATGCAACAACTTTAAAATCATGAAATATGCAACTCCCTCACAAGTTTCAAGATGGAAACGCGTTGTAGAAGTCCTAGAGCCCTCAAAAACTCTCCAATATCATACCAAGAAGTCAAGCTTGCAAGATTGGTTGAAGAATTTTCTTCCTTTTCTTTCCTCTAGGGTCACGGGTTTGGGGGGGGGGGGATATATGGGGTATTTTGTGCTTTGTTTGATGAGCCAAATGCTTTAAATGATAATAACTCAATTATATGTATGGGTATATGCAATTAGTTGTGGTCAAATGCCACTAAAATCCTAGTCAAACTAAGCTAAAACTCGAATTAAATGCTACTAATTCAAACTAAGGTTGTTACGTACGTAATACTATTCAAATGAGGCAGAAAGACATTTTCTAATTGCATGCTCCCAAGCTCAAAAGTCCAAAATGACAATTTTTCGATTCCTATTATGTATTATATGACCTAGGAAAAATATTAAATCGCATATCCGAGACAGTAAATTTTCTTATGAATAGTGCCTCAGAAATAAACAATTAAAGAAACAAGAAATGCACGTAAAATGTACAAGTAGTTTATGCAACAGTTATTTAAAATATGTGTGATAAAATTCTCGTGCGTCACATCACTAAGCTTAGACTTAGATTATCATAAAGAAACGATTAATCAATCTCACGATGATATGAATTCTATATTGCATACGCCTATTCCAACTAGTCAAACTCGTATACCAAACACACAAAGTTTTTGACCCACAACTGAGGTTTCACCCAAGTGCGTCAAAGTACATGAACCTAATTTTGTCAGTTCATCCTTATATGGTCAAGATTAAGAGTACTAACCACTTAGTAACATAATGTATATTTGATCTCTATATTTGATAGTACCTATTAAAAGATCATATCTAAGTGGTCAGTTCAATATGTGACATACACACTAATAAGATAAGTTCGAAAACCTACCAATGATCAAGACATGTCACCCTATAGAAGAGACTATCTCACTATAACCTTTTCCTAATGAAGTGCCCAACTCTATCATATGGTTATGAGCAGAATCTAGAAACAAATGTCCATGATTAAACCTTTTATGACTGACCACCATGCACCTAAGTCATTTACTTAAATCAAGAGCTTCTATACAAGCATATACACATAAATATAAGATAGAGGTAAATGAAGAATGCTATCATTAATACTAATATATTACAATATGTATTTTATTGAGTCTGAAATATCACGTGCTAGTGGTCTTTAGGGCATACTAATCCCAACAAATACCAGTCCCACCATACCTAAAGCTACAGTGTGGTGGGGTACCACCAAAATGAAGATTATCAAGAATTGGGACTCCAACTAACTTTGCTAAATGTGACTCTTTAGATACTTTAGGTATCTCAATATTAGGGGCTGTGGGAGACTGCTCTATGAGGCCTAAGGATGATTCCCCAGAGTTTCATGATGATGCAGATGAATCGAACGTCTCTGTCCCATCCCCACTGCAAAAATAGATAGGCTTATTCTAAGAATCAAACTCAAATGAACTGCCCATGGCTAAACAAAAAGAAGGAAATAAATTGATGATAATAACCAACTAAATGGATCCATGTACCTACGGAAGAGTAGTCTAAGAAAAGATCTTGAAATTGAAACTTGTTGGAAACAAAAACGAAGTCAAAAGGCCGAGAAAATTTGAGCAGTAGTTTGAAGTAGTAGCGAGGGAAAAAAGGCAACAAATGTGGGAAAAGGTAAAAATAAACCCAAACCACCTTATTTATAGAAGAATTGGGTTGGGAAACGAATAGGCACATATTAAATTCAAGTTTTAAATGTTGATATAATGATGAGGTATAAGTAGCGTGTGAAGAGAAAATGATTGACGTAATATTTATGGCAATGATAATGTTGGCTGATGAGAGAGGCGTAATTAATGACACCGTAATTAGTGACTAGGTGCATGAATTTAGCATTTATTGCTTCCCCTGATCAATGCCTTAATATAATAGAACCAGGGGGTAAATGATATGGATTAGGATCCTCTTCTAACTAGAAGTCATTCTAACCTTCTAACATTGTATCATAACCATTCATTTGAATTTCAAATTACAAACATTGGAGGGAAAATGCTTTTGTTAAGTGAATAAATGACTAAGATGCAATGTTAGAAAGTTAGAACAAACTTCTAGTTGGGAGATAATCCAAATCCAAATGATATGGGTAATGAACCTTGCAAGGGTATAAAGGACATTTAATTATTAAATTTTCATTTATGAGACCCCTAACCAGCCAAAAGTCTAACATAGCTTGTTCATATTCTGACTTGGTACAGATGCCCGATCCCCATGGATGCTTGAGGAGCCCGTTAACTACCTATAAGGCAGTACATATGACATCATATCTTATGATTGGGAGTAGTATACATGTCAACCTAAGCATGGAGCGGTCCCTCGGACGTAACCCTGAGGTACTTTGTTTTGTAGGTTCTTGAAGATTAATATCCAACAAGGACTACATCACTAGATTCATACTTTAACACATTTATATGTGGTGTACTTCAGTTGGACTAATAAATTTCTCACTATTCAATGCATTTTTCTCATTATCCTAGATAATCATAAAAATATAGGGCGTTATTCCTAACATTCGACGACGGATTGTGCAAAGATATTGAAGAACTCTATTTTTACCTTTACTAGAGAATTTTAATAAATTTACATTGCATGACTTTGTGTAATATCTTAATTAAATAAATATAAAAGATATTTAATTAGAAGACTAACTTGAAGCATAATAGCTTGTCTATCGCAAAGGAAAAACCCAAATCCTTCAAAAAAATATTTAAAAACTCAAAAATTAAAACAAAATAATTAATAAAAAAACCTAATTATAAAAAAAGAAAAATTATAAATAATAAAAAATTTAAAAAATACATAAAAATAAAAAAAAAACTGAAAAATACATTAAAAAAATTGAAAAATATATAAAAATTAAAAACTGAAAATACATAAAATATTTAAAAAATTAAAAAACCAAAAAAAAATTAAAATCAAAAAATTAAAAAAAATGAAAATACATTAAAAATATTAAAAAATATATATATAGCCTATATATGTATAAAAAATGAAAATATACATACACATACACCTATATGTAAATATACTATATAATATATACAATACAAAAAAATTAAATAAACTTAAATTTTAAATATATATATATATATATATATATATATATATATATATATATATATATGTGTGTGTGTGTGTGTGTATGTGTGTGTGTGTGTGTTTTTCTACATATATTTACTCTATACATATGTATAAACATGCAAAAATGTACATATATATATATATATAGCTATAACAATTTAAATACAAAATTAAAGTTACCTTGAATGTGTGAGAGAAAGTGATGGCTTGGGTGAGAGAGAGGGGTTTGGGGGTAAGGAAATCAAGTTTTGGGGGTAAAAGGATAGAAAAATAAGAGGGTAGTGTTGTTGTCCTCTTGTTTAAACGAGCTATGTGATGAATCGGTGAGGTTGGTTCGTGGCATAAGCCCTAATATTTTGGGTTGCGATGGCCTCTTCTGGGCTATCGCATAATTATCTTTAATTGTCTCCAATTTGAGACAATTATGCGATGGCCCATGGCCCAAATTATTGGGCCATTGCAAAATTGTCTCTATTGGAGACACTTCAACCATGACCTAGGGCCTTAACTCTGGGCTGTCGCATAATTGTCTCCATTGGAGACATTTCAGCGACGACTTTAAGCCTTAATTTTTTTTTTAATTGATAGACATCACTAAATCATCTCCAATAGAGACAAATTGGCAACACACCTAATAAAAAAATATGCTATTGTTGCCAATTTATCTCTACTCAGCAACAAATTGGTGACGACACTATTTATTTGCGCCCATTTTGTAGTGTTTTTCGCTAATAAGTTGCTATTTGGCAAGAAATTAGCGACAACAACTAAAATTTCCGCAATTGTTCCAATAGTCGTTGCTATTAAGTCGCTATTTGGCGACAAAATTAGCGACACATACTACTTGTCGTCGCTATTAGGTTGCAATGTCGTCGCTACTTTTCACGCCATAATATACCTTTGAGTTTCGTCACCAATGTGTCGCTTTTTGGTGACGAATTAGCGGCGGTCATATAATTTCATCGCCAAATACAATTTTTCTTATAATGATAACTCATGAAATATGAACCTTTTTTCACAAACCTCAAGTGTACAAATGAACTATTATTAGTCTTTTACTGATCAAACACCCTTTTAGTTCATAACTAACTAAGTTGAATATGACACTTCGATGAAGTCTACAAATGCTTTTGCTTGTCTACCAGGGGAATCCCAAGATCCTAATGAGGATATCCCATATGCTCAAGATGTGTTGGCAGAAGATCTGTTTGACAGCTTGAAGGATGAATTATTACGAAAAGCCAAAGATAAAGGAAAAGGAAAGATGATCTGAAGGAAAAGCCTTTTATAGGTTACTTAGAGTAAACATGGTTGGAAGCAGACAGTATGGCAATTTTTATCATGCTTTCTACATTTAGAAAGAAAAATAATATAAAGAATGCTAAAAAGGAAGAATTTGACCTTCCAAAACAATTAGATTTGTTAAATAAATGGACTATTCTATATGTGCAGCCCAATACTATTTACCAATACGGTATGTTTGAAATTATGGGTCTTAAGCATGTTGTTAAGACTGTTGAACAATCAATCCCTATGGAAGATGATGAGTTAACGATTAAATTATTGTCTAATGATGATATTTTGTGTCATGATTCTACGCATAATTATTTGCATATAGGTTTAATTCAAATAGCCTTTAAGTCTCTTACATTAGGAGGATTAAATGAAAGTTTTATTGCAGTTCTTAGGGATGCTAGGAACCTAGATTGGAGACAATCTTTAATGGGAATAACCCAGTCTAGTCTAGCTTATGGACCAGTCTATTTTAATGTTCGTCCTAATTTACAACTTTCTTTATCTGATAGGAATATACGAGAAACTGTTACTTTATATGTAAAAACTAGAGGATATAATTATATGCCTCACTCAGAAACTATGAGTATCTATTATAGAATTTATTATAAGGTTCTACATACTTTGAACCCTAACTGTAAATTACAGGATGAATCTGGTACAACAGTTATGATAGAGACTAATTTGTCTAAATCAAAAATTACTAGTAGAAGAATGATTAAATGGGAAGAAATAGACTTTCCTGAAAATTAGAAATTAGAAAAGGTGACTCCTAGTCAACCTAGAATTCAATCAGATTTATCTGAAGTTGTTCAGACAACTGAAGGCGATGTCTTTCTTAGATTTAAACAAGAACATTCATTAATTAGGTCTTTTTCATCGAATCACTCTTATATATCTCCGATTGTGGAATTTCCTCAGTCATCAATAGCCTCTACTTCTTATATTAGAGAAGATCCTAATAAGGAAATAGATAGGTTTAAACCACCATCTGAAGAGGATGAAATAGTTCAACCCGAAAAGATAGATGCGATAAGAATTTCACATAATCGAATTCCTCATGGAATTAATAAGGAGGATATTACTCCATCTGAAATGAGTTTTCACATATGATGACAACCAAACTCACTTTTTGTCCCGGAAGCTGGGAAAAAACTTATGTTAACAATTAATTTTTAAATGCTCACTGGCAACCTATTAGGGAATGGATTTCTTCATCTTTTGATAAAACCCAATGGCAAAATATTAAAAATCAATATTATGATTTTATGAGAAAACAACAAAAAATTTATAAATTTGTTCCTTGGTTTATTGATCATTATATTTCTTTTGCTATTAATACAATAGAGAGAGAATGGACTGATGTCCAAGGTAACAAGGAAAAATCTATTTTTCCCCATACTAAACCATTAATTATTGGAAAAGATGATTTTCAAATTGAATCTAAAGCTTTTCTAAAATTATTTGAAAATGGTAATGCTTCTGTTATGATACAGGATTTGAACTCTCCTGTTCAACAAGGAAATTATACTAATTGTACTCTACAAATTGTAAGAGAGCGATTACTTATTTTAGAAAAAAAGGTCAATCAAATATTAGATTCCTTAAAGCAGAAACCTCCAAAGGTAACACTCCAGGATACAGGAAAATTGAAATTAGGGGAAACATCTTTTTCTCAAGCTAAGAAAACAGGTTTTCAACCTGCTCCTAAATTAGAAGGATTTAAGATGGATCCTGAGTCAAAAATTGACAATTTGATTAATAAAAATTTAGTCCATTTACATATTGGATTATTGTCTGACCTAGGGTCTGATAGATCTACACAGATTAATTCTGACAGTTCTCAGTCAGAAGATGAATTAATTCCTCAAAATAAATCATCAATAATGAATATTTCAGAGGAAGTAAATAAAATAGAAAGAGGGGAATCTAGTAAATTTGCTAGTAAACCTAAGAATAATAGGTACTATTATTCTCGTCCTACTCCACAGGATATTTTATATGAGGAAGATACTACTAATTTTAGTAAAAATGCTAGTTTTGATCATCGTACTATTTATGAATGGAATATAGATGGTATGACTGATAAACAAATTAAAAGAGTTGTTGAACGCATGCTTATATATGCTCAGATTTGTAAACAAGTTGGTAATCAAGAACCAGTGATATGTGAAGCTATATTATCTGGATTGTCTGGTCAATTAAAAGGCTGGTTTGATAATTCTGTTACATTGGAAATGAGACAAGAAATTGCTCAAGCTACCAGAGAATAAAATGGTGTTATAGTTTCTAATGCTGTTTACACAATGTGTGCTACTATTCTTGAACATTTTTGTAGTCAATTTACTACTAGTTATGATAGAACTAGGACATTATTACGTAATCTACGTTGTCCTACTCTCACATCTTTTAGATGATATAAAGATGTTTTTCTTTCTAGAGTTTTTGAACTTCCAGAAGCTAGTGATAGTCAATGGAAGGCACAATTTGTTGATGGTTTACCTGCATCATTTGCAGAAAAAATTAGAAAAGTCTTAATTAAAGATACAAACAATAATATTGTTTACAATATGTACACTTATGGTGAATTAATAGGTGTATGTGTCAAAGAAGGATTAGATCTTTGCAATCATATTAAATTAAACTATCAGATTAAGAAACAAGGTCTGACAGATAGACAGACATTAGGTCAATTTTGTGAACAATTTGCAATGGAACTTCCATCTACTCGTAGACTTACTAAGTCTAAAGGGCCTCAAAAGCTTAAGAAATATTATACATCTCCTAAATATAAGCGAAAAGCTAGAAAAAGAAGAGAGAGAAATGAAAGAAAGGGATATAAACCTAAGCCTAAGCCTATTCCCACGTGTTATAGATGTGGTAAAAAAAGGTCATTATGCTAATAAATGTCAGCAATTCCGAAAGAAGATAAATGCTTTAGATCTTGATGATCATACTAAAGAACAATTAGCAAAATTACTTATTGATATAGACAATTTGTCTAGTTCTAGCTCAGATAATGAATCTTCTTCTGATGAAGTTAATAATATATCTTCTCAGGAAGATTCTCCATGTGCTTGTAAAGATAATAATATTGATGATGAATATTATAAGATATTATCTCAATTTGATGATTTAAAAGTCAATATGATTACTGCTGATAAGTGGTTAGATGTTTTAAAACTATTAGAAGATATTAAAGATGATTCTTTAAAATTAAAGATTTTGGAACATTATTCCAAAGAAAATTCTGTTGAAAAACCCATAGAGAAAATTTTCAGTTCAAAACAGGGTTATAATATTAAGGATGTTATTAATCAAATAAATGGTAAAAAAGGGAAAAATATTCCTATCACTCATTATGAATTAAAACATGAAGTTAATAAACTTCAAAGTCAGATCAATGATCTTAGACAAGAAAATCAATTAATTAAAGAACAAATTGATATGTTTGTTCATCAGGAACCTAGTTCCTCTAATACTTTACCAGATGCTATGGTAGATTTAAATCTTCTTAATATATTGAAGGTTATTACTACACAAAAATGGTTGGTTAGAATTAATTTACTTATTCAACCAAATCATATGATTAAAGATATGATTGCTTTGATTGATTCTGGTGCTGATCTTAATTGTATACAGGAAGGATTAATTCCAACTCAGTATTTTGAGAAAACTGCTCATTCTATTTCTTCTGCATCAGGAGAAAAATTAAGGGTTAAATATAAATTACCTCAGGCATTTATATGTTATGAAAAAGTTTGTATATCTACTAGTTTTCTTTTAATTGAAAACATGACGTGTCCTATAATTTTAGGAACTCCTTTTTTAAATGAAATTATGCCAATATTAGGCATAGACAATCATGAAATAACAGGAACTTATAATAAAGAACCTGTGATATTTCGTTTTATTACTGAACCTAGAGAGAAAATCTTAGGGCAGATAGCTAATTTAATGAAAGCTAAGGAATCACATTTGAATTTCTTAAAACATGAGATGAATATCAATAATATTGATAATATGTTGAAAAATCCTAAATTACAGGATAAGATTAAACATCTTACTCATGATTTTTCTTTACAAATCTGTAATGACCACCCAAATGCTTTTTGGGATAGAAAGAAGCATATTGTTTCTTTACCTTATGAAATTGATTTTAATGAGAAGATGATTCCTACGAAGGCTCGTCCTTGTCAGATGAATCAGGAATATCTTGATTTATGTAAAAAAGAAATAACTAATCTTATAGATAAGCATCTTATTAGAAAATCATACTCTCCATGGAGTTGTACTGCTTTTTATGTCAATAAACATGCAGAACAAGAAAGAGGTAATCCTAGACTTGTTATAAATTATAAACCACTTAATAAAGTGTTGAAATGGATTAGGTATCCTATTCCTAATAAGAAAGATCTTTTGGATCGATTGCATAATGCATTAATATTTTCAAAATTTGATCTTAAATCTGGATATTGGAAAATATAGATTAGTGAAAAAGACAGATATAAAACTGCTTTTGCTGTTCCTATTGGACATTATGAATGGAATGTTATGCCATTTGGATTAAAAAACGCTCATTCTGAATTTCAGAATATTATGAATGAAATATTTATTCCTTTTAGCGATTTTATTTTCGTATATATTGATGATATTTTGGTCTTTTCTAAAGACATACAACAACATTTTAAACATCTTGATATATTTAAGAAAATTGTTATACAAAATGGTCTTGTTATTTCCAAACCAAAAATGCTTTTATTCCAAACTAAGGTCAGATTTCTTGGTCATAATATTGAAAAAGAAAATATTATTCCTATTAATAGAAGTATTGAATTTGCTTCTAAATTTCCTGATCAAATTACTGATAAAACTCAATTACAGAGATTTCTTGGTAGCTTAAATTATATTCTACCATATTATAAAAATCTTGCTACTGATACTGCTATCTTATATGATAGACTCAAAAAGAAACCAGGACCATGGACAGATGTTCATACTGAAAAAATTAAGTTAATTAAATCTAAGGTTAAAAATTTGCCTTGCTTAATGCTTGCTAATCCTACATAGAATAAAATTGTTGAAACAGATGCTTCAGAAATTGGGTTTGGAGGAATTTTAAAACAAGTCCAACCAGAAACGAAACAAGAATATCTTGTTCGATTTCATTCAGGAAAATGGAATAATAGTCAAAAAAAATATGCGACTGTTGCGAAAGAAATTCTTTCGATTGTTAAATGTGTGTTAAAATTTCAAGATGATTTATATTGTCAAATTTTTTTGATAAAAACAGATTGTCAAGCAGCAAAATATATGTTCAATAAAGATTTTAAGCATGATGTTTCCAAACAAATGTTTGAGAGATGGCAAGCTAATCTTGCACCTTTTGATTTTGATATTGATTATATTAAAGGGAATAATAATTCTCTTCCTGATTTTCTTACCCGTGAATTTTTGCAGGATGATCCCCGCTAGGGGAGGATCCTCTAACCCTAATAGGGGAAGAGGAAGATGACGTAACCTTGATCCTAATAGGGTCATTGCAGGCAAAAAATTAGTTAATTTAGGTGGGATCACCATTGATCCACCACATCCTGATTTTGATAAAATCAAAAAAGTTATTGAAGAAAGCAGTAATACTGCTCAATCATCATCTTATGCTCATGCCTTTGATCATGAAGAGTCTGATGACTCCTTTAAGATATCTCATCATGAGAAAATAATTTTACCTCTTGAAAATGCTGATAAGCAGTGGATCGATGATCCTTGGTACCTTATGGAACGATATTTAAATAATTATATGTTTCCTGTACTTTATTACAAGTCCAGGGTATATTTTGAATCAATTTTACAAGTCACAAATTCATGTGATATTGAACATTTCAAGAAGAATAATACTCTTCCAATTTATACTTATAGCAAAATCTATATTAGAAAAATTCTTTCTCCAAATGAATGGGGAATCAGTACTTTAAATGAAAGGCAATTTATTCTTGATAAAAATACTTATCATTTTAATTATTGGGATTATGTGGAAGCATTTTCCAAAGTTTTCTTATATGAAAACCCACAGCATAAACATTCTTGGTTTATAAAATTCAATCCTGAAATATTTTAGAACTGCAGATTCCCTGCATGGATCCATCAATGGTGGAAAAGTTTTGGACCCCCTATCAAAATTCTCCCTGATCCTTATAAAGGACTTTTTACTGAATGGTTGGCAATTTGACCCCATATTGGAAATGATCCTGATCTTTATATTGAAGGATCAAGCTCTTTATTTTTCTTTATGGAATTTGGTCTCCCATGGATATGGAAATGGATCCCTGTCGCGGAGATAAATAAAGAAAAGATGTTTTGCTTGAGAAGAAAATTTCTTTCAAAATTTTGGGCAAAACTCTTGAAAAATAATCCTGAGACTAAGAAACCTTATGGTCAACCCAATATCAATGAAATTTCTCAGACGATAGCACTCTATCAAGACCAAATGGAAGAAACAAAAAAAAAGACTCAAGAAAAGGAATCTCCTTTTTCTCATATTTTACGAAAAATCCAAATGAGGAAACAGATAAGCTCTCATGAAGATGTTATGACATCATATCTGGATGAAGTCAAGGAAGATTTCTTAAGGCATTTTAAAAGTGCAGTGGACACTGATTCTACATCAGAAGACACTTCGATGAAGTCTACAAATGCTTTTGCTTGTCTACCAGGGGAATCCCAAGATCCTAATGAGGATATCCCATCTGCTCAAGATGTGTTGGCAGAAGATCTGTTTGACAGCTTGAAGGATGAATTATTACGAAAAGCCAAAGATAAAGGAAAAGGAAAGATGATCTGAAGGAATCTGATGAAACTTCGGATAAGACAAAAGAAAAAGCCGAACTTTGCGGGAAAGCAAAATTGCTTTTGAAAAAGCTGTCGGCTACCGACAGTCGGTGGAATGTCACTGTTGTTACTTTTAGGATAAGTCCTGTTTACTTTTTATAAAGTTTTTGTCTTATAGACACGTATTGTACAAAGACCCCGGATTTCAAAGTTTTCAAATCCGGTCTGAGTTGTTTTTAATTTTCTTTTGAGTTCCGCCCAGTTGTATAAATTCAAGGCTTTTAGTTTTCGTGGGCAGAGCTCTAGAGAGCAGCCTACTACTTTCCTTTCAATTTTTATATTTTGTAAACACTTGTATATTTTACAAATCAATCGAAGAAAACTTGTTCTTTAGGTATATTCTCTTTAAATTTTTCAGTTTTATTTTATTTTCTTTCTTTTAGTGCCGCCTAATATGGCAGGCTAGTGATCACACTGTCTATAACCGCCATGGATCTCTAGACATGTTACTCTATATTATGAGTTAGACACAGTTGTGGTTGGTATCGTTGTTATGGTAAGACAATCCTCAAGGCAGGCACTTTGTCGCCATAAGTCGCACTGTTGGCCCTTTTCCATGTTTTGTGGGCTGTTTTGTGTTGACTCGGTTGACCGCTTTGCCAGAGTGAACTATGTCTGTAAATCCATTATCAAACACCCTTTTAGTTCATAACTAACTAAGTTGAACATGACACTTAGTTAATTATGTACCCCATTGTACATAGAATTGCTCTGTGGAAGTGCTTACTTGAATTATCGAAAATCATGTTACTGTAGTAAAATTCATAATATATTCATACATATGCAGATTTTGCTGCCTATAAGCCCCGATGGAAAAGATAAAAGAGGAAAAATAAATTAAGCTTCGTAAGGTGCACAAAAATACCAAAAGAATTGGTGAATCTTAGGGAGTTTATGACGTGGCTAATAATTATTTCTCCAACCATTAAACACACGTTCACGTTAATACTTTGTGCTCATTGAAAACTGATTGGTCAACAGAGAATCATGTTGTTATTGTGTCTCCATAGACGCTAATTTAAACTCGTCTATACTTTGTGGACCTAGGTTGTTATTAATTTAAACTCGTCTATACTTTACTAGGCTTGCCAATAACGTACAGTACTGATCATTTATTTTAGGAAAACTCAATTTTTAATATTTGTACTAATGTCCGTCACAAAAATTGTCACTAATTAGTGACCGCTTTAGTGACAGAAATTCGATTTTTAATATTTTTACTAATGTCCGTCGCTAAAGCCATTACTAATTAGTGACCGCGTTAGCGACAGAAACTCAATTTTTAATATTTTTACTAATGTCTGTTGCTAAAGTCGTTACTAATTAGAATTAGTGACAGATTTAGCGACGGATATCAGAAACTAATTTAAAAATAAACGTTACAAGTCATGATTTCTTATAAAATGCATCTTACAGTCCATTGACAATGTGAACGTGAATTTTTCAACTTAATTCGATGTCCGAACAACTTTTAGAATGAGAATCACAAAAAATGGCTAAAATGAGTTATTATTGTTCATAGTTTGTATTATAGACAATAACATGTGATTACGTCAAATTATTTATATTTCATGTTGTGGACCTAAATTGTTATTAATTTAAACTCGTCTATACTTTACTAGGATTATCAATAACATACAGTATTAATAATTTATTTTACAAAAACTCGATTTTTAATATTTTTACTAATGTTCGTCGCTAAAGTCGTCACTAATTAGTGACCGCATTAGCGACATAAACTTGAATTTTAATATTTTTACTAATCTCTGTCGCTAAACCCGTCACTAATTAGTGACCGCGTTAGCGACAAAAAGTCAATTTTTAATACTTTTACTAATGTCTGTCGCTAAAGTCATCACTAATTAGAATTAGTGACAAATTTAGCGACGTATATCAGAAACTAATTTAAAAAATAAACGTTACATGTCATGATTTGTTATAAAATGCATCTTACAGTCCATTGACAATGTGAACATGAATTTTTCAACTTAATTCAGTGTCCGAACAACTTTCAGAGTGAGAATCGCAAAAAAACAGATGAAATGAGTTATCATTGTTCATATTTTGTATTATACACAATAACATGTGATTACGTCAAATTATTTATATTTCATGTTCTGGACCTAGGTTATTATTAGTTTAAACTCGTATATACTTTTATTACGCTTACCAATAACGTATAGTACTGATCAATTAATTTAAGGACTGATTTTTAATATTTTTACTAATGTCCGTCGCTAAATCCGTCACTAATTAGTGACCGCGTTAGCGACACAAACTCAATTTTTAATATTTTTACTAATGTATGTCGCTAAAGCCGTCACTAATTAGAATTAGTGACAAATTTAGTGACGGATATCATAAACTAATTTAAAAATAAACG
Source organism: Ehretia macrophylla (assembly GCA_037974665.1). Classification (NCBI taxonomy): domain Eukaryota; kingdom Viridiplantae; phylum Streptophyta; class Magnoliopsida; order Boraginales; family Ehretiaceae; genus Ehretia; species Ehretia macrophylla. The sequence continues at coordinate 86,426,652 of CM075764.1, forward strand.
TTATATGATTTCTTATAAAATGCATTTTACAGTCCATTGACAATGTGAACATGAACTTTTCAACTTAATTCGATGTCCGAACAACTTTCAGAATGAGAATCACAAAAAAACGGCTAAAATGAGTTATAGACAATAATATGTGATTACGTCAAATTATTTATATTTTATGTTGTGGACCTAGGCTGTTATTAATTTAAACTCGTCTATATTTTACTAGGCTTGCCAATAATGTACAGTATTGATCATTTATTTTAGGGAAACTCAATTTTTAATATTTGTACTAATGTCCATCGCAAAAACCGTCACTAATTAGTGACCGCTTTAGTAATAGAAACTCGATTTTTAATATTTTTACTAATGTCCGTCGCTAAAGCCATCACTAATTAGTGACCGTGTTAGCAACATAAACTCAATTTTTAATATTTTTACTAATGTCTGTCACTAAAGCCGTCACTAATTAGAATTAGTGACAGATTTAGCGACGGATATCAGAAACTAATTTAAAAAATAAACGTTACAAGTCATGATTTCTTATAAAATGCATCTTACAGTTCATTGATAATGTGAACATGAATTTTTTAACTTAATTTGATGTCCGAACAACTTTTAGAATGAGAATCACAAAAAACGGCTGAAATGAGTTATTATTGTTCATAGTTTATATTATAGACAATAACATGTGATTATGTCAAATTATTTATATTTCATGTTGTGGACCTAGGTTGTTATTAATTTAAACTCGTCTATTCTTTACTAGGATTACCAATAACGTACAGTATTGATAATTTATTTTAAGAAAGCTCGATTTTTTATATTTTTATTAATATTCGTCGCTAAAGACGTCACTAATTAGTGACCACATTAGTGACATAAACTGGAATTTTAATATTTTTTACTAATGTCTGTCGCTAAAGCCGTCACTAATTAGTGACCGCGTTAGCGACAGAAAGTCGATTTTTAATACTTTTACTAATGTCTGTTACTAAAGTTGTCACTAATTAGAATTAGTTACAGATTTAGCAAGGGAAGCGTGAGAGTCCCTTGCGAAAGGTGTTGCTAATCTATCGGCCGTCACTAATCCATCACAATTTTGCGATAGATTAGTGACAAAATTTAGTTGTAATGTTTTTCGTTGCAAAGTCGTCGTTAATTCGTCACAAATTAGTGACTGAGTCTTTTTATCGATAAATCCGTCACTAAATAGCGACAGACTCTTTGCCGTCGCTAAATTCCGTCACACGTTTGCATTTTTCTAGTAGTGTAATGTCCATCTTTGAATCCAACTGCCTTTGAAAAGACGAGTTATTTAGAACCCTTAACGAATATGGTTTGCTACAATTGGATTATAAAATATTAATTACTATGTTAGAATATACATTTTTCTCATATGAAAAAATCATACCTTATAAGATCACATATTACGCCAAGTAGTATCAATTGATTTTGGAATGGAACCCCGTGTTTCTTACAATGGTATAAAATTGAGCCTTAGTCTAGTCGCATTCATCTACGTGTAACTTATTTATTTGCCTAGTTATTCCACCTAATATCAATTAATTTTAAAATGAAACCACTCTTTAACATACTTTATCCCTCCCATCTCATTTTCAAAATACTATTGGCATTCACAAATGGAAGTGTACAAGAGGTACACTTTCAGCCTTGAAATCATCCCAAAACTTTCTTAGCTGCCCCTTGTTGACCATGTCTTATTGTTATATTCTTTATCAGCTTTAATATATATTATTTTCTTGATCAGTATAGTAATTTTATTGTTTTTTCTGCAACTTGAGCCATTAGTATATTATTTACTCGTTATCTCCAATGGTAAGATCTACTTGCTTGATCAGCATGGTTTATTTGCAAGTTCAATTTAAATCTTGGCAAAATCAGTCTAAAATGTTAACAATCTTAGCTTCCATTCTAAAATTAATTTGTGTTTAGTGGAATAACCCATAGTCTTATATAATAGTTTAAATGTCTAGTTTATCTATGTGGAACAATTATTATATCCTCCAGCATAAAATACTCAAGTTGTAGGACCAGTTTTTGAATGCATACATATTAGCAGCTGATGATGGTTTCATCTAGCAATTTTCTTAAGTTCAATAATGCGTTACAGCTGATAAAAACACGGAATTACTTAGAGAATCTCAAATCTCTCTTCACGCCGAGAATTTTGGGTTGGTGTTCCGTGTACTAAGGTACAAGATCGAAAAAAATGCATTGAATGGATGCCTTAGCAGCTAATAATGTTTTTTTATCTAGATTTTATGTACATATAGTGTATTAATACATCCGTGATAGCAAAGTCAAAGCATCATATGTACATCTAAAGCTATTTTCTATATTATTCTTCTATTCCAGGACTTCTAAGATTTATCCCAGTCGACATAGATGAGCTAATGAGAGGGATATATATGGTTTTTCACATAAATTTTGTTTCTTTCACGATTCTTCAATATTCTGGAGGCATCTATCTCGAGGAGAAAAATCAGATTTACAAGTATAATGGTGAACTATTCACATTTTTCTACTTTCTGGCTTTCTGTGAATAAGTCAACAGAAAGAATCATAGCTTGAATTTAGTTATTACAAGTTGGATTTAATTGGCCTTTTACAAAAAGAGCATTTGGGTACACTATTTAATGTTATTAAGAATATGTATTTTTTTTTCCAGAGAAGTAATTCAAAAAATGTTCTTAAGAATATATTCATCAGAGTTGAAATTTTTAATTAAGTCTTCATTTCAATTGGAAAAATGGGAATTCATTGGCTTCAAGATACTTGGCATTAGTAAGATTAGACGACAGAGATTAGGTAATTTCAACATATCCGCAGCTACTTTTATAAAAAAAAAAATAGTAGTGAATTCCCCACCAGTAGATCACCATTGGGTCGGGGTTATGCGCCCTGCTCGGGGAGGCTTAAACACTAATAGAGGTGGTAGGTGGTTAGGTGGTTGGAGCAGTTGCTCCTGGTGAACTAGCCCCTATAGAGATAGAGCAGTGTCGGGGACAAGCTCAGAGATGAGGAGTTGAATCCGGATTTACCTATATTAAGATCTAGGTACATATCGCTTTGGCTAGGATTTTTCACTTCCTTTTTAGTTCATATTTTTTTGGAATTCGCCTTGTCTTAGTTAATAAAGTTACACACTTAGCACCAAAATTGAATTACCTTACTAAAGGAATCATTTTCCAGATACTTGCTTCTATTGCTATTTATGAGTTCGTTCAGGGATTGATTCATGAGTATAATTTCATCTTCTTGCAGCATTTTAAGATCCCGTATTAGAAACTAGCGAGGAAGAATAGCTCGCACAGAGAGCTCTTCTTGTCATATTTCTGGTGGTTCGTTGATAGATCATATCCTCTCCCTCGAACTCCGTCATCCATTTCTGAGCATATTTCTGAAAATGGAGAGCCCTTCCTCCCATATTTCTAAATCGTTGTTCCTTCTTGAGAGGCAAGAAGAAAAATACCAGAGCGTCATAGATAGTGCCTCGTTGAAGGATCATTTCCAGTCCCTTAAAATTGGGCTTCTATTTCTAGAAATGTTTTCCAGCATCTCAAACAATGAAGATCTTAGTTTGTGTGTTAAAGCTGTGCTTTACGATGTGAGGCTGGAACTTCATTCACTTGCTAACAAACAAAAAGATGGAAGTCTCATCCTGGACTTGGACCGTGCATATACTAATTTGCTAGAGAATATGAAGAATGTTATGATCAAGTCAGAAACAAGGGAATACAATGTCATATTCCCGAAACATGTTCGTTAGAAAGAAGATATGAAGAGAACTCGTGATTTTGTCTTGAGGATTTTGGGGGATTTATCGAGTTGTAAGGATGATCTAATTGCTTCTCTATCAAAAGAAATTGAAGACATGAAAGAGAAGCTAATACTTGTGCAACCTTTGCTTACATATGTGGCAAGCACAGGGGTAAGCTTTAAGCATACAAACGCGCTTGACAAAAAGGTTTGGATTCTTCTTGAAACTTTGCTTGATAGAACAGCATGTCTCATTTACTTATGCTTGGTTGACAAAAATGAATGAAGAGATGACACTTGCATTAAAGCATAAGCTTTCTGAATTACTAGAGAAGACTAATGTCGAGGAGATCTATCTGGTGTCATTGAGAACTTCAACAATTGAATCTACGGATGATCCCAAAGAACATGGGCTTTATCTCCTTTGCAATCCGGTAAACCTACTAGACTGTAATGTCAGTTCTGTATATTTGAATGATCCGATTAAGAAGCTCCATGATGAGCTTAAATCCCTCGAAGCTATTATCAGCAAGCTGCCAGATAGAATGATGCAACAGAAGTCCAATTATCTCGTAACACCGATTGAAGCTATTACTTGTAAAGCAATACCCATCATTTCCTCATGTTATAATAGAAAGATGAATGAAGACATGGCTAGGGAAGTGAATGATGCACTCTCTGAGGTGCTTGACCAAATCAAGCACATTCAAGAAGACGCCAGAGAGCCTAAGTTGTATAACTATCCCACAATTTGTGGATTGGCCTTTCTCGATTTTTTCTTGGGACATCTGGAGGAATTGCTAAAACATCAGCCAGTATTTATTAAGAATTTGGAGATTGAAGTTAAAACACTGCAAGTGGGATTTAATATCTTGAGATCATTTCTCAAAAAAATCGAGAAGTAACACAATAAGCATGAAGAACTAGGAGATCTTTGGAGAAGCATCACAGGCTTGGCATACCAAGCAGAATATGTTATGGACTTTACCTGGTAACACAACCTCATGACTCTCGCCCCATGTACATCTCACTTTTTAAAATCATAGAGCAGACCAAGCTTATCAAATTAGAGGTGACAGCGTTATACAATGATAAAAAGTATCACGCCCAAGCCGGCCAGGATGTAGCAAAGGCTTCCACTTGCGTTCTGTCACAAGCTACTACTGACACGACAACTTATGAAGTAGTGGGTTTTGAGGATGAGGCAAAGAAGATAATAGAGAATCTTGTTGGAGACCAAAGACAATTAGATGTTATTTCAATCGTTGGAATGCCTGGTCTTGGAAAGACAACTCTAGCCAAGAAAATATACGAGAATCCTTTAATCATAGAGCACTTCGATACTCGAAAATGGTGCTTTATTTCTCAAACATATCGGAGGAGAGAATTGCTGCTTACCATTACAGGTGATATTTTTAACATGCTTACAAATGAAGAGCTAGCTGAAAAGGTTTACAAACATTTGAAGGGACGTAGATATCTCATCATCCTTGATGATATGTGGGACATCATGGCTTGGAATGATTTGAGAAGATCTTTCCCGGATGACAAGACTAGTAGTCGTATCCTCATAACTAGTAGGCATTAGAATTTGGCATCACAAGTTGGCAGTAAGGTGCATGCACTTCGTCTATTCTCTGATGATGAGAGTTGGGAGTTATTTCAGAAGATTCTATGTCAAAAAGAAAGTTTCTCTCAAGAATTTCTGGATTTTGGAAAACAAATTGCACGAAGGTGCAATAGACTTCCACTAGCAATTGTTATCATAGCTGGACTTCTTGCAAAGGTGGAGAAAAATCTACGTAAGTGGAAACAAATTGCAGAAAACTTAAGATCACACATTTTTAGTGACTCAGAATGTCATTGCAAGGCCATATTTGAACTGAGTTACAATCATTTATCAGATCATATGAAATCGTGCTTTTTGTACTTTGCAGCATTTTCATAGGATGAAGAAATTCATGTTATGAAATTGAAATGGTTATGGATTGCTGAAGGATTTGTACAAAACGAGGCAAGAAGTTTGGAGGATGTAGTAGATGAATATCTTATGGATCTTAGTAATAGAAGCCTTGTAATAGCTATCAAAAACAGATATGGTGGAGTCGTCAAAGCATGTAGTGCTCATGATCTCTTACATGATTTCTGCTTGAAGAAGAGAGTTTTTTGCAAGTGAGAAGTGGGGATGACTTTTCTGAATTTTCAGGAGTGTATGATTATCGTCGGCTTTGCATTTACTATGGGGTAAAGGATCTTATGAATGCAAACCTCTCGCACTATGCTGTTCGCTCTTTATTATATAGAGGTCGTAAGCCAGTTTTCACACGAGATATTATCTCATTCATTCTTGGAAATTTCAAACTTCTCAAAGTGTTGGATATTTATACAATATTTATCCGATGGATAAATGCCGATGATGCTTTTAGGGAAATAAAATCGCTGATTCATTTCAGGTATTTATCCATTCAACTTCGAACAACTTCTATTCCATCGTCAATAGCCAACCTTTGGAACTTGCAATTTCTCCTTGTCAATGCCATTGGAGAAAATAGTGACAAAGTGACAAAAGTACCAGATTTTCTTTGGGACATGGTGAACTCGAGACATGTACACATAAATCACAAAGCTTCATTTGACTCACGACGTCGTCGGAACAAATTTGAGAACTCAGCCTCTTTTTTGCATAATTTAGAAACGTTATTAACACCATGTCTTTCCTATGGTGAAGATGCACAGAACTTACTGAGAAGGCTAACAAAACTTCGGAAATTGAAATACATATATGCTGGTCGATAGTGTTATTCCCCAAAGTGCCATCTATTTCCAGTATTGGAATTTCTTGATCAATTCAAGTCATTAAAGGTGTTATTCTGTGGAGTATGGCTAGAGATAACATACAAGTTTAACTTCCCTAAGAATCTTGAAATTTTGACTTTGTCAAGGTATGGTTCATGACGGGCTAGGTCCTATTTATTTTGGGATGATATATCAAAAATCGAAAGGACACTCCCCAATCTAAAGGTTCTCAAATTACTTGGAGACTGTTGGGATAACACATGGATTGTTAATAGCGGGGACTTCCCGAAACTGAAATATTTGAAATTAAGCGGTTTGAGAAACACTCGGGAGTGGATCACTTCAGAAGATTCTTTTCCACTCCTTGAGCAACTAGTGTTGAAAAACTACAAGAATCTTGATGAGATCCCTCTTTGTTTTAGAGAAATTTCCACATTGCAGATGATTACTGTGGAATATTGCAAACCTTATGTCGATGATTCAGCCACGAGAATTTGAAAGGAACAGCAAGAGGAATGGCAAAACGAGGAACTCAAAGTCTATATCAATTCTAGTCAACGGGCATGAGACTGGCTGGTACAAGTAAGTCATCATGAACATTAATTGTTTAATTTCTTTTTCTGCGATTCTTTATTCTGCCATTATTTTTCTAGATTGAAAAGGAAAAAATACACATTACAAGTAAGTCATGATCATGTACTTGATTCTTTGATTATTTGAATCAAATAACATGTAAGAGAAATGTTAGATGATAATGGTAGTCAATTTTCGTTCATTTAAATACACATTCCATTGGAGGTTAAGAAAAATAACACGATTGTAATGTTGATCTTATTCTGGAATTAAAATTTTGGTTATAGAGTTTGGAGTTTAATGAATTTTCTTGGGTTTTTAGAATTCAATTAATGCTAAGTAGACTTACTATTCTTTTCTGGTCATATATCCTATTTTGAATGAGTGGTGGGTGCTTTATCAGTTATGCTATAACTTTGCTTATTTGATCTACCCCAATTTCTCATTGGATTCCTAAAATTTCAGTGCTAGCTTTGCCTTGGTGGCCGGGGTTGGTATTGCCCCCTGTTTTCTCCAACGTGTTTGTTCGTGGTGGTGCTTGGTTTTGCTTTTTGCTTGGTTTTTTATTGTGGTTGGGCCCTACAGGTTTAGACCGGTGTTCGATTGTTGGAGTTGTTATTTGGGCTTTATTTTTCTATGTTCGTGTCTTTTTTAGTTTGTATTATGTTCCTTGTTAATGAAATAAAATCTTGCTGTGATTGAGCTTACGTTTTATTTATTTGTTGCATGTTAAGTTGTTAAAAATCTTTTTTTTTTTTTTGTAAAATTCATACACCTTTTATATTATAAGTTGTGTTACCTCAATATTGCATATGCATATTTGTTGTTTATAATCGTCCATGCATGATGCCTTCCAACTTGTTAAAAATTTAGTTGATGGCATAGACAACTGTTAACATTTCTGTGCAAAAATTTATGAAATCATTTTCTTTTAAACATAAAATAGTACCATTTCAGTTTTCATAACTCAGTGTCATAAGAATGATTTTCCAAACCTGATTTTTCACTTTATTTTTATTTCCAAAAGTTTATGATTTTAATTTTTAGAAAGCTTTATTTATATTTTTGAAAATAGGTTATACCAAAAGAGGGTTGTATACTTACTACTGATGAAGCTATACGATGTTGAATGACATATAGTTATGACACTGAAAGAAATGGAATAGACACCTAATTGCAATAATAAAGATTATTACGTATTGTCGAAACAAAGAATGTAACTTTGTGTCAACTGATTATGTAGAGGGTGACTTTTCTCCATGGAGTTGTGCTATGTCTATAAATAGATTCGTGAGTTTGACTTCATTGTCATATAAACTGTCTTGATACGTTGTTAGACGTCACTCTAAACGTGAGGGAATTTCGAGAATGGCAGAGACATTCTCGAAATAGATTAAATGTGTTCAATGATCCCTCATTGCTATACGACGGTGAATCTAGAGAATCACACACAATAAAACGTAATTGAATGAGTTTCGAATAAGCTTGAATTTGGTTTTGCAATGTTAAAGTGTTAACGTTGGCAATGCCGGCCATTAATTAGTAATGGGCTAAATTTGTAATTATTTATAAGTGTTGGGGCAAAAGTACAAATATGAAAAAATTATTTCTTTAATTTAAACTAATGGTGATTAGATTAAATTAATTGTACAAGTACAAGATTAATTAAGTATATATATTTATATGATATGTATATATACATAGTAGTCTTGAAAATGTAAGATGTCAAATGTTTGGCTATGATTGCTTCACATCTTTAACTTAGCCATTAAATCTTGAGATCAATGGCTAAAATGAAGCAAGATAAAATACTTGGCCAATTTTGAATTGTAGTATTATACATGTATAATGTATGCATTGATAAGTGGAAAATTGTCATGTTCCACTAACTTTTGTCTTCAAAATAAGATACACACAATATCGTAAAGTGAACGACAACTTCTTCTTCTCTCCTACATCACTAACAGTGTGTTTGGATTGAGGGGGAAGAAGATTAATAAAGGAGAGAAAGAGCAAGTATCATAAAGGAAATGAGTGGAGGGGGTCAAATCATATTTGAATTGCGTAATTTTATAAAGGAGAAGATTATAAAGGATGATGAGTATTCTTTGTTTGGATTAGAAAGAAAATAGAAGGAAGGGAAATTTTTTTTTGTATAAAATAACTTTTATACCCTTTTCTTAAATTATAATATGGACTAAAGCTCTCCTTCTACTACCATCCAAACACAGTGTAAGTGGCCTAGCACATAAACTTTGGTGGTCAAGGAAGCTTATCCAAAATTGTGTGGACAACCTAAAGCTCTTGCAATTGTGGGTGGACTTGTCAAAGCTTGAACTTGAATTCTTCATCTCCTTTGCTAAAATCTTCAAAAGGTATACCTAAATCTACCTCTTTACTATATATATTGATGAATATATGCTTCTATTATGTTAGTCATATGAAATCAAGACTAGGTTTTGGATTTACATAGACTTTATTATACAAATTTTTGAAATTCTAGCCATAGATTTTTCTTGAGTCTAAGTTGTGTGTTTCCATCACTCTAAGAGGTCTTTCAAGACTTAGCACCAAAATTGAATTACCTTACTAAAGGAATCATTTTCCATAAACTTGCTTCTATTGCTATTTATGAGTTCGTTCAGGGACTGATTCATGAGTATAATTTCATCTTCTTGTAGCGTTTGAAGACCCCTTGTTAGACACTAGCGAGGAAGAATGGCTCATACAGAAAGCCCTTCGTGTCATATTTCTTGTGGCTCGTTGATAGATCATATCATCTCCCTCGAACTCTATCTTCCATTTCTGAGCATATTTCTGAAAATAGAGAGCCCTTCCTCTCATATTTCTAAATCGTTGTTCCTTCTTGAGAGGCAAGAAGAAAAATACCAGAGCATCATACATAGTGCCTCGTTGAAGGATCATTTCCAGTCCCTTAAACTTGGGCTTCTATTTCTATAAATGTTTTTCAGCATCTCAAACAATGAAGATCTTAGTTTGCGTATTAAAGCTGTGCTTCATGATTTGAGGTTGGAACTTCATTCACTTTCTAACAAACAAAAAGATGGAAGTCTCATCCTGGACTTGGACCGTGCATTTACTAATTTACTAGAGAAGATGAAGAATGTTATGATCAAGTCAGAAACAAGAGAATACGATGTCATATTCTTGAAATGCGTCCGTCAGAAAGGCGATTTGAAGAGAACTCATGATTTTGTCTTGAGGATTTTGGGGGATTTATCGAGTTGTAAGGATGATCTAATAGCTCCTCTATCAAAAGAAATTGAATTAGACATGAAAGAGAAGCTAATACTTGTGCAACCTTTGCTTACATATGTGGCAAGCACAAGGGCAAACATTAAGCATACATATGCGCTTAACAAAAGGCTTTGGATTCCTCTTGAAACTTTGCTTGATAGAACAGCCTGTCTCATTTACTTATGCTTGGTTGACAAAATGAATGAAGAGATGAAACTTGCATTAAAGCATAAGCTTTCTGAATTACTAGAGAAGACTAATGTTGAAGAGATCTATCTGGTGTCCTTGAGAGCTTCAACAATTGAATCTACAGACGATCCCAAAGAACATGGGCTTTATCTCCTTTGCAATCTAGTAAACCTACTAGACTGTTATGTCAGTTCTGTATATTTGAATGATCTGATTAAGAAGCTCCATGATAAGCTTAAATCCCTTGAAACTGTTGTCACCAAGCTACCAGATAGAATGAGGCAACAAAAGTTCAACTATCTCGTAACACCGATTGAAGCTATTACTTGTAAAGCAATACCCATCCTTTTCTCATGTTATGACAGAAACGTGAATGAAGACATGGCTAGGGAAGTGAATGATGCACTCTCTGAGGTGCTTGACCAAATCAAACACATTCAAGAAGACGCCTGAGAGCTCAAGTTGTATAACTATCCCACAACTTGTGGATTGGCCTTTCTCAATTTTTTCTTGGGACATCTAGAGGAATTGCTAAAACATCAGCCAGTATTTATTAAGAATTTGGAGATTGAAGTTAAAACACTGCAAGTGGGATTTAATATATTGAGATCCTTTCTCAAAAAAATCGAGGAGCAACAAAATGAGCATGAAGAACTAGGAGATCTTTGGAGACGTATCACAGTCTTGGCATACTAGGCAGAATATGTTATGGACTTTTACCCGGTAACACAACCTCATGACTCTCGCCCCATGTACATCTCACTTTTTAAAATCATGGAGCAGACCAAACTTATCAAATTAGAGGTGACAACGTAATACAATGATAAGAAATATCACGCCCAAGCCGGCTAGGATGTAACAAAGGCTTCCACTCGCGTTCTGTCACAAGCTACTGACACAGCAACTTATGAAGTAGTGGGTTTTGAGGATAAGGCAAAGAAGATAATAGAGTATCTTGTTGGAGACCAAAGACAATTAGATGTTATTTCAATCGTTGGAATTCCTGGTCTTGGAAAGACAACTCTAGCCAAGAAAATATACGAGAATCCTTTAATCATAGAGAATTTCGACACGCAAAAATGGTGCTCTATTTCTCAAACATATCGGAGGAGAGAATTGCTGCTTACCATTACAGGTGATATTTTTAACATGCTTACAGATGAAAAGCTAGCAGAAAATGTTTACAAACATTTGAAGAGACGTAGATATCTCATCATCCTTGATGATATGTGGGACATCATGGCTTGGAATGATTTGAGAAGATCTTTCCCGGATGACAAGACTAGTAGCTCTTTAATCCAACCTAAAGCTCTTTGAACTTGTCAAAGCTTGAACTTGATTTCTTCATCTCCTTTGCTAAAATCTCCTTTGCTAAAATCTTCAAAAGGTATACCTAAATCTACCTCTTTACTATATATATTGATGAATATATGCTTCTATTATATTAGTCATATTAAATCAAGACTAGGTTTTGGATTTACATAGACTTTATTATACAAATTTTTGAAATTTTAGCCATAGATTCTTCTTGATTCTAAGTTGTGTGTTTCCATCACTCTAAGAGGTCTTTCAAGACTTAGCACCAAAATTGAATTACCTTACTAAAGGAATCATTTTCCAGATACTTGCTTCTATTGCTATTTATGAGTTCATTCAGGGACTGATTCATGAGTATAATTTCATCTTCTTGCAGGGTTTTAAGATCCCTTGTTAGAAACTAGCGAGGAAGAATGGCTCACACAGAGAGCCCTTCGTGTCATATTTTTTGTGGCTCATTGATAGATCATATCCTCTCCCTCGAACTCTGTCTTCCGTTTCTGAGCATATTTCTGAAAATAGAGAGCCATTCCTCTCATATTTCTAAATCGTTGTTCCTTCTTGAGAGGCAAGAAGAAAAATACCAGAGCATCATACATAGTGTCTCATTGAAGGATCATTTCCAGTCCCTTAAACTTGGGCTTCTATTTCTAGAAATGTTTTTCAGCATCTCAAACAATGAAGATCTTAGTTTGCGTATTAAAGTTGAGCTTTACGATGTGAGGCTGGAACTTCATTCACTTTCTAACAAACAAATAGATGGAAGTCTCATCCTAGACTTGGACCGTGCATATACTAATTTGCTAGAGAAGATGAAAAATGTTATGATCAAGACATAAACAAGGGAATACGATGTCATATTCCCGAAACGCGTCCATCAGAAAGGAGATTTGAAGAGAACTCATGATTTTTTCTTGAGGATTTTGGGGGATTTATTGAGTTGTAAGGATGATCTAATAGCTCCTCTATCAAAAGAAATTGAAGACATGAAAGAGAAGCTAATACTTGTGCAACCTTTGCTTACATATGTGGCAAGCACAGGGGTAAGCTTTAAGGATACAAACGCGATTGACAAAAAGCTTTGGATTCCTCTTGAAACTTTGCTTGATAGAGCAGCCTGTCTCATTTACTTATGCTTGGTTGACAAAATGAATGAAGAGATGGCACTTGCAGTAAAGCATAAGCTCTCTGAATTACTAGAGAAGACTAATGTCAAGGAGATCTACCTGATGGCCTTGAGAGCTTCAATAATTGAATCTACAAAGGATTCCAAAGAACATGGGCTTTATCTCCTTCGCAATCTGGTAACCCTACTAGACTGTAATGTCAGTTTTGTATATTTGAATGATCCGATTAAAAAGCTCCATGATGAGCTTAAATCCCTTGAAACTGTTATCCGCATGCTGCCATATAGAATGAGGCAACAGAAGTGCAACTATCTCATAACACCGATTGAAGCTATTACTTGTAAAGCAATACCTATCCTTTCCTCATGTTATGACAGAAAGATGAATGAAGACTTGGCTAGGGAAGCGAATGATGCACTCTCTGAGGTGCTTGACCAAATCAAGCACATTCAAGACGACGCCAGAGAGCTCAAGTTGTATAACTATCCTACAACTGGTGGATTGGCCTTTCTCGATTTTTTCTTGGGACATCTGGAGGAGTTGCTAAAACATAAGCCAAAATTTATTGGGATTTGATGATTGAAGTTAGAAAACTGCTAGTGGGATTTAATACATTGACATTATATCTCAAAAGAATCGTGGAGCAACACAATGAGCATGAAGAACTAGGAGATCTTTGGAGACGCACCATAGGCTTGGGATACCAGGCAGAATATGTTTTGGACTTTTACCTGGCAACACTACCTCGTCAATCTCACCCCATATACATCTCACTTTCTAAAATCATTGAGCAGACCAAGCTTATCAAATTAGAGGCGAAAGTGTTATACAATGATAAGAAATATCACGCCCAAGCCGACCAGGATGTAGCAAAGGCTTCCACTCGCGTTCTGTCACAAGCTACTGACACAGCATCATATGAAGTAGTGGGTTTTGAGGATGAGGCAAAGAAGATAATAGAGTATCTTGTTGGAGACCAAAGGCAATTAGAAGTTATTTCAATCGTTGGAATGCCTGGTCTTGGAAAGACAACTCTAGCCAAGAAAATATACGAGAATCCTTTAATCATGGAGCACTTCGACATTCGAAAATGGTGCTCTATTTCTCAAACATATCGGAGGAGAGAATCGTTGCTTACCCTTACAGGTGATGTTTCTAACAAGCTTGCAGATGAAGAGCTAGCTGAAAAGGTTTACAAACATTTGAAGGGACGTAGATACCTCATCATCCTTGATGATATGTGGGACATCATGGCATGGAATGATTTGAAAAGATCTTTCCCGGATGACAAGACTAGTAGTCGTATCCTCATAACTAGTAGGCATCAGAATTTGGCATCACAAGTTGGTAGTAAGGTGCATGCACTTCGTCCATTCTCTGATGATGAGAGTTGGGAGTTATTTCAGAAGATTCTATGTCAAAAAGAAAGTTTCTCTCAAGAACTTCTGGATTTTGGAAAACAAATTGCACGAAGGTGCAATAGACTTCCACTAGCAATTGTTATCATGGTTGGACTTCTTGCAAAGGTGGAGAAAAGTCTACGTAAGTGGAAACAAATTGCAGAAAACTTAAGATCATACATTTTTAGTGACTCAGAAAGTCATTGCAAGGCCATATTTGAACTGAGTTACAATCATTTATCAGATCATATGAAATCATGCTTTTTGTACTTTGCAGCATTTTCAAAGGATGAAGAAATTCCTGTTTGGAAATTAAAATGGTTATGGATTGTTGAAGGATTTGTACAAAACAAAGAGGCAAGAAGTTTGGAGGATGTAGCAGATGAATATCTTATGGATCTTATTAGTAGAAGCCTTGTAATAGTTATCAAAAACAGATCTGGTGGATGAGTCAAAGCATATAGTGTTCATGATCTCTTACATGATTTCTGCTTGGAGAAAGTTGAAAAAGAGAGTTTTTTGCAAGTGAGAAGTGGGGACGACTTTTCTGAATTTTCAGGAGTATATGATTATCGTCGGCTTTGCATTTACTATGGGGTGAAGGATCTCATGAATGCCTCATTGTGTTGTTCGCTCTCTATTATATAGAGGTCGTAAGCCCGTTTTCACACAAGATATTATCTCATTCATTATTGGAAATTTCAAACTTCTCAAAGTGTTGGATATTGATACAATATTTATCCGATGGATAAACGCCGACGATGCTTTTAGGGAAATAAAATCGCTGATTCATTTGAGGTATTTATCCATTCAACTTCGAACAACTTCTATTCCATTGTCAATAGCCAACCTTTAGAACTTGCAATTTCTCCTTGTCAATGCCATTGGAGAAAATAGTGACAAAGTGACAAAAGTACCAGATTTTCTTTGGGACATGGTGAACTTGAGGCATGTACACATAAATCACAAAGCTTCATTTGACTCACGTCGTCGTCGCAACAGATTTGAGAACTCGGCCTCCTTTTTGCATAATTTAGAAATGTTATCAACACCATGTCTTTCATATGGTGAAGATGCAGAGAACTTACTGAGAAGGCTACCAAAACTTCAGAAATTGAAATACATATATGCTGGTCGAAAGTGTTATTCCTCAAAGTGCCATCAGTTCCCAGTATTGGAATTTCTTGATCAACTCAAGTCACTAAAGGTGTTATTCTGTGGAGTATGGCTAGAGATAACATGCGAGTTTAACTTCCCTAAGAATCTTGAAAATTTGACCTTGTCAAGGTATGGTTCATGGCGGGCTAGGTCCTATTTATTCTGGGATGATATATCAAAAATCGAAAGGACACTCCCCAATCTAAAGGTTCTCAAATTACTTGGAGATTGTTGGGATAACACATGGATTGTTAATAGCGGGGACTTCCCGAAACTGAAATATTTGAAATTAAGCGGTTTGAGAAACACTTGTGAGTGGATCGCTTCAGAAGATTCTTTTCCAATCCTTGAACAACTAGTGTTGAAAAACTACAAGAATCTTGATGAGATCCCTCCTTGTTTTGGAGAAATTTCCACATTGCAAATGATTACTGTGGAATATTGCAAACCTTCTGTTGA
Organism: Ehretia macrophylla; assembly: GCA_037974665.1. Classification (NCBI taxonomy): domain Eukaryota; kingdom Viridiplantae; phylum Streptophyta; class Magnoliopsida; order Boraginales; family Ehretiaceae; genus Ehretia; species Ehretia macrophylla. The sequence continues at coordinate 86,442,700 of CM075764.1, forward strand.
TGATTCAGCCAGGAGAATTCAAAAGGAACAGCAAGAGGAATGGCAAAATGAGGGACTCAAAGTCTATATCCATTCTAGTCAACGGGCATGAGACTGGCTAGTGTATGAACGACATATATAATTACAAGTAAGTCATCATGAACAATAATTGTTTAATTTCTTTTTCTGCAATGCAATTAAAATTACTTTGGTTGTTTCTCTAATTCATTTCATGATCATGTACTTGATTCTTTGAATTAGATAACATGTAAGAAAAGTCGTTGTCAATTTTCATTCATTTAGATACACATTCCATTGGAGGTTAAGAAAAATGCCATAATTGTAGTGTTGATCTTATTCTGGAATTAAAATGTTGGTTATAGAGTTTGAAGTTTAATGAATTTTCATGGGTTTTTAGAATTCAATTAAAGCTAAGTAGACTTATTACTCTTCTTGGCTTATCCCAATTTGAAACAAAGTTCCCATTCTCTAGTTTTTATGTTAAAGCTTATTCTTCTTTTGTGGTCATATATCCCATTTTGAATGAGTGGTGGGTACTTTATTAGTTATGCTGTAACTTTGCTTATTTGATCCTAAAATTTCAGTGCTAGCTTTGCCTTGGTGGCTGGGAATGGTGTTGCCCACTGTTTTATCTAACATGTTTGTTCGTGGTGGTGCTCGGTTGCACTTTTTACTTGGTTTTTTAGTATGGTTGGGCCAGCAGGTTTAGACCGCTCTATGTTTGATTGTTGGAGTTGTTGTTTGGGCTTTATTTTTCATTGTTCGTGTCTTTTTCAGTTTGTATTCTGTTCCTTGTTAATGAATTGTGCTTTTTTGACAAAAAAAGCACAATTGAAATAAAATCTTGGTGTGATTGAGCTTACGTTTTATTTATTTTATGATCTAGTTGATATTCCATGTTTCCGTGTGGTTTGCAGACAATTTTGTTGCATGTGAAGTTGTTAAAAATCTTTTTTTTTTGGGTAAAATTCATACATCTTTTATGTAAGTTGTGCTACCTCAATATAGCATATGCATATTTGTTGTTTATCATCGTCCGTGCATGAAGCCTTCTAGCTTGTTAAAAATTAAGTTGATGGAATACACAACTGTTAACATTTATGTGCAAAAATTTGTGAATTAATTTTCTTTTGGGTAAATAGCTCTAGACCCACCTACGGTAAATTGTAAGTGCGTGGGACCCCCTTATGGTCACAAAAATGCGTAGGACCCCCCATGTGGTCTATGCCGTATTGCACATGACCCCTTTCCGTTAAATATTATGTCACTTTTGACAGGATATGTAGTACATGTGCGTAAAGTGCGATGTTTATTAATTTTTAACGTTTTTGATAATAAAATAATAGTAGCAATTGAAAAAAATTAAAAAACATTAAAAAATAAAAGAAATGGAAACAGTCAACGTCGTCTTCTTCTTGTTCTTCTCTGACGACGACGATGACTTATCATCAACATCACCGACGACGACGACTCATCATCAACAATCAACGTCGTCTTCTTCTTCTTCTAATTCGTGGGTCAATCAAACATACCAATGCCTATAACGACACTGATAGTGGAAAGAAGTGGAGGTGTGTATGTTTTCATGAATTACAATGGTGCATGTGAAAATTGAGTAGTTTGCGTGCAATGTATTGTGTAAGTGGTGTTAATTGGTCAAGTGCTTGTGTCGGTGGTGTATATGGGCTGGTTCGTGGGTCATGGTTTGGTCGTGTGTTGCACGGTTGAAGGGAGGTGCACGCGATCTGAAACACTCCCTCTCTGTCTACATAGACTTCAGGAATCGCGCAAAGAAAACTATCATTTTCGGGTATTTTGGTAATGTTGTTCATTTCTCGGCATTGACACTAGATGGAGAAGACTTGAAGGATAATGACAGACTAGGCAATGTTGCATTGCTTGCGCGTCAGCATGTGAAAGACATTAAAGAAGAAGAGTTTTGGTCATTCATGGCTTGGCTGGAATCGTGAAAGGGAAAAAACAAGGGACAATAAACATACTTATTTTTTTGGCAAGGGGAGGGGGTTGGGGAAGATGACATTGTTTAATTTTTTTTGTGAAAAAGGGTATTTTGGTAAATAAACACACTTATTTTATTGACAAAATTATTAAAAAGGAATCCAATTTGCAAAAAGTGTGTGTGTGCTATACATCCCATCAAAAGTGATAGAAAATTTGACGGAGGGGGGCGGTGTGCACCAAAGGCTGGACCACAAGGGGTCCTACGCATTTTTGTGACCACAGGGGGGTCCTACGCACTTACGACCCACCATAGGGGAGTTTGGTGCTATTTACCCTTTTCTTTTAAACATAAAATAGTACTATTTCAATTTTCATAACTTAGGTAGTAATTGGTACATTAGAATGAGGTTGAGAGTGAAATTACATTCCCAACTCTTTTCAATTCTCATGCTTGGTATGAAGGAATGAACTTGGGAATCTCATTCCCAATGTAATCCCATTCCCACGTACATGGGAATAGCTATTCCAGAGTAAATACATGGGAATAGCTTATTCTCATGTGTTTGAGAATAAACTTGACTACCATACCCTCATATAACATAACTTTTATATATAGTATGTTTTACAATAATAATAATAATAATAATAATAATTAAAAAAAATATAATAATAATAATAAAATTAATAATTATTATTATTATTATTTATTATAAAAAATAAAAATAAAAATAATAAATAAAAATAAAAATAAATTAATAATAATAATAATAATTATTATTATTATAAAAATAATAATAAAATTAAAATTAAAAATAATAATTATAATTATAATTATAATTATAATAAAAATAAATAATAATAATAATAAAAAATAAAAATACATTAATAATAATAATAATAATAATATATTATAATAATAAAATGGCAATCTTGTCATATTATACAAGACATTCACGTTACTACTCTTCATTCATAGAGTATACTAAACATGTCATTCTCATTTTCAAGTTCATTTCATTCTCAGTTTCATTCCATTTCTTGGCCTATTCCATTCATGTCCAAATCCATTGTCATTTAGTGTCATAAGAATGATTTTCAAAACCTGATTTTTTACTTTTATTTTATTTCCAAAAATTTATGCTTTTAGAAAGCTTTATTTATATTTTTGAAAATAAGTTATTTTGAATTAAATTTTCTTTAATAAACACTTTTGAGTTATACAAAAAGAAGGTTGTATTACCACTGATGAAACTATATGATGTTGAATGACATATATAATTATGACACTGAAAGAAATGGAATAGACACCTTTTTTGTTAGGGTAAATGATGCTAATGGTCCCTAATGTTGTCATGTTTTTCCAAGATAGTCCCTATTGTTCCAAATTCTTCAAATAAGTCCTCAATGTTGTACAAATCTATTCAAATTGATCCCCTATGTTAGATTTTTAACAAAAAATACATTAAAAGACTATACTACCCTTGTAAAACTCAAACCAAAATACAAATTTGCCCTCACCCTATTTTTCTTGTTTCCCCCACCTACAAACCCCTTTCTCTCCCCACCCATCCTACCCTCACGCTATACCAGCACCACCTGTCTATCACCCGTCCACTACACCCCACTAGCATATCCTGTCCACCACACTAGCACTACCCATGTCCCCAGACCCACACCTGTCAGCAACCTCCCATGAAACCGCCATTCTCGTCAGCCACCACCCACGAAACCCAACCCATTCCCGTCAGCCACTACCCTTGAACCCTACCCATTCCTGTCAACCACCCACCACCCCAACCCATAGGTAACCCCCATTACCACGAATATGTGTTCACGTGGTTGTGTTTGTCTGTGTTAGAGTGACTGTATGTGTGTGTTCGCACGAATACATATGTGTGTGTGCGCGAGTGTTTGCATCATCGTTGTGGTGGTGGGTGTGTTGACAGAGGTGGTGATGTGCTTCAAGTATGTGCGTTTTAGGTGCATATTTTGTGTTGTGCTTAGTTGTGGTGGTAAAAGAAAGAAAGAAGACAATGAAATTAATTGTGTGTTACAGTGTGTGCGTGTGTGAGGGTATGACGGATAGGTGTGACTCAGCAGTGACTGGGTTGTGGCTTAGTTGTTCTGACTAATGATGATGATAAAATCCAAGAGACTATTTTGCCCTTACCTTCAATGCCAACTCTGTTAAAATTAACTATTTTTTTAACAGAGAAGACTAATTTGAATAGATGTGTGAAACTTTAGGGACTTATTTAAACAGTTTGAAACAATGTGGACTAACTTGAAACAACATGACAACATTAGGGACCATTGGCATAATTTACCCCTTTTGTTACCAAATATCATCATTGGATATGAAATAAGTAAATGTTATTTGAACTGCTTGATGATGGATTAACACGATCAAGTCGTAATCTCACAGTTAACGTGATGAACTCCGTGGTCTGTTTAATTAAGAAAGTTATAATACGAATAGGCGAGGTAATTAGATATGTAATTCACTTGGAAAATGATTGATGATAGGTTGATATGATTGATGCAACCAAACTATACTAGTATATTTTAGGATAGATAATTTTAAAGGTCACTAAACTATGTTATTAGTTCTATTTTGACCATCAAACTATTTTTAACACTAAAATGACTATTAATTTTTTGAAATATTATAACAACAATTTCACAATCTAAATAAGAATAAAAGATTAAGTTAATGTAAAAGATACTTAATTAGAAGACTAACCCAAGCCGTAATAGTTTGTCCTATCGCAAAGGAAAAACCCTAATCCTTCAAATAAATATTTTAAAACCCAAAAATTAAGAAAAACATAATAATTAATAAAAATACCTAATTATAAAAAAAAAGAAAATTATAAGTAACAAAAAATGGAAAAAAACTAAAAAATAAATAAAATTAAAAAAATTGAAAAAAATAAAAAATTTAAATTTAAAAAACTAAAAAAATAGAAAATAAAAAAATTAAAATACATACAAAATTTAAAAAAAAATATAGCCTATATATGTATAAAAAACGAAAATATACACACATACATATAAATATACCATATATATACAATACAAAAAAAATTAAATAAACTAAAATTTGAAAAAAATACAACAAATATATATATATATATATATATATATATATATAAATATATATATATATATATATATATATATATATATATATATAGCTATAACAATTTAAAGACAAAATTAAAGTTATCTTGAATGTGTGGGAAATAGTGATGATTTGGGTGAGATAGAGGGGTTTATGGCTGTGGGGGTAAGGAAATCGGGTTTGGGGTTTTTGGGGGTAAAAAGATAGAAAAACAAGAGGGTAGTGGTGATGCCCTCTTATTTTCGAATGGGGTATAGGACGAGGCGGTGACAGTCGGTTTGTGGCATAAGCCATAATTTCTTGGGTTACGATGGCCTAAACGCTTCGTCGTAGAATTTTCTCCATTGGAGACAATTATGTGATGGCCTCTTCTAGACTATGGCTTAATTGTCTCCAATAGAGACAATTTAACGACCTATAACCCTAATTATTCTGTCGCCACAAAATTGTCTCCATCATAGACACTTATGTGATGGCCTAGGGCTCTAACTTTGGGGCATCGCATAATTGTCTCCAATGCGATGGCTCAAGGCCCTAATTTTTAGGTCATTGCATAATTGTCTCCATTGGAGACATTTCAACGAAAGCCGTAATTTTTTTAAAAAATTTGATAGACATTGCTAAATCGTCTTCAATGGACACAAATTGGCAACACGCCTAAGAAAAAATAAGCTATCGTTGCCAACTTCTCAGCGACAAATTGGCTACCAGACTATTTATTCACGTCCATTTTGTAGTGTTTGTAATTAATAAGTCGCTATTTGGAGGCAAATTATGTGAGGCCCGACCCTGAATAACGTGTGTTACCACAATTTGCGTGCCTTAGACCCAGAATTATATGACCGACCTTGGATTACGTGCCCTGTCTTGGTTTACGTGCACCTATAAGAGTATGCTTTCGTCTCGAAGCACGAGCCTTAACCTAGGATTAAGTACGTTAGTATTAGGTTACGTGCAATACCTTAGATACGTTCCTTGGTTTTCGTGCATGACTCGCCATACGTGCCTTGACCTAGAATTGTGTGCCCTAATCCTCGATTTACGTGCAATACCTAGATATACGTGCCCTAAACTCGATTTACGTGCGATACCTCAATTTGTGTGCACTAACCTTGAACTGCATGTCTTAACCTAGATTTAAGTACCATACCTTGATTTACGTGCATTGTGTTGAATTACGTGCCTTACAATTGTTTACGTGCATTCATCTAGGATTGCGTGCATTTGCATAGGAATCTGTGCATTTACCTTGAAATACGTGCCTTAGTCTTGAAGTTCGTGCCTATCTTGTAATTCGTGCCCTAGACCTAGGAATGCGTGCCTGCACGCTAATCAATAAAGATTCCTGCACAAAGCACTAGATAATAAAATAATCCTACACAATCCACTAACTAATATTAAATTTCCTAATTCAAATCCTACAAACTCCACTACCTATAAAATAACATTAAACTATTCCAAAACATTCCACTAACATTATTTTAATCCTAATTCAAATTCACTACAAGACAAAATCTTATCATTATCCAAACCATCCCCAATATAATATACCTAATCACATTTTCCTACAAAATCCACTAACTATTAAATACTATAATTTAATCCTAATTCAACCCACTAGAAAACAAACAACTCAACATTCTCTTACACACAATTATAATTTAAACACACACAAAACACAAAAAAAAATACTCAAATATTCCTCATCAAACACTAGAAGCATAAACTATTCCTACATTCTACCCAAGCTCCTCACTTTCTTGGCCTACTTACCCCATGAACCATCACAATTCAAAATATGCTCAAGATGACAAAAAAAATCAGAATTCTGGCACCAAGGCCGACACACACAAGCAAAACACCCAAACAACTCTTCAAACTTCATTTTCCTCTCAACTCTCTCTCCCTCTCTCACTATTTTCGGTTCTAGCTCTCTCTTGAGCTTCCAAGGCTCAACTTTGCTCTCAAGGACATTTAGGTGCTCGGCCATAGCAAGCAACAAAGCTAGAAACACTCAACTCCCTTATAAACTCACTATTTTCGGCCTAAGGTAAGCTTTGTGGTTCATCTTCTTCCTCTTTTGATTTTGAGCACATGCACACCTTCTACACTTGCTAACTAGGCTAGGATTTAAGGAAAAACAAGCTACCATTCGGCCAAGCTAGGAGTAGGAAGGATCTGGCACCTTCAAAGCTCAAAAACAAGGATTTCGTGCATTTTTGCTAAGTCTTCAAAGAGGTGAGGGTTAAATCTTTTTAAATGCTTTCAAAACTCATATGCATGCTCTCATATGGCTGTATTTACTCTTGAAGTTCATGTATATGTGTTTATATGAGCATATCTATTCTTGCATGGCTTGAAAATTGCTAGAAATTTCGAGATATACAGTCACGTTTTTCTGGCAGCTCTCTATCCTTGTAGAATAAAATATTTTTGGGCCAGAAAAAGATGTTAAAAATGTATGAAATTTGGTAGGTCACTACAGTTTTCAGTTTTGAACATATCTTGCAGAAATAGGCTAAGGCGAATTCTGAGTTTAAAACCCTAAAAAATGGAAAATATCGAAACGTGTATGAAACTAGACAATTTTGCGTGGTCTCACGGTTTTGGTCATAACTCCTAAGTACGAACTCGGAATGCAGCGAGGTTTGTTCCTAGATTTAAAGAACTCATTAAGATTCAATTTGACATTTGATTCATTGAATTTAGAGGTCATTTTCGTGGTTAAACGAATGAGGAAAAACAAACTATTGTGGTAGGGTTTTGCTTGGTAATATGCTTTAAATCATATTGTAATTTTACTTTGAGGTGTTGAATGCTCAGAATTGTGGAAATTAGAAGTTGTGTGGACTGTTTTGGTTGGTTGAGGATGCTTAAATTAGTTGATGCATGGCTTAGGCTCATTACATGATGAATTCTTGTTTAATCGTATGTGTAAGCCCGAAATTGAGGCCCTATTGTTTATGAATACTTGCTAAGTGATTATCTTATGGCTAAATGAATTCATTTGAGTGGTTAATAGGCTGTCCAATAATCCCTAAGTATGTATGAAATGGCTTCAATACCTCTTGTGGTCCTTAGCAAACAAAACCAACACCCGAGCACGGCCCTTATAAACCCTAACGGCTACGTAGACTTCCAAGTCATAAAACACCCTTGTGTGACTTATAATTGATGTTGAGGAATATTAATGGGCTTCCCAGAATTGTCTTGATAGCCCTAAGCTTGATTCTTGATGATTGCATGTTAATAAGTTAACTATTCTTGCACCTGATTTTGGGTAAAGTGTCGTAGCATGCTCGTATGTTCCTAACACTTAGTATATGAACTAAAATAAGATATATGACTTATTTATATGGTGTTACTTGGCTGTCCGTTAAATGTTCATATGCTTCTAAGTGTTTACAAAGTGAAATTACATGCCAAAGTACGCCTCGTATGTTTACTTGTCGATATGTGATCATACGTGTATCCGGAGGCAACCTACTTTGTTGACCTCCTCCTAATGAGAATTATTAAAAGATATTCTATGACTTATTTTGAACATGATTACTTAGCTGCCCATGAAAGTTTAATTGCTTTCAAATTGATATATGAAATGATTATATGTTCTTACAATGCCTTATGTGCCAATATGTCAAAATATGATCATATACTTGCTCGGAGGCAACCTACTTTGTTGACCTCCTAATGTGAAATGTTAAATGGCATAAATGTGCATTGTATACAAGGTTGCAACCTTTCATTTTGGCATGGTAGCGTTCGCGTCACTCCGGGCGGCATCGGGCTTACCGGTGTATTGGCGTGACTACCATGGTCCAATTCCCTCTCTCGCTTGAGGGCTAAACTTTCTCGGAGAGTTGGGTCATAGGTTTGGTGTACATCCAGAGTACACCCATCGGGAGTGATAAAGGGATGATTGATACCGGCTATAACAATGGTTATTGGAAATAATCTTGAGAGCAAATGCTAACCGATTGATCTTGAGAGCGAAAGCTCACCGTATCATTTTTACTATGTACTTAAGTACTCTCGCTTGGTTCCTAGAGGACCTCAGGGAAGAAAGACTATTTATCTATATGATACTACTATGATTAATATGTGAATCAAATGTGATGAAAATCTTTATTGATTATCCTATGTTAATAAAATTGTGTGGTAACTGTGTTTATTGTTCCATTATACTTCTGCTATATATGATCTTATTTGTGTTACATGACATGTTTTCAAAAGAGTTTTCACAAGTTAACCGGGAAAAAAGATTTCAAAAACCTTGTCACTTGTTCCCCCTCTCGCTGAATTCATAAGGACTTACCCACTTTTTGTCACAGGTGAAGCTGGAATAGAAAATGTGCCTGAAGACAGCGTGCGTGTTGATGATTCTTTGAAGTAATTTGGTTGTTTTGCTTACGTTGCATGAATGTGGCTATATGTTTGAAGTTGTTTGGCTTGATTGTTGAAGACTTTAGTTCTATCTTTTTAAATGGCCCACTTGTAATTCGGGGCCTTGTTTTGGTTTGTAATAATTAGGAACTATGCGGACTCTCTTAGACTGTTTGATGCTTTCCTTCCTTATTTCTGGTTTAACTATTGCTAGTAGTATCCAAAGGTCAAACTAAGGTTGAACTAAGGCGGGTTACATTATAATCATAGAATCACTCACTTGTAAGTCTCAATATGGATAAACAGGTACTAGTAAGGTAAAATTAATAAGCAACTTGTAACGAAACGTAGCTATGTTTAAGTTCATAATTTTATATTGAGTTCTTAAGTTTGATTTAACTAGAACGGGCGTATTGATCAAGATAGAACAAGGGTCGTAGTTTTAAACCAATGGAGACTTTCTAATTGTGGTTTTTAAAGATTAGGTTAAAACCAAATGCTTTAATTACAGTCGTTATGCTGCCGGTTTTTCAGAAAATCTTTTGGAGTTCTAGGCCAACATAAAGCGTTAATCATAACAAATGGCTAAGTCGTAAAATAGCATAAATGAATTAGGTCATACCCTAGTCTAGTCTCTATAGGTTGGGTCGGGGCGTAACACCTTATTAGAATGGTATCAGAGCGTAGATTTCGCATTAGTCGGGTTCGACTCTCGGACCATGGGTAGAAGTCCTAAGTTAATTATGATGTCTTGTTTATATGTGTTAATGTGTGTTAATGTGCTTTAATTGCTTTGAGCATTGAATATCATGTGCCTTTGTGGACCATATGTATTATGTGTCATGCACACCGACACGTGAGTGCCCTCAATAATGCATGCATGTTTTTATACTCATTCCTTGATACATGTGCATGTTATATAACCATGAATGACTGTTTACACACATAGATAGTTAGGATTATGACTTTCTGGGAATTGAATTTATGCAGGAAGAACGAAAAGGCTCGGTTAGAGATTCTCGCATCTTTACAAGTACTCGATGGATCGTATGTATTATTGGGTATGCATATATAACATGCGTAGCACATATATAATTGTTGAGGTAAAGTTATCTCCTTATCTTTGGAATACCCATACCCGTGATTAAGTTATCAATTTTATAGCTATGAAGTTCTTGATTCCGTTAAACCGTTCTTCTAATTGTGGTTCAAGTATAAATGTTAATGACATACAACTTTGCTTAAGATATAAGAGTATACTATTGGACATGTGGAGTAGTATATATATATTCATATGCTTATAATGGAAGTTTGACTTAGGAGTTGCTTTTGAATTAAATTCTTATATCTTAAATTGGTATAACAGACTATTTATATGATTGAATCCTTACTTGATTGGAATTAAGCATTGATGAATCTAATATGGTGTATACTAGCGAGTTTCAAGTTCACTAAATGGTAAGATCGTGACCTAGAAATTAAGAGATGAATTCCTGGAAGTTGACGATAGTTACTTTTAGGGGTTAGATTATTAAGACATGGATAGTGTATTTAAGTGACTTAACAATGGATAAACTCAAGACATGTAGGCAACTCTGGAGACTGAGTTTAACGAGATTGATGATTCTTTAGTATAACAAGATATAGGGATGTTGGAATCGAGGAATTCACGTAGCTAGAACTTGTGTTCGGAAGACTACACCTAAAATGTTAGGTCGAATAGAAATGTAAGGTATTGAATTATGCATTAGATGACAAACGTTGCTAAAGGTCAAAGTTGGATATTGGTGATATTAAGAATCATGGTATTAGTTTGGTGTCCCTCGGATTTAGTTGTAATTATGCAAAGTAAGTCATTCTACACACTCGTCATTTGGATATCCTAGAGGATGTTAGGAAGTATATACCCTAAGTAATACCAATGGACCTAGTATATAAACCATGGAAGTGAGATTAAAGCATCTGGCTACAAGTGGAGTCGTTAGGGTATGATTAGTAATCTTAAATAGCTAATAGTGAGTATGCATGATGATTCATGGTAAAGCCTAGGACCTAAGATCGATGAGTCTTGATGCTCTTAGCTAGTTGAACATGTAAATGAGGAGAGTAAGATTCCATATAGTTAAGATAGAGATGAATTAGAGTCATGATGACCCAAGAGACTGTTGTTAGACAACCATATTTAGGTGCACCGTTTCACGTCTAAAGACTAGCTGTTGGTAGACTTCGAATCGTGGTCGTTGAATAGAGGGTGGATCTTGTAGTGATAGTTAAATGAGTGGTTGATTACTTTTGAAGTTCTATTAGATTATATTGAAGGATGCCTCGTGGTCATAATTCTTTGATACAACCTTGAAGTTATTTCGTGTAACAAGCTACTTGGATTAGTATGGTAAGTATCTTATGAGTTAGATCATTTCGGTACCCATTTATAGTCCTAGGATTGTTGTTGTATGGCCGATAACCTAGTGGAGCATTGATATCACTTACATGGCTATAGCCCTAATTTAGTAACACTAATGTTGAAGATATATTGGCGGGCATTAAGTGTTCGAATGAATGACTAGGTCGCTAAATGAGTAGGACCATTGTCTTCTTAATATGACGTAACCTTGGATTGAGGTGAGTGGAATTTATTTGAGGTTGAAACTATTCGCCTTAGGAGTCTTGGTTAAGATTAAAAGAAATTTTGAATCCTCGTGACTTGAAGATAGAGATTTGAATAAGGAAATAAATTGTGGATTACAAACTGATGAAATTTACTTATAAGAGTTGAACTAGTGCAACATGATTAGTTTACCCATGCAATTTCGATGGCAATTTGTTGGTGGTACTTAATAAACCTTAGAGTTTGAGTTTAACGAATCTCAACAGTCTTTCTCCTTGATTACGAGCGTGAAGGTTAACGAAACTGGGAAATAATGTTAGTGAATAGGAGCCTGTAACCGGGAGACTAGTCATTAGAAGATTTGTTAATCTAATGTACCTACGAGGTAAGGACTATGATACTATCAATAGATGACAACTTGAGATGAATTAGTTTGTTTGGTGAATTCTTCCTGAAAATAGGGTCGTATTGTGGAAATGACCCATAACATGTGCATGTCCTACGTGTTAACAATTTTGAAGCTAGTTGATAGGATATGTAAATCGGATATAGACTTATCATCTTGAAATTAGGGTATGTCACCATAGGATCATGGTATTATTGTGATATTCCTTTTGAGGTATGAATGCAAGATTGACACGACATAAGTCATGATTTTGGAGTTATAGTTATATTGTTAGAATACCGATCCAGCTTTGATGACTATGTTTGGAGATTCTAACCTTAGTTAATGAACTTGACCTTAAGATCAAATGGAGAGAATAGAGTCGTTCAAAGAAACGAACTGTAAATGTAGGGGTCACACCGAATTAAATAATTGGAGAAACATAGGAAGTGAATTGGTTGTGGTAAGAAAGATCACATAACACGGGACGAACTGGAGTGGGAAAATAACAAAGGTCAGAATCTGTCTAAATGAACTCAACAAGTAAGAATAAATTTTGGGACAAAATTCTTTTAAGGAGGGGCGGATGTGAGGCCTAACCCCGAATAACGTGGGTTACCTCAATTTACGTGCCTTAGAACCAGAATTATATGACCGACCTTGGATTACGTGCCCTGTCTTGGTTTACGTGTACCTATATGATAGAGTATGCTTTCGTCTCGAAGCACGAGCCTTAACCTAGGATTAAGTATGTTAGTATTGGGTTACGTGCAATACCTTAGAGACGTTCCTTGGTTTTCGTACATGCCTCACCATACACGCCTTGACCTAGAATTGTGTGCCCTAATCCTCGATTTACGTGCGAAACCTCGATTTACGTGCCCTAACCTCGATTTACGTGCAATACCTCAATTTGTGTGCACTAACCTTGAACTGCGTGTCATAACATAGATTTAAGTACCATACCTTGATTACGTATATTGCATTGAATTACGTGCATTCATCTAGGATTGCGTGTATTTGCATTAGAATCCGTGCATTCACCTTGAAGTACATGCCTTAGTCTTGAAGTTCATGTCTACCTCGTAATTCGTGCACTAGACCTAGGAATACGTGCCTGCAAGCTAATCAATAAAGATTCCTGCACAAAGCACTAGACAATAAAATAATCCTACACAATCCACTAACCATTATTAAATTTCCTAATTCAAATCCTACAAACTCCACTAACTATAAAATAATATTAAACTATTCCTAAACATTCCACTAGCATTATTTTAATCCTAATTCAAATTCCCTACAAGACAAAACTCTATCATCATCCAAACCATCCCCAATATAATATACCTAATCACTTTTTCCTACAAAACCCACTAGCTATTAAATACTATACTTTAATCCTAATTCAACCCACTAGAAGACAAACAACTCAACATTCTCTTACACACAATTATAATTTAAACACACACAAAACACAAAAAAAAAATACTCAAATATTCCTCACCAAACACTAGAAGCATAAACTATAACTACACTCTACCCAAGCTCCTCACTTTTTTGGCCAACTTACCCCATGCACCATCACAATTCAAAATATGCTCAAGATGACCAAAAAAATCAGAATTTTGGCACCAAGGCCGACACACACATGCAAAACACCCAAACAACTCTTCAAACTTCATTTTCCTCTCAACTCTCTCTCCCTCTCTCACCATTTTCGGTTCTAGCTCTCTCTTGAGCTTCCAAAGCTCAACTTTGCTCTCAAGGACATTTAGGTGCTCGGCCACAGCAAGCAACAAAGCTAGAAACACTCAACTCCCTCAAAAACTTACTATTTTTGGCCTAAGGTAAGCTTTGTGGTTCATCTTCTTCCTCTTTTGATTTTGAGCACATGCACACCTTCTACACTTGCTAACTAGACTAGGATTTAAGGAAAAACAAGCTACCATTCGGCCAAGCTAGGAGTAGGAAGGATTTGGCACCTTCAAAGCTCAAAAAAAAGGATTTCGTGCATTTCTGCTAAGTCTTCAAAGAGGTGAGGGTTAAATCTTTTTAAATGCTTTCAAAACTCACATACATGCTCTCATATGGCTGTATTTACTCTTGAAGTTCATGTATATGTGTTTATATGAGTATATCTACTCTTGCATGGCTTGAAAATTGCTAGAAACTTTGAGATATGCAGTCACGTTTTTCTGGCAACTCTCTGTCCTTGTAGAACGAAATGTTTTTAGGCTAGAAAAAGATGTTAAAAATGCATAAAATTAGGTAGGTCACTATATTTTTCAGTTTTGAACATATCTTGAAGAAATAGGATAAGGCTAATTCGGAGTTTAAAACCCTCAAAAATGGAAAATATCGAAATGTGTATGAAACTGGACAGTTTTGCGTGGTCTCACGGTTTAGGTCATAACTCCTAAGTCCGAACTCGGAATGCAGCGAGGTTTGTTCCTTGATTTAAAGCACTCATTAAGATTCAATTTGAAATTTGATTCACTGAATTTGGAGGTAATTTTCTTGGTTAAAAGAATGAGGAAAACAGACTATTGCAGTGGGGTTTTGCTTGGTAATATGCTTTAAATCACATTGTAATTTTACTTTGAGGTGTTGAATGCTTGGAATTGTGGAAATTAGAAGTTGTGTGGACTGTTTTGGTTGGTTGTGGTTGCTTAAATTAGTTGCTGCATGGCTTAGGTTTATTACATGACGAATTCTTGTTTAATCGTATGTGTAAGCCCGAAATTAAGGCCCTATTGTTTATAAATACTTGCTAAGTTATTATCCTATGGCTAAATGAATTCATTTGAGTGGTTAATAGGCTGTCCAATAATCCCTAAGTATGTATGAAATGGCTTAAATACCTCTTGTGGTCCTTAGCAAACAAAACCAACACGCGAGCACGACCTTTGTACACCCTAATGGCAACGTAGACTTCCAAGTCATAAACCACCCTTGTGTGACTTATAATTGATGTTGAGGAATGTTAATGGGCTTCCCGGAATTGTCTTGATAGCCCTAAGCTTGTTTCTTGATGATTGCATGTTGATAAGTTAACTATTCTTGCACCCGATTTTGGGTAAAGTGTCGTAGCATGCTCGTATGTTCCTAACACTTAGTATATGAACTAAAATGAGATATATGACTTATTTATATGGTGTTACTTGGCTGTCCATTAAATGTTCATATGCTTCTAAGTGTTTACAAAGTGAAATTACATGCCAAAGTATGACTCGTATGTTTACTTGTCGATATGTGATCATATGTGTATCCGGAGGCAACCTACTTTGTTGACCTCCTAATGAGAATTGTTAAAAGATATTCTATGACTTATTTTGAACATGATTACTTGGCTACCCGTGAAAGTTTAATTGCTTTCAAATTGATATATGAAATGATTATATGTTCTTACAAAGCTTTATGTGCAATATGTCAAAATGTGATCATATACTTACTCAGAGGCGACCTACTTTGTTGACCTCCTAATGTGAAATGTTAAATGGCATAAATGTGCATTGCATACAAGGTTGCAACCTTTTATTTTGGCATGGTAGCGTTCGTGTCACTCTGAGCGGCATCGGGCTTGCCGGTGTATTGGCGTGACTACCATGGTCCAATTCCCTCTCTCGCTTGGGGGCTAGACTTCCTCAGAGAGTTGGGTCATAGGTTTGGTGTACATCCGGAGTACACCCATCGGAAGTGATAAGGGGATGATTGATGCCGACTATAACAATGGTTTTTGAAAATGATCTTGAGAGCAAAAGCTCACCGTATTCTTTTTACTATGTGCTTAAGTACTCTCGCTTGGTTCCTAGAGGACCTCGGAGTGGAAAGATTGTTTATCTATATACCACTACTATGATTAATACGTGAATCAAATGTGATAAAAATCTTTACTGATTATCCTATGTTAAAAAAATGGTGTGGTAACTGTGTTTATTGTTCCATTATACTTATGCTATATATGATCTTATTTGTGTTACATGACATGTTTTCAAAGGAGTTTTCACAAGTTAACTGGGAAAAAGGATTTCAAAAACCTTGTCACTTGTTCCCTCCCTTGCTGAATTCATAAGGACTCACCCTCTTTTTGTCACAGGTGAAGCTGGAGTAGAAAATGTGCCTGAAGACAACGTGCGTGTTGATGATTCCTTGAAGTAATTTTGTTGTTTTGCTTGCGTTGCATGAACGTGGCTATATGTTTGAAGTTGTTTGGCTTGATTGTTGAAGACTTTAGTTCTATCTTTTTAAATGGCCCACTTGTAATTCGGGGCCTTGTTTTGGTTTGTAATAATTAGGAACTATGCGGACTCTCTTAGACTGTTTGATGATTTCCTTCTTTGTTTCGGGTTTAACTATTGCTAGTAGTATCCAAAGGTCAAACTAAGGTTGAACTAAGGTGGGTTATATTATAATCATAGAATCACTCACTTGTAAGTCTCAATATGGATAAACAGGTACTAGTAAGGTAAAATTAATAAGCAACTTGTAACGAAACGTAGCCGTCATGTTTAAGTTCATAATTCTATATTGAGTTCTTAAGTTTGATTTAACTACAACAGGCATATTGATCAAGATAGAACAAGGGTCGTAGTTTTAAACCAATAGAGACTTTCTAATTGTAGTTTTTAAAGATTAGGTTAAAACAAAATGCTTTAATTACAGTCGTCATGCTGCCGGTTTTTCAAAAAATCTTTTGGAGTTCTAGGCCAACATAAAGCGTTAATCATAACAAATGGCCAAGTCGTAAAATTGCATAAATAAATTAGGTCATACCCTAGTCTAGTCTCTATAGGTTGGGTCGGGGCGTGACAAATTAGCAACTCATACTACTTGTAGTCGCTATCGCATTAAATGTCATCGCTACTTTTTGCTCCATAATATACCTTTGTGTTTCATCACGAATGCGTCGCCAAAAATTAGCGACGCTCATATAATTTCGTCGTTAAATACAACTTTTCTTGTAGTAATAACTCCATGAAATATAAACCCTTTTTCACAAACCTCAAGTGTGAAAATGAACTATTATTAGTCTTTTACGGATCAAACACCCTTTCAGTTCAGAACTGATTAAGTTGAACATGACACTTAGTTAATTATGTACCCCATTATACATAGAATTGCTCCATGGAAGTGCTTACTTGAATTATCGAAAATCATACTACTGTAGTAAAATTCATAATATAGTCATACATGTGCAGATTTTGCTGCCTATAAGCCCTAATGGAAAAGATAAAAGAGGAAAAATAAATTAAGCTTTGTAAGGTGCACAAAAATACCAAAAGAATTGGTGAATCTTAGGATTTTTTTTTTGGGGTAGTTTATGATACGGTTAATGATTATTTCTCCAACCATTAAAAACACGTTAACGTTAATACTTTGTGCTCATTGAAAACTGAATTGGTCAATAGAGAATCATGTTGTTATTGTGTCTCCATGGACGCTAATGTCTATCTTTGAATCACAACTGCCTTTGAAAAGAAACATTACTTAGAACCCTTAACGAATATGGTTTGCTACGATTGACATCATACTTTCAATCTTGTCAACACCAACTACAATCCTCTGAAGTTGATAAAAAATGATATTCACATATGCATTCAATAATATAAGTTCAAGTATTTTAATTGTTTTTTTTTTCTGTTCAAGTAAAATATTAATTACTATGTTGGAATATACATTTCTCTCATATGAAAAAGTCATACCTTATAAGATCACATATTACACCAAGTAGTATCAATTGGTTTTGGGATGAAACCCCATGTTTCTTACAATAGTATAGAGCTAAGCCTTGATCTAGTCACATTCATCCACGTGTAACTTATTTACTTGTCTAACTATTCCACCGAGTATTGATTGATTTTAAGATGAAACGATTCTTAACATACTTCATCCTTCTATGTTCTGTATGATTCATTTATCAACTTATAATACGGAAAAACAAACCAATTATCTTGACTTCTTAAGACAAAATCATTTAAATGCAATTTAAATGAAGGATCAACCACTCCCATCTCATTTTCAAAATACTATTGGCATTCGCAAATGGAAGTGTACAAGAAACTCTTTCAGCCTTGAAATCATCCCAAAACTTTCTTAGCTGCCTCTTCTCGACCATGTCTTATTATTATTATTATTATTATTTTGCTAGGTAAGAAAGAACTTGTATTAACAAGGAAGAAAATTCCAAGGAGTGTGGGTAAAAACCCAATGTACAAAAAGGTGCTCTAGTTACCAAGATGAAAAACTAGTCATCTCAAGTTGTCTATGAACAAAAAAAACAAAGTTGTCTATGAAGATTGCTATTTCTAAGCCATCTACAACTATACATTTTGTGCTTAACATCAAAAATAATTTTTGTAGAATAATTGATCTTCATTCAGAATAATACTACCATGAATTCTTCGATTCCTTTCTCCCGAAATGTGGAAGATGGCGGCATGGAGAAACAACTTGATAATGATGGCCTGAGGAGAATGTGAAATGCAATTTCGTTCAAACCAAATGATAAGGTGGTCCCAGATGCTGAAAATGGCAGGGCCCTTAAATGCTTTCATCCCATGAATCCAAAGTCTTCGAGTGAAACTATAGGAGAAATACAAGTGATTCCTATCTTCCATATATCGACGGCAAAAGCTGCACAAAGGATCAACTTGAAGGAAAACAATATAGGCTATATGATTCATATTCAAAAAAAATTATGAACATGGCAGAAACAATCATGTAGGATCTTATGCGATTAATCATGAATAGTTAATTCAAACAACATGAAGAACATAGTTTAATTCTAAATCATAATGAAGTTTTACATACCTCTTCACGCATGATGAAAAATTAAAAACTTCACATTCTCCAAGAAGATCTACATGCCTAGAATATGGCTTCTGCTCCTCAGCTCTTAATCTTCCCTTCTATGACCAAAATCTACTAAAGCAAGTTCTAGTTGTGGGACTAAAACTAAATTAAAGAAAAACTAGGATTGAGTTTATTCAAAATATGAAGGTTACTCAAGAGAGAGAGAGAGGGAGAAGAGAGATCTCAGAAGATATGGTATATTTTTCCAGAGCTAGGGAAGCAGTCTATTTATAGGACAAGAGTCTGAGAAAAAATCTTCAGAAAATCAATGTGGTTTTGGACTGCAAGAATCCTATTTTCTCTCCACAATTAATTTTCCTATTTTTCCTCTACCTGGCCAATTTTTCCCTTCCTTGGTTCACCCCTGGACCCACGTGACCTCCTTGGCTAGCGAGCTAGGGTCCTGGCTTAGCCAGGGTACTCTAATTAATTAATTTGGTATTCATTTAATTCAATTTTAGCCAATAATTAAAATTAAAAATACTTTTTCAACAAAACATAAAGTCTATTTTTAATATTTAGTTGCCAATGAATTAAATACTCTCTCTACTATAGAATTTTTTTAATTTAGCAAATATTGCTTATAAGATTATGTGGCTAGAAGGGGGACCAAAGACATATTTATCATTTCTCTAAGAATAAATAAAAAATTTCTGCTAGTCCTCTAGCAATATTTTTATTATTCTAACCTTAGTCTATTCCACTATAAGACTATGGCTGTACTAGAGGATAAATACTGTATTGAACAGAAAATAGTCTTATGCCCAACTAAGCAATGAAATGACCAAACTGCCCCTCTATACTCACTCGTAGTCAAGACAGGTTACATAGTATACTATCACCTTTTGAGCTACATCTTAAACTCCTTAGAAACTCTAATCCACAATCTAACATCCTCTACGAGTTATCCACTTATCCAAGGGAGTTACCCTTAAGTGTAACATCTAGTACAACACCCTGTACTACTATGCATAGATTCAAGATGATCTAACTTGGATCATTCTAAGGGAGTGATTAGTGTATAGGTTCCTTATTCCCTTCTAATCAAGTCTTTCACACCCAAACCACAGAGTTAGTGACTTAAGCATTTAGACCACACCTATAATGGCTCAAAGTGCAAGCACTCGACTTTGTTAGTTCATCCACACATGCTCAAGATTAAGAACAATGACCCACTTAAAAGCTCTGTAGGTATAGGTGAACTCTTTCTTTGATAGTACGTATTAGAGTTCACACCTTCAGGGTCCGTCCAATGTGTATACATGAATAAGTGTAATAAGTCTAGAACAAATCCATGATCAAGGCAAATCACGCTACTCCAAAGGGAACTTATTCCACTATGACTTTTACCATAATAAAGCGCCCAACTTTACTACTTAGTCATGAACATAGTTACTCTGCTTAACAAGTGATCGTGATCTAGACCTTCTATGCGTAATCACCATGCACCTAAGTCACCACTTGAAGCAAGGACCTCACATATGTAAATATATTCAGTTATCCACATAACAAACGAGAGAAAAAGATGCTCATATAATAAGACGACATTTTAATTGTCAATTGCAAATATTCATTTACAGAAATGGCAAATGCTAGTGGTCTTTTAGGCATCCTATTCCCAACAGACTCCCACTTGGACAAAAGAACACTAAGCTAAATCACCTAATAACCTAGGCCCCATAGACTCAACATGTCCAGATAATACCTTCTCTATGAGAGTCTTAGTAAAGTCTAAGGGATCCGCTATGTTATTTGTAGAGGTAATCTTTTCTACCACTATGTCTCCTCTATGAATAAATTCATGGATCAAGTGATATTTTCTCTCTATATGCTTGCCTTCCTGTGGTACCTTGGCTCTTTACTTTGCGCCACTGCCCCCACAATTGTCGCAATAGATGGTTATGGGTTTTTCCATGGCAGGCCTAACACCAAGCTCCAATAGGAACTTCCTCAACCAAATTGCTTCCTTGGCAGCTTATGATGTCGTGACATACTCAGCTTCCATGATGGAGTCTGCGATGCAATTTTGCTTCACACTTCCATGAAACTAATCTTGATAGGGTGAATACATATCGAGAAGTAAACCTCCTAGAATCCCTATCAGACTGGAAGTCGGAGTCTGTGTATGCTAGCGGAGTTAGATCCTCAGCTCGGTAGACCAACATATAATCTTTTGTTCTCCAAAGATACTAGAATATATGTTTGTGTAAGGTCCCATACTCAATTCCCGTGCATGAACATATTAATCGAATATTAATTATAATCAAGTTGCATTTGGGTTAATTGTATCGTATTATGAGTCTTTATAAGAATTAAATTAAACTTAGAAAATATATCAAACTAAGCATTCGTTTTAATTCAAGAAGGAAAGATTAACTTGGTCGGTACAATTGGATAGTTTGAGTGTTAAAAAGTTAGAAATATTAAAGTTAGTACTTTACTTGTCATTTGGATTAAATAACTTATAACTCTATTGACTAATTATAGGATTTACTAGGAAATGATATAGCTTATAGTAATTTTGAAAGTACATATAGATTAGAACTAGGTGAAATGGAAATATTGTTATATGATAGAATGATCTTAAATTATGAAAATGAGAGGGATAGTTATATCAATTAAGTAATTTAATCTAACAAAGTACTCTAAATACATTTGAATAATATAAATAAACTAGGGTATGATATAAGTTTATAAATACCTTAGAACATATTTGGATAATAATAAGATAATTCGAAGTTATAATAACATGGGTTATAGAGCTAGGTTAATCAGTATATACATATTATGAAAATACTTTCACGTGATAAAATCCTAATACAAAGAATTAGTATATATCTTAGTAGGTACATTAAATAGTTTAAGAATACCAGGGATTACAAATAAATTAACTAGGTAATAATTGGGTAGCAATTTTAGCTTCTGAAATAAAACTTAGAATGTTGGCCAAGTAGTTAATCTAATAGATAATTTGACAACACTTAGTGTAACATCCAGGTGTAATATTAGATGAGTACAAATAAACTAGTTGGAAATGCTAACTCATTAATATTAGATCAATACCACTCATCCTTAGAATCGTGTAGCATCTTGAATATAACTCGTTAGCTCTTATACAAGATTTATTAGTATTCACGCTATTATTTTTGTTATAGCCGAACCACCAACACGCCTTAGTCTTAGATAAGCTCGAAACATTTACATGCTAAACTACCACCACCAAAGCCTCCTAATGAGCAACCTGCTAGGAATATACAAACTTCACCGCTGCTTCAAGCCAATAAAATGTGGCAGCTTACCAAGTCTTATCACCAAAGCTTAACACTTACTTCATCCTATTCATGTAATCCTATTGCACCGCTTACTGCCCAAGTCTATTAATTAGCTATGATTATTGCCCAAGTGTATTAGCTATGACTACCATCGATTCAATTAAACAAAGTCAGCAAGGTGTGTTGGCTATTAGCAATGCTACCACCTTTATCTAAATAGCTTTCCAATATCTAACTAACACGGCAGTAAGCTATCACCCAAACATCATTATCTAGTTTGCACAAGGCAAGCCACCTGGTTCTTCATCATCACAGCCTAATATTACTAGCTAGACACGCATCATCCCAAACTTAACGCCATGAGTCATTTAAATAGCTCCACCACCGCGCAGTCTCGGCTCAAGCTATGGGCAGTTTGGACCGGTGCTCAAGGCCCCCTTAGATTGGGGGCCCCAAGTTAAAAAAAAAACACAAAAATTAATTTAGTAAAAAAATGTCAAACGGCTTGCACTTAATTGATTTTTGAACTATTGAAAGTCAGTACTTAAACGATTTTTGTTTATTGTGATATTAATTTTACATATAATATAAGAAAATAGGATTGACCCAAGAAAAAAAAACATAGAAGTATACATTTAACTATTCTTTTTGTTTTTTTATGTAATAAATTTTGATATTGTTTATATACTTATATATATCTTAACTTGAAATAATTAATTTTTTTTCTTTTATTCATTTTGTTATTAATTTTTCTTATATGTAATAGACTTAATAAAGCTTAATTGTTAAGGTTCAAGAAATATGTTGAAGAAAGATTTAATAAAGAGAAAGAATATTTGAGAAATGTCATTTTATTTGTAGTGATTATTTTAATAGAAAATTTAGAATTTTTTTTATTGAAAAAAAACTTAATTATTAAGGTTTTTATTTAGATGATTGCCTAAAATTTTTAAATTATTTGAGACGGTCCTGTCACCGCGATGCTTCAATTTGAACTTGCTAGCTTATTCAAGCTAAAACTATATCCTTAAGCACCATGACTATCCACCGATCCAAAGTAATTACCACCCTTGTCTTCATTAGCTTACATTGCACAATTTCACCGTCCTAAAGATGCAACTATCATTAGCCTATTACCATGAAAACCTCAAAACCGAAACAAAGAAAGAATAAAAAATATATAGAATAAGCTTATTGGACCGACATAGTATGGTGATGATGATGTGTTGTCGGTGGTCATTAAACTAAGGCAAACAATAAAACAAGGCTACGCATAGGCTTTTGGTTTGGTGGGAACCGAACAAGGAAAGGTAAAAAAAAAACGTAAATATATTAGAGCAAAGGCCTCATTGGACCGAAAGAAGGAAGAATAAGCAAGAGCATTTCAGTGACTTTGTTGGTTAGCTTGCAAGTTACTTATGTAGCGCATTTAGCTAAGAACAACAAAACAAAACAAAAAAGAAAAAAGCAAACCCGAAATCAAAGAAAAGAAAGATTGTTGAAGCGGTTGCTTTGTCTTGTGTAGTTTGCACTTTATAGGTCTATGTAGGCATAGTAAACCAAAGGCAACAGAGAGATCTCAGTAGTGTAAAGCCGAGAGGAAGGAAAAGGAAAAAAAAAAAGAAGCAGATGGAACTTGGGTGGCGTTTAGGCCGTAGGAGGAAGAAGAGTTGAGGAAGAGTTAACTCGGTGGTGCCTTTGAAGATAGTCAACCAAGCCTTGCGTGCAGTTATATTCGAGTTTAGCAATCAACTAGTAAAATCTTCTACTTGGTTTGGTGAGGTGATTTTAAAACAGCATTCCTTTGCTTAAATGTTAACCTGTTCATATAAATTTTTGTAAGAAATGGTTTCACTCTAGTTGTGGCATGCAGGAATAATTTGAATATGAGCATATTATTTATGTTTATACCTTATGTAGCGGGAGAATAGCATGAATAGTTTTTATTGTTTCCAAAAAAATTAATTTAGTCTCAATTGTTTTAAAATATTCAAAACGGTCCCTAATCTTTTTCAAAAGATTTAGTTTAGTCCTTATTGTTTCAAAAGATCCAAAAAGATTTCCAAAGTTTTCCAAAAGATTCAGTTTAGTCTCCATTCTTTTAAAAAGATCCCTAATGGTTCCCAAAAGATTCAGTTTAGTCCTCAGTATTTTTCAAAAGGTTAAAAAAGGTCCTTAATGTTTTTCAAAAGACTCAAACTGGTCCTCATTGTCAAAACAACAATTAACTTTGACAGAATAGTAGCCACGTGCATGTCACGTGACCAGTCTTCGAAGGGTAATTTCGATAAAAGAAATATTTTTTTTTTAAAATTTGAATCATGTGACCATTACAGATTATGAATTCTCCTTGAAAATTTTATTTTAACGGACCAAATTTTATGAAATTTGGACAAAATTTGAAGGAATTACGATTTTTTAAAGATTATGCATAATTTGTAATTTTTTTTTTCGCATAACATGAGGAAAAAAATAACTCATACAACGTTGTTTTGCATATTAGTAACGAACTAATTAAATTATGTGACGTGTCAGACTGTATTATGAAAAAGAGTTTGTCAAAGTTAACGGTTGTTTTGACGATGATGACCATTTTGAGTCTTTTGGGAAGTATTAGGGATATTTTTGAACCTTTTGAAATAATGAGGATTAACCAAATATTTTGAAAAATATTGAGGACCTTTTTGAACCTTTTGAGAAACATTGGGGATCTTTTTAAACTTTTTAAAACAATGAGGACTAAACTGAATCTTTTGAAAAATAATAGAAACCTTTTCGAATATTTTGAAATAATGGGGACTAAACTTATTTTTTTGAAAACAATGGAGACTATTCATGCTATTCTCCCTTATGTAGCTCTCCTATGGATTATATTAAGGTTAATCTTTTAGAGAGAGAAGTGTATTGTAAAAGAAGATTTTTGCTAAGTAGCATATAAATGTGAATATTATAGGTTTCGTTTTAAGGAAAAGGAATATAAGTAATTTAATGGGTAGTTCACTTTGCCTAGCTGAACTTGTCTTAGCTACGTGATAAACTTGGATAGTTTTATTAAATCAGCACCTTTAAATTCAGGCATACGGTAGAGCTACTGGATTGCTATACATACTTAATAAAAATTAATTTGTTAATTTGACTTTATCTATTAAGTTGAATTTAACTGTAAGATATTAGCTTAGCTAAGTCAGACTTCTAGTCTATGATCTGATTTCTCTTGTTAAATTAATATTAGGCTGGAAGACCTTGTCCCTGGAATTAGTAAGCTTACTATTTAGTCAAGTAGAATAAATTGGTGAGAATTAGTGACTAACAATGTAGACAATAAAGAAAAAACTAGTACGTATAAGAGGAAACTGTTAGAGAAATAATGAATGGTATGTTAATTACAAAGTGTGAGTATGATATGTAAAAGGTATAGTTAGATAAACATAAACCGAAAATAGAAGTAGAGTAGTACTAATTGAGAATAAATGAAGCAATGTGTAATATGATAGTGTAGAGTGTGTATGTTTATCATAACTATGAGATAATACAAAAGTATGTAAATAAGATATAAATATTGTAATACTATAATAACAACCGAAAATTGAGACTGGCTAATTTAAACGAATGTGCTTGAAGGGTGTCAATATATGTTTTATTGTTAAAATGATTGTTAATGTTCGGGGACAACTTCTTTTGTTGTTTCCCTTCTAAAAATTATCGGTCTACGTGTTGTTGATAGATAATTAATTTTGAAATAGTTTTAGCTTACTAGTAAAAGATTAATTGCTAAAGCTAAAAGATTAATTGTTAAGTGATATTTATGAGTTAGTGAATTAATCTGAGCTTGGAAGATACTTTATAGAGATAATTATCTTATTAGAATAATTTGTTTATATTGAATTGACGAGTTAATCTTATTGCTATTTTTAGTACTAAAGTGCAGCTTCGACTGAGTAAATTAAGGTGAGAAAATTTCATTGAAATCACATGCTGAATTTAATTTCGTATATATATGCTCAGATGTACTTCGTATTTTTGTAGAACTCAAAGAGTGTTAGTAGTTGAGTAGATTTTGTTTGAGCTCGAAGGTAATTGAAATTAATAAAGCTTAATTTAAAAGTTAATTGTTATTTCCTAACCGATTTGAAGTTTTATTATTGTTAAGTGACAACAATGAGTTGCTATAAATTACATTCTATTGTCTGCTTGTACAGAGATGATCTATTTGTCGTCCCATCAAATGATTATCGATTGTGTGTTAAATGGTTTATCTATACATGCGCGTGTTCTATCGGGGGTTGCAACCTTAAGCACGATAGCATTCACGAACGCCGGGTGGCATAGGGCTTGCTGGTGCTCCCGTGACTATCGTGGTCCTATTCCCTATCTCACTTGGCATTCCACCCTCGGAGAGATGGCCGTAGATTTCGGGTACAATCCAAAGTACCCTATCGGGAGAGATAAGAAGTTATAATCGTGATTCAAGGCTGGCCACTTCAACGGAAGTGACATTGAAATGTAACCTTTGCAATGTGATATACTATTGTACCCTATCGTTTATCGTATACAAATAGTGTAGTGAATTAAAGTTATCTGTAATGCATCGCATCATGGTTTTCAAAAGCCCCAGAAGTATTTTTAAACCCTTTTATATTCCATCCTCACTGAGCTTTCAAAGAGCTCACCCTTTTTTCTTTCCCCCTTGCAGGTGAAACTTAGCTTGAAATAGAAGTTGTTATGTGCCAAAGTTGATTGATTACATTCTCGAAGTTCCTTGCCTGTCATATTCTAATATGTGTTTCAAGTTGTAAAGGCTAAAAAGGGGAGCTATTGTTGAAACCCTAGTTTGTTGAGCAGCAGGGTATCACCCTTTTTGTACTTTAACTATTGTTTAATAGTTAGTTATTGGGAAGTCCTCTATACTTTAACTTTCTTAATGTTATAGAAAATTTATATACATGAGACCGCAGCGACAGCGAACGTAGACTGTGACGCCCGGGAATTTCATCACATCCTGTAAATAATTGTTGCATATCTACTTAAGCATTTTTATGTGCAATTCTTTTATTACTTAATTGGTTTATTTAGAGGACACTATTTATAAGAAATTTGACTGTCTTAAATACTCGATTTAATATTTTTCCTAGACAATATGACTTATAAAATGAATCGGGAATTTGTAGTTTTGAGCCTTAGAGATCGGGAACTTGCATTTGGAAAATGATTTGTGCTTCGTGTGAATAATATTACATAGGTGAAACATTGGTTTTAAATTAGCTAGCAATTAATTAGAGTTTTAAGCTTATTTGACCAAGCATTAGTGGCATTTGACCTAATATAATATAATATACTCATACATATATTCAGTATATCATACATATATACAATATACTCATAAAAACAAAAGCAAAAATTACCCAACACCCCCCTAAAAACCCGACAGCCCTAGGAAGCCAAGAGGAGAAAATTTTTCATTATCCAACTTTGCATTTGACTTCTTGGCTTGATCTTGGTGATTTTTGGAGCACTTGGAAGCTTCAACCACTTGCCTAAAACCTTGTACATGTGAGAGAGTTGCATAAATTTTCATGTTCATGTTTATGTCAAATATTTGAAATTCTTGT
Source organism: Ehretia macrophylla (assembly GCA_037974665.1). Lineage (NCBI taxonomy): Eukaryota > Viridiplantae > Streptophyta > Magnoliopsida > Boraginales > Ehretiaceae > Ehretia > Ehretia macrophylla. The sequence goes on from CM075764.1 coordinate 86,470,895, forward strand.
ATTGTTGATTATAGCTATAATAATTGTATTGATGCTTGATTTACAATCTCTAGAGCCTATAGAACAATATTTTGTTGCTTGATAACATACTCCATGGCTAGAAGCTTAAATTGCTCAAAAGAGATGATGAATAATGACGAATTTTAGGGTTTTGATGTAACGTGCTATTTAGAGTGAATTGATGTCTCCTTTAGGTGCTCTAGACATTAATGAAACTAGTTAGAAGCTACCGTGAAGTTGAATTGCTCGAATTTGAGTTAAAACGCAAATTGGCTAACTTTTAAAAGGGGGTTTTTCACGAAACATAATCCGGGCATATTTGGGCTTTAGATTAGGTATCCCTGGGACATGAAAGCACTTTTGATACTTTCGTTGCGTTAAATTGGGATCCGAATAGGGTAGGTGTAGTTAAAACTCTCTCGGGGCCTTCCCGAACTTTCGTCTCCAAAGCAAGTTTTCAGGGTCTTGGTAGGTGTCTTTTGGATTATTTAGGAATGTAGTATGAATGGTTTATAGATTTGGGGCTTTGAATTTCATTTAAAAGAATAATTGAGTGGTTATAAATGGGGAAGATGTGAGATTTGGTTGCTTTAGTGCTTGCATGAGCTTGTAGTTGCTTGTTATGTGTCTATTTGCATGTCTAATGTAGATTTAAGCTATTTGTAGAGTTTCGTGAAAAATGTGTTGATAACCCCTTTGTGCACCTATACAGTTATTCTCATGTTTAATGTTTATATATTGTTAGGATGTTCATATTGCTTGTATTTAGTGTTGCATGATTGAAGTTATGTTTAAAACTTGTACACTAGACTACTAAAATGGTTGCTTGGAACATATGTTAAGTTTAAGCATATAAGATGGCATCTTGTTAAAGATAGAATTTTAATAGGTATTATATGCAAATGAGTGAGACTATAAGTTAGCTAACCTAGAGGAATAATTAATAAATGTTGTAGTTAAGGAATAATTGAAGTAATGTTTGGTCTTAGGTACAAAGTGATTGAGAGTGATGTGAATACGATCTTGTATCTTGGAGCTCGGTAAAGGTGAGGGAGTCTCATCTCTTCTGTGCATCTTAACTTAATTTATTGTTTCTAGATTGTATTCATTAGTAATTGATAAAGTTTATATGCGTTATTTTACTTGCTATCTTGAGTCTTTTCTTGTTATTTGTGGATAATTGCGAGGGTGGCCTACTTTTTCATCCCTCTTATGTGTTATTTGATGATCTTGGTTCTCTGGACTTGATTCGGGGTTGCGCAACCCTCTCGGACATGGTAGCATTGAGAAACACGGGCGGCATCGGGCATGTCGTGCTCCCTCGACTACCATGGTGCCTATTCCCTTTCTCTAGCTGAGTATACTCCACAACCTCAAATGCGTGGTTCACCTTGTTAGACATATGGACTTACCTCAGGAGAAAGGGTCGTAGGATCATGGTACATCCAGAGTACCCTATTTTTGGAGGAATAAGGGTTTTGCCGGCATTTGCTTGAAGATCTTGGCTCGTGGCTCGTGATTGAAGACAAACGTGGAATCGTATCCTTTTTATACGTGATTAAATACTTGTCTAATTAGCTTTGTTATTTTGTGTTGTATATGTTATTATCTTTGTTGCATCTCATGAAAGCATTCCTCGGTATGCTGCATCACCTCCCTCACTGCTCGTTTCTAACATCTTTCAGGATCAGTGCTATCAGAGGTAGAAATGAAGGCTCGAGAGTTTCGTGTTGATTATGCTGGCTTACGTGGATTGTCATTGAATTCAGTTTTGTAATTGTAAAGTTGAGGTTAGAATGTATTGATAGTTATGAATGACTTGTAATGTTGTAGTAACTTGTAATCTTTACTTTATTGTCTAGTTGACTTGCATGCTTGTAAGGATGGAATGAATTGAGGTTGTGGATTATGGTCTTGTGGTTGTATGTTGATGTTGCAAGTTTCTAGATAGTCCTATATATAGGAGAGATTCTGTCTGTTTTTCCTTAAATTTTATGCCCGAGGTTTGGAATTGGGTTGAAAATTACAAGATTAATAGTAGTCCCGGTCCGTGAGGGATTGGGGCGTTACATAGACTCTGACCGAGTCTTGAGAAGGGTTGGGTTTAAGGTCATTATAGTTTGACTACTACCCAGTGATCCTGTTCAGGGTTTGACTGATACCGGCAAACAATGCCAACAACAAAGAAGATATCTGGCCGAGTACACAACATTGCATACATGAGACTTCTAACTGCTGAAGCATACAGATCTCGTCTCATGGTTTCTTCCTCTTCAGGAGTCTTGAGGCACTGATCCTTAGAGAGAGGTATTCCATGTCTAGAGGGCACGAGATCTTTCTTGGAGTTTTGCATGTTAAACTTGACCAATATCTTCATAATTTATGTAGCTTGGGATAGAGCTAGTACCTTGTTCTTTCGATCACGCAGAAGCTAGATCCCTATAACATAACTAATTTCACCCAAGTCCTTCATTTGGAATTGAGAAAATAACCAAAGCTTTGTTGAGGTCAACAATCCAATATCATCCCCAATCAATAGAATGTCATCCACATAAAGGACAAAAGATGCGACATGACTATCCCTTTTCTTGTATACACATGGTTCATCAACGTTCTACTCATAACTAAAGGCTTTGACCGCTTCATTGAACTGAATGTTCCAAGCCCTAAATGCATGCTTAAGTCCATAAATGGACATTTTAAGCTTACAAACAATGTTTTCTTGGCCTTCTGCAACGAATCCGTCCTATTAGGTCATATAAATGGATTCCTCAAGATTCACATTTAGGAATGCAGTATTGACATCCATCTACCATATCTCGTAGTCATAACGACAAGCGATGGCAAAGAGAATCCTAATGGACTTAAGCATGGCTATTGATGAGAAAGTTTTCTCATAAGCGATACCCTCTTTCTGAGTGTATCCCTTTGCGACCAGCCTAGCTTTGAAAGTTTTCACCTTCCTATCCACTCCTCTCTTTCTCTTGTAGACCCACTTACACCTTATGGGTTTTACCCCTTCAAGTACTTCTACAAGATCCCAAACCTTGTTGGAGTGCATAGACTCCAACTCGGATTCCATTGCCTTATGGTAATGAATTGTATCTATATTCAATACGGCTTCATCGTAATTGGTGGGATCATCGATATGGTCGAAAACTGTTTCAAAAAACTCTCTATACCATCGATCAGGTTGAGATAATTTCCTCCTAGTATGATGGCTCCAGTGCAGTTAAAGGAACTTGCCGTTCATTTTTTGTTTTAGGATTAGGTATAGGTATTTGAGTCGAAGTCTCAATGACTTCTTCTAATGTAGCTTATGAATTCAGCCTTTGATGGATAACATCATCATCCTCCAAGTATCTAGCATGGGTGCTTATAAGCACCTTCTACTCTTTAGGATGATAGAAAATTTCACCTCTTGTTCCCTTAGGATACCCTATGAAGTAGCACATCTCAAACCTAGGTTCTAGCTTCGAGGCAAAGCAATTCAGTACATAAGCTGGACATCCCTAAATGTGGAAGTGCCTTAAAGTGGGCTTGCGCCTAGTCCACAATTCATAGGGAGTCTTAGGTACTAATTTAGCTGGTACATGGCTCAAGATGTATGCTTCTGTTTCTAATGCATAACCCCAAAATGATATGGGCAGAGCTACATGACTTATCATAGACCTTACCATATCAAGTAGAGTCTGATTCCTTCTCTCAGACACACCATTTAGCTGAAGAGTGTACAGTGTGGTCAACTGAGTCACAATTCCCTATTTTGTGTGAGATACTCCTTGAACTCACTTGAGAGGTATTCCCTACCTCGATCAGACCAAAGTGATTTTATGGGTTTTCCTAATTGCAGCTCCGCCCCAGCTTTAAATTCTATGAACTTGCCAAAGGCTACAGATAGACATGCCCTATCTTGAGTAGTCATCTGTAAAGGTGACAAAATACTCAAAACCTCCTCGAGCTAGTGTACGCATGGGTCCACACACATCAGTGTGAACCAATTCTGACACTTGACTTGCCCTATGCCCCTTAGAGGTAAATAGCCTTTTGGTCAATTTCCTTTTTAGGCATATTCATAGTGATTCCATGGTTCAAGTTCTAATGAGTCTAAGAACCCATCCTTGACCAATCTTTGCATTCTGTTTAGGTTTAGGTATCCTAAACGTAAATGCCACAAGTAGGTGTCATTAGTGGAATTGATCTTTCAATTTTAAGGGAAACTGGGCATTCAGATTCTACATTATGCACATTGGAAAGAGTAGGATAGAGATAGAACAAGTTATAATGCAGACTATCAAAACAAATAAAGTTTCCATTTCTACTAATTGAATAATCAGTATGGAAAGTAATGGAATATCCTCTATTATCTAATTGTGAAACCGAAATACGATTCTTTCGCATACCCGGAACATAATAAACATTATCCAGTTCAAAATTTCTATCATCAAAATTTAAAACTACTCCCTCAACCGCAGTGGCCCAGACCTTTGCTCCATTGCCAACTCTTAGAGTAAACTGTTATTTACCTAGTCTTCTCGTTAGCTGAAACCCCTGCAATGAATTGCAGATATGATTAGTGGATTCAGAATCTACTATCCAAGAATCAGTAGAATCAACCACTAAAACTGGTTCCACGAGATAAGTAAAGTACGTACCTATCTTGCCCTTGGCAAGGTACTTGGGACATTCGTCTTTACAATGTCCAGTTTGACCACAAATGAAGCATTTCGCATTAGGCCTTTTTGAAAGAATACGGATCCTAAGGCCTATAGACATTTAATTATAGTTTACATGAAGTTCATAAACAATAAATGGTAGCCAATAATCCACAAGCGGAAGAATACACGAAATCATGCAAAAATAATACCGAAATCGCTATCTTGTGCTAGAAATTAATTGTATATGATTTTTACTTTTGTATTGGCGTTAATCCACAATACACACACGATTAGAGGACTGAGGAATTTTTGGAAAAAAACTTCCAAGGGATGTGTACCACCTCCATGAGCAAGAAACCCTAAGCCTTCTCCCTTATCCTACTTCCTTGTTCAATGGTTAAGAAAAATTGGGTTTTCTCTTTGCCTATTTTTCCTCCTTGGCCGTGTATCTGTGTGTGTATGGGTGTGTGTGTCTGCATCGTTTGATATGTATGGAATAGGTCAGGATATAGCCGAAAATCCTAGGGATAAGAGAGAGTGAAATATCTAGTTGTATTAGGAGTCTATTTCTTGAATATCTACTAAATTATCTTGAAGATAATTACATTATCTTCTTAATTTAAATTCAAGAAATTATCTTCTCCTAAAAACTCTTTCCCACATGCCTACACCCTAATCCACACACAGAGCACATGCCATTTGGACATTAGATACTAGGACACACATTCTTGTCTTAAGGATGTTTCATGTCTTGATATCTTGGCTTTTCTAAATTGAGCTACATGTTACGAAATACGAAATCATACTCAATTTACACACAAATGCTAAATAAGAAAATAAGCAGTTAATCATTAAGGAAAGTGGCTAGGAGAGGGACTTTAAGACATAGTTGCTTTGGCAATAAAATGACCAAATGCCCCTACTAGACACTAGCAGTATTTTGACCATTTTGACTTAGCTTATTCTACTAAAGAGTTAGGGTTGCACTCCAATACAACTAATAAACTTCCAGTGGAGGTTTTGTCTTTGTCCTACTAAGGAAAAAGACCAAAATGCCCCTCTATGTTTTATCTACAATCAAGAGTAGGTCCTGCATTCATACTATCATCCTATCTTGATTACACTTACACCTTGGACCTTTATTATTCGTATAATCATCACCTAGATATTATACCCTTGTTCCTGGGAGTGACCCATAAGTTCAATATCCAATATAGCCCGAGCTATATTACTAAGAACTTAGATTTGGATGATTATATAGATAATTCCAAGCGAGTAGCACACTATCACTTAAGATAGAATAGAATCATGACTCATATGCATGTCACCTAATGGATCTAGTCCATATGTCCAAAACACCGAGATGTTGACCCTATTATAAGATCTCACCCATAGTGAATCAAAACATATGACTTAGGATCCAATGATACATCCACATATGCTCATGATATAGAGCATTGGTCACTTAGTAGGTTAAGATGTTTTTAGTTCTCTAACAATGATAGTAATGTCATTGAGACTGCATCTATTATAGTCTCGTTCAATGCATTCACATGCATTAATGAGAGAAGTTCGGAAAGCCCCTCCAATGACCAGAGGCAAGTCATCCTACCAAATAGAAGATCCTCTCATTATAACCTTACCATAATGAAGTGCCCAGCTTTACTATTCGGTTATGAACTTATAGTTTTGATCTAAGCCTCATAGTATAGACCTTTTGTGCAGACCATCGTGTACCTATGCTATTCACTTGTATCAAGGAACCTCTTTGCATACACATATATCATATAAAAAAGAGAATATAGCATGCTCATAATGAATGCATTGATTTCATAACTGAATATATATTCATTTATATGAGATATCTTAGTGCTTAGGGGTTTTAGGGCATACCATTCCCAATATACTCCCATTTTCACTAAAAGCTACTACTATTAACCTAATTTAATACCCATAGCCTCAACATGAGTATTAAATACTCTCTCTGTAAGACTCTTAGTAAATGGGTCTGCTAAATTATTGATCGAAGCAATCGTATCTACCATTATATGGCCCATCTGGACAATCTCCCGAATCAAGTGGTACTTTTTCTCTATATGCTTCACTTTCTTGTGGTTTTTCGGTTCTTTGCACTGTGCCACTACTCCACTATTATCACAGTATATGATAATAGGTCTCTGGACTGTTGGCACTACTTCCAATTCTAAAAGGAATTTCTTTAACCACACTGCTTCTTTTGTCACTTCAGATGCTGCGATATACTCTATTTTCATGGTAGAATCCGCAATACAGGACTGCTTTATACTCCTCCATGAGATAGTACCGCCAGATAGAGTGAAGACATATTCAGAAGTAGACTTCCTGGAATCTCTGTCTAATTGGAAATCAGAATTTGTGTACCCCACAGGTACAAGATCATCCGCTCGGTAGACTAGCATATAATCTCTCGTTCTTATGATATATATATATATATATATAAGCTAAACCAAGGTTTGACTGTTATCTACTGACCATGCCAATGGCAAAGCAAATATCTGACCTAGTACAAAACATGGCGTACATGAGACTCTCAACCGCTGACGCGTATAGGACCTTCTTCATCGCTTCTATCTCCTCATTCGTCTTCGGACATTGATCCTAAGATAAAGGAACTTCATGTCTGAAAGGTAACAACCTTTTTTTGGAATCCTGCATGCCAAACCTCCCTAGTACTTTCTCAATATATGAAGCTTAAGAAAGAGCTAGTGTCTTAGCTTTTGGATCGCGCAGAATCTTCATGCTTAGAACATGGCTTGCTTCTCCTAAGTCCTTTGGAATTGAGATGATAGCCAAACCTTTATGGACGACAACATCCCTACATCATTACCAATTAGCAGAATGTTGTCCACATATAAGACCAAGAATGTCACAACATTCCCCTCCAACCTTTTATATACACAGGGCTCATCAACATTTTAATTAAAACCATAAGCCTTAATGGTTTCATCAAATTTAATGTTCTATGCCCCGGATGCCTACTTAAGTCTATAAATGGACTTCTTAAGCTTGCAGACCATATGTTCTTGACCCTTAGTAATAAACCCATCGGTTTGTTCCATATAGATGTTTTATTCAAGACTTCCGTTAAGGAAAGTTGTCTTAACATCCATCTGCCATATCTCGTAATCATAATGACACGCTATGGCCAAGAGTATCCTGATGGACTTTAGCATAACCACTGGCGAGAAGGTTTTCTCATAGTCGATCCATTCTTTCTGAGTAAAACATTTCGCTAAGTCTTGCCTTAAAGGTCTCTACCTTTCCGTCTACCCTTCTTTTCCTCTTGTATACCCATTTGCACACTATAGGCTTAATATCACTGGGCGCGGGTACAAGTTCCCAAACCTAATTCGTGTACATGGACTCTATTTTAGATTCCATTGCTTGGTACCATTTGTCTGCATCCACATCGGATATTGCCTCGTTGTAGGTCCTAGGATCCTCAACCTGATCTACGGAGTTAGCCTGGAAGAACTCTCCATAATATCTATCAGACTGTCTAGATACTCTTCCACTATGACGTGGCTTCGTCTATGAACTAGAGGTCAGTTGTTGTGTATCTACAGCTTCACTGTTAAGATCTGGCGATACTGAAGTTCCTGGTTGAACTTCTTCTAGATCGATTTCTGAATTAGGTACAAGTATATTTACGTAACTTTCCTCCAAGTATTTAACATTGGTACTCACCAATATCTGCTGTTCTTTGGGGTCATAAAAAAAATCTCCTCTTGTACCCTTTGGATATCCTATGAAATAACACATTATTGACTTTGGTTCTAACTTCTTAGCATCGCTATTTAGTACATAAGCTGGACAATCCCAAATATGGACAATCCCAAATATGGACATGTTTAAAACTTGGTTTTCAGCCCGTCCATATTTTTTGCCTAGGTATTAACTTAGATGGAACTAAGTTCAAAATGTATACTTCCATTTCAAGCGCATATCCACAGAAAGATACTGGTAAAGATGAATGAGATCATGGATCTTACCATATCCAAAAGCATATGATTTCTCCTTTCTAACACACCATTTTGCTAAGGGGGTACCCGGTGCTGTCAATTGTGACACAATTCCATACTATGCCAAATAATCCTTGAATTCTCCATAGATGTATTCCCATCCACGATTAGATCGAAGTACTTTGATCAGTTTACCTGTTTGACATTTTGTCTCAACCTTAAATTCTATGAATTTATCCTTTACTTAGACTTACGTCGCATCAGATATACATAACCAAACCTTGAATGATCATCTGTGAAGGTAATGAAGTATTTATAACCTATACGGGTTGGTTTATTCAAAGGACCACACACATCTATTTGTACCAATTCTAACAGATCATTTGCCCTATGCCCATTAGAGGTAAATGGCATTTTGGTCATTTTTCCCTTAAGGCATGACTCGCATTGAGACCATGGTTCAAGTTCTAATGAGTCCAAGACCCCATTCTTGACCAATCTCTCAATGCGGTTTAGGTTAATGTGACCAAAACGCAAATGCCATAGATAGGTTTCATTGGCAGAAGATGCTTTCCTTTTCAAGTAATTCTGTACTTGTTCAGTATTATGGAGTGTAGAGTCAACAGGGTTTAAAACAAATAAGTTATCATGCATTCTACCGAAAATGATGGAATTGTCCTTGCTAATGACTATACCAGCATTATTAAAATTAACAATAAAACCATCTGAAAGTAACTACGATACCGAAACTAGGTTTCGTCGTAAATCCAGAATACATCAAACATTGTTTAAAACCAAGACTAAATTATTCTCAAAAGATAATTTAACTACTCCCACTGCGGTGACCCACACCTTCGAGCCATCTTCAATCCACATTGCAAGTTCACCCCTATGCAGTTTCCCGGTTACTTGAAACCCCTGCAATGAATTGTAAATGTGATTAGCGGCGCCTGAGTCTACTATCCACGAGGAAGTAGAATCTACCACTAAACATGTTTCAATATACAAGGAAACATAGGTACCTGCATTGTCCTTGGCCTGGTTCAGAGGACAGTCCTTTTTCTAGTGTCCTTTCTGGCGACACTTAAAGCACTTTCCCTTAGGCTTATCACCAGCATTCTTTTTCTTCTTCTTTTGCCCTTTTAGGCCCTTGCCATGTTTATGTTGGTTTCCCGTCTTCTTGAACTTCTTACCTTTGGGGCAAGTCCAGAAGCATTCTGGGCTATCAACACATGTGTTTTGGGCTTCATTATAGCCTCTGCAGCTTGGAGCTCTTTCATTAACTCTGGTAAGCTCGTGAGCATCTTGCATGTGTTATAGTTCAGCTTAAAGTGAGCAAATGATTCTGACAAAGTCTCCAGTACCATGTCAATCTTGTTTTTCCCATCAATTTCAGCACCTAGAATCTCAATAATATTGAAGTTGTCCATCATCTTGAGCATATGATATTTGACGGACGAACCTTCAGCCATTCTAGTGTTTATGATAGTTCTAATAGCAGCTTGCCTTGCAGGCCCGCTTTTGTCAGCAAACATTTCAGCAAGAAAATACATGATATCCGCTGCAGTCTCCATTCCCTCATGCTGAGACTGGAGCACGTTCAACATAGAGGCTAAGATGTAGCATTTAGCCATCTTATCGACCTTTAACCATTGTCATTCTAACTCTCGCTCCTCTTTGCCTGATTCAGGAGTGACTATTGGGCATAAATTTGTAATAACAAAATTATACTCTTCAGCATTGAGTATAATATCTAAGTTCCTTTTCCAGTCCATGTAGTTTGGGCCAGTTAGCTTATTCTTATTGAGAATACTGGCGAGTAGGCTAAAAGAATCTTTCGTCATCTCTGAATATATTAAACAATTAATCAGTTTATGAGCCATATGATATGTATGCAAATGAATGATTGTTAAAGGAAAGTTAACATTCATACTTTTGACATTTACTTCAAAAATTAGTAGTTAAACCTTTAAACTAGTTGGATGTCTTAGTGTCTTAATTTTACTCACAATATTCTATCGAATAGATGGTCATATTGTAGTTTTGATTAAGTTAAGCTACAGTTATTTGAAATATCATTAGCTGGATAGACACTACCCAATGAAATTCCAATCACTTATTCAAATTTGGCTTCATTAAAGCAATGACAAGAACTCCGAAGGGATGATACTATCCTTTAATGTCAAGCGATTAACCATTTTTCCATGAGCCTTTTCACATATAATATTCTTAATCTGAGCTTGCTGAATGGCAGTTAACCCAAATCAATATTCTATTGAGTGATCCATGATGAAAACCCTACCAAAATGATAGTTGTTCCCGTTAACACCTCTATTGAAAACTTCTTTTAGTCCATTCTTGCTAAGTCTAAGTTAAAGAGACTACCCTCCGAAGGGAATGGCCCACACGTAGGTGAACTCAGAATAGCTCCCACTATTAGCATAGAATAAAATGGAAAGCCTTAGGATTCTTTCCAAAATCCTTCTACCACTTGATATTTTGATATGTAAAGGTTTTACAAACTATAACTATGTCTTCGCAATTGCATCTTTGTTTTAATCCAACCAATCCTAGTCCAAAGACCCTTGCTTATTAAAACTACTTTTAATTGCAATAATTATACATCTATTCGGGTAAGGTGAGGCCACTTAGGAACATCTAGCCTAACTAAAACACTTAGGTTCTTACTAGGCAATTAATCCTAAGTCATCTCATAATCTCTAGTTCTTAATAGAACTAGTTCCAGATTAAGATTTTGATTAGCCTTCCTAAGTATAATTAATCTGGATTTAGCCCTTTTTAAATCTTAGTGGTTGGCCATGTTACTATATGAGATATAATCATATGATATATTCAATTAAATAAGAATACTATATGAGATATAATCATATGATATATTCAATAAAATAAGGATATAAACATCCATGACAAAAATAGTAACTTTTAAAACAACCATTTTCCACTTTTGATGGCTTTCTGTTTGAGATTCTCCACAATCACACATTTGACCCCAAATGTATGTAAAAATATCTCTTGCCTCCACATGGACTTTAGAAATTGTCTTTTGTACCCCATCAATTCTTTAAATTGCACATGGCACCCAAAACTTTGTCTCAATTACAATTTGACCTCAATCGAACCATCTAGTGCAAAATTGATTTGGAATTTGGACCACCATGGCTCACCATTACCCACGGCTCCTAGGGTGAATAACCATGATCCAAAAACACCAAATACAAGCCAAAAAACCTTGGAAAAAGATCAAAACAACAATCCTCTCCTTCTTGACTTTTTTGACAATTTCGTGAATCATTTGCAACATCTAGCAAACTAATGCTAATACAATCATTCCTATACTCCATATGGAGTTTAAAATCAGCATTCTAAGAAATAATTTAACTATTACAATAGTTGGATAAACCACCAACTCAAACAATTAAATTACAACCATGCTGAAAATTTAAACATCCACACGATTTCATAAAATCGAGCCATCAAAAGTGGATTTCTATACGCTGCAAAATAGAGGTTAGTTCTTTATATAACACACATTAAAGACACACAAAAATCATGTACAAACAACCCCTAATCCTCCTTAGGCAGCTCGTCAACCAAAGGCTATTTCTAACTCGCGATTTCCATCGATTCCAAGTTTTAAAGCACGATTTTTGTGACCTTCTCTGATGCCACATGAAGAAGTGTGGATCCTAAGGCCTCTAGACATTTAATTACAGTTTATATGAAGTTCATAAACAATAAATGGAAGCCAATAATCCACAAGTGGAAAAATACAAGAAATCATGCAAAAACAACACTGAAATCGCTATCTTGTGCTATAAATTAATTTTATATGATTTTTAACTTTGTGTTGGCATTAATCCAAAACACACACACAATTAGAAGACTGGGGAGTTTTTGGAAAAAAAATCTCCCAAGGGACGTGTACCACCTCCACACGCAAAAAACCCTAAGTCTACTCTCCTATCCCACTTCCTTATTCAATGGTTAAGAAAAAATGGGTTTTCTCTCTGCCTATTTTTGCTCCTTGGTTATGTATCTCTGTGTGTTTGGGTGTGTGTGTCTGCATCGTTTGATATGTGTGGAATATGTCAGGATATCGCCGATAATCCTAGGGATAAGGGAGAGGGAGAGATCTAGTTGCATTAGGAGATTATTTTTTTTGAATATCTTCTAAATTATCTTCTTAATTTACATTCAAGAAATTATCCTCTCCTAAAAACTCTCTCCCATATGCCTACACCCTAATCCACACACAGAGCACATGCCATCTGGACATTAGATGCGAGGACAAACATTCTTGTCTTAATGATGTTTCTTGTCCTGATGTCTTGGCCTTTCTAAATCGAGTTACATGTTCCCAAATTGGAAATCATACTCAATTTACACACAAATGCTAAATAAGGAAATATGCAGTTAACCATTAAGGAAAATGGCTAGGAGAAGGACTTTAAAACATAGTTCCTTTGGCTATAAAATAACCAAAATGCCCCTGCTAGACACTAGTAGTATTTTAACCATTTTAACCTTAACTCATTCTACTAAAGAGTTAGGGTTGCACTCCAATACAACTAATAAACTTCCAGTGGAGGTTTCGTCTTTGTCCTACTAAGCAGAAAAACCAAAATGCCCCTCTATGTTTTATCCGCAATCAAGAGTAGGTCCTGTATTCGTACTATCATCCTATCTTGATTACACCTACACCTTGGACCTTTATTTTTTCTATAATTATCACCCAAATACTATACCCTTGTTCCTGGGAGCGACCCACTATATTATTAAGCGCTTAGATTTTGATGATCATATAGATATCTCCAAGCGAGTACTTCACTATCACTTAAGATAGAATAGAATCACTACTCATATGCATGCCACCTAATGGATCTAGTCCATATGTCCAAAACACTGAGTTGTTGATCCTATTATAAGATCTCACCCATAATGAATCAAAACATATGACCTAGGATCCAATGATACATCCATATATGCTCATGATATAGAGCACTGGTCACTTAGTAGCTTAAGATGCTTTTAGTTCTTTGACAATGATAATAATGTCATTGAGACTGCATCTATTATAGTCTCGTTCAATGCATTCACATGCACTAATGAGAAAAGTATAGAAAGCCCCTCAAATGACCAAAGACAAGTCATCCTACCAAATAGGAGACCCTCTCATTATAACCTTACCATAGTGAAGTGCCCAGCTTCACTATTCGATTATGAGCTTATAGTTTGATCCAAGCCTCATAGCATAGACCTTCTGTGCGGACCATCACGCACCTATGATATTTACTTGTATCAAGGAACCTCTTTACATACACATATATCATATAAGAGAGAGAATATAATATGCTCATAATGAATGCACTGATTTTATAACTGAATATATATTCATTTACATGAGATGTCTTAGTGCTTAGTGGTTTTAGGGTATACCATTCCTAACACTTTTACTTGCTTTCTTCTTCGTAACCGTCTTTGACCTTAGAGCAAGTGCCTGTACCTTCTTGAGATCCCTTACATCTCCCAACTCCTTTATCATCCGCTTAGTACTCTAATATTTCCTACTTGACTGGGCCTGTTTCTTGAATTGATCAAAGGATCTGGGTAAAGTTTTAAGTAGTAAATCAGTTTGTTCTACAAGACTTATCTTGGCACCTAAAGATCTGCAGTAAGTGATAACATCCATTATCTTAAGCATATAAGCTTCAATGGATTCACTTTCTTGCATCTTGGCAGTTTTCACCTTGCTCCATATTTCTAAGGACATGATTATATTTAATGAATACTCTATGTTCCCATGTTGAATTCGTAGAGACTCAAAGATGGCAGCTAGGATAATCTCACCGGCCCTAAGGTCAGTTTTCCTCCATCTCTTCTTTAATTTTTCATCTTTAGGACAAGGTTAAGTCAGGACATATATCAACCCACGATTTGCGAGTAAAATTTCTAAAGCCTCCTTCCACTCATCATAGTTATGACCATTCAATTGGTTCTCATGCAATATAGACATTGAAGGAATGTAGTCATATGCCATTTCAATCTAAATATACATGCAATATAATTAAGACATGACCAACTTAGGTGTGACATATATATGTATGGCATACATGAGAATAATAGCATGAACTCATGAATGCACTTGTACAAATATAGATAACCTTTTAAACTATAACCAGTGCCCTAGTGATAACTCCTATCACTATTAGGTTTGGCTTCCCAAGACTTGATAACACTTACTCCAAAGGGAGGTTACTATTTATCTTGAGTTGAGTGTAAATACTATTCCTTATAGGATTTCTTAGATAATTCCGATTTGAGCCTCCGAAAGGAGGTGACTCTAACCAATTACCTATATGGTGATCTATAGTTTCAGAACTCCACTGAAGGGTGGCCGCTCAATTAACATCCTTTTAGTGAATTCCCAATTTAAAATCATTCTATTAAATCTAGAATAATATAACCATCTAAAGGGAGGTAAATGATACCATTCATTAATATGATTAGGATATGGAAGCTTGTGTGATTTCCTAATTTCATCTCCCACTCAATTATTTAAACAAAGGGTTTTTATAAGCCTTTAGTGAAGTCTAGGCTTCTAGGGTAAAATATCATTCTATTAAATCTAGAATAATATAACCATCTGAAGGGAGGTAAATGATACCATTCATTAATATGATTAGGATATGGAAGCTCGTGTGATTTCCTAATTTCATCTCCCACTCAATTATTTAAACAAAGGGTTTTTATAAGCCTTTAGTAAAGTCTAGGCTTCTAGGGTAAAATAGTCATGTTAATATTTTTTCCTAACCAATTTCAATTTCCTATTAATCCTTTAGACTAGGTCTAACATCTAGATTAATTAATAACTTGACTATCAATGACTTATATCAAAAAGTATAAATGCCATACAATTTTTTTGCATAAAGGAAGAATAAACAATTATGTATATCGACATAACTAAAGCAAAACTGTATTTCTAACATTTAATAAAACCAATAAATAATGTCCATAAAACTTTTCATATTTAATCTATGCGAAAAATAATACAAAATAATAAAAAACTAGAAAAATAAAAATAAAAAGGGCCTACCACGAGCATTCACTCACGTGGACTTCACGCGCCCGTGTGGATCCCTTTTTTTTGTCGTGTTATAGGTTAATATGGATTTAATTTTGGCAAGTGTCCAATCCATCTCCGTAACTTAGTTCACAATAAATATAAAATCTAAAAACTATGAATTTTAACGTAAAACTTCAAGTATACCTGTTTTTATAAAATTCATATTTTATAGTGGTCTTCCATTAATTGTATTCATTTTAAACTACTTTACCTAACAAGTAATTTAATTTTAATACAATTATTAATCTAAAACCACAATAAGAGTTAACTACAAAAATTAATTTCTAAATAATGTAGAAACTAATAATAACACCAAAATTTCAGCATCAAATACATAATATAAATCTGATTTTTTAGTGTACATAGTTTGTTTCTAAGTTTCTATAATTCTAGAGTTAAACTATTCTCAAGTATTGTATGTTTAATTCGCAGTGGCTCTAATACCACTGAAGGAGAACAATATAGGCTACATGATTCATATTCAAAAATTTCTACGAATATGGCAGAAACAATCATGAATGATCTTATGCGATTAAACGTGAATAGTTAATTCAAACAACATGAAGAACATAGTTTAATTCTAAATCATAATGAAGTTTTACATACCTCTTCACGCATGATGAAAAAATTGAAAACTTCACATTCTCCAAGAAGATGTACACACCTAGAATATGGCATTTGCTCCTCAACTCTTGATCTTTCCTTCTATGACCAAAATCTACTAAAGCAAGTTCTAGTTGTGGGACTAGAACTAAATTTAAAAAAAACTAGAATTGAGTTTTTTCAAAATATGAAGCTTACTCAACAGAGAGAGAAGAGGGATCTCAAAAGAGATGGTACATTTTTCTAGAGCTAGAAAGCGGTCTGTTTATAACAAGAGTCTGAGAAAAAAATATCGAGAAAATCAATGTGGTTTTAGACTGCAAGAATTCTTTTTTTTCTCCACAATTAATTTTCCTATTTTCTTCTACCTTGGCCGATTTTTCCCTTTCTTAGTTTGCCCCTGGACCTACATGACCTCCTTGGCTCGTAATCTAGGGTCCTGACTTAGCCAATGTGCTCTAATTAATTAATTTGGTATTCATTTAATTCAATTTCAGCCAATAATTAAAAATAAAAATATCCTTTCTATAAAACAGAAAGTCTATTTTTAATATTTAGTTGCCAATGAATTAAATACTCTCTCTACCATAGTATTTCTTTAATTTAGCAGATATTGCTTATAAGATTATTTGGTTAGAAGAGGGACCAAAGACATATTTATCATTTCTCTAAGAATAAATAAAATATTCCTTCTAGTCCTCTAGCAATATTTTTATTATTCTAACCTTAGTCTATTCCATTATAAGTGTGACGCTCAAGATTTCTCATCATGTTCATTCGTAATTGTTGCATGTCTCTTTGAGCATTTCAATGTGCATTTCTTTTTCTTGATTATATATTTTATTAGTGACTACTATTTATAGGAAAATCAATTGTCTAATTTGCTCGAATTAATATTTTTCCTAGATAGTATAACTTATAAAAGGAATTGGGAACTTGTAGTTTTGGACTTTGGAGGTCCGGAACTTGCGTTTGAAAAATGATTAGTGTTTCGTTAAATAGTATTACATAGTGTAGACATTATTTTTAAACTAGTTGGCATTTAAATTGAGATTTAGCATAGTTTGACCAAGATTTTTTGGTAATTGACTTAAGCTAAATATACAACACATACATATATACATCATATACCATATATGCATACAAATTCTCATAAAAACATAAAGAAAAATCCCTAAACTATCCCCCCAAACCTGTCGACCTCAAGGAAGAAAAAGATAGGAGAAAGTTTTGCTATTTTTTTCAAATTTGCTCAAGAATCATTAACCTAGACCTCATTCCACCTCTCCAAAGTCCTCCTCTACCCTCCACAAGGCTCCTAGTTGAGAGAGATGAATCATCCTTGCTATTTAAAGTTTATGCCATGATTTTGAATTTTCGTATTTTGCTTGTTTCATGTCATAAGTTGCTTGTTTCTTGTTCTATATAGGATTATTACATGCTAGAGACCTTGTGTACGGATTGGTATAGTTTGGAACTAAGTTTTTAGTAAAAATCTACATGAGAAAGATGATGAATAGTGTCAAAATAGGGTTTCCAAAAAAAGTTGCAATTTAATTCGATTCGAGGCTTCTAGTAGTTGGTAATTAGGTCCATGAGCGTGGAAAAAATATTAGTTGCGCTTGCTATGCACAAAAATTGGGTAATTTGATCAAAATAGGCTACTTTAATAAGAGGTTTTGGGGTTAACTCGAATCCGGGCATGTTTCGACATCATGGCTAGTCTTTATTAAGTATTGAAGCCTTAGAAGTGCCTTTGTTTCATTTTTTTGGGTCCCGAAATAGGTACTTGTCGTGAAAACCCACAAAGAGACATTTTCGGTGTTTTCGGGTATTTGAACTCTAGGCTATGATTTGAAGGCTCTACAAGATGTATTTAGGTATCTTTGGATTGGTAGAATAACTATCTTGCCTAACTTGATCCTTGAATTTCAGTAGGAAGCTAAATAGTCTAGTCGAACAAAGGGGAAACTCGGGGTTTTCATGCTTAGCCTTTGAATTAGCTTTGGTGCTTGTATATCTTGCCTTTATATGTTATTATATAGCATTTGTGAGCATTTCGTGAAGTTTCGTGATCATCGGACATTGACCCCTTTATGTTCGTATAGTTATTTTCATATTTAATGCTTATATTTTGTTATAATGTTTATATTGCTTGTACTTTGTTAAAGATCAAATTCTAATAGACATTGTATGCTAAGTGAGTAGGACTATAAGGATAACTCATCTAGTTATATGATTATTGATTGTTGTAATTAAAAGTAATTAGAATTTATAACTTATAATCTTAACTTAATGGTATTTGATGCCTTTAATGTCTTCTATGCTATCTAATGATATGATAATGTGAACTTTGTAGCTCAATTGTATGTGGAATATGAACTTGTGTGAATAAGTTATTATAAATATAACTTCTATTGTTGTAGGTTTGAGTTAAGTAATAGTTAAGTTGGAATTAATATGGTTAATTGCTAAAGTGCTAAACTTATATGAACACACTAGGGCTACGTATTCGAGCTAATTCGAGAAAGTTTGAAGTGAATCGGAGCTATTTTCTTGCATGTTTGGCTTAATTCCAAGGTGAGGGAGTCTTCATATCTTATGTGCATCTTAACTTATTTTATTGTTTTTAGATTATATTATATGGTAATTGATAAAGTTTATATGTATTATTTACTTGCTATCTTATGTCTTTTCGTGTTTTTTGTGATTAATTGCGAGGGCGGCCTACTTTGTTGTTCCTCTTACGTGATTTGATATTCTTGGCTCTCGTGATCTTGACTCAGGGTTGCACAACCTTTTCAGGCATGGTAGTATCGAATAACACGGGCGGCATTGGGCTTGTCATACTCCCTCAGCTACCATGGTTTCCCAGTCCCTCTCTCACTGAGGCATACGGATCTAGCTCGGGAGAGTTGGGTCGTAGGATCGGGGTATATCCGGAGTACCCCATTGGGAGGAATAAGGGGCTTGCCAGCACTTGCTTGAAGATCTTGGCTCGTGGTTCCTGATTGAAGACAAAGTGGAACCGTATCCTTTCTATATGTGGTTAAATACTTGTCTATCAAATTTTGTTACTTTGTGTTGTATATATGGTTATCTTTGTTACATATCATGTTGCACGCCCCGGTATGGTGCATCACCTCCCTCGCTGAGTAACTGTGTTGCTCACTTCTCTTTTCAACATGTCCCAGGAAAAGCTGGAGATGGGATTGCCTCTTGTGTGGCCTGCCTGCTCTATCAGCGTGTAGAACAAGGAAGAATGTGTACATGATATGCTTGTATACTATTTGAGACCTTATGGTCATGCATGTATTTGTGTTATCTTAAGAAATGTAATATTAAAATTTTAGTCATAGGTGATGGTTAGGTGTTAATGGTTTGTAATAACTTCTATTGTTTTATTTTATTGTCTAGTTGACTTGCATGCTTGTAAAGATGAAATTGATTGAGGTTGTGGATTATGGTCTTGTGGTTGTATATTGTTGTTTGCAGGTTTCCAGATAGTCCTATATATAGGGGAAACTCCATCTGTTTTTCCCTAAATCTCGTGTCTGGGGTTTAGAATTGGGTTGAGAATAGCATGGTTAATAGAAGTCCCGGTTCCGTAAGGGATCGGGGCGTTACAATAAGACTATTGTTGTACTAGAGGATAAATACTGTATTGAACACAAAATAGTCTTACGCTCAACTAAGCGATCAAATGACCAAATTGCCCCTCTATACTCGCTCGTAGTCAAGACAAGTTCTATAGTGTACTATCTCATCATGAACTACATCTTAAACTCCTTAGAAACTTTAATCCACAATCCAACCATCCTCCAGGTGTTATTCACTTATCCAAGGGAGCTACCCTTAAGTATAACATCTAGTACAACATCCTGTACTACTATGCATAGATTTAGGATGATTTAGCTTGGATTATTCTAAGGAAGTGATTAGTGTATAGATTTCTTATTGCATATGCATGTCCCTTCTAATCAAGTCCTACATACCCAAACCACAGAGTTAGTGACTTAAGCATTTAGACCACATCCATAATGGCTCAAAGTGCAAGCACTTGACTTCGTCGTTTCATACACACATGCTCAAGATTAAGAGCAATATCCCACTTAGAAGCTCTATAGGTATAGGTGAGCTCTTTCTTTGATAGCACGTATTTAGAGTTCACACCTGCAGGGTCCGTCCAATGCATACACATGCATAAGAGTAATAAGTCTGGAACAAATCCATGATCAAAGCAAATTACCCTACTCCAAAGGGAACTTATTCCACTATGACTTCTACCATAGTAAAACGCATAACTTTACTACTTAGTCATGGATATAGTTACTCTACTTAACAAGTGACCATGACCTAGTTCTTTTGTGCGTAATCACCACGCACCTAAGTTGCCACTTGAAGCAAGGACCTCATATACATAAATATATACAGTCATCCATAACAAACGAGAGAAAAACATGCTCATATAATAAGATGACATTTTAATTGTCAATTGCAAATATTCATTTACAGAAATGGAAAGTGCTAGTAGTCTTTTGGGCATCCTATTCCCAACACAACTATAAGACCTCAATTCAATAGCCTGTACTTCGTCGAGGTCCTATCTCGCCAAGTGAGCCACAAACAAAAATCGTACTTTGTAATATGATGCTTGAACCAAATAAGGTCAGTCCAGTTTGTTAGCCATGTCTGATTGTTATATTCTTTATCAACTTTAATTTTTGTTAGGAATTTCACATGGTGTACTAAAGAGCAAAGATGAGGATTTCTTCCCCATGAAAATATTAGGAGAGTAATGAGCTATTAATAAACATGTGATGCTAAAGACCTAATAGATTAAGTTTTTTGGTCAATAGTTGAGTTCTACATATGTGAATTAAAGTCCATTTGTTCTCTGATTTTTTGGGCTTGCCATAACAAATTGGTTTCAGAGCCAATGGTTTGACGATCTTGGCTCAGACTCTTGAAGAATTATGGTCGATTATCGTGATGGACTCTCGGGGAAGCTAGGCAGTAGGGCTCAAATGATGGAGTAGGGACACGATAAGCATAATTTTTGGGCTATATTCTCAAAGTTGTATGAGGTTACAGTAACGCGATAAAGTAAGGCTAGGTTGATCTGGGTAATTCTAAGCAGGCTCGTACGAGATTAGGATCGTGGAGTCTCATGGTTGATCTCGGGTACACGGGGAAGAGCTACTAGAGCTAACATGGTAGTAGCTAAAGTGCATGGTTTGATCTTCGGGTGCACGAGGAAGAGCTATTGAAGCTGGCATGATAATGGCTAAGGTGTATGGTTAATCTAGGACTGCACAGGGAAGAGCTATTGAAGCAAGGCATGGTAGTAGCAAAGTTGCATGGTTGATCTGGGGTCTACGAGGAAGAATTACTAGAGCCAATATCGTAATCGCTAAGGTGCAAAAGAAGATCTAAATAGCTTGTGAGAATGATGAAGATGGATTCATCGGCGATGAATGTGGATCAATAGGGAGTTAAGAAAAGGGGGAGATTTGTTAGAAATTTCATATGGTGAACTAAAGAGTAAAGAGAAAGATTTCTCTCATATGAAAAGATTAGAGAATAATGAATTATTAATAAATATGTATATACTCAAGACCTAATAGTTTAAACTTTTGTGTCAATAATTGATTTCTTCATATATAAATTAAGACCCATTTGTTCTATGATTTTTTAAGCTCGCCACAACAATTTTATTTTCTTGATCAATATATAAATTTTATTTTATTTTTTTTCTGCAACTTGAGCATTAGTATATTATTTGCTCGTTATCTCCAATGGTAAGATCTACTTGCTTGATCAGCATGGTTCATTTGCAAGTTCAATTTAAATATTTGCCGAATCAGTCTAAAATGTTAACAATCTTAGTTTTTATTTTAAAATTAATTGGTGTTTGTAGAATAACCCATAATCTTTTATGATGGTATAAATGTCTAATTTATTCATGTGGAACAATTATTATATCGTCCAACATAAAATACTCAAGTTGTAGGACCCTTTTTATTTGTTTCGTTATAATGCGAGATTCTAAACGATGATCCAATCCTCTAAGCAAGAATATTTTATTGAGGTTTCACACTAATTTTTCTTGTTCTTTGCTGGATTAGCACAATTAAGTCAGTTTCACAACTAACGTTATGGCCTTAGCGATCTATTTAATTACGTACGTCAATTTGGGTGGACAAAAAATAAATGATTAAAAGCTGATTTCCTTAAGCAACGGAACTATACTAATATATTTTTCTTAATGTATTGGTGTAATAGTGTGTAGTCAATTTTTTTGGGCCGGGGTTTTCAATAGCCGCCTCCAATAATTCTGTACTAAAATAATATAGAATTTGGTGAGACAATTGTCAAGTCTTTTTTTTTTTTTTTTTTTAATCGTTTAGTTTATGTTTTGGCTCGGCGTCAAGTCATTGTTTTTGAATGATGCGTTACCTACTTCAGCAGCTATTGTTAGTTAGGGCAGCTCATCGAAAAATTCAAAGTGTTTAGACAGATTCGCTGTATTCCGGTACAATGGATGGATGTGGCGTCTTGAAAATTTGTGGCACTTCTGTGTTTGGGATCACAAAGTA
Organism: Ehretia macrophylla; assembly: GCA_037974665.1. Classification (NCBI taxonomy): domain Eukaryota; kingdom Viridiplantae; phylum Streptophyta; class Magnoliopsida; order Boraginales; family Ehretiaceae; genus Ehretia; species Ehretia macrophylla. The sequence continues at coordinate 86,493,900 of CM075764.1, forward strand.
CCACAACTGGCATTAGAGGTATTTTTTCGGCCTAAAAATCTCTCAAAAATATTATGAGTGAAAACTCTTAAAATCGTCCAAATAGACATCCAGCTGTAATTAGTGTGACTGGATCTTAGAAATTGATGTCCTATAATGTTTCTAAGAATTTTTCTTCTTGATGGCTCATGTTTTTTAGTTTTCGAGATTTTATCTCTGAATTTAATATTCTATTAATGGAAGTAATTCATAATAAAAAGATCCCAATTATGTCGGACTTTCTAAATTTAAAAATTGCTCCCGGTTGTTCAATCATTTGGTAACCAAAGTTTACTAACCTGTCGGTTTTATTTTTCTTTTCTTGGTCATTAGTGTCTTTCTTTTGTGTAACTTGAATCTTCACTGTTACATTTACTCTTGCTTGCTTCGATGCTAAGATAGGCTTTGTCTCTGAAACTTGGGATCCAAAAGTTAGACTTGATTCTTTTACGGGTCATTTTAAATTTGGCCAAGTTAATCTAGTAGTACTCAGTTAATTTGGGCAAGCTCTCTTATTTGCCATCATCATCCCACATATGGCGTATACATAAGCATGATATAAGGGAGATGTTATGCGCTTGAATGGCAAGAGCATGATCCAAGGTGACATCATTTATTTATTTGTTTATCTTGTTTTCGTTTATTACGTGATTTAGTTGAATATCCATAATTGCATAACAAGGATCAGGATCAAGTCATTGTTTCTAAATATGTACATTAGCAGCTAATAAAGTTTTTGTTTATATTTTATGTACATATAATTTTTTAATACATCCGTGATAGTAAAGTCAAAGCACTGAAGCTATTTTCTGTTTTATTTTTCTATTCCAGGGCTTCTAAGATTTATCCGAGTCAACATAGATGCTCTAAGGAGAGGGATGTATATGGTTTCTCACATAAATCTTGTTTCTTTCACGATTCTTCAATATTCTAAAGGCATCTATCTCGAGAAAAAAATATCAAATTTACAAGTATAACGGTAAACTCTTCTTATTTCTCTACTTTCTGACTTTCTGTAAGTCAACAAAAAGAATCATAGCTTGAATTTAGTATTTACAAGTTGGATTTAATTGGACTTTACAAAGAAAAGAGCATTTGGGTACACTAATGTTCTTAAGAATATCTTTTTTTTTTTCGTCTGAGAAGTAATTCAGAAAATATTTGAAGAATATATTCATCACAGTTAAATTTTTTAATTAAATCTTCATTTCAATATGCGGAAACTGAATTCATTGGCTTCATGATACTTGGCATTGGTAAGATTAGAGGACAGAGATTAGGTAATTTCAACATATCCACATACTTACCTATATTAAGATCTAGGTACATATGGCTTCAGCTAGGATTTTCACTTCTTTTTTCGTTCATATTTTTTTGAAATTCCGCATGCCTTATTTAATACAGTTAGGTTATCCTCAATGAGGGGTTTTAAAATGTAAAATTTTTTATTTTTGGGTATTTTTGTACGTTTTTAGAGCCACATACCCTAAAAAGTAGCACTATTCATAGAAAAAGTACGTGGAGTTCACTATTTTTGGGTTAAAAAATATCAAAATAGAGTTAAAAGATGCCAAAATTTGCTGAACATTTTGGAGCATGGGGCTCTATTTTGGCATCTTTTAACCCAAAAGTAGTGAACCCCACGTACTTTTTTCATGAATAGTGGGTATGGAACTCTAAAAAAGTATAACAATACTCAAAAATAAAAAAATTTACATTTTTAAACCCCCCATTAAACTTGCCCTTAAACACTTAGCACCAAAATTTAATTACCTTACTAAAGGAATCAGTTTCCAGACACTTGCTTTTTTTGCTATTTATGAGTTGGTCAATCTAGCAATAATTATTTTAACCAAATGTGGCACTATTTCTAGGCAAAACACAACCTTTATTCTTGAAATTATGGTGACATAGCGACGGTCAATGCATTGGCCATCTGATGTCTTGGTCAAGGCATTGACTTTAAAAAAATGAAACAAATATAGACAAAGATGGAAATTTGAAAAGATGTTAAAACTAAAAAAAATGCTTATATTATTTTAGATGGCAAATTGAGATTTTAGGAAAACTTTGGATGGTGAAGTTAAGATTTTCTAATATGATATTTTAGGTTTGTTCCAGCAATATAAGAAAAACAAACGCGGGCAATGAAAGGTTTTCGTTGCTATTTCATCGCAATTTTAGTTAGAGATGGAGATCACAAAATGACGATCACAAAATTATGCATTGCAAATTAGCGTCTGTATCAATAATCCATGCTAAAAAATGATGGAAAAACATCTTCAAATTCATTGCGAAATAGTTACGGATCATGATGGAAATAATACCGTGGCTAAATCTATCCCTAAATTGCGACGGATCACGATAGAAATAATATTGTCATTAAAAAGTGATGACAAGAGTTCATCGCCAAATTCATCGAAAAATAGCAACTTTGATTATCGTCTCCCGTTTGCGCAAGATCGACGTTAGGATCTACCTCTTTTGCATTAATGGGGATTTGAGTTTTAATCCATGGCTAAATCCACAATAATTTTTTAAAAAATTTTTATTTATTAATAGTTTTGATAATAAAGTTATTTATTTTAAGCAAAAAAATAATATTAAATAACAATAAAAAGAGAAAAGATATATATCATACAAATTTATAAATAATGTTCATATTACACAAATAAAAATTATTTTGCGAATAATTAAAACTGTTCTGATGTTACAAAACTTGTAAATAATTCATATACAAACAAAAATTATTTAAAAAATAACTAAAACTATTATAATTAATGATCATCATGGTCTCATTTTCGTGCTTTTAATGGTGATGTTTTGGTACCAAATCTTGTAGAAGAACAATTTGTTTCACCATTAGTTTATCTCTCATTTTCATGCTACAAATATTGTCATATTAAAAATTATAGGGTAAACTACCTATTTAGTCATATATTTTTATCATTTGTTCATACTTAGTCCTTATCTTTCAAAATGTACATTTTTAGTCTCGTATTTTTATCATTTGTCCCAACTTAATCATTGTCTTTTAAAATGTACCATTTTAGTCACGTGCTTATTTAGTTAGATTTAAGGACGGAAGAATTATAGATGACTAACATGGATAATAATGACAAAGATATTAGACCAAAAAGGTACATTATAAAAGATAAAGACTACATTAGGACAACTGATAAAGATATGAGATTGAAAGAATATATTTTGAAAGATAAAGATTAAATTGGGACATATGATAAAGATATGAAACAAAATAGGTAATTTGCCAAAAAAATATATAACTACACACATATACTACTATAGATAGATTATAATTAACCAATTAAGGATTATAATTACGTATAAGTAACTAAATATAATAATAAAAAGGATATCTATAATTAAGCAAATATAATAAAATAACATATATTAAAATAGAAAAAAAAACAAAATATATCGATGATTTGTAGTGACGGTGGTATTGACTGCGACAATAATCTGCAATTTAAAAGAGATCATGTTAACCTCACAACATATACACAAAGAACAAAACAAAATATTTTAATTTTTAAAACAATACAAAATTACATTAAAACCATATATATGTCTATTCTAAGTCAGATTTGGAGACCTCTTCCATTCCACGCTCTCCTAAGATTGGCATCCTAGATATTTAGGTACCACGGACTTATAATATATTATATTATGTGTAGTTGAATAATAGTTAGAAGGAAGAAGAGCTTTTATTAAGGTAATGAGTTATTACAAGCATCAGTTTTCCCTAGCTATTACATGAAGTATTTCTTGAGGTGCTCAACATTCCATGCATTCTTAAGCTTCTTGTCGTTTGGCTCTGCAAGCTTGTATACTACTAGCCTGACTTCTTTTATTATTAGGTAAGGTCCTTCCCAGTTTGGTCCTAGTTTTTTGTCATTTGACTGAGGTCGGAAGAAGGCCTTTCTGATTACCCAATCCCTTTCTTGGATGTTCTTAAGGAGGGTCTATTTTGTGAAGGCTTTCGCTATTACCCTTTTACCTTCAAGCATCTTGATTTGTGCTTTTTGTATGAACCCTTCCATGAGTTCCAGTTCCTCGCGGAGACCTTGATCATTTATTTCCTCTTCATAGAGCTGCACCTAGTTACTTGGTAAGCCGACCTCTACTGGAAGTACAGCCAACGACCCGAATGTTAGTGAGAACGGGGTCTTCCTTGTTATTGAGGTCAGGGTTTTATCCTTTGCGCCTATAGGACCTTTAGGACTATATTTACCCACAGCCCCTTTACTGGACTGAGCTTGGTTCTCAGACCTTGGTAAATAGCTTGGTTAGTAATCTCAACTTAACCGTTAGTTTGGGATTAGCTACTAAAGAAAATTTTAGGTTTATTCCTAGCTTCTCGCATTTGCCACGAAAGTAGCTAGAATCAAATTGTTTTCTATGATCATTGATTATGACCTTTGGCACCCCAAACCGACATATCATTGACATCCATACAAAGTTTCAAGCTACTCTTTTAGAGAGTTTCGGTACTACTTATGATTTCACCCACTTTGTCAAGTATTTGATGGCTACAAAAACAAACTTCCTCTAGGCATTGTTTAATGGGAAAGGTCCTAAGTTGTATAGCCCCCACTGTTCAAAGGGCCATGGTTGCGTATATAAATCAGGTCGATAGCATGCTATCTCTGAACTTTTGCAAACTTTTGGCATGTATCACATATTCGCACCAAGTCCAATGCATCTTTTTGCATGGTCGGCCAGAAGTGCCTCTGCTTAAGTACTTTCTGGGCTAGCGTTTTAGCTCCCATGTGATTACCACAAATTCTTTCATATATTTCCCTAAGCACATAGTTACCTTTGGCTAGACTATGCATTTCAACAATAGCCATGTGTAGGACTTCTTGTACAACTACTCCACAAGTACAAGAAACTTGGAGGCTCGGTGTTCAATTTTGCTGGCCTCGGTTTTATTTTGAGGAAATTTGCCCTACTCTAGAAATTTCCTGATCAGGTGCATCCATTGGTCCTATATGTTTATGCTAGCGATCTTCTTGTTGAGTGGTTGCATGGATAGCCTCTCTATTTCATCCACTTTTATAGTTATTGGTTGTGCTGTACTCAGAGCTAATCGAGACAATGCATCTGATTTCTCATTTGCAGCTCGGGGTGCCTGATGGATATGAAATTACTCGAAGTTTGAGATCAGCTCCTTGATTTTACTAAGGTACGCAACCATGGCGGGATCTCTAGATTCATACTTTCTTGCCACTTTATCAATAACCAGTTATAAGTCGGCGGTGACATCTACAACCCGGGATCTAAGTATTATTACTACTTTGAGCCTGGCTATTAATGCGTCATATTTAGCTTCTTTATTGGAAGCTAAAAACTAGAATTTGAGTAATATTGGGCTTCTACCCGTCTGGGCTGATAATTAGTACTCCAGCCCCGCTGCCTTGTTTTCTTGAAGCTCCATCAACCTACATTGTCCATGGAACTCAACTTCCTTGGCTAGGTCTCTAATACATTACACCACAAAATTTGTTATTGCCTAAGTTTTGATTGATATCGTGGGCTAATAGACGATGCTATATTGACTAAGCTTGACGACCCATTTTAGCAAGTGTCATGAAACTTTTGGTTTGTGGAGTACTTGCTTCAAGGACATGTCTATCATTATTCAGATGGTGTGTGTATCAAAATAATGCCTTAAGCGATAACTATTATGAGGGCTAGTGTCATTTGCTTAAGGGTAGAATACCTGAGCTTGGGGCCTCTCAACACTTTGTTAATGTAATAGACTAGCTTTTGGACTTGGCCTTCTTCTCAAATAAGAGCTACTGCTATTATTCTGCTTGAGTTGGCTAAGTACAATACCAGCACTTCTTCTTTCTCTGGTAAGGAGAGTAGATAAGGGGTAATGAGGTACTTTTTGATCCCTTCAAAGGCTGTATGACATTTTTTCGTCCATTGGAAGTTATTTGGGATCCTTATCACCTTGAAGAGGGGAACACACTTATTTGTCAACCTTAACATGAACCTACTCAATGCTGCTACCTTTCCGACCAACTTCTGTACATCTTTGACACATCTAAGCGGATGCAGGTCCAAGATAGCTTGGATCTTCTCGGGGTTAGCCTCTATACCTCTACCAGTGACCATGAAACCAAGAACTTTTTTGTCTTGACTCTGAAGGTACATGTTTCTGGGTTGACCTTGATTCTAAACCGCTCCATGGCTGCAAAGGCTTCAGTAAGGTCGTCGATGTGCGACCAAGCTACTTTACTCTTGATCAGCATGTCATCCATATAGATTTTCATGTTCCGTCCAATCTGACTATCAAACACCTTATTCACCATGCGTTGGTAAGTAGCTCTAGTATTCTTTAGCACGAAGGGCATTACCTTATAACAATATGTGCCTATCTCGGTAATGAATGTTGTTCTCATTTCATCTTCTGAGACCATTATTATCTAATAGTACCCTTTAAAAGCATCTATGAAGGTGAAGAGCTCACAGCCTGAGGTTGCATCTACCATCTAATCTATTCTTGGCAGAGGTAGCAATCTTTTGGACAGTCTTTGTTAAGTTTGATATAGTCAACATAGAGCTGCCATTTCCTGGGGTCTTGGCCACGAGCACTACGTTATCCAACCATTAAGGATATTCCACATTTTTTATATGCCATTTACTTATCAACTTCTTGACTTCCTTTCGGATGTTCTGATTTCTTTCTTCACCGAAGCTCCTTGTTTTGGCTAATAAGCCAGAAGTTCAGGTCTATATTCAACTTGTGGACCATTACACTTGGATCTACTTCTATCATGTCGGTGGCAGACCAAACAATATATGTTCATTTTCAAATTGGAAATCAATTATTCCGTTGTGACGTTGAGCAAGAGCTCATTTTCGACCTTTATTTTTTGCCCTTTTGAAAGATCAATCTCATCCAATTCCTTACCTGGAGTTGTTTTCTTCTTATATTTCTTCTCCTCAAGTACATTTAGTTGTCAAGTTCTAGGCTTTTTCAGCGAGGCAGCATAGCAACCTCGTGCTATTAACTGATTTCCCCTCAGCGTGGCTATTTCCCAAGGTGTTAGGAATCTTATTTCTTGATGAAAGAGAGGCGCCACAGCTTGGAGCTTCATTATATGATGATTTTCAATTTAGTACGACAAGGTTTGCCATTATTGTGACCTTTTAAACCCCTTAGTCATGGTGAGGCTGATAACCCCCTCAGGTTGAAAATCTTCTCTTGTGAACCCTGACAATGAGCCCCTTAAGGGGTAAAACTTGTCTCTTTTTATACCGAGCTTGTCAAATGCCTAAAAAAAAGGACCTCTGTAGAGCTGCCAGTGTCTACCATTATTCTCTTGACTAGGTATTTTCCACTTTGTCTTACACCAACAAAGGATCATCATGGGGAAGATTAGTCCCTCCAGGTCAATTGATATAAATACTAGTTGTTCACGTGTCTTTGGAGAGTAACTTGTATGAAGGCGTCCATTGCTATAGATTGGTCAAAGTTGGGGACCTCTAAAGTTGTTTGGTTGAACCGATACATGAAATCTTGAAAGGTCTCGCCCTTGTTCTATTTGATAGATAGTAGAAAAGTTGAGCCTCGGGGGCTTCTTGCTGCTGGCGAATCTGGCTAAGAAGCGGTTCGGAAGCTCTGCAAAATTGTGGATCGAGTCATCAGAAAGGTTGGAGAACCCTTTCCAGGCTGACTTGACTAAGGTGACTGTGAAAGCCCTGTATTTTATTGTATCAGGGACATCATAGAATGTCATATAGTGCTCAAGAACTGTAAGGTAATCCTCTGGGTCCCCATGCCGCTGTAGGTTGGCAGGTTAGGGAACTTGTAACCATAAGGCATAAACACCAACATAATTTTTCGAACAAAAGGATGATTTTTCCAGTATTGCATATGCATATTTGTTGTTTATAATCATCCATGCATGATGCCTTCCATCTTGTTAAAAATTTAGTTGATGGCATAGACAACTATTAACATTTCTGTGCAAAAATTTATGAAATCATTTTCTTTTAAACATAAAATAATACCATTTCAGTTTTCATAACTCAGTGTCATAAGAATGATTTTCAAAACCTGATTTTTCACTTTATTTTTATTTACAAAAGTTTATGATTTTAATTTTTAGAAAGCTTTATTTATATTTTTGAAAATAGGTTATACCAAAAGAGGGTTGTATACTTACTACTGATGAATCTATACGATGTTGAATGACATATAGTTATGACACTACAAGAAATGGAATAGACACCTAATTGCAATAATAAAGATTATTACGTATTGTCGAAACATAGAATGTAACTTTGTGTCAACTGATTATGTAGAGGGTGACTTTTCTCCATGGGGCTATGCCATGTCTATAAATAGATTCATGAGTTTGACTTCATTGCCATATAAACTGTCTTGATACTTTGTTAGACGTCACTCTAGAACGTGAGGGAATTTCAAGAATGGCATAGACATTCTCGAAATAGATTAAATGTGTTTAATGATCCCTCATTACTATACGGCGGTGAATCTAGAGAGTCACACACAATAAAGCGTAATTGAATGAGTTTCGAATAAGCTTGAATTTGATTTTGAAACATTAAAGTGTTAACATTGGCAATGTCGGCCATTAATTAGTAATGGGCCAAATTTGTAATTATTTATAAGTGTTGAGGCAAAAGTGCAAATATGGAAAGATTATTTTCTTAATTTAAACTAATGTTGATTAGATTAAATTATTTGTACAAGTACAAGATTAATTAAGTATATATATTTATATGATATGTATATATACATAGTAGTCTTGAAAATGTAAGATGCCAAATGTTTGGCTAGAATTGCTCCACATCTTTAACTTATCCATTAAATCTTGAGATCAATGGCTAAAATGAAGCAAGATAAAATACTTGGCCAATTTTGAATTGTAGTATTATACATGTATAATGTATGCATTGATAAGTGGAAAATTGTCGTGTTCCACTAACTCTTGTCTTCAAAATAAGATACACACAATATAGCAAAGTGAACGACAACTTCTTCTTCTCTTCTACATCACTAACAGTGTGTTTGGATTAAGGGGGAGGAAGGAAGGGAAAAAAAAATTGTATAAAAAGACTTTTATACACTTTTCTTAAATTATAATAAGGATTAAAGCTCTCCTTCTACTACCATCCAAACACAGTGTAAGTGGCCTAGCACATAAACTTTGGTGGTCAAGGAAGCTTATCCAAACTTGTGTGGACAACCTAAAGCTCTTTGAACTTGTCAAAGCTTGAACTTGATTTCTTCATCTCATTTGCTAAAATCTTCAAAATGTATACCTAAATCTACCTCTTTACTATATATATTGATGAATATATGCTTCTATTATATTAGTCATATGAAATCAAGACTAGGTTTTGGATTTACATAGACTTTATTATACAAATTTCTGAAATTTTAGCCATAGATTCTTCTTGATTCTAAGTTGTGTGTTTCCATCACTCTAAGAGGTTCTTCAAGACTTAGCACCAAAATTGAATTACCTTACTAAAGGAATCATTTTCCAGATACTTGCTTCTATTGCTATTTATGAGTTCATTCAGGGACTGATTCATGAGTATAATTTCATCTTCTTGCAGGGTTTTAAGATCCCTTGTTAGAAACTAGCGAGGAAGAATGGCTCACACAGAGAGCCCTTCGTGTCATATTTCTTGTGGCTCGTTGATAGATCATATCCTCTCCCTCGAACTCTGTCTTCCGTTTCTGAGCATATTTCTGAAAATAGAGAGCCCTTCCTCTCATATTTCTAAATCGTTGTTCCTTCTTGAGAGGCAAGAAGAAAAATACCAGAGCATCATACATAGTGCCTCGTTGAAGGATCATTTCCAGTCCCTTAAACTTGGGCTTCTATTTCTAGAAATGTTTTTCAGCATCTCAAACAATGAAGATCTTAGTTTGCGTATTAAAGCTGTGCTTTACGATGTGAGGCTGGAACTTCATTCACTTTCTAACAAACAAATAGATGGAAGTCTCATCCTGGACTTGGACCGTGCATATACTAATTTGCTAGAGAAGATGAAGAATGTTATGATCAAGACAGAAACAAGGGAATACGATGTCATATTCCCGAAACGCGTCCATCAGAAAGGAGATTTGAAGAGAACTCATGATTTTGTCTTGAGGATTTTGGGGGATTTATCGAGTTGTAAGGATGATCTAATAGCTCCTCTATCAAAAGAAATTGAAGACATGAAAGAGAAGCTAATACTTGTGCAACCTTTGCTTACATATGTGGCAAGCACAGGGGTAAGCTTTAAGCATACAAACGAGCTTGACAAAAAGCTTTGGATTCCTCTTGAAACTTTGCTTGATAGAACAGCCTGTCTCCTTTACGTATGCTTGGTTGACAAAATGAATGAAGAGATGGCACTTGCAGTAAAGCATAAGCTCTCTGAATTACTAGAGAAGACTAATGTCAAGGAGATCTACCTGATGGCCTTGAGAGCTTCAATAATTGAATCTACAAAGGATTCCAAAGAACATGGGCTTTATCTCCTTCGCAATCTGGTAACCCTACTAGACTGTAATGTCAGTTCTGTATATTTGAATGATCCGATTAAGAAACTCCATGATGAGCTTAAATCCCTTGAAACTGTTATCCGCATGCTGCCATATAGAATGAGGCAACAGAAGTGCAACTATCTCATAACACCGATTGAAGCTATTACTTGTAAAGCAATACCCATCCTTTCCTCATGCTATGACAGAAAGATGAATGAAGACTTGGCTAGGGAAGCGAATGATGCACTCTCTGAGGTGCTTGACAAAATCAAGCACGTTCAAGAAGAGGCCAGAGAGCTCAAGTTGTATAACTATCCTACAACTGGTGGATTGGCCTTTCTCGATTTTTTCTTGGGACATCTGGAGGAGTTGCTAAAACATAAGCCAAAATTTATTGGGAATTTGATGATTGAAGTTAGAAAACTGCTAGTGGGATTTAATATCTTGATATTATATCTCAAAAGAATCGAGGAGCAACACAATGAGCATGAAGAACTAGGAGATCTTTGGAGACGCACCATAGGCTTGGGATACCAGGCAGAATATGTTTTGGACTTTTACCTGGCAACACCACCTCGTCAATCTCGCCCCATATACATCTCACTTTCTAAAATCATAGAGCAGACCAAGCTTATCAAATTAGAGGCGAAAGCGTTATACAATGATAAGAAATATCACGCCCAAGCCGGCCAGGATGTAGCAAAGGCTTCCACTCGCGTTCTGTCACAAGCTACTGACACAGCATCTTATGAAGTAGTGGGTTTTGAGGATGAGGCAAAGAAGATAATAGAGTATCTTGTTGGAGACCAAAGGCAATTAGATGTTATTTCAATCGTTGGAATGCCTGGTCTTGGAAAGACAACTCTAGCCAAGAAAATATACGAGAATCCTTTAATCATGGAGCACTTCGACATTCGAAAATGGTGCTCTATTTCTCAAACATATCGGAGGAGAGAATTGCTGCTTACCCTTACAGGTGATGTTTCTGACGAGCTTACAGATGAAAAGCTAGCTGAAGAGGTTTACAAACATTTGAAGGGACGTCTTACAGGTGATGTTTCTGACGAGCTTACAGATGAAAAGCTAGCTGAAGAGGTTTACAAACATTTGAAGGGACGTAGATACCTCATCATCCTTGATGATATGTGGGACATCATGGCATGGAATGATTTGAAACGATCTTTCCCGGATGACAAGACTAGTAGTCGTATCCTCATAACTAGTAGGCATCAGAATTTGGCATCACAAGTTGGCAGTAAGGTGCATGCACTTCGTCCATTCTCTGATGATGAGAGTTGGGAGTTATTTCAGAAGATTCTATGTCAAAAAGAAAGTTTCTCTCAAGAACTTCTGGATTTTGGAAAACAAATTGCACGAAGGTGCAATAGACTTCCACTAGCAATTGTTATCATAGCTGGACTTCTTGCAAAGGTGGAGAAAAGTCTACGTAAGTGGAAACAAATTGCAGCAAACTTAAGGTCACGCATTTTTACTGAGTCAGAAGGTTATTGCAAGGCCATATTTGAACTGAGTTACAATCATTTATCAGATCATATGAAATCATGCTTTCTGTACTTTGCAGCATTTTCAGAGGATGAAGAAATTCCTGTTAGGAAATTGAAATGGTTATGGATTGCTGAAGGATTTGTACAAAATAATGAGGCAAGAAGTTTGGAGGATTTAGCAGATGAATATCTAATGGATCTTATTAGTAGAAGCCTTGTAATAGCTATCAAAAACAGATCTGGTGGAGGAGTCAAAACATGTAGTGTTCATGATCTCTTACATGATTTCTGCTTGGAGAAAGCTGAAGAAGAGAGTTTTTTGCAAGTGAGAAGAGGGAATGACTTTTCTGAATTTTCAGGAGTGTATGATTATCGTCGGCTTTGCATTTACGATGGGGTGAAGGATCTTATGAGAGCAAAGCTCTCTCACTGGGCTGTTCGCTCTCTGTTAAATAGAAGTCGTTTGTACTTTTTCACACCAGGTACTATCTCATTCATTCTTGGAAATTTCAAACTTCTCAAAGTGTTGGATATTTATACAATAGAAATCGGAACGATAAACGTCGACAATGCTTTTAGTCGAATAGGACGGCTGATTCATTTGAGGTATTTAGCCATTCAAGCTAATGCAACTTCTATTCCATCGTCAATAGCCAACCTTTGGAACTTGCAATTTCTCCTTGTCAATGCCAATGGAGAAAATAATAACAAAGTGACGAAAGTACCAGATTTTCTTTGGGGCATGGTGAACTTGAGGCATGTGCACATAAATCACAAAGCTTCATTCCGCTCACGTCATGGCAACAGATTTGAGGACTCGGCCTCCTTTTTGCATAATTTAGAAACGTTATCAACACCATGTCTTTCCTATGGTGAAGATGCAGAGAACTTACTGAGAAGGCTACCAAAACTTCGGAAATTGAAATACAATTTTAAGGCCGACGGACAGAGTTATCCCACAAAGTGCCATCAGTTCCCAGTATTGGAATTTCTTGATCAACTCAAGTCACTAAAGGTGTTTTTCCAGGGAATATTGCTTGAGAGAACATGCGAGTTCAACTTCCCTAAGAATCTTGAAAAATTGACTTTGTCAAGGTATAGTTCATGGCGAGAGAAGTCCTATTTATTCTGGGATGATATATCAAAATTGGGGAGGACACTCCCCAATCTGAAGGTTCTCAAATTACTTGGAGACAGTTGGGATGACACGTGGATCGTGAATAGCGGGGACTTCCCGACACTGAAATATTTGAAATTAAGCAATTTGAGGAACACTCGTGAGTGGATCGCTTCAGAAGATTCTTTTCCAATCCTTGAGCAACTAGTGTTGAAAAACTGCAACAATCTTGATGAGATCCCCCCTTGTTTTGGAGAAATTTCCACATTGCAGATGATTACTGTGGAATATTGCAAACCTTCTGTCGATGCTTCAGCCAGAAGAATTCAGAAGGAACAGCAAGAGGAATGGCAAAATGAGGAACTCAAAGTCTATATCAATTCTAGTCAACGGGCATGAGACTGGCTGGTACAAGTAAGTCATCATGAACATTAATTGTTTAATTTCTTTTTCTGCGATTCTTTATTCTGCAATTATTTTTTTAGATTGAAAAGGAAAAAATACATATTACAAGTAAGTCATGATCATGTACTTGATTCTTTGATTATTTGAATAAGATAACATATAAGAGAAATGTTCGATGATAATGGTAGTCAATTTTCGTTCATTTAAATACACATTCCATTGGAGGTTAAGAAAAATGACATGATTGTAGTGTTGATCTTATTCTGGAATTAAAATGTTGGTTATAGAGTTTGGAGTTTAATGAATTTTCTTGAAGTTTTAGAATTCAATTAAAGCTAACTAGACTTATTATTCTTCTTTTGTGGTCATATGTCCCATTTCGAATGAGTGGTGGATGCTTTATTAGGGTATCTCTAATGGGGAGAACTATTCATAAAAATTTACTATTTTTGAGATCTCTAAAAATTATTATTAATGATTTAAATATACATAAGGCCCTCCACTTTTGTCAACTTTTATACCAAAATAGAAAGTCTCTAAATTTAGAGCAAAAAAAGTAAATTAAGTCTCTATTTTAACTCAAAAGTTGATAAAAGTGGTAGGCCCCATGTATATTTAAATAATTAATAATGATTTTTAGAAACCCGTGTCTCTAAAAATAGCCAAAAATAATAAGTTTTTGTGAATAGCTCTCTCATTGGAGATACTCTTATTTTGTAACTTTGCTTATTTGATCTACCCTAATTTCTCATTGGATTCCTAAAATTTCAGTGCTAGCTTTGCCTTGGTGGCCGGGGATGGTGTTGGCCGCTGTTTTCTCTGATATGTTTGTGCTCGGTTGCGCTTTTTGCTTGGTTTTTTAGTATGGTTGGGCCTGCAGGTTTAAACCGCTCTGTGTTTGATTATTGGAGTTGTTGTTGATAATTCAACATGCATATTTGTTGTTTGATTATTGGAGTTGTTGATCATACAGATTATACAATATGCATATTTGTTGTTTGATTGTTGGAGTTGTTGATAATACAATATGCAATATTTGTTGTTTATAATCGTCCATGCATGAAGCCTTCCAGCTCGTTAAAAATTTAGTTGATGGCAAGATTTGCGTTGAGAATAAACTCATCAGTACATCCTCTTCGTTGCAGTTCATAGATAACTTATAACATTTCTATGCAAAAATTTATGAAATCATCATTACCCAAGCAATTATAATGCCTTCTTTATTTGTCAATATTAAGACTTGAAAAAAATATACTTTTAGTCCATGAGTCATTATATAAGTATGAAGATTAACAAACAAATATTATTATAATACTTTTTTTATAAAAAAAAAATTATTAAAGATTAGTGTGATCTCAAAGAGAAGAGTTATGACTATGGTTTTGTCCTTCTAGTTCATAGTTCTTGAGAACTTCATTTGGTAATCGTAGTTTTTAAAGAGTTGTATTTAATTGGTGAAATAATTTAATATTTTCAGAATATATATATATTTTTCCTATCAAAGAAAAAGAGAAATATGAAAGATAAACAAATTAAAATTAACACAAGGGAATCTAACACAGATCGTCATAATCTCAAAATAGAGAAATCTTCCGTTTAGAAATTATTGTAACCCTAACAATGTTATTTTAGTTTAATTGTAAATGATTACTATAAGTCCCTAGAAAGAGTACAATCTCTTCGTTTTTGTTTCTTTTATACTATCAGAAACTTATTTTCATATCTTAACTTCTCTTTGATTTGTTATTTTTCTAAAACACAATTCATGTTGAAACATTGGGAAAAATATATATATAAAAAAAGAAAGAACTGCCAAAAATCTCAAGAATTTTCTTTTTCTTTTTCTCCAAATGCAAATTATCTTAGTTCTATAAAACAATTTTATTTTATTTTATTTTTGATTTAGAGAAGGCCTACGGGCCTTACAACGTAACTAACAAGACTCGAGCTCGCAACCTCTCGCATAACAATGAGAAACATTACCACTTGACTAAAACCCTAATGGCTAAACAATTTTAATTTTCCTATAAGGTACAAATTCAAGTTTTGGAGCACGAGAATCGGATTGGAAATGAGACTTTGATAATTGTATGCTGATGTGTTTGGGTGAGGACAAGTTATACGAGGAATTTATATCCTCAACATGAATAAATGTTGATTATTAGTTTGTAAAGGAAACCCAAACCAACATATGGTTTTCTCTTTAGGATTCTCGATGTCACTCTTCTATTATTGGGGCCTATTTTACAACCATAGTATACCTAAAAATAGTTCTCAATGTGTATTTAATATATTCTTTAAAAAGTTTATTATCTCACATAACAAAAGGAAAATTGTTAATATTTACAAATTATCTCTTCATAGGATGTGTATATATGTAGCAAAAACTCTATCTTGCGGTCATTGGAAGGCAATGCCTAACTTTTAGATACTTAAAAATGCTTGAGTTTAAAAGATAAAACTAACCTGTTTTGTCTATTTTTAAAAGATCTTTTAGATAAAAGTTAAAGTTAAAATGTTAAAAAATAATAATAATAAGAAGCTCCAAATTGGACATTTAAAAAAAAAATTTCCAAAGCTGTTTTTATATAATGCTTGAAGTTGTTTTTTTTTTCTTTCAAATATATCCCTCTATATTTTTTAAAGTCAAACATTACTCTCAAAATTTCTAAAAACCTAATATTAACCAACATACATCAAACAATTAACGGTTTTTATTTAACAATACTTCTAACCAAAGTTTTACTATTGAAAGTTTTATAACTCAAGCTAAAATTTCCTCATTAGTTGGGAAACCTTGTAATTCTGAATATGATTGTACTATTTAATTTGAAGCAAGTCGGGGATGAAGGTTGCAGTAGCGATTGTAATTGATGATATAGATTAGGTTACACTTCGTAGTGTTAAGCCAGACTCCTACTTAGCTTTAACTATGTACAATATCTTTGTATCTTCTTTTACGTCTCGGACTCTATTACTAAGTCTGCATAGACTTCCACTACAAAGGATTATTGATAGAGTAGCTCGAGTATATTTCTTGTAACTTTTGTACCAATCTTCTGTTGTACTTGTAAGCTATAAATTAATGCAAGAGTAAAGCAGCTGATCATCAACCAATATACTTACTCACATGGTATCAGCATTCCAGGTTCTTTAATCCTACCATCTTCTTTGATCTTTCTTTTCAGACTTTCTTATGGCATCCTCATACGCTTCTGCTACCTCTATGTTCGCTGCTACGACGACAACCAACACTACCACTATGCCTTTACCCACCCTTGATCGTATCCATTAAGATATCTCTCTCAAATTAGGCAGTGACAACTTCTTGCTTTGGAAAACATAGATTGTTCCGGTTCTAAGTTGTCATGGTCTTCTTGGCTTTGTTGATGGCACTCTACTCAAGCCAACTCCTACCTATGATCAAGTGGTTTCTACGTCCGATCAAGTGCCTCAATGGGTGCGCTTGGACCAAATGGTTCTCAGGTGGTTGTTAGTCTCTCTTTCAGACTCTGTTATTTCTCAGGTGGTTGACAAATCCACTGTACGGGATGTATGGTTAACACTTGAAACTCTCTATGGATCGCACTCTCGGGCTCGCATCCAACACCTCAAAACTGAGCTTCAATCCCTTCAGAAAGGCTCTCTCACAATTCATGCCTACATTCAACATGCAAAATCTCTATCATTAGCTCTCCCTAGTGCAGGGAAATCGGTTGATGATGATAATGATTTAATTTTGTTGACTCTACATGGACTCGGATCTGAATTTGATCCTATTGTTGTAGCTATTAACTCAAGATCGGTTTCTCCTACCTTTGCGGAAGTTTGTGGCTTGCTTCTTGACTTTGAATTACGTCTGCAATCTTCTACAACTATCATTGACAAGTCTGCCTCTTTCTTCTCTTCTACCACACGGTCTCCTACTCCTGTTAACAACAATTTTTCAGACCTTGCTCCATCCACTCGTGCGCACCAACAAGGACGTGGTGGACGTGGCTCAAATTCTAGTAAACGTGGTTGTAGTGGTTGCAGCTCTTGACGAGGTCGTGGCCACACTAACTCCTCTTCTGTTGTTGTTTGTTATCATTGTGGACACCCTTATCATCAGGCAAACACCTGCTGGGCTCCAGATGATGTCGTCTCTTCTTCTGCTAAGGCTTTCAATGCTATGACCATTGCTGATCCAAATGATACAAATTGGTATTTGGACACTTGTGCTACCCATAATATGTCTCCGGATGATGCACCTCTTTTTGGTAAGACTCGTTATGATAGGATGGATATGGTAACGATAGGAAATGAATCAGGCTTACCTATATCTCAAACGGGTCATGCTTTGCTCCGTCTTTCTAATGGATATCTTATGAACTGTTCTATTTTCCATGTTCCTACTCTTGCAAAACACCTTTTTTCTGTTGCTCAGGTCACTCGTGACCATAATTGTGTTTTTGTATTTGAAGCTTCTGGTTATTGTATTAAGGATGCGACGACAGGAAAAATTCTCCACCAGATTACTCTCAGTTATGGCCTCTATAGCTTGCAGCAGCCTCGTTAGCAGACTTTTTTGGGTCAGAAAGCTGGTTCAAAGATATGGCACGCCCATTTGGGGCATCCTTTTGATCAGACTCTGCACTGTCTCAAATAATTTCTACCAATTACTTCTCAATTCTCTAATAATAATGTTTGCAGTAGTTGCTAACTTGGCAAAAGTCATAGGCTTCCTTTTGAGAATAAAACTCTACATTCTACATCTTTATTGAATATCATTCACTGTGATGTATGGGGGCCTTCGCCCACAATATCTCACGATGGTTTTCGGTATTATTTGATTTTAGTGGATCATAGCCGGTATTCCTAGATTTATTCTCTTATTTGCAAATCGGATGTGGCACATATTTTTCCAATGTTTATTCGTATGGTTGAAAATCTATGCAACTCCAAGATCAAATATATTCAATTAGACGGTGGATGGGAATTTGTCAATAATCAACTTAAACAACTTTTTCAATCACTTGGCATTATTCATCGTCTGAGTTGTCCGACCACTCCTAAACAAAATGGAGTCACCAAACACAAGTATCGTCATGTGGTCGAAACTGGGTTAACCCTTCTGGCACATAGTTATTTACCATTGGAATTTTGGATGTATGTTTTTCAACAGCGGACTTTCTTATTAACATATTGCCCTCCAAGCAACTTAATTACAAGACCCCATATGAACTGGTTTTCGGGTCTGCTCCGGACTATTCAATACTACATGTCTTTGGGTCACTTTGTTATGCATGCTTAACACCACTGGGACGTCATAAATTGGCATTTAAAAGTTGTCAACGTTTAATTCTGGGCTACATAATGGAATACAAGGGGTACAAATGCTATAACCCGATCACAGGCAAAATTCTTGTTTCAAGACATGTCTTCTCAACTAGCTCCAACAACTCAATGCAGTCACCAGGACCATGTTTTCACGTCAAGCCTTTTCCTTCTAATTTTCTGCACGTGTCCCCACCATCAACCTTACAACACTTTGACATACAAGCTTCATCTCAATCTCATATTGTGCACACCAGTTCAGCCACATCTACTCTTCCCAACATTGCCCCCACACCAAGTACTCTGGCATCTCCAGTCCTTGTTAATGAAAATATTTCCACCTCCACAACCATACTTTCACCTTCCGATAATCACCACATCTCCTCTACTCAACATTATGGTCCCTCTCCTACACTCCATATCACCTCACCATCCTCTAAGTCAATGCCCATGCATACCCCATACCCGGTGCTCCCTTGCTCCTCTCTACTCTCAGGGGCGGAGCCCGAAGTTGAGTATTGGGGGGGCCGAAATTATTTTTTTTGTACAGTATTTTTTGTACAGTGTTTTTTGTATAGTATTTTTTTGTACAATAAACTTAATAAGACATACATATACTAGCAAAAACAAAATGCAACTATAGAAACAAATGTAAATAAAATAATATTTATAAAAAATAACATAAAATATGCAAAGAAATGTTTACCTCATCAGATAATGAAGTTGGGCTCGTCTCTCTTTCATGGAATAGAATTCATCAATTATTGTATCTACATGAATATCTTTGGCAATTTGTTTTTCTATATAGATAATTAAGCTATCTTTGAGAAAGTCATCCTCTATCCGATTACGAAGACTTGTTTTGATAACCTTCATGGCAGAAAAAGCGCGTTCTGTAGATGCTATCGAGACAGGGAGAGTTAAAATTAACCGTATCAACCTATCAACTAAAGGATAAGCTTTTGATTTTCCAGTTATCAGCAATCCTCTACACATATCTGCTATGTTAGTCAAAATTTTCAAATCAGGATGATTAGGCACATCAAACTCATAATGTTGCAATTGATAACTCAAACAGCTCATCTCTTGTTCAGAGAAATCAGAAGGATAAAATTTCTCAGTAAGTTTGCATATGTCATTAATTGCAAATGACTTGTAGCCATCCCTAGGATCCAAAGTTGTGCTAAGAATAAGAACCTCGGTTGCTTGCTCATTAAATCTTTTATTTAACTCTTGTAATTGTTGATCTATAGTAGCTGTAAATAAGTCTACTCGATAATGATGCTCCACTGTTACAATATCCTTTTGACGGCGAAGTCGAACTATGTCAGAATATGAAGCATTCATATCAGGAACTTGAATATTTCGATAAGAAGCAAAAGATGTCACATTCTCAATAAGATTTTCCCAACCATCATCTCTCAACATTTGCATTAACAGTTTTGTATTAGAAACCCTATGCAGAGCATTTAAAATATCCTGAGATTTCTGTTGCAGAGCTTGGCAAAGCACATTTGTAATCCCCATAATTTCTTTCATCACGTGCAAGATAAATACAAAATCAAATGACATCAATACCTTAATAGCAAAGTTCGCATCTCCACGTTACGAGTATGTAGATCCTTCAATAGCTATATTCTGTAGAACTACAAAAGTGGCATCAAACAACCTTATCAAACTACAAATTGAATTAAAATGGGAACTCCATCTAGTATCTCCAAGCCGTTGTAAAGTTCCTATTTGATTGGCCCCTCTACCAGTATCAATCTTGCCACGTTCAATTAAACTTGCATTTTCAGCTACTTGGGCAGCTTGTAATTCATCATTGCGCTTGGAAGAAGACCCAACGATGTTAACAATGAAACTCAAGTTTCCAAAAAAGGTATGTATATCAGGAACTTCTCTAGATGCAGCAACAAGAGCTAGTTGTAACTGATGAGCTAAGCAATGCACGTAATAAGCATAAGGACAATCTTTAAGAAACAAAGCTTGTAACCCATTCCATTCTTCATGCATATTACTAGCTCCAACATACCCTTGACCACGAATATTAAGAACATTGAGGTTATGATGAGACAATGCACAACAAATCTCTCTTTTAAGAGTTAATGCTTTTGTATCTTTAACATGAATCAAGTCCACAAATCTCTCTTTAATAAATCCTTTATTATCAACAAATCTAATAACAAGAGCCATTTGCTCTCTCTTAGATTCATCCCGATATTCATCAACAATTAAGCAAAACATTGCTTCACCAATCTCTTCACGAATTTTGTTTTGCACATTTCTAGCCAAAACGAACAAAATTTCTTTTTGAATACCATGTGATGTGTATTTTGCATTTTTTGGGGCATTATCTAAAACAACTCCCTCTACTTGCTCATTATAAGATGCTAACAACTTTATCATTTCAAGAAAGTTGCCTTGGTTTATTGAATCTAAACTTTCATCATGCCATCTAAAAGCACATCCTTGAAATGTTAACCATCGAATAGCATCTATGGAAGCTTTAAGGCGCAAATGATTACTTAAAATTTGTGAAGAAGTTTGCCTTTGAATCACCTTTTCAAAATGAGAATACTGGTTCTTCAAATTCTCACAATATTTGGTAGCTGAATTATGAATTGAATTTGAATCCTTCCCCTCATGAGATAAAAAAGCACAATCTTTTCCGTTATTTACTTTTTTCCAACTTTTAAATCCCTTAACTGTGAATGCTTCTGATCCGAATTTTCCAATTGATTCTTTTGCGAATATGTAGCAAGGAAAACAAAATACAGCATTGTTTGTAGGTGAATACTCTAACCAAGGAAATGTTTTAAACCAATGGGCTTGAAATCGGCATCGATGACTCTCGTGTCCAGAAAATGGATAATGTGATTGAATATGTTGATATGGACCGAAATGAATATATGATCTACGAATTTCATCTCTTTGATTCACTGAATACTCCCAAATTTGAGGACGTAAACCCGGGTCACGGACTAAAGAACTTATTTCAATTGTCTTATTTTCAATCTTTTGACATTTTGTTGGTGATTCTAAACTCACATTTGTATCAATATTAGATATAGAAGCTTGTTCTTCAGGTTCTGTCTCAACTTCCTTTTCTTTCCTTTTAAAGAATGAATCAATTGTTTTAAACTTATTCATATTTGACTTGAAAATATTTAAAAAAAGATAGAGTTATTCTTATTTTTTATATATATGATTGATCAACATCAACTTATTACTTATATAATTTTTTTTCTCAAATACAATTTATTTCCAGAAATATTCTCTAGTAGCAATTAAACTACTAAAATTAGTATCATTTCTATTTTCTAACAATTTAAAAAGCAATAATCAACATATAATAAAAAATAGATACATATAAACAACGATGTACAAGGAAAGTAAATAGATTACACAAAAAAATTAACAAAATAATTATGTACTTATAAATTATACAGTAAAAAATTAATAAATAGAGATATATTACCTTAGACATGCAATAATTGAATTTGGGAAGAACAATTGGTGAAGACTGAAAATTATAGCTTGGGATCTGCAAAAAAATAAAAATAAAATATTAAAATTTTATTTAGAATAAATGAAGTCTAAAGATTACATAAAAGTCAAAAGATAAGAGATCACTTACATAGCTAATGGAGTCTGGAGAAGAATACAAATTGCAATGTTATGGTTATTGATTAGAGAAATTATTTTGAAATCTAAAATTCAAAGCTTAGAGGCAGAGGAAATTTTATCTCTTACGATTTTGTTTTGCTTGTTAGAGGCAGAGGCTAAACTTTTTCTTGTTAGAAATCTGAAAACATTGCAAAAAAAAAAAACAAAAAAAACAAAACAAGAGCTAACATAATAGGAGACAAACTTTACATAAAATGGGGGGGGGGGGGGGGGGGGGCAAAACTGACACCAAATAAAAAAAATATCACTAGTTTTTTTTTTTTTTTTAAGTTGGGGAGCGGTTACGATTTTGTTTTGCTTGTTAGAGGCAGAGGTTAAACTTTTGCTTGTTAGAAATCTGAAATCAATCATTGTAAAAAAAAACAAAAAACAAAAACAAAAGCTAACATAATGGGAGACAAACTTTACATAAAATCAGGGGGGCCAAAGCTGACACCAAATAAAAAATAACACTGGTTTTTTTTTTTTAAATTGGGGGGGCCGGCCCCCTCCCCCCCCCCCCCCCTCCTCGCCCCCCTCGTACCACCGCCCCTGTCTACTCTCATCTTCTCCACTCGTCTCTATCTTGCGTAAAAGAAACACCTCCTTATACAATCATGACTTCTCACTCTCTCCTCAACACACTAATACTGCCATCCAGCCTCTCTCCCCTACTGCTTCCTCATTCTCTCTCTCTCCGATGTCTGACACTAATCCTCTAGTTCTTAGTACTCGCTGTCATCAGATGGTGACCCGTACAATATATGGTACGAGGAAGCCAAAAGTCCTCTCTACACGCTATCCACTTCCTCAATGCCTACTCACCCTCTATGCTAATCTACCTGCAGAACCCTCTTGCTACACTCAGGCCTCCACATACTCCAATTGGCGCGCGACGATGATGGAGGAATCCAATTCCTTGATAAAAAATAAGACGTGGTCTCAGGTCCCTCATCTACCTCATATGAATGTGGTTGGTTGCAAATGGGTATATCGTATAAAGCAGAAATCCGATGGCTCCTTGGAACGCTACAAGGCCCGGTTGGTGGCCAAAGGCTATCATCAACAACCAGGGCGAGATTTTAGGGACACATTTTGTAACAACCCGAACCTTTCATGTAGTGATTAGTATTTAATTGTAAATGTCTATGTGTTTATTTTAAATAAAGTGCATGATTAGATAATTTTAATTAACTAGTATTACATATTTACTTACTTAGTTTCTTTTATTTTTAAAAATGTGCAAAAAGTGTTTAATTAATTAATTTGAGTTAATTATATTTATTTGAAATTATATCTCTGCAATTAATTGCTAAACTTTCATAAATTTCAATCAGTGAATAAGTAACTCCGAGCCCGAAGTGAAATTTTAAACCATTATATTTTCTGAACTTGATATTTTTCCTCTATTACACCTCATATATAATGTGTTCGTTCATTGAAAGAATGTGCATTGCAGGTCCCGAACACGAAGAAGAAAAAGTTTAGTATCCCCAAGTAAATAGTAACAATTTTATTATTTTGGGCTAATTGAAGTTGCAATAGTTTTTACCTAACTTATTTAGCCCAATAGCATTTTATATTAGCCCAATCCTTATATTAGCCCATTTATTTACTTAGTCTACATACATATCCATATTTAACATAACGAAAAAAGCATAAAAACATAGCAAAAGAGAAAGAAAAGAATCAGCTAGCAGAAGCAAAGAAACAAAAAACGTGAGACCTCTTTGAGCTAGGGCTTGAGTTCTACTTCAAATTTCAGCCATTTTTAACGAGATCAAAGGAGTCTCTAGCCAATTTTCTTTCATTTTCTAGCTATAAAAGGTGAGGAAATCATTTGTGTGAATAATTTCTTGTTTTCTTGCCATGGTAAAATGTGGGTATTGTTGATTTATAGTGTTTTGATGCTTCTATTGCTTCATATGCTAGCTAATAATGGTGTAGAGTAAGCTTTTGTAAGTTATTTGCATGTGTAGTTGAAGGTTGTGTGTATTCTTGTAATAAAGAAGAAGATGAATACTATTTTGCTTAAAGAACCATGTCGAATGCAATGTGTTTGTTCTAATGCTTGAATGATGCTATACAAGTGTTTATATGGCTAACTAAGTGTTTAAATTAGCTAGAGTAGGAGTAGAGCTTAATGTGTGTGTTCTGTATTTGATGAGCAGATTTTCGTCACTGTTTTGTAGGGCTCGTTTAACATAGTAAACGTACTCTAAAATTAACAAAATTTTTATAGAAGCTAGATTAGGCAGTTTAGAACAAATGTTGATTTATAGGATGAAGGCTAATTTTAACGTTTTGATAATCCGATTTAGCAATTTCAGAAATGTGTCTGGAAATTTGATGAAGCAGGGCAGTTTGCGCAGTTGCACAAGAAAGGTTGTAACTTGTGGAATTTAGATTGGAATTGAGTTCTGCTTGAGGCTCAAATTAACTACACTCAAAGATCTTTCTTTATATGTTAAAATCATAGGATTTGGAGATCATTAGATTGGATTACAGATTTTCTAAAGTTAGCTTTTGCTAGAAAACTTAGACTGTTTTCATTAATTTGTTATTTGCTATAGACCATTGTTGTTGCTAAATGATTAAATTGTGAGTTTTTCCAAGGTATAATGTTATTTGGTGCACACTTAGAAAGGCTAATAAAGCTATTTGGGAGAATGTACTTAAAGTTCTTAAAACCTACATGTAAGGTTAATTGCAAAATGGATGATAAAGCATATTTTCGTGAAGTAACTTGTCAGAATGCTAGTTAAGTTAACTACGAAGATCTTGTATCAGTTGAACTGTAATTGATTCTAGGTTGTTCATAATTATAAATTCTAGTTAAATTGTTTCTAACTTGGACTGTTTATTTCATGTACGTGCTAACTAATGTTGTACTTGCTAGATCCTTGAATATGTCCTAAGGTGCGTTAAGTGGTTAATTATTTAAGGGGCATTACAAATAGTGATGAAGTTTGTATAACATGTAATATTTGTGTTAATGTGATATTTAGATGTCGTACTATATGTAATTGTCGAATTGATTTAACCTTGGAGATAAAAGAATATATGAATTAATTACATGGTCATGTATTAGCTAAAGCTTAAATGAATTTAAGGGTAACTAACCTTAGATTACTCATTTAATGTTCCTTCATGGTGTTATTAGAAAGATAAAGAATAAAAGTGTTAATTGAGCTTAACTTCCATTGGGCTATAAACTTCCACATGAAATGATTCTAGCCTAGAGTTATAAACTCATAATGTAGGAATATTAGTTAGCTTGTTAACTCATTACCTTGTTCTCTCTCCCTTACGTGCAAAATAATATGTTTATGTTTGATATAATGCTGTATGTGTTGGTCAGAATTTATAGTTATGATTAACTTGCTCTTAGATTGGTTTCTTAAGTGTAATGTTTTTACCTTTAAAATGTTAACTAACTACAAGTTAAGTATCAGTTGAGCCACATCTTTGTGTAAAATATTAATTAGTTAGAGAGAGAAGATGTATGAGTTAGAAGACTTATTGACTGATTATGTTAACATGATGAAAGTGCTTTAGAATATTTGGATGGAATTAGTATAGCCAATTGTTAAAGCGTTATGCTAGTTTACTTGCATAATGTTATGCTAGTGTAAAGGCTAAGTGTTATATCTATATGAATAGGGTAGGGTTGCACATTTGAGCTAATTCAAGGAGGTTGGAGTGAATCTCAATTATTCTCTTGCATATATAGCCTGATTCAAGGTGAAGGAGACTTCATCCTTATGTGCATAATAGTTTATTTACTTGTACTTAGATTATGTGCACTTATTGTCTATATATTGTGTGTGAGAGCAACCTACTTTGTTGTCCCTCAATCATGTGTTTATTGATGTATTCTATTGTTATCATTTTGAGTGCATTGCATCGTGGTTGCGCAACTATTTGGGCATGGTAGTGTCATGAAAACCGGGCGGCATCGGGCTTGCCGATATATCTCGGCTACCATGGTTATCCAGTCCCTCTCTCGCTTGGGATGCCGCCCAGGGAGAGTTGGGTCGTAGGATTTCGGGGTACATCCGGAGAACACTCATTTTGGAGTTATAAGGGGATGCCGGCTTATCGATAACAGTGTCATTATTACATCGGGATTTCAGTTTGTGGCTCGTGGTTCGTAATTGAAGAACAAGTGATTCGTATCATTTTTAATGTGTGGTAACTTGTTGTTTCAATTGTTCTTTGTTTGTAAAATGCTTTATTTGTACTAATTGCTGCATTGCACGTCCCCGGTAGACCTTATCCCTCACTGGGCAATTATGATTGCTCATACCTCGCTAAACATGTTTCAGGTGGTGCAGTTGGAGGAGTTGACCTGATTGATGTGTGCTATTACTTGAGATTTGAGTGATTGCCTGCTAAACTGTGGAAGACCTTAATTATTCTACTTTCTATTCTATTTTGGAGCCTAAGGGCTTATGTATATATATTTGAGTAGTTGCAAGTTTGAAAGCTAAGTGGATGTAGTAAGTGTTATGGAATTGTGGCATGTAATAACTTTTGTTTCTGCTTCTAGCTATGTTACATGCTTGGGTGTGAATAAACGGGTGTATGGTTGGTTTTAATTTCTAAGAATGTTTAATGCTATCATGGAGTGGCATGATAAGCGGTTTTGTAAAGAAGTTAAGTTATGAATGCATGCTTGTGTGTATCTAAACTGTTTGTATGTCTTAAGGCTCGGATGACCTTAAAGCTAAGATCTTTAGTTATAAATGAATGTCTTGTTATGTTGTGGTTTTATTGAGTGTTTATGGGTTTTCAGAATGTCCAATGGTACAGGGGAGACTCTGTCCGTTTTTCTTAAATTTTGTGACCGGGTTTGGTATTGGATTGAGAATAGCATAGTTATTAGAGCCTCCAGTTTCGTGAGGGATCGGGGCGTTACACATTTGGCCCAGTGGTGTGACCTAGAACAATTCGTTTGATCTTGGTTGTCGCTCTTTCTCGCAATTAGGTGTTACGTCAATTAGACGTGAAGAATGCATCTCTACATGGGAATCTCGCAGAGACTGTGTACATGCAACAACCATAAAGCTTCATTGATCCTATTTATCCTGATCATGTCTGCAAGTTACAGAAATCCATCTATGGGTTAAAACAGGCTCCACGAGCCTGGTATCAAAAGTTTAGCAATTCTCTATTGTCCTGTGGTTTTAGTCATTCACATCATGATGCTTCGTTATTTATTCGGCACTTTACTGATAATGTTCTAATTTTGTTAATTTACGCTGACGATATCATCATCACTAGGAGTTCGACCATCCTCATTTCAGATTTTATTCAGGTTCTTTTCCAGACATTTGATATGAAGGATTTGGGTCCCTTGAGTTATTTTCTTGGTATGGAGGTTCACTCCACTGCAGGTGGTCTTACTCTCACTCAATCAAAATACTTGTTCAGTTACTCACTCAGATTGGCTTGGATGGTGTCAAACCTGTCTCTACACCAATGGTTGGCTCTATATTACATCTAGACGAAGGAGAACTACTTTCGGATCCCACTGAGTTTCAAAAGCTCGTGGGTGCCCTGCAATATTCAACAATGACTCGACCAGATGTCTCTTATGCGGTTAACTCTATCTGTCAGTTTATGCAGCATCCCCGCACTTCGCATATGGTAACTACTAAGCGAGTTTTGTGCTACATTAAAGGCACCTTAACACATGGTCTTCATCTCACCTCAGCCTCCTCTCTGCAGCTAACTGGCTATAATGACGCAGATTGGTCCAGGCATCTTGCTACTAGGCGTTCAACGTTCGGGTTCGCCATTTGCATTGGTTCGAATATTATATGTTGGAGCTCAAAGAAACAACCGACGGTGTCCAAGTCTAGTGCCGAAGCTAAGTATCACGCACTAACCTCACTCACCTCTGAAATGTTATAGGTGTTGGAAGTTATGAAATTTCTTCATCTATCACCTCCTACAGCACCGGTTCGGTGTTGTGATAATATTAGCTCAATCTATCTTGCCACTAATCCGATTATCCACAATAAAAGCAAGCATATCGAAATTGACATCCACTTTGTGAGGGAAAAGGTGAGTGATGCCACGCTTCGGATTGAATATACTGGTACTATTGATCAACTAGCTGACATTTTTATAAAGCCGTTGTTTCGTCCTCCATATGAACTCTTGTGCGACAAGCTTCAGGTCGTTCACCCTCCTTAAGCTTGTGGGGGGGGGGGGAAGGGAGGGAGGGGTGTATTAAGCCAGACTCCTACTTAGCTTTAACTATGTACAATATCTTTGTATCTTCTTTTACGTCTTGGACTTTATTACTAAGTCTGCATAGACTTCCACTACAGTGGATTATTGATATAGTAGCTCGAGTAGATCTCTTGTAACTTTTGTACCAATGCTCTGTTGTACTTGTAAGCTATAAATTAATGCAAGAGTAAAGCAGCTGATTATCGGCCAATATAATTACTCACACGTAGTACTTAGTTAGATGTCTTCATTTCTTTTTGAAAACAATTTCACTCTCATTTTGATGAGATGGTACGAGTATTTGTATCAATTAGAAGGTAAGTGCAATACTAACATACTTTATTCATTCAGTAGGTTAGAAAAATCCTTTTAATTTTTTCTTAAAAAAATGAATGGGTACACATGCAATGACAACTAAGTATCGGGGGTCAAGGTAAGTACTACAGTAGCAAAATCAGTAACCAAGAGTCGGGACAGGCATTTATACATAAATATTTTATATGAATCATGAAAAGAGTTATTGATTTTATGTCTAAATTCAATCTGGTTAGAAATTATTATTCGATCTTATGTTTGGTAAAGGTTGCCCTCTTTTTTCCCATCTTTTTCTCTCATTTTTCTCTTTATTTTCTCTCAAATCACTCACTCTCTCTCTCTCTCTCCACTCAACAGAAGTATTAAATATATCATTTTCAATGTAAGAAAACAAGAAAATATAATTGAAAAGAATTATTAATTAAAAAGTAAAAATAAGACATCTCCCTTCAATGTTTCACCTCCCATCGCTTTTACTTCCCCATTTTTATGTTAGTACACAATGTCTCGTATACTAGTAATCGCTTTTAGTTCTAACGGATTTCTCACTGAACAAATAGCATAATTGCCAACTATACACATAATACTTTAACGGATTTCTCACTAAAGAAGTGAAGTCTCAGTTGCTTATTGTTAATACCCTGTTAGTTCGAGGATTGCATGACAATGATGTGTCAAAATCCGGAGTTCCAACTTTGGCATGTATACCTCGAAGCAAATAAGTGTGCAAACTTATTAACAAATCTCGACTTAAAAAAAGATATTCTGGCTTCTCTTATAATGTTCCATACTAACAGATTCGGGTCCATAACCATGAATTCCAATGCACGACATAGAGTTCTTAGATATAAAAAAAGTAAAACATCTCATCAAATAATAGTGGAATAGTTGTTGAAACTATTCTATATCTGTATAATAGATCATTTAAACCTCTCTTTGAACCCAGAAAAAAATAAAAAAATAAAAAAATAAAACATTTTACATGGAGATTGCACTGGAAAAATCTGAAAAAAGCTAAAAACTACGTGGGATTACAACCCCTCCAATCAGTGTCAAAATGGTCTTTTCATGCACCATTGTGATGTGCACATAATACATTTGTCTAAATCATTTCATAAAAATTGTATCATCTGTTCACCATTATTTGAAATCTCTTGTAACATTATAACATTACTAGAGAATCTAAATACTGTACACTTGATATTCCCTCTTAAGTTTGGAAACAAATTCTATAGGAGCTAACTGATGCATATAGTGAAATGCTGACAAGTGAGTAATTAGTCATGCAAAATTTTTGAGATTCTCATTACTGGATTCATCTGAGCATAAACATTTTCAATCAAATCCCTTCTTTTGCAATTTTCCCTTTCCTCCAGCGTTTTTGCCCCGCGGCGCGCAGGAGAGGGGTTGAGGTGTAGGTCATACAAGATTAAGCGACATGACTAATGTGTAACATCTACATACTACAACAGTAGAAGCCAGATGAGTACATATCTACAGAAACTCTGGAGGGGAGAAAAGTTAAAAGTAGTGGAAGTCATTGCTGACTCTTCGACACAGAAAATGGATCATCATGCAACATTTCCCGGTTCAGATTAGAAGTGAAAGGCAGAGGTAAATACTTTATCAATAACCTCAACGCCATTCTTGCTATGCTTAGTGTGATCGCTGCTG
Organism: Ehretia macrophylla; assembly: GCA_037974665.1. Classification (NCBI taxonomy): domain Eukaryota; kingdom Viridiplantae; phylum Streptophyta; class Magnoliopsida; order Boraginales; family Ehretiaceae; genus Ehretia; species Ehretia macrophylla. Next base: position 86,524,708 of record CM075764.1, read on the forward strand.
CTCCATCTATTTCCTGCTCGTATTGCTCGTAAACAAGGAATAACGTGAAAGCAAGGGCGAGTGCTGCATCATTGTAAACTAAATTAGAAATGAAACTAATCAATCTCAAAGGATGATCAAGCATTATTCTGTTGACAATAAGGAAACCATACCTATACCAATAGCCATGGTCAAGGAATGTGATACAATCAACTTAGTAAAGTATAGCAGAGTGGCTACCTGTCACAGTTGCAAAAGATACTAGACGTAAACCAGAGATCCCAAAAGTTTGTAAAAGAATAGAATTATGCTGTTTTGCTCGTCATTGAAGTTCCGGTCATTGGATAACAAACATGACCGATACTAAGTACACAAACAAAAACACAGTGAGGGAGAGAGAACATTGCCATTTTTCAGAACAAAAGAACAAACAGATGTTCAAAAATATTTCCTCTGAAGTAACTAAATTAATCCCCCACAAAGAAAAGTTCATAACGCGGAAAAATGCAGATCTCAAGAAAGGAAAATAAGCTTAAATGCTGCTGTTTAAAATTCTGAAAAGCATAGAGGTTCATAACGTATGACAAGTACCAAATAAATGACAGACCTGAGAAGCAGAAAGAAGCACAAAACTAAATGGCCACATACCTTGAAGAAAGTATGCCAATCTTCTCCTTGGGCCAATGACTTTGTTAGACTACTGACTCTATTCCACGTATATGCTATGGTTGATATGCAATTACTCATGTCCGATTCTGAGATCTCAAAAGTAGACGCCATTCTTGGAATTGTGAATCCAAAACTGTTGCATAAACACCATACTCAATAAGCTAGAAAACAGTAGTGAACGAATGAAACAAGCCAACACCCGTCCCACGGAAAATAACAGTACTACTTTACAAAAAACAAATATATGCACACATATATGTTAAACATAAAATAACAATAAGAATAATGATAACAACAATAATATCAACAATAAAAACAACGATAATAATAACAATAAATTGAATCATAACTTCAAAAAAGTAAATATTCAAAGTAACCAGTTATGGAAACAGAAAGACTACTAACTTTAATAATAGGCAGCAAAGTTGTCGCCAACCATAAGAACAAAAAATTTGAAGAAACAACAAGCACATTATAATGCAGAAAAGTAAGAAAGATTAAATGATGGCATGAGCTCTTTAAGGAAACTACAGCATGATAACAAAACAACAAAGGAAGTGTATGTGCACTTCAAGCACTAAGCATATCATCCGTAAGGAAAGATGATAATACTTACATCTTTGATGGCAAAAAGTGACATGCCCAAAGGAAAACAACAATCAGCAACAGAAGCTTGGCGGCAGATGAGATAAAAGCTCTTCCACAGAGGAAAAACCAGTAATATAGCACAACCACAGCAAGAAAACAAGAAAATGTTTTCTTCTCATCTCTCCAAAGCAAAATATCTGCAACTGTAGTAACAAAAGATCACGTCATTCACCATTAATAACCAGACTACATTGAAGTGCATTCTTATTAACATTTTCTGGAAGGAAGAAAAACCTGGAAAAAATATTCCTGCTTCCAAACAAGATTTTCTTAAGACAACTACCACTCTGCTCATAAGACATCAATCGCGAACAATCCGTTTGCGCATTTACTTTAAGAGTGCAAAATTAGATTGCATTAAAAGTTTGCGAAACTAAGAAACATGTCTCTTAAACAATGGAAAAATTGGCAATATTAGCTTTAGGTGAACCCGATAGATTAGAATCCTCTGTTTGTGGATTGCGTTTGAGCTCAAGTTAGTGCACGCAAAGCATATACTAAACTTCATGTCAAATGAACAGTGTCTCACATAAGAGAGTTATTATTCTTGTCATAGTACAGAAACATACTCAATAGGTACCAACCTTTCCCACTGCCTAGCAGCTTCTCCACTTTTGGTTGTTCACCAAAGTCGCTGTAACTTCTGAAAGATGAATCCCTCGCCAAATGAGAGAATGACTTGATGGTTGAATCAATGCCTTCCTGCAAATACACAATCAGTGAGTGGAAAAAGTCCAAGACTCAGAATCCATTCTCTATTAGTTCTTTCTTGAATCGTACATGCACAATATTAATGCTATTTTCTCCAATTATGCAAAAGCATATGAATCATGACATCCACAATAGCAACAATTACAGTCAGTTGCAAATCAATTAATGGAACATCCAATCACAAGAATCATCACCAGATAAACATTCAGATACCAAGGTTCTACAGAAAGCATACATATTGAATTTCAAAATAAATATATCTATTAAATTTTTCATATGGAAAACCTCATTAAACGCAGAGAAAATTGAGCAAGATGGGAAAGATAAATGATGGTTACACCTTCGAACACGATTATTCCAAAAAATTATATAAAAACAGGAACAAAAGAGGAGGAGAAGGCATCATACTCTTCAAACCAACCAAATGTCCGAGGTGGGAATGCTCACTATCCCAAATATAAAAAGGAAAAAAGAGGAAGAGGAAAAAAAAAGAGGAAACCTATGTCGAAAGAGAGAGAGAGGCTAAAGGGAAGTAATCTGCTAGACCTGTCAAATATAGCAGCTAAATATTTGACAATACTTCAGGGACCTGTTCAGCATCCAAAAACTAAGTCTCCTAGCATATCGAGATTCTGAAATGAATATAAACTTATATTGAATTGGGTAAACAAGAAGCAATTGGTATGGATACTTTAGGGTGTTGATGTCAGGTAGATGTAGATAGTATTCAAGAATGTATAGATACTTTACGGTGTTGATGTAAATAGCTTTTGAGATGAACTTCTTGGTGCATATTAATAAAATTTATTCATTTCTCGAGGAAAAAAAAAGGAGCAACTGGTATGAGGTCAACATTGGAAAACTCATACATGAAGTTTTCTTTGCCTTCCGCAAATCTTATCTATTCATGAATTGAAAATGAAAACAAAGAATGACTGGCACAGCTTAACAGGCCACAAGGCTTCCTAAACTCCATTTCACCCACTCTTGCTCACTGGTGTCTCTGAACACTCACGCTCCACCGTGCAAATACATCCCAAGAAAAGAAACAAAGACAGGGAAACATACAAGCTACAACTAAAATGCCAGGGAGGACCATACAGGAAAGAAAAAGGGAAAGGAACCAAGGGTAAAAGAACTTACTTCCAGTGAAACAACAGGCGAATATCCAATATGTTTTTGAGCAGCAGTGCAGTTGAATGTCCGAGTGCATGAGCTAAATTTGAGAATTTTGTAAACCGACCCACATTCCATATTCAAGTGAATTGATTTTATAAGCAACGTGACATAGCGGACCATCGCAGCAGGAAGAATAAGCGTGGGCCTGCAACCACATATAAGCTGCAATCACATTACCAATCCCATTATGAAATAAAGCTCATATCTATACAGATCATTTCTCATTCTTTTTTCTTTCTTCTCCTTAAATTTTGCTGGCTGCCGGCAAGCAAAAAGGCAAAACGAAATGTCAACTGTAGAAAGGGAAACAAAAACTGCAAAGGGAAAACAAATCAAGGCCCATATAAGATGCTTAGGACTCTTGCCATATAATAAAAGCCATCATAACCGTAAAGATGTGAAACGCTACAATCTAGCAAAATAGGAGAAAAAGCCAGCCTCCTGTTGGCATCGGGGAGGGGGAGAACAGTAAAGTGAGGGAGCCAAAAAAGCATTAATAGGAGGAAAAAAGAAAGAGGGGAGGGCAGAAAAGAAAAAAGAAAAGGCAGAAAAATGAAAAGCACGCAAAATATCATTCCAAGTATCTGTATACACATGTATAATGTAAGAATCTCTTACAAGATAGATTCAGACAGTCCAATTACAACCATGTCAACAAGCGCTCCCTTAGACCCAAAATAAATGTCATACCTTCTTATTTGCACTATCCCGAAATTATGTCCACTTACCTTAGATAATATCTTCTATATATAATTTAAAAAATATATTTATATTAAAATAATTTTATAGGACCCAGTCTTCTCTCACTTTCTAACTTGTCAAAATATTTAAGGTGCTGTTTGGCCCCACTTTTAACTGCAATGACACAATATTATATTGTAATTTAACTTTGTTCAAAACTCTGAACTGGAACCATGACATTCAATCTGAGACGAAAGGAATATTAATCAATCATAACGTATGCATCAATAACCTTGGGAGTTCCTCCCTTGCCATCGGTTGGGGCATGAGAGGTGGGGGAGTAGATGATAATTCTAGCTGTTCAGCTTTTGGAGGAAAGGAATCCTTCAGGAGGGACACTTATACAGCGGAGTTGGCAGGTAGCCCAAGCCTATGTTTTCTGAGATCGACGTACAGGCCAGCTAGCCAAGCTTCCCTTTCTTCGTCACTTAGATGCGGCTCGAGGGGTACTTTTCTGCCTCGACCGCATTGATGGCATAATCCAGATTTATTACATTAATTACAACAACCATTAATAATATCCAAGGAAACACAGTTTAATATCTGCAGCACCAACTAAGATGAACTCATTACCTATGATAACCCAAGCCCTTCAACATGAGAGATATAAACTCTGAGAACTTTATTGGCTCATTATTAGTGATAAAAAATGCCTGCAAAATATTAATTATCCATTTTCAACATGACTGAGATAAAGGTACTAGAGGAGAAAAAGATAAATGAGAATTCCAAATAAATGGATACCTTCCCAGATGCAGAAACCATCCTGGAACTCAGAGCTTCTTCAGCACATATAAATGCATGGGCAACATTCTCCACAAAGGTGAAGTCACACATACTCTCCCCACTTCCTAAAATAAACTGAAATGAGAAGGTCTATTACTTATTCAAAGAAAAATCAAAAAGCTCAACGTGCTTAGAAATGCAAGGTACAAGAAAATAAAAGAGCTTTGACAGTGAACAAAGTTAGCCAATAATGAAAAGTTTCTTAAAAAATTCCAGCTTACATTTCGCAGACTTGAAGCATCAGGGAAAAAAAAAAGAAAAAGAAACTTATATGCAAAGGACACAAAACAAGTACAGGTGCCTTGAGAAGTGAAGAACTAGGAAATGATAAGGAATTGCATTAGAAGCTGATGCTTCAATTAAAATATCTCCTTAGTTCAAAAAATTCAAGAGCAACAAGGTTTCCTCCATTTGTGTGAATGTAAAGCTTAAATTAGAAGTCCAAAACAATTTTGAAAGAATAAATCACGTCTGAATGAGATTTGTGCAGAAACCCAATGCAAAAAGAGACAACCTACAAGATTTTGGAAGTTGCCACATCATGTATAATAGAACTGCATAAGAAAGAAAATTCATGAATAGTTTGCAAACCTTGGCCCAAGAAGATTTCGCCATATTGACTAGTGAAGGCACGAGCTGTTTATCTCCGTGTCCAAACACGTTGGTCGGACGGAGTGCACATGTTAGAAGGCCATCTATATCATTAGCAATAAGGACAAGTGCTTCTGATTGAGCTTTAAGATCAGCCAACATGCTCTCTAACTGATAACACATGCATTAAAGGAGAGATGGAAAAAAAAAGAGGGGCAGAAAAAGTGAGAATAAAGAATTATAACCAATGCAGATGAAGAAAAATACAGTTTACTAGCAAAGACATGATCAGGAAACTCCCACCAGAGTTACATACTTTGCCTGCATATGGCAATGACTCATCTCCATTATGTATATCATGTCCATTGTCAAAAACTACGTCAGCAGAACTGTTGTATATTAGCCGTTTCACTTTATACTCTCGACAAGCATTGACGACATTTTTTGCACCTAAATAATAGAATATATTATCATGTTACCTTGGCAGTTTTAAAATAGTTATCAGCCAAATAAATTCTCACGAAATGACCTTTTGTTGCATAAAGGAATCATTACCTTGGACGATGATTGTGTAGCACAAATAGAAATCAGGCGGGTATGAGTCCATAGTATCCATGTAGAACACAACAGATGCACCTTCCACAGCTGAACAACAAGAAAACCATGAATATGGAATCAGTTATATTCCCACATATTCTTTTACAACAAGAAATAATTGAAACAAATACACACAAACGCAAACACATCTATAAAATGAACTTCAGTAATTGGCTAAAGAAACAAAGAATTTTTACGGTCCTTCAAATGCACCAACATATAAAACAAAAAACCATTGGGCAGGTGCAGAAAATGTGAGAATCAAGTTGGAAATTTCCTGTCTCCCATGGTCAACCAATTCATCATCAAAAGTTTGAAGCCACCAATTGCAATAAATCATCAAAGATTTGGAAAAGAAAACTTCGGATATAATCTAAAAATGAGTAGTTCAGATACAAACTCTGCAACAAAAGAGAATTGTGATTTCCCCTCCCTCTCTCTCTCTCTCAGACACACACATCATTCATACACACATTGGCAAGATGTCAGCCATAACTGGATCAGGTCTACCAGATGTATCTCAGCAAGGTGTAAGGTATTGACGGCTAAAAGTAGCTACAGAGTATGGACAGATTCATTAACTGTTTAGTTTTAAGTGTGTTTAAGTTCTAAAGTGCGTAATTTGTTAAACATTGTGTGAGCTTCGTTGTTCTAATGTTAGTCATCTAAGACACACAATCATCTTATGCTGGCGTATAAACAATTGATTGCAAGAAATATATTTTCCAGTTCATAAATGGTTAAAATGATATTGGTATGTACATTGATAACATCGATGAATCCAATTCAATAACCTCCATGAATCCAATTGTCACCAGCGGTAAAGCACTGATACCTTCAGAATGGAGCATAATGCAAGTTTGAATTTTCATAATTTCACCTTGTGCAGCGAACATAGTTCAAGTAATGTTACTAATGAAGGTAGATATGTGTACAGTAATACAGCTCTCACATATTATGTGACACATTGATCTCTAGTAAAAAGATGTGACAGTTACTACATCTTAATAATCTAACAAAATGTTTGCATATATATGACGTTATGAACCTCAATATCTTATGAATTATATTAAATTCTTCTCCTCCCGTTCCTTAGCAACTACACAAGATCTATGTTTCAAGAACCCCACAACAGTATAATATTGCTTCTATACAAATACACATATACAATGCTCTTGCCTCTCATATGTCACATTTTCATACACATTAGCATTTTTTTGAGAAGTGAAAAAATTTATTAATTATGCACCAAGGGGGTGCAACCCAAACATATATACATCAACTATAAAATCCTCTATATAAACTCACTATAAACATTAACTATGTATAGAATCAAAACAATCAAGGATCCTATCAACATCAACTTTACAAACACCGTTAATCCAAAAATAGAGATCATGTAAACAATGAAATTTCATACACATTAGCATTAAGGAAAAATCAACAACAAAGACACACAACATTCAAGAGAGATACACGCACAGATACACGTACAAGCGAATCACTTTCATAGTGCAGAAACTTACATGTTATTCCAAAGAAAAAATACTCACAAAAACGTGCACATACATATATTGCTTACATTGGAAAGTCATATTCTTCCACTTTCACATTATGTCCTCAGCAAACAAAGCCTTTTTTCACAAACCCTATATTTCATGCAGTTTCAGATACACACACATATGCATGCCAATTTATGAAATGCAACCCTTGTTGTAGAGAGCTAAACATTGTGTACATCTTTATGCATATACATACACACGAACTGCTTTTTCTACAATGCGCTTATAATTTATTATATGAGATGAGCTAAAGACACCAGCAAGTCTCCAAGAATCTCCACCTGCACTGTTCAAGCCAGTGAACAGAGACCCAAGCCAAACTGGGTGTGCGCACCACACAAACAGTGCAGATGCCTAGTATTTTATGTGCTTAGCCAATAATGATAATCATAAAAGATACCCTATGCATTATGATTTCCAGAATTCTACTGTTGCCCAATTATACACTCATACATTAGAAAACAAGGCTTGTACCGTTGCCTGAATTGTACATTCTGCTTCCGGAGTTGTACCATTAATTTATGACAAAAAAACATGTTCAATTAGCCTAAGTAGAAATTCATATTACGTGAAATGTTGTACATTGTGGTTCTGGACTTGTACCATTATTTTTTGGTGAAAGAAATAAACACATATTACGTGACATGTTGTACATTGGGCTGCTGGAATTGTACCATTATTTTATGCTGAAAGAAACAAACAATTAGCGTAATCCAGAAACAATTATTGCGTGAAATGTTGTACATTGTGCTTCTGGAGTTATACCATCATCTTATGAAGAAAGAAACAGACAATTAGCCCCAAGCAGAAATTCATATTACGTTAAATGTTGTACATTGTGCTTCTGGATCTGTACCATTATCTTATGATGAAAGAAACAAACAATTACCGTAAATTCAGAAATCAGTATTGGGTTGTAATTGTGCTTCTGGAGTTGTACCAACTATCTTATGACGAAAGAATTGAACAATTAGCCCTAAGCAGACATTCATATCAGGTGAGGAATGTTGCACATAGTGCTTCTGAATTTGTACCATTATCTCACGACGAAAGAAATAAACAATTATCCCTAAGCAGAAATCCTTATGAAGTCATAAGACGATTGTACATTGCGGTTGCGGAGTTGTACCTTTGACAATATGTGATTTATGACGAACATCGACATGGAAATAGGAGGCCCGGCCCGAGGAGAAAGCGTCGGCGAGGAGAGACTCGGAGGAGGGATCCAGTTGAGGAGACTGAGTGGAATCGGCGACTCGGACGATCCAACTTCCGATTCTCAACAGCCTCAAAACCAGACACCTTCCGACAAAGCCTCGCCCGCCTAACACCACGCACGTCTTCAACCGATCATCATTGTTGGAATCGTGATCTTCCATCGCGATTTTATTCATTTTCTCCATAGGCAAAAAGACTAATGAGAGAAAAATGGAGCCTATATTTATTTATGTAGAAAGGTGGAGAGGGGTGGGTTGGCGCCTGGCGTCCAGATCAAGAAAAAGGTGAGTGTTTTAGGTGGGCGGATCCAATCAGATATGTAGTGTTGGGGCCCACGAATGCGAGAGGTTGGTGGATCGCTCTGACGAAATACGATGTAATACACGGATTGTTATTCAATCTGTATAGACTATAAATTATTTTTCACATAAGATAAGTTATATACAAATGCGAGATTCATTATATTATTTACAGATTAATATATCATATGAGTTATTATTTAATTAATTTGAATTTTTATTTTAATAAACCAATTCGAATTAACACTCGTCAATTTTATACTCATAAATGTAAACTAATAGTAGAGTTTTCCTGTAATACACATCGAGCGAGGTGAGGGAGAGTTGAAAATGAAGCTTTAAAGTGTTTATTTTATCTTACAATACGATTAAATAAATGTGAGAAGTACATTTGTATTTTTTTTTGGACATAAAGTGTCTATGCTTTTTTTGGAAGATTTACTTTGACGAAAGTACTATATAGTTGTTAAAAAATTAGTTTTATTGTATAGTTCAAGGTGCTCGGTAATAAAATACTATTTCATTTAGAAGGTGTGGTCAAGATGAGAATGTTGAAGACATGTTGTTAAAAATGTAGAGGAGGTAAGAAATAAATATATGATAATTTATTAGGAATGACAAGATTAAAAATGATGTGATCTGCGAAAAAAGTGAGGATGGATTTAGATAAGGATAAAATGAGACAGAGCCATTTGAGATAGTTTGGACATGTTAGAAAGTGAATGGTAGAATCGCATCTTAAAATTGTAGAGGTGTATAAGATATATACTACAGTAACGATAAGTACACTGAAATGAGTTAGGAATGCATGATATTCTTAACTTTATTTCAAATCTCATGTACAAGAAATTAGTCATTTTTTATCAAACACATGGTATTAACTCATTCTCATGTGCTTGAGAATAAATTTATTTCTCAAATGACTAAAAGACTCAATCAAAAGATAACATTTTACAAACATATTCCTTTTATTTCTCAAATCACAACAATACAACAAAAATAATAATAATAATAATAATAACAATAATAATAATAATAATTACAATTATAATAATAATAAGAATAATAATAATTATTATTATTATTAATTTTAATTATAATTATTGTTATTATTAATAATAACAATAATTATAATATTAATAATATTATTATTAATAACTATTATTATTGTAATTATAATTTATTATTATTATAATTATAATTATAATTAATAATAATAAGTATAATAATTATAATAATATTTACTTTTATAAATTAATAATAACAATAATAATATTATTATTAATATTAATTATACATATAATAATAATAAGAATAATAATAATAAGAATAATAATAATAAGGGTAAATATCACTCCGTCCCTCTGTGAAATTCATATATATCAGTCTGTCCCCTTATGTTAACAAAATTATCAGAAACCCCTTGTAATTTTGAAAAAATGACACACCGCCCTCCTCTGTCTCTTTTCAACTAACACTATTAAAAAATTATTTTAAATGACATTTTTACGTTATACATCTTTTTTTTCTTTTTCTTTATTCTCTTTCCTCCTATTTTTTTCACCCAAAAAAAAATTCACATGGCCCTTGAAGAGTGTAAACAACGCCTAGATGATGCCACTTATCAACTCCGTGATGCTTATTCTTTTGTGAATTCCATTGAAATGGATACCATCAATGATGATGATGCAGCTAGCCAAGTCGCCTCAATGGATCTGCAGGACGTGGTCGACGACGACGATGATGATCATCATCATCATTATCCTTCCTGGTTTCCAGTTGCAGACTGTAGGCTTTTGATGATGCAGCTCGCCAAGTCGCCTCAATTGATTTGTTAAGCTCAACAATGGTGGCGTTAATGGCAGCCAAGAGAAAATCCTTGGAAGTGGCAGTCGAATTCTTTGCAACATGAACAAAGCTAGCGTGCTCTGTGCGTGCGCGCGCGCGCGCTGTACAGGGGCTGAGGGGTTGGGGGAAGGAGTGGTAGGTGGGCTGACGGTGGTGGTGGGGGGGGTGGTGGTGGTGGTGGTGGTGGTGGTGGTGGGGTAGGGGAAGGGGTGGTACGTGAGGAAGATGGGTTTTATGTTCTTTAATTTTTTTTTAATTTTTTTTGGATAAAGATAGGTATAAGGATATTTTGGTTAATTACTTAGTTTATATATGGCCAAAAATCATTACTAGTTGCAGATAAAGTGCGTGAGTTACACTCTAAACAGAAAAATAGACGGCATGCAAACGGAAGGGGCCGGTGTGTCGAGTTTTAAAAATTATAGGGGGGTTTCTAATAGTTTTGTTAACATAAGGGGGCGGACTGATATATGTAAATTTTACAGGGGGTCGGAGGGATATTTATCCTAATAATAATTATTATAATAATAATAGTAATAATAAAAGAGGAATTCTGTCATATTATATAGGTGATTCTCATTATTACTCTTTTATACTAACTACAAACATGGGTTTAGAATCAATATATATATTTATATCTTTATTTTTATAGTATATCAAGTATGTCATTCTTGTTCCTAAGTTTATTTCATTTATAGTTCCATTATTTTCCTTAGTTCATTTCATTTATATATAAATTCATTTCAATGTATTAATCGCTACTTAAAAAAAGTATAAGAAAGTCTAAGTGATTTGATGGAATAAGGAAATAAGATTTTACGTTTTGATTAGGAAGATTTGTTTCTGTTCCTTTAGCAAATGTTGAAAACGTAGTGTAAGATTGATGAAGGGTGTTCCTAGAATGACCTCAACTTCAATATTTTTTTCGGGGCCCAATTGGACTAAGTGGAGATAATGTTTAATCGCAGCGCAGGGGTGGTGATAAGCATTTATGGCCCTATAACCTATCTTGTATACATATAAAGTTATTTTTAAAACTTAAATTTTGTACTCATATATAAAAAAAAACTTTGGTTAAAAATATGAAAGCGTAAAAAAAGTTACAATAGACAAAGTTTTACTAGAATTGGAGAGGAAAAAAATGATGAATCAAAAGAATCTTATAATCATTCTTTTAACAAAATACATGTCATTACTTATCCTTTGACATCATTATTGATCATAGCGGATTTAAAAATTTGTCAGTGGTTCCTAGATGTATTTCAAGATAATTTTAAAACAATATGACGCTATCTTGAAGTTTTATGATGCAACAAGTAGAAGACATCAATTTTTAAGAGCAGCGTTGCGAAAACTAGTGATACGTGGACATCTAATAGATAAAATATTTATATATATATTCATCATTTATTATAATTTTCCTTATTTGTTATCATATTATGAGCTTTAAAATAAGTTCAATGTCATATGATTAAAAAACATAATAAAAAGCTCTTGGTTAATCTCCATTCTTCACAAAGAGTCAAGGACGGGCAGGGGCGGGGATGATGGTGAATGATGTGGGGGTGAGGCTGTTGTTAAGGAGACCTTTTTGGTGAAAAGGCGAACCATGGCATTGGAATAGGTCTCCCTGCCCTAAGCCTACTGCATTACCATCCTTAGTCACATACATATAACCACTATCATCTAATAGGATAGAGTTTAATTTAGGTTATGTTTGGCCTAGTTTTTAGATATTTAAAAGCACATAGAGTTTAATTTAGGTTATGTTTGGCCTAGTTTTTAGATATTTAAAAGCGCATTTTGTGAGTTTAAAAGTTGAATTAATTTGTTTAGCTTATTTTTAAAAGTACTTTTAAGTAAAAACTGAAGCTGAAAGAAACTAAAAACTGAGAAGCTCCAAATTTGAGCTTTTCAAAAAAAAAAAATTTGCGAAGCTGTTTTTTTTTTCTCAAATATACCCCTCCATATTTTTAAAGTTCGATATTACCCTCAAAATTTTTAAAAGTTCAACGTTATCTAACACAGGCCAAACAATCAATTGACTTTTGTTCAACAACACTTTTTACAAAAGCTCTACTCTAAATGCTCTATCGTTCAAAACTAAAATTTTACACCTAGGCCAAACAGAGCCTTAGTTTGGTGGTAAAAGTTCTATCGTTTTGGTGCTGCTCAAATTTTTGAATCGTCACTCACACAAATTGAAGTCCAAGGTCTACAATCAATTTTAGGATTTGAAATTTTCATTTCTCCGTATGAACTCGATGTATACATGAATCTTTTTATAGATTTATGTTTGGTATAAGTTCCTTAGTTTGCATTTTATCCTAAATCTCATATGCGTTTGATTAAATATTTGTATAATTTGAGATAATTTTTTTAAGTTGCTTTTTAAATAATCGGTCAGTAATGTTTGTTAATTGTTTCTTTATAGCAATCACGACTCCTCAAATTCGAAGATTAGTTGAGGAGGTTTGCTTGTTAGTTTGTCTTTCTCTATAGCAGGAGCGTATATAATTCAAAGAAAAGGGAGTATAATTACATTTTCATGAATATGTTACTAAAATTATATGTAAGGCTTCAACTTCAAGGAAGATTTTGATACACAAGAGAACTATGAAATCGTTGTATTTATCGGAGAGATTTTACTAGTATAAAATGAAAGAAGACCCTTTTAAGAACTATGCTTTTTTCTAGTTTCCTCCCTTGTTCACCACTAAATAGATTTTATACAATGAACAAATATATATCACTAAGACTCGTGCAATGCAAGAAGTAATGAAGTATGAATTTGTGCCATTTTTTAAGCCTACAATAATTCTCTTTCATAAATCTCGATGAGTTTGGTTGATAATATCAAATTTTGAAAAAAACCTCCCCATTGAGGCCAAATTGTGAAGAATTGTTAAGACAACCTACAAGTAAAGCCCATATTACTTTTTTTTTTTTTTTTGTCAGAGGCCATATTGCTTTGAGAATTTGAGAACACTAATATAGTGTTTGGAAACACTTCTGTTGTAAAATTCATTTGATTTATAAATGAACTTCATGAGTATTTGTATTTATAAATAAATTATCTTGTTTTAAAGTGTAATTTGCAAAACATGTAAAATTGGAATTAAAAGAATATAATATTACTAGAGTAAAAAGAATTGGAGATACAGTAACATAAATTTTAGCTTACAAAGATTATGACAATCTAGGTTTGGTCAGTCATGACTGTAATAATATAACATTATAGAAATTTTAAAATATAAAATTTTGTTATAACAATCTAAGTTTAATTCAATATTAAACAAATTACCAATACGATTTGTCTTTAAATAATGGCCAGACTTGATTACCTTTTTCTCTTTTTTTTTTTTTTATTCAGGAGAAATCTAAGGTCGTACAACGTAACCAATAAGATTCGAACTTGCAATCTTTCATATAACAGCGAGTAATATTACCATTGAACCAAGCCTTAGATGCCAGAGTTGATTACTTGGTTGCATAGGAATTTGTTTCTTACTAATTCTTTTTTTCTAAATCAACAAAGAGATTCATTAAATGAACATGAAACTGTACAAAATAAAACAACAATCAAAATATAGATGTTCTATCTACAAACCATCCATAACTTGCAAAAGTACAACTTAGTTTTAATATCGAAACTAATAAAGTCAAAAAGTTGTTCTTCTTTTATCGCTTCATTGTAACAGAAAACTCAGTTAGCATTGATGTTCAAACCCCAAGAAATAAGTCTCGAATTAGTAGGGTGTTCTTACGTACTAATTCTTTGTTGACCTCATATCAATACAATTAATTGCATTGGGAAACAAACATGAATAGAAGTACCTTCTCTATTTTTGTGGGAGAAGATTTTATACCCTGTATTTTTCTATCTCATAAAACTATAGACAATATTAGATTCGTATATGAATGAAAGCTAATCAATTCAGAATTTTTTGAGAATAGACAAAAAATACTATTTTATCAAGGTCTCGCATACTTCATAATTAGTGATTAAGCATATAGTTGCAATTTTGTAACATATGAAAAATCAAACATCCAGCTTACAAAGATTACATAATATGATTTTGATAAGAGTAAAATGCATGACACTCCCAGTGTTATATAAAAGTTACACAATAAATCCTGTATTTTAAAAAGTGATAAATACCCCTCATGTATTATACTAAATGTTGCACACTCTCCCTAATCTAAAACTCCGTTAATATTCATTAACAACAAGGGTAAAATGACGTCATTGTCCTTTATTTAATTTTTATTTTCTCTTTTCTTGTTTTCCTTTTTCTTTTTCATTTTTTACGTTTTTATTTTTCACTCAATGGTGTGGCAATAATTTGCTCCAATTGTATGATGACACGTGGCTCTGACATGTCCTTGAGACAAAAATTATTTAGGAAACCAACAGAGTAGGGAATTGAACCTATGACTTTTCATTTGTTAAGCTTAAAGAGTAACCACTAGACAAAGCCTCTCATTTGATAATTTTTGAGCATCCATTTATCTATGTATTTTCTTCACTTCAGTAACCTTACTCCACACTACCAGTCGTCACCATCTTTCACCATCTCTTTTTCACCATTACCACATTCCCCATCTGCATCAACTCTCGACCCCAAAAAAAAAAAAAATCTCTATCAACTTTCTTTAATGGATCTAGATAAGGCAATGCCTTATTAACATTTACTAGGCCAAGTAAACACAAACCAACTAAATAATAATTGGAAATAAAATTCAATAAAATGAAGAAAATGTTTAAAGAAGAAGTGGAAGGATTCGAGTTGTTCCACCACTTCCACTATCACTACCACCACAAGCAACGAACTAATACCTGACCACCAAGAAGGAAAAAATAAAGGAACAAGAAAAATGATTGTTAGATTAATAAGTTGAAGTAGTAATTATGAAAATTAATTTTGGTGATCCAAGCGATAGTTAAGTAAAAAAAAATAAAAAATGGATTGCAAAGCAAAGCGTTTTTATTTTGTTGCTTATACGATCCACAACTCCATTTGTGATAAACTAAATGGAAGTGGTTTGGTTGTTGGTGAAGATGAAGAACATGTTTAAAATTAAAAAAAAAAATGGTAATAAATTAAGAGTATTTTGGTCATATAAAATTTGTTTGAAGGCACTCTCAGTTAATTATAGCTGAAAATTTAATAGCAAAGGGTATGATGCAACATTTTATTTAACACAGGGGGTATTTGCTAGTTTTTAAAATAGAGGGTTTATTATGCAACTTTTGTATAACACAAGGGGGTATCATGCACTTTTGAGAAAATAGGTATTTTTGTCCTTCTTCATGTGTTTTACAACTTGATACGTTTCATATTTGCATTATAGGCGAGTGTATCACACTCACGTTAAAATTGACGGAAAAATTGACAGCAGAGGGTTATTTGTAACATTTTCAATAACACAGGATTTATGGTGCTACTTTTTAAAATATAGGGTTTATGACGCAACTTTATGAAAATATAATGTGTATGGTACATTTTACTCTTTTGATAATAATTACATCTCGTCAATAATAAAAAAAACAGAGTAAAATGCATAATACACCTGTGTTATATGAAAATTGCACAATAGACCCTGTGTTTTAAAAAGTGGCAAATACCCCCATGTGTTACACAAAATATTGCACACTCTCCCCAATAACAAATTCTGTTAATGTCTATTGACTGTAAGTATAAAATAACCTTATTGTCCTTTATTTATTTATTTTTCATTTTTTTCTTTTCTTTTTTATTTTTCTTTTTTCTCAAACGGTCCTGTCCAAGTGGCTATTCATCTCTTCCAATTGGGTGGCAACATGTGGCACTGCTGTATAAATTTTGTTAAGTTTCTTGTTCGTTTGCTATGACAAAAAAGCTCCGAAATATAGTAACTCGTTTCTGTCTAGTTTCAGAACTTCTACATAAATCTTCTTTGTGTAACTTTGTTAATTGTATAGCCTCTAATCTATCCATTTTTCACTCTTTTAAGCTTCAACACATCATTTTAACTCTAATTCATTAACCTAAATTCACAAGAAGCTACCACAATTAACTAAGAACAAATATTGCATAAACTCAACTAAATATACTTTATAAGCATAAGTTCAAAAAAAACAAGTCTAGCTAACACAAAATAGCAAGATTATAACATGCTGAATGGAAAATAGTTGAGTTAGAAAAATCCCTCACTTTGAAATACAAGGAAGATGCAAGAAAAAGCTTGAGCAAAGTAGATAGAAGCAAGATCTTGAAGAAAACAACTTGGATCTTCAATTTCTCCTTTTGATTTGCCTTCTTGAAGCTTGAATGTGTGTCTGTGTGCGTTTTAGTATGTTGGGGTGTTTGTATGTGTATGTATGTATATAATGGGAGACAAAAGGCCCAAATTACCAACATGTTCTTCAACTAAATGCTGTTAACTAGTTTACCATTCCAGTTTAATTCTAACTAATTTAGTTACTCTATTATTTATCAATACATTTAATGGCAACATTAGTCCCCATTGTTTCACTTTTATTCAAAACAGTCCCCATTGTTTAAAAAAGTTCAAATAAGTCCCTATTGTTTTAAATTGGTGTCAAAATAGTCCCCAATGTACATCAATAAAGTCATTTTGGTCCCCAACATTATTAAGCATGTTAGTTCAGACGGAAAACGAAAGAAAAAGACAAGATGACCCTTACTTTTTTTTTGACTTAATTACCATAATACCCGTCTGCTCAAAACTGATCATTTCCATCATTTTCATCCTAATCCATTTCCACCCAAATTCACCCCTAACGAAATAAACCCTAATTTCCCAAATTGAAACCTATCTAATTCCCAATCTAAACCCCATCTAATCCCCAAATCAAAAACCCAACATATTCACACTTGAGTCGACGACAAATTTACACCCACACTTGGCGATGTAACAGATCTTTGAGCCGATGGCGAAGTATCACAACTTTGAAGGTTCGCGAGAAGATTTGAGTCGACGGCGAAGTAACGGAAGGAAGGTTCGCGAGCAGATTTAAGTCGACGTCGAATTAACGGAAGGTTCGACGAATTTCAGTCAGTTTGATCGCAATGGCTTATGAACTGGATCATAAGATAATTTTTGAATTGTGGCTTTGCTTTTTGTAAATGGTTTTTGTACATGAAAAATTGTACAAGTCAAGTTGTGCAGGTTATTATCCTAGTGGCTTTTGTAATAGGAATGGTACTAGTTGTGCAGGCTATGATTCTAATGGTTTTTGGATATCCATATTTAATGACAAGTATTGTTTGTTTCTGTATGTCGTTTAGATTTGTATTTGTATTTATGTTGAAGCATTGTTTAGTTGTTTTTGACATTGGCAATGTTGAATTTTAAATGTTTGGTTATGTGTTTAAGCAGATTTTGATTGTGGCATAAATCATTTTGACAGGTTTTTGCTAAAATCAAGGGATTAAAATAACCAATTGTTGATAACAATATTCTCCAAAAACTCAGGTTTCCATTGAATTTTTCTTTGTATCCATGAAATGGACTTTGAACTGCATAATTGAATTTTCGAAATTACCCTTGCAACAGTGACAACGTGATCCCTGTTCAGTTAAGATTGACGGACTTTTGGACCTTGGGGACTATTCTGACACCAATTTAAAATAATAGGGACTTATTTGAATCTCTTTAAACAATGGGCTATTTTGAACAAAAGTGAAACAAAGGAGACCACTGCTGCCATTTTCCTATTTATTTACTACAATTCTTAAATTACCTAAATGTTCATGAATGCACATAAATACACGGTAAATAAAATAGATACACGTAACTCAAAAATATAATATTTTATGTAAATAAATATATATAAATAATTAAAGTAGACATATACATATAAAAACATCAATAAAATAATTAGGGTGAAGTGCACCAGACCCCCTTAGACTTTAGCGAAAGTGCACAACACCCCTCTATAGTTCAAAAACTCCCTGAACTAGTCCCTATGTTTTTTAAAAGTGCACAACACCCCCTACAGTTATAAAATCCGTCATATTTAACGGATTTTGTAAAAAAGACGTAAATACTCTCATTTTTTTTTTCATTTCTCTCTTTTGTTTTGTTTAGGCCAAAAAAAAAAGTAATTTGGTCAATTCATATAATTATTTAATTAATAAATTCGTTAAAAATAAAAATAAAATCTCACTTAACGAGTGTGAAATACACTCTCCGTTAAATTTAACGGATTTTTTAACGGTAGGGGGGTGTTGTGCACTTTTAAAAAACATAGGGACTAGTTCAGGGGGTTTTTAAACTATAAGGGGGTGTTGTGCACTTTCGCTAAAGTACAAGGGGGTCTGATGCACTTCACCCAAATAATTATATGCACGGGGCGGGGTATTACTGCCACCATGAAAACCACCACCTCTCTCTATCTCCCTCTCTGCCGGACCACCACCACCTTTGCTGTCGCCACCATCACCAATACTTCTCCACTATTCCCCTCATAATCAACTATTCTAATCGCACTTATCTTCTCCACTCTCAACATATTTACAGCTTTAAAGCCAGCTCTTTCTTTTCATACTTGTAATCAACTATTCTAATCGCACTTCTCGTGTTGCTGCTGTTTCACTCCTCACCGCCCCTCTCTCTCTATTTCTCAATTTTTAGCTTAAAAAACCGTAGAATTTTTAGATTTTGCGATTTGGGATTTTGTTGTTGTGGAATTTTCTCAAGGTTTGATATGCCTGCACCAGCCATTAAGCCAGAACTCAAGAAGGATCTTCAGCTATTAAAGGTGAAAGTTTGGTTATTCCCCAAATTAAGATGTCATTAAGTCAATGATTATAGCCTAATTTCCTGCATATAATTTGTGAATTTCATATGTTTTCGTTGAATTATGGCTATTTACAATTGTTAGGTACAAGGCGATGTTGAGAGTCAACACTGACTCTAGGTGCTTCTAGTTTTTCAACATTATAAAATGCACAATCAACTCTAGAATTCTCTTGATGGCTCTCTACCCAGAAGTTTCAAGAGAAAAGCTAGCTAGGCAAAAATCTTGAGTAAGATGGTTTAATTAATAGAATCTGGAAAATTCTCAAAGTTGGTAGGTCTTGATATTTCTTGCTCACTACCGACTTTGCACAAGTATAAATAAGGGCCTTGTGTTTCACTTTCAGCCGTGGCAGTGAGGAAGCAAAGAAAGAGAGAGATAAGTGTGGGAGTAGTATAAAGGTGTGTGTTTGTGTAGTGTCTTGTGAGTTGTAAGGGTGTTGTAGTAAGTGCATTGAGTATTAGTAATAAAACAAGGTTGTGTAAAGAATATAATAATAAGTAAGTGGATTGTGTAGTATTTTATTATAATGTGTAATTATTGTATTTTAATTTTATATTGTATTGTTCAACAGGTGACCAGTACTAACATGCATCAGTAGAACTAGTGCCTGAGATGAAAATTATTCAAATTATCTCATATCTTTTTAGAAATCAAAGATGAAGGATTTTGATGTACATGAAACAAAAACATTTTGGTTTATGTGTCTTGGGGTTCAAAGATATGCAACGTGGTTGGAATTTCCAAATGTCATGTAATGTATCTTTGTCTTAGTAACATGAATCTGTGGACATTTTGGCATATCTAATGTAAAGGTAGAAACTTGATATAATTCAGTTTGTTTTGTCTTCAGAATAGGACAAATTGAGTAATGATAGAAAAGATAGGGAAGAAAGGGAACAGGTTTTCTTCATCAAAGAAGGCTCTTAGCCCAGATTCGAAAGGAAAGAAAGACAAGGTTTGTTGTTAATGTCACACTATTGTGGTTTCGGCTATATCTTTGGTCTGATTTAGAGGGGTGTTTGATGTTTTGTTGACTAAGTTTCAGAAATCAAATAAATCGAACAAGAAATGGTCAATTTTTATTTCAATACTTTCAATCTCCAGTGTTGTAGTTTGTGTTTACCTGTTAAAATGTGAAGACACAATTATGATATCTATTAAAGCTCCCTTCTGCATAATTCTTCTCTGCATTGACTATCGGCGTTTAAGGATTCTCTCTATTTTTCGTATTTTCAGGCAAGGAGAGCATTGCGAGCTTTGAGAGGGCTTGTCCGATTAAAGACAATTGTAGATGAGATACCGTCAAACATCAAATTGCAAAATCTTTGAAAGGCATGCAAACTCTATCTCGAGTGCAGGCTCAAATATGTTCCAGAAGAACTAGGATGTTGGAGGAAAACCGAGCACATCAAAGACAGCTTCTACAGAAACGTGCCAAAGAACTTGAAAGCTTGAGGGTTAGTTTATACTTTATTTTCCACTGGCCGCTTAGTTTAGGAGTTTGAAACAAGGGGCAAGTTGAGATAGTTTGAGTTACATATTTAATTGGCTATTCAGTTATTGAATTTCATAGTCTGCTTGGTTATATATAATCCATGTCCATCATTTACATTTCGACATACCATAAGACTTTGCACTTGATGTTACAAAAATTTAAAATTTGCAAAGTTAGTTTTATTTGAGTTGAAAGATCAAGAGGACTCGAGATTAATTCCTTTGAGTACAGTATGCTAAATGATGTAAAATAACTTAAAGCTCTGTTAAACATTAAAAATAAATTAATTTCCTTTGTAAAAAATAATGATAATTTCATTGAATCCGAAATGTAGTTTATTGGAACAATTGTTAACCAGTCTAAAGGAAAAAAGGCATTTGACTTTTAGAGTTACCATGGCATACTACACTTTGCTTCTCTCCTGAACAAAGTCTGAAGAGTTGTGAGGATGATGGGTGGCCTTCTACGTACACTTTAATAAGGTAATATATGTGTTGTGGTAATACTATGAGGATGGTGGGTGGCCTTGTATGTACACTTTGATAAGGTAGTATATATGTTGTGGTAATACTATGCATAAGTATGAGTTTATATAAAATGGTGGTGTGGTTGATTGGCTTAGAGCAGTAGCAATTAGCGAGAAGTAAGGAAACAGAATAGTAAAAGAAAGAAACGTTGAAGCTGGAAAGGTTTGAGAAAAGAAAGGCAAAGTCAACCTTATTAAAGGAAGTTATGTGATAAATCATAGTGCAGGGAAATGACAACGTACAAAAGTTAAAATATGTGTAGTAATGAATATCCACGAGTAAAAACGTGCAATGCCATGGCATTAAGTAATTTAATTAAACACCATGAGTTAAGTTATCTTATGATAATGGTAAGATATGTAACTTGTACATAAAAATAGATATGTACTAGTGACTAATCCCGGAACATTATAGCATAATTCTTATGAAGCTTTTTAGTTAAATTTTTATATTAAAATTGTGGTCTTACTAAATCTATCATTATCATGTAGCAACAAGTTGGCCTCTTCATTCAAGAATTTCCAGTTATGATGGAGGAGGTAAAAATCTTCTTATTATTAGCTTGTGTCTTATGATATATGTTAGATTAGCATTAGGCTCTTCATTCAAGAATTTTCAGTTACAGTATCACCTGTATGTTCTATTATTTTTACTTTACTTTCTTTGTAATTACTGTACTGCTCGATACTAGATTATCATTCAACTTTAATTGTATGAAATTCAATAATGTCTACCTATCGGCTTATTTATTCGAAACATAACCTTTTTCTTGTCAAATAATAAATTAGTACTCAAGTTCAATTGTATAAAATCTACTCATCAAACTTTATTGTGAAACTTCTAATTGATGAATTATGCGGAAGACGTCCATACTTAACGTTTCCTGCTTTTTTTCCCTCATAGATCATACACCAGATTCCCAATACCTCGTATCCAATTTTGATAATATAATTTGTGTATAAATGCTTATGAGATCCATAGTAGATCATTTTAGATGTCATTGTTGCATGTATCTTTGTGATTTCCTCATTTTTTTATACTTCTCTCACCTACACCTCTCAACTATTGCCCCTTAATCTAGTTCTATTTCTGTTACTGTTGTGCTTTAGTCACTTATATTTATTTGTTGGCGTAATCACTTAGAAAGAGTACAAGAAAGTACTAAAAGAGGTAATGAAGGTTTTGCAGGCATTGAAATCATGTGAACGAGATGATTAGAAGTCAATAGTAGATCATTTTAGATTTTTTTTGTAAATTTAAAATATTCTTTTTGCACAAAATTTAGGTTTTATTGTAAATTTATTGTAAATATTAATTTGTATATTTATTTTTAATTTTTTCTTAAATATTATTTTTTTTTCAAATTTTTGTAAATATTAATTTTAATTTTTTCTAAATATTTTTTTTTATATTTTATATTTGATTTTATACTTTTTTATTTTTTTAAATTAAATAATTAATTAGCTAGCCTATAGAATAGTTACGGAATGACAACGATTGTGAATTAATTAATTTTAAATTAATAAACGGCAACGTAAATTAATAAATTATTTTAAAATAAAAATTTATTTTGGCTACAGATTAACAACAATTTTTTTTTTAAAAAAAAGCTACGGATTGGTTACAGAATAGGGGTTATTGAACGTCTAAGAATTAATTTTAAATTAACAAATGGCGACGTAAATTAATAAATTATTTAAAAATAAAAATTTATTTTGGCTACAGATTAGCAACGAAAATTAAAAAAAAAGTTACGGATTGGCTACGGAATAGGGGCTTTCGAACGTTTACGGATACCAATCTGTAGTCGTGGGCTACGGACGATTTACAATCAAAATGGCTACTGATTTGTTATGGACGTTAATAATTAATTAAAAAAATTAAAATTTTAGTTGGCTACAGATGGGTTATGGCTATTTTGCTATGGAAGTTATAAAAAATAAATATAAATTAATTTTCAAAATTGGGTACGGATGTGCTACATAATATTAATTTAGTGACGGGTTTTTTTACTACGGACGGAATTTTGTAGCCTAGCGGTGTCCGTTTTAATTTGACTACTGCTAGGCTACGAATTTTGTCTGTCGGCTCAACCTTTTTTGCTTGTAGTGATTCTCTATCACACGCATAGAGACACCTCCCTCTCACATACTCTCACACACACATGCACTCAGGTCTCAGGCACCTATAGACTCAAATATAAGGCATGCGCACAGGTATAGCCTCCTTCTTATAAAAAAAAAAAAAAAAAAAATTCTACCTTTGCCATGAAATTGAAATATTAGCTAATAGAATCATCATTTCCTTCAATAGAGTAGTTTTTCTTTAATTTAATAAGGGAGCAATGTCTAATTTCGATGTGTAAGAATAACTTTAAAAAACAAAAAAAAAAAAACTTGCGAGATAACTCAATTGTTTTTGGGAAATTAGTATATCCCACATGAGGTGGGTGCATAATTTCCTCTCAAACACGTCCATCGTGGACTGCATGTCTTGACCCAAAAAATATAAAAGAGAGTACATGTCCAATCTTCACTACTACTAATGGATGAGTTCAGGGTGAAGTGCAGAAGAAGTGTTTAGGCCTAATTAAATGTTTGATAAGCCCAGTCTACATGACGTATATTCAAAGGCTATTATCTATTATTGTTATCTTTTGAAAGGTGTTTTTTTTTTTTCTCTCCTCCCTCTCACATACTCTTACACACACATGCACTCAGGTATAAGGCATGCGCCGTGTGTACACTCAAATCACGCACTCACATACAAATATATATATATATATATAAGGCATGCACACAGGTATAACCTCCTTCTTAATTGTTATCTTTTGAAAAAAAGAGTTCACTCATTCTCATGGCAACCTCCCTCTTGAGATTTTGCTTCAAATCTCAAATTGCTTTTAGAAATGCATCTCTGAGATTGTACCCGAGAAACTTTTCATGTAAATTTTTAATTATTTGCATTATATTGGTTCTAGATTTTTAAATAATAGTGTTTATTTATTTATTTTATTTTTCTTAAAGAAAAAATTTAAGGAAAAATGTCTGAAATTGTTGCTCACAAAGGATACCGGGTATGGATGCCGATCGAGAATAGGATTCGAGTTCCCAAACTGGTGAGGTTTATTTTTAATTTTTTTTCAAGAAAGATTCTAAAGGTTCTAATACCTGTTTTCAGTTTCTGTGTAGCGAATGTCTTCGGGTTCTTTTAGTGGGTCGGTCGGTACGTTTATCTTTATTTCATTATTATGACTTTTAAAATGATTTAGTTGTATTTTTTTTTTCATTTTTACGATGATAAATCTTATTTTGATCTTTAAGGGTGAGAACTATTTTTTTCCCATCTTTTCTTTTCTGTTTAAATTTGAGAGTGGTTGTCTCACCTTTCAGGCAACTTCAAGCCAAAAAAACCAAACTTGCAAGGTGTAAAAGACATGTGAAAGAATGAGTTTGAGATAATGTAGTTTTATTGCTTGAATGCTACAACTCTCTTGTGTAATGCCTTAACTATTTATAGATCACTCTTGGCCAATAGATGTCTAGGATTGATTTGATCTAGTGGCTACAACTACATCCTACATCAATCAAGAGATATTTTCAATCAATCATTCCCATAATCATGGGTGATTGGAATAAATCAAATCCCAACAAATATCTTCTTCTATTTAGAGTGTTGCAGAATGTTTTAGAAGCTCCTAGACAGGAAAATGGCCATGTGTGCATGCATCCATGCAAGCCTCTTTCTCATTGCCGTGTCGGTGCCCACACAGAGCGTGCATCATCAGGGCGTGACAGGAAGTCAATAATTGGTGGAGCCACCACCAACGGTGGCTCTAAAAAAGAGAAATAGCTAAAACGACTACATTATGAATATTTCGATATTTCACGAAGTATAATATAATAGCCTATTTATAGACTACAAAACTTGGTGGACAAGAATAATAAACTCAAATAATAGGAAACTTAATCCTAAATTAATGCTCCAATTATGTAATTATACCAAAACCTAAATTATTTTCGCAGCCCCCTCAAACTCGAGTAGCCCTACTTGAGTTTGATAACAAAATTGTTGATGCTAATGCCCGGAGCCCAAACAAAGAAGACCAAGTCAGAAGGCCCCAAAGACGATAGTGCCCGAAGGCCAAACGTCTGACGAGCAGAATGCCTGAAAGCCTAAATTGCTCGAATGCCCAAATTGCCTGAAGACCCAATACCCAAATACCAATGAAACAAAAAGATGACGAAAAATCACTACACTAATGCCCCAATTAAAGGTTTTGCAAGATACATCAAGAATTTGGTGATACAAATTGCAAAATCGAATCTAGTACGTCCAAAAACCCTAGGGAGACCCTTGGTCAATGCGGTCAATTCTCAGTCAAAGCAATCAAATGTTTGGTCAAACTGAGCTCACACAATGCTCCACAAGAACGCTGCACCTAATCGCTACCCCATCCAAACTAGCCTATTGTGCGTCACACCAGATCCAAACCTTGGATCTAGGTGTTCTTTATCACTCAAAAATAGCAAAAACTCAACAAATTATGTGAAATCAGCGTTGCAACATAAAAAGCACAAACAATTTTTTTCTCCAACAAAAAAAACGTGTGCTAACATTACTCCCTCAACCCACTCCTCTTACAAACGAAAAATTGTTCTTCGAATAATGCCTAGTAATGAAACTTGGGCTCTGGTGACGCCACCAGCAACAATGAATCTAAACAAGAGAAATAACTAAAATGACTACATTATGAATAATTCAATACTTCCTGAAGTACAATAGAATAGCCTATTTATAGACTACAAAACTTGATGAATATGAATAATAAATTCAAATAATAGGAAACTTAATCTAAAGTAAACATGTAATTTCCTTAATTTAATTCTAAATTAATACTCCAATTTAATTATATCAAACCTAAATTATTTCAACATGTTTCTCATTCTGCTTTATCTCTCTATCCTTGTAGCTTACTCGTCCTTCTCATCCTCAATCAGCCCATTCATCAGCAAATTGCCATGCATATGCCACATAACTGCTTCTTTTTCAAAGTCCCAATTGAAAGGTTAATTATCATTCGGTGTTTATTTCATTGTCACTAACTTATCAATTGGGGCTTTATTTATCTTAAATTGCTAGCTAAACTCGCAAATATCTTAATTAAAATAAAGCCCCAATTTATGAGTTAATGACTTTGAAATATTAACTTCTTCCCTTGAAGTTATTTTAGGTTTTATTTAAACCTCTTGTCCAATTATAACAAGTAAGCCCTTTCAATAATATAATTAATTTAGTCTTAGTCAAATTTGAATTCAACTATGTTTACATGGCAATAATGCTCAGTAAGTAGAATACTCTTGAGAGGACTCCTGAGGTGGAAACAGGTGTAAATACAAAGCTAATTTGTATACGGTATAATAAAAATAACACTATTAACACGGAATACTAATAATAAAACTTCATTTCTAGTATCACCTAGGTTCACGCGACAACATATCTTTCACTTTAATGGCGTTCTATAACCAAGTTATGAAGCAAACATATTGATCATATACGTCCCAATACAGAGGCATCCCAAGACGGGGCATCCCAACTCCGGGGCATTCCAAGACGAGGTATCCCAACACCGGGGCATCTCGTCATCAAGATGATAGTAGCATAACATCACACAACCAATTATACTATACATCCTATCTTATATTATGACAATATTTACTCAAAAATCAGTCACCCCATTGGATGAAAATTAAATGATCATCAATTGAAACCAATGTAACCAATCCACATACACAGGGGTATCTCATCATAATCGTGGTACTACCCATAGCATCATACAAATTGTTATATCCGAAATAATAAGTTATTACCTCAAAATTATCCACCCATTAAATAGAAGTTAAATAACCATAAGCTAGAAGCTAACATAACCAATCCATATACTAATTTGACGCATTGAAGATAAGCTGTGAAAAGGGGTCCTACTTATTTCGGTCCAAGACTAAATAGTTCAATTCTTCAAATTCAACTTCCTAATTATAATAACAAAAATATCATACTTTCATTTGTTAATTCTTCACAAGAATACTAAGCAAGCACATTTGTTTATTACCATATAATTATTTCAAATTAAAATTAAGGTTATTTAGTAATTACTTGACATTTGCCCTTCGACCCAACACAAGTTATAAAGATATTGTTAGTTTATTTCTACTTATATTAAACATTCCTTCAACTCAATTTAACTGGGGTTTACTTAAGAGTTTCTTAACCACCACTTCGTAGAACCTATAACAATTTAATAACATCAATGAACGCATTATGCATTTATAACATACTTTATAGTGCAAGCATTCACAGGCCAAAAGCTTGCATTACTCAACTAAAGTGAAGACTTCATTACTTTTAAAGGCATGTTTAGCATTCGTGCATATAAATGTACAACACTTAGAGTAATAATGCATAGGACTCACACCCAAACGCAACATAATTAACATTTAAATATTTTCATTTTCTTCATCATGCACTGACTTGTTTCTTTTTCTTATTCAACATTTTAAACATCAACAAACATACACATATGCCTACCTTCACATACACCTATGCATAATATATTAAATATATACTTAAAGCTTCATAGAATCAATTATCATCATATTTTTCTTCGATATTCATCCATAGACTAACAAATTTCTAAATTAAAATCAAGATAAAATCTAGTCACCTTTACATACACATGTATGTATATATATATATATATATATATATATATATATATATATATATATATATATATATCATAGTTATTGAAATCATACAATTCGCAATACGAATTGTACGATTCGATTCGATTCGAATCAGTAAAAAATCTATATGAATCTTGTACTGAATCGGAGATTTTATTGAATCACTCCCCGAATCATTACGATTCACTTTGGGGCAAATTAATAGCCCATAATAGAGAAAAAGAAAAAAATTTTACTAGCCCATTATAAAATCCATCTTCTAAATTTAAATTAAAAGCCCATTTTTTACGCCAAAGAAAATAAAAAAAAAGATAAAAAAATAGATTGCACTTGAAGTGTAATTATAAGGATGAAACTCCATTTAGCTTGTACTCATAAAGATATTTGTTCTTGTAGCCGAATTAGTGAAGAAGAGTTAAATTACTCTTTGTAGACATGTTGAAGGAGAAACAAACCAAAAAAATAACAAAGGACATATATCAATATCTATTCAAATAAACAAACTAAAAAAATTGACATTTCGATTCACGATATGATTCACGATTTGACAACTATAATATATATATATATATATACACACACAAAGAGTAAAACTTGGTAAAAATGATCCTTATTTGAGTGGTTGCAGGACTTTCTTCTCTGCGCTATTTCTTCTCTCTCACAATTTCTCTTTCTTTTTCTTGTTTGACCTTTCTCTTTTTTTTTTTTTTTTTGTTGTTGTTCTCTTCAGTCTCTCTCTCTCTATCTCACGATGGAGCACAAAGAAAAAAATAGGCCAAGAAAAGATCTTCTTCCATGTGAACATAGTCGAATTCAAATTTGACTAACCAAAATTATATTATTGAAAGGGTTTACTTGTTATAATTGGACCAGAGGGTTAAATAAAACTTTAAATAACTTTGAGGCAAGAAGTTAATATTTCAAAGTCATTAACTCATAAATTGGGGCTTTATTTTAATTAAGATTATTTGCGGGTTTAGCTAGCAACTTAGGAGAAATAGAGATTTCTAATCATTCTCGCTATCCCCCTTTCTTGATCCCTCTATACCACCCGTTTCCATTTCGTCTGATCATGCATTTTGTATTATGTTACTTCAAATATTATTTTGTTCTTCATTCTTCTCACTTTCTTTTGGTGGTAAAAACAGCATATCTACACTTTTGACTCTTGGAAAGAAAATTACTCTCGACCTTGTGAGAAGAATAACTATTTGAAAGGTGGAATTCTTCTTGACGAGTATCATACACAGTACAGCATACAATATGACGATAAGGAGACATTTGTTAAACATATAAATCTTATGGGGCCTGGATGGAAGAAGGATAGATGTACGAACTTTTGAGAATTTCTTTCTATATGATTCTGTAAAATGTGCAACTGCAGTTCTAAATAGAGAAACCTATCCAGTATTGGATTATAATGCAGCTTTTTGTAATAATGGACTGACTGCACTACATAATGCAGCTGCATATAAATCTCACAAACTCACTAAGTTGTTTATTGAACATGATGGAGCCGAAGCAAACCTTAGACTTGACTCTGAGCCAATTGGTATTGAAGGGATGCAACTGCCTCTAAATGTTGCACTTGAAATGATAAGGTATCAATATGCTTTCAATTTTAGCATGCACAATGCAAATACTTTTTTTCTTCTATGAGTAGTCTTGCAACTCATCTTTATGGATTTTTATCTTATGTCTGTGACAGGACAAGCAAAGGGTTCTTTGATTGGGATTGGAATCGAAATAACTATGTCTTTAAGCTTGTGTTTAGACTTTGTTTTCCATCCATGAGACCTAGTTTGGAGAATGTGAGATTGCTTGCACAAAAGACAAATAAGATCGAGAATGAAATTTATTACTATGCAAAGGAAGGAAAAGTAGTTGAGTTAGCTGCATTGCTGATGGTAGGCCATAAAAAAGGTTTTGACTACAACTCTGCCTGTAGAAAATAGTTTCAGTGGAAGGACAACAATTCGTCCTTTTCTCTTGGCTGAGATTGCATCCTTGAGTTTGTTTGATGTAAGGTCCATGTATGCTCGGGGTAGCAAGAAAGAGGTGCAGGAACAAAGGAATAGGAAGACTAAGTTGGAGAAAATATTGCTATTGCTTGAAATATTTGAGAGGATTGGTGAACAACTCTCTAAGTGTCTTCACCTACGGAAAACTAAGTATCTTCACCTACTAATTAAAAAAGGATCTTCTTGATAGATTGCATAATGCATTGATATTTTCTAAATTTGATTTAAAATATGGTTATTGGCATATCCAAATAAATGAAAAAAACAGATATAAAACTATTTTTGCTTTCCCGATTAGACACTATGAATAGAATGTTATGCCTTTTGGATTGAAAAATGGCCCTTCTGAATTTCAGAATATTATGAATGATATATTTATTCCTTCTAGTGATTTCATAATTGTTTATATTGATGATATCTTAGTTTTTTCAAAAGATATACAACAACATTTAAAGCATCTTGAAATATTCAAGAAAATTGTTATTCAAAATGGTCTTGTTATTTCAAAACCAAAAATGAGTTTATTTCAGACTAAAGTTAGATTTCTTGGTCATAATATTGAAAAATGAAAAATTATTCCTATCAACAGAAGTATTGAATTTGCTTTGA
Source organism: Ehretia macrophylla (assembly GCA_037974665.1). Taxonomy (NCBI): domain Eukaryota; kingdom Viridiplantae; phylum Streptophyta; class Magnoliopsida; order Boraginales; family Ehretiaceae; genus Ehretia; species Ehretia macrophylla. The sequence goes on from CM075764.1 coordinate 86,555,746, forward strand.
AATTTCTTGACCAAATAACTGATAAAATTTAGTTACAAAGATTTCTTGGCAGTTTAAATTATATCTTGCTATATTACAAAAATCTTGCTATTGATACTGCTATCTTATATGATAGGCTTAAAAGGAAACCAGTGTTATAGATATACCCTAATACTACATATTTGGATGACATATATTGGGGCATTTTGACATTAACTTGTACATTATGACATCTATGTCTATATATGTGTGTTTTCATATTGACATAATTAGCACATTCATATTCTCCTTCTTTTATGTGTATGAATGAGTCCCTAGTATTTTTATTATAGAAATGTATTCTAAAAACGTTTAGAATATGTTGGCTTATTTCCTTAATATGATAAATACTTAAAATATTCATAATCCTTAGATTATTTGATCGGAATTTTAATAATCTATTACGGACTATCACATGTATTGTTACTTTTGATTAATATAGGGATGTTAATGATAAAGGATGGTGAGCCACGTGTCATAACAACATAGGGATGCGATTAACAAACATGTGGGTGGTTATTAGTTGAATAGATCACTGAATGTGACGTGAATAACAAATTACATGACTTCAGATTAATAATTTGTTATCTGTTGCGATTGTGCATGTAATCCTTAGACTTGAGACATTACGGCTGTCATATGTATTGGGGTTTGATTCAAGCGTTTGGATAATGCCTGTCTCGACAAACGAGAAGAGATGCGTCCTCTCGCAGTTTCATTCGTTCGGTATAATGACTGACAGGTAGTGGTCAAGATAGGATCCATTAACCTCCGGCGTGAGGTGGTGTCCTATGCGATCTAAGGTTGGTTGTTTAATGAGGAAATCCTTGGACGATTTGTGAATGATGGAGAATGAATTTTTCATGTGTCATCTCTCATTACACCAATTAGATCTATGCATGGTATCGAGTTTATGAACTTAATCGAATCATGGTTCTTGCTCGACGGGACAATTAATGGAAGGATTGAATTGCACGATAATCGGCGACCATAAATAGATTCAACTGTTTTGACTTCATTGCTATATAAATTGTCTTGATACGTTGCTAGACGTCACTTTAGAACGTGGAGGTATTTTAGGAATGGCGAAGATATTCCCAAAATATATTAAAGTCGTTTAATGTTCCCTCATTGCTATATGGCGGTGAATCTAGAGAGTCACACATAATAAAGTGTAATTGAATGAGTTTCGGATAAACTTGAATTTGGTCTTAGAACGTTAAGGTGTTAACGTTGGCAATGCTCGGCCATTAAGTAGTAATGGGCCAAATGTGTAATTATTTGTAAGTGTTGGGGCAAAAGTACAAATACGAAAAGTTTGTTTCCTTAATTTAAACTAATAATGATTAGATTAAATTAAATGTACAAATACAAGATTAATAAAATATATATACATGTATATGATATGTATATATACATATTAGTCTTGAAAATCAAGATGCCATATGGATGACTAAGATTGTTTTACATCATCAAGTTGGCCATTATTTTTGAAATCAATGGTTAAGATGGAAGAAGACAAAACATATGTTTTGATGCATTGAGAAGTACAATTGTTGTCTTCTAAATACACTACATACAATGCATAAAACAAGGAACACATTACACAAGGCAAACATAGAAAAACACAATGCATTGAGAAGAATAATTAAGTCTTCTCTTTATTTGTGGAATTTTCGTCCATTGCATTGGTAGCCCAAGAATGGGTTTTATTTTTTCAGAAAAAACTCTTATTCTAGCTTAAAAACATCCCAAAGAAGACTAGCACAAAATTTTTGGTAATTAAGGAACTCATCCAAGCTTGTCTGGACAACTTAGAGCTCTTGCATTTGTGGGAGGACTTGTCAAAGCTTGTTCATCATCTTCTTCATCATCTTTTGCAAGATCTATAAGAGGTATATCTAAATCTACCTCTTTACTATATATATTGTTGAATATATATTTTCTATATGTTAATCACATGATATCAAGATTAGAGATTCATATGAACATTATGCTTTGAAATTCCATAAAGTTTTGAACTTCTTGTTATGCTTCCGCTCGATTCTTAGCTAGATGATGTTCAGAGCTCTAAATATATAAGATCCTTCAACCAAGACCATGGACAAGTGTCCACACTGAAAAAATAAAGTTGATTAAATCTAAGGTTAAGAATTTGCCTTTTTTAATGTTAGCCAATCCCACTTGGGACAAAATTGTTGAAACCGATGCTTCAGATATTGATTTTGGTGGAATTTTGAAACAAATCTATCCACAGACAAAGCAAGAATATCTTGTTAGATTTCATTCAGGGAAATGGAATAATAATCAATAGAAATATGCAACTATAACAAAAGAAATTCTTTCAATTGTTAAATGTATTTTAAATTCCAAGATGATTTGTATTATCAAAAATTCTTGATAAGAACAGATTGTCAAGCTGCAAAATATATGTTTAATAAAGATTTTAAACATGATGTTTCAAAACAAATGTTTGCTAGATAGCAAGCTAATCTTGCACCTTTTGATTTTAAAATTGATTATATCAAAGGGAATAATAATTCTCTTCCTGATTTTCTTACACGTGAATTTTTACAGGATGATCCCTTCTAGGGGAAATTACTCTAACCCTAATAGGGGAAGAGGCCGTGGAAGAGGACATGATCCTAATAGGGTCATTGCAGGGCAAAAATTGGTTAATATTGGTGGAATCACTATTGATCCATCACATCCAGATTTTAATAAAATCAAAGGGTGTAATGCCCCGATCCTTTACGGAACTAGGACTCCTATTAATCATGCTATTCTCAACCCATATCCAAACCCGGACACAAAATTTAGGAAAAACGGACGGAGTCTCCCGTGTTTATAGGACTAATCAAAAACCTGCAAGCAGCAAGTATAACCACAATACAATACCCCAACTCCAATTGTCCCACTTTTCTAGTCCCAAGGCCATCCAAGCCTTAGACAAAAAAAAACATAACCACACGAGCATGCAATCAAAAGACAATTGTTTATCTTTAGCTATTACATGCCACTACTCTATCAAATCACATAAGTCCTTAATTTATTTTACAATCCAACAAGCCATACCAAAAATACCTACAAGAACTCAAGGGTCTCAAAACAGAACATAAACACATCAAGTCCCATCTTCACAAACAGTTTCCAACCTCAGCAAGATAAGCAACCAACAACATGGCATACAAGATAGTTGTTCTAATTGCACCTGAAATATGTTAAAACGAGGAATGAGTAACCAAAGTTACTCAATGAGGGAAGTGATGCAGCATACCGATGAATGCTTTCATGAGATGCAACAGAGATAATAACATATACAACATAAAATAACAAAGCCAATTAGACAAGCATTTAACCACGTATAAAAAGAATACGGTTCCACTTTTGTCTTCAATCACGAACCACGAACCAAGATCTTCAAGCAAGTGCCGGTAAACTCCTTATTCCTCCAAATGGGGTACTCCGGATGTAACCCAATCCTATGACCCATATCTCCCGAAGTAGGTCCATATGCCCCAACGAGGTAAACTACACCTCTGGGGTAGGGGAGTATGCCTCAGCGAGAAAGGGACTGGGAAACCATGGTAGCCGAGGGAGCACGACAAGCTCGATGCTGCCAGTGTTACTCGACACTACCTTGCCCGAAAAGGTTGCGCAACCCCGAGTCATGATCACAAGAACCATGAACATCAATAATCACATATGAGGGATGACAAAGTAGGCCGCCCTCGCAATTAATCACAATTTAAGCTTTGACACATGAAATAACCGAATAAACTCAAGCAAACACGAGAAATCATAAGACAGCTAATAAATATTGCATATAAACCTTATCCATTAAACTAAGTCATACAATCTAGAAGCACTAAAATAAGCTAAGGTGCACAAAAGAGATGAAGACTCCTTTACTTGCAATTAAGCCAAGCATGCAAGAAAATAACTCTAATTCACTTCAAACTTTCTCGAATTAGCTCGAATATGTAGCCCTAGTGTTTTCATATAAGTTTAGCACTTTAGTAATTAACTATATCAATTCCAACTTAACTATAACTTAACTCAATAGAAGTTACTTATATAATCACTTATGTATATCATATTGCCACATAGCCCAAGTAATCATACAAATAACTCAAAATCATTTATTTAATCTTGCAAAGAACATTTACTAAATTAACCTTTAACAAGTTAAACTTCATAACTAATTCAACTTCATTTATATCACAAGGGAATATTAAGTTGAGTATTCAATCAAAACGACCACCTTTAATACTTAAACATAATTCAACTATAAACATGACCTAAGAATCATTTTCATGCATATTCATCCAAATACATTTTAGTAGCGTAGAATACTTAGCAGTTAACAACAAAAAGTTAACTTTAACTAGTTAGTTATTAAACCTTCTTTTCAATCAAAAGGACCAAACAATCAAGATAGTTAATGGAATAAACTCATATACATTTCATAGCTCATACACTACACAATATTATCTAATCTTCTATTTACAATCATTTCATAACTTCACTTGATTCAAGAATACTTCAAGTTCTTTAGAAACATCACACAGCCTTGTAACCACATAGAAGCATTTACTAAGATATAAAGTTAAGCTAACTATAATTAACCAAACTATACTTAAAATATAATTCAAATGCTAATTGTATAAGTGGATTCAACTAACACTAAAGTACTTTATCATGTAATATATGGTCTTATTTATGCTTAACTTCCAATTTCAACTAAATCATATTACTTCCAAGTTAGATTTGAAAATGTTAGATTGGTATATAACACGCTATCATATACATTATCTACTTAGTTAACATATAACTCATACAAGGGTGACAAAATAATCTCTTGACTAACAATGCAATTAGCTAACTATAACTAACCAAAATTACACTTAACATATAAACTAAATGTTCATCATACACGTAGCTCAATTTATTAACACATAAGAAGTTTCAACAAACTATATAGCAACGTACACAAGATATAGTCCTGTTCCAACAAAATAGTCAAGTCATTCAATTCATGAACTTTACCAATAGATTATACAAGCTATACCAATGCAATTAAACACTTTAATAATCAACTACAAGTTAATTACTAGCTATAAAACCCTAACTTCAATATTTTCCCATTTGAATTGAATAAGCCGAAACTAGTTTTAGCTAAGGTTTAGTTAACTAAAGTATCTAGCTATTCTCTAACCCATTTATGGTACCTATTCGAAGCATTAAACTAATTCTAAAGACTCTAATTGCATTAATTCTAAGGTGCGCATACGAGGGGTCGTGAAAATCAATGTTTTTGGAATTCGATAAATTTTAACGTGGGGTCATTTTATCCACCCAACAACATATATCTAGCATTAGATTTAGGTTTGGAGCATTATTTCTTGGGTTTGCGTGAATAGTGCCCGTTAACTAACTTTAACCAAATGATCTTACAATTCAAGTATTTCTATCCCATTCAAAGCTTTATTCTAGGTTTATTTACTCCTAAATTGAGTCTAATTAACATTCAATCAACCATTAATGCGAGGTTACCCAAAAATCCCCAATTTCCATATGAAACCCTAACTTGAAATTTAAGATGGAGCAATCTAGCAATGAACCAAGTTATCCAATCACATAGACATGTTCTATATACATATTTGAGAGTAAAATAAGCATAGATAAGGATATATAGTACATTATTTAATCTCAAGAAGCAATAAGAGCATAAAACAAATAAGTTTAACAGTTTCAACATCTCGGCAGTAGCTTAACTTTGGCTGCACAATTACCTAAGCAAATGATCTCCTATGAAACTTATTTTTACATGTATGGAAAGCTCTTCAAAAGTAGATAACTGTAGAATCAAACGACACCTAATTTCGAGCTAAATTCATCAAGATATGACTAAAACAACTCAAGTATGCAAAACTATTTAGATTGACGTTGTTTTCTACTAAGTTTTAAAGATGGCAAGATCGATGGCCTAAAACGGTCGAATTAGCCTTTTTCACCAGAAATAAAACTTGTTCCAAATTGACTCATCTAGCTACTGTCCAAATTTAATTGAATTATGAGTTCGTGTACTATGGCAAATCAGTTCCGCAAGACAGGAGCGGTAATCTGTCCAAGAAAGCATTTCTACTATTTTGCTACGTTTTCACTAGTTCCTGTCTAGATTCACCCTATGTCTTGTTCTACTACTTACATTGATCACCTAAATCAACTACTACAACAATATTTAGCCTCTAGGAACAATCAATCCATAGATACAACATTAGTTCATATAAACATGACATTAGCGCAAAAATAAACCATATCTTGCAACAACCAACTACTAACAAGAATATTAATTAATAATCATGCAAATAACTTCAAATCAGATTTGTAAAAGTATCCCCTCACCTTATACGTGCTAGAAATGCGAGCTAATGAGCAAAAATATGAAGAAATTGGCTCGGGGTTGCTTATTTCTTCTCCTTTCTTCTTATTTCTTGTGTGTGTGTGTGTGATTTTTGTGTGCTTGTGTGTGTGGTAGTATTTTAGTATGTGTAAATAATAAAAGACAAAAGGCCCAAATGACCAACATGCCCTTCAACTAAATGCTATTAACTAGTTTGTCATTTTAGTTTAATTCTAACTAATTTAGTTACTCTATTGTTTATTAATACACTTATTTATTTACTACAATTTCTAAGTCACCTAAATGTTCGTGAATGCACATAAATACACGTTAAACGAAATAGATGCATGTAAACCAAAAATATGACATTTTATGCAAACAAATATATGTAAATAATTAAAGTAGACATATAAATATATGCATATCAATAAAATAATTATATGCACTGGTCGGGGTGTTACAAAGGGTCCTTGAGGACAGTAGCAGTAATATTGCTCCATAATCATCATCATCATATTCTCATGCAGTTGAACATGAAGAGGAGAATGACTCCTTTGAAATATCTCATCATGACGAAGTTATTTTACTTCTTGAAAATACTGATAAGCAATAGATCAATGATCCTTGGTACCTTATGGAACGATATTTGAACATTTATATGTTTCCAGTACTTCATTATAAGTACATAGTTTATTTTGAGTCAATTCTCAAAGTCACTAATTCATGTGACATGTCAATTTAATTATTGGGATTATGTGGAACGATATTTGAACATGTCAAAAAGAATAATAATGTTTTAGTCTATACTTATAGTAAGATTTATATTAAGAAAATTCTTTCTCCAAATGAATAGGGAATTAGTACTTTAAATGAAAGGGAAATTACCCTTGAGAAAAATACCTATCAATTTAATTATTGGGATTATGTGGAAGCATTTTTCAAAGTTTTCTTATATGAAAATCCCCAACGAAAACATTCTTGGTTTATTAAATTTAACCCTGAAATTTTTTAGAACCACATGTATCCTGCTTGGATTCACCAATGATGGAAAAGCTTTGGACCCCCAGTCAAATTTCTCCCCGATCCTTATAAATGACTTTTTACAGAATGGTTGGCAATTTGTCCACATATAGGAAATGACCCTGATCTTTATATTGAACGATCAAGATCTTTATTTTTCTTTATAGAATTTGGTATCCCATGGATATAGAAATGGATCCTTGTCGCGAAGATCAATAAAGAAAAAATATTTTGTCTAAAAAGAAAATTTCTTTCTAAATTTTGGCCTAAACTCTTGAAAAATGATCCAGAGACAAAGAAACCCTATGGTCAATCAACGTTCCATGAGATTGTTAATACGATAGCACTCTATCAGGAGCAAATGGAAGAAACAAAGAAGAAAACTCAAGAAAATGAATCTTATTTTTCCTATATTTTAAGAAAAATTCAAATGAGGAGACAAATAAGTTCTCATGAAGAAGTGATGGCTTCCTATCTCGATGAAGTAAAAGAAGATTTCCTCAAACATTTCAAACAGGTTGTTGATAATGACTTGCCTATGGATATTTGGCAGGAGAGTCGCAAGATCCGAATGAGGACATTCCATCCTCTCAAGATGTGCTAGCAGAAGATCTATTCGATAGCTTGGAGGATGAATTAAGTAGCAAAGCGAAAGGAAAAGAAAAAGTTTAGAGACATCCAATAATGCCTTTGGACGCATGTGCAAAAGCCGGAATTCACGGGAAAACAAATACTGTTTTTTGACAAAAGCTGTCTATCGACAATTGGTGGAATTTCACTTTTCTGCTTTTTAGGACAATGTCCTATTTACTTTTATAAAGTTTTTGTCTTATAGATACGTGATGTATAGGGACCCTGGATTTCAAAGGTTTCAAATCCGGATTGAGTTGTTTTTAATTTTGCTTTGAGTTCCGCCTAGCTGTATAAATTCAGGGCTTTAGGACTTCATTAGGCAGAGCTCTAGAGAGCAGCCTACGACTTTCTTTCAATTTTTATATTTTGTAAACACTTGTATATTTTTGGAATCAATCAGAAGAAACTATTTTCTTCAGGTATACACTTTTTATTTCTCAGTTTTGTTTATTTTATTTTCTTTCTTCATTGTCGCCTAATATGGCAGGCTAATTGCCACTCTGTCTATAACCGCCATGGATCTCTAGACATGTCACTCTAATATTATGAGATAGACGCAGATATGGTAGGTTTGTTGTGGTAGGATAGATAACTCAAGGTTGTTACTTTGTCGCCATAGTCGCACCTTGGCCCTTGTCATGTTTGTGGGCTATTTGTGTTGACCCGGTTGATCGATTAGCCAGAGTGAATCTTGTTCGTCAATCCATTGACTACCCTTCCTTATTATACGTGGGCCTCTTTTTGGTATCAGAGCCATGGAGCCTCTTTCGAGGTCATTTAGAGTAAACATGGTTGGAAGTAGACAGTAATGACATTCTATTATCATGCTTTCTACATTTAGAAAGAAAAAATATGTGAAAAATGCTAGGAATGAAGAATATAATCTTCCTAAAGAACTTGATTTATTAAACAAATGGACAACTCCTTATGTGCAACCCAATACTATTTACCAATATGGTATGTTCGAAAATCTAGGTCTTAAGCATGTTATTAAGACTGTTGAACAATCACCTAATCCATTTTAACACTTTATTAAGTGGCTTATAATTAATAACTAATCTAGGAACACCTCGTTCTTGTTCTGCATGTTTATTAACATAAAAGGCAGTACAACTCCATGGGGAGTAGGATTTTCTAATAAGACATTTACTTAGGAGATTAGCCACTTCTTTTTTATACAAATCAAGATATTCCTAATTCATTTGACAAGGCCGAGCCTTGGTAGGAATAGCTTGTTCATTAAAACCTGTATCATAAGGCAAAGAAACAATATACTTCTTTCTATCCAAAAAAGCACTAGGATGGTCATTACAAATATGTAAAGAGAATTCAAAACCTAAATGTTTAATTTTATCCTGTAATTTAGGATTTTCTAACATTTTATCAATATTTCCAAGAGTAATTTCTTGTTTTAAAAAATTCAATTGGGATTTTTTAGCCTGAATAAGATTGGCTATCTGACCTAGAATTTTTTCTCTAGGTTCTGTAATAAAACGAAATATCACAGGTTCTTTATTATAAGTACATGTAATCCCATGATTATCTATACCTAAGATAGGCATAATTTATTTAATAAAAAGAGTCCCTAAAATTATAGGACATGTCATGTTTTCAATTAAAAGAAAACTAGTAGAAATGCAAACTTTTTCATAACATATAAATGCCTAGGGTAATTTATATTTAACCCTTAATTTTTCTCCTGACGCAGAAGAGATGGAATGAGCAGTTTTCTCAAAATACTGAGTAGGAATCAATCCTTCCTGGATGCAATTAAGATCAGTACCTGAATTAATCAAAGCGATCATATCCTTGATCATGTGATTAGGATGAATAAGTAAATTAATTTTTACCAATCATTTTTGAGTTGTACTAACCTTCAGTATATTAAGAAGATTAAGATCTACCATAACATCTGGTAAAGTATTTGAAGAGCTTGGTTCATGATGTACGAACATATCAATTTGTTCTTTAATCAATTGATTTTCTCCTCTTAGATCATTGATCTGACTTTGGAGTTTATTAACTTCTTGTTTCAATTCTAAGTGAGTAATAGGAGTATTTTTTCCCTTTTTTTATCACTTAATTGGTTAATAACCTCTTTTATATTATACCCTTGTTTTGAGGCAAAAACCTTATCTATGGGTTTTTCAATAGAATTTTCCTTAGAATAATGTTCTAAGATTTTTGATTTCAAAGAATCATCTTTAATTTCTTCTAGCAATTTAAGAATATCAAGCCATTTATCAACAGTAATCATATTAACCTATAAATCATCAAATTGAGAAATAATTTTGTAATATCCTTCATCAATATTATTGACTTGGCAAGCACATTTAGGGGACTCATTTTCTGAAGAAAGATTATTAACTTCATCAGAAGATTCTTCTTTATTAGAGCTAGATGAACTTCCACTGTCAGTGAATAATTTAGCTAATTGTTCTTTAGTGTGATCATCAAGATCTAAAACATTAATCCTTTTGTGGCATTGCCGACACTTATTAGCATAATGACCCTTTTTACCATATCTAAAACACGTGGGAATAGGCTTAGGCTTAAGGGTATATACCTTTTTCTAATTTCTCTTTTTTTTTTCTTCTGGCTTTATGCTTGTATTTAGGAGATGTGTAATATTCTTTAGGCTTTTTAGGCCTTCTAGACTTATCAAGTCTACTTGTAGATAGAATTTCCATCACAAACTGTTCACGGAATTGACCTAATTGTTGTCTTTCAGTAAGACCTTGTTTTTTGATTTGATAATTCAATTTTATCTGATTACATAGATCTAATCCTTCTTTGACACATACGCCAATTAATTCACCATAAGTATACATATTATAAACAATATTATTGTTTGTATCTTTAATTAAAGATTTTTTGATTCGTTCTGCGAATGAAGTAGGTAAGCCATCAATAAATTGGGCTTTCCATTGATTGTCATTAGCCTCAGGGAGTTCTAAGACTCTAGTTAAGAAAACATCTTTATACCATCTAAAAGGTGTTAGAGTAGGACAATGTAAATTACGTAATAAAGTCCTAGTCCTATCATAGCTTGTAGAAAATTGACTATAAAAATGTTCAAGTATAGTAGCACACATAGTATAGACCGCATTAGACACTTCTACACCATTTTCCATTCTGGTAACTTGTGCTATTTCTTGTCTCATTTCACTAGTGACACAATTATCAAACCAGCTTTTTAATTGACCAGAAAATCCAGATAATATAATATCACATATAATTGGTTCCTGATTACTAGCTTGTTTACAAATTTGAGCATACATAAGCATACGTTCAACAATTTTCTTAATTTTTTTATCAGACATACCATCTATATTCCATTCATAAATGGTTCTATGGTCAAAACTAGCATTTTTGCTAAAATTAGTAGCATCTTCCTTAATTAAAAGATCTTGAGGAGTTGGTCGAGAATAATAGAAACGATTATTCTTAGGTTTACTAGCAAATTTACTAGAATATCCTTTTTCTATTTTATTTACTTCTTCTGAAATATTCATTATTGACTCAATATTTTAAGGAATAGATTCATCTTCTGATTTCGAATTATCAGACTCTGTATCAGTAGATCTATTAGATCCTAAATCAGATAATAATCCAATATGCAAATGAACCAAATTTTTATTAATCAAATCGTGTAATTTGGTTTCAGGATCTAATTTAAATCCTTCTACCTTTGGAGTAGTCTAAAAACCTGTTTTAACAAGTTGAGGAAAAGATGTCTCACCAATTTTTATTTTCCCTTTATCCTAGGGTGCTTTAATCTTAGGCTTTTGTTTTAAGTAATCAAAAATTTGATTAACCTTCTTATCAAGAATCAATAATTGTTCTCCTACAATTTGTAAGGTACAATTAGCGTAATTCCCTTGCTAAACTATGGAATTAAGGTGTTTTATCATGACAGTAGCATTCCCATCTTCAAATAATTTAAGAAAAGTTTTAGATTCAATTTGAAAATCATCTTTTCCTATAACAAGTGGTTTAGTAGGAGGGAAAATAGGTTTTTTCTTTTTTCCTTGGACATCAGTCCATTCTCTTTCTATGGTATTGATAGCCAAAGAAACATAATGGTCAATAAACCATGGAACAAATTTATATATTTTTTGTTATTTTCTTAAAAATTCATAATATTGATCTTTAATACTCTGCCATTGGGCTTTATCAAAAGTTGAAGAAATCCATTCTCATGTTCTCAGGATGATTAATCTGATTGCTTAACTTGAGATGTTTGAATTTGACATGGACTGTAAGTTACACATGTATCTTATTTTGCAGTCCCTCCCGCCTTCCATCAATCAGTTCATTGTGAATTTTCAAATGAACAAACTCTCTACTTCTTTGCCTGAGCTAGCCAATATGTTGACCAATGCGCAGTCACAATTTAAGGGAAAGGGAAAAGAGACTGTCCTCATTGCTACCTCTTCTTCTGGGTCTAAACCCAAGAATAGAATAAAGAGGAAGAACAACAACAAGAAGAAGGACATTGCTCCTAACTCCACTGGAGGTATAAAGAAGAGAGCTATCCTGGAAGGGCAGTGTTTCCACTGCAAGGTTGATGGCCACTGGAAAAGGAATTGTCCCTTGTACCTTCAAGAGTTGAAAGATAAACAGGTTGCTGCCACTGCACAAGGTACAATTTCTCACGAATCTGTGAATGAGCCTAATTTTTCAATTAGTGTAGCTTATACATCTTGGATTTTAGATTATGGAACTACAACTCATGTTTGTATGTCCTTACAGAGTCTAAATGACAAGATAGCGCTTCGGAAACATGAGATTGTGTTGAAGGTCGGTAATGGAGCAAGTGTTGCAGCCATAGGCAAAGGAAAATTTGATGTTTGTCTACCTACTGGTCATGTTTTATTTCTATTCCTAAACTTGTTTGTGAAAATTTTGAATTTTCGTTTGTGAACAAAAGTTGTAATATTTATTCTGGCAATAAATATATCGGCTCAGCTACTTTGTTGAATGGACTTTGCCATTTAGATCTGAATGAATGTATGCATGTCACATCAACTTTCACTTCAAAAGAAAACCAATCTAAAGATATTGAGAATAATGTGAAACAATTATGGCATTTAAGACTCAGTCATATTAACGAGAAACGATTAACATGGATGGCTCGAAATGAACTTATTGATTCATTGAGATCTGAACCCGGCCCTACATGTGAGTCTTGTATTCTCAGGAAAATGACCAAGTCACCTTTTGTTGGAAAAGGATCAAGGGCCACTGAACTGTTAGCATTAATACATAATGATGTATGCGGACCCTTTAAAGAAATGGCTCGTTGTGGTTATATCTACTTTATAACCTTTACCAATGATTATTCTCGGTATGGCTATGTGTACTTAATAAAGTACAAATCTGAGGCTTTTGATAAATTCAAGGAATTTAAAGTTGAAGTAGAAAACCAAACAGGAAAAAGAATTAAAACTTTACGATCTGATCGTAGAGGAGAATACTTAAGTAGCGAGTTTCTTGAATATCTCAGACAAGCTAGAATAACTTCACAGACCATTCCACCTGCTACACTACAATTAAATGGAGTGTCTGAACTAAGAATAGTACATTGATGGATATGGTACAATCTATGATCAGTTATGTAACACCCCGATCCCTCTCGAGACCGGGAGTTCTATCAATCAATCTAATCACAACCCAATTCCAAACCCGGGTAAAATTTTTAGAGAAAGACGGACGGAGTCTTCCCTGTTTCTAGGAAAAATGTAAAACCTATAATAGCATATAAGTGGACAAGTAAATATACATTTCCAGTTTAAATGCTAACATATCTCTTCTCATCTTTGACAAGTACATTCATGCTTGACAACTAAACTAAACTAACTTATTGCATAAAATAGACTATCATACCATTCTAACTCTTTTCCTTTGGACATTACAAACATGCATTGAAGTTAAACTATACTAACTGTATACATAAACTAGCTTATCAAACCACTTCAATAATCTAGTAAAACTTAAATTACATTCCTTTTAACATTAAATACATACAATACATGAAACATACATCTTTGCATCTTTGACAACTCAAACTACATAGCACGCAAGACAACTCTTTAAGCATGATCTTTCACGTAACCACGAACTTTCCAGCTAACAAGGCATTTCCTAAAATGTGGTGGTGACGAGTGAGTATACACAACACGTATACTCAGTGAGGGCGAGACAAATATCGAGGTGGAGAGAAAGAAGATCGTGCAATGCGAATAGGTACAGTTAAGCAATATAATCAATAAGAAAGCTTTCAATATAAACGACAATACAATAAACAATTAAGGAAAGCATTAACGCAACCATTCAAAGCTATACCACACTTTGAAGGTCACAGTTCACTCATACGAGCAATGTACCAAGCGATTCGAATCCACAAGCGATATATCAATCTCTAGCTTGATGTTGACAACGATGACCATAAGTGCGCAACCACCTTATAACATCCACTGGGTGTACTCCAGAAGTACCGCGACACATCTATGACCCAAATCTCCCAGGGCGGCACCTCTAGCGAGGATGGGAATAGGACACGGAGCTAGAGCAACCAACCCTGGCAGCCCGAGACTACCCAGAGAGGCCCATCACTCACGCGCCTGACACTTATGCAATACAATACGAAATACAAGCAATAAACGAGCAATAGCACGAAAGTGCAGATTAGTGGCGATAAACGAGATAACAAGCATTTACAATCAATAATAGCAATCAATTAACTTTCAAGCATGATTATCATTAATATCAACAATAACATCAATCAAACAAGTAATAGCAGTTCAAACACGAAAACGACAAATATCACTATTCAATCTCTAACTTCCAAAGGCAATTACGAGCAAACGAGCTACATGATTAAGAAACCGATTTCACTACATTCACTTAGGTACTACAAGGCACGTTTCTATATCACGAAACCTCACTTTCCCAACCGAAGCCCGAAAGTCCACCTACTGCGTTTGAACTACAGCTATGCTAACCGGTCACTCAATCAACGCCACAACAACGCCAAAAGTGCTTCCATGCCCTCAATAGCAAAACCCCCAACTCAATTCGAGCACGGTCAACATTTGGTTAAATGGCCCCTTTACGTTTCCTTGTCTAATTTCCAATTTTAACAAAGGCTGGTCCGTTTTTATTGCACATTTTATCTTTCTATCACTAATGGCACCTATCCAAATCAAGAAATCGCAATTCGGATCAAAATCCGAAATTCTAAGGTTTTACTATTTAAAATCACTATTCATTGTTCTTCCCCAATTTCAAATTTGCGTTTCTAGCCGTAAAAATCTCTAAATAACTATCAAACAATGCTCTACGATCATTATAGAACCTAATTCAAGCAACAAAAGGCATTTAAACACAATATATAACAAATCTAAGAAATTGAAACAAAATTCAAATTTTATTTAAAATGCACAAAAGCGTGAAAATCCTCACAGAGATTGAAGACCAAGACCCACAAAGACTCGAGCCACGATCCTCGTCCGATTCCACGCAAGATTTTGGCCTAAAAATGCAAAATCAATTTTTTCTTTCTTTTCCTTGGACCTTCGGCCATGGGAGGACAAAATGGTCATTTGTGGTTTTGTTTTTGAGTTAATTTTTCCTTGTTTTTAATTTATAAGGTGACAAGGGCAAAATGGTAAAAAGACAAGGTCAAATTCAAGTTAAAAATGGTCAAATTAGTTTATTTTGATGCCATTTAATCCAATTCAAGTTAAAACAATGCAATTTTAATGAAAACCAACTAAAACTAGCTAAATTAAGCTAAAAACATTTTTCACTAAGTCCGAGGAATATTTCTCTAACTCTTATTTTCGAAATGCTACGATCGAACGGTCAATAAACGATCGCTAATCAAATGATGAGCAATAATATAAAACTATAATTTTTGAAAAGTAGAATAGTAGAATAGTTTAAAATTCACTCCGGACTCCGAGCCATTTTTCTCATTTACTTGAAAACCGAGTAATTTAATGTAAGAAAATAAAATCGATTATTAAAATAATCAAAATAATCAATATTCATTTAAAAATAATTAATTTAACTATTTCTAGAATATTTTAAAGAATTATGAAATTAATGCTAGGATACGAATGAACAAGTTAATATAAACACGTAATCAAATGCAATTAAATACTAACATTTAAGATGACACTTAATTAAATACAAGAAAGTAAATCCAATTTCTATAAATAATAAAAATAGGTGAAAATCTTTTAGTTAATCAATATAAAAATTATTGAATGCTTCTAAAAGAAATATCAAAATAGTGCAAAATGGATGATTAACTAATTAAACACTTAATTAAATGTAGTTAAATGCTATTAAATGCATGCCGGGTTCGGGTTATCACATTCTTCCCCCCTTAAAACAATTGCGTCCTCGCAATTCTTCTTCCAATAGAACTCAGCATCATCTGAAACCCAACTCTAACTAATCTTCATCGGTTGCTGAGCAAGATAGTGAATAAGATACTCGTGGGAAAACCCCAATAGAAATCCCAACCAAGAATGCCGAGAAAATACCAACTAAAGACTGAAGCAGGGACACTGTAGATAGAATTAACTTCACATATTAATGACAAGAAGGATGCCGAAGAAATACCCCACATACGAATCTCCAGTAGAAGTTCAACAAATACCAAATAAAGAAGTCAAAGATAGCCAGAGTAGATGCAACACATATAAGACCAAACTCCACAATTTCATCATCATTTGCCAAGTGCAAACTTTATACTACTTACCATCAAGAAAACCCAAAGTATTCCACAGCTAACCGTAAACAATGTGAGATAACAAGTCCGAACAGGATTCCAAGTGTAAGACTTCCAATAAGTGCTAGTAAGGAAAATACTAGTAGAATGCCCAATAAGAATTCCAAAGAATACCATAAGTAGTACTATACAATAAGTCTGATAGGAAGTCCAAATACCAAACCTGCTGAGGAACACTAAAGAAAATACCCGAAACAATGCTCCAATAAGGAAGTACCAAGGATTGCCCAATAAGTAAGTACTAGATAAATGGCCACTAAGAATTCTAGAGAAAGCCATTAAAGAATTTCTAATCAGGGATGCCAGTAACACACCAATAAAGACCGAGACACATATATTATAAATAATATCATGCAGTAAGTCCGATTGAAAACCCAATAGCCAAGTCTACCAAGAAGTACCAATAAAAGTTCCAAGAATACCCAATAAGAAAACCAAAGAATACTCCAGAGAACAACCAAGTAGAACCCTAAAAGAAAGCTACTCTTTCACAACTGTTAAGCACAGAGAAGGACCTTAGAGATTCGCCAATAACCGAGCTCCAAAAGCAAACACCAACTCCCAAATAAAGGCTAGTTAAATACTGCTCATTCCCTTCAATCCATATAACTTGGAGGGCTTGCTACTAACCACTTCTCTTCAGGGGAGGAAGAAGTCTTTCTTATCATTTTAACATGACATGTATGAATGCCAAGATATCACATTTATACATATATGCCTTAATCTATTATGCAAGCATGTTTGTAAAACAGTTTATAAAACAGTTTATTCAACAAAGTCACTCAAGCATGACAATCAAGTCAAGCACAACATAATCAATTCAAATCACGACATAACCAATTCAAGACATTCCAATACATACATTACAAGCAATACTCCAAGTAAATAACAATTCATGAGGTCGATTCGATTCACGAGGTCAATTCAATGCACAACTAGACACTTCACTTTACTTGAGAAACATTCAACACATAACACATAACTATATCACATAGGTGCATACATTCAAGTCAAGACACACAATCCCACATACAAGCATACACTTTCAAGACACACTTAACAAGCACACATTCAAGGATCACTATCCACCAAACCGAGGACCCTGTCCCGGCTTATGAGCTAAACAAGCTCTGATACCACCTGTAACACCCCGATCCCTCTCGAGACCGGGAGTTCTATCAATCAATCTAATCACAACCCAATTCCAAACCCGGGCAAATTTTTTAGGGAAAGACGGACGGAGTCTCCCCTGTTTCTAGGCAAAATGTAAAACCTGTAATAGCATATAAGTGGACCAGTAAATATACATTTCCAGTTTAAATGCTAACCTATCTCTTCTCATCTTTGACAAGTACATTCATGCTTGGCAACTAAACTAAACTAACTTATTGCATAAAATAGACTATCATACCATTCTAACTCTTTTCCTTTGGACATTACAAACATGCATTGAAGTTAAACTATACTAACTGTATACATAAACTAGCTTATCAAACCACTTCAATAATCTAGTAAAACTTAAATTACATTCCTTTTAACATTAAATACATACAATACATGAAACATACATCTTTGCATCTTTGACAACTCAAGCCACATAGCACGCAAGACAACTCTTCAAGCATGATCTTTCACGTAACCACGAACTTTCCAGCTAACAAGGCATTTCCTGAAATGTGGTGGTGAGGAGTGAGTATACACAACACGTATACTCAGTGAGGGCGAGACAGATATCGAGGTTGAGAGAAAGAAGATCGTGCAATGCAAATAGGTACAGTTAAACAATATAATCAATAAGAAAGCTTTCAATATAAACGACAATACAATAAACAATTAAGGAAAGCATTAACACAACCATTCAAAGCTATACCACACTTTGAAGGTCACGGTTCACTCATACGAGCAATGTACCAAGCGATTCGAATCCACAAGCGATACATCAATCTCGAGCTTGATGTTGACAACGATGACCATAAGCGCGCAACCACCTTATAACATCCACTGGGTGTACTCCGGAAGTACCCCGACACATCTACGACCCAAATCTCCCAGGGCGGCACCTCTAGCGAGAATGGGAATAGGACACGGAGCTAGAGCAACCAACCCTGGCAGCCCAAGACTACCCAGAGAGGCCCATCACTCACGCGCCTGACACTTATGCAATGCAATACGAAATACAAGCAATAAACGAGCAATAGCACGAAAGTGTAGATTAGTGGCGATAAACGAGATAACAAGCATTTACAATCAATAAAAGCAATCAATTAACTTTCAAGCATAATTATCATTAATATCAACAATAACATCAATCAAACAAGTAATAGCAGTTCAAACACGAAAACGACAAATATCACTATTCAATCTCTAACTTCCAAAGGCGATTACGAGTAAACGAACTACAGGATTAAGAAACCGATTTCACTACCTTTACTTAGGTACTACAAGGCACGTTTCTATATCACGAAACCTCACTTTCCCAACCGAAGCCCGAAAGTCCACCTACTGCGTTTGAACTACAGCTATGCTAACCGGTCACTCAATCAACGCCACAACAGCGCCAAAAGTGCTTCCATGCCCTCAATAGCAAAACCCCCAACTCAATTCGAGCACGGTCAACACTTGGTCAAACGACCCCTTTATGTTTTCTTGTCTAATTTCTAATTTTAACAAAGGCCGGTCTGTTTTTATTGCACATTTTATCTTTCTATCACTAATGGCACCTATCCAAATCAAGAAATCGCAATTCGGATCAAAATCCGAAATTCTAGGGTTTTAGTATTCAAAATCACTATTCATTATTCTTCCCCAATTTCAAATTTGTGTTTCTAGCTTTGAAAATCTCTAAATAGCTATCAAACAATGCTCTACGATCATTATAGAACCTAATTCAAGCAACAAAAGGCATTTAAACACAATATATGACAAATCTAAGAAATTGAAACAAAATTCAAATTTCATTTAAAATGCACAAAAGCGTGAAAACCCTCACAGAGATTGAAGACCAAGACCCGCTAAGACTCGAGCCACGATCCTCGTCCGATTCCACACAAGATTTTGGCCTAAAAATGTAAAATCAAATTTTTCTTTCTTTTCCTTGGACCTTCGGCCATGGGAGGACAAAATGGTCATTTGTGGTTTTGTTTTTCAGTTAATTTTGCCTTGTTTTTAATTTATAAGGTGACAAGGGAAAAATGGTAAAAAGACAAGGTCAAATTCAAGTTAAAAATGGTCAAATTAGTTTATTTTGATGCCATTTAATCCAATTCAAGTTAAAATAATGCAATTTTAATGAAAATCAAGTAAAACTAGCTAAATTAAGCTAAAAACATTTTTCACTAAGTCCGAGAAATATTTCTCTAACTCTCATTTTTGAAATGTTACGATCGAACGGTCAATAAACGATCGCTAATCAAATGATGAGCAATAATATAAAACTATAATTTTTGAAAAGTAGAATAGTAGAATAATTTAAAATTCACTCCGGACTCCGAGCCATTTTTCTCATTTACTTGAAAACCGAGTAATTTAATGCAAGAAAATAAAACCGATTATTAAAATAATCAAAATAATCAATATTCATTTAAAAATAATTAATTTAACTATTTCTAGAATATTTTAAAGAATTATGAAATTAATGCTAGGATACGAATGAACAAGTTAATATAAACACGTAATCAAATGCAATTAAATACTAACATTTAAGATGACACTTAATTAAATACAAGAAAGTAAATCCAATTTCTATAAATAATAAAAATAGGTGATAATCTTTTAGTTAATCAATATAAAAATTATTGAATGCTTCTAAATGAAATATCAAAATAGTGCAAAATGGATGATTAACTAATTAAACACTTAATTAAATGCAGTTAAATGCTATTAAATGCATGCCGGGTTCGGGTTATTACAAGTTACACCGATCTTCTAATTTTTTTATGGGTTATGCACTTCTTATGCCTATTTATTTGTTGAACAGGGCTCTAACTAAAGTTATTCCTACTACACCGTATGAGATGTGGTTTGGTAGAAAACCAAGTCTTAATCATATTAGGATTTGGGGTTATCCCGCTTATGTTAAGAAACTTAAGATGGACAAGTTGGCAGCTAGATCAGATAAAGGGAGATTTGTGGGATATCCTAAGGAGACAAAAGGATATTATTTTGATTTTTCCGATGATCAAAGAATATTGATCAGTCGAGATGCCGTATTTTTTGAAAAGGCGTTTGTTCAAGAAGGAGACAGTGGGAATAAAATAATAATAGAAGAAGAGTCTTCTGAACCACAAACAGACCTAAATCTTGATCCTGAACCAATTCAATAAGATCCAGAACCAGTTATCACACAAGGACCTCGTAGATCTAGTAAGGTATCCCGTCCTTCAGAAAGATATAGTTATCTTCTTGAGGAGACACAAAGTTTGTTTGTGATAGGGGATAATAATCAAGTGGATGATCCTACTAGTTATGAGAAAGCAATACGAGATATTGATTCCAAAAAATGAAGGCAGACTATGCAAGTAAAAATTGATTCCATGTATTCAAACGACGTTTGGACCTTAGTTGATTTTCCTAAAGGTATTGTACCTATAGGTTACAAATGGGTCTTCAAAATGAAATTTAGAATTGATGAAAATGTAGAGACATATAAAGCAAGGCTGGTTGTAAGAAGTTTCCGTCAAAAATAAGGAATTGATTATGATGAAACTTTTTCACCTGTAGCCATGGTTAAATCCATCTGAATAATGCTTGCTATCGCCGCACACTTTGATTATGAGATCTGGCAAATGGATGTTAAAACTACGTTCCTAAATGGCTATTTTAAGGAATATATCTATATGGAACAGCCTGAAGGTTTTAAATCCAAGGATAATCAAGTGTGTAAGCTTAAAAGATCGATCTATGGTCTAAAGCAAGCCTCTCGTTCTTGGAACATTAGATTCAATAATGAGATCAAAGAGATTGGTTTCATTAGAAATGAAGATGAACCTTGTGTATACAAGAAGATTAGTGGGAGCTCGACCACTTTTCTAATTTTGTATGTTGATGACATCTTGATTATGGGAAATGATGTTGGACACATGATGTCCACCAAAATTTGGTTAAACAACAAGTTCTCCATGAAAGATTTGGGAGAAACCTCTTACATCTTAGGGATTAGTATCTATAGAGATAGAGCGAAGAAGATGATTGACTTGTCTCAAAGCTTGTACATAGATCGAATCTTGAAGAAATTTAAGATGGAGAATTCTAAGAAAGGACTTCTGCCTATCAGGCATGAAATTCATCTTTCAAAGAAAATCTGAAGAAGAAAGCAACGTATGGATCATGTGCCTTATGCTTCAGCTGTTGGCAGTCTCATGTATGCCATGCTATGTACACGACCTTATATTGCAGCTGCAATAAGCCTTGTGAGCAGATATCAGTCCAATCTAGGAGAAGAACACTGGATGGCAGTAAAACATATCCTTAAGTACTTGCGAAGAACTAAGGATCTTGCTCTAATATTTGGAGGAGGAGAACTCTGGGTAGATGGATACACAGACTCAGATTTTCAATCTGATACGGATAATAGAAAGTCTACATTTAGATTTGTGTTTGTTTGTAATGGAGGAGTAGTAAGTTGGAAAAGTTCCAACAGCCAGTAACTGCAGACTCCACTACAAAAGTCGAGTATATTGTTGTATCTGATGCAGCAAAGGAAGTTGTTTGGATGAGGAAGTTCTTGTTATAGCTAGAAGTGGTTCCTTCCATCGAGTTGTCGATACCGCTATATTGCGACAATAATGGAGCTATTACACAAGCTAAGGAACCAAGATCTCATAAAAAATCCAAACACATTGAAAGCGTTTCCATATCGTTCGAGAGATAGTTGCTCGAAATGATATAAGCCTACAGAAAGTTCCTACATTAGATAATGTAGCTGACCCACTAACTAAACCCATGAGTCAATCGCAATTGGAACGTCATCTTGAAAAGATGGGGATGTGATACCATATAGATATGCGCCGAGGGCTATTTTCTATAGCATTAGTGCAAGTGGGAGATTGTTAGAGATATGCCCTAATGCTGTATAGTTAAATGACCTATATAGAGCATTTTGGTATAAATCTAAATGGCATATTATATGGATGTTCATATTCTCCGTTCAATTATATAAATGTGTCCTTAATATTTTTTCTGAGAAGAAATATATACTTAAAGTGTTGAGAATACGACGACATATTTCTTTGATATGATAAACATTCAAAAGCATTCATAGTCCTTAGATTATTCGACCGAGACTAGAATAATCAAGTACGGACTATCATATGTAGTTACATTTGATTAACATAGAGATGTTAATGATAAAGGGTAGCGAGCGTTGAGCTACAACAACATACGGATGCGATTAACTTACATATGAGTGATTATTAGTAGAACGAATCATTGAATGTGACCAAAATGACAAACTCTGGATTAATAGTTTGTAATTCGTTGCAAATTGTGCAAATAAATCCTTTGACTTGAGAAATTACGGCTGCCAGATATATCAGGGGCTAAATCTTGCGTTTGGACAAAACTTGCCTTTATCTAGGTGGGCAACGACCTCTCGCAGTTTAGTCTTGTGATATAGAGACTGACATATAATTGTCAAGATAGGATCTGTTAACCTCCGACAGTGAGGCGATGTCCTATGCGATCTAGTGTTGGTTGCTTGAAATGAGAAATCCTCGGCCGGGGTAGTTGAACGATGGAAATGTGTTTTTCTATAGATGTCATCTCTCATTCTACTGAATTAGATCTATGCATAGAATCGTTTAGTGGACTTAATCATTTCATGGTTCCCATAACAAAAGGACAAACAACAAGTTGCAATAAATATTGTCCAAAATGCCTTTCTTATGGCCGACCATATGAAGATGATAAACACTTGGCTTCTTCATTTATTTAGATCATGCCACTTGTCAATTGATAAGTGTGTTTATGCATCTATAAATAGAGGTCATGTCTTCATCTTCTTTATACCTCACTTGGCCGAAAATTCTACTCTTTTAGAAGCAAAAGTTCTCTTGTTTTCTCTTGGTGCATTCGGCCAAAGCTAGTAAAAATAAGAAACTTTTGCTTCTAGTTTTTAACTCTTAATTACTCAAGCTCTTGGATTTAACTAAGCTAACACTTTAATTAGTTAGTAGTCCCTTTGCTTTTGGATACCCGTGCACTAACTAGAACCTTTGCACTTGCGGAGGAGCTTTGTCCAAGCCAAGATCTTCTTCAAGAGTTCTTTACAAGTTTTCCACAAAAGGTACATTGAGTTTGTTATTGTATCTTTTAGTATATATATGTATATACTTTTCTTTTGGTTTAAATGTTCAAGCTTATGGACTTGATCTTGAGAACTTTGTAAATACAATTGATTGTTATACAAAATTTTAAATGTCTACGTTTTTCCACTGCGCATGTACACATTGTGATTTTCACGTATCTCAAGATTATCCCTCCGCCATGGCTTTCATGTAGTAGGTGCCATAAATGATAATGAAGCTAGAATTGTGCTCGAATTGCCTAGAATGAGGCTAGAATTGATGTGTGAGTGAGAATGCAAAGGGGGCTATGTGTGTGTTGTGTTGGCCGCGTGTATGTGGATGTGTTGGGTGGTGTTAGATGTGTTAATTAATGATTATGAGATGCCTATTGCGTTATTTAAGTGGTTAGGTTGTGGGTCGTGACTGTTAATGGTAAAAGGGGATTTTGGTGCTAAGTGTTGATTGTAGTTTAAAGTGAGTTTTCTTGGTGTCTATTGAGGTCATAAAGTAGTTATAGGAGGATAGTTTAGTTAGATTGTGAACTACGTGGCTTAAGTGTAGTATGTTGCTGATATGTGAACTATTGAACTAGTATTGAATGTTATAAAGAGTGATTTTTTGAACTTGATATTGATTTGGTTAAATGCTTGGAAGAGGTATCCTAAGTGACCAAATGACTAGTTTAATGCTTATACTTGCTAGAATATGGTTAGAACTTGAAGAGGATTGATTGAACATAAAGAGGCATTTGTGTGATTTTGGGTCGTGTGAGTGTGTGTGCTTTAGAGAGCTTGGTTATGTTTCATTAGTGATTGTAAAGTGGTTAGAATACTCGTAGTGTGTTCTCGTTGATAGATAGTTTGTATAGTTTCTAGAAAGTGTAAAAGGGCTAGTTATAGAAAATTGAATTAATTGCTAGTAGTTGATTTGGAATTGATTAGTTAAGTGTCTAAGTAAACTTGAGTAGATTGTTGATCTAATCGGAGGAGTGTTGTGAGTTGGAATGCATGTAGATCTTGATGTGAATTGAGCGAATATGCATGGTTTCTCATTTATATTGATTATATTGCTTATTAATTGTATCCTACATGCGAGGACAACCTACTTTGTTGTTTCTCAATTGTGTGTATCAAATTGTGTGTTTATCCTTGTTGTTGATATATCATGATATTGCATCGTATCAATGGTTGCGCAACCTTAAACTCGGGACGGATGTCACGAGCTTCTCCAGGCGGCAACGGGCTTGCCGGAGCTCTGTTGTTCTAGCTCCGTGTTCTATTCCATTACCTGCTTGTCTGGAGATTGACAAAGGGTGTTGGGTCGTAGGTATTGAGTACAATCTGGAGTACTCATTGGCGTTTGAGATGTTGGCTATATTGTATTGTGATCGTGGTTCGTGGATCGAGATCGAAGTCGTGAGTTAGAGTGATAAGGGTTATCGAATCGTATCATTTCATTGAATTGGCTAGTTTATTGTCTTGTTTGATTGCCTTATATTGTTATCGTTTACTAGATTTGTCTCTAATTATATTGCTGGACTTGTTTGTCATTATAATACTTGACTTGCTTCTCTATGCATTGCATGAAAAAGTTTTCAAAAGCTTCTCCGGATATCTGTTTCCCTCCCTCACTGAGCATAGTGTTTTGTTCACCCTTTTCAACCAACCTTTTAGATATTGCAGAGATAGAAGGAAAAGTTCGAGTAACCAATGATAGCTCGTTGCTTGAGAGGGAATGTCATGTATGAATTATTAGCTGAAATATAATGTAATGTATATATGAAATGTATTTCGTGAATTGAATATATGTTCTATTTTGTTGTCCTTGTAGGTATTAATTGTACGTAGGAATTTTTAATAAGTTTAATTAAAATTATTAGAGAGGTATGATAAGTGTATTAATGTTTTTTTGGTAGATTTAGATGGTATAATAGTCAAATTATCATTCTGTTTTCATGATAGAGATCAAATACAAGTTTCTTTTTCTTTATTTATGAAGTATGAATAATGCTGCAATATTATTGTTTATAGAAAGTTAGTAACATTCCATCCCTTTAATATCTTGTGTAGCAAATTATCCCCTAAGACTTATTTTAATTTGGTTCACTTAATCCCTCAAGGATGTTATGTACATTCAAATTTTATCATAATATTTTGACTACCATCTTCATTGACTAACACAAAGAGGGGCTTAACTGATATAAAAAAGAATAAGATGTATACCATCATACAAGCATTAACGGTGCTTATAAAACTCATGGAAAAGTTTGAGATATTAGTCAAATCACATTTTCCATTTTTATAAATCACAAAGGGTTAATATTATTATCAATACCACATGAGAATTCTCTTGGACTTTGTATCTAAGCGCTTTGGCATGATACTAAGGTTCTGTTTGGCTTAATCTTATTAGACACTCAAAAGTATTTTTTACGAGTTTAAAAGTTGAATCTAACTTCTTTGACCTATCTTTTAAAGTGTTTTAAAGTAAAAGTTGAAGTTAAAAAATAAGAAGCTCCAAACTAAAGTTTTTCAAAAGAGGCGTTTGCGAAACTGTTTTTACATAATGCGAAAAGCTTTTTTTTTTTCCTCAAATATACCCTTTCATATTTTTTAAAGTCTAACATTATCCTCAAAATTTTTACAAGCTCAATATTGTCCAACTTAAACCAAACAGTTAGCGGCTTTTATTCAACAACCCTTCTAGTCAAAACTCTACAACTAAAAGTTCTACAATTCAAAAGCTAAATTTCAGAGTGAGGCCAAATAGAGTCTAAATGCCTTCACACGTCTCTATCACCAACCCCTCATTTATTGATATGCCAAGGTCTCACCTTAAGCTCATTCATACTAAAAACTACTTGGGCATTGTTTATCGCCACAAGATCCTATCTTTGGTTGAGACCAAACCAAGTCACTTCCCATTAGGTGGGTTGACTATGTAAATCTCTCAACTCCACTCATTTATCTCAAGTGTCTTCTCTTCTATTAGTTCTATACAAGCGCAGTTCTGCTTAAATGTCTCTGTCCAATGCATCTTAAGTCTTCCTCTATCCCTCCTACGGGGTTTATCTCCATACATTCGTACCTTGTAATAAGTGTCTCCAAAGATCGCCTTTCAACATGTCCATACCATCTCACACGATCCCTCATTTTACCCTTAATCGAGGCCACTCCCATTTTTTCTCGTACCACTTCATAATCTTGTCCTTTTTAGTTTTGATTCACATCTATCTCAATATTCTCATCTCCGCCACTAACATCTTATGAATATTATGATCCTTTACTTCCCAACACTCCGAAGTTTAAGTGAAATTTTTCGATCACACAAAATTCTAGATGTGCTTTTCCACTTTATTCATTCCTCCTTAATTTAGTGATTAGCATTTGTGTATCTGCGTCTTTAGTTGAGACCAAATCTTTTTTTATTATTCAACGAGAGGCATAAGTCAATCTTATATCACTTTTAAAAATTATTACAAACTCTGAGAATTAATCTCAAAACCTCTGGCATATGAGAACCATGCCTCTAGAGCAAATCTTAGCAAGTGTGGAAATGAGGTGTCAATGCACCTCTACCGTAGCTCTACCCTTCGTTCAAGATCGTAGCCGTACCCCAGCTAAGGAAACTTTTGTGAGCAATAAGGTATAGATTTGTCTATAAGATATGTTACTACTTAGGGCTAATCTCTTGGATCTGTTCGTAAGGCAACACGTTTAAGACTCGAAATCCGACAACGTTAAGTCATCTGTTATATCAGAGCCCACAAAGAAGCTTAAGGGTGCAGCTTAAGGATAAACAAATAACAAAGAAAGAGCAAGAAAGCAAGAAGGTATTTCGTGAAAAGGAAGATGGCATGAACAATGCCAAAAAGGCTGGAAGTTGAGAAAGTCTATATATAGAAAGCATAGGAACTAAGGAGAGGGTAGCAATTCAGCATTATTAGAAAAGATATTGCAATGTGTGGAGAAAAGCAGTGTTCACAAATGCAGAAAATTGGCTTTGCATGTAGATATAGAACATATTCTCTCTAAGAATCATTATGACCATGGAACATATATGATCAGGTAAATCTTTTATTCTCATAATAAATCCAATAAAAATGATATCATAATTGAGCTATAGACACGCAATATAATGTTTCTACGTATCATTATGACCATGAAACATATATGTTTTAAATGCCATACTTATTAATTTAAATATTGCTCAGTACCTTACCATGCGACATGATTGAATCACCCACTGATTCTATATGGAATAAATACTAGTATTCAGGAATCAGGCCGAGCCTAGTCTCAAAGCCAACTGGACTAATATTTCAGGAAGAATATGAGATAAAGATCTCATAGAGGGGCATTTCTTTGTATGAAGACTGCTATCATCTGTCCATACAAAAATGCAACACCATCAAAATTAGCAAAAAGATGCCCAACTAATAACAATATAAAACAGTGGTTGTGGGCTTATTTAGCGCAAAGAACACCACTTTGTCACAGAGAAATCGGGAGAGCTCTTAGAGGGTGAGCCTTTTGCAATGTAATGCCAAATTTTTCTTCCATATTCAATTGATCAGGCGTAATGCCCTCTTCAAGCTTCCAATCAAAGGAGTTCAGCAGAGAACCGAGCATAAGTGGAACTATTCTCATAGCCAGTGGCAAGCCAGGGCAAATTCTTCTTCCACCACCAAAAGGAAGTATCTCAAAGTCGAGTCCTCTGACATCTATTTCTGAATTCCAAAATCTCTCAGGTTTAAATGTCAAAGGATTCTCCCACACACTTGAATCGCGTCCAATTGCCCATGCATTGACAAGCACTTGTGACCCTTTTGGAATAAAGTATCCACACAATTCAACATCTTGCTCCACTCTACGCGGAATCAGGAATGGAACTAAAGAGTGTAACCTTAAGGTTTCTTTAATAATGCACTGCAAATACGGCAAGCTAGCAACATCAGCTTCTTTTATCAGTTTTCCTCTTCCAATAACTTGGGCTAGTTCCTCTTTGGCTCTTTTCATGGTCTCTGGATTCCTAAACATTTCTGTCATTGCCCATTCCAATGTGCCAGAAGTTGTATCCGTTCCCGCAGTAAATAGGTCCTATAAGAGTAACATGATTGTTGTATGAGAGCAAATTGTTATGAATAATTTTGTGCCAGTGAAACAATTAAATTTTGGGGGAAAAAAACTCATATATATTGTTGCAAGCCAAGCCGCCTATCACAAAACATAAGACACTGATCAATATTGATATAGGAATACATTAATGGATAATTATCAACTCAGTGCTACGGCAAACATTCAAATGGTACACCAAGGTCATTCTATCAATGTGAGAAATTATGTGATAAAGTAATTCATAAAACTTTTTAGATGATAAGTAAAAACAAGTCTAGCAGCACACTAAATTAAATGCAGTTATATGTTTTTAATTGAGAACTACTACGAAAGATTTGAGTAAAAAATTTGGTAAACAGTGATGAGGAAAAGAGAAGAATACAAACCAGGATCATATGCTCTATGTGACGCCTTCTGATTTCTTGGGGATTTTCTTCACTTGTGGTAAGAAGAACATCTAATACATCGTCTTTTACAACGCCTTGCGATTTCCTTTGCTCCAACCGCTCATTAATGAGAGGGTCAATTATCTTCAGCAACTTGTACATATAGATGGTTAGGCTGCGCCTTATACCTTGAGGATCAAACTTTTCAAGCATAGGGAAATAATCCACCAAGTTGGGTTTACCAGACACCACCTCAATTTTCGATACCAAGTCCTTAAATTCTTTGCCTGAATCTGAATATGGATCGGCCAGGTCCATAGAGAAAATGGTATTAGACAACAAATTTAAAGATGTCTTGTGAGCAGCAGCGCCTATATCGACAGCCTCACCAGTTTGACTAATTTTTCGGCAATACGCAATCAGCTCCTCGACCTTTCTGTACCTTAGGTGCTGGTTAGAATCGAGCCTGCTGCTTGAAAAGATGTTTGAGTTCAATATTTTCCGAAGGAAGCGCCATTGAGAAGCGACAGGTAGAAACACAACAGAATATTTATGATGCTCGCGTGATCGGACAGAATCCAGAATATATCTGCTGGAGAAGGCTAAATCTTGCTTCTGAAGCACTTGTTGGGCCACGGCTGGTGAAGAGATGACCACTGTTGTAATGTGGCCTAATTTTAGGCACATAATTGGACCATAGGTTTTGGATAGCTTGGCTAAGGACTTGTGGGGTTGGTCACCGAGTAAGTGAAGGCTGCCAATCAAGGGTAAGGGAGTTGGCCCTGGTGGAAGCTTTTTGCTTCTTCTTGAGAGTATACTGAGTCCTTGAAACAATATGAAGGCAAACAATAGAGTAAGAACAAGGATTAGAAAGTCCATGGTCTCTCTCACAGTTACTGGACTGATTGGGGCACATTTGCTTCCTTGTTTTATACTGGTGTTATTGCGCCGCCGTGGTGTTTCATAGCAAGTGAAAAAGACGAATTGAAACACGTATGCTGCCTTTATGTCCCATTGTACAGAGTAAGTTATTTTGTTTTTAATAATCAATGATTTTATTTTTATTAATCAATATTCAATAATAGGACTTAGCAATGAATCTTGCTAGTTCGGATTTACTGGGAGAAAGAATCTAAATGAAATAAGAATAAAAGTATATATTTGCATAATTAGATGATGTGAACTCAAAATATATATATATATATAGTTAGATGAGAACTTTTGAGTATTTATTGATTATCTCACATAGTAAGAGTAAAAGCGTCTTTTATAAATTTTTGGGTAAAGTGTACAGAATCCCCTTATACTTTTGTTAAGGTGCAAATGAACCTTTATACTTTTAAAAGTGCACATAACCCTCTGTGATTTTCAAAACACATCACGATTAGTCATTTTGTCAAGAAAACTGTTAGTTTTAACGATAAGTGTATGACACACATCAATTTTGCAACTGGGATTATTCTTTTATCAATTTTGTAATAAAATATGTTTATTCATTTACTAAAATATATTTTTCACAAAAGAATGTAAAAAAATCTAACCGTCATCTTTTTTCCCAAACCACCCCTGCTCCCCCCCCCCCCCCCCCTCACCCCCAAAACACCAGTCAGCCACTACACCTCTTCACCCCAACTCGAAACATAAATTGCGACACAAAATCGCTTGATCCATGGATTTTAATTTTATCATCACTTGGCCTTTATTCAACTTAACAACTTTAGTTTCAAATTAAATTATGTATATGAATGGATCTTAATCTCAATATACATGCTAGTATGTATATATGCCTTTCATGGTCACCAGCAACTAACAAAGAAGTAAAGAAACCACGTAGGGTTTTGATGCTTGTTGCTGTTGTGTCTGAACCTATGAATGGTACAAATTCTTCTTCTTCTTCAGTTCATGTTTTTAGTTGACAAAAAAAAGTTCATGTTTTCAAGAAGGGTAAATAGGGGATATGATCATTTGTCATTGAGTCAAGAAAAGCTAAGAAGTCAGCAAGAAAAGAGGCCAAGATTCTTAGTGGAGTTTTTTTTTGTAATGTATATTATATTATACTTAATATATATATATATATAAATAAAAGGGAAAAAGAAAAGAGAAAAAAAAATAGAGGTATTTATGTCTTTTACCATTTTTCGTCAACAAAGTTAACGAAAAAGTGAAGAGGGGGTAACCGTGCTGCGTTTAAAAAAACACAGTAGGGTCCTGTGCACTTTTAAAAGCACAAGGGGGTCCTATGCACTTTAATAAAAGTATACGGGGGTTTGTGCACTTCATCCTAAATTTTTTAACAAAAAAACTAACGGATCACTATCGAAAGGGTATAACACTCATACAAAAAGTGTGAGATCTAGTTGTTTAGCTATATTCAAATTCGAAGGGATTGAACAGTGACACTTAGCTTTTTAAATGAGATCGCTACTTTTCATTATATGATTGTACAAAAACTACAAGTACCAAAAGATCTTAGATTACGTTCTCTGATCTTTCTCCTCTGTTTCATTTCCCCTATTTTTTTCAACCTGGTGTCTCACCCTTGCACGAAGTCCAGCTTTTATGAGCTTTACCAAAGGTGATAAATTCTAAATCTTAATGGCGGCAAGACCTATCTTGTTGAATCAGTCTTTTTGCCGCATTACTTAGGTTACATTGCGTCAAAATAGATAAGTTTCTAACTCTTAACAAGCCCTTAGGTTACAAAATAACGCAGCATGTGACATCGTATGCACTGGACTTTCGTAAGGTACAATTTGTACTTCTTCATTTATGCTATGTCTTATGGCCTTTTTTTTATTAAATTCGTTAAAAAAAAGTACATCATCCTACTCCAGTAGTGCGTACATTAGCTTCTAAGAGCTAGGAAAGGGAAACAGAAACATTTGATAACCCATCCACTGGAAGGTTGATACAATGAGTTTGGTTAGCAATCCAATCAGAAACTACATTAGTTGTTCTTCAAATTTGTTGCATCCGGATGTCATTCCCATCAGCAAGCTTCTTTCGGATGTCTGAGATGATGAAGTCGATCTTCTAGTTTAAGGATTCACTGGTGCTAGATAATGCATTAAGGACCTTCTCACAATCAGATTCAATAGATATGGGTTGCAATGGCTTGCTAATTTGACAGTATTAAGAAGTGCAATAGCTTCTACTTGTTGAGGAAATTCGTACACAGTGAAGAAGGCTATACCATTGACCAGGTGCCCAACATGGTTCCTATAAATGGCTGCAATACCTATAATATTGCCTTTGGGAGAGAAAGAAGCATCACAATTAATTTTTAGTCAGCCTCTTTCCGGAGGGATCCATCAAGCCGAATGAGGGGAATTTCCTAAGTGACTAGTAGAGTTAGCAGAATGGCCATGAACAGCAGCGGCTTCTCTGAATTCGTTGTTGAAGCGATTAGTTAAGGAAGTTGTCCTAATTGGGCAAATTTGTGTCCCTTAAAAAATAAAGAAATTTTTACTTTTCCAGATTTTCCAGCAAGTATGGGCTATGATGGATTCGACGTTTCCTCGATCGTAGCCTGCTTCACAATAGCTTTTAATAAGATTAAGATACCAAGAGTCAAATATGGTGATATGTGATTCGCAAGGATAGCATTGAAGATGAGATGTCATCCAAATGAGTTTACTCCAAGAGCAGAAGAGCAAAAGGTGCTCAACAGTTTCAACTTCGTTTTTACAAATTTTGCACAAGGAACTGTCAGAGTATTTCTTTTTGTACTTGTTCTCCTCAGTTGCAAGATAATTTATGCAAGCTTTCCACATAAAAGCATTATGGCCTTCAAAAGACTATACAGTATATTCAGTTGAAATTGCAAGATTTTTTATGTCACTGCTCGAACTGAAGAACAAATATTTCATAGTATTAAAAATAGCTTGCAAATTAATATAAATTATGGGAGGCATTTTTGTTCTACTATACTTAATGAATGGAATGGGTAAGATTTATATGAAGATTTAAAAAGGAGGGAATTAGGAGAATTCTCACCATTTATTTTACCCCAATTTAAAGGGAATGAATTTTGGTTTGGAGTATAAGCAATCACAACATCAACCAAAAGCTACAAACATCACCTACACCTGCCAATATGCCTAACATCATCACCATGCATCACTCATCTCCTTTGCAAGACAATCACATAGACACATTCATAAGCATACATCATACAAAATCACCACAAATAGACGCCACTGCCACCTAGTACCACTAGCTCACCGGTTACTAACACAAATCAAACACCCATAAACACCGATGAAACCAATTTCAATTAATACTATTTTCTTGATTCAAACCTAATTCTTAACTTTCTTTTTCATTTTTTAATATATCAATACTATGAATAATCAAAAAATCCATAGTGGGTGTCAATTGGGACTGTGCAGTTGATGGATGTTGTGCATACGATGTGTGTGAGGGTGCATATAAATATATATATGTATATATATAAATATATATATGTATATATATAAATATATATATGTATATATATAAATATATATATGTATATATATATATATATATATATGACAGATTGTGATATGTGTATGTTTTGTAGTCTATAGGTGTTGGATGGTGCAGTGGCAGTATGTGGTATGGTGTAATACCCCCGCAATAGCATGACATCTACCTACCCCAATTGCATGACACATTATTGTGTATTTATTACCACTCACTTATTTAGCTGGCATTTTATATTTTGTTGAGGATTTCTTTAATAAGTTGGGGGAAAATTTGGGGCCCAATTATAATTAGACTAAAGTTTATATAAAAATCCTACAACTAAGAGATAAGCATATATCTTGCAAAAAAAAAGGGACAACCTTTACTCTTTTCTTTCTCTTTGAATCGATTCATGCTTCTCTTCCCCCAAATCAAGACCTAGCTACAATTATATGCCAAAAGCATCCCTAAAACGTAATAGTTGGAGCCTTTACAACCGTGGAAACCAAAGAAGGTAAGTGGGTTTAGTGGAGTTATAAAATTTATACATATTTATGTATATATCTATGTATTTGTATGTGTAAATCCATATAATGATTTGGTTTATGAAGTAATAGACTAATATAAGTGTGGAATATCATACGGATTATGAAATTAAAGGTGGTAATGGCATCTATGGCTTTTTCTTGGAGAGTTATATGTGTAATTAGTATGTGAGTGTGTGTATATGGTATATTATGTGTTCTATGAGTATGTGAGAGTTGTGTGGGGGGTAAAGGATATGTAAAGTGGGTGAAAGGGGTATGAAGTAGTCTAGTTGTGTATGTGTGTATTTGGGCTCATATGTGTGAACATATATATATCTATGTAGTGAGCATATAATAATATTTGGTGTGTTATGTGAAAGAAAATCATATGCATAAAGTGTGTGTATGAGCTGAAAATTTAGGGATGGAGACAGTATATATGAGGCCTCTTGTGGGATATGCTTATTGAACATGAAAAGTATGTATTTACTATATTATGCATAGGTGTATGTGAAGGTTGGTATATGTATATGTTGTTGGTGTTTTATAATGTGAAGAAGAAAAATAAACAAGCTAGTATGTGATGAAGAAAATGAAAATAATGAAATGTTAATGTTGCGAATGTGTGTGTCCTACGCATTAGTACTCTTATGTACTCTACATTTATATGTGCAAATGCCAAGTATGTCTTTATAGTAATGAAGTCTTCACTTTAGTTGGGTAATGCAAACTTTTGACTTTTAAGTGATTGCACTACAAAGTGTATTATCATGTCAAGGTAATAACTTGTTCTTTTTGATATAATGGTTTACGCGAGGCTATTGGTACTACTATAGTTATGATGAGATACCCCTATGATTAGGACTCCCTAGGGATGAGATGCTCCGGTGATGGGATGCCCCGGTGTTGGGATGCCCCAGTGGTGGGATGTATATGAATATATATGAATTATCGAAGTATCGGATACATGTATATGAATTATTGATTTATTGGATAGCCATATATGAACTATCTATTTGTTTGATACTTTTATGACAGAACGCCTATAATATGACAGTATATGATATGGTGAAGGCTTGAGTGAGACCAAAGATACGATTTTATTTTTAGTATTTTTTTTTTAACTTGTGTTTCCACCTTGGGATCGTTCTTGGGGTGTTCTACTTACTGAGTGTTGTCTCATTAATTCTGTTTCTACATGTTTATAGAGGGTGGTGGGCATGGACCTCAAGGAATAGATTCGATGTTACGTAACCTCGATTACAACTTTAGATGTTGGATGGATCCAGTTGATGTCTAGATGCATGTACTAGTTTAGCTTTAGAATGTAATTCCTGGAAGAATGTAATATATTGTTTTAAATTATTTATTAGTTTTAGTTTATGTGTTAATGTGGATGTTATATCGTAATTTTTGTAGATCGATCCTTGCTATCTATTGAAATGTTGGAATGCCTTGTAGGCTTAGGTCGTTAGGCCTAGGTCTGTGACGGGTCACATCCCGAGTTTTTGGGTTAGAATTCGGGGCGTGACATATGGTGTGTAACATGGCGTGAGATGTGCAAGCTTATGACGTGTAGTGTGTATCGGTGTGTGATTTTGTAAAATTGGCTTATTCTGAATGGCTGTGTCCGTGTGCTCGAGGGAGGTGAGAGTTGGTGAAGAAAAAGAATAGAAGTTTTAACAAAGAAAGAAAACATAATAATGAATTCAAAAGACCAAAGGACCCTTATGAACTAACGAATTTTTTAACGTTGTTAGCCTCTATGGGGGAAACTGGGTAATATTAATAGTTCATGGGGGACTTTGGGTTTTAGCTATAAACTCATGGGCGAAAATGACTTTAACTCGTCTACAAAATCAAGCCAAAGATTAAGCCATGTGGAGTCCCGCATCAAAGAAAAACTATTGTTTTATATTTAATATTACTCATCATATAATGTTATCACATGTAGTAGAATGATATATATATATATATATATATATCTTTTTCTTCTAATTGCATATTTATGGCAATTTTCACATTAACTTTCACATTATATATGATACTTGGTGCACAATAAAAAAAGAATTTAAAGGAACATCCATAGTTTGCTGAGAAGATGATAAAGTAATTTAATTACGTTTGAACAACGATTCGATTGTGATTTAAATGTTAGGTGTAAGACAAAAAATAAATAAATAAATAACGTGGTGATTTTTCTTATCATAGATTATGAGTTAAATGGTTTGCTGAGAGACTTATGGATCGCATGCAATTTCGAGAGTCACTTTACTACACGTTTTGAACAAACAATAGAATAAAAAGTTGCCGACGTGCTACATCTACTCTTGTGGATGGAGTTAATCCGATCTATATCTCGTGGGTTGACTGAGTGTGAATGTTTTCTAGGGTTATAAAAAAAATAGGATAAAAATTCATCCAAACATGACATGTGGGGACACATTTTGCAAAAAAAAAAAAAAAACCCTACAACACGTAGGGTTATTCTTACCACATTTTGGGTTGGGTGTGCAGCGAAACCGTTAACCTGCCCAAACTGCGTAACCCAACCCAAACTAACCCATTTTTGACAGTTTCTTAGAAGTTTAGTTGGTTATAGTTTAAATTTTCATAAGAACTAGCCACATAGTTTGATTTATGGTTTTTACTATCAAAACCATAAACCCAAACCGACCTGTATATATATATATATATATATATATATAGAGATAACTTTTCACTTTCCTCCACATTTTTCAATCTATCACCCATTTCATTGAAAAAATCAAAAGACACCCTGAGTAACTCCTTTATATTTTAAATTTCTACAATTAATTACTTTATTCAAATGCAACTGTAAGTTAAATCAAATGTATGATTTGGCTTGGTTTGGGTGGCTTGGTTTATTCAAATGTATTGGTTTGGTTTGAGTGGTTTTAAGAGGTGTATGGGTTGACTATGGTTTTAATTTTTTCAAACTAAATATATTGGTTCGAGTTAAAAAATATGATTTAAATAGCCTAAACCGACCCATGCACACCCCTAGGGAGAAGTTTTAGGAAAATAAAAAATAAAAGCTAACTCTATACAGGGACCTAATTTGGTCATTTGGCATTGTCCATTTTGGTCATTTGACATATATGTTTCTTATAAATGCATGTCTATTTTAGTAATTTTCGCACACCAACTATGAAGGGCTAATTAAGTCTTCTTGCTCAATATTTTGACAAGACAAGTCATCATTACTTGTCGGGAGACTATTAAAAACGCTAAAGTGTAGGTTAGTCATGCAATGATCCAATAAATGCGTGCCACGTGGACGTAGTGGTTGACATTGGAAAGCTCTCATTAAATGTGACTTTACCGAATTACCCTTTGTCTTATAGATGCAGAATTTATGGAATTGCGGTGGAGACCCATTGAATTGACTTGGTGTTATTATTAGAATTGGACGTTTTTACCATTCTACCCCCAACTAACTATGCATAATTACTAAAATAGACTGAATACTAATGTGCATAAAGACAAAATAAGTGTCAAAAGACTAAAGTAGCCCTCTGCAACATTAAATGCAACCAAAGTCAATTTCCCTCCAACATAAAATAATCCCGCCCAAAGTTTAAGTCTGAAATGGTTAGTAATTTTTTGTATATGTGTTATGTTTATCTGTTGCTTAAGTTTCAATATCCGTAGAAAATTATTATAATACGTAATTGTCTAGTCCAATTAAATTTTAACGTTACTACTACCATTATACAAACATCAAATCAAATTAAATTGTGTTAAATGCAAAAAGAAATTTTAATGCATTATAAATATGAAATGGTTTGTAATGAATAGTATATGGGGCATGTTTATCTGTTGTTTAAATTTCAATATCCGTAGACAAGCATTACAATGCATAATGTCCAATCAAATTAAATTTCAAATATAACTACCACCACTAGATAAACATCACATCAAATTAAATTGTGTTAAATGCAAATGAAATTTTTATGCATCTGAAATATGAAATGGTTTGTAAAGAATAATACATGTGGTATGTTTATTTGTTGTTTCAGTTTCAATATCCAGAGACAAATATTACAATGCGTAATTATCCAATTAAATTAAATGTCAACGTAACTACCTCCATTAGATAAACATCAAGTCAAATTAAATTGCGTTAAATGCAATAAAAAATTAATGCATTGGAATGTTAATACATCTAACCATTCAATACTTTAAAATTCACGAATTGTAATAGCCAGTTTAGTCAAAGAGAAAGGAAGAAAAAGGAAAGAATATCAGGTTAGTTTTTAGATAGAAAAAAGTTGTATTTAATTTTTTGTGTAAGTATTAGGAGTTTGTTTATTTGTTTCTTACTTACTATTTGTTAGTATTTAATTTATTTTGTACATATATGTTGATAGTTCGTTTACTTCTTTCATAATATTTATTTTATAGTATCTTCTTCTATTTTATTTCGTAAATTAGTTGATAGATAAAAAAAAAAGTCGTATTTAATATATCATGTAAGTATAGAGTTTTTATTTTTATTTTTTATTTCGTAATATTTATAAGTTTTCTATCTGGATCTGTTGTTAGTTCTTACTAATGTGTAGTTGGAATTGTATGCATTTATGTACTTGCATTAGAAAAATTATTTTGTCCATGCATTTACTTATTTGTGTAAGATATAGTCTGTTTGATTTTTTTTTTTGCAGTAATATTATAAATTTGCATAATATATATTCTGTAAACTAATCTTTAGAATATATTTACAATTTCACCATAATTTATAGTCTAGATTTTTTTGTTTATAAAGAAGACATTACTAAAATGAATGCTAATTATTGTAGATATACAAGATGGATGGCGATTTTAGCAATGTAGATTTTGGTAAGATGACATTTGGGTCTGTAGAAGAGGCATATGATTTCTACAATAGCTATGCACGTGTGAAAGGATTCAGTATTAGGAAATACACTATACAAAAACATCCAGTTACAAAAGTTGTAACGAATCGTAAGTTTGTTTGTTCTTGTCAAGGGTTGCGAAGGAAAGAATTCTTGGAAATGCCTGGTAGACAACGGGAACACCGTGCATTGACCAGATGTGAATGTAGTGCAAAACTTCATATAAAGCTTGATAGAGCAACCATGCGTTACATAGTAACTACTTTTGTTGACGAGCACAATCATGAACTTGTACCCAAATATGGTGTTCCAGAGTTACGTTCGCACAGACACGTTGATGATGGGCATATAAATGCAGCACATTCTATGCATCATGAAGGTATAAATCCTAGTAAAGTAATGGATTTCTTTAACTACAGTTCCGCAGGATACGAGAACGTGGGTTTCACTAGGCCAGACTTGTACAACAAAATTTATTGGGATCGCCAAAAAGAAATCATCGATGGGGATGCTAACATTGCGCTTGTGTACCTGTACGGGAAGTCCGAAGGAGATCCAATGTTCTTTTTTGAGTACACAGTTGATGATGATAACCGGCTTGATAAATTTTTTTGGACTGATGGAAGGTCTAGGGAGGAGTACACAATATTCGGGGATGTATTGATATTTGATGCAACCTATAAGACCAATTCGTACAAATTTTCTTTAGTCATATTAGCTGGGGCAAACAATCATCGCAACACATGCATTTTTGGTGCTTCATTGATTAAAAATGAGAGCATAGAGTCCTATGTATGGGTGCTCAATACTTTTATGTCTACGATGAACAACAAGATACCATTGTCGGTGGTTACCGACGGAGACAAGTCATTGCAAGTAGCTATCGCCATTGTCTTTCCAAATGCGAAACACAGGCTTTGTCGTTGGCATCTTGGACGTAATGCAACCTCAAATGTGCATATTGATAATTTCGGGGAAACTTTTAGTAAATTGATGTCTCTCAAGTGTTCTATTGAGGAATTTGAATTTGAGTGGAGGAAAATGGTAGTTCATCACGGCATTGAGAATCATAAGTGGATTGTAGATGTGTACGAACGGAGACACATGTGGTCTGAAGCATACCTTCAAGGTCAATTTTTCGCACTAGTCAAGAGTACTCAACGTTGCGAGGGTATGAATGCATTCTTGAATAAGTTTCTTGCGAGCAATAGGAAGCTGATAGACTTCATTAGGGATTACCACAGAGGATTGGAACGCCTCCGAATTAACAATGTCAGGCAAGAAGTGTTGACAAACTATATGAAGCCGGTGTTGAGAACCTCGTTGGTAGAACTTGAGCATCATGCTGCCAGTGTGTTTACGCGAGCAATTTTCAAGAAGATCTAAAAACAAATTCAGTTGCAATCTATGCTTTGGCACGAACATGTTATCTCTCACGTCAATGGTAGTGATCGCACATATGTGGTAGCCGATTATAATAACAAAGGGTTGTTTCGTAAAGTGTTATTTAATCGGGATGGCCTACTTATTAGTTGCGATTGTTTAAGATTTGAATCGTCCGGAATGGTATGTAAGCACATTGTATACGTGGTCAAGTGCGAAGGACTGACGCATATCCTACCATCTTGTATCAACCCACGTTAGACAGCTGTTATTAGTCAAGACTTCTGTGATAAGAATTTGTCATCTGGCACGACTACCGAAATTGAGATGGCCCGACACGGTTATATAATCTCGAGGTGTAATGAAATGGGATACTACGCGAAGATGACACTGCAAGGATATACAGAAGTCGTTGATGGCATCGCAAAACTAACTACTCGTGCAAAGGATTTATAGCTGTTGAAGGATAATACTAATGGAAATAAGGCGGAATCGTCCCAACCTGTGGAATTTGAAGTTTTAGATCCCAAAATTGTCAAACCAAAAGGAACAAGGGCTAAAAATAGTCAAAAACAACGTGCACCGAAACGTTGTAGGAAATGTGGGTTGATGATATTATTTATTGAATTAATAAAATATATTCAATTTTATTATAATGAAAAACGTGACGTGTTTTTGTAGGAATATTGGACATCAAGCAAATACGTGTCGTAAAGAACGCAATCATGCACCAGAGGATACTAATTCAACATACTACGGCTTGAACGATAATCCTACTCAATCCATAACGCCAAATTTGAGGCATGAGAATAGCAGTATTAACTTGTTTGGGTATGGTTACGATAATATATTACTACGATATGGAGATACCGGTAATTTCGTTATGAGCCAATTTTTTACCGCGCACGGTGATAATGCTTCATCTAGTTCATCATTTCATATGCCAATTTTCTGACCCAATTGATCAATAATCAGGTGATTTATAGAAATTTATTCGTAATTATTTTGTTAATGATTTTGGTTTTTTATTTTTGAATTTTTGGCGCGCACGATATGGCCAAATATTTTGCGATTTGCTACATTGATGAAATGACAGGACATACTCAGTACATTAAATGCTTCTTTCACACAATTACAATATAACCCTTTCACTAACGTGTTGAAATTGAAAAGTAAAGGCTATTTTAGTCTATTTAGACATATTATTATCTTCTCTCCAATCTCAACGTACCAGTAGCAATCTTTTCTTCTTGGAAACTTACATCCTTTTTTAATTTAATTTAATTTAATCTAATTTCTCTCTCCTTCTTCATCCTTTTTTTCTTCTTTCCCTCTCTCTCTTAAAAATTTTTGCTTCTTTGTGCTATCATTGTGGTCCTGATTTAGAGTTTGATTCATCCTCCGTGAAAAGCTTGCTAGTAAAGTGGTTGTGGTTTTTTCGTCTCGATGAGTGTATATCTTTTTCTCTTTTTTTTTCTTTTTTTTTTTCATTTTTGTTCAGACTATCAATTTCTTGGTTGACCTTATGGATTTTCTTTTGCTTATTTATGAATATACTCTACAAAGGTTAACTTAATAAGTGTTGGGTTTGTTTTTTTTTTCAGCTCATTTATCTCATATATCGTATAGATCCAGTTGTTGTAGTTCCATTTCCTTTTATGTTTTTTGTTTACCCCTTTTGGTCTAAGTGCTCAAATGTGTAACTCTATAGCCGGATCATGTCCTCTTTTTTGGTATTTCGTTTTCATGATTTTTTAGTGTTGGTTGAGCATGTGTTTTTTTTGCCGAGAATATACCCCACTAATCTTGACCCTAAAACTGATATTCTTGTTTGTTGATTTCTTGACCTCAAAAAAATCATCAATACCAATTTTTGTAGCCAAAATATTGCTAAGGAGATTTGATCATACTAAATAAAAAAAAATGTGGCTGACATTGCATTTCTAGTGTTCTTCTTGCACTTGCGTTGTTATCAGTATTTTCATGCATTTTTTTAGTGTTCTTTTTAATCAAGATTGGGGTTCAGTTCTTGTATTTATTTTATGTATTTTTGTATAATAATAAATTAATGATAAATATAATCACATTAGATCTATTGCAACGTTATAATTTTCTACTCATCATATGTTACAAGTCAATCAAAGGTATGTAATTTTTATTTCTTTGGTAAAACTTATTTATACGCTAGAAATCCGGACTGTAAAAATGTCTAATATGCAAAATTTTTTGGTTGACTTTGTAGTTACACGTGTCTTTTGGCTTGTAACAGGAATCATGTCAACAATAAGCAGACATAGGAATTCAAGGGGTGGATATAGGAATTCAAGGGGCATGTTGATTGATTTGCGATACACAACCAAAAGATGTCGTTTTTGCAAGAGGACAATGGATATCCTTGTTGTGCAGGATGAGAAGGAGTCGATTGGGTGGTTATACTATAAATGCCATCCATGCGACTTTTTCCGTTGGTACGACCCAAAATGTATATCTTGGGGCAGAACTGGAGAGCTTGTTGTTCCTCTGACTGGTGATAGTAGTACAATGGAGTTAGATGAATGTGATAGTGATGAGGTCACATACCCCACTCAACTTAATAGCCAAGATTTTGATTCTATGAAAAACATGCTTAGGTTGCTTAGATTTTGTTGTTTTGGTAATATATTTATGTTGATACTACTTATTGTGTTGAACTTGAAATGATAGTATAGTAGGTTGTAATGTTGGTTGTTAATATTTTGCTTTGAATGATGTAACCAAAACGTTGCTTAATGCAAACACATTTTGACCTGGAATTAAAATTATGTAATTTTGTGCGTGGATGATGCTCTAGTCAAAGAAGTTACAAGGTCGGAAAGGTATCAGCCCTACTAAAAGTTTTGCTCTCTCAACGCCCGAAAAAAAAAGGATAATATTCGAATGCCTTATGCCTTATGCCCAAACTGCTTCCTCCATTGCAAAACTTTATCACTGAGGCAATTTATTCGTATGGCCCCATAAATAAATATGAACATTATGCTAGTTTACAAAATTTCTTATCATGTCTAAATGCTGCTAGCAGCAGTTTCCTATAAGCCAAATATTTCCACAGTTATAACAGGAAAAATCACATTTACCCCCTCAATTATTTTTCCTGTTCAACAAAGAAACAAGAGAAAAAAATATTAACAAGCCAAAAAACAAACTTTTTTTCCTTAACACAGTAGATATAAAGCCATTACTATTATAAAATAATTCAACACACCATCCAAACCCAACTCAAATCAATTCCAATTCAGAGCAATTACCCACTTCACATACTAAAAATCAACCATTTTCATAAATAATATCATATTAGACCTTCAAAATAACCCAAACGAAAATGTGAAATTTGCAATCTTTACACAATCATTTCAATGGTCAAAAGTGATCATACATGTAAATGAAAAAACTTTACAATAGAATTGTGCCCGCTTGACCTATTTACTTACAATACCAAAAATTGATCGCTATATATCCAAAGATTTTGCCAAAAATCTAGTCAATTGTCAGTTAATCTCCTACTTCAACATATTTTTCGTATTTTCATAGTTGCAAGGATGTCGCCAAAGCATTATAGCCAATCGTTCTTGTTCTTTTTCTCTTCAAATAAAGCTCACATATCGAGACGAGTGTAGGCAAATACCACTTTGGTAGTTTAAAATCCTTCAAACGCGCATTGTATGTCAAATACCATGCCACCATATCTATAATCTGAAACAAAATGATTAAATATGGATAAAATATCGATAAATATGTCTCGTAAATGTGAAGAGATTAATGAAAAGTATATAAAAGGTCTCATAAAACACCCACACTTCCAGTTAAAAACTTTATTGGTTCATCAGAACTTTTCTTACCCATGTTTTCATATTGAACTTTCTGGTTCGGCTTAAGCTCACGTCATTCCCGACCAATTACTCTCCTTACTTTGTCATCTATCTCCAATGTTGGTACTTCTTCTTTCAGTTCCTTGTATCGTTCTTTCCTACAAAATAATGACAAATCTCAATTAATATTTGCTAACATAGTTCATGAGTAA
This sequence comes from Ehretia macrophylla, assembly GCA_037974665.1. Taxonomy (NCBI): domain Eukaryota; kingdom Viridiplantae; phylum Streptophyta; class Magnoliopsida; order Boraginales; family Ehretiaceae; genus Ehretia; species Ehretia macrophylla. The sequence goes on from CM075764.1 coordinate 86,600,711, forward strand.
TGTAAACGACATACAACACTTACATATAGAATCCGAAAGCATTTGTTGGCCTCTTTACTATCTTCAAACTAGGCCCAGCTACTATCTTTCTCTTCTTCTTGGATGAAGATGAACTAGGACCTGTCTCTCCTAAAGATGCACTTCTTCTTGTTATCACCATTGTTGCTGAAATCATAATATTTTTTTTTTTTTCAGATTACATATATCAAGTTCTAAACAACAAATATAGGATGCACATGTACAAATTTTCATATGTCAACTACAAATATTGTCTTCGAGGAGTTTTAAATATTTTTCTTAGTGCCATTCTTTCTAGAACTAAATAATTTGAAGACACATAAATGGTGTAAATGATGAGCTACAAATCAAGAATAAAAGATACACATATCTCCCAAACACAAAGATATATACTGAGAGATGCAAGCTTTCAAATAATCAAGATAAATAAGCTTTCTTTTGCATTCTACTCTTACTATTATGTGAATCGGTTTTGTCTCTCAATTGTTTTCTAGTCACATTGAACACAAATTTTGGAACTAATCCTAAAATCTATCGTCATCAAACTTCAACAAGAGTATCCAAGCTCAGTGATTGCAAACTATGAGTGATGCTTATGAGCCATGGAGGCCATAATTATGTTTGCTGCTCTATCGCCTAGCTTTAAGCATACATATACTCTCTTCCAGTCATTCTAAATGATTCTAAATCGATTCTTAAAATTGCACGTTGGAGCATGATGAAATACGCAGCTAAATAAGGGATAAATCATACAAATTGAATACGATCCACCAGTCAAATCCTATTCAAGAATCAACTAAAGAAAAGTGATCTTTTATCACAGAGGTTAGTTACATTCCTATGGCCTAATAATCAAAATTGCCCTATGTTAAAACAAGATCTTCAAGACAAGATCAGAAAAGGTTGAAACTTGAGGATAAATACAGTGACCCTTTAAGCAAAAAAAAAGCAAGTGTCTTGAAAATGAGCACTAATTATACCTCAGAAAATGTAAAGCTCAGAGCTTTTACTCAAAAACTCAAGTATTTTCACCAAAATAAACAGTTAAATTTTAAAGAAGAGGATCCAAGAATGCATGAAAGATCAAGTCTTAGAACCAACACACACATATATATGTATAATAATATACTATATGTCACACACACAAAATACCTACGAGTATGCGTATAGTATAATATATTATCAATGAAGGCCTTTAGCAACTAGTGTAAAAAATAAAGGTATAATTTACACATACATACGAGTAATCACAAACCCATTATACAAAATAAAATAAAATAAAAATTAACGGCGAGATCGACGACGTTGTGAAAAGTTGAGCCGGAAATGAAAGGAGCACCAAGGGCATAGAAAATAAAGGTAGAATTTACAAACAGAATAAGAAAATAGCTACTTTTACATTGCCACCAATATCCTAGTCCCTCCAAAAGTGGTTAATCTATTCTTCCCCGGCATTCCAGTATCAGTCATCTCCAAAAAGGAAGAATCACAATGTATAATATGAAACTGAAGGTCTTCCTAAACCATTTCACGTTAAAAATTCACAATCTCTTTTCCTCGTCTCAATAAAGTAAGAAATATTCTACAAGCCTCTCTTGCCCAGAAGAAAAGGTGAACAAGAAACAATTACAGAATCTTTACTTTAATTTACTTTCTTAGGATTTACAATTACATAATTTTTGTCTAGAATAACAAAGAAAAAAAATATCGTGACTGAGACTCCAAGTTGCAATGATTCTCTCTGCCTCTGGGTCTACTTTAGTAAAAATAGTTTAGTTAATAATGAAAATGTTAATTTGGATTTTCAGTTGATTTTAGCAGTGATAAATCGAACAAAAAGTTAATTTTGTTCATACTACCCCTAGTTACTAAATTTTTTTTCTGTCATTGTACACATACATATAGGTAATCACTGACCCATATGTATTGAAGTGACCCATTATACAAAACTCAATATACATATACATACGGGTAATCATAAGCCCATTATATAAAACTCAATATACATATACATGCGGGTAATCACAGACCCATTTTTTTTTTCTCTATAGCATGCCTTTAGCAACTAATGTAGAAAATAAAGGTAGAATTTACACATACATAAAATCACAAACCCATTATACAAAACCAAAAAAAAAAAAGGAAAGTTACCGGCGTGATTAGGAGCACGAAGGGGGTGAACTATCTTCTGGTCTTCCCTATTCCTTTTGCGTTGGCATATGAGATGGGTGGGAAGAGATGAACAGTTTCTTTGCAGAGGTGAAGTGGCGTGATTTTTACAAAGGGGTGATCGTAACCCTATCTTCCTTTTTTTTGGCTGCCAAATGAGATGGGTGGTGGAAGGAGATGGACAATGACAAAAAAAAAAGGAAGGAGATGAACAGTTCGTTTGCAGCGTTTGCAGAGGTGTGATGATAGAGATAAACGTTGATGTGATTTTGCTTGGGCAATTGGTGTTTTCTTGGAATTGATGAAAAGGGCACTAAGGTAATTTGGGTGTAAGGATAAATTAGACATTATACACAAATTAGTATTTTCTACTATTGAGTGGGAATCAGAGTTAATTTTGTCATTGTAGTATACAAACTTAATAAAAAAAAAAAAATTGTGTCAGAATGTCCAGACGTTTCAGAACGTCTGGACGTTCTGAAGAGTGTCCCTTACTTGTCATGTGTCAAGCACTGATGATTTTACTTGTCACATCAACAATAAACGATCGCATTGAATAATTTTTCAAATTTCTGCACTCAAAATTGAATGAAAGAGTTTAATATAATTTATTATAAAAAATAAATAAATTTAAATTATAACTTTGATTTCTATTGCATTATAAAAAATATATATATATCTACACTTACACATTCAACTAAATCTCCAAAAATGTTTATCATGTTGGAAATAGGGTTGTCATTGTGTCAACGAGACTTAATTATAATAGATTATTTATTAGATGGTAGGAATTATAATAGATTATTTATTAGATGGTAGGTTGCTAGCCTCTCAAACTTGTGGAACTGCTTATTTATATGTTTTCTTGTAATTGAATAAATTGTAATTAGTCGACAAAAATCTTGTAATTGGAAAGTGGCAACCATTTTCTCTTGGACAAACTAAATTTTCCTCCCCAAGATTAATGTTTTGGCCTTCTTTTGATTCCGTAAGCATTTTGGAGATATCAGCCTCTAGAATCTATAATTTATGTGAACAAGCACACTTTTTAAGACTTTGAACTCAGCTCATATGTCTAGTAATGTTCCCAGTCAAATGAAAGTATTGGTACAGAACATGATACGTTTGCCTGCCAAATGCCACAAACTCAAGATCAACAGGATTTTTTGTTTTCTCTTTTTTTTTTGGGTCAAGTTGTTGGAGTTTTATATTAATAATAGTCGGCTCTTCATACAACTCAATAGTTGTACATAAAGGTATTATATAATAGGAAAAAACTTCAAAATCTGTGGACGTTTTGAATGTCTCACAAACAGATGTGTGAGATTTATTTTTGAATTTTTTTTAAAAATAATTAGTATTAAATTGGTTTCTTTTGAATAATATAAATAAATTTAAATTTTTTTAAAAAACAACAAGAACTAAATTGACTAATTTTAAATAATATAAATAAATTTAAAATTTTAGAAAATTAAAAATAATAAGTATTAAATTGGTTAATTTTGAATAATATAAATAAATTTAAATTTTTTTAGAAAATAATAAGGACTAAATTGACTAATTTTAAATAATATAAATAAATTTAAAATTTTAGAAAATGATAGGGACCATTGGTTCTGTTTTTCCAATTTTTTAATATAAAGAATTCAATATGTAATTATTTTTTTTCTTCTTGATATATCGTTGTTGATGGTTTCTATTATCTTTAATTTACATATATTTCTTTCATATTCTCTCTTTCTTTTTCTTTCAATAGAGTAATTTTCAAATGATTGAGATTTATTTTTTTTGAAAATATTCAATTCACCCCCTAATGACTAGGATATACTAAGGAATGATCCAAGTCGTTAAAAATATGCAGCTAAAACTAACTCCAACATACTCCCTACTTTTCTCTCTACATAAAGAGAGTTTGATTGAAGTTGTCTCTCTAGCTTTAGGGGTTCCTTATTTCAGTTTCACTCCAACAGTCTCTCTAATTTTAATTTATCCTTATTTTTTGGAGTCCCTATTTCAATTTTACTCAAACAGTCTCCTTAAAAATTATGTTTTAGCATTCCAACAGTCATATTTTTTTACTATTGGAGCACTTTTGCAAATGTAGAGAGCCACTTTTTAGCTCTTTACATTTGACAAGTCTGGTGGGTAAAATAGGGGCTCCGAATTCTAAGGAACCCTAGCTAGAGAGGCTGTTGGAGCATTTTTCACTTATTTGCCTCCCTATAATAGCTAAAGAGTCATTATAGAAAATCTCTTGAAGTAAGTCTAACAAATGAAATCCAATGAATTTGTCCGATACGCAATTGTGATTGTTAAAAAAAAAAAAAAGGCCCTCCAAGTCTTGATCCAAAAAAAATAAAAATAAAAAGCCCTCCAAGTACATTACGGTCAATATCATAGGATTGACACGAATATGATTACAACATCCTAATGCTAACGTACTTTACTTTTTTAGTTAAGTAAACTACAAAAGACTATACAGTATATTTAGTTGAAATTGCAAGTTGAGGATATGCTAGCGTGATAATACAATAATTCTTTGTTTTATATCACGTGGTTATTGCACACACATGGACAATGAACTGCATGTGTATAAATTATAGAGGATTGATATATTACTACAATACAATATAGTTTAACGTGTAATTTTAATAAAAATATAGAGTAAAATTTTGCACTTTACCCTTGAGGTCATAAAATTATTTGGGAGTTTTTATATAAGCTCTACACTTATCGTCATAAATAGTGGCGGAGCTAGACACTCGAGATTAGGGGGTGTCGCTTTGCCACCTGGGATTAAGAGTGTATTACGTTGCAGAGTCAGTAACTGGGTTTAGGCACTCATTCATATAAATTTATTTTATATAAATTGAAAAAAAAATTATTGTCTTTATCCCTAAAATCATGACAACGATGAAAAATATTAAAATATTTAAACATATAGAATTCGTTAGTATTAGTTTCGAACTATTTAATCAAATATATAAAATAATCAATTAAAAATAAAAGATAGTGTAAAAATCATTTTAAAAAATTAAAATTAAAATTAAATGTACAATTAAATTAGAATAGTTTAACTTAAATGTTAAAAATATTACAAAAATAAATGAATCAAAATTCATACACAATGATAACCCAAATAGTCCATGAAATATAGAAAATAAATTTAAAACCTATTTATAAATAAGAGAATAAAAGTAAAAAATGAAGAGAGAAAAACATGAGAAAAGAGAAAGAATAAAAATAAAAGAGTATTTTTAAAAGAACAAAAAAAAAACCTTCAAAGTTTAGGGGTTCATGTGAACATGTGGCTCCGCCAGTGGTCATAAATAAGGAAAAAATAATAAAAGAAAAGAAATGATTCAATAATAAAGAAAAGAAGAAAGATTAAATCTTGTTTAAATTGAGTAAAATTACAAAAAAAGACTCATAAAGGAATAAAGGTATTATTTGTTTAGATTGAAAACAAAATAGAATTTAATATATCATGCTTTCTTCTTATTTTTGCTAACAAGGATAGTATAATTATTTAAAATCTAATCATAGTCCCAAAAGTCATTATTTTTTACCCCAATTTTCGGACCAATATAAATGATTTTCAATATCACCTCCTCCTACCCCAATCATTCTCCAACCCTCTAAATCCAAACAATAAGAAAGATTCAAAAATCTCACGCAAACTGACATGAACTAGTGATCATCCCAAACTTCTATAGGATTCGTGTGAAAGCTATACATGTGGTCATGAACTTCTCTTCTAGAAGATTTTGAATAATTAAGCGCTTTGGTGTGCAAGAAGGGGTAAATGCCTCAGATGTCTCCATCACTGACCCCTCATATCTCGATATGCTAAGATCACCTCCAAAATCTCACGTAGATTGATAGTTACGTGGAGACTTTTCATCGTCCAAAATCTCATCTCACACATATTGACAATTATGTGGAGACTTTTCATCGTTTGAAATCTCACGCAGACTGACAACTGTGTAGGGATTTTTCATCGTTCAAAATCTCACGCAAACTGATAACTACGTGGAGACTTTTCATCGTCCAAAATCTCATCTCACACAAATTGACAACTACGTGGGGACTTTTCATCACCACAAGATCTCATCTTTGGTTGAGATTCAAAAAAAAAAAAGGAAAGAGGGGGGGGGGGGGGGGGGTGGGGCGGGCGGGAGGGGAGGGAGGGCCATCCCAATTCCATCATTGAAATTGTCTGACAGGTTGTTTTCAAATTAAAATTTACATGATATTTAATTTACTGATATGATTTTCGTATTTATAGTTAGGCGTTCTCTCCAATTCAAAATAATCTTATTAAGAATCACTATATAAAATTTAAAGGAGATGAAACATTTAATTTAGACAAACCATAATAAACTACTAAAAATATTTTTGCAGGATTATCACAAGAGACGATCTCAATAGGGTTTTGTTATTGACTTCTCCATTCATATTACTCTTACAAAATAACATTTTTTATTGACTTTTCTCTAATAGGACACTATACTATGGATTATAATTTCCTTGCTACGCATGGGTAGGGCCTCCTTAATCCACATTCAGAGAGATAAGGCAGAGTGGGCATGTAAATTCATTATAGTTTTCCTACCTCAACCAACTTTTATTCTATCATTAAGTAGTCAATTGACAACACATGAGGCAAAGATACAAATACCCCAACCCCATCAGCCACCCATGCATGTAGAAGAAGCAACAAATGATATGGATAATTAATTTTTAATTGGTCTTGCATAATGCACTATTTAACGCATTTTTTCAATTAGTCTTGGTGGTGATATGGTGCCAATATAATGCATTTTCTAATTATTACTGCAGAGAAGAGTCAGGTTCATAATTCGTATTTTATTTTGTTAAAACGTTCATAATTCAATTAGTCTTGTTTGGGCTCATCTTTGACACGAGGAACGTTGCGGAAAATCTATGTTTATGTATAAATCTGTGTGTATATATGTGCATATATATATATAAAGGAGAAATATAACAAAAAATAAATAAAAAAAAAATTAAGAGCACTTAAGTCTTTTTGTACAGTTCTGTTAACTATATTAACGGAAAAGTGAGAAGGAGGCAAGTGTGTTTAGTTTAACAAATCATAAGGGCAGTGTTTAGTAGTTTTAAAACCATAGAGAGGTGTTGTACACTTATAGCAAACCACAGGAGTTGAAGCACTTTACCCTTCAAAATATTCATTATGGAAGGAAAGGAGGAATGAGCCTCCCTTGTTTTTGAGTGCAAATTTAAGTAATGAACCAAACCTACTTCGTTCAGCTCCTAATGGATGATATTGTCAAATGTGGTGATGTCATTAAATTTGATTATTAGGATTGTCCTTTGTCTTATGGTTGTGTTTTTTTTTTTTGTTTGTTTTCCGGAGTCTTAAGGTTGTGTGTTTTTTTATTGATAGCCATACGATTTCATATGGTAGTATCTGCATTTTTTTATTTTGAATAATTTGAAAATCAATTTTAAATGGTACTGCGTTCTTTGATATGCTAAATACGTATTTTCTTTTATATTTGAGTATTTTCTTACTTTATGTAATTTAGATTTAACAAGCAATAAACATTTTAAGGTTAAGCCATATTTCTCATCTAAAATACTAATACTTTATATATATAGACTACTAGGGTTGACTTGTTCTATTGAGAGGGAAAACCCTTCAAAAAATCTGATTGATCGGTCCGTTTGGCTTTTATTCACATGAGGTAGGCTCCACATGTGTAGGAATCCCTATATTTTTAACAACTATATGAATAAAAATTCTTTTTGAAGAGTTTCCCCATTAAAAGGCACCATAAAAAAAAATGGAGAGGGATAGGAAGTACCAAATCTAGACCTACTTGCCATAACAAGATTATCACAAGAGACAATCTCAATGGCATCTAATCTAAGGTAGTCTTTAGATTTATTAATTTGATATATTAATTACAGCAGTGTTTTATTTTCTGATATTATATCCTTTAAATTCTAACAAATCTACCACATCATTTATCTTTTCTCATTGCGTCTGACTTCCCCACAGTTGGGATCGGATAATGTACTTTTTATCATGCAATGCAATCTTACTTTCGACCAAAAACACACACACACACAAATGACATTAGCAGAGGAAATGGATTTAACAATAAAGAGTTCATGCCCCTCTATTTTAGCTCTCTCGCAGCGTTGAAAACTTTTGTGATCTTGAAAGTATGGATTTGGCCTACAAACACTACATAAAACGCTGCAAATAGGTGGTGGTTTGGCCTATGAACTTAATTGGTAATGACGGCTAATTCCGTTTATTTTAATTTGTATTTGTTTACTAACACGTAGGTGGTCTAAATTTCTATAATTAAGTCTTTCTACCACTTGTGAACATCTTTCGTTTGCATGTAAATTCACGTTACTTACAAGGAAGCACATATTACTTGAAGACTTCAAAAACAATGAATATTATTTGACTTTGAGACTATTGGCTGGTATGCCACTTTAGGAAAGCTATAATCTTTCACGTTTGGTATTATCTCGTGGATTCATCACATAATGAACAAAGCTAATCATACTTGAATCCCAATAAAACAACCTATATATATATATATGATTCATTGATTGAAACTTTAATTTCTTTCCATTGAATGAAATCATGTGTTAAGTGTTGAATAATATATATCAACCATGATTCTACGTTACATTTCAAAAGTATATGCACCTGCAGATTTTATTCTAGATTTCCTAGGTTAATCATCATGATTACATTTTGATAATTTGTAAATAATTATTTAAATCATGATTATTTTGAGGATTTGTAAATAATTATTTAAATCATGACTACATTTTGGTAATCAGTAAATAATTACTTAAATCATCATTACATTTTGATAACCAAATTGTTATAGATTGTAAATTGATATATTGACACAATCATAATCAATGACCAAATTGTATATTTGGAATAATTAATCTCTACATGCAAGACATTACTTCTTTTACTATATAAGTTAGACAGAGAGCAATAACTTGAAGTACCAGTTATCATCTCTATTATTTCTTGACAAACAATGAGTCATGCTTATATTATAAACCTTTTATCCATTCTCTTCTTTTTACTTAGCTTTTGTCAACAAATTAATGCTATTAAATTTAGTCATGAATATGAGGTTCATTGTATCAATGACCTCCCTGACAAATCCAAATTATTGTTGCGTTGTCAATCCAAAGATGATGATCTTGGGAAGAGGACTCTTCAGGTAAAGGAAGACTTTAACTGGCGTTTTCGTGAAAGTATTTTTAAAACTACTTTATTCTTTTGCCATTTTTGGTGGGGTTCAAGGCAAAAAATGTTTGACGTTTTCTATTCTGAATGGTCTGAAAGATGTAAACCAGATGGATGCTTTTGGATTGCCAAGAGAGATGGTATATATTTCAGTAACCACACATTCCCATACTCACCTTTGACTAAAGAATATGATTGGGAATAATCCTTAATTATTCCTTCTAATATTGTTGTTTGTTATAAAATATAAAAGCATATATATCTTGGATATATCAATTGTTTCCTTTGATGATTTCAACCTTATCAATCTCCTTATGTGCTATTCCAGAAAGAAATTTATTCATACAAGACAAAGTATACACTTATAGATCTGGATGTAACTCAAACATAACCTATTTCTAAAGAGAAAATACTAAAATACAGGCTTACAATACAGGCTAATGGAAAACGAGTTTATATATAAGGGTAATATTTTATGTCATTAATTACCTTGAAACTTGTCTCGTCAACCTAGGATCCAAAGATTTTTTTATTTTTCTCTTTCCTTTGTTTTATAGGTCTGCTACTCAAGAAATTATTTGTTTTACGAACAACAATCAAGTAGTGGAATTAGACCAAAACAATTATGAATTACAGGTTACATATCTAGCTACTTTCTTTCATTTCTCAAAGATGTGGAAATTATAAACAATACAAAGAGTAAAAGTAGTTTGAAAAAGTACTAACACATCAAGATAAAAGTACATTGGTTGCATATGTTGCCAATATCAACCTCGTCCATTTTATACCATTATTCCAAACATAATGTGTTATATCTCTTCCCCGAGGCCATAAACAAATGAGGCTTGTGCAAATTGGGAGTACAAAAAGGCTATGAAGAAATTATGAACTTCGCTTGGTGAAGAAGCCATAAATATTTGTTAGGGCAAATATACTTAAGAGGAGGAGGTGAATTAAGTGTGTTATTAAATCACTACCAATTTAAAATTGAACTTGATGCATAAAACTCACTTAAACAATTTATCAAACACTTAGTGTGCAACAAGTAGTAGTGAGCTCTGCAATAAATCAAACACAAGCGAAGAGCAATGAATGAAAGTAAAGAGACAGACTGACAGTTGAGGGAAGTCGATCGAAGGTCTCAACCAACTTGCTTTATCCGACTTCTTCTTGAGCCTTCTATAAAGGCCGGTTGAGGAAAGTCGGTCGAGGGCTGGCTCATCTGGCTTTGCCTTGAGCTGACTATACAAGTCGGTTAAGTGAATCGGTTGAATGCCTCAGCCGACTTGCTTCAATCGGCTTGTCTAGTTTGCAACCAGGACAATGGAAAAACAAGTTTGAGAGCATTTTAGAGATAAAACCAAGTAAGGAAAATGCGAACTCATTAAAAGCCTTTTTTGACACTTTTCCAAATCAAAGATAAAAAGACATTTTGGAAAAGTGATTTAGAAAATCGTTTTACCATATTATTGAGCTTTACTTGCTAATGCTAAGGCAAATGACACTACTAAGTTGTTATCCCTTATTACGTTATGTCTCCATTCTTATGACTATACTTTATCTTCATTTTTTCAAATCTTGAACTTCAAGTTGGTCAACTTTGCATTCTTCAAAACATTGGTGGCAAAGAATGAATCTTCATGAAATTTGTTCATTTATAGCTTGTCGTGCTTTCACCATTCTTACTCCATATCTAATCATCTTTAAATATACTCAAGCATACTATGGAGTTAGATAAAGATTAGCATAATTAAAATTTTAGTTATCATTAAAATACTTGATTTATGGCCTCAAACCAACAACATTTCTATGCGAAAAGGACCGATACAAAATCCAGCAATGCGAGAATAAATGTTTTATGATCTAGTTAATATCAACTCATGTTGTCCAAAGTTCACATTTCAAATATAGGTGACAAACTAAGCTTTCTAATTAATTCATTCTATTAACAACTGTGTAATCCTCATACATGCATATTTGCTAGGTATACATAACTAAATAAGTTGCTAATAGATTCCATAATGACAAACTAATAAACCAACGCCACAACGTCTCACATTAAACTAATGAGTAAATCCCATTTTCGCCTATGAGTTCTTGCCTAAAACTCAAACTCTCCCATAAAGTTTTTATATTATCCAGATTCCCCCATGCGATTAGTACTTGCCAAACAAAGTCTTATGACTAAGAGCATTTTGGTCTTTCTATTTTTTTAAAGAAAAAATTAAAAAATGACAAAAGCTAAATGAAAATCTCACCAATATTAAATCTTAAAATATTTTTGGTGAAAATATGTGATGTAATTGGTCTAAATTAAAACCTAAAATTGTTTTTGTATTTTACACTATCGTGTAGGGTGTGAATGGAGTGGAGACATCTTAAAACTACAAATATATGAAAATATTGATTTAATTTCAATTTGAGTAAGCTAAGATAAAGGCGTATGCAAGATGTTAATACTGTGTACATTTTTCTTTTCACCTAATTGACAGTTGAGACATAATCTACAATCATCATGTAAAACCAATTCTCTCTCTCTCTCAATATAATATAATATAATATAATATATATATATATATATATATATATACACACACATATATATATAGTCATCGAATAAAACTAGCTATATAACCATTAGCTAAAGGAGTATATTTATTTCTTGAGCAATTTAAGGCCACAATTCTATACACGTGGGGTGTTATGTGTGGTGAAGGGGGTTAGTTTTTGTCATTTTTAATTTTGTCTGGAGAAAAATGAAAAAATCAAAATACCCTTAGTAATAAAACTTTGTTTGGTAAGCTTTAAAAGTATGGGGGAATCTAGGTAATATGAAAAGTTTTTGAGAGACTTTGGATTTTAGGTAAGAATTCATGGAGGTAAATGGGATTTCGCCAATGCCACAAAGTCTCACATTAATACATAGAGTTAGTTGGTGGTAACAAATTATAGAATTACCAATATCTCAATATTTCTTTTCATAATAAGGCTAAAATTATGAGCAAAGCAAATACTTCACTACTAGAATGGTTCTTCCTTATGATATAAAAAAAAATGTCTAACAATTAGCCCTCATTGAAGGTCGGACTATTATGAACTAGAAGAGAAAGTGATCTGCACTTATGTTTTACAAAATTACGAAATGATTTAATAATAAGACAAACTTTGATATAGCTTGAAATATAAACTTAACATATATACAACTTTAATTGTGTATTAATTGAATTACACCTTCAATGACTTAAAAGTATTGCTCTTGAATAACCTCTCCTTTAGTCTATACTCTTAAATTTATCAAGTGATGGAAATAACAAACTTTTAATTTCTTGAGTGTAGAGAAATACCAAAAGTCCTTCATAGTCATTATTAATTTCACGTATCATATACTCGATAACTAAATATATTACATCAACTTTTCATGAACCCACTAAATCTACTAACTCTACTGGAGGATGTTATATTGAAACGGTATAATGTGGTGGTTTCATAAGCTTTTCATGTTCATGAATTCAATATTGGATAAGATACAGTAGACTCTCAATATCTCTTGCCTTTTCACGAATGTATTAAACATACCATAATATGTGAGGTTATATGTGACTTCATGACTTTTGTCACCATGAAGACCACATTAAGCAAATTGTCTAACATTATATCCAGCCCCTTTCGATCACTAATGTCGATAGTGTATAATCTTATATGCATGAACCTTTTTAATGAGATTTAGCTAGAAAAGAAAAGGCAAATTTGTTAAGAGTTTCACATGGCAAACTAAAGAGTAAGGAGATAAGTTTTTCCCACATAAAAATATTAGGAGAAGAATGAGTTATTGATAAATATGTGTAGATTCAAAACCCAATAGCTTAAGCTTTTGGGTCAATAGTTGAGTTTCACTTAAGACTCATTTGTTCTCAGATTCTCTGAGCTCACCACAATAAACTGGTATTAAAGCCGATGGTTTGTAGATCTTGACCTAGACTCTCAAAATATTATGATATGATCATGATAGACTCTCGATGGAGGTTGGCAGCAGGGCTTAGGGGATGGAGTAGGGTCACAATAAGCATAATTTTTAGACTATAATCTTCAAGTTGTATGAGGTTACGGTAACGTGATGGAGCAAGACATGGTTGATTTTGGTGATCTCAAGCGGACTCGTACAAAAGTAAGATCGCAGTACCTCATTGTTGATTTAGGTGCATGAGGAAAAACTATTGGAGCCACCACGGTAGCTAGGGTGCATAAGAGATCTAAAAGCTTGTGAGAGTAGTAGATGGATCCATCGACAATGAATATAGATCAAGAGGGAATTAAGGCCCAACATGGAGTTCACATGTGAAAATGAGAAGATTTGTTAGGAGTTTCACATTGTGAATTAAGGAGCAAGGAGAAAATTTTATCCCAAGTGAAAAGGTTAGAAAAAGAATGAACTATTAATAAACATGTGTAAGCTCAAGACCTAATAGTTTAAGTTTTTGGGTCAATAGTTGAATTTTACACATGTGTGTTAAGACCCATTTGTTCACAAATTCTTTGGATTTGCCACAACATAATTTACTCAAGAATTTGGTGTAGGTTGAAGTTTTTCTTCTATGGAAATTGGACAATCATGGTAATACTTCGGAGGTATTTAGTTTATGGAATGAATCTTTATCCCGGAAATCACATTCTTATATAGATATATGTTATCAAGGATTGAAGCTCCTAGAGAATCTCAAATGTTGTAAATGTCCTAGATATTATAGCATAACATTTCTTTGTTGCTTGAAATATCATTTTGTTTTTTAAGTCAGTTTTTTTTTTTTTTTGGTCATTCTTATTTCTTCTCAAAACATGGTTTGTCCCTTTTTGGTGCTTCAGGTCTATATACCTGTCATTGAGGATGACTAGATACTCTGGTTAGATTAGGGCCCCTATATAACCAAACGATGATAATCCCCTAAAGTTGTTTATAATTTATTCTTTATTTGCTAAATATAATATTATATCAAAATCATATTATGTAATCTTTGTAAGCTGGATGTTTGATTTTTCATATCTTACAAAATTGCAACTATATGGTTAATCACTAATTATGAAGTATGTGATATCTTAATAAAATAGCATTCTTTGTGTATTCTCAAATAATTTTGAATTGATTAGCTTGGATTCATATACGAATTCAATATTGTCTATGGTTTTATGAGCTAGAAAAATACAGGGTATAAAATCTTCTCCCACAAAAATAGAGAAGATCCTTCTATTCATGTTAGTTTCTCAATGCAATTAATTGTACTTATATGATGTCAACAAAGAATTAGTAAGAAATAAATTCCTATGCAACCAAGTAATCAACTTTGGTCATTAGGGCTTTGGTCCAGTGGTAATATTATTCGTTGTTTTGCGAGAGATTGTAAGCTCAAATCTTGTTGATTACATTGTACGGCCTTAAACTTTTCTTAAATTAAAAAAAAAAAGAAAGTTAATCAAGTCTGACCATTCTTTAAAGACAAATCATATTGGTAATTTGTTTAATTTTGAATTAAGCTTAGATTGTTATAACAAAAACTTAGATTTTAAAATTTCTATAATGTTATATATATTCATTATAGTCATTGACCATACCAAGATTGTTATAATCTTTGTAAGCAAAAAAAATTATCTTACTATATATCTCCAATTATTTTACTCTAGTAATAAGAATTCAATATTAAAACACCATCAATTTGATCACCAATATCATTTTTTAGTTGTTTCTCAACAAGCAACATGAATGATCCTTTTATTATGTACCTCTTGTCCTTACTCATATTCTCAATTAGCCTTTCTCAAAAGGTTGGTGCCTTTCACTTCACTCATAGATACGAGGTGCATTGCATCAATGATCTTCCTAAGAATTCCTCATTATTATTGCGTTGTCAATCTAAAGACGATGATCTTGGAAAACATATTCTTCGTCCAAAGCAAGATTTTCACTGGCATTTTCGTGAAAGTATATTTTTGAATACTAGATTTTATTGCCATTTTTGGTGGGGTTCAAAGCAAAAGGCTTTTGATGTTTTTTATTCAGAATGGTCTGAGCGATGCAAGCCAGATGGATGCTTTTGGATAGCAAAGCGAGATGGAATTTACTTTAGCGGTCGTGTATTCTCGTTACCTAGTGATCAAACAAAAAGATATAATTGGGATTAAGAGATATTGAACTGTGTGCATTTATAATATTATATCATAAATGGAACACACATAAGGCTCCATTTGTTTCCACTAAAATATTTTTTAAATTTTTTGATGTTTGGTAATACGAAAAATTTAATCAATCAAAAAATATTTTTCGATTAAGGGAAAATTTTAGTTCAAAAGAGTAAAAAATAATTTCCTATTCTTTGAAAAAAATATATATTTTTCGAAACTCACCCTCACCCCCATAACATACAACATAATGAGGGAGACCAAACGGGATGAACTACCCAGATCAATTCATTATAACTTCATAGACAAGCTACCACAATTAGATTTCCTCCGGACAAGATCCTACTCCAAAAGAAAAAGTACAATGATGTGACTGTATTTACAGCATTCAAACCACTGAATTTGCACTACTATTGCATCTTAAGTTGTGGAATTAATTCAACACTTAATACATTTTTTATGCAATGTAGGTTAATCCTTAAAAGTGAAGAAATCGGTCTTAAAACGACAAAATGCAAATCAAAGAATTGTGCGATGGCAAAGACTCGAGAACCGGTGGTTGAATCAATGCCCATAGAAGAAGAATTTGATCAGATCAAGTGCAAATAGTGACCTATGTCCGTTTTTGACAAACCGTACCAATTTTTCGGGTAGAAACGGCCTTCTGAGCAAAACGCAGGCTTTGTCTTATGTGTGGCGTGATTTTAGCAAAAATCCATCGTTTGAAGGGTCAAAACAGTGAAAAACGTCCGGAAACTCCTCGGTCAACGTCTCGATCAAAGTCAACAATCGGAGTCGAAAAAGTCAACAGACGGGCGCTCAAGCACGCCTCACTGGCGCTCGAGCGCCCCCTATGAATCTTCCACCATTTTCTGGAAAATCCACGTGGCGCAAATTCAGCGATGGAGCAGAAGCGCGCTCGAGCGCACCTCACGGATTCTTCCGGAAGCCTCGCGAAGCGACACGCGTCGCAAAAACCAACGGACGCAGCAGAAGCGCGCTTGAGCGCGCCTCTAAATCTCAGACCTATAAATACCCCCCAACCCCAACGGAAAATATATAGAAAATTAATTTAGAATTTTATTTTAATTGTTTTTAATTGCTTTTTAAGTGTTAGTTTAGGATAGTTTAAATATGGTAGTATAAATAGTTAGTAGTTGGGGGAAAATACGACGGAGGTAATGCCCGAATTTCTGAGACATGGGAAAATGAGGAAATCTCGTAGCTGTGCTCGGAACTCCGACCTCAGACCTTGACTTCATTTATGGGGGAACATCTCTTTAATCTCTTTTATATTTGAATGTCGTTATAATGCCCGTGTTAATTCGGGATTTTGATTATATATTAATGATCTTTTAATTTACCAGTCTCCATGATTTGGACTAATTTAATTCATATGCAATATATGACTTGTATTAATTAAGTATTGTCTTTCACTTTTAAGTAGATGTTATGATTGTTTTATTTTCGTGTCATATATTTATGCTTTAATAGTGAATCAATAGCTTGACAACCTCAAAGATTCCAAGAGACTATAAGTAATACTTTTAAGTAGACCATAGTTTTTAGATTAGAAAGAAGATGATAATTACTTAGTTGAAACAGACCTTTTACACCAAGTTGCAAGGACAATTCCATACTATGGCTCCAATGCTCGTAGATGGCACAACACCTATATCAGAGTTAGTAATCGAAATTTTAATAGACTAAGATAATTGACTAGGTTAATACTTGTAACTTAACCTCTTGCATAAAATTAAAGAATCCTATTTCCGAGCCTAGATTAACTGCCTTAATATTAATCTGAGCTTAATTACTACCTTCTCATATTTATACTCCTAACTCTAGCTTTAGATTAGTTAACTTAATTTTTCTTTTCTTTTATCAAACCCAACCAATCTAGCTGTCTTTAAATTTAGAACACTCATTTAGAACACTTTCACTCACACTTCTTCAACCAAACTAACTTAGGAACCTCTATGTAGAATACGACCCCGCACTCAGAGGACACTACACTACGAAGATCCGTACACTTGCGGGTTATTAAAACTTAGTCATTTTGCACTTAATTATAACGCACCATTTGAACGCATCATATAATATTATGAAAGAAATTCAATAGTGATAAACTATTCAGATGACTTCATATAACGGTTAAACAGTTTACAATCATTATATTTTTTTCATAATGTTATAATTTTATGAGACAGCCTAAGTCCAAAAGAAAAGCAGCAAATAGTACATTTGCCAAGATGAAAGGGAAATAAGAACAAAAAGTAAAAGGGCACAGTTAAAATATCATGTCCCCTTCTGGTCCATTATATTTCCATACATTACATGCTATGGATGATTGTGAACCCAAGTCAAGGAAGAGCTAAACATTTGCATCTTCATCTCAAGGGAAGGACATTACAAGTCATTTTAGGCACTATACACTAATTATTTCAAGAAAAGTGATGAAATATTTCTATACACAGAAGAAACTTTAAGACCAACATATTTGAATCTTATCCTTTGCATTACGGATTAGCATCCGATCTTCTGCAAAATTTGATGTTGTTGGATATTTAGCCATACACTGAATTCTCACCCTAAAAGTTGTCCTTTGCTTGCCGGATGACACCTAACGCTTCGGCATCATTTGCAGAGTCTGGAATACTCAAAGACTGCCGGATTTCCGTACTTGAAGTCCGAAGAAAAGGGTTACATGACTTCTCCGTTTTGAGTGTTGTTGGAATCTAAAACCATAACCATGCGAACGATGAATAAGTATTTCAAAAGTGAAATCAAACGGAACATATGCCAGTTATTAAATCGACTAACAAGAAAAAGGAAATGTATTTGCTAATCATGCAGCAACTCTGACGCCCAGAAACAGTCATGATTGTTTTTAAAAGAAAGTTCTCTTGAAAGACGCCAACTAATTCTCATAACCTAGACATGATTGTTTCTCAAATGCAATACTTTCATCGACATAAGCACAGAAATTTAATGAACGTGAAAGTTTTGAAATTACCGTGGGCAAGCCCTTACTGCGGAGATGAGCTACGTGGGCAGCATAAGATTGCAAGTCGTCATTCCCAGGCTCTATGGATAGTGCAAACTTGGAATTACTCTGTCAAGACCAACCACAGAATTGAGGCCCAAACGTTGTGAGCTTGAGAATACCAAAATGCAATAGATGGACAAAAAATTAGTGAGAGACAAAATATACCAAGGTATACTCGTGACCACAATATATATTTGTATCCTCTGGCAAGGACGTTATCTTTCTCAAGGAAGAGAGCATCTGCAAAAGCAACATATCAGTATAACTATTATCTCTTCCTTGCAGCAGATGCACAACACTAAAATATAGAACGAGCTAACTATTTACATCAAAAGTTTTTCCTATAAACAAGTTACAAATTGCCATCTGGCACCAGTATAAAGATTTTCACACCGGAAAACTTTACATATTGTGGGCATTCAAGGAAATGCAAACGTGTTATTACAGATAACCACACCCAGGATATTAAAAATACAAGGGATAGCAATAATAGCAGAAATACCAACCGACATAACTTTGACATATTTCTTTTATTTTCTAGGAACAATTTTGAGATTTTTCTATTTGCTTAAATCAAATTGCAATAAGTATTCACCACCTTAAGTAGTAGACTGCTTATTTTCCCATCAATCATGCTCAAATTACTACAAAAATATGTTTACATAAGTATTCTCTTATACTACAATAACATCGGATGAAGAATATTGTAATCATGACTGCAACTCCTACAGAAAATTGGAAGGATGGAAAGTTAATTGAAGCAAACACTTCTATTGCTTGTCAGAAAGGAGAATAGAAC
The DNA here is from genome assembly GCA_037974665.1 of Ehretia macrophylla. Classification (NCBI taxonomy): domain Eukaryota; kingdom Viridiplantae; phylum Streptophyta; class Magnoliopsida; order Boraginales; family Ehretiaceae; genus Ehretia; species Ehretia macrophylla. The sequence continues at coordinate 86,620,196 of CM075764.1, forward strand.
GAGAGAAAAGGGAAGGGATATGTTCAGTCACTCATCCACCAACTAGAATCCCTGGAAATAATGATGAATGCGTAATGATTTGACCTTTTAACTATGTTACATGGACTGGGCTGCCATTGCCAAGTGTGGTTATACATTCAGTTGTGGTTCACCTAAAACTATTTATTTGAAGATGCGAATCAAATTTATTTTTGTAAAGTTAGCAACACTGCTGGGACATGTCTCTTGCTATAAATAATTAATATATATATATATAATGTACATGATCCTTTGGTTCTATCACTATCACTGCATTCAAAAGTTTGATTGTAGGGACAAGGAAATTAATTTTCCTTTCGAGACTGCAATCACATAGAGAGGTCAATCTCATCTTCCAGATATCAAATGGAGAGATTAGTAGTTCTCCAACTTCTGCGTATTCCACGGTCATCTTTATTTGAAGAAATCAGAGTATCCCACCTAAGTTTGGAATGTCCACAGAACTCACAACCTTGCCTGAGTTTTACGTGTCAAACACTGGTACTCCAACACATTGCAAATCATATTCAATTAGATATCCAGCAGTAAATTGGCAGAAAGCAACAACAGTCTTCTACTCTTAACCCATTCTAACTAACAAAAGGAGGGAAATTTCTTAAGATGAAATTATAAATTGTCTAGCCCTAAGAGAAACACCATGAAACTCCTGCCACACGGTTCACGCGGAGTAGAGTGCAAGGAGGGCCTATTGGAAGTCAGATTTAACTACTCTAGACCACCTATAACACAAGGCATATCCTCAAATCACTTGTACACAATCAACAAGTACATTCATGGACTTGCTTGGGCATGAGATTATTCACATCATGAAGGATAATATATCCTACTTATTTTTCTACAGAAGGAAAAGAAGATCATGTAATCTAGACAAAGGAACATCAACATCATATATGCAAACCAACTAGCATAAATTATTTTGTAAATGACCAAATAGAAATAGGAAAACAAGTGGAATGATCATTGTTTCAATTTTCATCCATTGCGTCATCTATGAAACATGATTGTTTTCTACATTCCAGCTCAGTAGTACTATTCAGCACAGAAAGTATATAGGGTTGACTACACCAGAAGCTGCTCGACCTCAAGCTCTTACAAGCTGGATATAATTCTTTGGCAACAAACCCAGAAACTGACATTTCTCTTCACAAGCTGCTGGAAAATACAATTTATGCCATGTTTTCCATAGCCATATCTTTGGTTTCTAGAGTTCCATATCAGTTCATTGAAGAGAATAATAACACACAACTAACCAGAAAAGATAAGTCAAGTTTCTTGATATAAAGTAAAAAATGCCAATTCCAAGCTAGAAGATATCTAGAGAGCTGAAGCTGGAAATGTACATATGCAATCTGCGAGCTAACAAACATTATTTGTTTTAGTTCCTCACTTGAACCGGATGATAAAGTAAAAGAAGATTAAAATTCTTTGAGAAATGTACAGAATAAAGCTCCACAAGCAAATGACCCTTAGCTCAAAATACCACTGGGTAACGAGAACCACCAAGATCCCAAGACAAATAGATGAGTTAAGATATTATGACTTATCGCAACATGGAAAATTATGTGTGGGATATGGTAATGAAGAGAGACAAGTTATTTATCAAAAGATATTTTGTTTACATAGAAGAAAACCATGAAAAACTTACGTGCAGACATGATAGCGAGGCACACTACCTATCACTAATTTCAGCCATACATTAACAGACAGAAATGAGGAAATTACATATAGAATACCACAATAGCAAAAGAACATTACTGATCACTAACTTCAGCTCGTACTATTATATCCAATTGTGGGTGTTTCAAAAGAGAATTACGATAATCAATTAAACACTGTTAATTATAAACGTAAGAACTAGAAGTTCTTCGGTTTTCGTCAGAAACTCCAGAGAGTCATCGCTTTCTCTACTATTACCCACTCTCTTCCATTTTGGTTAAAGTACCATTAATCTATCACTGAGTCCATGATACTGACTTCCAAAGTTCTACATAAATAGTTTGTCATTGCTCTCTCCATAATCGTCTTTCTTTTCCACCCCGCTCTATCATTTTTTTCTCTATTTTGATAAGTTGCAAGTTACATGCTTCTTCGGATGTTATGCATAAAACAGATTCATGCCTATCTACTGTATGCTCTATTATATAAAAGGATAAGGTCAATGGGCACACTGACATCAAAGTAGCTTATTAGTAATTCAATTAACATCTTAAGTTGATGAATGTAAAATTATAATGCAAATAAGAGAATGTGTACATAAAGTCACCCTGCACAGAAGCATAATGCAGGAGGTGATAGAAGCCAACATAAACTTTCGAAGTGTCCAGTCACATTTGAAGCCACAGGTCAACAATTTCAAAGCTCTCAAATGCAAGCAACCAGTCAAAAAGCTACCAATTTAACCTACCTGCTCCGGAGTTCCTTCGAAAAGCTTGCCGCATGATAAGCTGAACAAAGTATCTCCAGTGAAAATTGACTTAGATCCCGGAAAATAGAAGCTAATATGGCCTGTTAGCATATTTAGATGAAAAGTGATTATTCAGGAAAATCATAAAAAGGAATTATAATATAATAAATGAACATTAATTCTATGACAAGATCTTTAAAAAAGAAAGTAAACATGATGCTCTCCAGATTATAGATCAAAATAAATTTCCAATTTATAAATACACAAGCTTCTACAATTTCAAAATATTGAAAGTTATCAAGCAGAACATATTTGATCACCTGTTCGGTATACCAATGCATCCTATACTGATATTGGTTTCAACTCAGCAGTGTCATTTAGATGTGTGCCTAAGATCCATCGTAGAAGTACCACAAAGTAGAAAAGCATTTCGGTCCTTTTGAAAAGGAACCATATTCTAACCATAATAACTATACTTGTGAAACTCTTGGTAAATCCAAGCTTACTTATAATCCCCTCTATCCAGGCGATCTTTAGTATGAGACGTGTTAACTAAAAGAATCTGCTCTTTTTGATGAAAAAGAAAAGGAAAGAGAAATTCAACTACTCCAGTAGGCAAGACAAATATTGTTCCTTTCATGACCCGATTGAGACCAGTACCACACATCAGGATGACCAGTTTTTTCGTGTTTCAGCGCATGAAGAGGTTGAAGGAACACAAATTCTTCAATATAGTGCAAAATCACAATCGATTCTTGATTGTAGAAGTCAAAAGTTGATAACCAATTTGTATCCCATGAACTCCAAAGACAAGTTGGATCCTTGAGTTTGTATATAAAAGTAATAAGTCTCCACAAACCAAGGTATCCAAAATACATACATGGCCATGTTTAGGCAATTTTAGGAACAATTTCATCCATTACTGTTTTGCTTTATAACCAAAAAAAAGAAAAAAAGTACGGAACAAAATCATTTTTCAGAGTATAATAGTTTGTAGCTTTATGACCTTATCCTTTTCCTTTGTTAGACAAAAGGATGGATGAACAACATCGTAGGACCTCAATACATATGCTATGTCAAAACAACATGCACAAGCTGACTGATCTCTTGGCACCACAACCATCAATAGTAACAATGACAAGAACTAATTTTACCAGGGTTTTTTGTACTCAAGCTGCAACCCACAGGTGAGCATTTAATCAAATACGTATACTTACCCAAAATGATCTTCTTTAATGAAGATGGAAATGCAACTAACTCACACTTAGCATGTATAGTATTCAAATAAAACAAGCTGCTCAGATAAATATAAAGTTTAGCCTACATACCATAAACCCATTTTATATTTTGTTTGTTCATTATGTCATGCTTCATTCCAATCACTCCCCCGTCCCTCAGCACGTATAGTATTCAAATAAAACAAGCTGCTCAGATAAATTTAAAGTTTAGCCTATATACCATAAACCCACTTTATATTTTGTTTGTTCATTATGTCATGCTTCATCCCAATCATCATCCCCCCCCGCCCGTTTGACTGATTCCATTGATTATCAACAGATAAGTGTTTGTCAGGCATTTGAATCTATTTTATCCGACTTCTCAATTTGGAGACAATTGTGTCTCAGAAATTACAGCCAGGCCTTTGAATAGTCAGGCACTGAAATTTATTCTTGTCCGGCCCGCATCTTCAAAATTTGCAAAAAGGAATCTATTTTCTTTGGCAATGTGTATCGGCCAGAGGTCATAGGATGGGCTTGAGCTACCAAAAAAACACATGGACGTATCACTAATGTACATTGCTACAAAAATTACATGGATATATAACTAATGTACATCACCGACAAGCCACTCGAGGAGCCAGAATATATAATACATTACAAAGATAACCTCACCCACATTCCAACAAGAAAGGTGTATTAGAATTTATATAACGATTATATCAAATAGAAATCAAGCTGTCATTTTCCAGTAAACTAGAACATAGAAAGAACCACCAGCAGAGAGGCAAATGGAATTGATTACGCAACAAAGGAGTCAATTCATGAGATTGCCATTCTAGAAAGAAGCAGATAATCAAGCATTTTGTAGAATTGTTCGTGTAATTAGATTTTAAAGTGCAACCTCTTGTATGACCCGGAGTTTCCATAACAACCACCTCATGGCCTGCAAACATCCATTTATCCCCATCACTCAGAGCTATATCAATTCCAGGAATTCTATCCCTGTCTGCTGCTGGTCCAATTACCTGAAGGAACATAGTTAAAGTTCTCAATTCAAAAGAAAAACACCTTGATAAGAAAATGAGGAAAGACTTGATCAGCAACTCCAACCACTTTCAATGCTTAAAGTATATTCTTTGTATTTGGGAGTGAATCAAACAATAGAGTACAAATTGAAGGACCCTCAAAAAAGTAAAAAAGGAAATGCTTGGTCTATTGGCAATTGATTTCAGACGGAAGCAAACTTGAGTTTTAATTAGTGCCAAGCTTCTGACTTTTCCTAGTCCACACTGTGTTCAAACCCATACATCATAAGGATTCCAATAAAGTTAGCGGCAAATGTTGTTGAAAATAAGCCTTCAGCACCACAAGCATACAAATAAAGAGGAGAATGAAGATATTAATTTGGACTTTAAGGAAAGAGCACCTATAGCAGGGCAGACAGCTTAATGTTCAAGTCATGACCAGACTGGTAACAACAGAACCTCAAGAACTCTAACCTGTTTAATCTAACAAATTTATAAAGGCTGGTATTCTGTTCCACAGAATAAGACTTTTTAAGCTTAAAATCTTAAAGGTTGACAAATCTTAAAAGATGAATGTGTAGAATACAAAATGAATGCATATTCCTAAGCTATTCACTGTAAGTGTAAAAATGAGATTAGTTTAGTATACCTTGGCACCACACCTTGCTTTTAACTCCAAGTTTCCACCAGTATGATCATAATGATGATGGGTGTTCAGTATGTAAGTCAGATTAAAATCTCTCCTACTCAACGCATCTAAAACGGGCATAGCTTCAGAGGGATCAACTACCCCAACTGTCCCAGTATCCACATCATGCAATAGATATGCATAATTGTCCTTCAGACACGGCACCTGATAACCAAACAAAATGCAAGGCATAGAAATTGTTAAATTAAATAATTTTGAGGAAACAAATAAACAATAGTAATTCTTCAACTTCAAGAGTGTAACTACATGGAAAGGAAAACACTTCTTAAATATAGATTTGAATTCCTTTACCCGTGTCTGCTTTCATTCATTCTCCTTATTCATTTAGTATATATCTAAAAGTGAGATCAGAAGATTCTTACAAATTATTTCCTCCACTCATCGTAATCCAAATTCGAAACTTAGAATTCCAAATTCGATTGCTCAAATAAACTCTTAAATTACTGAACGAGTGGGCTATCATGAACAAGCTAACACACCACAAATAGCAAATTGGAGATGCACATTGGCACGGAAACACCTTCTTTACCCAAATAAAGAGAGAAATTATACAAGTATACAAAACCAGAAGCAGCTTACCAATTGGATTTCCAAAGTGGAAGACATATTGGTGATGCTACAATAATGGGAAACCCCAAGGGCTCGACTAACTCCACGAATGGTCTTGAATGGCATTGAAATCAATTGCACAAATCCGTACAACAAATTCTTCCTTATGGACATTTGTCTCATCCCTGGCCATACACATAGCCCCGTCCCTGCCTAAACCCCACCAAAATAAATAAATAAAATTTATAGAATTTACAAATTTTAAAAATAAAAAGCGCACACAAATTACATCAGTTTAATCAATTTACAAACATTACGAATAAAAAAACACACATGCACTAAAATATATCAGTTCCAAATAATATAAAATGCAGCGGGCAAAACATAAAGCGTCATAAAATCCTAGCAATAGTACTATATATCATATACGAAACTCTGTTATTTGCAGAACCTTTGTGCACAGAGCATTATTAATAATAATAATGCTTACAAACTTAAAGAATAAACATACACACACACAAATGGAAGTTGTATCAGTCTCATAAAATTGAAATGGGAAAAAAGTAAAGTGAAGAACCATTTTCTAAAACCCTAGGACATAATATTATATGTACGTACATACGTTCCAACACTGTTATTTGTGGGATCTTCGTGCACCGAGCACAACTATCTTAATAATAAGAATTACCAAGTACACCATTTCTACACGAATATATATATATTCTATCAGTCTCAAATAGTTATAAAGCTGAAACGCACATAAAAAATTAATAAATAAATAAAGCAAAGAAATTGATAATCCGCATACAATACATTCCGAAATTCTGTAATTAGCAGAAGCTTCATGCACCAATCACGAATACTTTATCATTATTAATAAGCGTTACCAAGAAAGTGAAAAACTTGTATCAGTCTCAAATAGATATGATTGAAATGAGCAGAATATAAATCAAAGAAAACGATTTCAACCCTAGGAGATAATATAACACGCTTGTTCCAAGATGCCTGTAATTAGCGAAAATTCCGTGCACCGAACCGAAACTTTATCCTTATTAATAAGCGTTACCAAAAAAACTTAATACCTTGTATCAGTCTCAAGTAGATATAATTAAAATGGGCAGAATATAAATCAAAGAAAACTATTATAAAACCCTAGAACATAACATAGCATCTACATTTCAAGATCATATTATTAGCAGGAGCTTCCTACATCAAGCCTGAAACCCATTAATAACAGCCTTACAAGGAAGATATATAACAATTCTACCCGAATTTGTCAATACATATGTGTATATATCGATAATTTATTTGCAAGAGTTTTGTACAGCGAACACGAAAGTTATTAATAATAAGTGTTACCAAGAAAATCAGAATCAATTTTAAATATAACTATAAATATATTTAATCTAAAAGAGTTTTATATACTGCAGTACTTTATATATATATATATATATATATATATATAATATTTACGAGAGTTTTATACACCAAGCACAAAACAAAAAAGGTACCTTGGAACGAGGGAGGGAGGGCATGGCAGAGGGAAGGGCTGCACGACAGAAGGAGATCATTTGCATCATTTCATTTCAATTTCTTTCTATTGAGAGAGAGAGAGAGAGAGAGAGAGTGCGTGCGTGTGTGTGAGTGTGTGTGCGCGCGGGTGTGGGGTTGGCATGGCAGTTGGCACGCGCATTTACACACGCTAATTAATTTTTCTTTTTTTCCTTTTCTTTTTTCTTTTGTTTTTTTTTGGGCATGTACTATATTGTTTGTTAATGATAAAATACATGGTGGAGTATTGATGGAGCAACTTGCACCATGCTTTTTATTTCATTTTATTTTTTTAGTTTTATTATTAATTAGTAAAGTTGCGGCATCTATTCTTATTACCCTATTACATGATCTTAAACTTTGTATAAAATCAAAATTGAAACAATGTTGTCCAACAACCCGTAAGGGTGAGAAAAAAAAAATTATCAAGTAGTGCATTAAGTTTTGATGAGAGAGAGAGAGAGAGAGTAATGTATTAAGTATCTTTAGAGATGGAAAATCCTAGTAAGGTTCAAGATTTATTGTTTTTGTATTGTAATAGAAAAAAAAAAAGACGAAGACGAGGGATAAATTCGTTAATACACAATTTTTCGATAACTTATTCTTTTTTTTATAATCAGCTAAAAGATTAGCGAGAAAGAAAAATAAATACTTTGCATTCCTAAATTGAATGTATGTTTGACTTAAGAAAATATTGACCATATTAATGTCTTAGAAAAAAAATATACAATATTCATAAATAGTCATGAATTAGAAAAATTCCAAAATCTTCTAACACCTTAACTAGCAGATTTTGACTTTATTTCATTTCCTACCATGTAGGCCACGTTTAAGTCCCTTCAAAATAAGAGACATGTCTTGCATTCTCTCGCTTGAGTCACATGAGAAATTCACTTTATGAATGATAGTCTACCAATAACATGGGCCATAAACACTTTGAAGTCACTCCATCGACCAACTAATTACCAAATTATCTACACAAAAAAAAAAAAACCTCAATTCATAATTCATACCTACCATTCTCTCTCTTATTATTATTATTTTTATTTGAAGAAAAACCTAATCGATTATATCAACATATATAAAAATAGCTCCACTAACTAATTATATACACATGAGAAGATGTTTCTCCTCTCTTATCATACTCTGTGAGTTAAGATCTTATTTGATGCTTAGCCAATGAGATGCTCTTCTAAAGGAAGGCGTGGGTTAAGATTTGCTAGTCAATTTGCGCATTTATTAACTTTGATAAACATGCCTAACATTCTCTTTAGATGAACAATTACTTCCATGTATTACAATGAATGATAATTTCTACACGAGTACCTTAGGCACTTGAGGAGTAGTCCTGCGGCGAGAATGTGACCTCGTCGGGCTCGCAAGCTCTCTATAAAGTTTTCTAGTAGGAAACTCTAATTGTAATGAACTGATGATACAGTTATAATGAAACGACTTGAATAATTCATCATCATTATAACAAGTATATGTTATGAGATAATTCAAATTCTAAAAACTAAACCCTTTATTAGTGTGTTGAATGTGACCACTCCAGGCACAAAACCACGCTTTTAACAATTTCCCTCTCAGGATCATACCCTCTGCCTCCTGAATATAACTTTCTTTGAAAAGTATTTTCTGTCAAACAATGTTCACCAATACTAACAAGCAGCAAATATATTTTCCAGCTGCAGTTGGCACCTCGATATCAACTCATCACATCTTGGGTTCATAAACACTCGGATCCTCACGTACCACCTAGTTTTGGGGCTTTTGACATAAAAAAAAACCCGACAACAGATGTCAGCAAAAGCAAAGCAAATAAATTTCCCGCGACAACATTACCATCACCAGCATCGGTCAAGATGTTCGCAGACGAAATCACCAGCACATGACCGCTCCCTCTCCCTCTCCCTCTCCCTCTCCCAACCCCCTTCCAAGCCAATGTTTTAACAAATGACCAGAATCAAAAGAATAGTGTTAGTCATGACTATTAGCAAGTATATTCACATCAATATCTAATGATAGTAGTTATCTTCCACAACATAGCTACCAAAATGCAAAGAAGTTTATAAACACCCAAGTCATGCAAATCTTTCCTCAGATACAACTCCGAGCAGCTTTCGACTGCAAAAAGCATCAAGTGCATGTACTTCCTAAGTACAACTAGTAGGAGATAAACATCCGCAAATAAGGTCACTAGCATCTAATTTAAATGATTGAATCTGTAGTTTTAAGATTTAGCTCATATAATTGCCTCTAGAACAACAAACAACAACCACTTACATGATAAAATTTTCCTGCTTGCAAGCTGAATCATATGGTGTATACTGACAATTGAGAATCTCAATTAGTCAAGTACTTCACTTCATTCTGGTCATCTCCTCCTTCTGAAGGCTTCTTTTCAGCACCGGTCGATTGAGGAGGGCACATGACATTCTTCACAACTGAAAAATAAAGGTCAAATTCTGCTTTCCATTTATTGCACGTTGCTCCAATCCACTTCTCAGCCACACTGGTAGGTACACTATCCTGGTTGTCCCTCTCATGTTCTTCAATGGCAGGACGTATGTCATCGTATAAAGAATTGAGCTCAGAGGTTGCCTTGTTTTTTATTTCCTGCACATGATATCACAATTATGGCTTAGGAAATGTAAGAAAGATGATCTTTTGTATGGAGACAAATATCTTGTTACGATAGTTCCTAAAGAAATGGTGTTCAAAAGAAAGAATGCAAACAAAAAATTTGTTCCAGGAAATAGTTAAAGAAATCTGGCTGCGCATCCCCCCCGCTCCCCTACCCCCAATGGAAAGTTGCAAGTTGATTACACTTTGACAACATCAAATCACAGTATGCGAAAGGGCCTCCACGCGGCAGCAGGGTCCCACTTTGAAACTTTACCTGCTAGAATGATGCATGTAACACAAGCACCTCACACTTAAATACCATACCAAAAATCCATATAGACACCTGACAGTATTAGCAGGAAAACTGAAACAAGCCCATGTGGAACCCATGTTAACTTAAAAATCCAAAAGGCAACGCAAGGCAAGCACCAAACACCCAACGACCAATGGAGCTGATATAGATTATACCTCATATTTACAAATTTCCTCACGAGCTACACTTGATGCAAAAAGATCAGCAACATTTTTGGCATTGACTTGCTTTCTGCCAGAAAGTTTACTCCGCTTAGGAATAGGGTGTGACTTTCTCTTTGAAGTTGGACCTGGCCCAATGTTATAATTGCGACATGTGCTGTTACTTCGAATGCGTGATATCATTGCATTCATTTGTGGAAAGTCTGCTTTCACATCTTTTGCCTGAAATTCTGTCCTTTCACTTGCTTCAGTATTCACAGTTTGCTCAGACACACCTTCCATTGGGACTGAAAGATTTGCTTCAATATTGGTACCAGAGTCCAACTCACATTCCGCTCCGCTACTGCCATCCATCGCCAGCGAGTAACCATAATCCGAAATATCTAAGGGTTTGGGTTCAGAAGAGCTTGTAGCCGGTATAGGGATCTGGGGAAAAGGCTCATCCTCAGCAGAGTCATAAAGTGGAATTTTGTCAACAGTGTACCTGTGATAAGGGAGATAGATCCTTGAATCCAAACATTCTATGATAAATTACAAACTCAAATATGCAAAACATGCAATTATCAATGTCAAAACTCATAAGCAAGAAACCAAATACACAAGGCATGTTACTACAATCCATACTCATGTTGACTCTGTTAAGAACTTGAGCTTAAGTCGCCGAGCATAATGCCATTAAGGTTTGCGTCAAACATGAGTCTAATTAAAGCTGAAACCCCTTTGAACAAACAAGAATTGAATGCATAAATGGCCTAACTGAACAGTCTTATGCTGTTTACGGCATGCATACATCTTCAAAAAAAAAAAAGAGAGAAATCTTATCTTTTCCATCACTTAATCTCATTTGCATGCATTCAGAAAAAATAAGAAGAGCAGCCACCTAAACTGAAGGCCTTTTTGCATACATTCAGACAGTTTTCTAATGAAAGTACAACAACCTACAGAAGCACCATTACGTTAAAACAGAGAATAAAGTAGATTATTATGTTACTTCATCACAACCTCCTAATCAATTTCTCTGACTTCATAGGGGTTTAACATATATATTATTGGGATATTTCCCTTCCTTCATATCTGGTTACTTCCTATTTGCCACTCAAACCTGATCCCATCCTAAATTTTTGCACCGCTGGGAGCTCAATGTAATGCTTTATTCTCTAACGCAAAAACAGAGACAATGCAAGAGAAAGAGAGAGAGAACAATATAAGAATTTATATTGCTCCATTCAATTTTAGGTTTATTTCCCAATGAACAATATCAAGAAAGTAAAACCTTCACATTTAAACAAAGTCAAAGCTCCAAATCTAACAACTCCTCATCAAACTTCATCACAACAACAATAGAATTGCTTCTTAATAGAAGATGGAATAAAGCATACATATAAATTATACCTGTCGTCACCATCTTCCCAAACATGGTAATACTCCTGTGCCACCACATAAAGGAAAAGAATGTAATAAGAAACACAATATCTACTGGATTGGAGCTCTTCCAGTATGAACAAGAATTCCAGAAACAGATCTGAAAACTTGAGTTCAAAGTAGAGAAGGACATGTAGCTATTTTTACATAAGATGAAACAAAATAGTGACCAATTGTCCCAAATAATGTTTTGAAAAGGTGAAGTTACAGAGTATATTTAAGTTGAATTATATACCAAGAAATTGCGGACATCATTTCTAGTTTCCGACAGGGTTTTCTGGCATGTAAGTTTCAATAGAACTGGTAATAACAGTGTAAAGTTGTAAGGAGTTCAGAACAATAAGCTACAATTTAATTATATTATATAAACAACCTCATCTCAGAGTTGGCAACTGAACTTTCAATTTTTCTTTTCAATGAGCATGCTCATTGACCTTGCGCGTATGGAGCTTACAGAAGAGATGGCTCTCGATAGAAATGAATGACGTTGTATGATCCATATAGCCGACCCCTCCTAGTGGGACAAGGCTTGGTTTGGTTTAATGAACATGCTCATTGACAGGTTAAACATTTTTATTTATATTACTGTCCCCCCTGGAAACGTCAAACTCTTTGAGAGAAGTGCAATCGAAATCAAGTTTTCAGTCCTTTTGATAGGCAGAACTTTCCTACCTTGCACTCGGCAAGGCTCTTTCTGTTGCCTCTCAAAGCTTCTATCATGGTCATACTTTAGTATGAAAGAGTAGCTCTGACAGGCACTTTTAAGAGTTGGAGAAGTGAATTGTTTATAGAGTTCTTTCTATGAATTAAAAGTTCCCATCCTGAAGATAAACTTCATGGTTTAATTGCCAAAAGAGCAAGGTAGGAAGGTAAAAGATGAAGATAGCAACCAAGACCCCTATATTATGCCAATACAACTAAGATCTTCCCTATAGCTGGGTGCCATAGCTGGGTGTTACCTCATTCAAATATTTGAATGTCCAAATAAATTTAGTTTTCTAATTAAGAATGAAGTACAGCAAGGAACTTATTTTCCCTTTTGTTATAACTTGCTAAATTAGGTCAAGTTCAAGTTTCAGACAAAAAGGAAATAGGATTTTTATCTGAATCCCGTCTATGAACCAACTTTTCGGAAATTCTGTTTCTGATAATTGAACACCTTTTCAGCAATCTCCTCAATTCCCCTAAGAGAACTATATTGGAAAGGGATCAAACATATTGAGGAGAAGCTTTCACAAAGGCCAATAGCTGATAGCTAATGTTGCTAGCCTGAAGTATTCAGTAGGCTTAAAGCCATAACAATACTGGAAAATACATTCATGAAGCTATATCGGGAAAAGTATATATGCCATTAAACATTTCAAAAGTTCAGAATAAAAGAATAAACTGGTATGGCATCACCACATGCAACTGGATTACCGGATCAAACATATTGCAATTGAACTTATTCACAAATCATTTATTGGTTATAGAGATATTGATAAATGTAGATCAAACGCAATTCTACCTAATATCCTTTTCACCTGAAAGCCTTGAGACTTTGCACCAAGAAAGATAGAACAGTTAGCTGCCCCACACAAACAGCGAACTGTAGCACCACCATACCATTCAAAGTTATAATTGTATGCCAATTCAGTACCAGCAGAAATATCTTGCTTTGCAAATATTCCAACCCTTGTCTCCCCCAAAACAGTCCACTTCCTTGTCTCACAATTTGGCTGACTGCAAATTCCAGAAAACAATTAGGAACTAATATCATCTAAGATGGAGTATGCCAATAACAGTTTTTCTTATATTCTTCTGATCTCATATCCTGATCTACGTAACTCACCATGAATGGTTAATAAATCTTGCCAGGCTGCCCTTTCGTGTAGCATCGATAGAGTAATTGGCATTGAGAGAAATTATATACGCATCCTTAAGACCTGCATCAAGTTATGATGAAAATTTTATGTGGTACTCAGTCTTGGATGCTGGTATGCATATTAACAGATGATAATCTACCTTGAGCTTCATAAGTTTGGGACCTTTGCTTTGCTTCTTCTGATGATATTACTTCTCCACAATATTCAATAATGAATTGATCGGCCTATAAATAATGAAATGAGAGGAAAGAGAGAGCTTCCTGATGAGATGTCATAATACAAGCAACTTCTCATGGAGATATATTAAACACTAAGAGCTTCAAGACTAATCAAATCAATGATCAAAACCTCTTCAAATGTCTAATATACATATAACATGCAGTTATAATCACATAAATTGATATCAATACTCTTCAGTGACCACCTCATCTTAAAGATTATCCATATAACATGCAGTTATAATCACATAAATTGATATCAATACTCTTCAATGACCACCTCATCTTAAAACTTAAGCTGTTTGAGACAGATTTATCAAATTTATTTGTTGTCTTCAACACACTACTACACATGCATGCTGGATTTGTTTTTGAGCTTTGCACATGGACAGGTTTTTTGTTTTTAAAAGGGTGGCGACTAGACTTGAACCTAGGACAGTTTAGTAACCTAGACTCTGATACAAGCTTAAGTGACCACCTCATCTAAAAGTTTAAACTATTAGAGAGGGATTTCTCATATTTATTTATGTCTTCAACAAATACATATAGACATATTTACAAAACACAAAAAGGACTAGACATTTCCAAACCAAAATGGACCACAACATAATATTCTTTTGACAAGGTTGCTCAAGTACATGAACGATAAGAGATGACCGTCCCTAGATCAGGAAATATGTAATAACTGATGTAGTAAATATAAAGAGTTGAGACAGGGGATTACCTTTATGTCTTGATCAGCTAGAAGACCCCACCCACGCCCATCAGTTTTAAACAACTTTGTCTTAGCGTATTCACATTTCTGAAATCTCTGAAAACAGCAACAGAATGGTAAAAGGAAATTCCCCAACATACATACATGAAATTTAAATCGCACAAAATATTCAAGAATAAAGTTGTTTAAACATCATATATTCCTATATAAATTGTACAGAAATTTCTTTAGCCTAAACTGGAACAATTGATGGAGGTCTCTTTTCAACTGCAATTCCTCCCTCTCCCAATCTCTTTCTGTTCAAACCTATTGTCATATAGAAACAGAATATGTAGTAGAATAATTTAGTAAACTACTCTCATATTTCTGTTTCTTTTCCAATTTCCATAAAAAACTTCTCCTTGCTACATGGACACAACTTATTTGCAGTTTGCTGGATCTTTCTCCAATAGCAACCAACTTCCATTCACTTGATGTGCAACACAGAAAACCCTAATATAAGGACTTCAGTTCGCTCTAACGAATATATCACCAAACTAAAAGCATTTTCCCTTGTTTCTTTTTCAACTTTCATACTTGCTGTTAACCTTGAAAACATTCTGTCCAACATTTAAGTGTTCCTGATAGCAAATCAGCTAATTCTCCCACCAAATATTCCTGACCAAGGACTCGAAAACATAAAATAGCTGCTCTACTATAAAATATAAAGGAAAAACTACCAATTGTCTAAGAACTGTAAAAAACAGTAATGTTTAGTGTATCAATCTAAGCCTTTACAAGAAAAAAGAGGAGGATGTTTTTCACATCATTAGGATCCTAGTTCCACAAATTCTATTCAGCTATACGTCTGAAGGAATCTGTTTCCTGCTGACATTAGAATTTAATTATTTGCCATCCTCAATAACATATACCATAAAGAAAATAAAGATTAAAAAACCGGTCAGAAATCTAGTCAGTTTAATTTCGATAAAATTCTAAAGCTTGAAAACAAAGTTAATGTAATAAAGGAGAGATTTCATCAATATCAACCAAGGGTGGCACAGACCATCATCCCCTCCCCAAGCCCTCTCCCACAATCCACTCCCAAAAAGAAGGAAAAAGAAGACAAAAGAAATGACCAAGTATTGGAAAAAAGCACAGCAAGCATAGCCACCCTTCAAAAGTGTACAAAAAAAGGTACCAGCTACTCCATTTCAGATTCAAGCAACCCAACAAAGCGGAGAAAAGATATTATAGAAAATGAGACTATTTCAATCTTCCTAAAATGAAGGGGAAAAAATTCAATTTGCAGTGTGTTCCATAAATGGACTAAATGTTGCTCCCCCATGACCTTTCTTGAGGTTTTTATATTTAAATATGCGAATTGAAACTCAACACGATGTACTGCAAAGTGCAAACAGCTATAACCCAATGTTAACTTCAGGACATACACTCAGAAAGTCAGATTCAGTGGGAAACACTCACCTTTTGGTAGGACTGAAAAAATCACATACCAAAATTCCTTCACCAGTTTGCAAAAGTGCAGTACATCAGCCTCCAATCAACAGCTTGGCGTATATCCTCTTTCTTTGTGTTACATTGTCTCTTATTAACATGGATTACAAGTGCAGCCTCCCAAGCAAAAGAGTCGCTTTGTTTCAAGCCTTTTATTCCATATTACACTACATCGAAATTCCCCACTCTGTTACGTTGCAGAAGATCATCAAATAGAATGTGATAGAGGAACTCTATGCTTTTGAGCATTCCATGGAACTCTGTCCTTCTGAACATTCAATTTCAGCTAATCTTCATTTTTCCCAAGAACCTGTCCAAGAAAGCTCTGGTCTCCTCCATTACTGAATCATTCAGATTCATGTTAAAGCTGAGATCTCAAATGATCAAACCCCTAAATATTCTTAACACTCCAGTTGATATTTTTACCAAATACTAAAATCTGTAATCACTGTTGTAACACCATGCCAATTTTCTAACCAAAAGTAAAGCTTCTACATAAAGCTAAGCACAACTATGTATCTGACATCTGAGCTGTCAGCTAGACAATTCCACCACAAATAGAAATCCTACAGGCCAGAAGCCTCAAGAATGAGAAATCGAGTCAAAGGCTATTCCATAACCAATTCTCATTGCCAATACTGAGCAACCAACAAACTTGTCAGGTGTCCTTTCATCCTAATACCTTTCTAGATAACACCACCATGATGATTGCAAGTCTGCAACCCCTGTGTACTCCAACACTCACCCATATCGTATTTGTTTGTTAATTGAGGAAAGCAACTCAGTCTCTGTAGAAAAACTCCACCACTTACTTGATACATCTTTCTAACTTATATGGCGACTCCTCAACCACATCTTTTGATACACCTTTAAACTAAGACCCACATCCTCTTTTCCCTGAAGGTAACAACAAACAGTTTGTTGCAAGAGACCTATTCTTCCAAAACACAATCTCCAAACGACTAAAAAGGGAATAGAAAAGGCTAAGCACCTCAAGCACTCCAATGGCCAGGTTCAACTCATTTAACACCATTAACCAGGGCAAAGGCCACATATGTTAAGACGAAAATGAACAAATACATTGTCGGATGCAGGCCAGATATCCCTAGTCTGTTTCTAGATATGGCAGTCCCAAACCTAAACATGCACCATACCTTCCTCACCTACTATTAAATATCAATCTACCATGTACTGAGATAATCAATTAAAAGATGAGCAAGGACCTTACATCATGGAATCATCAAAGCAAACAGGGGCGGAGCCAGAAATCTAATGTTTGGGGGGCCAAAAAAAAAATTTGTATAGTGTTTTTTGCATAGTATTTTTTGGATTAGTAGAAAAGAGGCTCAATTTTTACAGTAAAAATAAAAATAAAAAATAAAAACAAGTATAGCACTAAGCACTTCAAAGTTATATCTATTTATCTAATAGAAAAAAAAAATCAAAACAAGCAGTAATAGACATACACATACTAGCAAAAAACTGGCAAAAGAAATGTAGTTATGGTGACTTGAACCCACATCCTCAACATGTTGGTAATTGTGACTAACTACCAAGCTAACTCCCATGTTTTTGAAGATTTGTATAGCTTTTTGACCTTTTAGTTGAGGGGGCCAAATCTGGTTTTCAAAAAAATCCATTAAATATTTGTGTTGCAGATATAAATCATCCACTTGCCATAACATGTAAGATTAAAATGGTTAACTAAAAGAAAAAATTCTGGGTTGTGTCACTTCTCAAACTGATCAAGAAATCCATTTACTGAATTACCCATTGCTATGAGAAAGCGAAATGCAGGACCTTGAAACTCTGCCTACCATTCTTTGCAGTCCTTCATAAGTACCCCTTCCATCTCACAAGAAATGTCCCTCTCCCTCTCTGATTGTCCCACAAAGAAAAAATTGAAAGATAGAAGAGAAAGGAATCCTCGCAGGAAAGCTGATTGGTTTTTATAGACTTGCAGAACTATTTTATTTCAACCTCATCTGCGACCAATTAAATGTTTGTTGACTTGTCTTTATAAGGTAAAATTGGTGGAAATATTACAACACATGATAAGCGTGCATCAAATTCTTCTCCTTTACAAGTTCAACTTCTAATAAGGACTCCCAACTATGGGAAAAAAGAAGTAACTACCAGCAGAGACCAAAAAAATAAATATAATTTGGGAGTAATTTTCAAGCAGTTCATATGAGTCTAAGCTATGAATTGCACAATGATGCCAAGAGTGAACAACAGACTAGGTAGACTAGTAGACGAACAACTTTTTCTATGAGGCAGAGAGACACACACAAAACACACACAGAGAGAGAGAGAGAGAGAGAGGGGGAAGGATAAAGGAAGGGAGAGGGGAAGAGGAGCGCGGGAGAGCCATTCAGCTCGACTATACAAATATCTACTAAATTTAGATAGGGGCATGCAAAGCACATGCATTCAATCAGAGAGCCAATAGTAACATCATTTCCACCTGATTTTTACAATTATCGCCACATGGACAGTGTCCAGGAGTGCATTCTGTGCTGGTTAGTACATTTAAGCAGCTCTCTCCACATGCACTATCAGGCTCATTGGCATCATACTTGCATTCACATATGGAGATATCCTCTTCTTTCAGCTTTTTCTGTCTAGAACATCCATAAATAACAATTAGATCAGAACAGAATTTATAAAAAGCATGTGAACTCACTACAGGAAGAATAATTGCATTAGGAAAAATAAAAGATAAAAAAGTTCTTTGTGTAACAAAACATGTTTTTGCAAAATGTAAGAAATGCAAAGTGGAGATGGATGTGTGGTAATACTAGGACAGACAAGATTACAAACCAGGTGATACGAAAAAAGAGGGGGGTGGCCACAATTATGGATAGGATGAGGGAGAATCATTTAAGATGGTTTGGACATGTTAGGAGGTAGTAAGTGGAGGCACCTGTTAGAAGGTGCGAAGTTATGATGGTCGTACATCGTAAGAAGGGGAGAGAAAAACCAAAGATGAGTTGGATGTAAACACTTGAATGAAATCTCGAGTGCATGGAGCTTGTAGAGGAAACAGCTATTGACAGGAATTAGTAGTGTTGTCAAATATATATAGTTGACCCTACCTAGTGGGATAAGGCTTGGTTTGGTTTGGTAAAGAAAATAAAACTTTGTTGCTTAACTCTTAAGGAAGACAAAAAAGAGCATCATGTAAAACTAATTCTCACTTTATGTTCAATAGGAAAAGAAACAAAATCAAAGTCTAGGAACTTACTTAAGGCCCAAAAATTCATTTTGATTGATATGTATAAATGGTGTCACTCCTTCTGGCAAATCCACCTACAAAAAGATATTCACCAGATTATTCAAACAAGACATAAGAAAAACAGCACATGATGCTATGATATCAAGTATACAGATGATCAGAAAGTAGTTCGTCAGTGATCTTGTTTGTAAATTGGCATCATTCTGAGGCATTGGCTAACAATATACAAATTTCTGAACTGAAAACCTCGCTCAGAAGTATAATTATGATATATTTAGAAGAGCTTTATGTTGTTAAAGCCAGCGTAAGCATTTTTACTTCATTTAAATAAGGCAAACCACCAAAATCCACGCCTCTAAAACTCATAACTTAATTTTCCACGCATGCAAGATTGGTTAATCCCCTCAGACAAACCCCTTTGTAGGAATGAGGCTGCATAAGTACTCTTGCAAAAAGGAGAAGTTTTGACTTTGCACTTTGTCATCAATGCTGGTCTAGTCAAGGTTCATTCATTCCAAATAAAAATATATAAAACATCAATTTGGCTTAGCTCTACAATCCACCCACTTCTCATATAGCCACAATGCCTTCAAGAATGAGAAAACCGACTGCAGGACTATTTATCACTGGCACTTATCCTCATGATGATTGCTATATATTGCAATAAGTAGTATATTCTGTACTTGACCTATGGGGTATCAAAGAAAAGGACAGACTAAGATATATATATAGTCTTCAAGCATGATAATATAATAATCTGAAAGTTTCACAATGAATATATCAGCCAAAAGAAATGAGTTTCAATAAGTAGTGAACTTCAAATGTTTTGTAACTTTCCACGATCAGAAGCTTATTTATGACCTTTCATATCATACAACCATTATTAAACTGAAATTTTCAGCTCTCAGAATAATTAATGATGAAAATATCTAAAAAAAGAATATCTGGAGCATATGCATGCTTAACAGTATACAAAAGAAAGTCAGTAAAACCTCTGTAATAAATACCCCATAACGATAATCTTTCTCTACTTTTGAAAAGGTTGAAGCCAAAAGAGAAAAAAGAATATAAGAAACCATAGGAAGTATGGAGGCAAGAAGATCAACCATAACAATAGGAATTGTAAGAAAAAATATTACAGGTTGGGTATAGCATGGTTCAATTACATAGTTAGTACCAAAACGTTATTAACTCTAGATATGGAATTGAAGAAGAGAAACTACTATTGGTTGCAATGTAATTACACTCAATTGTCTATAACCAATCAAGAATTAAAACCTCAAAAAAGAAATAGAAAAGGATGAATATCTAGAAATGTAAGATCCCTAGAAAGATATGCAATCCAAACTGTTCAAATTCCACTTGTAACAGATATAAGAGAATCAAGGAAAAAGACCACCAGCAGAAGGTTTCGAGAAGCTCTTCTGCGGCGACTCTGATTTGAATTTGACCTGTTGCGAGACAATGATTTGTGCTTTCGCATTCCAAACTTAGAAAAAAATGAGAACTACTTCTACTTTTACTAAAGAATAATTATTCTTTTATTTCTTTGTTTCCCTTTTTAGATTCAGAAGGGGGCTGTTCACTCTCTTGCAATGTATATAAGCTTGGTGCAAATGTTCACAGTTGCCTTCGTATATACAAATGGTTCATTCGAACAAAACTCATTCTTTACTGCTTTACTTTTGTATGATTATAGTAATTTAAAGCGCTAATAATTTGACAAGTCATAGCTTCTAGAAAGGGAAAAAAATCCTATCATACCAGTGTGCTTCCAAGATGGGCAACGCTTTTTAAGGCATCTAATGGCGCATTAATTAGTTATTTTCCCAAGTTGAAAATGTAGAAATCAGAAACAGGGCCATTTCCAACTAATTGAATAAGGTTAAGCACCATTTCCAATTAATTGTATAAGGTTAAGGGCAAAATGAAGAACCAAAAAAGAAAGAGTAGAATATTGTGCTTAAACTATTAACTCACCTTGATAAAAAAATCTAGGTTTGAGAAGATTCTTAGGAGAATTTCTTTTCCTTTTTCATCCCTTATTCGGTTTCTTATTTTTCGGTACTTAGAATATGAATTCGAAATTGCAAATGCATTTTCTTCGTGGTAATCAAGATATGATACAGAGTATCAATGTTGATTGTCAATCCAAATGGTCATCAACAAAAGCGACTATATAATGCACAATAAAGAAAATGAGCTAAAGCAATAATAACAAGAATAGAACAGCTACAATGTCATTCGAGATGGAACAAGTGGACCCCTATGGAGTAGCTACCGAGGGCTTCCCAAAGTTACATTTTCCAATTTTTTCAAATTTATTACCTGATTCTTAACGGACATAAATAAAGTAGTGAGTCATTGGTTCAACAATTTATATAACAGACAAGCTCCAGAAATAAACCATACACCAATGCACGAGTAAAACTAACCAAAAGGGAAAACCAAATTACTAGATTTTGTTCCAACGTAACAACCATAGTGACGTGTCAAATTCTATCGGCCACAGCGTATATTAACCCGCATTTATTAGCCCTTAACAACAATTCAATCAAATAATCACATACTTGCCACAGACAGAAACACAATGAAGAATTGCATTATTCAAACGAAATTTCAAAGCAACAAAAATGGCGCGCGCACCATACCATGGTCTAATTCGCTTCCAAGACGCGCCACCCTCTGTTGAAAAAAAATCTGTCAATTCAAACATTTGAGATTAACAATCCATCAAATTTCAGTTACATAACTAAATTCAAAAAAAATAAAAATAAAAATAAATTCTTCACAACAAAAAAAAAAAAACAGAGAAAAACACTAATATCTCTACTAAAAACTAGTTGCAGCATAAAATTTTACGAGTTTTACGATCACCAAAAGTAACTGAAAAATAAAATTCCACAATGAAATAGAGGAATTGGGGTAGAATTACGTGAGGTTTTGAGAGGTAGGGTTCAGACGAAAGTGAAACCCTTGGGCGTGAAAATGTATGTGAATGTGGCAATTTATATAGGTTTTTATTATTTATAATTTTTTAAAATATTTGGGGGATGAGGTGAGGGCTTAGTTGAAGTGAGAGGCAAAGTGGCAAGTAAGGAGGGAGGGCGGGGAGAGGTGGCAAGCGGTTGGTTTTGGTACAGTACGGAGTGTCAGACAGTTGGCAAAGGCAAGGGGCAAAATGTCGTTTTGTGTTATATTGGGGCATACGGGCAGTGCTTTTTCTCTTTGATATAAAGGTGGTGAAAGTTATAGTCCAAATTTAGGACGTCATTTGATTATTATGCTCAACTTTTTAATTATATTGGTCAACTCTCACATATATGAATGGGAGTTGAGCAATTGTTAGCTTTCTAAACTTTGGATCCCAGCCCACGGGACAATAAGCAACGAGTTTGACACACTAAAACTTGATGTTAACATCCCTCAATGTTTAAGGGATATTCTAGCTGACAATATCCATCCTCTGAGAGTTGGATAATGTGAATTTTTTGCGACTTTAATTATTAATACAATCATATGTTTTATGACCAAAAAAAAAAAGGATGAGAGCTCTTCATAGTTCATAGTGCTAGTCCATCAGGGCTGGCCCTCCTAGATGCTCACATATAATCTTCTAAATATCGTTTCCTCTTAGCTTATATCACATGAACTCATCGCGATGATACATCAATTTAAAAATTATGGTGGTGATCTATCATTACCCGTGACTATCTCCGCACAACAGGAAAGATATGAACCTTCAGCGAAGTTTACAGAGAGATGCGAGCCATTGTCGCCGGAGATTTCGCCGGAGCAAATCTTGAGCAAATACTCTTCAAGATTCTTTGCCAAATCAACAGCCCAGTTGGATTCGAGGTCGCGTTGCGGCTGCACTGTCTAAAAAAACTTTTCCATGACAAGAACAGGAAGTTTTATATGAAATAGGAGAAATTTTAACTTTTGAGACATTGCATTTTGATCGTAGGGCCCAAAAGAAAAAGAATATTATATGTAACATATCGTCGTATATTAATTTTATAAATAGTATGTATTCGTTTAATTTATAATCACTTGATCAGTTCTAAAACTATTGACATAATTTTAAGCCAATTGATTTGTCTCAAGATATTGACAGACTAATAATTAGACCTAAAGTATGTGGGGGCTGCAGTTCCACTCAATTTATATTTTGTTTCAAAATATTCAATGACCAGAATTAAATAGGGTTGTATGTATTTTTAAGATATTTTTTTGTTGAAAAATCAATTCAGCTCCTTGTGAAAAAAGTTATTTATATATGAGTATTTAATTATGTAATTTTAGCCCTATTGAATACATATACCGGCTCTTCCCCTACATAGGGGAAAGGACTAAAAGGAGAGGGAATAATTTAAATGCTAATCCTAGCCCTTTACAGCTTGTTTAGATTGGACTTTTTAAAAGAAAAGAAATTATGAGGAAGGAATAAGAAATCCTTCATCTTGTTTTGATTGGAATTTTAATGAGGGAAAGGTTATTGAGGGATTTGGAACCCCTCCATTTTTTTTAATGAGAATGATTTTGTAATCCTTTCAAATTGAGGTATTTTGAAAGGAAATGAAATGTTTTGTTATAAAAAGTTTTTTTTGTCCCTACATATCTCATAATTATAAAAATAAAAAAGGATACTCAAGTAATTTTGCATTTAAAATTATATTTTTCCTTTTCTCTCATTCTCCAATCTAAACAAAAATCATAAAATCATTTTCTTTCCTTTCCATTATTATTTTATTGCAATCCAAACAAGGTAATTCATTTCATTACCTTTCCTTTATTTTTTTCCTCCACCTCACTTTCCTTTCCATTCCTCTGTGCAATCCAAACACTATGTTAGAGTCCAGAAGTAAAAATGTACCGAATGAATTTTAACCTACTCCTTAAAATTATGAGCCCTTATTTTTTATGTAAACTTGAATATGAACTTTTGTATGTCAAGAGTATCGTTTAAAGTGAAATTGAAATAGAGAGCCTTTAAAATAAGGAGTGGTTAATGATATGGGATAAATTCTCAACCCCTATGCTATATAGCCGATCATGTTACAGTACTTGGGATTAAATAAAGGGATTTCTTGCACCACCATATATCCCTACAGATTCTTTTCCAAATAGTATAAATAGGACTCCAACAGTTACAAAAAAGTAAGTTATTTTTTGTCTAAATTAGTTATTCTTTGAATTTCCATTACGCACTATTCATGCTCGTACACATTTAACTGGTTTGATTGTTCAAGGACGTCCCAAGAACAACCACCTACAGTTCCTTTGTTTTGAAGGTAGCATACTCAGCTGAAACAATAGATTTACACCTTAACAATTAAAAATAGAGGATGTTGTTAGAGTGAAACTGAAATATGTTGCCTTAAAAATAGGGATAACTTGTTTGGATGTAAAAAATGGAGAGGTTGTTAGAGTTGACGTGAAGAATAGTGAAAACTCCAAGCCACCCATCTCTAAAATAGAAATCCAAATTGCCTGTTCTTTTTTTTTTTCTCTCTCTCTCTAGTAAGCAAAGACTATTCTTTAGGCCTTTTTATATTATTCATGCTTGGCTCTAATTGTAGCATCCCCACAAGTTACCCATTAACCATCTTTACTTTTTTTTTTTTTTTATGGCTTCCATGCATCTATTTTTTCTCTTTGTCACTAGTTTGAGATCCTCATCTTCTCGTTGTTGTTTGTTGTCCAAGATTTCCTATCTTGCAGATAGTCAAAGCCTTTTTAGGTTGGATTGCAACTTTAGTACCTTCGGCCTTTGCCTCTCTTTCTTTTTTCAATTTTGGCCCTAGGTTATACATTTCTACCCCTTTTTCTTTTAAGGGCTGGTGCTGTAGCTTTTGCTACCTAGCCTATTTTCTCCTCAACCTTATTTATTGGTTTTGGAGCTTGTGTTTTGCTCTTCCTCTAATTTGTTTACCACCACTTTTGGTGTTGTTACTAAAGATCGTACGATGGACTTGTTTTCACCTTGCATGGTGTGGGGCTCTCTTGGTACCTTTATGTACTAGAGAGATCGAATGAAAGTTTGTTGGTTATCTCATACTTGGTGGTCATATCCCAGTTTATGTGGTGGTTTAGTGTTTGCAAGTATATGGCTATTGGTATATCCATTGAAAGTGGTCAATTTGGGCTTCAACAACTAGGGTGGTCACCTTAGACATAGTCTTGGTGACTAAGGATGGTGGTGTTAGTGCATCTTACTTAGTCAAAAGAAGTTAAGTTTGTTCCATCTTACTTTGTCAAATAAGATTGTTATGTTTGTTCTTTTTTTTCCCTTTCACATGATTATTATAGCCAAGGTTAAGGCAAAATTTTATACTATCATAGTCTTGAAACTTTAAGAGGAATACTATTGGAGAAAACCAACTAATATTGGCAAAGCTTGTCGCCATTCTGGATTCAACCTGTGGAAATACTTCTACAAAGTTTGGTATAGAGAATTAAGCTTGCTGGTAAAAACTAGCCATACTAACGTATGTGCATGGAAGTTTATCTACAAGGTCAAGATCTTTGGGATCCTGTGGTTGGAACTAATTTAAAATTTTCAACAGACACTCCGGAGAATGTCTAACCTTGTCGGAAGTAGAAGATCAAGTGTTAGAAAGCTCTCTTTGCATTGCGAACATTGATCAAGGAGTATATTGATCATGTTTGTGATAACGCTATACCATTTGAAGTGTGAGAGACTCTTGACAAGTTATTTTCAAAGGAAAACACAACAAGGTTGTAGTTACTCGAAAATGAGCTTGCTATGTTAACCTAAAGAGGTATGTCTATTTCAGAATATTTTTTGAAAGTAAAAAGTATTTGTGCTAAAATTTTAGAGCTAGAAACCAAAGAACCAATTAGTGATACGAGATTACGACAGCATCTTATTCATGGTCTCAATAAGGAATACATCTCATTTATGATCTCTGTGCAAAGGGGTGAAAAACAATCATCCATTATTAAATTGGAGAATTTGCTTTCAAATTAGGAAGCATTGTCGAAACAAATTTTCAGAAACCAACATTATGAAACAGGTGATGTTATGTTTCACACTTGGCACATTCCTGAAAGCGCTTGGTTAGTCTTCTTAGGTTCCCAACAAACCTCTACATTAAATATCGAAATCCGTTACAAAAGAAAATTATCAAAACGAGGCTTGGAGTATCTAAAACTAAGTCCAGCAAACTGGAAGTCTTTTCAGACTCCCTCATTGCTTGGCTATCGAAGTGGACTTTTACATTGATAGCCTTTCGCGTGCATCAACACGACATGCTTACCTTTCTTGCTTTTATACTTCTTCTTCCGTAGGCTCAGAAGAGGGTCAATATGATCCCTTTGAGAAAGAATAAAAAATTCCACTATCAACGGGTGATTTCAACTTCAAAAGTCATAAGCCCTATTTATGAAAGCCTATGGAACAAACTTGCCACTTTTAATTAACTCGTCATTATTTCTAACCCCTTTACATGCCCAATTTTTCTTAATCTGACCCTTCTACGTACTCGACACTGATTCCCAAGCAGAGGGAGGAGAATGAAGATCTTACAACACTTAATCAACCAATGAGATGAAAAAATTTTAAAAAAATGATTCTTCGAAGGCCTCTTCAAATAGCAATAATCCTTCCCCAAAGTCAAGCTCAGAACATAATCATGACAAATAGAAAAATGTGAAGTGCCATAGATGTGGAAAGCTAGGCCATATCAAGAGAAATTGCCGTGCAAAGCTTAGAGATAAGACTACAAACACGACAACCAAAGTTGAGGATCAACCAAAATGGGAGCAATGTCTTACTACTTCAGTAATTGAGAACCATGATATTGTAGGATCTACCACACAACAAGATGGTGTTTCTCAATGTCTATTGACTATAAGAATGAATAGATTATTGATAAAGATCACTAGTACTAAGACATCTCAGTGTATCGGATATTAATAAGTTAATATTGTTGTCTTTTCATCATGAGCATTTCATTATTTAATTTATATGTATTATAAGGCCCCTAGATTCAAGTGAATGACATAGGGCCGTTGCGGTTATGCATAGAAGGTCTATGTCATAAGACTTTATTCGAAAGACATAGTTCATAACCAAATAGTGAAGCTCGATACTTCACTATGGTGGGGTTATAATGAGAGAGTCACGTAATTGGAGGGTGACATACCTTAGTCATTTGAGGGATTTCCAGACTCCTCTCATTAGTGCATAGTTATGCATGGAATAGGACCACATTAGATGTGATATTAGTAACTGTACTATCACGAGTAAAGATCCAATACATCTAATACTACTAAGCAACCAATGCTCTAATTCTTGAGCATATGTAGATGGACCAACGAAGTTAAGGACCTGTGTTTTGATTCACTATAGGTGCAATCTTATATGAGTCAATAACTCGGTGGCTTGGACAAATGGACTTAATTAGCTGGAACATGCATATGCATTATAGATTCTATGCTATCAGATTGATAGGTCATCACCCCCTTGAGATTATCCAATTAATCTTCAAAATCTAAGTACTTAGTAATATAGCCAATTGAGACTATATTGGATATTGAATGTGTGGGTTGCTCCCTTGATCAGAGATATGATATTCAGATGATGATTCTTTGTGGATTAGAGATCCAAGGTTTAGATATAATCAATAAAGATTGATAGTACAAATAAAAGACCTAGTATTGGTTATAGGTATTACATAAAAGGGCGTTTTGATCATTTTGCTTTGTAGGTCAAAGACAAGGGTCAAACTTTAGTTTGATGAGCTTCCATTGGATATAATAATTGTCATGGAGTGTAACTGTAACTCTTGTAGAAGGAATTAGGGTTAAAATGGTCAAGATGCAGCTAAAGATTAGTAAGGGCATTTTGGTCATTTTGGGAGCTAGGGCAATCAAATCTTTGGTCATTCTTTTAGCATTTTTCCTTATTCTAGTGTACTTTCTATTTTTAGCCTTGTTTTATGATATATGGATAGTGTAAAAGAGTTTTGGTAAGTGTTCTAATGAGGTAAGGATTAGGACATTAAGACAATAAACATTCTTAGGACAAGAATGTTTGCCTTAATGAACTAAGAGTCTTACTCGGCTTAGGATTACAGCTCTTTCGCATGTGGATGAGTGAATTTAGAAAAGGTAAAGTTTAGTCTTAGTTAAGAGTTTGAATTAGACTAGAATTATCTCTAAATATAATTCTATAGTTCAAAAAACTCAAGAAAAATTGCAAGGCAAGACTTCTATTGTTACTCTACATCTCGTTCTCTCTTCTGGACGTCTATTAGGTATTATATGTAGCCTAGAACTTGAGACTTTGATATACAATGCATACCATACACGTTTAAGGCATCGGGAAATAGAAAGGATAAGTTTCTTCACCAAAAATAAAACACTAGAATTCTCTATGGACGTGGAATGAAAGGGAATGCCTTGAGGTGTTCCAAACCAGCAATTTTGGTGTTTTTCTCATGCATTCCAGTCTCATTCCTTGCTATTTTTGTTTTGTATTAAGTCAACGAAGATGGTACATTTTATTCTAGACATTTTATTATTCTAATTAACTCATATATGCATGATTATGACTTGTATTGTCACAGCCCCAACCCGATCCTTCTCAAAATCGAGGTAGGACTCTAAAATCTCTCGTGTACTAAAACGAATTAGGTAGGTAAAGGAGCATTACAACTTAAACTTATCTCAATATTAAACCCAAGTTTACAAAATTGCATTTACATTATGTCTATCGATTCTGAAACGGCTTATTTACATCATCTAACTATTACATCACTTCATATAATACATATTATACAAACTTCATCACTAATATTACATATACATTTTTTTCACAAACAACCCATAAGTACATATTCCACTTGCATTTGTCTACTTTTAGCTTCTACCTCGAACAACCTGTAATGATGGAAAAAATGGGTGAACTACACCTAGCTCAGTGAGAGGGAAATCAGGAAAGGTTTTCGTAAATATTTTATCATTTTGAAACATCTTATAAATACCATGTTATGCACATATGAACATAACTTATGAGTCATATATTTCACATAATAGTGAGCATTTAAATAACATATGAGAGTTAACTATACACATTGTAGGTAACACATAATCTTGAACATTCAACCCAACTCTCCAAGGAACAAAGGCCCAAGCGAGAGTAGGTAATCATATAACCTTGAACATTCGACCCAACTCTCCAAGGAACAAAGGCCCGAGCGAGAGTAGGTAACCATACATATAGATAAAGGATACATTTACATTTACATTTGCTGGAGATGGCCGGCCTTGAATCATTTGTCAATATCTTCCCCATATCACGCCAAAAGGGGGTACTCCAGATGTACCCTAAATCCTACGACCTAACTCTCCAAAGAACAAGGGCCCAAGCGAGAGAGAGAATTGGACCATGGTAGTCGAGACCATACCTGGCAAGCCCGATGCCACCCAGAGGAAACGAACGCTACCATGCCAAAAAGGTTGCAACCTTGTCGTATATACAATATGATCACATTTGCATCTGAATCATGTAGAACACAATATGGAGGGCAACAAAGTAGGTTGACTCTGTCACATAAGCATTTAGACATATAGAACATTTAGAACACATATGGAAGGCAACAAAGTAGGTTGCCTCCGTCATATAAGCGTTTAAACATGAAATGGTGACATGCAAGCACAAAGAAGGTTCAAGACTTATAGAGTGATTCTTATTGAAATATGACTCTATATATAATGCAAGAATAACATTTATAGATATATTTATAATGCCACGAATAACCCACACAATACTCATTGAATCATGGTCATAGTTAAACATCAAAACCTCACTTTAGACCAACACGAAGGAGACAAAATCATGAAAGAAAACAGGGGAGTCGGGCAAGTAAGTCGAGAAAGTGACTCGCCCAGCTCCTTCGTCCGGCTTGTCCAGAGAGTGTCAGAAGAGTGAGTTGGGCAAAGGACTGGTTCGGCTCCTCAACCGGCAGTTCCCAAGCAAGCAAGTTCAATTATGAAAACTCATGTTTTACACCATTTTTCCCCTTCTTGCAACTCATATACACATCTACAGTATTCCCTTCAACTACAATTCCAAGACAAACATTTTAACATGCCTAAAATACATTCTAAGTAAAATTATAACCTTGAATCATGTTTAGCGCACACAAGCTTGACATTTACAATTCATATACATGTTCAATTTCCAAAGCTTATCACATTTAATTGCATACTCTTCTTCTCATTCTTCAAATCATGTATAAACCTCATATTGTTCATACACACTTATGTAGATACACCTCATAACCTCCATTGATTAATATAATCAACACAAGAAAATCAATTAGTCCAATAGAAGACGTCATCCAAGCCATGGTACTAAGTTTATGTCAAAACACAACCTGCTACATATACCCACTGTTCTCAGTTTGTTTATCCTATCTAAAAACCTCCAAAAATTCTAAAATTCTGCCACAACATAGCTCTTCAAGTGTAGATAATGATAGAATCAAACATAGCTTAATTCTGAGTTAAATTCACAAAGTTATCACCTCTAGAACATTATTGCACAAATTGTCTAGCATATCCACGAGAATCAGTACCTAACTGTAATGACCTTAAACGAGCATCTTAACCTCAAAATCTGAACAAACACTAAACGCGAAACTTGTTCCAATATGAGGTTTGCACAACGTATCCAAAAATCAGATCAATACAACATCATTTAGTACCTCAAATTGAACATAAAAGATCAGTGCATAGGACTGAGTTCAGCTTAGCATAATTACAGCAACCTCACATAAATGAGTCTAATAGAGTAACTTAACCACTTAATCTCAGCAAACACCCAACACAAACTTTGTTCTACTATGAGTCTAGTATAACATACTCAAAAATTAGGTATTTTTAACAATATTTGCCCACTCAAATAACCAACACAATCTTTCTGCAAAGTAAGAGCTTTCACAGGTACATTCAAGCATATACATGGTAATATCATACAATTTCATGCTTTAATCCTTGAAAAACTTTGAGAAAAGGTTTGACCCCTCACCTTGATGATGCTTAAATGGAAGAATAAGTGATGAACTAGCAAGAATGAGCAAGAGCAAACAAGAATCCAAGCCTATCTTCATTTCTTTTTCCTTGATTTTATTTCTTTTTTCTCTTCCTTCTTCTTCTTCTTTTTTCTTTCTTCTTCCTCTTTCTTTCTTTTCTTGCTCAGCCATGTGTGTGTGTGTCTGTCATCCAATTTTGAGTGTATGTAAGTGTGTTGTTGCTTTTGTTTTTATTGATATAAAGTAGGTAGGATATTATAACAAGCCAAATGACCAACTTACCCTTCTGACTAATAACCTATTTACTAGTTTGTCATGCTAGTTGAATCCTAACTAATTCGATTTCCTATTGTAAATCTGTAATGTTTATTTAGTTTCTACGATACCCATAACACACAAATACACATGAATACACGTTAAACGAGGCAAATGCACGTAAAAACTTTTTATATCTCAATATCTTATCATTTTCTTTCTTTTTCTTCTACTTTTCCTTCTCCCTTTGCATCTAGTTGGCCACCACTTACATTTTTTCACTATTTTATTTATTTTGTTTGGTTACGACTTGGCCGGTCCTTAATTAGCTAGTCTTAGGGTTTAATTGGCAGCATACCTAAAATGTTAAATGACTACTAATGCAGGTACTTTAATTATGGTGACACATACATCCTAGTTGTCAATTCAAGTTGAAATATCACTTAATTCTTAGTCTCTTGAAATCTTTGTGCACATAAATATATACTTAGTTGTCCAAACGCATATGGATTTATGCAGGGCGTTACATGTATAGTCTTATTTTTGAGTCTTTATTATTTCACTGTGCATGAAGTCCTTCTAATTGATTTCTCAAAGTCTTAATTAGTCTAGTAATGCCTTAGAACTCGTAGATAATTCCTTATTTTTCAAAATAACATCCACATAACAAAGATAGAATTATTGTTACAACTGATAACTCTATTTATCCAGTGAAGGAAGAAGGTAGAGTGAAAGTCAAAGCTGATATTTTGGTATACAATAGCATTGCTTTGAATAATATCTACTGCGTGCTAGGTTTAAAAAATAATTTAGTTTCAGTTTCTCAAATAAATGATGCTGAAAAATACGTTTTGTTTGGTCTAGAAGATATAAAAATTCTTTAAAATGTGAAATATGCTGCCACTAATGTTCTTCATATTAGTAAAAAAAATTCCTTATTTGTCATGTCAGTAAATGAAGCCTATGTTGAGAAGGCCAGCTAAAATGATAATGCATCGATTTGGCATGCAAGGTTGGATCATATAGGCTATCAAATGCTATGGCAAATCTTTGCAAAAAAACTAGTTGATAGTATTCCAAATTTGAAGAACTTTACCAAAGGATAGGTTTGTCAAGGCTGTCAATATGGCAAATCTCATCATCTTCCTTTCAATAAGTCAACAAATCATAGTATGAATCTTGTAGAGCTAGTACATGCAGATTTGATGGGACCAAGAAGACCAATAAACTTTAGCGGGTTTCAATATATGATGATCATTGTGGATGATTTTTCTTGATGCATCTGGGTGTACTACATGAAAGAGAAAGGTGAAGCTTTTGCAAAATTTTTGGACTTCAAAAAGACCATAAAGCTTAAAGATCAAAGTTTGAGGACTGACAATGAAGGGGCATTTATGTCAAATGAATTTCTTCAGCACTTGATGATCAAGCTATTACCAGAAAAATAAGTTGTCTTGAAACCCTACAACAAAATGAGGTTGCAGAAAGGAAGTTGGGACATCTTTCAGCAATTAGCTTATCTTGGCTACATGACAAGAATCTCCTTTGTGAGCTTTGGGTTGAAACAATGAGATATGTCTGTCATGTGGTAAATCGTCTTCCACCATGGTCAGGTACTAAATCTCTTTTTGAATTGCTATTCAATATAAAGCCAAATCTAAATTATTTTCATATTGTTTATTCTATTTGTTATGTTCATGTTCCAAAGAGCAATGGAACTAAATTAGATCCCAAAGCAAAAAATTGTTCATTCATTGACTATGATCAACATATATTAGGTTAGAGGTGCATGGACCCTGAGGCAAATAAATCTATTATTTCTCAAGATGTCATGTTTGATGAGATCTCATTATACTACCATCTAATGAAACCTATAAGTAAAGTTGTTCATGTCAGTGATGAGGTTGTTGAAGATTCAAGCAGCCAAGATTTTATCCCTCAAAATGACTCTACAACAACAAATTCAGAGATAAAGTAATCAAGAATATACCTCTTGAATATTAGTTGCTAAATCAAGTTTTGGTTCACCCTTTTGTAGGACCGGTTCTCTCACACGTGTAAGAGGCCAAATTGGTCCACACAAGCAAAAGAACAAGCTTCTATTTCCTCTAGGATTGTAGTGCTAGCATAATCCACGGAGTATTAGAGGCTGATTACGAGAAATCACAAAACCTCTATTGTATTTCTCATTTTGTTTATGGCCAATTTTGTATCTCGGAGGCAAGAGAAGTTTTCTCACTCTTGTTTGTGGAGATGGACGAAAATCTCACTATAGGAGGCAAAGGGTTGGGTTAGTTATTTCTTCTATTGGCTTGGCTTATCTTATAACCTTTTAGAAGATATTTCATTGCCTACTTAATCTCCACCACATGTGCAAGACTTGTAGATATGTCCAATTATCCATCACGTGTTTTATGGACACATGTCAACCTTATGCATTAATCAAAATTACCATTTAATTTAATATCCATTAGATTAAATCATAGAAACAACCTTTCTATATTTGCATATAAGCCTCACGCAAAATCATAATTATAAATCGGCATCCATTAACTCTTTAATGGTATATTGTTAACTCCTTAACAATAAAGGGGTCGAATACAAGCTCAATAGAAACTTATTCACTCTTGCTTTATTATGTATGACCTTCTAGGTTTACCACCGTATAGAAATGAGGAAACATCAAACTCCTTTGATGTCATCTGAACTATTCGATTGTTTCGAGAATGTCTATCCTCAATCTCAAAATATCCTCAAAGTTCTTGAGTGACATTTAACAACATATCAAGACAATATATATGACAATGAAGTCCAATTCAAGTGAACCTATTTATAGTAGCGAATTAGCGTGCAATTAAATCCTTCCATTAATATGTCCCGTCGAGCAAGAGTCATGGTACGATTGAGCTCATAGACTCGTAACGATACAATAGATCTAAATGGTGGAATGAGAGATGACACCCATGGAAAACTCATTTTCATAATTCATGTCTTGGCCAAGGACTTCCTCATTCAACCAACTTAGATCGCATAGGACATCACCTCACAACGGAGATTAATAGATCATTTCTTGACAACTATCTGCCACTCACTATATTACAAGTATAAACTGCGAGAAGCCGTATCTCATCTTATAATGACAAACATTGTTCAAATGCTAGTATTATACCCCCAATATATGGGACAACCATAATGTCTCAAGTCAAATGATTACATGCACATTCGCAATGAATAACAAATTATTAATCCGAAGTCATGTAATTTGTTATTCACATCACATTCAGTGATCTGTTCAACTAACAATCACCCATATATTTGTTAATCGCATTTCTATGTTGTTATGCCATAAGACTCACCATCTTTTATCATTAACATTTTCATGTTAATCAAAGGTAACAACACATGTGATAGTTCATAATAAATTATTGAAGTCTCGATCAAATAATATGAGGACTACGATTACTTTAAATATTTATCATATTAAAAAGAAATGTGCCAACATATTCTAAACGCCATTTAGAATACATCTCTTTTAATGATAAACATTAGGGACTTATTCATATAGATAAAGTAGGAAAATATGAATGTTATAAACATGCTATTTAAATTAATAAACAACGTTGCCATAAGTTACATATTTACATCATAATACCCAAAATAGGTTATCCAACTATATAGAATTAAGGCATATCACCAACACAAATTGTACCTGCAACTAGAAGATTAACAAGGGATAAAAATCAACCAAGCCATTTAAAAGACTACAAGGTTCAATTGAACTAATGTTCTGTAACTTCATTTTTTTTCTTAGAAGCAACATGTAGTAGTAAACCATTAAGTTATGATGAAACACAAAATATTCTTGAATGGAGGGCAACATAGAAGAAGAATTCATTGCATTATTACAAAATGACATATGGGAGTTTGAGGCTAAACTAAAAGATATTAAGCCAATTACATGTAAGTGGGTTTACAAGCTAAAAATGAAGTCTAATGGAAAAAATTGACAAGTTTGAAGCTCGCTTAGTAGCTCGTGTTTTTTCTCAATATTATGGGATGGACTATAAGGAGACATTTAGCCTAGTAGCAAAAATGGTGACAGTGAGAACAATTATTTCACTGGCAGTATATAAGAACTGGAAGTTATGGCAGCTTGATGTAAAGATTGCATTTCTTTACGACAAGTTGGATCGCGAAGTTTTCATAGAGCAGCCTCAAGGTTTTGTTTCTCATCGATCTCCACATCATGTTTGTCGACTCACGAAAGCACTATACAACCTAAAGCAAGCTTTACGCACATGGTAGGAAAGAAATAGCTAAATATCTTACTTTCTATGATTTTAAAGTGTCTAATTCATATTCGAGCAAGTTTGTCAAATCAAAAAGGAAGATGCGTGTGATAGTCCTACTATACATGGATTATATGATAATCATAAGAGACAATAATGCTAAAATTGACCATTTAAGAGATGAATTACCAATCAGATTTGAGATGAAAAATTTGAGAGAAATTGGGTATTTTCTTGGTTTAAAGGTTGAAAAGTTGGCTGGTAGGTATTTTGTATCTCAGAAGCAATATGCTAAAAGTTTGTTAGAGTATTTTGGCAGGATAGAGTTGAAAACAATGCAAACTCTTGTGTAACCGTCTCTAAAATTGAAGAAAGAAGAAGGGAAGTTGTTGAAGGATGAGAATAAATTTGGACAATATGTTGGTAGCTTAATCTATTAAACTATCACAAGGCCAAATATTGCATACTCAGTCAAAATAATATCACAATTCATGGAGAAACCTCAAATTCCTCATTTGGATGCAACAAAAAGAGTTCTATGTTATGTGAAATGGACTTTTGAGTATGGGCTGTGTTACAAGAAAACTGAAAGGTTTTTCTTAAATGGTTTTATTGATGCAATTGGGCTAGCTATGTAAATGATAGGCGATCAAGTATTATTTCGGTGTAGGTTCAATAGTAGTTTCTTAGTACAATAAGAAGTAATCAACTATGGCACTTTATAGCACAGAAGCATAGTATGTTGCACCTACAATGGTTGCACAACAATGTGTATAGCTAAAGTGACTTGTTGGTGATATTTGTGGCAATGTTGATTACACAATTCCAATTCGGTATGATAACGAAAGTGCAATGAAGTTGTCACCAAATCCGGTATTTCATGCTCGTACTAAGCATAGAGAAGTTCAATATCATTTTATCAGAGTAAAAGGACTTGAACAAGAAATTAAGTTGGTGAGCATGTACATAGGAAATCAAATAGATGATATATTCACCAAGGCCCTTGTTAAAAAAAAAACTTGAAATATTCAGAGAAGTACTTGGTTTGATTAATCGTAAGCATGCACTATGGGAGAGTTTAAAAATTAGTGCATATTACTTGGTCAAAATAAGTTAAGTTTGTTCCATCTTACTTGGTCAAATAAGATTGTTATGTTTGTTATAGTTTTGAGCTAACTTTGGTTGTGCTAAGTCAGTTAGGATGTAGATATTCTGATAAGATTTTTAGCAAGTCTTTAAGAAGTTAGTTGGCTTTTTGCATCTATATATAGTGGGTTCAATCACTGTAATCTACACCAGCAAAAGGAATAAAACAAATAGTATTTCTCTTTGTACTTCATATTGATCTTTATTTATCCATATTACAACAAGCCTATGCCATTTGTTTTATCTTTTCTCAAGTAGTGGTATGAATGATTGGGTAGTTTCGGGCTTTATGCTTCTGCATTCTATTTATAAGTTGTTGGCAGTGGATTTCTAATGTAGTTCTAATGTAGTCTCCAGCATTTGATTAATCCCGCAACTTTTGGTCTAAGATGGTTTTTGGTTACTGGTTTTCGATTTTCATTCCTGTAGATCATATGTTAACCTACAATCAGGACCAGATCAGACCCTCCAAGGAAGGCCCACTACTTCTTATACTTTTTTAATGTTGTCAATGAACGGGGCCTTCGTAGATCCTTGCCCTTGAGCTCATGCCTTTTTGTTGAACCACGACTAGGCTAGATTTGTCTTAGGCCAGAGCCCTCTTTTGACACTACATGATCGTGTGATGAGCCTTTAATCCTTATACCTCAAGGCTTGGTATTACTGATATGCTTTGCTCTTACATGTGTTGCTATATATAACCTTTGGAAAATGGGTCCCATGTCAAAAACTGCTAGAGATTTCCCTTGCTTTTGATTGGTTGTAGCGGACTTGAGGTAGTAGCGTCGTAACAAGTGGATGCTTCTACAAACTTTTGATTGGTTGAGGGTAGCAGCTTGATGTCTTAGTTAGCAAGTGGGAAGAATCGAGCCTTACCTTATTGGCTAAGAAGGGCGCTGATTGTTTACGTTATGTTATCCTTATCTGTTTCGTTTGACCGCACGTGCGTCAGTGCATTAAATGCAGCCGCCTTTGGGTCTTGTCGCCCCTATGTCGCCCCTATTCCTTTAGGGCCTTTGGGTCCATACGATCTTTCTAGGATCATTCATGTATGTTGGATTTTTACTTGAACGGGAGGGTCGATGGTTGGCTAGTGGACCTATTATGATAGATTTTCTTTAGTCTTTGTGCCTGAGGCATCTGTCTTAAATTCTAATGTTTCTAACGTCGTTAGCTTTGCCAGGTGTAAGGTCCTGAAGTACTTACATCAGCTTTTCTTGCCACATGTATATCCTTCCTCTTAGCAGGAATTTGGGATGGGCTAACTTCACTTAAGCTCATCTTTTTATCTTATTTTTTTCCTTACTAGCCTATCACTTTGGACCATATTTGGGTTGAGACTATTTTTACCATCTACAGCGCGCTTGATTTGCTTTGTCTCATAGTTGGTTTGTGGTTTTTGGTATAAGGCTTTGGGTCCATTGTTTGTTGGGCTTTGTCATAGTAGACTTGGCCCATTTGTTGTATGAGTTGTTGTTTTGGGCCCTCTTTATATAGTTTATTATTATTAATATAATTTTTATTTTGACAAAAATAAAGGAGCTGAGAGGTTTGAGATTAACCTTATATATATATATATATTTATAGTTTAAATGAGGTCTAATTGATTATCATAAACGATATAACTAGTAAGTATTACAAAAATTAACCTTACTTTTTGTGCATATGTTAAATGCATAGCGAAGATAGACGAAAAATTGATGAAGGTAGGTATTCTACAACTTTTTTAAAAAAGTTAGGAATCTAATTTATGATTACAATAATACAATGGAGGGCACATTTGCCAAATCACAAAAATAATAGGATGAAAAATTGGGTAAGTTCTTTATATAGCGGGTGAGACTTATGCGTATAAGTTTCACTAATATAATAAACTGTTAAAGATTTTCTCTAATAATAAAATGGAATTTACCCATAATGAAACAATCATATGATATCCACGAGGGATGAACCGCTCGCTGATCCGTAACCCATAATACTTTTTCGGGTCATTAAACCACCTGGGTATTCTTCTTACATAGAAGTGAACCCACTCTCTCTCTCTCTCTCTCACTCACACACACACACACACACACAGTGGCACCCACGGAGGCATCAACAACCATCAAACATGGGAGAAGAGGCGGCTCCATCTGAAAGAACCCATCACGCAATGGACCATGAGGAGGAAGATGAGGATCACAATCTAGCACAAGGGTTGGGATTATACAAAGGCGAAGTGAGATTAGTAACAAGCTCTGAATGCGAAGAAGAAGCAGCAGCAGAGGAGATAATGATGCTGTGGGGAATGCAACAGCCAACTCTCTCTAAGCCCAACGCCTTCGTTGCTCAATCCTCTCTTCAGCTTCCTATCGATGCTTGTGGCCGTTCTCTCTCCATACTCCAATCCCCTTCTTCTTTGGTAAATTTTGCTCACCCCTTGTTGAAAACCACTTCACACGCACACTTTTTTGTTTTAGTTTACATAATAAATGAATATGTATATACATGCTGTTTCGACCCAAGAAGAAGAGATTTTTCTGTTTGGGTCAGCAAAAAGTGATGCAAGAGCAAGGTACAACATTCGTAACAGAACGTACAACACTTATTTATATTATAGATATGTGTGTGTTTGTGTGTGTGTGTGTGTGAGTTGAATGCACAGTCAAAATTGATAGAGAAGAGTATGGCATGTACTTAGTGTGTGAATTGAATGCAGAGAAAGAATACCAGCCATTCTGGAGGAGCAGTTGATTCAGCAATTTCTAGTCTTAATATCTCTAACATGCGTCATGCGTGGTCCTGGAATGACTATGCATAGATCACCCTTATTTGTGTGGTCAGTTCTAGTGACAACATTCCCACTTTTATTATCACTTCCGGTACTGGCAGGGGCAATTACCATGTTATTAACCAATATAGATAAATGTCAAAAGTGATAAAGAAACATACGTGTGTGTGTGTGAATTGAATGGATATGTATATGTTGTTTGGATGCAAGAACGGAATTTTGGGTTTCTGGCAAATATTGATAGAAGAATACAGCTTTCAAAGCCCTAGCCCATGGGTACACATGTTTTTATATGTGCATGTTTGTGTAATTGAATACATATATATAGGCTGTTTTGGTCCAAGGAAAAAAAATTATTTGTTTGTGGTAACAATTATTGATGCAAGAGCGTGAAGGTTCTTGTTGGTGTATATGCGTGTGTGGGTGTGGGTGTGCAAATGAATGCATCATGTGAAGGCATGCTGGTATATGAGGGTTTGCCCTTTTAACTCCAAATGGTAAGGATAGAGCGAAGGTGATATTCAGTTTTGCTTGCTGGGACTGTAACTTGTGCTTTTCTATCTTGCTCTTGCATATTGCTAGTTTGCCTATGATTCAACTTGAGAGTAGGGGTGATATTCAGGGAACAGTTTTACAGCATCTGTTGGTTAGTTCTTGATGCTTAGAATATTGTACCTTCATTCAGGCATAATTGGTTATGCTTGCAAGAAGAAAAATAGGTTTTGTTGCTTTGAAGAAGATAGAATTCTCTTTTCATTATCTATTGAGATGATCTAATAGAGCAACATTCACTGCGAGGAGTAAGGTACAAGAGCTAGAGCACATGGTACCGTAGTGCTGTCTTGTGATTTGTGCTACAGATGTTCTACTCAGGCATAATCCATTTCCCTGTTGGAATTGTACACAGGAGTAGGAATGAAGTGATTTGAGGAAAAATGAGGGTGCTATGAATGAAGACAAGATGTGGAAGGACCATTGGAACCTTTTGGAATGGTTTGTACATGTTAGCTAGAGAC
The DNA here is from genome assembly GCA_037974665.1 of Ehretia macrophylla. Taxonomy (NCBI): domain Eukaryota; kingdom Viridiplantae; phylum Streptophyta; class Magnoliopsida; order Boraginales; family Ehretiaceae; genus Ehretia; species Ehretia macrophylla. The sequence continues at coordinate 86,661,285 of CM075764.1, forward strand.
CGGTAGAGGCCTTATTAGAAGGTGTCAAGGTATCAAGGATGGAGGTTGCCCACCGTAAAAGGGGTAGAGGGAGACCTAAGAATAGTTGGATGGAGATACTATCACATTTGCAAGATCTAATAGAGACGATTGCTGTCAACCGAAATGAGTGATGTGGTTAGATCCATATAGCTAGAAATCCACCTAGTGAAATTAGGTTTGATTTGGTTTGGTTTAAATGAGTGGTGTGGTTAGATCCATATAGCTGGAAATCCACCTAGTGAAATTAGGTTTGATTTGGTTTGGTTTAGTGTCTTCGTAGAACCTATGCGGAGAGTTTAAAAGAGGAGTTGAAAAAATCTTGTAACTTCTTTACTTGTCAACTTCTGGATGAATTTAGATGGAACAAATGCAGGGAATTGTTATTCTTATTGTTAGTAACTTATTATTGCAGTATTTAAGGTATTCAGAAACTTACTTTTGACATGGCTTCTATAATTACCAGTGGGTCCCTTTTTATGTTTTATTTCAAATGTTACTTGGTGGAAATCTTGACTAGGATGGGATAAAGCTTGATAGGATAAGTTTTGTGGGAGAAAGTGTTCATTACTATTTCAAACTCCATCAAGATAGATAGATATTTGGGGTGCGAGGAATATTTAGAAATAGTTGGACTCTCTTGTGGCCTATGTACTGATGGCCTGGTAAAGATAGCAAAATAACAGGTCGTGAGGGGAGAGAAGCTATATACATATAAGAGTGGCTTGGTTGGTACTGTGTCTTTAATAGGGGAAGGCTGAGAGCTAGTGATCAAACTATGATGTGTAGTTCCTCGAAAAATAATAGTGTGTTATCCAATATATTATTCTTTATATTATTAACATAGTGACTTAATCTTTACTTCATTATATTCCCTAGATTGTCTCTGGTGATAATTTTGGATTCTTCATACCTTAAAGGATGTGTAATTAATTTGCATGGGTTGTGGCATTTTAAGCAGTTAATAAGGTTTGCATTATAATTTTGTTTGCATTAGTTACATGGGCAACAGATCCTAAATTGATGAGTGACCCCTCAAATGTATATGATGGCTAACCTTGGCAAAAACTATTTCTTTACTTTTGCATCACTTTCCTTGGTAATATTTTTTAATTACATTGAACAATGGAGCTATACCTTCAAGTGTAGGGCACCCCAGGGGTAACGGGATCTGTGATGTGGGACAGTGGAGTTGTTCTTGGCAAGTTCCTAGAGCATGCGGTTGAATCGGGAAACATTCTTCTTCAAGACAAGAAGGTTGTTGAATTGGGCTCAGGCTGTGGATTAGTTGGGTAACGATAATTCTTGACTAGACATGGTGTCTTTTAAATATGTTTACAACTTTTTTCTAACCCCTATTTATGAATGAGGTGGACGCTAAATCAAAATTACTACTTTCACGTAATGACTTATCATCACCTTCTTGAGGGGCATTTAGATGTAAATATGAGAAATAACATTACCGTTACACAATGTGATCATGCATATACTGACGTCTTAAAAAAAAATAAAAAAATGATGATGCATATACTGATCATGAATTAGTTATTAATATGGAATGATGAAATTTGAGTTATATATGAAACAATGAATTTTCACTTATTTTGTTGCACAATCTTACTGTTATGCTGGAAAGCTGTCCTTGAACTTTTACTTCTTATATGTTGTTTCAGTTGCATTGCAGCTCTTTTAGGTGCTCAAGTTATTCTCACTGATTTGCGAGATAGACTGAGGCTACTGAAAAAGAATCTCGAAGCTAATTTATACGGAAACGTACGAGGATCTGCAACAGTTAATGAGCTCACATGGGGAGATGATCTTGACCTGGATTTTACTAATCCCTTGCCTGACTTTGGTAAAAGACCCTATTTGACCTATTTCTTGCCTCCAATTTTTTAAAGATTGGTTTGTAATTTATGATGCAGATGGATATCCATGAGGTTAATGAGTTTGTAACTTTGACTTGTCCGTGCATGTCATGGGCTTGCATATTCTTTCAAGTTCTTGGAATTCTTATCATTTCGCTCCAACATCCTTTTCATTTTGGGAAAATGAGGAAAAGAAAAGATAGGAAAGGGGTGGAGTAATGAGTTTATCTTTCTTTGTTATTAGCTGCCTACAATTTTTGTACAGTATGACTTGTCTGAGTTGTGTTGTTTTGATGTCAGTACTAACTTAAGAGTAGTTTAGCAATTTCTTTTAGTCTGTTTTCTCATAAATCAAATGAGGCACAATAATCTTAATTGGGAAACATGGGTTATATGCAAAAGACTGGTTGCAAAATATATATTTTTGTGTCATAATGGATTTTTAAGATCATAAGTTCCTCTATTCATTAAATCTGGCTACTATCCATTTGAATTGCACTTTACCTTCTCGGTTTATATGCAATAGAATATCATATACTAATTGATTTGGCAAAAGGGCCTTGAAATTCCGTACTGTCTTTATGGTAACTAGTGTGATCAAGTATGTGATTATTTATTGAAGTAGCTAATGACCTGAGTAACATAATTCGTGGTGATCCATGTTATGTCTACATAATGATCTATGCCTTGAAAAAGAAGTCATCTCGGTGAAGTTCTATTCACGATAAAGAGATCATATTTTGGAGAAGAGTACAGTATGATGAGGGTTCAGACTCTTAACAGTTGTATACAATGAGCAATCTGAGCCTTCACATATAAGCTGGATAAACTATGCCCGTCTTCCAGCGAGTTACCCCTTTGTTGAAGACTCAAATGTTTCAATTGTCAAATTGATGCTGTTTTCCTCCTTAATTATCGGCTTACCATATTCTAGGGAGAAATTGCGATTAAAAAACTATTGCGATAAAATGCAAATTTTTGTTTCGTCCTTGTCCAGGGCTTAATAGCTTCCTTGTCTCTCGAGCTTAGTTTTCACTTATTCTGTAAAAAAATTTCTCAGTGCTTGGCTCAGATGTCATCTATAGCGAGGGAGCAGTTGTGGATTTGCTAAAAACATTACGAGATCTCTGTGGAAACCAAACAACAATTATTTTGGCTGGAGAACTTCGGAATGGTATGGAAGTTTACATTTTGTTTTCCTAATTTCTTTTAGGAGCGCAATTCTCAGATGCTTATTCCTTTGGTAGATGCTATTCTTGAATACTTCTTGGAAGCTGCAATGAAAGACTTTGTTATTGGGCGTGTCGATCATAAGCAGTGGCATCCAGATTACAGCAGCCTGCGTGTTGTGATATATGTTTTGGTGAAGAAGTAATAGAAGAGAACATGTAAGTTATTGATTAGAGCATAGTATTTCACATGAGCAGTCCGTTTAGTCGTGCATTCATCTGGACATTTTGGTTGTGTGCTTCAGGAAGCTCTGCTGCAATCTTTTCACTATATGGTTCTGTAGTCAGACATTACTGTGTTATTCAGTTTTTAGTTATTTACATTTTGGAGCACCCAAATTTGTTTCGGGTTTAGACTTATATCCTTCCAGTCGGACAGTCTGATGCACATATTAAATTATGAAATTGCTATGTGAAATTATATTATGAAGGACTTTGATCCAGTGGTATATTACTCACTGTATATTTGAGAGATTGTGAGCTCGAGTTTCGTAGGTTACATCTTTAATATGTGTTATACGGTCTTAGGTCTTTTTTGAATAAAAAAAATTATATTATGAATTTTCAAGTTAGTTTCTAAAAAGTTACACGTGTGTAGTCACATAATTTTTAATTGCCTTCTAACAAAACGACAATCGTGGGGACTATTTTGAACAATTATGGCAAAAATTGAGAAATCATAATATGACTCTTTTGGAGACTATTTTGAAAACTCAAATATATATTATAGACTAGTTGTGAAAATTTGCCCCCTTGAATATTTAAAAGGTAAGAACTTGAGATAAAGGATAGAGAAAAACAAAGGAACATTTCACTACTTAGTCTATAATGTTTACTCGTGGGATTAGTTGGGAAAAGTTTAAATATTTATGGATTTAAAAACAAAAAAATGCTTACTTAGATTTTTAGTAGTAATTGATACTGTTATCTTTCTGTTAAAAGATGAAGGACAATGACTAGGTGGTCGCAGATGTGCCATTTTTTGGGGACTAACTTGAGAATTTGAGTTCTTAGTGGGGATTAACTTGAAATTCTAAGTAAACTTTAGGTATCGTTTGGGTGTATTAAAGTAATTTTGTAGTTTTTTGTCCAAATTTGAAAGAAAGAAAATGCCATAAAAGGGAATGGAAGTGGCTTGTTTTCAACTTTTCATACACTTAGAGAGTGTAAAAGTCTAAACAATTGAGAAAATTAACGTTCAACTACTTGTCCTATGAAAAGTAATAGATTTTGTAAGGGAAATATTAATAAACCTTCTGTCGAGGTTGAAAATCTTCACAACTGAAGTTGTACGGTTACGCTTTGTCAAGCTGAATTTTTAAGTTGGCCTCCGAGTTGAATTTTCAGGTTGGCCTCCGAGTTGAATTTTTAGGTCGGCAACTGAATCTGCACAAGGAAAAGGAAGGAAAAGGCGGAGTGATGATCCGGATTTTTTTCTCGGGTGTGTGAATGATTAGTATGTCCGAGTTGGCAAGGTAGCTGATAGCATTTAATGACGAGTTACCTCCGAAATGAAAGGGGTGGAGCTCTAATTATACTAAATTCGGGTCTGACAGCATTTAATGCGGTGCAGCTTTATGTCCCATCAGTGCTTTATGTCCTATCAGAGCAGCTGGCACTAAGGTTGGGGTTTTTCGGGGTCGGGTCAGCATCCAGGTTGGGCATTTAGCTGAATGCGCCGGGCTCGGCTCTGATTAGCTTGTCTCAGCTCGGCGTGGGTAACTCACCTCAGCTCGGGGACCCCTCGTCAATCCCTCTCCCCTTCCCCAAGTCGAGATCGAGGGGGTGAGATCTAGAATTGAGAATTTCTCCTGAGCTGGAGGTGCCCGACCCTGACAGAGTAGGGATGGCCACGTCAGCGGTGCATGTCCTTCAGATGGCTAACACGTCACCTGGCGGTTCTGACAAGACACGATGTTTGGGCTCCCCGAGGCGATTTTCAGAAGTACCTATAAATAGGGCCTTGACATCCGAGATTCATTTCACACTTCGCTTTCAACTTTCAAGAGTTTTAGGTCGGATACCAGAGTGGTCGGACGTATTCAGCTCGGAAAGAATCTTCTTGGGATTTTCAGCTCGAAGCTAGCTAGGTCGGGTCACATTCCGTACCCAAGAGCAGTAGGTACGTCCCGACTCCCTTTAGTCATTCCTGTACATTTATATTTAGTCTGTAGATAGGATGGGGAGGTCAAAGTCGGAAGATTCCTAGGCAATGGAGGTGAGGTCCTATGGTGGGGATGAGAGTCCGTCAAGCTCAGAGTCTACCTCAAATAGAGACCAAGGTGGAGAGAGCACCAGTGCATCTCAAGGATCGGGTCGAAAATCTGGGCCCGGGGAGAGCGATGATGATTGCCAAGTTATTGGGGTCAGACTGGCGCAAGAGGAGGCCGAGGCGGATCCTTTGGCCGACCTGGGAGACTTGGAAGATAGGGAGGATGAGGAGCCGCTGAATCAACTGAAGGGTGTCGAGATGCCACAAGAGTACCTAGCTGGAGTTTCTGCCGCCGAGCCGATCGAAGCAGTCTCGGTTAATGTTGTTCGACCTCGAAGCTCGACCACAGCCAGCACTTCTTCAACTCGGGGGAAGAGGATTGAGTAGCTATTCGCCTGTTGCAAGCGTGAGTGCCATTCCACGGTGCAAATGGCCAACGCCAGGCTGAGGAACTGGTCAGTGGATCGTCATCACAAGCTGAAGGTTCCAGGTCGGCACGAATCGGCTTGCTATCCTCCGGCCGACCACTTCACCATCTACGACCTTGCGTTCGACGTTATCCAGCTCCCCCTCCCCGGTTTTGTTGTCAATATCTTGAACTACTTTGAGCTCAGCCCAGGTCAGATGTCGCCGAATGGTTGGGCCGTGATGGTGGCCTTCTATGTGTTCTGCCTTGAGAAGAAAGTGGAGCCGACCTTGCGCAGGTTCAGGCATTTCTTTGTGTGCAAACCCAACCCGAAGCAGCCAGGGTGGTTCCACTTCGCAGCTCGGGTCGGCAACTCCATATTCACCAAGTGGCACTCTTCTAACAAGGGCTGGCATAATGACTATTATTGGGTGGAGCCGGCTGTGAACTCTGGGTGCAGGTTGGTCTGGATTCCAAGTTTGAGGAAGACCATCAATGATGACCCCAAGCTCTCAGAGGAGGAACTTGAGGAAGTCGCGGTGCTCAGGCCCGCGCCCGGGACGCTGATAAATATTGACAGTGTGCTCAAATAGGAGCGGATCTGGGATTCCAAGCCATTTGGTAGGGAACCCGACCTTTCGAGAGATCATCCCAACCTGCTTCCCGAGCCTGAAGGGGACGTGGGGTCTAACTCAGAAGAGGGTTAGTTTGCAGGACCGGCGCCCGACCTACCAATTATCCTGTCTGCCAGTCTTTTTAGGTTGGCCTTCAGCTCTTTTTCATTTCTTTCCTCTACCTTTTACAGGTATGGCGGATACGAGAAAACTTGCATATACCCAGGTGAGAAAGAAGAACGAGGCCAATAACGAGGCTTCAGCTCGGTCTGACTTGGGAAGTGCTGCTCAGGGTCAGAGGTAGCGGCCCAGCGGCCAAGTGTGGGAGGTCGGCTCCGAGGTCTCTTCCAAGGGGGCGTCGAGGTCTCCCTTGCCTAAGAGACCAAGCTCAAGAGTGGCGATCCCGGAGCGCTCAACATCCCGACCTGAGAGTAAAAAGCGGCCTTGGGCCGAGTACTCCGGGAAAGGTAAAGCCGCGGAAGTGAGCCCTCTTAGCAAGGACTTCGTGGAGGCGACCAAGGTGGCCCGCAACCCCAAGTTGGCGATGGTCCCGGCAGAGTAGCTCTCGCTCGACTTGAGGACGGCTATAGTTACGGTGAGTCTTATCCGACTTTTAATATGGTTATGTTTTTTAGCTCGACTGATCGTTTTGCTCTCTTTTACACAGGCCGAGTCCCACATCCTTTCAGCTCCTAGCTTTCTTGTCAGGGCCCAGACTCATTACATCGAGCTCGAGCAGCGATATATAGATGCCCGAGCTGAGCTTAAGACTCTGAGAGAGGAGGCCGCCCAGAGGCGCAAGGCGGACACGACGGAGATCGACCGTCTGAAGGAGTTTGATGCGGAGAAGTCCTGACGTGAAGTCGCGGCCAAGGACGCTGAGCGCTATAAGCTGGAGAAGCGTGAGGCCGAAAAGAAGCTCGGGGATCTAGTGGACCGGGTCGGCCCTGAAGGAGAGAAGGCGGTAGAAGCCTTCAAGTCCAGTGATGTGGTTGTAGACTGGTTGGCTACGAAAGGTGGTGCCATAGCCAAGTATGCCGAGCTGGAGTTCTACTTCCAAGGTCAACTCGTAGCTCGGGAGAGAGCGAAGACCTTTTTCCCTGCCACCAAGAATGACTATATTGAAATCTTGGAGGTTCCGCCGCCAGAGTTCTGGGAAATTCCTAAGCTTTCAGCCGACCTGATGTCCCAAGCGAAAGAGGTGACCAAATTTGTCCAAGAAGGCATGGACCAGGTCAGGGACAAGGCTGATGCAACCAACGCCGCTCCTCCAAAATAGATTTTATAAATCAGCCCGGGTCGGGCTTTTGTAATTTCGCCCAGGTTGGGCTCATTGTAATCTTGCCCAGGTCGGGCTTTGTAATTATTTTGTTTTTAATTATAATGGAATTATTATTTTGCGTTTTATTCGAGTTCGTACTTGTGTACTTTTCCCTTCGCAAATTTTTCTCAAGTAAGTAGGGTCGAGCCAATGTAATGGACCATTCAAACTTAAGTAAAAAGAACCGAGCTGGACGCGATTAATGAATTATCATCCTAATCCGAGCTGGTTAACTAGGCAACTTTATAATCGTTGTCAACCTACACTCGTCAGTCCGATTTAAAATTGGTCAAACTAATGTTGACGAATGTTGAGTTCGAGTTTAGACCCAAACTAATATACTGACCTAAAGCCGGATTACTCCGAGTTGGACCTTAATCCGAACTGGCAAAGCTAATCAAATTGTTATTGATTATTCCCGAGCTGGAACATAGTCCGAGCTGATTTACTTGATCGTTAGCTCATGATTAAGCATGGGTACCGCGTTAATCCGAATTGGTAATAGCTTTGTAGCAGAGGCACTTGGGCCCGGGTCAGGCACTGCGCTGGTTTGGATGCTTGGGCCTGGGTCGGGCATCGCACTGATTTACAAAATGCATTGTATTAAATTTGTACACGAAGTACTTAGGCTCGGGGGCCAATTACAAGTAATGTTTCGTGTCGGGGCCTTAACAAGAGATTTCAGCTCGGGGCCTTTAAACGAAATACCGCTTCAGGTGTTCTGAGTGCTATGCATTCTTTAATAGTTTCCCGTTCTTGTCGCGGAGGTAAAAGGTCCTAGGTCGGACTTCTCTCACGACTTCATACGGTCCTTCCCAGGTTGGGGAGAGCTTGTTACCCGAGCGTGGCAAAAAGATGGCCTTCCTGAGTACGAGGTCGCTAACCTTAATAGGCTTAGGCTTGACCAGTTTGGCAAAGGCTCTTTGCATAGCAGCTTTGCTGGCCAACATTCTAATTTGAGCTTTAGCTCGGAGCTCTTCACGGATCCGTGCTCCGTTTATTTTTGGATCATAGTAGTGGGTTCTACTGGTCGGAGACTCGATCTCCACTGGCAGTACCGCTTGAGTACCGAAGGTCAGCTCGAAGGGCAATTTTCCACTTGCCGACCTGGTGGTCGTCCTCTGAGCCCACAACACCTCGGGAAGAATCGATACCCACTGGCCCTCTGCTTCCTCCAGCTTGGTTTTCAGGCCCTGCAAAATGATTTGGTTAGTCCTTTCAACTTGGCCATTCTTTGAGGATGAGCAATATATGAGAATCTAAGGTCGATCCCAATCTCAACACATTTGCCTCGAAAGTATGCACTGTCGAATTGTTTGCCGTGGTCAGTAATGATAACCTTTGGCACCCCGAACTGGCCAATGATGTTTTTCCACACAAAATTTCAAGCTGCCTTTTCTGTTATTCTAGCAACACCTTCAGCCTTAGGTCATTTGGTGAAGTAGTCTACTGCCATGAAGGCGTGTTTCTTTTGGCCAACGCCGGTTGGCAATAGGCCGATGATATCTAGACCCCACTGATAGAATGGCCATGGGCTTATCATCATTGTGAGGTCTACCGCTGGCTTTCTCTATATGTTGGCGAACCTTTGGCAGGTGTCACACTTTTTTACATACTCTTTGGCATCTTGTTCTAAGGTTGGCCAGAAATAGCCTTGCCTCAATGCCTTTCGAGCCAGAGCTTTGCCTCCTAAGTGGTTTCCACATACCCCTTCATGGATCTCCCGGAGTACATAGTTTCCCTCATCGGGTCCAACACATTTTAAGAGAGGTCATGTGTAGGCTCTCTTATAGAGTTGCCTGGCAATTATGACAAACCTTGAGGCCTGTTTCATGAGTTTTCGAGCTGCTTTTTCATCCTCTGGGGTCATACCCCCTCCAAGTAGTCCATGATTGGTTTGGTCCAATCTGGACTTAGATTGAGCTCGGCTACGGCTTGCACCCCCAACTGAATACTCGGTTCGGATACTTCTTCCACATGGACCAGGGTAGGTCCGCTCTCGCCCAAGGCCAACCTGGACAGGGCATCAGCCTTCATATTCTCTTCCCTCGGAATTTGTTGTATCGTGAACCTTTTGAGCCCTGAGGTCAAATCCTTGACTCTGTTGAGGTAGGCCAGCATAGTACTGTCCTTGGCTTCGAACTCTCCCGATATCTGACTAGAAACCAATTGAGAGTCGGTGCTCAGATCGACTGTCTGTGCTCCGAGCTGAGCTGCAATTTTCAGTCCTGCAATCACCGCTTCATACTCCGCTTCATTGTTGGATGCCGGAAAGGTGAACTTGATGGAGTATTGGTGCTCATGCCCGGTCAGGTCGAGGATGACCACCCTAGCTCTACTGCTAGACTTCCCTGAGGCCCCATCCACATGGACCTTCCACACGTCCTCCGGGTCATGCTCGGCTCGGCTAGTGCATTCCACCACAAAGTCTGCGATGGCTTTGGCTTTGATGGCTATTCTGGGCTGGTAGGTGATGTCAAATTGACTCAGCTCAACTGCCCATTTCAGCAGCCTGCCCGACGCCTCCGGCTTGTGTATGATGGACTTGAGTGGGGCATCCGTCATGACCTTAATCAGATGAGCGTCAAAGTATGGCTTCAACTTTCTTGCCGCTGTGATGAGCGCGAGTGCGAGCTTTTCCAATGAGGTACCTCACCTCGGCCCCTTGCAAGGTTTACTGACATAATAGACTAGCTTTTGTTCTTTCTCTTATTCTCAGACTAGTGCCGCTGCCACTACTGTCCCCGAGCATGCTAGGTATAGTACCAGCTCCTCTCCCACCTCGGGTCGGGATAGCAAGGATGGCGAAGCTAAATACATTTTCAGCTCTTGGAAGGCGTTCTGGCATTCTCTAGTCCATTCAAAGTTCTTAGGATTCCTCAATAACTTGAACAAGGGAGCACACTTGTCCGCTGACCTAGACATGAATCTGCTCAGCACCACAACCTTGCCTGTTAACACCTGGACGTCTTTCACGCAGGTCGGTGGTGCCAGGTCGAGTATCGCCTGAACCTTCTCCGGGTTGGCTTCTATCCCACGGGCTGTGACCATAAAGCCCAGAAACTTTCCTGCCTTGACGCCAAATGCGCATTTTTTTGGGTTCAGCTTTATCCCAAAATGCTCTATTACAGCGAATGCTTCAGCCAGGTCGACTTCATGGTCTTCCGCCCTTCTGCTCTTGACCAACATGCCATCTACATAGATCTCCATATTTCGGTCAATTTGATTTTTGAAAACCTTATTCACCATCCGAGTGTAGGTAGCTCCAGCATTTTTGAGGCCAAAAGGCATGACCTCATAGTAGTAGAGACCTTTATCGGTGGTAAAGGTAGTCTTCTATTTGTCTCCGGGTGCCATCTTAATCTGGTTATAGCCTTTGAAGGTGTCCATGAAAGAGAGTAGCTCGAACCCGGAGGTGGCATCCACCATCTGATCAATCTGAGGTAGGGGAAAGCAGTCCTTGGGGCAAGCTTTGTTGAGGTCGGTAAAGTCAATACACAGTCTCCATCCACCTGAGGACTTGGTCACCAGGACCACGTTGGATAACCAGGTTGGGTACTGGATTTCCTTTATGTGGTTAGCGTCTACCAATTTGTCCACCTCTTCTGCTATGATTTGTTGCTTATCATAATGGAAGTGCTTGCGCTTCTGCTTCACCAGATAGTGATTCGGATCGTCATTCAGGTGATGCTCAATCACTCCCGCGTCAATACCTGTCATGTCAGAGGCAGACCATGCAAATATGTGTTCATTTTTCAGAAGAAATTGGCTTATACCTTTATTGAGGTCATCAGAGAGTTCACTTCCAATCTTTGCTTTCTTTGTTTCATCAGAGAGTTCCACATCTTGAAGGTTTTCAGCTGGGCTTTCTCTCTTAGCATCCTTCTTCTCTTCGGGCAAATCTGGTCCCCAGCCAACCTGATATTTGGGTCGGAGGGAGTTTTCATAACATTCCCGGGCTGAGAGCTGGGCTCCGCGGATAGTGGCTGTGCCGGCCGGGGTCGGAAATTTTAGGGCCTGGTGGTAGGTAGAAGGGACAACCCTGAAATGGTTGAGTGCCACCTGACCTAAAATCCCGTTGTAAGTGGAGTTGCAATCCATCACAATAAAGTTGGCTTGCATTGAAACCCGCTTATCTCCGTCTTCTAGTTTCAGCGGAAGGTTGATGACCCCTTCGGCTCGGTGGGCTTGCCTGGTGAATCCAGCCAAGATGCCCCTCAATGGTCTAAGCCAGCTTCTGTCCGATCCCATTTGCTCAAACGCTTTCAAGAATAGGACTTCTGTCAAGCTCCCGGTGTCTACCATCAACCTCTTCACAGTGAAGTTGGCTATTTTGGTGCTGATCACCAGTGGGTCGTCATGGGGCAATATCACACCTTCCAAATCTTCTGAGGAAAAAATGAGCTCCTCCAACTCCAGGACTGGATCCCGCACCGGTCCATATTCTCTTCCGGCACGAACATAACCCTTCCTCCCAGCCGAGGTCTCTCCACCCTACGCCAATCCTCCGGCGATGGTCTCGGTCATAGTTAGACAGCCGCCCCTGGCTTGGCGCCTGGGTGCACTTCTCTCCCTGTCCCTCTGATCTTGGCTCCGGGTCGGCTGATTATCTACGTACCTCCGGAGGTGACCTCGGGATATCAGTGCTTCGATCTCCTGTTTCAAGCCTTTGCACTCCTCGGTGGTATGGCCGTAATCCATGTGGTAGCGGTAGTACTTGGTTCTGTTGCGCTTTTCAGGTTGGCCTTTCATTCTCGGTGCTGGAGGTAGGTGGTTCTGGTGCTGGATCTCCATTAAGATCTGCTCCCTTGAGGTGTTAAGTGGAGTGAATATAGTGAACTGGGGGTTTTGCTTGAGCTGCTGAGGCTGTTTTCCTCGGTCGTTTTTGATCTTACTCCCAGGTTGGGCTCGGGAGGTTTCTACTTTTTTTTCCGGCTTCCTTATCCTTGTCATTGTCCCTCTTAGTTTGATGGATTTCCTCCGAGTGTATGTACCCTTCTGCCCGTACCATAAGCTCGGCTACGGTATCCACGGGGTCGATGGCCAATGAAGAGGTAAGGGGTCCCGACCTAAGCCCATTTTGGTTAGCCATTAGCGCCATAGAATCTTTTAGGTTGAGGATCCTGAGGGTCTCTTCATTGAATCGGGCAGTGTAAGCCTTCAAACTCTCTCCTTTGTGCTGTTTCACCGACAACAATGACGAGGTGTGACGCATTGCACGTCGGCTTCCAGCGAAGCGGGACAAGAAAACCTTAGACAGCTGATGAAAACTTGTAATAGAGTCGGGACGAAGTTTTTGGAACCCGTCCAAGGCATTGCCAACCAGGGTGGTTGGGAATGTTTTCGTCTTCATGAGGTCGGTCATATCATGCAGAGTCATATGGTGGTCGAAGTTCAGCAGGTGGCTGGCTGGGTCTCCGTCCCCATTATAGACTGCTAGGTTGGGTATCCGGTTGCTGGTTGGCAATGGCGTTGCCAGTACTTCGGGTGAGAGTGGGCTTACGCCGAGCTGGTTAATTACCTTGGCTATGACAATCGCGGTCTTGGCCTCCTCGGGGTCGGCGTGGGCTGCCCTCTTTCCTCTCGCCTCTACGGGTCTTGCCTCCGGCTCCAGGAATCCTTCTCCGTCTTGCGCTCGGGTTTGCCCCTGGGCCGGAATGCAGAACTGTGGGCGCATGGGCCGTGGTGTAGTTGCTTGTGGAACTGGGGGTTTTGCAGCTAGCCGGGCTACCTGCTCTTTTAGCTCCTGGAACATCTTAAACATCATCATCATCTCCGGCGTCAAGCTGGAGTTGAGGTCTCCATTTGTAGAGGGGTTGGATTCTGAGGCTAAGTGTATACGTTGGCTCGTTCCAACGTCGGCTTGGGTTTGATCTTGGCTTGGCACCTGCGTGGTTTCGAGGTCCTCGTCCGGGTTGGGTGAGTCCTCTCCCGGTGCGCTGTGACTTCTAATTTGTACCATGATGGTTTCTCAATGAGTGGTGAGAAGAGTGATAGAAAGAACTCGTTTCCCACAGACGGTGCCAAACTGTCGAGGTCGGAAATCCTCGCAGCTGAGGTTGTACGGCTACTCTTTGTCAAGCTGAACTTTCAGGTTGGCCTCCGAGTTGAATTTTCAAGTTAGCCTCCGAGTTGAATTTTCAGGTCGGCAACTGAATTTGCACAAGGAAAAAGAAGGAAAAGGCGGGGTGATTACCCGGATTTTCCCCTCTAGCGTGCGAATGATTAGTATGTCTGAGTTGGCAAGGTAGCTGAGAGCATTTAATGACGAGTTACCTCTGAAATGAAGGGGGTGGAGCTCTATTTATACTAAATTCGGGTCTGACAGCATTTAATGCGGTGCAGCTTTATGTCCCATCAATGCTTTATGTCCCATCGGAACAGTTGGCACTGAGGTCGGGGTTTTTCGGGGTCGGGTCAGCATCCAGGTTGGGCATTTAGCTGAATGCGCCGGGCTAGGCTCTGATTAGCCCGTCTCAGCTCGGTGTGGGTAACTCACCCCAGCTCGGGGACCCCTCGTCACCTTCTTTACCTTCATAACTACCCAATCTTTTCCTTGAGACATACATGAAGGAAGAACCAATTTCGAGATTGAAACTAAAAAAAAAAGTTATTTCATTTTGGTGCAAGAGGAAAATGAGCTTAATACTAAAAAAGTCATTGATATTTCATGATTGGTTTGACAACTGATTTTTCATCACTTGCAAAAGTTAGGGCAAATTCCATTTGTAGTCCCTGATGTTTACTTACATTTTAAGTTAGCCCTCAATGTTATAAAAATTGGATTTTAAGTCCTAATAAGTTTTCCAAATGTCATCAAGTTGGTCCCTCCCATTATTTTTCTATCAAATTTGGATAAAATCAAAATTACCTTTATACACCCATTAGATTTTCAAGTTGGTCCCTAATGTATACTTGAATTTTCAAGTTAGTCCAAGAAAATGACATGTGTGATTATTTATGTCGTGTTTTAATAGAAATTTGATAGTAAAGACTACTTTGATAACTTCTATTAAGGAGGGGGTGTTTGGTTTGCGAAATTTTATAGAATTCCAAAAAGTGATTCAGGAATGTAATATTCCCACATTTGATTCACAGTGGAGTCATTTATGTGATATTCCTGTGTTTGCTTTGCAAAAAAAAAAAAACCCGGGAATGTAATATTCTCATGAATTCTTCAATTTTTAGACCCATTTGAGGAAGTGAGAATCTATTTTTTCCAAGTTGTGAGTATATTTTAGAAAAAATAAAAAGACGAAAGTACCAATACTCTTTATATATACACTAGAAAGGACATACATAATACAACTACTATAACATTAAATCTCCTTACTACCACCTCCACTTGTAGCAACTCCACCTCTACCCCCTCCACTACCACCACTACTTCCACCACACTTCTACCACCAGCACCACCAACTCTTCCACTACTACCATCACTTCTACAACTACTTCTACTACCTCTTCTTCCTCCACTACTTCCACCACCTCCTTCATTACCACCACCAAGACTACCTCCACTACCACCTTCTCCTATATTTTTCCTTTTTGAGTTAGGGATATTATTTTTAAAAATTTGCTCAAAATTATCAGAAATATTGAGTTTAACCAAACATAACAATATAACATTCCTATGAATTTGGTAAAATAATTACTACGTGAATCAAACGCCCCTTACGAATTGAGTACTCATAATATGACTTTTAAAATATTATAGACTATTTTTAACATCTAAGTTAACACTAAGAACTAGTATCGAAATTCGACCACCCAGAATTATACTTCCAAATTCATAAGCTAGCTATAGAACCAAGAAATTCTTGAAGAAAACAAAAAATGAGTATTTAAGCTAGTGTTTTGTTGGTAACCTATATATTTTTCAAACGACTATTTTATTATTACAACAATGCATGCGACGTGAAAGCACATTGCAAATAAAAAAACCTGTAAGTCAAGCATTGTTATTAATTGGGAGGTTCTTATACTATTTAATTCAACTAGAATTATAAAAGTTGAAACCCTTTTTAGTTGAAGAATCAATTTAGTCTTAGTTTGTGCTTTTGGACCATCTTTGCCTCTCAAGAGAAATAAAAGGAAAATGAAAGGTAGAGACACTTAACTTCAAAATATTGAAATCATTTTTCTTTTTCGCTTGCTATTCTTTTTTTTTTTTTGATTGTGATGAAATTGTAAAGCAGTTCTAGGATATAAATGGACATAGCTATCAACGTATAATATGTAAAACACACAACTAAAAGATTAGTATTGAAAAGGAAAACTTGGGAAATAACAAGTAATGTAAAGGGAAAATCTCACATTTAGTCTCTATTGTTTACAAAAAAATTTAGTTTAGTCCTTATTGTTTAAAATATTTTAATTTAGTCCCTATTGTTTCTCCAAAAGTTTTAATTTCATCCTTATTATTTAAAGTTTTTCAATTTCATCCTTAATGTTTGCCAAAAGTTTCAATTTTATCCTTATTATTTTTAAAAAATTTCAAATTCGTCCCTATGGTTTCTCAAAAAATTTCAATTTAGTCCTTGAATAATATAGGGGCAAATTTAAAACTTTAAGAAAATAATAGGGACGAAATTGAAACTTTTTAAAAATAATAAGTACAAAATTGAAACTTTTTGAGAAATAATAAGGACGAAATTGAGAAATTTTAAATAATAGGGATGAAATTGGGATTTTTTTATAAACAATAAGGACTAAATTGAGACAAATAAAATAATAGATACTAAACTGAGACAATTAGGTAACAATAGGGACTATTTGTGAAATTTTCCCTAATGTAAACATGAAACGTTCTCACGAGCATAAGAGTTAGTGCCAATGTCTTCTTAGTATAGCATAAAAAAAAAAAATTAACTAGCTAAACATTCAGCACTAGACCTATTGATTATGGGATTTCCAATGTAACAGTCAATATTAATAAGGTACATAGTTCAAAATTTTGGACTTTCACTAGACTTAATACCTCACTTAAACAAGATGTGTTCTATAACTTTTACTTCCAACACAAGACTTTGATTAGTGGTTGATGTTTCCCTATATAAACTTGAAGCATTCTAATTGTAGCTAAAATCCTCATGAAAAGTTATTTACTTTCAACTAAATGAACAACAACTATTTAGATTACTTAAGAACATTTCTCATTCAAGTCATTCTATTCTAACTTATATCTGCTAGCTATTGTCTTGAGACTATCAAATATTAATTTGTTGACATATGTTGAGTGAAATTGTTAACTCATATAAGTGTGGAGTAAAAGGTTTCACATTTTGGAATTTTTTCCTTTTATTTAATAACTGTAAAGGAGTATTTTGCCACAATTGAGTAGCATACTTTGTTTGCCTTAACAGAAGACCATCACTATGAGAGACAACTTCCATTCCCAATAAGTAGTGAAGGGGACCCAAGTCCTTCATGTCAAATTTTTGCGACAAAGAATGAATGAAATCAGTAATATGAGAAGAGGAGCTACCAGTCAAAACGATGTCGTCAACAAAAATGAGCAAAATGATAATATGATTAGATGTTTGCCAGAAGATTAAAGAAGCATCATGGGGAGAGTTCATAAACCCGCATGAGACTAAATGAGAGCTGAATTTTTTATACCAGGCTCGAGGAGCCTGTTGAAGACCATACAATAACTTCTCAAGCTTGCAGACATATTCTGGGTGGATAGGATCGATAAAGCCTTGAAATTGCTTCATGAAAAACGTTTCGACCAAATCGCCATGAAGGATTGCATTTTTAACGTTTAGTTGACGAAAAGGCCAACCATTGGATAATACAAAGGTGATGATTAATCGAATGGTGCCTGGGCACACAACGGGACTGAAAGTGTCCCCCATAATCGCGACCAGGTTGTTGATTATAACCTTTGGCCACAAGACTAGTCTTGTAGCGTTCGAGAGAGCCATTTGACTTTTATTTTACATGATACACCTATTTGCATCAGTTGAAAGAAAGGATACGATAAAAATATTCTTACAATCACATTTCATAGAGGGTGATACAATAGTAGTTTAAATACTACAAACAAGTTATAAAATAGATGCATTACACTGCTCTAAGCAACACATGGGTCAAGACTAATTCTGACAAGCACGTTGCTCAAGATATATTACAGCTGTATTATTTAGATATTTCAACACTCCTCCTCAAGTTGGGGCGAAGATATTGACGAGCCCGAGCTCGCCAAGAGCTGACCGAAAAAGTGATGGCTAATATTTTGATAAACTGATGACTCCCATCAAGAAGAACAAATGACTGCATGCAAGCCATGTGCGGACCCAAGGCCAAAGGCCACCAATGACTGGACCAAAAAACCCCAACATCAACGCACCACTAATGACTGGAAAGACCATAAAACCATGGCAAGACGCCTGAAAACAACAAGCAAACAACAAAAAAGTACGTGACAAAGGACGTACCAACCCCGAGAGGCTCCAAGCTGAGAGAACAAACTGAGTCTTAAGCCAACAAAGGTGGAGAACATATCCACCAGAAAACCTCCACAAAAATTTCCACGAACAATGGTGAAAATCACAGTCAAAAAGTAGGCAAACAATGAAAGAGGCCGACAATAGATGGCTGGTGAGCACTCCAACTCATATCTAACCACAATAGTCTAGCAACCGTCAACACAACCAACAAAAGAACCATCATTTGGGAGAGAGAGCAGCAACAGAGGAAAAAACAAGGGAGATGAAGGTAGCCGGACAAACTCGACTACAATAATGATAAAGAGATGGCAAGAGCAAAGGCAGCTGGACACTCGGCTTTGGAGATTTTGACGGTGAGATGGCCAAAATTGTTGGTACTTTGGGTTTAGCAAAAGATGTCAGTCAAGTGCACATGATAGAGAATAGTTTTTTTTTTTTAATTATAAATCCAGCTGGAACATTTGTAAGTAAAAAATCCCAAGTGAATAAAGACAATGTGGTCCAAAAGGAATCTGAAAAAGTGGATCACAATGATGTTGATAAAGCTGAGAATGCACATGGGGCGGCTGAAAATGCTAGATTTCATGGGACAAATTCAACTGTCGGCGACGACGAGGGAAGAACCACTGGCAACGAGGCTGGCCGGAGACGACGAGATCAGAGGGCATGCACGATCTCGCCGAAGTTGACACGAGAAGAAGCTGTAGCTTTGGCTACAAACGGCAGCGATGAAGGCTGGCAACTATGGTGGCGTCGGAGCTTTGATGACGGCGGCAACGAAAGCTAGCAGCGGAGCTTTGATGGTGGCAGCGACGAAAGTTAGCAGCAAACAATGGCTAGCCGGAGATGATGAAGCAGGGCCGAAAAATATTCTGCCCACGACGCCGACGTCGGAGTTCACGACGACGGCGTCGGATGTTCACGACGACGGCGTCGGATGTTCACGACGACGGCGTCGGATGTTCACGACGACGGCGTCGGATGTTCCTCACGGTGCTGTTTGCAAACTGAGATAATTTTTTTTTTTTTTGTCTATCTTCTAGGGTTTAAGCATGTGTTTTGGCTCTAGATACCAAGTTGAAAGAAAGGATACGATAAAAATATTCTTACAATCACATTTCATAGAGGGTGATACAATAGTAGTTTAAATACTACAAACAAGTTATAAAATAGATGCATTACACTGCTCTAGGCAATACATGGCTCAAGACTAATTCTGACAAGCACATTGCTCAAGATATAATCACGTTACTCAAGATATATTACAGCTGTATTATTTAGATATTTCAACAACATCTGATGATATTCATGATAGAAGTAGGGGGATGAGTTTCCAAGTCTGATTTTTTATCAAAGAGTTGAACTTTTCAATCATTGTGGCTCGCCAATTCGGATCTTTATGAGCCTGTATACAAGAGGTGGGTTCTGATGGCAATTGTTGAATGCTAGCTAGAAGACCTGATAGAACCAGATAGCGTGTTGCGAACATAGCTTTGGGTTGCCTTGTGTCAGCCATTGTTCTAGTTGTCATATGATGAATCCGTGTAGGCACAATGGAAGAAGTTGGCATAATTTGTTGTAAAGTGGGATAAGGTGAGTCTAATTGATCTTGCGTGGATGTGGGAGGCGGTAAAGCAGAAGCTGCAACTAAGGTATTTGAGTCATGACTTGGAGAGAATTGCTAATCAATAGGTACTACCTCGGTGCAAACTTGTGGATTATTATGCAGTGGTGATGAGCTCGTGTAATTTGAAGAGCTATTAGTTGCAGGAAAGAGCTCATCTAAGCAAGAAGCTATGAATGACACCTTTGTGAATTTTTGAGCAGCTAGTTGTGAGAAATTATTGGAAGATAAAGCCTGCACTGATGGAAAATTATAACTTCGTCGAAAACCACATGATGAGAGATAAGCACTTTATGTGTCTGAAGATTAAAGCATTTATATCCTTTATGGCATGGACTATATCCCAAAAATATGCATCTACAACTTTTATAATCCAGTTTATTACGTCCGAGAGGACTCAGGCATGGATAACATAACGAATCGAAAACTCGTAAGAATGAGTAATCTGGAAGAATACCATAAAGAAGCTCATATATGGAGATTTGTTATGCAATAGTGATGTTGGCATCCTATTTATGAGATAGGCGACCATAGAAAAGGCGAAATTCCAAAACTCGCGTGGTAATTTACTGTGAGCAAGTATTGTAAGTCCAATTTCAACAAGATGCCTGTGTTTACGTTCGGCAATACCATTTTGCTCCAAAGTTTCGGGACATGATATTTGATGAAGAATACCATGCTGCTTAAAAAAAGACTGAAGAGTATTAGCAATAAATTGACCCCCAACATCACTTTGAATAATCTTAGTTTTTGCACCACAGATTTTCAACCATGGAAATAAATTGTAGGAATATAGTTGCAACATCTGATTTTTGAAATAGTGGATAATACCATGCATAACGAGTAAAATCATCAACCAATATAAGATAATACCGAAAATCTTCTATTGAGTTCGTGGGGACTGAATCCCATACATCACAGTGAATAATATGGAGGACAAATGAAGAACTAGATACATGATTATCAAAAAATAAACAGTGACTTTTGCCCATTTGATAGCTACTGCATAGTGATGAAGAGGCTTACGGGGCAATTATTGAAGAAACTTTTCTAAGCTGCTGAAAGGTGCGAATGGATGGATGTCCCAAACGAGCATGCCATATCTCGGAGTAGACTTCATTTGCTAAGAAACTGAACTTGCGAGGTTGATGGAGAGCATAAAGGCCAACCTCAATTTTCCCATGATGAAGGATTTTGCCTGTCTTCAAATCCTTGATACAATAATCAGATGAAGTAAAAATAAAGTAACAATCATGCTCTTTTGTGAATTGGGCGACAAATAAAAGTTGTTTTGCGAGCAAGGGAACAACCAAGACTTTGAATTAAAGGTAGCAAGGTTCAAGGTGGTCAAGTAGAACAGCATTTTCTGCTGCCACTTCTTAAAATCCTTCCCGTTGAACTTCTCTGGCTTCTCGCCATGTCCAACAGGAGTTGAAGCAACAAAAGGAGTAGTTGTTGCCACAGTCACAACAGGCCTCGCCATAGGAATGTTTTCGTTCTCGGATCCTCCATTTGATCCACTTCCAGTCAAGGACACATTTGGGTTATTAGGTCCTCGTTCCACGTTCATGTCTCCAGAAGCCATAGGTAATAATAATTTTTTTTTTAATAAATTAAGTCCAAAAGTTTAATTGCTGCACTTCAAAGGAGGAAATTACTTTCCAAATCTCAATAAGTGTATAAAAGTACACAACTAAAATTAGAACCGAAATTCATTAGAAACAAATTTAACTTGAGGCAACAATTTGATAGAAATAACAAATAAGATATATCTCCAAAATTAAATAGATCAACCTTTAATTAATAACATAAGTAGATGACTAACCACAGAAACCAACTTATCGATGAAATTAATATATCTTCTCGAACATGTATCTCAATAATATGCACAGATTGTCAAATTCAGCATATTATATTATAATGAATCACATATAGGTAAGCTATATCAAAGGAAATCTCAAAGCTTTTATATTTGATATCAGTACACATGCAGTATAACATTGTTTTTATAGTACTATTGCATGTAAAAGTCAAACATTAAATTGATTCTAATAGAAATTAAATAAGAACCATTAGCTAACGCATAAAATATTTTACATAAGCTATGCAGCGTTAATGATTGTGAAAGCTATGGACTGGATCATAAGGTACACGAATATAGATATTATTTACAAATGTAAGATTAAACAAGAAAGAATGTTCAGCTTACTGGTAGTATAGCTTTAAATGGTATGACAGGTCAAGAGTTCAATACTTGGCATAACCGAAAATCTTGCACAACATTTAAATTCTTTTTTTTTTCTTTCCGTCAACTTCAAAAGATAACAAGTTTGATTTTCTTTCCTTTCCAGTCGACTTCAAAAAATAAACAAGTTAGCAAACAAATTCGCACAAAGAAGCAAAAACAGCAGAAGCAGAATAAACCTTAAGATTGTTAGAAATCTTTTTTGCGAATATGAGATTAGGCAGCGGAGACAAAATAATAAAAAATAAATAAATAAATAATAATAATTATAATAATTAAAATAACAATAGAAACTGAGAAATAAAATATTAACAGTACATGTATGTAAATTAATAAAATAAACAGTAAAGAAGAAAAATAATATATTTATACAAATAAAGCAGTACATAAACCGAGGCTCGAATTAGACTCGATATCCTTAAGGTTTATTGCTCCGCTAGGTACTTACGGTTTCAACAACAACAACCTCCCAGGATACAACGACTTTATCTTTTGTATTAGAAGTACCACAAAATACAAAATCTATTAAACTGACAGTGTATAAACTCTCTCTCGACGAATGCTATGTTAGCCTAACTATTCTCTGTATGCAATGATGCGAATGCTTCAGTCAATTGTTACAAATGATGGCACGAGTATTTATAGGCAAAGTTTGGTGTGAAAATATGGCCAGCCACTACTCCACTCAAGTTGTGGGATTGAAGACAACTCCCACTTTCTCCATTCTGCTGATGAAGTCAAGTATGGGAATACCCATATTCTCTACTCCACACCTCACACTCCATGCATCTCCAACAAACAGCAAGTGTGGGCAATGGGTCGTGGGTCAACTTCATTTCTCATTCACCAACTTCTCCTCCAACAGAGCCATCAATAAACCCTAGTAAACTATGACAACACAGGACCGGGTACTTTGCTTTTTCCAGAGTAAAAAATTATCAGTGTTTAATTGAGAGAAAGTTCTTGGGGGATACTCTTAACCGTGGGCAGAGACGCCACATGAGAAGATGAAGCATCAGTTTGAGGATTCGCAGTGGAAGAGGAGGGGCTTGCTGAGCTAATTGATGCAAAAATTGATGAGGCCATTTGTAGGATTGTGAGAACGAGAAAAAAAAACTGAGAGAGAAAAATAATCCTAATCTCTGTATACCATGTAAATGAGTATTTTGCCACACAAATAGTGTTGTGTCATTGAGCTTCTAAAGTTGAGAATAAAGGAAGAAGTTTACACTGAGTATGCAACCTATACGATATACACAAATAGAGCTAATCATAACAACAAGATATATGACTACAAGAAATTAAGTTAAAAAATGGATAACTCTGGAATGCTACGCCTTTACAATAACGACACCATTTGATTATTAGGAAGATCTTATTATTTCTATCTAATGAGTATTAATTGTATGATACTGATTCAAACAAAAATTAGGTGATACTTTCAAAAGATCAATTGAAATTCATTAGCAACTGATAAACAAACATAATTAAGTCGAAAGACCTTTAAATGCTTAATTGCGAAGAGTTGAACTTTAAACATGAATTTGTTCATACACATGATCATAAACGCTTCATGAACTACAACAACCAAATTGTTTGAGACTGAAATATCAAAGATATCAACGGATAACAAACCTAAAGTGAGCCAAACACTCCTTTCATTTGTCTTGTTTTGTCAACCAAGGATACATACTATGAAAATTTTGCATTGACTTTAGTAAGTCAATCATAGCACCACTCTCATTTGGTAGACTTTTCCAGCATCAAGATAAATAGAGACAGTTTAGATTCACAAATGCCTTTTGAAGAACCACATTCTTGCACAATCAAACATCCATATATATAATCTTCTTGGGCGACTGTCTGGTTAGCTCAACTATCATTGCTGGTTTCCAATTTCTAGCATTCCACTTCTATCATCCTGTAACATTTCTTAAGCAATTGGCAATAGCTTGAGATTTATACTAATGGAGTAAGTTGGGCAAAACTTCATTTGATCTATTCACATTTTGTATAGGATTTCATCATTTAGATTGTTTACAAATCAAATTTATCTTCATCATCTCCGATACTATCTGTCTAGTTTATGATAGCCCAAATCCTACCAAACAAAACAAATGTTGGCCTTTGCAAGATGCATGTGACTTGATCCCCCCTTGACTATGAATTAGGTTACCTTTTTCTGCTAAAACTCTTGGCAGATGATATGCGTGATTATGAACAACGACCTTTCCATAGGATGGAAAAATTATGGGAATCTTGAGCATAGAGACAAAGTTGGGGATTACATCCACTTCCTCACCTATAAACTTTAACATTTGTTCTTCTATCATCCAACTTAGATGATAATGTTGGCATACCCCTATTTTAGCTCACAAGATATCATCATTTCAACATTACCTCTTCATTTCCATGCAGTTCTTTTTTGTATACACATATAAAGTCCTTTCTTCAGGCAATTTAATGTGACATTGCAACTATAGCACTTCATTAATTCTTCAAGAAAGGCCTAAAATCATAATAGTAAATGTTGTAAGCGCATATATGTAAATAAATAAGATATATCTATGGCAAATAGATTATATGCCTTTTAAGTGCTACTAATCATTAAACTTGTCATTTTTTGGGAAGATGAAAAAGAGAAAGAAATGAGGAAGGGGAATAACTAAAGTCTGAAACAATGCGCTTAAATTAAAAGTTAATATGAAAAAACAAACTATGAAAATGTAGCTTTGGCTACTACTATGTACTTCATTTTCCAAATAGTAAAATTTAGAAAAATAAATAGATCTTGCTTCAAGTTCATGACAAAATTAAAATTTTGACGACAACAACTATCCAAACTAGGAGTAACCAAAACAACTTAATGAGATTGATATTGAGAATGCTTGAAAAAAGAAATGTTACATGAATAAATGATACAATAAAACAAAATATTATAAGAAGTACAAAACATAATTATTACCACAATAACTAACTCTAACAGCTTGTTTGGATTGGCAATATTAAAGAAAGGAAAGGTTAGGGAGGGATTTTTCAATCACTTCCCTTGTTTGGATTGCAATTTTAGAGGAAGAAAAAGTTATGGAGGGGTTCCAAAACCCTTCATTTCCTTTAATGAGAAGGATTGTAATAAAACCCTTCATTTCCTTTAATGAGAAGGATTTTACAATCCTTCTAATTTGGGATTTTTTAGAAGGAAAATGAAAGTAAAGTTATAAAAAGTCTCTTTTGTCCCTACATATCTTATTGTTAAAAAATAAAAAATGGTACTTAAGTAATTTTTCATTTAAAATTAAACTTTCATTTCATTTTCTTCTTCAATCTAAACAAAAAATCATAAAATCATTTTCCTTCATTTCCATTATTATTTTTTTACAATCCAAACAAGGTAATTCATTTCCTTTCCTTTCCTTTTCTTTATTTTTCTTCCTTCACTTTACTTTTCTCTCCTTTCCCTCTTGCAATCCAAACAGGGGCTAAGTTCGTTTATAACAATGAAATCTTTTAAACCAAAGAGGAATTTTAGGAGATTAGATAGGCATTAACACATATTTGGATAACATATGAAGAAGTGATATAGATCATTGAGTGTAAAGATCAAATAACTACTTCATCACTTAACCATCATTGATCTCCGTAACAAAGTTATTAAATTATCAGGTGATTTAAATCCAGTGTTAACATAATAAGAACTACACATATAAAGACACATGGGTATAAACATTCATATACACATTTATAAATAAAGAAATTTATACTTAATTATATTTATACACATTTATGGATACTAATACATGATGTATAGTATGTGTATGTCTATAGAAAGTGAAAGAGAAATTGAAAAAGACTTACACATCAAGATGTACAAGAACATAGATGGCCTGATCCTTTTGGTGATTAGGGACAAAAATTTGCCAGTGGCTACAAAAGAGAGACAATGAGAAATGATGGGGACGCGGCACCCGTGGCGCCCAACCCTAACAAAAAAAAAGATTGATTTATATAAGGGATAAATCTTATTTAGATTTTGAGGGCAAATGGGCCCTTCTAACTTACTATAATTTTCATTTTACTATAATTTATTAAATAATATTGTTTTCACCACTCATTTACCACATTCTATACAATTTATTAAATAATATTATTTTCACCACTCATTTATAACATTCTACCTATATTTCTAGTTGGCATATCAAAATAACTTATTTTTTTTATTTCTCTCTATCTGTTTTTGGCATGTCAATTAAACATACACATAGAAGGTGATAAATAGAGGATAAAAATAGAGCGACACCTAACATTTGTTTTAAAATATTAGGTGAATTGAAGTCTTTATATATATAATAGAATTTTTCAAATTGCTCATTTTCTCAAGTCTTCAAATTCTTGATTTGCCTTCACGTTTTATGGAAATCTAGCTTTACCCATATGTTCAACATATTATAAGAATAAGTACTTACAACAAAGACTTTGCATTGAGCAAACCTATTATTTTCTTCTAATTGAGTGAGAGATTCGTAAGATGTATAGGCACCTTAGAATAAGAAGTGTGTGGGTTTAGCTGGGCAATACCTTAAAGGAGTTTTGATATAGTATTGCGGTATAGGAGTCACCGAAAAGAGAAACGACAATTGTTTTAGTCTAGTGCATTTGAAGTCGTATAAAATGAGCGAAATCCCAAGCGAGAAATCTTGAAAACCAGACTATTCTAATTAGCATTATAATTACTTATCATCACATCTATATGCTTATTGATTTTGTTAATTCTCGAACTCAATTCTTCCAAATTTAGATTAAAACACTTCTTTGATAGCATTGGAATTGAGTAATTGTTTTTCTATTACTTACTACACAATAGTGGTAGCCCTGTACTAGGTGTTTAATCTCCTTTTGAATAGCCCAACTATTACAACGTATGCCCAAGTCTTTTAGTTTGAATTTTTGGCCACCTTATTGCATACACAAAATACAAAAATTACTCCTTGTTTCAAAAGTCCCCCTTTTAGTCTCTTATGTTCTATTAATGGCCATGAAGGTTTAACCGTCACCAAATTTTTCAAATTTAGATAGAATGTTGCATGTTCGAGCATAAGGCAAGATGATGTCCTTTTCATGCTTGTTACACACAGAGATTGGACAATTAGTGTCAGAATTCTCGACAAGTAGCTCACATTTCCAAATAAGATTAAGATGAAGTTTTATGTTGATGTTGTGGATTTCAAATAAATAAAAAATCACTTCTTTAGAAGAAACTTAATTATGACTAGCATTTATATTATTTGCAAAATCATCCTTTTAGCATTGACGAACCCAAGACACCTTCGTGTTTTTTAGTTTGGAATTTAGATTGAAAACGAAAAGATGCAGGGTATTTGTAAAGGATAGATAGTGGGATTGCATGCATATAAAGCTATATACGCAGCAGAAGAAACTAGGGAAAATAATTTTTTCAAGCTTATATGACAATCTCATAACTTGATATAACATGCAATATACATAAAGAAAGCTAGAACAAGAGAACTAGATATACCTCTTGAAGACTCTTGTTGAAGAAATGAAGGTTGACCTTTGGCAAGACTCCTTCTTCCACAAATGTAGAAGTCCTAGTTAGTCTACCAAGCAAGTGATCAAGTGTCCTTTCCTCCTTTGAGTTGTAGTGCTAGCAAACTCTTTTGAATGTAAATATGAACTTGTTTTTTCTAGTTCTCTAAGTGAAGAACACCAACAAGCTATATCTCTCTATTGTGTAAAAGGTATGGTATTTTTTCACTAAGTGTCCAATATATATAGCATGTAGAATATAGATATATACACATATATATCTCTAGCTCTTACATGTAATATATACAAGTGTCATAATAAAATTACACTTGTCTTGCATATCATGTCAAATATACAAGAGAGAGATAATAAGTAAAAAATCTCATATTTCCACTAACTCTCTTAATTAGGCTTTAATCAAGATTAACTACTTAATCTTGCATGCATGTTTATACATAGGTCAATTAACTTAAGTAAGTAATATTTAAATTAATCATCATTAGATTAAATTATGGAAATCGTATTTTCACTTTGCACTTAAGTCTCTATATATAATCTATAATGACACATTAACCCCATTAACTTTTAATGACACAACACTATTGTTAACTCTTTAACAATTTATGAGATCATAAGTCAAGTTCAATTAACACCCAATCACTACACTTTATTATGTGTAACCTTGTAGGTTCACCGCCAAATAGCAATAAGGAAATATTTAACGGATTTAATATTAATCAAACTCTTCGATTTGTTTCAAGAATGTATCCTTCATTCTCAAAATACCCTTAAAGGTCTTGAGTGATATCTAGCAACATATCAAGACAATTTATAAGACAATAAAGTCATCAATAAAGTGAACCTATTTAGTTAATGACTATAGTACAATTTAATCCTCCCATTAATAATATCTAGATATAGTAAGAACCATTGACGATTAAGTTCATTGACTCGATTCTATGCATAGATCAAATTTGGTGTAATGAGATATGATACATAGAAAACACATTTCCTATCATTCATACCTTATCCAAGGATTTCCTTATTCAGCATCCAAAATTAAATGCATTGGACATCGGCTCACTCTGGAGGTAATGGATCCTATCTTGACAATCACTGCCACTCACAATATTGATCGAGTGAAACTGTAAATGAATGTGTCTTGCTCGTGAACAAAACAAGTTTTGTTCAAAATATAATCTTAAGCACTAATATATATGATAACCATGTTGTCGCAAGTCAAATGATCACTTGCACCCCCACAATTCACAACACATCATTAATCTTAAGCTGTGTGATTTGTTATTTATGGTTCAATGATTATTTAACTAATAATCACCCACATGTTTGCTATGTGTATATCATGCTTTATAGTATGTGACTCACCATCCTTTATCATTAATATCACGTACTAATCAAAGGTAATAAACCAATGTGATAGTTTGTACTTGATCAATTGAAATCCCTTTTAAATAATCTAGGGATTATGAATAATTTAAGTATTATCATACTAAAGAAACATGGTCACATATTCCTTAACACTTAAGAATATATTTCTTTAGTGAAAATATTAAGGACTTATTCATATATTAAAAAGAGAATATGAACGATTAAATAAGCTATTAATTAAAAAAGTTTTAATCAAATACCCCAAAAAGAAATCATCCATTTATGGCATTTAGCCATATCACTAACAATGTGAATTACTTTTAGAGTTTAAACTAAGAATATGAGAATGATTTAAAGGAGGGATATTGCAATATGATGTTTTTTAGAGTAGTTTAATCATTTTGATTTTTATCATCTGTTTTTTTCCTTAAACAACCAAGATATAAACACATGACATGCACGTGATTATTTTTTGTCTAAATTTAATGGATTTCCGATAATGGGTATCACTAAAATATAAAAGTAGGGACTTCTTTAACAAACTCTCACGCCTCTAAACTTTGTAAATGCGAATTTCAAGAACCCAGTCGCCGTGTACTTAAGAAGAGGTACTCTTCCTAAGCTCACAAGGCTACAATCTAGCAAAAATCCAAGTCATTATATCAAAGCATCTAAAGCTAAAGATTCAATATTTAAATCCAAAGAATTATAATCTTCAAAGTCTTCAAAATACAAGGTAATACTAATTCTAAACTTAACATAGTTCAAAGATTCTAAAAAGTAAGTTAAATCTATGTTCATTAATTCTTATCCAAGTACCAACCAAGAAGTCTTTACCCCCAAATGATGTGCGATTCCACGTTGTTTGCAAAATAACATGGACTAAAATGAGTATACAACTCAGTAAGAGGAAATCTTTCGTCGAAAATAGTTTAGGACCTTCAATTCAATAATAATCTTCATAAGACTAATAAAATGTGTTACGAATAAAGCAATAGATGAAACAATTCTTTAATGTGTTGTGGTACAAAAATTAATATTTAGTGTACTAATAAACAATGCAATACATCAGAATTACGCATAACAATACAAGAAACAATATCCAATGCAAAATAACCATGAGAAATCATTCTTGTCAAAGCACAAAATAGGACGTGTCCATGGCTGAATAATATAAAAATTGACTCATTTTGCCCAACCACCAAAGACGAGTAGGATATTATCAATAAGTAGTACATTACACGATATGATAACAAAGACAGTGCGTACAAATTCCACCGATGCAAAGGGCATAATAACCTCAATAATTTCCAAACATAAGCACACTAAATGAGATATCAAAATAAATTTTTCAAAAATTTCAAACTTTTATTATTAAGATGTTCAATGCTCATAACTTTTTATAAGAAAAAAAATAACTTCAATGTACTTCTTCAATGTACTTCTTCAATGGTATTGGTCCCAAAATTATTTCAATGGTATCAAAATCATACATTCAATTCTCTATGCATTTCACAAAATATACTCGATATGCAAAACATTTTAAAAACCAAATGTTCTTTAAAGCTCATAAAATCTTTAGTTTGATGCATGGCAAAAAAAGCTTAAGTTCTATATCAGTTTATGATTTTAAGACCACGAAGTACGTAAACATATGATGATTCAAGATCTTAAAACAGTGAAATTGTTATACATATGATGTTCAAAAAGAAATTAGTAGAATACAATTGCAAAGAAAGTAAATTTTAGTGTAAGAGAAAAAAGGCATGGCGTATAAGTAATGAACTTGAAATAATGGACAATGAACGCAACAACAACAAGGTTTGAAATTTATTTATTTTTATTCTCGCATACTTGATACCTATTAATAGATTAATAGACAATCCAAACTACTACGAATATAATACTAGTGAAAAAAAATCAATCATATGTAAGTTGTCATATATATGAATACTAGTATATAAAGAAGACAAATTATAAAGACATTCAAAGTTTGAACCGAGCATCTTCCGAAGGGTTAAAATTGCTAATAAAATTCAAGGTTCAATAATTTACATGTCTTACACTACCATCTCAATGCATTTGTGAAAATACGGACTATAATTTCTTTTTTCACAAAATACTTATATAAATTAAGGTTTATAATGAATGAGGGATATTCCCAACTTACCTTATGTCAAATTACACAAGTCAAAGCTCTTATAAATTGTTGATTTAAATCCTATGTGTCAATAAACAAATCTAAAAAAAGGATCACTATCGATTCCTAATACGTGATCAACGTTCAAGGCCTAACAAAAATATTAAGTTTATACTTACCCAAAATGAAGAATTGTATTCTAGATTATGAGAAGGCTTGTACTAAAGGTTGTCATGTCTTACGATATCGTTACCATTAAAAACTCCTTTCTCTCGAAGGGTGCTTAAGTGGTGAGTAAACAAAAATTGCAACTTACTTGCCTTTAGAAGATGAGGAGAACCATTTTTTTTATCTCTCTTTTGCCTCAAGTATGCTAAGATGATTGCAAAACTAAACTATTTAATTGTAAACCAAATTATCAGCTTCTAACGGAAAGTAAAACCCCAAAAAAAGGATCAC
Organism: Ehretia macrophylla; assembly: GCA_037974665.1. Classification (NCBI taxonomy): domain Eukaryota; kingdom Viridiplantae; phylum Streptophyta; class Magnoliopsida; order Boraginales; family Ehretiaceae; genus Ehretia; species Ehretia macrophylla. The sequence goes on from CM075764.1 coordinate 86,692,808, forward strand.
TATTGATTCCTAACGCGTGATCAATGTTTAAGGCATAACAAAAATCTCAAGTTCATACTTAGTACTTACTCCACGTGAAGAATTGTATTTTAGATTGTGAGAAGGCTTGTACTAAAGGTTGTCACGTCCACCTATCATAAATTTGATTGCACTATAGTCATTTGACTTTTCTGAACCCACTAATCTCACTAACTATATCATAATGTAGGATTATAATGTAGGTAGTTACATAAACTTTTAAAATACATGGATTGAATGGTGCATTATATACAATGGACTCTTAATATTCCTTTTGTCCTTTCATTAATCCACTAAAGTATATCTTTATGTAGGAGATTACAAAGTCATGAACCATCACATCCTATATTGCACTTTATATGGTTGTGAATGACACTTTAAGTAAAAATTTCTTACATATGTTTGTTAAGATAATCAATTTAGTCATCTTAGAAATAAATGAATTTGGATAATATAAGTGGAATCATAGATGAGGTGCTTTTAAAGCTAAACTTGGTCTATATCACATCATATAGTATAGTCAAATTTAAATATACAAACCACATAAAATGGTGACTCAATAGTCATTCTAGTTTCATAACCATTATAGTTAAGAATTTAATTAAATCAAAATATCCAGTCTTAATCTAATTTGATTAAGTCCAAATAGTCTAGGAAAGTTTCTAAATTTCCAGGTTAAATGTCCAAATGTTTAGGTCCAATCCATATCAAGAATGTAAATTACAATTAGAAATTAAAGTAGGTAAGTTCGACATGAAGGAATTATATGGGAGAATAGGTCATATTTGATTATTTAATAATAATGTATGAAATTTGAATATGACAATACTTTGAAGTTTATTTTAGGGAAAATATCACATAACCCCCCTGTGATATGTGAAACTATCACCCTACCTCCCTGTGTTCCTAAAACTTTAAGAATGCCTCCTGTGTTATTAGAATGTCATCACACTACCCCTTTCATGTCTTTTTTAAACTATTAAATTTCAGTTTTGCCCTTTAATAATACATATATATATTTTTTCTTTTTTTCTTTCATTTTTAATTATTTACCACTAAATAAAAAAAAATTTAAAAAATTAAAAAAAATCATCTTCCCTACCCCTCTCCCACGCTCACCCCCCACCCCCCCTCTTACCCCCTGCTGCTCAGTCAGAGCAGCAGATCTCACTGCTCCTTCTACGGAGCAGCCATGTTGCTGCTCCGACGAGCAGCAGCGTAGCCTCTGTTGCTCGTCGGAGTAGCAGCGGCAGCCACGCTACTGCTGCTCATCGGAGCAGCTGCAGTAGCCTCTGACGAGCAGCAACGTGTCTGCTGTTGCTCGTCGGAGCAGCAGCAGGGGGTGGGGGTAGTGTGGGGGGTGAGCGTGGGGGGGTGGTCGTGGTGGGGAAGATGAATTTTTTATTTATTTCTTTAGTTGTAAATAGTTAAAAAAAAATACATGTATTATAAAGGGCAAAATTGACATTTAATAGCTTAAAAAAGACATGAAGGGGGTAGTGTAATGACTTTCTAATAACACAGGGGGCATTCTTGAAGTTTTAGGAACACAAGGGGGTTATGTGATATTTTACCTTCATTTTATAATGATGATTTATCTAGATGACATAAATTACCAATTTTACTTAGCACAATCTATTTTAGAAATGTAGATCATAATTTTAACTCGTCCTCAAAGTACTGGAATGGTCAAAACCAAAATTTAATTAAGTCCAAGTTAGTCCCCATATTATCATAGATCTACAAGACCTTGACGTTAATATAATATTTCCCTAAACCTTGAACTCTAAACCCACCCCACCTGTGCTCTATCCCCATGAGATTTGAACCTTGGTCTCCCAACTACCATATGGAGTAACCCACTATTAGGCTACTCCTAGATCTCGATATTAATAATTAACGTAACGTTACATTGCGTTTGCGTTTACGTTAATATTAATACTTGAATGATGAAAGACATCGCATCAAATATATTCAAGATCAATCAAAAATTAATTACTTTGTGTAAAAATATGAAACTATGTTAACAATAATTGAAGTCTATAATAATTACTACAAAAATATATTCTCATAATTATCATCCCAAATCAAGAATTTGTCTGCCATAATACAAAATACAATACTGAAAATCTTGTAATTAATCAAAAAATAATTTAAAGGAAAACTTATTAATTTTTTTTTTCTTCAGAATTTAAGCACTTCTTGAGAACCTTAATTGATTATTTTAGAATTTAAGTGCTTCTTGATAATCTCAACTGATTATTTCAATTATGTGATTTTTCAACTTTGATGTCCACCCTAGGTTGCTTCCAAACTTAGATATAAATATTGTAAAAACAAAATAAATAAATATCTAGAGAAAAAAATTACAAGAAACCCCCAACCCCTCTCAAGTTTGAATCAAGGACATTTATAAGCCAAAAATTATGTTAGTCATCAAACGGTAATGTAATGTGATTGATCAATTATTGCTCTTTGCGTATCAAGTCCAGCTTCCCCTATAGAGTGATCATTGCATTTTTCGTTATTCGTCGTGAATTTTTTATGATCGATCACATATTATTTTCTTTTGTTACACCATTCTTTATACTTGCATTTATTGCTTTTGATTGTGTTTTTTTTTGAGATCGAACAAGATTTCTTTCTTGGCATAAGTGCGATCGGTCACGAGTTGTGTTGACTTTGACCACTAACCAACTTTGACCAAGGTCATTTCCAAGGTTTTCAACTGTCCTAAAATTATTTGGCAAAATTCTTTTTAGATTTGCTCGTTTCACAATTTTGACTTTTTCAATTGCATTATAACTTGATATTTTAAGCATAATTTTTTCATTTCATCCAAAATCTCATAACATCAAATTGGTATTAAATAGGTAATTACGTCCTGTTGTCCTTTAATTGAACCTAAGAGAGGGGTGAATTAGGTTATATAGGCAATACTACTACTTTTTCGATTAGACAATATACTAGCAATGATTAATCAGAATCAATCTTAATCAAATATGCACTCTAGCAATATAAGATGTGAGTGAGATAATTTATCAAACACTTACTGTGCATAAATTAATGCAAAGAGTGAGTTGAGAGAAAGAGATTACAAATCGCGATTTAACGTGGTTCGGCCCTTGCCTAAGTCCACGACCTAAGCTCCTCGCTTAGAATTTCAACAATCTTCACTATTGTGACTCTTCAAATGTTGGTGAGTTCATAAACCAACTACAACGGTAGTTTAAACTTTTACAATAGAAAATTTCTTCTCAATACAAAGCTTGAACCCCAACACCTTTGACAATGAAGTCCTTCATTTCAAAGTGTTTAACTCTTTCTTTTGATAAGTAATTGAGATTCACAATAAAAGTCCTCTTTTAGGGTAGATGAATACAATGAATGTTTCCTTCAATATTGCTCACAAATTCTTGCTCTTAGTATAGCACAATGATGATTCAAAGATGAATATAGTGTTAGAAAACAATAGTAATTGCTTTGAATCAATGCCTTCAAAAATTGCAGTTGAGAGCACTTAATAGAGCTGAAAAAAAGGTATAATTAATGCTCCCAACGTTCACAAACGGCTATATTTTGAATTTGCATTTTTGGCCCAACCGGTCGACCCCTGTTCGCCGGTCGATTGATCGAGAGACCCTTGTCCGGTGGACAGGTCTCGGGCGGACGACCCTTTGGCCACCGGTCAACCGCTTGCCATGGGGTTGTCCGATGGAACCAAAACTACCAGGGTTGGATTTTAAAAGGTGTTTCTTTTGAACACTTTTTGTAAAATATTTTTCAAATATTTCAAAACAATATTTGAGCATCATTGTTGAGCATATACCATTTGCAAGACCCAAAACCCAAGTCAAGTCCCAACCGGTACCCCTTATGACTTCCGTCTCCACTTATAACTCATTCTTCATCTACAAAGATCTTCACTTGAATCTTTACAACTTGAACTTGTAAAGATCTTGACAAAAAGACACTCGAGCTTGATCATTTTGAACTCTTCATTTTATCGTCATGATTAGATCGTTTGAGCTTGATCAACATCATTCTTCATTAACTTGCTCTTGAGCTTGTATAACATTGATATTCACAAAGTGCTTTGATTATCTCTTCAATCTTCCTTCTTTAGGACAAGATCTTAGCTAGGATGATCACATCTTGAATCTTCATAGATCTTGACCATTAAAGTACTTTGATCTTCTTGTTGGAGAATGTCTTTTGCTTAATCATTACTTTCCATGAGCATTACTCCAATCCTTATGAGCTTACTTAGTATGTTGAATATCCTTCAAGCTTTGAATAATTCTCAACCAATAAACTCATTACAAGATATGATTAGTCAATAGATCAATTTCATAATCAAGATTTAGTTATCATCAAAATATAAGATTTAAAGTCTTTAGGCTAACAATCTCCTCCTTTTTGATGATGACAAAATCTTATACAGTGAAGCACAATAAAGTACCATAATTTGATATCAAAGCATAAGTAAGATTTTCAAGTAGATGTACACAAAGCTCCCCCTTATTATATGCATATCAAATTCAAAGTTTCATGTTCAAGGTTTATCCCATAATCTCCCCATATGTTTTCTCATTCTTATGTTCTTTCATTCTTCTCCCCTTTTGGCATCATCAAAGAGAATTAAGAATAGGAGGGGCAAGATAACATCAAAATGGGACAATGCATAGGTAAGCTCAATAGGATTTTTTTTAAAATTTTTTTATCTCAATGGGATTTTGAACATTTATCCTTTATGAAAAATAGCACTACAAGGCAAAGCTCTCTCTTGCTAAGTGCATATCATAAAAAGCATTTTAACTTAGAGCATATGATCCAAGCACAAACTAAAATATGAATATGATATCACTGTGTCACCTCTCCATTTGATATCAAGTTCACAAAGTATGCAAGCTCTCTTTGAGAATATGTATAGGTAAGCAAATGATAAACACATAAAGTCCTCATTCACTATATTTCATAACTCTCCATATCTTATATTGTTTTCTTGGTCATACGATAACATCTCAATGTGATCTTATCTAAAAATAGCACTATAGTGGGATTTTTGGGAAATAGTATAACAATGGAATTTCCATGAAAATAGCATCACAATGGTCATTTTCACCAAGGCTTCCCCATACTAAGTGCATAAAAGACTTTTCTTTTAGATCATGTATCAATCACATCTCTCTCTCCCTCTTTGTAATCAACAAAGAAACAAATTTTCATACTAAAGAGGTGTTGCTTTCTCTAAAACTTTTCTTCTTTGATGCATTGTTATCATTTCATTATTGTTTCTCCTCCTTTGGTACTCAACCAAAGCTTATGACAATTTTATAGCATAACAATTGATATATCTCTTTTCAAGAGCAATGCATAAGGATGATTTCATTCCGACAAGTAAGCTCCCCCTTTGTTGTATGCATATCTTAATCATATTATCATTGCACACTATGAGCATTAAAATCATTCACATATAGCATAAGTCATAGCATACAAAATGATTTATATTTATCTCTTTTTAGAAAAGGATACCACTGTTATATCTCCCCCTTTAGTGTTCAACCAAATCATATAGCAAATTTAACATTATAAGAAATGAATAGTATTCAAGGCATTCATCATAAATTCCATTTTTTTTTTTACAAAAATTTTCTTATATTCCTCATTTGGCATGATATTCAATTTCTCAAATTCATTTGACATTTCATTCATGTTGATATCATGCACACTTCTCCTTTATGATCATTGTGAACAAGTAATAAGCACACTAAGGAACAAGTAGTATGAATACTTAAGAAGATATGATGAAAGCCAATTCATGGAGGAACACGAGTTTTAGTTCAAGAGATTAATCAAAATCCAAGAAAGATAATCTAGAGATGGTAATGGTGTGAGTGTTCAACAATATTTTTCTCCTCAAAGTACACATCTTTATATAAGCACATGCCATATACAATCAAGGCTTTCATATATACTTTTCTTCAAAATATTCATCTCAATGCATGTCTATGTTATTCTCATATGAGTATAGAATACATGCTAGAACCAAGTATCTCAATGTATTATAATGATTTGTTAAGCACAATAGTAATTTCAAATTGAGATAAAGACAAGTATAGTCAATAGTATACTCCATCAAAGGTTATGATAACATTTTGTATTGTGATAGAGTGACACTTGAAATTTTCTTTTGTAATACTCTTAATGAGAAGATTGGAATAATATTGCAAGTAAGCACATAAAAGCATAACCATTATTACATTGGTTTTAGAGGCAATTAGATATAGGAGATTATAGATCATACCTCTATACTTCTTTTCCATCAACCGATATTACCTTATCTCAACTTTGTAGAGCTTGGTTGATGTATTCATTTGAATCTTAGTTCGTTTCTTCCTTTACTAAGCCCAATCTTCTTGATTTGTACTTTTGTGTGTTAGGCTTGATTGATGAATACTTCTCCTTATTTTTCTCAATTGAGAGTCCAAGAAGGAACTTTTAATTCTTCCCTCATGCTCATATTTGAATAATCTATGCAAGCTTTTAAGGAAATCTCACAAAGACAAGGATTAATTGCTCCAACAAGATCAAATGGTCCAACAAGATCCTTGAATCAATTATAGAAAAACTTTAAGTGTGTTGACCTTAGTTGAATCAATTTGATATTTACCAACCATATATGGTATTGTTATCAAGTATCTATGCTTGCAACAATGTAAATTTAAGAATTGAAATCAAGTAAGCATGTCTTCCTACTAAACATTTACATCATGTGCACTCAATCATTATACTTCAACAGTTATCTTTTTCTCTTGTATATGCTAATGAGATGAACAACTACTTTATCAATATCAAGAGACAAGTATAACAAGTATGTTTATTGCTATAACACATCATTTTCAACAATTTGTTCAATTTGAGAAAAAACCCATTACGTTCACAAAAGATATTTGAATCTGAGAGAGTTCTTATACCTTTCGGTGAATTACCTAGAATCCTATCGTTTGGATGATCTTTCACATTCTTTGAAAATCTTAGGGATTTTGATCAATGCTTTGTTTGTTGTTCATCTTGTTGTGATCTTTGTTGCTCTTCCTCCTAAAAGATTGATTGTACTCCTTGATTGTATTAATCCTTTGAAGCACTAGGAGATTCATCTTTTTGAGTGCCTACATCATCATTAATCTTTCTCGCTGCAAATAGATCAGCATCATCAAAGTTCTTATGCATTTTATATGTTTATGATGTCAAATATGATCAAAAGCACAATCCATCAAGAAGTTATGATAACGTTTTAGTACGGTGATAGAAAGACAATTCAAGTTTCCTTTTACAATGCTCTAATGAGTGAACAATATCGCAATTAAGCACACAAGAGCATTGTTATCGACATATTAGAGGCAATTGAATTAAATACATTATTAAGCATACCTCTATACTTCTTTTTGTCAACCAATGTACCTTTTCTTAACTTTTGTGGAACTTGGTTGATATATTCATTTGAGTTCTTGACCATTTTGATGGTTGATATACTCACCTGAGTTCTTGACCACTTTGACATGAACAAGTACAAGTTTATTGGTTTGATTCCTTTGTGATCTTGGTTTGACTTGTAAATACTCATTCTTGATTTACTTGATTGGGAATTCATGGAAGAATTTTGAATCTCTTTTCATTGCTAAATTTCATTTCACTTTGCAAGCTCTTAGAAAATGTTTCTCAAGGAGATGGATTAGTTTTACCAATCAACAGTCAAATGCCTAACAAAGTTTTTGTATAATAATTTCAAGTAGAGATATAATGCTTCGTTGAATGAATCTCCCATTTATCAATTTTGTTCATTTAATTCATCCAGAAGTTCAACACTACATCCAATCATACAAGATCAATCAAAGATTTTCACTTCATCATGTACTATCAACACATTATATCATCATTGAGAGCCAAGTGCCTAACTTTGAATTACAATATACACCAAATTCTTGACTTTCAACATTTCAATCACATCAATTTTCTCTTTAAAGCTATCACTATTATAAACGATAAGACATTTCATTTTTCTTTCAAGATGTTATGATATTATGCATTTCAACTAATCACAAGGCAATCATGAAAATAACATTCATTGTTACGACATTTTCAATGCTATGATCAATATTTCTTTACTGTTTGTAAGTGTGGTTAGTATTCCTTAAGGACTTTTACTTATCTATTTAATACTCTATTTCTTCTCTAAGTATAGACATGACATTCAAATCAAGAAAAAAAATATGTTATGACATTTCTCCTTTTGGACATCAAAAGATCATATTCACTTATTTATTCAACCCATTTCCATCAATTAAAACTATCATTTTAAACAAGTATAGAATCAAGCTTGTAAGTTGCATCCTATTTCATCATGCATATCATTCAACCATTTATTTTGCACTTGCAATAATTATCACATTCAACATTTGATAATATCAAACTTAAGTATATATGATTCACTTCATATGACATTCATACATGAGTATTCATTCATTCAATTTAATTTTATACTACAAAATTTAAACAAAAGAAATTGATTTATGGATCACATGGGTGATAAGGTTCCTTTAGCTTCAATCTTCCACCACTAGAAGCTAGTTCATCTTTTTCAAATGAGAACCTTAATTTTCTTAGTATAACCTTTTAACATTCTTTGGAAGCACCTCAAATTCATTTTCACTAAAATGACTTCCATTGTACCAATGTATTCCTATCCTATTGGATGTATGATGTATCTCATATTCAAACACCAAGTATGGCTTATCTCATCCAATTTAAGGAATTCTTAAGACAATAAAGATTCTAACCATGATTATTTCACAAATCAACAAATCGTCATCACAAAGAATTTCCTTTTCTCTTTTCTCCTTTCTTAGCACGATTATCAAATTTATCATAACACAATTCTTTTCTAGCATTCAAGCCATCAAGTTTTCCATGTTCATACAACACATGTATATTCAAAATCACATGACATAACAATGCATATAACATCTCATGCATAGATTCATCAAACTCATTGGCATGATCATTTTCACTTTCAATCACATATAATATCACATAGTTGATTAATCAAGTTGAATTTTAAACAATTCTCAAGAAGCACATATACAAGATAAGTTCAATATTACCCGTGCTTCCTCATCTCAAAGTACTTGCCTCTTTCATGAGTTGCATCACCATCATCTTTGGTGTTGGTTGATATTCTTATAACAAAGCAAAATCTAGGTACCCATCTTTAATTGGGTCCTTGGGGGTTAGTCACATTTGTTGTGGCTTTAACAATCCATTTGTGTTTTAGCCACCACGGAACTTTTGTTCCACATTCAAGTAGTTTGCTATCATGAAACAATAAAGCAAGTTGTTCTATTTCACCACAATAAGCATGTTGATTTACTTTAGAGGAAGATGACACATTAGGATTTGAATATTTGAAAAAACATTTCTTCAAGAGATTTTGAGTGAAACATGGTTTATATCCTAACAAATTTAATTTACATGCTATGTATTGCAAACCATGCATAATATCCCATTTTTCTTTTTCCTCGCAAGATTTAGTGATTCTTTCATTCAACTCATCATACATTTTCTTCAAACAATAAATCTCATTTTTTAAGACTTTGTCAAACAAGAAAGGGTTTTCTATTTCAAACTTATAGTTGGTTTTAATAACATGAGCATTATTCTTTTCAAACTCTTTTAAATCAAGTATGACACATTTCACTTTTTCAAGAATGCTCACATTTCTAGATATAGCAAACGTTAGTTCATAATGAACACTAGAAATGACTTCCTCCAAATCATCCATTGTAAGATCATTGTTACTAGATGAGGAGCAATAAGATTCATAAGATAGGTTTACCTCTTCATCCTTTATAACGAAGCATGCAACATTTTCTTCTTCTCTTGATTCTCCTCTATTATCTTATTTTTGCTCTTGATATAGTTCTTCAAGGAGATTCCATATCTCATGGGCAGATGTACATTCTCGAATTTGTTCAAACTCTTGATCATTGAAAGCACAATAGAGAATATGCATAGCTTGAGCATTTTTGGTCAATTTGGCAATGTTTTGCTCGGTTGACTCATCTTCAACTTCGTATGGCCCATGCTCAACAATATGGCACAGTGTGTAGTCCACAGATTGAATATATATTGCCATATGATTCCTCTACCTCATGAAATCGGTTCCTGTAAACAAAGGAGGTCTATCAATTGAATATTCTTCAATGTGATGGGATGTAGTAGTGTACGCCATGATCTTGACTTTACTATATGTTAAGCTATATGTGAAGCCCTAGCTCTGATACCACTTGTTGTCCTTTAATTGAACCTAAGAGGGGGGGTGAATGTGGTTATATAGGGAATACTATAATTTTTTTGATTAGATAATATATTAACAATAATTAATTAGAAACAATCTTAACCAAATATGCACTCTAGCAATATAAGATGTGAGTGAGGTAATTTGTCAAACACTTAGTGTGCAGAAAATAATGCAAAGAGATAGTTGAGAGAAAGAGATTGCAAATTGCGATTTAGCGTGGTTTGGCCCCTGCCTAAGTTCACGACCTAAGCTCCCCGCTTAGGATTTCAACAATCTTCACTATTGTAACTCTTCAAATGTTAGTGAGTCCACAGACCAACTACAACGGTAGTTCAAGCTTTTACAATAGAAAATTTCTTCTCAATATAAAACTTCAACCCCAACACCTTTGACAATGAAGTCATTCCTTTCAAAGTGTTTAACTCTTTCTTTTGATAAGTTATTGAGATTCACAATAAAAGTCATCTTTTAGGGTAGATGGATACAATGAATGTTTCTCTCAATATTGCTCACAAATTCTTGCTCTAGTATAGCACAATGATGATTCAAAGATGAATATAGTATTAGAAATCAAGAGTAATTGCTTTTAATCAATTGCCTTAAAAAATGGCAGTTGAGAGCTTTTAATAGAGCTGAAAAAATGGTGTAATTAATGCTCCCAACGTTAACAAATGGCTATATTTTGAATCAGTATTTTTGGCCCGACCGGTTGACCCCTGTTCACCAGTCGACCAATCGAGAGACCTTCGTCCGGTGGACAGGTCTTTGGTGGACGACCCTTTGGCCACCGGTCGACCGGTTGCCATGGGGTCGTCCGGTGGAACCAAAACTACCAGGGTTGGATTTTAAAAGGTGTTTCTTTTGAACACTTTTTGTAAAATATTTTTCAAATATTTCAAAACAATATTTGAGAATCATTGTTGAGCATATACCATTTGCAAGACCCAAAACCCCAGTCAAGTCCTAACCGGTACCCTTTATGACTTATGTCTCCTCTTATAACTCCTTATTCATCTACAAAGATCTTCACTTGAATCTTTACAACTTGAGCTTGTAAAGATCTTGACAAAAAGATACTTGAGCTTGATTATGTTGAGCTTTTCATTTTATCGTCATGATTAGATCATTTGAGCTTGATCAACATCATTCTTCATGAACTTACTCTTAAGCTTGTATAACATTGATATTCACAAAGTGCTTTGATTATCTCTTCAATCTTCCTTCTTTAGGACAAGATCTTAGCTAGGATGATCACATTTTGAATCTTCATAGATCTTGACCCTTCAAGTACTTTGATCTTCTTGTTGGAGAATGCCTTTTGCTTGATTATTACTTTCCATGAGCATTACTCCAATCCTTACGAGCTTACTTAATATGTTGAATATCCTTCAAGCTTTGAATAATTCTCAACCAATAAACTCATTACAAGATATGATTAGTCAATAAATCAATTTCATAATCAAGATTTAGTTATCATCAAAATATAAGATTTAAAGTCTTTAGGTTAACACGTCCCAAATTATAATGCAAATGCGTACAAATTTATGGATTTTAGTGATAAAAATGAAGACTTATTAGTAAGAGTGGTTTCTAAAAGTATAAAATTACTATTTAGCCAAAACAGGTGAGTGAGATATGCAAAGTGATACTTGGAGAGGTGAGGGTTGCCATGACAAAACAAGGGAATGAAAGCTTTGCGTCGATCACTCTTTACGCTGTCTTATTAAGTAGCGGCTATGTAAATTATGGCTAAAAACCAAGTTTCATAATCTATTTATGAAGTAGTAATCCATGGTATATAATCATATTGGCAGGGAGAAACCCTCTTCCAAGTAGGGCAAGCTAAGTAATCTTATGGTATAAATTCGTAGAACAATTTTTTTGTGGGTAAAAAAATTTGTGGTCACTAAATTATTTCTCCAGTCCTATTTTGGCTATCGAATTATTTTTGATTTTATTTTGACCATTCAGCTATCAATTGGGTCTCTTTTTAGCCATTCTATCAACTATTCTAACTAGCTATTCTGTCAACTATTCTATTAAAATAGACTAAAGGCCAAGGATAAAATTGTAACATTAGTTAGATAAATTATATTTTTTTCACCAAATTAAAGTTATTTGCAAATCCACCCCAATTCATTAAAATGGCATGAGTTTGGTAGAAAAATATAAGTTATCAATAGTTGACGGAGACCCAATTGATAGTTAAATGGTTAAGAAGGAAAAATGATTTGATGGCCAAAACTAAACAAAGAAATAGTTTAGTGGCTACAATTTGTTTTTTTACCTTTTCTTATTGGTCAGTTAAAGTAGACAAGGGTACACTCCGACTATGATATGTGAACTTGGGGAAGCACTTTAAAAAGCCTGACTGACCAGTTAGTTAGACTTTTTAAAGAGTTTTTCGTGAACTTGGTCTAAAAAGGCCTACTTGTCACTCATTTGAAAGGAGGAACCAGTAATCTATGTAGAACTTAATTTCACTTACAGGAAACTCTTTAAATGTTACTGTTGGATTGGTACGTTATGAAGTGCTTTTTTCAAATTATATCATACTGTTTAAAATAAATGAATTTCATAAAGTTTTGTAGAATTAATTTGTAAATTCAAATTTTTGTGTTTGGAAGCATCTTTTTAAAAAATAAAAGATCTAAGATTTGAAAATATTGGATTTACTCAAACTTTACTCAAATCCTTATTTAAAAGGTGGCATTTGCAATTACAAGTAAGTAATTAGTTACTCATCTTTTAAAGATTAAATTACACTCAAAGTTTTAAAAGCAGCGCTCCAAAATATAGAGACATAAAAGTAATACTCATAATAAATATATTTACAAATTATAGATATAAAGACATAAAAATAATACTCACAATAAATATATTTTATAATTCTAAATAAAAAAATTATTTATTTATAAATAAAAATTCTCATAAAATTTATTAATAAATTAAATAAATTTCACTCCATAAATACTTTCAAAAACTCCGAATAATCTATTGATGTCTACTTTAGTCTGAAACTATTTTGATTAAGTATCCTACCAAAAATAAAAAATAATTCGATGGTGACAGTAGTAACGCCAAAACAATTTTTCCCCTCCTCCTCAGCCAAAACAGAAAATCAAAACCCTCCCCTCAAACCCTAGGCCCCTCTTTCCTCTGACACTCAACTCTCTGTCACACACACACACACACACACACACACACACATACACATATATATACATATACATATCATATAGCATATTATATAGCCCTAGAAGCTATAATCATTCAATTCAATCTCCAAAATGGAGGACGTATGCGAAGGCAAGGAGTTTTCATTTCCACAACAAGAGGAGAGAATCCTCCAATGGTGGCAAGAAAGCAAGGCCTTCGAGACCCAATTGGAGCTCACCAAACACAACCCCGAGTACATCTTCTACGACGGGCCGCCTTTCGCCACCGGTTTACCTCACTACGGCCACATACTGGCGGGGACGATCAAGGACATTGTTACTCGCTACCAGTCAATGACCGGGCACCACGTCACGCGCCGGTTCGGGTGGGATTGCCACGGGTTGCCTGTCGAGCATGAGATTGATATGAAACTTGGGGTTAAGAGCAGAGAGGATGTGATTAGAATGGGGATTGATAAGTATAATGAGGAGTGTAGAGGTATTGTTACGAGGTATGTGAAGGAGTGGGAGAAGACGGTGACGCGAATGGGGAGGTGGATTGATTTTGAGAATGGTTATAAGACGATGGACTTGAAGTTTATGGAGAGTGTTTGGTGGGTTTTTGCGCAGCTGTTTCAGAAAGGTCTCGTCTATCGCGGTTTCAAGGTTTGGTGGTTTTTCTTTACGTGAACACGGATAAAAGAATGCTCATTTCTGATGATGATGCAATTAATTTTATGGTTTTAGATGCATATCTCTTTTGCAATGTGTGCACGTGCACGCTTACTCCTCCAGGGATGATAGAAAAAAAAGGGGTGATGGGAAAGGAAATATATCGAAAGGAAAAGTATTTAACAGTTTCGCTGTTTTCTATGAAATTAACTTTGGGCACCAAAATTTCCACAAATGCAAGTCTTACATGAACAAGGTTTGATGAATAACTATCCAAAAGCTTTTGAATTTCTGATTCTGACTATCTACTTCAGATACCTGCATCATTTAGCAGTGTGGTCCTATGCTTGTAATTTTCAAGCTTTCATGCATTACTAATATTTAGCTACATAATTATCACTTCTGTCAGATGTGGTAATGGAAAATGAACTTAGAAAGGGTGTATAAGGAATGTGCAAGGTTTAGATTTTAAGAAGTCTTCACATTATGAATAATGCCAAAACCCAGTATGGTAAGGAAAATTGGTGGTGTCATGTATGATATGGATAATTGAAATGTGATTGTTATTCCGGTGGATGAGCAAATGGTTTGTTTTGAAATCTTAGCTTGTTGCTTATGTTAATTTTTGCAGGTTATGCCTTACAGTACTGGTTGCAAAACTCCTTTGTCCAATTTTGAAGCAACCTCTAACTATAAGGTTAGTATCTGAATTGCTACTTCAGTGCTCAACAACTTTATTGCTTTATTGATAGTTGTTATTGGAATGATCTATTGCAAGAATTTTCTCCTCAGATTCCACCCTCTTCTTGGTGCTGGCATTTTTCTTTTCAATTTTTTTAAGTTCAGATTTCCTATATACTTGGAATTTCTAATTGTATGGCATCTAATTGCTGCAAATATAACGACCATTATTTTTATCAGAGAATGTATACTTCATTACCACAATATAATATAGTCTCATTATTTGGGATTACGTAAGTATATTTTGACAACACTCAGTTTTCTACAGGATGTACCTGACCCAGAAATAATGGTGGCTTTTCCGGCAGTTGATGATCAAGATGGTGCATCCTTTGTAGCATGGACAACAACTCCCTGGACACTTCCTAGTAATCTTGCTCTTTGTGTTAATTCAAATTTTGTTTATGTAAAGGTTAGTTCAAGCAGCCATTATTATCAGAATCTTCAAATTCTCTGTTTGGATCTTGCTATTTGATTTGATCTTCTATGGTTACTGAATCAAATTGAATGGGTGGGCTAGTCTAAGGATAACATACACCAACTTGAATCTGATGATCTTGATTCAGTACACATAATTCTTGATCTGATTCACAATTTGAAACTAAATCTTGGATTTTTGTATAGTTTAGTTGTACCGATGGACTAAAGTCATGTTTTTCCAATGGCTTCTCTTTCTTCTTTGTGATTCAGAAGATCCTTGTTGTTTCTTAATGTGCTTGAGCTTAAATATTGGCACTGAGGTTGTGATCTTTATTCGTCTAAGGCTCACTCAATTAACTAATAGTAAGTTAATTTGCTATGTGGGTTTAGTTATCAACTTGGTCTAATAATCTTGTCATTGGAAAAGTATGACGGATGATGGATGGCATAGTGAGTGAGCATTATGCACCTGCCCTTAGAGAAAGCAGATCATGATGAGCTTGGTGGGGCTGGCACCCAAACTCCCAGCCAAAAGATTAGTTGCTCGCTATTTGGTGATTCTAAGATTAATTTCTGCCACAATGGACTGTTAGGTCGGTCAAAGATTAGTTTCTCGCACGCTATGGGGGATTATGTGTACCGTTTATTCTTAACATGTAGAGCTTGTGTATATTGATTTTATTTGAATGTCATGATCTTGATTTGATTTGATTCTTGAGTTGCTAAAGTCAATTGTTTTCTGTAAGTCTGCTTCAGATTTTGATAACTATGCTAGCAATGTATGGTTTATAGTTTTATGAGTCCAATGCTGTTGTATATATAATCTCACCTTGTGCCTGGCTCTATCTGTGAGTTCTTGTTGCTTGGCTGACATGGCATAGACTAATACTGTCATAATAACTGGATCAGTTAGGTTGGATATCTAGTTCGTGTGCAATTGCACTTGAAATATGATTCCAGATGAAGCATCAAGCATTTAGTCATGCGCTTTAAACGGGGGCCTAGATTCCTTTCTGATATGGTTTAAGCATTAGCGTGCTTTAAGCCATCTGGCATCTTTTATGTGAACAACTTGACAATAAATTGAACTAATTTTATTCCATATCCCACCTTTGAAGGTACATGACCTGACTTCACTAATCAATACATTGATTTTATAATTCAATCATGAGATCAATTGTTTCTGCAAAACTAGTTTTCAGGGTGTCAAATCCCAGTGTTTTGTGTTTGTCTTTAATTAGGTACCGAAGAGCTCTGTGTCATCTATATAAATTGTTGCATTTTGTCTCCAAATTTGATATTATGGTTTATTATATTGACATAAAACAACAATTAGGTCAAAAACAAGTTCAACGGTAAGATCTACATTGTTGCGGAGTCACGACTGTCGGAGCTACCTGTGGAGAAGGCGAAGAAGGGCCTGCCAAATGGAGCTGGTAAGGAGTCCCAAAGCTTAGATTCTAACACCAAGGCTTCGAGTAAGAATGATACTTATGAAGTCTTGGACAAGTTCTCGGGAGCTTCGCTCGTAGGAAAGAAGTGAGTAATTATTTTTTTGTGTAAATGGAGTTCATATGTGTTAATGTTTTCCTGTTGACTTAATAATTGAAAGTTCTTTTGTTTTACTCGGCAAAGCCCTTGAGACTAAGGAAGGCTTCTTTTGATTGCCTATTTTCGTGCTTCCTTTTGCCCTTTCCAGCTATTCATAGATGTATAAACGTGTCTACTCCACATTTTAAGCTGTTAAGTGATTTTCAGATAGAAATTTGGTTTATTCGATAGTTAGTTAGCCAACATACTAATTTATGAATTATACTTGTTCATCACAGATTGATGATGCCAACTGAAATGGTAATTTACTGCCGAGTATCATCGGAAATGCCTTCAAGAAGCCATAATATCAATATTGAGAAATCTATATGTTCTCTTGTCAAATAAAAGAGAATGTAACCTGCTTCTGAAGTTTGAGCCTTTTATTTTATTTTATTTAATGTGAGAAGTTTGAGCATGTATTGTATGCATATAATCGCTTCTTGAAATGTTTGATCATTGTCTTGAGAGCGAAGAGCTTCAGGTTCTTGCTTGTGTCATGATATCGAAAACCTTTGCACTCTCCCCTCTTTTTTTTTTGTTTTGAAAAGTGAATAAATTTTATTAATAAGCACCAAGGACAACATTCAAAAACCATTTACATCAGCATCGTAAAGTATCTATACATTATTGAATACTATCTACATCTACCTTACAAGATCCTTAGTCCAAAAACATAGATCGTAAAAACAATGGCTTTTTAAGGACACTAGAGTCGATTCCTCCCCTTCAAAGGCTCTTCAATTTTGTTCCTTCCATAAAATTCCAAATGATGGCTATAGGGACCGTTCGAATGATTTTTTTCTTGTGCTTGGATGATTGGATCCCACTCCAAGTACTCACTTCTTCCCGAAAAGACTTAGAAGCAGCCCATTGTACCCCCGTGATAAGAAAGGCCATCTCCCAAAGGCTTCTAGCCCAAGAGCATCTTAGAAGTAGATGTTCCACCGATTCCATATCATTTTTACATAGAAAACATCTATTGACCACAATATGTCCTCTTTTTTGTAGATTATCCAACATAAGAATTTTACCCCAAGCCGCCTCCCAAGCAAAGAATGCTAATCTTGTTGGAGCGCATGACTTCCAAATATCTTTCCATGGGAAAGTCACAGACATGTTCGGTTCATTATCTCCAACAAGAGCTCTATAGAAAGATTTCACCGTGAAAGTCCCCTTTTTAACCAAATTCCATCTTGCTTTATCCTCCCTTTCTTGGCTAAGAGCACAATTATTCAAACATCCAAGGAAATTGACAAACTCCTCTACCTCCCAATCATTAGCCTCCCTAATAAAAGTCATATCCCATCCAAAATTACCATCCATCTCATTCACACATGAACTAATAGTAGCATTTTTCTCTCGAACCAAGGAAAAGAGATAAGGGAATAGAGCCTTTCATGGGGTAGAAGTGGAGTTCTAGTCTGTACATGCACGTGTTTGGGAGATAGGCAGAAGTGGAGTTCTAGTCTGTATTTGACCTCAAAACTATAGGTCAAGTCCTTGGTTGGTGTTTGTTGACCTATTACATTTTGTGTAGATTCACTCTTATCTTTAATTGTGATACTATTACGGCTATTCCGAGTTTACTAGTACCAGTATCATCGTTATAGTACTCTAGGTTTGCTTATGGTCGTTCATTGATTACTTGATTATATTTTAATTTGCTTTTTGCTTTCATACTCCGTTATCTAGCTAAAAGGGTATGAAGGCATTTTGATACCATATCAAGGGTAGAATGCTCTGAAGCTCTTGAAACAGTGATGGGCTATAGATGTATGGATTGCTTCTGTTTTTGATGGTGTAATTGGAGTATATATTTGTCATGTTCCTGATATAGTCATTCCCTATGGTAAATTCCTTACTATATTACTTCTTCAGGCATCTGTTGCTTTTGTTTCTTGTAGTCAGCTATAGTTGTTGATTTGATGTCTATGCCCATTGAACATGTTGTTGCGATCTGGCAACAAAATTTGATATAGAGCTTGTTTTTCTTCTGTTGTCTCTTCATGCCTGTGGGTAAACATCAATTTGCTTAACATATTGCTAATTACTGCTTGAAGGCTGCAATCTGTTGATAGAAGTTCATCTGGAAACACCAGAAATTTCTTTCTGACTTTTCTCTGTTGAGATGGTAGCCTGTTTCCTCACTGAGACCAAGTGGAACATGATGGCAATATTCAATTATTTCTTAAAAAACTGGGGCTGATCTATTAGTTGTAGTCTCTCAGTCATGTTCTGTTAACTGTGATCAATTCAGGAAAAAATAATTGGGCAAGAAATATATCACCATATGGTAAGATGGCACCTATTGCTAAACATGAGTAACTAAGAATTGAAGACTTATTGATGGTAGTGAGGAAGAGTAACATAATAATATGGCAATGGTTAACGTGAGTTTAGAGGCCAGAAAAGGAAAAGAAAATCACACTAGAGGAGCTTTGGAGAATATACAATATTTTCAGAAATGTCATGCAGAAGGAAGAGGCCTTGCAACTTTGCAACTTTAGTAGACGACTTCATATCTTCAATGTAATGATTTTACTTAGTTTTGTCTTGTTAAGAGTTTGGAAGAGGATGAAGTCAGTGTTATAACCATAATGTAGGTGGATTGCTGAATCTCTAATACCGTTTGTGCTGGTGGTTTGAAATGAACCATGTGAGTTTCTTAGCTATGGATTATTCTTTATCCTTTTTGAGACATAGGAGGTTGGTTATTACACCAAAGACATGGTGCATTTTGTTTGAAGTCTATTTGGTTGATCTGTTCTTACAACGTCTTAGTTATTGTTCGAATGTTGACCATTTACTTTTAATCCGATTTACTTCTTGTTGGATTTGAAATTGTGGAAACCTTTTGTCCACAGATATATACCATTGTTTGATTATTTCAAGGAGTTCTCCGACGTTGCATTCAGAGTTGTGGCAGATGACTATGTTACATCTGATGGTGGTAGTGGAATTGTACATTGTGCTCCTGCATTTGGTGAAGATGATTACCGCGTTTGTATTGAGAATGGCATAATTAGTAAGGTTTGTGAAGCAGCTATATTCTATGCCAGCACTCTTTACATTTCCGTTCATACAAAATTTTATTTTACTTCCACTTCATTTTCCTTTTTAGACAATGATGCTCTTAATGATTTAAACTTCTTCTCATCCCAAGCATGGAAATTCAAAGCATTTCAGATATGCAAGCTGTTTATTCAGTGAATATGTCCATGTCTATGAGCTGGTTGAACCCTTTTAGACTCTTTACTCAAGAAGTTTCTGATTTCTGCTTATATACTATAATACACACAAGTTGCATACACACTTTTCCCCAGTTGCGACCCTTATATCCTCTCTCTTCTCTCTGTGTGTGTCTGTCTCTCTATCTCTCCTTTGTCTGTTAATTTGCCTTTTTCTCATGCTTTCTCTGTATCTTTGTCTGCCTATCTGTCCCTCTTTTTTCCCAATTTCTGCCTTTCCCAATTAATGGAAAAGAAAGTGAGGGAGTACCTGCTGACCCCACTAATGTTGCACCAGTTAGCTTCTGACTGGGTGCAATTATGGAGAAAAATAGAGCATGAGGTTGCAGTATTACTGCTGATTTCGGTGAGCGTTATAAAGTCACAGCCACTGGGAAGATATTGTTTGATTGAAGTTCTTGCTTTGGTTGGGTAGTAACTATTAGTCGTGAACTGCAGCCTTAGTATTGGTGGATTAGTATCAGCAGGAACCTAAAAGGTTGTCCATTCACTCCTCATGATACTTAATCTTTGATTACAGCTCTTTCATATGTGAAAGTAAGCTCTTAGACCCCGAATAAAACCTCAACCTAATACTACTTGCAATATGGAACTCAGGAGATTTCTAAAAGTTTTCTAACCTGCAAGCAGCTGTCGTTTTTTAGTGATGAGTTCAGCAATGACTATGATTGCTAATCAGAAAGCAAGATGCTATTCATTAGTTGTTTGCCATTTATTTTGACGTTAATTGGAGCAAGCATTTGTTATTTTAGCTGTTCAAATAGGTCCTTCATATTCATTCCTGTGGCTACTCATATGTAGCTGCTAAGAAGCATCAACATGTGAACTGAGCTCATTTCAGTACCCAGATATGTTGGACATGATATACTGGATGGGGAAACTTATGTCTGACATCCGGAACTTGATACCACTTTTCATTTTAGTTATATTGTTCCCGATGCGCACCTCCTTTCATGAATAATCCTCAAACCGGACACAAGTCAAATTCTAGCAACCGTAACTTGATTGCTTTAAGATAAGAAAAGAAGCAAAGACTTTTCATCTATTAGTTTGACTTCTATTGTCTGCAAGAGATGCAGCTATTTCTCTTGCTTGCCGCTGGTTGTTCTACTTCTACTGCCTTCCTTTCGGATCATATACAATCCAAACAATTCAGTTTGGATCTTCTATGGTCTTTGTCTATTCTTCTGTTTCTTTTCCTTCCCTCCGAAGGACATGCATTGTTAAATCAGTTTGCTTATGGGGCGCAGCTTTTAAACAGACTTGATTGGAGAGATTCTCTAAATACTCAACCTCTATCTGGGGCTAGTTATCTTGCCTATGGACCGATTTCAAAGTAATGTGATATATACTAGTCTTTCGATTTTCATGGATGCAAACATAGTCATTTAGATAGTCGTGGAAGAGAAAGGTCTTGTTCATGGTTGAGCAGAGTATGACTTTTGTAGTCACAGTTGGCCATGGTTTGAAGGCCTTGTTCGAATCGGTGAAAAAAACAGAAATGTAGGGCGGGGGAGATCTATCTTGATTATTTGAGATGTTGTGGGTATGAGGCTGCTTATCAAAGGGGGTGACCTGGGGTAGGTCTGGATGAAGGCTAAAAAGGGAGCAATATCAGGTTCTGTCACGTACAAATGTGAAAGTTTCTGAGTGATGGAGGTTCAGGTGGGTGTGAAAAGTGACAGTGTTGGGATCTGGTTGTGCTATAGTGTTAGGATCTGGTTGGGTTGATATTGAAACAATTGGCAAGTTTTTTTAAGTTGGTCAAAGAGTCAACCTTTTTGGTCCTATGCCAAGGTCACTGGACATGGTCAGCGGAATAGAGTGGTCATTGAAGACAGTCCTGGTAGGCCTTTGGTGGAGGTGATCTGATTAGACAAAAGATAGGAAATTCTTTTCGGCCTTTATTCTTCTAAACGAGGTAGCTTGGAGCTCAGTACACTCAGATCTGACAGTGAAGGGGGGTGCCTAGGTATTTGCTGAGATAGGAGGAGATACAGAAGTTGCATGTTTTAGTTGAGTGTCAGCGAAAAGGATAGAGCGGGTTGACACGTGTGGCTGGTTCTAATTGCTGTTGGGGATTAGAGTTAAGGATACTTGTGGCACAAAAAGAATGGATAAGCTGTGATTTCAATCAAATAAGGTTAGGAAAGCTCAATAAAACTATGATGTCCTCTTGGGAAAAAAAATGGAATGGTATGAAAGGTGCAGTTTCCTATAAGCCTTGGTCAAATGGTAAGAAAGGCCAGCCAATAAGTTTTAAATTATACATTATTTAAACTCTGGATCTGTGCAGCCGACATTGACCAGTTGGACTCTAATGGTTTTGCTAGCTGAACCTAATGGTTTTGAGTTATCTAGTTCTATGCCTCTTAATGAAAAACATCGTAAGGAGTCTTTTGTTGTGCATTCTGCATGAAGAGCATACATATTTCGTCAAGGACGCTTTTGCTGGACTATTAGTTCATTTGAAGGCTTTGTCCAGGGTTGAAACTCCCCAGCTTTTTATTGCTACATGAACACAACTGTTTCACTCGCTAGCAAAGATTCGCTTCTGGTGCTTCATCTGTCTCACCTCAGTGGTAAGATCTATATTTTTCTCATCACTGAGATTAGCCTTGGAGTTGATCCATGTGATGTGTCCGAATCCAAGTCCGTGCTTCTTAGTGTGCCTGAAGCGGTAAAAATGATTCATTTAGCTAAAAGCACAAAAACCCACATTTCAAACCATAAAACAACTTCCAGAATCAATGTTTTGAAAAAAATTTTAATCGATTAAATGTTCTCAGCATTTGCTTTTCAGGCCTTATGATACCTATTGTCTGAGTATTATTCTCTTGCAGTCGTGATCATAGTCACGAGATTCGCCCTACCCTCCTTAGAGCCTTGTATTGGATTTCATGTCCCAATTCGTGATAAGTTTGCGCACCGAAACGCTACGATTCGCGTTCCAGTTGGCTAAAGTTGGGGATCCAAATAGTATACGAATATTTACCAGAAAAATAACGAAAGAGATAAAGAACCTAAAAATTACTAATATATGCAGAGTACAGATCTTTGTTAAGATATAAAATTTTTCTAGTTTGCTTTTGTGTCTTGTGCTTTATATACAATATTAGAAAATTATTTTAGCTTTTGAATTTGGATTTTGGATTTTAGACTAAACTTTGTAGCAAATTGATTTTAGTAATTAGTAAACAGAAAATATCATTGATCTATATAATATTTGGTAGATGAACCCAATAAATTCTTTGTACATATTGTGAACCCAATTAGCATACTAAGAAGTCTACCCCATTGTGCCCTATAAACTCCTAAGTGTTGTACTTGTACCCGAACTTGTACCACGTCTTGCAACATACTGCGAATCTGGTAACTATGGTCTTGATATATTTTTTTGACATCTATTATTTGTATTGATATTGGAATTGTCTTTTTAAATCTTAGTACATTATATCCGAATGAACCATTAGTTGGTTCATGCGTCAAGTAAATGTATGTACACATGTTTATATGCATTTAGTGGTACAAATTTTTATTGAGCCTCCACTTTATAGGGAGAAAACCTGATTGTAGCAGTGGATGATGATGGTTGTTTTACTGAGAAAATTACTGACTTCAGTGGGCGCTATGTCAAGGATGCTGACAAGGATATCATTCAAGCAGTGAAGGTAGAATTATCTAAACGTATTATAATTTTAGTTAAATACCAGAAGTTTGTTTATCTGTTGATAATTAATCATTAGAAAGTGAGAGCTGCCTGTATATAAATGCTTTTTGGAAGAGAGGAGGGGGAGAGTGTTGGGGGGGGGGGGGGGGGGGGGGGGTGTTATAGTTTGTGGCATTTTCCAAAACTATCATCTGTTTAGATATTAAGATGATTAAGAAATGGGTGGGGAATATACTATCTTTTGCACTTGCCTCCTACCATTGCTGTTTTGGCATTCATAAATAGATGTCTCTCCTACTCATGAAACTGCAAATGGAACTACAATGTATTTGTGCAGGACAAAGGAAGGCTTCTCAAATCTGGAAGCTTTATGCATTCCTATCCTTTTTGTTGGAGATCTGATACTCCTCTTATATACAGGGCAGTTCCCAGCTGGTATAGATCTTCTGTATCTGGAGCTTTTTGTTTCTTACTTTTATGGGTGAGAGAATGCAATTTTCTTGATTTAGTTCTGAAAAGATATGTTCTGAGACTGAGAAAACTCACTGAGAATGTATCTGCTATGTATTATTGAATAACTAGATTAGTTGTAGAATCACCAGCTAGTGCTTAGCTGGCATAGTTGTTAGGATGCACATGTGCACATTGATGCTCAAGTCAGATAACTAACTGACTTGATAAACAGATCTATATATACTTGATCTCTATTGTACAATCATAATTCAATCAATGAAATCATTTCTATTTTCTCTCTCTTCTCTCATTTTTCTCATGGTATCAGAGCTTGAAGATCCTTCCACCATTAAAGCTTCATCGAAGCTTCATTTTTTTTTTCAACACAGTTCATTTGTACTTGGACTAGTTCTTGGGCATCTATTTGGGCTTCTTACCTCGCAAGCAATTATTTTCCTGAAATGCTTAAACAGTGAACTGCTAATTTGATGTACTTTTTGAGTTCTGGGGTTAACACCCTTTAGATTTCTAAAAGTTATTGTGGTCTGTCATTTTCTTCTTCTTCTTCTTCTTCTTCTTCTTCTTCTTCTTCTTCTCTTTTTTTATTTTTTATTTTTTTTAGCTTTTAAAATGATTTAAGTAATATCAGAATGGAATAAAACTATCTGGTTCAGGATTTTCTACTCACTGGCCTGTGGATCAAAGTTCAAGCCAAATATAGGACCTGGCCTCCTTCACATCGTTTGCATTTTGTGACTGTAAATAATGTGATGTTAACCTGACCAACCAAGTCGTATCTCACTTGGTGGGATCGGCTATGTGTAATAAAATATTCTGGGAACTAAACTGATTTCTTTGCTGAATCAGCCATTTTTATACGCAGTCATTGATTGGTCAACTCTGGTCAATAAATCGATGTTAAAGTTTGACTCGTTTTGTGTGGACTATAATTTTTCAGTATAGCAACTTCTGATATAAGCTATAGCACATTAAAGAGAGTGACTTTAATGTGTGGTTGGTACTCAGTGGTTAAGAATTTTGTTCCAATTGGTATTGGTTTGGATAATGCATTTATTAATTAGCTTCAACGAGTTGTTGAGGATTTAGTTTTGGTTTCTTTCCTTATAACTTTGTGATTGGAAAGACTTTTTCGTTTGTTAATTGTATATCTATCAAATAGAAATGAAGACTAACCCTTATGGGTAGCTCAGTTGGTCAAACCTTGGCTGTGCTCTCCAGAGGTCGCCAGTTCAAGTCCTCTTAGGGCCACTTGAGGTTTACCTGTTGTTAACTTCAGAGCCCCGTGAGATTAGTCAAGCAAAGCCCGGACACCCACGACTTTCAAAAAAAAAAAAGAGAAAAATAAATGAAGACTGCGTTTCCTCGGTTATTGTTTCACTTATTCTGTGACTCCTGGTAGCCTTAGGTTGTATTTCAATTATAATTTCTCTTTCAGTTCTGTAACTCGTGTTTGTTTCTTTAGAAATCAGGACTACATTTTTTAATTGAAGCTCTGCAAACTATTTCTTTGTTCATATCTCCAGGTTTGTTACAGTGGAAAAGATAAAGGATCAGTTGCTGGAGAACAACAAACAAACCTACTGGGTTCCAGATTTTGTAAAGGTTTGATATTGTTCCAGATAAAATTAATGAATGAGAGAAAATATCAATTCCTTGTGTCTGTTCATAATCTCAACTACGTGGAGCTCATATTAATTTTGGACTGCAATTAATCACTTCAATTTGTATAATTTTTAAAGGTGTATTTGCAGATATTGTCTTCTGAAGATTCATATTTTGAATCTTTTGTTAATCCATATTTATCAAAAGAAACAAAAGTTAAAAGAACTTTGGTCTATCCAGACTCATTATATGTCTTGCTTCTTTCTATCATTTTCATTAACTACTTTTCGGTTTTGAATTATTTTATTTTTGGGGAACTTGTTGTATTTACAAAGAATTTGTTTTGGGCATAGCAAAATATGATGAAGGAAATTTTCCGATTAACATATCATGGTATGCAGGATTTCAGAATATTTGCAATTTTTCATGTTTTAGGGTCTCTGAATGCTATCTATTGTATTTGATCGTTCAGTGTTTTCTGAAGAACAATGCCCATACAAGACACAAGATCTTTATTGTCTGTGGGTGCAATTCATCATTAGAGCTACCGATGGTTATCAAGAACTTATGACCTGTGCCAATTATGAGCTCTTCCCTTATCACTTTTATGATCAATTGCATAAGAGAAACACTTTCTTTGAACCATGTAACTTGACTCTGAAAAGCTGTTTGCATAATTGGATATTAATTGAAGTTAGAGTGAGAAGACCTGTAAACTGTATGTGACTCCAGAAATTGCATTAGAATCCACCTTTTGTTTAAATGGTGTAGAAACACCCCAGGATTTCAATAGGTTGTATGAGATTGAAAGTAGCAATAATTTTCCATAACCTGCCTGATCCATGAGTTTATTTTACATTTTCTTTTAATCTTATCTCATCTTGGATATCTGAACTGCTTTTCCAACACTTTTGAAGGTCAACAGGTTTGTTATTGAATAGCGTTTGTACCTTTAAAAGCTTTAAATGCGTTGGCTGATTTGGATGCTTAAAAATAAAAAATGAAGAGATTTGTACTATGCCTTTGGTTTAAAAAGGTTATATGATTTAAAATGTCGCTAAATATTTCTGAAATTGTTCCAAGGTGGAGAAAGATGAATTGCAACATTTACTTTCCTTTTTAAGAATATCATTATATATCTCCACTGTTTGTAAAGACTTGTTTAAATTGATAATAAAAAGGTAAATTTTATTTAGTGGACTGTTTTCATTCAAATTCCTTCCCTCAAGAGGTCCAAATGGAGATCAGATGAATCTCAAGTGGTATAGGAGGTCTGGTACTGAGATAAAAGTGTAGTTCTTGTGGGACATCCGCAACCTGATAAGATTGATGGTTCTATTTAATAATCTGCATGATTGTGGGATTTTGTAACTGTGTGGAGGGGGCATCTGAAATTATGTGGATCAGTATTGAAATTTTACTTCAGATGCAGAACATTTAGTATATGATTTACTAATTGCTGTTTTATTTCATTTACTAATTGTTGTTTTCTAACAGGAAAAGCGCTTCCACAATTGGTTAGAAAATGCAAGAGACTGGGCTGTTAGTCGAAGTAGGTTTTGGGGAACCCCACTTCCAGTTTGGATCAGTGAAGATGGTGAGGAGATTGTCATCATGGACTCCATTGACAAACTGGAAAAGCTTTCTGGTGTTAAGGTTTGCTCTTTTTACACATTCCTATAGATATATCGTATTTGCCTTTTATGGCCTTTTTTCTTCTTTCATTGTTCATGTTATGGTAAGATATTTGCTCATTCCATTAGCATATTGACATGGTGTAAACATTGAAAGTGATATATTGCTAACTCATAAATAAAAATTCTGAATCTGTAATTGTAGCAAATATCTATGTTATACTACTCCATTTTATATGGTCATTTTATTAGTATATTCCGTTATATATTGCCAGATGGCCATAGAGCAGGTTTAGGGTGCAGATACTTTCTTGGCTATTTTTTCAAGGGAAGATATTAGGAGCTAACCTGGTAGGAGTGAAGTTGACACGGACTTCCTGGCATCAGTTGTGCAGAAACATTTGTGAAATATGTTCTCAAACATATAAATTGTTTTGTGGGTTTTTCTTTTGATAAATTTTGTAGTATGAATTTAACAATGCAATCAGTGCGGCCCGTGGAGTTACTGATGGACTGGCAGTTGTTACTTGTATAATGTCCAATGGCTTTTAATTATTTGGTGTTTCAGCTGTCACTGCTATTTTTCTATTATGATATAGTTGACTCCATCTAGTGGGATTTGGTTGGGTTGATTTGGTTTGGTTTGGTTTGATTTTTAGTATTTAGGCTCCGTTTGTTTGCCGTAAAATATTTTCCCAATTTTTCGTCGTTTGGTAACACCGGAAAATTGGTCAACTGGAAAATGTTTTCCAGTAAAAAATGGTGGTTACTTTTGCTCAATTTTCCGGTGTTTGGTAACACCGGAAAATTGGTCAACTGGAAAATGTTTTCTAGTCAAATATTACGGTTAGTGCAAAGTTTGAGAAAATATTTTCATGTCCTTTGAGAGAAGAAAACATTTTCCGGAACCTACTCCCCTACCCTACCCTCCACTCTCACGATTAACATATATATTATGTGTATATATATATATTTTTTTATAAAATCTAATGTCGGAAAAATTTTTCATTGTACATCCAAACACCAGAAAATGTTTTCTAGTATTCTATTTTTCAGGAAAACATTTTCCCTCAGCAAGTTATTTTACGGCAAACAAACGAAGCTCAGGAAAATATTTTATTTTCCAGAAAAATACTTTTAGAGGAAAACATTTTCCACAAGCAAGTTATTTTACTGCAAACAAATGGAGCCTTATTTGCTCTTGTTTTTTCTTAGTTTTCTGAACCAAATTACTTTCTTCTTGGTATTTATTTTCACCAATTGATTGTATTTTTAGAAGATAGTTGGAATGTTTTACCATTTTAGTTGACGTATTCTACCTCAACATTGTGGCACATGTGCTTATCTAGTTTGAAATATCAGAAATATCTTATTGACTAGTAGAGAGGTTTACCTAGAAGGTGAATACGTGGCAAAACCTAGCATCTGAAACTCTCTGATGTTGAAATTGGTGGTTGTCATCGCATCACGATTCTAGGGTGTAACGGTGAAAGGGAAAAGCGTTTATGGATTTTTTTTTTTCCTGCTTTGTACAACGAAGAAATGAATAGTCTATGAGGTTGCTTTTTGTAGCTTGTAAGCTGATCATACCAGCTGATGTGGGTCCAAAATGCTTATAAGTCCAAGCATACATGCTTCACCTCTGATCATTTTTTTCCTGCGTATAAGCACACCACTGTACATGAGTAGTAGAGTGATCAACACATTTACCTAATTACATTCTGTTGTGTTCTCAAAAAATTCTGCCCTAAATAAGTATATTAGTGCTTGTAAGCACTAGAAGCGCTTATAAGTACCAAGTGCTTACAATCACCTTTATTGGAGTTGAGCCAAAGATTATCAAGGGACATGAACTATATGCTTGTCATGAACGATATAATCATTTCTTAAATAAAATTTTGCAGTACGGTAAAAAAGAGGGTATATTCTTTATGTTGAGACTTTTGGCAGAGAAAGGGTGATGGGTCTTATAGGCTAGTTGCAATAAACGAATCCAACAGGGACAGTTACTTTTGTTACTTCTCTAGTATCATTTGGAATCACGCTAATGATAACGTTGCATCATTCTTCTTGGAACAGATAAAATAGCTAGTGAATATTGTGGACTTAAGACCCTTCATTATTGTATAGCGTGAAAGAGCTATTGATTGCCAAAACTATAGATGTTAAAGTTATTGAAAGTTAGAGACGAATCTTTAGCTTCAATCGTGTATAAGCATGTAACACCTAGAATTATGAGCAGATATGCCAAATAAAAACTTGAATTGTTACTTTTAACCTTGTACTTGGTCATGAGATGCTAAAAGGTTCTTGACTGAAATAAGACCTGTAAATGTAAATATTAACTAGTGATAAAGATCATTTGGTTTTCTAAATTCCCTTTGGTTTGCTACCAATTTTGCTGCTTTACTAGTGTTTTTCTGGTATGTTTGTAGTAAATGTGATGTCAGAGGAATATGGAGAATGCTGTCCTTGCTGTCTGGTATCATAACTTTGAGCTGGCATGTGGGAAATTAGAAAGGTTATTTTCTGGATGTTCCCTTTGGGTATTATAGGACAAAGCAAGATGTAATGGAGACTAAATTGGAGGACAATAGTCATTAGAGGAACAGAGTCAATAGCAACCCTGGATGCTCATGACCCTGCTTAAGAAGAAAGAGAGGCACTTGATGTAACTGGGATTGAGAACTGTTGAGGTTGCACTGCTCCGTAGGTTATGCTAAGAGGAGATGATTGAGAACTAGGCAGCCTCCTAAACAGAGGAAAGAAAATAAGCCATCTATAAATGATCTATGTAAATTATAGGTTCTGGTTTTTACTTCTTTTTGCATATCGAATTGATCTCTCTGTCTCTAATCTAGATACTTTTGCAATTATGATTGCACCATCTACAATGTTCTTTAAGATATTTGTACCCAGCTAAAAGTACTGGAGAATAGTCTAAAATTGGATTCCATTAGTTTGGACATAGCATTACTTTATTATAAGAAAGTTTGGGTTGCTACATTGGGCTGTAAAAATTGGTGAGGGGAATGTGGGTTGAACTCTGTTGATTGAATTGCCAGAAGGGGGAAGGGGAGTGGGTGGGTGAAAGTCAGACCAGTGATGTATGAAAAATATAAGAAAAGTTGTACCAACCGTCCCCTCTTTATTACTATGACTACAGAACCAGCTCTATCTTTAAGATTACCTTATACTTCCCTCTGAGGTCAGTGGATTATTGCACACGCTACTTATGTTGGTGGGGCCACCAAGAATTAATCTGGAATGGACCTCATAGGGTAGGGTCTGGTTACAGTGTGACTTCTGTAGGTTTGAGTATTGGTACCCACAGATTAGCAATTGACCTCTCAGCTACTTGATTCTGGTGTTGGTTCAATTGGTTGTGAACCAATGATCTAACTATAAGTCATATAAGCTCTGTCTCTTTTTCTTTATATTTTATAGTAATTGAAACAACTTTTATGTAGGTTAGCTACTGTCTTTTTCTTTTATAGTTCTTTGAGTCTTGAGAAGGGACTTTTACCTGAATTCCAAATTCTTCTTCCTCTTTTGAGTGAAATACTTTTATTTTAGGACTTAAGAATATGTCTGATGTATTCTGGAAAAGATAATATTTGTGTTTGCTTCTGGACCCTTTTTTTGGGTCATTTTCCGTTATATGCATGTTCCATGGGTTGGAATATGATATAAAGGAGTGTTTTTCATTTCATTCAGGTATCAGGTCAATTAAATTTTCCTTGAAATCTTGGAACAGAGATGTTAGTAGATGTCATGAAATGATTTCTACTAGCTCATTCGGAGGTCTAACATATTGCTTCAACTTTTCTTTCTTTTTTTTTTATTTTAAAAAAAAGTTAAGATCTTGAGTGCTCTAACAAATAAGAGCTATCATATGTTTATGTTTGATCTTTCTTGTTGATCAGTGCATAAAGTGATCGAAGATAGACACTGATAATTGATCTTTCTTGTTGATCAGTGCCTAAAGTGATTGAAGATACACTGTTGCCACATTATCATTTTGGAATGCCAATGGTGTCTTTGGTGTTACTTTGTTTGAGATGTTGGTTTTAGGTTACCCCTATCTTGCCTGCATTAAGATTTTAAACTTGTCGTAAAAAAAAAGTATAAGCCTTGCAGTACACTGAAGTTTTCCCAATGCAAATCCTTGTATATAATAGTGAATATTTCCTCACTTGATTAGGCAAAAATAAAAGCTTTTGTTATGTGCCTCTTTCCCATTATGCCAAGCATGCATTGCCTCTTTGAGATCACGCACAGAAGAGACATGGCTAATGTTTGAATGAGTAAAATGTTATTATCCTGGTTAGGGGTTTTCTAACACAAACTACTATTTATTAGGCACCTTGGTGCTTCACAATAAAATTTTACTATCATCTACTGAAAACCCTTATACAAACTAATAATTTAAAGAATATCTATAGTCTGTCTTTTCTCTTACCATATTTTTGCAAAGCTATTTTTTTTTGTTTTTGTTTGATCTTTTCAGTTCACTCCTCTATTGAGATATGCTAATGTTTTTGCAATTGGCAGGTGACTGACTTGCATCGTCACAAAATTGATCATATAACAATTCCATCCAGTCGTGGTCCTGAATTTGGTTCCCTTCGACGCGTGGAGGATGTAAGATCGTTTTCTTAGAGTAAATTAAACTTTGATTTATTTATTATTAAATTTCTGAAATCAACAGCTCTGTACAAACCGGCGATTCTTATGTTAATCTGTTTTGAAGGAAATCTGTTTGTTTTCCTTCAAAACTATATTTTCATGGAAACTAAGGTCTTGTTTTATGGATAAAGAAAGGTTATATAGTATAACTAATGTGTCAATTACTTATTTATCTTCCAGATTGAAAATTCAATTTTTTGGGATAAAACCTAAATTTGTGCTTCATTGAGAAAAGCCTGTATTTTAACATGCTTTACTTCAATTTTAAGTCTGCTGTTATCTCTTCGTCTTCTAGCCCTTCTCGTGGGTCTACCTTTTTTCTTGTTTCTCGTAATCTGCATGCAGCAGGGCAGGCATTGAAAATAACCTACTGAATGATATAAAGCTCTATTTCTCTTTAAAGTTACGTGTTCATGATGAAGTATGAACTTGTTTGACAACGTGAAGCTTGATATAGCTCATGCTGAATATTCTCCTTGAAGTTTATGATACAAATTCTACTGACTGTCCTATGCAATGTCAAACATGACTGAAGCCTCTATCGTGTTTTTCATGTGGCATTGCATTCTAAGTTTCTTTCTCTAGCCATTTGTTAGAACCTTAATTTGGGATGATTTATGGTGGAGAAGCCAAGGAAAGGAAGAACTGCGCTGAACAATATCACCATTTTTGTTCAATAAGATACCAAAGTGGATGATTGACTCATTCCATTCCTCTTTATACTCTAATACTTTCTCCTTTTTCTCTTTCTTTCCTTCCTTTTGTTTTCTAGTAATGTTCTATAGTCAGGAGGAGAATGGTAATAGTATGGGATGAAAAATAATTTTTGTTGTTACCACAGTATTCTGTGGTCATCAAAGTGAATGTACACCACCCTAAAACACTTGTCTTAGTGGAAGCATGAAAAACTATCTTGGCAAAACTGTTTCCTGTTTTTTTATGCCTACTTGGAAGTAGTTTTCTAAGCTTTGCACTTCCATGAAAATTGCTATTGAAGTTGCGGTGTTGATTACCAAGTTTGTCAACTCGTCGAATATGTTTTTAAAATAACTCTCCATGTTATGCTCGCTTCCTTCCCTCCCTCCTTCCTTCCCCTCTTGAGGATCTAGAAGACAAGAAAGGGGAATTCAAGATAGATAAAGAGAATAGCTCTGTTCATGGGGTAAAACATCAATATTTGAAAAATCAATAAGGAACTAATAATTGTCACGTGTCGTTGAAGAGATTTGATTACATGTATGAATACTGATATTCGCTTATGTTTCATGTCTGAATACAGATATTCGCTTATGTTTCTCCTTTCAATGGTCTTACCGATCAAGTTCTCTATGCCCCAGATCTTTCAGTAAAAATTGAAAAAGAAAATCTGTTGCTTTTGAGTATACCTTCTTTATTTTGTTGGGAGTTGAAAGCCAAATAGGCTCATGAGTTAATGGGTAAATCCTGAATAGCCCCACCAACTTTTAGAATCACTCGAATTCCCCTTGGTTGATCCACTCCATTGGCATTTTGTTGTGTAATGACCATTATGTGTATGTGCCAAATATATATTTCTCAATGATAGCTTTTAATGTAATACTATAAGTTCCATAAGGTTTTGAAAATTGCTCGCGTGAAAATTACCTATGTTATTTTAATGGACTGTATGTGCAAACTATATGTTTCTTATTAGTGTCTTTAATTATTATTAATTTCTCATATGTTGCAATTCTGTATAGTTTGTTGTAAGATGGAGTTCGATCTTACTATCTATTATCACGGGAGTATATGTTATCTCCAATCTAGAATCATATGGATATGGTTTTATAAAGATGCTTAATGAATTGCGTGCGGGCATCTAAAGGATACTGTTTGCAACATCTCGCAGTATTATATCTGTTGTTTTTGAATTTTGAAAGTAATTGAAGTTATTTATGGGGCTACTTAAACAATTTTCATTAACGTGATTTCTCTCATGTTATGTATAAATAATGTACCATTATTAAGAATTATAATTGAAAGATACATATTTGCGCCATGGGCATAATGGTCATTATCCAAAAAATTGCTAATGGACTTAAATAGCATGGGGGTATTTGGGTAATTCTAAAAGTTGATAGAGTTGTTTAACATTTACCCGTAAAAGGATGGGGCATTTTGGTGTTAACCCTTTTGTGGGAAGGCTAAATGTACTGGAAAATGTGATCGGGGAGTGAAGAATGTGACAGTTCATTGTTTGCTTTTTTACTAGTCTCTCACACATTAGTCAGATTAGATGTGTATCACATTATAAAGTGCCGCATGTCTCCAAAATTTCCTTGTCCCAGAGTACAATTACAGCATATTAGCAATCAATATATATTAATGCATGTTGCACTATGAAGTATGATATGTGAGTCATGGTGCCGTCATGTTGTGTATCTTAGTCCTGGTAACTCCCCACAGTTTTAAACTTATCTGACCTCTTTTTTATTCTATGTACTCCCTAGTTTGGCTACTAATCAACATTGCTTTGTGCATCTACAGCTGGATTATTTGTTCAACCAATTCGTTCCTGTAAAATCTTCACCATTGCTTTTGTTTCTTTAGTGACACTAATGTGTGCCTTATCGTTTCAGGTGTTTGACTGCTGGTTTGAGAGTGGCTCCATGCCCTATGCATATATCCACTATCCATTTGAAAATGTTGATCTTTTTGAGAACAATTTCCCTGGACATTTTGTGGCTGAGGGGCTTGATCAAACCCGTGGATGGTGAGTTCCTCTTATCTTCTAATTCTCCTTTTATACGGCTACTTAAAAATTTAAGGAGATACCTACAAAAGTTGAGTCATTCTCCTTTGTTTAGCATCCTCCGTCTAAAAGATCACTTTGTGAATTGTTGTACCTACAATAGAGGCCCTGATAATTTGTGAAATCAACATGACCCATGAGGGTTAAGACAGCCTGCTTCAGGTCACTTGAGATTTGTCAGAACCATTCTGGTCGTATGGGTTCTTTTAGGTCCTTAGAACTTAACCATTAGGAAGATCAGCTAAGCTCAGTCACAGGCCATTAAAATTTCAACTGGCCAGCTGGCCGGTTAATAACTCTGGTTATCTTGGTTAATTGGACAAAACATAAACTGGCTTATTCTCGCTACTTCTGATACCCACTTTTGATGAAGTACTTCATTTCTTTAGAATTTTCTGCTCCATTTCTTTTTACTTGTACATTTCAATGCTGCCTTCAGTCTTGTCTCCGTCATCTTCAATTATCTTGTAGAGTTTGGTTTAATTAGTTATGGGACTCCTGCAGTAATTCAGATTCGGTTTTATCTTGAAATATTCAGCGAATCTAATTTCAATATTCTATGCCATTATTATGCAGGTTTTATACTCTTATGGTCCTGTCCACTGCATTATTCGGAAAACCTGCTTTTAGAAATCTCATTTGCAATGGACTTGTCCTGGCCGAGGATGGAAAAAAGATGAGTAAGAGATTGAAGAATTATCCTCCACCTTCAGAAGTCATCAACGATTATGGTGCTGTAAGTATTGCTAATCACTGTCATGGTCACAGTATTAGTGTTGTTAATACTATTGTTACAACCACCTGCCACTACAGTGACCATGTGTACCAGTGTCAGTAAAACTACTACTATTGCATGAGATTATTCTGACTCCTTGAAATTTCATCCTTAACAAACCATTGTATCTGCTTTTACTCTGTTGTACAAATGGCTGCTACAACTTCTACTTCTACTACTACTACCACCACCACCGTCACCACTATTTATTGCGGACAGCTGATGAACGAATTATTTATATTGGAAGGAATTGTGCAGGACGCATTGCGATTATACATTATAAACTCTCCAGTTGTTCGTGCAGAGCCTTTACGTTTTAAGAAAGATGGAGTCTATGGTGTGGTGAGTTCTCTCTAAAATTGGTACTTTGTCTGAGTGCCTTTTGCTAATGAGTTTCTTAGTATTTTTTGACAATTTATTTGTTAATTTTTGCCTTAGAAGGTGGATTAGTTTGCAGTCTATTCTGTCTTTTACTCTTTAGATTCTTTTCCGTGATTTGACGGGTACTTTTTATGCAGGTTAAAGATGTGTTTTTGCCGTGGTATAATGCTTATAGGTTCCTTGTTCAGAATGCAAAGAGGCTAGAGGTTGATGGCCTTGCACCATTTATTCCTATTGATCAGAACAATCTTCAAAACTCTTCAAACGTGCTTGATCAATGGATCAATTCGGCGACTCAGAGTTTGGTTCATTTTGTTCGTCAAGAAATGGATGCTTATAGGCTGTATACGGTTAGTTGGCTTTGGAAGGAAATAAAAGTTTCTGCTATCAGTTGCGTTTTTTGCTTGCTCTGATAATAGGGCATGACTCTTGAAAAAACAATTTCTAATTGAACTTGTATAAAGTAAATAATGTATAAAATATCTATATACTATTGCATTTAGGTCTGCATCTATATTTGATTTCTCTACGATTGCATATAGGTGTACATACATTTGATTCTGTGCGATTGCATATTGGTGTGCATATATATGTTATTTATTATGATAAAGTAGCTGTTTCTATGTTTGTTCCTTGTAGGTGGTTCCATATCTCCTAAAATTTCTGGATGATCTAACGAATATATATGTCCGGTTCAATCGGAAGAGACTTAAGGGTCGTACTGGGGAAGAGGATTGTAGAACTGCTCTTTCGACTCTTTACCATGTAAGATGTTGTGAACTCTTATTTTCTTGCGGCTTAGAGGGCCGCTTAGATATTGTGCTTACAGCAATTGCTTACAATGAGACTCAATCTTATTTTCGTGAGTTGTTTGTATATTGGTGGATAGAGTTTTCCTTTTTACAAAATTCTCAAATAGTATTTTGTAACAGAAGAATGCTGAACATGTATAATTTCGTTGATGAATGTTCATAATGATTAGTTTGTGCTTTATCATGTCTGTCATTTGTATTCTTGAAGAGTTGGAGAATAAAGTTAATGTTAGAAACCTTGAAGCTGGATTATGACAAATCTAGAAGTAATAACTGCTCTTTTAGTGAGATGTCAACTGAGTGCTTACTTAGTGTAGCTATTTGATTTCAGTTTCTTACAATTTGCTTGTCCTAATTTGTCACGATGTGGCTTTGAACCTAGGTGCTACTAACATCATGTAAAGCAATGGCTCCTTTTACGCCATTCTTCACTGAGGTTCTCTATCAAAACCTACGAAAAGTTAGCAGTGGTTCCAAGGAAAGTATTCACTATTGTGACTTTCCTAAAGTTGAAGCAAAGGTACTGTCAATCTGTGTTAGTTCTGCCTTGTTTGGTTCATCTCTTATAATTGTTTAGCGTTTTTCTGTTTCTGTCCCACCATTTGACATATGTTCAATACTGTACCAGGGAGAGGAACGTATTGAAAGAAGTGTTAAAAGGATGATGACCATAATTGATCTTGCTCGCAATATTCGAGAGCGTCACAACAAACCTCTCAAGACACCACTAAGGTAGCACTTTTAACTTCTATTTACTGCCTTCCCCCAATCATTTTCAGTCTTTTAGTACCTCTAATGTGTTCCTGCTTTAAACTTGTCTACTCAACTGTCAGGGAGATGGTGGTTGTGCATCCTGATGAAGAGTTTCTAGATGACATTGCTGGTAAACTAAGAGAGGTTTGTAGGCTTTTCCTATGGGATATGCCCAGTTTTCAGATTTTGAAGTGGTTAATGGTGATTCATTTTGAAAATGGAAGTGCTGATTATATGCATGCATCTTAAGTGCTATTTTGACAGTCTACATGCAACATAAAGTTGTTACCTATGCTTTTTTTCCAGTGAAACTGAAGTCATGATTTGAATTTATAATTACTTACCATAAGAACAACGTTTTCTCCAACTTGCTTACCCAGAATTTTTTTTTTTAATATTAGATCTTTGTTGAAATTCTGGATAGAGGTTTTAGCTTAATATGCTTCTAAAGTGATATATTCTTCAGATTGAAAGAATTTTTATGTAATTGTTTCGTCTATGTAGTGATTCTCCTTTTCAATAGCCCATCAAGTCATCTGAATGTGTTAAACTACTACTGCTTGTTAATTTGCCTGCTTTTTATTTGTACAGCATATGCATACCTGATGATAGGAAATAATAAATAGGTTCACACTTCTTTTTTGGTTTGTTTAATACATTGCAAGAAAAACAGACACAGGTAACGGATTTGATGACGAAATTTATTTTCGTCGCCAAATAGCCATGGAAAGGAGATGGAAAATAAGTTGTTTTTAAATAGCTGTGGAAAACTGACAGAACAACGATGGAAAAGTTTTTCGGGAAATTCCGTAGTCAATCCGTAGTGGATTGGCCACAGAACTGGAAAGGGCAAAGGAATAGCCACGAACTTTCATTTTCTGTAGTCATTCAGTCACTAAATTTGGCCACAGAAGTTGAATTTCCGTGGCTATTCGTCGCCAGTCCACCTTTCATGGCTATTTGGTTACAGATTGGTTATGGATGGTAGTAATTAATTTTGGAAAATAAGCATTAGAAATTATAATTTTATATGAAATACATCTTAAATTAAAATGAAAGTATAAACAAGTGTTTTAAACATAATTATAGGTGCAAATCACCTTCTGGAATGGACTCGATGAAATGACATCATTTCTTTATAGTGCGAAATATAAAGAATGATATCACAGTTAATTCAATTTTGTCGATTTCCGTCTCGAATATGGTTTGGACCTAAAACAATGTTAAAATTCACTTTTTTCCCTTGACTTTAGAATGTATTGCATTACAAATTATTAATTTTTGTCTATTAAAAGTATGAACAAGTGTTTTTTAGCATAATTTTGGGTGCAAATCACTTTTATGAAAGGAATTGGTGAAATAAGATACCATCCTTTATATTGTGACTGAAAATAATAATATTAAATTTCGTTGATACTTCTCAAAAAAAAATATTAAATTTTGTTGATTCTTAAAAGTGGTTTGGACCCGAAATTATGTATCAAATTCTTGGTTTAAACTTTCTTTTGATTTTAAAATATAATTAGTTAAAAATTATAAGTTGTTAGATCTATATGTGTAAGTTGTTACATATTTATATATGTTATATATATGTATGGATATGTTATAGATTTATTGTTGTATGCATGTATTGATTTAATATGATTTTATTTATTTCTTTTTAATTGCAGCATATGTTGTTATATATATATATACATTTTTGGGATATTAAATCATTTGTATATACGTATGTCTATATTATAGATTCGTTTTATATATGTTGTTAAATTTCTATGTATACACACGTACAACAATATGTATATATAACAACTTATACATCTAGATCTATGACATGTACATACATACAGAAAAAAAAAAAAAAATCGCACATAGATGATTTTATATCACAAAAAATATGCATATATAACAAT
The DNA here is from genome assembly GCA_037974665.1 of Ehretia macrophylla. Lineage (NCBI taxonomy): Eukaryota > Viridiplantae > Streptophyta > Magnoliopsida > Boraginales > Ehretiaceae > Ehretia > Ehretia macrophylla. The sequence goes on from CM075764.1 coordinate 86,732,488, forward strand.
ATATAATATGAACTTTAAAGAAAAAAATATTAAAATCACGTATACATATTTGGGATATTAAATCATTTGTATGTACGTATGTCTATATTATAGATTCGTTTTATATATGTTGTTAAATTTCTATATATAAACAGGTTCAACAATATGTTTATATAACAACTTATCGATCTAGATTTATAACATGTACATACACAGAAAAAAAAAAAAAAAAAAATCACATATAGATGATTTTATATAACAAAAAATATGCATATATAACAATATATAATATGAACTTTAAAGAAAAAAATAAAATCATATTAAAATCACGTATACATACAAATGCATATACAAGAATAGATCTATAACATTTACAGATATATGTCATATACAAATCTAACAGCATATGTCTATATATATATATATATATATCCTTGTAGTGGTCCAACCTCCCATATATAGAAGTTTATGGGGTTGGGACAACTCTTGAGTTGCAATCCATATCCAAAACTAGTTTGATTTCTTTGTACCTTCCTATGAATTCATTTTTATCATGTTTCTATATTTTTTATGGCATCCATTGCAATTGCAGTATGTGCTCGAGGAACTTAATGTGATGTCTTTGGTTCCATGCAATGACACCTTGAAATATGCTTCCCTGCGTGCAGAACCGGATTTCAGGTAAAGTTGTCTATGTTGCTGAAGTTATCTTTGATTTGCTTCCTGTTAAGTTTACTTCTTGACAAACTGACAATGGATTCTCTTTCATCAGTGTATTAGGAAAAAGGCTGGGGAAGTCGATGGGAGTTGTTGCCAAGGCAGTGAAGGCTATGTCAACGGAAGATATAGTAGTTTTTGAAAAAGCTGGTGAAGTTACCTTCGCAACACATACACTGAAGCTAAATGAGATAAAGGTGAGTAGGTGGTCTGATATAAACCTCTTTTCATTATTTAGGTTATGGTATGTGATTGGATTTTCACATATATATATATTGAAGCTAAATGAGGTAAAGGTGAGTAGGTGGTCTGATATAAACCTCTCTTTTGTTATTGAGGTTATGGTATATGATTGGATTTTCACCTATAGATACCGTTAAGGCTCGTGTATAGAGTTATTTTACTAAAGAGACTCTTATGTAAGTGGCTTGATACAAGTTATATATATTATTCGTCGGGAGTTCATATAGTATATGAATCAAAGAGGTTGATGACAAGCTACCTACAACTTAAAAGGCTTGCAATTCTGAGTTTTGACCCTTTGCTCTTCCAAACGTCCAGTCCAAATTTGTCTTGGCAATTGCCTGGTGCTTATTCAAAGAGACAGAGAGAGTTATTTTTCACTTGCGGTTTCTTTTTTGGTTTTACTAGTTCCAAATTTATAATATATAATTTTTTCCCTTGTATGCTGTTACCTCCATCCATCAGTTTGACAATCTTCATTGGAAGTTGTAATGTTCATGCTGGCTCTTATACTTTATTGCTTCCACAAATGAACTTGTAGATAATCCGGGGTTTCAGGCGTCCTGACAATGTGGCTGAAGAAGACATGGATGCTGCAGGAGATGGTAGGACCATTTCGTTTTCTTTATCAGCTTATTCTTTATTTGTTAGGATTAATATCATTAGTTTAATTTATGTTCCATTTTATTTGCAGGTGATGTTTTGGTGATATTGGATTTGCGCCCAGATAACTCATTGTTTGAGGCTGGAGTTGCACGTGAGGTACTTGCGAATTTCATCCATTCCTGTTTCATTGAAAGGGTCCTTATTTGTGTAATTGGATTTATTTTAGTGTCAATTTTTTAATTGATGTCTCTCAGCAGTTTCCTGATAAGTAGTTCAAATTCCAATGTTCATAGGTTGTAAATCGGATCCAGAAGCTAAGGAAGAAAGCTGGCCTTGAACCCACAGACATGGTTGAAGTGTTCTTCAAATCTTCAGATAAAGATGAATCCCGGGCTCAGAAAATTTTGGAGTCACAGGTGCTAACTACTAATAATTCGGTTTGATGTCTTGGCAGAGTTAATATACTATTCCTACCTTGTTCTCATGCTAAGTGCTGTATGTATTGTTTTATTTTTGCAGCAAGTATATATTAGAGATGCACTTGGGTCTCCTTTGCTTCCCTCCGTCTTGATTCCTCCATATGCTGTAAGATTCCCAGCCATTCTCTTTCTATTTTCCGTAAACGAGTCTTTGGTCTTCTCTGTTATTCTCCTGAGTCTGTGGTGTTCCTTCTATTGTACGGTGTTGATTTTTTTGTCAACAGTTTCTATCGTACTGTGTGGATTTTTTCGACTGCCTCTTGCGTTGATTTTGATGTGAATAAGTGGTAGTATTTTATGGCTGAATGTGAATAATTGGTCCTTTTTTTTTTCTTGTCAGTTATATCTTCCGTTCATGTAGAAAATCTCCAAATTGTGTGTATATGGATTCTCTGATTTATGCTTTAGTTCTCAAATAGTCTATATAAATTGCAGGTGATTCTTGCTGAAGAGAGTTATAACATCTCCAATCTGTCATTTGTTATTACTCTGACGAGGCCAGCTCTTGTATTCGATTCAGATGCCATTTCTGCATTGTATGCAGGTGGATATTAAGCATCTCTTTCTTTTCATGACTAAGTTTTACTTTGTGAAGGAAATCATCTTAAATCGGTGTCTTTGAGTTCACTTATGAATGCTTTTGCTGTAGGAAATACAAAATTTGCTCAAAACTTGCAGACTTATCTACTGATGAGAGATCATTACAATTTCAAGTCATAGTTTCAGCTTGGAAAAGGAAAGGTTAGTGTTGCCTTTTGAACTTACATGCTTTGTTGAATCATCTTCCCTCGTATGCTTTCGTAATCAGGAGAGTTTGTAGCGATGAAGCCTTCACTTACCCCACACGTTTTCTAATTATACGAGTAATTTTAGGATATCCTTAGATTGAAAAATTAATCACTCGCAACTCAAGCACTTGACGAGTATCACACTCCTGTACACTTAATTGTTTCCGAATTATAACTAGAGCTCTCTTTTTTCTGGATCCACCTCACATCAATAACCTGACCCCGACCATCTGTAGGTGGTTTTAGACAAAGTTTCTTTTGAAGTAGATGCCTAAATGTCAAGTATGGCTCGTAACAATCTATCTTCTAGTCTAATTGTTGAAATAAAGGAATCTATTTGTTTCTGCTAGAAAACTCACTACACGTCACGTTGCAACTTTTAGCAAAGAAAGACAAGCTACAAACTACTGTTGCCCCCAATGAATAAAATATTATTATACTTCGTGAAATGGTTCATGTATGTTTGTTGCCGGGAGCAACCAGATAATGGTGATTTATAGCCCCCATGACAAAAGAATCTTAGATACGCCCGTATTGGTAATCTTCTAGGAACGGTACGACTGAATCATCCCTTGTTTTTCTCCTGCAGATTACGGTCGATTGCATTGAAGATCAACCTCCAGTGGATCTGTTGTCATGTAAACATGTTTTCCTAACAATTGGAGATTACTTCTCGGGCACAAAAACTCGATAACTATTTCTCCCTCTTCTTCTCTTCATTTATATGGCGGGCAAAGGTAAACTTCTCTTCATGTACTGTAACCAATTGTGCATGTACAAACAATGGAAAGGAAAATTAAATTAGAGAGATTGCTTTCGTGTGAAAAAATTATATTATAAGATGAAATCAAAGGGTTTATACTAATTTTTCCTCCTTCTCCTACTTCGTTTCCTCTATATTTTTTCTTTTGTTTTTCAAGCTCATCTTTCCATTCTTCTAGCTGAATTCAGTTTTTGAGCAAGTGATGGTCAGATCACTTAAGAAGGACCTAATGATCAAGCTAGTAAATTTAGATCATTAACCCTAAGTGTCAAACCAAGCATACATTAGATAAACATCTTTGGCTTCTTTTTCCGATGTGGGCAGAAGAGATTTTCACATGTTAGCTGTTCACAATCCAAGATGATATTTCGCACATACGATCAACATTAAACTCAAAATTTTCATTTATCAGTTTTTGGGTTGTAAACGTGCACGTACCAAGTCCTAATCGATTAAATAAGTAGGATGCACCTAAAATTTAAGTCGAAAGGTGCCTTATTCACACGTCAAAACCATTATTTTTTCCAATTTGTTGATGTTTAACCTCATTTTAGAGTTGCAATCGGTTGAGCACATTATTAAACTATACTCTTACAGATTATTTTCTAGTTGTAGACATTGCTGTACCTGCAATTTTTTTCTTTTTGGGTTGTTTAGGAAATTGTTCTAGGTTAAAACAAAGCACAATGCTGAAATGAATATCCTAAAGGTGGCAATGGATCCAAATCATGAAAGATAGGAAAATTCTTCTATTACTCTGGACTGATATTTATGTGTGTGGGGTTCACCTCATATGAAAGGACTGATATCAGTACGGATTGATTGAATAGCAACTCGAAAGATAACTAGGTTAAAAGAGGTGCTAAGGAACCGGAAACCCCTCCTCACTTTTTTGCTTTTTTTTTTTACTTTTTTGGGTCACACAAGGAGGCAAAACAGTTCAAAGCACAAACATATCCATTGGGGAAGCGCATATATGTAGTAGCTTTTGCACAAATAAACCATGAAAACAACTGCACGTGCATATATCATATGCAGGGGCAGAGCTGAGTTGGTGGGTGGGGGGTGGGGGGTGTGGTGGTGGGTGGTTGGAGGGGCCCCTTGCCCCTCTTAAGGTTTTTTTTTTCCAAAAAAAAAATTTATATAGTGTTGTTAAAAAAAAGTTATCGGACTTTTCTATTATTAATTTTTTTTATTTGAATTTTGGCCCTCAATATTAAATTTATGACTCAACCCTTGAATTCATATTCACATTCGCCCTTGATATTAATTTAGTTTCCATTTTTCTCTTCCTCGTTTTTGGAAGATTGCTTCATAGATTGGAAGCAGAAGAACAAACCGGAAAGGAAACAAATCTTCTAAGATTTTTTACCATACTTGAACTAGTTACTATAAATTAAAGCGCTATTCTTTGGATGTTACTATCACGCTGAGATCAAAATTTAAGGAAACTAATATCTTTATGGAAATTGCCGTTTGTAAACACTTTTTTCCGTTTCAAAGATTGATATAAAGCATTACTCTGGTTCTATATGTCCCAAAGCATATCAACAGGCTTGATGGATTTCGGCGGGGATCTGTGGAAAATTGTCAGCAGTCGCTGCAATTTTACTGCTTCTACGCCGAAAACGGACGCTCAAGCCGCCAACCATGATGGCAAACAAGATTCGCCTTCTCGTGTTTCTGCACAAAACGATTGGTTTAGTTGTTTTTCTGGCTCAGCTAATGGAGAAGGCAACGTTTATTATGATGAATTATATGATGTTTATAGATTTATTGATTCGGATAGCAATCCACAACCTTTTGATGTTAGCCTAAACCCGATTCCACAAGAGAGCAATTTTCATGCTTACTACGATGTGCAAAATACAACGCCAAAGCAAGAAGAAAAATTTTATGGTCTCGAAAATAGTTTTGTTGCCACGAATTTGCAGCCCATCAATGGAGTACCATGCGAGCTCGCTTGTCTGCAGCCGAAAGAAGAAGAAGAAGAAGAAGAAAACATGCAGCAGCCATGTGCACTCCTCCCTCAACAGCCAAAAGAGAAAGGAAACAAGTTCGAAGATGTAATCCCGCCTGAGAATTGGCGCAATCTAAACATAGAGAGCGCGGAATCGTTTCATCTTGAAAGAAGAAGGAGACGAGACATAATAGAGTTTGAAGTCAAAGTTGAAAACTTACTTGTAGTCGACGATTGGGATTGGCTTCGTTGTGGTAAAACGAAAACCAAAGGCTCGAAATATGACAAGTTATACTACAAATGTTGCAATTTCAAGGCCAATTGCCTAGCCAAGAAATACGTCCAGAGAAAAGACGTCGATGAGGAAGAGATTTACTTCGTATCATTCATAGAGAAGCATAATCATGATGAGCCTACTCATTTGAATACTTCTACTTATCACAGTAATCATCAGAATAATAAGCGAAAGAGGTGTTCCATTAAGGAACCATCATATTCTCATCCTCAAACATCAGTTTCAAGTTCAACAGCACAAGATCATTCCATGAATGCAATTGTGAAAGAGGAGCCAAAAGATCAAGAAAGTGATAATGAAGATCATCATGGTATGGATCATGCGGTTGTTAAAGAAGAGCCTGAGGAGCTAGCTGTGGATGATTATATAAGTGAGATGTTTTAAGGATCATTGTAGGGTTTTTATTTGTCTTTTAGGATTATTATTTACGCTGTCATTCATTTGAATTTCTCTTTAGAAATTTTCTTTCCTTTCTCTTGCTTTTTTTTTTTTCTTTCTATTATTTTGGCTCGTTTCTTGCAGTACTTTGTTTTCTTGACGATCATGGATTTTTCCTTTATTTTTGGAATATTAATCATCGAGTCTCAAATTCATATGAAGAATCCTACATATTTATGCTAGCTTTTAGCTATCGAACACTATTTTCTTCCTTTTCTAGAACTTGAGATCAACCTCTTTAAAATCATATTATGTAATTGCATGTCGTTCAACTTTATCATGTTAGACCAAAAAAAAAAAAATCCCTTCTGATATGGATAAACGAAAATATGCCTTTACATTCAGCAAATTAAACTATCTACCATTTAAATAGATGAAATGTTCGGAAAAATCTACGTCCACGTAAGATCAGTACAAGGATTTCAGATTTTGTCAACTTCAAATCACAAGTACGCACAATTTTCCTGCATGATAATACTCTCTAAAGCTTACAGAAAATCTTATTTAAAATTATGCCGAGTCCAAAGTGGATCGCCGGCTGTATCATCGGGTCATTAACCGGGTCGAATTACAACATGAATCAATTTATTCCATTAACAAGTCAGAGCTTTTGTGTTGTGAAAGTTTACATCAAACTCAAAAAACAGTCAGCTCTCCTTCTTCTTTGTACTTGGGCTCAAGCAGTGTGGTTTGCTTCTCCTCTCCAATACTCTATTCATTCTGCTTCTATCTCTCGTTTTGATGCTTGGTTTCTGAAGATATTTCAGAGATGTGAGGAGGCGGGGTACTTGAAAGGGGAATCAGAGTCTCATGGCAAATTTGCAGAAACCATGAAGGAAAACTTATTGATGGTAATGTGTGGAGCTTTTTCTCTTCAACAGCTTCCCATGCAGTGGTAAGTGACCAATTCATCTAAAAATTTAAACTGTTGGAGAGGGGTTAGGTGTATTTATTTATTTATTTTCAACATGTCCCCGTAAGTGCAAGCGGAGTTAGTTTTTGAGTCTTGTACTTAGACAGTTTTAATATTTTTAAATGGGTGGCGATGAGTTTTAAACCTAAAATCTTTTGGAATCTAGGCTCTGATATCATATTAAGTGACCACATTATCTAAAAGTTTAACCTGTTAGAGAGAAATTATGTGTATTTAGTTATTTTTTTTCAACAAGAAGCCATTGCTATCCGAAATGCTAGGCATCGCAGCGCCATCAATATCATCATTGAATTGGATGCAGAATAGGTTATCAAGGCACTCAATTCTCCTCGCCATGCTATTGATTAGAGAGTTCAACCAGTGGTTATTGATGCCCACAAGCTCTCTGTATAGATGCCCTCAATTAGTTTTTATGTAGTTAGAAGGTCTGCAAATCGTGTTGCAAATTTCATTGCTAAAAGTAAACTTAATTGTAATTTGTATTTTAATTGGTTGTCTAATTTACCAACCCAGTTGGGCTTAACAGATTTTTGCGGAAGCTATCCCAACGAGGGTTGGTTAACCTGTTGTTTTAATTTGATCTTTTGAATAAAAACTTTATTTCACCACAAAAAAAAAAAAAAAAAAAAACTCGAAAAAAGTCAATCATGATTTGTTCTCTGTGTCAGATTACATAGCTCTTACAGAGCAGATTGTGTCTGTTAAAGTTAAGATACGTTATAGTGCTCACTTGTCTCACAAAAAATATCACAAATTTCAAGACCCATTAAAAATTTAAGTTGTTAGAAATAAATTTCATATTTATTTATTATTTTCAACATGCCCATATATGTGGCGGCAAGACTTGAACTCAAGATCATTAATAACCTAAACACTAATATTATATTAAGTAGGTACATCATCTAAAAACTTACATTATTAGAAATGAATTTTATAATTATTTGACTTCCACACTACCCGTAATAGTTCAATTGATTTTAGGATGAAACTTCATAATACTTAACATGTACCTACACCCTTGGTTTTTTTTTTTTGTCATATAAACATAGTTAATTTACAAACCCATCCATATGGTGACCCATCTCTTTCGTAGCTCATTGTAACCGGTTCCCACGTGAGAGATTAACTCAAACTGTACAAACCAAAGTTTGTGGAACATATATTCTGCCTTCAGCGTAGGACTAGAACAGAAACTTCATATCCTTTGCAGTAACAGAACAGTCTTCAAATCAGAAGGGAAGTCTTTACTTGACAGTAGACTAACTCAAAGCCAATTACTTAACTAAAACTGCCAAGTGAATAACCAAGCTTCCTTCATCATGGCTCCTGTAGACCCCGAGATCCATTTACTTTTTATGTGGGTAACTAGCAACTCGCACTTATCCAGCAAGTAGATGGTTAGAGGAGGGTGGAGTGACCGTTAATAGTGGAGTGTGGGTAGAAAAGAGTTAGAGATGACGGTGATGGAGGCAAGCCTCTGTATGTGATTCCGGTTTTTTATGACATGGAAGGCGTTTCATATGAATCTCCACATTCCTAAGGCCTATTGCTGCATAGGCTCGAATTAATCCAAACCCAATCTACTATCTGAAAAATAAGGCCTAGTCTTAGGCCAGATTTTGGTCACTACAGCTACGAACTTCCAGTGGTCTTCACATTCCATAATTAATGAAGATACAAGAAAGGCTCAAAATATTGAATATGCAAGCATACATATACTGAAATGTAAAGTAAAATCACAAATTGAATAACAACAGAACAACATGAAGGAAATTGATTTTATTGATACTATGATATCATATTCTTGTACACAAGGACTACAATTTCAGAGTATGTCCTAGCCTCAGGTGTATTAGTCAAAATCATTTTCGTATTGATTAATCTCGAACCTGAAACCTTCCTCATCTATCATAACGTGATTTTACTTCAACAAACGCTCCTGACCCATCATTGACAGATTTTTGTGAATCCATCTCCAGGTCAAGAGCGAGGGAACTCGATTCTCAGGCAATGATCTTCTCGGATTATAACAAGTAGAGCAACCATGTTCGATGAAGGTCCGTGACTTCAGATTTCATGTCAAAGACGATGAGTACTTACTTTACTCGGTCGATGAATTCAGATTCTGTTGATCCCTTCTAACTGCATAATTTCACAGTGCAGGCTACAGCCTGCGCCCAGAATTTGAGCCTCGCTTTGACATCTTCAGGATCATCACCTACAAAAATAAAAAGATTATAGTTAAAACCAACTACAACATCGCTCTGCATCCAAACTAAACGTAGATAACCAACGATCAAACCACATAATTCAGAAGTAATGCCTAACAACACATAGGGAATGTTATATCAACAAGCTGATGTCATCTAAAGAGATGAAAATTATATGCCCCACAAAATTTGCAGGACAGAGTTGTCGAACTAGGCATCATGATTCATGAAACGCGCAATCTTAACAGGAACAAAATTAACTAGATTGCACGCGTTCTTGGACTATTACAACACTGGAAAACTAAAGATTTCATCATCCCCACCTATACAAATTTGCAAAAAGTTCAGAAAATGGAAGCTATTCTGTTTCACTTCCATGCCATGTGCAGAAAAGATATTACCCAATTATTTAAATCCAAATATAATTATGTACCAACTTTAATCATAACCTACCTAAGCCCAAACCCCACTCCATCATTCCATAATTTTAGATCAAAATCAAAGAAAAATCAATAAATCAAACCAGCTCAAACTGAACTTTTTCACTAAAAAGTATCGATTATATAAATTTAACCAAGGCGGAACTAAGATTTATATTCAGTAGAACTAAAATTATACAATTCAACACTCGTATTCGATGAGGGCTGCAACTTTCATAGGTCCACCCATGAATATAACCACGCTACTCATTTAGCTTGCATACAAATCAAGAAAAATGTATAAATTTTTTGGCTATATAGATTTTTCGACGCCACGTGAATCAAGAAAAACCCATAATTTAAAACAAAAAAAAGAGAGAATTACCAGGACTAGAGATCTTCCAATTGGGAATAGGAGTAGAGGAAACAGAAGAAGCAGCATCAGACAAAGAATCAGAACTAGTCTTTTGTTGTTGCTCATCAAGGTACTTTTGAGACATCGAATAACAAAGCTCAAGAGCAGGCAAAGTGTTGCACAGCTCAGGAATTTCATCATAGCTGAAACCAAATCCAAGGTCCAAACATCCTTTAAGCTCATCAAGATCATCATCTGTCAAACTCTTTGTTCGACATAGCTCTTCTTCTTCATCCTCTACATACCCTTCAACACACACCTGCTTCTTCTTCTTCAACTCCTTGTGTGTATCTAATTGTGACCCAACTTGTGTTTCAAGGCTTGTGTTGTTGTTGTTGTAAAAAGCTTCACTTTCTTCTTCAAAGGTATCATATGGTTTGGACATTGATGTAGCTGTTGATGATGAAGTTAAGGTTCTCATTTTCTCTCTCTCTTGTTTCTATGTCTGAAAAAGTGTTCTTTTTGTGAGGATTGGGTGTTAGCTTTTATAGGCTACAAGAAATCAGAATACATGTTCACTTTATTTTTTATAGTCGATACTTTTTATATAAATGCTTAAACTAAGATTTTTTTTAATTTTTTTTATTCAAATGAAGGTTAAGGTCATACAATACATATTAAGATATAATTAGCGTCGAGAATTTATTATAAATTTTTATTTTAGTAGTATATTCCTTTTTGTAAGTATCGAATATTGTAAAATCAATTATCGTTGATGATATATTTTTATATATATTGTACAATTTACAATTTTTTTAAATAAAAAAAAAGTGATAAACTTTTTTATTTTTCACTCTTTTTTTTTATATGCTTATTAAATATTTATATAAAAAGTGATAAAAAGATAGTAAAAATAAGATGATATATAATATATATTTGTATGCAATCATTGATCATTGCGTGTGTGTGCTTATATATATACATACATGGCTACATGCGTGCCTCGATATAGACCATGTCATGTGATGTTGGTGCCTTGATATCCCCATTGGTTTTGAATATGAATTTTTTAAATTTATCAGTTTCGATTTTAGTTTCGGTTTCAATTTTCGATTTGTTAAACTATTTTAGTTTTGATTTTGTCAAAAATCGCGAATAACTGACCCGTTGCCATCTCTAGAGATATGAGAGACCAGGAGGAAAAGTAATGCATCTACCCTCTTTTCTTTTTGTCTTTTTTTTAATTTTATTTTAAAGGCCTAAATCGTGATTTAAATTTCAATTTATTTAAGAGATGTCTCACTCTAATAAATCTAATAAAGAGTTCAGAGCCTAAACCGCAATACGGCCTCTTACCCTGTAAAGCAATACAAGCTTCGCTAGACAATCCACACATTAATTTACTTCCCTATGCACGTTAGTCATTTTTGTAGACAAAGAATTCGGCCTTTGGGGATGGGTGATATTACACTTTATAACCTTTGAGCAAGTAAGATGATATTAACATAAAAACTATTAACTACACTTTATCCTCTAATGTATATTGTATAATACTTTGTCCCATAATGTTTATTTTGTATCAATTAACACTTTGAACTGTTAGAAATAAAGAAGGGTATTTTTGAACATTTATATATATTTTAACGTACACAGGTGACATTTTTTTATTAATGATATAATTATCATATTATATATATATATATATATATATATATATATTATGGGATAAAATGATATTACTCCATATTTTGGTTAATTAGTGTGTAAAATACTCAAACTGTTCGAGTATTTTCCTTACTAATTGAATTTTAGAATTTTAAATTTAATTTTGTACGAAGTTTAAGCAGTAAAATCACAATTTTTCCTTTCCTTTCTTTTCGTCCCCATCATTAGTCCAAACATGCCCTAGTGTAGTTTTGACTATACAGTATCTGTATCACGTTCTACTATTTGAAACTGAATCACTGATGACCTGGAAAAGGAATTAAATAATACAAATCCCTTTAATTGTTTATTTTAGATTTGTTTTGTTTTGTTTTCTTTTGCGTTTCCATAAAGATTCTTGAAATCCTTTGCAATTGAAATATTAGTCACTTTCTTCATAATTTTTTACTACAATAATTTTCTCTTATTTAATGGAAAATTAGACCTTTCCAGGAAATAGAAAATAAGGGAAAAAAAATGAAAAGGAAATATACATTAGGCATTTGCTTTAGTTGTATAATTTTTTTTTTAAGTGCGAGAGGTTCTGAGATCGATTCTTAAAATTAACATCTTAAGTGATGTAATATTAACTTGTAAGTCTCCCTTAAACTAAAAATATATATACAAATGTGCAAAAACATATATAAAAAGGAAATCAATTGAAAGAATGTATAGCTTCAACTAACATGAAAAGTGTTTTAAAATTACACGAGCACTTATAAATTATATTTAAAGTGATTTTTCATTGATATATCTATATATATTTAAGTGGATAATTTGTAACCTTCATAAATGTCATTTCAAGCTAGATAATGTTTATCATGAAAAAGTAAAAAGGAATAGCTAGATAATGTTGATAACTATCAAGTCAAGATAGGGTTTGCCACAAGTTTGTTTTGAAGCAATCTAGAAGAGAATGAAAGTGGATGGGACACAACAGCTGTACAGGAGATGATAGGGACGTAGATCAAAAGAGGCCACTTGGTAGTTTTGTGGATCACCAGTTTTTTGTTCTCTTCTTCATGTAGCTAAGATAGGCGCCTTCAAATATGATATGGTCACCAGAAGATGAGGGACACGTATTAATGTGTTGGGGGTGGTTGGGGCCCCCCCATGTTCATGATGTTGTTGCATTTTATCCCTTTTGGTAGAAGCATATGGTCACCATGGTCATTTCTCTTTTTTTTTTTTTCTTTCATTTATACCGATAAATTTACTCTAAATAAAAATTATATTAAACTTATTTTAAAATTATAAATTTTGTAATACAGTAATACGCTATAATATATGTACTATATCAATTAAGAAAAAATATGTTCAAACTTAAAATATTTAATCAACTAATATCTTTATTGTTAGTTCTCGCCTTTAAAGACTTTCCCTTATTCAATCTTTAATAGATCTAGAGTTAATTAATTTTCTTTTTCTTCTTTTTTGAGTTGTTAGTTAAAAGATATTAATTCTAATTGATTATTGATCTAGTCTTTTTGTCAATAAAAGATGTATATTCCATTGTCGTGGATTCAAAAATATTGGAGGATCAACAATCCAATTGAAACTAAGAGTGTTTAATTTAATATTTCTTGTTAGTTAATTTGCCACTTCATTACTTGTCATGGGAACGAGTGCTATAGTTCTGAACTCAGGAGAGAAGGGATTTTGCGTCTTTTACAAGATGATTGGTGATCTAACACAATGTAGATTGAGAGTTAAAGCCTTTGTCAACATCAAGACAATTCGATTCGATAGTGAAACTTGATAAGTCCTCATAGCAAATATTAGGAGTTTCACATAGTGAACAAAATAGTAAAGAGAAAGATTTATCCTATATGAAAAGATTAGGAGAAGAATGATATATTAATAAATATGTATAGACTCAAGACCCAATAGTTTAAACTTTTGGATTCATAGTTGAGTTCTACATATGTATGTTAAGATCCATTTGTTCTCTGATTTTCTAAGCTTGCCACAACAAAAGATATTAGAGCCGATGGTTTGTAAATCTTGGCCTGGACTCTTAAAGAATTATGGCGGTCATACTATTGTGATGGACTCTCAGTGGAGCTAGGCAAGCGGGCTCGGACGATAGAGTAAGGTCACGATAAGCGTAATTCTTGGGCTTTACTCTCAAAGTTCTATGAGATTACAATAACGCGATAGAGAAATGTATGGTTGATCTGGGTGATTCCAAGTGGGCTCGTACGATAGTAAGATTTGGGTGTCTCATAGTTGATCTGGGTGCACGGGGAAGAGCTACTGGAGCCACCACTGTAACTAAGGTGCAAAGAGATCTATAAAAGCTTGTGAGAATGGAAGATAGATCCATTGGCAATAAATTCAGATCAATGGGGAGTTGAGGCCCAACGTAAAGAGTTCACATGTGAAAAATTGGAGATTTATTAGGAATTTCACATAGTGAACTAAAAAGCAAATAGAATGATTTATCCCACATGAAAAGATTAGAAGATGAATGAGCTATTAATAAACATGTGTAGGTTCAAAACTCAATAATTTAAAATTTTAAATTAATAATTGAGTTCTATACATATGTGTTAAGACCCATTTGTTATCTAATTCTTTGAACTCGCGACAATAGTTTGCTATCAAATATTCCTCCCTAAGGGCAAAAGCCTCTACTTGCAGTACCAAGTGGCATGTCATTTTTTTTCTTATAGCCATGGATGGCTTTGCCCGAGTGACCATTTATCAGGTTCTTGTCAAACTTTCTACAGATGACCTAAAATATATTTCATGTTCTCCTTAACATTTGACAATAACATTACAATAATACACCGAAGGAACAATTATCTTCTTCTAAACTTGTAAAGAGTTCTAAATCACCCACTAATTTTTTTATTTTTTTTTTAAATTTTAGATCACCCACGACACAGTATTTTATAATATAAAATAGGGTAAATTGTGTTGCAGGCTACCAAACTTGCACAAGTTTTAAGTCCCCCCCTCTAAACTATTCTTTTGTTTCACTTTACCGACTAGTGTAGTTTTTTTAATTAGTTTAATAACTTCTCATTTTCAAGTACACGTATTATCATTTACCACAGGACCAGTCAAGTCCAACTAAATTGCCATCCCTAACTACAAGTATGATCTGAGTATAACTTACTTAAACCTTTTATTCTGTTTCAAGAAACTCTCATGTTGCATGCTAGTGGAAGATAAAGCCTTCGAGACTACCAAGTTGCACATTTTCTTTTTTTGTCCAAAAGCCGATCGAGACAAAAGAAGTTGCAACTTGCTAAATGATGATTGTGACTTCGAGCTCATTTTCTATATCAACCATCCACCTTCTTACTTCTTTTTTTGGGTCATATCCACCTTCTTTCTTACCTCATATGTAAGTCAGGATCTAGATTCTCTGAATATATTATTAAACATGTAACTTTCTCTGCCGGTTTCAAAAGATGTCACCAAATCGCTAAGAATCGGGAATATATTGTATTCCACAAGTATAAAATTATTAAAAGTAAAATGTATTATACACCTTGTGTTTTTAAAATATTATGTTATAAATTCTGTGTTTTAAAAAGTAGCACTACAAACTCTGTGTTTTTTAAAACGTTACAAACAAAACTCTGCTGTCAGTTTTTTCGTTATTTTATTTGTAACGTTTTCAAAAACACAGAGTTTGTGACTCTACTTTTTAATATAAAAAATAACAAAAAAATTGATGGCAGGGTTTTATTTGCAACGTTTTAAAAAACACAGGTTTGTAGTGCTACTTTTTATAACACAGGATTTATGACGTAATTTTTTAAAAATACAAGAGTATATGGTGCATTTTACTCCATTATTAATCCCGATAAACTAGATGAAATGATTGGATATCAATTTGTTAGGATCAAATGTCAAAATTTGAAGTTATGATTTTTCTTCACAAATCTTGTATGACATTGATTGACAAAAATCATGTTTTTGCACTCGACGCTACATCAACATATTTGTAATTATGGGAATTCAATGTGATTTTACTTAGAGTGAATTTTTCGTTCTAAAATTAGAGAAATAATCAAAAAAAAAAAAAAGAAGTTTTCCTTCGTCACCATATCAACTAAGATCACTTGGATGTCAATGAGCCAATTTATTATGACCAAAAAAAAAATTAAAATAAAATATTAGTCAATTTATTCGCACTCTTATCTCCTATTATCTATATTCTCAAGAACTTTTTTTTTTTGTCGGAATATTCTCAAGAACTTGAGGTGGAATCTTTACTAACAATCAATCTTAATTGCACACACTATCTATCTTCTAACTTGCTTGTGAATGAGTCACTTTACTTGCTACATACTCATCTTTTCAATTTATTTTTCTTAGGAACAAGCTTATCCCCTATTGATTGTTTTCTCATGAACTTTGACTGTATTGTTTACTGAATCAATTTCACACTAAAATATTTTCTCTATTCATATATCTTGTTCTTTTCTTTTTTTTCCACGTAAAAAAAATTCGGGGACCAAGAAGAAAGTTGGGCCGGCAATTTTTTTTTTTTGTAAAAGGGCATCTTTAACAACACTAATCCATATGAGATTTATTTATTTTTATTTTTTATTTTTTATTTTTGATTCAAGGGGAGGCCTATGATGCACAACACATATTAAAAAATGTACTAACAAGAATTAAACTCACAATCTCTCGAACTCACAGTGAGGATCATACTACTAGGCTAAAGGCCTATCTATCACTTTCATTTTTAATCAACATAGTTCCTTATTAGTATAGTATAGTCTTTTATCATATTCTGATGTTTTATATACTGATATTTTTATGTGGCGGAATAAAATTCTATGTCTTTTATCTTCTGTTTGTTGTGCTACTATGTCTTACTTAACTGTTAAACAGTGTAGAGGCTAATCCAAAGGCAATTTCTTATATTTTATTGATTGTCTATTTTATTATGAAGTAGTGTTATTTAAACAAATTGACTACTTGATTTTTAAAATTATATCTTAATCTCAATGTTACTATCAATGCATGGCTTGTTTAAATAAATTGCTACCGACCTTTCCCATGGATAATATATTTTTCTTTAATCTGTTTGTCACAAAAGTCAAGGGAATATAGAAAAATAATAATTTTAATGGACTAAAATATTACTGAGATGCAGTGATCATCAATTACTAAAGAAATAATGTCATTCTTGTAATTAACATATTGAAGATCAACCAATTTTTGAAGAAGAGGGTGATATGTCATTGAGTGGTTTAGCAAACTTGTGCAATAGATATAACATGAAGCCAGGTCATTATGTTAAACTTAAGGTTATACAACTATTATATGCTCACAGAAGACTAAAGTTTGACCAAGATACTAAAACCACAAATTGAAATGCTGGTTTGATTGAACTACCATCATATAAATTGTCTCTTTTCTTTAATATCATCACTTTCCTTATTAACGCAATGACCTATCATGAACCTATACATTCTTTCTTTACTACGAATGATTCACTATAAGTAAGTCTATCGTATGTTCCAAGTTAATTAAAAATTAAATAATATTTGTAATGAAAAAGTATAGATAAAAATTCAAAACTTTGGTTACAATAAATTATTACTTGACTGCTTCGTCCAACCATTAGAAACACACATACACACACATATATATACATATATGTAAATATATATGTGTGTGTATGTATGTATATACAATTTTTCTTATTTTGTATAACATACTACACCATATATATACATTTTTTTTTCTTTTTGTCAAAGTGATCATGTATTATTAGTAAACAGTCGACCAACACCGATTGAGTCAAAAGTATTCTGTATAAGACCAGTTTGTAACAAACTAAGCAAACTAGTAGGATAGTAGATGAGCCAATCGATAGGTAACAAAGTCGTCAGGTCTGTTTTGCAACCCAGTCTGCAACCCTATTCACAGCATGGGGTATTACGGAGAATGAACATTGCAGGTGTGATCGAGCAAAGCTATGAATATCTTTAACAAGATACGAGGAGTTCCATCTGACATGTACCGTTGAGGAAGGCAAAATGGCCTGACCAAGCTCCTTGCAATCAGTCTCAAAATGCAACTTAGAGATAGTCGTATGATTGAGCCATCGAGCATGCATCCCTTAATGCACTAGCCTCTGCCTGAAAGGCAGCACACAAGCAGTTGAAGCTAGAGATAAGGGATCCCTTGTGGTTTTGAAACACCACAGCTAAGCCTGCAGGTTCTGAGACATAAGTCCATGCTGCATCGACATTACATTTGATGATTCCAGGTAGAGGTAATGTCCATGAGCTAATGGGTCTATGAACCATGTTGTTGTTGTGATCAAAGTTAGGGCCTGGAGGGGCTGGAAGGGATTAACATTAGCCTATTCTTTCGCGGCATAGCTTACATTGTCAATAGTGGCCACGGGATTGACTGGGATGTTTTCAAACACCTGAGCATTGCGCCCCTTCCATATTTGGCAGCACAACGAGAAGATAAATGTCGTAGCTTGCCCCCTTTCACAATCAACCCGGTGCCAAGTAGAGTGCAGATTCTATAACCATGTATCAAAGCATGAGACGACCCGCGGTTGCACTCTATAGGCCAAAGGGAAGCCAAACCAACATGCGCGACTCCATGGGCAGAGGAGAAGAAAGTGTTCCACACTTTTCGGCTACATTCTACAAATTTTACATATTGGGCTTGATGCACATCGTCATCGAAACTTTGCATCCTCCGTCAGCAATGCATTCCGACAAGCTTTGCAGATGAAGATTCTGATTTTGGGATGGATCGGGGCCTGCCAGATAGCCTTCCACAGGCCACGAGGTGTGACATGTGAGGAGGATGGGGTTGGGGTTTATAATTGATGAGAATGCACAACCAACAAATGATACCCATACTTTGAGACTAAACCCCCAATTTAGTATAAGGCCAAATCAGTGTATCCTCTTGACTGGAAGGAGAAAGAGAAATGCAAAGGATTTGCTTCTTGACTGTTGGGGGGAAGAAATTCTTGAGCAGTCATACATTTCAAGTGTTTGCATTTAGGAGAATCAGTTAAGAAACAAACCTAAGAGTACACGTGATTGAAAGGATAAGGTTTCGACACAATAGAATCTAAGGATCACTGGTGGAGGCATGTAAGGGTTAGTAGAGGCTGCAGCCTCAACTGATCCATAAAAATGTTAAAATATATATATATTTTAAAAAAAAAAATTAGATATTTATATATTTTTAGTTAGAAAAAATTAACTAGCCCCCCACTAAAAAATAAAAGTACTCGTATAGTTCAAAAATTATGAATTTTAGCTTCCACTGACCCATAAAAATGTTAAAATTTCTATTTATTTTTTGAAAAAAAAAAGATATTTATATATTTTTAGTTAAAAAAATTAATTAGCTCCCAATAAAAAAAATACTCGTATAATTTAAAAATTATAAAATTTAATTTTTACTAATAAAAATTTCTGACTTCGCCTCTACTCCTGCCCTGCCCCTGCCCCTGCTACTGCTACGGATCTTCCCACATACAAATAAATTGCCCGGAGCCAGGACGCCATGTAGCGTCTTGCTTTAGCAAATTTCTACCCACCAAAAGATTTCGCCAAACCCATGACGGACAATGACCCATCCCAACAGACCAGAAGGACCCTAACGGGTAATAAAGACTTTTTAGTATTTCGGGCTGTAAGGCTATTCTCAATGGGGAGTTCTAAAATGTAAAAATTTTTATTTTTGGGCATTTTTATATTTTTTTAAAGTCTCATACCCTAAAAAATAGTACTATTTATAGAAAAAGTACGTGAGTTCACCACTTTTGGATTAAAAGATGTCAAAATAGTGCTCCGAGCTCTAAAAAGTTTAGCAAATTTATTGAACTTTTTGGAGCAAATTTGCTGAACTTTTTTGAGTCTGAAGTACTATTTTGACATCTTTTACCCCAAAAGTGATAGACTCCACGTACTTTTTTCATGAATAGTATTACTTTTTAGGGTATGGGACTCTAAAAAAATATAAAAATACCAAAAAATAAAAAAATTTACATTTTAGAGCCCCCATTGAACTTGCCCTAAGGGAGTGCGGGTGATAATGTGGATCTACAGTTTTTTTGTATGATGCCTTGATCAAATGATGCAATGCATGTGCATGACATGACATTCCATGGCCATGTGGAGCTGCTACGTGGGCAGTCATACCTGGTTTGAAGTCCACTAAAGACAAGAATCATATGAACAACCCATGTGGCCAGTCATTATCACTCAATAATTCAGCGGGAAACACGAGTCAGCACGCTGTGGAGCTGCACATTAAGATGGATACTGCACATAAAAACACATTCACAATTGAAAAAATTATTTTATGAGGCATGTGACAAATCTGTCACAATCACGTATTAAGTTGTTATTTTATAAAATTAATTTACATTAATTTGTATCGTACAAATATATTATATTAGAATATATAAAATTTTTCTTTTTACTAATTTGACCTTATAGAGTTTTAAATAAATTACTATAATATCCTTATTTATAATAATTAATTAATATTTATCAATTAATTAAATTATTTTTTATTTATATGTATGTAATAAATTTACTATATACCTCATAAAAGAAGAACCCAAACAATTACTGATTGGAGATCATGATTGCTGTTGCAACATATGTATGCAGACTATTCTGGGGATTATGGTCCACATGCTTTACCTTTTATGACAGTGGAAAAATCATATCCTCTCGTCTTTATCTTTTTTTTTTTTTTTTTTTCAAACCTATCGTCTTTATCACGTTTAGGTCATCTAGAAGAGCTTCCGTATTTTGGCTCTTCGGCTCTTTGGCTCTTTGCCTCTTTGCCTCTTTGCCTCTTTGGCCAAAATAAAGAGTGAAAGCATTTTTTTTTCTAAGGTTATTTTAACTAACACATTTTCATAATATTTTTTAGTTATTAATGATTATGTTCCAATAATAATTAATAATATTGGTATTTTTTAATCATTAGCATTATTTTTATTTTACTTTCTTTAAATTTAAAGCTTTCTCATTATTTATATGCTTTTTTGAAACTTTTTAAATAATATTTTTAATATATTTATTCTTTTAGTTACCTTTAGAGAGCCAAAGTAGAAATTTAGAGGCTCTTTAAAATAGAGAGCGAGGCAAAAAACATGTTTTCACTCCTTAGAAGCCAAAATAGGGAGGCTTTTGGAACCAATTCCAACAACTTCTCTACATTTGGATCATTTCTCTATATCTAAGGATTTTATATTTTAATTTCATTTCAACAGCTTCTTACATTTAATAAATCTCTTATTTTAAGAAATCCCTATTTCAGTTTTACTCCAAACAGATTTGTCCATCAGCAATGGAGATCATATTCTCTATTTTAATAATTCTCTATTTTTGTTCACTCCACATGTGGAGATGTGGAGATGAATTTAGGGAATTGTTTCAGCATATCCACATGTGGAGATACTGAAATTTGGCTATAGGGATTCTCAACATGTAGGGATCAGTTTAAGGAAGCTGTTAGACACCAATATTCATAATAGCTTCCCTATAAGAGACTCTCGATTATAAAGAGCTCCTAAATTTCTACTTTGGCTCTCTAAATGTAGCGAGCCATATTTGGCTCCCTATTCATATTAAATGTAATTTTAAATTAATTAAATAATATAATTAAAATAACAAATTAATAAAAATATTATTTAAGAAGTTTCAAAAAACAATATAAATATTGAAAAAGCTTTAAATTTAAATAAAGTAAAATACAAATAATGTTATTACTTAAAAATGATACCAATATTATTAACCATTATTGGAATATAATAATTAATAACTAAAAACTAATCATTAATAAATCATCATCATCATCATCATTATTATTATATTAATTATTATTTTTATTTAGTATAATTTTTTAATTAAAATAATAATAATTAATTTTAAATTATTTATTATGTTATTATATTATCATTTATTTGTTTACTATTATATTATTATTATTATAAATATTATTATTATTATTATTATTTTATTAATAATTTTTTTTATTTTTTATTCAATTTTTTAATTATTAATTTTTCATTTATTATTTATCATTATTATTATGATTAACTATTATTTTTATTATTAATTATTATTTTTCAATTATTTATTTAATCTTATTATTAAGAGATTAGGAAGAATCTAGTGGTGGACTACTTTCACTTATAGTTGCAAGACCAGAGTTTGAATCTCATAAGGGTAGGGGATAAGGGAAAAAGAACTAAAAAATATTAAGAAAACGTGTTAGTTAAAATAAAAAGTGATGTTAGAGTGAAAATGAAATAGAGAGCTTATAAAATAGAGAGCCTGTTAAAGTAAAACTGAAATAGGGGATACCTAAAAATAAAGAGGCATCTCTTTCATATAGAAAAAAATAGAGAGGCTGTTAAAGATGGCCTTACAGTGAATGAACTTATCTTTACGACAAAGAAAAACCAACAACCTGACCAAAAAAGAGACTTATCTTTACGACAAAAAAAAAAAAAAAACCCATCTCCGATCTGACAAAAAGAAAAAGAAAATGTTATCTTCAAGAGTGTTTTGATGTAACTCTAACGAGTCAGTCTAATGGTAAAGTGTTAGGGTCACTCTAGCAGATCTAGCCTTGCGCCAGTAGGAGATGCAGCCTGCACTTGTTCATTGTGTTTTAATCTCCATTGAAATGTATATATATATATATATATATATATATATATATATATATATATATATATATATATATATATATATATGTATGTATTCAATATAGTTAAAAAATAATGTGTCTTAGCCTCCACTGAAAATAATTCTTGGATCCGCCATATTGGGTCATGGGATTTGTTTACATTTCTGATGTGAATTAATTAGAAAATTACTTTTCTTGGGCCAGTATTAGGTATTTTTGTATTTTATTAATTTGGATCATGTCTCCTTTAAATAAAATCATGTTTTGTTAAAAAAATTAACACTCTAGTATAAATTCAAAAAACTTTCCAAAAGATTTTCTGTCACAAGAAAAAAGAAAAGAAAAAAGCGTTTGTTGCCAAAAATGAATGTCTGCCGCAATAACCTTCTAGTTTTTTGGTCATGAATTACTCTCTCTACCCTCATGCTTTATAACTTGGCAGGAAATTCTAAAGGCCTCCCACAATCGGTTTTGGTAGGGAAGAGTAGTTAATAAATATTGAGTGATAGGTTTAAGAATTAATCTGGGATTTTTGGGTTAGTTGATAGAGACTTATATGATACTATTTCCCTTACTGGGCACAAGTGGAGGATAAAATGTTATATCGTATGAATACAAGTGCAATCACTTGGGATACTTAGACCTTACAAAGCTACATGTTTCGTCTATTCTTCTATGCTACTATCTATTATATCTGGATTGAAAGGAATGAACGTATTTTTCGGCTTGAAGCCCATACTAAGGAGCAAATCTTGGAAGAGATTAGTGTAGATGTGCTCCTAAAGACTCAAGAAGAGGTGAGATTTGGTACCACAAAACATCAACAAATATTTTGCCAATAGATATTCACTTGAGTATCAATTATTCTTTTTTGATTGTTGTCTTCACTTGATTGCTTGATCCCATCGGGAGTAGTTTTGTTTGTATTTATAGATTGGCTTTGCTAGTTACAAGTATTAGTTTGTTGCTAATACTTGTTTGTTGCTCGATGTTTCTTCAGGTGCACTACAACAAAAATTGGTTTCGGTGAGGGACGATTCCCTTCGCCGGGCCGACGCCGAAAGGGTCTCGGCGAGGGGAATCGTCCCTCGCCGAAACCTTCATCGGTGAATTGCGGTCCCTTGTCGACCCCACGCCATTTGGCGACGACTCGGTGAGTGACCATTTTGGCCATGACTATGCGAGGGCAACAAGCCCTCGCCGTTTTCGTCTCTCTCTGTGCCCTCGCATAAATCGTCCTTCACCGTGCCCTCGCCGTTTTCATCCCTATCCGTGCCCTAGCATAAAACGTCCTTCGTCGTGCCTTCGCCGAAATCGTCCCTCTCCATGCCCTCGTTTTTTTTGTCCCTCGCTGATCCCTCGCAAAGCACTCGCGTAAATGTAAATTTATATTTTTCTAAATTTCCATTATATTTTTTACTATAATGTGGACGTTTGACCTGTCAATTAAATATTTTGTATTGCAAAACAAATTATAAACCACATATTTATAAATTTAGCTAATAAAAATGTAAAAAAATTGTTCACAGTAAATCCAAAAATTATTACAATCTGAATGTAATGGAGACAAAGATGACATTATAAAAGTTCGAAATTCTATTCCCTTTGACCATCATTCGAAGATGGAGATGAAGACGACGAAGATTGTTGTTGTGCAGGAACAGGTAACCTTGAAGCAAGTAGTGCTAGTTGTGCTTGGAGTTCACGTAGCTGTGATGAAGTTTTTTGTTAGAGTTTGTTGTACGCCTCGTTCTGCTCTTGTTGGAGTTTGTAATACGCCTCGTTCTACTTATCCGGCTTGTCTTGTAGCTTGTTGTACGCCTCATTGTTTTGTTCCAGCTTGTCTTCCAAAGATGTTGTGGCTCGAGCAACTGCATCCTAGAGATCTTTTTGCGTGATGTGACTTTCGGCAGCCGGGTAACTTGTCGATGTAGACGCCACAGAGACCTGTGATCCGACACCGTATAAATGACCCTTGCGTGGTCTACCAACTGCCTCTAAGAATAATGCGTTATAATCAACATGCATTGGAGCTGAATCGGACTCGGATACCTCTGTTGGCTGTGATGCCTGTTAAAGCAGTTCCTTGTATCGAGCCTGTTACGCACATATATTGTGACGCCTGAGAACATCACCGTACACCTTATTAACTGTTACATCCACTATTTGCGCATTTCTTCTGTACTTTACTTGTTGTCTTCTTTGGTTACTATTCATTCCATTTTTCAACTACTTAATTACCTTGAATTAGCATTTTTCATAAATTATATTAATTGTTTTAGGAATGAGAAAAATGTGCGTTTGAGCTAAATACATTAGGAGCCTTTGTTTAGGAAATGATTTGTTAAAACTAACGAATAGTGTTACGTAACAAAACTATGTGTTTCAATTAGTTATCATTAAATGACACATTAGGACTTGGTTCTAGCTAGCTAAACTCATTTTGGTAGTCAACGTATGAACCCAAACATAACCCCAACTTAATATATACTCACATAACACTTTATAACTCAAAAAAACACAAAAAAGAGTGCAAAAGTTGAAAACACTGTAGCAGGGCCGAAAATCAACATAGGAGGATGAAGATAGATTTTTGCTCAACAAATCCACATTCCAAGCCAAGCCAAACTAGGTACAAGTGGTTTAGGGTGTTTACTAGCCTCCTAGAACCTCCTACGCGCAATAGGTGAGGGATTTCATACCTATTTTTGCATTTAAAAAATATTGCTCTTTTCTTGAATTCATGGATTTGCTATAAAATGCTTATGTAATGGTTAAAGATGCTTATGTATGTTGTATTTAAGTAGTAGAGACCTTATTTATGCTATTGTTTCATAGTTTAAACGGTTGAATTCGTTCGTTGATCGTATGACATGAATAGTGACATTTTTCTAAGGTTTTATGAAATTGTGCGATATGGCTTGATTCATTACTTCTAGTAGGTGCCTTAGATGTTAATAAAGGTAGTTTCATAGCCACATGATGTTGAATTGCTCAAAATTGGCTAACACATGAAATAAGCGACTTTTAAAAAAGGGTTTCGGGGTTAATGCAAATCCGGGTTAATTTGGCCATTACATCTAGTGTTCTTAGGCTATATAGGTGCTATATATGCTTTGCTAAACCTCGGTTGAGTCCCGGTTAGGGTACTTGTAGTACAAACTCACAAGGAAAAAATTGGGACTTTTGTGCTAAACACGGGTAATTTGGTAGTTTCTAGGATCCTAGGGGTGCCATAAGAGATAATGAAAATTATGGAATTTCCCGCTCGCTTAACTAGAACATTAACTTGTGTTTGGAAAAAAAATGGCTTGTGTTACAAAGGGATTTCGGGTTAAACGTAAATTTGGGTGAATTTGGTTGATATATTGGGTGTTCTTAGGGTAAGTAGGGACTAAATGTGCTTTTCTAACTTTTAGTTGAGCTTTGGTTAAGATACTTGTAGTACAAATGCACAAAGGGGTAATCGGGGCTTTTGTGGCTAATTCGGGTTAATAAATGATTTCAAGGGTTCTAAGTGTGCCATAATGTGTAACTAGAATATTAGAATAGTTAGTTGGTGAATCTTGAGCCTTAGCCTTCGGTTTGGAGTTAAATGACTTAGGATAACAAAAGGAAAACTCGGGGTTTTCATGCTTAGCCTTTGAATTAGCTTTGGTGCTTGTATATCTTGCCTTTACATGTTTTTATATGGCATTTGTGAGCATTTCGTGAAGTTTCGTGATCATCGGTCATTGATCCCTTTGTGTTGGTATAGTTATTTTCATATTTAATGATTATATCTTGTTATAATGTTTATATTACTTGTACTTTGTTAAGATCAAACTCTAATAAACATTGTATGCTAAGTGAGTAGGACTATAAGGATAACTCATCTAGTTATATGATTATTGATTATTGTAATTAAAAGTAATTGAAATTTATAACTTATGATCTTAACTTAATGGTATTTGATACTTCTAATATATCTTATGCTGTCTAATGATATGGTAAGGTGAACATTATAGCTTAATTGTGTGTTGGTTATGAACTTGTATGAATAAGTAATTATAAATCTAGCTTCTAATGTTGTAGGGTTGAGTTAAGTAAGAGTTGAGTTGGAATTGATATAGTTAATTGCTAAACTTATATGAACACCGTAGGGTTGCATATTCGAGCTAATTTGAGGAAGTTGCATCTTATTTGCATTTCTCTGTTGTATATAAATAATGTTGGATAATGCCATGCTATAAATGTTATTTATTTAGTTTATATTGTTATCTTGCTTGTAAATTATCATGTTTATGTTACTTGGCTATCGTGATCTTGACTCGGGGTTGTGCAACCTTTTCGGACATGGTAGTGTCGAGAAATACGAGCGACGTCGGGCTTGTCGTGCTCCCTCGACTACCATGGTGCCTATTCCCTTTCTCGTTGAGTACACTCCACTACCTCAGAGGCGTGGTTCACCTGCTGGACATATGGACCTACCTCAGGAGAAAGGGTCGTACGATCAGGATACATCCGGAGTATCCCAACTTGGTGGAATAAGGGTTTGTTGGTACTTGCGTGAAGTTCGTGGCTTGTGGTTCGAGATTGAAGACTTGAAGTGGAATCGTATCATTTTTAACGTGGTTAATTACTTGGTTATTTGATCTTGTTATTTATATTATATATATATGACTTCTTGTGATTGCATATCATATTGCACACCTCAGAATGCTGCATCACTTCCCTCACTGAGTATACATATTGTATACTTACCCTCGTTTCTAACACCTTTCAGGATCAGTACTATAAGCTGGAAATGGGATTGCCTCCTGTGTGGCATGCTTACTTTATCAGTGTATAGAACAAGGAAGAATGTGTACATTATATG
Organism: Ehretia macrophylla; assembly: GCA_037974665.1. Lineage (NCBI taxonomy): Eukaryota > Viridiplantae > Streptophyta > Magnoliopsida > Boraginales > Ehretiaceae > Ehretia > Ehretia macrophylla. The sequence continues at coordinate 86,759,907 of CM075764.1, forward strand.
CCTGTATACTATTTGAGACCTTATAGTCATATATGTATTTGTGTTATTTTAAGAAATGTAATATTAAAGTTTTAGTCTTGGGTGATAGTTAGGTACTAGTGGTTTGTAATAACTTCAATTGTTTACTCTTCGGTTTAGTTGACTTGCATGCTGATAGGGATAAAACAGATTCAAGTTGTGGATTATGGTCTTGTGGTTGTATGTTATTGTTTGCAGGTTTCCAGATAGTCCTATATATAGGAGAAACTCCGTCCATTTTTCCCTAAATTTGGTACCCGGGGTTTGGAATTGGGTGAGAATAGCATGATAAATAGGAGTCTCAGTCTCGTGAGGGATTGGGGCGTTACAGAAGTGGTATTAGAGCTTAGTTAGCTCTCAGCCGGGACAGGGTCCTCGTCCTGTCGGGTAGTAACCCTTGCGTGTGTGCTTGTTAAGTGTGTCTTGAAAGTGTGTGCCTGTATGTGTGATTGTGTGTCTTGAATTGAATGTGTGCACCTATGTGATATAGTTATGTGTTATGTGCTAAACGTGTGCTAGGTGAAGTGAAGTTACTTCGAATTGATCTCGTGAATCGTTATCTGCTTGAATTATTGATTGTAATGTATGTACTTGAGCATTTTGAATTAAGTTTTGTTGTGAATTGAATTGGTTTTGTTATGATTCGCACTTGAATGACTTTGTTGCTTACATTGTTTTTATAAGTTCTTTTATAATCATGCTTGCATAATAGCTTAAAGAATGTTTATACATATGCAATATTTTGACATTCATACATAGCCCATCGATTGATAAGAAAGACTTTTTCCTCCCCCTGAAGAGAGGTGATTAGTGGCAGGCCTTCCAAGTTATGTGGACTAGCGGGAATGAGAGGCATTTGATCAGCTTTTAATTGGGAGTTGGTATTTACAGTTGGAGCTTGATTATTGGCATTCTATTAAGTTGTTCTTTTATGCTCAGCGGTCATGAATGAGTAGCTTCTTTTAGGGGTTCTGTATGACGGTTCTCTAAAGCCTTCCCTTGGTATTTTCTTGTTGGACATTCTCCCGATATTTTCTTATTGGCATTTTTCAGAAGACTTGGTATATGGGACTCTATTCAGCTTTATTATACGACATTGCCTACAGTGTTCGTGTTTCGGTCTTTTATTGGTATTTCTTGGCACTTCTAATTGGGAGTTCTCCTATGTCCTTCGTAATATTCAGCGGGATTCTTATTCAGATTTTTAAATGGTGTTTTCATTTGAGCCTCTAATTGGCCTCTTCATTTGAGAGTTCTCAGACGGGTATAGTGGATTCTTCTTGAGTTCTTACTGGCATTTTTATTTAATACTCTTGCTCAGCAGCTGTTAAAGAATATCGGAATTTGACTTCAGTTAATGCTGAGTTCTCTTGGAAGAAGAATTGCGTGGACGCAATTTGTTTAAGGAAGAGAGGATGTGACGCCTGAGAACATCACCGTACACCTTATTAACTGTTGCATCCACTATTTGCGCATTTCTTCTGTGGTTTACTTGTTGTCTTCTTTGGTTACTATTTATTCCATTTTTCAACTACTTAATTACCTTGAATTAGTATTTTTCATAAATCATATTAATTATTTTAGGAATGAGAAAAAATGTACGTTTGAGCTAAATGCATTAGGAGCCTTCGTTTAGGAAATGATTTGTTGAAACTAAGGAATAGTGTTACGTAACAAAACTATGTGTTTCAATTAGCTATCATTAAATGACACATTAGGACTTAGTTCTAGCTAGCTAAACTCATCTTGGTAGTCAACTTATGCACCCAAACATAACCCCAACTTAATATATACTCACATAACATTTTATAACTCAAAAAAACACAAAAAAAAGAGTGCAAAAGCTGAAAACACTGTAGCAGGGCCGAAAATCAGCATAGGAGGAGGATGAGAGATTTTTGCTCAACAAATCCTCATTCCAAGCCAAGCCAAGCTAAATGCAAGTGGTTTATGGTGTTTACTAGCCTCCTTCGAGCTCCTACGCGCAATAGGTGAAGGATTTCATACCTATTTTTGCATTTGAAAAATGTTGCTCTTTTCTTGAATTCATGGATTTGCTATCAAATGCTTATGTAATGGTTAAAGATGCTTATGTATGTTGTATTTAAGTAGTAGAGACCTTATTTATACTATTGTTTCATAGTTTAAATGGTTAAATTCGTTCGTTGATCGTATGGCATGAATAGTGATATTTTTCTAGGGTTTTATGGAATTGTGCGATATGGCTTGATTCATTGCTTCTAGTAGGTGCCTTAGATGTTAATAAAGGTAGTTTAATAGCCACATGACGTTGAATTGCTCAAAAATTGGCTAACACATGCAATAGGCGACTTTTAAAAAGGGGTTTCGGGGTTAATGCAAATTCGGGTTAATTTGGCCATTACATCTAGTGTTCTTAGGCTATATAGGTGCTATATATGCTTTGCTAAACCTCGGTTGAGTCCCGATTAGGGTACTTGTAGTATAAACTCACAAGGAAAAAATTGGGACTTTTGTGCTAAACGCTGGTAATTGGGTAGTTTCTAGGGTCCTAGGGGTGCCATAAGGGATAATTAAAAGTATGGAATAGCCCGCTCGCTTAATTAGAACATTAACTTGTGTTTAGAAGAAAAATGGCTTGTGTTACAAAGGGGTTTTGGATTAAACATAAATCTGGGTGAATTTGGTTGATATATTGAGTGTTCTTAGGGTAAGTAGGGACTAAATATGGTTTTCTAACTTTTAGTTGAGCTTTGGTTAAGATACTTGTAGTACAAACGCACAAAGGGGTAATCGGGGCTTTTGTGGCTAATTCGGGTTAATGAATGATTTCAAGGGTTCTAAGTGTGCCATAATGTGTAACTAGAAGATTAGAAAAGTTAGTTGGTGAATCTTGAGTCTTAGCCTTCGGTTTGGAGTTAAATGACTTAGGATAACAAAAGGAAAACTCGGGATTTTCATGCTTAGCCTTTGAATTAGCTTTGGTGCTTGTATATATTGCCTTTACATGTTATCATATAGCATTTGTGAGCATTTCATGAAGTTTCGTGATCATCGGTCATTAACCCCGTTGTGTTGGTATAGTTATTTTCATATTTAATGATTATATCTTGTTATAATGTTTATATTACTTGTACTTTGTTAAGATCAAACTCTAATAAACATTGTATGCTAAGTGAGTAGGACTATAAGGATAACTCATCTAGTTATATGATTATTGATTATTGTAATTAAAAGTAATTGGAATTTATAACTTATGATCTTAACTTAATGGCATTTGATACTTCTAATATATCTTATGTTGTCTAATAATATGGTGAGGGGAACATTGTAGCTTAATTATGTGTGGGTTATGAACTTGTGTGAATAAGTGATTATAAATCTAGCTTCTAATGTTATAGGGTTGAGTTAAGTAAGAGTTGAGTTGGAATTGATATAGTTAATTGTTAAACTTATATGAACACCGTAGGGTTGCATATTCGAGCTAATTTGAGGAAGTTTGGAGCAAATCAGAGCTATCTTCTTGCGTATTTAGCCAGGCCCTAGGTGAGGGAGTTACATCTTATTTGCATTTCTCTGTTGTATATAAATAATGTTGGATAATGCCATGCTATAAATGTTAGTTATTTAGTTTATATTGTTATCTTGCTTATATTGCTTGTAAATTATCTTGTATATGTTACTTGACTCTCGTAATCTTGACTCGGGGTTGCGCAACCTTTTCGGACATGGTAGCGTCGAGAAACACGGGCGGCGTCAGGCTTGCCGTGCTCCCTCGACTACCATGGTGCCTATTCCCTTTCTCGTTAAGTATACTCCACTACCCCAAAGGCGTGGTTCACCTGCTGGGCATATGGACTTATCTTAGGACAAAGGGTCGTAGGATCAGGATACATCCGGAGTATCCAAATTGGTGGAGTAAGGGTTTACTGGCACTTGCGTGAAGTTCGTGGCTCGTGGTTCGAGATTGAAGAGTTGAAGTGGAACCGTATCCTTTTTAATGTGGTTAATTACTTGGCTATTTGATCTTGTTGTTTTATGTTATATATATATGACTTCTTGTGATTGCATATCATATTGCACGCCTCGGTATTCTGCATCACCTCCCTCACTGAGTATACATGTTGTATACTCACTCTCGTTTCTAACACCTTTCAGGATCAGTGCTATAAGTTGGAAATGAGATTGCCTCCTGTGTGGCCTGCCTGCTCTATCAGTGTGTAGAACAAGGAAGAATGTGTACATTATATGCTTGTATACTATTTGAGACCTTATGGTTATATATGTATTTGTGTTATCTTAAGAAATGTAATATTAAAGTTTTAGTCTTGAGTGATTGTTAGGTACTAGTGGTTTGTAATAACTTCAATTGTTTACTCTTCCGTTTAGTTGACCTGCATGCTAATAGGGATGAAACAGATTGAAGTTGTGGATTATGGTCTTGTGGTTGTATGTTGTTGTTTGCAGGTTTCCAGATAGTCCTATATATAGGGCAAACTCCATCAGTTTTTCCCTAAATTTCGTACCCGGAGTTTGGAATTGGGTGAGAATAGCATGATAAATAGGAGTCCCGGTCTCGTGAAGGATCGTGGCGTTACATGTATCAACACGTAGAGACATGAATATTATTGAGAAGTTAGGTGTAATACCACAAAAAAAATTACATAACCATCAGAGAAACAAACAAAACAAGTATCAGGGAAAACATACATATGCTGTCAGAAAACGGATAGAGTCTCTTCTGTACCGTGGACTAACCAATTACATGCACTCACTAGAAATAGCCACAACGCAATATACAAGCATTTATACTCAAACACCTTGAAATATTAAACAAATTATTACATTCATGAATGCATTTCCATTACCTATTTTAATATTATGGTTATAATTCTGATTATCATACCACTCTAAATTTTTTTACTTAACTATAACTTAGTAGCAAACAAGAATGTAATATTACTCAAGTTTTATCCATTAAAAACTTGAACCTAAGTTCAAAAACACCTTCAACATCATTACATGTCATATAATTAAGCTTGTAATCAAGAATTAACAACTTCCCAAAAATATTTCAGACCCGACAAACGGACAGAGTCTCCTGTGTACCATGAACTACCCAGCTACTTGTACTCAGAAGAGATAGCCACAATGCAATATACAAGCATTAACAGTCAAATACAATGAATATTAAACAAGTTCCTAAGGCCATCAAAGCGTTTCTACTAAACAAAATTAGACATTCATGCATGCATTTCCATTTGCTATTGAAATACTATGGCTATAATTCTCATTATCATACAACTCTAATATTCTTTACTTAACTTTCTTAGATATTAAATCGTTGAACTAACTTTAACTTACTATTAAACAAGCATGTGGGATTACTACAATTTTTTTTCCATTAAACACAGTAACCTAAGTTCAATAATGTACTTGGAAGAATTAGATTTCATATAATTAAGGGTACAATCAACAATTAACAAATTGTCTAAAAATTTGGAGTTCTTTGTCATCAGTTTGGATTAAATATTTGTTTAAACTCTGTATATATCAATCTTCAATGTTGTAAAGTTTAAATCAACTAGCTTATTACTGTCTGTTCTACCCGAGCGTCGGTGTAAGGTCTGTTAGCACCCTTGCGATGAGCTTTGTTGAAAACATCAACAAAAGTCACTTCATTCCAGCGTTCTTCGGCTACATTAAAAATTCACCAAAACAAACAACTCGACATGTAATGTAGAAGATAAAATGATAGGCTAATTAACACTTATTGCAGTACAGTCAGCTTTATTCTTACCATCCTCCTTGCTCATTCGTGTCCGGGGATATATCCCAAATGGTGCGTTGACGGATTTTTCCTTCTATTATTAGAGTTCCGTTTAGATTTGTTCTGCCATGCTGAGGAACTCCACACCACATTCATTCCATCCTATACATCCTACGAGAGCCACGATGGCTTCTTATCTAGTCTACGGGCTTTGCTTAAGTTATCTGTTACTTGTTTTTGCCCGAAAAAGTTGAACCTCTCGTAAATGGTTGCTTCATGGCAGATATACCACTTGTACATCCTCTGTGAATCATATAATAAAAATATAGAAAGTACATCAGATATATATCTCAAGTACATAATATGTTTGTATAATATATAAATTGAATGCGTATTTTGAACCTTAAAGTAATCAAAAATTTTATTTTTCACATCGGGCGGAATCTCTCCCCAAGTTGTCCAAAGCTCTAAATATCCTGCATGTAGTGACTTCCGAATATCTCTCGTGTCCAAGCCACGTGGCTTGGCAAGCTTCTTACTGCATTTATTTGTATGAATTCTTTATATTGTTTTTTCCTCAAGAATATACAGTTTTACTTACTTTGCACAAAAAAAAAGTGCAAAATCACTTTTTGAATCCAAACGAGTTATCTTTAGAATTTACTTCTTTTGGTTGAGATTGACTGTGTATTAGGAGTTTGACAAAGAAGTCAAGGCCCTAAGTGGAAGTGATTATAATATCTTCAACATTGATTATGGAGGAAATATTCATTATAATATATAAATGGAATCCTGGGTTTATCAAAGAATGACAACGGTTCGGATAACTACAAAAAATAATAAAATTATAATCAAAATCGTTTTAGTAAACCAATAACTATAAATGTAACCTAAACCTAACAATTTTTAAAATCACTAACCATAACTGTAACTGATAAGGATTCAAAAAATTACGATTAACCGTAACCGTTTAACTAAAAAATAAAAAAAAATATTTTAGTTAAAAAAAAATATTTTAAATAAAAAAACCTAGAAAAATGTAAGGAAAATAATTTAAATATAAAGAAAACAAAAATAAAAGAATTCAAACCAATGATAAAATTTGAAATAAATTACATAATGATTTTATGAGCAAAAATCAAAATCAAAAGTTATGCAAAATAAAAATAAAAATTCATTCCCTAGTAAAGCTAACATTTTTTAACTGTATAATTAAGTATTAGGGTTTAGAGTTTAGGGTTTAGGATATCTCTATGATAGTTTTTAAGAGAAAGGTACCTCTATGATAGGTATACCTTAAGCAAGAAAACGGATTACAAAAGAATAGCTTCTTTTACCAGTAAGCAAGAGACAATAAGTCCTTCCAGCCCTCAAACTTTATCTTCAATGCTACCATAAGATCCTATATTGGAATGAATCCAAGGACACCCAGTTTAAAAGAAGACCTTAGTCTGTCAAAGAAAGCATATGAAGAATATTTCGCATCATGTCGACTTTTATCATTCTTCTGTAAGAATTTTTATAATGTACTCACGAAAAATTATTTCAAATTTTAAACATAGTCATTCATATGCTTCTGCTAGAGATACATAGATATTTATATCCACAGAATTTGTAGTGACATATTTAGACAAGTCTGGAATCAAAATTAACATCTTTCGATCTTTTTAAATAAGATACCTTCATTTTGGCTACTTACAGCAGAAGCAGATCTGCAGCTTTCATCTTCAACTAGCATTTGAGAGATGAAACAGCGTAGCATTATCTTTTCTATTTTGATAGTTATGCACATATGAATGAGATAAACGAGATAAAATAGTTCCTGTTTATGACTGGCGTAGATGGTTTTTAGCTTCTATTCTAGAATTGGAAAGAGAGTTATAAAACTGGGTAACAACATAGGTAAAGCCAAGTTATATTAATTGGTTAATATCAGAATTCTATTTGTTCAATTCATAAGTAGGTAACAAGGCCAAAATTCCCTAAAAGCTGATCGATTCATCAAAGGCAAAAGCAAGAAAGTTGCAAGAACATAAGAAGAAATATTTTGGTCAAACCATGAGTCCAGACTCTCAATGTACGTAGGAGAAGCAAAACAAGAATGTTGTTGTATAGTTTTTGAGTCTTCACGAAAGATAATTTTGGTTTGTGGGTTATTACACTGATACACATTGTATGAAAGGTACTTGAAACACAAAGATAATGAGATTACTCGAAGAGAAGTAACACAAATCAGTAATGCTAAAAAAAATCACAAATTTTCAAAGTCACTTTACTAACAAGAATGTAAGATCGAAAATTAACAGTTCACCTCAAGAATTTCACCGCTTAAAGATAGACGCTTGAGATTCATGATACCAATTAAAACAATAACCTCTAGGGTCTTACAACTGAAAGGACTACAAGGCAACTGAATGTGTGGATCAGAAATAGAGGAATTATGCAAACCCAAATCAAGCACTTTTAAGCTTCCTAACAGCTGCAGTGGCTATCCAAGTAGTAATATCATACGCCTCACAATTTTTGTCCATCTCAATAGAAAACTTGTCTAGGGATTGTTGATTAAGGAATAGCAAAACCTTGTTAACATACAAATTGTGCGAACTTAATGTTCCTGTCTTTTCTAGCGCACCAATTGAACTGGCTGGTGATATAATTATCACTGAAGATGAGATTATGGATATTTGTCCAGAGGAACTTCCACCTTGTTAATATAAAGCAGGTGGCCACAGCATCTCTATTGGAACAAATGAAAGAATGTGACAACGAACAGATTCTGGCATATTGTGAGGGTGAGGTCCCAATAACCCTCTAACCCTTGCGAGGTGAGATCCCAATGTGGGATCATTACACTAATCCTATCAACATCATTCGAACGTCGTTGGCGCTTACGGCCACAAGGTCTTGCAAGCGATAACATATTTCTTACTCACAATGGGGCTAAATAGGGGCTAAAGAAAGCATCAAAAGTCTTGGGTTTCAACAGAAACGCAAAATTGATTTGCTGCTATTTGTATATGTGGGGGAAGATGAAAGGTTGGATAAATATCTAGTTTGGTCCCTTATCTTTAGGTTTGTACTATTTTAGTCTTTATCTTTTAAAATATACCCTTTAGTCCTATATTTTTATAATTTATCCCAACTTAGATTTTATCTTTCAAAATGTACCATTTTATCATCTCATTACACTAATGGGTTGCTTCAACATAAGATGGACAAAACAGTCTTATGTACAAAAACATAAAAAGTAATTACCTTATACAAGTAGAATATAGAGTCTAATCAAACATTTACTTTGTCTTCACCAAGCTTCATCCTCCCCAATAACACTTCATTTGTAGCTGATAAAGAAAAATTAGTTTTAAGTTTTGTTTGGAGTTTCAGTTTTTTTTATAGAAAATCTTAAAAATGGAAGATAAGTAATTGCCATGATTACAAAAAAATAAAAATTAATCATTTCATCAGCCTTACAAAAAAAAAAGAATGCAATAATTTTTGTTGAATTTGCTGCTTTGCTTTATGTCTTTGCTTTTTTTTGTTTGGTCAATGTCTTTGTTTTAATCATTTCATTCACTACAACGTTAAAAAAATTAAAAGATCTCTTTGAAATTTCCTTCTTCTTCCCCGAAACTCGTTCCCCTTCCCTAGCTTCACCAATCACCACCTCCTATTATTCTCATTCCATTCTTCAATCTTTCTAAAATTTTAATTCTCGTAGAATAAAACATACCCCAAAATAGTCCATAGATACACAAAACTAAGGTAATATATTATGAAAATAATTGTATCATGCTTATTTGTTAATGCTTTTGGCTATATAATTTTATACATAATTTGTTTTGATTTTTGTTTCTGTCAGTGAGTGAACATCTAAGGCAAGACATCAACAAGTGACTAAGGTCAGCAATTTGAATAAAATAATTCTCGTATAAATTTTTTGGTGTATAAATTTTTGTTAATTATATTTTAATGATAAAAATTATGTAATAGAGAGAATTTTAGTGGATAAATCTTAGTTCTAGTAATTTATTCAATTTTTTGCTAGTTAATTTTAGATTTCTTTATACAAAAAAATTATGGAATTTCTCCATATTTGTCAAAATAATTAAATACATTAACATTGTTAATTTAAAAATTCCTGATATGAATCATGAATGCTTGTTACTCGACATAGTCTGATCTCATCGTCAAAAGGATATTTATGCCTCTTCATATTGGTCAATTTATTTAATGAATAAATAACTTTAGTGGATAAATTTCAATTACGCTTAGTTTATTTAACTTTTTACTAGTTAATTTTTGAAACTTTTTATACAAAAAAAAGGTGGGTTTCTTTACACAAAAAATGAACCTTTTCTCTCCCCATCCATTTCAGAATACCTTCCCAAACTGTACAAGCTTCTTCCAAAGTATACAACTTTGTGGATGTGGATGTAGATGACAATATCTATACATATGGATCTTATCATGGTTCTCATCTTTGAGGATCTGCATTCTGTCTTGATTTTCTCTTTCTCCTAGGACAGTGGACACAACAACATTTCCTTAAGAGATCGGGGACCACATCCGATGAGACAAGTATACTTCTAATGTCGAATCAGGATCAACTAGGACATAAATAAAGCATCTCAGTTGAAAAGAGATGTCATGAGCAATCGGAGAAACACTTTGATAAATAGATTTGATCTTGATCAATTCAATTAAGATATTAATGTTAGTTCATGTGAGGAGGCATGGATGGCTATGTTGGGAATAGGATCCCCAAAAACCACTAGCACTTGCCATTTATGTAAATGAATATTTACAATTGATAATTAAAATGTCATCTTATTATATGAGCATATTTTTCTCTCATTTGTTATGTGGATGACTATATATATATATGTGTATGTGAGGTCCTTGCTTTAAGTGGTGACTTAAGTGCGTGGTGGTTATGCACAGAAGGCCTAGGTCATGGTCACTTGTTAAGTAGAGTAATTATGTCCATGACTAAGTAGTAAAATTGGCGTTTTACTATGGTAGAAGTCATAGTAGAATAAGTTCCCTTTGGAGTAGAATGATTTGCCTTGATCATGGATTTGTTCCAGACTTATTACACTTATGCATGTGTATGCATTGGACGGACTGTGTAGGTGTGCACTTTACATACGTACTATTAAAGAAAGAGTTCACCTATACCTATAGAGCTTCTAAGTGGGTCATTGCTCTTAATTTTGAGCATGTGTGGATGAACCGACAAAGTCGAGTACTTGTACTTTGAGCCATTATGGGTGTGGTCTAAATGCTTAGGTCACTAACTCTGTGGTTTAGGTGTATAGGACTTGATTAGAAGGGACATGCATATACAATAAGGAATCTATACATTAATCACTCCTTTAGAATGATCCAAGTGAGATCATCTTGAATCTATGCATAGTAGTACAGGATTTTGTACTGGATATTACACTTAAGGGTAGCTCCCTTGGATAAGTGGATAACTCTCGGAGAATGGTTGGATTGTGGATTAGAGTTTCTAAGGAGTTTAAGATGTAGCTCAAGAGGTGATAGTACACTATAAAACCTGTCTTGACTAGGGGTGAGTATAGAGGGGCAGTTTGGTCATTTCATCACTTAGTTGAGCGTAAGACTATTTTCTGTTCAATATAGTATTTATCCTCTAGTATAGCCATAGAGTAGACTAAGGTTAGAATAATAAAATATTGCTACTAGCAGTAATATATTTTTTATTCTTAGAGAAAGGATAAATATATTTTTGGTCCCCCTTCTAGACAAATTATCTTATAAGCAATATTTTCTAAATTAAAGAAATACTATGGTAGATAGAATATTTAATTCATTGACAATTAAATATTAAAAATAGACTTTTTATTTTGTAGAAATGGTATTTCTATTTTTAGTTATTGACTGAAATTGAATTAAATGAATACCAAATTAATTAATTAATTAGAGCACACTGGTTAAGACAGGACCTTAGGTCCCGAACCAAGGAGGTCACGTGGGTCCAAGGGAAAACCAAGGAAGGGAAAAATTGGCCAGGGTAGAGGAAAAATAGGAAAATTAATGGTGGAAAAAAATAGGATTCTTGCAGTCCAAAACCACATGAATTTTCTAGAGATTTTTTCTTAGACTCTTGTCCTATAAATAAACCGTTTCCCTAGCTCTGAAAAATTGTACCATCTCTTCCGAGATCTCTCTTCTCTCTCTTTTGAGTAAGTTTCATATTTTGAAGAAACTCAGTTCTAGTTTTTCTTTAACTTAGTTCTAGTCTCACAACTAGAACTTGCTTTAGTAGATTTTGGTCATAGAATAGAAGATCAAAAGTTGAGGATCAGAAGCCATATTCTAGGCGTGTAGATCTTCTTGGAGAAGGTGAAATTTTGAATTTTTCGTTATGCACAAAGAGGTATGTAAAACTTCATTATGATTTAGAATTAAACTATTTCTTCATGTTATTTGAATTAACTATTCATATTTAATCGCATAAGATCCTGAATGATTGTTTCCGCCATGTTTATAGAAATTCTTGAATATGAATTATGTAACCTATATCATTTTCCTTCAGGCTACATTTCTAGGAATTCTATGGAATTAGCTATAAGTTAAGCTTGTCGACTATCAAAGGAAAGGCCAGTTCGAACTTGTGATTTCGCTTTCTCTCTTAGCTTTTGATGTGTCTAAGGCATGAGGAGGGAAAAAAATGTTGGGAATGGTATACCCTAAAGACCACTAATACTAAGACATCTCATGTAAATGAATATATTAAGTTATAAAATCAGTTCATTATAAGCATGCTACTCTCTCTCTCTCTTATTTGATGCATATGTATGCAAAAAGGCTCATTGATACAAGTGAATAACATAGGTGCGTGGTGATCCGCACAGAAGGTATATGCTATGAGGCTTGGATCAAAACTATAGGTTCATAACCGAATAGTAAAGATGGGCACTTCAATATGGTAAGGTTATAATGAGAGAGTCTTTTATTTGGTAGGGTGACCTACCTTGGTCATTGGAGGGACTTTCTGAACTTCTCTCATTAGTGCATGTAAATGCATTGAACGAGACTACAATAGATGCTATCTCAGTGACATTACTATCATTGTCAGAGAACTATAAGCTTTTTAAGCTACTAAGTGACCAATGCTCTATATCATGAGCATATGTAGATGTATCAGTGGATACTAGGCCATGTGTTTTGATTCACTATGGGTGAGATCTTATAATAGGGTCAACAACTTAGTATTTTGGACACATGGACTAGATCCATTAGATGACATGCATATGAGTCACGATTCTATGCTATCTTAAGTGACAGTGAGCTACTCGCTTGGAGTTATCTATATAGTCATCCAAATCTAAGCGTTTAGTAATATAGCTCGGGTTATATTGAATATTAAACTTGTGGGTCGCTCCCAAGAACAAGGGAATAATATCTGGGTGATGATTATATAAAAGATAAAGGTCCAAGGTGTAGATATAATCAAGATAGGATGATAGTGCGAATGCGGGACTTACTCTTGATTGTGGTTGAAACATAGAGGGACATTTTGATCATTTTGTTTAGTAGGTCAAAGACAACCTCCCTCAGAAGTTTATTAGCTGCCATGGAGTGCAACCTTAACTCTTTAGTAGAATGAGTTAAGGTTAAAATAGTCAGAATACTGCTAGTGTCTAACAGGGGCATTTTGGTCATTTTATAGCCACAACAACTATGTCTTCGGGTCCATCTCCTGGTCATTTTCCTTTATGGTAAACTACCCCTTTCTTAATTTGGCATTTGTGTGTTTATTGAGTATGGTTTCCTATTTGGGAACAAGCAGCTTAATTTAAAAAGGTCAGGACATTAGACAAGAGACATTCTTAAGACAAGAATATTTGTCCTTGTGTAGAATGTCTTGACAGCGTGTGCCAGACACACTCTAGCATGCGACACGTATGTGTAGGCATGTGGGGCTAATAGGATTGCTAGGAAATAAGTTTTGATAATTAATTTATGAAGATAATTCATTTTATCTTCAAGATAAATCAATTAGATAATCAAATACCTATTCTACGCAATCTAGGACTCTAGACTCCCCACCCCTCTATACCATCGGCTATTACTAGCCTCTACACACACATTCACTCGACACAACAACTAACACACACATATAGTACACTACACAGCCAAAAGAAAAAAAAGGCCCGATTTCAACACCATTCACAAGGATTGTGGAATAGGCGAGAAGAATCAAAGAGCTTTGTTCTTGGGGATGTTCTCGTACCTTGGTGAAATTTTCCAGCCATTTTCCAGCAACCTACACGTGTGTATGTTGTGTATTTAAGCCAACACAAAAGGTAATAATCACACACTACTCAAACTAGTACTAGATATCGATTTTGGTAATGGTTTTATGCCTGATTATGTGTTTATTCCGCTTGTGAATTATAGACTGCCATATTATGTTTATATTTCGATTATAAACTGTTAAATATGCCTAGGAAGCCTTAGAATCCACATTAACGACTCCTTATCTTCTTATACCAGATATCTCATCTCACCTGACTTAATTCTGTTTTGAAATCGGTAATACTATCGATTCATCTTTTCCTTGCATAGAAGTAGTTCAAAGCTTCCTTGAGATCTATCTCTCCAGTATCCATAGAAAAAAGTCCCGATCCTTCGTTCAATGAGAAAATGGGTCAAATTTTACAGGATCAAACTTATGGGACTTAAGGAATGATATAAAAAAATAGGGGGAAAAATATTCTCGGGAAAATGGGTAAATTCTAAGATTCATGGGCCACTTTTGAAATTTAATGGCAAACTTGTGGGGCAAAATGGATTTCTGTCAAAAATATTTTTAACAAATTTTGATCCAAGACTTTTGAGAGTTCTACACAGAGAAAAAGACATGACGGTGGCAGCAGGGATCGGGTACGCCTTGCTAGCACTGGGCCCATCACTCTCCCTCTTCGTCGCCGTTATCTCCAAGAAGCCCTTCCTCATCCTCACCGTCCTCTCCAGGTCCCTCTCTTTTTCTGCTTCTGCTGCTGCAACTTTCAATGACTACTATTTTTATGTAATTACCCGAAAAAACGACATCGTTTCGTTTGTCCTTCTAATCGCTTTTTGGGTTGTTGTTTGTGTGTGTAGTACGTTGGTATGGCTTATAAGTCTGATCGTCTTATCAGCGCTCTGGAGGCCATTTCTTCCCCTCAAAACGACGGCGTTTTGGCCCTACGCCATTCTCATTACCACCTCCGTTGCCTTTCAGGAAACCCTCCGCATTTTCTTCTGGAGAGTTTACAAGTACGTTAAAACACATTTCCGTCAATATATTTATTTATTTATCATTGATATGTTGAATTAAGTACTGTTTTGTTGTACTTTGTGCATCGATATATGTACTTTCCCTGACTGGGTAGTCCGGTTTTCGAAACAGAATGGACAAATTCTCCTGTATGTAGTTAGTGAATAATGAATAACTAATGCTGTTTTTCGAAATAATTTTGTGATTTATTTTTTCGTATTGTGATACGTTTATAGAATTGTCAAATTATTGATTGGAACCTTTTCAGAAGGTAGTAATATGTTTGTGGCAGTTCAGAGTGGACAAAATGGATTTTGTTATGCTGTAATTTTACGAGCCCAAGTTTTGTTTATTTTAGTGATTTCGTAGAGGAAAAAGGAATTGAGATAAGAAGAAGGTGGTTGCCATGTACATTTTTCTTCCCAATTAACTTGGAATTTTAGATTTTAAAGCTAGGTGTTGGGTTTTTTTTTTTTTTTTTTGATTATTATCATTATGAGTTTTTATTTATTTATTTTATTTTAGTGTAAGGGCGGGAATGCCGTTCTTATTTGGACTATTTTTTGTCTTTTACTTTAGAGTTCGAAATATGTGGTGAATTTTAGGGCTATACTTATTGGTCGAGGGAAATTATTTAGGAAAGTGTAGGAATTTTGATGACTATAATTCTGGAAATCTACCACATATTTGGTTGGAAGGTGAGCGTAGCTGAGTTTGGCTTTCAATGAAGTCAATCTTCTCTAAACACTTTCCGTCATTGGCTGTAATTCTGGACCTCTAGTAGTCTGCCATGGATTCTGCTTGAGAGAAAAGAGAGCCTAAATGAGTTTCGGTCCTCATAATACTTTCACAATCCAACTTCTGTTCTAACTTTTGATCATTGCTGGAGAAAAGATATATACTGCAGGAGCAAGCATGGAGTGTAGCTTTAACAGTTGATAATAGAAATGAGAAATTAAAGATCTTGCACAGTTGTAAATACGATGCAGACTGGAAAATGGACTAGAGTAAAAATGGGGCAAAGGGAAGGAGGGTAAAAGACATTCTCCCTATCTCAAATGTCTGCGAAAGTTAGGTGTAACCTAAGGGAGCCATAATGCCCCTCATAAGAGGAAGATTGTGAAGAGTAGAGGTAAAAGGTACTGTTCATATGTTTGCTGACTAGAGTTGCAAATTTGGTCCAAAATCTTCCTTGAAGCTTATGAGGTTATTGGTACATTAAATAAGTTGGCGTTAATGGCATGGAGTCTCTGGTGGAACTATTCCAAGTATTGACTGTGGCTATATGTGGGGTGGTTGGCTTTTGATGGCCCAGTAGAGCCTCCTTGGTTTTTTGTTGGGAAGAGCTTTGCTTTTTAAAAAGCAATGTAGGATGTCGCTTAGGTGGTAAAATACTTACCTCAATGATGAAAGAGTATAACGTTTGTGGATATCCCACATGAAATTTGTGATGAGGGTTCCAAACCTATGGCCTGATGTAAGCTTTCTTAGATTCCATTGAAAGAGAGAGTCGGAACTTTGGAGAGCTATCGAACCTGTATCGCTTTCCTGTACTGACCTGTCTAGACAGCGAGTTTGGTCTAATAGTGCGGGGACCTTTCCGCCGGAGGGGTTTGTCTCCATGGAACAAGTATTCACTATTGCTTATAGCACCTTCACAAGACTTGTGATAAGATAAAGGCATTTACGCTCAGAGTATGCAGCTGGTGATTAGCTGCTATGTGGAAGCACTTTACATGGTTGTAGCCCTGTGCTCCCAAGTACTTACATATTTATGCGTCTTTCTAACTAAGATGAGTATTTCTTTGCATCAGAGGTATCTTCTGCTAAAAAGAGTAGGACCAGTGATGTGCAGTGATTGATTTAGGTGGCTCTTCTGATATGAATATTCTAATTGGATTTTGAAGGACTATAACATTGGTAAATTTGAAAGAAGTTAAACTAAAGAACAATACAGAAATATTAGTGATTAGGAATCATCTGAGAAAAGAATGTTTCATGAATAGATCTCATCTGAAACATTCTCTTGAGGTGATTGTCCTTTTAGGATCTTACTTATTATATTTTCTCTTTTCTCTATTGGTCATCGTCCTTTTAGGATCTAAAATGCATAAATGACGATGCCTACAAAATTGAGCCTCACGTAGACTACTAAATATCTTGCTACTTTCAATGTTGGCTCTTATCTCCATATCATGAAGATCAAGTCAAAGAAGTTTAAGATTCAATAATAAATCTTCTCTCGTAAGGAAAATCGGACTGTAATTTGAACATAAGGTTGAAGATTATCTGCTAATAACTAACTTTGAATACCACAGTTAAATCTTTGAAATTTTGCATATTTTATTTACATCTTTCTCTTTCACTTTGTCTTGGTTCAGTTTATATTGCCTGTAAATGGGCCTTAACTCCTGAATTGCATTATCAAAATTTGAAATTTTAACATACACTCAGAGAAGAAGAATTTCTCCTCAAATCTTGCTCTTTCTCTGTTGTTAAGGAGCCTTAAGAGTTGACTGATTGTATCTTAGAATTTGGCTGTCCTAAGTGTTATTTCCAGGCCATAAGCAGTTCTAAAGTGGTTCAAAATGCCCTTGTGTTCTTAATAAAACTCTGGTATCACCTCCATTCTGCATTCTAGGTGTCCAAGTGTTTCCTATTCATCTCCCACTCACTTACCTAGCAATTAACGCTTCAACTTTGCACGAGGAAATTAGGAATTTTCTTGTACTCAGTGTCTTCTTGATGAAACAAGTCCATTTCAATTATCGTATTAACATCTATGCTACGGAGTTCAGAGCTACCACCTCTATTGATCATTTCACAATTGTGCTTGCTCACCATGTTCTATGCTCGGTGTAACTCGGGTTTAAAGGTGTTCCAACTACTTAGAATTTACAATCTTTATCTACGCCTGAATTTGAGAGCTAAAGTAAACATGTGCATCAATGTCATTCAACTAAGTGTTATATATATGTGGTCTGTCCTTTGGGAGTGGAGAGCCCCCATGTGCATAGTGTGTATAGTTTTCATCGTCACTTTCATGTTTGACTTCATAATGTGTAAATTGGGTGGTCAGTTGGTGGGGATTTAGTGATTTGTTTTCTCAATATTGGTGCCACATGATTGCATTGATATTGATGATGTAATGATACTATACTTAGCTTGCAACTTGATTTTCTATATCCAGTTGGTTAATACTTGATACAGTAACGCATTAACTGTCTTGTTATCTTCTCTCTTAGACCAACTGTCCTGGTGTCTTCTCATCTTGTAAACATGATATAAGTTACACATGCCCCAGTTTTATTTTCTATACTGCAATAAACACTTTGTGATGTGCATTTCTCTCTCTGGCCATTGTTTTCTTTTTCTCCTGTGATAGGGTTCTCTTATTTTTGGGATTTCTTTTCTTATATTTGTCTCCTTTATGTTCAGTTTTTACTTGAGTACAGCATCCTCTTTGGTGGGTGCTGCAAGTTTAATTTGGAGGGGCTACACCTTCTATTCTTGCTTATTTTGTTTGGGTCCTTAAACCAGCAATACTTTGTCGGGTTAAGGCATCTTTTGTAATTGTTGTTTTCCTCTTTGGACTTAATGTAGGAGGCTGGAAGATATATTGGATGCTTTTGCTGACAGAGTCTCCAAACCTCGTCTCTTTTGGACAGATAAGATGCAAATCGCTCTTGGTAAGCTGCTATACATATACTCTACTCCTGGTTCATTGTTTCTTGAATGTTTGTACTACGAATGCTTTGTATAGGACCAGTAAAAACTTTCTTATTGATGAACTTTGGAGGACTACTGGTGGGCATGAGTCCAAAACTCACTCTCGCTCTCTTTCTTTCATGCACAGACTTGTGTTTGTAGTGGTTTATCATGTAATAACAAGCTGTCTCAATCTTGTAACATTGGCTCCATTTGGTTTGTATATTTTTACACAGTACTGTATATATATGAACGAAAAATCATATTCCATAATACAGAATAGCTTCTGCAAATATTATGTCAATTATCTCATTATGAGACTGTATCTTATATTCAATTGAAAAATAATTTTCATTTAGAGATTGAAATAATCTTTTATTTTTTCCTTGACTTTGATTTGATCAGCTAACCATTAAAGAGATCCCAAGTTTGTTTCACTCTTCCTGTGGTCATTAGTATATGTAAAAGTTCCCAGATCAGTGTCTGACGTTTTCTTTTGCATACTTAACTACTGTATGTGCATATTGGAGTGTTGGAAAGACATCTTAATCTTTGTTTTTTCAGCTTTTCTTCTATCCTCTAGAGTGAAATGATGAAACACAGCTTGAATTGATTTTCTTCTCTTGTGGTACCATTCTATGTTCACTACCCTGACTTGTTGTGAATGTGCAGCTGGTGGATTGGGTCATGGTGTGGCCCATGCAGTCTTTTTCTGTCTTGGCCTCCTGACACCTGCATTTGGACCAGGAACATTTTACGTGGAAAAATGCTCACAGATACCCTTTTTTCTTGTATCTGGTAAGCTGGATTTTCTTCTGAATTCTTTATACGATAACTTGATCCTTCTAATAAGTGAAATTAGTTAGTTGTTAGATTCTGAAAGCTGATTTTAGACTTCACATGTCTCGCCTATCTGTGACAATGATTTATCATCGATGAGCTGGAATTCTGTAATATGTCATTACTTTGATAGCCAGTGCTTGCAGTGAATTATGATTTTAATATTGCCTACTTGAATTAAGGCTGTTAGCTTTTGTCTTTAACAGTAATTTGGTTTCAAACTGCAGCGATTGTAGCTCTTGCATTTGTTACAATCCACACGTTCTCGATGGTCATTGCATTTAATGGCTATGCTGAAGGAAGTAGATGGGATCAATTCTTTGTTCCTGTAATTCATCTGGTTGCAGGAATGCTGGTATGTACTGTTTTTCTCTCTCTTTTTTTTTTTTTTGAGAAGTAAAGTACTGTTTTTTTTTTTTTTCTCTCATGAATGCATATGTGTCCTGAGAACTCACGAAGGAAAAAGGACAGCTTTAATGAAAACCATATGCTCCAATGGAAATGAGAATCATATTTTAAGAATTCTAATATGTTTCTGATCCATTACGAAGAAAAAAGCTAAGCATAATGTAATGGCTTCTCTTAACTTTTGATGTCTTTCTCAGACACTCGTTAATTTTGCATCTGGCGGTTGTGTTATCGGTATTCCTCTTCTCTACTGCATGGCAACCTTGACCTTACTGCATTGTGGAAAGATGGTATGGAGGAGATTGACAGAAAACCGAAGCGGGCAATGAATTCTACATTAGAGGTCCCGTGACTCCACCAATTTTTGTTGCACTATTGTCGCAATACATGTATAGATGAGTACTTGAAAGTCTGTAGAACTTTTATGACACGATTTAGTCTTAGCATTTTTGTTGTCAATCCGAGCGACTTATATACTGTTGTGTAACATTTATTTGAGATCATCTTTCTCAGCAAGTAATGCACACACAATCCTCCCTCCGCATCCCCTCTCATCTTTCTCGTCATTTTGACACTGCATGTAATGGTAATACGTGTTATTGTAGTGAGTTTTGCATAGAATAATAAAATGGTCGTTTCTAAGACTTTTTCTCGTGTATTTTTGAAGACACTTGCCCGAGAGGAGGGGTAGTGTAACTGCATGTGACCAAGTAGGAGGAAGGAGGCTTAAAGAGAGAGCTGTGCACTTTCTTGTTTAAAACCGTTGACAAGTTGAGTGAGGCCCAGAAAATAGTTAGCCTGTTACACACAATAAATAAATTAAATCAATTTCTCTATAATAGCTTTAGTTTTTAGATTAAATAATCACTTTTAGGTACTAAAAAATTTCGGGTTCAAAACTCAATTCATTTGTGAAATTATTTTCACTTGTAAGGTTTGTGAAATTACTTTCATGTGGAAGGTTTGATGGCGTTTAAGAGGCAAGTATTAAGAAGATTGAAATGGCACGTAACTAATCCATGATTTATATAATAAGAATTAATTATGCAAATGAAGTTGAACAAAAATAAAATAAAATGATTTCGAGCCTGAATTTTGTGCAATAAGGAATTTAGTCTTGGACTTTAAAAGTTTTAATTAAGGGTCTGAAACTTTTGGAAAAAAAAAAGTATTTACCCACTCATTAACCACAAAATATTGAGTTAACATTAATTTACCCTCACAATTGATATAACCTTGCCCTTTTATATCACTTAAACCTCTTCTGGTAATTTAGTTACTCCTTTTTACCTAATAATCCTAAGGGGTTAAGTAAGACGAGATAAATATTTGGAGAAAAGATGTTATAATATATATATATGCATTGAGGAGTTAAATAATACTTACCCTTTAATATATATATATAGTATAACATTTTATCTGATAATTTTTTTTGTATCACTTAGCCCTTTTATGTTTTAGTTAATAAAAATATCGGCTATAACCATTATATATGTGACAAGTACGTTCACCATGCTAGTTCTTTTCATGAAGTAAGTTCACGTCTTCTAATTTACTATTAAGATTCTCCCTTGTCCCTTGCAAAATTCTCTTCGTAGTATGTGATTTCCTGATGATTTATGTATGATTGTGTACCCAAAAATGGATCTCTTGTTTAGCGTTGTTGCCTATAAACTATTAAGGATGATAACAGTTAAGGTTTAAATTTAAAACTAACGGGTATTTGTTCGATAAAAATTTAATAACAAAAAATGATAGAGTATCCATTAGAGTTTGATTTTTATAAGAGAATCGATGGGTAAACCGATAATTTTGATTTTATACGTTAAAAAAATAAAAACTCGATATCCAATTAATTTATTATGTATATATATACATATACGTGTATGTACGTGTGTGTGCGTGCATATATAGACACATGACACATAAATTATTGCTCTAGTTAGTTCTAAAAAATTATAAGCATACCACCTATATAAACTACAAACTGTATTCCATTGCATCTTGTTCTCAACTAGTTAACTTGCTTATTAGCTCATCAAAATAATAATAAAAAAAGTTAATTTTTTTTGATTCATTTCTTGGGCTTCTTGACATATAAATTGAATTTTTTTACATTTTGTTAAGGTTTGTTTTTTTTATTAAAACTATTTTTTTTTTCATTTTAAAAAATTAAATGGCTACGGTAATTGTTAACTGTGATTTTTTAAATCCTTAATAGTTACAGTTATAGTTATTGATTTTTAAAATCATTAAGTTTTAATTACATTTATAATTATAGGTTATGGTAAAAGGTTTTAGTTATAATTTTTTATTTTTTGCGATTATTTAAATTGTTGGCATTCCTAGAAACCATGGTTTTTACTACAAAGAAAGCTTGTAATTTGCAATTGTGCGCCAATAGAACTTATGCCGATTTATTGGATCATCAAACCTATCGATCCAAACTGGTTCGAAACTCTCTATCCTAATGTGGGAGAAAGTCTGATCGGTCGGTTAGTTCTGATCGATCAGGCTCATATCCGATGGATCAGACATGCTTCTACATGAGTTTGATCAATTGGGCTTGAAGCCCGATCAATCAGTTGTGTTGGTGCTTCACTTGTCCTTGCTTTATGCCCTTATCTTGAGTTGTGTACATTTATATGTGAACAGGAAAAACTTGTCTGAGTGTGTCATTCATGTTTATAATCCTTGTAGAGGCAGATCTATACTAGGGTCAATAGGAATTATAGTTTTCACTGGTCTAGAAGAATGTTAAATATTTTATGTATTTTTTAAAATATTTATATATTTTTAGTTAAAAAAATTAATTAACCCCTGTTGGAAAATAATGGATTTATATAATTAAAAATTATATATTTTAGCTCCCACTAAAAATAATTCTTGTATCCGCTCCTAAATCCTTGACAAGTTTGTATGAATGATCTGATTTACATACATCTCTACGCCTATGTACCCTATTAGGCTACATGATTTTATGGTACAAGTTTACCATGCTTACACATACTAGCAGTGTGTTTGGATTGAGGGGAGGAAGTTTATAAAATGAGAGGAAATGAGAGTATTATAAAGGAGAGTAGAAGAGAAGATTAAATCATGTTTGGATTGAAAAACTTTATAAGATAGGGAATTATAAAGGATGATGAGTTTCTTTTGTTTGGATTAAAAAGAAAATAGAGGGGATGGATAAATTTTATGTATGAAATGACTTTTATATCCTTTTTTATTTTTGTTTATATCCTTTATATTTTTTATTCTTTTATTATCCTTATATATCTTCCTCACTAGTCATCATCTTCTTTATTGTTCTACTGCAGCTCACAAGCCGTCCCAAAAATAAAAAATAAAAAAATTACACAACAAACATTCACTTACAAGCACCATCAGGCTCACCACCAACTTCTTTTCTTTCCACCATTTCATCTAATTCCACCATCACAAACACACACCCGCATCGCACAAATAGATACACAAAAATAGTGAAGAAGAGAAAGGAAGAAGATGAAAAAGAAACAAATGATGGGATTTATTGTTGTTGAATGGTGAAGGTAAGCTTGAAATTTGTGTAAAAAATAGGGGATAAAATGGGCATTGCAAATAATAGATTTTTCATCCACTCCATTGTCACGCTCCAAACTTGGTCCACTAGGAACCAAGCTCAAGACATAACTACGCTCACTCATTGAACACTTGAAGGATCAAGCTTGGGCATTCCTTTAGTGATAATTGAAAACATACATTCATATACTTGACAATAAACCATAAAACATCTAGAACCACTCATATCATATAGGATAGGTGTTCATTACAAGGCATATAACATACTTGGATTCCATACACAAAAGGTAAATCTAGCTAAAGTGATCATCGTCTAACATGACCATCCATATATGCAACAAAAGAAGTTAGACTTCAAAATACAAGACTTAGCCAATTATACAATATAAGTTCAAATGCCTTATAATACAACATAATTACTAAAAACATAAACATTGTATTCATAATCCAAATACATAAACATAAGTCATATTCTCATTCTTCTCTCACGCATAATCAATCCTGGGGGTTCACCTGTAGCATGCATATAAAGAGGGTGAGCTAAACAGGCTCAGTGAGGGAGGTAAATGGAAGTTTTGTAAGCTGTAACTTGAAAACTCTTTTGAAACACATTATAGACAACATATAATCACATTCGCATTTGCATCGGATTATAACTTGAATTGAAACACAATAGAGACAACATATAATCGCATTCGCATTCACATCGCATTATAACTTGAATTCAACCAAGTTATATAAATTCACATTGTAAGGATACCGCTTAACATTGTTGGTGCCGATACTTATAACCCTCTCACTAACTCTTCCCCTATACTCCCGTTAGTGTACTCCGGATGTACACGAAGCTACGACCTAACTCCCCATGGCCTTCACGACCACACGAGAGAAGGGACTAGTACATGGTAGTCATACAATTACCGGCAAGCCCTATGCTGCCCAGCACGGCACGATACTACCATCCTCGCTTAAGGGCTGCAACCTATCGCATAAGGGTATCTAACCAATGCATTGCATCGCATAGCATACGCACACACATACAACAATAATCATACATATACGCATCACTTTGAGAGGACAACTAAGTAGGTTGCCTTTCAATACATTTAACATCAACTAACACATTTAAACGGTGACAAGGTAGGTCACCATAACATTAGCAATATAGCGGAATGTTCATTCATATGCAACACTATTTGAACACACATTAATGTATTTACATACTCTCATTTTAAAGGCAACTCATTAGGAATTCAAAAGCATGATCCTATACCTCACGATTGCTCAACTATACTAAAGACATGATGTTTTGGCTTCAAGGTTAGTTTATGCTTGCTCATGCTACCAATCCTACTTCTAGGCACTTAAATTATGCAATAAACATATATGCATACTTATGAACTTCATATTCAAGCTTAGAGCCAAGATTAACTAGTATTTAACCACCATACAACATAAAACACATGGTCTGGAAAATCTAGACAACACATGCATGACTTACTCAGTTCGGTTAACAAACTTAAAGTCCTTTAAAAACTCTGAAACTACATAGGGACATATCTCTTTAAGTGTAGATAGTTTTAGAATCAAATGGAACTCAATTCGGAGTTATATTCACAAAGATATGGCCTTTAGAAAAACATTGCGCAAATCTGTCCAGTATATGCAAGATTCGGGAACCTACTGGAATGGCCTTTAAAGAAAATATTAACTTCCAAATCTGGAGAAACTCCCAACACAAAGTTTATTCTACAAGGAGTCATCCACCACATATCCAAAAATTAGACCATTTCAATAACATTTGATACCTCAAATCAAGCATGTAAGTTCAATGTGCAGGAAAGTATCCAGATTTGTGCAAAATACCTTAAACTCTTGGAAATGGGCTTAAAAGAGCAGCTTAGCCATAAAATCTCGACATACACCAAATGCAAAATTTATTCTACTAAGAGTCTAGTATAACATACTAAAGTTTCAACAAAAACCAACCATGTTTGCTAATCAAATAGGCTTTGCAATTTAGATGTGCAGAACAGTCCAGCTTTGTTCTAAGAGCATAAACTCACTCGAATGGACTATTTTGAGCATCATAACGACCAAATCTTGATATGCACTCAACATGAAAGTTGTTCCAATATGAGTCTACTATAACATATTGAAAAATCAGCCACAAGCAATGAGATTTGACTACTCAAATAAGTCACAAAATTCAACTGTGCAAGAGGATATGTCCAGCCCTGTTTTAGTTCTTTATCAAGAAATCATATCAGCATCATATAAGTTCAAGTAACTCTTAATACAAGCATAAACAACAAGATCTCAACCTAGTAGACAAGAAATCCCTCACTTTGTAGTTAAAATTGCTAGAATATGCAAGGTAGATGCTAGAATAGGCAAGATGTAGCTTCAATTTGAGTGCAAGGGCCTTTAATCTACTACTTCTTCTTCAAATTTTCTTTGAAAACCTAGAAAGTACTATTCTCTATCTCTCTTGCTCTTTCTCTTACACGGATGAACAAGGGGTTTTAGGGGTGTATTTTGCTTGTATATTATGTATATAATGCATATATAAGGTCAAGGAAGGGCCAAAGCTAGATATAATATCTTCAAATGGCCAAATGGTCAATGATGGTAGACTATTTTTTTGATTCATTTCTTGGGCTTCTTGACATATAAATTGAATTTTTTTACATTTTGTTAAGGTTTGTTTTTTTTATTAAAACTATTTTTTTTGTTTTTTCATTTTTAAAAATTAAACGGCTACGGTTATTGTTAACTGTGATTTTTTAGATCCTTAATAGTTACAGTTATAGTTATTGATTTTTAAAATCATTAAGTTTTAATTAAATTTATAATTATAGGTTATGGTAAAAGGTTTTAGTTATAATTTTCTATTTTTTGTGATTATTTAAACTGTTGGCATTCCTAGAAATCATGTTTTTTAGTAGAAAGCTTGTTATTTGCAATTGTGCGCCTATAGGACTCATGCCGATTTATTGGATCATCAAACCTATCGATCCAAACTGGTTGGAAACTCTATCCCAATGTGGGACAAAGTCTGATCGATCGGTTAGTTCTGATCGATCAGGCTCATATCCGATGGATCCGACATGCTGCTACATGAGTTTGATCCATTGGGCTTGAAGCTCGATCAATCAGTTGTGTTGGTGCTTCACTTGTCCTAGCTTTTTGCCTTTATCTTGAGTTGTGTACATTTATATGTGAACAGGAAAAACTTGTCAAAGTGTGTCATTCATGTTTACAATCCTTGTAGTGGCGGATCTATACTAGGTTCTCACTGGTCTAAAAATACGTTAAAATTTTATGTATTTTTTAAAATATTTATATATTTAGTTAAAAAAATTAATTAGCGCCTGTTGGAAAATAATGTATTTATATAATTAAAAATTATATGTTTTAACTCCTACTAAAAATAATTATTGTATCCGCTCCTAAATCCTTGACAAATTTGTACGAATGATCTGATTTACATACATCTCTACGCCTATGTACCCTATTAGGCTACATGATTTTATGGTACATGTTTACCATGCTTACACACACAAATAGTGTGTTTGGATTGAGGGGAGGGAGTTTAATAAAGTAGAGAAAAGGAGAGGATCATAAAGGAGAGTAGATGAGAAGATTAAATCATATTTGGATTGAAAAACTTTATAAGGGAAGGAATTATAAAGGAGGATGTGTGACGCCCTGAGCCCAGAGGGACCTTTACTTTATTACATTTAATTATTATATTTGTATAATTGCCTTAATTGCCTTTTTATTTGTCTTTATTTGCTTAATTTCTATATTTAATTTGTGCCCAGAGTAATTTTTAAATTATTTTATTTCTCGAATTTGATATTTTTCCTTTAAAATATTCTCTATATAATGCATTCGTTTATTGAAAGAATGTGCATTGCATGTCCCGAGAGCGAGATAGAAAATGTTTAGTGTCCCGAGTGAATAGTAACAGTTTAATTGTTTTTGGCCCATTAGCTTTCTAATTAGTTTTCTACCTTGTTAATTAGCCCAATACATTTAACACAAGCCCAAAACCATTTATTAAAGCCCAACTCTTATTATATATTTACTTATATACTTATAATATATACATACATATACACATAGCAAGCAAAATACACAAAATAGAAAAAAAAGAAGAGAGAAACCCGATGGGGTTCCAAGAGAAGAAGAAAGAGGGAAACTTCTAGGGTTGATGATTTCATGCTTCTCCAAGCCAATTGCAAGTAATTATAGCTTTATCCTAGTGCTTAGAAATTTTATCAAGGTGAGAGAGCCATGATTTTGTGCATTTTTGCTTGATATATAATTATGGTAAAATGTTGATTTTGTTATATAATGTTGTTTTGATACTTTTATTGCTTCCTAAGCTAGCTAGTAATGGTGTAGAGTAGACTTTTGAGAGTTATTGGTATGTGTGGTTAAAAATTACATATATAGATGATAAATTGAAAATGATGAATAGTAGTTTATTTCAAATTGTTGATTTAGTGTTATATTCATGTTCTAATGTTTCAATGCAAGCCTATAAGTGTTCTTCAAGCTAGAATCATGCTAAAAATGGATGGAAAATGGTTAAAAGGCATAGTGGTGGTATTTGGGCCTTTGAGCCTAGTTGTGTGTTTGGTTGCTAGTTGAGGTTATTTTGACCCTATCCCTAGTCCCGAGTATGCTAGTAAAGCTATGTGTTGATAAAATGTGAAAATGTCATGTTTTGAATAAGGTTGAAGTTGAATTAAACTAAGTAACTTAAGTGTTTTAATTGAATTAGCTTAGTAATCATAACTTAATAAATGTACTTTGTGTTTCTAGAAGTTTTAGAACCCCGTACATGCTAAGTGGTTTGCTTGTAGATGAATGCTAAGCTCGTGAACTAAAGAGTATTATAATGGTTGTAAAGTGGTTTAAAGTAGCTTAGCGCACGTTTAGCGATTTTAATACATGTGAATGAGTATGTGCATGAGAGTGGTCTCTTTTGTTACGTCTCACTTACGCGCATTTAGCGTAATCTAATGATTAAGTACTCTAACGTGTTATGTGCTATAAACTGTTCTCAACGCACTAACAGTGCTAACAAGTATTCAACATAACTAAGGTTGCAATCTTAAGCGTCGGCCCGGATGTGGTGATCATTCACTGGGTGGCAGCGGGCTTGCCAATGGATGCTAACGTGTAGTGGACTAGTCCCTAGTCGCATGGACGGGGTCGTAGGATTGGGGTACATCCAGAGTACACCCAACGTAGCGATAAGTGATGCCGGCAAGTAAAGTGTCAGGGGAAAGAGAAGCGTAGCGAAAGAGAAGTGGACCCGCATGGATGGAGCATTCCATGGGATTAGCGATATCCTTTTCAAAAGTGTTTATCTAGCATTGTTAATACTTACGTGCTTATCATGATAATGTAACTTATATGCGTAGCTTGTAATGTTAGTTTAATGCTTAATGCTTATCATGTTAAGAGTTACTTATCAGCGTATTTTATAATGAAGATATAATGCCGACACGAAAAGGTTTTCAAAAAGGTCCCCGTTTATTCCCTCCCTCACTGAGCAACAATGATTGCTCACTCCCCTATTTCTACCCATTTCAGGTTCGGGCCCCTTCAAAGTTTGAGAGGATGAAGGCTCAAGAGTTTCCTTGCGTGGTTGTTCTAGCTTGACTGCTTGTAGATCAAGGTGGATGTTGTGTAATTTGTGTGTTGGAAATTTGTATCTATTTTAGGGCCTTAGTGCCTTGTATGCTTCAGTGGTTGTATTGTATGTATGGAGTTGTTGTTGGCTTGTTTAAAGTTGAAGTTAAGTTGTTGGTTTGTATTAGTTTAAATTAAGTTGTTGTTAGTTGTAATGGTTTGCTAAGTAGAAAGGCTCGAATGACCTTATGAACTTGAGTATATTATCTTATGAATGTTATATTATGTTTTGTGGTTCATTTTTTTTGAGTACAGGTATGTGGTTTGGCCTAGAAATAGGGAAAATTATGTTCGTTTTTTCTCATTTTTTGTGCCTAGGGTTAGGATCGGGTTGAGTTAGTGGAATTAATAGGGGCTCCATTCTCGTGAGGGATCGGGGTGTTACATGATAAGTTTTTTTTTATATTTGGATTAGAAAGAAAATGGAGGGGAGGGATAAATTTTATGTATGAAATGACTTTTATACTCTTTTTTGTTTTTGTCTATATCCTTTATATTTTTTATTCTTTTACCATCCTTATATATCTTCCTCACTAGTCATCATCTTCTTCATTGTTCTACTGCAGCTCACAAACCGTCCCAAAAAATAAAAATAAAAAAATTACACAACAAACATTCACTCACAAGCACCATCAGGCTCACCACCAACTTCTCTTCTTTCCACCATTTCATCTAATTCCACCACCACAAACACACACCCGCATTGCACACATAGATACACAAAAATAGTAAAGAAGAGAAAGGAAGAAGATGAAGAAGAAACAAATGATGGGATTTATTGTTGTCGAATGGTGAAGGTAAGCTTGAAATTTGTGTAAAAAATAGAGGATACAATAGGTATTACAAATAGTAGATTTTTCATTCCCTCCATTGTTACGCCCCAAACTCGGTCCACCGGGATCCAAGCTCAAGACGCAACTACGCTTATTCATTGAACGTTTGAAGGATCAAGCTTGGACATTCCTCTAATGATAATTGAAAACATACATTCATATACTTGACATAACCCATAAAACATCTGGAACCACTCATAGCATATAGGATAGGTGTTCATTACAAGGCATATAACATACTTGGATTTCAAACACAAAAGATAAATCTAGCTAGAGTGATCATGATCCAACATGACCATTCATATATACAACAAAAAAAGCTAGTCTTCAAAATACAAGACTTAGTCAATTATACAATATAAGTTCAAATGCCTTATAATACAACATAATTACTAAAAGTATAAACATTGTATTCATAATTCAAAAACATGAACATAAGTCATATTCTTATTCTTCTCTTTCTCATTATCAATCCTCGGGTTCACCTGTAGTATGCATATAAAGAGGGTGAGCTAAACAGGCTCAATGAGGGAGGTAAATAGAAGTTTTGTTACATACTAAAGTTTCAACAAAAACCAAACATGTTTGCTATGTCAAATAGGCTTTGCAAGTCAAATGTGCAAGGGCCTTTAATCTACTTTTTCTTCTTCAAATTTGCTTTGAAACCCTAGAAAGTACTATTCTCTCTCTCTCTCTCTCTTACATGACTGAACAAGGTTGGGGGTGTATTTTGCTTGTATATTATGTATATAATGCATATGTAAGGTCAAGGAAGGGTCAAAGCTAGATATAATATCTTCAAATGGCCAAATGGTCAATGATGGTAGACTAGCAAAATATCACTTATGTTTTGTATGTATATATGTGTGTATTGTGTAGTGTATATAAGTATAGTCAAATGTTAGTCAAATGGCAAGCCAAATTCAAGTTAAATGTATGTCAAATTAAGTCAAATGTGATGGCTAAGATGTCTAAAATGCTAAAAGACTAAACACCCCTTGCTATCTTGTTCAAATTGCAATTATACCAAGCTAGAAGATATTCAATAGTGAAATGACAAGTTTACCCTTCTAGGCAATTTAGATGAAATGTAATTCAAATTGAAGTTAAATGCAAATTTAAACGCACAAGTAGTTTCAAATGATAGAATAGGTATTTAAATGCACATATTATTTCAAATGACAATTAAAATAGATAAATGCACATTAGTTCATGCTCGGGTCTCACATCTATTTTACCTCAATTTGGGGGGAACGAAATTTGGGGCTTAGGAAGGGGAATGAACATACACCCATTTTATCTCCCCTTCCAAACCTTTGAAAACAAACAGGGAGAGAGATTGGGAAGTCCTTCACCATCCATCCCCTTCCCCCCATTCCCTTCAATCCAAACTGACCCTAAATGATTATGATCCCCATGTGCATGCTGTGTTCAACGGTGTCATATGTACACACAATACGTATACGCCGTTGTCATATACACGTTACGAGTACAATCTCATCATCATGTGTATCCCAATGCCTCGTAGGATACATAATTTCGTGTTCATTGCATGTTATGCTTATGTACTCTATATGACCACTTGACCATACGCCTATAAAATTATCAAGGGCGGAGTTAGAAATTTTATTTTGGAGAACTAAAATTTAATTAAGAGAATTGAAGATATTAAATATTTTAAATATAAACAAGTGTAAAAAAATATTATTTAGCAAAAATAACATAAAATTATGTACAAAAGTTTACCGATTAACTCAATGAAATTAAGCGGCCTTTCTTTCATAGAATAGAATCCATCAATTATCATATCAATAAGAACATCTTTGACAATTTCTTTTTCAATATAGATAATCAAGCTATGTATGAGAAAGTCATCATCGATCTGGTTGAGAGATCCAACAACTTTGTTTAGTGAGGCCTATAACAAGAGTATAAGACCATCTAATAATTTTAGTCAGTTATCAAGTAAATAAATAAATAAATTCTACAAAACATACAATACATATATTTAATATAAAACAAGAATAATTAATGCATTTAATTTAATAAAAGAGAAATTGATGTAGGTATGTTTCAAACAATCTTATATATACAACGTGAATAAATAGTAAACAAGTAGAATATAAATATATAAAAGTTGATTGACCAAAGAATATTGAGAATTTAATAGAAAATCTATAAATATAAATAAAAGACAAATAAATAATAAATACATTAAAAGATATCTTAACTCATATAGAAAATAGAGTTCTTCAAATTCAATTTCAATCACTTTTCTAGAAGAGTAAAACTTGAGAATTTCATTTGTGTGATGAATAAAGAGGGGAAGAAAAAATTGAGAAAGTAGAAAGTGGATCACGGTTTGTGTTGCAGAGGTGAAAAAATGGACCATATGTGCGAAGGTAAAAGAAAAGGAAAGAAGAGAAAAATGTATTAAGGTAAAAGGAAGAAAAATAATGTGGGGAAAAGAGGAATAGGTCATGCTAGAATAGAAAAAAAAAGGAAGACGAAAAATGAAGTAGGGGAAAGGGAAATGGGCCACACGAGAATGGGATTAAGAAAAAGAATAGGAATTGGAAAAAGGATAAAAATGATTGGTAAATTTAAATAACAGGACAAAAAGAGTAAAAAATTAGGGAAAATGGAAGGGAGGGGAGGGGAGGGGAGGGGAGGGGCATACCATCTTCTTTATAATTTTACATATGTTAATTTTTTTTTGAGTCTTGGGAGGGGGGGAGGGGAGGGCTAGGTCCCTTGCTGGCCCTCCTAGTTCCACCTCTAGAAATTATATACTAGTTAGCATGATGTGCCTCGTGTTAATTTGTTTTTTTGCACTTGTTTATATACTCCGTGATTGCGTGTTGACTAGCATGACACACTTATATGTTTCGTATGGGTTTATGCCTACTTACATGACACACATTCATGTTGATTTGAATGACCCACATTCATGTTGATTTGAATGACCTTCTAAGTAGAATTTGTAAGCATATATGTAAACATATAAACTCCAATATACATGATTTTATAGCACAGTTCTCGAATATACATAGCAGCGGAATACATACCTGTTTGAGCCATAACAAAAGTAGCTTGTAATCGTTACCCGATCACTGACGTAGGTCTTCCTCTTCCTTGCTCTATCCAGAAACAACTAATGTTTATGGGAACAATTAGTTAGGGTTAGAGCAGGAGAGGGGACCTAGCCATATATTTATA
This sequence comes from Ehretia macrophylla, assembly GCA_037974665.1. Classification (NCBI taxonomy): domain Eukaryota; kingdom Viridiplantae; phylum Streptophyta; class Magnoliopsida; order Boraginales; family Ehretiaceae; genus Ehretia; species Ehretia macrophylla. Next base: position 86,793,247 of record CM075764.1, read on the forward strand.
GTTATTCTAACGGGCCCACCCATAAAAGGCTTAGTCAGAATATAAGGCCTACACACAATCAACCGTATATGAATTTATGAGATGGGCTTAAAACAATATGATCACAACCCAGTCTCTATGAATCAGATATTCAGCCTATTTTTATAAAACCAAAAGTAATTAACGGTAGCCCACTTAAGAGAAATATTCCAATAGTCTCCCACTTGGGCAACGTTAATTGTTTTGTTTATTTCTAAAATATTTTGAAAACATTTATTAGGCAGAATAAGTAAATTTAATGTGGCCACAATTTTAAAAAAACACTGATTCATAGAACAACACCTCGAACACAATCCTGTCCAACAAGATTATCAAACATCGAATCATGGCGATCGTAGTGTTCCATATTGACACAGGACCTTCCATGGTTACAAATGCCAACAACCCTATTGACATGGATCAATATACGGCAGTGTAGCAAGAAAGCAGCACCAACATGTGATCAAATGTGCTCTTTCTTTGTCAGTCCTCAACATAATTTCCCCAAAATTGGCGGTCGAAAATGCCAAGGAAATCAACCATTCATATCCTCCCAAAATGGCAGTCAATAGGCCAGAGGAAGAATGCATATCTCCAATCAAAATGGTGTCCTTATGGAGATATTTAAACTCAATAGATGGTCTTATCAATATGGACACCGAACCAAGACCATTAACATACATATGAGTATTCACAAAATAATCAGTTATGTTATAAAACATAAAACAATATGCTATTGCATGGATGCACCAAAAGTGCGAAACAAAATAACATAATAATGGGAATATCCAATCGTTCATTAAAATGAAAAAACTCCCACTAGCCAATAGCATCAAAAGAATGTAGAATACCCATACACCCTACATGTTTCGAAAAAACTATGGGTCTAAGACCCTTGGTTAAGGGGTCAGCTAACATGGCATCAGCGACTATGTGTTCTATCTGAATGTCACATTTCTTGACAAAATCTCTAACTACCAAGAGCTTGATATCCATGTGCTTACAAGCTCCAGTGCCCTTATTATTCCTCTAGAATAAAACTGCAGCTCTATAATCACAATAGATCCTAATGGATCTAGTAATGGAATCCATAATCCTTAAGCCATATATCATATTCTTGAGCCAAATAGCATGAGAAGATGCTTCATAACAAGCTGCAAACTCTGCTTGCATAGTAGAAGATGCAGTAAGTTGTTGTTTTGCACTCTTCCAAGACACAGCCCCTCCAGCCAACATAAAAATATATCCAGAAGTAGACTTTTGATCATCTGGACACCCAGCATAGTCAGAATCGGAGTACCCAACTAGCTCAAGATGGTCTACTCTACGGTAAACCAGCATGTAGTCTTTGGTCTTTTGTAAGTACCTCATTACCTTCTTAGCAGCAACCCAATGATCCCTTCTAGGATTTATCTGATATCGGCCAAGGACTCCCACTGCAAAAGCAATATCAGGCCTAGTGCACACTTGAGCATACATCAGGCTCCCAACAGCACTAGCATAAGGTACATCTTTCATGGACTGCTTTTCAATACTATTTTGAGGGCATTGTTTCAAACTAAGTTGATCACCTTTTACAACAGGGGCATCGCAAGGCCTACAATTCTCCATGTTAAACCGTTTAAGAACTCGATCAATGTAAGCCTTTTGAGATAAACCCAGAAACCCATGAGACCTATCTCGATGTATTTGAATGCCAAGAACGAAAGAAGCCTCTCCAAGATCTTTCATATCAAAAGTCTTAGACAAATACTGCTTTGTCTCATAAAGCATACCCAAGTCATTTGTCGCAAGTAAAATATCATCAACATATAATATTAAGAAAATAAATTTGCTCCCACTGACCTTGAGGTATATGCATTGATCAACTTTATTTTCCTCAAAACCATATGAAGTCACCTTCTCATCAAATTTCAAATACCATTGCCTTGAGGCCTGCTTTAACCCATAGATAGATTTTCTAAGTCTACAAACCATGTTTTCCTTACCAATGACAACAAACCCCTCAGGCTGTTTCATGTAGACTTCTTCACAGAGATCACCGTTTAGAAAAGCTGTCTTCACATCCATCTGATGTAACTCCAAGTCAAAATGTGCCACAAGGGCCATTATGACCCTAAAGGAATCCTTAGTGGAAACAGGTGAAAAAGTTTCATTATAGTCGATCCCTTCTCTTTGGGTAAAGCCTTTAGCAACCAATCTCGCCTTGAACCTTTCAATCTCTCCAGAAGGATTTCTTTTGGTCTTAAATACCCATTTGCAACCAATAGGCTTATGACCTTTAGGAAGATCAACAAGTTCCCAAACTCCATTATCCATCATAGACTTCATTTCATCTTTCATAGCCCCTATCCACATGTCAGATTGTTCTCCACTAACAGCTTCATGATGTGTGACAGGATCAACTATGTTGCTAGAATCATAATTATTTTCACCTAGATAAACTACATAGTCGTCAGAAATGGCATGTCTCCTTTGTCTACTAGACCTCATCGGACATGGTTCATCATTAGGTTCATCAGGCTGAGGGTCATCAACCATCGGATTCTGATCAACTACAACATGTTTATCTACCACAAGATTTTCACCAGTATTATGTCCATCGGTGTGAATAGGACCTATAGTCTGATTACCTGAAGGCAGCGGAAGTGAGACAATTTGGTTGTCATCATCATCTCCAACAGGCTGAGAGCATGTAATATTACCAACATCCAATTCCAAGGATTTTGCTGTCTGAGATTCCACAATTCTGGTACCACGTGTAAGATAATAAAACCTATATCCTTTAGAGTGAGCTGGATACCCAATGAAAAAACAATGAGTAGTTTTGGGGGCAGTGGCACTCTCTTTTGGATTATAAATCCTTACTTCAGTAGGACAACCCTAAACCTGAAAATGGTTTAAGCTAGGCTTTCTCCCCAACCAAAGTTCAAAAGGAGTTTTAGGGACAGATTTGCTAGGAACACGATTAAGAATGTAACAAGCTGTTTTGATGTCTTTACCCCAAAGGTATTCTGGTAAGTCAGTAACACTCATCATGCTCATCATTATATCTTTAAGGGTGCGATTTCGCCTTTCGGCCACACCATTCTGTTCAGGGCTACCAAGCATGGTATATTGGGCAACAATCCCACAAACTTCTTTATTTATGTAACAAAAGTAGGCTTGTATAAGAGTTGAGAAATTGATCGAGAGACAACACTTAATTATTACTTTGTTATTTCTTTTGTATTAAAAGAAACAAGGGAGAGAATTATTGGACACTAGCATTTAAAATAAATCAAATTTTTGTGTATCATTCTCCATGACAAGAAAACCCTTTAAGAAAATTAATTTAATAACATTTGATGTACTTTAAAATTAGTATAAAAAAAATGCACCAATACCTAAATCAGTTGGCACAATTCGAATACCTTTCACAATAGACATAATTTAGTTTTTCAAAAAAAATTGAATAAATCAATAAGTTTCTATTATTTCTTGGAATAAGTCATTCTTAAATGCAAATAGGCCAATAAGGACTCGTTTCAATCATTCTCTTTAAGTTTGACATGGTCTAAAGTTTAAGAAAATATTCAACATTTGAATCTACTATGAAGGTAAGTGGAGTACAAATTTGAGCCAAAACATACCTTTAATTTTTTTGAATATTTAGAAGTTAGTAAGTGTGAGACACGTAGGTCAAAGAAAATATATTTATTTTTAATATATCTTACTAATTAAACAATCCATAAGAATTTATATTTAAGGAAAGTGAACCTAGTATGGTACAACTCAAGAGGAAAAGTATGGCGTTCAATTTGGTTAAAATGGTGTATAATATTACTTAGATACACATTTGTGTACATTTGATCATTGAGCTTTACAAATGGTATTCTCATAGTTAGACAATTGCCATCTTTTGTTAATTTAAAAAATATAGTCAATCAAAAATTACCTTTATAAATAAAAAAAAAAGTCTTAGAGTATCACATGAACAAAATAAAGAATTGGTAGATCATCTATGTTTCAATAAATTTCGAGCATATTCATAGAAATGTTCCATTTACAAACACTCGATCAACTCAAAAAAGATGATATTAATTCTCTAAGGTTTTAGATTTCTTTTATTTCTCCTAAATCCCTATCCTTTCTTTGCAATTATCGATGGAAGGTTTTTGACATTAATATGGATTCTAAAATATGTGAGAATACGGTGTCAATGGTAAGGAAATTGAAATTGAAGATAGAAGAACACCTATAAATGGCTTGTGTGAAAGATGTTATAACAAGATGCATAAGCTAAATGCTTCTTTGGACACTATCAATGTTTTCCCAAAATTTTAGTTGAAAGTAATAAAATCAGGTGCCAGATTGCAATAATATTTATGGAAAGAATTGGTAAACTTCTTTACATATTTATACAACAAATTCAAATTAGACTTTTATAAGAGTTTTGGAATTGATAGAGAGACAAAACTTAGACATTACTCTGTTATTTCTTTTGTATCAAAAGAAAAATGGGAGAGAATTGTTGGACACTAGAATTTTAAATAATTTGAAGTTTTGTATATCATTCTCTATAATAAGAAATTCTTTTGCGAAAATAAATTTCATATTATTGATGTACTTTAAAGATATTAAAAAATAAGCACCAATACCTAAATCAACTGGCACAAGTTAAATTCCTTGACAATACACATAATACTCTTTGGACAAAATCTTGAACAAATAAATAATTTTATACTATTTCTTCGAAGAAGTCATTCTTAAATACAAATAGGCCAATAAAGACTTGTTCCAATCATTATGTATATGTATGTATATGTATATCCAACATTTGAATCTTTGGTGAAGTTGAGTAGAGTATAAGTTGGAGCCAAAACCTACCTTTAATTTTTTGAACATGTAAAATTTAGTGAGTATGAGACATGTAGGTCAAAGGAAATACATTTATTGTTTAATATATCTTATTATTTAAGAACTGCGTAAGATTTTCTAATTAAGAAAACCAAACCTTTTATAGTACAACCCAAAAGGAAAGGTGTGGCGTTCAGTTTAATTAGTTAAAAGGGCGTATATTACTTGAGATGTACATTTGTTTATATTTGTGTCACAACCTTTACAAACATTATTCTCATAGTTTGATAATTTCCATATTTTGTTATTTTAAAAAAAAAAGTCTACCAAAGATTCCTATAATAAATAAAATAAAAAAAAGTCTTAAGAGTATCGCACATACAAAATGAAGACTTGGTAGATCTTATATGTTTCAGTAAATTGCAAGAATATTCATGGTGAAGTTCCATATAAGGACACTTGATTGATGCATATAATTAGCAATGATATTAATTCACTAGGTTTTTAGACTTCTTTTATTTCTCCTAGCTAGAGCCTTATCCCTTCCTTTGTATGCATATATGTGCCAACCGCCGACTTGCTTTCTCCTTCAATTTTTTGGGCTTCGCACACATTCATTTGAATACATTAACTTTATTAATTTCATGTACAGTAATAGTACATTGCTTTATGATATTTCTAAAATTGAATCTTCTTTATTTTTTTTTCATTTTCATGTTACTATTCTTTTGGTTCCTCTTCTAGTGTATTGCCTGAGTGAGGTATTCTCCAAGTACTGAAGTATTCCTTTTTCTCTTACTTAAGGTCCAGAGTTCTATGGCAGTCTCATGGCCAGAAGGAAGTATTTACTTTTGTGATTTACTTTTTCTTGTTGCACAAGAGTATTACGTATGGTCTATTATATGAGTTTGTCTCTTTAGTGCTAAGTGTATGATGTGGTTTATATTTTTAAATCTCTTCTTTCTTTATTGAAGAGGCCTTTCTTCTTGTTCTACTATTGTCAACTGAACTTAGGAACAACAAGCCTCCATTGGTAATGATGTTTAATGGACAACTCTCATCACTCTATACTTTGTTTTTTTAATATTTACAAATCTTTTTTATGTTACATTATATTGTTTCCTTTCAAGTTGGATTTTTTGTTTAGAGTTATAACATGATGTGAATGCTATTTCTCTTTCATTTGAGCGCATGATGTTGTAGTGTGCTTAACTGCTTTTCTGGTTTGTTTCTTTATTGATTTTGGGATATTCATTATCCTCTTCCTGTTTTCCTTTATCCTGACTATTTATTTCTTCCAAACAATTATCTATCTTGACTATGATGATATAAGAGATGTATAACGGGAGGATAAAACTTTGGGGTTTGCCAAACATGCTTTGGCGGCATCCCAGACGAGATCTAACTAACATGCTTGGTTTATATAAAATGGTGAAAAGATAAAATTTACATTTTGCAATGTGGTACAATTTGATTGGTTTAGCCAAAACTAATTTCTTTTAATCATCTAAACATCAATAAGTTTGTATGTTCCTTTGACAATCCAATCATGAAGTTATTTTGAACATTTGCAATTTCATGAGTTTGCATCTTGTTGTGTTAGGGGCGTTTCTCTGATTGCTCTTGCTTCATTTGGAATAATAATAAAAACCAACAATGTAGATCCACATTTGGAATCGTCATTGTTATTTTCCAAATCCCAAAACTAAATTTGAGTCTTTACTTTACTTCACTTGGAACAATGATAATTCCATTTAATTTTTCTATTTATTATTTTCATTGTAAATTTAATTTTATTTAACATGTTTATGTTCCTTATTCATTATTGTTTATCTTATAATATAATGGTAGCAATAAAAATATAGTCTTATGCTATATGACTTTTCAAGTGATTTGTTTAGCCATTTGAATTTCACTTAGATCATATAGCAAATCAACTTCAAATATTACTAATGTATTTCAAACTAATGAGACATGTTTATGAATTGAAAGTGATAACAAATCTGTGTCAATTTGAACTCATTATAGTCGCCAATTATAAGTTGCTAAGTAGTCCATAATAACTTTTAGAGTATATGTTCAAGTTATTCATGTTCAAATAATAATGTTTTGTGTAATATGAAGTATTCCACCATCTTTTGCTGAGAAGCATATCTATACAAGATCACAACATATTCTTTGACCATTGGATCATTCAAACTTTTAATGGTAAGAGATAAATTTACAAGTAGATCACATGTGCAAAGAGTAAGAACGATGTCAAATTAGGACGAGGCAGGTGTGAATTTTGTAAAAATAACAATTTGAAGAAAGAAGAAACATGTGTCTTTTGAAAGGTTCGATCTTTGTTAAATTACTTACGGTCACATTTTTTTAAAAAATCAATGCTTACTTTATTTGGTTTCTTTAGTAATGGTATATTATTTAGAGTAACTACATATTATACTTTTTTAATAATATGATTAGAAAGTTAAATAAATTAATTTTATATTACATATTTTTAGTGTACTTACATTAAACTCGTGCATCGCACGGGTACAATGCAAGTTTAGTAAAAGATTCAAACCTATCTTAAGGATTATGTTCACTTAAAAGCATTGGTCGCACTATAAAAGACCCTAACCTTTCACCTAACCTTACAACACAAAAGAAATCTGCAACCAGCAACACACATCTGATGAGACGTATATGCAAAAGGGCAATCTGCAAGGAGATGCTTGATCCAGGAGGTTGCTTAAAGATAAATAAGCAAGGTACATACCTCATTTAATTATAAACCAACATATTTTCTTGTTCTTCTTTCTTTTGTTTTCTCCTATCAACATTTCTTAAATTCTTTATCTTTGAAAAACATTCCGTACGTTCCCCATATCATGTGAGTGATGGACGTTCTTAGCATATCATGTGAGTGACGTTCTTAGTGAGTGACGGATGAAAGAATTAACCCTTAATCTTATATGATGCTGTGTTGCATGTAGATCTAGATGTATGTGTACCTACAAAACCAATTCGTCACGTGCTATATGTTAAATGAGGTTTTCACTTGCATGATGCATTTACTAGAAATCTTCACTTGAGCCATGAAAAATGTTATTTCCGGTTTTTGTTATATTTTTCTCTGTTTCAGCAAAGTCCTGCCTGCCAAATTTTCTTATCCATCAATTGGTAGTGCTTTGTTGTTCATCTTCTTTTTCTATTATCTTTCGTGCTTGGGAGGGGCAAGATGGTTTGTTTTCTGAGATGGAGATAAGAATTTTGATTAGCGTGCCTTCTTGAGCATTGCTTAGGACTATTAAATCCATGTTTATCTTTTTGTCATGTGTTAATGGCACTCCTATTCAGCAAATAGTTTGGTAGTGAGACATGGTTGTGGGCCTCACACATGTTCGACCACAATCACTTTTTAAATTATTCACTGTCTAACTTAAGAATTTTTGTTGTTTTTATTGTGGTGGTGGCCTATGAGGGCTGATAAGGGGTAGGGATAGGGGTAGGGGTGGGGGTAGGAGTCGGGGTCTAATACCGTTCCTCTATGTCTTAATCCCGTTCGAGTTTAGGTCAATCATTTCTTCTCTCTTTTTACCCTTTTTCTTTTATAAACTAAATTATACAATTGTTATTATTGTGAAACATTCTACACATGCATGGGAGTCGAAGATTCGAAATAATGATGGCTATAGAAAATTAAGGACTCATATCTTTTAGCTCTAGCGTGACCGGACCTCAAAGAACTTTAAAGTATAATGTGTTTATTTATTTATTTTTTTGACTTAATTGGTAATATAATATCTTATTTCTCAGTTTTACAAGTTGACAATCTTGCTTAAAGGCAAAGGTCGGTGTTTTTGACATATCATTTAAAGACGTCCACGGTTGGTGAGAATTTTAATTTTTTGAGCTATGTGGCTACGCGTGGTTGACACAAGTCCATGGTATTTTAGGGCCTGTTCTCATTTGATAGTTCAAGCAATCTTAATAAGATGGCATGAGCAGTAGACGAGAGGACTCCATTTCTTGTTCTTATGATGGGGATTCTTCCGTAATGATTATTTGCGCTTCTTGGTGAACGCCTTTGTCATAAAAGGCCCTTTCAACTCTTTCCAATTCAACAAAGAGATGATTCAAATCATAAATTAAACAAATTACATGTGATTGGGAAGTGTTAAAAACATTATATTGGGGTATGACCCCCCTATTGCATAGAGTGAGCGCATATTCTCACTTAGAAAAGTTTGGAAAATTGAGAGACATTGGTGTAAATTTTTTTTGAAAACTTCGAGCTCACATGTTCAGTGTGGAAATTTTGATCTCAATTTACAGGACTCTTTTACAGTTTTGCGCTTTATTTGTTGATTTGTAAAAGAGCATTTAGCATGGCACCAATAGATATCGAGGGAGAAGGAGCCCAGATATTCGAAGAGCATTGATTATCTTAATTTACTTTTATGATCCTTTGTTGATTTGTAAAAGTGGAAGCACAATGTTTACTTGAGAAATCCAATTATTCGTAGAGCAGAGAGCATAGAAGATAATATTATTTGTTTAGAGCGTTTGTGCGAAGTTTACTGTTGAAATTCTCGTTTTGTAAGTAATACAATTATACATGTTTTTATGAATAATACACGATCTTACTATTTCTAAATCTTCCCCTTCTTAATTTCTTCCTTTCTATTTCGAATTACCAAGTGAAAAGAGCATCATATCTTGTGATGACTGAAGCAACACATCATTAATATTCTCACAATAATTGTGTGTTAAGTATAATTTCTTCCTTACGTAAAGCTGGAACACCAAGAGGTCCCAAGTCACAAAGATGCACATTACAACATCGTAGAGTGTTCATACCCAATAGCTATATGCTCAAAACACCCTTGTATCTTAGAAACTAATTTAATATCATGGGAGTATTTCTTATACTGCAAAAACAACCAATAGAACTCCAAAATCCTCAAAGCCACCAAGTCTTGGCCTCTGCTATTAATCCTACACCAATATAAATATTATATGGTTTATAGTCTAATGATGTGAACCCCAGTATTTATCGCATCAACCTTTACAATATTCACAAAGGAAAAGTTCCAAAGAACGCTTACCTAGTTGCCTGGCATGCTACAAGACGAAAATGAATTTCTCCTAGGATGGTAATTTTAGTTTTTAAGTTGTAAAACTTTCAGCTGTAATTTTTTTACTAGAAGTGATGTTGAATAAAATTTATTGACTATTTGACGTATGTTAGGAAATATTGGGCATTTAAAATTTTTTAGAGTAATATTAGGCATTTAGAAATTTTTAGGGTAATATTGGGCTTTTGAAAATATAGAGGGGTATAATTGAAAAAGAATAAGAAAAATAGTTTTCGTATTATATAAAAACAACTTGACAAAAGTTGTTTTGCAGACACTCTAATTTAGAGCTTCTTTTTTGTTGTTTTTTTTTTTAACTTCAACTTTTACTTAAAAACTATTTTAAAATGGATCATAACGTTTAATTATCTTCAACTTCTAAACTTACAAGAAGAGCTTTTAAGTATTTAAAAGATAGGCCAAACAGACCTTTTGTCGAGAGTCCTTGCTTTGTACTATTGCTAATCAAATTTGGGCAAAAGAAGAATTTAGTGACTGGAAAGTATTATGTTGTTGTAAGGGAGATGGACGTAGGCCATCCTCGGCTTTCTTCGTTTTCGATGAGAAACAAATAAAATCTCGTCTCGATCTCCAAAATCCTTTTTCTTCCCCCACCGCATCTCCCTCCCTTCTTCGAGCCTTTCCTTTAATGGTTTGGGGAAGCATTCTCTTATCTGAACTTGGCAGACATTCTTTCCAGCCTTAGTCAAATCAAGTAGGGGATGGGTTTAGTTTGAACATAAACTCAAACATGATTTGAAGGGTCTCTAGTTTTCTAGGCTGAAGAGTAGTTAGCCTATAATTAACTACAATATTGTAATGGTACAAAAATTATACTCTACCAAAATTATTCGATCCACGGCCATCATGGCCCATAAATTTATTGTAATAATCTCTTGATCTAAGGGACATATATATATATATATGCCCCTTGGGAAGATTTTTGTATTCGAAACTATGTATAGACCTTGGTCTTGAGAAAGGAAATGGTGCTTCTTACGAACATAGCTTCAAGTTCCTATGTTAGTTCTCTTAGCATTTATCCTTTCTATCCTACTTTCACATATGGGATCACCCTTCTCTTTAAGACTTGTACATTGCAATATGTGTTCTTCCTCATAATTAGGTCATCTATCATCTGAAAATTGTCATGGCGAACCATTTGACTCGGATTAGGCATGTACTTTTATTAGTTGTGTTATATGAAACACACTTTGCACTCCGACTAAAGATGGTTCAAAATCTCAAAAAGACAAATAGTGGTTCAACTTCCTATGGCTTCAAAAGCTCACCGCCTCTTGGTTGGTGAAACATTCCTAAAATGTAAGCTCTTCCCTTCTCTTTTCTGTTGGTCTCAAGCTTCCTTAATTTCGCTTGGATCATTCTTACCTTATTCATGGTGTTTATTATCAATTGCAAACCCAAAAGCTTTCTCTTGCCTAAATTCCAATACATGGTGAAAGGCATTTCTACATAGAGATGTCAATAGAGCGAATATATTCATATAGGGTAAATAGCTTTAAACCCCAAGTGGTTTATCGAAAGTGTATCAGACCCCCCGTGAGATTTCAAAACCCTATCCAACCCCGCATGGTCTCTCACCCAATGCATACAAGCCCCAACCTATATTTCTGTCAAAGTTAATAATGGAATATGATAAAAGACTCTTACGCCTTTATTTTTAAGTAGCCAAATCGATTATTCACTACTTTACCAAATTAAAAAACTTTCTCAAGCGCATCTCTACCCTACAAATTTTCCTACTCCTATTAATGTGTTTATGATGTTGTTGAGCTATTTTTGTTGGAAATCTGAAGGTGATGGTGGTGGTGGTGGGGAGAGGATATAGATAGGTGGAGTAGAAGGTGGTGATGGAGACGTAGCTGTAATAGAGATAAGTGTAAGAGTTGATTTAAGTAGTAAGGGTTTCAATTGTGTTTGGGGTTGAATTGAAACAATGGAAATAAAAAATTGCAGAGAAATTAACAAGCAGAAATAAGAGAGAAGTATTTTTCAGCTTACTTCTTCATATGGCTACTGATTACATATATAGGATAAATTCTCTCACTCACAGCTCACATCACTCATGCTTTATCCACTCATGATTCTATTACAACCAACTATTGTTAAATGCTTTTGTTCTGTTGCCTCTTTTGGGCTCATCCTCCACAATTTGGACTGTTTGCTCTTGGGCCTAGGTAAGCTACTCTGGAACAGTTGCAGTAGACATTGCTTGGGCTGTAATTGGGTTTGGTACTATTGGGCTTATAACATTGCCCCGGTGATCCACAAGAACCTTGTCCTTAAGGGTTAGTTGCGGGTAAGCAGATCTAAACTCCTGAGCCTCCACTCAAGTGGCTTTTTCAATTGGTAGATGTTGCTATTGCACCAAGAGTTGTGACTGAGGTTGGCTTTGCAAGAGAGTAGTACGTTTAGCTAAGATAGCACAAGGCTCTAGTTGTGGCATATCTAAGTAAGGTAGGATGATGATTGCATCTGTTGGTGCTCCTTTGTAGCTAGTAGCTCTTTTGAGGAGTGAGACGTAAAATATAGGATAGAGCTTGGCGGAGTCTGGTAGTTGAAGACGATATGCCATTGGACCTATGCGACCCAGAATTTGAAATGGACCAAAGAATTTTCTGCTGAGCTTCTGTGTTCCATGACCCCGTATGGTAAGCTGCCGATATGGCTGTAGTTTCACCAAAACCCAATCTTTAACATCAAATTCTCACTCTACCCTATGATTATCTACTTGTTCCTTCATCCGTTGTTGCGCCTTGTGTAAATTATGTTTCCGTTGAGCAAGGATCTCATCTATTTGCTGTAATTCTTGCTCAATAGCAGCATTATTAGTAGAGTAAGGCAAATAATTAGATAGAGTAGGTGGTTGCCGTCCGTAAACTGTGAGGAAGAGCATCATGCCAGCTGATGTATTATATGCTGTGTTGTATCAATATTCGACCCAAGGTAAAAATTTGACCCAAAGTTTTTGTTCATCTATCACAAAGCTTCTCAAGTACATCTCCAAAGTCCGATTTAGTCTTTCAATTTGGTCATACGTTTGCGGGTGATATGCACTACTCATGTTCAACAAAGTGCCATTAAGTTTGAAGAGCTCCTTCTAAAAATTGCTCGTAAACAATTTATCTATGTCGCTTACAATAGATTTTGGAAGGCCATGAAGACGAACGATGTCCCTCATGAAGATTTCTGCCAATTTTACGCTAGTGACATGACTGGCTATTGCTGAAAAATGAGCATATTTAGAGAGTCGATCCATTACAACAAAGATTTCAGTGAACCCCTTCGATGGAGGCAATCCTTGGATGAAGTCCATCGAAATGTCTTCCCAATTTTGCGCGGGAATTGGCAATGGTTGTAACAATCCTGCAAGCCCCGAAGGACTAAGCTTTGTTTGTTGACATATAAGGCATTCCTCCACATGCTTCTTAGCATCACTTCTCATCTTAGGCTAATAACAATTCGCTGCAAGCCCCCGATAGGTGCAAAGAAATCCGGCATGGCCCCCTACTGGCGTATCATGATATTCCTGCAAAACAACTCGCCGAAGTGAACTAGGAATGAATAATAATTTTTTGAACAATATCCACCCATCCTGAAGCACATACCCCACCATATCATCAGGATTATTCTGAATCTGTTGTCTAAGGTTCACCATCTCCGGTTCTGTTTCACAAGCCTGCCTCAACTCATCGAGAAATATAACCCGAACTGCAAAAAGAGCATAATAATGGTTGTCACTCGGGTTCCTAGATAATGCATCAACAACGATATTTTCTTTGCCTTTTTGTAAACTATGTCAAAATCATAACCTACCAACTTTGCAACCCACTTCTGCTGGTCTGGTGTATGTATTTTCTGTTCCATCAAAGCTTTTAAACTCATCTGATTTGTCTTGATAGTAAAACAGCAGCCTAAGAGGTATTGCCGCCATTTCGCAATGGCAGTTGTGATAGCCATCATTTCTCGTTGGTATGTAAATGAAGCTTGATATCATGCTGATAATTTTTGGGCAAAATAAGCGATAGAATTCATATTTTATAGCAGTGTGGCCCCAATTCCCACACCAGAGGCGTTAGTCTCAATAATGAATGGCAGTTTAAAATTAGGCAGAGACAATACCGGTTCCGTAGCCAAAGCTTGTTGCAAATTTGTGAAAGCCTGTTCGGTGTCCTCTCCTCACACAAAAGTATATTTCTTAAGGAGGTCTGTTAAGGGTGCCACTATGAGAGCATACTTTTGGATAAACCTTCTGTAATATCCATTGAGACCAAGAAATTCCTACAACGCCTTTATGGTGGTAGGCTTCAACCATTATAGAATAGCCTGCACTTTTGTTGGGTCCATTGCCACTCCTTGAGGGGATATGATATGTCTGAGGCACTCCCCTTGTGTTTGACAAAATGTACGCTTGGAGAGTTTACCAAAGAATTTATGCGAAAGGAGTATATGAAGTACCTGCTCCAAATGCTCCATATGTTGCTGAAATGTTAGACTATATATAAGAATGTCGTCAGAGAAGATGAAAACACACTTCCACAACAATGGTCTGAATGTGTCATTCATAATTGCTTGAAATGTTGATGGGGCATTTGTCCACCCAAAAGGCATTACGAGAAACTCGTAATGGCCATCATGAGTTCTAAACGCTGTCTTGTGAACATCCTTGGCACAAACTCTGATTTGATGGTATCCTGAGCGCAAGTCTAATTTAGAGAAAAATTTGGCTCCAAGTAACTCGTCTAACAACTCATCTACTGTTAGAATAGGAAACCGATCCATGACTTTGGCTCGGTTGAATGACGCCATCAGCAAGCATTTCTACAACTAGTTTTTCCATTTTAGTTTTCTGAAAGTATGGATATCTATAAGGTTTGACATTTACAAGAGCAGTTCCGGGCTGCAAATGTATCCCATGGTCTCTGTCTCGGCTTGGGGGTAAACCATGAGGCTTATAAAAAATGGCTGAAAATTTGGTGAGAAGTTTCTATATCTCATTGTGCATTGATTGTTTTTCTGGTTCAATTGGAATTTCCATTGTAAGACTGAAGAGCTCTGCCATTGCTCCTATAGAATGCATCTGATGCTACGAGGTATGTCAATATAAATAGGTACAAAATGACCAAGTTTTAATAACCCGCAAGTGCACAAATCTTGTAGTGTAGTGTGCTGTGAGTGCGGAATCGTATCCACAGGAAAGCTCGTTAGTTAGTTAGTGAAGTAGTGTGCGAAAGTGTTAAAGCGGTAAGTGACAGTTTTGCAAAGGGCGTTTGAGTAGCGTGTAAACTAAACTAAACTAACTAAGTAAAAGTGGAATACGAGGGAGAGGAATCTAGGGGATAGATATGCAAAGAGGCAGTCAATATAGGCTCGGCATTCAGGATTCTAATTCTATGCAAGGGTTAAGCTACAAGCATTAACCTAGTCAATTACCTTAGTCTATTAAAGTCCCGATTATTAACTCTACTGTAGGTGTCGTTCCATCTACGAGTCCGTTATATAGCCGCAATATGGATTTGTCTTTGCAGTTTGGCGTAAAAGGTCTGTTTTAACTAACTAATTAACATCTCCTTACTAGTCTAGAGCTATAGTATAACCTATAGTCTCATAGAATTTAACGTTGTCAAGCTATTGATTTACTATTAAAGCATAGATATATGCCATGAAAGTAAAGCAATCATAATGTCTAGTTAAAAGCATTACGTATAGAACACAATACTAAATTAAAACAAGTCATATATTGCAATTGAATCAAATAAACTGAATCCAATACCATATATAAAAAGACTATCATTTACAATATCCTCCCATAGATAATAGCTCTACTTAGACAGAATAATAAATACAAGTTGCACAAATAAGAGAGTCAAGAAAGGTTTCCCCGATATGACGACTTTGTATGTCTAATTCCAGGAATTTGAGTAGAGGTCCGATACAAAATAGCTATTTGAGAGGAGATTCCCCCGAATAAGAGCTACTTGGGTAGAACTTCCCCCAAGTAAGGGCTTATAAAAAGTTACTCGGGCAGAAATTCCCCCGTATTCTACTAATACTACTAAAATTCAACTAAACTAATATTTAAAACATAAATTAAAACTAAATTAAAAACAAAATTAAAAACAAAATTAAAACTAAAATCTAATCTAATTCTTCACCGGGGTTGGGGGTATTTATAGAGGAAAAATCAGAGCGCGCCTCTGCCACCGTCGAAATGCTCCAATTGGACGTCGCGGTTTGGGCGGTGCACTCGAGCGTGCATTTTGGGAGCTCGAGTGCCTAATTGTTGGTCCAATTAAATCTTGCGGCATGGGCGGTTTGGGCGGTGTAGAGAGGGGTGCTCGAGCGCTCGTTTGCTATTTTTTTGGCTCTGACGTTTGACTTTTGATTGAGGCGTTTTCAGGTTATTTTTAGCGCTCCAAGTCTGATTACACGCTAGTTTCGGCCAAATTCTTTCTCTATGAGCTTCATTCTTCCACTGGATCTCGTGTTTCCCCGTTCTTAACTTATTGACTTGCAATTTGGATCGTTTCAGGTATGATTTTTCAGTTTTCAGTATTATTCTACATTGCACCAAAAGTATAAAAATATTGCATTTATTTCCAAAGTTAAGATGCAAATGCAGTGTAAATACCATGGTTTGAGTACTGCAAATACAGTTACATCAACATCCTCAAACCTAAACCTTACTTGTCCTCAAGCAATACTGTCTTTTAAAACAGTTTCAAAGTGAAATTTTTAGAAATTCTTGCAAGTCAAAAACAGATGAATGCTATCTATCCCTTATTTTTGTCAAAATTGTCCAACCTGAAACATGAGAAATGCAATTTACTATCTTTAACCTATTTATCAGTTGATAACAAACATGATAAAATAACCTTGTAAATAGTTTTCTCAAATAGACACTCTTCTTGGAAATGGACTATTAATTGCTTTGGAGTACATATTTATAAGTAAACTAAGAAAATTAAGTTCATTCAATTCCCAACTTTCAAGTTTTGCAAATAGATTGAACTTTGTAATCAAACTCTTGATCATGCCTTAACCCTTTTTTACTTTTGCCAGAAAAATATTAAAGTACAACTTTCTACTATCTCTTTGTTAGTGTTCAGTTTCTTTTGCTTTCTGGATATTTCATGTAGCGGGCTTTAAGGCCAAGAATCCCCAGCTAGATGGCCAAGGTTGTTAGGTTTAAAGGGACCCCTACGTGCCTTAATCACGCGAGATATCCAAGCTCGAAACCTTACACTATAGCACATATCCCAAATTACAATGTCTAGGATAGTGGTGCTTTAGATATTTACAACATATTTACACCAAAATTATTCAACAACAAAGGTATGTACAACTTTTTTTTTTCTTTTCAAAGTGTACATACAAATAGAGTAACAGAACATAATATACAGACATGGCATAAGGGTTCAGGTTTCAATTACAAGAAGTTCTCATAACAAACGGTAATTCTATCTCAGTCATTTCATAATCATATACCTATCAATTGAAAAAAATAAGAACAACTAGGCTTACTAATGAATACAGTAACCCAAAATTTTTCTTACACAGTTTCCTCAGAGTTTTTCGTAGTACATAGCAACATAGGTTCTCAAATAATCTAAATCATCTTCTTTTAAATAAGTAAGGTAACAAAATACTTTTTCTCATGAACAAAATGGTGTATTTCTTGCATATTTTGAAAAATATTTTCATAAAATACATACACCCCCACACAGAAACTTTGCTTATCCTCAAGCAAATAACAATGTAAGACAGTGAAAGTGTAATATGCAAGTAATAACATAATGACAAATGCTACATCCCCAAACCTATGGTTTGCTTACTCTCCAGGGCATGTTGATCAGGTTCAAAAGGAAATGTAGTAAGGAAAGATATCACCTGATATGAAATATTTCTATGTTGATGTCAAAGCATTTCTACTCTCTTTCATCAAAAGATGTATCATTCTGCAATTAAAGATTAGTAGACAAAGCATTTATAGATTATCATCAATACAACAAAAAATGGTTAGCTATACTAAAAATAGTCAAACAAATATATAGGAGAGAAACCAAAAAGAAATATGATCACGAAAAATAACTAATATATTATCCAGATAATTTTAACTACCCAGACCATTTATACTCTATTATGAGGTTCAAGAGTTAATTAAACAAACATTAAAACTTTGAAAAGAACACTTGGGAAATCATAAAATCACACAAACAAAAGAAAATAAACTCACATAAGAATTTAAAAATCTAGGTTGCCTCCTAGTAGCGCTGAGTTTTACGCCCTCAGCCAGACTCCAATGTCAGAGAAATCTATGTTTAAAGCTCTTCGGCACATATTACCTAATAATCGTTTCAATGCATATTTTAAATGGAAAAGGATCATGCAATAGATGATGATACATTATTCCTACAGAACATGTCTTTCCCAAGTCACCTTGAAAAGGTGACAATTCCTATCCCAATGTGATGTGTGTGGGAATGTTCATAGTTATATCAATGAGGGCAAATTTGTGTTGTAAAATAGTGTGTCCCATTTGGTCAACCCATAAGATAAAAGATGTATATAACATATTGTTCAGAAATGGGTCAAATCCAAATTGTGTCTCCTTGGTCAATGTTATGAGTTGCACAAAAGGAGAAGATGTATTTGATGAAGAATTGAGATGACTTTCAATAGGAAAGCTGATGGATGTCAAAGCTTCCTTATTAGTGTTACAAGCAGATGAAAAGGGTTTGGAAGCATTGGACTCATTTTTTCGGTCAATTTGATACAAAATCCGTTCAATCTCATTAACATCTTCTTTAGGAGGTAAAAAGGTAAGGAGGATGAAGGAATTATAATAGACTCAATAGACTTGTCTTGAAAGAGTGTAGACTCTAAGGAAGTGTGCGCACTCATCTTCCTTGAAGAGGAATCAAAGTCAGGTTGAGTCATGATATCACTAAGGTTTTCCTTTCCTTCTAAGTGAGGCATTTCGTCAAATTCATTTTCCTTATCAGATTTCTCCTAAATAATCTCGCTCATTTCATTAGTCTGTTCACATGTTGTTTCATCAAAGGGGTTCATAATAGACTGAATATGTTGATCTAAGGATTGAAGCATGTGAGCATTAGATTCGACAAGTGGATAAAGTTGGTCATACTTGTCATTAGATTCAGGAGCAGAGTCAATCCAATCATCCTGGTGATCATTTTGTTGGAAAATGTTAAATACAGGGTCACCAGAAAAGTCAGATTGAGAAGATGTAGGGATTTAACTTTCAAAGTTTTGAGAAAAAAATTATTGACTCCAAGGTAATGGCTGGTTTTGCCATTATGGAATATGTACCTCAAACATGTTATCTACCTCAATCCAGGTGTTACACTTTCTACCCTGACTATCTCCACTAAATACTTCTATCACCTCAACCTAATTTTGGGTAGTTTCATAATGAACGAAACTAGATTGGTCTTGTGAACTCATGACAGGTTGAACAGGGTGCTCATCTTTTTCCCACCTATTTGCGCTTTCACCTAGTTGACTGATTTGGTCTTGTAGCCTATCTATGGATTGGTGGTTAGATTCGACGAGTTGGACAAGTTGGCCGAACTTGTTGTCGAAGTTTGGTTTAGGAAAAGAAAATTCAACCGAGTTGGGATAGAAAAAGTTTTGTTTGAAAGAATTACTTTGAAAGCTTTCGTAAAACTCAAAGGAATTGGGGTTTTGAGATGCAAAATTTTCATTATTTTGAGGTAGAAAAGATGCATTGTTTTTATCCCAAAATGAATTTTGATTATTTTGCCATTCCGGGTTATATGCATTTGAGTACAAATCATTGTTTGAAAAATAACCCTGAGTAGTAGAATCATTTCTATGTAAAAAGTTGGGATTTTGGAGACAATTTTTAAAAGTATACCCAAATTGATGACAAACTTCACACGTGTTTAGGATAGGGGTTGGGTTTATTTCATTAAAAACACATTGATTGTATGACTCATCAGAAAAATTCAGAAAACCACCAAAATGAGTCATTCTTCCAATCATCTAAATTTTCCAAACATTTTTTTTTAAATAAAGAAAGCGGATAAAATAAACACTTAAACAAGTTCACATATACTTTTATAAAAAATTAAACTATATCGTGCTTTCCCGGTAACAGCGCCAAAAACTTGATGCTACGAGGTGTGTCAATATAAATAGGTGCAAAATAACCAAGTTTAAATACCCGTAAATACACAGATCTTTGTCATGTGGTATGCTTTGAGTGCGGAATCGTATCCACAGGGAAGCTCGTTAGTTAGTTAGTGAAGTAGTGTGCGAAAGTGTTAAAGCGGTAAGTGACGATTTTGAAAGGGCATTTGAGTAGCGTGTGAAAATATAAACTAAATTACAACTAAACGAAACTAACTAAGTAAAAGTGAAATACGAGGGAAATGAATCTAGGGGTCGATATGTAAAGAGGTAGTCAATATAGGCTCGATATTCAGGATTCTAATTCTATGCAAAAGTTAAGCTACAAGCATTAACCTAGTCAATTACCTCAGCCCATTAAAGTCCCAATTACTAACTCTACTGTAGGTGTCGTTCCATCTACGAGTCCATTATATAGCCGCAGTATGGATCTGTCCTTGGAGCCTCGCATAAAAGGTCTATTTTAACTAACTAATTAACATCTCCTTACTAGTCTAGAGCTATGGTATAACCTATAATCTCATGGAATCTAAGGTTGTCAAGCTATTGATTCACTATTAAAGCATGGATATATGGCACGAAAGTAAAGCAATCATAACGTCTACTTAAAAGAATTATGTATGGAAAACAATACTGAATTAAAACAAGCCATATATTGCAATTGAATAAAAAAAACTGAATCCGAGACCATATATTAAAAGACTGTCATTTACAATATTCTCCCCTATATAATAGCTCTACTCAGACATAATAATAAATACAAGTTACACAAATAAGAGAGTCAAGAAAGGCTCCCCCGATATGATGACTTTGTATGTCTAATTCCAGGGATTTGAGCAGAGGTCCAACACAAAATAGCAATTCGGATGGAGATTCCCCCGATTAGAACTTTTCCCAAGTAAGGGCTTATTTAAAAGCTACTCGGACAGAACTTTCCCCGTATTCTACTAATACTACTAAAATTAAACTAAACTAATATTTAAAATAAAAATTAAAACTAAATTAAAAACAAAATTAAAACTAAAATCTAATCTAATTCTTCACCGGGGTTGGGGGTATTTATAGAGGAAAAATCATAGGCGCGCTCGAGCGCCCTCCCTGAACGCGTCTCTGCTACAGTCGGAATGCCTTTATAAGGAATTGACTATGGTTTGAGTGCTGCAAATATAGTTACATCAGCATCCTACAAATGGCTTTATAAGGAATTGACTGAATATTGGTGTAGGTACCCTGTAAAGTGATCTCATGAGTCCCTTGCTGAAAAGTCATTGTGAGGTTATTGTAGTCATGAACAACAACCTCGAGTGTTGCCAACCATGACACCCCAAGTACTACATCTGAGCCAACCAGAGGTAAAACATAAAGGTCAGCTACAATTGTATAACCCTGAACCCATAATTGAACCTGCTTAATATATATTTCACTAAACAACTTCTACCTATTTCCTATTGCGACAATTAAATCCAGAGTTGATTCTATTGGTAAGTTGAGGCATTTTGCCACCCTTGATTGTACGAAGCTGTGGGTACTATAACGCCTAGCACAAATCCATATGCGTTTGCACAACTAAGTATATATTTATGTGCCTGAAGATTTCAAGAGACTAAGAATTAAATGATATTTCAACTTGAATTGACAACTAGGATATACATGTCACCATAATGAAAATACTTGTATTAGTTATCATTTAACATTTTAGGTGTCACGCCCCAACTCGACCCCATCTACGATCAGTCAGGACGCAACGGAATTTTGGTAGTATAACGACAGTAACACGGACATCAGGATGCTAATCCAACCCTTTAGAACATCATACAACCAACTCCACAAATCACTAGCAACTCTACAATCAAGTTAGCAACATATAACGCAACCAAAATATACTTTAAACATTCTTTCACCATTTCATCCATAAGTTATACGCCTCCGTTCTAACATCATACATCACTAAGTAAAACCATATACATACATAACATATTATACTAGCTTAGCAACTTATTTAAATCCAAAAGTAAGACAACTAAACTAGCATAACACTTTTACTATCTTTAGATCAGTTTATATAATACAACCTTTAAAAGCTTGAAACTCTACAACCTAAGTCATACTACAACATAGTATAAAACATTCCAGCTAAGCATTAGAATATGACTCTGGCACATAAGACTCTTCAACAAAATTCACAATCTTAGCTTCCTAAGGCACATACCCATAATTTGGTTCGGTAACACTTGCTTGCAAACAACGAATGAGAGTGAGCTTGTATAAAACAAGCCCAGTGATGAATTAATAGATCTTTAACACATAACAAATATCAACGTCAATATAATCATAACCAATCAATAAGGATACTCTAGTTGGTGTAGCTCCAAACATCATCACGATCTCAACCATCTTCTTATAGCTCACCATTACTCACGCACCCGAGGTACCTCACTAGCCACTCCCTCCATGGCACCTCCTCCCATGCGAGCTGGGGGTAGTCTCTGATAGTCATGTCGTTATCAACCTGACAGCCCAATGTTGCCCGAGAGGTGGCACACACATACCAAGACTTGTGACAATAATAATAATCATTCATATCACAGGAGGATAACAAAAGTAGGTTTCCTATCTCCCGGTTTCATCAATAATCAATCAATTAATATCATTTCAACAACATAATATTATTTAATCAAATACCAACCCAACAACTAGGTTAGATGACAAAGTAGGCCACTCAATCTAACAAGTATTAAACCACACAACCAAACCCGAGTCTAACCTCTAACAACACAAGATTCAATCACTCAACACCACCCAAACACCCAAAGACAATAGTTCAATATTTTAAAGAAAGACAATTCAAACTTCTAAAAGTCATAACTTACATTCTATTAATCCAATAACCTCCAAACCAGTTTCTATCACTCACCCACTCAAGCAACTACGTTAGTCCCCTCGGAAACCGACCACAATCCATCCAAAACAAGCCCAACAATCCTAAAAGCTCAATACACGATGGCTGAAATTTCTGGACTTTCACTACAACATCTCAATCAAAATTTCGGCATTACAACATTACTACCACGTATTTAACAAACTTTTAGAAGCTAACAACAATCGATTCCAACCACCACAACTCCATTAATTCAACAACAAACCAATAACTCAATTTTAATACCTGAAAAATAGAAATTCATGCTAAAACGGTTCAAAACTTATATAAACACATATAACTGATCCTAGCATCCACTAAGCAATAATATAACATCAATTCAACATTTCAACGGCTAAAAATTCAATTATATGAATTGACATAAAAATAGCATTTTAAGATGTAGAACTTTTCTCTCACTTTTGATCCGAACAAGCCTAAGAATGCGTGCCCAATAAGCGGAATCTAGCTCGGTTTGAAAAACTACGGACAAAAACTAGGTTTTTCAAGAGAATTTTGCTTTGAAAAACTTCAAGAAAACTTCTCTTTTTCTCTCCTATGGCTCTCGGCCTTGTGTGTGTTGTGTGAGTGTGTTTTGTGTTGTTTCTTGTTTGTGTTGATGCATAAAAGCTCAAGGTCAACAAAAACTAAAAAGTCAAAGTTTGTATTTTAGTCTTTTAATTAGTATTTTAAATATTTTAAGTAGTTTTTCTTGACTATCTTGCTTGTTCAAGTAAAAATACTATATTTAGTAGTTCAAGAATAGGTGACAACATTTTCACATGCATAGTCATACACCCGCTTAGGTAGAAACTTGATTTTTACAAAAGAAAGTGTAAAAATCTTTAAAATTCCTTAGCCGATTTAAAATCCGTTTTAATCAGACACAGGTATATTAATATCCTAGGACTAGTTTTTAAAACATTTAAAATACCCCTGTAAAAATTTTTGCGGACGTGTGCTCAAAATACTATTCACAAAAATCGTCGATAAAATTTCTGATGCCGTTTTTGATAAACATTTCATGAATGCACAGTTAGTATGTAATAGGAATATAAATCACAGAATTAGCACATTTTAACTCATATAACACATAAACAGGTCAAATCACGCAAATCTAGGCAAAGACGAAATCTGGGGTCTCACATTAGGTATGTTGCCAATTAAACCTCATAAGACTAGCTAAATAAGGATCGATCAAGTCGTAACCAAACAAAATAAAACAGTGGAAAAATATCGGTGGTGGCGGACTAGATGCAAAGGGAGAAGGAATAAAAAAAAAGTAAAAGGAAAAAAAAGGATAAGATATTTAGATATAAATGCTTTTACATGCATTTGGCTCGTTTAACGTGCACTTACGTGCATTCAAGTGAATTTGAGTATTTTAGGTATCATGCAAAACAATTAAACGTTACCGATTAACAATTAAGTAGCCAGATAGTTAGGATTTAACTAGTATGACAAACTAGTAAGTAAGCTATTAGTTAGAAGGGCTAGTTTGTCGTTTGACAAATAAACAAATATCCTACCTACCTTGTATCAATAAAAACCAAAAATAACAACACACTCACACAAATACATAACTAAAACACACACAGCTGAGCAAGAAGAGAAGAAAAAAAGAAAAGAAGAAGAAGGAAGAGGAAAAAGAAGAAGAAGAAGAAATTAAGGGTTAAAGCTTGAGGTTCTTGCATCTTCTAGTTAGCTTCAAGAGTATTCTTGCTTCTAACTCCAAGATTAAGGTGAGGGTCTAAACTCTTTTCAAGTTTTTTCAAAGTTCATAGCATAATACTTGCTTATATTGGCATACATGAGAAGATACATGATAGAACTTGCTAGAATATGTGATTTGATGACTATATTGCTCACTATTTTTGTATGGACAAATTGATACTGTACATGAGGATGGATTAGGCTGATTTTTGGATATATTGTGATTAAGAGGTATTGGAACAACTTTCATTTTGGATGCATGTCTTAGATTTGAGGTTAAGTTGAATTTTTAGGCCATGTATGTGTGGAATACAAATTTTCTAGGCTCTGTCTGCGCACTGATCTTGCATGCTCGATTTGAGGTATCAAATGTTGTTGTTTGGGTCTGACTTTCGGATATGTTGTGGAAAGCACATATGATAAATCTGTATTTTTAGTAACTTTAACCCATTGAATTATGTATATTGCATTATTATTTCAAGCTTAATTGTATATTTTACACAATTTTAGTGCAATATAGGTTTTAAAGAAAAAAGAGCAAAAACAGCCACAAAAACCAACATTTGAGCAAGAAATTTAGCGTTGCACTAATGATGAATGGTAGAATAACTTCAAAACAAGCAATTCGAGATTGAATTTGGCCAAACTGAGTACGAAAACGGGTTCAGAACGCTGAAAAACCGTGGAATAAACCTGGTCAACTTTTTGGTCAACGGTCAAAGTCAACGGTCAAAGTCAACGGTCAATGGTCAAAGTCAATGAGTCGGTCAAAGTCAAATTTCACCTACCACAGCTGGAAGTGCACTCGAGCGCCCTTTTTCTGCGCTTGAGCTCCACTTTTTGAAAATGGCAAACAAATGAACAGCAAAATGCAGACGGAAAAAAGACAGAAAATTATAAAAATGAACAGTGCAGAAGGGCGCTTGAGCACACCTGACTGGCGCTCGAGCGCCCTCCTGAATTTTTGCCTATAAATATTGTCATTTTTTAGCAAACAAAAGGGAACCATTTTTCTCTTCTTTGCCAAGCTTCTGTTACTCTAGTGGACAGAAGCGAATTTCACCATTTTGTTTTATATATAATCACTTTTCTTCATATTTTAACTTAGGAGTAGGTTAGTTTAGTTTAGTTAGGGTCCTAAAATAAGGGCAAGACTTATGGATTAACGACATAGCTTCGGAGAAATTGAGCCGGCTAAATCAAGACGTGCTTAAATTCGATAACTTTTATTCTTGATTTCGATTTCCGTTTTGTAAATCTAATTATGGCACTTTAGACCCTTATTTTTGGAATGATAAATAAGTGAGGATATTTTTGTATATATTTAGATTTAGATTAATTCAAGTCTCGTATTCTTTATTTTCTTAGTATTATCAGTTAATTATGCGTATTCTTGTAGTTATGTTATAGTCAATTGAAAGTACATATACGCCCAGTTTTGTAAACCAGTAGCAGTACGTGACTATCTCGGACGGAATTAGCTAGGTTGTACCAGCACCTCTGGGGTACATAAGTAAGAAGATTAATTGTGAGGTTGTACCAACATATTCAGTCTTGTTAATTAATTAGTCCTATTACTAACGTATCTAAGGCTAACTTCAGAAGTGGGAGCTTGTAACCCTATTTCTTGAATGATTTATTCTTTTAATTTAAGTCTATAATATTATACTTAAATACTCCGATCGAATTTATCATTCCAAATCATGGACCCGCTAAATTGAACTAACCACTCCTGGACTAAATTATTTTATCTTGTTACTATTACCGTATCTTTGGACATTTTGGACTTTTCTTGGACTTAATCTACCGTATGTTTGTACTTTTGGACTTTTAGACTTAATCAAACTTATCTGTGACGGAAGATAGTTAAACAATTCTAAATTAAGGATTAACTTAATTTGATAACCCAATCTCCGTGGATCGATCCTCTACTCGCCACAGCTAGATGTAATTCAAGGTAAGCAATATTTCAAATCATTTAACCTTACTATTTTTGAGCGCAAAATGACGCGATCAAAATTTGATGTCGTTGCCAGGGACTGGTGTTCATCAAATAAGGTAAGTCTTTGATTTATGTATATAAGTGTTAATATGTATATATTTTAGTTTTTAGTTTTTATTTATTTTTTAGTCAATTTTGTTATTTTATAGACTTTGTCTGGCTGAAGACGTTAAACTTAGCGCTCCTAGGAGGCAACCTAGGGATTTTTGTAGTGTTAGGGTTCAATTTTTATTTTATGTCATTTATCTTTTGTACCAAATGAGTCCGTTAATTTTAAAAAAAAATCAAAAAGAAAAAAATGTGTGATTTTGTAGAAAATAGGTTTGGGGAAGATTATATCTTCCTACTTTGTGAATTTACAAAAATATTTAAGGTAGAAACAGGAAGAACCACGTTCGAACGTGCCTGAAGGGCACTCGAGCGCAATACGACCTAACCGAGGGGTTTAAAGCCCTCTTTCTTTCTTCTTCTCCTTATTTTCTTTTCTCTCCATTGCGCCTACCTTCTCTACTCTCTCTAAAAAAATTTCTCTTCTTTGCTGCATTCAACCAACATGATGTTTGGGGCTTTCACGGCGGATCAATTTGCCATGATTGTGTACTCTTTTGCAAGTGCATTCATCTTTTACCTTCTTTTTCTTTATCTCTTAATCAAATGGGATCAAAGGCGTTTTGGGTAGAAAGAAGAATGTTGCATTCCCGAGAATAGGAGATAATTGTATGTTGTTATATTTCCTCTTATGTAATATCTTTATGTTTAATAAAATAGTGTGGTTTGTTTTCATGGTTTTCGTAGTTATAATATTTATATATATATATATATATATATTTATATCTATATATAGTAAAAGTATAATTTTTCATTCATTTCCATTATTAACATTTCTATTTTATTATTATTATATATATTATATTATAAAATTAAAAAAACAGTTTTGTAGCAACGTGCTCGAGCGCGCCTTGTAGGCGCTCGAGAGTACTATTGCAGTCGGGGCTTATGTTATAAGCCCCGATTGCAGCAGCTATGAAACACAAAAAAAACTCCCCACCCCACGGAAATTACCCCTAAAAATCACCACAACCCTTCCCTCCCCTCCCCTCCCCCCCCCCAAAATCAATTACAGATCCGCAACCCAAGGTGAGTTTCCTTGTTTTTTATCTTATTTTTGCATTTTTTTCCGTTTATTTCAAGTTTAGATATGTTTGTATATTTTTATCTATGTATGTATATACGCATATTAGAAGGTTTTAGGATGATTTTTACTGTTTGTTTTCGGCTTATTGTGGTTCTATAGCTCCCAAACTTTATTTTGGTATGATTTTTTTTTAGATTTGTGTATGTATATGTATATTTATATGTGTATGTTGTAGAATTTAGTTAGATTTTATTTTTAAATTTTTTGTTAGATTTTCTTTAATTTTAATCTGAAAAAAAACATAAAAAAATGAAAATTAAAAAATATATATTTAAAAATTCCATATTACTGTATATATTTAATTCTATCTCTTATTTCGTATTGTTCTAATTATAGAATTTATATATTGTGTAATTGTTGAAGGGTTTGAGCAGATGGCAAGTTAATATTGTGTGTTGTCGAAGGTGCTGTTGTGGTTGTTAATGGGTGTTGTTTCTATAAGCCGTTTCTACGTAAAAAAAAAATGTTTTTCATGATTTTTTTTTCTGATTTAGTTTTTTGTTTATTATTTGGACTATGGCTCAAAAAAGACAGAGATTGTCATTGACCGCATGACTTGAGAATGCTCAAATTAAAGCTGAAACTGATTTTTCGGATGTTTTGAGGCCTTCTGAAGGTGGGACACGTGTTTTTAATTTTTTTGAGCGATATTTCATTGACTACATTTTGCACCCACCTTTTGATGATGTTATTGTTTTTCCTCGTCTCATTCGACGTTTTTATGAGCATCTTTCTTATGATTATGGTACATTTAGTGCGTCAGTTGATGGTTTTGACTTTATATTTACTACTGTTGATATCATGACTATACTGTGTGGGCATGAATATTTTTATGTGGAAAATGCGGATTTTCCTGCTAGAATTATAGATTTAGAAATTGCTACGAATTTGTGTGGAGGTCCAGTTCTTGAACATGGTGTAGGTATAAGGAGATATTCTATTCCGAGGGATATGTGGTTAACATATATCATTGTTAAAAAGAACATTTGCCCATATGGTCATGATCAAGAGAGGATGGGAGTTGTTTTACAGGTCTTGTATTGGATTTATCAAGGTGACCTTTTTGATGTTAGGGTTGTAATTGGGGAAAATATGATGAGTCTTATAGACTACATGAGAAGGTTTGATGCTACATCTATACTTCGTTTTCCTCGATTGATAGTTTCTTTACTTTAACGGTTTAATTTTCCTTTTTCCCCTGATGAGCCATTCATGGATCTCCTTATTATTTTGTATGGTGAATCGGAGTTCACAAAGAGTCTTAAACATTTGGAGCACGCTGTTCAAAAGATGCCCTTAGCATTAAATGCTCCACGACCTTCCACTCAACCTACTGAATACGCCACATCTTCCCAGCAACGGGGTACTCAGCTTGAAGAATCATTGATGGAAAAAATGTACAGAGAGCTGCAAGCCATGAATACTAACTTTACTGCAGGATTGGGTGAAATAGGTGGACTGAAAGCTGAATTTACTGATTTTAAGCAGTCACAGAGGGAAGAGTTTGCTGCATTATGAGCTAAACTTGCTTCAATGAAAGGTTCAGGCTCCGGTCCTTAGCCGTCACCACTACCGTAATTCAATGGCGTGCTTTCTATGTTATTTTAGTTTATGCTTTTTATTTCATCTTTCTTTAGAAATATTTTAGTTTTTATTTAACTCACGGCTAATGATTGGTTTTTGAGATTTTGTTTAACAATCATTCTTTCAGAAGTTTTTGAGGAACATTGCGTAGATTATTTATCAGGTTGTATCTTTCTTTTTCCTTTGCATTACGTAGTTTTTCTTTCATTGAGGGCAATGTAAGGCTCAGGTTTGAGAAGGTAGGAGAAAATAGTCGATACCACCTATTAAAAATTTTCCAAATTTTTAATATTTTCTTGCTTCATTTATTCATGATAATTAAAATTGAGTGGTTAATTGTTGAAATATGGTTAAATTATGATAAAATATTTGAATTAACTGTGAATTTGGAATGAAAAAATGATTAGCCACTAAGAGTTGAGTTTGTATCTATATTTTTTTTTGAAACCTTGTTAACTATTATTACATCCCACCAGCGTCATATGATTCAATTAGAAGTTTTTGATTAATTATCAAAAAAGGAGTAGATTGAGATGTTTTCAATGTGAGATGTTGTGTTTTATTAAAATTTGACTTATTTTTCTAGATCGGTATACTCCTTTAAAAAAAAAATATTTAGATGACTCGCTCAATATCATTCAAATTTCAAAAGTGTTGATTCAGCAAAAAGAGGCAGAAAAGAAACTCATAATAAAATGCTTTCGCCTAATCATTTTTCAGCATTTTTTGTTATGAAAAAGCTATCAATACAAATCCTGCAAGAGAAGCTTTCTTTCACCAAAGAGATTTCAACCGAAGAAAGGCAATACTTTAAGAAAGTCTTTGAATCAACCAACATCTATCATTCGAGTCATCTATTCATATAAAAAAAATATACAAAAAAATAAAAATAAAAATAAAAAATATAAAAATATAAAAAAAACTAAGGGAGTATTACATGATTTGAGAGGTAGTTAAGTTTTAACATTTCATGACTATCCATAGAAAATATTTTAGATTTTACAAATTTTACGTGATTAATTTATTACCTCTTAATTGAGTTACAAGTGCTTAAAAAGGCTCAAATGATTTTTTGTAATTAAGTTGGTTTCTATTCTTCAAGATACAAAACGATTTCTTGAGGTAGAATTGTTTGGAAGACAAACTCACTGTTAATCTTGTATTTTATAAAATTCGACTGTATGAATTCATTGACTGCTTAAATTTAATATTTTTGAATCTATGAAGTAATTGATGCCTTTACTTGAGAACAAGCAAAGAATGGGTTTGAGGAGGTTGATAAATCCGTATTTTTAGTAACTTTAACCCATTGAATCATGTATATTGCATTATTATTTCAAGCTTAATTGTATATTTTACTCAATTTTAATGCAATATAGTTAAGAAATAGCAAAAATGGCCACAAAAACCAACATTTGAGCAAGAAATTTAGCGTTGCACTGATGAAGAATGGTAGAATAACTTCAAAACGAGCAATTCGAGATTTAATTTGACCAAACCGAGTACGGAAACTGATTCAGGATGCTGGAAAACCTTAGAATAGACATGGTCAACGATCAATTGTCAAAGTCAAAGTTCAGAGTCAAAGTTCACCTACCATAGCCAGAAGTGCGCTTGAGCATCCCTTTTTCGTACTCGAGCGCCAATTTTTGAAAATAGCAGAAAAATGAACGGCAAAATGCAGACAAATAAAAGACATAAAAAAATATAAAAATGAACAGTGTAGAAGGGCACTCGAGCGCACCTGACTGGTGCTCGAGCGCCCTCCTGAATTTTTGCCTATAAATATCGCCATTTTGTAGCAACGGAACATAACATAATTTTCTCTTCTTTGCCAAGCTTCTGCTACTCTAGTGGACAGAAGTGAATTTCACCATTTTGCTTTGTATATAATCACTTTTCTTCATATTTTAGCTTAGGAGTAGGTTAGTTTAGTTTAGTTAGGGTCCTAAAATAAGGGCCGGGCTTATGGATTAACGCCATAGCTTTGGAGAAATCGAGCCGGCTAAATCAAGACGTGCTTAAATTCGGTAACTTTTATTCTTGATTTCGATTTCCATTTTGTAAATCTAATTATGGCACTTTAGACCCTTATTTTTGGAATGATAAATAAGTGATGATATTTTTATATATATTTAGATTTAGATTAATTCAAGTCTCGTATTCTTTAATTACTTAGAATTATCAATTAATTATGCGTATTCTTGTAGTTATGTTATAGTCAATTGAAAGTACATATACGCCCAGTTTTGTAAACCAGTGGCAGTACGTGACTATCTTGGACGAAATTAGCTAGGTTGTCCAGCACCTCCGGGGTATATAAATAAGAAGATTAATTGAGAGGTTGGATATTATTAGATTGTACCAACATATTCAGTCTTGTTAATTAATTAGTCCTATTACTTATGTATCTAAGGTTAACTTCAGTAGTGGGAGCTTGTAGCCCTCTTTCTTGAATGATTTATTCTTTTAATTTAAATTTATAATATTACACTTAAATCCTCCGATTGAATTTATGATTCCAAATCATGGATTCGCTAAATTGAACTAACCACTCCTGGACTAAATTATTTTATCTTGTTACTATCGTATCTTTGGACATTTTGGACTTTTCTTGGATTTAATCTACCGTATGTTTGTACTTTTGGACTTAATCAAACTTATCTGTGACGGGAGATAGTCAAACAATTCTAAATGAAGGACTTAACTTAATCCGATAACCCAATCTCCGTGGATCGATTCTCTACTCGCCACAGCTAGAGGTAATTCAAGGTAAGCAATATTTTCAATCATTTAACCTTACTATTTTTGACCAAAAAACGACGCGATCAGCATATTAGAACAAACTTTGTATTAAGTGCTTGTTCAGATTTTGAGGTTAAGGGGCTTATTTAAGGTCATTACAGTGAGATGTTTATTCTCTTGGAGATACTGGATAGATTTTCGCAGTAATGTTCTAGAGGTTATAACTTTGTGAATTTAACTCGGAATTAAACTTTGTTTGATGCTATCATTATTTACACTTGAAGAACTATGCCTTGTCAAAGTTTCAAAAATTTTAGAGATATGTAGAGGGGTTAACCGAATTAAATAAAATAAGTATGAGTAGCAGGCTTGTGTTGAAGTGTTTTTCTTTGTTTGTCTTGGATGAATTGTTTTTAATGAGGTCTAAATGGGGTTATGTGAAGCCTAATTGCTTACTAATTGCATATGCTACATGAATAACTTCATAGGATACTTGAATGATGCTTAAAGGTAAGTTTTATATATGATTTGAGGTATGGGAAGTAGTGTATGCAACTATAGGTTACAAGCTTTGGAAATTAACCATATAGGTGTTATAAATGTCAAACTTGTGTGCTATACTTGATTGGAGGATAGAATAGCACTTAGATGATATTTTAAGCATGCTAAGGTGTTTGTCTTGGAGTTGTAGTTGAAAGAAAATTTGTACATGTGTATATGAGTTGCTAGAAGGGGAAAATGGTTGGGTATTAATGTTGAGTGAGTGAGTGTGTGTGTGTGTGAGTCTTGGCTGCCCTACATCTAGACGAGAGAATCCAGTTGAGGCTCTCGACCGGATGCCTCGTTCGGACACCCACTACACTTCATCCGGTCAAGAGGATCCGGTTGAGGGCCGAGAGAATCCAATCGAGGCTCTCGACCGGATGCCTCGTCCGAATACCCACTACACTTCATCTAGTCGAGAGGATCCGGTTAAGGGCCTCGACCGGATGCCTCTTGTATCTTCTCGGAGTTGGACTTTTGTTTAAATATGTGTCTCACTTATGACTATGGATACCCGACTTGATATATGTCAATCTACATGCATAAATGTTTCTACATACAAGATGTTATACATGTTTACATGCTTACATGATATGCCATATGATAAAATGCCTTTACATGCTTATATGTTCGGAGGCAACCTACTTTGTTACCTTCCATATGTGTTTTACATGTATAAATGCTTATATGTCGGAGGCAACCTACTTTGTTGCCATCCATATTGTGCACTACATGCTCAAATGCAAATGTGATCATATAGTATATACGATAAGGTTACAACCTTTTCGGCATGGTATCATTCATTTCCTTTGGTGGTATCGGGCTTGCCAGGTATGGTATCGACTACCATGGTCTAATTCTCTATCTCGCTTGGGCCCTTGTTCCTTGGAGAGTTGGGTCGTAGGATTTGGGGTACATCCGGAGTACCCTCTCTTGGCGTAATATAGGGAAGATGTTGACAAATGATTCAAGGCTTGCCATTTCTAGCAAATGCATGTATAAACGTATCCTTTCTCTATGTTTATGGTTACCTACTCTCACTTGGACCTTTGTTCCTTAGAGAGTTGAGTTGAATGTTCAAGGTTATGTGGTTAACTACTCTCGCTTGGGCCCATGTTCCTTGGAGAGTAGGGTTGAATACTCACTATTATGTTTATTTCCGTTTCTTATTAAATGTTCAAGATTATGTGTTACCTACAATGTGTATGGTTAATTCTCATATGCTAATTAAATGCTCGCTATTATGTGAGGTGTATGACTTGTTTGTGAACTTAAGTGCATAACGTAGATTTTATAAAATGTTTTCAATATGATGAAATGTTTACGAAAACCTTTCCCGATTCCTCACTAACTGAGTTAGGTGTAACTCACCCCTTTTTCCATCATCACTGGTTGATCGAGATTGAAGTTAAAAGTAGACAAATGCTAGTGGAGTTTGTACTTAACGGTTGTATGTGAAGAAAATATGTATATAATATTAGCGACGAAGTTTGTATAATATGTATTATAGGAATTGATGTAATAGTTAGATGATGTAATTAGGTCATTTTGGAATCAATAGACATAATGTAAGTGCAATTTTGTAACTTAGGTTTTAGTATTGAGATAATTTTAAATTGTATGGTTGTTTTATCTACCTAATTCATTCTAGTACACGGGGGATTTTTAGAGTCCTTACTCGGTTTTGAGACGGATCGGGTTTAGGGCTATTGCATTTGGGAAATAGTTTTAATAGCTTTGGTGTATTATTTTATGGATAATAGTGATCGGGCTAATATAATGGTCCTTAGCGGACTTAGGAGAAGTGATCTTCTTAAACTCGTGGCGTCACAATCCTAGGTTATTCGATGTTTTTGTAAGCTCAAATATTAATTTCTTTATTTATGGTATTAGAGACTGTATTAGTGAAATGGGATCGTGACATGTGGTATCAAGGCTTAGCTAGTTAGCTAGGTATAAGTTGGGATAGGGTCCTCGGTCCGTGGGTAGGTGTCTATAAGTGATATGTGTTTTAGATGATTGTGCTTGTTCAATGTGCTTACGTGCTATATGTAACCAATATGCATTGGTGTTTTGTGCCTTGTTCTACGTGACATGATTTGCATATGTGATTTGACCAGTAAATAGCCTTCTAAGGTCATAAATAACTAGAACCATAGGCTTAATAATCAACAGGACTAGGTAAATGTGATGCTTAAGATGAATGCTTAATTTTATAAAGGACTATGTTTTTCATAGATGTTGAGTGTGAGCTTAATGTTTGAATGTTGAGTAGACCATGTAAGGTGATTTCTTTTGAACTAAGTTGATTTAATGGCTTGAGGAATACTGGAGGTGAATTATATATATACATAGGTGCATTTAAGTGGTTCGACTTAGTAGCAGATGGTAATATTAAGACCAAATAAAGGAACAAACAAAGTGGCATTCTCATGTGACATAGGAAGTAGATAACTTGATATGCCGAGTTACTTATTTTGGTTAATGGCAAAGATTATAAGGATTAATTTAATACTATGTAGATTGTAAGTCACGATCTTATAGTACTTATGATAACTATTAATGTTTGATATGCATTTGGAGTTATTCTATCTTTAATTGCCACTGATGGATTTATCTATGGATTATAAGGTTTAGATTAGACTAAGTTATTTTAGACACTGTGGATCCTTGAGAAATTAATAAAATGTTAATAAGATTAAGTTCTTACTCATTTATAGCTAGGTGTTGACTACACTAGTTAGATGTATGAACCCTAGAACTCAGATTTATAAATCTTGGTGACTACTAACCTACTTGAGGCATTAGCTTATAAGATGTTGTGTAATAATGTATGTGTGTTATAACTGTTTAGAGAGTTTGGAATATTGGTAAAGGGAGAGTTTATGTAGTATGTGGTGACTAGGATATGTGATATACATTAAATGATTTGTGTTAGTTCTAATATGATTAAGTCTTGAGCCATTAGCAAAGTTTAGTGTTGCAAGCACATAGGAGTATAGGTTGTGTACAAAAGAGTTAATAAGTGAATATGGATTTATAAGTAACATTCAGGATCGTATGATGATGTCAAGATGTTATAACCCAGGTGTATGACATTTCCTTGCGTTGTTTGTTTACATTGTCCCACAGAAGTTAAGTTATTGATAGTACATTAGTGTGACACAAAGGTTGAGTGAGGGTTTGATTATGTTGTGCTACAATTGCTTATTGATTATGGTATAGGTGTTATTGAAGATGCTCTTGTTTTATGTGTTGATTTGAGCTAAGGTTTGACATCTAGATGCTACTTGGTGAATTGTGGTGTTATATTGAGCTAAAGAGTTAAGATTCCTAGTTAGATAAGGTGTTTTACTTGTTTATATGTAAATTAGGATGTGTGACAAGATAAGGATAAGAATTCAAAGCTACTTAGTGCTAGATGGCATCTTGATGAACTTTGTGTATTACTTGTTAGTTTCAAGAGACTTTTCACTTGGTATTAAAAAGGGCTAGAAATGTTATGTTTAATGAAAGTGTAGAGCTTTATTTCCTCAGGATAAAAGTAAGGAAGCATGACAAAGGAGTGAAACTTAACAAGATGATAACCAAGTAATGTTAAATTGAGGAGATGATGAATGATAAAAGAGACTTGATAGAGATAAATAGACTTTCTCTTGAAGTGATGATGTTAGATTTTTGATCTTGAATGAGAGAATTTCGAGGGTGAAATTCTTTTAAGGGGAAGAGAATGTAACGCCCCACATAAATTCATATGTGTTTGCACAACTAAGTATATATTTACATGCCTAAGGATTTCAAGAGACTAAGAATTAAGTGATATTAAGTAAATAGACTAGGATATATATGTCACCATAATTAAAATATTTGTATTAGTAGTCATTTAACATTTTAGGTATATTGTCAATTAAACCTCCTAAAACTAGCTAATTAAGGACCGACTGAGTCGTAACCAAAAAAAATAAAATAGTGAAAAAATGTAGGTGGTGGCCGGCTAGATGCAAAAGGAGAAGGAAGAGAAATAAAAGAAAAGAAAGAAAATGATAAGATATTTAGATATAAAAGCTTTTACGTGCATTTTCCCCGTTTAACGTGCACTTGCATGCATTCAAGTAGATTTAGGTGTTTTAGGTATCGTGCAAAATAATTAAACATTACCAATTAGCAATTAAGTAGCTAGATAGTTAAGATTTAACTAGAATGGCAAATTAGAAAATAAGCAATTAGTTAGAAGGGCTAGTTGGTCATTTGGCAATTAAACAAATATACTACCTACTTTATTTCAATAAAAACAAAAACAACAGTACACTCACACATACACATAGCTGACACATATACACATACACACGGCTGAGCAAGAAGAGAAGAAAGAAAGAAAAGAATAAGAAAAAAGAGGAGGAGGAAGAAGAAGAAGAAATTAAGGGTTAAAGCTTGAGGTTCTTGCATCTTCTAGCTAGCTTCAAGAGTATTCTTGCTTCTTTTGCTTCTAACTCCAAGATTAAGGTGAGGGGTCTAAACTCTTTTCAATATTTTTCAAAGTTCATAGCATAATACTTGTTTATATTGCCATACATGAGAAGATACATGATAGAACTTGTTAGAATATGTGATTTGATGACTATATTGTGCACTGTTTTTGTATGGATGAATTGATATAGTAAATATGGATGGATGAGCCTGATTTTCACATATGTTATGATTAAGAGGTAATGGAACAACTTTCATTTTGGATGCATGTCTTAGTTTTGAGGTTAAGTTGGACGTTTAAGCCATATATGTGTGGAATACAGATTTTCTAGGCTCTCTCTACGCACTGATCTTGCATGCTCGATTTGAGGTATCAAATGTTGTTGTTTGGGTCTGATTTTTGGATATGTTGTGCAAAACACATATTAGAGCAAACTTTGTGTTTAGTGTTTGTTCAGATTTTGAGGTTAAAGGGCTCGTTTAAGATCATTATAGTGAGGTGCTGATTCTCTCGGAGATACTAGACAGATTTGTGCAGTAATGTTCTAGAGGTTATAACTTTGTTAATTTAACTCAAAATTAAGCTCTGTTTAATGCTATCATTATCTACACTTGAAAAAATGTGCCTTGTCAAAGTTTCAGAAATTTTAGAGATATGTAGAGAGGTTAACCGAATTAAATAAAGTAAGCATGTGCAGTAGGCTTGTGTTGAAGAGCTTTTCTTTGCTTGTCTTGGATGAATTTCTTTTAATGAGGTCTAAATATGGTTATGTGAATCCTAATTGCTTAGTAATTGCATATGCTACGTGAATAACTACAAAGGATACTTGAATGATGCTTAAAGGTGAGTTTTATATATGATTTGAGGTATGGGAAGTAGTGTATGCAACTATAGGTGACAAACTTTGACAATTGACCATATAAGTGTTGTAAATGTCAAGTTTGTGTGCTATACTTGATTGGAGGATAGCATAGCACTTAGATGATATTTTAAGCATGCTAAAGTATTTGTCTTGGAGCTGTAGTTGAAGAGAAGGTTGTACATGTGTATATGAGTTGTTAGAAGGGAAAAATGGTTCGATATTAATGTTGAGTGAGTGTGTGTGTGTCTTGTTTGCCCTACATCCGGATGAGAGGATCTGGTTGAGGCTCTCGACCGAATGTCTCGTCCAAACACCCACTGCCCTTCATCCAGTTGAGAGGATCCGATCGAGGGCCTCGACCGGATGCCTCTTGTATCTTCTCAGAGTTAGACTTATGACTATGGATACCCGACTTGATATATGTCAATCTACAAGCATAAATGTTTCTACATGCAAGATGTTATATATGTTTACATGCTTACATGATATGCCATATGTTAAAATGCCTTTATATGCTTATATGTTCGAAGGCAACCTGCTTTGTTGCCCTCCGTATGTGTTCTACATGTTTGAATGCTTATATCATGGAGGCAACCTACTTTGTTGCCCTTTATATTGTGTACTACATGTGCAAATGCAAATTTGATCATATTGTATATATGACAAGGTTGTAACCTTTTTGGCATGGTAGCGTTCGTTTCCTCTGGGGGGCATCGGGCTTGCCAGGGATGGTCTCGACTACTATGGTCTAATTCCTTCTCTTGCTTGGGCCTTTGTTCCTTGGATAGTTAGGTTATAGGATTTGGGGTACATTCGGAGTACCCCCTCTTGGCGTGATATAGGGAAGATGTTGCCCAATGATTCAAGGCCAGCCATCTCCAACAAATGCAAATGTAAGCGTACCTTTTTCTGTGTTTCTGGTTACCTACTCTCACTTGGACCTTTGTTCTTTAGAGAGTTGGGTCGAATGTTCAAGGTTATGTGGTTACCTGCTCTCGCTTGGGCCTATGTTTTTTTGGAGAGTAGGGTTGAATGCTCACTATTATGTTTATTTTTGTTTCTTATTAAATGTTCATGATTATGTGTTACCTACAATGTGTATAGTTAACTCTCATATGCTAATTAAATGCTCACTATTATGTGAGGTATATGACCTATTTCTGAACTTATGTGCATGACATGGATTTCATAAAATGTTTTCAATATGATAAAATGCTTGCGAAAACCCTTCCCAATTTCTCCCTCACTAAGCTAGGTATAGCTCACCTCTTTCCCATTATCACAGGTTGACCAAGAGTGAAGTTAAAAGTAGATAAATGCAAGTAGAGTTTGTACTTAACGGTTGTATGTGAAGAAAATGTGTATATAATATTAGCGATGAAGTTTGTATAATATGTATTATAGGAATTGATGTAATAGTTAGATGATATAATTAGGCCATTTCGGAATCAATAGACATAGTGTAAGTGCAATTTTGTAACATAGGTTTTAGTATTGAAATAATTTTAAATTGTATGGTTCCTTTATCTACCTAATTCATTCTTGTACACTGGGGTTTTTAGCCATCCACCGGTGCTTACATTTATTGCAATGAGAATTGAGTCTCTCCATGGTATTTGCATAACGGAAAAGCGGTGTCGGCACAGTAACTGAGTCAGCAATTTTGTTAAATATGTTCGAAACAACTTCATCATCACCTAGGAAGTTTTCATTGATTTGATGGCGACTTAGTATTTCTACATCTTTTGAAGAGTTAATGAGGCAGTCCATGAATAAGGCATATTCAGTCACAAACATTTTCTGACTAGTATTCTCACAATATTTCTCATGTGTAATAAGATTTCTTAAGAAATCGCATATGCACTATTCTTTGTGATGTCGTCTTCATGATCAGAAGTGTTGTCTCTTGGAATAGGTGAAATCCAATTTATGTGGATAAAGTCAAGTAAATGCTTGATTGTATCAAGTGAATATTCAAGTCCATCACACCATCTATATTGTGGATCAGGTAAAATCCAATGGAAAAAATTGAATAGAAGACGTACAAAACTTTGGTCATTTGGCTCATCCACCATGCCAAACAACTCATGGAGGACGATGAAAGAAAATTGATTTTCAAATAACATTAAGGGTGAAGTGCACAGGACCTGTGTTTTTGTAAAATTGCACGATACTCCATTTGGTTTTAAAGGTGCATGGTATTCCCCTGTAGTTTCTGAAACTAAGCACAATAACCCTTGTGGTTTTAAAAGTCCACGGTACCCCCCTGTGGTTTTTGAATCTAAGCATAATAGCCCCGTTCTATCAAAAAAATCCATTTATTTTAACAAAAAATGTGATGCACATGCGTTAAATGCGATTAGTCAAGTTTTTTTGCTTAAATTATTAATTATTTAGACAAAAATACTCTTATATGACACATATTTTTTCTTTAGGGTTGGGGAAAATAGGTATTTTTATCCAAATAATTAATAATTAAAGCAAAAAAAAGCGCATTTGATATGCGTGCATCATACTTTCTATTAAAATGGACGGATTTTTTGACGGAGGGAGTTGTTGTGTTTAGTTTCAGAAACCACAGAGGGGTACCATGCACTTTTAAAATCACAGGGGGCCAGGCTATTATGCTAGTTTCACAAATGCTTACCTCGAACATTGACATTTCTTCGTCCATTCACAACTCCATTGTCTATAGTGTCTCCATTATCCTCTGGCCATTTACACCATTTGGGCCAAGTAATTTGTTAATGCTCACTGAAAGAGGGATCATAAATGATGAAAATATTTATCTCAATCATAGATTTTGAGGTTTTATTTCCTTACTGTGCCGATTTCCTAGACTGTGCTTTAGCTACAAATTCAACATTCAATTTATCCATTCCATTCAATATATATTTTTCCAAAAATAACAATTATTAGGTACTATTAATTTACCTTTCTACCATTACAATCACATTGAATACAACTAGTGGTATTGCCCTTGAAGGCACACTTCATTCTCAATGTTAGAATATGGAATAAGTAATAAATGAATGAGTTAGGTGGTTAGTAGTAGCTATAATTAATTATGTTAGGCGTAATAGTATTTTTCTTTTTGTATCTTCTTCTTATTCAACACTCAACAAATAACGTCTCTTGTTGTTAAAATGTATTAAGCTTCAATATAGTGTCGAATAAGAGTAGAAATGTTCTGCAATGTTTATGCTTTCTTTTAAGATTGTTCTCATTATTTCATAAGTAACATGTTTAGTCTTCAAAAATTACAAAATGTTTCAATTTAGTATCCAATATTTATATTTTTTTTATTCAATTACATCTTCATTGTTTCATAAGTGATGCATTCAGTCCCTAAAATTTTTAAAAAAGCTTCAGTTTAGTCTCTATTGTGAAATTTCAATTTGTGTCTTGTACATGAAACTTTGAGAACTAAATTAAAAAAAATAAAAATATTAGGGACTAAATTAAAATCTTTTAGAAAATTTGAAGACTAAATAGATTGCTTTTGAGATAATATGAATGAAACTAAAAGAAAAAATGTGAATATCATAGACCAAATATCTCTTAAAATAATAAAGAGAAATTAAAATAAAGGTAAATATTAAGGACCATTCGTAAAAATCTTCCCTTGAAATAACTTTACAAAGAGGTAGAAAATAGATATGTGGAGATAGATAGGACATGTACCAAAGTACCGTGTCAATCGAAGTCAAGTCAAGTCCACATGACTTGGAGTTTGAAAGTAGTTTTCATGAAAGTAAAGTGTTTACAACCACAAAATACTCACTCATATTGCAGTTACTTTCATTATCATCAAGGAAGCTTCCTC
Organism: Ehretia macrophylla; assembly: GCA_037974665.1. Classification (NCBI taxonomy): domain Eukaryota; kingdom Viridiplantae; phylum Streptophyta; class Magnoliopsida; order Boraginales; family Ehretiaceae; genus Ehretia; species Ehretia macrophylla. The sequence continues at coordinate 86,835,279 of CM075764.1, forward strand.
TCTAATTGAAAATTTGCCAATGATGCAGAGTCTTCGAATACTTTTCTACTAAGAAATTTAAAAGAAGGCTCATTGCAATATGAAAAATTGCCACAACACAAAGACAACTATCAAGTGACCATAAGCTGTTAGAGAGGGACTTGATCTATTTATTTCTTGTGAAGTTGAGTAATTTTTGCTTAAGCGTTACACGTTGACATAATTTTATAAATGGGTAGCAGTAAATTACTATGTCATGAAGTTGAAGTACTAGGTCTTGTATATATTGAACAGGTTTATGAAGTCATGAAGTGCCTCGGGAGTTGGGCCATCTTTTCAAGTTTCTTATGGTATTAATGTATGTTAGGTTATTAACTCATGATCTTACAGGTGTTAAGTTTATTGACCAGTCATGTTCTAGCCTTAACCTCCGCGGGTTAAGTTTCGGGGCATGACACCTTTAGGTGGTATCAAAGATAGCCTTTGTTAGTATAAAGCTAGCTAGAGTTAGCGCAGTCCGAGTTTTGAACTAGGGTCCGTGGGTAGATGCCCTAGTATGGAGATGTTCTAATTGCTTGAGCATGTTTATGAGACTTGTATGTTTAGGTGCGAACTCTATGTGCTACGTGTCATGATTATTTTTGCTTATGTGAATTCATGTGTTAGATATAAACATATGACATGCATGGTAGGAGTATTAGTGGTGCATAAGCTCATGTCTCATCTAATGCATGCATGCCATATAACCGTGAGTGGTATCTGTTCTCTACCTATAGATAGCAGGACCAAATACCTGCAGAAACATAGAGGCTCAAGGAACATATAATGTTAATCAAGCCAATCCGGGTGTGGCAATGTTTAATATGATAGCAACTGCCATCGATCGTATGAGTAGAGTGATGGAGCAACAAGCCATGGGGGGTCCTAGTAACAATAACAATAATAATAATGGGTCGGATAGTAACATCAGAGGCAATGGAGGACATAGTGATGGAACCTTGAGAGACTTTTTGAGCTATAACCCACCTAGATTCCAAGGAGAGCCCGATGATGAGAAAGCAGAATCTTGGCTTGCCCAGGTTGAAAATATATATGCTGCCCTTGACTATTCGGATGAGAAAAAGTGGTATCTGCGGTGTTCCTATTATAGGGGGATGCGAAACAATGGTGGCGCACAGAAAAGCTTCGATGGGAGCAACAACATACACAAACAACATGGGTTAATTTTGTAAGATCCTTTAAAATGAATTACATCTCGGAAGTGGCCCGATAGAGGAAATAGGAGGACTTCTTGACATTGAGACAGGGTGGCATGTTAGTGGTGCAATATGAAGCCCATTTCAACAAGCTCTCCCATTATATTCCAGAGTTTGTCCAGATAGAAGGTAAGAGGATCAAGCAATTTGTGCGGGGACTTAGACCTGAAATTCAAGATTTCATAGTTGCACATCACTTTACCACATATGCCGATATGATTGATACAACGACAAGGGTTGAGAAGAGGAATTTGGATACTCGTGGGGGACCAAGTCAAATTAACAAAAGGCCTCTACTTTCTGAAGCACCGTAGAGATCTTATCTGACTCAGAGTCAAGCTCAGAGCCAAGTGAGGCCCACTACCACTAGACCACAACCTAGTGTTTCAGCTTCCTAATAAGCTACTGGTTTATCAGGTAGTGCAGCTACATCTCAGGGTATAGTGTATAATTATTGTAACAGGAGAGGACACACTGTGGTTTAATGTTGGAAGAAGTCGAACAAGTGCTTGAGTTGTGGAAGTGATCAATATTTGGCTAGAGAGTGCACAAAACAGCGTAATAGAGTTGTGCAAAATTAAGCCGTAGGTAATGTCCCGGTGCAAAGGGTTCAGGCCTGTGTTTATGTTGTAGATCAAGAAGAGCTCCCAAAGGTTGTTGCTGTTGTTGAAGGTACCTTCCTAATTCTAAATCAATTGGTTAAGGCGCTTATAGATTCTAGAGCCACGCATTCATTTATCTCTCCCCATTGTGTGTATCGCATTAAGTTGCAAGTTGTACCCTTACCAAATCACGCAGAAGTTAGCACACCTATGAGTACTAAGTATGTCTCTAAGTTTGGTTGTAAGACTTGCAAGATTCAAATAAAGGATTGAGAGTTTGTGGCTGATATTGTGGTGTTACCATTCCAAGATTATGATGTCATCTTAGGAATGAATTGGTTGGCTAGGAATTATGCACAGTTGGATTACTGTACGAATGTAGTGAAGTTCCGGATACCGAGATAACCTGTGATTAGGGTGAAGTGGAAACATGATTTGCTAAAAAATATCGTGGTATCTTCAATCAAGGCTGTGAAGATGATGAGGAAATGTTATAGTGGTTACTTGGCTTATCCAATCAACAAGCCAACAGATCAAACCAAGCTAGCCGAGGTGCTAGTGGTTAGAGAATATGTTGATGTGTTCCTGGAGGAGTTGTTGAGATTTCCACACGAAAGAAAGATTGAGTTTATGATTGAAGTGCTACCCGGTACGCAGTCAGTCTCTAAAGCTTCGTATCGTATGGCTCCAACCAAATTACAAGAGTTAAAGATTCAGTTGCAAGGTTTGTTGGATAAGGGGTTTATACAATGTAGTTCATCCCTTTGGGGTGTACCAGTTCTATTTGTTAAAAAGAAGGACGAGACATTGAAGATGTGCAATGACTACCAGGGTTTGAATCAGGTGATCATTAAAAACAAGTATCCGTTACCTGTAATCGATGAGTTGTTTGACCAACTTCAAAGAGCCAAAGTCTACTCCAAATTTGACTTGAGGCAATGATACTACCAACTCCATATCAGAAAGGAAAATGTGTCTTAGTTAGCCTTCAGAACGAGGTACGGATATTATGAATTCGTTGTGATGTTGTTTGGGCTAACAAATGTTCATGCCGCTTTTATGGACTTGATGCACAGGGTATTTCAATTATATTTGGACCAATTTATGGTTATCTTTATAAAAGATATTTTGGTATACTCAAAGATTGAGGAGGAGCATGAACAACATTTGCATTTGGTGTTGCAGAAGAGAATATCAGTTATTTGTCAAGTGTAGTAAATGTGATTTTTGGCTCAAACAAGTGCCACTCTTGGGGCATGTGATTTCTCAAGAAGGAATTGTAGTAGATCTCTCGAATATTGATGTTATGCAAACATGAAAGAAGCCAGAGAATGTCACATAGATGCATAGTTTTCTCGGCCTGGCAGGATATTACAAGAGATTTGTGAAAGATTTCTCAAAGATTGCAAGACCACTTACAAAGCTCACACAAAAGAGGATCGGTTTCGTATGGGATGACAAGTGTGAGCACAACTTCCAAGAATTGAAGTAGAGATTGCCAACTGCTTTTATTTTAGCACTGCCTGAGGGAAGCCAAGGGTTTGTTATCTACAATGATGCCTCAAAGGAAGGGTTAGGATGTGTTTTGATGCAAAACAACCAAGTCATTGCTTATGCATCATAGAAGTTAAAGCCTTATAAGGTGAATTATCCTACACATGAGTTGGAGCTTGCAGCCATTGTTTTTGCATTAAAGAAGTGGAGGCATTACTTGTGGGAAAGCTAATTCAAAATATTTACTGATCACAAGAACCTGAGATATATGTTTTCTCAGAAGGAGTTGAATATGTAGCAAAAGAGGTGGATGGAACTCCTGGATGACTATAACTGCACGATCAATTATGTGCTAGGGCAAACAAATGTAGTGGCGGATGCATTGAGCAAAAAGGCAAGCTTGGTGAGATTAGAGGTGAAGGAATGGGAAATGCTCGAAGAGACAAGTCAATGGAGGCCTAGGTTGATAAAGAATAGGGTGTCTTTTACCGCTCATTTATTGGTACAACCCATATTGAGGACTCAGATCCAGGAAGCTCAACAGCAAGATCCTCAGTTCCAAAAGTTTAAAGATGGCAAACCGGATTTTAGATTTCATGAAGATGGATTGTGGAGGTTCAAGAACCAGATTTGTATACCAAATGACCCGAAGTTGTTAAAAAATATGCTTGAAGAAGCCCATTACTCGAGGTACATAATTCACCCAGAAGGTACGAAGATGTACCGAGATTTAAAACAGTATTATTGGTGGAACAATATGAAGCATGAGATTGCGAAGTTTGTATCCCGATGTTTGACATGTCAACGGGTAAAGGCGGAACATCAGAGACCCGCAAGGCTTCTACAACCTTTGGAGATTCCACAATGGAAATGGGAGCATGTTACCATGGATTTTGTTATGGAGTTACCAAGGTCTCCTCGAGGTGCTGATGCAGTGTGGGTTGTTATGGATCGGTTGACAAAGACCGCTGACTTCATGACAATGAATAAAAAGGATGATGTGGGAAAGTTGGCCGAGTTGTATGTGACTAACATTGTAAAACTGCATGGTATGCCTGTTAGCATTGTATCAGATAGAAATTTTAGGTTTACATCTTGGTTTTGGCAAAAATTGCAAGGAGCCTTGGGGATGAAATTGAGTTTCAGTACGGCGTATCATCCTCTAATAGACGGGCAATCAGAAAGAACCATACAGATATTAGAAGACATATTGAGGGTATGTGTGTTAGATTTCGGAAGTAGTTGGGAAAAACACTTGCCGTTGGCGGAGTTTGCCTACAATAACAGCTATCAGGCAATGATTGGTATGGCACCATATGAGACGCTATATGGACGGAAATGTAGATCCCCTTTATATTAGGATAAGGTCGGTGAGATGAAAGTCATAGATCCTACATTGATGCCGAAGTAGGTAGAGAAGATAGAGAATATGCAACTAATCAGAAAGAGAATGCTTATGGCACAAAGCAGACAAAAAAGTTAAGCGGATAAGCAGAGGCGAGACTTAGAATTTGAAGCTAGTGATCGAGTATTCCTGAAGTTGTCACCTCGAAAGGGATTAACCCGACATGGAAAATGTGAGAAATTGAGCCTGAGATATGTAGGTCCATTTGAAATCGTTGGTAGAGTTGGCAAGTTGGCCTACCTGCTGGATCTACCTTCGATCATTTCCAGTATTAACCATGTGTTTCATGTCTCAATGCTAAGGAAGTATCATCCCGACCCGTCGCATATTTTAGAACCGAAACCGCTACAATTTCGAGAGAACTTATCTTATGAAGAGAAACCGATAAGGGTCTTGGATGAGTAAGACCAAGAGTTGCGCAACAAGAACATACCCATGGTGAAAGTGCTTTGGAATAATCATGGGGTTGAAGAGGCAACTTGGAAGAGACGCGACCAAATGGAGCTTCTATACCCGGAGTTGTTTGCAAGGTGAGAAGAAAATTGCGAGGATGCAATTCTCTTAAAGGGGGTAGGATGTAAGGCCCGGCACGAGACCTCATATGCATTTAGATCATTTAATATGCATTTTTATCGATTTGCGTACATCTACATCGTTTTATATGTATTTGCATTGGTTAACATGCATTTATGTGATTAAGACTTCGTAGACAATAATCAAATTCAATAGTGTTATAATAGCTAACTAAATTAGTTAGAAATTAACAAAATGGCAAACTAGCAAAATACAAACTAGTTGGGGGCATTTTAGTCAATTGGCATCCTAGGATATTTTTTACATAACAAAACACATACATACATAAACTACACACACACATACACGATCTGCATACACACACACCACACGATCAAGCTAAGGAGGAAGAAGATGGGAGAAAAAGAAGAAATAGGAAGAAGAAGAAAAAAAGGAAGAAAGAGAAGTTTAAACTATTTCAAAGCCATTCCAAGCATCATCAAGCTATCCTTGAGCTTTTTCTTTCATCCATCAACACTAATCTTGCATTTCAAACTCTTGCTAAGGTGAGGGATGATTTTCCAATAGCTTTGCAAAGTCATATAGCTTGTCATATACTCTATGAACATGTAATGAGCTTGTTGATGGTAGATATAAACTTGTGTGTGCAATGGAGGTTGTATTGAATACCTAGGGTTCTATATTGTTGTGTAGTACCTTATGAACCTTGATAAAGCACTTGATTACTACTATGAGGTTTAAATGTGAGATGTACATGTATTGGCTTGTAAGAAGTTGATATTGTGCTATTCTAGTTTATGGGCTTGGTGGTTGAACTAGAATTGTTGTTGTTGTGAGATTTTGTATTGTAGATCTTGCTAGGATGAAATTGTGTTTATATGTTGTTATGAGTATGTTGGGAAGGTGCTCTTGATGAAGTAGTGTTGTGGTATTGTTTTGTGAACAAAAAGGTAGCAAGAAATGAAGGAGCAAAAGTGGTGAAAAGGACAAAGTTCGTATCACCCCAGCTCATGAAGGTTGAGTACCCAGGCAAGTACTCGATCGGGCGAGCTACTCGCCCGGGTACTCAACTGGCTTTGGACCCTTATTCTCTGGAGAAGCCGATTGAGTGAAGTTGGGTGAGTAACTCGCCCGATTACTCGACCGAATTCTCCTGTTCCTCCACTTAGGTTTTAGCCTTTTGTGTTGGTTTAACTTGTGTTCTTGCTTGTTTCATGAGCATTGTGGGGATTAATTGAGGCCTAACAATGGTGTATGTGAAGGATCTTTTGCATGACATACGAGTTAAGTTCGAAGTAGGAATTTTTTATTAAGCATTGAACATTCATGAGTTTATTTTCTGTTCATATTTGATAATGCTTGTTTACTGTGGGCAACCTACTTTGTTGCCCTCTCTCTTGTTGTCTCTTTATATTGTATGCGAACATGATTGGATTATATGTGCACGACAAGGTTGCAACCATTCTATGGGCATGGTAGCCTTCGTTTCCCCTAGGTGGCATCGGGTTTGCCAGTAGGTCTCGACTAACATAGTCCCCAATCCCATTCTTCCTTGGATTTTAACCTTTGGAGAGGTGGGTCGTAGGAATTGGTTTTATCCGGATTACCTTATGGTATGGAGTAAGAGGTTGATAATGATGACTGATACAAGACCGGTTGTCTCTAGCAATTGAAAGACAACTGTATCATTTTATCTTATATGTTACCACTCTTGCCTGGGCCCTAGCCCTTGGAGAGTTGGGTTGTATGCTAATGTTAACATGTTGCTTTCACATCTTGTTAATTGATCATATGTGCATGACATGGTTTTCTAAATGGTTTCGAAAGGTTAAAACTGTTGCGAAAATCCCTTTCCCGTTATCCCTCGTTGAGCTAAGTGGTGTAGCTCACCCTTCTTTCTAACAATTTCAGGTGAGGCTGAGCTTGAACCAACTCCTCAAGCTGAATGAGAGGTCCCTCTGTGTGATGAAACTGATTTCTGCATGCTGTGATTCTTGCATGTCTTGAAGATGTTCTTCTTTTGTACTAGACATGTTCAAGTACTTATATATCTTTATGTATTGTAACTATTCTTTTGGACAAATTGGGGAATGTAACTGTCTTAGCCTTTATTCTTTTGAGACCTAGGGGTTTTGATGGGATTGTAGCTCGTGAAGCGTGAAGTTGAAGTACTAGGTCTTCTATATATTGAACAAGTTTATGAAGTCATGAAGTGCCCCGAGAGTTGGGCCATCTTTTGAAGTTTTTTTTATGGTATATAATGTATGTTAGGTTATTAACTCATGATCTTACAGGTGTTAAGTTTATCGACACGTCACGTTCCGGCATTAACCTCCGCGGGTCGGGGTTCGGGGCGTGACATGTCACTACCCCCTATCAATGAAGTCTCTGATACTATAGAATATCTGTAAATTCATAAAACACTAACGGGATCGTGATGCCACAGGCTTAAGAAGATCGCTCATTTTAAGTCCGCTAAGGCATAATACAACAACCCGCTCACTAATATCCATAAAAATATTACATCAAAGTAACTAAAACCCTTCCATTACATTCTAGGGTTGAATGCTCACTATTGTGTTTATTTCCGTTTCTTATTAAATGTTCTAGATTATGTGTTACCTACAATGTGTATAGTTAATTCTCATATGCTAATTAAATGCTCGTTATAATGTGAGGTATATGACTTGTTTGTGAACTTACGTGCATGACATGGATTTCATAAAATGTTTGCGAAAACCCTTCCTGATTCCCCCCTCATTGAGCTAGGTGTAGCTTATCCCTATTTCCATCATCACAGGTTGATTGAGATTGAAGTTAAAAGTTGACAAATGCAAGTGGAGTTTGTACTTAACGGTTGTATGTGAAGAAAATGTGTATATAATATTAGCGATGAAGTTTGTATAATATGTATTATAGGAATTGATGTAATAGTTAGATGATGTAATTAGGTCATTTCGGAATCAATAGATATAATGTAAGTACAATTTTGTAACTTAGGTTTTAGTATTGAGATAATTTTAAATTGTATGGTTTCTTTATCTACCTAATTCATTCTAGTACACGGGGGATTTTTAGAGTCCTAACTCAATTTTGAGAAGAATCGGGTTTAGGGCTATTGCATTTGGGAAGTAGTTTTAATAGTTTTGATGTATTATTTTATGGATAATAATGCTTAGGCTAATATAATGGGCCTTAGTGGACTTAAAAAGAGTGACCTTCTTAAACCTGTGGCATCACGATCTCAGGTTGTTCGATGTTTTTGTAAGCTCGAATATTAATTTCTTTATTTATGATATCAGAGAATGTATTAGCGAAATGGGGTTGTGACAGGTCTTCCCACCATCGATCAGAATCTGCACATCCTTACCGACTAATTTGCCTTGAAATCGAATCGTTGTAGGTGACTGATTGTTAGACAAGACATTTAGTGAAATTTCAGGAGCAGAATTGAGTTCCTCGATTTGAAGGTCAGTGGTGAGTTGTTCATTGTCTACCAATGTTTCGTCAGGTGGTGCAACATAATCTAGTAAAAATAATTGCGATTTTGTCTTACATCGTTGTCCACCCACATAATACTTATCACAATTGTAACATAATCCCTTGTCTCGACATTCCTACATTGCAACTGGGGATAGACATCGTATAGTAAAAAATGACGAGGACGATGAGTATGAGGAAGCTGATGTTGAGGTGCGTATGTTAGGTGTGAGAGATTTAGTGGTTGGAGCTGTTTGGGGATATAAGGTCGGGTGAAGTATATTTTGGTTATATGGGTAGTGTGTGGGTTGGGATAATTTAGTGGTAGTTATGGTGTTTGGATAATAAGGTAAACCAGTAGACCATTTGTATTTATCAATTCGTTGGCCTTATTTCTTTTGGTCATTGAGTTTTAATTCTTGTAACTTAGCAAGGCCCATGGCCTGAGACAATGTCAAAGGTCTGAGAGTCATTACCTCAGCTTGTATGTCTTTGCGCAATCTAGCTACAAAGTAGCTTATGAGAAAAGAGGCAGTGAGGTCTACCATCCAATTTTCTAATGCCTTGAATTGTGACTGGTAATCTTCAACCGTTGACATTTGGACAAGCTTCGTTAGTGGTCCTTGATGGTCTTTATACTCTGAAGGCCCAAATCGAGAGTCTCTAAGGCCCGGGTAAATTGGTCCCAGGTGGAGAACTGTCTGTTCTTATGCATCCATTGAAACCATTATAGGGCCCTTCCGTCCATATGGAATGAAGTAAGTAATAAGAAGTCACTGATCATCTAGAGTGTGATGATAAGCAAAGAAATGCTCAGCCTTGAATATCCACCCCGTTTGACGGTCTCCCTCAAAAGGAGAAAAATCAAGACACATTTGTCTTCCCTAGATTGGTGTGTTGTTCACCGAATAGGGGCTAGCCGGCGCCACGTTGAAGGACCCAATTTTTGGGCCTAGTAGTGGTGGTGGCCCTTGTGGAACAGTAGAAAAGACGCCGATAGAAAAGTTGAAAGAAAAGTACCCGCTAACACTGGAGACGAAGATGCCACGGTGGCTAGAATAGGTAGAGCCACAATGGTTAGAGCTGACGGAATCATAGTGCTTGAAACTGGTGAACTCACCGTGGTCAGCAAATCGATTTTATCAATAAACAACTTCAAGGTCTGATCAATCTTGCCAGCCACCTCCTGAGTTTTCTTGAGAGCTTCATCCATAGCCTTTAATCTTGTGCCATCCACCATTGATGACCAATGAGAGCACCAATTGTAAGAGTTTATTTAAGTAGCGAGGGTTTCAATTGTGTTTGGGGTTGAATTGAAGCAATGGAAATACAAAATTGTAGAGAAATTAATAAGCAGAAATAAGAGAGAAGTATTTTTCAGCTTACTTCTTCATATGGCTACTAATTACATATATAGGATAAATTCTCTAGCTTTTTTTTTTGGTTACAACAAGAAGGAAAAAACAAACAAAACAAGATTAATCGACCCCATGTGGGGTGGATATCGTGTGAAAGGAGGTTCATCAGGTGCGGGTGGATACATGAACTCCAATTATCTAGCAATTCTTCCTTACGCCTACATTTTCCAATCCAGTCACATGGATGATTGGCTGTTCTTCTGATGCATTGAAAACTCACCCTCGAGTCTTCGGCAATAATCTTTTTTATGTCCTCCACAATGGCAGACGCTCTCCAACAGAGGGCAGTCACCGGAGCACTGATTACTTTAAGAACGTCCTGTGCATCACTTTTAATGATGATGCAAGATTGTTGTATCTGGTTTACAAATAAGCACGCATTATGAATTGCATAAGCTTCCGCTTCCGTTGCTGAAAAACATCAAAACAAGCCGCCCTGACCAAACTCCATTGAACCTTTCCAATCCCGACCTATAAATGCAAAAGCAGCTTTCCCATTCTTCTCCCACGAGGCGTCAACATTCACCTTAGTCGTACCTGGCATCGGGGGAGCCCATTGCGATGGTGGCTCTCGACTGGCACCCTTTCTTCTATCAATCTTGTTCCTCCACACGTTGTCTTCGTTGAACCATTCTGCCAAGGCGCACTGCACTCTCACAACTGTCTTCTGAATATCAATGACCCTCCCATTAATAACACCCTCATTCCTTTCCTTCCAAATCTGCCAGCAACAAAAGGCAATCTTGGTCGTTGCTTCCTCCTTGCAGTATCCTGCATCACAACATCTCTCAGTAAATCTCAAAAACCACTCACTGAACCTTCCTGAACCAACAAGATTAATAGCACACTGCAGAGAGGAAGTACACTAGAATCTCTGAACCCAAGGACAAAAGAGGAACAGATGTTCAACCGTCTCAACGCCTTGATTACACAAAGTACACAAGGGGGATGATGTAGACTTTCTCATGAAACGATTCTCTTGGGTTGGGAGACAATTACTGCACGCTTTCCACATGAAGAACCTTACCTTTTGGGGAACATTCAGGGACCAAACTAGTCTCCAAACATCAACAGGGACCTGGAAGGATGAGCTAGCTCTTCCTCTATCAATTTGGCTCCTATTGCACAGCTCCTCTCTCGCCACATGATATCCTAACTTAACTGTATACTGCCCATTCTTGCTTGGGTTCCAAATCATGCAGTCTTCTTTCTCAAACTACAGAATAACAGTAGCAAGGATATCTTGAGCAATCGTCCTATCAAATAAGTGGTGAATCATCTCCTTATTCCATCTCTTCTAATTCTGAATGATCAAATCACTAACCCACGTTGGAGAGTTTGGGCTCCTTTGCCGGATAGCTTCCGCCCTCAGGATCCATTTATCATTCCAAATATTCACAGACTTTCCGTTTTCTATCCTCCACAAGGTGTTTCTTTTAAGGAAATCCTTTCCCTGAACAATACTCCTCCAAGACCATGATGCTTGCCTTTTAATCCTTGCGTTCCAAAAATTGTCATTTGGGAAATAAATTCCTTTAAGAATAGTTGCAGACAAACTGTTAAGTTGGATGGAAATTCTCCATGCATGTTTTGCTATAAGTGCCATATTAAAGCAGAAAAGATCTTTGAAACCAAGACCCCTTTCCATTTTTGGCTTCTTTAGCTTTTCCCACTGGAGCCAATGCGATCGAGATTCCCCATTCTTTCTGCACCAGAATCTCGCTGCCATCGAGGACAAGGAGTTACAAACCTTCTTAGGGAACAAAAAAGACGACATGGCATAAGACGGGAGGGCCATCAAGACTGCTTTAATAAGAACATCATTTCCCCCATCTGAGAGGAGATTACTTTTCCATCCTTGCAACTTGGACGCACATCTTTCTTGAACCCAGCTTAAGGCTTCCAATTTAGACCTGTCCCATTCCGCCGGGAAGCCAAGATATTTTCTAATCTTATCTGACTACTTGGCATGAAGAATATCTACAATTCCTCTTCAAGTTCTGTCAGGCATGTTGGGACTGAAAACAATAGTTGACTTGTTCAAATTCTCTCACTCACAGCTCACATCACTCATGCTTTATCCACTCATGATTCTATTACAACCAACTATTGTTAAATGCTTTTGTTATGCCACATAATCCATCAGATGCTTTGGTCTACTTTTAACTCTGTTGCCTCTTTTGGGCTCATCCTCCACAATTTGGACTGTTTGCTCTTGGGCCTAGGTAAGCTACTCTGGAACAGTTGCAGTAGACATTGCTTGGGCTGTAATTGGGTTTGGTACTATTGGGCTTATAACAATAAGGTGGAGATTGTGATAGGGATGAAGAAATCTAAAGGTGATGGTGGGTGGAGTAAAAGGTAGTGATGGGGATGGAGCTATGGTGGAGATTGGTGGCGATGTGGTGGAGATTAGTCTGCTTTGAACAACACAACTTCTTTTTTGGGTCAACGAACATAACACCTCTTGGGTGGTGGGGATTGGTGGCGATGTGGTGGATAACTTTGGTCTGCTTTGAACAACATAGCTTTTTTTTCTTTTGGGTCAACGAACAACACAACTTGGGTTATGTACTTGTTGTATGATGTTTGATTACTAAAGACACTTCTTGATTTCTTGAATATTTAATTTGTTGTACATTTTCAAATTTTCATCTCTTGAATTAATGTCTGCTTTTATTTGATTGTTGATTGTTGAATGTTTCTAATAAATCTTGCAGTTAACAAAATGGCAGCTAACCACACACCACGAATTTAGGGGTATTTTGGTCTAAAAGTATAATAATTTCATTGACATTATTGTTACAAAGCAGAAAAGGCCGCAAATATAGTGCTTGTTATGCACTCTCAGTTAGTTTAGATGGAATAATTTGACAGAAGGGGGTCTTATGCACTGGATGAGAAACCACAGGGGGATTTGGAGGGAATTCTTAGACCTCAAAGGGTGTTATGCACTTTTGGCAAATTATAGGGGGGTTTGGAGCTATTCACCCTATTCATATATATTTCAGTGAATTGCAAGCATATTCATGGAAAAGTTCCATTTATAAACATTCGATCAATGCATATAATTAATGATACTAGGTTTATGGATTTCTTTTATTTCTCCTAGAACCTTATCCCTTCCTTTGCATAAATCCGTCAAGCCCACAATTTCTTTCTTTCTCCTTCAATCTTTTTAGGGTTCAGTCACAACTAGTTGAATACATTAACTTTATTTAATGCAATAATAGTACATTGCTTTATATTTGAATCATCTTTTTATTTTTTCTTCCTTTCTCATGTTATTATTCTTTTGGTTTGTCTTCTAATGTATTGCCTATGCGAGGCATTCCATCTTCTAAGGTAATTCTTTTCTCTAACTTTAGGTCTAAAGTTGTATGTTAGTCTTATCCAGAAAGGAGTATATATATATAGTGTTACATATATGCATGATAAATAATATATAAGCACATTTTTTTTTATCATTTTTCACTATAGGATCAAAATTTGTCAACTAAAGGGAAAATGTCACATTTAGTCCCTATTGTTTAAAAAAAAAATTCATTTGGTTCCTATTGTTTAAAATTTCTCAATTTATCCTTATTATTTTCCCAAATTATTTTTTGAAAAATTTTAATTTTGTCCCTATTGTTTCTAAAAAAATTTAATTTTGTCCCTATTTTTTTCCTAAAATTTCAAATTCGTCTTTATTATTCTGAATTAGTAAATTTAGTCCCTATTACTTTCTAAAAAAATTCAAATTCGTCCCTATTATTTTTCAGAAAGTTTTAATTTAGTCCTTGAATAATAGGGACGGAATTAGAAGTATAGAAGCTGAATACATTGCTGCTACAGAAGCAGGCAAAGAGATGTTGTGGATGAAGCGGTTTCTTCAAGAGTTAGGTTTTAAACAAGATAAGTATGTGGTATTTTTTGACAGTCAAAGTGCACTTGACCTTAGCAAAAATACCATGTACTATGCACGCACTAAACATATTGATGTGCGATATCACTGGCTAAGATCAGTGATAGTAGAGGAGCTGTCGAAGCTACCAAAGATCCATACAGATAAAAATGTTGTTGATGTGCTGACCAAAGCACTTCCTAGAAATAAATTCGAGTTCTATGCTAAGCAGGTCGGGCTGAACTTGTGAAGTAGTTATTCTTTTCCTTTGGGTCTGGAAGGGGAGATTGGTGGGGTCCAACCCTATCTAGAATGGCCAAGTGGCCAAGTTGCAAAGAAAACAAAAGAAAGATGAAGACAACTTTATGTTGTCTTCTGTCCAAGTTTGGACACGGCTAAACAGCTGTGATTGTTATCAAATTGATAACCTTTCAGACTCAAAATGAGTAAAATTGATTCACCAACCGGTTCTAAAACTGATTCAAACTCAAAATGAGTAACCAGTGTATCTCTCCCACTTGGATCAGGGAACGGTAGTACCACTTCTATTATACCTGAAGGTGTAGAGGTACTAGGGATATCAAGATTGTCCAACTCGATCAATCGTTTATCCCGATCGATGTTGCCCCTATTTAAAAATTCTGTCTCCAAGAATGTTGTGTCTCGTGATTCAATTTCAGATAAACTCCCATCTGCTTGTTCTTCAATGAAAGCGTATCCCTTGGAGTATTCAGAATACCGAATGAAAATACATTTCTTTCCTCTCGGTCCCAATTTGCCATGCATATGGGAACTATCATGAATATAAGTAGCTGCCCCCCCCCCCCTCCCCAGGGTCGCAAATGACTTAGGTCAGGTCGCCTACCTGTCCATAACTCGTAAGGAGTTGTACTCACAGACTTCGTGAGCACACGATTAAGTACATACGTGGCTGTTAGTAAAGCATCTACCCAATACAAAATTGGCAGACTTGCTTGAGCCATCATAGACCTAACCATGTCTAGTAAGGTTCTATTCCTTCTTTCTGGAACGCCATTTTGTTACGGAGTTCCGAGAATAATAAGCTGTCTAGTTATACCTTTTTCATCACAAATGTTTCTGAACTGATCAGAAAGGTATTCCCGACCATGGTCGGTACGAAGTGATTTCACTTTTGTGTCTAGTTGATTTTCCACCAAGGCCACATACCTTTTAAAACAGTCTAACGCATCAGACTTGTGAGACATGAGATAGACATGGCCATATCGTGTAAAATCATCTATGAATGTGATGAAATAGGAGGCCCCATGCCTCGCCCTAACATTCATTGGGCCACAAACATCGGAATGAATTAATTGCAATAGAAATTTAGCTCTCAAACCTTTGCCAAACGATTTTCTAGTGGATTTTCCGGCTAGGCAATTTTCACAGATAGGTAAATTGACCGTCGTTATAGACCCCAGAAGGCCTTCCCTAGCAAGTCTACTTAGACGATCTTGCCCAATATGCCCTAACCTGCTATGTCATACATTTACATCCACATCCATAGTGCTAGAAGATGTATGGAATGATAAACATTCATTATTTAAAACATAACTTGTATGTTCAACATCTAACACTAAAAAATCGTCTGAAAGAAAACCAAATCCAAAAGAAACAGAATTTAACATAAGTTCAACAAAAACACCAGACATATAAATAGAAAAACCCAAACGCAGAAGAACCAATGCGAAGACCAAATTCCGCCTAAAATCCGGGGCATGAAGGACATCGTGGAGAAATAGGGTCTTGCCGCCACGCAGCAGAAGTTTGCAAGTGCCAACGCCCTTGTCCTCTCCCCTACCGTTCTTACCCACGTATATCCACCAAGTCCCAGCCGGGATACGTCGGTACTCCACATATGTTCCTCTGTCTCTAGCTATGTGGTCCGTGGCTGCTGAGTCAATAGTCCACACAGGAAAAGATTCAATCAGTAATGCACAGCTAGAAACATACGCTTCAGAAGAAGATTTGGTAAAATGCATTACCTGGGCCTTTGGCTCAGGGCAATCTCGAGCATAGTGACCTTTTTCTAGCAGTTGTAGCACTTAACTTTGGCAATGTTCCTCGTGCCATTGCGTCTGCCCCTCTTCTTCTATTGTTTGCCTTTGTCGTCTGATTTGCCATCTTTCTTACCATTTTTTTTCCCCTTTCCTCAAGATTGTCTTCCTCTTTTGCGTTTGGAGCCAGATGCCCCATGCCTGCTGGATTCAGCCACATAGGCTTGTCCAATGGTCTTAATCATTAAGATGCGCTCCTCTTCGAGCTTCAGATGACGCGCAATGTCCTCGAATGTTTTCACACCCTCGTTGTATGTCATGTTGACAATCATGTGTTCCCAACTGGTTGGAAGGGATCAAATAATAGCTTGCACTTGCTGCTCATCCATGAGTGTATGGCCTGCTGCCTTCAGCTCTCGGATCATGTTTGACATTTCCTTGATGTGATGCCTCATGCTAACATCAGGTTTTTTCTTATACGTGTCAAACTTGATGGTAAGACGACGCAACCTTGAGACTGAAGTCCCACCAAACTTCTCTTTTAAGGCAACCCACATGGCTGCAGCGATCGGGTAAACCTCAAATTCAGCTATCAGGTCATTGTTTATAGTGTTCAGAAACGTGATGCGAGCTATAGAGTTTTTCCTTTTCCAGACCTGATAAGCTTCAGCATCCCTACGATGCTGAGCTCCATTACCCGCCTCTGGTTCTTCCATTATATAGTTGAGTGTTTCATGAACCTCTTGTTCCTCAAGAATGTATTGGACTTTACGATGCCACACATCGTAATTGTCTCCTTTTAGTTTGTCACCTTTGTTAAGATCAACTATAATGGACTTAGATGCCATTAGGAGACTCTACATAGACATACGTAAGAGATATTTAGTACATACTATAATGCTAAAAAATTTGCAGAGCTAAGTCTTAGAATGTAACTAAGAGATACAAGTTACAAAGTCAGTAGATTGTTTCACAATCCACCATCATTTATAAACCAGGTATAAATGAATCACTGAAATTCATAAGGAAGTAGTTCCTCGTGATAACCACACAAGTCCAGATTCATGGAATTCCCACTCGGATAAAGCATTCCATAATAGCAATATATTATTAATCCGAAAAATAAACAACAAATGTTCATGTAACATCAACAAAAATTTAAATCTGAAAACGCCTAGAAAGAAAAGTATATATGAACAACAAGAGATACAAGCAGTTCTATTCAACTTTCGGTGTTGTTCTAACTATCTATTTCCACAAGAATGTAGATTCATATTGCTCATAATTCAAAGCATCGCAGTCAACCGTTTTCTCCAAAGCTTTGATTTTATCTCTTGCAACTCGATTAAATATGAAAGCTTTTTCATGCAATCCTCTGGCTTTGGTCATGTTAGAAGAAATAGACAACAATGCAGTGCGTCTAAACTCTTGAAGCACGCATTGCTTCTCAAATAGCTCTATTTCGCACACAGCTTCATGGAAGAACATATCACCCTTTTAAGCTATTTTGTACTTTATAGGATCATACATGCTAGGGAGGAAATGAAGTAGTCCTTCTATTTCTTCTAGGTCTGTAGGCTTAACAAACATGAGCTCATCATGCATATATAAAACATAATTCTTCACAGTATTAAGGTTTTCACGAAATGACATTTTATCATCCTAACGAAGATTCATATACTGTTTAAGTAACCGTCATCTAGATGTTGTGCTTGGATTAGTTCTTATCACTAAAGCTCTTTTTCCAGGGCGTCTCATCCTTACCCTTTGACTACTTAAGTCCTGGGTTAAAAAAGACATAAAACTTTCTCAATTGAATCAAAAAGATCAATGCACATACCATTAAGCATGTTGTACAAAACAACAAATAAAATTACAAAAATTTTATTTCATTGACATTACTAAAATTTCATGATTTTCAATTGTAGAAAAAATTGAAACTTTTTTATGCTTTAAGAGAAATTTCACAAAATTTCATCTCTAGAAAAGTAATTTTCTTACAGCATAAATCACATAGATTTATACAATTACTTGAAAATGACACAATTTCCAAGTGTTCGTTTGATTTAATTGAAATTTTGTAGTCTAATTATGAAAGCAGATGATTTAATTAAGTTTATCACAAAGATATAGGGTTTAATTAAAAACATGGGGCTTAGAAATAGAATAAACACAAAGTTTTGAAGACATGGGGTCAAAACTAAAAATATCACAACATTTTGGGGTCAAACTGTAAATAACACAAAGTTATAGGGTCAAACCGTAAATAATACAAAGTTATGGGGTCAAACCATAAATAATATAAAGTTATGGTGTGACGCCCGAGATTCTACCGTACACATTTTTAACTTTTGCATCCATTATTTGCGCATTTTCACTGTGCAATACGTGTTACTTTCTGTAATCACTATTCATTCCGTTTTTCAACTACTTAATTATCTTGAATTAACATTTTTCTTAAATTATATTAATTGTTTTAGGAATGAGAAAAAATATGCTTTTGAGCTAAGAGCGATAGGAGCACTCGTTTGGAAAATATTTTTTTTAGCAAATTAGGAATAGTGTTACATAACTAACTTAGAGTTTTAATTAGCTAGCTTACATTTCTTTACTTTAGACTCGTTTAAAGCAAACTACGCGCATTTTAGTGGACCACTTAAGCACCCACTTGACCCCACCTTTCATAAAACTCACCCCACATACAATTTAGCTCATAACTTAGCAAAAACAAAAAAAAAGTGCAGAAATTACTGTTCAAAAATCGAACAGCCCTCTAGCACCCAAGAGAAGTGATATTGCTCTTCAATTCTACAATCCAAGCCTCTCCAAGCCTAGATCAAGTAGTTTAGGGTGTGTGCAAGCCTCCCGTGAGCTCCTTCGTGCATGGGTGAGGGATTTCATGACTTTTTGCGCATTTTAAAATTGTTGCTATTTTCTTGATTTGTTAGAAATGTGTTCCAATGCTATTGTAATGCTTAATTATGCTATTATACCTTGTATATAAGTGCTAGGAAACGTATTTAAGCCATTGGTTTTCATTTTAAACAGTTAGAATCGTTAATTTGATTTATGATGTGAATAATGACGAGATTCTAGGGTTTTTTTGTAATTGAGTGAATTAGCTTGATTCAATGCTTCTAATAGATGCCTTAGGTGCTAATGAAGGTAATCTAATAGCCCCGCGCAATTGAATTGCTCTAAATTTGCATAGAATGTGAATTAGCCGACTTTAACAAAGAGATTTTAGGGTTAATGTGAATCCGGGTGGATTCGGGCATCACTTTTAGAATTTTTAGGCTACCTAGGTGCTTTAGAAGCTTTGCCAACCCTTATTTGAAGCCCGGTTGAAGTATGTGTAGTTCAAAGCCATAAGAGAGAAATTGGGGCTTTCGGGGTAATTACGGATAATGGATTGAATTTGTGGGTTGTAAGGGTACCTTAAGGGTTAATTAGAAGATTGGTATGGCTTCCCCTCGAATTGGCATCCTTAATATGAGTTTGATAGAAAAATGGACGGCATTACTAAGGGGTTTAGGGGTAAATTTGATTGTCACTTGCATCTAAGACCTTGGCATGTCTCCATATGTGTTTAAATGTTGTTTCAAGTTGATTTGGAACTTTTGGTATAATTTTGAATATAACTTATATATGCCCCTTTGTAAAGTTGCTTATTTGCTTGTGTAAACTGCTTCTAATCTATCTATTCTGAGGTCAACCTACTTTGTTGATCCTCTTATGCGTTATTGCTTATATTGTTGATATTGACTTGTAATCGTTAAGTGCATTGCATAGTGGTTACGCAACCATAGTGTCAGGGGCAGATGTGTTAAATATCGGTTGGGCGGCAGAGGGCTTGCCAGTGGATATTCAAACTCCATGCCCTAGTCCTTCATTCGCCTGATCCAGAGATTGCCAGGGGATGTTGGGTCGTAGGACTATCGGGGTACATCCGGAGTACACCCACTGGAGTGTTTGGGGTTATGCCGGCTTATCGTGATCGTGATCGTGGTTCGTGGATCGTGAATGAAGACCAAGTGAAGATTGGAGTATAGGGGTTATGTGAATGTATCCTTTTTAATGTGTGGTATTCAATCTTTTGTTCTCCTTGAACGGTTTTCATTTCTATTAATTCTTAATTGTATTACTTGTTGCATTGCACGCCCCGGGAGACCTTATCCCTCACTGGGCAACAGTGGTTGCTCATACCTCGATATATGTTTCAGGAAGTGCTGAGGGTGAACCCCAACTAGTTGAGGTGCTAGTGGAAGAGGAAGAAGTTCAGGCTGAGCTTTTGCCCTAGTTGCTGTGTGTTTGTTGTCTAAGGTGGATATGCCTTCTTATTGTTACATGGTGTACTTGTATTGCTATAGCATGATCTATTTTGTGGCCTTAAGGCTATGTATATTCTTGTAGTTGCAAGTTGAAAGTTGTTGGTTGTAATGTTAGCTTTGAGATATTATGGCTTGTAATAACTTTTAATTCTCCTTTTAGTTCTTGCATGCTTGGGGGTGTATGTTTAGAGGTATGTTGATTTCAACTTCTAAGATTGCTCTAATGTTATCATAGAATGGCATGTTAAAAAGGTTTAATGAAAAGTTAAGTTGGGTGCATGCTTGTGTGATTTGGAGCTGTTGTTTGTCTCCTGGCTTGGATGGCCTTGAACCTTTGAATTTTACTTATAAAATCTTGTTTTAGTATATTGTGGCTATTTTGAGCATTTACAGGTTTCCAAAATGTCTACAATACATGGGAAACTCTATCCGTTTTTTTTAAAATTTTGTGACCAGATTTGGTATTGGGTTGAGAATAGCTTGGTTATTAGAGCCTCCGGTCTCGTGAGGGATCGGGGCACTACAGGTGGTATCAGAGCTTAGTTAGCTCTCAGTTGGGATAAGGTCCTCGGCCTGTCGGGTAGTAACCCTTGCGTGTGTGCTTGTTAAGTGTATCTTGGAAGGGTGTTTTTGTATGTGTGATTGTGTGTCTTGAATTGAATGTGTGCACCTATGTGATATAGTTATGTGTTATGTGCTAAACGTGAACTGAGTGAAGTGAAGTTGCATTGAATTGGCCTCGTGAATCTTTATCTTCTTGAATTTTTGATTGTACTGTATGTACTTGAGCATTTTGAATTAATTTTTCTTCTGAATTGAATTGGTTTTGTTATGATTCACACTTGAATGATTTTGTTGATTACATTGTTTTATATGTTCTTTTATAATCATGCTTGCATAATTGTTTAAAGAATGTTTATACATAGGCAATAGTTTGGCATTCATACATAGCCTGTCGAATGGTAAGAAAAACTTCTTCCTCCCCTGAAGAGAGGTGATTAGTGGCTGGCCTTTCAAGTTATGTGGATTAATAGGAACGTGAAGCGGTTGATCAGCTCTTTTATTTGGGAGTTGGTGTTGTGGGCAAAGCTCAGTTATTGGGATTCTTCTAAGGCCTTCTTCAGTGCTTAGCGGTCATAAATGAGTAGTTTCTTTTGGGGTTTCTATATGACAGTTCTCTGGAGCATATTCTTGGTATTTTTTTATCAGGTATTCTTTTGGTATTCTTTTGTCGGCATCTCTCGGAAAAATTGGTATATGGGATTCTTTTCAGCCTTATTATCTGGTATTATTTACAATACTCATGCTCGAAACTTTTATTGGTATTTTCTCGCCGCTCTTAGTTGGGATTCCATTCTTCTATGGTATTCGTGCCAGCGGGATTCTTATTTGGATTTCGAAGTAGCATCTCTATTGGAGCCTTTATTTGGCCTTATTACGTGAGGTTCGCAGACAATACTACTGGGATTTCTTAATGAGCTCCCACGAGAATTCGTATATGGTATTCTTGCTTAGCAACTGATGACGAATAATCGGAGTTGGTTTTCAGTTGATGCAGAGTTCTCTTGTGAAGAAGAATTGCGTGGACGCAATTTGTTTAAGAGAGAGAGGATATGACGCCCGAGATTCTACTGTACACATTTTTAACTATTGCATCTATTATTTGCGCATTTTCACTATGCAATACGTGTTACTTTATGTAATCACTATTCATTTCGTTTTTCAACTACTTAATTATCTTGAATTAACATTTTTCTTAAATCATATTAATTGTTTTAAGAATGAGAAAAATATGCTAATGAACTAAGAGCGATAGAAGCACTCGTTTGGGAAATATTTTTTTAGCAAACTAGGAATAGTGTTACGTAACTAACTTAGAGATTTAATTAGCTAGCTTACATTTCTTCACTTTAGACTCGTTTAAAGCTAACTACGCACATTTTAGTGGACCACTTAAGCACCCACTTGACCCCACCTTTAATAAAACTCACCCCACATACAATTTAGCTCATAACTTAGCAAAAACAAAACAAAAAAAAGTGCAGGAATTACTGTTCAAAAACTGAACAGCCCTTTAGCAGCCAAGAGAAGAGATTTTGCTCTTCAATTCTTCAATCCAAGCCTCTCCAAGCCTAGATCAAGTAGTTTAGGGTGTTTGCAAGCTTCCCGTGAGCTCCTTCGCGTATTGGTGAGGGATTTCATGACTTTTTGTGCATTTTAAAATTGTTGCTATTTTCTTGATTTGTTAGAAATGTGTTCCAATGCTATTGTAATGCTTCTATATGCTATTATACCTTGTATATAAGTTCTAGAGAACGTATTTAAGCCTTTAGTTTGCATTTTAAACGGTAGGAAACGTTATTTTGAAATTATGAGATAAATTGTGATGAATTCTAGGGTTTTGTGTAATTACGTGTATTAGCTTGATTCAAGGCTTCTAATAGATACCTTAGGTGCAAATGAAGGTAGTCTAATAGCCCCGTGCAATTGAATTGCTCTAAATTTGCATAGAATATGAATTAGCCGACTTTAACAAAGAGATTTCGGGGTTAATGTGAATCCGGGTGGATTCGGGCTTCACTTTTAGAATTCTTAGGCTACCTAGGTGCTTTAGAAGCTTTGCCAACCCTTAATTGAAACCCGGTTGAAGTATGTGTAGTTCAAAGTCATAAGAGGGAAATTGGGGCTTTCGGGGTAATTGCGGATAATGGATTGAATTTATGGGTTGTAAGGGTACCTTAAGGGTTAATTAGAAGATTGGTATGGCTTCCCCTCGAATTGGCATCCTTAATATGAGTTTGGAAGAAAAATGGACGGCATTACAAAGGGGTTTAAGGGTAAATTCGACTGTCACTTGCATCTAAGTCCTTGGCATGTCTCCATATGTGTTTAAATGTGGTTTCAAGTTGATTCGGAACTTTTGGTATAATTCTAAATGTATCTTATATATGCCTCTTTGTAAAGTTGCATATTTGCTTGTATAAACTGCTTCTAATCTATCTATTCTGAGGTCAACCTACTTTGTTGATCCTCTTATGTGTTATTGCTTATATTGTTGATATTGACTTGTCATCGTTAAGTGCTTTGCATAGTGGTTGCGCAACCATAGTGTCAGGGGCGGATGTGTTAAATATCGATTGGGCGGCAGAGGGCTTGCTAGTGGATATTCAAACTCCGTGCCCTAGACCTTCATTCGCCTGGTCCAGAGATTGCCAGGGAATGTTAAGTCATAGGATTATCGGGGTACATCCAGAGTACACCCACTGGAGTGTTTGGGGTTATGCTGGCTTATCATGATCGTGATCGTGGTTCGTGGATCGTGAATGAAGACCAAGTGAAGATTGGAGTATAGGAATTATGTGAATGTATCCTTTTTAATGTGTGGTATTTAATCTTTTGTTTTCCTTGAACGGGTTTTATTTCTATTAATTCTTAATTATATTACTTGTTGCATTGCACGCCCCGGGAGACTTTATCCCTCACTGGGCAACAGTGGTTGCTCATACCTCGATATATGTTTCAGGAAGTACTGAGGGTGAACCCCAACTAGTTGAGGTGCTAGTGGAAGAGGAAGAAGTTCAGGCTAAGCCTTTGCCCTAGTTGCTGTGTGTTTGTTGTCTAAGGTGGATATGCCTTCTTATTGTTACATGGTGTACTTGTATTGCTATAGCATGATCTATTTTGTAGCCTTAAGGCTATGTATATTCTTGTAGTTGCAAGTTGAAAGTTGTTGGTTGTAATGTTAGCTTTGAGATATAATGGCTTGTAATAACTTTTAATTCTCCTTTTAGTTCTTGCATGCTTGGGGGTGTATGTTTAGAGGTATGTTGATTTCTACTTCTAAGATTGCTCTAATGTTTTCATAGAAGGGCATGTTAAAAAGGTTTAATGAAAAGTTAAGTTGGGTGCATGCTTGTGTGATTTGGAGCTGTTGTTTGTCTCCTGGTTTGGATGGCCTTGAACCTTTGAATTTTAAATTATAAAAGCTTGTTTTAGTATATTGTGGCTATTTTGAGCATTCACAGGTTTGCAAAATGTCCGCGGTATAGAGGAAACTCTGTCCGTTTTTTTCTTAAAATTTTAAGACTGGGTTGGAATTGGGTTAAGAATAGCTTGGTTATTAGAGCATCCGGTCTCGTGAGGGATCGACGCGTTACACAATACAAAGTTATAGGGTCAAACCGTAAATAACACAAAGTTATAAGGTTAAACCATAAATAATATAAAGTTATAGGGTCAAATTATAAATAATACAAAGTTATGCCATGTGGTTGGCCCTACGTGCCAAGTACACGTGTCAACACTTGATTGGCCCCCATGTGCCATATAAACTCACTTTCTGATGCACGCACAACAGCAAGAGCACATATAAACGTACAAACACAGTACAAACTCAAAACTTCAAAAATTCATAACTTATTCATATGAAGACCAAAAATGATGAATTTTATGTCCACAGAAACCTTGAAACACATAGTTTCTAACAGTTATGCACAAATTTGATACTGAACAGTAACGTTTTTTAAAGAGTCAAAACGATATCCAGACTTAAAAAAATTCATAATTTATTCATTATATATCCAAAAATTACTATTTCAATTGCATTAGATTCCATGGAAAAAATACTTTCCAGCAATATCAAAAAAACATGTTTGAGACAAGTCATAGAAACATTTTTCTATGATTGTTTCGTGAGGAGATCATATTTTTCACAGAAATATTAACTCTCTCATGCATATCATGGTATGAAAACAGAGAACGAACTAAGCTGGCTCTGATACCAATGAAGGAAACATACATAGACATACATGTATTTAGCACCTTCATGGCTAAACAATATAAATCAGTAACATACCTGTTACTAAGCGGAAGCAAAGACCGGTAGCAGGTCCGTTCCACTGTATGTGCAAAAATCGTAGTGCGCAGTACCAGACAACACACCTATTTCCACAACTTAAATGCCAAAAGTAGAGAGTAATCTGATTGTTTGAGTGTTTGGGAGTTTTCTGCATTTTTCTTATATATATACAAAAGACTGCCCCCATATATTGAACGTGCGTACAGTATATGGGTATAGAACTGCCCACTACTTGGGCTATGTGGCATGTAGTGGGTAGTTCTATAACTGCCCACTACTTGCAACATGTGGATTGGGCTACCCCATCTTGGGCGACCCATAATCCAAGTCCAACAGTATATTTCTTTTCATTAATGACCTATACTTATCATTGATTCTTATGCCTTTTATAATTAAAATAACTATTTCAGGTAAACAATACTAAATCCTTCTGTGGATTGTCGAAAGTGCAAAATATCTTTTGTATGTGTGCTGAATTTGTGTGTGTGTTGAATCATATGGGTGTGTGTGTGTTGAATCATATGGGTGTGTGTGTGTAATATACATATATTGTGTTTTGTTTTATTTAGTAAATAGGATATTAATTAAAGCCCAAAGTCCAAATTGCCCTTCTAACTATGTAATATTAAATAGTTTGCCATTTGATTCTAATCTAACTAATTCAGTTTCATTTGCTAACCATTATCATATAATTAACATCTACAATACTTAAACACGTAAATGCACGCAAATGCACACTAAACGAGACAAATGTATTTTTTTTCAAGAGATATGACAAGTAATGATAACAAATATATGCAAACAATTAAAGTAATATGTAAATGTATGTAAATAATTAAAATAAGCATATTAATATATGCAAGTAAATAAAATAACTATATGTTCGAGGTCGAGGTGTTATAATATAAGCATGTTCTCCCAATCTAAAACAAATAAACATGTAGTTCAATTCAAGCTCATACTAAGTGAAACCCAAGCTAACCCCATTCCAATCATTCCATACCTCTAATTACACTTTATGACACCTTTACAAATTATGAAAACTCACTTTTAATTACATTTACTACAAAAGCCCCAATTGCCCCTTAATCAAATTGAACTACATCTACCAAAGCCGTTGATTAATTCAATGCCATAAAGGTATTTTAGGCTCTATCCTACTTATATAAGACTAATTAACACCTCTAATCTCACCCCGAATCACCACATTAATAGGCCACTATTTATTATGCAATTAAGACCTACAAAATTCAACGTTATCGAAATTCAATAAATTTTATCGAGTAACAATTTTAGCATCCCTAGAGTCCATGTAAAATATTAGATCAAGCATCGGATCATTATTTAATAGTCCTGAATGAATAGTGCCTGTTAACTTACTTTAAATTAATTAGTTTGTAATCCTAGCCATTCCAAGCCATCAACAATACTACTCTAGGTTTATTCACTCCTAGAACAAGCTTAGGTTTCAATTAATCGAGCTAAATCACATAGATTTACAAAACCCCAATTTTTACTATTTATCATCTTCTTTAAATGCAAGAACAATCAATCTAGCCATAAAAATCTCTAAATAGCTATCAAAGAATGCTCTACGATCATAATAGAGGCTAATTCAAGCATAGATAAGCATTTAATGGCAATATATCACAAATCTAAGAATTGAAACATAATATAAAACTTGTTAGAAATGCAACAAATAGGATGAAATCCCTCACAATAGTAGAAGAAGAAGACTTGATGAGGCTCTAGCTAGGTCCCTTGACCAATTCCAAGCAAGTTGAAGATCAAAGTTGAAGAAAATGATTTTCTTTTCCTCCATGGAGGCTCACGGCTTTGTGCCTTTTTTTTTCTTCATTTTTTGGCTTTGTTGGCTTATAAAAAGATGACAAACAAAGGGGTCAAAGGGTCAAGTTATAAGCTAAATGGATAATAGTTGTTTTAGTTAAAAATATGAAATTTTACTATTAATGCGATACACTTACATTTTTATAACTCGAGTTCCCGATATGCTAGGCACATAATTCCAATTTTCTCATGCCTCCTAAATGTCAAGTTGTTAGTGATATGCCCTAATGCTATGTAATTAGATGACCTACTTTTGGCATTTTATGTAAACTTGGATATTTATTAATGGCATTTTATGGATGTTCATATTCTCCGCTTTTATACTATATGAATGTGTTCTATGATATTCTCATAAAAGAAATATATTCCAAAATGCGTTTGGAATATCTTGGTGTATTTATTTCATATGTGAATATCTAAAATTATTCATAGTCCTTAGATTATTGGACCGGGACTAAAATAATCTATTATGGACTATCACGTGGATTGTTACCTTTGATTGATATTGGATATTAATGATAAAGGATAGTGAGCCATGAGCCATAACAACATATGATGAAATTAGCAATCATGTGAATGATTATTAGTAAAATAGATCATTGAATATGACCTGAATAACAAACTATATGACTTTGGATTAATAGTTTGTTATTCGTTGTGAATGTACATGTAATCCTTAGACTTGAGAAATTATGGTTGTAGCATATATTGGGAATTTAATATTAGCACTTGGACAACACTTATCTTTGACTTGTCAAGATAAGTCTTGCATATTATCTTTTTAGTATAGTGATTGACATGTAATTAGCGAGAAAGGATCTATTAACATCCAGTGTGAGGCAATGTCCTATGCAATCTAATTTTGGTTGTACAATGAGGAAGTCCTTGACCAAGGCATGGATGATAGAAAAGTGTTTTCATGGAAGCCATCTCTCATTATACCCTATTAGATGTTTGCATCATTATCGAGTTTATAGGCTTAATCTTTTCATGGTCTTTGCTCGATTGGGACGTATTAATAGAAGGATTAAACTGTACAATTATTCACGACTATAAATAGATTCACCTGTTTGACTTCATTGCTGTATAAATTGTCTTGATACGTTGCAAGACGTCACTCTAGAACATGAGGGTATTCTGGGAATGGCGGAGATATTCCCAAAATATATTAAAGTCGTTTAATGTTACTTCATTGCTATATGGTGGTGAATCTAGAGAGTCACACACAATAAAACGCAATTGAATAAGTTTCAGATAAGCTTGAATTTGGTTTTGGAACATTAAAATGTTAACGTTGGCAATGCTTAGAAGTGTTAAAATGGGCCGAATGTGTAATTATTTATAAGTGTTGGGACAAAGGTGCAAATACAGAAAGTTAGTTTCCTTAATTTAAACTAATAATGATTAGATTAAATTAAATGTACAAATACAAGATTAATAAAGTATATATATATGTATATATAAATATTGGTCTTGAAAAATGAAGATGCCAAATAGATGGCTGAGATTGTTCCAAATCATCGAGTTGAACATTATTTTTTAAATCAATGGTTAAGATAAAAGAAGACAAAGCACATGTTTTGATGCATTGAGAAGTATAATTGTTGTCTTCTAAATACACTACATACAATTCATAAAACAAGGAACACATTACACAAGGCATGCATAAAAAGACACAATGCATTGACAAGAACAATTTGGTCTTCTCTTTTATTGTGGAATTTTCGTCCATTGCAAAGGCAGCCTAATAATGGGTTTTATTTTTTCAGAAAAAAACTCTTATTCTAGCTTAAAAACATCCCAAAGAAGACTAGCACAAAATCTTTAGTGATTAAGGAACTCATCCAAGCTTGTGTGGACAACCTAGAGCTTTTGCATTTGTGGGAGGACTTGTCGAAGCTTGTTCATTATCTTTTTCATCATCTTTGCAAGATCTACAAGAGGTATATCTATATCTACCTCTTTACTATATAGATATATGGCTGAATATATGCTTACCATATGTTAACCAAATGAAATCAAGAGTAGAGTTTTTGGATGAATATAGACTTTGTTATAGAATTTTTGAAATTCTATCCATGGATTCTTCTTGGTTTTAATCTATATGATTCCATAACTATAAATGAAAGATCCTTTCAAGTGGTATCAGAGTAAGGCTTGATGATTCATATGATTACATATGTGTTTGCTTAGAGTTTCTAGAGTCTTGAGCACAAAAAGAACAAAAAAAAATGTTTTCAGCAACTTTGCAAGTTTTCTACGCACTGATTTTGTATTGCTGTTTTGACAGAACAAATGTTGTTGTTTGGGACTAATTTTTGGTTGTGTTATGCTATAGAGATAGTAGAACATTTCATTTTCTAATATGTATCTCCTAATTTTGTGGTTAAGGGTCTCATTTAGAATCATTTCAGTAGGTTCACTGATTCTCGCGTAAATCTAGATAGTTTGCGCAGTTGTGTTCTAAGAGGCATAACTCAGTGAATTTAACTTCGAATTGAGTTCTGTTTGATTCTAAAACTATCTACACTCGATGAAATTTCTCTATGAAAAATTTTAGAATTTTTGAAGAACTATAGATAGGTTACACGAGTCAAAACAGTTGGTATATGTGCAGCAGATTTATGATGGGTCATAAATTAAAAGTCATGGCTAATTGATTGAATTTTGTTTAAACCCAATAGGCCTAAAATCAGTGGGCTTAAGTCTAATAAGATTATATCAGATTAATATAAGCCTAATAACTCAAATTGGGCCATGAAATTAACAAAGGATTTACATTGGGCCTTGTTCAACATGGATATACTAAAAGTTGGTTTTTATTGAGTGCTTTTGTGTTTTGTTTAACATGAGATGTTAAAAGATCAAGATATGAAACTTGTTGCAAAAAGTTCATTTAGTTTTCTTGAATGTATGTATTTGATGCATATTCAATACTTTATGAATTTGTGATGAATGGTGATTGATGGTTGGATTATGGACCTAGCTTAGTGGATGATAAATAGTTGTAATTTATTAGATGGTTTTGTAATAATTATTCATTCATTCATTGGCTTGTAAATGAGGCATAAGTCTCACTTTATTATGTTTGCAAGAAAGAGCTTGTTGTAGTGAGGCATATTGATGTAATCTACCAAGTAGTTTTGCAAATGAGTTGAAGACTTTCAAGGAGTTAGAGGCTTTTCAATTGTAGGTGAAACCAAGAAGTCAAGGCCATTGAAGACATTCATGATTTGCTTATTTGGCTTCTCTAGGCTTGGTTTTATTACACTAAGTCTGTGATACCCTGAACCCGACACGTATTTAATAGCATTTAAAGTTCATTTAAATTGCATCTTATTGACCTTTTACCTTCTTTGACCAAACTAGTTGACTTTTCATCTACATTGACCAACTAGAACAAGGTGAGAATTTTTGAAATGTTTAATGTAGGGAAAACTTAAGATTAGAAATAAAAATGCAAGGTTAAGTTTGTCAAATTTAGAATTAAATTTGAACCAATTGTGGAAGAGTTAGGTGGCAAATTGTATATGATTGGAAAGCTTTATGAGTCTAATTTCTAGGGCTTCAAAGCGTTTGTGAATTGGAGTTTTCTAGAAAAAGTTATGGTCGTTTTCGTAACATGTCGCAAAACTGTCTTTTTACACAGAAATTTACCTTTTGTTTGACCATTGCTTTGACTTTCACTTAAGCTTATAAAACAAAAAAAAAAACACGAAAATCAGCCATTTTTCTTCTTCATTTTAGCCAAGAACTTCAACCAACAAGCATACTAAACCCTTCCACATTTTAGCTAATATCTTGAGTTTGGAGTGGAACCAAGGCGCAATTCTAGTATTTTTGAGTTCGTGGCAATGTGTAGCATCTTTCTAGTAGTTTATTTTCCATTTATTTTACCAAAATAATGTGAGGGCATTTTCTAACCCATTTTTCAAAAGTCATTATTTATGTTTGATATTGTTAAATATATGCTTAATACTTGTTATTTAGATGCTAGAGAACATATTTCTTGTTATATAGCTTGTGTAGAGTTGATTTTAGTTGCAGTTGATGCTTTACTATATGTGAATATAAATGTAGACAAGATGTTTGTTTAATGTTCTAAGTGAAGTATAGGGATGTGTTACATGCCAGATTAATGCCCATAGATAGCTCAAATTCAAGAAAACATCAAGAGAATTCAAGTATGCAAAATGTGAATTTCGGACAGTGCACTGTCCTTGTTTTTCAGAGGCTTTTGACATAGTAAATGAGCTCAGAAATTAACAAAAATTGTATTACAACTAGATTAGGCAGTTTTGAGCAAATGTTGATTTCTAGTGCTAAGGCTAATTCTAACGTTTTGACCCTTCGATTTAAGTATTTCCGAAATGTGTCCTAAAATCGCTGGTGCAGGGTAGTTTAGAGTAGTTGCACGGAAAAAGGCCATACCTCATGGAATTCAACTCAGAATTAGGCACCGTTTGATTCTAAAATCATCTACACTCGAAGAGCTACGTTTATACATAAAAACCAAAAAGTTTAGAGGTTAATAGAATAGGTATTAAATTTGATAAATTTAGGGTTCTGTTAGAAGTTTTGAAAATGGGCATGTTTTCATGAAGATTTACTTGCTATGTGTTGTCTTCCATATCTATCTTGTATATTAGAGTTCATAAGTGAGTAAGAGAATTATTTTGATAGTTTAGAAGTTTTTATGGTTATTTTCATGTTAGATCAAGGATTAGTTAATAATGTATATATTGAAGACCAAGTGTTGAGTTTATGCTTGAATGAAGTGTTTTATGGTAGAAGCTTGAAAATGTTCTAGTTAAGTGTTTTAAGTGTTCGACATGTATTAACTTAGTTATTTTAGCATGTTAAATGTCTAGTTAGTCTATGTGATTTAGAACCCCTTGCATGCTAAGTAGAATACTCAAGAATGAATGTAAAGTTAACTTAGATGGTTAGATTGTTAATAAATGTCATAGTTAAAGAGTATTTAAAGTTATATGCATGTTGTTGAGCAACAATTTAAGATGTTTGCAAACCATTATATAAGGTAAAGAATGTTTTCAAACATGTTAGTGAGATAATGTAAAGTAGTTAAGTTTGATGTATTAGTTAACTACAATCAAACCTAAATTACTCTTAATTATAAATTGTATTTGAATTGCAAGTTTATGGTGTAATTGGATAAAAGAAGTGATTATTGGCCTAGATTCTAGCATATTAGCTTTCTCGAGGTGAGGGAATGCATGTATTTGAGCATTTTAAAGTTTGTAACTTAGATTTGTAAATGTTTAGATTTGTAATATTTGCTTAGTTTTATGCTTAATCTTGCTTAAGTTGTTGTTATTGATTGAGAATAATTGTTATATTGAATATTGTTATTAATCCGTACTTTTGTGCTATCGCTCGTTTATCACCTCGTATCGTGTCTTGCATTGCATAGTGTCAGGCGCGTGAGTGATGGGCCTCTCTAGGTTGCCTCGGGTTGCCAGGGTTGATTGCTCTAGCTTCGTGTCCTATTCCCATTCTCGCTAGGGATGCCGTCCTGGGATATTCGGGTCGTAGATGTGTCGGGATACATCCGAAGTACACCTAGTTGAAGTGTGAAACCCCACTTTTCTATCATGTCTCGTTTTGCGTGTTTATTCTCGTTTTGCGTGAATTGACCTGTCGATGTGCTATATGACTTAGAATGTGATAATTTTGATATTAATACTCCTAGAACATGCTAAATGTGCATTTATGAAATTTTCATCAAAAACGGAGTAAGAAATTTTATCGTCGATTTTTAGTGAAAAGTATTTTCGAAACACGTCCGCTAAAATTTTGAAACTGGTCTTTTTAACCCTCCTAGACCTAGTCCTCGGACTTTAATAGACCTGTGTTTGTTGAAAACGGTTTTTAAATCGGCTTAGGAATTTATTAGGGTTTTTACATCGACTTTTGCGAAAATCGAGTTTTAAGCCGACTCGGGTGAAATTGTTTAATTGTAAAACTTCTTGTCACCTAAAAATAACCTACTTGAGATATCTTAGGAGTTGCATAATTAGTTTGAGCAAGAAATAGCTAAAATGAATTAAAGGACTAGAAATACAAAAAAATGCTAACTTTGACTTTTACTATTTTATTTGACCAAGCTTATTTATGCATAATATATCAATATTGCTCACAAAATAACTCAAAAACACACTCATTTCTCACTCACATGGGCGAAACTCCATAGCCTTCCTTGAGGAGTTTTTCAACATTTTTTCAAAGCAAATTTTTTATTAAAAGTTGCAATTAAAGGCCAATCTTCATCAACCAAAGCTTGATTCCACCTCTTGAGCATCCATTGAGCATCTTTCTAGCTTCATAACACATCAAAGGTGAGAGAAAAATTATAGATCTCAAAACTCATATTTTGTGTTTATGCGTATAAGTAATTATTAAACCGTTAGAATGTTAATTTGAAGTTAGATTATTGCTCCATGCATGCTAGGGATCGTTTATATGTATTATTACGAGATTTGAACCGTTGTAGCATAATTATTTATTTTCGGGTATTTAAAGTTCAGTTATTTGCCATTTCTTGATTATCTTGAGTTGTATTGGTTGAAATCGATCGTCGTCGATTTCTAAAAGTTTGATAATTACGTGGTAGTGCCTTTGTAATACCGAATTTTCGATTGCGAGGTCGGTGCTAAAATCCAGAAATTTCAGCCATGACACACTAGGGTTTTAGGGTTATTGTGCATGATTTGGAAGTGTTTTAGTTGGTTTCCGAGGGGGCTAATGTAGTTGATTGAATTGGTGAGTGATAGAAACTGATTTGGAGTTGTTTGGATTAGTAGAATGTAAGATATGAATATTTGAAGTTTAGGTTGTCTTTCTTTAAAACGTTAAATTATGCCTTTAGTTGATTGGGTGTGGTTTGAGTGATTGAATTGTGAGTTGTTAATGGTTAGACTAGGGTTAGATTACGTGTTTCATGCATGTTAAGTTGGATGGCCTACTTTGTCATCAAACTTAGCTGTTTGTTGTTTAATTAAATATTGATGTTATATTGATGATTATTGAGTACGGGAATCGGGCACTTTCGTTGCTGATCTCTTGGAATATTGATGATTATTGAGTATGGGAATTGGGCACTTTCGTTGCTGATCTCTCGGATTATTGATTGATTATTGATTACGGGAATCGGGCACCTTCGTTGCTGATCTCTTGATTTATTTATGTTGAGTCTCATTGTTGTGAGATTTGATAATGTTGTGTCACCTCGGGAGGCATCCTGGGCTGTGGGCACAGTTATCAAGGCTAATCCCTATCTCGCATGGGCGAAAAGGCCATGGGGTGTAGGTCTAGGCCAAGGTACCACAGGAATTATGTCATTGAGTTTGGAGGAGTTGTTGAGCATGGAATTGGTGTATGGAGCTTCATCAGTAAAAGTATCGTATCCTTATTGTGTGTTTACAGTTATTACTATTGTTGCATTTATAATGATTGTTGATGTTTATTTGTGTGTTTACATGCTCAAAGGATCATTTCCAAGGAGTTTAGTAAATACTGTAAGAGATCTATCAGATTCTCACTGAGCTTGTTTATATAAGCTCACTCTCTTTTATTACATGCATACAAGTGTCCTTTCGCAAGATTTATGGTACGTGCTTCCAGAAAGGGATAATGTGCCGTATATGGACGAGTTCTATGTGCCAGAGTCTTGTCCTTGATGCTTGAGATGTTGTAGACTCTATTATCATGTATATTAAACTAGTTGTCTCTTATTTTTTCTCGTAATTTATTATGTATAAGTTGTAGTAAAGATAACGAACTAAATGATGCTGACTTAGTAGTCTCTTTTGTTATGATCTTGGTTGCTAAGTTGGTTTATAATGTATTTTGATATGTATGTTAAAGTTAAGGTATTATGTTGGAACGGAGGTGTATAACTATGAATAGATCGTCTAAGAATGATTGTTGTATAATATGGTTATGTTGTATGTTGTTAATGGTTTTAAAGAATTGATTGTTGTTTGGTTGAGGAGTTTGATTGTATAATGTTCTGAGAGGTTGGTTTAGGCCTCGGCGTCTTTATTACTGCCGTTATACTGCCGAAATTCCGTTGCGTCCTGACTGATCGTAGGTGGGGTCGAGTTGGGGCGTGACATTTAAGTAGTATCAGAGCTTGATTAGCGGTCAGTCGGGGTATCCTCGGAATGTGGATAGTGGTTCAAGCATGCAAGTATGTATGAAGTGAAAGAAAAGTAAAATATGTGTTAATATGATTAAATGATTAAATGATTAAGTGATTATGTGATTTAGTGCTTATGTGATTATGTGATCAATTTGTTTATGTGTTTTATATGAGTTTGTTATTTATGTGCTAATAGTTGTTTATAACCTGTTTACGTGCTATAACCTGTGCTAACTCTTTGATTAGTAGAATAGCCGGTAGACCAAGGACCAGAGGTAGGCCCGAGGTAGTAGATGAGACTCCTGGTAATGCGGCACCCGACCGTGATAGGGGTGATGATCGTTTGAGGGCAGCTATGGAGAGGATTGTTGAGTTAGTGGTCGGACAGGCCCAGTTGATAGCAGGGCAGGCTGCCCAGACTCAGGCTTGGCAGGCTCAGTTGTTGAATGTGCAGGGTGGAAACCACGGGCGTGGTACCCTGAAAGAGTTCTTAGGGTATCATCCACCTAGATTTCAAGGGGAACCCGATGATCGGAAAGCTGAAGCGTGAATTAATAAGGTGGAGAAGATTTATGATCCTCTTGATTATACCGATGAGCAGAAGGTCTCCTTTGCTGTGTACTTGCTGGACGATGAGGCAGAAGAATGGTGGCGCACGGTGAGAACTAGCTGGGCGACTCAGGGTATTCCGTATGTTTGGGGTACCTTTCTGTTGGCTTTCCGGGCAAAGTATGTCCCGAGGATCGCGAGGGAGGGGAGAGAGGCAGAGTTTCTAGCCTTAGTGCAGGGAGATGCTTCAGTGGCTCAATATGAGGCCACTTTCACTAGGTTGTCCCGGTATGCACCAGAGTATGTGGCTGACGAGGAACGTAAGACTCGTAGGTTCATGTTGCGGTTGAGGCTCGAGATTCAGGATGTGATGGCCCTGAATCGGTATGATATACTTACGGAGGCCTTTGATGCAGCTTCTAGACTGGAGAAGAGAAAGGGGGAACAGATTGTGTCTAGTCAGCCTAGTAAGAGGCCATTTCAGTCTCAGGGTCAGTAGGGAGTGTGTAGGCCTCCCGTACAGTAGGTTGTGTACAGGCCACCAGTGCAACAGGGTTCTTTCGGACCGCAGGGTCAACAGGGTTATTATCGGCCTCAGTTTTAGCAGGGGTCTTATCAGGCTCAGCCGCAGTACAGGCCAGCCCAGTCTCATGGTCAATACAGGCCTAGTGTTGTTAGACCTCAGCAGCAGGCTAATTCAGCTGCTTATTCAGCTTCTGGTTCTTTAGGAGGCAGTGTTAGTGCTCCGACGCTGCAGTGTGTTTATTGTAAATATAAGGGCCATCTGGAGGCCGACTGTCGGAGAAAGGCAGGGACATGTTTAGGTTGCGGCAGCAACCAACACCGGGCGAGGGATTGACCCAGGTATCAGGGTTCTACGGGTCAGCCAGCAGTCCAGGGTTATCAGGGTGGACCTACAAGCAGTACACCTTAGCAGCAGCGGGCTTAGGCTCGAGCCTACGCAGTGCACTTGGAGAAATTGCCAGAGGCGACAGCAGTGGTGAAAGGTAACTTACTTATCCTCCACCAATTAAATATCATATCTCCTTGAGTGCAACGTGCTAAATGTGAGTAGAGAGTTTGCCTTATATGATTAAAGTTAGCATGTGCATCATATCAATTGGCAACTGAGTAGTATATGACGCTGAGGTATATGGAATTCCGATTAGAGGTCAAGTTACTTTATGACTATACATTGATTATTGGGATTTTTATTTGGTGATTTTATACGGCATTCTTCCTCGAGATTTCTATATGAAGATTCTTATTCAGCATACTTCTTTGGACTTCTTCTATGGTATTTTCTATGTGGTATTCTTATGTGGAATTCTGATACGGTTTTATCCAGAGTTCTTATATTGGGATTATTATTTGGTATTCTCGCTCAGTGATCTTGTTGAAGCTCTTACTTGGTATTCTTGGTTGATGCTCTATTACGGGATCTATGTTTGGCATTTTCTTTAGTAATTATTTGAGATTCTCATCCGGAAGTCGTAGTTGGTGTTCTTATTCAGCGTTCCTATTCAAGCTTCTTGTTCGGTATTCCTAGTTGGCATACTTAGTTGGTATTCAGAATTTGATTTCGGTCTTTCATTCCGTATGTTTGAGCCAGTAGTACTTAAGTGAAGAATTACGAGGACGCAATTGTTTTAAGGAGGGAAGAATGTGAAACTCCACTTTTCTATCCTGTCTCGTTTTGCGTGTTTATTCTCGTTTTGCGTGAATTGACCTGTTTATGTGCTATATGACTTAGAATGTGATAATTTTGATATTAATACTCCTAGAACATGCTAAATGTGCATTCATAAAATTTTCATCAAAAACGGAGTCAGAAATTTTATCGTCGACTTTTAGTGAATAGTATTTTCGAAACACGTCCGCTAAAATTTTGAAACTAGTCTCTTTAACCCTTCTAGACCTAGTCCTCGGACTTTAATAGACCTGTGTTTGTTGAAAATGGTTTTTAAATCGGCTTAGGAATTTATTAGGGTTTTTACATCGACTTTTGCGAAAATCGAGTTTTAAGCCGACTCGGGTGAAATTGTTTAATTGTAAAACTTCTTGTCACCTAAAAATAACCTACTTGAGATATCTTAGGAGTTGCATAATTAGTTTGAGCAAGAAATAGCTAAAATGAATTAAAGGACTAGAAATACAAAAAAATGCTAACTTTGACTTTTACTATTTTATTTGACCAAGCTTATTTATGCATAATATATCAATATTGCTCACAAAATAACTCAAAAACACACTCATTTCTCACTCACATGGGCGAAACTCCATAGCCTTCCTTGAGGAGTTTTTCAACATTTTTTCAAAGCAAATTTTTTATTAAAAGTTGAAATTAAAGGCCAATCTTCATCAACCAAAGCTTGATTCCACCTCTTGAGCATCCATTGAGCATCTTTCTAGCTTCATAACACATCAAAGGTGAGAGAAAAATTCTAGATCTCAAAACTCATATTTTGTGTTTATGCGTATAAGTAATTATTGAACCGTTAGAATGTTAATTTGAAGTTAGATTATTGCTCCATGCGTGCTAGGGATCTTTTATATGTAATCTCGCGAGATTTGAACCGTTGTAGCATAATTATTTATTTTCGGGTATTTAAAGTTGAGTTATTTGCCATTTCTTGATTATCTTGAGTTGTATTGGTTGAAATCAATTTCCATCGATTTCTAAAAGTTTGATAATTACGTGGTAGCGCCGTTGTAATGCCGAATTTTCGATTGCGAGGTCGGTGCTAAAATCCGGAAATTTCAGCCATGACACACTAGGGTTTTAGGGTTATTGGGCATGATTTGGATGTGTTTTGGTTGGTTTTCGAGGGGGATAATGTATTTGATTGAATGGGTGAGTGATAGAAACTGATTTGGAGTTGTTTGGATTAGTAGAATGTAAGATATGAATATTTGAAGTTTAGGTTGTCTTTCTTTAAAACGTTAAATTATGCCTTTAGTTGATTGGGTGTGGTTTGAGTGATTGAATTGTGAGTTGTTAATGGTTAGACTAGGGTTAGATTATGTGTTTCATGGATGTTAAGTTGGATGACCTACTTTGTCATCTAACTTAGTTGTTTGTTGTTTAATTAAATATTGATGTTATGTTGATGATTATTGAGTACGGGAATCGGGCACTTTCGTTGCTGATCTCTTGAAATACTGATGATTATTGATTATGGGAATCGGGCACTTTCGTTGCTGATCTCTCAAATTATTGATTGATTATTGATTACGGGAATCGGGCACCTTTGTTGCTGATCTCTCGATTTATTTATGATGAGTCTCATTGTTGTGAGCTTTGATAATGTTGTGTCACCTCGGGAGGCATCCTGGGCTGCGGGCACAGTTATCAAGGCTAATCCCTATCTCGCATAGGCGGAAAGGCCATGGGGTGTGGGTCTAGGTCAAGGTACCTCAGGAATTGTGTCATTGAGTTTGGAGGAGTTGTTGAGCATAGAATTGGTGTATGGAGCTTCATCAGTAAAAGTATCGTATCCTTATTGTGTATTTACAGTTATTACTATTGTTGCATTTATAATGATTATTGATGTTTATTTGTGTGTTTACTTGCTCAAAGGATCATTTCCAAGGACTTTAGTAAATATTATTAGAGATCTATCGGATCCTCACTGAGCTTGTTTATATAAGCTCACTCTCTATTATTGCATGCATACAGGTGTCCTTTCGCAAGATTTCGGGTACGTGCCTCCATAAGGGGATAATGTGCCGTATGTGGACGAGTCCTATGTGCCAAAGTCTTGTCCTTGATGCTTGAGATGTTGTATACTCTATTATCATGTATATTAAACTACTTGTCTCTTATTTTTTTCCTTGTAATTTATGATGTATAAGTTGTAGTAAAGATAATGAACTAAATGATGCTAACTTAATAGTCTCTTTTGTTATGATCTAGATTGCTAAGTTGGTTTATAATCTATTTTGATATGTATGTTAAAGTTAAGGTATTATGTTGGAACGGAGGTGTATAACTATGAATGGATCGTCTAAGAATGATTGTTGTATAATGTATGTTGTTAATGGTTTTAAGGAATTGATTGTTGTTTGGTTGAGGAGTTTGATTGTATAATATTCTGAGAGGTTAGTTTAGGCCTTGGTGTCTTTATTACTGTTGTTATACTGTCGAAATTCTGTTGCGTCCTGACTGATCGTAGGTAGGGTCGAGTTGGGGCGTGACATGAAGTTATAAGGTAGATGCACGTTTACTGTCATCGTTGTAAACATCAAGCTGGAGATTGATGTATCGCTTATGGGATCAAATCGCTTGGTATATAGCTCGTGTGAGCGAATTGTAATCTTCAAAGTGTGGTATAGCTTTGGTTGGTTATGTTATTGCTCTCCTTGATTGTTCCTTTATTGATTACATTGATTGCTCTATTTATTGATTAAACTGCTTAACTATCTCTATTTGCATTGCACGATCTTCTTTTCTCTCCACCTCGTTATCTATTTCGCCCTCACTGAGTATACGTGTTTTGTATACTCACTCCTTACCACCACATTTTAGGTATTGCAGTGATAGATGAAATGTTCATGCCTGTGTTGATTACTTTTGCGTGGGAGTCAATGTGTTACGTGGCTTGTTTGCGGGAAGTTGTAAATATATTACTTTTGAGTTATATGTATTTATTGTTAAGGGGAATGTAATTTAAGTTTAACTAGGTTATTGAAGTGGTATGATAAGCTATTTATGTAATGGGATAGTATAGTTTAAATGCAAAGCATGAATATATTGACTAAAGGAAAAGAGCTAGGTTGGTTTGCAGTTTGGTTTAGGATTGTATGGTTGTTGGGTATACTTATTGAGAACCAAGACTCGGATGGCCTTGAGGAATTTGAATATTAGACACGGTACTGGTCCATTTATATTCCATGTGCAGGTAAATTGTTTCCCTATAAATAGGGAAAACTCCGTCTATTTTCCTAAATTTTGTGTCCAATTTTGGTATCAGGTTGAGATTAGCTTGATTAATAGAATTATCGATCTCATGAGGGATCAGGGTGTTACAAAGTTCATGATCCACTTTACTTTATTTTGATGCATATATGCTTGTTTAATTGCTTATATGTGATATTGGTTTTTAAATGGACTTATATGCATAACTGATATCTTTAAAATCAAAAGCTCCCTATGTGCAAACTAAGATTAGATTGTAAAATAGTAAAATGAGTTTTATCATAGCCGTCCACCATCCTAGGACTATAATGGCTTAAAATGAATATAACTTGTCTAACCCAAAGGTGGAAAGATATAGTTCATGATAAGTCCTTTGTATGCCTAGTTCACATAGAGATTTTGTAATGCTCCAAAATCATATGTACCAAGAATACACTCAAGTTGAGGTCATAGGATTCATCTTGTCGCATTCACTAAGATGGTGGGCTTAATCTAACTAGATCACTAGATCAATAATGCACCAAAGCTGAGATTAATGTGATTTAAGGGCTAAAATTTGACCAAATCCTATATGATAATATAGATAGCAATAGTTGTTTACTCTTAAAGTAATATTTCAAGAATGCACAAAAGCTGAGAGATATTAGCCTTAAGAGAATTTGGTCATCCTACTAAGGAATCTTTATTAGATTCACATCTCTCATTTAGGGAGTGTGAGATCCGATAAGATTAGTGGGGAGGTATTATTTAATTGAAGTCCAAATTAAATAGTCTTACTTGTTTACATTATTTGCAATCTTACTTTCTGCATTATTTTACTTTTTTACTGTTTATATCATGGCTTCAATTACGAACCCCTTAGCCTGTATCCTCGATAAAAATTGCTTAACCGGACCGAATTTCAATGATTGGGCACGCAACCTTAGAATCATTCTACGTATGGAAAATATTGACTATGTTTTGGACAATGTCTCTCCGGCTAATCTACTTGAGATAGCCACTGAGGCTGAACATGAAACTTATGATCAATGGGTTGAACATGATTTACGTGCTAAGAGTTACATACTTGCATCGATGAATAATGAGTTGCAGCGTCATCATGATAAGATGCCTAATGCCACAAGCATGATTCGGAACTTGTAAGAGCTATATGGTGAATAGAGTCGTACTGTTAAATACGAGATATCTAAAGAATTATTCAGGGTTCATATGGATGAAGGTTCAGATGTAAATAAACACACCCTCAGGATAATTAATTTGAATACTTAGCTTGAGGTGTTTGACTTCATAATGGATTATCAACTCCAGACTGAGTTAATTCTACAATCTCTGCTACCATCGTTCAACCAATTCACCATAAACTTTCACATGAACAAGCTTGAGTGTTCCTTGCCTAAGATACTAAACATGCTGACCATTGTACAAGGTCAAATGAAAGGTAAATGAAAGGAGCATGTTCTTACAGTTGCTTCTACTTCTGGCACCAAGCCAAAAAAGAAGAACAACAACAACAACAAGAAAGGCTAGACTCCTAAAGCTTCGGGTGGTGTGGCTAAAGCAAAGGGGAAGATGAAAGTATCTAAGGGTGTTTGCTTTTACTGTCAGAAGGATGGCCACTGGAAAAGAAATTGTCCTTTATACCTTTAGGAGCTGAAGGAACAAAAGGCTAAGGTAGCCGCTAATAAAGGTAATATTTCTTTTATGTTTCTGATTGAGACTAATTTGTCAATTAGTCATCATAATACTTTGGGGATTTTAGATTCTGGTGCAACTTCTCACATTTGTGTTTCTGAACAGAATCTAAGTGATCGGAGTCCACTTCGGAAGCGTGAAGTCATTTTGAAAGTTGGCAATGGGGAAAATGTTGCAGCTTTAGCCAAGGGTAGTTTTGATATGCATATGCCTACTGGACATATATTAAATCTTAAAGATGTTTTGTATGTACCAAATGCAATTAGGAATATCATGTCTATTCCTAAGCTTGCATCAGAAAATTATGAATTTTCATTTGTAAACAATTGTTGTAATATTCGTTATAGTAATGAATATGTTGGCAAGGCTTTTTTGGTAAACGATCTTTATCATTTAGATACAAGTCAGAGCATAAAGGTTATATCTACATCAACTACTACTTCAAAAAGAAAACGTCCTTGAGATAACCAAATTAATCCAAGACAATTATGGCACTTAAGGCTTGGTCATATCAATGATAAAAGATTGACATGTATGGTTCAAAATGAACTCATTAGTTCATTGGGATATGAACCTAACCCTACATGCGAATCTTGCATTCTTGGTAAGATGACCAAGTCACCTTTTATTGGACAAGGTATATGAGCTACAGAATTGTTAGGATTAATACATAGTGATATTTGGGGACCGTTTAGGGAAATGGCTCTCGGTTGTTATTACTACTTCATAACTTTTACCAATGATTATTCACGATATGGTTATGTATACTTGTTGAAGTATAAGTCTGAAGCTATTGAAAAGTTCAAAGCATTTAAGGTTGAAGTAGAAAACTAATTGGGAAAAAGAATCAAAACTCTACGATCAAATCGTGGAGGTGAATACTTGAGTACCGAGTTTATTGATTATCTCAAAGAGGTCGATATTACCTCACAAATGACACCACCAGCTACACCATAATGAAATGGGGTGTCTGAATGTAGGAATCGTACATTAATGGATATGGTACGATCTATGATCAATTACACGGATCTTCCTATTTTATTATGGGGGTATGCACTTCTTACGGCCATTTATCTATTGAACAGCGTTCCATCTAAAGTTGTTCCTACTACACCGTATGAGTTATGGGTTGGTAGGAAACCAAGTCTTAATTATATTAAGATTTGGGGTTGTCCTGCTTTTGTTTAAAAACTCAAGACGGACAAGTTGGAAGCTAGATCTGATAAAGGTCATTTTGTGGGATATCCTAAGGAAACTAAAGGATATTATTTCTATTTTCCTTGTGATCAAAAGATTTTGATCAGCCGTGACGCTATCTTTCTTGAAAATGAGTTTATTCAAAAAGGTGGCTCAGGAAGAAAAGTAGAAATAGAGGAATCGTCCTCTGAATCACAAAATGACCCAAATC
Organism: Ehretia macrophylla; assembly: GCA_037974665.1. NCBI lineage: Eukaryota > Viridiplantae > Streptophyta > Magnoliopsida > Boraginales > Ehretiaceae > Ehretia > Ehretia macrophylla. Next base: position 86,879,119 of record CM075764.1, read on the forward strand.
AAGATTCTAAAACTATTCAAGATAGTCTAGAACAAGTCATAACACAGATTCCTCGTACTTCTAGTAGGATATCCCATCCTCCTGAAAGATATGGATATCTTCTAGAGGAAACGCAAAAATTATTTATTGTTGGGGATAATGATCAAATTGATGATCCTGTTACTTATAAGGAAGCGATACATGATATCGATTCTGGGAAATAAAAACAGGAAAAACTGGGATCAGATGGAAAAGTTGAAACTTTTAAAGCTAGACTCGTTGCAAAAGGTTATTGTCAGAAACAAAGTATTGATTATGATGAGACTTTTTCACTGGTTGATAAGCTTAAGTCTATTCGCATAATGCTTGCAATTGCTGCATACTATGATTATGATATGTGGCAAATATATGTTAAAACTGCGTTCCTTAATGGATATCTTGAGGAAGATATCTATATGGAACAACCTGTGGGTTTTGAATCCAAACATCATAAAGCATTCAAGCTTAAGAGATTAATTTATGGTCTCAAACAAGCTTCCTGATCTTGGAACATCAAATCTAATGATGAGATCAAGGAGTTTGGTTTCATTAGAAATGATAATGAACCCTATGTTTACAAGAAGGTTAGTGGAAGTGTAATCACTTTCCTCATCTTATATGTAGACGATATACTGATCATGGGAAACGGCACAGGTCATATGATGTCTGCAAAGGTTTAGTTGAGCAATAAATTCTCCATGAAAGATTTGGGAGAAGCGACTTATATCTTGCTTATGCAGTAAGTGCTATGAGCAGATATCAGTCCGATCCAGGTGATGGTCACTGGATAGCACTAAAACACATCCTTAAGTACTTGAGAAGAACTAAGGATTTAGTTTTAATCTATGGAGGCGGTGAACTCCGTATTGAAGGATACACTGACTCAGATTTTGAATCTGATAGAGATGATAGAAAGTATACATCAGGATTTGTTTTTGTATGTAATGGAGGAGCAGTCAGTTGGAAGAGTTCCAAACAACTTGTGACTGCTGATTCCACTATTGAAGTCGAGTACATTGCTGCATGTGATGCTGCAAAAGAAGAAGTTTGGATGAAGAAATTCTTAAAAGAGCTTGAAGTAGTTCCGTCAATTGAAATGCTGATACCTTTGTATTGTGATAAAAATGAGGCTATTGTACAAGCCAAGGAACCAAGATCTCACCAAAAATCCAAACATATCGAAAGGAGGTTTCATATCATTCGAGAGATTGTTGCTCAAAAAGATATAAGCTTGCAGAAAGTTCCAACCCTAGATAATGTAGCTGACCCACTCACGAAAGCTTTGAGTCAGTCATAGCTGGATCGTCATCTTGAGAAGATGGGTATACGATACCATAGTATGATGCGTTAGCCTTTTGTAATACCACATTAGTGCAAGTGAGAGATTGTTAGTGATATGCCCCAATGCTATGTAGTTAGATGACCTACTTTTAGCATTTTATGTAAACTTGTATATTTATTAATGGTATTTTATGGATGTTCATATTCTCCGCTTTTATATTATATGAATGTGTTTCGTGAAATTTCTCATAAAAGAAATATATTCAAAAATGCGTTTGGAATATCTTGGCGTATTTATTTCATATGTGAATATCTAAAATTATTCATGGTCCTTAGATTATTGGACCGGGACTAAAATAATCTATTATGGACTATCACGTGGATTGTTACCTTTGATTGATATTGGATATTAATGATAAAGGATGGTGAGCCATGAACCATAACAACAAATGATGAAATTAACAATCATGTGAATGATTATAAGTTGAATAGATCATTGAATATGACCTGAATAACAAACTACATGACTTCAGATTAATAGTTTGTTATTCGTTGCGAATGTACAAGTAATCCTTAGACTTGAGAAATTACGGTTGTAACATATATTGATAATTTAATATTAGCACTTGGACAACACTTATCTTTGACTTGTCAAGAGAAGTTATGACCTCTTGCATATTAACTTTCTAGTATAGTGATTGACAGGTAATTATTGAGAAATGATCTATTAGCCTCCGATGTGAGGCGATATCCTATGCAATCTAATTTCGGTTGTACAATGGGAAAGTCCTTGGCCAAGACATGGATGATGGAAAAGTGTTTTCATGGAAGTCATCTCTCATTATACCCTATTAGATGTTTGCATCGTTATCAAGTTTATAGACTTAATCTTTTCATGGTCTTTGCTCGATCGGGACGTATTAATAGAAGGATTAAACTATACGATTATTCGCGACTATAAATAAATTCACCTGTTTGACTTCATTGTTATATAAATTGTCTTGATACGTTGCTAGACGTCACTCTAGAATGTGAGGGTATTTTGGGAATGGGGAGATATTCCCAAAATATATTAAAGTCGTTTAATGTTCCCTCATTGCTATATGGCGGTGAATCTAGAGAGTTACACACAATAAAGCGTAATTGAATAAGTTTTGAATAAACTTGAATTTGGTTTTGGAACGTTAAAATGTTCAACGTTGGCGATGCTCGGTCATTAAGTAGTAATAGGCCGAATGTGTAATTATTTAGAAGTGTTGGAGCAAAAGTGCAAATACGGAAAGTTAGTTTCCTTAATTTAAATTAATAATGATTAGATTAAATTAAATGTACAAATACAAGATTAATGAAATATATATATATGTATATATAAATATTAGTCTTGAAAAATGAACATGCCAAATAGATGGCTAAGATTGTTCCACATCATCAAGTTGACCATTATTTTTTAAATCAATGGTTAAGATAAAAGAAGACAAAACACATGTTTTGATGCATTGAGAAGTGCAATTGTTGTCTTCTAAATGCACTACATACAATGCATAAAACAAGGAACACATTACACAAGGCATGCATAAAAAGACACAATGCATTGACAAGAACAATTTGGTCTTCTCTTTTATTGTGGAATTTTCATCCATTTCAAAGGCAGCTCAAGAATGGGTTTTATTTTTTTTCAGAAAACACTCTTATTCTAGCTTAAAAACATCCCAAAGAAGACTAACACAAAATCTTTGGTGATTAAGGAACTCATCCAAGCTTGTGTGGACAACCTAGAGCTCTTGCATTTGTGGGAGGACTTGTCAAAGGTTGTTGATCATCTTCATCATCATCTTTGCAATATGTACAAGACGTATATCTAAATCTACCACTTTACTATATAGATATAAGGCTCAATATATGCATACCATATGTTAACCACATGAAAACAAGAGTAGAGTTTCTAGATGAATATAGACTTTCTTATAGAATTTTTGAAATTCTAGCCATGGATTCTTCTTGGTTTTAATCTATATGATTCCATAACTATAAATGAAAGATCCTTTCACAAGTAACATGGGAAGAATGCAAAACCGAGAAAATAAAATAGTCAAAAATCACTATGAATAGTGACTATTTGAAAATAAGCCTTTTAAGAAAGAAATGTAGACAAATATATACAAATGAATGCCATATGCATGCACTCGAGCTCGGGCATCACATGTCAAGTTGGCGCATTACATTTAGTGGTATCAGAACTTAGATAGCTCACAAGCCGGGATAGGGTCCTTAATTTGTGGGGTAGTGGCCTTAGTGTCCATGTATTTTAAATGATTATATGCATGCCTATGTGTTAAGTGAACTAGAAGTGATCAATGTGTATTATGTGTTAAACATGGTTACGTGAAACAATATGCATTATGTGAAACATGTTTTATGTGTGATGTAATTGCTTATATGTGTAAGAATTGTGTGGGCGTAATTGTATTAAGGGGGAAGAATGTGGCACCCCGAATATGACCATAAGTGCAATTATGTGTATAATTGATGTTTACATGCAAATTACGTGTTTAATTAGTTTTATGAGTAAAATAATGAGTTTATTTATTTGAGAAAATGATATATATGCTTCATATTATTTTTATAAAGGTTTTTAGTGAAAATTGTATTTAAAATACTTTTAAATTTTATTTGAGGACTTTTCCGCTAAATTTTTAAAATGGGTCTTTTAAACATTTTAAAAACTTGTCCTCCACTATTATTTAAATCGTGACTTTGTAAAATTATTTTGGAAACAAATTGGAAAGTTTAAGTAGACTTTTCGCGCGAAAAAGTAACGTTTTAACGTCAAATAGTGAAAAACCACTAACATAGCTCATCCTTTGACTTTTGTTGACTAAGCTAATATTATATAAAGCCAAAAAATAGATCAAAATTGGAAAATTCACCCAAAAAATGCCCAAATCAGCCAAAAAATCCTTGCTTGCGTGAATAGTATATTTTGTGCAATTTTGGCTCTTTGAAGGTGAATAAGAAGGTTCCAAAGGCCAACCTAGATATTTTTGAACTCATCTCAACTTCTACTTCGCATCTACTGATCATTTTTCATCTTTCAAAGTAAAAACTTTGTGAGTGCTCTTTTCAAAATTACTTTAAAATGTATCGTTTAAGTGTTGTATCGTTAAATTTATATTTTATACTTATTATTTAGGTGTTATGGCACATGTTTACTATTTTAGAATTTATTTATAACATATTTTATTTTCATGATGAATAGTAGTTGGGTTTTATGTTGAAATGCTAAAATTGATGCCTAAACTTGATTTTTAGACTAGTTTTGTTGCTCATAAATGTTTATGTACTATCTTAGCATAGTAGATTAGCTTAGAAATGCGTAAATGTGGAGAAAATGAATGTGATACCTTGGCTGAATTTTTGGAAATAAATGGGTTTTAAGAGCTTTTTGGGTTGTTCTTATGGTGTTTAAATGCTTGCTAGCTTAGGTTCATAATAGATAATGATAGAATTAAAATGAGTTTGCATAATGGTGCTATATGATGCTAATTAGTTTGCATTTTGTGCTAAAAGTTAGCTAGAATGTATTTTAGTATGTTCTTTTGTGATTGATGTGTTGTTAAGGTCTAAATGGTGTCAAATGCATATGGTTTAGTTGAAAAGTGAATGTGGTGTCAAGTATAGCTTAAGTATTTGAGGGGTTGGTTAGGTGTTTAATGAATGTGTTAATTAAATTGTGGTGTAACTTAGTTATGATAATGTATAAATGTGTTGCTTAGGCTTTAATGGTGTTCAATGTGAACGTAATTCGTGTGTGAATGAATGTATGTGTTGAGTTAATGTGTTGTAGAATTAGGATCCTATCTTTGTGAAATAAGTGAATGCTCGTTTACGAAGTATTTTATGTTAGAAATGTATGTTTAACTTGAGTTTGTGTCTAATGTGACTTAAATGCTTAGTTATGACTTAGTTAGCTTATTAAATGCATAATTATGTCATGATAAGATTGGGTAACCTATTTTGTTACCTAGTCTATATGTGAATATGAGATATGAAATGCTATATGATATGAATGCGATGCAATATGATGCGGTGCGATGGGTATATGATTGCATGTTATGTGTGTTACGTGTGCATGCGGTGCGATATGTGGTTGCAACCAAACAGCTACGGTTGGTTCATGTCACCCTGAGAAGCATCGGGCTTGCCAAGCGATGACATGACTACTGATGTGCTAATCCTTATCATGAATGGACTGGTCAGAGTGAATCCATGAGGGTTTGGGTCATAGGTTGAGTCAGCGTACCTGGTGGTACTGCTTGGTGTATAGGGGAAAATGTTCGCAATGGTATATAGAGGAATGACATCAACAGTACGAGCGTATCCTTTTTAAATGTGTTTACTTTATTAATGCGTACTTATTTTATTATTCAAGCGTTACTTAATTAATGCGATTGATGTGCATAGAATGATTTCAAAAGATAAAATGAGTTTCAAAACTCCCTGCATTTATTTTACTCCCTCACTGAGCTATGTGATAGTTAGCTCACCCTTCTTTACCAATTTTTCAGGTGAACCTCATTTAGCATACGTGGATTATGTACCTTCTAATAAAATGGACAAGCCCGAGGCTTGATACTTGCAGATGTGTTTGTATGTGGTCTTGGTTATGTTGTTTATTCTAATTGTTAATGAATTAATTGATTGTCTATTGTTTTGCAAAAATCTAATTAATTACCTTTTTGGATTTGCAGGAAAGTTTTTATGAAGGAATGTTTTTAATGAAGGAATTTGCTTGGAAGGTTTCGAGAAAAAGTTTTAAAAAGAAAAACCCTTACAAGAAAAAGTTCAAAGCAAGTTTTCTTGAAGAAATTCTAGAGAGATCTAATTTACCATATTGGAGGAAAATTAAAAAGGCAAAACTTGGAGCACAATCTGTGGGATTTCATATTTATATGTGTCTAGATCATGGAAAGAAAGAGAGAAGGAGAGTCACAGAAAAGCTGAAGAATAATTTAGAATAATCATGTTTCGTGTCATGTTGCAACACAGTCAGTCTTGAGTACTTATTGTTTAGTGTTGCAACTTAGTCTGTGGTAGTGAGTCATGAGTGACTTGTATTAGGCTTTGAGTGTTTCATTCACTGTCGTTTTTCCTTGTTCATTCTTCGGGAGAAGAAGGTGTAGTTTTTTAGAAAGGACATTGCAAGTCGAGAGGAGCTTGCCAAACCGATGTTCATTATGGAGTTCTTCATCGAGGCATCAATGGTCAAGATGGAGTCTTTACTTGTATAAGTCCATTAATGTTGTAACTTGTTATTTCTTAATGAACAGGTTTGTTAGACCAGGGGAGGTCCCGTGGACGTAGAGCACACGATTGAACTACGTTAAATCTCGGTGTTCATACTTGTTGCATACATTTATTTATTTTGTTTAAATTTTGTTACAACAAGATAATAACCAGGAACTATCAAGTGGTATCAGAGCTGGTCACTGAAAGTTACTCGGTGAGATCTTTGGGAGTTTTAAGTTGTTTTTGTAGGAATAGGTATGGACACTTTGCGGGATGAAGGTTCAATTACCAAACCACCACTATTGAATGGCTCAAACTACTCATACTAGAAGGCACACATGAGGGCGTTTATCAAGTCCATTGATGAGAAAGTTTGAAAAGTAGTTCTAACAGGTTAGGTGCATCCTATAATTACCGATGCACAAGGCAATGTTGCATCAAAACCTGAAACACAATGGACCAAAGCACAAGATCTATTGGCAAATTACAATTACAAAGCATTGAATGCCATCTTCAATGCAGTAGACATAAACCAATTCAAATTGATTTCAACGTGTAAATCAGCCAAAGATGCATGGGTGATTTTGGAGACGGCATATGAAGACACTGCAGCTGTAAAGGTATCAAAACTTTAAATTCTTGCGACAAGATTTGGAGAATTGATGATGAAGGAAGATGAAACATCACGGAGTTCAATGCCAGGCTGTGTTATATTGCTAATAAGGCATTTGCCTTGGGTGAGAAAAATTCAGATTCGAAGTTGGTGAAAAAAGTACTAAGATCATTTCCAAACAGGTTTGCCATCAAAGTTGCAGAAATAGAAGAGTCCAAAAATGTTGATGAAACCAAGATTGATAAGTTAATGGGCTTTCTTCAGACGTTCGAAATGAAGTTCAAACAAAAGAAGAAAGAAAAGAGCATTGCCTTAAAAACAGATTTCGAAAATCAAGATGATCAATACTCTTCTCATGGTGTCATAGAATCTTTAGCCTTACTCACAAATAATGTCAACAAAGTGTGGAAAATGTTGGAGAAGCAGAATATATCATCAAATTCTGAAATATTGAAGAAAAAAAAAAGAATACAATGTCATGAATGTGAAGGATTTGGATATATTCAATCTAAATGTGGAAACATTATAAAGAATAAGAAAAAGGACATGACATCACATCGACTGATGAAGACTTGGAGGAGTATACAAAGAGTAATGAAGAGCACACCAACAACATTGTTGCATTAAATGTTGCAACCGTCCAACGTGATGATAAGGTAAGCATAGAAGTTGGTGTAAACAGTGTTGCAACAGATAAAGAAACATGTAGATTAGAGTCAGAAAGTGATGATGATTTGGATGTAGAACACATATTGAAAGCCTACAAAGAGATGTACAAAAAATGGTTGATCGTGTGCAAGAAAAATTGTGACATGGAGATGAGGATCACAGAACTCTCGATGCAAAAATCTGATCTGGAAAAGACAACAAAAATTCATCAAGATCGGGCTGCTAAAAGACTATAGGAAACTCAAAGCAACAGAAGAGTCCAAAAATGTTGATGAAACCAAAATTGATGAGTTAATGGGCTCTCTTCAGACATTTGAAATGAAGTTCAAAACAAAGAATACAATGTCATGAATGTGAAGGATTTGGACATATTCAATCTGAATGTAGAAACATTATAAAGAATAAGAAAAAGGCTATGAACCTCACATCGACTAATGAAGACTTGGTGGAGTATACGGTGAGTAATGAAGAGCACGATAACAACATTGTTGCATTAAATGTTGCAACAGTCCAACGTGATGATAAAGTAAGCATAAAAGATAGTGTAAACAGTGTTGCAACATATGAAAAAACATGCAACTTAGAATCAGAAAGTGATGATGATTTGAATGTAGAAGAAATCTTGAAAGCCTACAAAGAGATGTACAAAAAAGGGTTGATCGTGTGCAAGAAAAATCGTGACATGGAGGTGAGAATCACAGAACTCTCGATGCAAAAATCTGATCTGGAAAGGGCAGCAAAAATTCATCAAGATTTGGCTGGTAAAAGACTACAAGAAACTCAAAGCAATAGAAAAGTCAAAAAATGTTGATCAAACCAAGATTGATGAGTTAATGGGCTCACTTCAGATGTTCGAAATGAGGTTCAAACAAAAGAATAAATAAAAAAGCATTACTTTAAAAGCAGGTTTCAAAAATTAAGATGATCAATACTCTACTGATGATGTCACAGAATCTTCAGCCTCACTCACAAAGTATATCAACAAAGTGGTGAAAAGGTTGGAGAAGCAGAATATCTCATCAAATTCTAAAATATTGGAGAAGAAAAAAAGAATAAAATGTCATGAATGTGAAGGATTTGGACATATGCAATCTGAATGTGAAAACATTATAAAGAATAAGAAAAAGGCCATGAACATCATATCGACTGATGAAGACTTGGAAGAGTATACGGAGAGTGATGAAGAGCACACCAACAACATTGTTACATTAAATGTTGCAATAGTTTAACATGATGATAACGTAAGCATAGAAGATGGCGTAAACAGTGTTGCAACAGATGAAGAAACATGCAGCTTAGAGTCAGAAAGTGATGATGATTTAGATGTAGAAGACATCTTGAAAGCCTACAAAGAGATGTACAAAAAAATGGTTGATCATGTGTAAGAAAAATCGTGACATAGAGGTGAGGATCACAGAATTCTCGATGCAAAAATCTGATCTGGAAAAGGCAGAAAAAATTCATCAAAATCTGGTTGTTAAAAGACTACAAGAAACTCAAAGCAATAAAAGAGTCCAAAAATGTTGATGAAACCAAGATTGATGAGTTAATGGGCTATCTTCAGACGTTCGAAATGAAGTTCAAACCAAAGATGAAATGTAAGAGCATTGCTTTAAAAACAGGTTTCGAAAATCAAGATGATCAATACTCTTCTGATGATGTCATAGAATCTTTAGCCTCACTCACAAAGAATGTCAACAAAGGGTTGAAAATGTTGGAGAATCAGAATATCTCATCAAATTCTGAAATATTGAAGAAGTAAAAAAGAATACAATGTCATGAATGTGAAGGATTTGGACATATTCAATTTGAATATGGAAAATTATAAAGAATAAGAAAAAGGCCATGAACATCACATCGACTGATGAAGACTTGGAGGAGTGTACGGAGAGTGATGAAGGCCACACCAACAACAATGTTGCATTAAATGTTGCAACAGTCTAATGTGAGGATAAGGTAAGCATAGATAATGGTGTAAACAGTGTTGCAACAAATGAAGAAACATGCAGCTTAAAGTCAGAAAGTGATGATGATTTGGATGTAGAAGACATCTTGAAAGCCTACAAATAGATGTACAAAAAATGGTTGATAGCGTGCAAGAAAAATTATTACATAGAGGTGAGGATCACAGAACTCTCGATGCAAAAATATGATCTGGAAAGGGCAGCAAAAATTCATCAAGATTTGGCTACTAAAAGACTACAAGAAACTCAAAGAAATAGAAGAGTCCAAAAATGTTGATGAAACCAAGATTGATGAGTTAATGTGCTCTTTTTAAATGTTCAAAATGAAGTTCAAACAAAAGAAGAAAGAAATGTGCATTGCCTTAAAAACTGGTTTCGAAAATCAAGATGATCAATACTCTTCTCTAGATTTAACACAATCTTTATACACACTCACAAACAAAGACAAGAAAGTGTTAAAAATGTTGGAGAAGCGGAATATCTCATCAAATTCTGAAATATTGAAGAAGTAAAAAAGAATACAATGTCATGAATGTGAATGATTTTGACATATTCAATCTGAATGTGGAAACATTATAAAGAATAAGAAAAAGGCCATGAACATCACATCGACTGATAAAGACTTGGAGGAGTATACGGAGAGCGATGAAGAGCACACCAACAACATTCTTGCATTAAATGTAGGAACAGTCCAACGTGATGATAAGGTAAGCATAAAATAGGGTGTAACCAATGTTGCAACAGATGAAGAAAAAATGATGATGATTTGGATGTAGAAGACATCTTGAAAGCCTACAAAGAGATGTACAAAAAGTGGTCGATCGTGCGCAAGAAAAATCGTGACATGGGGGTGAGGATCACAGAACTCTCGATTCAAAAATCTGATCTGGAAAAGGCAGCAAAAATTTATCAAAATCTGGCTGCTAAAAGACTACAGGAAACTCAAAGCAATAGAAGATTCCAAAAATGTTGATGAAACCAAGATTGATGTGTTAATAGGCTCTCTTCAGATATTCGAAATGAAGTTCAAACAAAAGAAGAAAGAAATGAGCATTGCCTTAAAAATAGGTTTCGAAAATCTAGATGATCAATACTCTTCTGATGATGTCACATAATCTTTAGCCTCACTCACAAAGAATGTCAACAAAGTGTTGAAAATGTTGGGGAAGCAGAATATCTCATGAAATTCTGAAATATTGAAGAAGAAAAAAAGAATACAATGCCATGAATGTGAAAGATTTGGACATATTCAATCTGAATGTGGAAACATTATAAAGAATAAGAAAAAGGCCATGAACATCACATCGACTGATTAAGACTTGGTGGAGTATACGGAGAATGATGAAGAGTACACCAAAAACATTGTTACATTAAATGTTGAAACAGTGCAACGTGATGATAAGGTAAGCATAGAAGATGGTGTAAATAGTTTTGCAACAGATGACGAAACATGCAGCTGAGAGTCAGAAATTAATGATTATGTGGATGTAGAAGGCATTTTGAAAGCCTACAAAGAGATGTACAAAAAATGGTTGATCGTGTGCAATAAAAAATTGTGACAAGGAGGTGAGGATCGCAGAACTCTAGATGCAAAAATATGATTTGGAAAAGGCAACAAAAATTCACCAAGATCGGGTTGCTAAAAGGCTATAGGAAACTCAAAGCAATAGAAGAGTCCAAAAATATTGATGAAACCAAGATTGATGAGTTAATGGGCTCCCTTCAGACGATCGAAATGAAGTTCAAAAAATAGAATACAATGTCATGAATGTGAAGGATTTGGACTTATTCAATATAAATGTGCAAACATTATAAAGAATAAGAAAATGGCCATGAATATCACATCGACTAATAAAGACTTGGAGGAATATACAGAGAGTGATAAAGAGCACACTAACAAAATTGGTGCATTAAATGTAGCAACAATCCAACGTGATGATAAGGTAAGCATAGAAGATAGTGTAAACAGTGTTGCAACAGATGAAGAAACATGCAGCTTAGAGTTAGAAAGTGATGATGATTTAGATGTAGAAGATATTTGAAAGCCTACAAAGAGATGAACAAAAAATGGTTGATCGTGTGCAAGAAAAACTGGGACATAGAGGTGAGGATCACAGAACTCTCGATGCAAAATTTTGATCTGGAAAAGATAGCAAAAAAACATCAAGATCTAGCTGCTAAAAGACTACAGGAAACTCAAAGCAATAGAAGAGTCTAAAAATGTTGATGAAACCAAGATTGATGAGTTAATGGGCTCTCTTCAGACGTTCGATATAAAGTTCAAACAAAATAAGAAATAAAAGTGCTTTGTCTTAAAAACAGGTTTCGAAAATCAAAATGATCAATACACTTCTGATAATATCACAGAATCTTTAACCTCATTCCAAAATTATGTCAACAAAGTACTGAAAATGTTGGAGAAGCAGAATATCTCATCAAATTCTGAAATATTGAAGAAGAAAAAAAGAATACAATGTCATGAATGTGAAAGATTTGGACATATTCAATCTGAATGTGGAAACATTATAAAAAATAAGAAAAAGCCCATGAATATCACATCGACTAATGAACACTTGGAGGAGTATACAGAGAGTGATGAAGAGCACTCCAACAACATTGTTGCATTAAATGTTGCAACAGTCCAACGTGATGATAAGGTAAACATAGAAGATGGTGTAAATAGTGTTGCAACATATGAAGCAACATGCAGCTTAGAGTCCGAAAGTGATGATGATTTGGATGTAGAAGACATCTTGAAAGCCTACAAAAATATGTACAAAATATGGTCGATCGTGTGCAAGAGAAATCATGACAAGGGGGTGAGGATCACCGAACTCTAAATGCAAAAATCTAATCTGGAAAAGGCAGCAAAAATTCATCAAGATCTGGCTGCTAAAAGACTATAGGAAACTCAAAGCAATAGAAGTGTCCCAACATATTGATGAAACCAAGATCGATGAGTTAATGGGCTATCTTCAGACGTTCGAAATGAAGTTCAAAAAAAAGAAGAAAGAAAACAGCATTGCTGTAAAAATAGGTTTCGAAAATCAAGATGATCAATACTCTTCTCAAGATGTCACAAAATCTTTAGCCTCACTCACATAAAATGTCAACAAAGTGCTGAAAATGTTGGAGAAGCAAAATATCTTATCAAATTCTGAAATATGGAAGAAGAAAAAAAGAATACAATGTCATGAATGTGAAGGATTTGGACATATTCAATCTGAATGTGGAATTATTATAAAGAATAAGAAAAAGGCCATGAACATGACATCGACTGATGAAGACTTGGAGGAGTATACAGAGAGTGATGAAGACCACACCAACAACATTGTTACAATAAATGTAGCAATAGTCCAACATGATGATAATGTAAGCATAGAAGATGGTGTAAACTGTATTGCAACAAATGAAGAAACATGCAGCTTAGAGTCAAAAAGTGATGATGATTTGGATGTACAAGACATCTTGAAAGTCTACAAAGAGATGTACAAAAAATGGTTGATCGTGTGCAAGAAAAATAGTGACATTGGGGTGAGGATCACAGAATTCTCGATGTAAAAATCTGACCTGGAAAAGGTAGCAAAAATTCATCAAGATTTGGCTGCTAAAAGGCTACAGGAAACTCAAAACAATAGAAGAGTCCAAAAATGTTGATGAATCCAAGATTGCTTAGTTAATGGGCTCTCTTCAGACGTTCGAAATGAAGTTCAAAAAAAAGAATACAATGTCATGAAAGTGAAGGATTTAGACATATTCAATCTAAATATGGAAACATTATAAAGAATAAGAAAAAGGCCATGAACATGACATCGACTGATGAAGACTTAGAGGAGTATACAGAGAGTGATGAAGACCACACCAACAACATTGTTACATTAAATGTAGCAATAGTCCAACATGATGATAACGTAAGCATAGAAGATGGTGTAAAATGTGTTGCAACAGATGAAGAAACATGCAGCGTAGAGTCAGAAAGTGATGATGATTTGGATGTACAAGACATCTTGAAAGTCTACAAAGAGATGTACAAAAAATGGTTGATCGTGTGCAAGAAAAATGGTGACTTGGGGGTGAGGATCACAGAACTCTCGACGCAAAAATCTAACCTGGAAAAGGTATCAAAAATTCATCAAGATCTTGCTGCTAAAAGGCTACAGGAAACTCAAAGCAAAAAAGAGTCCAAAAATGTTGATGAATCCAAGATTGCTTAGTTAATAGGCTCTCTTCAGACGTTCGAAATGAAGTTCAAAAAAAAGAATACAATGTCATGAATGTGAAGGATTTGGACATATTCAATCAGAATGTGGAAACATTATAAAGAATAAGAAAAATGCCATGAACCTCACATCGACAGATGAAGAGTTGGAGGAGTATACGGAGAATGATGAAGAGCACACTAACAACATTGTTGCATTAAATGTAGCAACAGTCCAACGTGTTGATAAGGTAAGCATAGAAGATGGTGTAAACAGTGTTGCAACAAATGAAGAAATATGCAGCTTAGTGTCAAAAAGTGATGATGATTTGGATGTAGAAGACATCTTGAAAGCCAACAAAGAGATGTACAAACAATGGTTGATCGTGTTCAAGAAAAATCGTAACCTGGAGGTAAGGATCACAGAACTCTCGATGCAAAAATCTGACCTTCAAAAGGCAGCAAAAAGACATCAAGATTTGGCTGCTAAAAGACTACAGGAAACTCAAAGCAATAGAAGAGTCCAAAAATGTTGATGAAACCGAGATTGATGGGTTAATGGCCTCTCTTCAGACGTTCGAAATGAAGTTCAAACAAAAGAAGAAAGAAAATATCATTGCCTTAAAAATAGGTTTCGAAAATCAAGATGATCAATAATTTTCTGATGATGTCACTGAATTTTTAGCCTCATTCACAAAGAATGTCAACAAAGTACTGAAAATGTTGGAAAAGCAGAATATATCATCAAATTCTGAAATATTGAAGAAGAAGAAAAAGAATACAATATCATGAATGTGAAGGATTTGGACTTATTCAATCGGAATGTGGAAACATTATAAAGAATAAAAAAAAGGCCATGAATATCACATCGACTGATGAACACTTGGAGAAGTATACAGAGAGTGATGAAGAGCACATTAACAACATTGTTGCATTAAATGTTGCAACAGTCCAATGTGATGATAAGGTAAGCATAGAAGATGGTGTAAACATTACTACAACAGATGAAGAAACATGCAGCTTAGAGTTAGAAAGTGATGATGATTTGGATATAGAAGACATTTTGAAAGCCTACAAAGAGATGTACAAAAGAATGGTTGATCGTGTTCAAGAAAAATCGTGACACGGAGGTGAGGATCACAGAACTCTCGATCCAGAAATCTTATCTGGAAATGGCAGCAAAAAATTCATGAAAATCTGGCTGCTAAAAGACTACAAGAAACTGAAAGCAATAGAAAAGTCCAAAAATGTTGATGAAACCAAGATTGATGAGTTAATGGGGTCTCTTCAGACATTCGAAATGAAGTTCAAACAATAGAATAAATAAAAGTGCATTGCTTTAAAAACAGGTTTCGAAAATCAAGATGATCAATACTCTTTTGACGATGTCACAAAATCTTTAACATCACTCATAAAAAATGTCAACAAAGTGTTAAAAATGTTGGAGAAGCAGAATATCTCATCAAATTCTGAAATATTGAAAGAAAAAAAAAAGAATACAATGTCATGAATGTGAAGGATTTGGACATGTTAAATCTGAATGTGAAAATATTATAAAGAATAAGAAAAAGGCCATTAACATCATATCAACTTACGAAGACTTGGCGAAGTTTACGGAGAGTGATGAAGACCACACCAACAACATTGTTGCATTAAATGTTACAACAGTCCAACCTGATGATAAGGTAAGCATAGAAGATTGTGTAAACAGTGTTGTAACAGATGAAGAAACATGCAACTTAGAGTAAGAAAGTGATTATGATTTGGATGTAGAAGACATCTTGAAGGCCTACAAAGAGATGTGCAAAAAATAGTTGATCGTGTGCAAGAAAAATTGTGACATGGAGGTGAGGATCACAGAACTCTCGAAGCAAAAATCTGATCTGGAAAGCGCAACAAAAATTCATCAAGATTTGGCTGTTAAAAGACTACATGAAACTCAAAGCAATAGAAGAGTCCAAAAATGTTAATGAAACCAAGATTGATGTGTTAATGGGCTCTTTTTTGACGTTCGAAATGAAATTCGAACAAAAGAAGAAAGAAATGTGCATTGCCTTAAAATCAGATTTCAAAAATCACGATGATCAGTACTCTTTTCATGATGTCACAGAATCTTTAGCCTCACTCACAAAGAATGTCAACAAAGTTTTGAAATGTTGAAGAAACGGAATATCTCATCAAATTCTGAAATACTGAAGAAGAAAAAAAGAATACAATGTCATGAATGTGAATGATTTGGACATATTCAATCTGAATGTGGAAACATTATAAAGAATAAGGAAAAGGGGCATGAACATCACATCGACTGATGAAGACTTGGAGGAGTGTACGGAGAGTGATGAAGAGCACACCAACAACATTGTTGCATTAAATATTACAACAGTCCAATGTGATGATAAGGTAAGCATAGAAGATGGTGTAAACAATGTTGCAACAGATGAAGAAACATGCAGCTTAAAGTCAGAAAGTGATGATGATTGGGATGTAGAAGACATCTTGAAAGCCTACAAAGAGATGTACAAAAAATGGTTGATCGTGTGCTAGAAAAATCGTGACATGGAAGTGAGGATCATAGAACTCTCGATGCAAAAATCTGATCTGGAAAGGGCAATAAAAACTCATCAAGATTTGGCTACTAAAAGACTACAAGAAACTCAAAGCAACAGAAGAGTCCATAAATGTTGATGAAACCAAGATTGATGATTTAATGGGATTTTTTCAGACATTCGAAATGAAGTTCAAAAAAAAGAAGAAAGAAAAGTGCATTGCCTTAAAAACAGGTGACGAAAATCAAGATGATCAATACTCTTCTCATGATGTCACATAATCTTTGGCCTCATTCACAAAGAATGTCATCAAAGTATTGAAATGTTGGAGAAGCGGAATATCTCATCAAATTCTGAAATATTGAAAAAGAAAAAAAGAATACAATGTCATGAATGTTAAGGATTTGGACATATTCAATCTGAATGTGGAAACATTATAAAGAATAAGGAAAAGGTCATGATCATCACATCGACTGATGAAGACTTGGAAGAGTGTATGGAGAGTGATGAAGAGCGCATGAACAACATTGTTGCATTAAATGTTGCAACAATCCAATTTGATGATAAGGTAAGCATAGAAGATAGTGTAAACATTGTTGCAACAGATGAAGAAACATGCAGCTTAAAGTCAGAAAGTGATGATGATTGGGATGTAGAAGACATCTTGAAAGCCTACAAAAAGATGTACAAATAATGGTTGATCGGGTGCAAGAAAAATCGTGACATGGATGTGAGGATCACAGAACTCTCAATGCAAAAATCGTATCTGGAAAAGGTAACAAAAATTCATCAAGATCTGGCTGCTAATAGACTACAGGAAACTCAAAGCAATAGAAGAGTCCAAAAATGTTGATGAAACCAAGATTGATAAGTTAATGGGCTCTTTTCAAACGTTCGAAATTAAGTTCAAACAAAAGTAGAAGGAAAAGAGCATTGCCTTAAAAACATGTTTTAAAAATCTAGATTATCAATACTCTTGTGATGATGTCACATAATCTTTTGCCTCACGCACAAACAATGTCATCAAAGTGCTGAAAATGTTGGAGAAGTAGAATATCTCATCAAATTTTGAAATATTGAAGTAGTAAAAAAGAATACAATGTCATGAATGTGAAGGATTTGGACATATTCAATTTGAAAGTGGAAAAATTATAAAGAATAAGAAAAAAGGTCATGAACATCACATCGATTGATGAAGACTTGGAGGAGTATACAGAGAGTGATGAAGAGTACACTAACAACATTGTTGCATTAAATGTTGCAACAGTCCAACGTAATGATAAGGTAAGCATAGAAGATGGTGTAAACAATGTTGCAACAGATGAAGAAACATGCAGCTTAGAGTGAGAAAGTGATGATGATTTGGATGTAGAAGATATCTTGAAAGCCTACAAAGAGATGTACAAAAAAATGGTTGATCGTGTACAAGAAAAATCGTCACATGGAGGTGAGGATCACAAAATTCTCGATGCAAAAATCTAATTGGGAAAAGACAGCAAAAAATCAAGAAAATCTGGCTACTAAAAGACTACAGGAAACTCAAAGCAATAGAAGAGTCCAAAAATGTTGATGAAACCAAGATTGATGAGTTAATGGGCTCTCTTCAAACGTTTGAAGTGAAGTTCAAACAAAAGAAGAAATAAAAGTGCATTGCCTTAAATACAGGTTTCTAAAATCTAGATGATCAATACACTTTTGATGATGTCACATAATCTTTAGCCTCACTCATAAAGAATGTCAACAAAGTGCTGAAAAGGTTGGTGAAGCAAAATATCTCATCAAATTCTGAAATATTAAAAAAGAAAAAAAGAAAATAATGTCATGAATGAGAAGGGTTTGGACATATTCAGTCTGAATGTGGAAACATTAAAAAGAAGAAGAAAAATGACAGGAACAACACATCGACTTATGAAGACTTGGAGGAGTATACGGAGAATGATGAAGACTACACCAACAGCATTGTTACATTAATTGTTAAAATAGTGCAACGTGATGATAAGGTAAGCATAGAAGATGATACAAATTGTTTCACAACAGATGACGAAACATGCAACTTAGAGTCAAAAATTGATGATGATTTGGATGTAGAAGACATTTTGAA
Source organism: Ehretia macrophylla (assembly GCA_037974665.1). NCBI lineage: Eukaryota > Viridiplantae > Streptophyta > Magnoliopsida > Boraginales > Ehretiaceae > Ehretia > Ehretia macrophylla. The sequence goes on from CM075764.1 coordinate 86,897,795, forward strand.
AGCCTACAAAGAGATTTACAAAAAATGGTTGATCGTGTGCAAGAAAAAATCATGACAAGGAGGTGAGGATCGCAGAACTCTCAATGCAAAAATCTGATTTGGAAAAGGAAGCAAAAATTCACCAAGATCAGGCTGCTAAAAGACAACAGGAAACTCAAAGCAATTGAAGAGTAACAAAATATTGATGAGACCAATATTGATGAGTTAATGGGCTCCCATCAGACGTTCGAAATGAAGGTAAAAAAAAAAGAATACAATGTCATGAATGTGAAAGATTTGGACATATTGAATCTCAATATGGACCATTATAAAGAATAAGAACAAGGCCATGAACATCACATCGACTGATGAAGACTTGGAGGAGTATATGGAGAGTGATAAAGAGCACACTAACAACATTATTGCATTAAATGTAGCAACAGTCCAACGTGATGATAAGGTAAGCATAGAAGATGGTGTAAACAGTGTTGCAACATATGAAGAAACATGCAGCTTAGATTCAGAAAGTGTTGATTATTTGGATGTAGAAGACATCTTGAAAGCCTACAAAGAGATGTAAAAAGAATGGTTGATCGTGTGCAAGAAAAATCGTGACATGGAGGTGAGGATCACAAAACTCTTGATACAAAAATCTGATCTGGAAATGGTAGCAAAAAGACTTCAAGATCTGGCTACTAAAAGACTACAGGAAACTCAAAGCAATAGAAGAGTTTAAAAATGTTGATGAAACCAAGATTGATGAGTTAATGGGCTCTCTTCAGACATTCGAAACGAAGTTCAAACAAAATAAGAAAGAAAAGAGCATTGCCTTAAAAACAGGCTTCGAAAATCAAGATGATCAATACTCTTCTGATGATGTCACATAATCTTTAGCTCATTCACAAAGAATGTCAACAAAGTATTGAAAATGTTAGAGAAGCAGAATATCTCATCAAATTCTGAAATATTGAAGAAGAAAAAAAAATACAATGTCAAGAATGTGAAAGATTTGGACATATTCAGTCTGAATGTGGAAACATTATAAAGAATAGGAAAAAGGCCATGAACATCACATCGACTGATGAAGAATCGGAGGAGTATACGGAGAGTGATAAAGAGTACACCAACAACATTGTTGCATTAAATGTAGGACTAGTCCAACGTGATGATAAGGTAAGCATAGTAGATGGTGTAAACAGTGTTGCAACAAATGAAAAAACAAGCAGCTTAGAGTCAGAAAGTGATGACGATTTGGATGTAGAAGACATCTTGAAAGCCTACAAATAGATGTTCAAAAAATGGTTGATTGTGTACAAGAAAAATCGTGACATGGGGATGAGGATCACAGAACTCTCGATTCAAAAATCTGATCTAGAAAAGCATGTAAAAATTCATCAAGATCTGGCTGCTAAAAGACTACAGAAAACTTAAAGCAATAGAACAGTCCAAAAATGTTGATAAAACCAAGATTGATGAGTTAATGGGCTCTCTTTAGATGTCCGAAATGAAGTTCAAAAAAAAAGAATACAATGTCATGAATGTGAAGGATATGGACATATACAATCTGAATGTGGAAACATTAGAAAGAATAAGAAAAAGGCCATGAACCTCACATCGACTAATGAAGACTTGGAAGAATATACAGAGAGTGATGAAGAGCACACTAACAACATTGCTGCATTATATGTAGCAATAGTCCAACGTGTTGATAAGGTAAGCATAGAAGATGGTGTAAACAGTGTTGCAACTAATGAAGAAACATGCAGCTAAGTGATGATCATTTGGATGTAGAAGACATCTTGAAATCCTACAAAGAGATGTACAAAAAATGGTTGATTGTGTGCAAGAAAAATCGTGACATGGAGGTGAGGATCACAGAACTCTCAATGCAAAAATCTGATCTCGAAAAGGCAGCAAAAGTTCATCAAGATCTGGGTGCTAAAGACTACATGAAACTCAAAGCAATAGAAGAGTCCAAAAATGTTGATGAAAACAAGATTGATGGGTTAATGGTCTCTCTTCAGACGTTCGAAATGAAGTTCAAACAAAAGAAGAAAGAAAAGAGCATTGCCTTAAAAACAGGTTTCAAAAATCAAGATGATCAATACTCTTCTGATGATGTCATAGAATCTTTCGCCTCATTCACAAAGAATGTCAACAAAGTTCTGAAAATATTGGATAAGCATAATATCTCATCAAATTCTGAAATATTGAAGAAGAAAAAAAGAATACAATGTCATGAATGTGAAGGATTTGGACATATTCAATTAGAATGTGGAAACATTATAATGAATAAGAAAAAGGCCATGAACATCTTATCAACTGATGAATAGTTATTGGAGTATACGAAGAGTGATTAAGAGCACACCAATAACATTGTTACATTAAATGTAGCAACAGTCCAACGTGATGATAATGCAAGCATACAAGATGGTATAAACAGTGTTGCAACAGATGAGGAAACATGCATCTTAGAGTCAGAAAGTTATGATGATTTGGATGTAGAAGACATCTTGAAAGCCTACAAAGAGATGTACAAAAAATGGTTGATCATGTAAAAGAAAAATCATGACATGGAGGTGAGGATCACAGAACTCTCGATGCAAAAATTTTATCTGGAAAAGACAGCAAAAATTCATCAAGATCTGGCTGCTAAAAGACTACAGGAAACTCAAAGCAATAGAAGAATCCAAAAATGTTGATGAAACCAAGATTGATGGGTTAATGGTCTCTCTTCAGACGTTCGAAATGAAGTTCAAACAAAAGAAGAAAGAAAAAGAGCATTGCCTTAAAAATAGGTTTCAAAAATCAAGATGATCAATACTCTTCTGATGATGTCATAGAATCTTTAGCCTCATTCACAAAGAATGTCAACAAAGTTCTGAAAATATTGGATAAGCATAATATCTCATCAAATTCTGAAATATTGAAGAAGAAAAAAAGAATACAATGTCATGAATGTGAAGGATTTGGACATATTCAATCAGAATGTGGAAACATTATAAAGAATAAGAAAAAGGCCATGAACATCTTATCAACTGATGAATAGTTGTTGGAGTATACGAATAGTGATTAAGAGCACACCAATAACATTGTTACATTAAATGTAGCAACAGTCCAACGTGATGATAATGCAAGCATACAATATGGTGTAAACAGTGTTGTAATAGATGAGGAAACATGCATCTTAGAGTCAGAAAGTTATGATGATTTGGATGTAGAAGACATCTTGAAAGCCTACAAAGAGATGTACAAAAAATGGTTGATCATGTAAAAGAAAAATCATGACATGGAGGTGAGGATCACAGAACTCTCGATGCAAAAATTTTATCTGGAAAAGACAGCAAAAATTCATCAAGATCTGGCTGCTAAAAGACTACAGGAAACTCAAAGCAATAGAAGAATCCAAAAATGTTGATGAAACCGAGATTGATGAGTTAATGGACTCTCTTCAAACGTTTGAAATGAAGTTCAAACAAAAGAAGAAGGAAAAGAGCATTGCCTTAAAAACAGGTTTCGAAAATCAAGATGATCAATACTCTTGTGTTGATGTCACAGAATCTTTAGCCTCACTCACAAAGAATGTCAACAAAGTGTGGAAAATGTTAGAGAAGTAGAATATCTCCTCAAATTCTGAAATATTGAAGAAGTCAAAAAGAATACAATATCATGAATGTGAAAGATTTGGACATATTCAATCTGAATGTGGAAACATTATAAAGAATATGAAAATGGCCATGAACATCATATCGACTGATGAAGACTTGGAGCAGTATATGGAGAGTGATAAAGAGCACACCAACAACATTGTTGCATTAAATGTTGTAACAGTCCAACGTGATGATATGGTAAGCATAGAAGATGGTGTAAACAATGTTGCAACAGATGAAGAAACATGCAACTTAGAGTCAGAAAGTGATGATGATTTGGATTTAGAGGACATCTTGAAAGCCTACAAAGAGATTTACAAAAAACGGTTAATCGTGTACAAGAAAAATCGTGACATAGAGGTGAGGATCACAGAATTTTGGAGGCAAAAAATTGTTCTAGAAAAGGCAACAAAAATTCATCAAGATCTAAATGCTAAAGGACTAGAGGAAACTCAAAGCAATAGAAGAGTCCAGAAATGTTGATGAAACCAAGATTGATGAGTTAATGGGCTTTTTTCAAATGTTCGAAATATAGTTCAAACAAAAGAAGAAAGAAAAGAGCATTGCCTTAAAAACAGGTTTCGAAAATCAAGATGATCAATACTTTTCTGATGATATCACAGAATCTTTAGCCTCACTCACAAAGAATGTCAACAAAGTGCTGAAAATGTTGGACAAGTAGAATATTGAAGAAGAAAAAAAGAATACAATGTCATTAATGTGAAGGTTTTGGACATATTCAATCTGATTGTGGAAACATTAAAAAGAATAAGAAAAAGGCCATGAACATCACATTGACTAATAAATACTTGGAGGAGTATACGGAGAGTGATGAAGAGCACACCAACAACATTGTTGCATTAAATGTTACAACAGTCCAACATGATGATAAGGTTTCGACCAAAAATAAGCATGATGATAAGGTAAGAATAGAAGATAGTGTAAACAGTGTTGTAACAGATGAAAAGACATGTAATTTAGAGTCAGAAAGTGATGATGATTTGGATGTAGAAGACATCTTGAAAGCATACAAAGAGATGTACAAAAAATGGTTGAACGTGTGCACGAAAAATCGTGACCTGGAGGTAAGGATCACAGAACTCTCGATGCAAAAATCTGATCTAGAAAATGCAACAAAAATTCATGAAGATTTGGCTGTAAAAGACTATACGAAACTCAAAACAATAGAATAGTCCAAAAATGCTGATGAAACTAAGATTGATGAGTTAATGGACTCTCTTCGAACATTTGAAATGAATTCAAACAAAAGAAGAAAGAAAAGTGCATTGCCTTAAATACAGATTTCGAAAATCAAGATATTCAATACTCTTCTGATGATATCACAGAATCTTTAGGCCCACTCACAAAGAATTTTACAAACTACTGAAAATGCTGGAGAAGTAGAATATCTCATCAAATTCTGAAATATTGAAGAAGAAAAAAAGATTACAATGTCATAAATGTGAAGGATTTGGACATATTCAATCTGAATATGGATACATTATAAAGAATAAGAAAAAGGCCATGAACATCACATCAACTGATGAAGACTTGGAGGAGTATACGGAGAATGATGAAGAGCACACCAACAAAATTATTGCATTAAATGTAGCAACAGTCCAACGTGATGATAAGGTAAGCATAGAAGATGGTGTAAACAGTGTTGCAACAGATGAAGAAACATGCAGCTTAGAGTCAGAGAGTGGTGATGATTTGGATGTAGAAGACATCTTGAAAGCCTACAAAGAGATGTACAAAAAATGGTTGAATGTGTGCAAGAAAAATCATGACATGGAGGTGAGGATCACAGAACTGTCGATGCAAAAATCTGATCTGGAAAAGGCAGCAAAAATTCATCAAGATCTCGCTGCTAAAAGACTACAGGAAACTCAAAGCAACAGAAGAGTCCAAAAATGTTGATGAAACCAAGATTGATGAGTTAATGGATTCTCTTCGAACGTTCGAAATGAAGTTCAAACAAAAGAAGATAGAAAAGAGCATTTCCTTCTTCTGATGATGTCACAGAATCTTTAGCCTCACGCACAAAGAATGTCAACAAAGTGCTATAAATGTTGGAGAAGTAGAATATCTCATCGAATTCTAAAATATTGAAGATGAAAAAAATAATACAATGTCATGATTATTAAGGATTTGGTCATATTCAATCTGAATGTGCAAAAATTATAAAGAATAAGGAAAAGGCCATGAGCATCACATCGACTGATGAAGACTTGGAAGAGTATACGGAGAGTGATGAAGACCACACCAACAACATTGTTGCATTAAATGTTGCAACAATTCAAAGTGATGATAAGGTAAGCATAAAAGATGGTTTAAACAATGTTGCAACAGATGAAGAAACATGCTGCTTAGAGTCAGAAATTGATGATGATTTGGATGTAGAAGACATCTTAAAAGCCTTCAAAGTGATGTACAAAAAAAGGTTGAACGTGTGCAAGAAAAATCGTGACATGGAGGTGAGGATCACTGAACTCTCGATGCAAATATTTTATCTGGAAAAAGGAAAAAAAAAATTCACCATGATCTGGCTGCTAAAAGACTACAGGAAACTCAAAACAATAGAAGAGTCCATAAATGTTGATAAAACCAAGATTGATGTGTTAATGGGCTCTCTTTAGATGTTCGAAATGAAGTTCAAACAAAAGAAGAAAGAAAAGACCATTGCCTTAAAAACAGGTTTCGAAAATCAAGATGATCAATACTTTTCTGATGATGTCACATAATCTTAAGCCTCACTCACAAAGAATGTCAGCAAAGTGCTGAAAATGTTGAAGAAGTAGAATATCTCATCATATTCTGAAATATTGAAGAAGAAAAAAATAATACAATGTCATGAATGTGAAGGATTTGGACATATTCAATCTGAATGTTGAAACATTATAGAGAATAAGAAAAATTCCATGAATATCACATCGACTGATGAAAACTTGGAGGAGTATACGGATAATGATGAAGAGCACACCAACAACATTGTTGCATTATATATAGCAATAGTCCAACGTGATGATAAGGTAAGCATAGAAGATGGTATAAATAGTGGTTCAACAGATGAAGAAACATGCAGCTTAGAGTCAGAAAGTGATGATGATTTGGATGTAGAAGACATCTTGAAAGACTACAAAGAGATGTACAAAAAATGGTTGATCGTGTGCAAGAAAAATCATGACATGGAGGTGAGGATCACAAAACTCTCGAAGCAAAAATTTGATCTGGAAATGGCAGCAAAAATTCATCAAGATTTGGCTACTAAAGGACTACATAAAACTCAAAGCAATAGAAGAGTCCAAAAATGTTGATGAAACCAAGATTGATGAGTTAATGGGCTCTCTTCAAACGTTCGAAATAAAGTTCAAACAAAAGAAGAAAGAAAAGAGCATTGCTTTAAAAATAGGTTTCAAAAATCAATATGATCAATACTCTTCTGATGATCTCACAGAATCTTTAGCCTTACTTACAAAAAATGTCAACAAAGTGCTGAAAATGTTGGAGAAGTAGAATATCTCCTCAAATTCTGAAATATTGAAGAAAAAAAAGAGAATACAATGTCATGAATGTGAAGGATTTGTTCATATTCAATATGAATGTGGAAACATTATAAAGAATAAGAAAAAGGCCATGAACATCACATCGACTAATAAAGACTTGAAGGAGTATACGAAGAGTGATAAAGAGCATACCAACAACATTGTTGCATTAAATGTTACAACAGTCCAACGTGTTGATAAGGTAAGCATAGAAGATCGTGTAAACAATGTTGCAACAGATGAAGAAACATGCAGCTTAGAGTCAGAAAGTGATGATAATTTGGATATAGAAGACATCTTGAAAGCCTACAAAGAGATGTACAAAAAATGGTTGATCGTGTGCAAGAAAAATCGTGACATGGAGGTGAGGATCACAGAACTCTCGATGCAAAAATCTGATCTGGAAATGGCAGCAAAAATTCATCAAGATGTGGCTGCTAAAAGACTACACGAAACTGAAAGCAATAGAAGAGTCCAAAACTGTTGATGAAACCAAGATTTATGAGTTAATGGGCTCTCTTCAGACGTTCGAAATGAAGTTCAAACAAAAGAAGAAAGAAAAGAGCATTGCCTTAAAAACAGGTTTCGAAAATCAAGATGATCAATACTCTTATGATGATGTCACATAATCTTTAGCCTCACTCACAAAGAATGTCAACAAAGTGTTGAAAATGTTGGAGAAGCAGAATATCTCATCAAATTTTGAAATATTGAAGAAGAAAAAAGGAATATAATGTCATAACTGTGAAGGATTTGGACATATTCAATCTGAATGTGGAAACATTATAAAGAATAAGAAAAAGGCCATGAACATCACATCGACTGATGAAGAGTTTAAGGAGTATACGGAGAGTGATGAAAAGTACTACAACAACATTGTTGCATTAAATGTTGCAACAGTCTAACGTGATGATAAGATAAGCATAAAAGATTGTGTATACAGTGTTGCAGCAGATGAAGAAACATACAGTTTAAAGTCAAAAAGTGATGATGATTTGGATGTAGAAGGCATCTTGAAAGCGTACAAAGAGATGTACAAAAAATGGTTGATCGTGTGCAAGAAAAATTGTGACATGGGGGTGAGGATCACAGAACTCTCGATGCAAAAATCTGATCTGGAAAAGGCAGCAAAAATTCATCAAGATCTGGCTGCTAAATGACTATAGGAAACTCAAATGTTGCAACAAGAGCTGAAACAAATTCAGCGAAATGTTAAAATGCTAAATTGTAAGACTAAGATGCTTGATTACGTGCTATCAATTCAAAAATCAAGCGATAATCACATGGGACTTGGATTTTATGGTGGTGAACCATTTGGAAAAACAACCTTTGTTAGAGAAAATGGAGGGCCAAAACTAGAATTGAATGTTGCAACAAAACAAAATGACAAGACTACTGATGTTGTAACTGATGTTGCAACAAAAGCTACAGTAGAGAGTAAAATTCCAAAATTTAAGAAAAATAAGTTTGTACCAATTTGTGATTTTTGCCACACTTCTGGACACACCAGATCACGATGCTACAGGTACATTGACATGCTGAAAAAAGAAAAGTTTGTTAAACCCTTTGTTCATGGTGATTTTAGGAAACCACCACAAATGAAAGCGAATTTGTCGCAACAAAATGTGAAGCAAATTTGGGTAAGAAAATCAGTTTATCTTGTCTAGTAGAGCATAAAAAGGTTGTTTTAGACTATGTTGCAGCAAAAAATCAACTAATAGATATTGTTACTAGGGCACCAAATTCTATGAGATTTGAGACTTTGTGAAAAAAATTAGGAATTTATAGTTTTTTAATGATGCATCATAAACTGAAACATGATTGTGAAGAGACTCAAGAGATGTGAAAGTTTAATAATAAAATCAGCTTGTGATTTATTTCTCAAACTATATTAGCTGAGCACACTATATTTTGGTCTCATTGAAAATCTGATTTTGATGATTTGCAAGAGCAGTAATTTGAACTTCCTAGTGACTTGGGATAAAAAAGAGAAGTCTCTTTGTGATCCACTCTTGTATTCTATTCACCCTTGGTTTGATAAAGAAAATATGCAGGAAATAAAATAAATATATATATATTGTACACTAGAAAGAGCTACCTGATCCAAATTGACAGGTATTAGTATGGAAGCTACTAGTTGCAACATGAGTTGAAACATCAAAAAAAAAAAAGAACAAAAAAAATAATAATGTATGTGGTTTTCCTACGGGGTGATTAGACGATCAAGTATGTTTGAATAGGTTGGATTAAATTCTAAAACTTGCAAGTTTGATTTTGAATACTTTTCAAGAAGGACTATTATATAGTTTTTCACACACACACACATGGTTCAAGTTATAAATCCCTGTTTGGTATAACTATTGAATGAGTAAATTTTCTTGATGTTGAATTCATAAATCATATCATATTATGCATTTTTCTTTTCTATTCATGAGAAAAAAAAAGTTTTAATTTTTTAGTCACAAATTTTTAAAAATGGGTGTTAAAGTTAAAATACTATGTTTAGTTGAATTGTGTTGCAACAGCTATCTGAAACAATCCTATTTATCATAATTTTTCTCATATCATTGTGTTGACACTTTATGACACAAATGCTAATCTGAATTGTTGTGATAACTTGTCAAATGGCTTACTGAAGTTCTTGCAGGGAGAGTACAAAGTAGATATTCAAGGGGAGAACATTATTACTAGTTCCAATGATGTGCAATAACTCAGAGGGAAGAAAAAGAGATGAAACTTTTTCATTATGAGCTAATGATTATTGTTATTGATGTTGCTTCCACTATTTCTGATCTAATAGTGTGTTGCGTTTATCTCATTTATTTTATTATGTCTTTGAGCATGTTGGAACAAATACTGGAAAAGATCCAGGGGTTGTATTGTTGGAACAAATGCCGAAACTTCAAATTAGTACTTTGGTTTATTTTGGCAAAAAATGGGGAGAGAATAATGATTATGATTTTGCTTCATTTCATGTTTTATTTGCATTACTCTGATTATTGATTAGATAAATGATTTTTGCCAAAACAAAGCCAAAGGGGGATATTGTTAAGGATTTAATTGATTGTCTATTGTTTTGCAAAAATCTAATTAGTTATCTTTTTGGATTTGCAGGAAAGTTTTTATTAATGAAGGAATTTGGTTGGAAGGTTTCTAGAAAAAGTTTTAAAAAGGAAAAGCCTTACAAGAAAAAGTTCAAAGCAGGTTTTCTAGGTTTTCTTGAAGAAATTCTAGAGAGATCTAATTTACCATATTGGAGGAAAATTAAAAAGGCAAAACTTGGAGCATAATCCGTGGGATTTGTACAAGCTATCGTGCATATTTATATGTGTGTAGATCATGGCAAGAAAAGGAGAAGAAGAGTCACGGAAAAGCTGAAGAAGAATTCAGAAGAATTTAGAAGAATTGTGTTCCGTGTCATGTTGCAACACAGTCTATCTTGAGTACTTATTGTTCAGTGTTGCAACTTAGTCTGTGACAATGAGTCATGAGTGAATTGTATTAGGCTTTGAGTGTTTCATTCACTATCGTTTTTCCTTGTTTATTCTTTGGAAGAAGAAGGTGTAGTTTTCGGGAGAGAACGTTGCAAGTCGAGAGGAGCTCGCCAAACCGAAGTTCATTAAGGAGTTCTTCATCGAGGCGTCAAAGGTCAAAAAGGAGTCTTTACTTGTGTAAGTTGATGTGATTGTATTTGTAGCACTCAAACCTTTGTATTTGTACTATATTTGCATCTTAACTTAGGAATAAATGCAACATTTTGATATTTTCGATGCAATGTAAGAAAATATTGAAAAGTTAAGAATCAGGCCTGAAACGATACAAATTACAAGTCAATAAGTAGGAATGGGGAAGCACGAGAACCAGTGGAAGAATGAAGTTAATAAAGAAAAATTTTGGCAGAAACCAGCGCAAAATCAAACTCGAAACATTGACCTAGATGATCTTAAATAGTGACCTATGTCCATTTTTTACGAATCATATCAGTTTTTTGGGTAGAAACGGCCTTTTGGGCAAAACGCAGGCTTTGTCCTAAGCACGGTATGATTTTAACCAAATTTCAACGTTTGGGGGGTCAAAACAGTTAAAACGCTAAAAAATGCCTCGGTCAACGTTCCGGTCAAAGTCAAAATTCAAGAGCCAAAAAGTCAGCAAAAAGGCGCTCGAGCGGGCCCAACTGGGCGCTCGAGCATGCCCAACTGGGCAATCGAGCAGGCCCAATTAGGCAATCGAGCGCCTCTCAGAGAAATTTTCGCAACGTTCCAGAAGAAAACATGTGTCACAAATTCAATGATTGAGCAGAATCGTGCTCGAGCGCGCCTCGCAGAATCTTCTGGATAAAGACAAGGCGCGCTATCATGTTGCCAACGGATGAAGACCAGGTGCGCTCGAGCGTGCCTTTGAAAATTTGTCTATAAATAAGCCCCCCCTCCTCCGAATTTATAAATTAAATTTGGAGTATTGCCAATATTTTTGGCATAATTTAGAGTTAATTCTAGTTAGTTTTATTAGTAGTTGTAGTTAATTAATTAGTAGGATACGGGAAAAATCTCACTTAAGTAGTTCTTATTCAGGGAAATTTGGCCCGAATAGCTACTTTAAGGGAGAAATCTAACCCAAATAGCTCTTATTCGGAAAAATTCATCCCTAGTAGCTCGTATTCGAGGAAGAATAGTTCCGCCCGAATAGCTATTTTGTGTCGGACCACTGCTCAAATTTTAGGAACCAAAAATACGCGTTCGTCGATATGGGGGAGTCTTTCTTGACTCTCTTTTATTTATAGAATTCGTATTCATTTATGTATGAGTATATTGATATATAGGGGTGAATATTGTAACTGTTAGTCTTTTAATATACTATCTTGAATTCGGATTATACGCTTTTAATGCAATATATGGCTTGTTTCAATTCAGTAATGTCTTTCATACGTAATATTTTTTAGTAGATGTATGATTGTATTACTATTATTATTGTCTTTCATGACGTAATACTTTTAACTAGATGTTATAATTGCTTTACTTTCATGTCATTTATCCATAGTTTAATAGTGAATCAAATAGCTTGACAACCTTAGATTCCATGAACTCTAGGTAATGCTTTTAAGTAGACTATTGTTTCTAGACCAGTAAGGAGAAGTTGTGTCACGCCCCAACTCGACCCCACCTACGATCAGTCAGGACGCAACGGAATTTCGGCAGTAACGACAGTAAATAGATTACCGAGGTTCTAAACCAACCTCGTTAATAACATTAAACATTCAAAATTCCTTAACCATACATACAACAACTCTTTAACAGCATAACAACATACAACCTAACCGTAGTATACAATAATCAGTCTTCGTTATCTGCCTCCGTTCCAACATGACATACAATACCTCAACTTTATCATACATTTCAAAAGTAAGTTGAGACACAACTACAACTTAACCATAGACAAAAGAAAACCACTAAATTAACATCATTTAGATCATTATCTTATCAACAACTATTACACTAAGAACCGTAAAGCATATAAAAGTCCATTAAGCTAATATACATAACGTTTAACAACATAGGATCATGGATAAGACTCAGGGACATATGACTCATCCACGAAAGGCACGTTTTCCACATTCTCCTCTTCAGGAGGCACGTACCCGTAATCTTGTGAAAGTACACCTGAAAACATGCAATAATAGAGAGTGAGCTTATATACATAAGCCCAGTGAGGATCCGATAGATCTCGACAGTATTCACTACGCTCCTTGGATTTAGTCCTTTGAGCAAGTAAACACACAACAACATAAATAATGCTATCATCACATAACTATATAACCAATCAATAAGGATACTCTATTTGGTGTAGCTCCAAACGCCATCACGATCTCAACCGTTCTTCTTATAACTCCCCATTACTCACACACCCGAGGTACCTCACTAGCCCCTCCCTCCATGACACCTCCGTCATGCGAGCTGGGGGTAGCCTATGGCAGTCATGCCGTTATCAACCCGACAGCCCGACGCTGCCCGAGAGGTGGCACACACATACCAAGACTCCATATTCATCAATCATCAATCAAACATCAATCAATCAATTGGGAGATCAGCAACAAGAGTGCCCGATTCCCGCATTCAATAATAATCAATCAATAACATCAATATTAAATTAAACAACAAACAACGTAGTTAGATGACAAAGTAGGCCATCTAACCGGACATGCATAATATACATAATTAAACTCTAAATTACTTAACAACAACTCACCATTCATCACTCGAACACTACCCAACCATCTAAAGGCATCGTTCAAGAAATTAAAGAATGACAACCTAAACTTCTAAAATTCATAACTTACAATCTACTAATCTAAACATTGCCAAATCAGTTCCTATCACTCACCCATTCAACCTACTACATTAGCCCTCTCGGAAATCCACCATAACACCTCCAAATCATGCCCGATAACCCTAAAACCCTAAGATGTCATGGCTGGATTTTCCGGATTTTCACACAAACAATGTAATCGAAAATTCGGCATTACAACAGCGCTAACACGTAATTATCAAGTATTTAGAAATCGACGGCAATCGATTTCGAGCAACACAACTCATTTAATTCAACTTTGAACATTTTAATCAAAATTAAATACCCGGAAAATAAAAATTATGCTATATCTGACAGAAACTCGTAGTATTAGTATATAATGATCCCTAGCATGCAAGGAGCAATAATCTAACATCAGATTTCAATTCTAACGGTTCAATCTTCATTTATACGCAAAAACACAAAAATGACATTTTGAGATCTAGAATTTTTCTCTCACCTTAGATGCGATATAAGCCTAGGAATGCGTGCTATGCGTGCCCAACAAGCAGAATCCAAGTCGGTGCGAAGTTTCACGGACAAAAACTAGGTTTTTCTTTGAAAAATTGGATTGAAAGCTTGAGTTTTTCTCTTCTCTTTTCTCCCTCTTTTCTCTCGGCAATGTGTGTGTGTGTGATGGTGTTTTTGTGTTGTGTGAGTGTGTGTTGAGGACATTAGCTTATAAGGTCAATTAATTAATTAAAGTCAAAGTTATTTTAATAGGTATTTTTGTGTTTTTAATGACTTTAATTGCATTTTAGTGATCTCCAAGTTAAAAATAATTATGCAACCCCCAAGATCTCTCAAGTGGATTATTTTTAGGTGACAAGAAGTTTTACAATCCAACAATTTCACCCGAGTCGGCTTAAAACTCGATTTTCGCAAAAGTCGGTGTAAAAACCCTAATAAATTCTTAAGCCGATTTTAAAACCGTTTTCATCAAACACAGGTCTATTAAAGTCCGTGGACTAGGTCTAGAAGGGTTAAAAAGACCAGTTTCAAAATTATAGCAGACGTGTTTCGAAAACACTATTCACTGAAAATCGACGATAAAATTTCTGACTCCGTTTTTGATGAAAATTTCATGAATGCACATTTAGCACGTATTAGAAGTATTGAAATCAAAATTATGACTTTCTAGGTCCTATAGCACATAAACAGATCATATGCACGCAAAACGAGGTAAATCTCGTAAAACGAGATAAGCAAGAAAGTGGGGTTTCACAAGTTGATTGGTTAGTCGAAACAGACCTTTTACACCAGGTTACAAGGACAGTTCCATACTATGGTTGTACGCTTGTAGATGGCACAACACCTACATCAGAGTTAATAATCGTGATTTTAATAAGCTAAGGTAATTGACTAGGTTAATTCTTGTAACTTAACCCTTGCATAAAACCAGATAAGCCTGAATGTCGACCCTAGATTAATTGCCTCATTTACATATTCGATCCTTAGATCACTACCCCTCGTATTCCTACTTAGTTAGCTTAATTTGGCTTTAGTTGTAGTATAATTTAATCAAACGCCTTCTACAAACTGTTACACTTTCACTTTAAATACTTTTGTACACTACTTCACTAACTTGCTAACGCACGTCCCTGTGGTACGATTCCACACTCATAGCACACTACACTACATGATCCGTGCACTTGCGGGTATTTAAACTTGGTTAATTTTACACACTTTTCACACGTCCACCGGGTTGCATCAAGTTTTTGGCGCCGTTACCGGGGAGGCACGATCTAGTTTAGTTTTTGAATTATTAGTGAACTTGTTTTAAGTGTTGTAATTATTGCCTATATTATTTATATATTTTTTAAATTGTATAAATCTTGTTTTGCATATAGTTTATAAAATTTGTATATTGTTTGTATTATACTTGTACATAAACTGTTTATATTATGCTTTGTTAAAATAGCTTGTACATATACTTAAGTTATTGTCCGTATTTACTTAAGTACTTAGTTTAATTTCTGTCTTTATTTAAAGTACGTAGTTTACTTTATGTATTTAGTTAAATATATTTTGCTTATTTTTTATTTTTATTTCTAGTACTTAGTTTATTTTCTGTATTCACTTATTGCATTTAGCTATAGTATATTTTGCATGCACAGGCGTCGTTCCTTGATACCGGAACTTGCCCCATTTAATCCCGTGCCTCAGAAAACTCCACGAAGGAGAGTCCAAGTCCCGATGGCAGAACAAGAAGGAAATGTTCAAAACCTTCTGCCTCTTCCTGTAGCTCGACCTTTTAACCAACCCATTAATCGACCCTTTGACCCATAAATGACTCTTCGTCAACATTTCTCTCCGGACGATTACAATCCCGAGTTTGCCATAGCCCCACCGGCTCTTGGCAATGTTAACTTTGAGCTTAAGACAAGGACCATTTCGAATCTACCTTCCTTTTACGGAAAGAGCAACGAAAGCCCTCACGCTCACATCATACAATTCTTGGATGCATGTTCTATGCTTCACATCCCTAATGTGAGTCGTGAGATTATTCAACTGTGTCTGTTTCCATTTTCCTTAAAAGACATGGCCAAACAATGGCTAAATCATTTAGATGCAGGAGTTATTACATCTTGGGAAGAACTTGTTCGGAAATTCTTACATAGGTTCTTCCCAATGGCCATAACCACTACTCTGCGAACAGACATCATGTCATTCGTTCAGTCGGACTTAGAGCTTTTCATGAAGCTTGGGAAAGATTTATTGATCTTAGGAATCAGTGTCCCCACCATGGGTTTGCACGTCACGAACTCTTGCATTATTTCTTTAAAGGTCTTACACCTCAGCAGAAAATGATGGTAAATGCAATGAGCAATGGAGGTTTCTATAACCTTATAGCGGATGAAGCTTGGAATAGAATAGAGAATAGAGCTGAAGAATCTCTTCAAAACACACTTTTCTAGGATTTTCAACAACTGTGGATCAGTCTGCTGGGCTTCTCTGATCTTGGATAACAACAAAGATTGAATCTGCAAACTTACAAATTGAATACCAGAATTTGAAGTCTGGGGTTTCCATAAGCATAACTATTCCATGAACTCCCAATTTTTGATAATCAAACTAGCAACTGTAGCCTTTTGGCTCAAAGCATCAGCAACAATATTGGTCTTACATGGTAGATAATTAATAGTACAATTATAATCTTCAAGTAATTCCAACCAACGCCTCTGCCTCATATTCAATTCTCAAAACAAATATTTTAAACTTTTATGATTTGTGAAATTTTCAAATTTGTTACCCCAGAGATAGTGACACCGTTTTTTTAGTGCAAAAATGATAGTCGTAAGCTCAAGATCATGCATCAGATAGTTGAGTTCATAGGGTTTCACTTTTTTGGAGGCATATGCAATAACTTTTCCATTCTGTATCAATGCACAGTCCAAACCCTCTTTAGAAGCATCACTATAGATTATCAGTACCCTCAGGCAGAGCAATAATAGGAGTTATGGTTAACATTTTCTTCAATTCCTGGAAGCTAGCTTCACAATTTTCATTCCAATCAAACACAGTTTTCTTCTGAGTAAGCTGAGTCAAAGGTCCATCAATTTTAGAGAAATCCTTGACGAATCTTCTATAATAACTTGCTAAACCCAGAAAACTGCGAATCTCAGTAACAGTCTCAGGCCGTTTTCATGCCAATACAACCTCAATCTTCGGGGATCAACAGAAATACCATCCTGCGAGATAATATGACCGAGAAAAGCAACTTGTTTTAACCATAATTCATATTTGCTGAATTTTGCAAATAATTTATGTGGTGAACCCATCCCACATCGGAAGGTTACGAGCTGGGCCAACTAAATATATAGTGGAGGGTTCTCCCTTGTATTCGAGCAGGCGCCTTCCAGTGCAGTGTGCCTCTGCGTTGGACCCGTTGTGGCCACGTATTCGCTTAGCTGGCTGGAGGGGCAAAACCGTGAGTGAGTATGTGGGCCCAATGTGGATTCCCTGCGCAAAGCAGACAATACCTGTCTCTTAACCGAGCAGGCCCCTTTTGGGGAAAATCCTCGAAGGGACAAAACCGTGAAGGGCCCACTGTGGTAACCCAAAGCGGACAATACTTGTTTATGTGCGACGCTGGTGTGTCTCTGCCCTGCGGGGTATTCGCTTAGCCGGGTCGTTACAATTTATGCTCTTAAAGAGTCTGCAATACAATCCTGAGATGTTGTTCATATTTAGCCTCAGATTTAGAATACACAAGAATATCATCAATAAAAATAACCACAAATTGGTCCAGATCCGGATGGAATACCCTCTGCATTAAATCCATAAATGTGACGGGAGCATTAGTCAAACCAAACGGCAGAACAACAAACTCATAATGGCCATAACGAGTTCTGAAAGCAGTTTTAGGTACATCATCTGACTTATTCCTTAACTGATAATAACCCTGCCTCATATCAAATTTAGAAAATACCCTGGCACTCTGCAACTGATCAAACAACACTTCAATTAAAGGTAAAGGATATTTGTTTTTTATAGTCACCTGATTAAGACCCCTATAATCAATACATAAACGAAGAGATCCGTCCCTCTTTTTAACAAATAAAATTGGTGCACCTTAAGTTGAAGAACTCGGCTGAATGAATCCCTTCTCAAGTAAACCCTGCAACTGAACTTTCAATTCTTGCAACTCAGGTGGATCCATTTTATACAGAGTCCTAGAGATAGGCGTAGTCCCCGACAATAAGTCAATCATGAACTCTACCTCTCTATCAGGTGGAAAACCAGGCAATTTCTCAAGAAACACCCCCAGAAACTCCCTCACAATAGGCACATCATTCAGTTTTAATTTGTCGCCAGGTTGATTAATTAGATATGCAAAATAAGCCTCACAACCCTTGCCTAACATTTTTGATGCTTTAATAGAAGAAATTATAGGAGTTTCAGTTGATTTTCTACTTCTAACTATTTTGATTACAGGCTGGTCGGGTAATTCTAGTTTCACAATCTTCTTCCCACAATCAAGTTGTGCATAGTATCTTCCCAACCAATCCATCCCCAATATAATTTCAAAGTTGTGGAAAGGTAGAATAATCAAATCGGCAAGAAATACACAACCCTCAATACAAATATTACATGTCTTACAAATAGATTCAGTGACAAACTTCGGACCTATAGGTGTATAAACCATAATCTTATGCAACAATTTATCGTGTTTCAATTTAGCATTTTGTGCACAAATAGGTATAATAAATAAATGTGTAGCCCCGGAGTCAATTAAAACTTTAACCGACTGATCATTAAGAAGAAAAGTGCATTTTACTACTGTAGTCGTATCTGGAAGCTCCTCCATATCCAAAGCAAATACTAGGGTCTGACACCGCGGTGCTGGTACTGCAGCTAGTGCCCTGGTCTGAGTGCTCTGACCAGATGTCTGACCTCTGGTGTTCTTGAATTTCAGACAGTCCTTGACCCTATGTTGGTCATTCCCACAACCCGTACACCTGTTTAATCTCTTCCAGCAATTCTCCTCTGTGTGGCCCTGACTCTGACAGAAGCTGCACTGCTGGTGACGTCTTGCAATAGTGCCTCCCATAGGAGCTCTGTAAGAAGAGGTAACTAAACTACCCTACTGAGAACATGCCACTACTAGATGAGGTTGCCCTTGACATTGACTCTGAACTGGCCATGACTGAGTCTGAGTAGGCCCTGTACAACTCTAAGTCTGCCTCGACTGCTGACTCTGACCAACTGAAATAGTCTGTCTCTGGTACCCCTGATTCTGAGTCTGATGTGGTCATTTACTGGGCTGACTCGGTTCCCTAAACAAATCGGCTTTGAGTTTCTCATATCTGGCAGCTATACTAACCGCTGCTGCATAGGAGGGATAGTCCTGAGTAGACAAATTTAATGAAATATCAGGCCTCAGCCCCAGAACAAATCTCTGAATCCTTTTACTCTCCAACTGCACTAAGGCTGGCACATAACGGGACAAGCAGGTGAAAGCAGCGTCATACTGATCAACTGACATGTTGCCCTATTTCAGATTAATGAACTTATGCTCCCGTCTCTCAATTGCAATCTCTGTAATGAATTTCTCACGAAACTCTCTGACAAACTCATCCCAGGTCTGTGGTATTACCTCCGCCTCCCATCTAGATTTCACAGTATTCCACCATTGATCGGCATCTCCCTTGAGCAGAAACTTGGTGCAAGCAACCCTTCTCGCATATGTATACTCGAGGCCGGTCAGAATTTTTTCCACTTTATTCAGCCACCGCTCAGCTAACATATCGTCGGGCTTCCCGAAGAAGCTAGTCGGACCATGGTTCAGGAACCTCTCAAGATAGTTGCTACCACCACCCACTGTTCCACCTTGACCCTGACCCGGATTACCTGCAGGTATACCTCCCTACCGGTGCAGTACCTCAGCAATTTGACCTATGGCAGATGTCAACCGTGCATTGATGGTTTGTTGATCTACTTCTTCTTCTCCGACATTTTGATTTCTTGTTTGACGGCGGGGCCCCATTCCGAATAACTAGAATGCAAAGTATTATGACAGGTATATATGTAGTTCACAAATAAGTCATATATAAATAAGTCCAAATAAGTTCACATAAAGTCACATTTAAGGTTATACTAGCACTTTACATACAAAAGGTACAAATAAAACACTTAATTCATTCTTTTCATTCTAAACCTTTCACATTCACATAATAACTCTTAAAAGACTCTTCACATTCTTATTTCCATGCTAGCATGTTCTTTATCCAATCAATCTCTCACTTATTCGATCAAAAGAAACACTTATTCACACAATCACACTTTAACAAATTAGATCTCTACCCACAGACTGAGAAACCTATCCCAGCTCATGCATTTTATAAGCTCTGATACCACCTAAATGGCACGCTCCGACCCAACCCCACGATAAAGATTAAGTCCGGACCCGACAAACGAACTGAGTCTCCTCTGTACCGTGGACATTCTGAAAACTTGAAAACATTCAATAAAGCCACACAACAAACTAGAACTCCAATTCTAACTAAAATCCAGCTTCAAGGCCATCCGAGCCTTAAGCAATACAAAACAATTTAAATTCATACAAGTATGCTTTCAATAATTCTAGAATCTTTGTCTTTCATTCGCTTATCATACCACTCTATGTTAGCAGTCAAACCTTCTTAGAAAATTAAACCAACCATACTTCCATTCATTCACACCCAAGCATGCAACATAGCTAGAAGCAAAATATAAGTTATTACATACAATAGTTTCATATCTCCTACTACATCCATAACTTCCAAGCTCACAACCACACAAATATATACATAAGCCTTTAGGCTCCAAAATAGGACATAAAGTAATACAAACAAAGTCTTCATATAAACAGCAAGAACCACAATCCACCTCAAGCAAATAGGACACTACAACTAAGGCAACTGCTCGGTCTGCACCTCCTGATCCTCACCCTCAACTAAATCAAGCTGGGGTTCAACCTCAGCACCTCCTGAAACATGTTAGCGAGGTATGAGCAACCACAATTGCCCAGTGAGGGATATAGTCTATTGGGGCGTGCAATGCAACAGTTAACACGAATAAAGCATTTAAACAACAAAAGAGCAATGTAAATGATAAGTTACCACACATTAAAAATGATACGATTCATTTAACCCCAATACTCTAGAAGTCACTTGATCTTCAATCATGAACCACGAACCTCGATCAATGTGCTGGCATAAACCCCAATCACACCAGTGGTTATACTCCAAATGTACCCCGAGAACCCTACAACCCAACACCCCCTGGCAATCTCTGGACCAAGCAAGTAAGGGACTAGAGCACGAAGATCGAATATCCACTGGCAAGCCCTCTACCGCCCAGCCGATATCCAATACATTCGCCCCTGACACTATGGTTGAGCAACCACTATGCAATGCACTTTAACAATTGGCAATACAATAACATTGTAAAGCAATAACATTTAGGAGGGACAACAAAGTAGGTTGCCCTCGAAAACAATTATAATATAAGCAATAGTACGAAATCAACTAAACGAACATAAGGGGTAAGTTGCATATTTTCCATTAAACCTTTACCAAAAGCTCATAATCAATCTAAAAGTACATTTAAACAACTAACAAACATTAACTAGGTCATAGATCTGCAAAATAATCCATTTTCCATTTTTTTCCCTTTATAACCTAAGCCATTTGATTCCAATTCACAAGGAAATGTTCCAAATTCACGAGGAAGCTATACTATACTTCTAAATATCCCTTATAGCATCCCTTCGACCCTCGAAGTTACCCAATTACCCACGTTTAACACAAAAGCCCCAATTAGCCCCTTATGAGTTTGTACTACATGTACCCTAATCGGAACTCAACCAAGGTTTAGCAAAGCATATATAGCACCTATATAGTCTAAGAATACCAAATGTGAAGGCCAAATCAACCCAGATTCGTATTACACACGAAATCCCTTTTAAAAAGTCTCCTACTTCGCATTTTAGCCAAGTTTTGAGAAATTCAACCTCAAAGGGCTATTAATCTATCTTTATTAACATCTATGGCACCTATTTGAAGCAATGAATCAAGCTATAATGCACAACTTCTCAAAACCCTAAAAAAAGTCATTATTCATGCCCTACAAATCACCGGACGAATTAAACCGGTTAAAAAGCGAAATCATAACATAAATGTGGTCTCTAACACTTATATACAACATATATAACCTACTTTAAGCATTCCATAACCATTTAATAGCAAATCTAGAAATTCAAGAAAGTTACAACATTTTAAAAATGCCAAAAACACATGCAAATCCCTTACCTATTGCACGTAGAGGCTACTAGGAAGCTAGAAGACACTCAAAATCACTTGTTCCTAGCTTGCAAGAGCCTAAATCCAAGGTTTGAGGAGAAAAATCTCTTCCTTTTCCATTGTTGCTGCTATCGGGTTTGGAGGGCTGATTTTTTTTATTTTTGCTATTTTTTTTCTATGTTATGAGTGAAATGTGATATATAAATGGCATTTTAATTAGTGGGGCTGATTTGGTATTTTAGTAAATGCTCAAAACTAACTAAATTATGCTTAAAATGCACTTAAAATGTTAATTAGTTCAAAAATAATGTTTAGACTATGTAATACTATTCACGCGAACCAATAAAATATTTTCTAAATGAACATTCCTAACACATTTTGTTCAAACTCACATTTTGCTCATTCCTAAAATAATGACTATAGTTTAGGAAAAATGCTAATTTGAAGAAAATAAGCAGTTGAAAATTGTAATGAATAGTAGTAAAAGAAATAACAAGTAGTTGCACAGTAAAAATGCACAAATAGTGAATGCAATAGTAAATAGAAGTACGGCAAAGTTCTAGGGCGTTACACAGGTACGGCCACTATGAATTTGTTGTCCTGCCATTTGGGTTGACAAATGCTCCAGCCGCCTTTATAGATTTCATGCAAAGAATGTTTAGACCATATCTTGACCAATTTGTTGTGATCTTTATTGATGATATATTGGTGTATTCTAAATCTGAGGGAAAGCATGAAGAACATTTAAGAATTGTGTCGCGAACATTGCAGGAACACAAGTTATTTTCCAAATTTAGCAAGTGCGAATTCTGGTTGAAACAGGTAGCCTTTTTGGGCCATATAATTTCATAGGAAAAAATATATGTTGATCCTGGGAAAATTGAAGTTGTGATGTCCTGGAAAAGACCCGAAACTGTGATGGAAGTTCGTAGTTTCCTAGGGTTGGCTGGTTATTACAGGCAATTTGTTAAGGATTTTTCCAAAATTGCTGGGCCATTTTGCTTCTTAACTCAAAAGAAAACTGTATTTAACTAGGATGACAAATGTGAAGCCAGTTTTCAGGAATTGAAGAAGAGACTTACCACTGCACCTATTTTTGCATTGCCTGAGGGGACCGATAATCTGGTAATTTACAGTGATGCTTCAAAATAAGGTTTGGGCTGCGTACTTATGCAAAATGGTAAGGTGATTGCTTATGCCTCGAGAAAGTTAAAGCCCTACGAACTTAATTATCCTACACATGATCTTGAGCTTGCTGTTGTTGTCTTTACTTTAAAGAAATAGCGACATTACTTGTGGGGTAATAAATTTGATATATTTATTGATCACAAAAGTTTGAAATATCTATTCTCTCAAAAGGATTTGAATATGAGGCAAAAGCGCTGGCTAAAGTTGTTGAACGACTATAACTGCACTATTAGCTACTTGCCAGGTAAAGCTAATACTGTTGCAGATGCATTGAGTCGGAAAGCTACTGTGGCCAGTTTGATTATAAAGAATTGGGAAACTATGGAGGAGTTGTGTTTGTGGAAACCAGAGGCTTTAGAAACAGGTATTCAGTTTGCAAGTCTGCAAATTGAGTCTTTGCTGTTGTCCAGAATCAGGGAAGCACAACAGTCAGATCCTCAGTTATTGAAGATTATTGAGAAGTCCAAAGGGGGAGAGTCCAATTTCAAGCTGCATGATGATGGACTACTCAGGTATAAGAATAGAATTTGCATTCCTAGTGGTTCAACTGTAAAGGTTGAAATTCTTGTTGAGGCTCATAGTACCAAATACACTATCCACCCTGGTAGAACCAAGATGTACAGGGACTTGAAACAAAGCTTCTTGTAACGCCCCAACTCGACCCCTCCTACAATCAGTCAGGACGCAACGGAATTTCGGCAGTATAACGACAGTAATTAGGACTTTGAGGCTCTGAACCAACCTCTTCGCAACTCATACAACCAACTCCACAAACAATTCAACAATTAAACAACACAACTGCAATATACATTAAACATTCTTTTACACATTGCATCCATAGGTTATACGTCTCCGTTCCAACAACATACATTTACTATATAACATACATTTTCAAAATAGATTATAACCAATCTAGCAACCTAATCATGTTCTAAAACAAGACTACTAAGCTAGTAACATTTAATCCATTATCTTTACAACATCTTATACATCATAAACTTCTACGTAAATATAAACCAACTAGTTTTAATATACAAGATAACAAAAGAGTACAACATCTCAGATATCTAGGACAAGACTCTGCCACATAGGACTCGTCCACATATGGCACATTCTCAACTTCCAAAGGCACGTACCCGTAATCTTGTTCAATATCACCTGTATGCATGCAATAATTGAGAGTGAGCTTATATAAACAAGCTCAGCGAGGATTCAACAGATCTCTTAATAGTATTTACTATACTCTTTGAAAATCATCCTTTGAGTAGTAAACAGATAATAATCATCAATAACAATATAAGTACATTAGTAATAATAACTAATCAATAAAGGATACTCTAGTTGGTGTAGCTCCAAACGCGATCACAAACTCAACTATCTTTTTATAACTCCCCATTACTCACGCACCCAAGGTACCTCACTAGCCCCTCCCTCCATGGCACCTCCGCCATGCGAGTTGGGGGTAGCCTATGATAGTCATGCCGTTATCAACCCGACAGCCCGACGCTGCTAGAGAGGTGGTACACACATACCAAGACTCATGACAATAATAATAATCATTCATATCTCAGGAAGACAACAAAGTAGGTTGCCTATCTCCCGGCTTCATCAATAATCAATAATCAACTAATAACATTTCAATAACATATCATCAACTAAACAATTAACAACTCAATAACTAGGT
Organism: Ehretia macrophylla; assembly: GCA_037974665.1. Classification (NCBI taxonomy): domain Eukaryota; kingdom Viridiplantae; phylum Streptophyta; class Magnoliopsida; order Boraginales; family Ehretiaceae; genus Ehretia; species Ehretia macrophylla. Next base: position 86,922,969 of record CM075764.1, read on the forward strand.
TAGATGACAAAGTAGGCCATCCAACTTAACATGCATTAAACCACACAATCAGCCCTACTCTACCCACCCACAACACATGATTCAATCACTCAAACAACACCCAAACACCCATAGATAATATTTCAACATTTTAAAGAAAGACAACCTGAACTTCTAAAAGTCATAACTTACATTCTACTAATCCAATGACTTCTAAACCAGTTTCTATCACTCACCCACTCAAGCAACTACATTAGTCCCCTCAGAAACCAACCACAATCCATCCAAATTATGCCAACAGCCCTAAAACCTCAATGGACCATGGCTGAAATTTTTGGACTTTCACCTCGACATCGCAATCAAAATTTCAGCATTACAACATTACAACCACGTATTTAACCAACTTTTAGAAAGTAACAGCAACCAATTCCAACCACCACAACTCTAATTATTCAACAAATGGCCAAATTATCAACTTTAATACCCGAAAAATAAAATTACATGCTACCACGGTTCAAAACTACTATAAACCCATTTAATCAATCCTTAGCATCCACTGAGCAATAATATAACATCAATTTAACATTTCAATGGCTAAAAATTCAATTATATGAATTAACATAAAAATGACATTTTGAGATCTAGAATTTTTCTCTCACCTTTGATGTTATTTGATGCAAGAAAGGTGTAGAATGGATGCCCAAAAAGTGCAATCAAACTTTGGTTCAAGATTATTGGCTTTGTATTGCAATTTCTATGAGAAAATTTGATAAAAAAATCAAGCAAAAATGGCTCCTTGAGTTTCGGCCATGTGTGTGAGTTTTGAGTATGTTTGAGCTTTGTTTTATGAGCTATTTTTAGTATATTATGCATAATAAGGCAAATCAACAAAATAATGCAAAGTTAAAGTTGATTCATTTAGTCTTGTAATTGTTTTTCTAGTCTTTTAATTTAGTTTCTTGACTATTTTTGCTCACAACATACAATTGACACTTAGACTAATTTAAGTAGAATATTTTTGGGTGACAACAATTTTTTTATGCAAAGACTTTCACCCGACTCAGTTAAAAATACGATTTTTACAAAACAAAGTGTAAAAACCTTTAAAATTTCAAAGCCGATTTAAAATCTATTTTAATCAAACACGGGTCTATTAATAACCAAGGATTAGGTTTTAAAATGTTTAAAACACCCGTGTAAAAATTTTAACAGATGTGTGTTCAAAATACTATTTACAAAAATCGTCGATAAAATTTCTGATGTCGTTTTTGATGAAAATATCATGAATGCACACTTAGCATGTAATAGGAATATAAATCATAGAATTAGCACATTCTAATTCATATAATACATAAACAGGTCAAAACACGTAAATCGAGGCAAAGATAAAAATATGGGGTCTCACACTTCTGGTGGAATAATATGATGAAAGAGATAGCAGATTATGTGGCTAAATTTTTGACTTGCCAAAAGGTTAAGGCTGAGTATCAGAGACCTGCGAGATTGTTGCAACCATTGGAGATTCCTGTATGGAAATGGGATCAGGTTACTATGGACTTTGTATCTAATTTGTCGAGATCACCGCGAGGTAATGATTCCATGTGGGTTGTGGTTGATAGGTTGACAAAAACCTCACATTTCATTGCTACAAAGAAAACAGAGACTCTTGATAAACTGGCTGAGTTATATGTTAAAAACATTATGAGATTGCATGGGGCTCCAACTAGTATAGTATAGGACAGGGATCCTAGGTTCACATCATAATTCTGGCAGAAACTACAGAAGGCTTTGGGGACTAATTTGAGTTTTAGTAATGCATATCACCCGCAGACAGATGGTCAATCTAAGAGAACTATCAAGATACTGAAGGACATGTTGCGAGCTTGCATTCTGGATTTTGATAAAAGTTGGGAAAGGTATTTACCTCTTGCAGAGTTTGCTTATAATAACAGTTATTAGGCTACCATTGGAATGGCGCTGTACGAGACACTCTAGAGGCAAAAATGTAGATCCCCGTTGTATTGGGACGAGGTAGGTGAAATAAAAAGTGTTGACGTAGCTATTCTAGCTGAGATGATGAAAATGGTTGATAATGTGAAAGTTATAAAGAAAAGAATGCTCACGGCTCAAAGCCGACAGAAAAGTTGTGTTGATAGATGCCAACGTAACTTAGTGTTTACAGCGCGTGATCGTGTGTTCTTCAAAGTCTCTCCGCGTAAAGGTCTGATTTGACATGGAAATGGAGGTAAGCTCAGTCCTAGATATGTGAGACCGTTTGAGATTATCGAAATGATTGGTGATTTGGCTTACAGGTTGGCACTACCTCCGAGTTTGGGCAAAGTGCATGATGTATTCCATGTGTCGATGTTGAGAAACTATCAGCCAGATTCTTCGCACATTCTAGAGCCGGAACCGTTGGAAATTAGTGAGACTTTGACTTATGTTGAAAAGCCTCTTCAAGTGGTTGATAGGAAGATCCAAGAGCTCAGAACTAAGAGTATTCCTATGGTGAAAGTTCTTTGAGATCATCACGGAGTTGAAAATGCCACTTAGGAGCGGGAAGATCATATAAGAGATAAATACCCAGAGCTGTTTGCCGAAATATTTAAGAATTGCGTGGACGCAACTAGTTTAAGGGGAAGAGGGTATGACGCTCGGGAAATCTCACTACATTCTTAATTAGTTGTTGCATATTTACTTGAGCATTTTTATGTGCATTTTTTTTTGCTTATTTACTTTATTAGTGGGGTACTATTCATAAAAAAATTTAACTGTCTAAATTGCTCGGTTTAATATTTTTCCTAGTTAGTACAACTTATAAAAGGAATCGGGAACTTGTAGTTTTGAACTTTGGAGGTCGGGAACATGCATTTGAAAAATATTTCGTGTTTCGTGGAATAGTGTAACATTAGTATAAACATTAGTTAGCTAACTAGTCTTTTAATTTGAGTTTTTAGCATAGTTTGACCAAGTAATGCTAGCATTTGACCTTTAATAAAATACCTACATATACATATATAACTAATATACCACATATACATGCAATACTCATCAAAACAAATCAAACAATGCCCAAAATACCCTATCCCCAAACCCGATGGCATCCTAGGAGAGAAATGAGAAGATTTCAACTTCTAGCTTTGCAAATTTGATCCCTTGGCTTGCTTTTAAAGGTCTTTGGGGCACTTAGGAGCTTCAACCACTTGCCTACAACCTTTAAATTGTGAGGGAGTTTGCATTTTAATTGGTTTAAAGTTTATATCAACTTTTACAATTTTGTAATTTGTTGGTTATGGCTATAGATATGCTCATATATTGTGGTATACATGCTTATTGTGATCTATAGACCATGTTTGAGTAGCTAGTTAACAACCTCCATAGTTGAAAGCTTGAATTGCACAAAGAATATGATGAATAGTAACGAATTTTAGGGTTTTACTATAACTTGCTATTTAGAGTGAATTGATGTTTCCTTTAGGTCCTTTAGACATTATTGAAACTAGTTAGAAGCTCACTTGTAGTTAGATTGCTTAGAATTGAGTTAAAATGCAAATTTAGTTAACTTTTACAAGGGGGTTTTTCACGAAACATAATCTGGGCACGTTTGGACTTTAGATTAGGTATCTTTGGGGCATGGAAGCACTTTTGGTGCTTTTCTTACATAAAATTGGGGTCCGAATAGGGTAGGTGTAGTTAAAACTCACTTAGGGCCTTCCCGAGCTTTTGTCTCCAAAGCCGATTTTCAGAGCCTAGGTAGGTATCTTTTGGCCTTCCTAGGAATGTAGAATGATTGGATTGTGGATTTGGGACCTTGAATTTTGTGTAGAACAAGAATTGCATAGTTAACAAAGGGAAAAAAGTGATAATGGATACCTTTGTGCTTATATGAGCTCGTAGATGTGTTGCTATGTATTTATATGTTTGTCTAAAGTATAATTGTGAAACCCCACTTTCCTGCTTATATCGTTTTACGTACTATACCTCATTTTGCGTGCATATGATCTGTTTATGTGCTATAGGACCTAGAAAGTTATAATTTTGATGTCAATACTCCTAATACGTGCTAAATGTACATTCATAAAATTTTCATCAAAAACGGAGTCAGAAATTTTATCGTCGATTTTCAATTAATAGTGTTTTCGAAACACGTCCGCTAAAATTTTGAAACTGGTCTTTTTAACCCTTCTAGACCTAGTCAACGGACTTTAATAGACCTGTGTTTGATGAAAACGGTTTTAAAATTGGCTTAAGAATTTATTAGGGTTTTTACACTGACTTTTGCGAAAATCGAGTTTTAAACCGACTCGGGTGAAATTGTTGGATTGTAAAACTTCTTGTCACCTAAAAATAATCCACTTGAGATATCTTGGGGGTTGCATAATTATTTTGAGCCTTAGTGAGCAATAAAATGAGTTTAAAGTCAAGAAAACACAAAAATGCCAATTTAAATTAACTTTGACTTTATATAATTATTGACCATATAAGCTTATATCACCTACACACACTCACACAACACAAAAACACCATCACAAACACACACATTGCCGTGAGAAGGAGGAGAGAAAAAGAAAATAGATTTCAAAGCTTTTCAATCCAATTTTTCAAAGAAAAACTTGGTTTTTGTCCGTAGAACTTCGCACCGACTTGGATTCTGCTTGTTGGGCACACATAGCACGCATTTCTAGGCTTATATCGCATCAAAGGTGAGAGAAAAATTCTAGATCTCAAAATGTCATTTTTATACTTTTGCTCATAAATGAAAATTTAACCGTTAGAATTGAAATCTGATGATAGATTATTGCTCCTTGCATGCTAGGGATCATTTTGATGCAATACTACAAATTTCTGTCGGATGTAGCATAATTTTTATTTTTCGGGTATTTAATTTTGATTAAAATGTTCAAAGTTGAATTAAATGAGTTGTGTTGATCGAAATCGATTGCCGTCGATTTCTAAATACTTGATAATTACGTGTTAGCGCTGTTGTAATGCCGAATTTTTGATTACATTGTTCGTGTGAAAATCCGGAAAATCCAGCCAAGACATCCTAGGGTTTTAGGGTTATCGGGCATGATTTGGAGGTGTTATGGTGGATTTTCGAGAGGGCTAATGTAGTAGGTTGAATGGGTGAGTGATAGAAACTGATTTGGCAATGTTTGGATTAGTAGATTGTAAGTTATGAATTTTAGAAGTTTAGGTTGTCATTCTTTAATTTCTTGAACGATGCCTTTAGATGGTTGGGTGGTGTTTGAGTGTTGAATGGTGAGTTGTTGATGAGTAATTTAGGGTTTAATTGTGTATATAATGCATGTCCGGTTAGATGGCCTACTTTGTCATCTAACTTCGTTGTTTGTTATTTAATTAAATATTGATGTTATATTGATGTTATTGATTGATTATTATTGAGTTCGGGAATCGGGCACTTTTGTTGCTGATCTCCCAATTGATTGATTGATGATTGATTGATGATTGATGATGATTATGGAGTCTTGGTATGTGTGTGCCACATCTCGGGCAGCGTTGGGCTGTCGGGTTGATAACGGCATGACTGCCATAGGCTACCCCCAGCTCGCATGACGGAGGTGTCATGGAGGGAGGGGCTAGTGAGGTACCTCGGGTGCGTGAGTAACTGGGAGTTATAAGAAGAACGGTTGAGATCGTGATGGCGTTTGGAGCTACACCAAATAGAGTATCCTTTATTGAATGGTTATATAGTTATGTGATGATAATGTTATTATTGTTGTTGTGTGTTTACTTGCTCAAAGGACTAAATCCAAGGAGTATAGTGAATACTGTCGAGATCAATCGGATCCTCACTGGGCTTATGTATATAAGCTCACTCTCTATTATTGCATGCTTACAGGTGTTGCAGAGCCGGATTACGGGTACGTGCCTCCTGAGGAGGAAAATGTGCCTTACGTGGACGAGTCATATGTTCCTGAGTCTTATCAATGATTCTATGTTGTTTAATGTCATGTACATTAGCTTAGTAGACTTTTATATGCTTTATGGTTCTTATTGTAATAGATGTTGAAAAGATGATGATCCAAATGATGTTAACTTAGTGGCTTTCTTTTGTCTATGGTTAAGTTGTTAGATGGGTCTCAACTTATTTTTGAAATGTATGATAAGGTTGAGGTATTGTATATTATATTGGAACGGAGGTAGATAATGAGGACTGATTATTGTATATTATAGTTATGTTATGTGTTGTTATGCTGTTGAGGAGTTGTTGTTTGTATGGTAATGGAATGGGATGTTTAATGTTATTAATAAGGTTGGTTTGGAACCTCAGTATTCTATTTATTGTCGTTATACTACCGAAATTTCGTTGCGTCCTGACTGATTATAGGAGGGGTCGAGTTGAGGCGTGACAATAATCATGCAAATTAAGAAGTTTGTGGAATATATATATATATATATATATATATATATATATATATATATATATATATATATATCTATATATATGTCATTTGGCTCTTTTATGCTTATATCATCAGTTGTGTATATTGTGGTTAATTGTGAAGGCGGTCTACTTTGTCGTCCCTCTTATATATTATTTGGAAATCTTGGCTCTTGTAAACTTGATTTGGTTTGCGCAACCTATTCGGGTATGGTAGTGTCGAGTAACACGGGCGGCATCAGGCTTGCCGTGCTCCCTCGGCTACCATGGTTTCCCAGTCCCTTTATCGCTGAGGCATACGCCCCTACCCCAGAGGCGTGGTTCACCTCGTTGGGGCATACATACCTACTTCGGGAGATATGGGTCGTAGGATTGGGGTACATCCGGAGCACCCTATTATGGAGGAATAAGGGATTTGTCAACACTTGCTTGAAGATCTTAGCTCGTGGCTCATGATTGAAGACAAGTGGAACCGTATCCTTTTTATATGTGGTTAAATACTTGTCTAATTAGTTTTGTTATTTTGTGTTGTATATGTTGCTATCTTTGTTGCATATTATGTTGTACGCCCCGGTATCCTGCATCACCTCCCTCGCTGGGCAACATTGTTGCTCACTCCAATTTAACATATTTTAGGAGAAGCAGATGTGAACCCCCAGCTAGTAGCGGTAGAAGAAGAGGAAGAAGTACAAGTAGAACAACTTCCGTGATTTTCTTATGTGCTAGGGTTGGCTATTATGTGCGGCTTGTATGAAGATGTTTGGTTGTTGTTCATTTTGAGACCCTTGGGATCTTGCATGTAATTGAAAGTTATAATCTTGTATGGTTGGATAGCAAAGTAGTTGGCATGTAATAGTTGATACTAGTCATTTACTTCTTATATTGCATGCTTGTGTCATAAGGTAGGCTAATGGAGAATTTATTATATAAGCATAACTTGTAGTTATAATTAGAGTGGTAAGACAAGTTAGTTTTTGTAAAGTTGTTATAAACAAATCTTGCATGCTTGTATGATGCTTTTGTTGAATTCCAAGGCTCGGATGGCCTTGAGGAGTTGGTTGGCTATGTTAATCTTGAAAGATAGGTTGTATGAGATGGTTGATTGTAGTTCAGGAGTTGTATGTGACTATTTACAGGTATCAGTTTAGTCCACGATACAGAAGAGATTCTGTCTGTGTACCGGGTCCGGACTTGACCTGTAGCGTGGGGTTGGGTTCAGGGCATTACAACCATGTCCGAGAAGGATGCGTAACCCGAATCATGATCACGAGAACTAAGTAGCATCAATAATCACATTTGAGGGACGACAAAGTAGGCCGCCATCGCAATTAGTCACAATATAAACTCTAAACATGAAATAACCATATGAGCACAAAGGAGTAAATATCATATCTTTTCCCACGAAACACCACAAGTAGCTCAAATATACTTTAGACATGCATTTAGACATACAATAGACAACTACAAGTTAATACAAGTGCTAAACAATCAAGTTTCCACATTTTCCCCTTTGTTACCCTAAATCATTTAGCTCCAAACCAAAAGCTAGGGTTCAAGATTACCAAATTAACCATACTACGTCTCTAAGAATACTAAAAGATACCTATCCAAGCCTTAAAACCCCACTTTGGAGACAAAAGCTCGGGAAGGCCCCGAGTCGATTTTAACTACAACTACCTTAACCGCCCCTCATACCAACGCAACGAAAGCACCAAAAGTGCTTCCATGCCTAGTAGGTACCTAATCTAAGTTTCAAATATGCCCGGATTACACTTTATGAAAAAACCCCATTTAAATTTTAGCTAAATTCGTATTTTAATCTAATTTCGGGCAAATCAACTACACACAAGCATTTAACTATGTTCAATAACATCTAAAACACCTATAGGAAGCACAAGATTGATCTAATTAGCCATTTATAGCAAAACCCTAGAATTGAACACTATTCATCATCTCTTTCAAGTGATACATACATTCAACCGTGGAATAAACTACTACACATCACAAATAAGGTATACATAGCATGTAAAAGGTGTCTCATACAATATTAGAGCATCATATAGGCCAATAACAACAATTCAAGAAAAATTGAAACTCGAGCATAAACTTATAACATCAAATTATGCAAAACTCCCTCACCTCCAAGAGCAATAGACATTAGGATGATGCTTGTGTGAGGTAGAAATCACTCCTAGATGCAAGCCTAGAGCCAAAACTTGAAGAAAATTTGAAGTTTCCTTCTCCTTTTTCTTGCTTAAGGCCGACGGCCAAAATGGGGACTTGGGGGGGTATTTTCTTATTTGTTTTGTGTGTATCTAGCATGCATATATGATATATATATATATATCATATATATATATATATCATATATGCATGCTAGATACACACAAAACAAATAAGAAAATACCCTCCAAGTCCCCATTTTGGCCAAAATATCATTTAAAAGACTAACTAGTTGCAACTAATGTTATCCTCTAAATTTTACTATTTATACGAACCAAGTTTCATTTTTCTAACACATGCTCACGGCACCCAAAGCTCAAAACCTCAAGTTCTTGATTCTTTTTATAAGTCATACTACCCAGAAAAAATATTAATTTGAGCAAATTAGCCAGTCAGTTTTTTATGAATAGTAACCGTCAAGTAATGCATATTTAAACTAGAATTAAAGCACATTAAAATGCACAAAGAATATGCAACAGTTATTTATAAATATGATACAAATTCTCGGGCGTCACATATTTTGTTCTTAATTTTTGTTAAGATGTCTTATACCAATATAGCTAAATATCGCAAACATTGCAGATAAGATGGTTGATGATATAATGGCATCGGTTCTATATCCCATTAGTTATCACTAATTTTATTTTGAAACTATTGTGGAGAAGGTGAGTTCAACTTCATATAGTCCCTTGCTTGGATAGGATACTCAAACTCCTTATCCATCCACAAAAAAAATGAGATGTAGTTAATATTTAGTACAATTTGATTAATATAGCATATTTAATTCATATATTAAATAATAAATTAAAAAAATCATAAATAAGCAAAAAATTACACCTTCAAGTTTAAATGATAGTGCCTTTTGAGACATCCATTATGCCACGTGGAAGCCAATAATGACCGTTAACACCCAAAAAAAGAAATGTTACTTTTATTTAAAAAAGGAAATATTTGATTTGTATTTATCTTTATATGTTATTTTCTATGTTTTAAATGGCATATGACACTTTTTACATATAGATAATATTGAAATGAAACAAATTTAGGTGGTAAAAATGAGATCATATTTGTCTTCTATCTTTTTAAAAAAAGATTATTTAATCGTCTATGAAATAAATCATGTTTCTTTGTTGAATGAGGTAAATTTATTTTTCTTTAATTTTTAGTTAACTTCTTACTTGCATATTTTGTTTTTATTTTTTTTGTTAAGATATCTTATACTAATGGAGATGAATTCCACAAACATTGCAAATAAGATAGTTGCCGATATCGGTAACCCCTATTTCTGCACTTCGTGTTTCGTTTCTCATCAACTATGTTTCTATCTGTATCAGTGGTTCATATATCGATATCCCCTATTCAAGCCCAACAAGTGTTGCCCTCAATTAGAGAAGCGACCAAGCAAGACATGAGAGGTAGTAGCTCTCCAAAATTTGCAAGTTACTTTGACATGAACTAAAGGTTGACAAAGGAAAATGATAAGCAAAATGAGCATAGTACTATGAGGCTTACTGCAAGAATATGAAAATCCCTCAATTACATGGGAAACACGCAACGAGATGATATTAAAAAAAGATGAAACCAAATAAACTCATTATTGGTACATCATCATATTTTTCTTATACCCTTTGTCAAATAAACTCAATTTTTTTTATTGGTACTCATTTTTTTTTTGGTTATACCCTTTTGTGCATCACTAGCATCATTTTGAGCTATAAATTGTTTACTTCTCTTAAAGTTATCGATGAGCTAGTCTTGACAATTTGGTTGCAATTACAAATATTATATTTGTTTGATCTTGCAAACATACCTAAAACACATATAATGTGCCATGTTAATTAAGTTTGCCTCAGCATAACTTCGCCTCTCCAACTATTTTGCATAGATGAATATCCATTAAAATCTGTGCAAATTACTTTATGATTGTGTAACTACATGCCTACTTATTAGAGCATTTTACTTCGACTTAAATCTTCATGAGAACTCAATCTAATTTCATATTTTGAATTGGCTTCATTCTGAAGATGAATCATCAAGTCACTTGCAATTACGTGAAAAATAAAATCTCTAGGCTGAACCTCTATCAGTAGAAATCCTTTTTTTTATTAATAACATTATTAGAAGTGATTTTGTCTAGCTAATCAAATATTAATATTATAAGGGAACAACCATTTTGCCACATGTCAGTAAAAGAGGATCTCTCAGGAAACAACATATCATGCTACGTGTAAATTATAAATTATATTAGAAATTAATTTTTTATGACAATAAATTAACTTAAATTATAAACACCTCTTGATTTATTAAATTAAATTATATCATAAATTTAAGAATTTTATCTTATCTTCATTTAAACTACTTTATCTTTATCTGTAGAAATCCTAACTTTATACACGTTTTTAAAGAGTCAGATAAATAAAATGGCATTGAGTGAATTTTTATGAATTACATATTTTTTCCTTATCGTTGTTATTGTGCATTTATCCTTCAAAATCAAGTTATTTTTTATATCAGAAATCAAATTTTTATGGCAATAAATTAAATTAAATTAGATTATAAACACCTCTTGATTTATTAAATTCAATTATATCATAAATTTGTATCCTATATATATAAGAATTATATCTTATCTTCCTTTAAACTCTTTTATCTTTATCTGTAGAAGTCCTTACTGTGTACACGTTTCAAAGAGTCAGATAAATACAATGGCATTAGAGTGAATTTTTATGAGCTACAAAAAAAAAAAAATTATCGTTGTTGTTGTGCATTCATCCTTCAACATCATGTCTAATATGGATTTTACCAGTTGACTATGCCTTTAAATTACATCTACCTCTTAACATAGTTAAGCAGTTCTTTTACTATTGTTGATTACGATTTTTTTTCTTTTCCGAATTGATCACAGCTCTTCTTGAAGTTCATTGACACGGACCAGTTCCACGGCAAGTTCATGTGCAAAATTTGAATAGAGTAAAAACTTTACAACTCTATATATGAAGCTTTTCTACTTAACTTTGTTTTGTTTTTTACTACTTCGAACTGAGAAGTTCTAAAAGCACAAGATTTTGAATGTGGTTTTGCGCAATTTTGGGATATTAAATACATTACAGGAACTTGCCCAAGTTCACATGTCTTCAAAAAGAGATGCAAAACACTACATTGGTATGTGCACCGGTCATAGAAGTTTAAATGCAGTTTTTATTTCGAAGCAATCAAGCTATGTAGCTTCCAACTTGAAAGTGTTATGTTTACTTTCCTAATCGTTTATGTACTATAGATTACACTAGATTTTAATTATTTGTGAATCTTGTGCGCTCATAGAACATCTCATCAGTGGTTCTTCAATTACTTTTTCTTCTTTAAATCACTGGAATAATCTTCAGTCTTTTTCTGTGATATGTGTCTTTCTTCATTATATTATGATACAGAGTTTTGGAAGCAGATTCCACCAAACGAGCCATATCGTGTTATTCTCGGTGATGTGAGGGACTAGCAGTACAACACCCACGAACGTGTTCGTCAGTTATTAGCCTAATATTCCAGAAGAGACAACATTCACAAATGCTATGCAAGTTCGTATATCACATATGCATTATAATGTTTCGTCAATTTTAAACTTTCAATTGCTCAACAACACAAGTCTCTTTGAAAAATATTTCCATGATGAGTAGGGTCCAATGCAGTTATGTTATTCCATGTGAAAGAGTGTTGCGTTTAGGATGTCCCACACTTCTCAGTATATCCATTGCAACATATTTTCTGATGCACCATGTAGTGGAATAAATATTACAATCGGTTATTGAATTCTATATTTGAAGCTTTTTTAATTAATTTTGTTTTGTTTTCTACTACTTTGAATTGATGGTTTAATAGCTAAGGAGAAGTTTTGAAAGCACAAGATTTTGATTGTAGTTTTGCACAATTTTGGAAAGCTAAATACATTACAGGAGCTTTCTCACGTTCATTACTTGAAATTTATTTTAACTTCTAATCGATATTTGTTAGGATTTTGCATGTGAACTTAGGACAAAAGGTGAAAGCTAATTGTCTTATCTTCACTGCATGACCGAATTTATTGAAATAGTACCAATGTAGACGGACCGATCTATGATGTTTGTTTATTTAAAATCTTTTTATAAACCTTGCTGCTTGTCGAAACTTTTTAAAAAAAGACATGACAAATTAAAAGTTAGGTGATACCCGTGTATGATAGAAGTTCACTTTTTGCATATTTATGAATTTGATGTAGTCTTGATAGATTTCTTTTTGCATAATAGTAATTTACTTAGTTGAAACAGAAAAAAAATGTTGGGGTCGGTCAGTTAATGGGTTTGGGAGGTAGGTGGTCATGAGCAGTGTCAACTTATGGCCCTGTTGTCTATTATTGGTAGGTAACTTTTTTGATATATTCTTATTGATAAAGTGAATGATGTGATGATGATATTGTTTTCTTTCCTTTCAACACTTTTTTTCCCTGCTATTGACATTAGAAAATTGATGAGGTGAACCAATTGCTTTTGTTTATGCTCTAATAATGGATAATAATAATTTTGTGGTTGTCATTTGTAGTGTACAGTCACGACACTATGCCCATTGCCTAAACTATCTCTAGGTAAATGCAAAACTTTCATTTGAGCATTTTCAACAATTTTTCTAATTTTTGCTTATAAGAAATGAACTCCACATAAATATAGCCAATATTTATGACAGTTAAAAGAAAAAATAATAAAGGACATTACATCCAAGATCACTGACAAAGCAATCACACAATACACCAAACAAGCATATTATCAACGAGATAATATTGAGTCCATAACATGATCACAATTCCTGATTGCTGAAAATATCAAAGCGAAAAGGCATCAAAAGGAGAACAAAGCTACCTCACGAAAATATCCAACCATTATGGCATTTTACATGCTAGCTAAAGGCATCAAATTCATTTGCACTAGATCATTTTTCAAGTTCTATGAACCTTCAAACTGCAACAAAGAAAAAAAAAACTCACACGTTATAGATAGAAGTATTAGAATTAATTCAGCGACAAATTCTGCATATATAATTCAAACTTAATTGATTGAAGTTTCTAAGACATGTTCCAATTGGCTATTCTTGTCTAACAGTATTCTTCAGAACAAATGATACAAGTACTATAACCTAAAGACCAAAATTGAAGCGGCGGGAGGGGAGGGGAAAATAAAGCATAAAATTACCTCTACAGAGCCACCACAAAGCCCGGAAACTGAATTAATAATATATAAAAAAAAAAAAGCCAAGGAAAGAAGAAAAATTTACCACTACCATAAGAAGTTCCGAATTATGATTTATGAATTATGATTTGTTTGTGACATTAAAGTAGCTTACCTCGATTCTGTGGGACATCTTCCAAATTGTCGTTGACATCAAGCATTTAGTTGCAGTATCATATTTCATTTGCTAACTATTGCCCAACAAATCTGATAAGTACATTGCATGATTAAAGTTCTAAAAAATGGTGGGATAGGAAATTTTTATTATAAATGCACTAATTTCAATTTTGAACATACCTTCAAACAATATTCAATTTTCAAATATTCATAAATTTCATTGTACAATTATCATGCATTGCTTCGTTTAGTAATTTTTTTTATTTTCTTCAATATGTTTTGATATAGTATTCTTAATATCGTTATTACTTTTTTTCTAAAACAAGTATCATTGCAATAATATAGATGCATTATTGACCAATTACAATTAGGATATCATGTTAATAAGAAGTTCGCAAAGAGAAATTTCGTAACGAGTGGCTCCTTAAAAAATGGTGGATATTAATAATGGTAACGCTTTTAGACATGTTGCACTTTTAAGAGTGATAAGTAAACAAGGATTGAAAATTTTGATAAAAGATAGTAATGATAAAGTATCAAAAACTACAATTAATGTGGTTTACAAAGAAGTATCTAAAGAATAAACTATGCAAGTACATTTTTCTTATTATTTGTATCATATGTTTGATTCTATTTAACATGTTTTTATTTCTTTTCATCAGTGTTTGTATTATATTGTAACGGTAGAAATAAAAACAAAGTCTTATCCTATATGATTTCTGAGATGATTTAATCATATGTTTTCAAGTATATCCTACAAAGGTACAGGCAAAGAGTAAGAATGAAGTTAAACTAGGAGGAAATGAGGTGAACTTTGTAGAGACAACAACTTTAGGAAAGAAGATATATACATGTATCTTTTGAAACACCTGATTTATGTAAAACAGTGTTTACAATCACATTTTTTTAGAAAAAAAAGATGCTTATATTTGTATTTTGTATTTGTTTGTTTTTGTAAAATAATGTGATTAAACAGTTAAATAAATTGGTTCTATGTTTCATACTTTAGAGTATACACATTACATCGATGCATGGGTAAAAGACTAGTAATACTTATATGATAGCCTAAAGGAGGATAACATGATTGACTTAAGGAGGGGTATTTAAGTAAAATACAACTATTAATTTCAATGATAGGATTGACTTACATAGTGTTTGGAAACACTTGAGATGTGAAATTCATTTGATTTATAAATGAATTCCGTGGGGATTTGTATTTACAAATAAATTTTCTTGTTTAGAATTGTAAATCAATATTAAGTCAATTATATTATTTGCAAATACAAATTATGTTTGAAATACATATGAAATTTGAATTAATGCTTCTATTTTACTTAAATACACTTCTTTTATTATTTTGAAATTAGACTTGTTATAAGTTATCATCTTACCACATTATTGATTATTGCTATTATCATAAAATTATCTAAAAAAACAAAAAAATATATTTAAGAAAAATCTTGAGTAAAGTTTAACAATACAGAAGAATCATAATTTCAACAATCAGTTCAAGATTACAAAATAAACTTACATTTCATGTGACAAAATTAACGCACACATGTCAATTAAGAGTTGTTTAAGTTGACCGAAATAAACAGATACCACACTGCAAAATCTAAGTCCGGAGGCCTTGGGGACAATCGGGAAACATCATTACCAGTTAGCCAAGATCAGGGATGAACCAAACAGGAGATGGCTTCAGCACATTACGTTCCATGCTTTTTAGACCGCAAGGATAATCAAATGGTTCTAACACCTTATTTTCATAATTGAAATTACCCACGTCGTAGTCTCCGTAAAGTGTATCATCTAGCAATGAAATAGAAGTATGGAAATGATTGGTGAAGTAGATAGAATTTGGCTTCAAATGCTGCGGATAATCTAGTGCAGGTAGCGAGAAAGATCGACTTTTTCCAATAAAGAAGGCACGGTCATTCAAGGAACGATTCAGATATTTAATTTCATGACTTGATCATTGAAGTCAACTTCATATACTTCAAAAAACAAAGTGAGGTAATGTGGTGAACCTGCGAAGAATGGCATAGCAATGAATCTTTCAATCATAAGAAAGTCATCAGACCATGGCTCTGTCAAAAGGTAAGGCACCGTAAAGTAGTCATATTTCATACGTAACTCATCGTAAGTTTCAGCAGGCAGAGGCCTCCAATGATCTTTGATCTCTAATTCCGCTACGAGTTTCCTCTTTGGAGAGGAAGGGCCGCTAAGATCCCAACAATCAAGCTCCTTGGACGAATTGAGACCATAGAACAACTTGTCTTTACTAGAATATGCAATTTCCTTATAATCCTTTAAATTTTCATCTTCATCTAAAGGAATCCAAGTTGTATCGTATCCTGGCCTGCAAAAGCCGAGCCTATCACGGGGACCATAAATACACATTGCTATGCAGCCGCCTTCATCAGGCGATGATGAGAGAATCAAAGTACTGATAAAAGTAAAGGGGTAATCAGGCTTTCTACCGCCAAGGGTGTCAACGGACGGCAGCTTGATGATGCGATGAGAGATGGGATTGTAGAGAAAAAGAGCGCAATCACTACGGTTTGTATAAACCAGCCAGCCGTGAGACGATCCTAGACAAAAAGGGTCGTCATTGTGAGCAATAAAAGTTTGGTGCAAGTCAAAAGAAGACAAAAAGCAATGGGAAATGAAGAAAAATCTTTGGTTGCAAAGTTAGGCACACACAATTTTGGGTTGATTTCACACTACATGTGAGAAGACTTTTGGTGCAAGATGAGCCTATAAATAGAGGCTTAAACTTCACCATTTAGCATCACCAAAACATTCCAAGTTAGAGAGAAAACATAAGCTTTCTCTTGAATAGTTTTCTTCCTCTTTTGTTGTTCTATATTTATGAGTGAGAGTTAGTTTCTCCTATTATTTGAGAGAGTGATATTGTTCTCTCCTTATATTAGAGAGAAGGTTATTGTAAAATACTCCACATCATAGTAAATCCTCCATTACTTGCCCGTGGTTTTTTCCTCGATTTGTTTGAGGGTTTTCCACGTAAATCTTGTGTCTCTACTTTCTCTGTTCTCATTCATATTTTAGCTGCGTAATACTGCGTGTTCCCGACCATTTCGCTGCACCGATACTCAACAGTGGTATCATAGCCATTGGTTACGGGTCACTGATATATATACGGGGTTACTATTTACACATACTGTATAGTACTATTCACATATACGGTATCGATACTATTTTCGTATACGGTTTTGGTACTATTCACGTATACGGTACTATTCACGTAAATAGTACTATTCATAGTGAAATAGTGGGAGCCGGTTCAAGTTACGAAGTAGATCGTCGTTAATACTATGGCGGCAAAATTTGAAATCGAGAAGTTCAACGGGAGAAATTTTTCCCTATGGAAATTGAAAATGAAGGCAATCTTGAGAAAGGAGAATTGCTTGGCAGCAATTGGAGACAGACCAGCGGAGGTGACAGACGACAAGTGGAAAGAGATGGATGACAACGCTATGGCTAATCTGCACCTGGCATTGGCAGATTCAGTATTGTCAAGAGTTGATGAAAAGAAGTCAGCAAAAGAAATTTGGGATGCGCTGACCAAACTATATGAGGTCAAGTCACTTCACAATAAGATTTTCTTGAAGAGAAGACTCTACACTCTTCGGATGAGTGAGTCCACATCGGTGACAGATCACATCAATACCTTAAATACGCTATTCTCTCAATTGACTGCAATTGGGCATAAAATAGCGAAGCTTGAATGTGCATAAATTCTACTTCAAAGTATACCTGATTCGTATGATCAACACATCATTAGTTACACTAACAATGTTCTTTCAGATTCTGTTATTTTTGATAATGTTGCAGCCGCTGTTCTGGAAGAGGAATCTAGGCGCAAAAGTAAGGAAGACAGAATCGAAAGTTCACAACAAGCAGAGGCATTATCAATGGTGAGAGGGAGATCAACGGAACGTGGCTCTAGTAGGAGCAACAACCATGGTAGATCAAAATCAAGGAGTAGAAAGAATATCAAATACTACAACTGTGGCAAGAAAGAGCACTTTAAGAAGGATTGTTGGAGCAACAAAAAGAATCCCGAGGTGATAAATTCTCAGGGATGTGTAGCGACTGCACCAGATGATAGAGATATTTTATATAGCGAAACAACAAGTGTATCAGATGGCAGAAAGAAGCTCACTGATGTTTAGATAATCGATTCAGAAACAACATGGTATATGACCTTTCGTTGATAATTGTTTCACACATATGAACCTACCTATGGAGGATCTGTGTACATGGGTAATGATCATGCCTTGGAGATTACTGGTATTGGTATTGTCAAGATAAAAATGTATGATGGTACCATTCGCACCATTCAAGGGGTACGACATGTGAAGGGCTTGAAGAAGAACCTATTGTCCATTGGACAATTGGATGACCTTGGCTGCAAGACCCATATCGAGGATGGGATCATGAAGGTCGTCAAAGGAGCGCTTGTGGTGATCAAGGCAGAAAAGATTGGGGTAAATCTATACATGCTTTTGGGAGATACGTTGCAGGAGGCAGATGTATCAGTTGCATCAGCCGGTCAAGAAGAATCAACTATAATGTGGCATCACAGATTGGGCCACATGACAGAACGTGGCTTGAAGATTCTCGCTGAACGTAATCTCCTACCCGGGCTCAAGACGGTAAATTTACCTTTCTGTGAGCATTGTGTTACCAGTAAGCAGCATAGATTGAAATTTGGGAGATTTACTGCCAGAAGCAAACACATTTTAGACTTGATCCATTCAGATGTTTGGGAATCACCGGTTTTGTCCCTAGGAGGAGCCAAATACTTTGTATCATTTATTGATGATTACTCCAGGAGACTGTGGGTGTATCCAATCAAGAACAAGTCAGATGTGTTTCCAATATTCAAAACATTCAAAGCGCTGGTGGAACTTGAATCCGGGAAAAGGTTCAAGTGTTTAAGGACGGACAATGGAGGAGAATACACTGACGGAGCTTCTTGGCATTTTGCAAGCAAGAGGGTATTCAGAGGCAATTTACTGTTGCACATACACCTCAGCAAAATGGTGTAGCAGAGCGGATGAACAGAACTCTTCTTGAAAGAATGAGAGCTATGTTGGAAACTGCAGGACTAGCCAAATCATTTTGGGCAAAAGCAGCTAGAACTGCCTGTTACGTGATAAACCGGTCACCGTCAACTGCAATTAGGTTGAAGACACCAATGGAAATGTGGACCGGAAAACCCACAGATTATTCTACCTTGCACGTATTTGGGTGTCCGGCATATGTGATGTATGGTTCCCAAGAAAGAACAAAGCTGGATCCAAAATCCAGAAAATGTGTATTCTTGGGAAATGCTGATGGTGTTAAGGGGTATCGCCTGTGGGATTCCACTGCCCACAAGGTTGTCATCAGCAGAGATGTGATATTTGCAGAAGATAAACTGCAAAGTGAAGACGACAGCAACACTTCAAATGAGACTACTACAATACAAATTGAAGATAAGTCAGAACAAGGAGATGCTTCTTCTGAAGCTGCACCGGAGCACGAGGAACAAGAACCAGATGATGCTGAGGTTACAGAAGTCCGACGTTCATTGCGTCAGACAACAAGACCAACTTGGCATTCAGATTTTGTCATGGCGAGCAATGCTGCATACTGTCTTCTAACGGAGGATGGAGAGCCATCTACCTTTCACGAGGCTATAAAAAGCCCCGATGTTGCCATGTGGATGACAGCAATGCAAGAAGAAATTGAAGCTCTACATAGAAACAAGACGTGGGAGCTTGTTCCACTACCACCTGGACGGAAAGCCATTGGTAACAAATGGGTCTACAAGATCAAGCGAGATGGTAATGACCAAGTGGAGCGATATCGTGCAAGACTGGTAGTGAAAGGATATGCTCAGAAAGAAGGAATTGACTTCAACGAGATATTTTCTCCTGTGGTAAGACTTACAACTAGAATGTGTGCTGTGTTAGACTTACATCTAGAACAGTTAGATGTAAAGACGGCTTTTCTTCATGGTGAGCTTAAAGAAGAGATTTACATGCTTCAACCAGAAGGGTTTGTTAAGAAAGAAAAAGAAAACTTGGTTTGCAGGTTGACCAAATCTCTGTACGGTTTAAAGCAGGCGCCAAGGTGTTGGTACAAGAGATTTGATTCCTTCGTGATTAGCCTCGGGTACAACAGACTCAATTCACACCATTGTACGTACTACAAGAGGTTTGGTGATGCTGATTTTATCATTCTGCTGTTGTAAATGGACGACATGCTGGTAGCAGATCCCAGCAAAGATCGAGTCCAAGAACTGAAGGCACAGTTGGCTGGGGAGTTTGATATGAAGGATTTGGGACCAGCAAACAAGATTTTAGGGATTCAAATTCACCGAGATAGAGAAGGCAGGAAGGTATGGATTTCCTAGAAGAATTACTTGAATAAAATCTTGCGGCGCTTCAATATGCAAGATTGTAAGGAAATCTCGACCCCGCTTCCTGTCAATTATAAATTATCCTCAAGTATGTGCTCTAGCACTAAAGCGGAGAGGATAGAAATGTCTCGAGTACCGTATGCATCAGCAGTGGGAAGTCTCATGTTCACTATGATATGTACGAGACCAGATATTGCTCAAGTAGTTGGTGCGGTCAGTCAGTTCATGGTGAATCCCGATAGAGAGCATTGGAATACTGTTAAGAGGATCCTACGATACATCAAAGGGATCTCGGATGTTGCATTATGTTTTGAAGGATCAGAATTTACTGTCAAGGGTTTTGTTGATTCGGATTTTGCAGGTGATGCCAATAAACGGAAGTCCACTACAGGCTATGTGTTTACAGTTGCAGGCGGCGTGGTAAGCTGGATATCTAAATTACAGACTGTTGTGACCCTATCTACAACAGAGGCTGAATACATGGTAGCTACACAAGTTTGTGAAGAAGCAATCTGGATTAAA
This sequence comes from Ehretia macrophylla, assembly GCA_037974665.1. Classification (NCBI taxonomy): domain Eukaryota; kingdom Viridiplantae; phylum Streptophyta; class Magnoliopsida; order Boraginales; family Ehretiaceae; genus Ehretia; species Ehretia macrophylla. Next base: position 86,943,898 of record CM075764.1, read on the forward strand.
CGGTTAATGGAGGAGCTCGGGCACAAACAAGAGAAAATTCCCTTGTTTTGTGACAGTCAGAGTGCCTTGCACATTGCAAGGAATCCAGCATTTCATTCCAGGACGAAACACATAGGTGTTCAATATCACTTTGTTCGAGAAGTAGTGGAGGAAGGGAGTGTGGATATGCAGAAGATTCACACCAACGAGAACCTAGCAGATGTCATGACAAAGCCAATCAATGTTGATAAGTTTGTTTGGAGTAGATCCTCCTTTGGCCTAGCAAAGACGTAAGCAACATGGAATTGGCAAGTATGGAGAGATTTGAAGTGTCACCAAAATTTTAAGTGGGAGAATGTGAGCAATAAAAGTTTGGTGCAAGTCAAAAGAAGACAAAAAGCAATGGGAAATGAAGAAAAATCTTTGGTTGCAAAGTTAGGCACACACAATTTTGGGTTGATTTCACACTACATGTGGGAAGACTTTTGGTGCAAGATGAGCCTATAAATAGAGGCTTAAACTTCACCATTTAGCATCACCAAAACATTCCAAGTTAGAGAGAAAACATAAGCTTTCTCTTGAATAGTTTTCTTCCTCTTTTGTTGTTCTATATTTATGAGTGAGAGTTAGTTTCTCCTATTATTTGAGAGAGTGATATTGTTCTCTCCTTATATTAGAGAGAAGGTTATTGTAAAATACTCCACATCATAGTAAATCCTCCATTACTTGTCCTTGGTTTTTCCCTCGATTTGTTTGAGGGTTTTTCACGTAAATCTTGTGTCTCTACTTTCTCTGTTCTCATTCATATTTTAGCTGCGTAATACTGCGTGTTCCCGACCATTCCGCTACGCCGATACCCAACAATCATCCATATCCATCTCATGATCATGGCCGCTGCTTGTTGTGTACTGTTTGATGATAGGAATTACTCGATTCTCTTCCAGGCTGTAGAATCTATTTACCATGGGATCTTTGAGTGGGAGCGTCAGCCACGGAGATTTTTTCAACGGCAAAGTTGATGAGGACAGCGTCAGATTTTTTTTCACATCTGCAACACTGCCGCGGGCTCTAGTGAAGCTCACTTGCCTTGCAAACCCGCAACGTGAATGGCTAGTACAACTGATATCGCTGCTCCTGTATGCGAGCGGCCTATTGCAATGAAACAAGCTTCCATTAGTGCCAGCCATCATTGTGCACTTTTGACGTCTGTGTTCCTCACCTCCTGTTACACCCTTTTTTTATGCTAACCCTAAATGCTAACCCATCCAAAAACAAAAAGCCCAGCCCATAACACAATTATATAATAATAATTAGCCCAGAATGTAGACTGGGCTGCTGGGGCTTCTAGAATAAGGGCACTTTCTACATGGCATAATAAATTTTCTTGAAGACGAGCAATGAATTTAATTATTTTATAAAATAATAAGAATTAAATTGAATAATTTTAGATAATAAACACACATTTTGACCAAAAAAGATAATAAACACACATTTAAAATTTTGATAAAATAATAAGGATCCTTTGTGTAATTCTCCCTAACGTTTATATATAAAGTGCCAATTTGATGGCTAGGTGTTGGTAGAAGTTTGGTTCTCTCATGTTAACCGAAAAAGCTCGGGTGCATAATTTACCTACTTCCTCGAAACTTGTCTTCCCTGATTGAATAATTAATATTATGCATGCATTATACATAGTAAGGAAGCATTTTTCGATCTGAAGAGTATGAGTATCCATCTATAGAATTCATTTCTTTACAAAGAAAGTATTGAAGCCATAATGTCCATATGCTAAAATGTCAACATGACTTGATCTCTTGATATTATAAAGGACCATTTTTGTCGTTGGGAGAATAAAGAAAGAATTGTTAATTTTGGAGCACCCTATACTATATTTGACTTGGTGCACTAACAATACTAGATATTGTCTTTACTTATTTGATAGCCAGGTATATAGTGCAACTCCAACTTGCAGGCACTAGAATGGGATTAAACACAAAAGGAAAATTTTTATGAAATATTAGATATGGGAACATTTCAACATTAGTTGATTATGCAGATATTGGCTATCTATTTGACTCCTGAAAGACAAGGTCACAAACAGATCATATATTCAATGGTTCCAAGAATGTGTATGGTTGAGAACTGTCGTTCAACATGTTCAGTAATCTGTGGGTTATCCTCCAACAAAAGATAGCCAATTACATTATATGAATATAATACGACATGCATTACTCAGATTAAAGGTGGTTATATATAAGGTGACAAGACGAATCATATTTTATCAAAATTTTCTATAGAAATGAGCTTTCAAAAAATGGTGTCGTTGATATCCAACAAGGATTCTCAAGTGAAAATTCAGCACAGTTCTTTGCTAAATCTTTTTCAAACAACCTTTTTCAAATCACATGTTCAAAAGTGTCGAATACGTCACCTAAATCCAATACAATGATCATGCCACGATGAGGGGAAAAATGTATTTGTGTATTGTATTCTTGTTCCTTCACCAAGGTTTTTTTCCACTTGATTTTTCCTGGTAAGGTTTTAATGAGGCAGGCTAAATATAAGTATGTCACATAAATTCTATTTGTGCATAAATTCAAGAGGGACGTGATATAAGTTTTTATCAAGTGCATAATTAAAGTGAAAATATTACAAGAACATCCACAAAAGCATTGCCAACGATGAAGTAGGTATCACGATTGGCGCGCGTCGACTTCGCGATCATCCTTGATATATCTAAAAAGGGAGACTAATACACACTGTACTCTTTGTCCTTTCATACAAGTTTTATCCCGGCGGGTTTTCCTGTTAAGGTTTTTAATGAGGCAGTAGTGTAACTGACCATAAAGAATAATGTACTCTTTTTCCTTCGTCAAGTTCTTATCCCATTGGGTTTTTCTTGGCAAAGATTTTAACTAGGCATATTCTTATGGTGAATCTACAAGGGAGAGTGTTATGAAGTAATGGATATTTACTAGTATAAAACTACAAAGTGAACAAGTGTAAAACTACAATATGAACAAGTGTGAAACTATGATAGAATAATTCCAGCGCCTGTGTCGGGATGATATCAGCGCTTATGACAGCTCATGTGTCAAGATGACATCAACGCTTGTGTCGCGCCTGTGCCAAAGATGATGTCAACAATAATGAATTTCTCCCTATAAATAGACGAAAGCTCTAAAAGAAATGTAATTCAGTTTCAAGTTCAATATAATTCTCTTTCTTTTCTTTCTATCAAATATATTTCTTCTTATCTCTTTATTGTCATTTGGCAATAATTTTATAACAAGATATTGGTTTTCACTTTCTGTCAAGTAAAAATTTTCATTAGGTAGTGAGTCTAGTTGAGTCGGCCCAAGATACAAAGTACAAAAACAAAAACCCAAACCAGATCGACGAAACATAGTCCACCACCCCTGTCCCGGCCCCGAGTCGGGGCAACAGCGAACCCCGCGCGGAATACATCAAAATAAGAAAAAGAAAAAGAACACGGAACATAGTCCAAAAGCAAACCATAAGATCATTTGTTGGAACACACAAACCCAACCCTGTGCGCTGCAGATCCGTCGTCAACAACAAGATCATTTATTGGAGGTCGGCATGCACAAGACAAACGGAGCTCAGAATCCAACCTGTTTGAGTATAATCCCACCGGAAAAGCCACAGAAGGCGAGCCATCAAATTGTCACTACATGTATAAACTTGATGTACTGCTGAAATTAAGAAGAAACACACATGTAAATTAAGAGTTCTTTTAAGTTGACTGAAATAAACAGATACCATGATGCCAAATCTAAGTCCGAAGGCCCTGGGGACAGCCAGGAAACATCAAGAATACACCATTGCTACTAGCCAACTAGCACGGGTTAGGGATGAACCAGACAGGAGCTGGCATAATGCATTTTATGCTTTTCAGATGGCAAGCATAATTACACTGTTCAAACATCTTATCTTTATAATTAAAAATACCCACGTCATGACCACTGTAAAGAAAAGTATCCTCCTGTAATGCAAGCCAAGTATGAGAATAACCGGTGAAATAGATAGAATTTAGCCTCAAATGCTGCGAACAATCTCGGGCAGGTAGCGAGAAAGATTGTTTTACTCCGACAAAAAAAATGCGGTCATTCAATGAGTGCTCCAGATATTTCACGACTTTAGTATTGAAGTCAACTTTATACACTTCAAAATGAAGTGTCTTTTAACTTGGTCTAGCAACGAATCTTTCAATTATAAGAAAGTCATCGGACCATGGCTCTGCTATAAGGTAAGGCACCGTAAAGTATTCATGTTTGATACGTAACTCCTCATAAGATTCAGCAGGCAAAGGTCTCAAATCATCTTCAATATCTAAATCCTCTATGAGTTTCCTCCTCGTTGGAGACAAAGGGTCCCGAAGATCCCAACAAATCAGATCCCAGTGATAAGGGAAACCATAGAACAACTGGTCTTTACTCGAATAAGCAACTTGCCGATAACCCATTATATTTTCATCTAAAGGAATCCAAGTTGCATCGTGGCCCGGCCTGCAAAAGCCGAGCTTATACATGGGGCCATAAATACACATTGCTATGCAGCCTTCTTCATCAGGCGATGATGAGAGATTCAAAGTACTGATAAAGGCATAGGGGTAATAAGGCTTGTCGTCGCGAAGGGTGTAAATGGACGGCAGCTTGATGATGCGATGAGAGATGGGATTGTAGAGAAAAAGAGCGCAATCACTACGGTTTGTATAAACCAGCCAGCCGTGAGACGATCCTAGACAAAAAGGGTCGTCATCCATATCCATCTCATGATCATGGCCGCTGCTTGTTGTGTACTGTTTGATGATAGGAATTACTCGATTCTCTTCCAGGCTGTAGAATCTATTTACCATGGGATCTTTGAGTGGGAGCGTCAGCCACGGAGATTTTTTCAACGGCAAAGTTGATGAGGACAGCGTCGGATTTTTTTTCACATCTGCAACACTGCCGCGGGCTCTAGTGAAGCTCACTTGCCTTGCAAACCCGCAACGTGAATGGCTAGTACAACTGATATTGCTGCTTCTGTATGCGAGCGGCCTATTGCAATGAAACAAGCTTCCATTAGTGCCAGCCATCATTGTGCACTTTTGACGTCTGTGTTCCTCACCTCCTGTTACACCCTTTTTTTTGCTAACCCTAAATGCTAACCCATCCAAAAAAAAAAAAGCCCAGCCCATAACACAATTATATAATAATTATTAGCCCAGAATGCAGACTGGGCTGCTGAGGCTTCTAGAATAAGGGCACTTTCTACATGGCATAATAAATTTTCTTGAAGACGAGCAATGACTAGAACATCAACATTTTGAAAATTTGAAAAACAAACAAAGAAACACTATAATAGCCCAACAACCACAATAAAGTCTCTGTACCCGTAATCATATCAGGTCATCACGTCATCAAAGAACATCGAAACAAACAGATTCTAAATTTTGAAAATTTGAAAAACAAACAAAGAAACACTATAATAGCCCAACAACCACAATAAAGTCTCCGTACACGTAACCATATCAGGTCATCACGTCATCAAAGAACATCGAAACAAACAGATTCTAGTAATCTAATCTTCTTTAAAAAAAAAAAAAAATAGGGATGAATTTAATTATTTTTATAAAATAAGAAGGATTAAATTGAATAATTTTAGATAATAAACACACATTTTGACCAAAAAAGATAATGAACACACATTTAAAATTTTGATGAAATAATAAGGATCCTTTGTGTAATTCTCCCTAACGTTTATATATAAAGTGCCAATTTGATGGCTAGGTGTTGGTAGAAGTTTGGTTCTCTCATGTTAACCGAAAAAGCTCGGGTGCATAATTTACCTACTTCCTCGAAACTTTTCTTCCCTGATTGAATAATTAATATTATACATATGTATTATTATGCATGTATTTGTCCTTAACAAAGCAAATCCTTTTCTTTCAATTTATCGATATTTTCAAGTGTTTGCATGATGTTAGATGTATACTTTTTCACCAATAATGAATTGAGGGTCATAGTTATTGTATTGGGGTACTATAACAAAATTGATGCTAAATGCCTCTTTAATTTTCTCGGTTATACACATATAGAAGTTTTGAGCGTAAATGAGATTATTGATAAAATAATAGAGTATTCTCAATGAGAAGTTGCAATAGAGCATTCTTTTTGCAATATGATAAAGTAACTCTAAAACTTTTGGACACATGAAATTTTTAGTTAGATTTACAATTCAACAAAGTGCAAGATACTGTTTATTTATATTTTGAGAAAATCACGTAGTAATGATTAATTTTTAAATATTTGGCACCTACAAAATACAAAAGTGATAGGTAAAATGTAGTACCTTATGGTTTTATGGAGACTATTAATTAAGCATATTGTTCTAGCACTCGTTAGTTATGGATGAAAAAGAATTAATCTAAAGAATGAAACCTCTATGAGATTCAAACTAGTGACATCTAATTTAATAACTAATATTACACTAGGCCAGATCGTTTACTATTTATTAATATACTTAAACTGTTTAATTTGTACCATGAACAAGTGTAAATAGTTAAATATGCAATTTAGAATTTTTATAATATTTTCTTATGATGCATCCAAAATATAAACCAGTTGATATTTAAAAATATGCTTGAAATGATTATTTTGTTTACGAAATCTTTAAAAGTCGTAACATAAAATCATATTCAAATTTTATAGGCAAAAATAATGTTGTACGTGGATTAGCAAAACGTTAGAATAGCCTTGACTAAATTCTGCCACTACAAGACCAACACGCTAGAGTTAAATTATGTGAAACCCATGATTTATTTATTTAAATAAGGCCTAAGCATCCAAGACATGTTAATCTTGGAATTACTCGTGCTCATAAATGAAGGACATAGGACTAAACCAAATGTCTGTTAGTAGCCTAATGATGTTGTTAAGTCACATCCCAAACACTAGAAATGTATTCGGTAAAAATTTGATTGACGCAAAAGATTCAAATAAGCCGTACACAAAATTTTACTGCTTGGGGACACGAAATTTATTAAATATGCGAAAGATTCATGAATAATTAAGGGCTGTTATTTTAATATCTTGTTGGAAACTTGGAATGCGTATAGTATATCAAAAAAACTGAAGGCAATTCCTCGCCTCTTCATCCACAAAAGCAAAATATTATTTTAATATCTTGTTGGTAACTTGAGTTATTATGACTTCTCGACCTGTTATAATTGGCTGGTTTCGTCCTAGTAACTGACTGTCATATAAATAAGTGTATTGTTATATTTCATTTTAATTTTTACACTCAAATATTAATTTTTATGTGAATGTTTACTTGGCATGCTAAAATAACTAATTTTTTAATTTATGTATATTCTTTTAATATGCCAACTAAGTATACACATGAGAAGTGATATTTGAGTATGAAAATTAAAGTGATATATAACATTTCTCTATAAATAATTGGATAAATAGTAACATAGTCCTCTATGATTAGTTAAAAATGCACAATACTCCTTTATAGAATTAAAAGTGCGCCAAAACCCTATGTGATTTAAGAAACATAGCACCATAACCCCCTCTATAAAAAAAAAATTGTTACTTTTAATGGATAGTACATTGCACGCGCGCGAAATTTGATTATTCATGATTTTTGATTTAAAATGTTACATAGTTGGACAAAAATACCCTTTTTATTATATATATATGTTTTTTTTTTCTTTTCTTTTTCTCTCAATCCAATTTTCAAAAAACTTAAAGTGAAAAAAAACCATTATTTTCCTCACCCAACCAACACCCCCAACCCGCCCCCTTACCTCCTTAGCCCCCTACCCCACCCCTGCCCCCACCCTCATCCCCACCCCCTAAGCCCTGTCGCACCCCCCACTTGCCAGCCCCGTAGGATCCTCTTCCCCACTTCCTAGCCCTATCGGAACCCCACACCCCTAGCCCCAGCCCCAGCCCCGTCAGATCTCCACCCATCCCCCAAATCATATATTATTTTTTCTGTTTTTCTGGCACTTATAATATTATATACTATATAATATTTTTCTTTATAATATTATCTTATTTTTATTTTTTCTTTTATTTTATTTGAAATCCAAGATTTACAATTTTAGAATTTCTATAAGACTTACTCAAAATCAAGAGTTGAAATTTGTAAATCCACGTTTTTTCAATTATGTTACTAATCTTTTAAAAATAAAACTATCCTCAAATTTAAGTGATTGACTCTTCTAGGTTACATACTCAAAAAAACCCCTTCTATTTGACGACAAAAAGGAAAAAGTCGATATCTTCCATTACTTCTCTTTCGATAGCACAAACCTTTCAAGCATACGTTTCACTTTTTTTTCCAGGTATTTGTTTGATTTTCCTTGCAAATTTTTTCACGATTTCTCTTTTATTATCAAATATTAATAAATTTATTACACAATATTTATCCTTACCTAATTATCTTGTATGTAGAACCCTATTCTTGAATAATAAAAATGTTATAGGCACTATGATAGAGATTAGTATAAATATGTGATGGGTCTTGTTGTATGCCATGCATATATCCTTCTCTATCTCTCTTCGAACAATCCTTTCTCAAGTAACCCAATTCCCCATTATCTCAACAAACTGGTATCAGAGCTAGGTTGAGGCTAGATTGACGCAAAAATCAAACTTTGCGAAACAGGCCCGAAAAGCTTGCGAAAGGTGATAAAATTTTTGTGAGCAAAACCTTACAAATTATATACAGTTGGACTCATCTCGTCACAAGAATTCTAACCGTGGTGGTCATGCATCCCTAAACTAGCCGAAAAAATTATAAAAAAAGGAAAAACCGAAGTGGGTTTTGTCGAAGTCAATTTTTTCAGAGTTGTCTCGTGAGGCGTGAAGCATATCAAAAGCTTCATTGTCATGAGAGGAGTTTGTTAATGATCGTCTCATCACAATCGGAGGTCTGTGGTAGCCAGAATCCAGACTTGAATGTGATGGATTGGCTTGTCATGGTAACGGGTTCTTTTTTTTTTGGCTTTTTGGTTGTAAGTGATGGGCTTGGCAAAGTTGTTTTGGTAAGTTTGGTTGCTGACATAAGATCTTGTGGTGGGTCAATTTTTTGTTTGAGTCAAAGTTGCCGGGTTTAGTTGGTTTATTTTTTTTATTTGGTTTTTTGGCTTTCTTATTAAAACAAAAGACAAAAAAAAAAAAAAACAAAACAAAAAAAAAGAAAGAAAAGTTGACCAGACCAGTTGAGATGAGTTGACCAGATTATTGACCGGAGTTGATCGAGCTTTGACTTTGATTGGGTTGACCAAAAAGTTGACCAGTCTATTCACAAGGTTTTCGGATGTGCTGAGTCCGAATTCACAGTATGTTTTGTCATATTTCTGCCCGAAGTTTGTGTTTTGAGTAACCAAGATGGCTACAACCTCCAAAAAGTTTGAAATCGAGAAATTTGACAGGATGAGTAATTTTAGTCTCTAGAAAATCAAGTTCAAGACATTCATGGTGATACAAGGTCTATGGAATGTCGTTGAAGAAAAGATTTCGGAAGAGATGAAACCCGAGGAGAAAGAAGAGTTACAAGCGAGAGCCATTAGCGCAATATGCATGATAGTGATAGATGATGTATTGTTGGAGATTGTTGAGAAGATGACAGCAGTCGAGGCTTGGAAGGCTCTGACGGATCTTTATGCATCCAAATCTCTTACATATCGCATCTACCTGAAGAAGAGATTGTATAATCTCAAGATGAAAGAAGGTACACCAATTAAAGAACACCTTGATGTATTTAATTCCACTGTGATGTAACTCAAGAACATAGGAATCAAAGTTGATGATGAAGATCAAGCTCTTGTATTGTTGTGTTCTTTACCGCCCTTATATGAGAATTTTGTCGATACTCTGTTATATGGAAGAGATAAAATTAGTTTGGATGATGTGAATTCTGCACTAAAATCCAAAGATCTTCAGAAGCAATTCCAGGGGAATAGAATGGAAGTTCTAGGAGAGGGTTTAATGAGTAAAGGGGAAACACATGGAAGATGGAGATCTTCGGGGAAGTCAAAATCAAAATCAAGAAAGAAAAGACATTGTTATGAATGTGGGGAATTGGGTCACTTGAGAAAGGATTGTCTGAAGAGAGATAGAGGTAAGAGTTCAGCAAATGTAGTGAATGCTGTTAAGGGAGAAAGTTCTAGTGATGCAGAGGTTTTGTCTGTCAGTACTGGATAATGGAAAAATCCATGGATTCTTGATACAGGTGCATTATTCTACATGTGTCCTAGGAGGGACTGGTTTTCTTCTTACTCTAAGAAGAATGGGAGTGTTTACCTAGGCAATGGTTTTACTTTGAAGGTGGTTAGAACAGGTATCGTGAAAGTCAAGATGTTTGATGGCATCGTTAGATCTTTCGAGTGTTGGCATGTCCTATGGCTGAAAAAGAACTTGATTTCTCTTGGGCTATTAAATTCTAGTTGTTGCAAATTTAGTGGCGAGAATGGAGTTTTGGAAGTGACAAGGGGTTGCGAGGTATTCTTGAAAAGGATTTTGAAGATAGGGCTATATGTTCTTCAGGGGAGTACGGTTAAAGGTATCAGGGCAGTAGCTACTAGTTCAAATTGCAGTGTCAGGGAACAGGTGGAGTTAGGTGATACAGTTCCAGGGGTTTCAGATTGTGACAGATGAGGCAATTCAGTTCAGCTGGCTGAGGTACATGAGAAATTTGTATCTCCGAGTGCACAGTACAGTTCTGAGAAACAAGGGAGACAGGTTGATAATCTCACAGAGATAGGGGTGCGGATTTGATGGCTTATGTTTTGTCCGCTGTAGAGATGGGTGTGCATGAGCTAGGCTCCCAAGGTGAGGTTGGTTGTCTGGGTGCATCTCAGTAGGTTGGTGCTGCGGGTGAAATGAATATTCTTCACAAAGATTTATCTGAGGACTAGGTGGAACATTTGTCACATGTTCCGTGTTCGAGTATTGGCAGCATTGGAGGTGATATGGGCTGCATTCGAGATGATGTTTCACAGGCAGGCAATGTTGGTAGTGGGTGTGACGCCCGAGACCTAGCCGTACATCTTTTAACGGTTGCATCCACTATTTGCGCATTTCTATTGTACTTTACTTGTTGCTTTATGTGGCTATTATTCTTTCCATTTTTCAACTGCTTAATTACTTCGAAATAGCATTTTTCATAAATCATATTAATTGTTTTAGGAATGAGAAAAATGTGCATTTGAGCTAAAAACATTAGGAGTCTTCGTTTAGAAAATGATTTATTGAGACTAATGAATAGTATTACGTAACCAAACTAGGGGTTTTAATTAGCTAATACTAAATTGCACATTTAGACTCGTTTTAAAGCCAACTAGACTCATTTTAGTGGACTTTTCATATCCCTAACTTGACCCCACCCTTATATACTCAACTCACACACACATAAGCTTAACATAACACAAAAAAAAGCTGATTTTACTGTGCCAAACCCGACAACAAGAAGGAGGAGGAGAGAAGAATTTTTGGCCATCAAACCTTCAAACCAAGCCCTCCCAAGCTAGGTTCAAGCCCTTCCCCTAGTGTTCTAGCCTTTCCTTAGCTCCTACACGCAATAGGTGAGAGATTTCATATTTATTTTTGCATTTTAAAAATGTTGCTCAATTCTTGAATTTCTTGATCTGCTCTTATATGATCATGCAATGCTCAAATATGCTAATGTATGTTGTACACAAGTAGTAGAGACCACATTTATGCTATTATTTCGTATTTTAAACGGTTAAAATTGATGGTTGATTCGTAGGGGTAAATAGTGATGAGATTTATAGGGTTTTGTGAAATTGAACCTTATAGCTTGATTCAATAGTCCAATTAGATGCTTTAAGTGCAAATGAAGGTAGTGTAAAGGCCCCGTAGGGTTTAATTGCTCCTAATCTAACAAAAGCATGAAATAGCCAACTTTTTGAAAGGGGTTTCGGGGCTATCGCGAATCCGGGTTGAATTAGTCTCCACATTTGGATTCCTAGGCTATATAGTTCTAAATAAGCTTTGCTAGCTTCCATTTAAGTCCCAGTTGAGATACGTGTAGTACAAAGTCATAAGGGAAAAATTGGGACTTTTGGGCTAAATACGGGTAATTGGGTGACTTCGAGAGTCCTAAGGGTGCCTAATGGGTTAAATGAAAGTATGGAATAGGCTGCTTACCAATCTAGAACAATAGCTTGAGTTTGGAAGTAAAACGAGTTGAGTTACAAAGGGGTTTAAGTACAAAATCGATTGTCTCATGCTTCTAAGACCTTATGTTGGCTCCTTAGGTGTTTAAATGTGTTTTTAGGATATCCTTGAGCTTTTGGTAAAGTTCTATGTGAATTACGTTATTACCCCTTTGTAATCTTTTACTTGTTTAGTTGTTAATGCTTTCATTCAATCTATCTAGAGGACAATCTACTTTGTTGTTCCTCCTATGTGTTATTTCCTTCATTATTGATATTGTATTGTCATTGATAAATGCATTGCATAGTGGTTGCGCAACCATAGTATCAGGGGCGGTTGTATTAAATATTAGCTGGGCGGCAACGGGCTTGCCAATGGATATTCAATCTTCGTGCTCTAGTCCCTCACTCGCCTGGTCTGAAGATTGCCAAGGGATGTTGGGTCGTAGGATTATAGGGGTACATCCAGAGTACACCCACTGGAGTGATTGGGGTTATGCCGGCACATTGATCATGGTTCGTGGATCGTGGTTCTTGATCGAAGATAAGAGAATTTTGAAGTGTTGGGGTTAAGTGTATCGTATCTTTTGATATGTGTGGTTATTTACTGTTTCAAATGTACTTCACTTGCCTTTCTTGCTTAACTGCTATTTTTGTTGCATTGCACGTCCCAGATAGTCCTTATCCCTCACTGGGCAATTGTGGTTGCTCATACCTCATTAACATGTTTCATGTTACGCTGAGGTTGAACCCCAACTAGATTTGGTTGAGGGTGAAGAGCATGAGGTCTAGGCTGATCAGTTGCCTTAGTTGTAATGTCTAGTTTCTTGAGATGGATTATGGTTCTTGTTGATATGTGAACATCTTGTTTGTTCAACTTTATGTCCTATTTTGTAGCCTAAGTGCTTATGTACATATTGGTGTAGTTGTAAGTTGGAAGCTAGATGATTATAGTAGAAGACATGGAACTATGGCATGTAATAACTTATGTTATGCTTCTAGCTACTTTGCATGCTTGGGTGTGATTGAACAGATGCATGGTTGTTTTTAAATTATAGGAATGTTTAAATGCTATCATGGAGTGACATAATAAGTGGTTTTGTAAAGAAGTTATATTGTGAATGCATGTTTGTATGTACCTAAACTATTTGTATGTCTTAAGGCTCGGATGACCTTAAAGCTAGGTTCTTTATTTAGAAATAGAATTCTTGCTATGTTGTGGCTTTATTGAATGTTTGCAGGTTTTTAGAATGTCCACGGTACAGAGAAGACTCTATCCGTTTGTCAGGTCCAGAATTAACCTTTAGCGTGGGGTTGGGTCGGGGCGAGACATTTAGGTGGTATCAGAGCTATTAGAATGCATAAGCCAGGATAGGTTTTCTCGGTCTGTGGGTAAAGGTCTATTGTGTGATTGTGTGATTGCATGAATCAGTGACTCTTTGATTGACTAAGTGAAAATAGAATTGGTAAATAATTTGCTAGTATGGAAATGGAATGTGAAAGGTCTTTTAAGAATTAATGTTTGAATGTGAAAAGTCTAGAATGTGAAGTATGATTAAGTGACTTATATGTAACTCTTGTATATGAATATTCATATGATCTTACTTGTGTGACTTTATGTGAACTCATTTGAATTTCTTATTATGTACTTTACTTGTAAACTGCATATATATATATACCTATCATAACACTTTGTATTCTAGCTATCCGAGATGAGGCCTCGTCGTCAAAATAGAAATTAGAATGTTGAGGAAGTAGAAGTTGACCAGCAGACAATTAATGCACAGTTGACCACTGCTATTGGGTAGATTGCTCAAGTACTTCAGTGGCAAGGAGGTAATGTTCCCACGGGCAATCCGATTCAGGGTCAGGCTAGAGCAGAGGGTGGTGGTAACTATCTAGAGAAATTCTTATACTGTAGGCTATCTAGTTTCTTCGGGGAGCCTAATGATATGCAGGCTGAATAGTGGTTGAACAAGGTAGAGAAGATTCTTACAGGCCTCGAGTACTCTGATGCGAGGCGGGTTACAAGTGCTGAATTTTTTCTTGAGGAAGATGCAGAGCAGTGGTGGCACACCGTGAAGTCAAGGTGGGAGGCGGAGGCAGTATCGAGGACTTGGGATGAGTTTGTGAGAGAATTTTGAGAGAAGTACATTACAGAAACGGCTATTGAAAGACGTGAGCAGGAGTTTATTAATTTGAAATAAGGTAACATGATCGTTGATCAGTATAATGCTGCATTCACTCACCTATCCTGTTATGTGCCAGCACTAGTACAGCCAGAAAGTAAGAGAATCCAAAGATTTGTTATGGGACTAAGGCCTGATATCTCGTTGAATCTGTCTACTCAAGGACTATCCTTCCTATGCAGTAGCTGTCAGAATAGCTGCCCGGTATGAGAATCGTAAGGCAGACCTGTTTGGAGAACCGAGCTAGCTTAGTAAACGGTCGCACCAGACTTAGAGTTAGGATTTCAGAGGTAGACTATTTCAGTGAGTCAGAGGCAACAGTCGAGGCAGACTCAGAGTTATACATGGCCTACTCAGACTCAGGCACGACTAGTACAGAGTCAGAATGAAAGTCAATCTTGTCCAGCGGCAACTCGGTCACAACATGGTAGTTCAGCTATTTCTACTGACAGAGTTCCTTCGAGAGGCACTGCTCTAAGACATCACTAGCAGTGCAGCTTCTGTCAACATCAGGGTCACACTAAGGAGATTTGCTGGAGGAAATTAAACAGGTGTACGGGCTACGGAAGTGACCAGTATAGGGTTAAGGATTACCTGAAATTTAAGAACACTAGGGGTCAGACATCGGTTCAGAATTCTCAGACCCGGGCACCAGCTGCAGCACCAGTACCAACGGGGTAGGCCCGAGTGTTCGCTTTGGATACTGAGGAGATTCTGGATATGACTGCTGTGGTATAATGATGTACTTTTCTCCTTAATGATTAATCAGTTAAGGTTTTAATTGACTCCAGGGCTACTCATTCATTTATTACTCCCACTTGTGCACAAAATGCTAAATTGAAACATGATAAATTGTTGCATGAGATTGTGGTTTATACTCCTATGGGTCCGAAGTTTGTTACTAAATCTATTTGCAAAGCATGTAATGTTTATATTGATGGTTATGCATTTCCTGCTGATTTGATTATTCTACCCTTCAATGATTTTGAAATTATATTAGGGATGGATTGGTTGGGAAGATATTATACATAGCTTGACTGTAGATAGAAGATTGTGAAATTAGAAATGCCTGACCAGCCTGTAATTGAAATTGTTGGAAGTACAAAATCAACTGGAACTCCTATAATTTCTTCTATTAGAGCATCAAAACTGTTGAGCAAAGATTGTGAGGCTTATCTTGCATATTTAATTAATCAACCTGAGGATAAGTTGAAATTGGATAATGTGCCTATTATGAGGGAGTTTCCAAGGGTTTTTCCTGAGGAATTACATGGTTTACCGTTTGATAGAGAGATAGAGTTCATGATTGACTTATCGCCAGGGACTACACCTATCTCTAGGACTCCATATAGAATGGCTCCACCTGAATTGCAGGAATTGAAAGTTCAATTGCAGGGCTTGCTTGAGAAGGGATCTATTCAGCCGAGTTCTTCACCTTGGGGTGCACCAGTTCTATTTGTTAAGAAGAAGGACGGATCTCTTCGCTTATGTATTGACTATCGGGGTCTTAATCAGGTGACTATCAAAAACAAATATCCATTGCCTTTAATCGAGGAGTTATTTGATCAGTTACAAGGCGCCAGGGTATTTTCTAAATTTGATCTGAGGCAGGGTTATTATCAGTTGAGGATTAAGAAAGAAGATGTACCTAAAACTGCTTTCAGAACTTGTTATAGCCATTATGAGTTTGTTGTTCTGCCATTTGGTCTGACTAATGCTCCTGCCGCATTCATGGATTTAATGCAGAGGGTATTCCATCTTTATCTGGACCAATTTGTGGTTATCTTTATTGATGATATTCTGGTATATTCTAAATCTGAGGTGGAACATGAACAATATCTCAGGATTGTATTGCAGACTCTTCAAGAGCATCAATTATTTGCAAAGTTCAGTAAATGCGAATTCTGGCTAAAGCAAGTTGCTTTTCTTGGTCATATTATCTGACATGATGGTGTTTCTGTTGATCCGGCGAAGATTGAGGTTGTATTAGTTTGGAAACGGCCTGAAACTGTTACAGGGATCCGTAGCTTTCTTGGCTTAGTTAGGTATTATCGGAGATTTTTCAAGGACTTCTCTAAAATTGCTGGACCTTTGACTCAGCTTACTCAGAAGAAGTCAGTGTTTGACTGGAATGATAAATGTGAGGCTAACTTCTAGGAATTAAAGAAGAGGTTAACCACAGCTCTTATTCTTGCTTCGCCTGAGGGTTATGATAATCTCGTAATCTATAGTGATGCTTCTATGGAAGATCTGGGCTGTGTATTGATGCAGAATGGAAAGGTTACTGCATATGCCTCCAGAAAATTGAAACCTTATGAACTTAACTATCCGACGCACGATCTTGAGCTAGTAGCTATTATTCTTGCATTGAAGAAATGGCATCATTATCTCTGGGGCAACAAGTTTGAAATCTTTACAGATCATAAGAGCTTGGAATATCTATTTTCACAGAAAGAGTTGAACATGAGGCATAGACGTTGGTTGGAGTTACTTGAGGACTACTGTCACACCCCGACCCGACCCCGCAAAAGGCCAAGCCCGGACCCGACACACAGACGGAGTCTCCTCTATACCGCGGATGATCCGAAAACCCTAAAATCAACATAATACTTGCGAAAGCCATAAAACAATTAATACAAGCCAACTTTCTTTGAAATATACATTTTTTATTAACCAACTTTGCAACCCAAAAATGATATGCATACTACACAAGTATTTATGCCACTAACCAATTCCATTAGCATGCATTTCCTTACTAGTCACAAAGGTATAAGTTTACAACTTTACATTCTTTCAACTTATACAACATAAGACCGTAGAGGCCTCAAACTAGAAAATACATACAAGGCTACAAGCCTCAAAATAAAGCGTCATCCAAGCAATATACATATCAAGCAAGGCTCGCAAAAAATCTGGTAACCAACCACCAGCAAAGCAAAGAAATGCTATCACGGGAACACCTCCACCTGTTCCTCCTCCTCAATTACCTCAAGAGGGTCTGCTTCAACTACTCCTGTAAAAACATAGTATAGAGAGGAATGAGCAAAAACTATTGCTCAGCGAGGGCAATTGGTCACAAGGACGGAGATGAGAGGAGTATGCAATGCATTTAGTCAAGCAATACATACAAATATCATATAGAGATACAACAAAGCCAACAATAAAGCAAGGCAAGTATTTAAAGCTGCAAACACTCATTCAAAGGATACGATACTCTTTTCACGAGCAACTTTCAAACACGAATTCAATGACGACGCGCCGGCCCAAACCACCTTATAACACCAGTTTGGAATACCCCAGAAGTATCCATCAATCTACGACCCAAATCTCCCTAGGAGGCAACCCAAGCGAGAAGAGGGAATAGCTATGGAGCTAGAGCATCCAACAATGGCAACTCGAGGCTACCCAGAGAGGCCCATCACTCACGCGCGAGACACTATGCAATGCAAGACTCGATACAAGGCGATAACAAGCGATAAAGCCACACGTGGGAGAATAACAAAGTAGGTTACTCTCGTACGCAATAGCAACAATTGATAAGCATTTCAATCCAAATCAATTCAAACAAGTATTTCAAGCAACCCCAAGCATTCTATAGGCATAAAATCAAGAAAACAAGCAAAATCACAAACGAGCCACGAGTTCTGGAAACTGATTTCGCCAATCCTCCTAGGTCACCATAAGGCACGTCTAAAGACCCCGAAACCTTACTTTACCCTAGAACTAGCGCAAAGCCCCGATTTTTCCCTTTCTCGTTTGAACTACAACTATACCAACCAAACATCCAACCAACGCCATAATCGCACCAAAAGTGCTTCCATTGCCTCCCGAAACAATGCCAACACGCAAAACGAGAAAATACCAAACTCGACCTAAACGACCCCGACTTTCACCAAGGCTTAATTCCCATTTTTTTCCATTACGCAACCCAAACAAACCATGCATTTAGGCATTCTAGCACACCTAGCACAATTCTACATCAACGGACAGCATAACGGAGCAACTTCATCGTTTCAAGGGTTTACTATTCATAAAACACTATTTAACATCTAATTTAAATTGCAATCTCAACATTTAACCACAAAAAATGTTAAAAAGCTATAAATACACGTTCTACAATTGCCAAGGAACATTCTAGAAGCATCAAAATGCTTTAAACAACAATCTACGGATAAAATCTAAAAATTACAAAGTTAAGATACACAACATTTAAATGTGCAAATAACGTGCTTCCCTCACCTTAGGGCCTCCTAGTCGCTAGGAAAACAACGCTGGATGGCTCGGTAGCAACCCCGCACAAGCTCACGCGAAGATTGGAAGTTTTGAAAGTTGAAAATGATTTTTTTTCTCTTCAATATTTTCGGCCAGCACAAGGTTCTGTTTTCAGCGGGTTTTTTTTATTTTATTTTGCTAAGTTAAAAGCTTATTAGGTGACAAGTTAGGTCAAAGTTGGTCAAGGCTTGGTCAATTACTTAAAACTTGGTCAAATGGCCTTATTTTGTGCACTTTAAAGCCATTTTAACTAAGGAAAGATTAATTATAGCTAACAACAATTAAAATATAAAATTTAAGTCAACTAAATACTAGTTTCACTATTTACTGAGGACTAGAAACCGTTCTCTAGCTATCGCTCCCTAAATGCAATGCACGTTGCGACGGCAAGAAAGTAACAATTAATTCTCAAAGAACTTAAGGAAATACAATTTTCAAAATAATAAACAAGGAATTTTCACATTCCGGGCTCGGGTATTACAACTACAACTACACTATTAATTATCTTCCAAGCAAGGCTAATATAGTTGTTGATGCTTTGAGCCGAAAGGCTACTGTTGGTAGCTTGATTATCAAAAATTGGGAATTCATTGAAGAACTATGCTTATGGAAGCCTAAGACTTCAGATTCTGGTATTCAATTTGCATGTTTGCAGATTCAACTCTGTTGTTATCCAGGATTAGAGAAGTTCAACAGACTGATCCTCATTTATTAAAAATCTTAGAAAAGTCTAAAAAGGGAGAGTCGGATTTCAAACTACATGAAGATGGTATTCTCAAATTCAAAAGTAAAATCTCTATTCCGAGTGAGCCAGCTCTGAAAAAGGATATTCTTGCTGAGGCACACAGTTCTAAATATACTATCCATCCAGGCAATACAAAGATGTATAAAGATTTGAAAGAGAACTTTTGGTGGAGTAATATGAAGAGAGAGACTGCTAACTATGTTGCTAGATGCCTTACATGTCAGAAAGTTAAAGCGGAGCATCAGAGAGCTACAGGGTTATTACAGCCTTTGGCTATACCTGACTGGAAGTGAGATCATATTACTATGGATTTTGTCTTAGATTTGCCGAGGCCTTTGAAGGGTAATGACTCAGTTTGGGTTGTTGTTGATAGATTGACCAAGACTTCCCACTTTATTGCTAAAAAGAAGGCTGATTCTTTTGATAAGTTAGCGGAGTTATATATTGAGAACATTATCAGACTTCATGGGATTCCAAAGAGTATCGTGTCATACAGAGATCCCAGATTCACATCTCAGTTCTGACAGAAGATTTAGAAAGCTTTGAGCACAACTTTGAGCTTCAGTATGACTTGTCACCCTTAGACGGACGGTCAATCTGAGAGAGCTATCTTAATCCTCGAGGATATGTTGCGAGCTTGTATTCTAGACTTCGGTAAGAGTTAGGAGAAATATTTGCCACTCACAGAGTTCGCCTATAACAATAGTTATCAAGCTACTATTGGCATGGCACCATATGAGGCACTTTATGGGCATAAATGTAGGTCTCCTCTTTATTGGGATAAGGTTGGTGAGATGAAGACTATCGACCCTACTCTATTGCCTGAGATGAACATAATGATTGATAATGTGCAGCTTATAAAGAGAAGAATGCTTACAGCACAAAGTCGGCAGAAGAGTTATGCAGATAGACGTCGCTGAGATTTGGAGTTTGCCTTGGGTGATCGAGTATTTCTAAAAATCTCTCCTCGAAAGGGTTTGATTCGGCATGACAAAGAAGGTAAACTCAGTCTGAGATATGTTGAACCGTTTGAAATCACTGAGAGAGTTGGTGCTTTGGCATACATACTAGCTTTACCTCCTAGCTTGGGCAGAATTCATGATGTCTTCCATGTGTCTATGTTTCGGAAGTATCAGCCAGATCATTCTCATATTCTTAAGCCAAAGCCGCTAGAGATCAGTGAGACTCTGACTTATTCGGAGAAACCTCTTCGGGTTGTAGATCAAAAGGTTCAGGAGCACAGGACTAAAAGCATTCCGATGGTTAAGATTTTGTGGGATCATCATGGGTTAGAGGATGCCACGTGGGAAAAAGATGAGGAGATGAGGAGATGAGGAGATGAGAGAGAGATATCCAGAGTTATTCACCGAATCATGTAAGAATTGGGTGGGCGCAATTAGTTTAAGGGGGTGTGACACCCAAGAATGAGCTGTACATCTTTTAACTGTTACATCCACTATTTGCGCATTTCTACTATGTTTTACTTGTTGCTTTAGTGGCTGCTATTCATTCTGTTTTTCAACTGCTTAATTACTTCGAAATAGCATTTTTCATAATTCATATTAATTATTTTAGGAAGGAGAAAAATGTGTTTTAAGCGATTTGTGTTAGGAGCTTTCATTTAGGAAATGTTTCTAGAGGTTCAATGAATAGTATTACGTCACTAAACTAGGTAATTTAATTAGCTAGCACATAATTGCACCTTAGGGCTTGTTTTTAGCTAGCTAAACGTATTCTAGTAGTCAACATATGCACCCTAACATAACCACAACTTATTATATACTCATATACACACACAATAGCTCATAACTTGACAAAAAAAAATATATAAGCTGAATAGTACCCATTGGAACCCAACAGCCCTTAACAGCCAAAGGAGGGAGATTTTGCTCCTCAAATCCTCATTTCAAGCCAAGCCAATCTAGGAGCAAGTGCTTTAGGGTGTTTACTAGCCTCCTACAAGTTCCTACGTGCATTGGTGAGGGATTTGCATGCTTATTTTGTATTTTAAAAATGTTGTAACTTTCTTGAATTCTTAGATTTGCTATCAAATACTTATGCAATGCTTAAATATGCTAATTTATGTTGTATACAAGTAGTAGAGACCATATTTATGCTATTGTTTCGTAGTTTAAACGGTTGAATTCATTCGTTGATCGTATGGCATGAATAGTGACATAAATTCTAGGGTTTTTTGAAATTGAATCTTTTAGCTTGATTCAATGGTCCAAATAGATGCTATAGGTGCTAATGAAGGTAATATAAAGGCCCCGTAAGGTTTAATGGCTCGTAACATAACAAAAGCATGAATTAGGGGACTTTTGAAAGGGGTTTTAGGGTTATCGTAAATCCGGGTTAAATTGGCCTTCACATTTGGTATTCCTAGGCTATATAAGTTCTAAATAAGCTTTGCTAGCTTCCGGTTGAGTCCTGGTTGAGGTACGTGTACTACAAAGTCATAAGGGGGAAATTAGGGCTTTCAGGCTAAATGTGGGTAATTGAGTGACTTCGAGGGTCCTAAGGGTATCTAAGGGGTTAACTAGGAGCATGGAATAGGCTGCTTACTAATCCAGAACCATAACATGAGTTTGGAAGGAAAACGATTGAGTTACAAAGGGGTTAAAGTAGGAAATTGGCTGTCTCTCACTTATTTGATCTTGTGACTGTTCCTTGGGTGTTTAAATGTGTTTTTAAGACATTCTTGAGCTTTTGGTATAGTTCTATGTGAATTTTGTAATTTTCCCTTTGTAAACTGTTCAGTTGCTTTTATGTTAGTGCTTCTATTCTAACTGTTTTGAGGACAACCTACTTTGTTGTTCCTCCCATGTCTTGTTGCTTTCATTGTTATTTTTATATTTCCATTGATAAGTGCATTGCATAGTGGTTGCGCAACCATAGTGTTAGGGGCAGTTGTATTGAGTATCGACTGGGCGGTAGCAAGCTTGCCAGTGGATATTCAATCTCTGTACCCTAGTCCCTCACTCGCTTGGTCCGGAGATTGCCAAGGGGTATTGGGTCGTAGGATTATCGGGGTACATCCGGAGTACATCTACTGGAGTGATTGAGGTTATGCCGGCACATTGATCATGGTTCGTGGATCATGGTTCGTGATCAAGACAAGAAAATTTTGGAGTGTTGGGGTTAAGTGTATCGTATCCTTTGATATGTATGACTATTTACTGTTTCAAATGTACTTTACTTGCCTTCTTGCTTAATTGCTATAATTGTTGCATTCCACGACCCGGGTAGTCTTTATCCCTCACTAGGCAATAGTGGTTGCTCATACCTCGCTAACATGTTTTAGGAGACGCTGTGGTTGAACCCTAGCTTGATTTGGTTGAGGGTGAAGAACAGGAAGTCCAGACTGATCAATTACCTTAGTTGCAGTGCCTAATTGTTTGAGGTGGATTCATGGTTCTTGTTGTTATGTAAAGATCTTGTTTGCTCTACTTTATGTTCTATTTTATAGCCTTAGTGCTTATGTACATGCTTGTGTGGTTGTAAGTTGGAAACTAGATGATTATAGTAGAAGATGTGAAACTATGACATGTAATAACTTATATTTCTGCTCTTTGTTGCTTTGCATGCTTGAAAGTGAATGACTAGTTGAATGGTTGTTTTTAATTTCTAAGAATGTTTAATTACTATCATAGAGTGACATGATAAGTGGGTTTTGTAAAGAAGTTATATTGTGAATGTATGCTTGTATGAATCTAAACTGTTTTGTATGTCTTAAGGCTTGGATGACCTTAAAGTTTGGATCTTTAATTAGAAATGGAAATATTGTTGTTCTATAGCTTATTTGAATGCTTACAGGTTTTCAGAATGTCCACGGTACAGATGAGACTATGTCCATTTGTCGGGTTCGGACTTGACCTTTTACGTGGGGTTGGGTCGGGGCGTGACACTAAATGCATGCCATGAATTGTTATAATGCTAATTTAATGTTTAGGAAGATTAGAGTATGGTTAGAATTCGTTGTGTGCATGTGTGTTGGACATAGAATTATGCTTGTTTCATGCTAAATGAAATCTAACAAGTGTCTAGAAAATGCTAGAGCTTAAATGAACTTGGTTGATTGTAAGACTTGTTAATAGCTTTAGAAGTAGACTTGAATAACTTGTATGAATTATAGATAGGTTCTATGGTGTTCATAAATATCATTGAGTTAACATGAATGAATATTAACAAATAGTAAATTTTTTATAAGTAGGGGTTTTTGCTTCCTTGAGTGTTTTTGTTGCTTAAGTTAGGTGTCATAAACATCTAATATGCTAAATGTATCATTTAATTGGTTAAAACCTTGTTAGAATTGGAATATATTGATTGGGATCAAAAGGGGTTAGTTATAGAAAGTTAAAATAGTTGCTAGTAATTGGCTTCTAATTGATTAGTTAAGAGTTTAAATGTAATTGCATAGAATGTTTATCCGTTTTGGACAAGTTCGTGAGTTGAGCTACATGTTTGCTTTGTTGGGGATTAAGTGAATGTGCTTACGACTTGTTTATATTGTTAATTCTTGTTAATGTCTATTGTTGCTAAGTGACATTTAATCATGTGGAGTTGCTACTTGAGCCATTAATGTGAACTTTATTATATTGCCTGTGAATGACATCTATGAGATTACTTGTGATAAATATGTGTTTTATTACATGTAAGGGTTTGATCCATTGAACCAATTCAAGGTGTTTGAGAGTAGTTTGACGCTAGTTCTTGCATCCTTTGGCCATTTAGAGGTGAGGGACTTCATCCTGTTATGCATTTATTTTATTTACTTGTTAAAAGGTTTCATGATTTAACAAAGTTACTTGAGTCGTGTATTTACTTGATCATTTGTAAAGTAGATTTGGAACCCTTTGTCATGTGTGAAGTATATAATCTAATTAGAAAGCATTGAAATAGTATTTTGATGCATTTCTTGGGAATTAATTGAATTAGTTGCAGGAGTAATTGTATATATTGTTATAATTGCTCTATTTGATTATCAAATGTATTATATGTTATATATGGGGTGAGGCTAGCCTACTTTGCTACCTACCTAATTGATTCGAATTTGGCATCTCATGATTCGTGATTCGTTACTTTGGGTTGCGCAACCTATTCGGACATGATAGTGTCGAGAAACTCCAGGCAGTATCGGGTTGTCAATCTAGCTCGACTATTTTGGTGCCTATTCCCTCTCTCGTTGGGTATACTTGTGACGCCCGAGGACTTCACCGTACACCTTTTAACTGTTGCATCCACTATTTGCGCATTTTTTTTTCTATGCATTACTTGTTGCTTTATGAGGTTACTATTCATCACGTTTTTCAACCACTTAATTACCTCGAATTAGAATTTTTTTAAAATCATATTAATTATGTCAGGAATGAGAAAAATGGGCGTTTGAGCTAAATACGTTAGGAACCTTCGTTTAGAAAATATTTTTAGTGGTTTAATGAATAGTGTTACGTAGATAAACTTCACATTTTAGTTAGTTTACATATTATTGCACCTTAAACTCGTTTTTAAGCTAACTAGACTCATTTTATACTTATAACACACACCCAACTTAACCCCACTTAAACCTAAACTCAACACACAACACTTATAAGCTCATAACAAAAAAAAAAAAAAGCTAAAAAAGGCAGCAGCAAACCCGACAGCCCAATAGTGAAAGAGGAAGAGATTTTTGCTCCTCAAATCCTCAATCCAAGCCCTTGCAAGCTAGGCACAAGTAGTTTAAAGTGTCATCTAGCCTTCCCCTAGCTTCTACGCGCAATAGGTGAGGGATTTCATGGTTGTTTTTGCATTTCAAAAATGTTACACTTTTCTTGAATTTGTAGATTTGCTATCTAATGCTTATGTTTTGCTCAAATATGCTAATGTACAATGTATATAAGTGCTAGAGACCACATTTATGCCATTGATTCGCTTTTTAAATGGTTGAAATCGATAGTTTGATTGTAGGGGTGAATAGTGACGAATTTCCAGGGTTTGTGAAAATGAACCTTATAGCTTGATTCAATGATCCAAATAGATGCTTTAGGTGCTAATGAAGGTAGTGTAATGACCTCGTAAGGTTTAATTGCTCGTAACTTGGCTAAAACATGAAATAGGCAACTTTTAGAAACGGGTTTCGGGGTTAATGTGAATTCGGATTATTTTGGCCACCATATTTAGTGTCCTTAAGCTATTTAGGTGCTAGATATGCTTTGTGTAATCTCGGATGAGTCCCGGATAGGGTACTTGTAGTACAAACTCACAAGGAAAAATCGGGATTTTTGTGTTAATCGCGGGTAATTAGGTAACTTCGAGGGTCCTAAGGGTGCCTTATGGGTTAATTAGAAGTATGAAATAGGCCACTTGCTAAACTAGAACAATAGCTTGAGTTTGGAAGCAAAATGGGTTGTGTTAAAAATGGGTTAATGTGGGAAGTGGGTTGTCTCACGCTTCTATGATCTTGTAATTGATCCCTTAGGTGTTTAAATGTGTTTTTAAGGCATACTTGAGCTTTTGATAAAGTTCTATGTGAAATATGTTATTGCCCCTTTGTAATCCTTTAGTAGTTTATTTGTCAATGCTTTTATTCTAACTGTTTGGAGGACAACCTACGTTGTTGTTCCTCCCATGTGTTATTGCTTCCATTGTTGTTATTATATTGTCATTGATAAAGTGCATTATATAGTGGTTGTGCAACCATAGTGTTAGGGGCGGATGTATTGAATATCGGTTGGGCGGCAGCGAGCTTGCCAATGGATATTCGATCTCCGTGCTCTAGTCCCTTACTCGTTTGGTCCGGAGATTGCCAGGGGGTATTGGTGAAGGATCTCATATAGTTTAGAGATAGAGCTATGAACATCATCAAGCTAAGAATCGAGCAGAAGCGAAACATGACATTCAAAAATTTTTGGAATTCAAAGCATAATGTTCATATGAAACTCTAATCTTGATACCATATGATTAACATATGCAAAATAAATATATAGCAAGTATATATATTGACAAGAGATGGTAGAAGAGTTTACCTCTTGTAGACAACTCATGAAAGTCATAAATCTGAATTTTCGCACACTTGATGGAAGACAACTCCTCTTGAAACCACAAGAGCTCTAGTTGGTCCACACAAGCAAAGAATGGCTTTTTCATCTTCATGGCTATTTTGTGCTAGATCTACCATGGAAGATTTATGAGCTTGATTGTGAAGAAGAGAGCAAAACCATTTCCTCCCTCTTCCCTATTCATGGCTACGTTTTTGGTGAAGAAGAAGTGAAGACAACTTCATCTCTTTTGCTTCATTTTCAGCCATTTATGATGAAGATGATAAAGAAGAGAAGACTTCTTCTTCTAATTTTCTTGCTGAGTTTTTCTCTCTATTTTTCAGCCATGAAGGCTTAGCAAAGAAGAAGAAGACAACTCATCTTCTCTTTCTTGTGTAGTCTCCAACGTATGCAGAGAAGAGAAAGAAGACAAGTCTTGTCATCTTTTTTCCCTACTTTCCTCATTGTTGTCCTATCTTTTAAACAAAAGAGAAGATAACCTTTCTTAAATCTTGGTTGTGTTATCTAGCTTTTGTTGAAAGATAAATCATACACTAAGGCAATAATATACACATATATATATCATATGTATATTGTATGTTGACTTTCTTGGAAGATAAGTAATATACATATATATATATATATATATTGTGTAGTATTCTTCCATTAAGTCATTTAAATATTCAACCTAATCACCATTAGTTAAAATTATGAAAATAACCTTTTCATATTTCCACATTAGTCCCAACACTTAATAATAATTGCATATTGACCATAATAACTTTTAAAGGTCAATCACACCATTGTTAACTCCTTAACAGTTCGAGAGAAACAAAATACTATTGTTAACACTTTAACAATTTAAGAGAAAACTAATTGCATTTGTTAACTGTCACGCCTCAACTCGACCTCTCCTACAATCAGTCAAGACGCAACGAAATTTTGGCAGTATAACGACAGTAATTAGGACACCGAGTCTCTAAACCAACCTCTTAAGAACAACATACATCAAACTCCACAAGTTACCAACCAACTCCACAATCAAATTAACAACATACAACGCAACCATTTCATACATTAAACATTCTTTCATTAACTCTTTCATAATTATACACCTCCGTTCCAACATAATACATTTACTATATAACATACACTTCCAAAATAGACTATAGCCCACCTAGCAACCTAATCATGATCCAAAACAAGATTACTAAGCTAGCAACATTTAATCTACTATATTTACAACATCCTATATAACATGAACTTTTAAGTGAAACACAAGACAACTAAGTTTAATATACAGTATAATAAAAGAGTACATCATCATATATCAGGGACAAGACTCTGGCATGTAGAACTCGTCCACATATGGCACATTATCCTCTTCTGGAGGCACGTACCCGTAATCTGGATCAATTTCACCTATATGCATGTAATAATTGAGAGTGAACTTATATAAAAACAAGCCCAGTGAGGATTCAATAGATCTCTAACAGTATTTACTATACTCCTTAAAAATCATCTTTTGAGCAGTAAACACACAATGAACATCAATATAATTATAAATGCAACAATAGCAATAATTGTAAACACACAATAAGGATACGATACATTTGCTGATGAAGCACCATACACCATTCAATGCTCATCAACTCCTCCAAACTCAATGACACAATCCTAAGGTACCTTGACCTAGACCTACACCTCATGGCCTCTCAGCCCATGCGAGATAGGGAGTAACCATGATAACTGTGCCCGCAGCCTAGGAAGCCTCCCGAGGTGACACAACATTATCAAATCTCACAACAATGGGACTCAATTCGAGAAGTCAACAACATTGGTTGCCCGACTCCCGACTCATAATAACAATAACAATTCCAATTCGAGAAGTCAACAACATTGGTTGCCCGACTCCCGACTCATAACAACAATAACAATCAGTTAACAATGTAACACCCCGGATTAACCCCAAGCGTGCTACTAATAAAGTAATGTCCATTTTGGCTACACCCCGGATTAACCCCGAGCGTGCTACTCACGGCTTTGTAACAACAATCAATAATCAATAATCAATTAATCCGTATTTGAACAATCAATTAAACAACATTTAACAATCAACAACTATATAATCATGAAACAATTAAGTTAGATGACAAAGTAGGCCATCCAACTTAACAGGCATTAAACACACAACCAAACCCTAGTCTAACCATCAACAACTTATAATTCAATCACTCAAACACCACCCAAGCATCTAAAGACATAATTCAACATTTTAAAGAAAGACAACCCAAGCTTCTAAAAGTCATAACTTACATTCTACTAATCCGATAACCTCCAATTTCTAACACTCACCCACTGAATCAACAACATTTACCCCCTCGAAAACCAACCATAAACCATCCACATCAAGCCCAACAACCCTAAAACCCTAATGCATCAATGCTGAAATTTCTGGACTTTCACACTGACATTGCAATCAAAATTTCGACATTACAACATTACTACCACGTATTTAACAAACTTTTACAAGCTAACAGCAATCGATTCCAACCACCACAACTTCAGATATTCAACAAAAAGGAAACAACTCAATTTTTAATAGCCCAAAAAAAAAATTCATGCTACAACGGTTCAAATCTTACATAAACACATATAAACGATCCTTAGCATGCATTGAGCAATAATATATCATCAATTCAACATTCTAACGGTTTAAAATTCAATTATATGCAAAAATATAAAAATGACATTTTGAGATCTAGAATTTTTCTCTTACCTTTGATGTTGTTTGGTGCAAGAAAGGTGTATAATGGATGCCCAACAAGCAAGAACAAACTTTGATTCAAGTGCAAAGGCTTTGTATTACAAATTATAATAGAAAAATAGAGCAAAAATAAAGCTAAAATGGCCTTGGTGGTTTTGGCCATGTGTGTGTGTGTTTGTGGTGTTTTGAGTTTTGTTTTGTGAGCTATTTTAGTATAGTAGGCATATATAAGCTTGGTCAAATAAAATAAAAGAAAGTCAAAGGTGGAAACTAGTTAGTTTATTTAGTATTTTTAGTGTTTTCTTGTCTTTTAATTTAGTTTCTTGACTATTTCTTGCTCAAACATTAAATTAACACTTAGACTAATTCTAGATAATTTATTTTAGGTGACGAAGAGTTTTACATTCAAACATTTGCACCCGACTCGGCTAAAAATGCGATTTTTGCAAAAGAAAGTGTAAAAACCTTTAAAATTTCAAAACCGATTCAAAATCCGTTTTAATCAAACACGGGTCTATTAATACCCGAGGACTAGGTTTTAAAACGTTTAAAACACCCTTGTAAAAATTTTAGCGGACAGGTGTTCAAAATACTATTCACAAAATCGTCGATAAAATTTATAATTTCGATTTTGATGAAAATTTCATGAATGCACACATAGCATGTATTAGGAATATAAATCACATATTTAGCATACTCTAACCCGTATAACACATAAACAGGTCACATCACGTAAATCGAGGTAACGACAAAAACTGGGGTTTCACATTCTCTCCTCCTTTAAACAATTGCGTCCGCGCTTTTCTGCCTTGACCCTCGGTGTACCTCATGTACTGTTAGCTCAAACATACCAAATGAATGATCGAATACCAAATTTCAAATATCAACTAAGAACACCAGATAAGAACACCGAGTAAAATCATTGATTAAAAATCCCCGAACAAGAAGCTCAAATAATAATGTCGAATAAGAATGCCGATCACAAATATCAAGTAGGAACTTCAAACAAGATCACCAAGCGAGAATACCGAATAATAATCCCAATATAAGAACTCCGAATGACACCATATAAGAATTCCTCATAAGAGTATCACATAGAAAATACCATAGAAGAAGTCCAAAGAGGTATGTTGAATAAGAATCTTCATATAGAAATCCCAAGGAAAAATGCCGAATAAGATCACCAAATAAGAATCCCAATAGTCAATATATAGTCGTAAAGTAGCTTGACCCCCAATCGGAATTTCATATGCTTTAGCGTCACATACTACTCAGTCACCAACTGATATGATGCATGTGCTAACTTTAATTGTATAAGGCAAACTCTCTACTCATATTTTAGCACGTTGCACTCAAGGAGATATGATATTTAATTGGTTGAGAATAAGTAAGTTACCTTTCACCATTGTTGCCGCCTCTGGCAATTCTTCTAAGTCCACTGCGTAGGCCCGAGCCTGAGCCCGTTGCTGCTGAGGTGTATTACTTGCAGGTCTACCCTGATAACCCTGCACTTTGGCTGACCCGTAGAACCCTAATACCTGGAGCAATCCCTCGCCCGGTGTTGGTTGCTGCCGCAATCTAAACACGTCCCTGCCTTCTTCCGACAGTCAGCCTCCAGATGGCCTGTACGTTTACAATAAGTACACAGCGGTATCGGTGTATTGACACTGCCTCCAGAAGACCCAGAAACTGAATAAGCAACTATAACAGCTTGCTGCTGAGGTGACGTAACACTAGGCCTATACCAACCCTGAGACATGGCCGGCCTGTACTGTGACTGTGCCTGACAGAAGCCCTGCTGAAACTGAGGCCGATAGGAACCCTGCTGCATCGAAGGCCTATAACCACCCTGCTGTACTGAAGGTCTGTACATACCCTGCTGGCCTTGCGGCTGAAATGGCCTCTTGCTAGGCTGACTAGGTCCAATTTGTTCCCTTTTCCTCTTTTCCAGTCTGGATGCCGCATCAAAAGCCTCAGAAAATATATCATACTGATTCAGGGCCATCGCATCCTGAATCTCCGACCTCAAACCCAACATAAAGCTCCGGGTCTTGCGCTCCTCATCAGCTACAAATTCCGGTGCATACCGAGATAGTCTAGTAAAAGTGGCCTCATACTGAGCCACTGTAGCATTCCCCAGAACTAAAGACAGGAACTCCGCCTATCTCTTTTCCCATGCAATCCTCGGGACGTACTTCGCCCGAAATGCTCTAAGGAAGGTATCCCAAAAATACGGAGTACCTCTTTCCTCCTAACCGACTCTCACTGTGCGTCACCATTCCTCTGCCTCATCATCAAACAAATAAATGGCATAAGTGACTTTCCTCTCATCCGTATGGTCTAGAGGATCGAATATCTTCTCTATCTTATTAATCCACGCTTCCGATTTCCTATCATCTGGCTCTCCTTGGAACCTAGGTGGATAATAACCCAAGAACTCCTTCAACGTACCACGTTCATGGTAACCACCCTGAATATTCAATAACTGAGTCTGTAATGCTTGTGCTTGGGCAGTCTACCCTACTAGTATCTGAGCCTTCCCTGCCATAATCTCTGTAATCCTATCCATCGCTGCACCAAAATGGTCATCACCCCTATCTCGGCCCGGTGCCACATTATCCAGTGCCTCGTCAATTACCTCAGGCCTACCTCTGGTTCTTGGTCTACCAGTCATTCTACTAATCAAAGAGTTAGCACAAGTTATAGCACATAGACAGGCTATAGACAATTATTAACACATAAACAACAACTCACATAAAGCACATAAATCACTTAAGTATCAATCACATAAACAAATTGATCACATAATCACATAGTCACTAAATCACATAATTACTTAATCACTTAATCATATTAATACATATTTCACTTTTCTTTCACTTCATACATACTTGCATGCTTGGACCACTACCCACATTCCGAGGATACCCCGGCTGACAGCGAAACATGCGCTCTGATACCACTACATTTCACGCCCCAACTCGACCCCTCCTACAATCAGTCAGGACGTAGCGGAATTTTGGCAGTATAACGACTGTAACTTGGATACCGAGGCTCTAAACCAACCTCTTAATAACAACATACATCAAACTCCACAAATCACCAACCAACTCCACAATCAAATTAACAACATACAACGCAACCATTTCATACATTAAACATTCTTTCATCAACTCATTCATAGTTATGCGCCTCCATTCCAACATAATACATTTACTATATAACATACACTTCCAAAATCGATTATAGCCCACCTAGCAACCTAATCATGTTCCAAAACAAGATTACTAAGCTAGTGACATTTAATCTACTATCTTTACAACATCATATATAACATAAACTTTTAAGTGAAATACAAGACAACTAAGTTTAGTATACAATATAACAAAAGAGTACAACATCATATATCAGGGACAAGACTTTGGCACATACGACTCATCCACATATGGCACATTATCCTCTTCTGGAGGCATGTACAAGTAATCTGGATCAACTTCACCTGTATGCATGCAATAATTGAGAGTGAGCTTATATAAAATAAGCCCAGTAAGGATTCGATAGATCTCTAACAGTATTTACTATATCCCTTGGAAATCATCCTTTGAGCAGTAAACACACAATGAACATCAATATCATTATAAATGCAACAATAGCAATAACTGTAAACACACAATAAGGATATGATACATTTGCTGGTGAAGCTCCATACACCATTTCAATGCTCATCAACTCCTCCAAGCTCAATGACAAAAACCTGAGGTACCTTGACCTAGACCTACACCCCATGGCCTCTCTGCCCATACGAGATAGGGATTAGCCATGATAACTGTGCCCGCAACCCAGAATGCTTCCTGAGGTGACACAACATTATCAAAGCTCACAAAAATGGAACTCAAATCAAGAAGTCAACAGCATTGGTTGCCCGACTCCCAACTCATAATAACATTAACAATTCCAATTCGAGAAGTCAACAACATTGGTTGCCCGACTCCCGACTCATAACAACAATAACAATCAGTTAACAATGTAACACCCCAGTTTAACCCCGAGCGCACTACCAATAAAGTAATGTCCGTTTTGGCTACACCCCGAATTAACCCGAGCGTGCTCCTCACGATTTTGTATCAACAATCAATAATCAATAATCAATTAATCCATATTTCAACAATCAATTAAACAACATGTAACAATCAACAACTATATAATCATGAAACAATTAAATTAGATGACAAAGTAGGCCATCCAACTCAACAGGCATTAAGCACACAACCAAACCCTAGTCTAACCATCAACAACTCACAATTCAATCACTCAAACACCACCCAAACATCTAAAGGCATAATTCAACATTTTAAAGAAAGACAATCCAAGCTCCTAAGAGTCATAACTTACATTCTACTAATCCGATAACCTCCAAACCAATTTCTAACACTCACCCACTCAATCAACAACATTCACCCCCTCGAAAACCAACCATAAACCATCCACATCAAGCTCAACAACCCTAAAACCCTAATGCTTCAAGGCTGAAATTTTTGGACTTTCACACGACATTGGAATCGAAATTTTGGCATTACAACATTACTACCACGTAATTAACATACTTTTACAAACTAATAGCAATTGATTCCAACCACCACAACTCCAGATATTTAACAAACAGCCAACAACTCAACTTTTAATGCCCGAAAAATAAAATTCATGCTACAACCGTTCAAATCTTATATAAACACATATAAACAATCCTTAGCATGCACTGAACAATAATATAACATCATTTCATCATTCTAACGGTTCAAAATTCAATTATATGCAAAAACATAAAAATGACATTTTGAGATCTAGAATTTTTCTCTCACCTTTGATGTTGTTTGATGCAAGAAAGGTGTAGAATAGATGCCCAACAAGCAAGAACAAACTTTGATTCAAGTGCAAAGGCTTTGTATTGCAAATTATAACAGAAAAATTGAGCAAAAATCAAGCTAAAATGGCCTTGGTGGTTTCGGCCATGTATGTGTGTGTTTGTGGTATTTTGAATTTTTTTTTTTGTGAGCTATTTTAGTATATTAGGCATATATAAGCTTGGTCAAATAAAAATAAAAGAAAGTCAAAGGTGGAAACTAGTTAGTTTGTTTAGTATTTTTAGTGTTTTCTTGTCTTTTAATTTAGTTTCTTGACTATTTCTTGCTCAAACATTAAATTAACACTTAGACTAATTCTAGATAATTTAGTTTAGGTGACGAAGAGTTTTACATTCAAACATTTCCACTCGAGTCGGCTTAAAACTAGATTTTTACAAAATAAAGTGTAAAAATCTTTAAAATTCCAAAACCGATTCAAAATCTGTTTTAATCAAACACGGGTCTATTAATACCCGAGGACTAGGTTTTAAAACGTTTAATACACCCTTGTAAAAATTTTAGCGGACAAGTGTTCAAATACTATTCACAAAAATCATCGATAAAATTTCTGATGCCGATTTTGAAGAAAATTTCATGAATGCACACATAGGATGTATTAGGAATATAAATCACATATTTAGCACATTCTAATCCATATAACACATAAACAGGTCAAATTACACAAATCGAGGCAAAGACACAGAAATCGAGGTAAAGACAAAAACTGAGGTTTCACATTAACACTTTAACAACTCAAGAAAAACTAAAACAAGCTCAATAGGAAAAACATTCGTCATGCTCTATTGTGTGTTACTTTCTAGATTCACCGCTATATAGCACTGAAGAAACGTTGAACACCAAACTATTCGATTTGTTTAGAGAATATCTCCCGTCATGCTCAAAACACCTTCAGAGTTCTTGAGTGATGTTCTAGCTACTAACGTATCAAGATTGTTTATAAAGCAATGAAATCTTAATCAAGTGAATCTATTTATGGTCGCCGATTATCGTGCAATCTAATCCTTCCATTAATTCTCCCATCGAGCAAGAACCACGATTCAATTAAGTTCATAAACTCGATACCATTCATAGATCTAATTGGTGTAATAAGAGATGGCACATGGAAAACTCTTTCTCCATCATTCACACCTCGGCCAAGGATTTCCTCATTAAACAACCAAGCTTTGATTGCATATGACATCATCTCATGCCGGAGGTTAATGGATCTTATCTTGACCACTACCTGTCAATCACTATACCGAACGAATGAAACTGCGAGAGGACGCATCTCATCTCGTTTGTGAAAACAATCATTATCCAAACGTTAGAATCAAACCCCAATACATATGACAACCGTAATGTATCAAGTCTAAGGATTATATGCAGAACACAACGAATAACAAATTATTAATCTAAAGTCATATAATTTGTTATTCACGTCATATTCAATGATCTATTCAACTAATAGTCACCCACATGTTTGTTAATCGCATCCCAATACTGTTATGGCACGTGGCTCACCATCCTTTATCATTAACATCCATATGTTAATCAAAGGTAATAACACATGTGATAGTATGTGATAGTCCGTAATAGATTATTGAAGTCCCGATCAAATAATCTAAGGACTATGAATACTTTAAGTATTTATCGTCTTAAAGAAATAAGCCAACATATTCTAAACGCTTTTAGAATACATTACTATAATGAAAATACTAGGGACTCATTCATACACATAAAAGAAGGAGAATATGAATGTGATAATTATGTCACTATGAAAACACACATATATAGACATAGATGCCATCATGTACAAGTTAATGTCAAAATGCCCCAATATATTTCATTCAAATATGTAGAATTAGGGCATATCTCTAACAATCTCCCACTTCTACTAATACTATGTTACATAGTATTAGCACAACATACAATGGTATTGAACATCCATATTCTCAAAACGAGGACCTAATTGTGACAGATTCATAGCAACGGTTAGTGGATCAGCTACATCGAGAGATGTGGCCGTTTTCTGAACTAGTAAATTCGGTACTACGTAATTCACATCCTCCATGAACTAAAATATATCTTTAGTGCTTCCTAAGTACTTAAGAATATACTTCAATTTTATCCACCATTCCCAAACCTGGATTGGACTGATATTTACTCGTAACACTTTACAGTTTGCGCAATATCAAGTCTTGTACATAGTATAACAAATATGAAGTTACTATAACTTGAACATAAATTTGCTATGCAACTAGAGTTTCTTGAACCTTCAAAAACACTCTATGCACAATCTAAGGAATATGTCGAGTAATCTCTTCGTATTATCACCATAGCAATTCACAAGATACGAACGACATGTTCCAAATGGAGAACATTTAATATGTCTAGACTATAATTAATATCACAACACACATATCATCAACTATGATATCCAAGTCATCATTATTGCAGTCATAGAAAAGTGGATGCGTTCCCACTATTCTTCTGCAATCACAAGGTTCATCCACATTCTAAATGAAATCTAACTCTTTAATCCTATTTGAATTGGACTAAACAATTCCAAGAAATTTACTTAAAAGTGGATTTATCAAGTATATTACTCATATCTATTGATCCAAATCATTAATATAGTAACACAATGTGCTATAATGTCTAGCATAATGCAAAGAGACTTAAGCACAATAATTGGTAAAAAGAGTACATCATAGTCAACCCTTTACCTTTGATGATATCTTTCAAAAACCACTATAAAAAGTCACTAGCCTTTTCCATTAACTTCAACCTTTATCTCGTAAATCAGTATCTAGATTAAGTTAAAATATATGAAGTCTAATCAATATGCTAAACATTATACAGTTTCTTGGAGTCGATATCACATATACCATTTCTTTATAAATCGTAGGATCTACTAATTGATTATTATCTCAAATACATAAACAACTTTTGTGCATCCCCAAAAAAATATCAAAATATTCCTTTTAAGTATGAGATACACTACTAGATTTGAAAGATCTTGTGGGATGACACATTCCAGACCTTATTGAATATATTCATTATTTTGGTCTAGGTGATTTTATAACTTTAGAGGATACGCCCTCAATTTCTATTTTATTAGAAAGTAACATCTTCTTGAACAAAACTTTTTTTTAAAGAAAGATTACAATATAATAGATCAATAGACATTGATCATTAAATAGAAATTATATCATACAAAACTAGGATACATTATAAAATTACCTTTAACCAAAACTCCCACTAGTTCTTTAAAAACTTTTCAATAAAAGTAGGACAAACCAAAATTAATACATTTAATCCTTGGTTACTGTTCAACTTATATCAAATATAAAGTTCTAGCATTAGTAGGAATTTACTATTCAACATAAAATTAAATTGAGGAAAGCATGACCTACAAATAAATATAATGATTAGTCAAACTAATCAATAACTGTACTATGTCCAACAAAGCACGGTTTCTTCACTAAGAAAACCCTATTTAATTGTGGTACACCGGGTATTGCTAATTTCAATACTATATCAAAATTTTAGGATACTTAAACAAAATAGTACTTAAGTATTTTACCTTCATGATCTAATCATAAGGCACTAATACATTTTCCTACAAAAGCCTATTCCGAAATAGCTCCACATACATCAACATGTACTAATCCAAATAACTTAGTAGTTCTAATCATTTATCAAACAAAGGATGACTTGGTTACCTTTCCAATAAATAAGATACATAAGTTGATCAAACCAACCTAATCATCATCTTATTATTAGAACAACCTAATCGTGTAGAAACTATAATTGATTTGGATTATTTGAGTGATCTTAAAATTTGGTGGATGGTTATAACGGTTAACAATATGTTTGCAATACGTTCTTTCGTCCACATTAAGATAATAAAGACTACACCATAATACATTTTTACAAACTTTAAGAATATACATTTTATTCCTAAT
Source organism: Ehretia macrophylla (assembly GCA_037974665.1). Taxonomy (NCBI): domain Eukaryota; kingdom Viridiplantae; phylum Streptophyta; class Magnoliopsida; order Boraginales; family Ehretiaceae; genus Ehretia; species Ehretia macrophylla. The sequence goes on from CM075764.1 coordinate 86,981,937, forward strand.
ATCATTTAGGTATAATCCTTAAAATACAAAATATGTCCAGAAGGCATCCAAACAAATTGTCTTTAGCTAACGCAACAACCTTTGTTTCATTTGCTAATACTGAAAACATTCCACGCTTCTGAAAGCGCACTACTGTGATGAAGATTCTATCATCGAACACATACATCAATGTTTCACTAGAATCTAAAACACATAGTAGTACCAATCATAATAAAAGAAGATTTATAATTCATAGTAGCTTTACAATCTTGACATTCAAGCTATAAAGATACTTTGGATTAAAACCTCTTTTAATATCCGGTTTTAAGGCAATGAAAACATCTTTCACACATGCCTATACAATCCTTAATTTTGTTCTTAGACATGCTCCCACTAGCTAATAAAAATAATCTTTCTTGTCTTTCTTCTTTGCATTACCACTAACCAAAGAGGAAATACAATTATGAGAATGAATTCCATTTATATATAATATCATGCATTAAATATGCTTACCACAAAACCATTTGCTAGTTTAGAATTATATTCTTTACATCTTGCATACCCTTATGCAAACTATGAAAGAATATAAATCCTTAGCATATTTAGCTTGTTTTACTTATCAACCATAAGTACTACAACTTTCCGTTTTGATACTTTATCAAGATGAAAAATAACGGAACATACAATTTTAAGAGTTGATAAGTTTCTAAGAACAATTCTTAGATGAAATCGTTAATTCAAAAAGTTTGGTCTGATTACGCGATATATACTCTAGTTACTTAAAAACAGGTTCATTGTTGTAGACATAAACGTATGCAGAAAATAAGATCACTAGTTGACATAAACTTGTTAAAACTTTTAATTTGGCCTTTAATTAAATAATACCTCCCAGTAATTTTTATTGAATCCCACACTTCCTAAAGGAGATTGTGAATCTAATTAAAGACTCATTAATAGGTGACCATGGTTCTCTTTAATATGAATACCCCTCATCTTTGGTGCATTATTGGAATATACATACAAAGAGTTAGCAACGATTACTATCTATATTACTATATAGAATATGACCTTTAGCCCTCAAATCACCGTAACCTCACCTTTGGTGCATGATTGAAAATATGATATAGTTAGATTACACCTACCATCAGAGTGTTGCGACAATTTGAATCCCGAACCTCAACTTTGGTACGTTATTGGCCTCGTGATATTGGAATAACACAACATCACTATGCTTGCTAGGTAAATATAATACTTTCATGGAATATGTCTTCCTACCTTTAGGTTAGCCAAGACATACCCAATCGAGCACATATAACTTAGGATAGTGGAGGGCAATGATAAATGCTTTTACCACTTTAGAATCTAATATGTTTTACACATAGGAATATTTTTGAATTTAATTAGGTCTCACTTTGCACATTAGTTCATTTACAAGCATACATCACATATAGGCAAATAAATAAAAATACATGCAAAATCATACATCATGGTGGATCATGGACTTGGACTTGGACTTGGACTATGAATCAAATCAAGACAAAAATAAAACCTAAACAAATACATCAACATTTCTATTTTGGTCTTGTCTTCCTGATTTTTTTTTACAAGATCCAATGCACCTCCAACTCCTTGAAAGTCTCCAATGGTCTTCTTTCAAACTTCTTGTAGTTTTTACATACATTATGTCTCACTACAAATTTCTCTCAATTGCTAGAAAATAAAACAAGACTTATGTCTTAATTATATGCTAATGACTGATATAATTAGTGTCACGCCCCAACTCGACCCCACCTACAATCAGTCAGGACGCAACGGAATTTCGGCAGCGTAACGACAGTAAATAGATTTCCGAGGTTCTAAACCAACCTCATTAATAACATTAAACATCCAATTCTATAACCATACAAACAACAACTCCTCAACAGCATAACAAAACACAACATAATCGTAATATACAATAATCAGTCTTCGTTATCTGCCTCCGTTCCAACATCACATACAATACCTCAACCTTATTTAACATTTCAAAAATAAGTTGAGACACATCTACAACTTAACCATAGACAAAAGAAAGCCACTAAGTTAACATCATTTGGATCATCATCTTTCAACATCTATTACAATAAGAACCATAAAGCATATAAAAGTCTATTAAGCTAATATACATGACACTAAACAACATATAATCATGGATAAGACTCAGGAACATATGACTCGTCCACGTAAGGCACATTTTCCTCCTCAGGAGGCACGTACCCGTAATCCGGCTCTGCAACACCTGTAAGCATGCAATAATAGAGAGTGAGCTTATATACATAAGCCCAGTGAGGATCCGATAGATCTCGACAGTATTCACTATGCTCCTTGGATTTAGTCCTTTGAGCAAGTAAACACACAACAACAATAATAACATTATCATCACATAACTATATACCAAACCAATAAAGCATACTCTATTCGGTGTGACACCAACCGCCATCCCGCTCTCAACCGTTCTTCTTATAACTCCCCATTCCTCACGCACCCGAGGTACCTCACTAGCCCCTCCCTCCATGACACCTCCGTCATGCGAGCTGGGGGTAGCCTATGGCAGTCATGCCGTTATCAACCCGACAGCCCAACGCTGCCCGAGAGGTGGCACACACATACCAAGACTCTATAATCATCAATCATCAATCAATCATCAGTCAATCAATTGGGTGATCAGCAACGAAAGTGCCCGATTCCCGAACTCAATAATAATCAATCAATAACATCAATATAACATCAATATTTAATTAAACAACAAACAACGAAGTTAGATGACAAAGTAGGCCATCTAACCGGACATGCATAATATACACAATTAAACCCTAAATTATTCATCAACAACTCACCATTCAGCACTCATACACCACCCAACCATCTAAAGGCATCGTTCAAGAAATTAAAGAATGACAACCTAAACTTCTAAAATTCATAACTTACAATCTACTAATCCAAACATTGCCAAATTAGTTTCTATCACTCACCCATTCAACCTACTACATTAGCCCTCTCGGAAATCCACCATAACACCTCCAAATCATGCCCGATAACCCTAAAACCCTAGGATGTCTTGGCTGGATTTTCTGGATTTTCAGACGAACAATGTAATCGAAAATTCGGCATTACAACAGCGCTAACACGTAATTATCAAGTATTTAGAAATCGACGGCAATCGATTTCGATCAACACAACTCATTTAATTCAACTTTGAACATTTTAATCAAAATTAAATACCCGAAAAATAAAAATTATGCTACATCCGACAGAAATTCGTAGTATTAGTATATAACGATCCCTAGCATGCAAGGAGCAATAATCTATCATCAGATTTCAATTCTAACGGTTAAATTTTCATTTATGAGCAAAAGTATAAAAATGACATTTTGAGATCTAGAATTTTTCTCTCACCTTTGATGCGATATAAGCCTAGGAATGCGTGCTATGCGTGCCCAACAAGCAGAATCCAAGTCGGTGCGAAGTTCTACGGACAAAAACCAAGTTTTTCTTTGAAAAATTGATTGAAAAGCTTGAGTTTTTCTCTTTCTTTTTCTCTCTTCTTTCTCTCGGCCTTGTGTGTGTTTGTGGTGTGTGTTTTGTGCTTAGTTGAGTGTGTGTTGATGACAATATATAATTAAAAGCTTAGTCAATTAAAAAAAATGCAAAGTCAAAGTAATATTTAGTCCTTTAAATCATTTTCTTGTCTTTTAAATGCATTTTAACTATCTTCTTGCTCAAAACAAAAATGCAACTCCTAAGATAGCTCAAGTGGATTATTTTTAGGTGACAAGAAGTTTTACAATCCAACAATTTCACCCGAACCAGCTTAAAACTCATTTTTCACAAAAGTCGGTGTAAAAACCCTAATAAATTCTTAAGCCGATTTTAAAACCGTTTTCATCAAACACAAGTCTATTAAAGTCCGTTGACTAGGTCTAGAAGGGTTAAAAAGACCAGTTTCAAAATTTTAGCGGACGTGTTTCGAAAATACTATTCACTAAAAATCGACGATAAAATTTCTGACTCCGTTTTTTATGAAAATTTCATGAATGCACATTTAGCATGTATTAGGAGTATTGACATCAAAATTATAACTTTCTAGGTCCTATAGCACATAAACAGATCATATGCACGCAAAACGAGGTATAGCACGTAAAATGAGATAAGCAAGAAAGTGGGGTTTCACATTCTCCCCTCCTTATAAAAATTTCGTCCTCGAAATTCTTACTTGATGTACGGAATAGATCTGGGTATTGCTGCTGCATCTGATCTCGTCTCTCCCACGTAGCTTCCTCAATGCCGTGATGCTTCCACAACACCTTAACCATCGGAATCCTCTTCGACCTCAACTCTCGGTCCATCTGATCTAGAATACGAATCGGACGCTCGTCATAAGTCAAATTCTCTCGAAGCTGTAACGGCTCTGGCTCAAGAATATGAGAAGGATCCGGATTATATTTTCGCAAATTAGACACGTGAAATACATCGTGGACATTAGAGAAGTTCTCCGGTAAAGCCAACCGATATGCCAACTTACCAACCCTGCCAGTAATCTCAAACGGCCTAACAAATCTCGGACTCAGCTTTCCACCTTTACCATAACGAGCAAACCCCTTTCGAGGAGACAATCTCAAGAAAACCCGATCTCCGACTGCAAACTCCAAGTCCCGACGGCGCTTATCAGCATAACTCTTGAATCTACTCTGCGCCGTAAGCATTCTCTGCCTGATCAACTGAACATTCTCAATCTTCTCAAGAAGTTCTAGCATAATAGTCGGATCAACAGTCTTTATCTCTCCTACCTCGTCCCAATATAAAGGTGAACGGCACTTACGACCGTAAAGAGTTGTGAAAGGTGCCATTCCAATAGTAGCTTGATAACTATTGTTATAGGCAAACTCGGCAAGTGGTAGATGTTTCTCCCAGTTCTTCCCGAAGTCCAGAACACAAGCCCTAAGCATATCTTCTAGAATCTGAATAGTCCGCTCAGACTGACCGTCGGTCTGTGGATGATACGCGGTACTGAAGTTCAACTGAGTACCTAAGGTCTCCTGAAGTTTCTCCCACAAACGAGAAGTAAATCGAGGATCTCGATCGGAGACAATACTAGATGGAATACCGTGAAGTCTAACAATCTGATCCAGATAGAGGTCCGTCAACTTTGTAACCTCATCTCCCATCCTCATTGCAATAAAATGAGCTGTCTTCGTCAAACGATCCACGACAACCCAAACTGCATCATTATCCCTCGGTGATCTAGGCAACCCAATGACGAAGTCCATCGTAATATGCTCCCATTTCTACTCTGGTATAGCCAACGGCTGAAGTAAACCTGCAGGTCGTTGATACTCGGCTTTCACTCTCTGACAAGTCAAACATCTAGACACAAACTGAGCAACCTCTCTCTTCATGTTGTTCCACCAGTAATGTTGCTTCAAATCACGATACATCTTGGTTCCACCGAGATGAATAGTATATTTAGAATTATGAGCTTCCTTCAGAATACCTCGCCTCAAACCCGGTTCATCGGGAACACAAACCCTGTTCCGAAACCGAAGAATACCGTCCTCATGCAGTTTGAAGTCAGACTGATCATCCGTGATCTGATCCTTGATCTTCTGAAGTTTAACATCAAGTTGCTGAGCTTCCCTGATCTGAGACAATAATAAAGGTTGAATACGGAGATGTGAACACATCACTCCAACCTGAGTCAACTCTGGTCTCCAATAACTAAACTCCTCAAGAACCTCCCACTTCTTGACAGCCAAACAAGAAATACTAGCCTTCCGGCTGAGAGCATCTGCCACAACATTTGCCTTCCCAGGCACATAATTGATAGAACAATTATAATCTCCAAGAATGTCACGCCCCGACCCGACCCCGCAAAAGGCCAAGCCCGGACCCGACACACGGACGGAGTCTCCTCTGTACCGCGGACGATCCAAAACCCTAAAAACAATATAATACTTGCGAAAGCTATAAAATGATCAAAACAAGCTAACTTTCTTTAAAATTTGCATTCTCTTACTAACCAACTTTCCAAACCAAAAATGCCATGCATACTACACAAGTACTTATGCCACTAAACCATTAGCCAATAGCATGCATTTCTTCACTAATCATCAGTTACAAGTTACAACATTACAACTCTAATTCATTACAACATAAGACCATTAAAGGTCTCAAAATAGGAAAATACATACAAGGCTACAAGCCTCAAAATTAAGCTTCCTTCACGCAATATACATAACAACAAGGTTTGCACAAAACTGGTAACCAACCACCAGCAAAGTAGGTAAGTGCTATCACGAAAACACCTCCACCTGCTCCTCCTCCTCAATTACCTCGAGAGGGTCTGCCTCAACTACTCCTGTAAAAACATAGTATAGAGAGGAATGAGCAAAAACTATTGCTCAGCGAGGGCAATTGGTCTCAAGGACGGAGATGAGAGGAGTATGCAATGCAATTAGCCAAGCAATACATACAAAACATATAAAGATACATCCAAAGCCAACAATAAAGCAAGGCAAGTATTTAAAGCTGCAAACACTCAATCAAAGGATACGATACTCTTTTCACGAACCACTTTCAAACACGAATTCGATGACGACGCGCCGGCCCAAAACAACCTTATAACACCAGTTTGGAATACCCCGGAAGTATCCATCAATCCTACGACCCAAATCTCCCTGGGAGGCAACCCAAGCGAGAAAGGGAATAGCAACGGAGCTAGAGCAACCAACACTGGCAACCCAAGGCTACCCAGAGAGGCCCATCACTCACGTGCGAGACACTATGCCATGCAAGACTCGATACAAGACAATAAACAAGCGATACACAAGCGATAAACCAGCGATAAAGCCACACGTGGGAGAATAACAAAGTAGGTTACTCTCGCACGCGATAGCAGCAATTTGATAAGCAATTCAATCCAAAACAACTCAAACAAGTAATTCAAGTAATTCTAAGCATTCTATAAGCATAAAGACAAGTAAACACACAAAAACACAAATCGGCCCCAACTATCAAAATGCTACCATTTCCAAACGAGCCACGAGTTCCGGAAACCGACTTCGCCAACCCTCCTAGGTCACCATAAGGCACGTCTAAAGACCCCGAAACCTTACTTCACCCTAGAACTCGCGCAAAGCCCCGATTTCCCCCTTTCTCGTTTGAACTACAACTACAACAACCAAACACCCAACCAACGCCATATTCGCACCAAAAGTGCTTCCATGGCTTCCCGAAGCAATGCCAACACGCAAAACGAGAAAATGCCAAAGTCGACCTAAACGACCCCGACTTTCCCAAAGGCTTAATTCTCATTTTTTTCACTACGCAACCCAAACAAACCACACATTTTAGCATTCTAGCATACCTAGCACGTTTCTACATCAACAGAAAGCATAACAGCGCAATTTCAACGTTTCAAGGTTTTACTATTCATAAAGTACTATTCATATCACAATTCAAGTTGCAATCACAACATTTAACCGCAAAAAATGTTACAAAGCCATAAATACATGTTCTACCAATGCTAAGGAACATTTTAGAAGCATCAATTCGCTTTAAATAACGATCTACGGATAAATCTAAAAACTGATAAAGTTAACTAACACAACGTATAAATGCGCAAATAACATGCTTCCCTCACCTTAGGTACTCCTAGTCTCTAGGAAAACAACGTTGGTTGCCTCGGTAATCACCCCGCACGAGCTCTCGCGAAGAATGAAAGATTGGAAGTTGAAACCTTTTTTTTTTTCTCCCTCAAAGCTCACGGCCTGCTCTCTCTATTTGCTGCTGTTTTTTTTTTTTTTTTTGCCTATTATTTTAGCTTATAAGGTGTCAAATGGTCAAAGGTCAAAGGTCAAAGGTCAAACCACTTAAAACTTGGTCAAAGGCCCCTATTTCGCGCGTTTTAAAGCCGTTTCAGCTATGGTAAGTTCAAATAAAGCTAGCAATATTTAAAATATAAAATTTAAGTCGTCTAAATACTAGTTTCACTATTTGCTGAGGACTGGAAATCGTTATCTAGCTATCGCTCCTTAAATGCAATGCACGTTGCGTCGACTAGAAAGTAACAGTTAATTCACAAAGAATTTAAGGAAATAAAATTTTCAAAATAATAAACAAAGAAAATTCATATTCCGGGCTCGGGTATTACACCCTCTCCCCCTTAAAACAATTGCGCCCACGCAATTCTTACCTGGTCAACAAACAACTCCGGATACTGATCCCGAACTTGGTCCTCTCTTTCCCATGTCGCTTCCTCAAACCCATGATGATTCCACAGAACCTTCACTAACGGAATACTCTTTCTGCGAAGCTCTTGAATCTTCCGATCCACAATTCTAATCGGTTTCTCTTCGTAGGACAACTTCTCTTCAATCTGCAAAGGCTCTGGTTCAAGTACATGCGAAGGGTCTGGATGATACTTCTTCAACATAGACACGTGAAACACATCATGCAGTCGCGACAAGCTCGGAGGCAAAGCTAATCGATAAGCCAAAGGACCTACCTTTTCGGTGATCTCATACGAACCCACATACCTGGGACTAAGCTTCCCGCTCTTACCGTGCTGAATCAATCCCTTCCGTGGAGAAATCTTAAGAAACACCCAATCTCCCAAATCAAACTTAAGATCCCGACGGTGCTTATCTGCATAACTCTTCTGACGACTCTGAGCTGTAAGCATACGCTGGCGAATAAGGTGAACATTATCTACCATCTTAATCATCTCTGGTAACACAGTCGGATCAACTGTTCTCATCTCTCCAACCTCCTCCCAATATAATGGGGATCTGCATTTTCGACCATACAACGCCTCGTAGGGAGCCATACCTATAGTAGATTGATAACTATTGTTGTAGGCGAACTCCGCTAAAGGCAAAAACTTCTCCCAATTCTTCCCAAAATCTAGCACACATGCTCGAAGAATGTCTTCCAAAATCCTGATGGTTCTCTCAGACTGGCCATCAGTTTGCGGATGATATGCAGTACTGAAGCTCAACTTAGTTCCCATGGCCTCTTGCAACTTCTGCCAAAAACGAGATCTGAATCTGGGATCCCTATCTGACACTATACTCTGTGGTACTCCATGCAATCTCACAATATTAGCAACATACAATTCAGCTAGCTTATCAAGGCTATCCTGTTTGTTTACGGGAATAAAATGTGTAACCTTAGTCAAACGGTCTACAACAACCCAAACAGAATCACATCCTCTCGGAGATCTAGGAAGATCGGTCACAAGGTCCATTGTTAGATGTCCCCACTTGCATTGCAGCATCGACAATGGCTGTAGAACTACGGCTGGCCTCTGATGCTCAACTTTAACCCTCTGACAAGTCAAACATCTGGATACATACCCAGCAATCTCCCTCTTCATATTGTTCCACCAGAAGTGTTGCTTCAAATCTCTATACATCTTAGTACTGCCCGGGTGAATCGTGTACCTCGAATTATGTGCCTCGGACAGGATCTCATTCTTCAAAGTCGGATCACTAGGAACACATACTCTGTCCCTGAATCTGAAAATGCCATCTGCATGTAATTTAAACTCCGACTCTCCCCCTTTAGCTTTTTCTTGGATCTTCAAGATGTGAGGATCAATCTTCTGAGCCTCTCTGATATGTGCTAGTAGCCCTGACTGAATCTGTAAACTAGCAAACCGAATCCCTACCTCAGTAGCTTCTGGTTTCCATGAACAAATTTCTTCCAAAGTCTCCCAGTCCTTGATAATCAAGCTCGCAACAGTAGCCTTTCGGCTCAAAGCATCAGCAACAACATTTGCCTTACCTGGCACATAGTTAATAGAACAGTTATAACCACCCAATAGCTCTAGCCATCTCCGCTGCCTCATATTTAGATCCTTCTGTGAAAACAAATACTTGAGACTCTTGTGGTCAGTAAATATTTCAAATCTGCAACCCCACAAGTAATGACGCCACTTCTTCAATGCAAACACAACTGCAGCTAACTCAAGATCATGTGTAGGGTAATTGACTTCATAAGGTTTCAATTTCCTAGAAGCATAGGCAATCACCTTACCATTCTGCATTAAAACACAGCCCAATCCTTCTTTAGATGCATCACTGTAGACAACAAAGTTCTCTGTTCCCTCAGGTAAAGCTAGTATAGGAGCTGTAGTTAGTCTCTTCTTCAATTCTTGAAAACTGGATTCACACTTGGCATCCCAATTGTAAGCAACTTTCTTCCGAGTTAACTGGCTCAAAGGTCCAGAAATTTTAGAAAAGTCTTTAACAAATCTCCGGTAGTAACCTGCCAATCCAAGAAAACTCCGAATCTCTGGCACCGTCTCAGGTCTCTTCCAAGCTGAAACAACTTCAATCTTAGCTGGGTCTACTGAAATTCCTCGATCTGAAATGATATGGCCTAGAAAAGATATCTGGTTCAACCAGAACTCACACTTGCTGAATTTAGCAAAAAGCTTGTTTTCCTGCAAAGTCTGAAGCACAATCCTCAAGTGTTGCTCATGTTCAGCCTCGTTCTTCGAATACACTAAAATGTCGTCAATGAAGATCACGACAAACTGATCAAGGTAAGGCCGAAAAACCCTCTGCATCAAGTCCATAAATGCGGCTGGTGCATTCATCAATCCAAACGGCAAAACAACAAATTCATAGTGGCCATATCTAGTCCTGAATGCCGTCTTTGGTATATCGTCACTCCGAATTCTAAGTTGATAGTAACCCTGCCTCAAGTCAAATTTGGAGTAAACACTCGCACCCTGCAACTGGTCAAACAATTCTTCAATCAACGGCAAGGGGTATTTATTCTTAATCGTGACTTGATTAAGTCCCCTGTAATCAATGCATAACCGTAGTGTGCCGTCTTTCTTTCTCACAAACAACACAGGTGCGCCCCACGGTGAAGAACTAGGTTGTATAAACCCTTTCTCAAGCAAGTTCTGAAGCTGAATTTTTAACTCCTGAAGTTCAGCCGATGCCATCCTGTAAGGACTCCTAGAAATTGGCGCAGTGCCTGGCACAAGGTCAATCACGAACTCAATCTCCCTATCCGGTGGTAAACCCGGTAATTCCTCGGGAAATACACCAGGGAAGTCTCTAACAATCGGAACTTCATTCAAACTCAACTTATCAGCAGGCTGATTGATCAAATAGGCTAAGTAGGCTTCACAACCCCTATTCAACAACTTAGAAGTCTTGATCGCTGATAAAAGTGGAATGCGGGCAGCCCTGCAGTTCCCAATAATCTCTAGTACCGGTAGGTCAGGAACCTTAAGATAAACGATCTTTGTTCTACAATCCAACTGTGCATAATACTTTCCCAACCAGTCCATTCCCAAAATGATTTCAAAGTCACGGAATGGTAATATAATTAAATCAGCAGGAAATTTACGGTTCTCAATACATATATCACAAGATTTGCAAATAGATTCAGCAACAAATTTTGCACCCAAAGGAGTACTAACTTCAACTTCATGAGGCAAATTATCAATGCAAACATTCACAGATCGTGCACATGCAGGAGTTATAAACGAATGCGTAGCTCCAGGATCAATCAAAACTTTAACTGGCTGAGTATTGAGAAGAAAGGTACCTTCCACTATAGCTGTATTATCGGGCAGCTCCTCTGCATCCAGTGCAAAGACCCTAGCCTGAACTCTCTGTGCTGGTCGTGCACCTGCAGCCCTATTCTGAACACCTCGGCCTCCACCACGGCCCTGAACATTATTAAATTTAGGGCAATCCTTCACCCTATGCTCATCACTGCCACAACCCGTACATTTTCCACTCTTCCTCCAGCAGTTAGCCTCAATATGCCCTGGTCGATTACAATAATCACACTGCTGATTTTGCCTAACCGCAGTGTTTCCTGTAGGTGCTGGGGCTCTGGCAGGGGTAGGAACTGTACCTCCCTGCTGAGGTCTAGTCACAGCTGGTCTAGCCTGAATCTGCTGCTGTGGCTGATACGAACGCTGCTGAGGACCCTGTGCAGAAGCCTGATACTGCCTCGGCTGACTCTGGCTACTCTGGCCCAAAAATTGTTTCTTACTCGGCTGACTACTCTCAGCTATCATCTCAGCCTTCCGTTTCTCAAACTTCGAGGCTGCCTGAAATGCCTCGGGAAAAGTAGTGTAGGTCTGTCCAGTCAAATGCAACTGTATGTCCATTCTCAACCCACGGACAAACCTATGTATCATCCTCCTAGCTGGCCGTACCAACTCGGGCATATACCTCGACAGGCTAACAAATCTAGCCTCATATTGTGCAACAGTCATATTTCCCTGCTTCAGGGCCACAAACTCATCTTCCCGTCTCTCCATTGCCATCTCGGGAATATATTTGTCCCGGAACTCACTTACAAAATCATCCCATAAATGTGGAACATCCTCACAATCCCACCTCAGCCTAACAGTATTCCACCACTGCTCTGCATCACCCTCAAATAAAAATGATGCATAATCTATTCTTGCCTCATCGGTATACCTCAAAGCAGTGAAAATTTTCTCAACTCGATTAATCCATCTCTCGGCCGCCTCATCATCCGGCTCCCCGAAAAACTTTCCTGGCTCGTGCCTCAGAAATTTCTCAAGCTGGTTATTCTCAACTCTGTACCCCTGTCCACCAGGATTAGCTTGATTACCCTGGGGATTAATCCGGTCCTGCCTCTGCTCATGTAGTACCTGTGTGATCCGGTCTACTGCAGTAGTCATGGTAGCCATAAACTGCTCAGGCAACGGCTGCTGACCCTGTTCTGCTGCCTCTTCATCTGATCCTATACCTTGAGTACCACGACGTGGCGGCATAGTAGCAACTCACAATAGCTGGCAACATTTAAAAGCAGTTTATAGACAGAAATATAACACATAAGATTAGATAACACTCAAGTCAATAACAATCCAATATTCTATCACACAATTCACATAAGACAAGTTTAACTTGCCAAACTATTTCACTTAAAGACATAAACATTCCAAGTTCACAAAGTCATGCTAGAACATTTTCTTTTCACTTAGCAATCATTCATAAACACTTTAGCATTTTAGACCTTTACCCCACAGACCGAGAATCATATCCCGGCTCATGCAAGACTATCATGCTCTGATACCACCTAAAGATGTCACGCCCCGACCCGACCCCGCAAAAGACCAAGCCCGGACCCGACACACGGACGGAGTCTCCTCTGTACCGCGGACGATCCAAAACCCTAAAAACAATATAATACTTGCGAAAGCTATAAAATGATCAAAACAAGCTAACTTTCTTTAAAATTTGCATTCTCTTACTAACCAACTTTCCAAACCAAAAATGCCATGCATACTACACAAGTACTTATGCCACTAAACCATTAGCCATTAGCATGCATTTCTTCACTAATCATCAGTTACAAGTTATAACATTACAACTCTAATTCATTACAACATAAGACCATTAAAGGTCTCAAAATAGGAAAATACATACAAGGCTACAAGCCTCAAAATTAAGCTTCCTTCACGCATTATACATAACAACAAGGTTTGCACAAAACTGGTAACCAACCACCAGCAAAGCAGGTAAGTGCTATCACGGAAACACCTCCACCTGCTCCTCCTCCTCAATTACCTCGAGAGGGTCTGCCTCAACTACTCCTGTAAAAACATAGTATAGAGAGGAATGAGCAAACACTATTGCTCAGCGAGGGCAATTGGTCTCAAGGACGGAGATGAGAGGAGTATGCAATGCAATTAGCTAAACAATACATACAAAACATATAAAGATACATCCAAAGCCAACAATAAAGCAAGGCAAGTATTTAAAGCTGCAAACACTCTATCAAAGGATACAATACTCTTTTCACGAACCACTTTCAAACACGAATTCGATGACGACGCGCCGGCCCAAAACCACCTTATAACACCAGTTTGGAATACTCCGGAAGTATCCATCAATCCTACGACCCAAATCTCCCTGGGAGGCAACCCAAGCGAGAAAGGGAATAGCAGCGGAGCTAGAGCAACCAACACTGGCAACCCAAGGCTACCCAGAGAGGCCCATCACTCACGTGCGAGACACTATGCAATGCAAGACTCGATACAAGACAATACACAAGCGATAAACAAGCGATAAACAAGCGATAAACAAGCGATAAAGCCACACGTGGGAGAATAACAAAGTAGGTTACTCTCGCACGCAATAGCAACAATTTGATAAGCAATTCAATCCAAAACAACTCAAACAAGTAATTCAAGTAATTCTAAGCATTCTATAAGCATAAACACAAGTAAACACACAAAAACACAAATCGGCCCCAACTAACAAAATGCTACCATTTCCAAACGAGCCACGAGTTCTGGAAACCGACTTCGCCAACCCTCCTAGGTCACCATAAGGCACGTCTAAAGACCCCGAAACCTTACTTCACCCTAGAACTCGCGCAAAGCCCCGATTTCCCCCTTTCTCGTTTGAACTACAACTACAACAACCAAACACCCAACCAACGCCATATTCGCACCAAAAGTGCTTCCATGGCTTCCCCAAGCAATGCCAACACGCAAAACGAGAAAATGCCAAAGTCGACCTAAACGACCCAGACTTTCCCAAAGGCTTAATTCTCGTTTTTTTCACTACGCAACCCAAACAAACCACACATTTTAGCATTCTAGCATACCTAGCACGTTTCTACATCAACAGAAAGCATAACAGCGCAATTTCAACGTTTCAAGGTTTTACTATTCACAAAGTACTATTCATATCACAATTCAAGTTGCAATCACAACATTTAACCGCAGAAAATGTTACAAAGCCATAAATACATGTTCTACCAATGCTAAGGAACATTTTAGAAGCATCAATTCGCTTTAAATAACGATCTACGGATAAATCTAAAAACTGATAAAGTTAACTAACACAACGTATAAATGCGCAAATAACATGCTTCCCTCACCTTAGGTACTCCTAGTCGCTAGGAAAACAACGTTGGTTGCCTCGGTAATCACCCCGCACGAGCTCTCGCGAAGAATGAAAGATTGGAAGTTGAAATCTTTTTTTTTTTCTCCCTCAAAGCTCACGGCCTGCTCTCTCTATTTGCTGCTGTTTTTTTTTTTATTTTGCCTATTATTTTAGCTTATAAGGTGTCAAATGGTCAAAGGTCAAAGGTCAAAGGTCAAACCACTTAAAACTTGGTCAAAGGCCCCTATTTCGCGCGTTTTAAAGCCGTTTCAGCTATGGTAAGTTCAAATAAAGCTAGCAATATTTAAAATATAAAATTTAAGTCGTCTAAATACTAGTTTCACTATTTGCTGAGGACTGGAAATCGTTATCTAGCTATCGCTCCTTAAATGCAATGCACGTTGCGTCGACTAGAAAGTAACAGTTAATTCACAAAGAATTTAAGGAAATAAAATTTTCAAAATAATAAACAAAGAAAATTCATATTCCGGGCTCGGGTATTACAAAGAAGCTCCATCCACCTCTGCTGGCGCATATTCCACTCCTTCTGTGAGAACAAGTACTTCAGACTCTTATGATCAGTGAAAATTTCAAACTTACTTCCCCACAGATAATGACGCCACTTCTTGAGTGCAAAGACAACTGCTGCCAACTCAAGATCATGAGTCGAATAATTTTCTTCATAAGGTTTCAACTTTCGAGAAGCATAGGCAATAACTTGGCCATCCTGCATAAGAACACATCCCAAGCCCTCCTTGGATGCATCGCTGTAAATGACCATATTATCGGTCCCCTCTGGTAGAGCAAGTACTGGAGCGGTAGTTAACCTCTTTTTCAACTCCTGAAATCCACTCTCACACTTCTCGTCCCAATTAAAGATAGTCCGTTTCTGAGTCAACTTAGATAGTGGCCCCGCAATCTTCGAGAAGTCCTTGACAAACCTACGGTAATAACCCGCCAAGCCAAGAAAGCTACGGACATCAGTAACACTCTCCGGCCGCTTCCAAGACATCACCGATTCAATCTTAGTGGGATCTACGGAAATACCGCTCTGTGTAATAACATGGCCAAGAAAAGAAATCCGTTGCAGCCAAAATTCACATTTGCTGAACTTGGCAAACAACTGATGCTCTTGTAACTTCTCTAATACAAGCTGTAGATGTTGCTCGTGCTCCGATTCAGATTTAGAATAGACCAAGATATCATCAATAAAAATCACCACGAACTGGTCCAAGTACGGCTGAAAGACTCGATGCATCAAATCCATGAATGCTGCCGGTGCATTAGTCAAACCAAAGGGCATAACAACAAACTCATAATGCCCGTACCGAGTCCTGAAGGCAGACTTCGGAACATCCTCCGTACGAATCCGAAGCTGATAATACCCCTGCCTCAAATCAAATTTAGAATAGACTTTGGCTCCCTGAAGTTGATCAAACAACTCATCAATCAGTGGCAAATGATATTTATTCTTGATGGTCACCTGATTCAAACCACGGTAATCAATACACAATCTCAAAGTACCATCCTTCTTCTTCACAAATAAAACAGGAGCTCCCCAAGGTGAAGAACTCTGCTGAATGAATCCTTTCTTCAATAACTCCTGTAATTGAGTCTTCAACTCCTTCAACTCAGCTGGTGCCATCTGGTACGCCGATTTAGAAATAGGTTGAGTACCGGGAACAAGATTAATCACAAACTCTATATCCCTCTCTGGCGGCAACCCTGGCAACTCCTCGGGAAATACATTAGGATATTCCCGGATAATAGGGACTTCCTCTAGCTGTAGCTTATCAGATGGCTTGTTGATCAAATAAGCTAGATAACCCGAACACCCCTTACTTACCAACTTAACGGCTTTAGTTGTTGAGATAACAAAACTCGTCTTAGCACCCCGGTTACCCGCTACCTCTATTACTGGCTGATCTGGCAAACGAAACTGTACTACCTTGGTTCTACAGTTCAACTGGGCATCATACTTAGAAAGCCAATCCATACCCAGAATAACATCATACCCCCGGATAGGAAATAAAATAAGGTCCGAAGGAAAATTATGCCCCTTAACATGTATTATACAATCCTTACATACTAAGCCAGTAACATACTTATCAGTCAAAGAGGTACTAATCTCAACCACATAAGGCAATCTTTCAGGTTGCAATTTAACACGTTGCACACAAGCAGGAGTAATGAAAGAATGCGTAGCACCAGAATCAATCAACACTTTAACAAGTTGATCAAGTATAAGGAAGTTACCTTCCACAACTGCAGTCTCCTCAGGCATCTCCTCCATATCAACTGCATAAGCCCGAGCCTGAACCCGTTGCTGCTGTGGTACACTGCCCGTAGGCCTACCCTGGTAACCCTGAGTCGCTGCCCGACCCTCAGTCCTCGCATATCTAGGGCAATCCTTCGCCCTATGCTCGATGCTACCACAACCCAAACATGTCCCTGCCTTTACCCTGCAGTCGGACTCCACATGCCCTGGGCGCTTGCAGTAATTACACTGCGATGATGTGGCACTAACACTGCCCCTAGAAGAACCAGAAGCAGCTGATACAGCCTGCTACTGAGGTCTCACCACGCTAGGCATGTACTGACCTTGAGACTGGGTTGGCCTATACTGAGTCTGAACCTGATATGGCCTCTGCTGAAACTGAGGCCGATAGTAACTCTGCTGACCCTGTGGCCTATAAGAACCCTGCTGGGCTGGTGGCCTGTAGACAACCTGCTGTACTGGAGGCCTATATATAACCTGCTGGCCCTGTGGCTGATATGGCCTCTTACTAGGCTGACTGGAGACAATCTGATCCCCTTTCCTCTTCTCTAACCTAGAAGCTGCATCAAAAGCCTCAGTAAAGATATCATAGCGATTCAGAGCCATTGCATCCTGAATCTCGGGCCTCAATCCCAACATAAATCTACGGGTCTTCCTCTCCTCCACAGCTACAAACTCCGGTGCATACCGGGACAACCTAGTGAATGTAGCCTCATACTGAGCCACAGTAGAATCCCCCTGTACCAAAGACAAGAACTCAGCCTCTCTCCTCTCCCGTGCAACCCTCGGGACATACTTATCCCTAAAAGCAGTCAGAAAGGTATCCCAAACATACGGAACACCCCGGGTCTCCCAACTGGCTCTCACAGTGCGCCACCATTCCTCTGCCTCATCATCAAGCAAATAGACAGCACAAGTCACCTTCCTCTCATTAGTGTACCCGAGAGAATCAAAAAATTTCTCTAACTTACTAATCCACGACTCGGCCTTCCTATCATCAGGCTCTCCCTGAAATCTAGGAGGATAGTACCCCAGAAACTCCTTCATAGTACCTCGACCGTGATTACCACCCTGTACACTCTGTATCTGAGCTTGCAACGCCTGAGTCTGAACAGCCTGACCCGCTAACAACTGGGCCTGCCCAGCCATCAAATCTGCAATCCGATCCATTACTGCCCCTAACCTGACATCACCCCTAACACTGCCCTGTGCCACATTACCAGGGACCTTATCTACAACTCGGGCCTACCACGAGTCCTCGTTCTACCGGCCATCGTACTAATCAAAGAGTTAGCACAGGTTATAGCACATAAACAGGTTATATACAACTTTTAACACATAAACAACAAACTCATATAAAGCACATAGATCACATAAGTTTCAATTACATAAGCAAATTAATCACATAATCACATAAGCACTTAAATCACATAATCACTTAATCATTTAATCATACCAATACATATTTCACTTTTCTTTCTTTTCATACATATTTCATGCTAAGACCTTTATCCACATTCCGAGAATACCCCGGCTGACAACTAACATGCGCTCTGATACCACTTAAATGTCACGCCCCAACTCGACCCCACTTACAATCAGTCATGACGCAACGGAATTTCGGCAGCGTAACGACAGTAAATAGATTTCTGAGGTTCTAAACCAACCTCATTAATAACATTAAACATCCAATTCTATAACCATACAAACAACAACTCCTCAACAGCATAACAAAACACAACATAACCGTAATATACAATAATCAGTCTTCGTTATCTGCCTCCGTTCCAACATAACATACAATACCTCAACCTTATCATACATTTCAAAAATAAGTTGAGACACATCTACAACTTAACCATAGACAAAAGAAAGCCACTAAGTTAACATCATTTGGATCATCATCTTTCAACATCTATTACAATAAGAACCATAAAGCATATAAAAGTCTATTAAGCTAATATACATGACATTAAACAACATATAATCATGGATAAGACTCAGGAACATATGACTCGTCCACGTAAGGCACATTTTCCTCCTCAGGAGGCACGTACCCGTAATCCGGCTCTACAACACCTGTAAGCATGCAATAATAGAGAGTGAGCTTATATACATAAGCCCAGTGAGGATCCGATAGATCTCGACAGTATTCACTATGCTCCTTGGATTTAGTCCTTTGAGCAAGTAAACACACAACAACAATAATAACATTATCATCACATAACTATATAACAAATCAATAAAGGATACTCTATTTGGTGTAGCTCCAAACGCCATCACGATCTCAACCGTTCTTATAATTCCTCATTACTCACGCACCCGAGGTACCTCACTAGCCCCTCCCTCCATGACACCTCCGTCATGCGAGCTGGGGGTAGCCTATGGCAGTCATGCCGTTATCAACTCGACAGCCCAACGTTGCCCGAGAGGTGGCACACACATACCAAGACTCCATAATCATCAATCATCAATCAATCATCAATCAATCAATTGGGAGATCAGCAACGAAAGTGCCCGATTCCCGAACTCAATAATAATCAATCAATAACATCAATATAACATCAATATTTAATTAAACAACAAACAACGAAGTTAGATGACAAAGTAGGCCATCTAACCGGACATGCATAATATACATAATTAAACCCTAAATTATTCATCAACAACTCACCATTCAATACTCATACACCACCCAACCATCTAAAGTCATCGTTCAAGAAATTAAAGAATGGCAACCTAAACTTCTAAAATTCATAACTTATAATCTACTAATCCAAACATTGCCAAATCAGTTTCTATCACTCACCCATTCAACCTACTACATTAGCCCTCTCGGAAATCCACTATAACACCTCCAAATCATGCCCGATAACCCTAAAACCCTAGGATGTCTTGGCTGGATTTTCTGGATTTCCACACGAACAATGAAATCAAAAATTCGGCATTACAACAGCGCTAACACGTAATTATCAAGTATTTAGAAATCGAAGGCAATCGATTTCGATCAACACAACTCATTTAATTCAACTTTGAACATTTTAATCAAAATTAAATACCCGGAAAATAAAAATTATGCTACATCCGACAGAAATTCGTAGTATTAGTATATAACGATCCCTAGCATGCAAGGAGCAATAATCTATCATCAGATTTCAATTCTAACGGTTAAATTTTCATTTATGAGCAAAAGTATAAAAATGACATTTTGAGATCTAGAATTTTTCTCTCACCTTTGATGCGATATAAGCCTAGGATGCGTGCTATGCGTGCCCAACAAGCAGAATCCAAGTCGGTGCGAAGTTCTAAGGACAAAAACTAAGTTTTTCTTTGAAAAAATTGATTGAAAAGCTTGAGTTTTTCTCTTTCTTTTTCTCTCTTCTTTCTCTCGGCCTTGTGTGTGTTTATGGTGGTGTTTTGTATTGTGTTGAGTGTGTGTTGATGACTATATGTAATTTAAAGTTTGGTCAAATAAATAAAATGCAAAGTCAAAGTAATATTTAGTCCTTTAAATCATTTTCTTGTGTTTTAAATGCATTTTAACTATCTTCTTGCTCAAAACAAAAATGCAACTCCTAAGATAGCTCAAGTGGATGAGTTTTAGGTGACAAGAAGTTTTACAATCAAACAATTCTACCCGAGTCGGCTTAAAACTCAATTTTTGCAAAAGTCGGTGTAAAAACCCTAATAAATTCTTAAGCGGATTTTAAAACCGTTTTCATCAAACACAGGTCTATTAAAGTCCGTTGAGTAGGTCTAGAAGGGTTAAAAAGACCAGTTTCAAAATTTTAGCGGACGTGTTTCGAAAACACTATTCACTAAAAATCGACGATAAAATTTCTGACTCCGTTTTTTATGAAAATTTCATGAATGCACATTTAGCACGTATTAGGAGTATTGACATCAAAATTATAACTTTCTAGGTCCTATAGCACATAAACAGATCATATGCACGCCAAACGAGGTATAGCACGTAAAACGAGATAAGCAGGAAAGTAAGGTTTCACAATTAGTTACAACGCCATCTAATGAAATTACAACTAATTAACCATTCATTAACTAAGTCCATGATCAAATTCACCATCCAACATCCAACATCACAATGTAAGATAAAATAAAGCATGGGATATGCATCATATACATAAACTCAAGAAAGCTAAACAAGCAAGCTAACATAAACTAATATATCATATACATAAAATAAATGATAGCATGTTTCCAATAAGTTACATATCTTGAGATTTGAACATCTCATGTTAAACAACACAAAAGAACTAGATAAAATCAATTTTAAGTCCATACTTGTTGATTAAGGCCCAATGCAACTCCTTTATTAATTTTATGGCCCGATTTGAGTTCCTAGCCTCATTTTAATCTTCACTAAAAAAAACAACCTCATCTAATTTTATTAGACTAAATCCCATTGGACTTAACCAAAATCAAACCAATTATTCAAGGCTTTTAATTTATGACCTATCATAAATCTGCTGCATATATACCAACTGTTTTGACTCGTTTAGCCTTTCCACAGTTCTCCAAAAATTCTGAAATTTTGCAGAGATGTATTTCTTCGAGTGTAGATAGTTTTGGAATCAAACGAAACTCAATTCAGAGTTAAATTGACTGAGTTATGCCCCTCAGAACACAACTGCGAAAAACTGTCCAGTCCAGTGCGTGAATCAGTGAACTTATTGATTTTGCTAAAAATGAAACTCTTAACCACGAAATTTGGAAATGCATATTAGAAGATGAAATGTTCTACTATCTCTATAGCATAACATACCCAAACTTAGCCCCAAAAAACAACATTTGATTACCAAAACAGTCACGTAAAATCAGTGCGCATAAACTTTTTTCAGAAATGTTGAAACATTTTTCTTGTTCTTTTGTGCTTAAGACTTTAGAAACTTTAAGCATACACATATGTAATCACATGAATCATCAAGCCTTGCTCTGGTACCACTTGAAGGATCTCATATAGTTTAGAGATAGAACTATGAACATCATCAAGCTAAAAATCGAGCGGAAGCGAAACATGGCATTCAAAATTTTTTGGAATTCAAAGCATGATGTTCATATGAAACTCTAATCTTGATATCATGTGATTAACATATGTAAAACAAATATATAGCAAGTATATATATTGACAAGAGATAGTATAAGAGTATACCTTTTGTAGACAACTCATGGAAGTCATAAATCTGAATTTTCGCATACTTGATGGAAGACCCCTCCTCTTGAAAGCACAAGAGCTATAGTCCATCCACACGAGCAAAGAATGGCGTCTCCACCTTCATGGTTGTTTTGTGCTAGATCTACTATGGAATATTTATGATCTTGATTGTGAAGAAGAGAGCAAAACCATTTCCTCATTCTTTCTTGTTCATGGTAACGTTTTTGGTGAAGAAGAAGAGAAGACAACTTCATCTCTTTTGCTTCATTTTTCATCCATGTATGATGAAGATGATGAAGAAGAGAAGAATTTTTCTTCTCATTTTCTTGCTGCATTTTTCTCACTATTTTCAGCCATGGAGGCTTAGCAAAAAAGAAGACAACTCTTTTCTCTTTCTTGTGTAGTCTCCAACGTATGCAGAGAAGAGAAAGAAGACAAGTCTTGTCATCTTTTTTCCCTACTTTCCTCATTGTTGTCCTATCTTTTAAACAAAAGAGAAGATAACCTTTCTTAAATCTTGTTTTTGTTATCTAGCTTTTTTTGAAAGATAAAATACACACACACACACACACACATACACACACACACACACACACACATATATATATATATATATTGTGTAGTATTTTTCCACTAAGGCAATAATATACACATAATATCATATGTATATTGTATGTTGACTTTCTTGGAAGATAAATAACATATATATATTGTGTAGTATTCTTCCACTAAGTCATTTAAATATTCAACCTAATCACCATTAGTTAAAATTATGAAAATAACATTTTCATATTTCCACATTAGCCCTAACAGTTAATAATAATAATTACATATTGACCATAATAACTTTTAAATGTCAATCATGCCATTGTTAACTCCTTAACAATTCAAGAGAAACAAAATACTATTGTTAACACTTTAACAATTCAAGAGAAAACTAATTGCAATTGTTAACACTTTAACAACTCAAGAGAAACTAAAACGAGCTCAGTAGGAAAACCATTCACCGTACTCTATTGTATGTGACTCTCTAGATTCACCGCTATATAGCACTGGAAAAACGTTGAACATTTTCAATGTTAATCAAACTATTCGATTTGTTTAGAGAATATCTCCCGTCATTCTCAAAACACTTTCAGAGTTATTGAGTAACGATCTAGCTACTAACATATCAAGACAGTTTATCAAGCAATGAAATCTTAATCAAGTAAATCTATTTATGGTCGTCGATTATCGTGCAATCCAATCCTTCCATTAATTGTCCCGTCAAGCATGAACCATGATTCGATTAAGTTCATAAACTCGATACCATGCATAAATCTAATTGGTGTAATGAGAGATGACATATGGAAAACTCTTTCTCCATCATTCACACCTCGGCTAAGGATTTTCTCATTAAACAACTAAGCTTAGATCACATAGGACATCGTCTCACACTGGAGTTTAATGGATCCTATCTTGACCACTACTTGTCAATCACTATATCAAACGAATGAAACTGCGAGAGGACGCATCTCATCTCGTTTGTCGAAACAATCATTGTCCAAATGCTATAATCAAATCCCAATACATATGATAGCCGTAATGTCTCAAGTCTAAGGATTACATGCAGAATCACAATGAATAACAAATTATTAATCTAAAGTCATATAATTTGTTATTAACGTCACATTCAATGATCTATTCAACTAATAGTCACCCATATGTTTGTTAATCGTATCCCTATACTGTTATGGCACATGGCTCACCATCCTTTATCATTAACATTCATATGTTAATCAAAGGTAACAACACGTGATAGTCCGTAATAGATTATTGAAATCCTGATCAAATAATCTAAAGACTATGAATACTTTAAGTATTTATCATATTAAAGAAATATGCCAATATATTTTAAACGCTTTTAGAATATATTCTTCTAATGAAAATACTAGGGACTTATTCATACACATATAGAAGGAGAATATGAATGTGCTAATCATGTCAATATGAAAACACACATATATAGACATAAATGTCATAATGTACAAGTTAATGTCAAAATGGCCCAATATATGTCATCCAAATATGTAGCATTAAGGCATATCTCTACTAGTTGGGTCGTAGGTTTATCGGGGTACATCCGGAGTACACCTACTGGAGTGATTGGGGTTTATGCCGGTACATTGTTCGAGGTTCGTGGATTGAGGTTCATGGTTCGTGATCAAAGATAAAGAGAATTCTAGAGTCTTGGGGTTAAGTGTATTGTATGTGGTTTTTTGCTATTTCAATTGTCCTTTACTTGTTTTTAATGCTTATTTGCTTAATCTGTTGCATTGCACACCCCGGGTAGACTCTATCCCTCACTGGACAATTGTGGTTGCTCATACCTCGCTTACATATTTCAGGAGTTGCTAAGGTTGAACCCCAGCCTGATTTAGTTGAGGGTGAGGAGCATGAGGTACAGTCGGACCAGTTATCTTAGTTGTTGTGTGATTTTGCTCGAGGTGGCTGTGTTTCTTGCTGCTTATGTGAAGACTTTGCTTGTTCTACTTTATGTTCTATTTTGGAGCCTTGAGCTCATGTATATATTGTATAGTTGTAAGTTTGAATGTATTGTATGATTAGTATCCATGGCATGTAATAACTAATATTTTTACTGTTAGTTTGCAGCATGTTTGTGTGTGGTTGTAGGAGTTGTAGGGTTGACTTTAAGTTCTAAGAATGTTTAAATGTTATCATAGAGTGGTATGATAAGTGGTTTTGTAAAGAAGTTCGTATTGTTGAATGTATGCTTGTATGTATATAAACTGTTGGTATTGCTTAAGGCTCGGATGGCCTTGAAGCTAGGATTTTAATTAGAAATGGAGCTCTTGTTGTTTTGTGGTTTATTGAATGTTTATAGGTTTTTAGAATGTCCACGGTACAGAGGAGACTTTGTCCGTTTGTCAGGTCCGAACATAACCTTTAATGTAGGGTTGGGTCGGGGCGTGACATTTAGGTAGTATCAGAGATATTAGAATGCATAAGCCGGGATAAGTTTCTCGATCTGTAGGTAGAGGTCTATTATGTGATTGCGTGATTGCAGGAATCAGCATATCATGCCCCAACTCGACCCCTCCTATAATCAGTCAGGACGCAACGGAATTTCGGCAGTATAACGACAGTAAATAGGATACCGAGGCTCTAAACCAACCTCATTAAAACATCATACATCAACTTACAACAAACAACTCCTTAATAAAATAACAACATACAACATAACCATATTATACCATAATCATTCTTTGTTATACGCCTCCGTTCTGACATAATACATGAACCTTAATATACGTTACAAAAATATATTGAACCAATCTAGCAACCTAATCATAAACAAAAGAAGGCTACTAAGTTAGCATCATTTAGATCATCATCTTTTCAACATCTTTTACATTATGAACTACAAAGCATATAAAAGTCAACTAGATTAATATACAAGATAGTAAGACAATACAACATCAAGGATAAGACTCTAGAACATAAGACTCATCCACGTAAGGCACATTTTCCTCTTCACGAGGCACGTACCCGTAGTCTTGCTCTACAACACCTGTAAGCATGCAATAATAGAGAGTGAGCTTATATAAAATAAGCCCAGTGAGGATCCGATAGATCTCGAACATTATTTACTATACTACTTAGAAATGATCCTTTGAGCAAGTAAACACACAATAACATCAATAATACTATCATCACATAAACAATAATGACCATTCAATAAAGGATACACTAGTTGGTGTAGCTCCAAACGCCATCACGATCATAACAGCCTTCTTGTGACTCCCATAAACTCACGCACCCGAGGTACCTCAATAACCTCTCCCTCCATGACACCTCCGTCATGCGAGCTGGAGGTAGTCTCTAGTAGTCATGCCGTTATCAACCTGACAGCCCGATGCTGCCCGAGAGGTGGCACACACATACCAAAGACTCAGCAATAATAATAAACATCATTCACAGGAGGACAATCTAGCATAATTGCCTATCTCCCGGTTCATCAATCATCAATCAATAATCATCAATAATCATATTATCATCATAATAACATCAATAATCAATTTAACAACAAATAACTAAGTTAGATGACAAAGTAGGCCATCCAACCGAACATGCATTAAACACACAATCAAACCCTAGTTTACCCATCATCAACTCACAATTCAATCACTCAAACCACACCCAATCAACTAAAGGCATAATTTAACATTTTAAGAAAGACAACCTAAACTTCAAATATTCATATCTTACATTCTACTAATCCAAACAACTCCAAACCAGTTTCTATCACTCACCTATTCAATCATCTACATTAGTCCCCTCGGAAACCAACCAAAACACATCCAAATCATGCCCAATAACCCTAAAACCCTAGTGTGTCTTGGCTGAAATTTCCAAACTTTCACACGGACATCACAATCGAAAATTCGGCATTACAACAGTGCTACCACGTAATTATCAAACTTTTAGAAATCGATGGTAATCGATTTCATCCAATACAACTCAAGATAATCAAGAAATGGCAAACAACTCAACTTTAAATACCCGAAAATTAATAATTATGCTACAATGGTTCAAATCTCGCAAGAATACATATAAACGATCCTAGGCATGCACTGAGCATTAATCTAACATCAAATTAACATTTTAACGGTTCAATAATCAATTATACGCAAAAACATAAAAGATGAGTTTTGAGATCTAGAATTTTTCTCTCACCTTTGATGCGATATAAGCCTAGATATGCATGCAATGCATGCCCAATAAGCGGAATCCAACTCGGCACGAAGTTCTTTGAAAATTTGCTTTGAAAACTTAAAGAAAACCTTGGCTTATTCTCCCATGAAACTCTCGGCCCTTTGTGTGTGTTGAGGAGTATGTTTTGTGTGTGTTGGTGATATATGCATAAAGGTCAACATTTTAATGAAAGTCAAAGTTGAGAACTTTAGTATTTGTAGTGTTTTCTTGACTTTAAATTCATTTTCTTGATCATCAATGCTCAAAACAATTATTCAACACCCAGGATAGCTCAAGTAGGTTATTTTTAGGTGACAAGAAGTTTTACAATCAAACAATTCTACCCGAGTAGGCTTAAAACTCGATTTTCGCAAAAGTCGGTGTAAAACCCTAATAAATTTCTAATCCGGTCTAAAAATCATTTTCATCAAACACAGGTCTAATCAAGTCTGAGGACTAGGTCTAGAAGGGTTAAAAAGAATAGTTTCAAAATTTTAGAGGACGTGTTTCAAAAATACTATTCACTAAAAGTCGACGATAAAATTTCTGACTCCGTTTTTTATGAAAATTTCATGAATGCACATTTAGCATGTTCTAGGAGTATTAATATCAAAATTATCATATTCTAAGTTATAGAGCATATAAACAGGTCAATTCATGCAAAACGAGAATAAACACGCAAAACGAGATATGATAGGAAAGTGGGGTTTCACACAACAACTCTTTAATTGGCTAAGTGAAAAAATTGAATTGGTAAAGAACATGCTAGCATAGAAATGGAACTGTAAAAGGTCTTTTAAGAGTTATTGTACGAACGTGGAAAGTCTAGAATGTAGAGTATGCTTAAGTGACTTATATGTATCTCTTGTATATAAAATGTTCATATGATCTTATATGTAACTTTATGTGGACTTATTTGATCTTCTTCTTATGTGTTTTACTTGTAAACTACATATATACCTGTCATAACATTTTGCATTCTAGCTCTACAAGATGGGGCCTCATTGTCAGAATAGAAATCAGAATGTTGGGGAAGAAGAGGTAGACCAGCGAACTATCAATGCACAGTTGACCGCTGCTATAGGGCAAATTGCTCAAGTACTACAGAGATAGGGAGGAAATATCCTCGCGGGCAATCCAGTTCAGGGCCAGGCCGGAGTAGAGGGTGGTAGTAACTACCTTGAGAAATTCCTGCACCGTGGACCGTCTAGTTTCTTCGTGGAGCCCGATGATATTCTAGTTGAGCATTGGTTGAACAAAGTAGAGAAGATTCTTACAAGCCTCGAGTACTCTGATGCGGGAGGGTTACTTGTGCTGAATTTTTGCTCGAGGGAGATGCTGAGGAATGGTGGCACACCGTAAAATCTAGATGAGAGGCTGAGGCAACACCACGGACATGGGATGAGTTTGTTAGAGAGTTCCGAGAGAATTATATTACACAGACAGCTATTGGAAGACGGGAGCAAGAGTTCATTAATCTGAAACAAGGCAACATGATGATTGATCAGTATGATGCTGCTTTCACCCGCTTATCCCGTTATGTGCCAACCTTATTTCAACCAGAGAGCAAGAGGATTCAGAGGTTTGTGTTAGGGCTGAGGCCCGATATCTCGCTGAATTTGTCTACCCAGGATTATCCTACTTATGCTGCAGCAATCAAGATAGCTGCCCGATATGAGAAACGCAAAGCAGATCTGTTTGGGGAACTGAGTCAGCCTAGTAAACGACTATATCAGACTCAGAGTCAAGGGTATCAGAGATAGACTGTATCAGTTGGTCAAAGTCAACAGCCGATGCAGACTCAGAGTTACACAGGGCCTACTCAGACTTAGACACGACCAGTTCAGAGTCAGAATCTGGAGCAGTCTCGTCCAGTTGCAGCACGATCTCAACAGGGTAGTTCAGCTACCTCTTCTTACAGTGCTCCTATGGGAGGCACTGCTGCAAGACATCACCAGAAATGCAGCTTCTGTCAACGTCAGGGTCGTATAGCGGAAAAGTGCTGGAAAAGATTAAATAGGTGTACCGGCTGTGGGAGTGACAAGCATAGGGTCAAGGACTGTTTGAAATTTAAGAATACCAGGGGTCAGACATCTGGTCAGAGTTCTCAGAGCAGGGCACCAGCTACAGCACCAGTGCTACGGGGACATGCTCGAGTATTTGCTTTGGATGCAGAGGAGCTTTCGGATACGACTGCAGTGGTAGAAGACACTTTTCTTATTAATGATTAGTCGGTTAAGGTTTTAATTGACTCCGGGGCTACTCATTCATTTATTACACCTATTTGTGCACAAAATGCTAAATTGAAACATGATAAATTGTTGCATGAGATTGTGGTTCATACACCTATGGGTCCGAAGTTTGTTACCAAATCTATTTGTAAGGCATGTAATACTTATATCGAGGGTCATGTATTTCCTGTTGATTTGATTATTCTACCTTTCAACAACTTTGAAATTATATTGGGGATAGATTGGTTGGGAATATATTATGCACAGCTCGATTGTAGAAAGAAGATTGTGAAACTAGAAATGCTTAACCAACCTGTAATTGAAATAGTCGGAAGTAGAAAATCAACTGGAACTCCTATAATTTCTTCTATTAAAGCATCAAAACTATTAGGCAAAGGATGTAAGGCTTATCTTGCATATTTAATTAACCAACCTAGGGACAAGTTGAAATTGAATGATGTGCCTATTGTGAGAGAGTTTCCGGAGGTTTTTCCTGAGGAATTACCTGGTTTACCACCTGATAGAGAGATAGAGTTCATGATTGACTTATTACTAGGGACTATACCTGTCACGCCCCAACTCGACCCCTCCTACAATCAGTCAGGACGGAACGGAATTTCGGCAGTATAATGACCGTAAATAGGATACCGAGGCTCTAAACCAACCTTAATAGAACATCATACATCAACTCCAAAAACCATACAACAAACAACTTCTCAATAAAATAACAACATACAACATAACCATATTATACAATAATCATTCATAGTTATATGCCTCCGTTCCAACATAATACTTAAACTTTAATGTACATTACAAAACATATTGATACCAACCTAGTAACTTAAACATAGACAAAAGAAAGACTACCGAGACAGCATCAACTGATTCATTATCTTTTCAACATCTTATACATTATAAGCTACAAAGCATATAAAAGTCAACTAGGCTACTATACAAGATATTAAAACAATACAACATCAAGGATAAGACTCCAGATCATAAGACTCATCCACGTATGACACATTTTCCTCTTCAGGAGGCACGTACCCGTAGTCCTGATCAGTTTTGTCACGCCCCAACTCGACCCCACCTACAATCAGTCAGGACGCAACGAAATTTCGGCAATATAACGATAGTAATTAGGACACCGAGGCTCTAAACCAACCTCATTAATAACATTAAACATTCAATTCCATAACCATACGAACAACAACTCCTCAACAGCATAACAACACAAAACATAACCGTAATATACAATAATCAGTCTTCGTTATCTGCCTCCATTCCAACATAACATACAATACCTCAACCTTATCATACATTTCAAAAATAAGTTGAGACCCATCTAACAACTTAACCATAGACAAAAGAAAGCCACTAAGTTAACATCATTTGGATCATCATCTTTTCAACATCTATTACAATAAGAACCATAAAGCATATAAAAGTCTACTAAACTAATGTACATGACACTAAACAACATAGAATCATGGATAAGACTCAGGGACATATGACTCATCCACGAAAGGCACATTTTTCTCCTCAGGAGGCACGTACCCGTAATCCGGCTCGGTAACACCTGTAAGCATGCAATAATAGAGAGTGAGCTTATATAAATAAGCCCAGTGAGGATCCGATAGATCTCGACAGTATTCACTACAATCCTTGGATTTAGTCCTTTGAGCAAGTTAACACACAACAACATAAATAATGCTATCATCACATAACTATATAACCAATCAATAAAGGATACTCTATTTGGTGTAGCTCAAAACGCCAACACGATCTCAACCATTCTTCTTATAACTCCCCATTACTCACGCACCTAAGGTACCTCACTAGCCCCTCCCTCCATGACACCTCCGTCATGCGAGCTGGGGGGTAGCCTATGGCAGTCATGCCGTTATCAACCCGACAGCCCAACGCTGCCCGAGAGGTGGCACACACATACCAAGACTCCATAATCATCATCAATCATCAATCAATCATCAATTATACATCATTGATAGCATCAATTATCATTTAAACAATAAAAACTTAGTTAGATGACAAAGTAGGCCATCTAACTGGACATGCATTATAAACACTATTAAACCCTAAATTACTCATCTACAACTCACCATTCAACACTCAAACACAACCCAATCATCTAAAGGCATCGTTCAAGAAATTAAAGAATGACAACCTAAACTTCAAAAATTCATAACTTACATTCTACTAACCCAAACATTGCCAAATCAGTTTCTATCACTCACCCATTCAACCTACTACATTAGCACTCTCAGAAATCCACCATAACACCTCCAAAACATGCTCGATAACCCTAAAACCCTAAGATGTCTTGGCTGGATTTTCTGGATTTTCCCACGAGCAATGTAATCGAAAATTCGGCATTACAACAGCGCTAACACGTAATTATCAAGTATTTAGAAATCGACTGCAATCGATTTCGATCATCACAACTCAATTAATTCAACATTGAACAATTTAATCTAAATTAAATACCCGAAAAATAAAAATTATGCTATATCTGACAGAAACTCGTAGTATTAGCATAAAACGATCCCTAGAATGCAAGGAGCAATAATCTATCATCAGATTACAATTATAATGGTTCAATCTTCATTTATATGCAAAAATGCAAAAGACAAGTTTTGAGATCTAGAATTTTTCTCTCACCTTTGATGTGATAAAAGCCTAGGGATGCGTGAAGTGCGTGCCCAACAAGCAGAATCCAAGTCGGTGCGAAGTTTTACAGACAAAAACTAGGTTTTTCTTTGAAATTTTGTGTTGAAAACCTTGAAGAAAAGCTTGGCTATTCTCTCATGAAC
This sequence comes from Ehretia macrophylla, assembly GCA_037974665.1. Classification (NCBI taxonomy): domain Eukaryota; kingdom Viridiplantae; phylum Streptophyta; class Magnoliopsida; order Boraginales; family Ehretiaceae; genus Ehretia; species Ehretia macrophylla. Next base: position 87,014,126 of record CM075764.1, read on the forward strand.
CTCTCGGCCATATGTGTGAAAATGAAGGTGTTTTTGTGCTTTGCTTGTGTGTGTAGGTGATATAAGCCTCAAAGTTAACATTTTAAATAAAGTCAAAGTTAGTTTAAATTAGTATTTTTGTGTTTTCTTGACTTTAAATGCATTTTCTTGATCACCAAAGTTCAAAACATTTATTCAACACCCAAGCTAGCTCAAGTAAATTATTTTTAGGTGACAAGAAGTTTTACATTCAAAGAATTCCACGGGAGTCGGCTTAAAACTCGGTTTTTGCAAAAGTCGGTGTAAAAACCCTAATAAATTCCTAAGCCGATTTGAAATCCGTTTTTATCAATCACATGTCTATTAAAGTCCGTGGACTAGGTCTAGAAGGGTTAAAAAGACCAGTTTCAAATTTTTTGCGGATGTGCGTCCAAAATACTATTCACTAAAAATCGACGATAAAATTTCTAATCCCGTTTTTGATGAAAATTTCATGAATGCACATTTAGCACGTATTAGGAGTATTGACATCAAAATTATAACTTTCTAGGTCCTATAGCACATAAACAGGTCATACGCACGCAAAACGAGATATAGCACATAAAACGAGATAATCAGAAAAGTGGGGTTTCACATTCTCCCCCCCTTATAGAAATTTCATCCTCGAAATTCTTACTTGATGTACGGAATAGATCTGGGTATTGCTGCTACATCTGATCTCGTCTCTCCCACGTAGCTTCCTCAATGCTGTGATGCTTCCACAACACCTTAACCATCGAAATCCTTTTCGACCTCAACTCTCGGTCCATCTGATCTAGAATACGAATCGGACGCTCGTCATAAGTCAAATTCTCTCGAAGCTGTAACGGCTCTGGCTCAAGAATATGAGACATATCCGGATTATATTTCCGTAAATTAGACACGTGAAATACATCGTGGACATTAGAGAAGTTCTCCGGTAAAGCCAACCGATATGCCAACTTACCAACCCTGCCAGTAATCTCAAACGGCCCAACAAATCTCGGACTCAGCTTCCCACCTTTACCATAATGAGCAAACCCCTTTCGAGGAGACAATCTCAAGAAAACCCGATCTCCGACTGCAAACTCCAAGTTCCGTCGACGCTTATCAGCATAACTCTTGAATCTACTCTGCGCCGTAAGCATTTTCTGCCTGATCAACTAAACATTCTCAATCTTCTCAAGAAGTTCTAGCATAATAGTCGGATCAACAGTCTTCATCTCCCATACCTCATCCCAATATAAAGGTGAACGGCACTTACGACCGTAAAGAGCTGCAAAAGGTGCCATCCTAATAGTAGCTTGATAACTATTGTTATAGACAAACTCGGCAAGTGGTAGATGTTTCTCCCAGTTCTTCCCGAAGTCCAGAACACAAGCCCTAAGCATATCTTCCAGAATCTGAATAGTCCGCTCAGACTGACCGTCGGTCTGTGGATGATACGCAGTACTGAAGTTCAACTGAGTACCCAAAGTCTCCTGAAGTTTCTCCCACAAATGAGAAGTAAATCGAGGATCTCGATCAGAGACAATACTAGATGAAATCCCGTGAAGTCTAACAATCTGATCCAAATAAAGATCCGTCAGTTTTGTAACCTCATCTCCCATCCTCATTGCAATAAAATGAGCTGTCTTCATCAAACGATCCACGACAACCCAAGCTGCATCATTACCCCTCGGTGTTCTAGGCAAACCAGTGACGAAGTCCATCGTAATATGCTCCCATTTCCACTGTGGTATAGCCAACGGCTGAAGCAAACCTGTTGGTCGTTGATGCCCGGCTTTCACCCTCTGACAAGTCAAACATCTAGATACAAACTGAGCAACCTCCCTCTTCATGTTGTTCCACCAATAATGTTGCTTCAAATCCCGATACATCTTGGTTCCACCGGGATGAATAGTATATTTAGAATTATGAGCTTCCTACAGAATACCTCGCCTCAAACTCGACTCATCGGGAACACAAACCCTGTTCCGAAACCGAAGAATACTGTCCTCATGCAGTTTAAAGTCAGACTGATCATCAACGATCTGATCCTTGATCTTCTGAAGTTTAACATCAAGTTGCTGAGCTTCCTTGATCTGAGACAATAATAAAGGCTGAATACGGAGATGTGAACACGTCACCCCAACCTGAGTCAACTCTGGTCTCCAATAACTAAACTCCTCAAGAACCTCCCACTTCTTGACAGCCAAACAAGAAATACTAGCCTTCCGGCTGAGAGCATCTGCTACAACATTTGCCTTTCCAGGCAGATAATTGATAGAACAATTATAATCTCCAAGAAGCTCCATCCACCTCCGCTGGCGCATATTCAACTCCTTCTGTGAGAACAAGTACTTCAGACTCTTATGATCAGTGAAAATTTTAAACTTACTTCCCCACAGATAATGACGCCACTTCTTGAGTGCAAAGACAACTGCTGCCAACTCAAGATCATGAGTCGGATAGTTTTCTTCATAAGGCATCAACTTTCGAGAAGCATAGGCAATAACTCGGCCATCCTGCATAAGAACACATCCCAAGCCTTCCTTGGATGCATCACTGTAAATGACCATATTATCGGTCCCCTCTGGTAGAGCAAGTACTGGAGCAGTAGTCAACCTCTTTTTCAACTCCTGAAACCCACTCTCATACTTCTCGTCCCAATTAAAGATAGTCCGTTTCTGAGTCAACTTAGATAGTGGCCCTGCAATCTTCGAGAAGTCCTTGACAAACCTACGATAATAACCCGCCAAGCCAAGAAAGCTACGGACATCAGAAACACTCTCTGGCCGTTTCCAAGACATCACCGATTCAATCTTAGTGGGATCCACATAAATACCACTCTGTGTAATAACATGGCCAAGAAAAGAAATCCGTTGCAGCCAAAATTCACATTTGCTGAACTTGGCAAACAATTGATGCTCCTGCAGCTTCTCTAATACAAGCCGTAGATGTTGCTCGTGCTCCGATTCAGATTTAGAATAGACCAAGATATCATCAATAAAAATCACAATGAACTGGTCCAAGTACTGCTGAAAGACTCGATGCATCAAATCCATGAATGCTGTCGGTGCATTAGTCAAACCAAAGGGCATAACAACAAACTCATAATGCCCGTACCGAGTCCTGAAGGCAGACTTCAGAACATCCTCCGTACGAATCCGAAGCTGATAATACCCCTGCCTCAAATCAAATTTAGAATAGACTTTAGCCCCCTGAAGTTGATCAAACAACTCATCAATTAGTGGCAAAGGATATTTATTCTTGATGGTCACCTGATTCAAACCACGGTAATCAATACACAATCTCAAGGTACCATCATTCTTCTTCACAAATAAGACTGGAGCTCCCCAAGGTGATGAACTCTGCTGAATGAATCCTTTCTTCAATAACTCCTGTAATTGAGTCTTCAACTCCTTCAACTCGGCTGGTGCCATCCGGTACGCTGATTTAGAAATAGGTTGAGTACCGGGAATAAGATTGATCACAAACTCTATATCCCTCTCTGGCGGTAACCCTGGCAACTCCTCGGGAAATACATTAGGATATTCCCGAATAATAGGGACTTCCTCCAGCTGTAGCTTATCAGATGGCTTGTTGATCAGATAAGCCAGATAACCCGAACACCCCTTACTCACCAACTTAACGGCTTTAGTTGCTGAGATAAAAAAACTCGTCTTAGCACCCCGGCTACCCGCTACCTCTACTACTGGCTGATCCAGCAAACGAAACTGTACTACCTTGGTTCTACAGTTCAATTGGGCATCATACTTAGCAAGCCTATCCATACCCAGAATAACATCATACCCCCGGATAGGAAATAAAATAAGGTCTGAAGGAAAATTATGCCCCTTAACATGTATTATACAATCCTTACATACTAGGCCAGTAACATACTTATTAGTCAAAGAGGTACTAATCTCAACCACATAAGGCAATCTTTCAAGTTACAATTTAACACGTTGCACACAAGCAGGAGTAATGAAAGAATGCGTAGCACCAGAATCAATCAACACTTTAACAAGTTGATCAAGTATAAGGAAGTTACCTTCCACCACTGTAGTCTCCTCAGGCATCTCTTCCATATCAACTGCATAAGCCCGAGCGTGAACCCGCTGCTGTTGTGGTACACTGCCCGTAGGCCTACCCTGGTAACCCTAAGTCGCTGCCCGACCCTCAGTCCTCGCATATCTAGGGAAATCCTTCGCCCTATGCTCGCTGCTACCACAACCCAACCATGTCCCTGCCTTTACCCTGCAGTCGGACTCCACATGCCCTGGGCGCTTGCAGTAATTACACTGCGATGATGTGGCACTAACACTGCCCCTAGAAGAACTAGAAGCTGATGAAGCAGCTGATACAGCCTGCTGCTGAGGTCTCACCACACTAGGCCTGTATGGACCCTGAGACTGGGCTGGCCTATACTGAGTCTGAACCTGATATGGCCCCTGCTGAAACTGAGGCCGATAGTAACTCTGCTGACCCTGTGGCCTATAAGAACCCTGCTGGGCTGGTGGCCTGTAGACAACCTGCTGTACTGGAGGCCTATATATAACCTGCTGGCCCTGTGGCTGATACGGCCTCTTACTAGGCTAACTGGAGACAATCTGATCCCCTTTCCTCTTCTCTAACCTAGAAGCTGCATCAAAAGCCTCAGTGAAGATATCATAGCGATTCAGAGCCATCGCATCCTGAATCTCGGGCCTCAATCCCAACATAAATCTATGGGTCTTCCTCTCCTCCACAGCTATAAACTCCAGTGCATACCGAGACAACCTAGTGAATGTAGCCTCATACTGAGCCACAGAAGAATCCCCCTGTACCAAAGACAGGAACTTAGCCTCTCTCCTCTCCCGTGCAACCCTCGGGACATACTTATCCCTAAAAGTAGTAAGAAAGGTATCCCAAACATACGGAACACCTCGGGTCTCCCAACTGGCTCTCACAGTGCGCCACCATTCCTCTGCCTCATCATCAAGCAAATAGACAGCACAAGTCACCTTCTTCTCATCAGTGTACCCGAGAGGATCAAAAATTTTCTCTAACTTACTAATCCACGACTCGGCCTTCCTATCATCAGGCTCTCCCTGAAATCTAGGAGGATAGTACCCCAGAAACTCCTTCATAGTACCTCGTCCGTGATTACCACTCTGTACATTCTGTATCTGGGCCTGCAATGCCTGAGTCTGAGCAGCCTGACCCGCTAACAACTGGGCCTGTCCAGCCATCAAATCTGCAATCTGATCGATTGCTTCCCCTAACCTGTCATCACCCCCATCACGGCCCTATGCCGTATTACCAGGAACCTCATCTACTAACTCGGGCCTACCATGAGTCCTCGATCTACCGACCATCGTACTAATCAAAGAGTTAGCATAGGTTATAGCACGTAAACAGGTTATATACAACTTTTAACACATAAACAACAAACTCATATAAAACACATAGATCACATAAGTTTCAATCACATAAGCAAATTGATCACATAATCACATAAGCACTTAAATCACATAATCACTTAATCATTTAGTCATATCAATACATAATTCACTTTTCTTTCTTTTCACACATATTTCATGCTAAGACCATTACCCACATTCCGAGAATACCCCGGCTGACAACTAACATGCGCTCTGATACCACTTAAATGTCACGCCCCAACTCGACCCCACCTATAATCAGTCAGGACGGAACGGAATTTCGACAGTATAACGACAGTAAATAGGATACCGAGGTTCCAAACCAACCTCATTAATAACATTAAATATTCAATTCCATAACCATACAAACCACGCCTCCTCAACAGCATAACAACACAAAACATAACCGTAATATACAATAATCAGTCTTCGTTATCTGCCTCCGTTCCAACATAACATACAATACCTCAACCTTATCATACATTTCAAAAATAAGTTGAGACCCATCTAACAACTTAACCATAGACAAAAGAAAGCCACTAAGTTAACATCATTTGGATCATCATCTTTTCAACATCTATTACAATAAGAACCATAAAGCATATAAAAGTCTAATAAACTAATGTACATGACACTAAACAACATAGAATCATGGATAAGACTTAGGGACATATGACTCATCCACGAAAGGCACATTTTCCTCCTCAGGAGGCACGTACCCGTAATCTGGTTCTGCAACACTTGTAAGCATGCAATAATAGAGAGTGAGCTTATATAAATAAGCCCAGTGAGGATCCGATAGATCTCGACAGTATTCACTACGCTCCTTGGATTTAGTCCTTTGAGCAAGTAAACACACAACAACAAAAATAATGCTATAATCACATAACTATATAACCAATCAATAAAGGATACTCTATTTGGTGTAGCTCCAAATGCCATCACGATCTCAACCATTCTTCTTATAACTCCCCATTACTCACACACCCGAGGTACCTCACTAGCCCCTCCCTCCATGACACCTCCGTCATGCGAGCTGGGGGTAGCCTATGGCAGTCATGCCGTTATCAACCCGACAGCCCAATGCTGCCCGAGAGGTGGCACACACATACCAAGACTCCATAATCATCATCAATCATCAATCAATCATCATTTATACATCATTGATAGCATCAATTATCATTTAAACAACAATAACTTAGTTAGATGACAAAGTAGGCCATCTAACTGGACATGCATTATAAATACTATTAAACCCTAAATTACTCATCTACAACTCACCATTCAACACTCAAACACAACCCAATCATCTAAAGGCATCGTTCAAGAAATTAAAGAATGACAACCTAAACTTCAAAAATTCATAACTTACATTCTACTAGCCCAAACATTGCCAAATCAGTTTCTATCACTCACCTATTCAACCTACTACATTAGCCCTCTCGAAAATCCACCATAACACCTCCAAATCATGCCCGATAACCCTAAAACCCTAGGATGTCTTGGCTGAATTTTCTGAATTTTCCCACTAGCAATGTAATCAAAAATTCAGCATTACAACAGCGCTAACACGTAATTATCAAGTATTTAGAAATCGACGGCAATCGATTTCGATCATCGCAACTCAATTAATTCAACATTGAACAATTTAATCAAAATTTAATACTCAAAAAATAAAAATTATGCTACATCCGACAGAAACTCGTAGTATTAGCATAAAACGATCCCTAGCATGCAAGGAGCAATAATCTATCATTATATTACAATTCTAACGGTTCAATCATCATTTATACGCAAAAATGCAAAAGACAAGTTTTGAGATCTAGAATTTTTCTCTCACCTTTGATGCGATAAAAGCCTAGGATTGCGTGAAGTGTGTGCCCAATAAGCAGAATCCAAGTCGGTGCGAAGTTTTACAGACAAAAACTAGGTTTTTCTTTGAAATTTTGTGTTGAAAACCTTGAAGAAAAGCTTGGCTATTCTCTCATGAACTTCTCGGCCATATGTGTGAAAATGAAGGTGTTTTTGTGCTTTGCTTGTGTGTGTAGGTGATATAAGCTTCAAAGTCAACATTTTAAATAAAGTCAAAGTTACTTTAAATTAGTATTTTTGTGTTTTATTGACTTTAAATGCATTTTCTTGATCACCAAAGTTCAAAACATTTATTCAACACCCAAGCTAGCTCAAGTAAATTATTTTTAGGTGATAAGAAGTTTTACCTTCAAAGAATTCCACCCGAGTCGGCTTAAAACTCGGTTTTTGCAAAAGTCGGTGTAAAAACCCTAATAAATTCCTAAGCCGATTTGAAAACCGTTTTTATCAATCACAGGTCTATTAAAGTCCGTGGACTAGGTCTGGAAGGGTTAAAAAGACCAGTTTCAAAATTTTAGCGGAGATGCGTCCAAAACACTATTCACTAACAAACGACGAAAAAATTTCTGATCCCGTTTTTGAGAAAAATTTCATGAAAGCACATTTAGCACGTATTAGGAGTATTGACATCAAAATTATAACTTTCTAGGTCCTATAGCACATAAATAGGTCATATTCACGCAAAACGAGGTATAGCACGTAAAACGAAATAAGCAGAAAAGTGGGGTTTCACACAACACTTGTAAGCATGCAATAATAGAGAGTAAGCTTATATAAAATAAGCCTACATATGCGTGCAATGCGTGCCTAACAAGCAAGAAAAAACTTTGGTGCAAGAGTTTTGGCCTTGGATTGCAATTTATAAGAGAAATATTGAACAAAAACTAAGCAAAAATGGCCTTGAGAGTTTCGGCCATGTGTGTGTGTGTGTTTGTGGTGTTTTGAATTTTATTTTGTGAGCTATTTTTAGTTATTTAGCATATATAAGGCAAGTCAACAATTAAAATGCAAAGTCAAAGTTGAGCATTTAGTATTTTTTTAGTCTTTTAATTGTATTTCTAGTCTTTTAATTCATTTAATGGCTATTTCTTGCTCAAACATTAAACAAACACTTAAACTAATTCTAGACAATATATTTTAGGTGACAAGAAGTTTTACATCCAAACAATTCTACCCGAGTCGGCTTAAAACTCGATTTTTGTAAAAGTCAGTGTAAAAACCCTAATAAATTCCTAAGCCGATTTGAAAACCGTTTTAATTAAACACAGGTCTATTAAAGTCCGAGGACTAGGTCTAGAAGGGTTAAAAAGACTAGTTTCAAAATTTTAGCGGACGTGTTTTAAAAATACTATTCAATAAAAGTCGATGATAAAATTTCTGACTCTGTTTTTGATGAAAATTTCATGAATCCACATATAGCATGTTCTAGGAGTATTAATATCAAAATTATCACATTCTAAGTTATATAGTACATAAACAGGTTAATTCACACAGAACGAGAATAAATACGCAAAACTAGACAGGATAGAAAAGTGGGGTTTCACATTCTCCCCCCCTTAAAGAAATTTTGTCCTCGAAATTCTTACTTGATGTACTGAACAGATCTGGGTACTGCTGCTGTATTTGATCTCGTCTCTCCCAAGTAGTTTCCTCAATGCCGTGATGCTTCCACAATACCTTAACCATCGGAATCTTCTTCGACCTCAACTCTCGTTCCATCTAATCAAGAATACGAATCGGACGCTCGTCATAAGTCAGATTCTCACAAAGCTGTAACGGCTCTGGCTCAAGAATATGAGAAGGATCCAGATTATATTTCTGCAAATGAGACACGGGAAACACATCGTGCACATTAGAGAAGTGCTCCTGTAAAGCCAACCGATATGCCAACTTACCAACCCTGCCGATAATCTCAAATAGCCCAACAAATCTCGGACTCAGCTTACCACCTTTACCATAACGAGCAAACCCCTTACGAGGAGACAATCTCAAGAAAACTCGATCTCAGATTGCAAACTCCAAGTCCCGATGACGCTTATCAGCATAACTCTTGAATCTACTCTGCGCCGTAAGCATTCTCTGCCTGATCAACTGAACATTCTCAATCTTCTCAAGAAAATCTGTCATAATAGTCAGATCAATAGTCTTCATCTCCCCTACCTCGTCCCAATATAAAGGTGAACGACACTTACGACCGTAAAGAGCTATGGAAGGTGCCATCCCAATAGTAGCTTGATAACTATTGTTATAGGCAAACTTGGCAAGTGGTAGATGTTTCTCCCAGTTCTTCCCGAAGTCCAGAACACAAGCCCTAAGCATATCTTCCAGAATTTGAATAGTCCGCTCAGACTGACCATCGGTCTGTGGATGATACGCGGTACTGAAGTTCAGCTGAGTACCCAAGGTCTCCTGAAGTTTCTCCCATAAATGAGAAGTAAATCGAGGATCTCGATCTGAGACAATACTAGATGGAATCCCGTGAAGTCTAACAATCTGATCCAAATAAAGACCCGTCAACTTTGTAACCTCATCCCCCATCCTTATCAAAATAAAATGAGCTGTCTTCGTCAAACGATCCACGATAACCCAAACTGCATCATTACCCCTCGGTGTTCTATGCAAACCAGTGACGAAATCCATAATAATATACTCCCACTTCCACTCTGGTATAGCCAACGGCTGAAGTAACCCTGCTGGTCGTTGATGCTCGGCTTTCACCCTCTGACAAGTCAAACATCTAGATACAAACTGAGCAACTTCTCTCTTCATGTTATTCCACCAGTAATGTTGCTTCAAATCCCGATACATCTTGGTTCTACCGGGATGAATAGTATACTTAGAATTATGAGCTTCCTCCAGAATACCTCGCCTCAAGCCCGATTCATCGGGAACACAAACCCTATTCCTAAACCGAAGAGTACCGTTCTCATGCAGTTTAAAGTCAGACTGATCATCTGTGATCTGATCCTTGATCTTCTGAAGTTTAACATCCAGTTGCTGAGCTTCTCTGATCTGAGACAGCAATAAAGGCTGAATACGGAGATGTGAACACATCACCCCAACCTGAGTCAACTCCGGTTTCCAATAAGTGAATTCCTCAAGAATCTCCCATTTCTTGGCAGCCAAACAAGCAACACTCGCCTTACAACTAAGAGCATCTGCTATAACATTTGCCTTTCCAGGCAGATAATTGATAGAACAATTATAATCTCCAAGAAGTTCCATCCACCTCTGCTGGCACATATTCAACTCCTTCTGTGAAAATAAATACTTAAGACTTATGATCTGTGAAAATCTCGAACTTACTTCCCCACAGATAATAACGCCACTTTTTCAGTGCGAAAACAACAGCTGCCAACTCAAGATCATGAGTTGGATAGTTCACCTTATAAGGCTTCAACTTCCAAGAAGCATAGGCAATAACTCGTCCATCCTACATAAGAACACATCCCAAGCCCTCCTTGGATGCATCGCTATAAATGACCATATTATCGGTCCCCTCTGGTAGAGCAAGTACTGGAGCGGTAGTCAACCTCTTTTTCAACTCCTGAAACCCACTCTCACACTTCTCATCCCAAGTAAAAATAGTCCGTTTCTGAGTTAACTTAGAAAGTGGCCCAGCAATCTTCGAGAAGTCCTTTACAAACCTACGATAATAACCCGCCAAGCCAAGAAAGCTACGGACCTCAGAAACATTCTCTGGCCGTTTCCAAGACATCACCACTTCAATCTTAGTGGGATCTACAGATATAGCGCTCTGTGTAATCACATGGCCAAGAAAAGATATGCGTTGCAGCCAAAATTCACATTTGCTAAACTTGGCAAACAACTGATGCTCCTGCAGTTTCTGTAAGACAAGCCGTAGACGTTGCTCATGCTCCGATTCAGATTTAGAATAGACCAAGATATCATCAATAAAGATTACCACGAACTAGTCGAAATACGGCTGAAAAACCCGATGCATAAGATCCAATAATGCTGTCGGCGCATTAGTTAATCCAAAGGGCATAACAACAAACTCATAATGCCCGTACCGAGTCCTAAAAGCAGACTTCGGAACATCCTCTGTGCGAATCCGAAGATGATAATACCCCTGCCTCAAGTCAAACTTAGAGTAGACTTTGGCTTCCTGAAGTTGATCAAACAACTCGTCAATCAGTGGTAAAGGATACTTGTTCTTGATGGTCACCTAATTCAAACCACGATAATCAATACACAATCTCAATGTAACATCATTCTTCTTCACAAATAAAACAGGAGCTCCCTAAGGTGAAGAACTTTGCTGAATAAATCCCTTCTCCAATAACTCCTACAACTGAGTCTTCAACTACTTCAACTCAGCTGGTGCCATCCAGTACACTGATTTAGAAATAGGTTGAGTACCGGGAATAAGATTGATCACAAACTCCACATCTCTCTCTGGCGGTAACCCTGGCAACTCCTCGGGAAATACATTGGGATATTCCTGAATAATAGGAACTTCCCCTAGCTGTAGCTTATCAGATGGCTTGTTGATCAAATAAGCTAGATAACCCGAACACCCCTTACTCACCAACTTAATGGCTTTAGTTGCTGAGATCACAAAACTCGTCTTAGCACCCCGATTCCCTACTACCTCAATTACTGGCTGATTTGGCAATCGAAACCGTACTACCTTTGTTCTACAGTTCAACTGGGCATCATATTTAGAAAGCCAATCCATACCCAAGATAACATCATACCCCCGGATAGGAAATAAGATAAGGTCCAAAGGAAAACTATGCCCCTTAATATTTATTTTACAATCCTTACATACTAAGCCAGTCACATACTTATCGGTCAAAGAGGTACTAATTTCAACCACATAAGGCAGTCTTTCAGGTTGCATATTAACACGTTACACACAAGCAGGAGTAATGAAAGAATGCATAGCACCAGAATCAATCAACACTTTAACAAGTTCATCAAGTAGAAGGAAGTTACCTTCCACCACTGCAGTCTCCTCAGGCATCTCCTCCAAATCAACTACGTAGGCCCGAGCCTGGACCTGCTGCAGTTGAGAAGTATTGCCCGCAAGTCTACCCTGATAACCCTGAGTCGCTGCCCGACCCTCAGTCCTCGAATATCTAGGGCAATCCCTCACCCTGTGCTGATTGATGCCGCATCCTGAACACGTCCCTGCCTTCACTCTGCAATCGGCCTCCACATGCCCCGTGCGCTTGCAGTGTGTACACTGCGATGATAATACACTAACACTGCCTTGGAAGAACCAGAAGCTGAAGAAACAGCTGAACCAGCCTGCTGCTGAGGCCTTACCAAACTAGGCCTGTACTGACCCTGAGATTGGGCTGGCCTAAACTGGGACTGAACCTGATATGACCTCTGCTAAAAATGAGGTCGATAATAACTCTATTGACCCTGTGGCCTGAAAGAACCCTGCTGAGCTAGTGGCCTGTACACAACCTGCTGTACGGGAGGCCTATACATGCTCTGCTGAAACTACAGCTGATACGGCCTCTTACTAGGCTGACTAGACATAAGCTGATCCTCCTTTCTCTTTTCTGACCTAGAAGCTGCATCAAAGGCCTCAGTGAATATATCATATCGATTCAGAGCCATCGCATCCTGAATCTCGGGGCTCAACCCCAACATAATTCTACGAGTCCTCTGCTCCTCATCAGCCATATACTCCGGTGCATACCGGGACAATCGAGTAAAGGTGACCTTATACTGAGCCACTCAGGCATCCCCCTGAATCAGAGATAGAAACTTAGCCTCTCTTCTCTCCAGTGTAATCCTCAGGACATACTTCTCCTGAAAAGCTCTCAAGAAGGTATCCCAGGCATAAGGAACACCGCGAGTCTCCCAGCTAGCTCTCCCTGTGCACCACCATTCCTCTGCCTCATCATCGAATAAGTGCACGGCAAAGGTAACCTTTTGCTCATCGGTGTAATCAAGAGGATCATAAATCTTCTCCACCTTATTAATCCACACTTCAGCCTTCCGATCATCGGGTTCCCCCTGAAATCTAGGTGGATGATACCCTAAGAACTCTTTCAGGGTACCACGCCCGTGGTTTCCACCCTACACATTCAATAACTGAGCCTACCAAGCCTGAGTCTGGGCAGCCTGCCCTACTATCAATTGTGCCTGTCCGGCCACTAACTCAGCAATCCTATCCATAGCTGCCCTCAAACGATCATCACCCCTATCACGGCCCGGTGTTGTATTACCAGGAGTCTCATCTACTACCTCGGGCCTACCTTTGGTCTTTGGTCTACCGGCCATTCTACTAATCAAAGAGTTAGCACAAGTTATAGAACGTAAACAGGTTAGAAACAACTATTAGCACATAAACAGCAAACTCATATAAAACACATAAACAAATTGATCACATAATCACATAAGCACTAAATCACATAATCACTTAATCACTTAATCACTTAATCATTTAATCATATTAATACATAGTTCACTTTTCTTTTTTTTTCATACATACTTTCATGCTAAGACCATTATCCACATTCTGAGAATACCCCGGCTGACAACTAAACATGCACTATGATACCACTTAAAAGTTGGTATCTCGAGGACTCCGTATAGAATGGCTCTACCCGAATTGCAGGAATTGAAAGTTCAGTTGCAGGGTTTACTTGAGAAAGGATTCATTCAGCCAAGTTCTTCACCTTGGGGTGCACCTGTCTTATTTGTTAAGAAGAAGGACGAATCTCTTCCCTTATGTATTGATTATCGGGGTCTTAATCAGGTAACTATTAAAAATAAATATCCGTTGCCTTTAATTGATGAATTATTTGATCAGTTGCAAGGTTCTAGTGTATTTTCTAAATTTGATTTGAGGTAGGGTTATTATCAGTTAAGGATCAAGACATATGATATGCCTAAAACTACATTTAGAACTCGTTATGGTCACTATGTGTTTGTTGTTCTGCCGTTTGGTCTGACTAATACTCCCACCGCATTCATGGATTTAATGCAGAGGGTATTCCGTCCATATTTAGACCAATTTATGGTTATTTTTATTGATGATATTCGCGTGTATTCTAAATTTGAGGCTGAGCATGAACAACATCTGAGGATTGTATTACAGACCCTTCAAGAGCATAAATTATTTGTAAATTTTAGCAAATGTGAGTTCAGGTTAAAGCAGGTTGCTTTTCTCGGTCATATTATCTCGCAGGATAGTATTTCTATTGATCTGACGAAGATTGAGGTTATATTAGCTTCGAAACGGCCTGAGATTGTTACAGAGATTCGTAGTTTTCTGGATTTGGCAGGTTAGTATCGAAGATTTGTTAAGGACTTCTCTAAAATTGCTGGGCCTTTGACTCAGCTTACTAAGAAGAAAAGTGTATTTGACTGGAATGATAAATGTGAAGCTAGCTTCCAGGAATTGAAGAAAAGGTTAACCACAGCTCCTATTCTTGCATTACCTGAGGGTACTGATAATCTGGTGATCTATAGTGATGCCTCTAAGGAAAGTTTGGGCTGCGTATTGATGCAGAATGAAAAGGTTATTGTATATGCCTCCAGAAAACTAAAACCCTATGAACTCAACTATCCGACGCATGATCTTGAGATTGCGGCTATTATCTTTGCACTAAAGAAATGGCGTCATTATCTCTGGGGCAACAAATTTGAAATCTTTACAGATCATAAGAGCCTGAGATATCTGTTTTCACAGAAAGAGTTGAACATGAGGCAGAGGCGTTGGTCGGAATTTCTTGAGGACTATAATTGCACTATTAATTATCTACCAGGTAAGGCTAATATTGTTGCTGATACTTTGAGCCGAAAGGCTACCGTTGCTAGTCTGGTTATAAAAAATTAGGAATCCATGGAAGTGCTATGTTTATAGAAGCCCAAAACTTCAGATTCTGGTATTCAATGTGCAAGTTTGCAGATTCAGTCTCTTTTATTATCTCGGATTAGAGAAGCTCAGCAGATTGATCCTCAATTGTTGAAAATCCTTGAAAAGTCTAAAGTGGGAAAGTCGGATTCCAAATTGCATGATCATGGTATTCTTAAGTTCAAGGGTAGAATTTGTATTCTGAATGAGCCAGTCCTAAAGAAAGAAATACTTGTAGAGGCTCACAGTTCTAGGTATACTATCCATCTAGGCAATACCAAAATGTATTGGGATTTAAAACAGAACTTCTGGTGGAACAACATGAAGAGAGAGATTACTGACTATGTTGCTAGATGTCTTACATGTCAGAAAGTTAAAGCGGAACATCAGAGACCTACAGGGTTATTACAACCTTTGGCTATTCTGGAGTGAAAATGGGACCACATTACTATGGATTTCGTGTCAAACTTGCCTAGATCTTCGAAGGGTAATGATTCAGTCTGGGTTGTTGTTGATAGACTGACTAAAACTTCTCACTTTATTGCTATAAAGAAAACTGATTCTCTTGATAAGCTAGCTGAGTTGTATGTTGAGAATATTGTTAGACTTCATGGGATTCTCAAGAGTATTGTGTCAGATAGAGATCCCAGATTCACATATCAGTTCTGGCAGAAAATTCAAAAAGCTTTGGGCACAACTTTGAGCTTCAGTACTTCTTATCACCATCAGACGGACGGTCAATCTGAGAGAACCATTCTCATACTCGAGGATATGTTGTGAGTTTGTATTCTCAATTTCGGTAAAAGTTAGGAGAGATATTTGCCGCTTGCAGAATTCGCCTATAACAATAGTTATCAAGCTACTATTGGTATGACACCGTATGAGGCACTGTATGGTCGTAAATGCAGATCTCCTCTTTATTGGGAAAAAAGTTGGTGAAATGAAGACTATTGATCCTACTTTATTGCCTGAGATGAATAAAATGATTGATAATGTGCAGTTTATTAAAAAGAGAATGCTTACAGCATAGAGTCGGCAAAAGAGCTATGCAGACAGACGCCACAGAGATCTGGAATTTGCCTTCGGTGACCGGGTATTTCTTAAAATCTCCCATCGTAAAGGTTTGATTTGGCATGGTAAATAGGGTAAGCTCAGTCTGAGATTTGTGGGACCATTTGAAATCATTGAGAAAGTTGGTGCTTTGGCTTAGCGAATAGCTTTACCTCCTAGTCTGGGCAGAATTCACGATGTCTTTTATGTTTCTATGCTTCAGAAATATCGGCCAGATCCTTCTCATATTCTTGAGCCCGAACCATTAGAGATCAGTGAGACTTTGACTTATACTGAGAAACCTCTTCGAATTGTTGATTGGAAGGTTCAGGAGCTAAGAACTAAATGTTAGGAATTGTGTCCTAAAGTCAGTCATCGAGTGTAGCTGGCAAATTAATTTGCATGTGGATTATTGTTCTATTAATAATATTTGGCCATTACATCATATCGTCCATCTTCTTTTACCTTTGATTGATCATGATGTAGTTCTTAGAATGACTTTATGGAATCATGTGAATGAGGGTTGATTTTGGTTATTCTTAAACTTTGTTCGTAACCAAATGATGAAATTGGTATTGGGACGTCAATTTTATCGAGTATAGGTTATTATTTGTTGCATTGGTTGGTTATCCTCATGACCAATAGGTGTTGGGACACTGGTGCGATAAACAGGTGACATGTGGAGACATGTTCACACTAAACATGACTCTTTTTACGAGCGTCCTATGGTATGTACCCTACTGTCTAAGAATAGCTCGTGGTACATGTGGTAGACATGTTCTCTCTGACTTGAGACTGCCATGGAGACTTACAGATTACTCATCATGCTTAGGTGTCGGACTATCGAGATTTCTAATCTGGTAGAGGAAGGTTACTAGGTATGGTCAAGTGCCGGAGAAGTCAATGTGTGAGTCAAGATGGGATTGACCGCTCTGGGTATTTGGAAAATGGTGTTTCGCTCAATTTCAATTCCGAAAGTCTTTGGCTAAAGCACATCTCGTGATGAGTCACGAGGGTAAGTCATGATGTGTCATGACAAGATTGAAATTTGACATGAAGTAACTAATTAGGGATTTGACAGTTAACCATGTCCCTAGGGTTTTTTCGTACCACCGAGGGTCCTAGGAAATTTACCATTGTACCGAGGTTCGTTGAATGTTGCTATGCACTTATTCAGCTTATTTGGTCGTCGGGAAACATTGCTAGATGGTATCTTTGATTAGTGTAAGGATAATATTTATGCTACCGGCTTAAGTTTGAACCTATGGAGTCACGCAAAAGAATAAGTGATTTAATTGGAGAGACGGCCTAATTATAATCAATATTTAATTGAGAATTAAATATTATTTATGATTAATATTTAATTGAGAATTAAATATTATCTAATTATTACTATTAGGTCGTGCATTTAATTATTTGACAATTTTTAGCTAGCGCCAGATTTATGATTTATCAATTAAATCCTAGGCTGATTGATTTAAATTAAATAGTGATTTAATTTGAATCGTTGTGGGCTTTATGGAAACCCACATTAAAAGATTGGGTTTTTTTAACTATTTTGGGAGTTGGCCTTTTGAAGAGCCTAACCCACATGGTCTTTATAAGAAGGGCCATGTAGGGTTTTTTTTTTTAAATAGACATATATCGTTTTTCTGAAAACATATGAACAAGAAAAAAAAAAACCCTATCTCTGAAAATTATGGCTTTCTCCTCTTTCATCCTTGTTCGTGTGCGAAGTAGGAGGAGTTAAATGCTTCCGATGGGCAATTCCATAACACTACCACGAATCGTTCGAAGAGGTAATCCTAATTCTCTGATTTAAAATTGCCAATTATTATGTATACTAAGTTGATCCTGGTGGAATTCTAAGAGATAGTCTCACGGATTTCCACCAGTAGTATCAGAGCCACCTCGTTTAGTGTGTTTATTTTACGTATTTGATACAAGATTATGCGTTGCCTATATGATATGGTTGATATATTTGTTTTTTTTTTTCATACTGTTTGTCACGCCCCAACTCGATCCCACCTACGATCAGTCAGGACGCAACGGAATTTCGGCAGTATAACGACAGTAATTAAGACACCGAGGCTCTAAACCAACCTCTCAGAATATCATACAACAAAACTCCTTAATCAAACAACAATCAATTCCTCAATACCATTAACAACATACAACATAACCATATTATACAATAATCGTTCTTAGTTATACGCCTCCGTTCCAACATAATACCTTAACTTTAACATGTATCTCAAAATAGATTATAAACCAACTTAGCAACCCGATCATAGTCAAAAGAGAGACTACTAAGTTAGCAACAACTAGTTCATTATCTTTACTACAACTTATACATCATAAACTACAAAGTAAATAAAAGACAACTAGATTAATATACAAGATAATAGAGTATACAACATCTCAAGCATCAAGGACAAGACTCTGGCACATAGGACTCGCCCACATATGGCACATTCTCAGCTTCCTGAGGCAC
The DNA here is from genome assembly GCA_037974665.1 of Ehretia macrophylla. Lineage (NCBI taxonomy): Eukaryota > Viridiplantae > Streptophyta > Magnoliopsida > Boraginales > Ehretiaceae > Ehretia > Ehretia macrophylla. The sequence continues at coordinate 87,032,793 of CM075764.1, forward strand.
GTACCCGTAATCTTGCTCAATAACACCTGTATGCATGCAATAATAGAGAGTGAGCTTATATAAACAAGCTTAGTGAGGATCCGATAGATCTCTAACAGTATTTACTATACTCCTTGGAAATGATCATTTGAGCAGTAAACACGCAATAAATCATCAATAACAATGTAAACACATAACTATAATGACCTATCAATAAAGGATATTTTAGTTGGTGTAGCTCCAAACGCCATCACGATCTCAACCATTCTTCTTGTAACTCCCCATTACTCACGCACCCGAGGTACCTCACTAACCCTTCCCTCCATGACACCTCCGTCATGCGAGCTGGGGGTAGTCTCTGGTAGTCATGCCGTTATCAACCCGACAGCCCGACATTGCCCGAGAGGTGGCACACACATACCAAGACTCAGCAATAATAATAAACATCATTCACAGGAAGACAATCTAGTGGAATTGTCTATCTCCCGGTTTATCAATCATCAATCAATAATCATCAATAATCATCAATATAACATCAAGTAATCAATTAAACAACAAACAACTAAGTTAGATGGCAAAGTAGGCCATCCAACTTAACATGCATGAAACACGTAATCTAACCCTAGACTAATCATCAACAACTCACAATTCTATCACTTAAACACCACCCAATCATCTAAAAGCTCAATTCAATAATTTAAAGAAAGACAACCTAAACTTCAAATAATCATATCTTACATTCTACTAATCCGAACAACTCCAAATCAGTTTCTAACACTCACCCATTCAATCAATTACATTAGCCCTCTCAGAAACCAACCAAGACACATCGAAATCAAGCCCAACAACCCTAAAACCTCAATGCACCTAAGCTGGAATTTTCATATTTTCACCCAAGCATCGCAATCGAAAATTCGGCATTATAACGGCGTTACCACGTAAATAACAAACTTTTAGAAATCGGCAGCAATCGATTCCAACCACAACAACTCAAGATATTCATCAAATGGCCAATCTATCAACTTTAAATACCCGAAAATAAATAATTTCGCAACAATGGTTCAAATCTCATAGTAATACACATAAACAATCCCTAGCATGCACTGAGCAATAATATAACTTCAAATTAACATTCTAACGGTTCAAAATGCAATTATAAGCAAAAACATAAAAAAATGACTTTTGAGATCTAGAATTTTTCTCTCACCTTTGATGCGAAATAAGCCTAGATATGCGTGCAATGCGTGCCCAACAAGAGGAATCCAACTCGGCACGAAAATCTACGAACAAAAACTAGGTTTTTCTATGAAAAAATGCTTTGAAAACTTGAAGAAAAAGCTTGGGTTTTCTCTCTATGGATCTCGGCCAAGTAGGTGAAATTTGAGTGTGTTTTGTATTGATTTAGTAGGTGTTGATGATATATTATGCATATAAAGGCTTGGTCAAATAAAATAAAAGAATGTCAAAGTTAATTTTTAGTCTTTTAATTCATTTATTAAGTATTTCTTGCTCAACTATTAAATTAACACTTAAACTAATTCTAGACATTATATTTTAGGTGACAAAGAGTGTTACTTTAAAACAGTTTCACCCGAGTCAGCTTAAAACTCGTTTTCTTGCAAAAGAAAGTGTAAAAATCTTTAAAATTTCAAAATCGATTCCAAATCAGTTTTAATCAAACACGGGTCTATTAATACCCGATGATTAAGTTTTAAAACGTTTAAAACACCCCTATAAAAATTTTAGCAGACAGGTGTTCAAAAATACTATTCACCAAAACCAACGATAAAATTTCTGATTCTGTTTTTTATAAAAATTTTATGAATGCACAATTAGCATGTATTAGGAGTATTATTCACATATTTAACACATTCTAAGTCATATAGCACATAAACAGGTCAATTCACGCAAAACGAGATAAAACACGCAAATTGAGATAAAGCAAAATATGGGGTCTCACATTGTTACTGTAGCAGAATCAAAAAAAGGCGTACTGTACGACGTCACTGTAGCAAAAAAAAAAAGGATCTGAACCCTAATAGGCTGCCTGATCCGATTGGGCTTGACCCAATTTCGATCAGTTTAGCCTAATCTTGCTTATTTTTATTTTATTTCTTGTTGGGCTCAAGGAGTTGGGCTTAAGTTGATTCTAATTATTTAGGCTTTAGGATATATTAATTCTATTGGGCCTTAATTTATTCACTTATTTTTTTATGTTGGGCTTTTATAATAATTAAATGTCTATTTCTAAAATGGTTTGAAAACATTGGGCTCAACTATTAAATTAATTTAAACTAAGTCCAAATTAATATTAATTAGTTGATAGTGTTAATACAATATGGATTAAATTTTATTTTGGACCAACAATTAATAAAATAGTTTATTAATTGTTTTGGTATATGAAATAGTTTCATAGAATTGTACTAGGACCATATTATTAAAAAAAAATATATATATATTATTGCAATTGAGTTTAATTAAATTTAAATTAATTGTTAATTTAGATAGCAATTAGTAAATAGTTTATTAGTTGTATTTATTTAACTTTATTAATTTGGTGAATTAATTTAGGATATCCAATTAATTGAAAGTTAGTTTAATTTTGGAAAAATATTAAACTTAATTGTTAATTTTGCTAATATTAATAAATTGTTTATTAATTTGTGCCTCTTTAACACTATTTATTTTGAATATTGTTGTAGGACATCCAATTAATTTAAAATTAGTTTAATTAATTGGAAGTATCGATTTAATTTGATTAAATTGATTTAATGCATTGGAAATTATATAGAATGTCTATGTGTATACCTATTTGTGTTAATAATGTACGATATGGATTTAAAGGAGGTTATGGGCTTGCATATCATGATGGTTATTGTATTTTATTATTATAAATTGTTATAATTATTTATTTGGGTTAAATTGGGCCTGCGAGTCCAGCCTTCTATTTTTCTGGTTGTAAATCCTTACCCCAAGTAATGTATCCCCTCATTTTAGAAGGAGTTCTCTATCATGTTTATGTAATTAATAGAGATAGGGCTTTGGAGCATGGATCAAGGTGTTGAAGATTTCTAGAAGGCCTAGGCCTGTACATGTTAACCCAATTAAATGTAATAATCTTTATTTGCATGACTAGAGTGGTCCATGATAGCTCTAGTGGATCACATTAGGAAAGCCCATAACCACCTATTATTTATGCTCAATTTATTATTATGCATGCCTTATTTATATATATCTCTTGCGATCAATTAATTGGATTAATTAATAATAAGGCAAATAAAACCAATATATTATAATTAAAATCATCTAAATTATTAGGTCCTTTAAGTGGGTTGAACATTGGATGTTCAACTCACTGCCTCCCATTAAAGTGAATAATAATGGGCTCAACATCTTAATAAAGGTTGGAGGCCCTTCGGCTTGGCTTTTATCAAGGTGTTGGGATTATTATTCATTGTATGAATTCTATGGAATCTCTTTGAGATGGTGAGTAGGTAGGCTAGCCTCCGTCAGGCCTACTCATCAAGTTTAGAAAGGGACTATGAGATATCATGTTAATGGTTTGACCTAACTGGGCCTTTCAGTGGAGGACCTCTGTTGCTTGGGGCAGAATTGAGATCACTGAGAGTTATTTGGAGAAATAACTGGTTATGAACCTACCAGATCAATGTGCATAGGTGGACTGGCCTCCGTCAAGCTTATGTACAATTATTTGGATCTTAGTACTCACTAAGGGAATTTGGATCGAAAATTCCTTCGGATTGAAGGTAGAGGCTATCAATCTGAACAAAATAGTGGGAGAATCCTTTGGACACTGGCCTATGTCTAATGTGATTAGATAATTCATATATTTTAGCTAATTTATTTCCTTTACTTCAATTATTTGCAAATTTAATGGCTAACATGTTGTCTTTGAGATCACTATTGGATAGTGAAAAGTTGACCGGGCCAAATTACAATAGCTGGTATCGTAAATTGCGCATTGTGCTCGAGCATGAACGTATCATGTATGTTATGTTTGATCCAGTACCTGCTGAACCTGCTGCCCAAGCAATTATTGCCGATCGTCGGCGATATCAAAAATGGGTTGATGATAGAATAACAGTTCGCTGTATCATGAGGGCTGCGATGAATGATGAATTCAGTTGCAAATTTGAGGAAACACAACCTGAGGACATCATTCAAGCGTTGAATGAATCTTTCGGCACATCTGATGACGCAGAAGAACATAGGACCTCTTGTGCCATCTTTAGCACTAGAATGAGATAAGGGACTTCCGTCACTGATCATGTATTGCACATGACTGAGCATATTAAGAAGTTGGCTAAGTTAGGCTATTCGCTCCATGAGCAACTTGGCAAGGATGCCATCCTCAACTCTCTTCCTCCATCTTACCTCCATTTCTTGAACTAGTTCAAGATGAACAAGCCAGTTGTTAACTACTATGTACTTCTGGAGTTGCTACAAACCTTTGAGAAAGATAATCAGCTCCTCAGAAAGATGGTTAATGTGGTTGGAGGTCCTAGTTCCTCAAAACGCAAGAATTTTTCACGATGTGGCAAGAAAAAGAACAAAAATGCATATGTAGCTCAAAGCGGGGTTAAGAAACCCACTCAGCAGCAAGCACAAGTTCGCAAGCAGAAAGCTGACCAGAGTCAAGCAGAATGTTTCTTCTGTAAGAGGAAGGGATATGGGAATAGGAATTGTCCTCAGTATCTGGTGTCGTTAGATCCAAACAAGCCAAAGAGACATCAAGGAGTTGCTCAACAAGGTATGTATATGATAACACCTTGCAACTTCAGTGTTATAGACTCTACTACCTATGTATTAGATACAGGCAATATGATAACCCGAACCCGGCATGCATTTAATGGCATTTAATTGCAATTAATTAAGTGACATCTTAAATGTTAGCAATGTATTTTGTGTTTATTTTTAAGTTAAACATTCATTTCTAGCATTATTTTCATATTTCTTTTAGAAGTAATTAAATAATACATGAGTTAATTATTTTAACGGAATATCCACTACTTTTATATTTATGTTAATCAGTGTTATTTTTCTTGCACCTTAATGCTCGATTTTCAATAAAATGAAAAGTAGCTCCGAGCCGGAGTAAATTTTGAACTATGTTACGTTTCAAAAATTATATTTTCTTAAATTCTTTGAGATTTAATTGTTATTCTTTTATTGTTGCAAAGTGCATAGCATATCGAGAGCGATAGTTAGGAAATGAATTCTAGTCCTCAACAAATCATGAAAACTAGTATTTTGTGTTTTAATTTTAGTGTTTTAGTTGTTGTTAGCTAGAATTAAAATTGTGTTAGTTGTTTAAGCTTTAAAATGCCTAAAATAAGCCTATTAGACCAATGGTTAAGTAGTTTGACGAAGGGTTTGACTTGAGGACTAGTTGTCATCTTTTATTTAAGCAAATTACATCGCAAAATTAAAATCAAAAGCTGAAAAAAACAGAGAGGGGATGGCCGAAACTCCAAAGGAAAAAAAAAAACACTTCAACATTCAAATCTTCAATTCTTCGCGAGCGCTTCCACGGGGTGGTTTCTGAGGCATCTAGCGTGGTTTTCCTAGCGTCTAGGAGCGTCTAAGGTGAGGGTTTCATTGTTATTTACGCATTTGAAATAATTGTGTTTAAACTTTAATTTTTGGGTTTTAGCCGTAGATTGTTATTTAATTCATTTTGATGCTTGAAGAATGTTCCCTAGCAATTGTAGAACATGTATTTATAGCTTTTTAGCATTTTCTGCTGTTGAATATCGAAATTAAAATTTAAATTGATAATTGAATAGTAAATTATGAATAGTAATCCCCCGTTTCGATGAAGTTGCTCCGTTATGCATTCTGTTGATGTGAAAAGATGTTAGATATGCTAGAATGCCTAAATGCATGATTTGTTTGGGTTGCGTAATAGAAAAACAGAGAAAAACACCTTTGTACAAGTTGGGGTCGTTTAGGTCGAGATTAGTGTTTCCTCAATTTGCGTGATGGCATTGTCTCGGGAGGCCATGGAAGCACTTTTGGTGTGGTTATGGCGTTGGTTGGGTGTCTGGTTAGGGTAGCGGTAGTTCAAACGAGCAAAGGGAGAAATCGAGGCATTGCGTGAATTCTAGGGTTAAGTGGGGTTTCGTGGTCTTTAGACGTGCCTTATGGTGACTTAGGAGGATTGGTGAAGTCGGTTTTCAGAACTCATGGCTCGTTTGAAAGTAGTAGCGTTTTGAAAGTTGGGGTCATTTTGTGATTTTGTTTGTTTTCATAGTGTAATGCCTATAGAATGCTTAATATTGCTTGTTATGCTTGTTAAAGTTGGTTATGATTGAATTGTATATCAATTGTTGATAATGCTTGTTAGTGTTGTTCTTGTTACTTTATAGATTGTAAATGCTTATTGTATCGCATGTTGTTACTAACCTGCACTTCAGTGCCTTGCTCGATTATCGTTATATGTCTCATGTTGCATTGCATTAGTGTCAGGCGCGTGAGTGATGGGCCTCTCTGGGTAGCCTCGGGTTGCCTGTATTGGTTGCTCTAGCTCCGTGTCCTATTCCCTTTCTCGCTTGGGTTGCCGCCCAGGGAGTTTTGGGTCGTAGAATTGACAGAGTATGTTCGGAGTACTCTAACGGAAGTTATAAGGTGGGTGAGCCGGCGCGTCATCGTTAAAGTCATCGAAATCATGATCGGTACATTGCTCGTATGAGTGAACCATAGCCTTCAGAGTGTGGTATAGCTTTGAATGGTTGTGTTAATGCTTTTATTAATTGTTTATTGTATTGATTGTTTATATTGATTGCTTACTGATTAGTTATATTTCTTAACTGCCTTATTTGCATTGCACGACTTTCTTTCTCTCCACCTCGATATCTGTCTCGCCCTCACTGAGTATACGTGTTGAGTGTACTCACTCCTCACCACCACATTTCAGGAAATATCATGTTAGCAGGAAAGTTCGTGGATATGTGATAGATCGTGCTTGAAGAGTTGCCTTGCGTGCTATGTGGCTTGAGTTGTCAAAGATGCAGAGATGTATGTTCATATGTTGTATGTATTTACTGTTAAAAGGAATGTAATTTAAATTTAGCTAAGTAATTCAAGGTAGAATGATAAGCTGGTTTACATATTCAATTAGTATAGTTTAGGTTCCATGCATGGTTGTAATGTCTAAAGGAAAGGAGTTAGAATAGTTTGGGTACATGGAAATATGTATATTTGCTGTGTTAAATTGTTGTGAACCAGGGCTCGGATGGCCTTGAGGTGTTGTATGGTTGGACATGGTGCTGGTCACTTATATGCTGTTGCAGGTTTTGCATTTTGCCTAGAAACAGGGGAGACTCCGTCCGTCTTTCCCTAAAATTTTGCACGGGTTTAGAATTGGGTTGTGATTAGATTGATTGATAGAACTCCCGGTCTCGAGAAGGATCGGGGTGTTACAGGCAGTCCTTATCATATTACAATTCGTTGTAGGGGCTGGAGGTCAGTAGGAAGTTCAGAGTTGGTGAGCGACACCTCAGCGTTGGAAATGGAAATCAAGTTCCAATACTAGTGTTAAGGTGTTTATCTTTAGCTACAAACTCAGGAAACTTTAGTCTTAATAATGTTTTATATTGTTCGGATTTTGTTTTGAACATTATCTTAGTTGGGCTTTTAGCCCAGGATGGTTATTCATTTACTATTATGAATAATGATTTTGATGTTATTTTGAATAACACTACTGTCATTAAAGAACAACTGAAACATGGAATTTATGTTATAACACATCCTGTAAACATAATGTATATTAGCAATAAGTGTCCAAAGCGAGGAATAAACTCAGGTGCCTACCTTTGGCACTGCAGGTTAGGTCATATAAATGAAAACAAGATTAACAAGTTAATCAAGGAAGGGTTGCTTAATATTAGTAATCCAGCATCACTACCTACTTATGAGTCTTGTCTATTAGGTAAAATGACCAAATCTCCTTTTATTGGAAAAGGTGATCGGACTGCAGAGCTCTTGGGCCTCGTGCATACAGATATATGTGGGCCTATGAGCACAAGTGCTAGTTGAGGATACTCCTACTTTATTACCTTTACTGATGATCTATCTAGGTAGAGGTATATCTATTTGATGAGAAATAAGTCAGAATCTTTTGAAATGTTCAAAAGATATCGTAATAGAGTAGAGAAACAAATTAGGAAAGATATCAAGATTCTACGATCTGATCGTAGAGGTGAGTATCTTTCGAATGAGTTTTCGAGTTACCTTGAGGAGAATGGGATTCTTTAACAATGGACTCCCCCTGCTACACCGTAGCATAATGGTGTATTTGAGATGAGAAATCAAACCTTGTTAGACATTGTACGATCCATGATAGGACGTGCGGATCTACCCATATTGTTTTAGGGATATGCCCTTGAAACTGCTACTCACGTGCTAAATATGGTTCCTAACAAGTCAGTAGATAAGACACCATATGAGATATGGTTTTGGCGTAAACCAACACTCACACACCTTAAGGTTTGGGGGTGTCCAGCATATGTCAAGCGTCTTCAAGCTGACAAGTTAGAACCAAAATCTAATAAATGTTTGTTCGTAGGGTACCCTAGAGTGTCTAGAGGATACCAATTCTACAACACCAGCGAACAAAAGGTGTTCGTTGCCCTTAGAACGGTTTTCCTAGAGAAAAAGTTTCTCGAGAAGGAAAGCAATGCCTTCAATATTGGACTTGGAAAAGTTCAACTAGAACAAGAACAAACATTAGCAGAAGAACATACAGAACATGATAAGGTTAATGAACCGAATACTAAGCCCGTTGTAGACACAACAATAAGAAGATTTGGTAGAGTACCACGTCAACCAGACAGATATGGATTCCTAGTCCGTGGCGGTGATCCCATCGAACTTGATAAGAGTGATGAGGATCCGATCAATTATATGGATGCAATGCAGAGACTTGATTCTGAAAAGTGGCTTAAAGCCATGCGATCTGAGATAGAATCCATGCATGTCAACAATGTTTGGACATAGTTGACCCACCCGAAGGGGTAAGACCAATAGGGTAAAAATAGGTTTTTAAAAGGAAAAGAGGAGCAGATGGGAAGGTAGAGACCTACAAAGCCCGTTTGGTTGCTATGAGATTTTGTCAACGTTATGGTATTGACTATGATGAGACATTTTTTCCCGTAGCAATGCTCAAATCGATTCGCATTATGCTTGCTATAACTGCGTACCTAGATTATGAAATTTGGCAAATGGATGTCAAGACAGCTTTCCTTAATGGTGAGTTGAAAGAGGAGGTATACATGACACAGCCTGAAGGGTTCACATCCACAAATGAATCTAAAGTATGCAAGCTACAGAGATCCATTTTTGGACTCAAGCAAGCCTCTCGGAGTTGGAACATATGTTTTGAAAAAGTTGTCAAAACGTATGGCTTTGTTAAGAATGAAGAAGAGCCTTGCATCTATAAATGGGCAAATGATCATGTGGTCATGTTCTTGGTGCTATATATGGATGATATTCTCCTTGTAGGGAATGACATATCTGCATTGCAGAGCGTGAAGTTGTGGTTGTCATCCCAATTTTCCATGAAGGATTGAGGAGAGGCTTCCTATATCCTTGGGATCAGGATCTATAGGGATAGATCAAGAAGGTTGTTGGGATTGTCCCAATCTACGTACATAGATACCGTGTTGAAAAGGTTCAGCATGGAAAATTCCAAGAAAGGCTATCGCCCGATAGGTTAAGGAATTACTCTTTCTAAAAAGGATTGTCCAACAACTCCTAAAGAAAGAGAGCGCATGAGTAGAATCCCATATGCCTCGGCAGTAGGTTCTATCATGTACGCTGTGTCTTGTACGAGACCTGACGTGGCTTATTCCCTTGGAATAGTAAACATATATCAATCTGATCCTGGTGAGAAACATTGGCAAGTGGTTAAGACCATCTTAAAGTATTTAAGAAATACAAAGGACCAATGGCTCGTTTATGGAGATTCTGATATGAAACTGGTTGGTTATACCGATTCAAGTTTTTAATCAGACAGAGATGATAGTAAAGGCGTATCCGGTTTTGTGTTTACCCTGAATAGTGGAGCCATCAATTGGAAAAGTTCCAAACAGCAAACTGTAGTCGATTTTGTTTGTGAGGCAGAATATATAGCAGCATCTGATGCGGCGAATGAGGTAGTTTGGCTTAGAAAATTCATCACGGAGATTGGAGTTCTTCCTGATCTGACTGGTCCAGTCACGATCTTCAGTGATAGTACTGGAGCCATTGCACAAGCTAAGGAACCCTGATCTCATTAGAAAGCCAAACATGTACTTAGACGTTACTACCTAATTAGATAGATCATTGCTAGAGGTGACGTCACTCTGCAAAAGATTGATAGTAAAGAGAATTTAGTTGACCCCTTCACCAAAGCTCTCGGGATCAAAGAGTTCGATGCACATCGAGAAAAAATGGGTATAGGATACAGATTCGACTGGCTTTAGGTCAAGTGGGAGATTGTTAAGAATTGTGTCCTAAAGTCAGTCATTGAGTGTAGCTGGCAAATTAATTTGTATGTGGATTATTGTTCTATTAATAATATTTGGCCATTACATCATATCGTCCATCTTCTTTTACCTTTGATTGATCATGATGTAGTCCTTAGAATGACTTTATGGAATCATGTGAATGAGGGTTGATTTTGGTCATTCTTAAACTTTGTTAGTAACTAAATGATGAAATTGGTATTGGGACATCAATTTCATCGAGTATAGGTTATTGTTTGTTGCATTGGTTGGTTATCCTCATGACCAATGGGTGTTGGGACACCGGTGCGATAAACAGGTGACATGTGGAGACATGTTCACTAAACGTGACTCTCTTTACGAGCATCCTATGGTATGTACCCTACTGTCTAAGGATAGCTCGTGGTACATGTGGTAGACATGTTCCATCTGACCTGAGGCTGCCATGGAGACTTACGGATTACTCCTCATGCTTAGGTGCCGGACTATCCAGATTTCTAATCTGGTAACAGAAGGTTACTGGGTATGGGCAAGTGCCGGAGAAGTCAATGTGTGAGTCAAGATGGGATTGACTGCTCCGGGTATTTGGAGAATGCTTTTTCGCTTAATTTCAATTCCGAAAGTCTTTGGCCAAAGCACATCTCGTGATGAGTCACGAGGGTAAGTCATGATGTGTCATGACAGGATTGAAATTTGACATGAAGTAACTAATTAGGGATTTGACAGTTAACCATGTCTCTAGGGTTATTTCGGAACACCGAGGGTCATAAGGAATTCACCATTGTACCAAGGTTCGTTGGATGTTGTCTTGCACTTATTTAGCTTATTCGGTCATCGGGAACCATTGCTAGATGGTATCTTCAATTAGTGTAAGGATAGTCTTTATGCTACCGGCTTAAGTTTGAACCTATGGAGTCACGCAAAAGAATAAGTGATTTAATTGGAGAGAAGTCCTATTTATAATCAATATTTAATTGAGAATTAAATATTATTTGTGATTAATATTTAATTAAGAATTAAATATTATCTAATTATTATTATTAGGTCGTGGATTTAATTATTTGACAATTTCTAGCTAGCACTAGATTTATGATTCATCAATTAAATCCTAGGCTGATTGATTTAAATTAAATAGTGATTTAATTTGAATTGTTGTGGGCTTTATGGAAACCCAAATTAAAAGATTGGATTTTTTTTTAAAACTATTTTGGGAGTTGACCTTTTGAAGAGCCTAGCCCACATGATCTTTATAAGAAGGGCCATGTAGGGGTTTTTATTTTTTATTTTTAAAAAAAAGATTGACATATATCATTTTTCTGAAAATGTATGAACAAGGAAAAAAAACTTTCTCTGAAAATTATAGCCTCCTCATCTTTCATCCTTGTTCGCGTGCAAAGTAGGAAGAGCTAGACGCTTCCGTTGGGCAATTCCATAACACTACCACGAATCGTTCGAAGAGGTAATCCTAATTCTCTGATTTAAAATTGTCAATTATTATGTATAACGAGTTGATCCTGGTGGAATTCTAAGAGATAGTCTCATGGATTTCCAGCACTAAAAGCATTATGATGGTTAAGGTTCTGTAGGATCACCACGGGTTAGAGGATGCCACATGGGAGAGAGAGGACCAAATGTGAGATCGCTATCCAGAGTTGTTCGCCGAATCATGTAAGAATTGCGTGGGCACAATTAGTTTAAGGGAGAGAGGATGTGATGCCCGAGAACATCACCATACAACTTTTAACTGTTGCATCCAATATTTGTGCATTTTTTTCTATGCATTACTTGTTGCTTTATGTGGTTACTATTCATCACGTTTTTCAACCACTTAATTACCTCGAATTAGCATCTTTTTAAAATCATATTAATAATGTTAGGAATGAGAAAAATGGGTGTTTGAGCTAAATGCGTTAAGAACCTTCGTTTATAAAATGTTTTTAGTTTTTCAATGAATAGTGTTACGTAGATAAACTTCACATTCTACTTAGTTAACATATTATTGCACCTTAAACTCGTTTTTAAGGTAACTAGACTCATTTTATAGTTATAACACACACCCAACTTAACCCCAATTAAACCTATACTCAACACAAAACACTTATAAGCTCACAACAATACAAAAACAAAAGCTGAAAAAGGCAGCAGCAAACCCGAAAGCCCAACAATGAAAGAGGAAGAGATTTTTGCTCTTCAAATCCTCAATCCAAGCCTTTGCAAGCTAGGTACAACCCCGAGCTTCTATGTGCAATAGGTGAGGGATTTCATGGTAGTTTTTGCATTTAAAAAATGTTACACTTTTCTTGAATTTGTAGATTTGCTATCTAATGCTTATGTTTTGCTCAAATATGCTAATGTGCAATGTATATACGTGCTAGAGACCACATTTATGCTATTGATTCGCTTTTTAAACAGTTGAAATCGATAGTTTAATTGTAAGGGTAAATAGTGATGAATTTTCTAGGGTTTGTGAAAATGAACCTTATAGCTTGATTCAATGATCCAAATAGATTCTTTAGGTGCTAATGAAGGTAGTATAATGACCCCGTAAGGTTTAATTGCTCGTAACTTGGCTAAAACATAAAATAGGCGACTTTTAGAAAGGGGTTTCGGGGTTAATGTGAATCTGGATTATTTTGGCAATCATATTTAGTGTCCTTAAGCTATTTAGGTGCTAGATATGCTTTGTGTAACCTCGGATGAGTCCCAGATAGGATACTTGTAATACAAACTCACAAAGGAAAAATTGGGGCTTTTGTGCTAAACTTGGGTAATTGGGTAACTTCGAGGGTTCTAAGGGTCCCTTATGGGTTAATTAGAAGTATGGAAAAGGTCTCTTGCTAAACTAGAACAATAGCTTGAGTTTGGAAGCAAAATGGGTTGTGTTAAAAAGGGTTTAAAGTGGGAAGTCAGTTGTCTCACGCTTCTATGATCTTGTAACTGTTCCATAGGTGTTTAAATGTGGTTTTAAGGCATACTTGAGCTTTTGATAATGTTCTATGTGAAATATGTTATTGCCCCTTTGTATTCTTTTAGTTGTTTATATGCTAATGCTTTTATTCTAACTATTTTGAGGACAACCTACTTTGTTGTTCCTCCCATGTGTTACTGCTTCCATTGTTGTTATTATATTGTCACATGTTAAAGTACATTGCATAGTAGTTGCACAACCATAGTGTTAGGGGCGGATGTATTGAGTATTGACTGGGCGACAGCGGGCTTGTTAGTGGATATTTGATCTCTGTGCTCTAGTCCGTCACTCGCCTGGTCTAGAGATTGCCAGAAGGTGTTGGGTCGTAGGTTTATCGGGGTACATCCAGAGTATACCCACTGTAGTGATTGGGATTTATGCCGGCACATTGTTTGAGGTTCGTGGATCGAGGTTTGTGTTTCATGATCAAAGATAAAGAGAATTCTGGAGTGTTGGGGTTAAGTATATCGTATCCTTTCAAATGTGTAGTTATTTGCTATTTCAATTGACCTTTACTTGTTTTTAATGCTTATTTGCTTAATCTGTTACATTGCACGTCTCAGGTAGATTCTATCCCTCACTGGGCAATTGTGGTTGCTCATACCTTGCTAACATGTTTCAGGAGGTGCTGAGGTTGAACCCTAGCTTGATTTAGTTGAGGGTGAGGAGCAAGAGGTGCAGACGGACCAGTAACATTAGTTGCTGTGTGATTTTGCTCGAGGTAGCTGTGTTTCTTGCTGCTTATGTGAAGACTTTGCCTGTTCTACCTTATGTTCTATTTTGGAGCCTTGATCTCATGTAGATATTGTGTAGTTGTAAGTTTGAATGTATTGTATGATTATTATCCATGGCAAGTAATAACTAATATTCTTACTATTAGTTTGTTGCATGCTTGTGTGTGGTTGCAGGAGTTGTAGGGTTAACTTTACGTTCTAAGAATGTTTAAATGCTATCATAGAGTGGTATGATAAGCGGTTTTGTAAAGAAGTTCGTATTGTGGAGTGCATGCTTGTATGTATATAAACTGTTGGTATTGTTTAAGACTCGGATGGCCTTGAAGCTGGGATTTTAATTAGAAATGAAGCTTTTGTCGTTTTGTGGTTTATTTAATGCTCACAAGTTTTCAGAATGTCCATGGTACAGAGGAAACTCTATCCGTTTATCGAGTCCAGACTTAGCCTTTAGTGTGGGGTTAGGTCGGGGCGTGACATTTAAGTGGTATCAGAGCTATTAGAATGCATGAGCCGAGATAGGTTTCTCGTTCTGTGGGTAGAGGTCTATTATGCGATTGTGTGATTGCGTGAATCAGCAACTCTTTAATTGGCTAAGTGAAAAAAATTGGATTTGGTAAAGAACATGCTAGCATAGAAATGGAACTATGAAAGGTCTTTTAAGAGTTATTGTACGAACGTGGAAAGTCTAGAATGTAGAGTATGCTTAAGTGACTTATATGTATCTCTTGTATATAAAATGTTCATATACTCTTATATGTAACTTTATGTGGACTTATTTGATCTTCTTCTTATGTGTTTTACTTGTAAACTACATATATACCTGTCATAACACTTTGCATTCTAGCTATTCGAGATGGGGCCTCGTCGTCAGAATAGAAATTAGAATGTTGGGGAAGAAGAGGTAGACCAGCACAGTTGACCGCTGCTATACACCAGATTGCTCAAGTACTATAGAGACAGGGAAGAAATGTCCTCGTGGGCAATCTAGTTCAGGGCCAGGCCGGAGTAGAGGGTAGTAGTAACTACCTTGAGAAATTCCTGCACCGTGGACCGTCTAGTTGCTTCGGGGAGCCCGATGATATTCTAGCTGAACAGTGGTTGAACAAAGAAGATTCTTACATGGCTCGAGTACTCTAATGAGAGGAGGGTTGCTTGTGCTGAATTTTTGCTCGAGGGAGATGCCAAGCAATGGTGGCATACTATAAAATCTAGATGGGAGGCTGAGGCAACGCCACGAACATGGGATGAGTTTGTTAGAGAGTTCCAAGAAAAGTACATTACAGAGATAGCTATTGAAATAGGGGAGCAAGAGTTCATTAATCTGAAATAGGGCAACATGACGGTTGGTCAGTATGACGGTGCTTTCACCCATTTGTCCCGCTATGTGCCAACCTTAGTTCAACTAGAAAGCAAGAGGATTCAGAGGTTTGTGTTAGGGCTGAGGCCCCCGATATCTCACTGAATTTGTCTACCCAGGATTATCCTACTTATGCTACAGTAGTCAGGATAGCTGCCCTATATGAGAAATGCAAAGCAGATCTGTTTGGGGAACCGAGTTTTCCTAGTAAACGACCACATCAGACTCAGAGTCAAGGGTATCAGAGACAGACTGTATCAGTTGGTCAGAGTCAACAGCCGAAGCAGACTCAGAGTTACACAAGGCCTACTTAGACTCAGACACGACCAGTTCAGAGTCAACATCAGGGGCAGTCTCGTCCAGTTGCAGGATGATCTCAGTAGGGTTGTTCAACTACCTCTTCTTATAGAGCTCCTACGGGAGGCAGTGCTGCAAGACATCACCTACAGTGTAGCTTATGTCAACGTCAAGGCCATATAGAGAAAAACTGCTGGAAAAGATTGAACAGGTGTACCGGCTGTGGGAGTGACCAGCATAGGGTCAAGGACTGTTTGAAATTTAAGAATACTAGGGGTCAGACATCTGGTCAGAGTTCTAAGAGCAGGCCACCAGCTGTAGCACCAGTGCCACCGAGGCAGGACCAAGTATTTTCTTTGGATGCAGAGGAGCTTTCGGATACGACTACAGTGGTAGAAGGCACTTTTCTTCTTAATGATCAGTCGGTTAAAGTTTTAATTGACTCCAGGGCTACTCATTCATTTATTATACCTATTTGTGCACAAAATGCTAAATTGAAACATGATAAATTGTTGCATGAGATTGTGGTTCATATACCTATAGGTCCGAAGTTTGTTACCAAATCTATTTATAAGGCATGTAATATTTATATTGAGGGTCGTGTATTTCCTACTGATTTGATTATTCTACCTTTCCATGACTCTGAAATTATGTTGGTGATGGATTGGTTGGGAAGATATTATGCACATCTTGATTGTAGAAAGAAGATTATGAAACTAGAAATGCCTGACTACCCTATAATTGAAATAGTTGGAAGTGGAAAATCAACTGGAACTCCTATAATTTCTTCTATTAAAGCATCAAAACTATTAGGCAAAGGTTGTGAGGCTTATCTTGCATATTTAATTAACCAATCTAGTGACAAGTTGAAATTTTATGATGTGCCTATTGTGAGAGAGTTACCGGGGGTCTTTCTTGAGGAATTACCTGGTTTACCGCCCGATAGAGAGATAGAGTTTATGATTGACTTATTACCGAGAACTATATCTATCTCGAGGACTCTGTATAGAATGGCTCCACCCGAATTGTAAGAATTGAAAGTTCAGTTGCAGGGTTTACTTGAGAAGGGATTCATTCAGCCAAGTTCTTCACCTTGAGGTGCATTTGTCTTATTTGTTAAGAAGGGCGGATCTCTTCATTTATGTATTGATTATCGGGGTCTCAATCAGGTAACTGTTAAAAACAAATATATGTTGCCTTTAATTAGGGAATTATTTGATCAATTGCAAAATGCCAGGGTATTTTCTAAATTTGATCTAAGGCAGGGTTATTATGAGTTGAGGATTAAGAAAGATGATATGCCTAAAACTGCTTTTGGAACTCGTTATGGTCACTATGAGTTTG
This sequence comes from Ehretia macrophylla, assembly GCA_037974665.1. NCBI lineage: Eukaryota > Viridiplantae > Streptophyta > Magnoliopsida > Boraginales > Ehretiaceae > Ehretia > Ehretia macrophylla. The sequence continues at coordinate 87,049,977 of CM075764.1, forward strand.
TTGTTCTGCTGTTTGGTCTGACTAATGCTCCCGCCGCATTCATGGATTTAATGCAGAGGGTATTCCGTCCTTATTTGGACCAATTTGTGGTTATTTTTGTTGATGATATTCTTGTGTATTCTAAATCTGAGGCTGAGCATGAACACTATCTGAGGATTGTATTATAGACCCTTTAGGAGCATAAATTATTTGCAAAGTTCAGCAAATGTGAGTTCTAGTTAAAGCAGGTTGCTTTTCTCGATAATATTATCTCATAGGATAGTATTTCTGTTGATCCGGCGAAGATTGTGGTTGTATTAACTTAGAAACAGCCTGAGACTGTTACAGAGATTCGCAGTCTTCTGGTTTGGCAGGTTATTATGGAAGATTTGTCAAGGACTTTTCTAAAATTGCCGGTCCTTTGACTCAGCTCACTCAAAAGAAAAATGTGTTTGACTGGAATGATAAATGTGAGGCTAGCTTCCAAGAATTGAAGAAAAGGTTAACCACGGCTCCTATTCTTGCATTATCTGAGGGTACTGATAATCTGGTGATCTATAGTGATGCCTCTAAGAAAGGTTTGGGCTGTGTATTGATGCAGAATGGAAAGGTTAATGCATATGCCTCCAGAAAACTGAAACCCTATGAACTCAACTATCCGACGCACGATCTTGAGCTTGCAGCTATTATCTTTACACTAAAGAAATGGCATCATTATCTCTGGGGCAACAAATTTGAAATCTTTTCAGATCATAAGAGCCTGAAATATCTGTTTTCACATAAAGAGTTGAACATGAGGCAGAGGCGTTGGTTGGAATTATTTGAGGACTATAATTGTACTATTAATTATCGAATAGGTAAGGCCAATATTGTTGCTGATGCTTTGAGCCAAAAGGCTACCGTTGCTAGTCTGGTGTTCAAAAATTGGGAATTCATGGAAGTGCTATGTTTATGGAAGCCTAAAACTTCAAATTTTGGTATTCAATTTGCAAGTTTGCAGATTTAGTCTCTTTTCTTATCCTGGATTAGAGAAGCTCAGCAGATTGATCCTCAATTGTTGAAAATCCTTGAAAAGTCTAAAGGGGGAGAGTCAGATTTCAAACTGCATGATCATGGTATTCTTAAGTTCAAGGGCAGAATTTGTATTCCGAATAAGACAGCCTTAAAGAAAGAAATACTTGTAGAGGCTCACAGTTCTAGGTATACAATCCATCCAGGCAGTACCAAAATGTACAGGGATTTAAAATAGAACTTCTGGTGGAACAACATGAAGAGAGAGATTGCTGATTATGTTGCTAGATGTCTTACATGTCAGAAAGTTAAAGCGGAGCATTAGAGACCTGCAGGGTAATTGTAACCTTTGGCTATTCCAAAGTAGAAATGGGACCACATTACTATGGATTTCATGTCAAACTTGCCGAGATCTTCGAAGGGTAATGATTTAGTCTGGGTTGTTGTTGATAGACTGACTAAAACTTCTCACTTTATTACTATAAAGAAAACTGATTCTCATGATAAGCTAGTTGAGTTGTATATTGAGAATATTGTTAGACTTCATGGGATTCCCAAGAGTATTGTGTTAGATAGAGATCCCAGAATCACATCTCAGTTCTGGCAGAAAATTCAGAAAGCTTTGGGCACAACTTTGAGCTTCAGTACTTCTTATCACCCTCAGACGGATTGTCAATATGAGAGAACTATTCTCATACTCGAGGATATGTTGCGAGCTTGTATTCTGGATTTTGGTGAAAGTTAGGAGAGATATTTGTCGCTTGCAGAATTCTCCTATAATAATAGTTATCAAGCTACTATTGGTATGACACCGTATGAGGCACTGTATGGTCGTAAATGTAGATCTCCTCTTTATTAGGATGAAGTTGGTGAAATGAAGACTATTGATCCTACTTTATTGCTGGAGATGAACATAATGATTGATAATGTGCAGCTTATTAAAAAGAGAATGCTTACAGCATAGAGTCGGCAAAAGAGCTATGCAGACAAACACCGTCGAGATCTCGAGTTTGCCTTAGGTGACCGGGTATTTCTTAAAATCTCTCATCGTAAAGGTTTGATTCGGCATGGTAAAGTGGGTAAGCTCAGTACGAGATTTGTGGGACCATTTGAAATCATTGAGAAAGTTGGTGCTTTGGCTTATCGAATAGCTTTACCTCCTAGTTTGGGCAGAATTCACGATGCCTTTCATGTTTCTATGCTTCGAAAATATCAGCTAGATTCTTCTCATATTCTTGAGCCCAAACCATTAGAGATCAGTGAGACTTTGACTTATACTGAGAAACCTTTTCGAATTGTTGATTGGAAGGTTCAGGAGCTAAGAACTAAAAACATTCCGATTGTTAAGGTTCTATGGGATTATCACGGGTTAGAGGATGCCACATGGGAGAGAGATGTTCAAATGCGAGATCGCTATCCAGAGTTGTTTGCCGAATCATGTAAGAATTATGTGGGTGCAATTAGTTTAAGAGGGAGAAAGTGTGATGTCCTAGAACTTCACCGTATACCTTTTAACTGTTGCATCCACTATTTGCGCATTTTCTTTTTCTATGCATTACTAGTTGCTTTATGTGGTTACTATTTATCACATTTTTCAACAACTTAATTACCTTGAATTAGTATTTTTTTAATCATATTAATTATGTTAGGAATGTGAAAAATGAGCGTTTGAAGTAAATACGTTAGGAACCTTCGTTTAGAAAATATTTTTAGTTGTTCAATGAATAGTGTTACGTAGATAAACTTCACATTTTAGTTAGTTAACATATTATTGCACCTTAAACTCATTTTTAAGCTAATTAGACTTATTTTATAGTTATAACACACACCCAACTTAACCCCACTTAAACCTATACTCAACACACAACACTTATAAGCTCATAACAACACAAAAAAAAAAAAACTGAAAAAGGGAGCAGCAAACTCGACAACCCAACAGTGAAAGAGGAAGATATTTTTGCTCCTCAAATCCTCAATCCTAGCCCTTGCAAGCTAGGTACAAGTAGTTTAAAGTGTCCTCTAGCCTTCCCCAAGCTTCTACGCGCAATAGGTAAAGGATTTCATGGTTGTTTTTGCATTTCAAAAATATTACACTTTTCTTGAATTTGTAGATTTGCTATCTAATGCTTATGTTTTGCTCAAATATGCTAATGTACAATGTATATAAGTGCTAGAGACCACATTTATGTCATTGATTCACTTTTTAAACGGTTGAAATCGATAGTTTGTGTGTAAGGGTGAATAGTGACGAATTTTCTAGGGTTTTGTGAAAATGAAGCTTATAGCTTGATTCAATGATCCAAATAGATGCTCTAAGTGCTAATGAAGGTAGTGTAATGACCCCGTAAGGTTTAATTGCTCGTAACTTAACAAAAACATGAATTAGGCGACTTTTAGAAAGGGGTTTCTGGGTTAATGTAAATCCGAATTATTTTGGCCATCATATTTAGTGTCCTTAAGCTATTTAGCTACTAGATATGCTTTGTGTAACCTCGGATGAGTCTCGAATAGGGCACTTGAAGTACAAACTCACAAGGGAAAAATTAGGACTTTTGTACAAAACGTGGGTAATTGGATAACTTTGAGGGTCCTAAGGGTGTCTTATGGGTTAATTAGAAGTATGGTTTAGGCCGCTTTCTAAACTAGAACAACAGCTTGAGTTTGGAAGTAGAATGGGTTGTGTTAAAAAGGGGTTAAAGTAGGAAGTCGGTTGTCTCACGCTTCTATGATCTTGTAACTATTCATTAGGTGTTTAAATATGTTTTTAAGGCGTACTTGAGCTTTTGATAAAGTTCTATGTGAAATGTGTTATTGCCCCTTTGTAATCCTTTAGTTGTTTATTTGTCAATGCTTTTATTCTAACTGTTTGGAGGACAACCTACTTTGTTGTTCCTCCCATATATTATTACTTCCATTGTTGTTATTATATTGTCATTGATAAAGTGCATTGCATAGTGGTTGTGCAACCATAGTGTTAGGGGCAAATGTATTGAATATCAACTGCATGGCAGCGGGCTTGCCAGTGGATATTCGATCTCCGTGCCCTAGTCCTTCACTCACCTGGTCCGAAGATTACCAGGGGGTGTTGGGTCATAGGTTTATCGGGCTACATCTGGAGTATACCTACTGGAGTGATTGGGGTTATGCTGGTACATTGTTCGAGGTTCGTGGATCGAGGTTCGTGGTTCGTGATCAAAGATAAAGAGAATTCTGGAGTGTTGGGGTTAAGTGTATCGTATCCTTTCAAATGTGTGGTTATTTGCTATTTCAATTGTCCTTTACTTGCTTTTAATGCTTATTTTCTTAAACTGTTGCATTGTACACCCCTGGTAGACTTTATCCATCACTGGGCAATTGTGGTTGCTCACACCTCGCTAACATGTTTCAGAAGGTGCTGAGGCTAAACCCCAGCTTGATTTAGTTAAGGGTGATGAGCAAGAGGTGCAGACGGACCAGTTACCTTAGTTGCTGTGTGATTTTGCTCGAGGTGGCTGTGTTTCTTGCTGCTTATGAGAAGACTTTGCCTGTTCTACCTTATGTTCTATTTTGGAGCCTTGAGCTCATGTATATATTGTGTAATTGTAAGTTTGAATGTATTGTATGATTATTATCCATGGCATGTAATAACTAATATTACTACTGTTAGTTTGTTGCATACTTGTGTGTGGTTGCAGGAGTTGTAAGGTTGACTTTAAGTTCTAAGAATGTTTAAATGCTATCATAGAGTGGTATGATAAGCGATTTTGTAAAGAAGTTCATATTGTGGATTGCATGCTTGTATGTATATAAACTGTTGGTATTGCCTAAGGCTCGGATGGCCTTGAAGCTAGGATTTTAATTAGAAATGGAGCTTTTGTCATTTTGTAGTTTATTGAATGCTTATAGGTTTTCAGAATATCCATGGTACAGAGGAGACTCTGTCCGTTTGTTGGGTCCAGACTTAACCTTTAGCGTGGGGTTGGGTTGGGGCGTGATAATACTCTAATACACCAGAGGCATGGTTCACTTCATTGGGGCATACGGACCTACCTCAGGAGAATGGGTCGTAGGATCGGGGTACATCCGGAGTACCCCATTGGAAGAATAAAGGGATTTGCCGGTATTTGTTATTGAAGATCATGGTTCGTGGTTCGAGATTGAAGACAAAGAAGATGAACTGTATCCTTTAAATATGTGTTTAATATTTATTCGATTGACTTGTTATATTGTATTACTCGTGTTATTATCTTTGTTGCATTGCATGAAATGATTTTCGAAAACCTCCCTGGTTAATTGTTTCTCTCCCTCACTGGGTATACATGTGTTGTATGCTCATCCTTCTTTCTAATCATCTTAAGTTCGAGTCCTTCAGAGATTAAGAAGAAGAGGTTCAATTTGGTCAAATGCCTTGACTTGTTGCCTACCGAGATTGGATGGCTTGTATGAAGAATGTGATGTTGTCATGTATATGTTCAATTTTGAGACGTTTTGGTCTTGTTTGTATTTATTTACTAGACTGGAAGATTGTAATAGTTAAGGTGTTGATGTATAGTATGGATTGTAGCGACATGTAACAACTTTAACTTTGTTTTATTGTCAATGTTGCATGCTTGTATGGTCAGTGAAGGTTAGTTGATTGGTTGGACTTAAATTATAAGTAGGTTAAATTGATAATATTATAGTGATATGATAAGCGGTTCTAATACACAGAAATTCAATAGGTTTGACCTTGCATACTTGTATGTCTTCGGTGTTGGATTCCAAGGCTCGGATGACCTTGAGGAGTTGGTTGTATGTGATGTTAATGGTTGTTGGGGTTTACGGAGAAGGTTGGACTTTGGATTTGAGATTATAATTGCATGTACAGGTTTTAGATTGTCCTATAAATAGGGGAGACTCCGTCTGTTTTCTCTAAATTTGTGCCCGGGTTTGGAATTGGGTTGATGATAGCATGATTAATAAAAGTCCCGATTCTGTCAAGCCCCGACCAGCCCTGCAAAAGGCCAAGTCCGGACCCGACACACGAACAGAGTCTCCTCTATACCATGGACGATCTGAAAACCCTACATTCAATAGAATACACGCGGGAACTACGACATTCATTTGAAACAAGACATCTTCCTTTGAAAACATACATTTTTTCATTAACCAACTTGATAAAACCCAAAATGTCATGCATACTACACAAGTACTTATGCCACTAAATTGTTAAAGGCATTAGCATGCAATCCGTTCACTAGTCATACGAGTACATTCTTTACAACTTACAAACTTTCAGCTTATGCAGTACAAGACCATATGGGCCTCAAAATAGAAACTACATACAAGGCCACAAGCCTTAAAATAAAGCGACAACTAGGCAACATGTACGACAAGCATGGCCTGCTACAACAATCTGGCAACCAACCACCAGTTAAGCAAAGAAAGTGCAATCAAAGAAACACCTTCACTTGCTCCTCCTCTTCCTCGACCACCTCAATAGGAACAGCCTCAACTATTGCTGTAAAACATGGTATAGAAAGGGATGAGCAAAAACTATTGCTCAGCAAGGGTTAATGTTCTCACGAGACGGAGGTGAGAAAAGAGTGCAATACAAATAGTCAAGTAAGTCAAACAATCCAAACATTCAAGGTCAACAAGACTAAGCCAATTAATCAAGTCAAGACAAGCATTATAAACATTTAGGCTATAACTACACAATTAAAGGATACGATTCACTTTCTACGAGCAACTTCAATCACGATTTCGATGTCGACACGCTGGCCCAACCACCTTATAACTTCAGTTTGGAATACCCCAGAAGTACCCAATTAATACTACGACCCAAATCCCTGGGAGGCAACCCAAGAAAGAAAGAGTATAGGACACAGGGCTAAAGCAACGAACCCTGGCAACCCAAGGCTACCTAGAGAGACTCATCACACCCACGCCTGACTCTATGAATGCAATACAATAAACAATGCAACAATCGAGCGATAGAGCCACATGTGGGAGAATAACAAAATAGGTTACCCTCGCACGCAATAGCAACAATTGATATACAATTCAATCATAAGCAAATATAACAAGCATAATAAACAACAACTAGCATTTTAAAAGCAAAACATTTTAAAAACTGACAAAATCACACAACAGCCCCAAGTTTCAAAATGTTACTACTTCCAAAAGAGCCACAAGTTTGGGAAACTGAATTCACCATTCATCTTAGGACACCGTAAGGCACGACTAAAAGCTGCGAAACACTACTTTAACCTAGAATTCCCGCAAAGTCCCGATTTTTCCCTTTACTCGTTTGAACTACAACTACCCTAACCAATCACCCAACCAATGCCTTAACCATACCAAAAGTGCTTCTATGGCCTCTTAAGACAATGCCATCACGTACAACGAGGAACCGACAAACTCGACCAAAACGGCCCCAACTTGGACCAAGATATTTTCCTCCGTTTTTCCATTACACAACCCAAATAAACCATACATTTGAGCATTCTAACATATCTAGCATCCTTCCACATCAATAGAATGCAATACGGAGCAAAAATTAAAAATGAGGGTTTTACTATTTATAATTTACTATTCCATTAGTAATTTAAATTGTAATAGCCAAATTCAATAGTAGAAAATGCTAAAAACTTATAAATACATGTTTTAAAATCATCAAAGAACATTCTCCAAGCAACAAAATAGTTGAAATAACGATCTACACATAAATCTCAAAAATTAAAGTTTAGATACAACTATTTCAAATACGCAAATAACGATGCACCCCTCACCTTAGACGCTACTAGATGCTAGAAAAACAACGTTAAAAGCCTAAAAAATGATCCCGTGCAAGCCCAAGCGAAGATTTGTCTTGAAAATCTTTTTTTTCTTTTCTTCCTTGGGCCTCTCGGCTTTGCCTTTTTTTCAGCTTTTGTGCTTTGTTTTGCTTGTATTATGTATAAAAAAGATGACAACTACTAAGTCAAAGGGTCAATGGGTGGTCAAGGCTAATTAAAAATGGTCAACTAGTTTATTTTGTAGGCAAATTAAGCTTAAAAGAAGTAAAAAATTGTAATTCTAATTAAAACTAACTAAACTATAAATACTAAAACTCTAAAAATACCAAAACACTATTTGTTGACATTATAAATATTTCTCTAGCTATCACTGTCGAAATGTGATGCACTTTGCGACGATGAATGAATAACATTTAAATATAATGGAATATAGGAAAAATATAATTTTTAGAAAAAGAACAGAAAAATTTCATGTTCCGGGCTCGGGTATTACATCCTCTCCCCCTTAAGACAATTACGTCTACACAATTCTTACCCGTTCGACAAACAACTCCAGATACTGACTCTGAACCTAGTCCTCTCTCTCCCAAGCTGCTTCCTTAAACCCGTGATGACTCCACATAACCTTTATAATTGGAATACTCTTTCTACGAAGCTCCTAAACTTTTCGATCCACAATTCGAATCGATATTTCCTCATAAGTTAACTTCTCTTTAACCTACAAAGTCTTTGGTTCAAGTGCATGTGAAGGATCTGGATGATATTTCCTTAACATCGACACATTCAAGATATCATGCAGTCTTGACAAGCTCGCAGGCAACGCCAAACGGTAAGCTAAAGGACCCACCTTTTTTGTGATCTCAAATGGACCCACAAACTTGGGACTAAGTTTCCCACATTACCATGACGAATCAACCCCTTTCGTGGAGAAATATTAAGAAACACTCGATCACCCAAAGCAAACTCGAGGTCTCGACGGTGCTTATCAGCATAACTCTTTTGACGACTCTGAGCTGTAAGCATATACTGACAAATAAGATGAACATTATCCACCATCTTAATCATCTTAGGTAACACAGTCGGATCAACTGTTCTCATCTCTCCAACCTCTTCCTAGTACAATAAGGATCTGCATTTACGACCATACAATGCCTCGTAGGAAGCCATACCTATAGTAGATTGGTAACTATTATTGTAGGTTAACTCCGCTAAAGGCAAAAATTTCTCCCAGTTCTTCCCAAAGTCCAACACACATGCCTGAAGCATGTCCTCCAAGATCTCAATAGTTCTCTCAGACTGGCCATCCGTTTGTGGATAGTATGCAGTACTGAAGTTCAATTTAGTTTTCATGGACGATTATAACTTCTGCCAGAATCGAGAAGTGAATCTGGCATCTCTATATGACACTATACTCACTGGCATACCATGAAGTTTCACAATATTAGCAATGTAAAGCTCAGCTAGTTTATCAAGGCTATCCTGTTTGTTCACGAAAATGAAATGTGAAACCTTAGTCAATCGGTCCACAACAACCCAAACAGAATCACACCCTCTTGGAGATCTTGGAAGATTAGTTACAAGGTCCATTGTTATATGTACTTATTTCCATTGCGGAATCGACAATGGTTGCAGAAGCCCGATTGGCCTTTGATGCTCAGTTTTAACCTTCTGGCAAGTTAAACACCTGGATACATACCCAGCAATCTCCCTCTTCATATTATTCCACCAGAAGTGTTGTTTCAAATCTCTATACATTTTAGTACTGCCCGGGTGAATCGTATATCTTGAATTGTATGCCTTGGACAGAATCTCATTCTTCAAAGTCAGATCACCAGGAACACACACCCTGTCCCTGAATCTAAAGATACCATCTGCGTGTAATTTAAACTCCGACTCTCCCCCTTTTTTTCTTGGATTTTCAAGATTTGAGGATCAGTCTTTTGAGCCTCTCTAATTTGTGTTAACAACCCAAATTGAATTTGCAAACTAGTAAACCGAATCCCAATTTTAGTAGCTTCTGGCTTCCACGAGCAAATTTCCTCCAAAGTCTTCCAATCCTTGATAATTAGACTTAAAATAGTAGCCTTTCAGCTCAAAACATTTGCAATAACATTGGCCTTACCTGGCATGTAGTTTGTAGAACAATTATGGCCACTTAATAGCTCTAGCCATCTCTGTTGCCTCATATTCAAATCTTTTTTTGTGAAGACAAGTGCTTGAGGCTTTTGTGGTCGTTAAAATTTTAAATCTACTACCCCACAAGTAATGACACCACTTCTTTAAAGCAAACACGACTGCAACTAACTCAAGATCATGTGTAGGGTAATTGACTTCATATGGTTTCAACTTCCTAGAAGCATAGGCAATCCCCTTATCATTCTGCATTAAAACACAACCCAATCCTTATTTAGACGCATCACTGTAGACAACAAAGTTTTCTGTACCTTCCAGTAAAGCTAGGATAGGAGCTGTAGTTAGTCTCCTTTTCAATTCTTGGAAACTAGATTCACATTTAGCATTCCAGTTGTAGCCAACTTTCTTTTGAGTCAACTGGGTCAAAGGCCCAGAAATTTTGGAAAAGTCTTTGACAAATCTCCTATAGTAACTTGTCTATCCCAAAAAGATACGGATCTCTGACACAGTTTCAGGTCTCTTCTAGGATTAAACAACTTCAATCTTAGCTAGGTCTACAGTAACTCCTTGATGTGAAATAATATGGCCCATAAAAGAAATTTGATTCAACCAGAATTCGCACTTGCTTAACTTAGCAAAAAACTTGTTTTCTTGCAAAGTCTGTAGTACAATCTTCAAATGGTGTTCATGTTCAGCCTCATCCTTAGAGTATACCAGAATGTCGTCATTAAAGATTATGATTAATTGATAAAGATAAGGTCGAAATACCCTATGCATTAAGTCCTTGAATGCAGCTGGTGCATTCATCAACCCAAATGGTAACACAACAAATTTATAGTGACCATATGTAGTCCTGAATGTTGTTTTAGGTATATCATCATTCCGAATCCTGAGTTGATAGTAACCCTGCCTCAAGTCAAATTTGAGTACACTTTCGCACCCTACAGTTGGTCAAACAATTCTTCAATCAATGACAAGGGGTATTTGTTCTTAATCGTAACTTGATTAAGTCCCCTATAGTCAATGCATAACCATAGCGTGCCGTCTTTCTTTTTCACAAACAGCACAGGCGCACCCCACGGCGAAGAGCTATGTTGTATAAACCTTTTCTCAAGCAAGTTCTAAAGCTGAATTTTTAATTCCTGAAGTTCGGTTGGTGCCATTCTATAAGGAGTTCTAGAAATTGGCACAACGGCATTAGATCAATCACAAACTCAATTTCCCTATCTGGTGGTAAACCCAATAATTCCTCGGGAAAAATACCAAGAAAGTCCTTAACAATTGGAACCTTGTTCAAATTCAACTTATCAGTAGGTTGATTTGTCACGCCCCAACTCGACCCCACCTACAATTAGTCAGGACGCAACGGAATTTCGGCAGTATAACGACAGTAAATAGATTTTCAAGGTTTTAAACCAGCCTCATTAATAACATTAAACATCCAATTCTATAACCATACAAACAACAACTCCTCAACAGCATAACAACACACAACATAACTGTAATATACAATAATCAGTACTCGTTATCTACCTCCGTTCCAACATAACATACAATACCTCAACCTTATCATACATTTCAAAAATAAGTTGAGACCCATCTAACAACTTAACCATAGACAAAAGAAAGCCACTAAGTTAACATCATTTGAATCATCATCTTTTCAAACTCTATTACAATAAGAACCATAAAGCATATAAAAGTCTATTAAGCTAATATACATGACATTAAACAACATAGAATCATGGATAAGACTCAGGAACATATGACTCGTCCACGTAAGGCACATTTTCCTCCTCAGGAGGCACGTACCCGTAATTCGGCTCTGCAACACCTGTAAGCATGCAATAATAGAGAGTGAGCTTATATACATAAGCCCAGTGAGGATCCGATAGATCTCGACAGCATTCACTATGCTCCTTGGATTTAGTCCTTTGAGCAAGTAAATACACAACAACAATAATAACATTATCATCACATAACTATATAACCAATCAATAAAGGATATTCTATTTGGTGTAGCTCCAAATGCAATCACGATCTCAACCGTTCTTCTTATAACTCCCCATTACTCACGCACCCGAGGTACTTCACTAGCCCCTCCCTCCATGATACCTCCGTCATGCGAGCTGGGAGTAGCCTATGGTAGTCATGCCGTTATCAACCCGACAGCGCAACGCTGCCCGAGAGGTGGCACACACATACCAAGACTCCATAATCATCATCAATCATCAATCAATCAATTGGGAGATCAGCAACGAAAGTTCCCGATTCCCAAACTCAATAATAATCAATCAATAACATCAATATAACATCAATATTTAATTAAACAACAAACAATGAAGTTAGATGACAAAGTAGGCCATCTAACCGGACATGCATTATATACACAATTAAACCCAAAATTACTCATCAACAACTCACCATTCAACACTCAAACACCACCCAACCATCTAAAGGCATCGTTCAAGAAACTAAAGAATGACAACCTAAACTTCTAAAATTCATAACTTACAATCTACTAATCCAAACATTGCCAAATCAGTTTCTATCACTCACCCATTCAACCTACTACATTAGCCCTCTCGGAAATCCACCATAACACCTCCAAATCATGCCCGATAACCCTAAAACCCTAGGATGTCTTGGCTGGATTTTCCGGATTTTCACACGAACAATGTAATCGAAAATTCGGCATTACAACAGCGCTAACACGTAATTATCAAGTATTTAGAAATCGACGGCAATCAATTTCGATCAACACAACTCATTTAATTCAACTTTGAACATTTTAATCAAAATTAAATACCCGGAAAATAAAAATTATGCTACATCCGACAAAAATTCGTGGTATTGCATCAAAATGATCCCTAGCATGCAAGGAGCAATAATCTATCATCAGATTTCAATTCTAACGGTTAAATTTTCATTTATGAGCAAAAGTATAAAAATGACATTTTGAGATCTAGAATTTTTCTCTCACCTTTGATGTGATATAAGCCTAGGAATGCGTGAAGTGCGTGCCCAACAAGCAGAATCCAAGTCGGTGCGATGTTTTACGGACAAAAACCAAGTTTTTCTTTGAAAAATCGATTGAAAAACCTTGAAAATCTCTTTGGCTTTTTCTCCTTCTTTCTCTCGGCCTTGTGTGTGCAATTGGAGTATGTTTTGTGCTTTGCTTAGTGTGTGTTGATAACTATATGCAATTTAAAGTTTGGTCAAATAAATAAAATGCAAAGTCAAAGTAATATTTAGTCCTTTAAATCATTTTCTTGTCTTTTAAATGCATTTTAACTACCTCCTTGTTCAAAACAAAAATGCAACTCCTAAGATAGCTCAAGTAGATTATTTTTAGGTGACAAGAAGTTTTACATTCAAAGAATTCCACCTGAGTCGGCTTAAAACTCGATTTTCGCAAAAGTCAGTGTAAAAACTCTAATAAATTCTTAAGCCGATTCTAAAACCGTTTTCATCAAACACAGGTCTATTAAAGTCCGTGGACTAGGTCTAGAAGGGTTAAAAGACCAGTTTCAAAATTTTAGCGGACGTGTTTCGAAAATACTATTCACTAAAAATCGACGATAAAATTTCTGACTCCGTTTTTGATAAAAATTTCATCAATGGACATTTAGCACGTATTAGGAGTATTGGCATCAAAATTATAACTTTCTAGGTCCTATAGGACATAAACAGATCATATGCATGCAAAACAAGGGATAACACGTAAAACTAGATAAGCAGGAAAGTGAGGTTTCACATTCTCCCCCCTTATAGAAATTTCGTCCTCGAAATTCTTACTTGATGTCCGGAATAGTTCTGGGTATTGCTGCTGCATCTGATCTCGTCTCTCCCACGTAGCTTCCTCAATGCCGTGATGCTCCCCCAACACCTTAACCATCGGAATCCCCTTCGACCTCAAATCTCGCTCCATCTGATATAGAATATGAATCCAACGCCCGTCATAAGTCAAATTCTCTCGAAGCTGTCACGGCTCTGGCTCAAGAATATGAGAAGGATCATGATTATATTTTCGCAAATTAGACACGTGAAATACATCATGGACATTAGAGAAGTTCTCCGGTAAAGCCAACCGATATGCCAACTTACCGACCCTGCCAGTAATCTCAAACGGCCCAACAAATCTCGGACTCAGCTTTCCACCTTTACCATAACGAGCAAACCCCTTTCGAGGAGACAATCTCAAGAAAACCCGATCTCCGACTGTAAACTCTAAGTCTCGACGACGCTTATCAGCATAACTCTTGAATCTACTCTGCGCCGTTAGCATTCTCTGCCTGATCAATTGTACATTCTCAATCTTCTCAAGAAGTTCTGGCATAATAGTCGGATCAATAGTCTTCATCTCTCCTACCTCGTCCCAATATAAAGGTGAACGGCACTTACGACCATAAAGAGCTGCGAAAGGCGCCATCCCAATAGTAGCTTGGTAACTATTGTTATAGGCAAATTCGGCGAGTGGTAGATGTTTCTCCCAGTTCTTCCCGAAGTCCAGAACACAAGACCTAAGCATATCTTCCAGAATTTGAATAGTCCGCTCAGACTGACCGTCGGTCTGTGGATGATACGCGGTACTGAAGTTCAACTGAGTACCTAAGGTCTCCTGAAGTTTCTCCCACAAACGAGAAATAAATCGACGATCTTGATCGGAGACAATACTAGATGGAATACCGTGAAGTCTAACAATCTGATCCAGATAGAGGTCCGTCAACTTTGTAACCTCATCTCCCAACCTCATTGCAATAAAATGAGCTGTCTTCGTCAAACGATCCACGACAACCCAAACTGCATCAATACCCCTCGCTGACCTAAGCAAGCCAGGGACGAAGTCCATCGTAATATGTTCCCATTTCCACTCTGGTATAGCCAACGGCTGAAGCAAACCTGCAGGTCGTTGATGCTCGGCTTTCACTCTCTGACAAGTCAAACATCTAGACACAAACTGAGCAACCTCTCTCTTCATGTTGTTCCACCAGTAATGTTGCTTCAAATCCCGATACATCTTGGTTCCACCGGGATGAATAGTATATTTAGAATTATGAGCTTTCTCTAGAATACCTCGCCTCAAACTCGGCTCATCGGGAACACAAACCCTGTTCCGAAACTGAAGAATACCGTCCTCATGCAGTTTGAAGTCAGACTGATCACCCGTGATCTGATCCTTGATCTTCTGAAGTTTAACATCAAGTTGCTGAGCTTCCCTGATCTGAGACAATAATAAAGGCTGAATACGGAGATGTGAACACATCAACCCAACCTGAGTCAACTCTGGTTTCCAATAACTAAACTCCTCAAGAACCTCCCACTTCTTGACAGCCAAACAAGAAATACTAGCCTTCCGGCTGAGAGCATCTGCTACAACATTTGCCTTGCCAGGCAGATAATTGATAGAACAATTATAATCTCCAAGAAACTTCATCCGCCTCCGCTGGCGCATATTCAACTCCTTCTGTGAGAACAAGTACTTCAGACTCTTATGATCAGTGAAAATTTCAAACTTACTTCCCCACAGATAATGACGCCACTTCTTGAGTGCAAAGACAACTGCTGCCAACTCAAGATCATGAGTCGGATAATTTTCTTCATAAGGTTTCAACTTTCGAGAAGCATAGGCAATAACTCGGCCATCCTGCATAAGAGCACATCCCAAGCCCTCCTTGGATGCATCACTGTAAATGACCATATTATCGGTCCCCTCTGGTAGAGCAAGTACTGGAGCGGTAGTTAACCTCTTTTTTAACTCCTGAAATCCACTCTCACATTTCTCATCCCAATTAAAGATAGTCCGTTTCTTAGTCAACTTAGATAGTGGCCCCGCAATCTTCGAGAAGTCCTTGACAAACCTACGGTAATAACCCGCCAAGCCAAGAAAGCTACGGACATCAGAAACACTCTCTGGCCGCTTCCAAGACATCACCGATTCAATCTTAGTAGGATCTACAGAAATACCGCTCTGTGTAATAACATGGCCAAGAAAAGAAATCCGTTGCAGCCAAAATTCACATTTGCTGAACTTGGCAAACAACTGATGCTCTTGCAACTTCTCTAATACAAGCCGTAGATGTTGCTCGTGCTCCGATTCAGATTTAGAATAGACCAAGATATCATCAATAAAAATCACCACGAACTGGTCCAAGTACGGCTGAAAGACTCGATGCATAAGATCCATGAATGCTGCCGGTGCATTAGTCAAACCAAAGGGCATAACAACAAACTCATAATGCCCGTACCGAGTCCTGAAGGTAGACTTCGGAACATCCTCCGTGCGAATCCGAAGCTGATAATACCCCTGCGTCAAATCAAATTTAGAATAGACTTTGGCTCCCTGAAGTTAATCAAACAACTCATCAATCAGTGGCAAAGGATATTTATTCTTGATGGTCACCTGATTCAAACCACGGTAATCCATACACAATCTCAAAGTACCATCCTTCTTCTTCACAAATAAAACAGGAGCTCCCCAAGGTGAAGAACTCTGCTGGATGAATCCTTTCTTCAATAACTCCTGTAACTGAGTTTTCAACTCCTTTAACTCAGCTGGTGCCATCCGGTACGCCAATTTAGAAATAGGTTGAGTACCGGGAACAAGATTAATCACAAACTCTATATCCCTCTCTGGCGGCAATCCTGGCAACTCCTCGGGAAATACATTAGGATATTCCCGGATAATAGGGACTTTCTCTAGCTGTAGCTTATCAGATGGCTTGTTGATCAAATAAGCTAGATAACCCGAATACCCCTTACTCACCAACTTAACGGCTTTAGTTGATGAGATAACAAAACTCGTCTTAGCACCCCGGTTACCCGCTACCTCTACTATTGGCTGATCCGGCAAGCGAAACTGTACTACCTTGGTTCTACAGTTCAACTGGGCATCATACTTAGAAAGCCAGTCCATACCCAGAATAACATCATACCCCCGGATAGGAAATAAAAAAAAGTCCGAAGGAAAATTATGCCCCTTAACATGTATTATACAATCCTTACATACTAAGCCAATAACATACTTATCAGTCAAAGAGGTACTAATCTCAACCACATAAGGCAATCTTTCAGGTTGCAATTTAACACGTTGCACACAAGCAGGAGTAATGAAAGAATGCATAGCACCAGAATCAATCAGCACTTTAACAAGTTGATCAAGTATAAAGAAGTTACCTTCCACCACTGCAGTCTCCTCAGGCATCTCCTCCATATCAACTGCATAAGCCCGAGCCTGAACCCGCTGCTGCTGTGGTACACTGCCTGTAGGCCTACCCTGGTAACCCTGAGTCGCTGCCCGACCCTCAGTCCTCGCATATCTAGGGCAATCCTTCGCCCTATGCTCGATGCTACCACAATCCAAACATGTCCCTGCCTTTACCCTACAGTCGGACTCCACATGCCCTGGGCGCCTGCAGTATTACACTGCGATGATGTGGCACTAACACTGCCCCTAGAAGAACCAGAAGCTGATGAAGCAGCTGATCCAGCCTGCTGCTGAGGTCTCACCACACTAGGCCTGTACTGACCCTGAGACTGGGCTAGCCTATACTGAGTTTGAACCTGATATGGCCTCTGCTGAAACTGAGGCCGATAGTAACTCTGCTGACCCTGTGGCCTATAAGAACCCTGCTAGGCTGGTGGCCTGTAGACAACCTGCTGTACTCGTGGGCTATATATAACCTGCTGGCCCTGTGGCTGATACGGCCTTTTACTAGGCTGACTGGAGACAATCTGATCCCCTTTCCTCTTCTCTAACCTAGAAGCTGCATCAAAAGCCTCAGTAAAGATATCATAGCGATTCAGAGCCATTGCATCCTGAATCTCGGGCCTCAATCCCAACATAAATCTACGGGTCTTCCTCTCCTCCACAGCTACAAACTCCGGTGCATACCGGGACAACCTAGTGAATGTAGCCTCATACTGAGCCACAATAGAATCCCCCTATACCAAAGACAAGAACTCAGCCTCTCTCCTCTCCCGTGCAACCCTCGGGACATACTTATCCCTAAAAGCAGTCAAAAAGGCATCCCAAACATACGGAACACCCCAGGTCTCCCAACTGGCTCTCACAGTGCACCACCATTCCTCTGCCTCATCATCAAGCAAATAGACAGCACAAGTCACCTTCTTCTCATCAGTGTACCCGAGAGAATCAAAAAATTTCTCTAACTTACTAATCCACGACTCGGCCTTCCTATCATCAGGCTTTCCCTGAAATCTAGGAGGGTAGTACCCAAGAAACTCCTTCATAGTACCTCGACCGTGATTACCACCCTGTACATTCTGTATCTGAGCCTGCAATGCCTGAGTCTGAGCAGCCTGACCTGCTAACAACTGGGCCTGCCCAGCCATCAAATCTGCAATCCAATCCATTGCTGCCCCTAACCTGACATCACCCCTATCACTGCCCTGTGCCACATTACCAGGGACCTCATCTACAACCTCGGGCCTACCACGAGTCCTCGGTCTACCGGCCATCGTACTAATCAAAGAATTAGCACAGGTTATAGCACATAAACAGATTATATACAACTTTTAACACATAAACAACAAACTCATATAAAGCACATAGATCACATAAGTTTCAATCACATAAGCAAATTGATCACATAATCACATAAGCACTTAAATCACATAATCACTTAATCATTTAATCATACCAATACATATTTCACTTTTCTTTCTTTTCATACATATTTCATGCTAAGACCTTTACCCACATTCCGAGAATACCCCGGCTGACAACTAACATGCGCTCTGATACCACTTAAATGTCACGCCCCAACTCGACCCCACCTACAATCAGTCAGGACGCAACGGAATTTCGGCAGCATAACGACAGTAAATAGATTTCCGAGGTTCTAAACCAACCTCATTAATAACATTAAACATCCAATTCTATAACCATACAAACAACAACTCCTCAACAACATAACAACACACAACATAACTGTAATATACAATAATCAGTACTCGTTATCTGCCTCCATTCCAACATAACATACAATACCTCAACCTTATCATACATTTCAAAAATAAGTTGAGACCCATCTAATAACTTAACCATAGACAAAAGAAAGCCACTAAGTTACCATCATTTGAATCATCATCTTTTCAACATCTATTACAATAAGAACCATAAAGCATATAAAAGTCTACTAAGCTAATATAGATGACATTAAACAACATAGAATCATGGATAAGACTCAGGAACATATGACTCATCCACGAAAGGCACATTTCCTCCTCAGGAGGCACGTACCCGTAATTCGGCTCTGCAACACCTGTAAGCATGCAATAATAGAGAGTGAGCTTATATACATAAGCCCAGTGAGGATCCGATAGATCTCGACAGCATTCACTATGCTCCTTGGATTTAGTCCTTTGAGCAAGTAAATACACAACAACAATAATAACATTATCATCACATAACTATATAACCAATCAATAAAGGATATTCTATTTGGTGTAGCTCCAAATGCAATCACGATCTCAACCGTTCTTCTTATAACTCCCCATTACTCACGCACCCGAGGTACCTCACTAGCCCCTCCCTCCATGACACCTCCGGCATGCGAGCTGGGGGTAGCCTATGGCAGTCATGCCGTTATCAACCCGACAGCCCAATGCTGCCCGAGAGGTGGCACAGACATACCAAGACTCCATAATCATCATCAATCATCAATCAATAATCAATCAATCAATTGGGATATCAGCAACGAAAGTGTCCGATTCCCGAACTCAATAATAATCAATCAATAACATCAATATAACATCAATATTTAATTAAACAACAAACAACGAAGTTAGATGACAAAGTAAGCCATCTAACCGGACATGCATTATATACACAATTAAACCCAAAATTACTCACCAACAACACATCATTCAACACCCAAACACCACCCAACCATCTAAAGGCATCGTTCAAGAAATTAAAGAATGACAACCTAAACTTCTAAAATTCATAACTTACAATCTACTAAACCAAACATTGCCAAATCAGTTTCTAACACTCACCCATTCAACCTACTACATTAGCCCTCTCGGAAATCCACCATAACACCTCCAAATCATGCCCGATAACCCTAAAACCCTAGGATGTCTTGGCTGGATTTTTCAGATTTTCATACGAACAATGTAATCGAAAATTCGGCATTACAACAGCGCTAACACATAATTATCAAGTATTTAGAAATCGACGGCAATCGATTTCGATCAACACAACTCATTTAATTCAACTTTGAACATTTTAATCAAAATTAAATACCCGGAAAATAAAAATTATGCTACATCTGACAGAAATTCGTAGTATTGCATCAAAATGATCCCTAGCATGCAAGGAACAATAATCTATCATCAGATTTCAATTCTAACGGTTAAATTTTCATTTATGAGCAAAAGTATAAAAATGACATTTTGAGATCTAGAATTTTTCTCTAACCTTTGATGCGATATAAGCCTAGGAATGCGTGAAGTGCGTGCCCAACAAGCAGAATCCAAGTTGGTGAGAAGTTTTACGGACAAAAACCAAGCTTTTCTTTGAAAAATTGGATTGAAAAACCTTGAAAATCTCTTTGGCTTTTTCTCCTTCTTTCTCTCAGCCTTGTGTGTGCAATTGGAGTGTGTTTTGTGCTTTGCTTAGTGTGTGTTTATGACTATATGCAAATTAAAGCTTGGTCAAATAATTAAAATGCAAAGTCAAAGTAGTATTTAGTCCTTTAAATCATTTTCTTGTCTTTTAAATGCATTTTAACTACCTCCTTGTTCAAAACAAAAATGCAACTCCTAAGATAGCTCAAGTAGATTATTTTTAGGTGACAAGAAGTTTTACATTCAAAGAATTCCACCCGAGTCAGCTTAAAACTCGATTTTCGCAAAAGTCAGTGTAAAAACCCTAATAAATTCTTAAGCCGATTCTAAAATCGTTTTCATCAAACACAGGTCTATTAAAGTCCCTGGACTAGGTCTAGAAGGGTTAAAAAGACCAGTTTCAAAATTTTAGCGGACGTGTTTTGAAAATACTATTCACTAAAAATCGACGATAAAATTTCTGACTCTGTTTTTTATGAAAATTTCATGAATGCACATTTAGAACGTATTAGGAGTATTGACATCAAAATTATAACTTTCTAGGTCCTATAGCACATAAACAGATCATATGCAAGCAAAACGAGGTATAGCACGTAAAACGAGATAAGCAGGAAAGTGGGGTTTCACATGATTGATTAGATAAGCTAGGTAAGCTTCGCAGTCCTTATTCAACAACTTGGAAGCCTTGATTGATGATAAAAGGGGCGTTCTAACAGCCCTGTGGTTCCTAACAATCTCAAGCACTGGTCAGTCAGGAATTTAAAGATAATTTTTTTTTGTTCTACAGTCTAACTATGCATAGTATTTCCCTAACCAGTCCATTCCCAATATGATTTCAAAGTCATGGAAGTGTAGTATGATTAAATCAACAGGAAAATTGCGGTCCTCAATACATATATCACAAGATTTGCAAATAGACTCAGTAACAAATTTTGCGCCTAAAGATGTACTGACTTCAACTTTATGTGGCAATTTATCAATGCTAACATTCACAGATTGTGCACATGCCGGAGTTAGAAACAAATGCGTAGCCCCGGGATCAATCAAAACTTTAATTGGCTGAGTATTGAGAAGAAAGGTACCTTCTACTATTGTTGTGGTATCGGGTAACTCCTCCGTATCAAGAACATAGGCCCTAGCCTGAACCCTCTATGCTGGACTTGTACCTACAGCCCTATTCTGCACACCCTGGCCTCCAGTACAACCCTGAACATTCTTAAACTTAGGGCAATCTTCCACCCTATGATGATCGCTCCCACATCCGGTGCACTTACCATTCTTTCTCCAGCAGTTAGCTTCAATGTACCCCGATCGATTACAAAAGTTACACTGCTGATTTTGTCTTACAACGGTGCCTCCCTTAGGTGCGGGGGCTTTGACAGTGGTAATAGTTTTATTTCCCTGCTGAGGTCTAGTCACAACTGGTCTCGCCTGAATCTGATACTGAGACTGATACGGGTGTTGCTAAGGAACCTAAACAAAAGTCTGATACTGCCTCTGCTAACTCTGGCTGCTCTGGCCCATGTACTATTTCTTACTCGGCTGGCTACTCTTAGCTATCATCTCTGACTTCCGTTTTTCAAACTTCGAGGCTGCTTGAAATGCCCCAAGATAAGTAGCGTACTGCTGCCGAGTTAAAGGCAACTGTATATCCATTCTCAGCCCACAGATAAACCTGCTAATCATCTTCCTAGCTGGCTGCACCAGCTCAGGCATATACCTCGATAACCTGACAAATCTGGCCTCATATTGTGTGACAGTCATGTTTCCCTGGCTCAAGCTCACAAATTCCTCTTCTCGCCTTTCCCTAGCCATCTCGGGAATATACTTGTCCCGAAACTCACTCACAAAGTCATCCCACAAATGCGGAACATCCTCATAGTCCCACCTCAACCTAACAGTGTTCCACCACTGTTCTGCGTCGCCCTCAAATAGGAATACTACATATGCTATCTTTCTCTCGTCAGTGTAACCCAAGGCAACATAAATCTTCTCAACACGGTTAAGACATTTCTCGGCTGCCTCGTCATCTGGCTTTCCGAAGAACTTACCCGGCTCATGCCTAAGAAATTTCTCCAATTGATTGTTCTCAACCCTATGCCCCCGTCCACCAGGATTAACTTGATTTCCCTGGGGATTATTATTCCGCTCCTGCCTCTGTTCATGCAGTACCTGAGTAATCCGGTCAACTGTAGCAGTCATAGTTACCATAAACTGTTCAGGCATCGGTTGCTGACCCTGTTCTGCTACCCCTTCCTCTGCCTTTTGACCCTGAGTACGACGACGTGGTGCCATAGTAACAAGTTACAGTAGCTGTGGCAACATAAAAAAGTAGTTTATAGACATAAATATAACACATAAGATTAGATGGCACTCAAGTCAATAACAATCAAGATATTCTATCACACAATTCACATAATACAAAGTTGACATATCAAACTAGTTCACTTAAACACATAAACACTCCAAGTTCACGTAATCATACTATAACTTTTTTCACTTAACAATCATGCAATAACACTTTATCATTTTATACCTTTACCCCACAGACCAAGAAACATATCCCAGCTTATGCAATACTATCATGCCCTAATACCACCTAAGATGTCACGCCCCGTCCCAACCCCGTAAAAGGCAAAGTCCGGACCCGACACACGGACGGAGTCTCCTCTGTACCGTGGATGATCTAAAAACCCTACATTCAATGGAATACACGCGGGAACTACAACATTTATTTGAAACAAGACATCTTCGTTTGAAAATATACATTCCTTCATTAACCAACTTGATAAAACCCAAAATGTCATGCATACTACACAGGTACTTATGTCACTAAACAGTTAAAGCCATTAGCATGCAATCCGTTCACTAGTCATACGAGTATAGTCTTTACAACTTACAAACTTTCAGCTTATGCAGTACATGACCATAAGGGCCTCAAAATAGAAACTACATACAAGGCCACAAGCCTCAAAATAAAGCGATAACCAAGCAACATGTACAACAAGCATGGCCCGCCACAAAAATCTGGCAACCAACCACCAACTAAGCAAAGAAAGTGCAATCAAGGAAACACCTCCACTTGCTCCTCTTCCTCCTCGACCACCTCAATAGGAACAACTTCAACTACTCTTGTAAAACATGGTATAGAAAGGGATGACCAAAAACTATTGCTCAGCGAGGGTTAACAGTCTCACGGGACGGAGGTGAGAGAAGAGTGCAAAGCAAATAGTCAAGTAGGTCAAACAATCCAAACATTCAAGGTCAACAAGACTAAGCCAATTAATCAAGTCAAGACAAGCATTATAAGCATTTAGGCTATAACTACACAATTAAAGGATATGATTCACTTTCCACGAGAAACTTCAATCACGATTTCGATGATGACGCGCCGGCCCAACCACCTTATAACTTCAGTTTGGAATACCCCGGAAGTACCCAATCAAGACTACGACCCAAATCTCCCAAGGAGGCAACCCAAGCAAAAAAAGGGAATGGGACACGGAGCTAAAGCAACCAACCTTGGCAACCCAAGGCTACCCAGAGAGACTCATCATACCCGCGCCTGACTCTATGAATGCAATACAACAACAATGCAACAATCGAGCGATAGATCCACATGTGGGAGAATAAGAAAGTAGATTACCCTCGCAGGCAATAGCAACAATTGATATACAATTCAATCACAAACAAGTATAACAAGCATAATAAACAACAACTAGCATTTTAAAAGCAAAGCATTACAAAAATTGACAAAATCACACAACGGCCCTAACTTTCAAAATGCTACTACTTCTAAACGAGCCACGAGTTTTGGAAACCAACTTGACTGCTCATCCTAGGACATCGTAAGGCATGACTAAAAGCCATGAAACCCTACTTTAACCTAGAATTCCTGCAAAGCCCCAAATTTTCCATTTGCTCGTTTGAACTACAGCTACCCTAACCAAACACTCAACCAACACCATAACCAACCAAAAGTGCTTACATAGCCTCCCGAGACAATGCAATCATGCAAAACGAAGAACCGACAAACTCGACCAAAACGACCCCAACTTGAACCAAGACATTTTCCTCCGTTTTTCCATTACACAACCCAAATAAACCATACATTTAAACATTCTAGCATATCTAGCACCTTTCCACATCAATAGAATGCAATACGGAACAAAAATTAAAAACGAGGGTTTTACTATTCACAATTTACTATTTTATTAAAAATTTAAATTGCAATAACCAAATTCAACCATAGAAAATGCTAAAAACTTATAAATACATGTTCTACAATCACCAAGGAACATTTTCCAAGCAACAAAACAGTTAAAATAACGATCTACGCATAAATCTCAAAAATTAAAGTTTAGATATAACTATTTCAAATGCACAAATAATGATGCATCCCTCACCTTAGATGCTACCAGATGCTGGGAAAACAACGTTGAAAGCCTCGTAAATGACCCCGTGCAAGCCCAAGTGAAGATTTGAAGATTTGGCTTGAAAACTTTTTTTTTCTTTTCTTCCTTAGACCTCTCGGCTTTCAATTTTTTTCAACTTTTGTGCTTTGTTTTGCTTGTATTATGTATAAAATAGATGAAAACTACTAAGTCAAAGGGTCAATGGGTGGTCAAGGCTAATTGAAAATGATCAACTAGTTTATTTTGTAGGCAAATTAAGCTTAAAACAAGTCAACAATTGCAATTCTAACTAAAACTAACTAAACTATAAATACTAAAACTCTAAAAATACCAAAACACTATTTGTTGACACTATAAATATTTCTCTAGCTATCACTCTCGAAATACGATACATTTTGCGACGATGAATGAATAACATTTAAATATAATAGAATATAGGAAAAATATAATTTTCAGAAAAAGAAACAGAAAAATTTCATGTCGAGATCTGTTTTTAAGAGAATGAGAGAAGAACTTTCAAGACAGGGCAGAACTTTCAAGATAAAGCTTTTGTATCAGATTTAGTAAAGATCTTAGCCATTAGAATTAAAGTTTTTACTTTAATGTAGTTAGATCTTAGTCGTTGGATGAGGTTAGGGTGATGTCAGATTCCACTAACATAAGAGAAAGGCATTATGGTCATAAAATAACGTAGTACAAAATAATAAACAAATGGTACAAATCTTCTTAATGCATGCAGATGAGCTACAAATATCATTTTGGACAAAAACTTACCCCTTTCATATTCTTTTATTATATAAGAAAGATATATTGGTCTGAATGTCCCTCGCCTTTTATTACACCTTTTATCTTTTATGTTAACCCTAGATGCATGGACCAAGAAAACCCTAGATGCAAACTACCTATATATTATTTTGACAACCTAACCCATAACACAATCATGTAATAATTATTAGCCCGACCAATATTCTGACAGACTGGGCTACTAATTCTTCTAGATTAACGACTCTTTCTACATGGCATAATAAATTTTCTTGAAGACAAGTAATGAATAGAACGCCAGTACTGTTAAAAAATTTAAAAGACCAACAAAGAAAAAATACACTAACCTAACAACCATAGTAAAGTTTCTGTATCCCTTGTACTTAAAAGGCACTATTTGTAACCGTAAGATTTTTATTTCAAATCATTACATTTTACCTCTCCTTAAATTAAGAGTTGATGCTCACATCAGGCTAGCCTCCTATCAATACTAGCCCAATGATAGCCTTTTCTCCTAGCAATTACTCGTCTACTAATATTCAGTATGACACTTGTCATATAAGTTCAGCCTATATTCACCTATCAACACTGACCTAACAGTAGACATTTCATCTTGGTGGTTGTACTCGTCTGGCAGTATTTAATATGATACTTATCATACCTTAATCCAGCCTATAGTATCCCTTCCATGGAGTTCACTGTCAATGAAAGAACCAATATAACAAAATAAGCTCAACAACGTAACAATTAAAGCCCAAAGGGAAAACCTATCCAAAAGACTAGCCTATTAGGTAGGAGAACCCTTTGTACATAAGAAATACCCTTTGTAAGAATGAGATTCCTATGTGAGATCATTACATATCCCTCCACAATAATCCTAAGTGATCTTACTCCCCAAGATAAATTCATGAGTAATGTTATATGTCACTCATTTCTATGTCTTTTTTTTTTTCATCTCTTACATGACGTCCTATATGGTATACCAACTAGACAATATTTTTTATTTCTCTTTAATTATTTTTCTCTCTCTTCAATTTCTTTTTCTCTCTCTTTCTTAATTATATTTACCATATCAAAAGAAAAACCGCCTATCTTGAGCTCAAATCTTTGCGTGATACTTAACATGAAACAAAGCTTTGTGTGACCTTCCACTATCTTTAACCATTTTTTTTCCTAACTAGGTTTAACCAATTTAGTCTACGTGAAACAATGCATGCACTTTTTCCTTCCAATAAAAGAAAAAAACGGGGAAGAACAGTGCATACAATTGTAATATACAATTGCAAGTATATGAAACTGGTTATTGACTATTATGATTAATACACTTTAAATCTGATTTGAAACAATAATAAATAATTGAAGAATGTTTAGATAAAAGTTTTAAATTTTTTCCTTTTTAGAATGTAAACTAGAGATTTCTTCAAGTTCAGGTGTGTCAAATCCAAAATATGTGATCATACTTGAAAAAGGCATAGTACAATCTTTTTATAATTTTAGAAATTGTTATTCTTTTGGTACAATGAAGGCTATTAGAAGTGGATTTAGAAAATTTTCTCACTGGGAAAAAAATAAATAATTTTTCAACTATATGAATACATTTTCTTTTATAGTAGGGTCAACTAATTTTCTTGATGATATATATATACATATATATATATATATATATATATATATATACACATACATATATACATATACATATGTAGAACTTTTAACATTTTTTTGGGCCATTGGCATTACAAGAAAAGTCGACTGAGGTGACGGAATCTAGCCATCGCCAACTTTGGACGGGCAACAGAATTTCATCTCTTTTTCCATCTGTCGTTTAAGGCCCCATAGCCTATTTGCAATTTTGTAGCATTATGTTGTCAATTTTGAATATTAATTTGTATTTATTTATTTTACTTCTATTGCCAAATGCCCATAGTTAATCCGTCACCAATTAAATTTTTTACTTTTTTATTGGTTATTAACTTCCGTATCAAAGCCGTAGTCATTTGGTTGTAAATGTTCCGTCGCCATGGAGCCGTAGCCAATCTGTAGCCTTTTGGTTAGCATGTATCCATAACCAATCCATAGCCTTTTACTCACCATATTTCCATGGCAAATATGTATCCTATTTTCTTGGTCATTTGTCCATCGAAAAGCGGTGGCCAATCGTCTGTAGCTATTATGTCACCAACTAATTATTAATTTTTTAAAAAAATATGAAATATAAAAAAAAAAAAAATTATACAAAAAAACTTAAAATTACATATTCAAAATAATATTCACATAATGCATCTTTTAAATTCATAAAAATATAACAATATTGTATGAAATTAGTTTTTGAAATTGACTAAAAAAAATCCTAGATCTACCATTGATCATGTTAATCTGGCTAACGTGGTGGTGGTTGATTACCTTTTAGCCGATTAATCTCCTCATGAAAATCCATCACGAGGTCCATGGCTTGGTTTATCTCTCGTTGCATCACCTCCTGCACATTTTCTTGGTCTTCAAGCTTTTGCCTCATGGACTTTGTTGATTGAGTGACAGCTTTGTCGACGTCTTCTTGCATGAGTCTAACTCTTGCATTGATGGTGAGAACTGAAGGTACTTCCCTACTAATGCGGTCTCCATACGAGTCAAAACCATCAACCAATTATCATTATTGAACTATAAGCATGGTGCATACTTAAAAACATAAATAAACACGTGATTCCATTATTTCAATTCCACCAACCAATTATCATTATTGAACTATAAGCATGGTGCAATTGTAGAGCTTGGGGTAGAGGTCTTTATATAGGTGAAAACAATGCTAGGTAGTTCTATCTTAATTAGAAACCAAGACAAAAAATGATTAAAACTTTGAATTATCCTTTAATTCCATAATTATAATGGAAAATCGTCTTCCTAACATAAAGGCCTAATGCCACACGCCTAGCCCATGTGGCCGACGCCTACTAGGCTATTCCTACGTGTATGGGCTCGTGAGGTCTACTCCAATTTTGCTCTAATTAATTCCAAGTCAAAATCTAGTCCACTTTAAAGAATAGAAACTCCTTCTAAGAATTGAAAGTCTACCTTAAAATCTTAGTAGTGTTTAGACTTTAATTCTCTCACATATTTAACAATACCCAAATTTAGTAATGACACTAATAAGGTAAATGGCTAGAAGGGGGACCAAATATATAATTATTCTTCCATTGAAAATGATCAAAATACCATTGCTAATTTCTAGCAATATTTTGTCACTTTAACCTTAGTCTATTCTACTAAAAGACTATGGTTGCATTACAAGATAATTACTGTATGAACAGGAGTTAGTTAATAACATATGACGCACAGTCTTTAACCAACTAAGTGATAATAACCATATTGCCGCTCTATACTCACTCATAGCCAAGATATATTTTTCACTTGTACTATCACCTCTTTGACTACATCTTTCTCCTTAGAACCTCTAACCGATAATTCAACCATCATCCAAAAGTTATCCACTTATACATGGGAGCTACCCATAAGTATAACAACTATTACAAACTATATTACTATGCATAGATTCAAGATGATCCACTTGGATTATTCTAAGGGAGTGATTATTGTATAGATTCCTAATTACATATGCATGTCCCTTCTAACCAAGTCTAAACACTCAAATCATAGAACTATTGACCCATACACAATCTCACCCATAGTGACTCAAAGTAAAAGTGTCACGCCCCAACTCGACCCCTCCTATAATCAGTCAGGACGCAACAGAATTTTAGCAGTATAACGACAGCAAATAGGATACTGAGGCTCTAAACCAACCTCAATAGAACATCATACATCAACTCCATAAACTATACAACAAACAACTCCTCAATAAAATAACAACATACATCATAACCATATTATACAATAATCATTCCTCGTTATATGCCTCCGTTCCAACATAATACATGAACCTTAATTTACATTCCAAAAATATATTGATACCAACCTAGCAACCTAAACATAGACAAAAGAAAGACTACTAAGATAGCATCAACTAATTCATTATCTTTTCAACATCTTTTACATTATGAACTACAAAGCATATAAAAGTCAACTAGATAATATACAACATAGTAAAACAATACAACATCAAGGATAAGACTCTGGAACATAAGACTCATCCACGTAAGGCACATTTTCCTCTTCAAGAGGCACGTACCCGTAATCCTGCTCAAGTACACCTGTAAGCATGCAATAATAGAGAGTGAGCTTATATAAAATAAGCCCAGTGAGGATCCAACAAATCTCGAGCAAGGTTTACTAAACTCATTGGAAATAATCTTTTGAGCAAGTAAACACACAATAACATCAATAATACTATCATCACATAAACTATAATGACCATTCAATAAAGGATACACTAGTTGGTGTAGTTCCAAATGTCATCACGATCATAACAGCCTTCTTATAACTCCCATAAACTCACGCACCCGAGGTACCCCAATAACCTCTCATTCCATGACACCTCCGTCATGCGAGCTGGAGGCAGTCTCTGGTAGTCATGTCGTTATCAACCCGACAGCCCGATGCTGCCCGAGAGGTGGCACACACATACCAAAGACTCAACAATAAATATAAACATCAATCATTCACAGGAGAGCAGTCTAGCAGAACTGCCTATCTCCCAGCATCAATCATCAATCAATAATCATCAATAATCATATTATCATTATAATAACATCAATAATCAATTTAACAACAAATAACTAAGCTAGATGACAAAGTAGGCCATCCAACCGAACATGCATTGAACACACAATCAAACCCTAGTTTACCCATCATCAACTCACAATTCAATCACTCAAACCACACCTAATCAACTAAAGGCATAATGTAACATTTTAAAGAAAGACAACCTAATCTTCAAATAATCATATCTTACATTCTACTAATCCAAACAACTACAAATCAGTTTCAAACACTCACCCATTCAATCAACTACATTAGCCCCCTCGGAAACCAACCAGAAAACATCCAAATCATGCCCAATAACCCTAAAACCCTAGTGTGTCATGGCTGAAATTTCTGAACTTTAGCACCGACCTCGCAATCGAAAATTCGGCATTACAACGGCGCTACCACGTAATTAACAAACTTTTAGAAATCAACGGCAATCGATTCCGATCAACACAACTCAAAATAATCAACATTTAGCAAATTAATCAACTTTAAATACCCGAAAATAAATAATTATGCTACAACGGTTCAAATCTCGTAAGATTACATATAAATGATCCCTAGCATGCATGGAGCAATAATCTAACATCAGATTAACATTTTAACGGTTCAATAATCAATTTTACGCAAAAACATAAAAGATGAATTTTGAGATCTAGAATTTTTCTCTCACCTCTGATGTGATATAAGCCTAGAAATGCGTGCAATGCATGCCCAACAAGTGGAATCCAACTTGGCACGAAGTTCTACGGACAAAAACTAGCTTTTTCTTTGAAAAATTGCTTTGAAAACTTTGAAGAAAAGCTTGGCTATTCTCCCATGAAACTCTCGGCCATCTAGGTGTGTTTGAGGGTGTTTTTGTGCTTTGCTTGTGTGTGTTGGTGATATATGCATAATAGTCAACATTTTAAATGAAAGTCAAAGTTAAAACTTTAGTATTTTTAGTGTTTTCTTGACTTTAAATTCATTTTCTTGATCACCAATGTTCAAAACAATTATTCAACACCCAAGATAGATCAAGTAGGTTATTTTTAGGTGACAAGAAGTTTTACAATCAAATAATTTCACCCGAGTCGGCTTAAAACTCGATTTTTGCAAAAGTCGGTGTAAAAATCCTAATAAATTCCTAAGCTGATTTAAAAACCGTTTTAATCAAACACAGGTCTATTAAAGTCTGTGGACTAGGTCTAGAAGGGTTAAAATGACCAGTTTCAAAATTTTATCGGTCGTGATTCGAAAACACTATTCACTAAAAGTCGGCGATAAAATTTCTGACTCCGTTTTTTATGAAAATTTTATGAATGCACATTTAGCATGTTCTAGGAGTATTGATATCAAAATTACCACATTCTATGTCATATAGCACATAGACAGGTCAATTCACGTAAAACGAGAATAAACACGCAAAACGAGATAAGATAGAAAAGTGGGGTTTCACATTCTCCCCCCCTTAAAGAAATTTCACCCTCGAAATTCTTACTTGATGTACTGGACAGATCTGGGTACTGCTGCTGCATCTGATCTCGTCGTCTCTCCCAAGTAGCTTCCTCGATGCCGTGATCCTTTCACAACACCTTAACCATCGGAATCTTCTTCAACCTCAACTCTCATTCCATCTGATCAAGAATACGAATTGGACGTTCGTCATAAGTCAGATTCTCACAAAGCTGTAACGGCTCTGGCTCAAGAATATGAGAAGGATCCGGATTATATTTTCACAAATTAGACTCGTGAAATACATCGTGGACATTAGAGAAATTCTCCGGTAATGCCAACCGATATGCCAATTTACCAACCTTGCCGGTAATCTCAAACGGCCCAACAAATCTCGAACTCAACTTACCACCTTTACCATAATGAGCAAACCCCTTACGAGGAAACAATCTCAAGAAAACCCGATCTCTTACTGCAAACTCCAAGTCCCGACGATGCTTATCAGCATAACTCTTGAATCTACTCTGCGCCGTAAACATTCTCTGCCTGATCAATTGAACATTCTCAATCTTTTCAAGAAGCTCTGGCATGATAGTTGGATCAATAGTCTTCATGTCCCCTTCCTTGTCGCAAGATAAAGATGAACGGCACTTACGATCGTAAAGAGCTGCGAAAAGTGCCATCCCAATAGTAGCTTGATAACTATTGTTATAAGCAAACTCGGCAAGTGGTAGATGTTTCTCCCAGTTCTTCCCGAAGTCCAGAACACAAGCCCTAAGCATATCTTCTAGAATCTGAATAGTCTGCTCAGACTGATTGTCGGTCTGTGGATGATACGCGGTACTGAAGTTCAATTGAGTACCTAAGGTCTCCTAAAGTTTCTCCCACAAATGAGAAGTAAATCGAGGATCTTGATCTGAGACAATACTAGATGAAATCCCGTGAAGTCTGACAATCTGATCCAAATAAAGACCCATCAACTTTGTAACTTCATCTCCCATCCTCATCGAAATAAAATGAGCTGTCTTCGTCAAATGATCCACGACAACCTAAACTGCATCATTACCCCTTGGTGTTCTAGGCAAACCAGTGACGAAATCCATCATAATATGCTCCCATTTCCACTCTGGTATAGCCAACGACTGAAGCAAACCTTCTGGTCGTTGATGCTCGGCTTTCACCCTCTGACAAGTCAAACATCTAGATACAAACTGAGCAATTTCCCTCTTCATGTTATTCCACCAATAGTGTTGCTTCAAATCCCGATAAATCTTGGTTCCACCGGGATGAATAGTGTACTTGGAATTATGAGCTTCCTCCAGAATACCTCGCCTCAAGCCCGGTTCATCGGGAACACATATCTTGTTCAGAAACCAAAGAATACCGTCCTCATACAGTTTAAAGTTAGACTGATCATCTGTGATCTGATCCTTGATCTTTTGAAGTTTAACATCAAGTTGCTAAGCTTCTCTGATCTGAGACAATATTAAAGGCTGAATACGGAGATGTGAACACATCACCCCAACCTGAGTCAACTCCGGTCTCCAATAAGTGAATTCCTCAAGAATCTCCCATTTCTTGACAGCCAAACAAGCAACACTCGCCTTCCGGCTGAGAGCATCTGCTACAACATTTTCCTTGCTAGGCAGATAATTGATAGAACAATTATAATCTCCAAGAAGTTCCATCTACCTCCACTGACGCATATTCAACTCCTTCTGTGAGAACAAGTACTTTAGACTCTTATGATCAGTGAAAATCTCGAACTTACTGCCCCACAGATAATGACGCCACTTCTTCAGTACGAAGACAACTGCTGCCAACTCAAGATCATGAGTCGGATAATTTACCTCATAAGGCTTCAACTTCCTGGAAGCATAGGCAATAACTAGGCCATTCTGCATAAGAACACATCCCAAGCCCTCCTTGGATGCATCGTGTAAATAACCATATTATCGGTCCCCTCTGGTAGAGCAAGTATTGGAGCAGTAGTCAACCTTTTTTTCAACTCCTAAAACCCACTCTCACACTTCTCATCCCAATTAAAGATAGTCTGTTTTTGAGTTAACTTAGAAAGTGGCCCAACAATCTTCGAGAAGTCCTTTACAAACCTACGGTAATAACTCGCCAAGCCAAGAAAGCTACGGACCTCAGAAACATTCTCTGGCCATTTTCAAGACATCACCACTTCAATCTTAGTGGGATCTACAGATATACCGCTCTGTGTGATAACATAGCCAAGAAAAGATATGCGTTGTAGCCAAAATTCACATTTGCTGAACTTGGCAAACAACTGATGCTCCTGCAGTTTTTGTAAGACAAGCCATAGATGTTGCTCATGCTCCGATTCAGATTTAGAATAGACCAAGATATCATCAATAAAGATTACCATGAATTGGTCTAAATACGGCTGAAAAACTCGATGCATAAGATCTCTGAATGCTGCCGGTGCATTAGTTAATCCAAAAGGGCATAACAATAAACTCATAATGCCCGTACCGAGTCCTGAAGGTAGACTTCGGAACATCCTCCGTACGAATCCGAAGCTGATAATACCCCTGCCTCAAATCAAATTTAGAATACACTTTGGCTCCCTGAAATTGATCAAACAACTCGTCAATCAGTGGCAAATGATATTTATTCTTGATGGTCACCTGATTCAAACCACGATAATCAATACATAATCTCAAGGTACCATCCTTCTTCTTCACAAATAAAACAAGAGCTCCCCAAGGTAAAGAACTCTACTGAATAAATCCTTTCTCCAATAACTCCTGCAACTGAGTCTTCAACTCCTTCAACTCAGCTGGTGCCATCCGGTACGCTGATTTAGAAATAGGTTGAGTACCGGGTACAAGATTAATCACAAACTCCACATCTCTCTCTGGCGGTAACCCTGGCAACTCCTCGAGAAATACATTGGGATATTCCCGAATAATAGGAACTTCCTCTAGCTGTAGCTTATCAGATGGCTTGTTGATCAAATAAGCTAGATAACCCGAACACCCTTTACTCACCAACTTAACAGCTTTAGTTGCTGAGATAACAAAGCTCATCTTAGCACCCCGATTCCCTAGTATCTCAACTACTAGCTGATCTAGCAAACGAAACTGTACTACCTTGGTTCTACAGTTCAACTGGGCATCATACTTAGAAAGCCAATCCATACCCAAGATAACATCATACCCCCGGATAGGAAATAAGATAAGGTCCGAAGGAAAATTATGCCCATTAACATGTATTATACAGTCCTTACAAACTAAGCCAGTAACATACTTATCAGTCAACGAGGTACTAATCTCAACCACATAAGGAAATCTTTCAGGTTGCAAATTAACACGTTGCACACAAGAAGGAGTAATGAAAGAATGCGTAGCACCAGAATCAATCAACACTTTAACAAGTTGATCAAGTATAAGGAAGTTACCTTCCACCACTGCAGTCTTCTCAGGCATCTCCTATAAGTCAACTGTGTAGGCCCGAGCCTGGACCCGCTATTGCTGAGGTGCACTGGCTGCAGGTCGGCCCTGATAACCCTGAGTCGCTGTCCGACCCTCAGTCCTCGCATATCTAGGGCAATCCCTCGCCCTGTGCTGATTGCTGCCGCATCCTAAACACATCCCTGCCTTCACTCTGCAATCGGCCTCCATATGCCCCGTGCGGTTGCAGTAGGTACACTGTGGTGATGATGCACTAACACTGCCCCTAGAAGAACTAGGAGCTAAAGAAACAGCTGAACCAGCCTGCTGCTACTGAGGCCTTACCAAACTAGGCCTGTACTGACCCTGAGACTGGGCTGGCCTAAACTGGGACTGAACTTGATATGACCCCTGCTAAAACTGAGGCCGATAATAACTCTGCTGCCCTTGTGGCCTGAAAGAACCCTGCTGAGCTGGTGGCTTGTACACAACCTACTGTACGGGAGGCCTATACATACCCTGCTGATACTGCGGTTGATACGGCCTCTTACTAGGCTGACTAGACACAAGCTAATCCCCCTTTCTCTTCTCTAGTCTAGAAGCTGCCTCAAAGGCCTCAGTGAATACATCATACTGATTCAGAGCCATCACATCCTGAATCTCAGGCCTCAACCCCAACATAAATCTACGAGTCCTCCGCTTCTCATCAGCCATATACTCTGGTGCATACTGGGACAATCGAGTGAAAGTGGCCTCATACTGAGCCACTGAACCATCACCCTGCACCAAGGCTAGAAATTCTGCCTCTCTCCGTTCCCTCGCGATCCTCGGGACATACTTTGCCCGGAAAGCCAACAGAAAGGTACCCCAAACATACGGAATACCCTGAGTTGCCCAGCTAGTTCTCACTGTGCGCCACTATTCTTCTGCCTCATCATCAAACAAGTACACGGCAAATGAGACTTTCTGCTCATCGGTATAGTCAAGAGGATCATAAATCTTCTCCACCATACTAATCCACGCTTCTGCCTTCCGATCATCGGGTTCCTCCTGAAATCTAGGTGGATGATACCCTAAGAACTCTTTCAGGGTACCACGCCTGTGGTTTCCACCCTGCACATTCAACAACTGAGCTTGCCAAGCTTGAGTCTGGGCAGCCTGCCCTGCTATCAACTGAGCCTGACCGGCCATTAACTCAGCAATCTTGTCCATAGCTGCTCCCAAACGGTCATCACCCCTATCACGGCCCGGTGCCGCATTTTTAGGAGTCTCATCTACAACCTTGGGCCTACCTCTGGTCCTTGGTCTACCGGCCATTCTACTAATCAAAGAGTTAGCACGGGTTATAGCACGTAAACAGGTTATAAACAACTATTAACACATAAACAACAAACTCATATAAAACACATAAACAAATTGAACACATAATCACATAAGCACCAAAACACAAAATCACTTACACACCTAATCATTTGATCATATTAATACATAGTTCACTTTTCTTTCAATTCATACATACTTTCATGCTAAGACCATTACACACATTCCTAGAATACCCCGACTAACAACTAACATGCGCTCTGATACCACTTAAATGTCACACCCCAACTCGACCCCTCCTATAATTAGTCAGGACGCAATGGAATTTCGGCAGTATAACGACAGTAAATAGGATACCGAGGCTCTAAACCAATCTCAATAGAACATCATACATCAACTCCATAAACCATACAACAAACAACTCCACAATAAAATAACAATATACAGCATAACCATATTATACAATAATCATTCCTCGTTATATGCCTCCGTTCCAACATAATACATAAACCTTAATATACATTCCAAAAATATATTGATACCAACCTAGCAACCTAAACATAGACAAAAGAAAGACTACTAAGATAGCATCAACTAATTCATTATCTTTTCAACATCTTTTATATTATGAACTACAAAGCATATAAAAGTCAACTAAATAATATACAAGATAGTAAAGCAATACAACATCAAGGATAAGACTCCGAAACATAAGACTCATCCACGTAAGACACATTTTCCTCTTCAAGAGGCACGTACCCGTAATCCTGCTCAAGTACACCTGTACGCATGCAATAATAGAGAATGAGCTTATATAAAATATGCCCAGTGAGGATCCGGTAGATCTCAAGCAAGGTTTACTAAACTCCTTGGAAAATGATCGTTTGAGCAAGTAAACACACAATAACGTCAATAATACCATTATCACATAAACTATAATGACCATTCAATAAAGGATACACTAGTTGGTGTAGCTCCAAATGCCATCACGATCATAACAGCCTTCCTATGACTCCCATAAACTCACGCACCCGAGGTACCCCAATAACCTCTCCTTTCATGACACCTCCGTCATGCGAGCTGGAGGTAGTCTCTGGTAGTCATGTCGTTATCAACTCGAAAGCCCGATGCTGCCCGAGAGGTGACACACACATACTAAAGACTCAGTAATAAATATAAATATCAATCATTCACAAGAGGACAGTCTAGCAGAACTGCCTACGTCCCGGCATCAATCATCAATCAATAATCATCAATAATCATATTCTCATCATAATAACATCAATAATCAATTTAACAACAAATAACTAAGTTAGATGACAAAGTAGGCCATCCAACTGAACATGCATTGAACACACAATCAAACCCTAGTTTACCCATCATCAACTCACAATTCAATCACTCAAACCACACCTAATCAACTAAAGGCATAATTTAACATTTTAAAGAAAGACAACCTAAACTTCAAATAATCATATCTTACATTCTACTAATCCAAACCACTCCAAATCAGTTTTAAACACTCACCCATTCAATCAACTACATTATCCCCTTCAGAAACCAACCAAAACACATCCAAATCATGCCTAATAACCCTAAAACCCTAGTGTGTTATGGCTGAAATTTCTGAATTTTAGCACTGACTTCACAATCGAAAATTCCGTATTACAACGACACTACCACGTAATTATCAAACTTTTAGAAATCGACGGCAATCGATTCCGATCAACACAACTCAAAATAATCAACATTTAGCAAATTAATCAATTTTAAATACCCGAAAATAAATAATTATGCTACAACAGTTCAAATCTCGTAAAATTACATATAAATGATCCCTAGCATACATGGAGCAATAATCTAACATCAGATTAACATTTTAACAGTTCAATAATCAATTCTACACAAAACACAAAAGATGAGTTTTGAGATCTAGAATTTTTCTCTCACCTTTGATGCTATATAAACCTAGGAATACGTGCACTGCGTGCCCAACAAGCGGAATCCAACTTGGCACGAAGTTCTATGGACAAAAACTAGGTTTTTCTTTGAAAAATTACTTTGAAAAATTACTTTGAAAACTTTGAAGAAAAGCTTGGCTTATTCTCCCATGAAGCTCTCGGCCATCTAGGTGTTTTTGGGTGTGTTTTTGTGCTTTGTGACTGTGTGTTGGTGATATATGCATAATAGTCAACATTTTAAATGAAAGTCAAAGTTGAAACTTTTGTATTTTTAGTGTTTTCTTGACTTTAAATTCATTTTCTTGATCACCAATGTTCAAAACAATTATTCAACACCCAAGATAGCTCAAGTTTGTTATTTTTAGGTGACAAGAAGTTTTACAATCAAACAATTTCACCCGAGTCGGCTTAAAACTTGATTTTCGCAAAAGTCAGTGTAAAAACCCTAATAAATTCCTAAGCCGATTTAAAAACCGATTTCATCAAACACGGGTCTATTAAAGTCCGAGGACTAGGTCTAGAAGGGTTAAAAAGACCAGTTTCAAAATTTTAGCTGTTTTGAAAATACTATTCACTAAAAGTCGACGATAAAATTTCTAACTCCGTTTTTATGAAAATTTCATGAATGCACATTTAGCATGTTCTAGGAGTATTAATATCAAAATTACCAGATTCTAAGTCACATAACATATAGACATGTCAATTCACGCAAAACGAGAATAAACACGCAAAATGAAACATGATAGAAAAGTGGGGTTTCACAAAACGAACTTGATTTCTTTAGTTCATCTACATATGCTCAAAATTGAGAACATTGACCCACTTAGAAGCTTGTAGGTATAGGTGATCTCTTTCTTCGATAATACGTATTTAGAGTTCACACCTACAGTGGTCAGTCCAATGCATGAGTGAAGTAAGTCTGGACCCTATCGATAATCAAGGAAGATCACCGCACTATAAAGAGAACTTATTTCACAATGACTTCTACCATAGTAAAGTGTTCTTCTCTAGTACTTAATCAAGGACTAAACAATTCTACTTAACAAATAACCACGACTTGGACCTTTTATATGTAACCACCACGTACCCAAGTCAACACTTGAAGCAAGGACCTTACACACATATATAAGTCTAGCACATAAGAAAGAAACATGCTCATAAAAGTAAGATGACATTAATTATTCATTGCAAATATTCAGATACAAGATGAGAAAAGGGCTAGTGTTCTTTTGGGCATATCCTATTTCGAACAGTATGGTACCCTTGGTAATAGTGATATTGGTGGTGGTGGTACGCTTGGTCGTGTTGATAGTGCCTTTGGTGGTGGTGATGAAAGTGATGGTACTCTTGGTGGTGATGGTACCTTAGAGACAGAGAGAGAGAAGAGAGAAAATTTTGTAGAGAGAGAAAAGATAGAAAATTTTGGAAAACCTTGCAAGTCACGTGATATTTTCCTCTATTGTAGTTTGAATCACACATCTATAATTAACATTAAAAGTGATATACTTTATTTTTATTTAGAGGACCGTAGCCATTCTGTGACCATTGGCGACGGATTTGCTACGAACACATAGAAGTTTGTAGCCATTCTATGGCCATTGGCTGTGGATTGACTGCAAAAATTTAATAGCATCAATCTTTAACTTGTTAATAAATAGAAAAAACTTATGAAAACATGTTAATTCTTTCATATCTTGCTTGTATTGCCATCTGAGTTACTTTGCGGCACAAAATTATTCAATCTAATAATTACTATGAATGATTCATTAATTGCATTACTTTTTTCATACTTTTTGGAGTCAAAGTGTCTGTTGCATAGCTAGAAAAAAAAGTCAACTTCGTTTTCCTTAATGGGACAAGTTAGTCTCCCATCCATCTGCGACAAATCTGCCGTAGATAACGGGGACCATTGATCTTTAAGAATTAGTGTAAATCGTAAGATGTTCATTTAATTAAAAAAAATCTTGTTACCCTTACTTATATTAAATAGACGTGGGACTCATAGTAACCATAATATGTACCAGTTAGATGACGTAAGAATTCAATTAACAGAACTTGATTATAGAATTATCAGGCAGCGCCCAACCACCAACTAGAAAACTTGTGGGTGTAGTAATGCTGTGAGACCCCAACATGCATCATATACATTTAAATTGCTTATTCTATTATTTGAACATAATTGTGCATTCCAATTTGCATTCTTACTTGATTTAGAGTTCATTTCGCCTATATTTGTTGAAGGGGTAAAATACTCTTTTCACATTAGCCAATCTTCTAGTTAGGATATAAGGGGAAATTGAGCAAAAGAACAAGAATGTTAGGTCATTAGCCAATTTGGATATTTCATGAAGGGTATTTAGGTAATAATGATGAAATAAGCTATCAAAATGGTCATTTTATACCCTTAAGTGTTTACCCTTCCTTGACCAACTTAGTGAAAGGAATTGGTTCCCGAAAATGTGTGATTCACAACATCATAGAGTTAAAGCGGAAACGTTGAGCATTTTAAAATTTTCAATATTAACTTTTGTAGTCACAAACATTTTCAAAGTAAAGTCCATGGTAATCAACATGCAACATATAATATATCAAATATACTATAAAGTAAACGAGAGATAAAACGGCATACCTCTCATTTATAGCCGAGTGAAGGTGGAACCACGACGGAGATGCTACAGCGTGGACAAGCTTTCTTCACACATGCAATGGCTCTAGATCAAAATACACAAGTATCCAACAGTTGTTACTACAAACTAAGTTAATGTGCTAGATACTTAGTAGTAGAAATAAGCTTGTATATAATTATAAAGCAAAAAGAATAACACTTATGTTTTTTCATGCTTTGGTCGAGAGCATCAAGGAAGAAGATATAGTTCTCATATCATAGATAGCGTGGACTAGCTTCTTTCACAAGTGTAAAGGTCATAGATCGAAACACACAAGCATCCAATGGCAAACACCATCAACCAAATAAATGTGATCGCTTCTCGATGATAGATCTAAGCTTATATATTGATAGAAAAGCAAGAGAAAACTCCCTACTACTTTTCTCTACTATGGCCGAAAACACCATAGGAGAAAGAAGAGGATTTTACTTGCTCATGTTTATGTGCCTTGGCTGAAAAAATCAACCCCAAAAGAGTAGAATAGTTGGCCTTTATATAGAGTCTTGAGTTGTGTAGGATTGTGACAAATGGCATGTTATGTCTTCTCAAGACATCATCCTTTTGCCAAGTGTCAATCGTGCGCACACTCAAGCTAACTTGTGCTTTGTCTTTTTGTGCAACTTATTGTTTATCCTCTAGTGTTTCATCCACTAGTATCTTGTCTTCTAGTGTTTCGTTCACTAATGCATGCTGTCTTTTGTCTTTTAGTGACAACTTTCCAATAATTAATTCTAATCTCCATTAGAATAACTGATTTTAGATGTATAGATGTAGTATAGATGTATTTATATGTGGTATTAAATGATTTTAGATTAATTGTGCATTCAAAAGACATTTCAAAACAAATAATATGACTTTTCATATTCTTTTGCAAAAATTGAGTTTTATACCCTAGTTGTATGCATATGTATGCATATAAAATTTGTTGTCACCTAAATTTAGTTTACTAAATATAGTAAATATAGTAGTTTACTTGTTTTTGAGCAAAATAGTCTAAAAAAACAACTAAAAATACTAAAAACTAAATAAGTGTTTCGACTTTGACTTTTACATTTTTGTTGACTTAAGCTATATAATCATCAACACACACTAAAATAGCACAAAAACACCTACATGGCTGAAAATCCCAAGGAGAAAAGAGAAGCCATTTTTGTTCAAGTTTTCAAGCAATTTCTTCATTTGCAATTCAACTCTAAATAACTTTATTCAAGGCTTGAATTTGCTTGTTGGGCATCCTTTCTACACATTTCTAGCATCATATAACATCAAAGGTGAGAGAAAAATTTTAGATCTTAAAATGCTATTTTATGCCATTTTCATATAATTGAATTTTTATCCGATGAAATGTTAAATTGCTATTAGATTAATGCTCAGGGGATGCCAAGGACCATTTATGTGTGTTTATATAAGTTTTGAACGGTTGTA
This sequence comes from Ehretia macrophylla, assembly GCA_037974665.1. NCBI lineage: Eukaryota > Viridiplantae > Streptophyta > Magnoliopsida > Boraginales > Ehretiaceae > Ehretia > Ehretia macrophylla. The sequence goes on from CM075764.1 coordinate 87,092,557, forward strand.
GCATGTATTTCTATTTTTTGGGTATTAAAATTGGTTTTTGAGTTCATTGTTGAATAATTGTTGTTGTAGTGGTTGGAATTGCTTGCTTATTGCTTCTAAAAGTTTGTTAATTACGGGGTAGTAATGTTGTAATGCCGAATTTTTTATTATGATGTCGTGGCAAAAGTCCGAAAAATTCAGCCTTAGTGCATTACGGAATTAGGGTTGTCGGGCTTGTTTTGGAATGGATTATGGTTTGTTTCTGAGGGGGCTAATGTAGTTGCATATGTGGGTGAGTAATAGAAAGTGGTTTGGAGTTCGTTGGATTAGTAGATTGTAAGTTATGATTGTTAGAAGTTTGTGTGATTTTTCTTTAAAATGTTGATATAGTCTTTGGGTGTTTGGGTGGTGTTTGAGTGATTAATTCTTAGGTTGTTGTTGATTAGATTCGGGATTGAATGTGTGGTTTAATGCATGGGGGTTGGATGGCCTACTTTATCATCTAACTTAGTTGCTTAGTTGCTAATTGATTAATTGATGTTATGTTGTTAAAATGTTGTTAACTGATTGATGATTGATGATATCGAGAGATAGACAACCTATTTTTGTTGTCCTTCTGTGATATGAATGGTTATTATTATTGTCATGAGTCTTGATAAATGTGTGGCACATCTCGGGCAGCATTGGGTTGTCGGGTTGATAACGGCATGACTATCATAGATTACCCCCAACTCGTATAAGCGGAGATGCCATGGAGGGAGGGGCTAGATGAGGTACCTCGGGTGTGTGTTATGGGAGTTATATGAAGATGGTTGAGATCGTGATGGCATTTGGAGTTACACCAACTAGAGTATCCTTATTGATTGATTATTATTATTGTTGTGCTTAAATTGTTGTTGATGTTCATTGTGTGTTTACTGCTCAAAGAATGATTTCCAAGGGGTATAGTAAATGCTTTAAAAAGATCTATCGAATCCTCACTGGGCTTGTTTTATATAAGCTCACTCTTATTCGTTTTCTGCATTCAGGTGTTACTAAGCCAAACTTTGTGTGCGTTCCTCAGGAAGCTGAGTATATGCCTTCTATGGAGGAGTTTTATTTGCCAGAGTCATATCCATAAGTTTGTCTTAGTTTTTGTAGTATGATGTATTGTATAAATTACTTAAAGATAAAGGCTTCTATAAATCTAGTTTAGTGGTCTTTCTTTTGAACATGAATAGATTGTTAGACTGGTTTATAATCTATTTTGAGAATGTATGATATAGTCAATGTATGATGTTGGAACGGAGGTGTATAACTTGTGAATGAACTAATGAGTGAAGGTTTAGTATATGAAGATGGTTGCATTGTATGTTGTTAATTTGGTTGTGGAGTTGTTATTGATCTTTGGAGTTGATTGTATGATGTTATAAAGGGTTGGTTTAAAGCCCTGATGTCCGTGTTACTGTCGTTATACTACCAAAATTCCGTTGCGTCTTGACTGATCGTAGATAGGGTCGAGTTGGGGCGTGACATTAAATGGTATCATCGCACATGTTTAGCTCTCAGCCGTGGTATCCTCGGAATATGGGTAGTAGTCTTGATATGAATGCATGTACTAAGTGTAAAGTGAATTACATGTTAATATGTTTATATGATTAATTTACTGGTATGACTCACTTTCTATGTGATCAATATGTCTTATGTGTTAAGTGAATTAAATGTGGTCAAGGTGCTTTATGTGAACAACGTGTCTTATGTACTCAATGCGTTATAATTAATGTGCATTATGTGATTAATGTGTATTATGTGGCAAATGTGTTTTATGTGATCGAAGTGTCTTGTGTGAAGTTAGTTGTTTATGTGGTTTTAATTGTTTATAACTAGCTTATGTGAAACAACGTGCTTTAGGTGCTCAATGTACTTTAAGTGGCCAATGTGAGTTATGTGATCAACTTGTCTTATGTGAAGTTTGTTGCTTATGTGACTTTAATTGTTTGAGTGTGACGATCCAGACCTAGCATATAGCATACAATACATATTTGCATATATTTATGTGTTACTTTAAAAGTTTATTTATGATTAAGTGAATAACTTAATTTAATTAATTCATTAATAGTACTATTTAGTAGATTTTTGTAACACATGTGAAGAGAGTTTAGTAAAATTAAATAAGGTAACTATTTTAATATTATAATTATTAGAATTTATTCTTTTATATTTAAGTGCTACATTCCATTATTTCCCATTAATTATTTAAATAACCCGAGCCCGAACACGAAAATTTTTATGTTTCTTTTTCTGAATTTCATATTTTTTCCTTAATCCTTACTATTTTAGATGCATACATCCATTGAGTTTGCATGCATAGCATATCAAGATCAACGGAAAAAAATTTGTAAGTGAACGTAATGAATAGTTAAATTTTCCAGCAATTTTCAGCATTTTTTCACTTAGAATACTTGACCCATTTGACATAAAATTTGATCCATATGCATTAATTTAACCCACAACTAAACCCATCTACCCATATATCATTTATCACATACATATAATAGCTAAAAATGCTAAAAAAAATACTCAAAATAAGCCAAAAATGCATAAAAATCAGCAAAAAAAAGCCTATACGAAAATAGTACATTTTCTTCAAAAAATTGCTCAATTTGATCTTCCAAGCTTGAAGAGTTGATTCCAAACCATCCAAAAGCTTTTTCCTTGCTTGCCATTGCTTAGTGTGGTGAGGGATTTTCTTTAAAATTGCATTTTGGTTATAAATGCTTTGTTTCTTGTTATTATTGCTTCAAATATACTTAAATATGTATGTAGAGTAAACTTTTGAAGTTATATTGCATTTTGAATGGTTAAATATGGATATTGGAGAGTTTGGGAAGAAGGTGAATAGTGTCATGAATAGTAACTTTGAATTTTGGGGTTTTTGGTTAATTTGGTGTGATAAGCTTGAATTGATGTTATTTAAGGGTTCTAGGAGTGCTAGTAAACCTAGGTTGGTGAGTAAATGTGTTTGGATTGATTGGAATTGAGTTAAATATGCTAAATTGGCTTGGTTTATAAAGGGGATTTGTGTAAAATGTTAATCCAGGTGCATTTGAATGCTATGATTGGTATTTATTAGGTATAGAGGTGCTAAATATGCTTTTATGAGATTCGTTTGAGGATTGGTTTGGGTAGTTGCTTTGTAAATCGACTAAGGGGCAAACAGGACTTTGGTGATAGATGGAATTAAAAGGGTATTTTCATAGCATATAAGTAGATCATAAATTGGCCTTAGATGTGTAGGATAGTTGATTTGTGGACTACATGACTTATGTTTCGATGGTACACCAAATTGTATTAGTAGACAAAAGGGGACATTTGTGTGTTTGAGTGTTTTGGATAGTCTTAGATATGCTAGATGATAGTTATGATGCATTTATGGTATTATATTGGTGATTGGATTTTGTAGTTGTAGTTCAAACGGGCTCAGGGGCAATTCAGAGTTTTGCGGCAAACGATGGTTAAAGTATGATTTTATGTGGTTGGGAGGTGTCATAAAATATGCGTAGAAGTTGGTATAGTTGGTTTTGGGGTTTCGTAGTTTCTGTGAAATTTAGAAGTTAAAATGCCAATTTTTGGAAAGGGGGTTTAGTAAACTTCTTGTGTTTTGAACTTGGATTGTTGCCTATTGTTATTTGTTATATAGATGTACTTCTATGGATGTTTATTGAGGCAATGTGTTGTAGTTTAGGTTCCTATCTTGAATCAGAGTTTTAATATGCTTAATTGTCTAATTGTGATTAGTTGAATTGTTACTTTTCCTTATTTTTAAGTGTTCTATTTTTGTGTAATCATGTCTAATTGGATAGTTAGATAGTTGGTTAAAGCTTGTTAGAGTCTTGTTCTTTGTGTTTTATTTGGAAGTTAATGAAACTAGGATTTGTTTATAAAAGATGCTTGCTCGGTTCATGTGTTTAGTTGTATTTGTATAAAATGTTATTTTCTTTTGGAGAAGTCCGTAAATCTAGTTATATGTTACTTTGTGTTATATTGTACGTGTTTTCCTTGTATTGCTATAGCCTTTTATAGTAGTTGGAATGATAGATGGGTAACTTGAGACTTTAGCTTCTTTGCTAAATGAATTTTTAGCTTAGAAAGAATATGAATAGTTTAAATGTAACTAAACAAGATTATATTAAGAGTTGTTAGTTGACATTGTACAATTGAAAGACTAAATTGCTAACTAGAAGTAGGGATAAGGTAACAAGTTAAAGGCTAATGAGTCAGTTTATTTATATGTATTAAGTGTTATGTTACAGTTTTGGTTACGAATACTTAGAGTATAAATAAAACTATGAAGTGTTCTTGTGAAGCTAGTTCACTTGGTATGGTGGGTCAATTGTTAAAGTGTTATACTTATATGAAAATTAGGGTATTCATATTCAAGCTAACCCAAGGAAAGTTGGAGTAACTAAGCCATTTTTACATCTTGAGGCTTGGTAAAGGTAAGAGAATCTTCATCTCTTTTGTGCATTTTAACTTATTTTATTATTTCCAGATTATATTATTTGGTAATTGATAAAGTTATATGTATCATTTACTTGCTATCTTGTGTCTTTTCTTGTTATTTGTGATTAACTGCAAGGGCAACCTACTTTCTCATTCCTCTTACGTGATTTGATAGTCTTGGCTCTCGTGATCTTGTTTGGGGTTGCGCAACCTTTTCGGACATAGTAGTATCGAGAAACACGGGCGGTATCGGGCTTGCCGTGCTCCTTCGACTACTATGATGCCTATTCCCTTTCTTGCTGAGGTATACTCCCTTACCCCAGAGGCGTGGTTCACCTCGTTAGGGCATACAGACCTATCTCAGGAGAAATGGGTCGTAGGATCAGGGTACATCCGGAGTACCCCATCTGGAGGAATAGGGGATTTGCCGGCATTTGCTTGAAGATCGTGGTTCGTGGATCAAGATTGAAGACATGGAGTTAAACTGTATCCTTTTATAAAGTGTTCAATTACTTGTTTCAATACCTTGCTTCTTTGTGATATTTATGTGTTGTCTTGTGCATTCTTGTGCATTTCATGAAAGCATTTCCCTAGTATGCTGCATCACCTCCCTCACTGATTATACCAGTTATATACTCACCCTCGTTTCTAACACCTTTCAGGTTTAACACCTTCACAAGATGATACAGGGAAAGCTCGAGAGTTACCCTGTTTGGTTGTGTTGGCTTCCATTATTAGTACTTGCGAATCCATGTGAATTAGTAAAGTGGTTTGAATTGTAATTTGATTGGAACTATAGAAACTCGGCTTGTAATTCTATTGGACCTTGTTTGTATTTGATTTGTAGGTGGCTTGTAATAGCTTAATGGACCTTGTTATTGTTTAATGGTTGTGCATGCTTGCTTGGGTTAATGAAATTAATAGGCTGTATTATTAGACAACACATTTGAAGAGATAAAGTTAGAATGGTATGATAAGTGACTTTATAACATAGTATTTCAATATTTGAGGCCTATGCATGCTTGTGTACCTATTTTGTTGAGTCTAAGGCTTGGATGGCCTTAAGACGGGGCATAACTTAATGGTTGAAGTTGGAGTGTATGAGAATGTTGGATTATGGTTTTGTGGTTGTATTATGTTATTCGTAGGTTATCGGATAGTCCTTTAAACAAGGGAGACTCAATCCGTTTTTCCTAAATTTTGTGCCTGGGGTTTGGATTTAGGTTGAGAATAGTATGTTTAATAGAGGTCCCGGTTCTGTGAGGGATCAGGGCGTTACATTGAGAACAGTGGATAGAATTAAAATATATTCTTAAGTACTTGGGAAGCACTAAAGATATATTTTAGTTCATGAAGGAGGTGAATTCCGTAGTGACGAATTTATTAATTCAGGTTCTTAATCTGAATTTAATAATAGAAGGTCTATGTTAAGGTTTATGTTTATTTGTAGTGGAAGCTCAGTAAGTTAGAAACGTTCTGAACAAACAGTGAATTCCATTAAATAACTCATGTTTTTTTTTATATGTAATATTACGAAATAGGTTGTTTGGATCGAGAAAATCATACAAGTTGGTAATGATTCCTACCGTTAAGTTATGATACTAATTGTGTAACGATTATACGGAGCTACTACACAAGCTTCTGGAACCCTGGTCTCACTGTGTGTCCAAACAATTGGAAATGTGTTTCCACCTTCATGTGTTGTATCTGTAGCCTATATGGATATTGAGATATGTTTTTGTAGAAAGTGGTCACATCTCTTGATGTAGCTGACCCACTAACCATAGCTATGAATCAGTCACAACTAGGTCCTCGTTTTGAGAAGATGTGTGACACCCCGATCCCTCTCGAGAATGGAGTTCTATCAATCGATCTAATCACAACCCAAGCCAAACCCGGACATAATTTTCAGGGAAAAACGGACGGAGTCTCCCCTGTTTCTAGGCGAAATGTAAAACCTGCAACAGCACATAAGTGGACCAACACCGAGTCCAACCATACAAACACCTCAAGGCCATTCGAGCCTTGGTTCTCAACAATTTAAACTCAGCAAGTATACATACATTTCCAATTTTAAAGCTAACCTATCTCTTTCATTTTTGACAAGTACACTCAAACTAGACAATTAAACCATACTAAGCTACTACATAAAATAAACAATCATGCCATTCTAATTCTTTTTCTTTTGGACATTACAAACATGCATTTGAAGTTAAGTTATAATAACTAGATACATAATCTAACTTATCAAACTACTTCAACAATCTAATGAAACTTAAATTACATACTTTTGGCATTAAATACATATAACATATGAAAGCATATATCTTCACAACTTCGACACTCAAGCCACATAGGCACGCAAGACAACTATTCAGGCAACAAACTTCCACGAAATCACGAACTTCCAGCTAACATGACATTTCCTGAAATGTGGTGGTGAGGAGTGAGTATACACAACACGTATACTCAGTGAGGGCGAGACAGATATCGAGAGAAAGAAAGTCGTGCAATGCAAATAAGACAGTTAAGCAATATAATTGATAAATAAGCAATCAAGACAAACAATCAATACAATAAGCAATTAATGAAAGCATTAACACAACCATTCAAAGTTATACCACACTCTGAAGGCTATGGTTCACTCTTACGAGCAATATACCATTTCACGAGCGAGACATCAATCTCCAGCCTGATGTGGACAACGATGACAATAAGCGCGCATCCACCTTATAACACCAATTTGGAATACCCCGGAAGTATCCATCAATTCTACGACCCAAATCTCCCTAGGAGACAACACAAGCGAGAAAGGGAATAGCAGTGGAGCTAGAGCAACCAACACTGGCAACCCGAGGCTACCCAGAGAGGCCCATCACTCACGCACGAGACACTATGCAATGCAAAACTCGATACAAGGTAATAAACGAGCGATAGCACAACAATACAAACTAGTGACAACAAACGAGATAACAAGCAATCACAATCAATACTAGTGTTCATCTAACTTTTCAAGCATAACAAGCAATAATAAGCAACAATAACACCAATTAAACAATTATATCAAGTAACCCTAAGCATTCTATAGGCATAATATCAAGATAACAAACAAAATCACAAATCGGCCCCAACTATCAAAACACTACCCTTTCCAAACGAGCCACGAGTTCTGGAAACCGACTTCGCCAACCCTCCTAGGTCACCATAAGGCACGTCTAAGGACCCCGAAACCCTACTTTACCTTAGAATTTGCGCAAAGCCCCGATTTCTCCCTTTGCTCATTTGAACTACAACTATACCAACCAAACACCCAACAAATGCCATAATCGCACCAAAAGTGCTTCCATGGCCTCCCGAAACAATGCCAACACGCAAAACGAAAAAATGCCAAACTCGACCTAAACGGCCCCGACTTTCACTAAGCCGTTTTTCTCCGTTTTTCTATTACACATTTCAATTAAACCACACATTTAGGCATTCTAGCATACCTAGCATATTTCTACATCAACGGACAGCATAACAGAGCAACTTCATCCTTTCAAGGGTTTACTATTCATAAAACACTATTCAATAACCGATTTAAATTGCAATCTCAACATTTAACCGCAGAAAATGTTAAAAAGCTATAAATACGTGTTCTACGATTGCTAGGGAACATACTTTAAGCCTCAAAACGATTTAAATAACAATATACGGATAAATCTCAAAAATCAAAGTTAATACACAAAATATTCAAATGCGCAAATAACAATGAAACCCTCACCTTAGACGCTCCTAGACGCTAGGAAAACCTCGTAGAGTGCCTCGGAAACCACCCCGTGGGAGCCCTCGCGAAAAATCGAAGATTTTGGCTTGAAATTTTTTTTTTCTTCTCTCATATTTTCGGCCCTGCTAGCTGCTGTTCAGTTCTGTTTTTTTTTTATTTTGCTATTTTAAGCTATTAAAAAGGGTACAAGGTCAAAATGGTCAATCCCCTTGGTCAAAGCTCACTTAAGGTGGGCAAACTAGCTTATTTTATGCATTTTTAGGCTAAAACAACTAAGGAAACATCAATTCTAGCTAACAACAATTAAATTATAAAATTTAAGGCACTAAAATACTAGTTTCACTATTTGCTGAGGACTCGAATTCATTTCCTAACTATCTCTCTCGATATGCAATGCACGTTGCGACAACAAAGAAGTAACAATTAATTCTCAAAGAATCTAAGAAATATTTCATTTTTGGAAAGAATCATAGTTTAAAATTTACTCCAGCTCGGAGTTACTTTTCTCATTTATTTGAAAACTGAGTGATTTTAACGCAAAACAACCAAAACTGATTATTAACGTAATCAAAACAATCAAGGTAATCAATATTCATTTAGAATGATTAATTTAACTATTTCCAGAATATTTTAAGAATTATAAAGTTAATATTATGCTACAAATGAAAGTTAATATAAACATGTAGTCAAATACAATTAAACACTAACATTTAAGGTAACACTTAATCAATCACAAGAAAAGAATTTTAATTACTATAATTATTAGGAATAGGTAATAATATTTTAATTACTCAATTTACAACTATTAAATGCTTCCAAGAGCAATATTAAAATAGTCCAAGTTGGTTTATTTAACTAACTAAACAATTAATCAAATAAATACAACTGCTATTAAATGCATGCCTGGTTCGGGTTATCACATCCTCCCCCCCTTAAAACAATTGCGTCCTCGCAATTCTTCTTCCAATAGAACTCAGCATCATCTGAAATCCAACTCTGATAAATCTTCATCAGTTGCTGAGCAAGATAATATATAGGAATGCTCATAGGAAATCCCGAATAGAAATTCCAATCAAGAATGCCGAGGAAATACCAACTAAAGACTGAAGCAAAGATACTGTAGATATTATCAATACCACATACTAATGGCAGGAAGAGCACCGAAGGAAAACCCAATTTAAGAATCTTCAATAGAAGTCTACCAAGTACCCAATAAGAAAGTTAAGAGATAGCCAGAGTAGATGCACCTCATGCAGTGCTGATTACCGTAAATAGACCCAGCTGAAAGTTCTGTAAAGGAATATAGAGAAGAATACCAAAGGCCAACCTCTAAATGAAATATTCCAATCACTGAGTTCCTACCGCAACATCTTAGTCAAACAGCAAGTATAGATTTTCCCTGAGTGGAAAGGCCGAAGGAGAAGCCGTAAACAGTACAAGATAATATGTCCAAGCAGAATTCCAAGTGTAGGATCTTCCAATAAATGCCAATAAGGAAAATACTAGTAGAATGCCCAATAAGAATTCCAAAGAATACCGTAAGTGGTATTACACAATAAGTCTGATAGGAACTCCAAATACCAAACTTACTGAGGAACACTGAAGAGGATATCCGAAACAATGCTCCAATAAGAAAGTAGCCAAGTTTGCCTAATAAATAAATACTAAATAATTGGCCACTAAGAATTCCAGAAATTACCATTGAAGAATTTCCAATCAGGGATGCCAGTATCACACCAATAAAGACCGAGACACATATACCATAGATAATACTGTGCAGTAAGGCCGATTGAAATCCCATTCACCAAGTCCACCAAGAAGTGCCAACAAAAGTCCCCAAAGAACACCCGTTAAGAAAACCAAAGATTGCTTCAAAGAACAACTAAATAGAACCCCAACAGAAGACTACTCTTACACAACTGTTAAGCACAGAGGAGGACCCTAGAGTTTCGCCAATAACCGAGCTCCAAAGGCAAACACCAACTCCCAAATAAAGGCTAGCCAAATGCCATTCATTTCCTGCCAATCTATACACCTTGAAAAGCCAGCGGTGAACCACTTTCTTCAGGGAAAGAAGAGGACTTACTTACCATTTCAATAGGACATGTATGAATGCCAATATATCACAGTTATACATATGCCTTAAACTATTATGCAAGCAAGTTTACAAAATAGTTTATTCAACAAAGTCACTCAAGCAAGGCAATCAAGTCAAGCACAACATAATCAATTCAAGACATTTTAAAACACACATTACAAGCAATACTTCAAGCAAATAACAATTCACGAGGTCGATTCAATAGGTCAATTCAATGCACAACTAGACACTTCACTTCACTTAGCACACAATTAACACATAACACATAACTATATCACATAGGAGCACACATTCATGTCAAGACACATAATCACATACAAGCATACACTTTCAAGACACACTTAACAAGCACACATTCAAGGACCACTACCCACCAGACCGAGGACCCTGTCCCGGCTTATGAGCTAAACAAGCTCTGATACCACATGTGATACCCCGATCCCTCTCGAGACCGGGAGTTCTATCAATCGATCTAATCACAACCCAAGCCAAACCCGGGCATAATTTTCAGGGAAAACAAACGAAGTCTCCCCTGTTTCTAGGCGAAATGTAAAACCTGCGACAGCATATAAGTGGACCAACACCGAGTCCAACCATACAAACACCTCAAGGCCATCCGAGCCTTGGTTCTCAACAATTAAACTCAGCAAGTATACATACATTTTCAATTTTAAAGCTAACCTATCTCTTTCATTTTTGACAAGTACACTCAAACTAGACAATTAAACCATACTAAGCTACTGCATAAAATAAACTATCATGCCATTCTAATTCTTTTTCTTTTGGACATTACAAACATGCATTTGAAGTTAAGTTATAATAACTAGATACATAATCTAACTTATCAAACTACTTCAACAATCTAATGAAACTTAAATTACATACTTTTGGCATTAAATACATATAACATACGAAAGCATATATCTTCACAACTTCGACACTCAAGCCACATAGGCACGCAAGATAGCTCTTCATGCAACAAACTTCCACGAAATCACGAACTTCCAACTAACATGACATTTCCTGAAGTGTGGTGGTGAGGAGTGAGTATACACAACACGTATACTCAGTGAGGGCGAGACAGATATCGAATTGAAGAGAAAGAAAGTCGTGCAATGCAAATAAGACAGTTAAGCAATATAACTGATAAATAAGCATCCAAGACAAACAATCAATACAATAAGCAATTATTGAAAGAATTAACACAACCATTCAAAGTTATACCACACTCTGAAGGCTATGGTTCACTCTTACGAGCAATATACCATTTCACGAGCGATACATCAATCTCGAGCTTGATGTGGACAACGATGACAATAAGCGCGCATCCACCTTATAACACCAGTTTGGAATACCCCGGAAGTATCCATCAATTCTACGACCCAAATCTCCCTGGGAGGCAACCCAAGCGAGAAAGGGAATAGCAGCGGAGCTAGAGCAACCAACACTGGCAACCCGAGGCTACCCAAAGAGGCCCATCACTCACGCACGAGACACTATGCAATGCAAAACTCGATACAAGGCAATAAACGAGCGATAGCACAACAATACAAACTAGTGACAACAAACGAGATAACAAGCAATCACAATCAATACTAGCATTCATCTAACTTTTCAAGCATAACAAGCAATAATAAGCAACAATAACACCAATTAAACAAGTATATCAAGTAACCCTAAGAATTCTATAAGCATAATATTAAGATAACAAACAAAATCACAAATCGGCCCCAACTATCAAAACACTACCATTTCCAAACAAGCCACGAGTTTTGGAAACTGACTTCGCGAACCCTCCTAGGTCACCATAAGGCACGTCTAAGGACTCCGAAACCCTACTTTACCCTAGAATTTGCGCAAAGCCCCGATTTTCCCCTTTGCTCGTTTGAACTACAACTATACCAACCAAGCACCCAACCAACGCCATAATCGCACCAAAAGTGCTTCCATGGCCTCCCGAAACAATGTCAACACGCAAAACTTTCACTAAGCCATTTTTCTCCTTTTTTCTATTACACATTTCAATTAAACCACACATTTAGGCATTCTAGCATACCTTGCATATTTCTACATGAATGGACAGCATAACGGAGCAACTTCATGATTTCAAGGGTTTACTATTCACAAAACACTATTCAACAACCAATTTAAATTGCAATCTCAACATTTAACCACAGAAAATGTTAAAAAGCTATAAATACATGTTCTATGATTGCTAGGGAACATTCTTTAAGCCTTAAAACGATTTAAATAATAATATACAGATAAATCTCAAAAATCAAAGTTAATACACAAAATATTCAAATGCGCAAATAACAATGAAACCCTCACCTTAGACGCTCCTAGACGCTAGGAAAACCTCGTAGAGTGCCTCGGAAACCACCCCGTGGAAGCCCTCGCGAAAAATCGAAGATTTTGGCTTGAAATTTTTTTTTTCTTCTCTCATATTTTCGGCCCTGCTAGCTGCTGTTCAGTTCTGTTTTTTTTTTATTTTGCTATTTTAGGCTATTAAAAAGGGCACAAGGTCAAAATGGTCAATCCCCTTTGTCAAAGCTCACTTAAGTTAGTCAAACTAGCTTATTTTATACATTTTTAGGCTAAAACAACTAAGGAAACATCAATTCTAGCTAACAACAATTAAATTATAAAATTTAAGGCACTAAAATACTAGTTTCACTATTTGCTGAGGACTCGAATTCATTTCCTAACTATCTCTCTCGATATGCAATGCACGTTGCGACAACAAAGAAGTAACAATTAATTCTCAAAGAATCTAATAAATATTTCATTTTTGAAAAGCATCATAGTTTAAAATTTACTCCGGCTCGGAGTTACTTTTCTCATTTATTTGAAAACCGAGTGATTTTAACGCAAAACAACCAAAACCGATTATTAACGTAAACAAAACAATCAAGGTAAGCAATATTCATTTAGAATGATTAATTTAACTATTTCCAGAATATTTTAAGAATTATAAAGTTAATATTAAGCTACAAATGAAAGTTAATATAAACATGTAGTCAAATACAATTAAACACTAACATTTGAGGTAACACTTAATTAATCAAAAGAAAAGAATTTCAATTACTATAATTATTAGGAATAGTTAATAATCTTTTAATTACTCATTTTACAACTACTAAATGCTTCCAAGAAGAATTTTAAAATAGTGCAAGTTGGTTGATTTAACTAATTAAACAATTAATCAAATGCAGTCTAGTGCTATTAAATGCATGCCGGGTTCGGGTTATCACAAGATGAGTATACGATATCATTGTATGTTGTGCTAATACTAAGTAGCATAGCATTAGTGCAAGAGGAAGATTGTTAAAGATATACCCTAATGTTATATAGTTAGATGACCTATGTGGGGTATTTTGATATAAATATGTGTTTTATTAATGGCATTTTGAATTGACATTCATATTCTCCGTCTTATTTTGTATGAATCTGTCCTTATGTTTGTTTTAGAAGAAATATATTCTAAAAGTTGTTTAGAATATCTTGGCATATTTTTTAATATGATTAGCATTAAAAGTTATTCATAGTCCTTAGATTATTCAACCTGGACTAGAATAATCAATTATGGACTATCATATATAGTTACCTTTGATTAATATATGATATTAATAATAAAGGATGGTGAGCCTCGATCCATAACAGTATGGGATGCAATTAACTAACTTATGAATGATTATTAGTGGAATAGATCATTGAATGTGACATGAGTAATAAACTACATGACTTTAGATTAATATTTTTATTACTCGTTGCGATTGTGTAAGTAATCAGAACTTGAGAAATTATGGTTGTTTGATATATCGGGTTTTAAATTTTAGCATTAGGACAATACTTTTCTTTATTTATAAAGATGGGTTACGGCCTTTTGCAGTTTACTCCTTCGGTATATAGATTGACAGGTAATTGTCAAGAAATGATCTGTTAATTTCCGATAGGAAGTGATGTCCTATGCAATCTATTTTCGGTAGTTGAATGAAGAAGTCCTTGGCCAAGGCGTGATGATGGAAATGAGTATTTCCATGTATGTCATCTCTTATTCTACCGTTTAGATCTAAGCATAGAATCGATTCAAAGGACTTAATCATTTCATAGTCCTTATTCAATTGGGATATATTAATGGAAGGATCGGATTGTACGCCAATTCACGACTGTAAATAGATTCACAAGAGATTGACTTCATTACCGTATATATTATCTTGATATGTTACTAGACGTTACTCTAGAGCGTGAGGCTATTCCGAGAATGACAGAGACATTTTTTGAATAGATTAAAAGGGTTTAATGGTCCCTTATCGCTATACAGTGGTGAATCTAGAAAGTCATACACATTTGAGTATCATGAATAGAGTTTTTGTAATGAGCTTACAATGAGTTTGGAGACGTTAATGAGTTAACGTTGTTGTATTTGGTCATTAAGTAGTAATGGGCCAAAAGTGTAATTATTGAAAGTGTTGGGGCCAAAGTATAATTATAAAAAGTTAGTTTCCAATAAATTAATCTAATATTGATTAGGATTAATTTAATTATATGTGTGTATATATATATATATATATATATATATATATATATATATATATATATATATATATATATTTAATGGAAGAAGATGTATTCTTCCATTAAAATAAGTTTATGGAAGAAGACATCATCATTCATCAAAGAATAATCTAAGGGCCAAGATTTGATCTTGTTTGAATTCTATGGCTAGGATTAAATTGGCAAGTTAGTGGAGAATTATATATTCTTCTACCAACATATACAACACAATATAATATATGTATATATATGGAGATATATATAGGAAATACATATATTATATGTCTACACACTACACAAGGATGGATAAGAGACATAAATGCATAGAAAGCTACAAGGTACATTACACAAGAATGCCTAGAAAGCTTGAATGCATTGAAGACTACATATGCATCAAACACAAGAGTGCATAGAGATAATATATGCATAGAAAACAAGTAGAGAAGAGAGAGAAGATACACAACAAGCAAGAAGCAAAAATCTGAAAATTTTCTCGCTCATTTTTGTCTCTCATTTTCAGCCATGAGAAGCTTGGCTTGGGCAGAATTTTCTCTTGCTTCCAACACTTGTGTAAGCTCATATTTCCAACTAAATAGCTAGTGCAAAGATTTGGTTAGTGGAGAAGAAGCTCTTGGATGCTCGTGTGGATGAACTAGAGCTTTTGCACATGTGAAAGGTTTGGTCATCATTCTTGTGGTACTTCTTCATCCTCATGGCCAGATTTTCAAGAAGTATACCTTGACAACTCTTGTTCATTCATATATATGCTTTTATATGTAATAGATATGTTGATTACCTGGACTAGACATAAGCTATTATGGTGATTACAAATGTTATATAATGCTGAAAATTTTTTGTGCTTCCACGTAGTTCATTATATGTTGTAATTCACCTCTTGTAAGCACGGTCCTTTCACGAATATCACATATTAGCAAAAGAATAAACATATATGCAAGAATCATATATTAAGATCTCATTATGCACACACGGCTACTTATAGGCTATTATCTAATAAATCAAATAACATAGCATGCATGCAAGCAACACAAACGAATGATAGATCATGGACTTGGGCTTAGAATAAGGAAAAAAAGATTATCCTAAAGCACATCCAATGTCTTCAAGATCTTCAACTTTCTTGAAAACTCCAAAGCCCCTCCAACTACTGGGATGCCTTTATTGGTCTTCTTGCACTTCGTCTTGAAAGATTATATATAGCCCTTACTACATAATTATCTCAATTACAAGAAAGTAAAATGAGACTTATGTCTCAATTACAAACCATTCAAATACCAAGTCCATGATCTAGTTTACCATTCAACCAACCATTCATACTCATAAAGCCAAGGTCATGCATATCCAATATAAATCTAAGCTAAACAAGCAAGCTAGCACATATATCTTATGCATCACATACAAAAGACAACACAACTATCTAATCTTTGACATCCATTAGCAACACAGTGCCAATCTGTATGTAAACAAATAGATTATGTGATTATAACACTTTATATCACAAATGCAAGTTAAGATCAATCATCATGCCAAGTACAAGCAATGTAGCAACAACTTTTCAACCTTTACAATTCCAAAAAAACTCTCGGCCAAGGCAAGGGAAAAAGTACTTTACATTCATGTTCCATGTTCTACCATATATAACTTACATTACATATGGAGCGGCACATTCCTCAAAAACCAACCTCGAGACCAAAAAGAAACGGCCAAGGCTAGGAGAAAAGGAGAGACTTACATGTTCCATATTTCATCATATATGACGTACAATACACATGAAGTGGCACATTTTTTAACCATCCAAAAGCCTATTGTCTCTTGGCCATGCCAAGGGAAAAATATTCTACTTGCTCGTTTCTCAAACCATCATAGACAATCATAAATTTTCACATGCATATGCTTAGAATCATGAGATAGCCCATTTGACATACTTTAAAGGTTAGATCTACGGTTATACATGTGACTTCATGGACTTTAAAAACCATGGCTCTGATACCACTTGAAAGGGATCGGTTCCCGAAAACGTGTGATTCACAACATCATAGAGTTAAAGCGGAAGCGTTGAGCATTTTAAAAATTTCAACGTTAACTTTTGTAGTCACAAACATTTCCAAAGTAAAGTCCATGGTAATCAACATGCAACATAGAATATATCAAATATACAATAAAGTAAACGAGAGATAAAATGACATACATCTCGTTTATAGCCGAGTGAAAATAGAACCACGACAGAGATGCTACGGCGTGAACAAGCCTTCTTCACACATGCAACGACTCTAGATCAAAATACACAAGTATCCAACTTTTATTACTACAAACTAAGTTAATGTGAGATACTTAGTAGTAAAAATAAGCTTGTATATAATTATAAAGCAAAAAGAATAACACTTATGTTTTTTCGTGCTTTCGCCGAGAGCATCAAGGAAGAAGATATAGTTCTCATCTCATAGATAGCGTGGATTAGCCTCCTTCACAAGTGTAAAGGTCATAGATCGAAACACACAAGCATCCAATGGCAAACACCATCAACCAAATAAATGTGCTCGCTTCTCGGTGATAGATCTAAGCTTGTATATTGATAGAAAAACAAGAGAAAATTCCCTACTACTTTTCTCTACTATGGCCGAAAACCCCATAGAAGAAAGGAGAGGATTTTACTCTCTCATGTTTGTGTGCCTTGGCTGAAAAAATCAACCACAAAAGAGTAGAATAGTTGGCCTTTTATAGAGTCTTGAGTTGTGTAAGATTATGACAAATGGCATGTTATTTATTCTCAAGACAACATCCTTTTGCCAAGTGTCAATCATGCACACACTCAAGCCAACTTGTTCTTTGTCTTTTTGTGCAACTTGTTGTTTGTCCTCTAGTGTTTCGTCCACTAGTGTCTTGTCTTCTAGTGTTTTGTCCACTAATGCAAGTTGTCTTTTGTCTTTTAGTGCAAGTTATCTTTTGTCTTTTATTGACAACTTTCAATAATTAATTCTAATCCCCATTTGAATAACTAATTGGAAATATACCCCAACACTTTCAATATTTGTACTTAGACTCCAATACTTTCAGTATTTGTACTTTGGCCCTAATATTTTTAGTATTTGCACTTTGGCCCCAATATTTTATACAGTAATGAAGTATAGCGATGAGGCACTATTAAACGCTTTTAATATATTCTGAGAATGTCTCCGTCATTCTCTGGAATACCCTCACGTTCAAGAGTTACGTCTAGCAACATACGCGCATCATGGCAATTTATACGGTAATGAAGTCCAACTCTTATGAATCTATTTATAGTCGCAAATTAGCGTGCAGTCGATCCTTCCATTAAATATGTCCTGATCGTTGTAGGGACGATGATACGATTAAGTCCACTAAACGATTCTATGCATAGATCTTTTCGGTGGAATGAAAGATGACACCTATGGAACCATTTCCATCATTCTATCTGTTATGTGCCCTGACTGAAGACTTCCTCATTCTATAACCGAAATAAGATCGCATAGGACATCGCCTCACGTCGGAGGTTAACGATTCCTATCTTAACAATTACCTATCAGTTCATACCATAAAACTAAAATGCGAAAGGCCGTAACCTACCTTTTGGAAGACGGGTATTGTCTAGACGCAGTATTTAGTCCCTAATATAACCGGCAGCCATAATTTCTCAAGTCAAATGATTAATTTACACAATTCACAACAAATAACAAACTATTAATCCAAAGTGATGTAGTTTGTTATTTTGGTCACATTCAGTGATTTGTTCAACTAACAATCACCTATATGTAAGACAGTCGCATCCCTATGTTGTTATAGCACAAGGCTCACCATCATTTATCATTAACATCTCTATGTTAATCAAAGTTAACTTACATATGGTAGCCCGTACTTGATTTTTCTAGTCCCGGTCGAATAATTTGAGGGCTATGAATCATTTTGAATGTTTATCATATCGAAGAAATATGCCAACATATTCTAAACACTTTTAGAATATATTTCTTCTCTGAAAAATATTAAGGACACATTCATATAATGGGAATGACAGAGAATATAAACGTAAATGCCAATAGGTATAAGTTAATGGCAAAATATCCCAAAATAGGTCATCTAACTATATAGTATTAAGGCATATCTCTAACACTTAGTTAATATTATAAATAGCAAATAATTGAGCCAAAATGCATAAAAACTCAGCCTTACAATCGTGTGCCCTAGGAAAGAGGAGAAGAATAGTGTTTTCATTGCTTTTCAAGCCATTTGAAGTAGTTAGAAGTTGATTCAAGGGCTAAGACCTTAGATTTGGACTCTCATCAACGTGTACTAACTTTCTATCAGTTTATTTCTCTTTGTTTCAACATTTTCTAAGGTGAGGAATTTCAATGTCCTTGCATGTATGTGTTATAATGATGATATTAATGCTTGAGCATGTGTTCTTGTTGCTTGTTGTAGTTGAATCCATGGTAGAAATGGAGTTGATGAGCCATTCATGTGATTTTGAGTTCATTTGTAGCTTGAAGGTAGGATGTATGGTTATGGTTATTGGTTGAAATGTGAAGCTAACTTGATGTTCATGGATGTGGTTATGTGCTAATAATGTGAGTATGATGTATGTGTAGCAAGTGGAGTAAGCATTGAAGTTTTATCCATGTGGATGTGTATGTTTTTGTAAAGACCCGTACTTAAGTCTCGACTAGTAATGTATGGGATAGGTGTTATTAATTTTATTTTAGGAATAAGTATACCGAATTAAGCATTTGTTTCAATTTGAAAGAAAATTATTTTGGAAGAAATGGTAAACTGAAGATTTTACCTTACCTACTATTGGAACTTAATAACTTTCATAGTTGACTGAACTTAGTTAAGATTTGTATTTATTTAAAACCTTACTGCTAAGCAAGGATATGTTATGTCCTAGGAAATTATTAAGGGATGGAAGGAAGGAATTAGGGTTTTTTTTGGTAGAACCGTTAGGAATGATATTTATTCTACTATTAAAGGATTATAATTAGTTAACTTATAAAGTCTTCAACTCTATTAGGTTTATATTGAAGTACATAGTGAATGGTAGTTGAGGTATTGGGAATTATAAAATAGTGAGCTTACATTAAGAGGGAATGATAGAATTATTTGAATATAGCTTAGGATAATATGAAGTGGGACTTAATAGAATGATATTTCCTGAAGTGGTTGAATATAATAAGAATAAAAATATTTAGGGTTAACACAAAAAGATATTACATAATTAAGAATGCTAACTTTAAGAATTAAGTTTTATTTGTTCTTACTAGGATATGATATGAGTTTATGGATACCTTAGAACATATCTGGATAACAGTAGGATAATTTGAAGTTATAGTAACATGAGTTAAAGAGCTGGGTGTTGCCATATTTGTAGAGGAATTATGTTATTACGCTAATATTTTTAAGATGTTAACTATAGCGTTCTTAACTTGAGAAGAATTAGTAATCTAATCGCCTAGGTTATCACTAAAGGATTTTGAATAATTTGGGGATGTTAGTTTATCGGAATCGAATAATAGTACAGGATCTGATCCTTTAAGACCTGTTAGATAAATGATAGGTGCCCGAAGCCGTTACTAGAGGATATTAAGTGGGGAATGAGGAATGTCGAAATTATGTTAAGCGAATTAAGACTTCATTTTAAAAGTTTAGATTTTCTGCTAGAATAATATTCTTCATTTACGTAAGATGCTATAGAGAATAAATTAGTGTTTAAGCTATTATAACAAGGGACATCTAGATTAGCTATAATAATCTAATTTAGCATTTCGGTAGATTAGCTATAATAATCTAATTTAGCATTTTGGTTGGCAGCTAGCTTGTCCCGATGCAAGCAAAATTCTTCTTAAATTATTTCCTAAGTCTAGAAAGCAGCTTATATGTCATGATTAGAAGCTTCTAAATGTATTGCTTGCCATTCAGCCATCATCGCCTAGTTCATTTATATAAAGTGTAGCCTAATATGTCATGGTGCAACTCTACCCGATCATCACCTAGCTCAATACCTTTGCTTAAATTATCCGTTGACTTCCTCAAAGGCACCACACCGTCAGGTGAGCTGCTTGTTTCACCTATATGCATCACCAATTACATGACAAGGAACCATCACTAGTTTACTTAAGATGCACCTGCAACCTTGCATGAAGCCGTGCACTTGTAGAAGACACGCAACAGCTTGGAAGTTTATAAACAAAGTTATTTCTAAGCAAAGTGCCAGCTAACTATTTCTATAATTATTACCTATACTACTAGCTTACCATCGCTGTAAGAAAACGAATTAGCTGAATTGTGAATCAACAAATATTTCGCGTCGTTGGCATTATGTATGGCAACGTAGGAAATTGAGAATCGTTACCTGCGTGAGCTGCTGCCACCTCGCACATTTGCTGTCCATTTTCACGAGTTGCATGTGGTTTAATATTCTTGGAGTAAGGCATGCAGCTGTCTACGTGGCTTTAGTACCATCATTGGGGTAGGAGCCAGTAGGATCTAACAGAAATACTTATAAAAAGGCTGCAAGTTTCGGACTTTTAGATACACCACAAAAACAAGTTTTCTTTATAAAACTCTTCTAGCAACTCACGACTAATCAGGTGCGGGTTATTTTTAAAAGCATTGGTAATCTCTTTGGTTATTTGTGCTTGTGTTAATTATTTTCTTTGCCTTATATTCTATTAGGAATAGTTTATATAAATAAAATTTGATCATACGGGTTGACTTTTCTTTTTAAATGCAATGCTGAAAGACTATACATATAATATAATATAACCTTGATATATTATATGATAGGATACATGTTCAAGAATATAATATGTATATGAAGTCTATTTCCAATGTAGCTTAAGTACTTAAATTATATGTTTATGAATACATAGTCTTCTTCGATTGACCACTAATATGATATGTTACCTACACATCAATTAACTCTTTTAACGTGAATACATGAGGTTCGCGTGGGTAATTTTGGTAGAAATGAAGTTAACAATAAAAAACTTATAAGCCGATGAGTCTCTAGGCCATTAAGTTTTACTTCGTTGTGTGTAATTTTATAGAAGATATTAGAGTTTTACTTCATGTTAAAGCATGCTTATAGCTCGTCGGGAGGAAGTCTTAAATTCAAATACTTGTCCTTAATAGAACTATGGAAATGAACCCACCAGGAGCTACACTATGTTATGAATTAGGTAATAATGATTATGAAGTTAAGTAGGTTGAGGTCACCCTAACAGTTAATTAGATAGGAATTAATTTTATCCTCTACTAAAAGACTAGGATGACCATTTGTTAATCTTATAAGGTAACCACGTTTAAAAGATTTGTATTTTGTATAATATAACTATGTCACTTGTTACTTATTAGGTTCTTAGCTTAATCAAGAAGGGACAACTCAGCTGAATGTGAAGCTCGACATTTAGTAACAACTGTGAATTAACCCTAATACCTACTTATCCTTTATTCAGAATACTATCTACTTTCAATATGTTATCCATCTTTATATTAACTATCTGTTAAAGTGACAACAATGAGTTTATTTTTAATGTCTATATGAATATATGCTCGAGGGATGACTTACTTTGTCGTACTCTCATTATTTGTACGCGCGTGTATTACTTGATTACTTGTGCATGCTTGTATACTATTTGGGGGTTGCAACCTCAGGCACGATAATGTTTCACGAACGCCGGGTGGCATAGGGATTGTCGGTGCTCCCGTGACTATCGTGGTCCTAGTCCCTTTCTCGCTTGGCGTTCCACCCTCAGGGAGTTGGGTCGTAGAATTCGGGTAGAATCTGGAGTACCCTCTTGGGAAAGATAAGAAGTTATGAGCTTGATCCGACCGGCCACCTTGTGAAGAAATGTTGTATCCTTTGCAACATGATGTATACATGTAACTTATATATTGATATACATGATATTTTTGCATTGCATCATGGTTTTTAGAACTCGAAAATGTTTTCAAAACTACCCCGGTTGACTTCCCCGCACTGAGTTATTTTGAGCTCACGACCCTTTCATCTCTATTATAGGTGCAGCTTAGCTCGAAACAGGTTGACATTGTGTGCTGAGATATGTGCTCGAAGCTTCCTGCCTGTCATGTTTCAATCCAGGATGTAGGAGTTAAAGTTTGTTTGTATTATTCTCGGGTAGAAGGGTAACTGTATTAAAACCCTAGTTTGCAAAATAGCTGGGTAGTTCTCAGGTTTCAGATAATGTAACACCCTTTGTACCAAGAATATTGTTGATAGCTGGTTATTATTGAAATCTTTATGCTTTACTTCATTTAAAGTTATAAAAAGTTATTTACATAAGACTGCATCGTCAATGAGCATAGATTCTGACCTAATCTTGAGAAGGGTCAGGTTGGGGTCGTTATAGTTTTAGGGTCTGAATGAGGTATCCGAATGAGGCTCTCGTCTTGATAGCTCGACCAGTTGGTGTCTGGAATGCATCCGGGTGAGGTGCTTCGATCGAGGCTCTCGACCAGATGACTCGACCGGATGACTTTGGTAGGCTACTGCCCTGGTTTCGGTCGAGCCTCTCGACCGGATGCCTCGACCGGATGGTTCTTAGTATGTTTTTCTATTTTTGTCGTTCTTATGCATTGTTAGATGTTATGTGGCAGGGAATCAACCTACTTGGTTGATTTCTATACGTATATGTGTTGTAGGATGTGTTAATGCGTAACAATATGAATGCATGAATTGTGATATGTGTGCATGTTCAGTGTTGTGAAACGTAGAGTTGCAACTCGAGTCTACGATGATTGTGTCTTAGAACACTGGGCTACTTAGGGCTTGCTGGTGCTAACTTGACTATCATATGCTAGTCCTTTTTGTGTGGTTCGCGTATACCATACTTAAGTGGTCATAGAATTGTGTACATCATGAGTACACACGCAGGAGTAACAAGGTTGGTTTGTGTTCGTGAAAAAGGTTCAAGCGTCGACATCAACAAGTGTTCCTTTGCATATCCTTGAATATGTGTTACTTAAGCGAATGTGATTACGTGTTTCTTTCCTGTTATGTTACTAATGTGCCAAAGAGCTTTCAGGTTAAAGTTCCCAAAACTACGGGTCATTCCTCACTAAGCATGTTTAGCTCACTCTCTTTCTTTGCATGCTACAAGAGTTCTTGATGTGGATTTTGTGCATGAGGATGCCGAAGTTGAGTTAGAGAATGTGCCATATGTTTGATGTGCTTGATGTGAAGATGTGTTGTTAATAGCTTTTGTTCCCTTGTATTGACTGTTAGGGATATGCCCTAATGTTGTATAGTTAGATGACCTACGTAGGGCATTTTGATGTAATTATGTATTTTTTTAATGGCATTTTGAGTTGACATTCATATTCTACGTTTTATATATTGTATGAATGTGTCTTTATGTTTTTCATAAGAGGAAATATATTCTAAAAGTTGTTTAGAATATCTTGGCGTATTTCTTTAATATGATTAGCATTAAAATTATTCATAGTCCTTAGATTATTCAACTGGGACTAGAATAATCAATCATGGATTATCATATGTAGTTACCTTTGATTAATATTTGATATTAATGATAAAGGATGGCGAGCCTCGAGCCATAACAGTATGGGATGCGATTAACTTATATATGAGTGATTATTAGTGAAATAGATTATTGAAAGTGATACGAGTAATAAACTACATGAATTTAGATTAATAGTTTTATTACTCATTACGATTGTGCAAATAATCATCTGACTTGAGAAATTAGGGTTGTTTGATATATTGGGGTTTAAATCTTAGAACTAGGACAATGCTTGTCTTTATTGATAAAGATGGGTTACGACTTCTTGCAGTTTACTCCTTCGGTATAGAGATTAACATGTAATTGTCATGATAGGATCTGTTAACTTCCGATAAGAAGCGATGTCCAATACGATCTATTTTTGGTAGTTGAATGAGGAAGTCTTTGGCCAAGGCATGATGATGGAAATGAGTATTTCCATGAATGTCATCTCTCATTCTACCGTTTAGATCTAGGCATAGAATCGAGCAAAAAGGACTTAATCGTATCATGGTCCTTATTTGATCGGGACATATTAACAAAAGGATTAGACTGTACGTTAATTTGCGACTGTAAATAGATTCACCTGTTTTGACTTTATTGCTATATATAAATTGTCTTGATACGTTGCTAGACGTCACTCTAGAACGTGAGGATATTTTGGGAATGGCGGAGAAATTCTCAAAATATATTAAAGTTGTTTAATGTTCATTCATTGCTATATGGCGGTGAATCTAGAGGTCACACACAATAAAGCATAATTGAATGATTTTCGGATAAGCTTGAATTTGGTTTTGGAACGTTAAATTGTTAACGTTCGCAATGCTCGACTATTAATTGGTAATGGGCCAAATATGTAATTATTTGTAAGTATTGAGGCAAAAGTATAAATACGGAAAGTTAGTTTCATTAATTTAAACTAATATTGATTAGATTAAATTAATTGTACAAATACAAGATTAATAAAGTATATACATGTCTATGATATGTATATATACATATTAGTCTTGAAAGATGAAGATGCCAAATAGATGGCTAAGATTGTTCCACATCATCAAGTTGACCATTAATTTTGAAATCAATGGCCAAGATGATGGAAGATAAGCACATGTTTTGATGCATTGAGAAGTGCAATTGTTGTCTTCTAAATTCACTACATACAATGCATAAAACAAGGAGCACATTACACAAGGCACCTAGAGAAACACAATGCATTGAGAAGAACAATTTGTCTTCTCTTCCTTGTGTAATTTTCGTCCATATCAAGTGGAAGAGAGAGAACAATGTCTTGATCATCCTCTCAAGTTAAAATCAGAATTTTATCACCATTGAAGTCTAGCACAAAATCTTTGGTGGTCAAGAAAACTCATTCAAGCTTGTGTGGATAACCTAGAGCTTTTGCATTTGTGGGAGGACTTGTCAAAGCATGTTCATCTTCTTGGTGGTGCTCTTTCATCCTTGTGGTTAGATCTTCAAGAGGTATAGCTTGATAACTCTTGTACATTCATATATATGCTTACATATATGCAGTACATATGTTGATTACATGGACTAGACATAAGGTATTATGGTGAATACAAATGTCATAATGCATAAAAACTTTGAAATCTCAATTTTGCTTCCACCTTGCTCATTATATGTTGTGATTCACCTATTGTAAACGGT
This sequence comes from Ehretia macrophylla, assembly GCA_037974665.1. NCBI lineage: Eukaryota > Viridiplantae > Streptophyta > Magnoliopsida > Boraginales > Ehretiaceae > Ehretia > Ehretia macrophylla. Next base: position 87,118,652 of record CM075764.1, read on the forward strand.
CCTTTCATTGACTATATATTACTTTTGGCCTAGCGAATCTTGTTGTATATATGGTTGGTCACGTGGTTTGTGATCACTCGTAGCTAGAATTATATACTACATGCCAAGGGAATTGAATGTTTGCGTAATTGCTTCCGCTTAAGAATGTTGTTTTGCAATATAAGTTATGATCTTTCAAGATTGTATGATGAGGTTGTGTATGCCGATCTTGTGGTTGTTCTTAACTCTAGCATTTCGTATCTTCATGTGTCGTTGCGTCCGGGCTTGGTTTCCAAAGGATCGAGTTCGGGCGTGACAAATGTGTCCCTACACATACATCAGGTCAATTAAGAAAAGAATTTCTGAGTAGTGAAAAGTATTACAATCTAATCGTATATGTTCACAGTATTTAATATATTACATACAATATGTTCCAAAATTGAGGACAAATAAAAATGCTAAATTTTGTATGTAACCATGGGGAGCGTCAATTTGCACAAACCTTGCAGGATCTTTTTCACATATCATCATCTCCCGCATTTGAATGTCTTTTCATCAATGGCAATGTAAGAATTTTACTCAATGGTGCATGAACTATTTTCTTTGTCCAGAACAAGTCTACAACTTTAAGGAAAAGAATTCTTCAGAAAGTGCGCCGTATTCTAAAAATATATTATAGTAAACAAGAATTGAACAAATGTCACAGTCTTGACTTGAATTTAGTAAAACATTATCAGTTGAAAACGTACAGTTTTATAAAGTAGTATTATACTCAGCCAAGTGGATCTATTCTTTGTCAAGTTTCTATGTGCAGTGGATCGAGTCAAAGTGCTTGACCCCTCTAAGTTGGTTTGTGTTCGACCGAAAAAATAAGTTCTTTTCTGCAACCCATAGAAGCCAGAAGGTTGGGTGGGGTGCCCCCATCATGAGAGGTTTTTTACTCATAAATAAATAAGAGTTTGAGCATTAGAAGAAAGTAAATTTGGTTCTTTTATAATTGTTGTAAGAATGTAACAAATTTCCCAGAAACGTCTTAACAACAATCAAATAGAAAGACAACACTACTCTGTATAACAATTTAATATAATACTTATAAGATAATTGTCCCACCGTGTGCTCTCAAGATTAGAGCTTTAATGGCTTCTGGACTTACAAGAAGAATACAAGAAAGAAAACTAACTTCAGGTTTATGTTTGGAGGTCTATTGTGGATTAATTTGATGAACTAATACATACCTATTTATAGGATTTAGCTAGCCCACCATAGGAGACTTCCTAACAAATATTTTCCACCTTGGTTGGCTTTACCAACCTTGTTCAAAGTCCACCAACCAAATTAAATCACATGGGTGGCTAAATAAATTTCTAGGAAGCTTCATTGGCCAAATTTGTTGACTTTAGCATTGCATCATCCCGACATCATCTTAGGTAACTCAAAATTCCCTAAATTCTTTCTTTTAGCCATCGCAGTCTCTTTTTGTTATACCCCAACTCGACCCACCTACAATCAGTTAGGACGCAATGAAATTTCGAAAGTATAACGACAATAACACGGATACCGGGGCTCTAAACCAACCCCTTTGTAACTCATACAACCAACTTCAAATATCAACAACTCCACAACCATTTCAACAACATACAATACAACCATTTCCATATATTAAACAACCATACGACAGTTCATTCATAAGTTATACGCCTCCGTTCCAACATCAATCCATAGGCTATATCATACATTTGCAAAATAGATTATAAACCAATCTAGCAATCTATTCAAGTTCAAAAGAAAGACTACTAAGCTAGCATTATATAAGTCTCTATCTTTAGGTAAGTTACATAATACATCATACTACAAAGCTAAGACAAACTCATGGATATGACTTCGGTACATAAGACTCATCCACGTAAGGTACATTCTCAGCTTCCTGAGGCACGTACCCATAATCCTATTAAGTAACACCTGAATGCAGATAACGAATGAGAGTGAGCTTATATGAAATAAGCCTAGTGAGGAATTCGATAGATCTTTGAAAACATTTACTTTACCACTTTGGAAATCATCTTATGAGCAATAACATGCAATTAACACTAATAAGAATGCAAATATAGTGACAACAATAAACACACAATAAAGATACGATACATTTGTTGATGAAGCTCCATACACCATTTTTAACGCTCACCAACTCCTTCAAACCCAATGACACAATCCTGAGGTACCTTAACCTAGACCCGCACCCCATGGCCTTTTCACCCATGTGAGATAGGGATTAGCCATGAAAACTATGCCTGCAACCCAGGATGCCTCCCGAGGTGACACAACATTATCACAGCTCACAACAATGACTTGGACTCAATTCGAGAAGGCAACAACATAGGTTGCCCGACTCCCGACACTTCACAACAATAATAATTCCAATTCGAGAAGTCAACAACATGGGTTGCCCGACTCCCAACTTATAACAAAAATAACAATTTCAATTCGAGAAGTCAACAACATGGGTTGGCCGATTCCTGACTTATAACAACAATAACAATTTCAATAATCAATTAAACAACTTTTAACAATCAACAACTATACAATTCAGAAACAATTAAGTTAGATGACAAAGTATGTAATACCCGAGCCCGGAATGTGAAATTTTCTTGTTTATTATTCTGGAAATTTTATTTTCTTAAATTCTTTGAGATTTAATTGTTACTTCTTTGTTGTCGCAAAGTGCATTGCATTTCGGGAGCGATAGCTAGAGAATGTTTTCTTCTCCTCAGCAAATAGTAGAACTAGTATATTGGTGACTTAAACTTTATATTTTATTTATTGTTAGCTAGAATTAAAATTGGTGATGTTATTTTAGCTTTTAAATGCATGAAAATAAGTCTAATTGACCAAATTTGAAGTAGTTGAGCAAGTGCTTTGACCATTTTGACCAAGTTGTCACCTTATAAGCTTAAAAAAATGCAAAATAAAAAAAAAACAAAGCAAAAACAGCCTTGAGCAGGCCGACACCTTGAGAAAAAAAGACACATTTCAAATCTTCAAAAATTTAAATCTTCGCGTGAGCTCGTGCGGAGTGATTTTTGAGGCATCCAGCATTGTTTTCCTAGCGACTAGGAGCGCCTAAGGTGAGCGAAGCACGTTATTTGAGCGCTTAAATGTCAAGAATGTTAACTTTGTGATTTTTGGATTTTATCCGTAGGTTGTTGTTTTAATCGTTTTGAAGCTTCTAGAATGTTCCTTGATAATTGTAGAACATGTATTTATGGCTTTTTAACATTTTCTGCGGTTAAATCTTGAGATTGCAATATAAGGTTGATAGTTGAATAGTAATATGTGAATAGTAAACCCTTGAAACGATGAAGTTGCGTTGTTATACTTTCTGTTGATGTGAAAATGTGCTAGGTATGCTAGAATGCCTAAATGCATGGTTTATTTTGATTGTCTAATGGAAAAAAATGAAAAAAACACCTTGGTGAAAGTCGGGGTCGTTTAGGCCGAGTTTAGCGTTTTCTCGTTTTGCGTGATGGCATTGTTTCGGGAGCCCATGGAAGCACTTTTGGTGTGATTATGGCATTGGTTGGGTGTTTGGTTAGTATAGTTGTAGTTCAAACGAGCAAAGGGGGAAATCGGGATTTTGCGTGAATTCTAGGGTAAAGTAGGGTTTCAGGGTCTTTAGACGTGCGTTATGGCGACCTAGGAGGATTGGTGAAGTCGGTTTCCAAAGCTCGTGGCTCGTTTGGAAGTAGTAGCGTTTTGATAGTTGGGGTCGATTTGTGATTTTGCTTATTTTCTTGATATTATGCCTATAGAATGTTTAAAATAGCTTGATATGCTTGTTGGAGTTGATTTTGGTTGGAGTGGTTATCAACTGTGGCTATTGCGTGCGAGAGTAACCTACTTTGTTATTTTTCCACGTGTGGCTTTATTGCTCGATTGTTGCATTTTATATTGTATTACATTCATAGAGTCAGGGGCGGAGTGATGGGCCTCTCTGGGTAGCCTCGGGTTGCCAGTGTTGGTTGCTCTAGCTCCGTGTCCTATTCCCTTTCTCACTTGGGTTGTCTCCCAGGGAGATTTGGGTCGTAGATTGATGGATACTTCCGGGGTATTTCAAACTGGTGTTATAAGGTGGTTTGGGCCGGCGCGTCGTCATCGAATTCGTGGTTGAAAGTTGCTCGTGGAAAGAGTATCGTATCCTTTGAATGAGTGTTTATAGTTTTTATGTTTGCCTTGCTTTATTGTTTGCTTTGCTTGTGTCTCTATATGATATTTGTATGAAATGCTGGACTAATTGCATTGCATACTCCTCTCATCTCCGTCCTTGAGACCAATTGCCCTCGCTGAGCAATAGTTTTTGCTCATTCCTTTCTATACCATATTTTTTACAGGAGTAGTTGAAGCAGACCCTATTGAGGTAATTGAGGAGAAGGAGCAGGTGGAGGTGTTTCCGTGATAGCACTTCTTTGCATTGCTGGTGGTTGGTTGCCATACTTTTGTGCGAGCCATGCTTGATGTGTTTAATGCTTGGTTGTCGCTTTATTTTGAGGCTTGTAGCCTTGTATGTAGTTCTATTTTGAGGCCTTTATGGTCTTTTGTTGTAAAGGTTTAAAGATTGTAAAGTTGTAAAGTTATACTCTTATAACTAGTAAAGAATTGCATACTAATGGTTAAATGTTTAGTGGCATAAATACTTGTGTAGTATGCATGGCATTTTGGTTTGGAAAGTTGGTTAATAAGAAGATGAACGTTTTTGAAAGAAAGTCGGCTTGTTTTAATTGTTTTATGGCTTTCGCAAGTACTATGTTGATTTTAGGGTTTTCGGATCGTCCGCGGTATAGAGGAGACTCCGTCTGTGTGTCGGGTCCGGGCTTGGCCTTTTGCGGGGTCAGGTCGGGGCGTGACAAAGTAGGCCACCCAACTCAACATACATTTAACCAACATTCAACCCCGATCCCAATCAACAACAACCAAGAATCAACTATCCAAACAACCCAAGACAGTATATCAACATTTTTAAGAAAGGCTATACAAACTTCTAAAAGCCATAACTTACAATCTAGAAATTCAATAACCTCCAAACCACTTTCTATCACTCAACCACACATGCATCTACATTAACCCCATCAAAACTCAACCAAAAGCCATCCAAAATAAGCCCAACAACCCTAAAAACTCAATGCATCATGGCTGAATTTTCTGGAGTTTTGTAACGACATCCAAACCAAAAAATTCGGCATTACAACATTACTATCACATATTTAACAAACTTTTTGAAGCAACAATCAATCAATTCCAACCACTACAACAACAATTATTCAACAATGAACCCAAAATCTAATTTTAATACCCAAAAAATAGAAAAACATATTATTACCGTTCAAAACTTATATAAATGCACATGAACGATCCTCAGCTAGATGGTTAGTCAGAATGGACTATTCAGATACTTAAGGATATGCTTAGAGCTAGTGTCATGGACTTCGGGCAGAGTTAGGAGAAACACTTGACGTTGGCAGAGTTTGCTTATAATAATAGTTACCAAGCAACTATTGTGATGACACCTTATGAGGCTTTGTATGGTCGTAAGTGTCGTTCTCCGTTGTATTGGGATGAGGTTGGGGAGATGAAGGAGATTGATCCAGCTATGATGCCGAAGTATATGGAAACTATTGAGAATGTTCACCTTATTCGTCAGAGAATGCTTACCGCTCAGAGTAGGCAGAAGAGTTATGCTGATAAATGCAAAAGGGACTTGGAGTTTAAGGTTGGTGATCAAGTCTTCTTAAAGATTTCTCCTCGAAAAGGAATAGTCCGCTATGGCAAGGGGAAAAAGTTGAGTCTGAGATATGTGGGGTCGTTTGAGATCATTGGCCTAGTTGACAAGTTGGCTTATCGGTTGTCCCTACCAAAGAGTCTCTCCAGAGTTCACAATGTCTTTCATGTTCCTATGCTGAAGAAGTATCATCCAGATGCATCTCACATTCTTGAGGTAGAGTCATTTCAACTTAGTGGAAATCTGACTAATGAGGAGCAACCTATTCGTATTCTAGATCAGTTAGTTAGAGAGCTGCATACGAAGAGGATCGATGGTCAAAGCTTTGTGGTATCATCATGGTATAGAAAAAGCTACTTAGGAACATCGGGATCAGATCGAGCAGCAATATCCGAAGTTGTTTGATTGATCATGTACGAATTTTGTGGGCGAAATTGTTCTAAGGAGGGGAGGAAATGAGTCCCCGAACATGCATTGCATATTTAAATACTTTAATCATCTAATTAGAAGTCTTTATTTGTATTTTAAGTGGTATTTGACTTTATTTGATTTTGGGTTGACTTTTGACTTTGACTTCTACTATTTTGGCTAGAATGACAAACTTGTAATTATGTGAAATAGCTTTGGTTCCCAGATAATTTTAGCCTTAGTCTTCAAAGTTGTCATCTTTGACTTGTTGAGTTTGCTTATAACAACCTAACATCATTCTTGCAAGATAAAACATATTCACTACACAATTTGGTAAGAGTTAGGTGTCAAATTACGAGTCTAGTTTCTAACGCTTTAAACCATTCGCAAATTGGAGTTCTCTAGCATAAGTTATGATCGTTTTAGTAAAAGGTGTCAAAATTGATTTGTACACGGGTTTGACCAAAAAAAAGTTATTTGACTTTGCTTATTTAGTTATTTGACCATTGGACTTAGCCTATTTATTCCAACCAAGTGTCATTTTGCAAGACAAAAACACATACAACACCTAGATCACCTACAAAATTCTGCCATAAGAGAAAAGAGAAGAAAAATTCATTCCAAGCTTGATTCTTCATTTCTTGGTGGATTTGAGCAAAATTTGATCCATAGAAAAGTTATTCCTTGCTATTTCCTCTTCATTTCTTGCCTTAGTTGCTAATTTAAGGTGAGGAGGTTATGTGTTTTAATATTTTTCAGATTTGAGAATTAAATTTAGTTTGGTAAATAATGTTATTTGGATTCACAATACTAGATATATGTGTTAGGAGAAGACTTTTGGGATTATTGTGTTGGTGTTGTTATATCTTGTATTTGTTTTGTATTTTTGAAGATAAGTGTTAGGGTTTGTAGATCTAGGTTGTTGTAGTATTGTGTGATCTTGTTTATGGATGTATTTGAGGTTTGTGATGTTATAGAAGCAAGATAGGAAGTGAATTTGCCATGGAAGCCATCAAATATTTACTGGACAATTCAGTGCCTCTGATTTCTTTTACGTTTTAAAAATAGTAAACGACCTCGGAATCGAACGAAATTTTTACTTTATCTAGATTAGGCAGTTAGGAACAAACTTTGTATTTTACAAAAAGTCAGATTCCTGAAAGGGATCGGTTCCCATAAACGTGTGATTCACAACATAAAGGACTTAAAGCGGAAGCGTTGAGCATTTAAAAATTTTCAACATTAACTTTTGTAATCACATGCATTTCCAAAGTAAAGTATATGGTAATCAACATGCAACAAATAATATATCAAATATACTATAAAGTAAACGAGGGATAAAATGGCATACATGTGAGACCCCGTACCGAGCTCGTGTGCATTTTATAGCATTTCATTTTTTTTTACATAATTTAATATACAATTATATCAATTAACGTGTATTTACTTTGATTCACGTGCTTTTATTTTGAAATGCGTACATTTATATCATTTTGCATGCACATGTCTCGCTTAACGTGTATTGAAATTCAACTATGTGTCTTTGAATAATTTAGATAACGTAAGCAATAATTAAATCATTTTATGTGCATTCATCTCGATTTACATGCATTGTATTGTTTAACGTGCATGTGAGTAAATTATATCGTGTAGCTATTAATTGGAACCAACTAAGTTCACTAACTAACTAGAGTAACTAAACTAAAACCAAGATAGTTAGAATTAACACTAGAATGACAAACTAGAAATACATAAGTTAGTTGAGGGGCACTCTTGTCCTAAAATAAAATAAAAAACATCCTAATATTATTCATGCTCAATCAAAACACACATTACACCACATACACACACACATTCTCATTTTCGACCAAGAGAAGAAGAAAAGAAAGAAAATGAGAGGAAGAGAAGAGGAGGAAGAAAAAGGAAGGCAAACCCATTTCAAGCTATTCTTTGGCATTCTCAAGCTTTTCCTTGTGGTGTCTTGCTTTTTTTCTTGCTTTCAAATTCAAGATCTAAGGTGAGGGAAGTTTTATAAATGTTTTACAAAGGCATATTATGCTTGATTGATGAGTTTTAATTGTGTATTGAACATGATGTTGGTATGAATATGTTTGATAATGAATATGTGTGGATTTATTACAAGGTTTGAGGCTTATCTTGTATATTGAGATAGGGCTTGATCTAACGGGTTAGAATTTATAAGTTGTGTGGTGATTCTTGCTTGAATAGAGCTAGTTTAACTTGTGGGTAAGGTAGGAATTGGAAACCAAACACATTGATGCTTAGTAGGTGTTCTTGAGGTTTTGAGAGTTTTTGAAGTGTTCTTGGGTTGTTGTTTGATTTGAGAATGTTATGGTGTTGTTCTTGAGCTTAAGAATGTTGCCTAGAAGACCTCTTTGAGTGTGCAAAAAGGTTTGGATGAGTTGGAGGCAAGATAGCAAGCAAAAGAGCAAAAATGACATGTTTTCGTGTTCTCGGACCTCTATTCGGAAGAGTGGATCCAGTTGAGTTACTCGACCAGATTTACTCATCCCGATGCTCACTGCCACTATCCGGAAGAGTGGACCCGGTCGAGTTACTTGACCGGATTTACTCTACTGGATTTTTGACAGATTCGCACAATGATTTTCCGAAAACCATATCTTGATCAATTCAACTCCGAATTGTATTCCGTTTGATTCTATAACTATCCACTTTTGATAAGCTTCGATTATAGACTAAAATCAGATTAATTGAAGTTTGGGAATGTAAGAAAATTTACCTCCTAAGTTAGGATAATGTAGGAGTATTGGATTTATTTAGTGTGTTTAATGTGTGCTATTGGTAGATGATATTGTTTGAGTGGTTAACTTGCAATTTCTTGTTATTATGTGCTAATACTAAAGGAGCTTACAAGCTAGATATCGTGTGTGTTATATGTCCATATGAGTACAAGATAAATGCTTGGCACGTTTACATGATGTGAAATATAAAATGTACTCGAATGTGCTATATGATTGACTAGACTTTCTTGTTATATCATTGATAATTGTGAATGCATTTGAATTGTTGAAGTGTATCAGTTGCAACCATTAATGAATGCGGTAGCAACGAGACCTCCGGGCTCGCCAGTATATCTCGCCCACCGAGGTATTAGTGAGACCTCCAGTCAGAGGTAGGGCTTGCTGGTATATCTTGCCTACCAAATGTTATCATCCCTTCTCTTTCAAGACTCATTGATCCTCCTACGGGTTGGGACCCAGTGATATCTTGGGAGAGCTAGGTTGTTAAATGTTACTAAAGCTTGATTGTATATCTTGTAACCATTGTTAAGGGAGGAAGTAACAGGACCTCTGGATTTGCCAGTATATCTCGACCCTCCCATTATTAATAGAGGAAGTGACGGGACCTCTGGGTTTGTCGGTATATCTTGACCCTCTCAGTATTGATTGAAGGCTTGTGTTAAATGTATTTTTGTGTGGTTATGTGCATGACTTGTTTCATGAACTGATTTCGAAAAGATAAAAGCATTTGTGAAAACCCTTTCTTCTCTTTCAAGACTCATTGATCCTCCTACGGGTCGAGACATAATGATATCTTAGGAGAGTTAAATTATTTAACAGTTATTGAATCTTGATTGCATATCTTGTATTCTCATTTGTGAGTTCTTGTGTGCGTGACATATTTTATCAAACTGATTGTGAAAAGATAAAACCTTTTCGAAAACCCTTCCTTGTTTTCCTCCTTACTGAGCTATATGCGAGGATCTAGCTCACCCCTCTTTCTAACAGTTTCAGGTGATGATTAGCCCAAGCAAGCCCCCATGTCTCGCCCCAACTCGACCCCTCCTACAATCAGTCAGGACGCAACGGAATTTCGGCAGTATAACGACAGTAATTAGGACACCGAGGCTCTAAACCAACCTCTATAGAACGTCATGCATCAACTTCACAAACCATACAACAAACAACTCCTCAATAAAATAACAACATACATCATAACCATATTATACAATAAACAGTCCTCGTTATATGCCTCCGTTCCAACATAATACGTGAACCCTTAATATACATTACAAAACATAATGAGCCAATCCAGCAACCTAAACATAGACAAAATAAAGACTACTAAGATTTCATCAACTAATTCGTTATCTTTTCAACATCTTTTACATAATGAACAACAAAGCATATAAAAGTATAACAAATTAATATACAAGATAGTAAAACAATACAACACCAAGGATAAGACTCTGGAACATAGGACTCATCCACGTAAGGCACATTTTCCTCTTCAGGAGGCACGTACCCATAATCCTGCGAAAGTACACCTGTATGCATGCAATAATTGAGAGTGAGCTTATATAAAATAAGCTCAGCGAGGATCCGATAGATCTCGAGCAAGGTCTACTAAACTCCTTGGAAATAATCCTTTGAGTCAATAAACACACAATAACATCAATAATCATTATAAATGCAATAATAGTAATAACTGAAAACACATAATAAGGATACAATACATTTACTGATGAAGCTCCGTGCACCAATTCCATGCTCAACAACTCCTCCAAACTCAATGACACAATTCCTGAGGTACCTAGACCTAGACCCACACCCCATGGCCTCTCTGCCCATGCGAGATAGGGATTAGCCACGATAACTGTGCCCGCAGCCCAGGATGCCTCCCGAGGTGACACAACATTATCAAAGCTCACAACAATGAGACTTAACATAAATAAACCAAGAGATCAGCAACAAAAGTGCCCGATTCCCGTACTCAATAATCAATCAATAATCTGGGAGATCAGCAACAAAAGTGCCTGATTCCCGTACTCAATAATCAATCAATAATCTGGGACATCAGCAACAAAAGTGCCCGATTCCCGTACTCAATAATCAATCAATAAATTGGGAGATCAGCAACAAAAGTGCCTGATTCCCGTACTCAATAATCAATCAATATAACATCAATATTTAATTAAACAACAAACAACTAAGTTAGATGACAAAGTAGGCCATCTAACCGAATATGCATTAAACACACAATTAAACCCTAGTTTACCCATCATCAACTCACAATTCAATCACTCAACCACACCCAATCAACTAAGGCTCAATTCACCAATTAAAAGAAAAACAACCTAATCTTCAAATAATCATATCTTACATTCTACTAATCCACACAACTCCAAATCAGTTTCAAACACTCACCCATTCAATCAACTACATTAGCCCCCTCGGAAACCAACTAAAACACATCCAAATCATGCCCAATAACCCTAAAACCCTAAGATGTCATGGCTGAAATTTTTGAATTTTGGCACGAACATCACAATCGAAAATTCGGTATTACAACAGCGCTACCACGTAATTAAAAAACTTTTAGAAATCGACGGCAATCGATTCCAATCAACACAACTCAATTTAATCAACTTTGAACAAATTAATCAAATTTAAATACCCGAAAAATAAAAATTATGCTACAACTGATAAAAACTCGTAGTATTACAGCTAAATGATCCCTAGCATGCAATGTCACGCCTCAACTCGACCCCACCTACGATCAGTTAGGACGCAACGGAATTTTGGCGGCATAACGACAGTAAACAGATTTTCGAGGTTCTAAACCAACCTCATAAAACATCATACATCCCGTAAATCCTCAATATAAACAACAAAAAACAACACAACCATATTATACGATAAAACATCCTCGTTATACGCCTCCGTTCCAACATGACATACAATACCTCAACTTTATCATACATTTCAAAAGTAAGTTGAGACACAACTACAATTTAACCATAGACAAAAGGAAACCGCTAAGTTAACATCATTTGGTTCAACATCTTTCAATATCTATTACATTAAGAACCGTAAAGCATATAAAGTCTATTAAACTAATATACAAGACATTTAACAATATAAAGTCATGGATAAGATTCGGGAACATATGACTCATCCACAAAAGGCACATTTTCCACATTCTCCTCTTCAGGAGGCACGTACCCGTAATCTTGTGAAAGTACACCTGAAACATGCATTAATAGAGAGTGAGCTTATATACATAAGCCCAGTGAGGATCCGATAGATCTCGACAGTATTCACTACGCTCCTTGGATTTAGTCCTTTGAGCAAGTAAACACACAACAACAATAATAACATAAATAAAGCTATCATCACATAACTATATGACCATTCAATAAGGATACTCTATTTGGTGTAGCTCCAAACGCCATCACGATCTCAACCGTTCTTCTTATAACTCCTCATTACTCACGCACCCGAGGTACCTCACTATCCCCTTCCCTCCATGACATCTCCGTCATGCGAGCTGGGGGTAGCCTATGGCAGTCATGCCGGTTTCAACCCGACAGCCCGACGCTGCCCGAGAGGTGGCACACACATACCAAGGCTCCATTTCATCAATCATCATGCAAGCATAAATCGATCAATCAATTGGGAGATCAGCAACAAGAGTGCCCGATTCCCGCATTCAATAATAATCAATCAATAACATCAATATAACATCAATATAACATCAATATAAAATTAAACATCAAACAACGTAGTTAGATGACAAAGTAGGCCATCTAACCGGACATGCATAATATTCATAATTAAACTCTAAATTACTCAACAACAACTCACCATTCATCACTCGAACACTACCCAACCATCTAAGGCATCGTTCAAGAAATTAAAGAATGACAACCTAACTTCTAAAATTCATAACTTACAATCTACTAATCCAAACATTACCAAATCAGTTCCTATCACTCACCCATTCAACCTACTACATTAGCCCTCTCGGAAATCCACCATAACAGCTCCAAAACATGCCCGATAACCCTAAAACCCTATGACATCATGGCTGGATTTTCCGGATTTCCACACAAACAATGTAATCGAAAATTCGGCATTACAACAGCGCTAACACGTAATTATCAAGTATTTAGAAATCGACGGCAATCGATTTCGATCAACACAACTCAATTAAATCAACTTTGAACATTTTAATCAAAATTAAATACCCGGAAAATAAAAATTATGCTATATCCGACAGAAACTTGTAGTATTAGTATATAATGATCCCTAGCATGCAAGGAGCAATAATCTATCATCAGATTTCAATTCTAACGGTTCAATCTTCATTTATACGCAAAAACACAAAAATGACATTTTGAGATCTAGAATTTTTCTCTCACCTTAGATGCGATATAAGCCTAGGAATGCGTGCAATGCGTGCCCAACAAGCAGAATCCAAGTCGGTGCGAAGTTTCACGGACAAAAACTAGGTTTTTCTTTGAAAAATTGGATTGAAAGCTTAAGTTTTTCTCTTCTCTTTTCTCTCCTCTTCCTCTCGGCAATGTGTGTGTGTGTGGTGGTGTTTTTGTGTTGTGTGAGTGTGTGTTGAGGACATAAGCTTAAATGGTCAACTATTTAATTAAAGTCAAAGTTATTTTAATAGGCATTTTTTGTATTTTTAATGACTTTAATTGCATTTTAGTGATCACCAAGTTAAAATTAATTATGCAACCCCCAAGATATCTCAAGTGAGTTATTTTTAGGTGACAAGAAGTTTTACATTCAAAGAATTCCACCCGAGTCGGCTTAAAACTCGATTTTTGCAAAAGTCGGTGTAAAAACCCTAATAAATTCTTAAGCCGATTTTAAAACCGTTTTCATCAAACACAGGTCTATTAAAGTCCGTGGACTAGGTCTAGAAGGGTTAAAAAGACCAGTTTCAAAATTATAGCGGACGTGTTTCGAAAACACTATTCACTGAAAATCGACGATAAAATTTCTGACTCCGATTTTGATGAAAATTTCATGAATGCACATTTAGCACGTATTAGAAGTATTGAAATCAAAATTATAACTTTCTAGGTCCTATAGCACATAAACAGGTTATATGCACGCAAAACGAGGTAAAACACGTAAAACGAGATAAGCAAGAAAGTGGGGTTTCACATTCTCCCCCCCTTATAGAAATTTCGTCCTCGAAATTCTTACTTGATGTACGGAAAAGATCTGGGTATTGCTGCTGCATCTGATCTCGTCTCTCCCACGTAGCTTCCTCAATGCCGTGATGCTTCCACAACACCTTAACCATCGGAATCCTCTTCGACCTCAACTCTCGGTCCATCTGATCTAGAATACGAATCGGACGCTCGTCATAAGTCAAATTCTCACGAAGCTGTAACGGCTCTGGCTCAAGAATATGAGAAGGATCCGGATTGTATTTCCGCAAATTAGACACGTGAAACACATCGTGGACATTAGAGAAGTTTTCCGGTAGAGCCAACCGATATGCCAACTTACCAACCCTGCCAGTAATCTCAAACGGCCCAACAAATCTCGGACTCAGCTTACCACCTTTACCATAACGAACAAACCCCTTTCGAGGAGACAATCTCAAGAAAACCCGATCTCCAACTGCAAACTCCAAGTCTCGACGACGCTTATCAGCATAACTCTTGAATCTACTCTGCGCTGTAAGCATTCTCTGCCTGATCAACTGGACATTCTCGATCTTCTCAAGAAGTTCTGGCATGATAGTCGGATCAATAGTCTTCATCTCTCCTACCTCGTCCCAATACAAAGGTGAACGGCACTTACGACCGTAAAGAGCTGCAAAAGGTGCCATCCCAATAGTAGCTTGATAACTATTGTTATAGGCAAACTCGGCAAGTGGTAGATGTTTCTCCCAGTTCTTCCCAAAGTCCAGAACACAAGCCCTAAGCATATCTTCCAGAATCTGAATAGTCCGCTCAGACTGACCGTCGGTCTGTGGATGATACGCTGTACTGAAGTTCAACTGAGTACCCAAAGTCTCCTGAAGTTTCTCCCACAAACGAGAAGTAAATCGAGGATCTCGATCAGAGACAATACTAGATGGAATACCGTGAAGTCTAACAATCTGATCCAGATAAAGATCCGTCAGCTTTGTAACCTCATCTCCTAACCTCATCGAGATAAAATGAGCTGTCTTCGTCAAACGATCCACGACAACCCAAACTGCATCATTATCCCTCGGTGATCTAGGCAAACCAGTGACGAAGTTCATCGTAATATGCTTCCATTTTCACTCTGGTATAGCCAACGGTTGAAGCAAACCTGCTGGTCGTTGATGTTCGGCTTTCACTCTCTGACAAGTCAAACATCTAGACACAAACTGAGCAACCTCCCTCTTCATGTTGTTCCACCAATAATGCTGTTTCAAATCCCGATACATCTTGGTTCCACCGGGATGAATAGTATATTTAGAATTATGAGCTTCCTCCAGAATACCTCGTCTCAAGCCCGGTTCATCGGGAACACAAACCCTGTTCCGAAACCGAAGAATACCATCCTCATGCACTTTAAAGTCAGACTGATCATCCGTGATCTGATCCTTGATCTTCTGAAGGTTAACATCAAGCTGCTGAGCTTCCCTGATCTGAGACAACAATAAAGGCTGAATACGGAGATGTGAACACATCACCCCAACCTGAGTGAACTCTGGTCTCCAATAACTAAACTCCTCAAGAACCTCCCACTTCTTGACAGCCAAACAAGAAATACTAGCCTTCCGGCTGAGAGCATCTGCCACAACATTTGCCTTACCAGGCAGATAATTGATAGAACAATTATAATCTCCAAGAAGCTCCATCCACCTCCGCTGGCGCATATTCAACTCCTTCTGTGAGAATAAATACTTAAGACTCTTATGATCAGTGAAAATCTCGAACTTACTGCCCCACAGGTAATGACGCCACTTCTTGAGTGCAAAGACAACTGCTGCCAACTCAAGATCATGAGTCGGATAATTCACCTCATAAGGCTTCAACTTCCTGGAAGCATAGGCAATAACTCGGCCATCCTGCATAAGAACACATCCCAAGCCCTCCTTGGATGCATCACTGTAAATGACCATATTATCGGTCCCCTCTGGTAGAGCAAGTACTGGAGCGGTAGTTAACCTCTTTTTCAACTCCTGAAATCCACTCTCACACTTCTCGTCCCAATATAAAGGTAGTCCGTTTCTGAGTCAACTTAGATAGTGGCCCCGCAATCTTTGAGAAGTCCTTGACAAACCTACGGTAATAACCCGCCAAGCGAAGAAAACTACAGACATCAGTAACACTCTCTGGCCGCTTCCAAGACATCACCGATTCAATCTTAGTGGGATCTACAGAAATACCACTCTGTGTAATAACATGGCCAAGAAAAGAAATCCGTCGCAGCCAAAATTCACATTTGCTGAACTTGGCAAACAACTGATGCTCCTGCAACTTCTCTAATACAAGCCGTAGATGTTGCTCGTGCTCCAATTCAGATTTAGAATAGACCAAGATATCATCAATAAAAATCACCACGAACTGGTCCAAGTACGGCTGAAAGACTCGATGCATAAGATCCATGAATGCTGCCGGTGCATTAGTCAAACCAAAGGGCATAACAACAAACTCATAATGCCCGTACCGAGTCCTGAAGGCAGACTTCGGAACATCGTCTGAGCGAATCCGAAGCTGATAATACCCCTGCCTCAAATCAAACTTAGAGTAGACTTTGGCTCCCTGAAGTTGATCAAACAACTCATCAATCAGTGGCAAAGGATATTTATTCTTGATAGTCACTTGATTCAAACCACGGTAATCTATACACAATCTCAAGGTACCATCCTTCTTCTTCACAAACAAAACAGGAGCTCCCCAAGGTGAAGAACTCTGCTGAATAAATCCTTTCTCCAACAACTCCTGTAACTGAGTCTTCAACTCCTTCAACTCAGCTGGTGCCATCCGGTATGCCGATTTAGAAATAGGTTGAGTACCGGGAACAAGATTAATCACAAACTCGATATCCCTATCTGGCGGCAATCCTGGCAACTCCTCGGGAAATACATTAGGATATTCCCGGATAATAGGGACTTCCTCTAGCTGTAGCTTAACAGATGGCTTGTTGATCAAATAAGCTAGATAACCCGAACACCCTTTACTCACCAACTTAACGGCTTTAGTTGCTGAGATAACAAAACTCGTCTTAGCACCCCGGTTACCCGCTACCTCAACTACTGGCTGATCTGGCAAACGAAACTGTACTACCTTGGTTCTACAGTTCAACTGGGCATCATACTTAGAAAGCCAATCCATACCCAAGATAACATCATACCCCCGGATAGGAAATAAAATAAGGTCCGAAGGAAAATTATGCCCCTTAACATGTATTATACAATCCTTACATACTAAGCCAGTAACATACTTATCAGTCAAAGAGGTACTAATTTCAACCACATAAGGCAATCTTTCAGGTTGCAATTTAACACGTTGTACACAAGCAGGAGTAATGAAAGAATGCGTAGCACCAGAATCAATCAACACTTTAACAAGTTGATCAAGTATAAGAAAGTTACCTTCCACAACTACAGTCTCCTCAGGCATCTCCTCTAAGTCAACTGCATAAGCCCGAGCCTGAACCCGCTGCTGCTGTGGTACACTGCCCGTAGGCCTACCCTGATAACCCTGAGTCGCTGCCCGACCCTCAGTCCTCGCATACTTAGGGCAATCCCTCACCCTATGATCGATGCTACCACAACCCAAACATGTCCCTGCCTTTACCCTGCAGTCGGACTCTACATGCCCTGAGCGCTTGCAATAATTACACTGCGATGATGTGGCACTAGCACTGCCCCTAGAATAACCAGAAGCTGAAGAAGCAGCTGATACAGCCTGCTGCTGAGGTCTCACCACACTAGGCCTGTACTGCTCCTGAGATTGGGCTGGCCTAAACTGAGTCTGAACCTGATATGCCCTCTGCTGAAACTGAGGCCGATAATAACTCTGCTGACTCTGTGGCCTAAAAGAACCCTGCTGGGCAGGTGGCCTGTAGACAACCTGTTGTACTGGAGGCCTATATAAAACCTGCTGGCCCGGTGGCTGATACGGCCTCTTACTAGGCTGACTGGAGACAATCTGATCCCCTTTCCTCTTCTCCAATCTAGAAGCTGCATCAAAAGCCTCAGTGAAAATATCATAACGATTCAGAGCCATCACATCCTGAATCTCGGGCCGCAACCCCAACATAAACCTGCGAGTCCTCCGCTCCTCATCTACCACATACTCCGGTGCATACCGGGACAATCGAGTAAATGTGGCCTCATATTGAGCCACTGTAGCATCTCCCTGGACCAAGGCTAGAAACTCGGCCTCTCTCCGTTCCCTGCAAATCCTCGGGACATACTTTGCCCGGAAAGCCATCAGAAAGGTACCCCAAATATAAGGAATACCCTGTGCCGCCCAACTAGTCCTTACCGTGCGCCACCACTCCTCTGCCTCGTCATCTAACAAATACACGGCAAAAGAGACTTTCTGCTCATCAGTATAGCCAAGTGGATCATAAATCTTCTCCAACTTGCTAATCCATACCTCCGCCTTCCTATCATCCGGCTCCCCCTGAAATCTCGGTGGGTGATATCCTAAAAAGTCCTTCAGGGTACCACGCCCGTGGTTACCACCCTGAATATTCAGAAGCTGAGCCTGCATAGCCTGATTCTGGGCAGCCTGCCCTGCTAATAACTGTGCCTGACTAGCCACTAACTCTGCAATCCGCTCCATAGCGGCTCCAAATCGGTCATCACCCCCGTCACGGCCCGGTGCCACATTACTCGGAGTCTCATCAGTCAACTCAGGCCTACCTCTGGTTCTCGGTCGACCGGCCATTCTACTAATCAAAGAGTTAGCACAGTTATAGCACGTAGACAGGTTATAAACAACTATTACCACATAAATAACAAACTCATATAAAACACATAATCAAATTGATCACATAATCACATAAGCACTTAAATCACATAATCACTTAATCAATTAATCATACCAATACATATTTCATTTTTCTTTCCTTTCATACATATTTCATGCTAAGACCATTACCCACATTCCGAGAATACCCCGGCTGACAACTAACATGAGCTCTGATACCACTTAAACTGTCACGCCCCAACTCGACCCCACCTACGATCAGTCAGGACGCAACGGAATTTTGGCGGCATAACGACAGTAAACATATTTCCGAGGTTCTAAACCAACCTCATAAAACATCATACATCCCGTAATTCCTCAATATAAACAACAACATACAACACAACCATATTATATAATAAAACATCCTCGTTATACGCCTCCGTTCCAACATGACATACAATACCTCAACTTTAACATACATTTCAAAAGTAAGTTGAGACACAACTACAATTTAACCATAGACAAAAGGAAACCGCTAAGTTAACATCATTAGGTTCATCATCTTTTCAATATCTATTACATTAAGAACCGTAAAGCATATAAAGTCTATTAAATTAATATACAAGACATTTAACAATATAAAGTCATGGATAAGACTCGGGAACATATGACTCATCCACAAAAGGCACATTTTCCACATTCTCCTCTTCAGGAGGCACGTACCCATAATCTTGTGAAAGTACACCTGAAACATGCATTAATAGAGAGTGAGCTTATATACATAAGCCCAGTGAGGATCCGATAGATCTCGACAGTATTCACTACGCTCCTTGGATTTAGTCCTTTGAGCAAGTAAACACACAACAACAATAATAACATAAATAAAGCTATCATCACATAACTATATGACCATTCAATAAGGATACTCTATTTGGTGTAGCTCCAAACGCCATCACGATCTCAACCGTTCTTCTTATAACTCCCCATTACTCACGCACCCGAGGTACCTCACTATCCCCTTCCCTCCATGACATCTCCGTCATGCGAGCTGGGGGTAGCCTATGGCAGTCATGCCGGTTTCAACCCGACAGCCCGACGCTACCCGAGAGGTGGCACACACATACCAAGGCTCCATTTCATCAATCATCATGCAAGCATAAATCGATCAATCAATTGGGAGATCAGCAACAAGAGTGCCCGATTCCCGCATTCAATAATAATCAATCAATAACATCAATATAACATCAATATAACATCAATATAAAATTAAACATCAAACAACGTAGTTAGATGACAAAGTAGGCCATCTAACCGGACATGCATAATATTCATAATTAAACTCTAAATTACTCAACAACAACTCACCATTCATCACTCGAACACTACCCAACCATCTAAGGCATCGTTCAAGAAATTAAAGAATGACAACCTAACTTCTAAAATTCATAACTTACAATCTACTAATCCAAACATTACCAAATCAGTTCCTATCACTCACCCATTCAACCTACTACATTAGCCCTCTCGGAAATCCACCATAACACCTCCAAAACATGCCCGATAACCCTAAAACCCTATGACGTCATGGCTGGATTTTCCGGATTTCCACACAAACAATGTAATCGAAAATTCGGCATTACAACAGCGCTAACACGTAATTATCAAGTATTTAGAAATCGACGGCAATCGATTTCGAGCAACACAACTCAATTAAATCAACTTTGAACATTTTAATCAAAATTAAATACCCGGAAAATAAAAATTATGCTATATCCGACAGAAACTTGTAGTATTAGTATATAATGATCCCTAGCATGCAAGGAGCAATAATCTATCATCAGATTTCAATTCTAACGGTTCAATCTTCATTTATACGCAAAAACACAAAAATGACATTTTGAGATCTAGAATTTTTCTCTCACCTTAGATGCGATATAAGCCTAGGAATGCGTGCAATGCGTGCCCAACAAGCAGAATCCAAGTCGGTGCGAAGTTTCACGGACAAAAACTAGGTTTTCTTTGAAAAATTGGATTGAAAGCTTAAGTTTTTCTCTTCTCTTTTCTCTCCTCTTCCTCTCGGCAATGTGTGTGTGTGTGGTGGTGTTTTTGTGTTGTGTGAGTGTATGTTGAGGACATAAGCTTAAATGGTCAACTATTTAATTAAAGTCAAAGTTATTTTAATAGGCATTTTTTGTATTTTTAATGACTTTAATTGCATTTTAGTGATCACCAAGTTAAAATTAATTATGCAACCCCCAAGATATCTCAAGTGAGTTATTTTTAGGTGACAAGAAGTTTTACATTCAAAGAATTCCACCCGAGTCGGCTTAAAACTCGATTTTTGCAAAAGTCGGTGTAAAAACCCTAATAAATTCTTAAGCCGATTTTAAAACCGTTTTCATCAAACACAGGTCTATTAAAGTCCGTGGACTAGGTCTAGAAGGGTTAAAAAGACCAGTTTCAAAATTATAGCGGACGTGTTTCGAAAACACTATTCACTGAAAATCGACGATAAACTTTCTGACTCCGATTTTGATGAAAATTTCATGAATGCACATTTAGCACGTATTAGAAGTATTGAAATCAAAATTATAACTTTCTAGGTCCTATAGCACATAATCAGGTTATATGCACGCAAAACGAGGTAAAACACGTAAAACGAGATAAGTAAGAAAGTGGGGTTTCACATGCAAGGAGCAATAATCTAACATCAGATTAACATTCTAACGATTCAATAATCATTTATACGCATAAACACAAAATATGAGTTTTGAGATCTAGAATTTTTCTCTCACCTTTGATGTGTTTTGATGCAAGAAATGTGTAGAATGGATGCCAAACAAGTAAAATCAAGCTTTGAATCACTCAATTCGGCTTTGAAATGCAAAATCTATGAGAAAAATGCTTTGAAAATGCCTTCATCTTTCTCCTCCAAGGAGCCACGGTTTTGTGTGTGTTTTTGGTGGTGTTTTGCTTTGTTTTCAATGTGTGTTGATCATATATTAAGCAAATGTCAAATAAATAAAAGAAAGTCAAAGTGGAAACTTAGTATTTTTAGTGTTTTCTTGTCTTTAAATGCATTTTCTTGATCACCAATGCTTAAAACAATTATGCAACACCCAAGTTATCTCAAGTGGGTTATTTTTAGGTGACAAGAAGTTTTACAATCAAACAATTTCACCCGAGTCGGCTTAAAACTCGATTTTTGCAAAAGGCAGTGTAAAAACCCTAATAAATTCCTAAGCCAATTTTAAAACCTTTTTAATCAAACACAGGTCTATTAAAGTCCGTGGTCTAGGTCTAGAAGGGTTAAAAAGACCAATTTCAAAATTTTAGCAGACGTGTTTCGAAAATACTATTCACTGAAAATCGATGATAAAATTTCTGATCCCGTTTTTTATGAAAATTTCATGAATGCACATTTAGCACGTATTAGGGGTATTGACATCAAAATTATAACATTCTAGGTCATATAGCACATAAACAGGTCAAATGCATGCAAAACGAGATAAAACACGTAAATCGAGTTAAAGCAGAAAAGTGCGGTTTCACACCCTATGTGGTTGCAAGCTATATTGGTGTGTTGTGATGAATTTTTGACCTAGTTGGCCTATGTGCTTGCTCGTGGAGTTTTAGCTTATTGTTGTAACAAGTTATTTTTGTAAATTTATCAAGTATTATGTTGTAATATTATTTTGGTAGATTAGATTCCTAGTTAAGACTGAACATTATTCTCTCAAGACCTAGGTTGGAAATGTTGAACAGATGGATTCAGGTCTTCTGAATTTGTAAAAGATGTTATAATCCTATATGGCTGATGTTTTTGGAAAAAAAAATAATGTTGGAGGTCTTTCGGTAACTTCTCGTGGTATTTTAATGGATGTACAGGTTATTAAATTATTATTCTCAGGTTTTAAACCTATTAAGTTGTTAATCTCAGGAATAAGAGTTATGAACATCACGTTTCGGCCTTAGCCAAGCGAAGGATCGCGGTCGGGGCGTGACAATACCTCTCGTTTATAGTCGAGAAAAGGTGGAATCACGACGAAGATGCTACGACCTAGACAAGCCTCATTCACACATGCAAAGGCTCTAGATCGAAATACACAAACATCCAAATGTTATTTCTACAAACTAAGTAAATGTGCTACCTACTTAGTAGTAGATTAGAGCTTGCATATAGATATAAAGTAAAAAGAATAACAATTATTTTTTTTCGTGCTTTGGCCGAGAGCATCAAGGAAGAAGATATAGTTCTTATCTCGTAGATAGCCTGGACTAGCCTCCTTCACAAGTGTAAAGGTCATAGATCGAAACACACAAGCATCCAATAGCAAACACCATCAACCAAGTAAATGTGCTAGCTTCTTGGTGAAAGATCTAAACTAGTATAAAGTTAGAAAAGCGAAAGAAAAATTTCTCCTATTAATCTCTACCATGGCCGAAATTACCAAGGGAGAAGATGAAGACTTTTTCTAGTGTTGTTGCTTGTGTTGACCAAAAAAAAAACCTTCAAAGGAGTAGAATAGTTGGCCTTTATATAGAGTCTTGAGTTGTGTAGGATTGTGACAAGTGACATGTAATGTCTTCTCAAGACATCTTCCTTTTGCCAAGTGTCAATCATGAAAACAAATACAAGCCAACTTGTTCTTTGTCCTTCTATGCAACTTGTTGTTTGTCCTCTAGTGTTTCATCTACTAGTGTTTTGTCTTCTAGTGTTTCGTCTACCAGTGCAAGTTGTTTTTTGTCTTCTAGTGACAACTTTTCAATAATTAATTATAATCCCCATTAGAATAACTAATTGGATGACCACAATACTTTCAGTATTTGCACTTTGGACTAATACTTTTTATTATTTACACTTTGGCCCCAATACTTTCAGTATTTGTACTTTTGTCCTAATACTTTCAGTATTTTGCACTTTTGGCCCGCTTAACTATTAACGTCCAAAATAAACAACGTTAACTCTTTAACATGTTTCCAACTTAATATCAAGCTCGTTAATTGCCTTATTCTTGATGCTCTTTTTGTGTGTGACTTTCTAAATTCATAACCGTATAGCGATAAGGGACCATTAAACACTTTTAATCTATTATGAGAATGTCTCCGTCATTCTCCAGAATACCCTCACGTTCAAGAATTACGTCTAGCAATATACGCGGATCATGACAATTTATACGGTAATGAAGTCCAATTCTTATGAATCTATTTATAGTCGTAAATTAGCGTACAGTCCGATCTTTACATTAAATATGTCACAATCGTTGTGGAGACCATGATACGATTAAGTCCACTAAATGATTCTATGCATAGATCTATTCGGTGGAATGAGAGATGACACCTATGGAACCTTTTCTATCATTCCATCTGTTATGTGCCCCGGCTGAGGACTTCCTTATTGAACAACCGAAATAAGATCACATAGGACATCGCCTCATGTCGGAGATTAACGGATCCTATCTTGACAATTATCTGTCAGTTCATACCATAAAACTAAAACGCAAAAGGTCATAACCCATCTTTTGGAAGACGGGTATTGTCCAGACGCAATATTTAGCCCCTGATATTACTGGCAGCTGTAATTTCTCAAGTTAAAGGATTAATTTGCACAATTCGCAACAAATAACAAACTATTAATCCAAAGTCATGTAGTTTGTTATTCTGGTCACATTCAGTGATTCGTTCAACTAACAATCACCCATATGTAAATCAGTCGTAGCCCTATGTTGTTATGGCACAAGACTTACCATCCTTTATCATTAATATCTCTATGTTAATCAAAGGTAACTTATATATGATAGGCTGTACTTGTTTATTCTTGTCCCGGTCGAATAATCTGAGGGCTATGAATCATTTTGAATATTTATCATATCGAAGAAATATGCCAATGTATCCTAATCACTCTTAGAGTATATTTGTTCTCCAAAAAACATTAAGGACACATTCATATAATGGGAATAACGGAGAATATGAATGTCACAAACAAGTCAATATGTAACATATAGACATAAATGCCATTAGGTACAAGTTAATGCCAATATATTCCAGAATAGGTCATCTAACTATATAACATTGGGATATATCTCCAACAGTCTCCCACTTGTACTAATGCTATGATATATATAGTATTAGCGCAACACAGAATGATATCATATATCAA
This sequence comes from Ehretia macrophylla, assembly GCA_037974665.1. Lineage (NCBI taxonomy): Eukaryota > Viridiplantae > Streptophyta > Magnoliopsida > Boraginales > Ehretiaceae > Ehretia > Ehretia macrophylla. The sequence continues at coordinate 87,143,672 of CM075764.1, forward strand.
TCTTCACAAGATGTGGACCTAACTATGACAAATTCATGGCTAAGGTAAGTGGGTCAACTACATCAGATGTGACCGTTTTTCCGTAGTGACACATCACAATATTGTTACAGGCTATAGATACAATATATGAAAATGGAAACACCTTTCCAAATGTTTAGACATATTGTGAGACCCTAGTTCCTTTAGCTTGTGCAATAGCTCCATTATAGTCTTAACGCAAAAGTATCACAACTAAATGATAAGAGCTATTACCAACTTGTATGATTACCTTGATCCCAACAAATTCTTTTGTAATATTACAAAAGATAAAATATACATAATGTGACACACAGTTCATTCAGAACCTTTCTAACAAACTGTGGTCCATTAATCATGAACATGAACCTCGAAATAGACATTCTATTATTGGTTTCAGATCAAAAATCCAAACTAATAAATCCGTCACCACAGATTTTACCTTCTCCATAGAATATATTTTAAGTGCTTCAGAAGTACTTTAAATATATGCAAATATTATCCAACATTCTCAATTAGGATAGGATTGTCATTCACTCATAACACTTTACAGTTTGCACAATGTCAAACGTTGTACATAGCAACTTATGAAATCATCTATTACTCAAGCATATGATGATTTCATGCCAAGCTTGCTATGCTGCTAGAGTTTCTCAAAAATCATTCGTCAGAGATGGATTCATTGTCTCAAGGACAATAATTCATTTCTTTGATTTCTTTTCGAAAAACCATCTTGAACACCTTCAAGATCACTCTAGGTACAATCTTTGGAATATGTTAAGTAATCTCCTCGTACTATCACCATAGCTACGAATTCCCGAGATACTAATAACGTCTTCCAAGTATGGAGAACATTTAATATGACTAGACTTTAACTGACATCACATCACTTATATCATCAACTATGATAGACAAGTCATCAACATACATATTAGGAATAGTGGTTGCGCTCCCACTAACTCTGATACAAACACAAGATTCATCCAAGTAATGATTATCTCAAAGACACAAACCACTTTTGTGCATCCAATAGAAGATATCCACATATCCTTCAAACGATGAGATACACTACTAGATTTGCAAAATTCTTGTATGATGAGTTTTCGGACTGAATTGAATAGATTCAATATTTAGGTTTAGGTGATTTTATGGATTAGATGACACTTTCTCAATTTCTATTTAGTTCGAATGCATCAACCTTCTTGAACAAAAACGTTTTCTTCAAGAATGATCACAATCTAACAGATCAACACAACTTGATCACTCAATAGAAATTATATCCTATAGGACAAAGACATAGCATGAAATTACCTTTCAACCCCAAACTTCCACATGTCCTTTAAAATACTTTTCAATAAATGTAGGACAATCCAAATATTACCTCCTTTAATATTTGGTTGCTATCCAACTTTTATCACATATAAAGTTATAACAATGGTAGGAATCAAGATCTATTCAATAGAAGGAAATAAGGAAAGTACAACCCACAAGTAAATAGTATGATTAGTCCAACTAATCAACTTTTGTACAAAACATAATTTCTTCACTAAGAAATTCCTGTTTAACTATGGTGTATCGGGTGTTGTTAATTACGATACTATACCAAAAAATGGAGATACTTATCCAAATAGTACTCAAGTATTTTAGAATTATGATCACATCATAATGCAATAATACATTTTCTTATATGGTTTCTTTACTCTAGTTTAATGCTCTTTGAATCATTCAAAAACTTTAGACATGTTCTTCAACAAGAACACATAACCTTACTATGACAATCATTCGTGAGGTTACATAAAGGAGAAAACACAGTTGAAGCTTGTTCATAGAAAAAGCTTGTACATGACAATGTACTAATCCAAACAATTTAGTATTTCTAACCCTTTATCAAACAAAGGGTGACTTGGTTACCTTCCCAAAATAAGATGTATAAGTCGATCCGAAAACCAACTTACTCAACATCTTAATATTAGAACTAACTAAGTCATAAAGAAACTACAATTGTCTTGGATTACAAACTTTATCTCAAAATATATTTGGTATGTGGTTAATCAGTTAACAAAATGTTTGTCTTTAGCTAATGCAACAACAATTGTTCCATTTGCTAACACCGAAACCACTTCACGCTTCCAAAGCATACTTTGATTCAAATTCTTTCAAATGCACATACACTTATGTTACAAAAGAATCAAAACCATAAAGTAATAACAACCATTAACAAAGGAGATTTAACATTCATTATAGCTTCATAACCTTGACATTCAAGCTATAAAGATATATTGAATAAATCCTCCTCTTAATGTCTGATTTATCAGTTATGTAAACACTTTTACATATGTCTTTCCAATTCTTAATTATCCTTTAGATTATGCTCCCATTGGCTTAATAGAAATCATATGATTCATGTGTTTCTTCTTTGCATTACGCATAATCAAAGATGAAACATGACCATGAATTGACTTCTTATATTATTCCAATAAAATATACTTACTATACAACTCTTTGTATGTTCAGAATCATATTCATTTTATATATTGTATACTATTATACAAACAACAAAAGAATATAACTAGTATATTGAAGTTGTTTTATTTATCAACCATAAGTATCACACCCTTTCCTTTTGATGCATTATCAAAAAGGAAACTTAAGAGCATTCTAATATAATCATATGATTAAATTTCTAAGAACTATTTTTAGAAAACATTTAATCAATAAAGTTTGGTCCTATTCATGTGATATAAGTCTAGAATATTAAGATAAAAATGGGATCATACATGTAGCCATAAACATGCAGAAAAATAAGATTACTAGTTGACTTTAACTCGTTTAATCATTTAACTTGGTCTTTAAGTAAATGATAGCTCCCACTAATTTTATCGAATCTCATACTCCCAAAATGAGAAACACAAATTTTGTTAGAATCCGGTAGTAGGTAACCAAATTCTCTTAATCACATATATCTTTCAAACCTTTGTGGCTATATTAAAGTATAGGTGCCAAGAGAACAATGCTTTGTCGTCTATTTCACAAAATAGGTTATGGTCATTACCAGACCCTAAATCACTTTGGTCTCAAACCTTTGTGGCTATGTTGATTAAGTGATTCAGTTAGATCCGACCCGTCATCACATAGTTATCCGACAAATTGAATCAATAACCTCAAGCCTTTGTAGCTATGTTGACCATTAGATCTTGGAAGATAACCACATCACTATGTTCTACTAGTGACTTAATTAAACTTATTATGAATCATGTCCCTCTACCTTTGGGTAAGACCGGATATGATCGCTTTGGGTTCATTAAGTCCTAGGATGGCTAAGGACTACAGATCTAATATTGGTTTGCACGTAGGGAAGTTTTGAATTTCTTAAGGTCTCACTTTGCACATTAGTTTATTTATAAGCGAATATCACATATAAACAAACAAATAAACATATATGCATGAATCATACATTAAGGTATCATCATGCACACAATGCTACTTATAGGCTGTTATCTCATAAAGCAAATAACATAGCATGTATGCATGCAACACAAACGAATGGTGGATCATGGACTTAGACCAAGAAGAAGGAAATAAGACTATCCTAAAGCACATCTAATGCCTTCAAGATCTTCTTTTTCCTTGGAATCTCCAAAGCCCCTCCAACTCCTTGGATGCCTTCATTGGTCATCTTGCACTTCGTCTTGAAAGATTACATATAGTCCTCAATACATAATTCTCTCAATTACAAGAAAGTAAAATGAGACTTATGTTTCAATTACAAACTATTCAAATACCAAGTTCGTGATCTTAGTTCACCATTAAACCAACCATTCATACTCATAAAGCCAAGATCATCCCTATCCAATATACAATCTAAGCTAAACGAGTAAGCTAGCACATATATCTTGTGCATCACATACAAAAGACAACACAACCATATAATCTTTAATATCCATTAGCAACACCTTGCCAATCAGTATGTAAACCAATAGATTCCGTGATTATAATACTTTATATCACTTATGCAGGTCAAGATTGATCATTATGGCAACTACAAGCAAAATAGCAACAACTTTTCAACCTTTACAATCCCAAGAAGATTCTCGGCCATGGCAAGTGAAAAACTACTCTACATTCGTGTTCCATGTTCCATCATATATGACGTACATTACACATGGAGCAGCACATTCCTCAAAAACCAACCTCAAGACCAAAAAGAAATGGCAAAGGCTAGGAGAAAAGGCTCTACTCACATGTTCCATGTTTTATCATATACGACGTATAATACACATGAAGTGGCACATTTTTCAACCATCCAAAAGCCTAGTGTCTCTTGGCCATGCCAATAGAAAAATATTCTACTTGCTCGTTTCTCAAACCATCATAGACAATCATAGATCTTCACATGCATATGCTTAGAATCATGAGATAAGGTCATTTTACATACTTTAAAGATTAGATCTATGGCTATACATGTGATTTCAAGGACTTTACAAACCGTGGCGCTAATACCACTTGAAGGGGATCGGTTCCCGGAAACGTATGATTCACAACATAAAGGAGTTAAAGCAGAAGCGTTGAGCATTTAAAAATTTTCAACATTAACTTTTGTAATCAAATGCATTTTCAGAGTAAAGTTCATGGTAATGAACATGCAACATATAATATATCAAATATACTATAAAGTAAACGAGAGATAAAATGACATACCTCCCGTTTATAGCCGAGAAAATGTGGAATCACGACGGAGATGCTACGGCTTGGACAAGCCTCTTTCACACATGTAAAGGCTCTAGATCGAAATACACAAACATCCAAATGTTATTTCTACAAACTAAGTGAATGTGTTATCTACTTAGTAGTATATTAGAGCTTGCATATAGATATAAAGCAACAAAAATAACACTTATTCTTTTTCGTGCTTGGGCCGAGAGCATCAAGGAAAAAGATATAGTTCTCATCTCGTAAATAGTGTGGACTAGCCTTAGGTCATAGATCAAAACACACGAGCATCCAATGGCAAGCACCACCAACCAAGTAAATGTGCTAGCTTCTTGGTGAAAGATCTAAACTTGTATAAAGTTAGAAAAGCAAAATAAATTTTTTTCCTATTAATCTCTACCATGGCCGAAATTACCAAGGGAGAAGATGAAGACTTTTTCTTGTGTTGTTGCTTGTGTTGGCCGAAAAAAAAAACCTTCAAAGGAGTAAAATAATTGGCCTTTATATAGAGTCTTGAGTTATGTAGGATTGTGACAAGTGGCATGTAATGTCTTCTCAAGACATCTTCCTTTTGCCAAGTGTCAATCATGCACACAAATACAAGCCAACTTGTTCTTTGTCCTTTTGTGCAACTTGTTGTTTGTTCTCTAGTGTTTCGTTCACTAGTGTTTTGTCTTCTATTGTTTCGTCTAGTAGTGCAAGTTGTCTTTTGTTTTTTAGTACAAGTTGTCTTTTGTCTTCTAGTGACAACTTTTCAATAATTAATTGTAATCCCCATTAGAATAATTAATTTGAAATAGACCCCAATAGTTTCAATATTTGTACTTTGGCCCCAATACTTTTTAATATTTATACTTTGGCCCCAATATTTTTTAGTATTTATACTTTGGCCTCAATGCTTTCAGTATTTGTACTTTTGGCCCTAATACTTTCAGTATTTGCACTTTTGGCCTCAATACTTTCAGTATTTGCACTTTTGGTCTAATATTTTTAGTATTTATACTTTTGGCCCGCTTAACTATTAACGTCCAAAATAAACAACATTAACTTTTTAACGTGTTTCCAACTTAATATCAAGCTCGTTAATTGCGTTATTCTTGATGTTCTTTTTGTGTGTGACTTTCTAGATTCATAACCGTATAGCGATAAGGGACCATTAAACGCTTTTAATCTATTCCGAGAATGTCTCTGTCATTCTCCGAATACCCTCATGTTCAAAAGCTACGTCTAGCAACAAACGCGCATCATGACAATTTATACGGTAATGAAGTCCAACTCTTATGAATATATTTATAGTCGCGAATTAACGTGCAATCCGATCCTTCCATTAAATATGTCCCGATCGTTGTGGGGACCATTATACGATTAAGTCCACTAAACAATTCTATATGTAGATCTATTTAGTGGAATGAGATATGACACCTATAGAACCTTTTTCATCATTCCATTTGTTATGTGTCCCGGCCGAGAACTTCCTCATTCAACAACCGAAATAAGATCGCATAGGACATTGTCTCATGTCGGAGGTTAACAGATCATATCTTGACAATTACCAATCGGTTTATACCACAAAACCAAAATGCGAAAGGGCGTAACCCATCTTTTGAAAGACTGGTATTGTCCAAATGCAATATTTAGCCCCTGATAACACCGGCAGCCGTAATGTGAAACCCCACTTTTCATCTTAACCTCGATTTGCGTGTTTTGTCTCGTTTTACGTGTTTTGACATGTTTATGTGTTATATGAGTTAAAATGTGTTAAAAATGTGATTTATATTCCTAATACATGCTATATGTGCATTCATGAAATTTTCATAAAAAACGGAATCAGAAATTTTATCGCCGGTTTTAGTTAATAGTGTTTTGAACACCTGTCTGCTAAAATTTTTACAGGAGTGTTTTAAACATTTTAAAACCTAATCCTTGGGTATTAATAGACCCATGTTTGATTAAAACAAATTTGGAATCAGTTTTGGAATTTTTAAAGGTTTTTACACTTTCTTTTATGAAAATCGAGTTTTAAGCCGACTCGGGTAAAAATGTTTAAATGTAAAACTCTTTGTCACCTAAAATATATTGTCCAGAATTAGTTTAGGTGTCAATTTAATATTTGAGCAAGAAATAGTCAAAAATAGGATTAAAAGACTAAAAATACTAAAAAAATAACTGAGTGTCAACTTTGACTTTGCATTATTTTGTTTGACCTTAGCTTATTATGCATCAACACACAATAGAAAGCTCACAAAACATACTCACACACACACACTTGGCTGAGAGCTCCATAGGAGAAAAGCCAAGAGTTTTCTTTAAGTTTTCAAAAGCAATTTTTCATTAAAAGTTGGAATTCCAGGCCAAACTTCATCATCCAAAGCTTGGTTCCACCTCTTGAGCATCCTTCTAGCTTCATAACACATCAAAGGTGAGAGAAAAATTCTAGATCTCAAATGTCATCTTTTATGTTTTTGCGTATAATTGAATTTTGAACTGTTAAATAGTTGAATTGATGTTATATTATTGCTCAGTGCATGCTAATGATCGTTAATATGCGTTTATATAAGATTTGAACCGTTGTAGCATGAATTTTTATTTTCGGGTATTAAAAGTTGAGTTGTTGGCTATTTGTTGAATATTTTTAGTTATAGTGGTTGGAATCGATTGCTGTCGATTTGTAAAAGTTTGTTAAATACGGGGTAGTACCGTTGTAATGCCGAAATTTTGATTGTGATGTTGGTGTGAAAGTCCGGAAATTTCAGCCTAGGTACATTGAGGTTTTAGGGTTGTTGGGCTTTGTTTGGATGTATTTTGGTTGGTTTCCGAGGGGGCTAATGTAGTTGAATGAATGGGTGAGTGATAGGAATTGGTTTGGAGTTGTTTGGATTAGTAAAATGTAAGTTATGATTATTAGAAGTTTAGGTTGTCTTTTTTTAAAATGTTGATATATGCCTTTAGATGATTGGGTGGTGTTTGAGTGATTGAATTGTGAGTTGTTGATTGTTAGATTAGGGTTTGGTTGTGTGTCTAATGCATGTTAAGTTGGGTGGCCTACTTTGTCATCTAACTTAGTTGTTTAGTTGTTAATTGATTAATTGATGTTATGTTGTTGAAATGTTATTAATTGATTATTGATTAGTGATTATTGATTATTGATTATTAATTATTGATGAACCGGGAGAGAGTCAACAGAAAAGGTTGTCCTCCTATGATTGAATGTTTATTATTATTGCTGAGTCTTGGTATGTGTGAGCCACCCTCGGGCAGCATCGGGTTGTCGGGTTGAAACTGGCATGACTACCATAGGCTACCCCCAGCTCGCATGATGGAGGTGTCATGGAGGGCAGGGTTAGAGAGGTACCTCGGGTGCGTGAGTAATGGGGAGTTACAAGAAGAACGGTTGAGATCGTGATGGCATTTGGAACTACACCAACTAGAGTATCCTTTATTGAATGGTCATTATAATTTGTGTGCTTATATTGTCATTAATGTTTATTATGTGTTTACTGCTCAGAGGATGATTTCAAAGGAGTATAGTAAATATTGTTAGAGATCTATCGAATCCTCACTGGGCTTGTTTTATATAAGCTCACTCTCAATTATTGCATGCATACAGGTGTTACTGAGCCTGACTACGAGTACGTGCCTCTTGAAGAGGAAAAATGTGCCATATGTGGATGAGTCTTATGTGCAGGAGTCATTGCCATGAGATTATCTTAGTTGTTGCAACACAATGTATTGCATAACCTATCTTAATATAAAGACATATGTAGGTTGATTTAGTCGTCTTTATTTTGATCATGACTATATTACTAAGTTGGTTATATCCTATTTTGAAATGTATGTATAGCCTATGTACTAAGTTGAAACGGAAGCGTATAACTATGAATGGATTATTGAAGGAGTGATTATTGTATAATATGGTTGGGTTTTTTATTGTTGAATGTTTGTGGAGTTGGTTGTATGAGTTATGAAGAGGTTGGTTTAGAATCTCGATGTCCTAATTACTGTTGTTATACTGCCGAAATTCCGTTGCGTCCTAACTGATTGTAAGTGGGGTCGAGTTGGGACGTGACACGTAATTTCTCAAGTCAAAGGATTAATTTGCACAATTTGTAACGAATAACAAACTATTAATCAAAGTCATGTAGTTTGTTATTCTGGTCACATTCAGTGATTCATTCAACTAACAATCACCCATATGTAAGTCAGTCGCATCCCTATGCTATTATGGCACAAGGCTCACCATCTTTTATCATTAACATCTCTATGTTAATCAAAGGTAACTTATATACGATAGCCCGTACTTGATTATTCTAGTCCCGGTCGAATAATCTGAGGGCTATGAATCATTTTGAATGTTTATCATATCGAAGAAATATGCCACCGTATTCTAAACACTTTTAGAATATATTTATTCTCCGAAAAATATTAAGGATACATTCATATAATGAGAATGACGGAGAATATGAACGTCACAAACAAGTCAATATGTAAACAAACATATAGACGTAAATGCCATTAGGTACAAGTTAATGTCAAAATATTCCCATAATAGGTCATCTAACTATATAGCATTAGGGCATATCTCTAACAATTCCAACGCTTAGACCTTCCAAATTTTCCATTTCCGAGATGTGGCAGAAAAACGTTGAAACTGGACAATTGGTAGTACTTGCATTAAAACGACTATAACTCAATGAATTTAACTCAGAATTGAGTTCTATTTGAACCTAGAACTATCTACATTTGATAATCTTCGTTTCTAGATAGAAAATAGGGTATTTATAGGTTGTTACCATAGGCATCCAATTTGATTAAGTTAAGCTTCTGCTGAATTAGAAATTAGAAGTTCTTTAGTTAGAGGTGGGGATTTTAAGTTTTTGTTTGTATATGCTTACTTTGATGTATAGAAATCATGTATAAGTGTGTTATAAATTCTTGTATGGATGATTATATGTTGTAGTAGTATATGAGAGCTTAATACATACATATGAATTTATTGGAGATGGAATAGGTGATTATGTATTAACTTTATTAATTAGAAGTTGAGAATTTGAGTTAGATTTGGTCTTGGCTTTAGTGAGAGTTTGGTGAATTTAGGGGTTTATTTTGATTAATTTTATAAAATTTCGGCAACTATGCAATTTTATAGATTTGTTTGTTTAGCTTGTTTAATGCTTGGTTTTGTTGTTGTAATGTGTTTATTATGCATTATAGTTAGTTGCTATATTGATTGTGTTGAAGTTATGTGTTGTAGAGATTCATAGGATGGTTTAATCTTGTTACAAAGTTAGAGTTGATTTGTAGTGATTATATTCTTTTAAGGTTTAATTGGTGTTAATGTGTAAATGTCATGTTTTTATGTACTTAGTTGAGGTTAATGTGTTGGATATATCATGTTCTTTGATAGTTGGGTGTTGGTACTAATGTGTTAGATATGTGTTTAATGATGTTTGGTTGAATTAAAGAATGTGTTGCCTTTAAATGTGAGTGTATTGATGCATGTTAAATGTGGCACGATTGCTCGGGTATATGGTTGGGAGTTTGTCAAATGAACATGATACGTGAATATGCTTGGGAGTTCAACCTACTTTGTTGATCTCCTTTATTTGTCATGAATGTCACGCCCCAACGCGACCCCTCCTATAATCAGTCAAGACGCAACATAATTTCGGCAGTATAACGGCAGTAAATAGGATACCGAGGCTCTAATCCAATCTCACTAGAACATCATACATCAACTTCATAACCATACAATATCCAACTCCTCAATAAAATAACAACATACATCATAACCATATTACACCATAATCATTCTTTGTTATACGCCTCCGTTCCAACATAATACATGAACCTTAATATACATTGCAAAATATATTGATACCAACCTAGCAACCTATACATAGACAAAAGAAAGGCTACTAAGATAGCATCAACTAATTCATCATCTTTTCAACATCTTTTACATTATGAACTACAAAGCATATAAAAGTCAACTAGATAATATACAAGATAGTAAAACAATACAACATTAAGGATAAGACTCCGGAACATAAGACTCATCCACATAAGGCACATTTTCCTCTTCAGGAGGCACGTACCCGTAATCCTGTTCAAGTACACCTATAAGCATGCAATAATAGAGAGTGAGCTTATATAAAATAAGCCCAGTGAGGATCCGATAGATCTCTAACAGTATTCACTATACTTCTTGGAAAATGATCCTTTGAGCAAGTAAATACACAATAACATCAATAATACTATCATCACATAATCTATAATGACCATTCAATAAAGGATACACTAGTTGGTGTAGCTCCAAATGCCATCACGATCATAATAGCCTTCTTGTGACTCCCATAAACTCACGCACCCGAGGTACCTCAATAACGTGTCCCTCCATGACACCTCCGTCATGCGAGCTGGAGATAGTCTCTGGTAGTCATGCCGTTATCAACCCGACAGCCCGATGCTGCTCGAGAGGTGGCACACACATACCAAAGACTCAGCAATAATAATAAACATCATTCATAGGACGACAGTCTAGCATAACTGCCTATCTCCCGGCATCAATCATCAATCAATAATCATCAATTTTCATCAATGTAACATGAATATAACATCAAGTAATTAATTAAGTTAGATGACAAAGTAGGCCATCCAACTTATCATGCATAAAACACGTAATCTAACCCTAGTCTAACCATTAACAGCTCACAATTCAATCACTCAAATACCACCCAGTCAACTAAGGCTCAATACAACAATTTAAAGAAAGATAACCTAAACTTCAAATAATCATATCTTACATTCTACTAATCCAAACAACTCCAAATTAGTTTCAAACACTCACCCATTCAATCAACTACATTAGCCCTATGATACCCCAAACCCGGCACGCATTTAATAGCAGATGACTGCATTTAATTAAGTGTTTAATTAGTTAAATCATTCATTTTGTACTATTTTGATATTTCTTTTAAAAATATTCAATAATTTTTATATTGATTAATTAAAATATTATTACCTATTTTTTATTATTATTTATAGTAATTAGATTTATTTTCTTGTATTTAATTAAGTGTCATCTTAAATGTTAGTATTTAATTGCATTTGATTACGTGTTTATATTAACTTGTTCATTCGTATCTTAGCATTAATTTCATAATTCTTTAAAATATTCTAGAAATAGTTAAATTATTTATTTTTAAATGAATATTGATTATTATGATTATTTTAATAATCGGTTTTAATTTTCTTGTATTAAATTACTCGGTTTTCAATTAAATGAGAAAAGTAACTCCAAGGCAGAGTGAATTTTAAACTATTCTACTATTCTACTTTTAAAAAATTATAGATCTATATTATTGCTCATCATTTGATTAGCGATCATTTATTGACCGTTTGATCGTAGCATTTCAAAAATGAGAGTTAGAGAAATATTCTCCGAATTTCATGAATAGTGTTTTTAGTTTAATTTAGCTAGTCTTAGTTGATTTTTATTGAATTGTATTGTTTTAACTTGAATTAGACTAAATGCTAATTAAATGAGCTTGTTGACCATTTTTAACTTGTATTTGACTTTGCCAAAATGACCAAAATGCCCTTAGTCATCCTTTTTATTCAAATTCAATAAACATAACATAAAAAAAATTACAAAATGCCCCATTTATCCCTTCCCATGGCCGATGTGACACCCGAGAATTTCACCCTAAATTTATTATAATCGTTGCATACTTATGTGCGCATTTCTACGTGCATCATTTTTCTTGTTTAATTGTTTTTGTTGTGGGTTACTATTCATAATATTTTCGACTGTTTCGAAAGCTTGATTTTAAATTTTTCCTAGGTCACTCGACATTTAAAAGGAACCAAGAAATTTTCGTTTTGAACTTTCGAGCTTAGGAGTATGCGTTTGAAAAATATTTTCCGTGAGCTTTGAATAGTGTTACGTAAGAATAGTAACATTTGCAACTAAAAATAATTGAAATTGCATTTTGATTTAGTTGACTAAGTTTTATTTTATGAAATTTGACCCTTTTAATAACACCACAACTTACATAAAATAAGCATAAAACATCACAAAGCAAGGGAGCTCATAAAATATTTCCAAAAATTCCAACTTTGTCCCCATTGTTGGCCGTCCACTTCAAGGGAAAAAGGGAGAGAAATTTCTTCAACATCCATGCATTTTGAGCTTCTAGATTGATCTTGGGAGGGTTTTGAGCAACTTAGGATCTTCAACAAAGTTTCTCCATATTCAAAATTGTGAGGGAGTCTCATTTTTTTTGATTTTAAAGTTTATGTGCATATGTTCAATTTTATTGATTTGTCAATTATAGCTATATAACTTGTTATGAATGCTTCCTATGAGTTATTTAATGTCTATAGAGCTAACTTTTGTAGTGTGATAACAAATTTAATGGTTGAATGTTGAATTTGATCAAAGAGATGATGAATAGTGCCTAAAATTAGGGTTTTGAGAAAATTTGCTATTTGGCTTGAATTGATGCCTCAATTAGGTGCTTTAGACCCTAGGGAAGGTAATTGAAAAGCCACGTTAGGTTGAATCACTCGAATTTGAACTTTAGTGCATAAATAGCTTACTTTAAAAACGGGGTTTTGCACGTTAGGCAATCCGGGAAAATTTGGGTATCGATTTGGGTATCCTTGAGCTAAGGAAGTACCTTTGGTGCTTTCGTTTCGCGAAATTGGGGTTCGGTTAGTATGGCTATAGTTTAAACCCGTTCGGGGCCTTCCCGAACTTTTTCTTCAAAAATGAGTTTTAGTGACTTTAAAGGGTACCTTTGAGCTTAATTAGGAATATAGAAAGACTATGGTATGATTGGGAATCTCGAACCATGCTTAGGAGAAAGAAAGCTTGGTTAAAGAAAGGGAAAAAGTAGTTTTTAGCCTTTTTAGTTGCAATTGGAACTTGTTGTGTGTTAGTAATGCTTTGCATTGAATATTTAGGATCTATTTAAGTTATTTGAGTAGATTATTGGAATTAATTGTGTTGATTGCTTATTTTGGCATCTATTAGTTAATATCGTGCATATATGAACTTTTATCGTGCATATATGTGAGGGCGCTCTACTTTGTCGTCCCTCTTACGTGTTATGTGATATATTGATTGTTTGTGACTTGTATTAGGTTGCGCAACCTATATCGGACATGGTAGCGTCGAGAAACACGGGCGGCATCGGGCTTGCCGTGCTCCCTCGACTACCATGGTGCCTATTCCCTTTCTCGCTGAGGCATACTCCACTACCCCAGAGGCGTGGTTCACCTGCTGGGCATGAACCTACCTCGGGAGAAAGGGTCGTAGAATCGGGATACATCCGGAGTATCCCAATTGTGGTGTTTGGGGTTTGCCGGCATATTCGTGATACTCGTGGATCATGGCTCGTGGATGAAGTCTTGGAAGTGGAACCGTATCCTTTTTAAAGTGATTAATAGTTTGACTTATTGACTTGATAGTTATGTGGTTTGTATATGTGTACTTGTGTTGCATATCATATTGCACGTTGGCATGCTGCATCACCTCCCTCGCTGGGCAACTTTGTTGCTCACTCCTCATTTGAAATGTTTCAGGAGAAGCTGAGGTGAATCCCCAGCTGTTAGAAGTAGGAGAAGAAGAAGAAGTTCAAGTAGATCAGAATCAGTGATCTTGTGTGCTGAGGTGGATTTTATGTGCTTCTTGCGTGGAGTTCTTGTTATTAATGTATTTTGAGACTTTGGAGTCTTGTATATATATATGTCTAGTAGATGTGTACCAAGATGTTAAAGAAAGTTGTTGGATTGTAATAATGAATTCTAGACTTTAATTTCCCTTGCATGCTTGGAGTGTTTGTTAATCTTCATATGGAACTTAGAATTTTATTGTATTTAATTACTTATGACTAAAACCAACTTATCTCGCATGCTTGTGTGCTTTAGTAGAATATTGTTATTCTAAGGCTCGGATGGCCTTGTGATTGTGTTTTGGCTTTGGAGTTATTGTTGATAAGTTGTTGCTTTTAGTTCAGATGTCTCGAATGAATGTTTACAGGTATCAGTTTTGTCATTGGTACAGAGGAGACTCTGTCCGAGTGACGGGTCCGAGCCTGACTATTAGCGTGGGGTTGGGTTCGGGGCGTTACAGCCGAAGCTCCCAAGGGGAAAAAAAATAATTTTGCTTCAATTTTCTTCTACAATAATGCGTGGAATTGCTCGGGGGTCGTGGCTCGGGTCCTTACAGGTCTTCCTCATCAATCTCTGTGAGGGTTTTCATGTTGTTGTGCATTTTTATTTGAATTTGATTTTTGTTTCAAATTTTCAGATTTGATATTTATTGCGTTATAATGCCTGTTATTGCTTGAAATAACTTCCTTAGGGTTCGCAGAGCATTGCTTGTTAGTTATTTAGCAGTTTTTACGGCTGAAATTGCGTATTTGAATTAGGGAAGAATGTGAATAGTAAAAATAAATAGTAAAATCCTAGATTTTTGGATTTTGATCCGAATTGCAATTTCTTGATTTGGTTAGGTGCCATTAATGTTAGAAAGATAAAATGTGCAATAAAAATGGACTGTCCTTTGTTAAAATTGGAAATTAGACAAAGAAAAGTAAAGGGGTCGTTTGACCAAGTATTGACCGAGCTCGAATTGAGTTGGGGGTTTTACTATTAAGGGCATGGAAGCACTTTTGGCGCTGTTGTGGCATTGATTGGGTGACCGGTTAACATAGCTGTAGTTCAAATGCAGTAGGTGGACTTTCGGGCTTCAGTTGGGAAAGTAAGGTTTCGTGATATAGAAACGTGTCATGTAGTACCTAAGTGAATGTAGTAAAATCGGTTTCCTAATCCTGTAGCTCGTTTGCTCGTAATTGCCTTTGGAAGTTAGAGATTGAATAGTGATATTTGTCATTTTCGTGTTTGAACTGCTATTACTTGTTTGATTGATGTTATTGTTGATATTAATGATAATCATGCTTAAAAAGTTACTTGATTGCTATTATTGATTGTAAATGCTTGATATCTCGTTTATCGCCACTAATCTGCACTTTCGTGCTATCGCTCGTTTATTGCTTGTATCTCGTATTGCATTGTATAGTGTCAGGCACTTGAGTGATGGGCCTCTCCGGCAGTCTCGGGTTGCTAAGGTTGGGTGCTCTAGCTCAGTGTCCTATTCCCATTCTCGCTAGGGGTGCCGCCCTTGGAGATTTGGGTCATAGATGTGTCGGGGTATATCCGGAGTACACCCAATGCAGGTTATAAGGTGGTTGCGCGCTTATTGTCATCGTTGTCAACATCAAGCTCGAGATTGATGTATTGCTCGTGAAATGGTACATTGCTCGTATGAGTGAACCGTGACCTTCAAAGTGTGGTATAGCTTTGAATGGTTGAGTTAATGTTTTCTTTAATTGTTTATTGTATTGCCGTTTATATTGAATGCTTTCTTATTGATTATATTGATTAACTGTACCTATTTGAATTGCACGATCTTCTTACTCTCCACCTCGATATCTGTCTCGCCCTCACTGAGTATACATGTTATGTATACTCACTCCTCACCACTACATTTCAGGAAGTATCGTGTTTGCTCGAATGTTCGTGGTTTTGTGAAAAGACGTGTTTGAAGAGTTGTCTTGCGTGTTATGTGGCTGAGTTGTAGAAAGATGCAAAGATGTATATTTTCATGTATTGTATGTATTTAGTATTAAAAGTTATGTAATTAACTTAACTAGGTTTGTTAGAATGGTATGATAGTCTATTTTATGCAATAGGTTAGTATAGTTTAGTTGCCAAGCATGAATGTTCTTGTCAAAGATGAGAAGAGATAGGTTAACATTTAAACTGGAAATATATATTTAATTGTGTTCGTTTGTTGAGAACCAAGGCTCGGATGGCCTTGAGGTGTTTGTATGGTTGGACACGGTGCTGGTCCACTTATATGCTGTCGCAGGTTTGCATTTTGCCTAGAAACAAAGGAGACTCCGTCCGTCTTTCCCAAAATTTTATGCCCGGGTTTGGAATTGGGTTGCGATTAGATTGATTAATAGAACTTCCGGTCTCGAAAGGGATCGGGGTGTTACAAGTGGTGTCAGAGCTTGTTTAGCTCATAAACCGGGACAGGGTCGTCGGTCTGGTGGGTAGTGACCCTTGAATGTGTGCTTGTTAAGTGTGTCTTGAAAGTGTATGCTTGTATGTGAGATTGTGTGTCCTGACTTGAATATATGTACCTATGTGATATAGTTATGTGTTTTGTGTTATGTGTTAAATGTTTCTCAAGTAAAGTGAAGTGTCTAGTTGTGCATTGAATTGACCTCGTGAATCGAATCGACCTCGTGAATTGTTATTTATTTGAAGTATTTCTTGTAATGCGTGTATTGGAATGTCTTGAATTGGTTGTGCTGTGATTTGAATTGATTATGTTGTGCTTGACTTGATTTTCACGTTTGAATGACTTTGATGATTAAACTATTTTATAAACTCTTTTGTAAACTTGTTTGCATAATAGTTTAAGGCATGTATGTATAAATGTGAAATATTGGCATTCATACATGTCCTATTGAAATGGTAAGAAAGACTTCTTCCACCCCTGAAGAGCAGTGATTGGTAGCAGGCCTCCAAGTTATGTGGATTGACGGGAATGAGCAGTATTTGACTAGCCTTTATTTGGGAGTTGGTGTTTGCTTTTGGAGCTCGGCTATTAGCGAATCTTTAAGGTCCTCCTCTGTGCTTAACAGTTGTGAAAGAGTAACTTTCTTTTGGGGTTCTATTTGGTTGTTCTCTGGAGCATTCTTTGGTTTTCTTATTGGGTATTCTTTGGAAACTTCTGTTGGCACTTCTTGGTAGATTTGGCTATTGGGTTTTCAACCGGACTTACTGCATGGTATTATCTATGGTATATGTGTCTCGGTCTTTATTGGTGTGTTACTGGCGTCCCTTATTATAAATTCTTTAATGGCATTCTCTAGAATTCTTAGTGGTCATTTGTCTATTACTTACTTATTGGGCAATCCTTGGTGCTTTCTTATTGGAGCATTGTTTCGGGCATTTTCTTTAGTGTTCCTCAGTAGGTTTGATATTTAGAATTCCTATCAGACTTATTGTATAGTACTACTTACGGTATTCTTTGGAATTCTTAGTGTGCATTCTACTAGTATCTTCCTTGATGGCACTTATTGGAAGTCTTACACTTGGAATTTTGTTCAGACTTATTATCTCATATTGCTTACGGTATGCTGTGGAATACTTTGGGCTTTCTTGGTGCTAAGTTGTATAAAGTTTGCACTCGACAAATGGTGATGGAATCTTGGAGTTAGGTCTTATATGTGCTGCATCTACTCTGGCTATCCTTTGACTTCCTTATTTGGTACTTGTTGAACGTCTACTGGAGATTCGTATGTGGGGTATTTCTTCGGCATCCTTCTTGTCATTAATATATGATGTTAATTTCATCTACAGTATCTCTGCTTCAGTCTTTAGTTGGTATTTTCTCGGTATTCTTGGTTGGGATTTCTATTCGGGTTTTCCTACGGGCATCCTTATTCACTATCTTGCTCAGCAACCGATGAAGATTAGTCAGAGTTGGATTTTAGTGGATGTAGAGTTCTATTTGAAGAAGAATTGCGAGGACGCAATTGTTTTAAGGGGGGAAGGATGTGATACCCCAAACCCGGCACGCATTTAACTGCATTTAATTACGTGTTTAATTAGTTGAGTTATTCATTTTTGCACTATTTTCATATTTCTTTTAAAAATATTCAATAATTTTTATATTGATTAATTAAAAGATTATTACCTATTTTTTTATTTATTTATAGTAATTGGATTTATTTTCTTGTATTTAATTAAGTGTCATCTTAAATGTTAGTATTTAATTGCATTTGATTACGTGTTTCTATTAACTTGTTCATTCGTATCTTAGCATTAATTTCATAATTCTTTAAAATATTCTAGAAATAGTTAAATTATTTATTTTTAAATGAATATTGATTATTTTGATTATTTTGATAATCGGTTTTAATTTTATTGCATTTAATTACTCAGTTTTCAATTAAATGAGAAAAGTAACTCCGAGCCGGAGTGAATTTTAAAATATTCTACTATTCTACTTTTCAAAAATTATAGTTTTAGATTATTGCTCATTATTTGATTAGCAATCGTTTATTGACCGTTCGATCGTAGCATTTCGAAAATGAGAGTTAGAGAAATATTTTCTGAATTTCGTGAATAATGTTTTTAGCTTAATTTAGCTAGTCTTAGTTGATTTTTATTGAATTGCATTGTTTTAACTTGAATTAGACTAAATGCTAATTAAATGAGCTTGTTGACCATTTTTAACTTGTATTTGACTTTGTCAAAATGACCAAAAAGCCCTTAGCCATCCTTTTTATTCAAACTCAATAAACATAACATAAAAAAAAATTACAAAATGCACCATTTGTCCCTTCCCATGGCCGAAGCTCCCAAGGAGAAAAAAAAATGATTTTGCTTCAATTTTCTTCTACAATCATGAGTGAAATTGCTTGGGGGTCGTGGCTCGGATCCTTGCGGGTCTTCCTCGTCAAACTCAGTGAGGGTTTTCACGTTTTTTTGCATTTTTATTTGAATTTGATTTTTGATTCAATTTTTCAGATTTGATATATATCGCGTTATAATGCTTGTTATTGCTTGAAATAACTTCCTTAGGGTTCATAGAGCATTGCTTGTTAGTTATTTAACAATTTTTAGTGCTGAATTTGCGTATTTGAATTAAAGAAGAATGTGAATAGTAAAAATGAATAGTAAAACCCTAGATTTTTGGATTTTGATCCAAATTGCGATTTCTTGATTTGGTTAGGTGCCATTAATGTTAGAAAGATGAAATGTGCAATAAAAATGGACTGGCCTTTGTTAAAATTGAAAATTAGACAAAGAAACGTAAAGGGGTTGTTTGACCAAGAGTTGACCGTGCTCGAATTGAGTTGGGGGTTTTTCTATTGAGGGCATGGAAGTACTTTTGGTGCTATTATGGCATTGATTGGGTGACCGGTTAACATAGTTGTAGTTCAAACGCAGTAGGTGGACTTTCGGGCTTCGGTTGGGAAAGTGAGGTTTCATGATATAGAAATGTGCCTTTTAGTACCTAAGTGAATGTAGTGAAATCGGTTTCCTAATCCGGTAGCTCGTTTGCTCGTAATTGCCTTTGGAAGGTAGAGATTGGGTAGTGATATTTGTCGTTTTCGTGTTTGAACTAGTATTAGTTGTTTGATGGATGTTATTGTTGATATTAATGATAATCATGCTTGAAAAGTTAATTGATTGCTATTATTGATTGTAAATGCTTGGTATCTCGTTTATCGCCACTAATATACACTTTCGTGCTATCGCTCGTTTATTGCTTGTATCTCGTATTGCATTGCATAGTGTCAGGCGCGTGAGTGATGGGCCTCTCTGGGCAGTCTCGGGCTACCAGGGTTGGTTACTCTAGCACCGTGTCCTATTCCCATTCTCGTTAGGGGTACTGCCCTGGGAGATTTAGGTCGTAGATGTGTCGGGGTATATCCGGAGAACACCCAGTGGATGTTATAAGGTGGTTCCGCGCTTATTGTCATCGTTGTCAACATCAAGCTCGAGATTGATGTATTGCTCGTGAAATGGTACATTGCTCGTATGAGTGAACCGTGACCTTCAAAGTGTGGTATGGCTTTAAATGGTTGTGTTAATGCTTTCTTTAATTGTTTATTGTATTGATTGTTTATATTGAATGATTTCTTATTGATTATATTGCCTAACTGTACCTATTTGCATTGCACGATCTTCTTTCTCTCCACCTCGATATCTGTCACGCCCTCACTGAGTATACATGTTATGTATACTCACTCCTCACCACTACATTTCAGGAAATATCATGTTAGCTGGAAAGTTCGTGGTTATGTGAAAGAACGTGCTTGAAGAGTTGTCTTGCGTGTTATGTGGCTGAGTTGTAGAAAGATGCAAAGATGTATATTTTCATGTATTGTTTGTGTTTAGTGTTAAAAGGAATGTAATTAACTTAACTAGGTTTGTTAGAATGGTATGATAGTCTATTTTATGCAATAGGTTAGTATAGTTTAATTGCCAAGCATGAATGTACTTGTCAAAGATAAGAAGAGATAGGTTAGCTTTTAAACTAGAAATGTATATTTACTTGTGTTCGCTTGTTGAGAACCAAGGCTCGGATGGCCTTGAGGTGTTTGTATGGTTGGACACGGTGCTGGTCCACTTATATGCTATTGCAGGTTTTGCATTTTGCCTAGAAACTAGGAGACTCTGTCCGTCTTTTCCTAAAATTTTATGCCCGGGTTTGGAATTGGGTTGCGATTAGATTGGTTAATAGAACTTCTGGTCTCGAGAGGGATCGGGGTGTTACAAGTGGTATCAGAGCTTGTTTAGCTCATAAGCCGGGACAAGGTCCTCGGTCTGGTGGGTAGTTATCCTTGAATGTGTGCTTGTTAAGTGTGTCTTGAAAGTGTATGCTTGTATGTGAGATTGTGTGTCTTGACTTGAATGTATGCACCTATGTGATATAGTTATGTGTTATGTTTTAAATGTTTCTCAAGTAAAGTGAAGTGTCTAGTTGTTCATTGAATTGACCTCGTGAATCGAATCGACCTCGTGAATTGTTATTTACTTGAAGTATTGCTTGTAATGCGTGTATTAGAATGTTTTGAATTCGTTGTGCCGTGATTTGAATTGATTATGATGTGCTTGACTTAATTGTCATGTTTGAATGACTTTGATGATTAAACTGTTTTATAAACTCTTTTGTAAACTTGCTTGCATAATAGTTTAAGGCATGTATGTATAAATGTGATATATTGGCATTCATACATGTCCTATTGAAATGGTAAGAAATACTTCTTCCACCCCTGAAGAACGGTGATTGGTAGTAGGCCTCCAAGTTATGTGGATTGACGGGAATGAGCAGTATTTGACTAGCCTTTATTTGGGAGTTGGTGTTTGCTTTTGGAGCTCGGCTATTGGCGAATCTTTAAGGTCCTCCTCTGTGCTTAACAGTTGTAAAAGTGTAGCTTTCTTTTGGGGTTCTATTTGGTTGTTCTCTGGAGCATTCTTTGGTTTTCTTATTGGGTATTCTTTGGAAACTTATGTTGGCACTTCTTGGTAGATTTGGCTATTGGGTTTTCAATTGGACTTACTACAAGATATTATCTATGGTATATGTGTCTTGGTCTTGATTGGTGTGTTACTGGCATCCCTTATTGGAAATTCTTCAATGGCATTCTATAGAATTCTTAGTGGTCATTTATCTAGTACTTACTTATTGGGCAATCCTTGGTACTTTCTTACTAGAGCATTGTTTCAAGTATTTTCTTTAGTGTTCCTCAGTAAGTTTGGTATTTAGAATTCCTATCATACTTATTGTATAGTACTACTTACGATATTCTTTGGAATTCTTAGTGGGAATTCTACTAGTATTTTCCTTGATGACACTTATTGGAAGTCTTACACTTGGAATCTTGTTCAGACTTATTATCTCATATTGCTTACGGTATGCTGTGGAATACTTTGGGCTTTCTTGGTGGTAAGTTGTATAAAGTTTGCACTCGGTAAATGGTGATGAGGTCTTGGAGTTTGGTCTTATATGTGCTGCATCTACACTGGCTATCCTTTGACTTCCTTATTTGGTACTTGTTGAACCTCTACTGGAGATTCGTATGTGGGGTATTTCTTCAGCATCCTTCTTGTCATTAATATATGATGTTAATTTCATCTACAGTATCTCTGCTTCAGTCTTTAGTTGGTATTTTCTCAGCTCTCTTGGTTGCGATTTCTATTCGGGGTTTTCCTACGAGCATCCTTATTCACTATCTTGCTCAGCAACCGATGAAGAGTGGTCAGAGTTGGATTCAGTGGATGCAGAGTTCTATTAGAAGTAGAATTGCGAGGACGCAATTGTTTTAAGAGGGGAATGATGTGATACCCCGAACCCGGCACGCATTTAATAGCAGTTGACTGCATTTAATTAAGTGTTTAATTAGTTAAATCATTCATTTTGTACTATTTTGATATTTCTTTTAAAAATATTCAATAATTTTTATATTGATTAATTAATAGATTATTACCTATTTTTTTATTATTTATAGTAATTGGATTTATTTTCTTGTATTTAATTAAGTGCAATCTTAAGTGTTAGTATTTAATTGCATTTGATTACGTGTTTATATTAACTTGTTCATTCGTATCTTAGCATTAATTTCATAATTCTTTAAAATATTCTAGAAATAGTTAAATTATTTATTTTTTAAATGAATATTGATTATTTTGATTATTTTAATAATCGGTTTTAATTTTCTTGCATTTAATTACTTAGTTTTCAATTAAATGAGAAAAGTAACTCCGAGCAGCAGTGAATTTTAAACTATTCTACTTTTCAAAAATTATAGTTTTATATTATTGCTCATTATTTGATTAGCGATCGTTTATTGACCATTCGATCGTAGCATTTCGAAAATGAGAGTTAGAGAAATATTTTTCGAATGTCGTGAATAATGTTTTTAGTTTAATTTAGCTAGTCTTAGTTGATTTTTATTGAATTGCATTGTTTTAACTTGAATTAGACTAAATGCTAATTAAATGAGCTTGTTGACCATTTTTAACTTGTATTTGACTTTGCCAAAATGATCAAAATGCCCTTAGTCATCCTTTTTATTCAAACTCAATAAACATAACATAAAAACAAATTATAAAATGCCCCATTTGTCCCTTTCCATGGCCGAAGCTCCCAAGGAGAAAAAAAAATAATTTTGCTTCAATTTTCTTCTACAATCATGCGTGAAATTGCTCGGGGGTCGTGGCTAGGGTCCTTGCTGGTCTTCCTCGTCAAACTCTGTGAGGATTTTCACATTTTTGTGCATTTTTATTTGAATTTGATTTTTGATTCAATTTTTCAGATTTGATATTTATCGCGTTATAATGCCTGTTATTGCTTGAAATAACTTCCTTAGGGTTCGTAGAGCATTGCTTGTTAGTTATTTTACAATTTTTACGGCTGAAATTGCGTATTTGAATTAAGGAAGAATGTGAATAGTAAAAATGAATAGTAAAACCCTAGATTTTCGGATTTTGATCAGAATTATGATTTCTTGACTTGGTTAGGAGCCATTAATGTTAGAAAGATAAAATGTGAAATAAAAATAGACTGGACTTTGTTAAAATTGGAAATTAGACAAAGAAACGTAAAGGGGCCGTTTGACCATGTGTTGACCGTGCTCGAATTGAGTTGGGGGTTTTGCTATTGAGGGCATGGAAGCACTTTTGGCACTGTTGTGGCATTGATTGGGTGACCGGTTAACATAGTTATAGTTCAAACGTAGTAGGTGGACTTTCGGGCTTCAGTTAGGAAAGTGAGGTTTCGTGACATAGAAACGTGCCTTATAGTACCTAAGTGAATGTAGTAAAATCGGTTTCCTAATCTTGTAGCTCGTTTGCTCGTAATTACCTTTGGAAGTTAGAGAATAAATAGTGATATTTGTCGTTTTCGTGTTTGAACTGCTATTACATGTTTGATTGATGTTATGGTTGATATTAATGATAATCATGCTTGAAAAGTTAATTGATTGCTATTATTGATTGTAAATGCTTGATATCTTGTTTATCGCCACTAATCTGCACTTTGGTGCTATCGCTCGTTTATTGCTTATATCTCGTATTGCATTGCATTGTGTTAGGCGCGTGAGTGATGGGCCTCTCTGGGCAGTCTCGGGCTGCCATGGTTGGTTGCTCTAGCTCCGTGCCCTATTCCCATTCTCGCTAGGGGTGCCGCCCTTGGAGATTTGGGTCATAGATGTGTCGGGGTATATCCGGAGTACACCCAATGCAGGTTATAAGGTGGTTGCGCGCTTATTGTCATCGTTGTCAACATCAAGCTCGAGATTGATGTATTGCTCGTGAAATGGTACATTGCTTGTATGAGTGAACCGTAGCCTTCAAAGTGTGGTATAGCTTTGAATGGTTGTGTTAATGCTTTCTTTAATTGTTTATTGTATTGTCGTTTATATTGAATGCTTTCTTATTGATTATATTGCTTAACTGTACCTATTTGCATTGCACGATCTTCTTTCTCTCCACCTCGATATCTGTCTCGCCCTCACTGAGTATACTCACTCCTCACCACCACATTTCAGGAAATATTATGTTCGCTGGAAAGTTCGTGGTTATGTGATAGATCGTGCTTGAAGAGTTGTCTTGCGTGTTATGTGGTTGAGTTGTAGAAAGATGCAAAGATGTATATTTTCATGTATTGTATGTATTTGGTGTTAAAAGTTATGTAATTAACTTAACTAGGTTTGTTAGAATGGTATGATAGTCTATTTTATGCAATAGGTTAGTATAGTTTAATTGCCAAGCATGAATGTACTTGTCAAAGATGAGAAGAGATAGGTTAGCTTTCAAACTGGAAATGTATATTTAATTGTGTTCGCTTGTTGAGAACCAAGGCTCGGATGGCCTTGAGGTGTTTGTATGGTTGGACACGGTGCTGGTCCACTTATATGCCATTGTAGGTTTTGCATTTTGCCTAGAAATAAGGGAGACTCTATCCGTCTTTCCCTAAAATTTTATGCCCTGGTTTGGAATTGGATTGCGTTTAGATTGATTAATGGAACTTCCGGTCTCGAGAGAGATCGGGGTGTTACAAGCCCCCTCGGAAACCAACCAAAACACATCCAAATCATGCCCAACAACTCTAAAACCCTAGTGTGTCATGGCTGAAATTTTCGGATTTTAGCACCGATCTCGCAATCGAAAATTCGGCATTACAACGACGCTACCACGTAATTATCAAACTTTTAGAAATCGACGGCAATCGATTTCAACCAATACAACTTAAGATAATCAAGAAATGGCAAATAACTCAACTTTAAATACCCAAAAATAAATAATTATGCTACAACAGTTCAAATATCGTAAGAATACATATAAATGATCCCTACCATGCATGGAGCAATAATCTAACTTCAAATTAACATTCTAACGGTTCAATAATTATTTATACTCATAAACATAAAAGATGAGTTTTGAGATCTAGAATTTTTCTCTCACCTTTGATGCGATATAAGCCTAGAAATAAGTGCAATGCGTGCCCAACAAGCAGAATCCAACTCGGCACGAAGTTCTACGGACAAAAACTAGGTTTTTCTTTGAAAATTTACTTTGAAAACTTTGAAGAAAGGCTTGGCTTATTTTCCCTGAAACTCTCGGCCATCTAGGTGTTTTTGAGTGTGTTTTTGTGCTATTGTAATGTGTGTTGGTGATATATGCATAAAGGTCAACAATTTAAATAAAGTCAAAGTTGAATTAACTTAGTATTTTTGTGTTTTCTTGTCTTTTAAATGCATTTTAGCTATCCCTTTGCTCAAAACAAATATGCAACACCCAAGATAGCTCAAGTAGGTTATTTTTAGGTGACAAGAAGTTTTACAATCAAACAATTTCACCTGAGTCGGCTTAAAACTCGATTTTCGCAAAAGTTGGTGTAAAAACCCTAATAAATTCCTAAGCCGATTTAAAAATCGTTTTCATAAACACAGGTCTATTAAAGTCCGAGAACTAGGTTTAGAAGGGTTAAAAAGACCAGTTTCAAAATTTTAGCGGACGTGTTTCGAAAATACTATTCACTAAAAGTCGACGATAAAATTTTTGACTCCGTTTTTTTATGAAAATTTCATGAATGCACATTTAGCATGTTCTAGGAGTATTAATATCAAAATTATCACATTCTAAGTCATATAGCACATAAACAGGTCAAAGCACACAAAACGAGAATAAATACACAAAACGAGACAGGATAGAAAATTGGGGTTTTGACAATGAATATGAGTTAAATGGTTTATGCAAATGTGAATGCGTTGGGTGGATACCCTTATGCGAATGTGAATGCGTTGGGTGGATACCCTTATACGAATATGAATGCGTTGGGTAGATACCCTTATGCGAATATGAATTATGAAACCCCAGATTTTATCATTGCGTAGAATTGCGTGTTTTGACCTGTTTATATGCTATATGAGTTAGAATGCACTAATTCTGTGATTTATATTCCTATTACATGCTATGTGAGCATTCATGAAATTTTCATAAAAAAGGGCATCGAAAATTTTATCACTGCGTTTTGTGAATAGTATTTTTGAAACACGTCCGCTAAAATTTGACACGGGTGTTTTTAGGGTTTGCAAACCTAGTCATCGAACATTAGTAGACCAGTGTTTGATTAAAACGGATTTTGAATCGGATTAGGAATTTAAAAAGACTTTTACACCTTCTTTTGTAAAAATTGAGTTTTTACCCAAGTCAGGTGTAAATATATACATATGAAAATTGTTGTCAACTAAAAATATACTACTTAAAATAGTCTAAGTGTTAAATCCCTATATGTGAGCAAAATAGTCTAAAAACACAAATTAAAAGAGTAAGAAATCAACTTTGACTTTTGCCAAAATATTGGCCAAGCCTTATTTATGCATAATAAACAAAAATTGCTCATAAAATAAACTCAAAACACACTCATTTCTCACTCGCTTGGCCGAAACTCCATAGGCAAAAAAAGAAAAAATTTCACAAGGTTTTCAAAGTAAATTTTCCATAGAAAACTCATTTCAAGTCCAAACTTCTTCATCCAAGGCTTGATTTCACTTGTTGGGCACCGATTGCACACATTTCTAGCATCATTTAACATCAAAGGTGAGAGAAAAATTTTAGATCTTAAAATGCTATTTTATATCATTTTTATCTTATGAAATGTTAAATTGTCTTTAGATTATTGCTCAGTAGTTGCCAAGGATTGTTTATATGTATTTATAGCTGTTTTGATCGGTAGTCGCATACATTTCTATTTTTCAAGTATTAAAGTTGGTTAAATTGTTCATAGTTGATTAATTGTTGTTGTAGTGGTTGGAATTGATTGGTTGTTGCTTCTAAAAGTTTGTTAATTGTAGGGTAGTAATGTTGTAATGCCAAATTTTTGATTTGAATGTTGTAACAAAAGTTCAGAAATTTCAGCCAAGTGCATTGCCAAAGTTAGGGTTGTTGGGCTTGTTTTGGATGGCTTTTGGTTGGTTTCTGATGGGGTAAATGTAGATGCATGTGTAGTTGAGTGATATGAAGTTGTTTGGAGGTTATTGGATTAGTAGAACGTAAGTTATGAACTTTAGAAGTTTGTGTTGTCTTTCTTTAAAATGTTGAAATGTTGCCTTGGTTGTTTGGGTAGTAATGAGGTTGTTGATTCTTAGGTTGGTGTTGATTGGGTTGGGATTGAATATGTATTCAGGTGCATGATAAGTTAGGTGGCCTACTTTGTCATCTAACTTAGTTGTTTAGTTGTTTAGTTGTTTAATTGATACTTTGTTGATTGAAATGTTGTTAATTTATTGATGATTATTGTTGTATTGGAAGACAACCTACTTTGTTGTCTTCTTAGAAAATGGAATGTTTAATGTTATTGTTTTGAGTCATGATAGTGTGTGCCACCTCTGAGACAGTATCGGGTTGTCGGGTTGAAAATGACATGACTATCATGTGCTATCCCCTATCTCGCATGGGTAGAGATGCCATGGAGTGTGGGTCTAGAATGAGGTACTTCCGAAATATATCAATGGGAGTATGGGGTTAAATGTGATCGTGAAGGTGTTTGAAGCTACACCAATTAGTGTATCCTTTCTCAATTGAATGGTTATTTATGTGGTTGAATTGAAAAGTTGATGTTAATGAAGTTGTTGTTATTGTTGTTCATAGGATAATTTCCAAAGTGGTAAAATAAATGTTTTCAAAAGATCTATTGAATTCTTCACTGGACTTTATTTTATATAAGCTCACTCTCATTCGTTTGCTGCAATCAGGTTTTATTGAACCAGATTTTGGGTACGTGCCTTAGGAAGCTGAGAATGTGCCTTATGTGGACGAGTCTTATGTGCCAGAGCCTTATCCATGATATATGAGTAGTAGTTCTCTTTTGTTATAATGTATATTAGAACTAGTTGGATTATATTTACTTTGAAGTTATATTTGTATAAGATAATCTAAGGATAGTGAAAGTATTATGCTGGTTTAGTTGTCTTATTTTTGAAACTTGAATAGGTTGCTAGACTAGCTTAATATAAATTATGCGTATGTATGGTTTGGCTTATAGTTGATGTTGGAACGGAGGCGTATAACTTATGGATGAACTGTTGAATGGTTGTTTAATATATGGAATTGGTTTTATTGTATGTTGTTGAAATGGTTGAAGAGTTGTGGTTGATCTTTGGAGTTGTTTGTATGAGTTACAAAGGGTTGGATTAGAGCCCTAAAGTCTATGTTACTGTCGTTATACTGCCGAAATTTCATTGCATCCTGACTAATTGTAAGTGGGGTCAAGTTGGGCCGTGACATGAATGCGTTGGTTCGATACCCTTATGCGAATGTGAATGCATTGGGTAGATACCCATGTTCGATAGGTTGCAACCTTTGCAAGTGACTTGGTAGCATCGTGTCGTGCCACGCAGCATAGGGCTTGCGGGTAATTACACGACTTTCATAGTCTGACACTATTCTCGTGTGGTCGGAGTAAGGCCATGGGGATTAGGGTATCTAGGTGGGTACATACGGAGTACCAATATACGGGAGTGACAAAGAGATGTGACAAGTGAACGTGATGAGTTCGTGTAGGGGCTATAAGTGACGACATCAACAAATAATGAGCAGTATCCTTATAACGTGGTTTATGGCTTTATTGCTCATGTTATATGTTGTTTCTAACGTGATCAACTAGTTGACATGTTGTGGCTTTAAAAATCCCTTTAACTGTTTCCCCTCCCCACTAAGCTTTGTTATAAATAAGCTCACCCCTCTGTGATACATGCTACAGGTATACATGACGTTGACTATGTACATGAGGAGACTATTGAGGAACCATGGAATGTGAATTATGTTTAGCTTGTGATAGAGTTGAAACAATGTTTCGTGGCTTTTAGTAGTTTGTTGTAATGAGGTTATGTTTTAGTTTATGTTTGGTATATTTGATAACTTATCTATTTTGAAGTCTAGCTTGTTTTGATTGTATATGTAGGTGATCATGATTGGATTCATGATCACGTTTAGGTTTTATTCATGCTCGTTAAGAACCTAGTTTGAGAATTGAGTCTACTTGGATGTAGACTTTATATAAATGTGTTTGGGTATTTTCTGCTTCTTATTGGATGTCCATATTACAGTCGTTATAATGTCCATGTGTCGTCGCATCCTAAACTAGTTTCCCTAAGACCGGATTTAGGGCGTGGCACCCAAGGCGTGGTTTACCTGGTTAGGGCATACGGACCTTGTCATGCCCAAGCCCCGATCCATTGCTAGGTTAAGGCCGAATCATGACGTGTCAATGTTTAATCCTCTGCAATACTTGAAAGTAGATACCTGAACAAATATAAATTCCACAAGAAGTTCCAAAAGACTTCCAAAATTCTCCCAAAAATATCGGCCTTAAAGGTTTTCAACACACTGTTACGTGTTAAAATACCTGAGTCCACTTGTTAACATTTCAAACCTAGGTCTACTAAGTAGAGTAATCAACTTAGCTAGGTATCTAGTTGACTAAAAGAATATTACAATAAATTAAATAGTTCAATCACACAAAATCATGCTTATTACAATAAGGAGTATATCCTCACAAGTACGCATGAAGATCATATAAACAGGAATCCAAATCATCGCACCAATAAAGCTTGCTACCACATGGGAGCTTGCTCAACTAAACCTCACCATTAATTGATCAAGAGGGGTGAGCTAGATCCTCGCATATAGCTTAGTGATGAGGTAAACAATGAAGAATTTTCGCAAAGGTTTTTACCTTTTTGCAAACTCCTTTCAAATCATGCAATGCATATACGAGAAGAACAACATAAATAGCAAGAACATCAAGTATAATGAGATCATATTCAACTTGATACAAGGCATTCAATTCTACTCTATAATGGATGTACCAAAAGAGAGTAGATCAAAGGATACAATATCAGAAACTCTGTTGGAGATGGCCAGTCTTAGAACTTATTGTCAAATCATCCTTATCAATATTATAACCCCATACACCAATCATGATTGTGAAATCTAGATACACCCAAACAAAGGCCATGGTAGCCCGTTCATCCTGGTAAGCTCAATGCTGCCCAGGTGATACAGGAACTTCTACCATGGGGTCCATTAGGTTGCTTAATTGTGTCAAATATATACCTTCCATCTCTCCTGGTAGCAACCCAAATGAGAGAGGAATTCAAAATAGCAAACAGGCACGGTAGCAACGAGGTAGATTGTCACCAGTTAGTAACAATAATCAAACACATAATAGCATAATCGTGATCCAAATTGAGTTCATATAACATATAAACTTGCAAGTGAAGGTCAATGAGGAAAGTTACTTTATCAAACAAGTGTACAACTATGTACCGACCTCATTCGAACATGTAGATTTATGTGCATCGTTTAGATAATCATGAAACCAATACTCATCATGGTTGATCATACTAATACCATATAGATGACTCAACATAACCATATACCAAAGGAGCGTGTAAGGATACCTTAAAACAACTCAAAACAACAATAAAATGCAAGCACAAACGAAACTATGAAGCATCCTTAACTCTTTTGCATTAGCCTAAGTTAGGAGGTAAATTTTCATACTTTTCCAAACTCCAATTAATCTGATTTTAGTCTAGAATCGAATCTTATCGAATTTAGATAACTCTAGAATCAAATGGAACTCAATTTGGAGTTTAATTGAGTAAGATATGGCCTCCGGAAAATCACTACGCAAATCTATCAAAAATCCAATCGAGTAACTCGACCTGATCCAATCATCCGGATGAATGGCAGTGAGCATCCGACGAGTAAATTCGGTCGAGTAACTCGACCAGATCCACTCTTCCAGATGGAGGTCTGAGAACACGAAAACATGGCATTTTTGCTCTTTTGCTTGCTATCTTGCCTCCAACTCATCCAAACCTTTTACACACTCAAAGAGGTCTTCTAGGCAACATTCTTAAGCTCAAGAACAACACCATAACATTCTCAAATCAAACAACAACCCAATAATACTTCAAGATCCCTCAAAAACCTCAAGAACACCTACTAACCATCAATGTGCTTGGCTTCCAATTCCTACCTTACCCACAAGTTAACCTAGCTCTATTCAAGCAAGAATCACTACACAACTCATAAATTTCAACCCGTTAGATCAAGCCCTAGTTCAATATACAAGATAAGCCTCAAAGTTTGCAATAGATCCACACATATACATTATCAAACATATTCATAACCAATATCACGTTCAATACATAATTAAAACTCATCAATTAAGCATAATATGCCTTTGTAACACATTTATAAAACTTCTCTCACCTTAGCCAAAAGTTTGATATGCAAGAAAATGTTGCAGGATGTAAGAAAAGCTCAAGAAAGGCTTGAAGATGCTTGAGGATGGCTTAACTTCTCTCCCCTTCTTCTTCTTCCTTTTCCCCTCATTCTTTCTCTTCTTTCTTCCTCTTCCTTGGCTGAATCGTGTGGTGTGTGTATGTGGTGTAATGTGTGTTGAGTGGGTGAGTGTGTATTGGTGTGTGTTTGTGTGTTTTGACTTGGATGATACCAAATAATGTTAGGAAATTTTGTTATTTTGCTTTAGGACAAAAGTGCCCTTGAACTTGCTTGTATATTACTAGTTTGCCATTTTGGTCAATTCCTAACTATCTAGTTACTAATATTAGCTCCATAGTGTTAATTAATTTCCTACAACTTTTAAAATATTCGACTGCACGTTAAACGATAATATGCATATAAATCGAGATAAACATACGTAAACCTATTTAATAGCATATAAAATACGTCAAATGCATATAAAATGATTTAATTATTATCTACGTTACCTAAATTTCTTAAGGACATATATTAAATTTAAATGCACGTTAAACGAGGCATGTGTACATAAAACGATGTAAATGCACATCAATCAATATAAATGCATATTAAATGATGCAAAATACATGAAATGCTATAAATTGTATATGGGCTCTATATTGGCTCGGTACGAGGTCTCACAGACCTACTTAAGGAGAATAGATTGTAGGATCGGGGTACATCCGGAGTACCCTATTGGTGGTATAAGGAGGTTTGCCGGTATTTGCTATCGAAGATCATGGTTCGTGGTTCGAGTTCAAAGACAAATAAGATGAATTGTATCCTTTTAAATGTGTTAATGTTTATTCAATTGACTTGTTATATTGTATTACTTGATTTTTGAAAACACCCCCGGTTTACTGTAACCCTTCCCTCGCTGAGTAACACTCTTCTTTTAACATGTTTCAAGAGAAGCTGAGGTAGATCCCCAGTTGGTTGTGGTAGAGAAAGAAGAAATGCAGACTGACATTTTGCCTCGATTACTTGTGTGCTGAGGTTGGATGCCTATGTGCAGATTATGTGAAGTTGCTGCTTATATGATCTATTTTTGAGACCTTTGAGGTCTTGTATGTATTGTGTTAGATTTGGTGGTTTGTAACTAAAGTTGTAGTCTTGAATGATTTGATAGCGTAGTTGGTATGTAATAACTAGTGAATGCTTTACTGTCTTTGTTGCATGATTATGTGGTAAACAGTTGGCAAGTGGACTTATTATATGAATATGACTTGTAGTTATAGTTAGAGTAGTATGATAAGCAAACTATAACTTAGAATTCCAACAGTTATGCAATGCATGCTTGTGTGCTGAACTTTTGCTAAGCTAAGGCTTGGATGGCCTTATTATGATGTGTGAAATTATGATGTTGAAAGATAGGTTGATGGAAGAATGTGGAGTATGGTCTTGTGGTTCTATTTTGTTGTTTGTAGGTTTTCAGATAGTCCACGGTACAGAGGAGACTATATCCGTGTACCGGGTCCGAACTTGACCTATAGTGTGGGGTTGGGTTCGGGGCATTATAGTTAGGTGGTATCTGAGCTCATTGAATGAATAAGTCGAGATAGGTTCCTCGATTGTGGGGTAGAGGTCCTTATGTGAAAGTTGAATTGTATGACTGTGAGATTGTTTGATTGTCTAAGCGAATAAATGTTTAAGTGAAGAACATGCTAGCATAGGAATAGGTATAAGAAGTGTCTATTGCATGAAGTTGTGTGTTTGTGTCAAGTTTTGAGTATATTGTGTGTTAAGTGCTTTATATGTTACCATATGTGCACAAAATGGTCGAATGTGAATAAATAATTTGTATGTGCTATCTATTTGTCTATTATAATACTTGTTTCTTCTAGTACGGAGATGAGGAGAGGGATACCTAGAAGACAGTCGGAGGGGGCTCCAAGGCAAGATGTTCCTAGACAGAATGTTAGGCCTACTAGGAATAATCATCTGGGGTAGGAACCAACTAATGCACAGGTTATAGCCTCAATGGCCACAACAATTAATTCTATTACTCAGTTGATGCAGTAGGGTCAGACAAGTGTTGGCCAGGGTAATCCGGGAGTCAGAGTCGAGGGTAGTGGTACCACAGGTGGTACTAATAATCTGCTTGATAAATTTCTACATCGTGGGGCATACAGTTTTTATAGGGAACCAAATGACATGAAGGCTGAGATAGGACACCGAGGCTGTGCAGCACACATAGGCCGACTTTGTGAGAGAATTCAGAGACAAGTACATATTAGAGATGGCTCGTGAAAGGCATCCAGAAGAGTTTATATCTCTGAGGTAGGGAAACATAATCCTTGACCAGTATAAGGCCACATTTATTAGACTTTCCCGTTATGTTCCAACTTTAGTGCAGCCTGAGAGTATGAGACTCCCTAGATTTATCTGGGGCTTGAGAGGAGATATCCAGCTCAATCTGTTTACTCAGGAGTTTACCACTAATTCTGCAGGTATTAGGGTAGCGGCGAGGTTTGAGAAACGAAAATAAGAATTGTTGGCAGAGTCCAGTCAACCTAGTAAACCACAGTATCAGTCTCAGAGTCAGGGGTTTCAAAGGTAGTATCAGTAGCCTAGCTAGGGTTAGCAGCAGAGACAGACTCAGAGTTACCTGGGGTCAGCCCAGACTCAGTCACAGACGAGGCCAGTTTAGAGCTAATTGTAGAGTCAGACCCGACCCATTGCCGCTAGGTCTCAGCAAGGTAGCACCACTACATCCATATACAGAGGCCCTACGGGAGGCACTACTGCAAGAAAAACTAGCAAGGCAGTCATTGTAATTGTAAGGGCCACTCAGAGGTAGAGTGTTAGAGGAAGTTGGGCCGGTGCATTGGTTGTAGTAGCGACTAGCAGAGGGTTAGAGATTGCCCCAGGTTCAAGTAGGGGCAGGGTCAGACATCCGGCCAGAGTGCTCAGACTAGAGCTCCAAGTACAACTCCAGTTCCCCAAGGTTAGGCACAGGTATTTGTTCTAGATGAGAAAGAACTACCGGACACGACTGTTGTTGTAAAAGGTACATTTCTTCTTAATGGTCAGATAGTTAATGTTTTAATTGATTCGGGAGCCACACATTCATTTATCACACTTGACTGTACACAAAATGCTAAATAAAACATGATAAATTGCTACATATGATTGTGGTATATACGCCTATGGGTTCAAAATTTACTACTGAGTCTATTTGTAAAGCATGCAATATTTATATTGAGGGTCGCACATTCCCTGCTGATTTGATTATTCTACCTTTTCGCGACTTTGAAATCATTCTAGGGATAGATTGGTTGGGAAAACATTATGCTTATTTGGATTGTAGAAGGAGAATTGTAAAATTAAAAATGCCTAACCAACTTATAATTGAAATAGTTGGGAGTCAGAAATCAACTGGGACCCCTATAATTTCATCTATTAAAGCATCTAAAATGATAGGTAAAGGTTGTGATCATATTTAGCTTATTTGATTAAACAGCCTGGGGATAAATTGAAATTGAGTGAGGTGCCTATTGTAAAAGACTTTTCGGGGGCATTTCTTGAAGAATTGTCTAGGTTACTGCCTGATAGGGAAATAGAGTTTGTAATTGATTTATTACCGGGAACTAACCCTATTTCTAGAACTCCCTATAGAATGGCTCCCCCTAAGTTACAGTAGTTAAAAATTTAGCTACAGGGCTTACTTGAGAAAGGATTTATACAACCTAGTTCTTTACCGTGGGGTGCTCCTGTATTGTTTGTAAAGAAGAAAGATGATACTTTACGTTTGTGTATAGATTATCAGGGTCTTAATCAAGTGACGGTAAAGAATAAATATCCATTACCATTGATTGGGGAACTATATGATCAATTGCAAGGTGCTACTGTGTATTCTAAATTTGATTTGAGACAAGGCTATTACCAGTTGAGAATCCAAAAGGAAGATGTGCCCAAGACTACTTTCAAAACTAGGTATGACCACTATGAATTTGTTGTTCTGCCATTTGGGTTGACAAATGCCTCAACCGCCTTTATGGACTTGATGCAGAGAGTGTTTAGACCATACCTAGACTAGTTTGTTGTAATTTTCATTGATGCTATACTGGTATATTCGAAGTCTGAGGCAGAGCATAAATAACACTTGAGGATTGTGCTGCAAACTTTACAAGAACATAAGCTCTTTGCTAAATTTAGCAAGTGTGAGTTCTGGTTAAGACATGTTGACTTATTGGGGCACATAATTTCTCAAGATGGGATTTTTGTGGATCCAGCAAAGATAGATGTGGTGTTGGCATGGAAGAGGCCTAAAACTATTATAGAGGTTCGTAGTTTTCTGGGATTAACTGGCTACTACAAGAGATTTCTCAAAGATTTTCGAAAATTGTAGGACCTTTCACTCAGCTTACTTAGAAGAAAACATGGTATGATTGGAATGATAAATGTGAAGCTAGTTTTCAGGAATTGAAGAAAAGGCTAACCACTGCTCTTATTCTTGTACTGCTTGAGGGGACGAATAACTTCATGATTTACAGTGATGCCTCTAAAGAGGGTCTAGGTTGTGTCCTTATGCAAAATGGTAAGGTAGTAGCTTATGCCTCGAGAAAATTGAAACCCTATGAGCTTAATTATCCTATGCATGATCTTGAGCTTGCTGCTATTGTGTTTGCTTAAAAGAAATGGCGACATTACTTGTAGGGTAATAAGTTTGAAATTTTCACTGATCACAAAAGCTTAAAGTACTTATTTTCACAGAAAGATTGAAACATGAGGCAAAGATGCTGGCTAGAACTGTTGAATGACTATAACTGTACTATTAGCTACCTCCTTGGCAAAGCTAACACTGTTGCAGATGTTTAAGCAGAAAGGCTACTGTGGCCAATTTAATTATAAAGAACTGGGAGTCCATGGAGGAATTATATCGGTGGAAACCAGAAACGTCAAAAGCAGGTATTCAGTTTGCAAGCTTACAAATTCAGTCTCTACTGCTGTTTAGAATCAAAGAGGCACAACAGTCTGATCCACAACTATTGAAGATTCTTGAAAAGTCACAAGGGGGAGAGTCAGATTGCAAGTTGCACGATTATGGCCTACTGAGATACAAGGGTAGAATTTGTATTCCTGGTGATTTGACTTCGAAGAATGAAATACTTATAGAGGCACATAGCTCAGAGTACACTATCTACCCCAGTAGCACCAAGATGTACAAGGGTTTGAAACAAAACTTATGGTGGAACAATATGAAGAGGGAAATAGCTGAATATATGGTTAAGTGTCTGACTTGTCAAAAGGTTAAAGCAGAACATTAGAGACCTGTAGGGTTGTTGCAACCATTGGCCAGTCCTGAGTGAAAATGGGATCCTATTACCATGGATTTTGTATCTGACTTGCCGAGGTCACCGAGAGGTAATGATTCTGTATGGGATATGGTTGATAGGTGGACAAAAACCTCACATTTCATTACTACAAAGAAGACAGACATTCTTGACAAGTTAGCTAAGCTATACATTGAGAACTTTGTGAGACAGCATGGGACTCCGGCTAGTATTATGTCAGACAGGGATCCCAGGTTCATATCACAG
The DNA here is from genome assembly GCA_037974665.1 of Ehretia macrophylla. Taxonomy (NCBI): domain Eukaryota; kingdom Viridiplantae; phylum Streptophyta; class Magnoliopsida; order Boraginales; family Ehretiaceae; genus Ehretia; species Ehretia macrophylla. The sequence goes on from CM075764.1 coordinate 87,181,375, forward strand.
TTCTGGCAAAAGCTACAGAAGGCTTTGGGGACTAATTTGAATTTCAGCACTGCCTATCACCCGTAAACGGATGGTCAATCTAAGAGGACTATCAGGATATTAGAAGACATGTTACGGGCTTACATTCTAGACTTTGGTAAAAGTTAGGAGAGATATTTGTCATTGAAAGAGTTTGCATATAATAACAGCTATTAGGCTACCATTGGCATGGCACCTTATGAGACACTTTACAGAAGTAAATGTAGATCTCCACTTTATTGGAATGGGGCTGGATAAATGAAGACAGCCGATCTTACTTTGATGCCTGAAATGATAAAGATGATTGATAATGTGCAACATATCAAGAAAAGAATGTTTACAGCCCAGAGTCGACAAAAGAGTTATGCTGATAGATGCCGACGAGACTTAGAGTTTGCAGTAGGTGATCATGTATTTCTTAAAATCTCCCTGCGTAAAGGTCTGATTCGACATGGAAAGGGAGGTAACCTCAGTCTTAGATATGTGAGACCATTTGAGATTATTGAGAAAGTTGGTGATTTGTCTTACAAATTAGCGTTACCTTTGAGTTTGGGTAAATTGTATGATGTATTCCGTGTGTTGATGTTGAGGAACTATCAACCAGATCCTTCACACATTTTGATGCCGGAACCTTTGGAAATCAGTGAGACTTTGACTTATGTTGAGAAACCTCTTCGAGTTGTGGATAGGAAGCTTCAAGAGCTCAGGACCAAAAGTATTTGGATGGTGAAGATTCTATGGGATCATCATGGAGTAGAAGATGTCACCTGGGAGTAAGAGGATCAGATGAAAGATAAATACCCCGAGTTGTTCGTCAAATCATGTAAGAATTGCGTGGACGCAATTAGTTTAAGGGGGAGATGATGTGACACCCAAGACTTTCATCATCTTTATAAATATCTGTTGCATACCTTTATGTGCATTTCTAAAGTGTCTTATCTTACTTTAAGCTTGGTTACTATTTATAATAGAAAATTGGCTGTCTAAGTTGCTTGAATTAGTATTTTTCTTAGGTTGTATGACTCTTAGGAGGAATCAGAAAAATGAAAACTTAAGCATTGAACCTGGAGAACGTGCATTAGGAAATTGTTTCTTGCATCGCATGAATAGTAATACTATGGTATAACATTAGTTGTTAACTAGTTAGCATTTAATTGAAGTTTTCTGCTTAGTTTTGACTTTAATTTACTGCATTTGATTCAAAATATATACATACACATATAAAATAACTCATATACCACACAAATATACACATTAGCTCATAAAACAAATAACAAAATCCCTAAATTGCCCCCCTACCTGACGGTACCAAGAGGAGAAAAGATGGAGAAAAATTCAACTAGATTTGCAAATTGATCTTCTATCCTGAGTTTGAAAGGGTTTTGAAGCTACCTAGAGCTTCTACAACTTGCCTATACCCACTTTATGTGAGGGAGTTTGCATTTTTTAGCATTTAAAGTTTTTGCTATATTATTGAAGTTTTAGATTTGTTGATTATCTCTTGTGAAATGCTTGAATATGGTGAAATACCTTCTCTACATGCTATATGGACCTTACTTGAGTAGTATAATAGCTTGCTTTGTGAATTAATACAAATGATCACATGTAAGAGAAGATGAATAGTACTTTTCTTAGGGTTTTGCTAAAATTTGCTTATGAGATTGAATTGGTGCTACCTATAGGTGCTTTTAGTGATAATGAAAATATAATAATGATTGTATAAGTTTAAATTGCTCGGAACGTTGGTGAAAATACATAAATAGCTTGATTTACAAATGGGTTTTGGGTGAAATGCAAGTCCGGGTGGAATTGAACTTTATATTTGGTTTTTACGAGGTGAGGAAGTTCTAAATATGTGGTTATGTCACTTAATTGAACACCGGCTAAGGTACTTGTAGTTTAAATGCATAAAGGGGATTTCGGGACTTTTGTGGTAGTTGCTGGTTAAAGGGTCGTTTCAAGGGTCCTAAGGGTGTCATAAGGGAAATTAGGAATTAGGAAGATAGGATAACTCGTTTGAGAATCTTGAACTTTACCCTTCGATTTTGAGTTAAATAGCTTAAGTTGACAAAAGGGAAGGGGGGGGGGGGGGGGGGGAAGAGAGAGAGAAATTGAATAATTGAAGTTAGATACTTGTAATGTATTTCTATGTGATCAATTTGATATTAATTGAGATCTAGTTTAGTTGTTCTAGCATTTCATGAAGTATGAGGAACTTGTCCCCTTTGATTACGTTTGTCTATTTCGTGTTAAAAGCTTATATTATAACTATTTGCGAGGGCAGCCTACTATGTCTTCCCTCACCTGTGATTACTTGATTTTCGTGATTGTGAATCGGGTTGCGCAACCTTTTCGGACATGGTAGTGTCAAGAAACTTCGGGCAGCATCAGGCTATCGGTCTAGCTCAACTACCATGGTGCCTATTCCCTCTCTTGTTGTGGCATACTCCCATACCCCAGAGGCATGGTTTACCTCGTTGGGGCATACGGACCTACCTCAAGAGAATGGGTCGTAGGATCGGGGTACATCCGGAGTACCCCATTGGTAATAGAAGGAGGTTTGGCAGCATTTGCTATCAAAGATCATGGTTCGTGGTTCGAGTTGAAAGACAAAGAAGATGAATCGTATCTTTTTAAATGTGTTAATGTTTATTCAATTGACTTGCTATATTGTATTACTTGAGTTATTATCTTTGTTGTATTGCACAAAATGATTTTTGAAAACACCCCCAGTTTACTGTAACCCCTCCCTCATTGAGCAACTCGTTGCTCACTCATCTTTTAACATGTTTCAGGAGAAGCTGAGGTAGCTTTCTAGCTGGTTGTGGTAGAGGAAGAAGAACGGCGAACTGACCCTTTGCCTTGATTACTTGTGTGCTAAGGTTGGATGCTTATGTGCAGATTATGTGAAGTTGCTGCTTGTATGATCTATTTTGAGACCTTTGGGGTCTTGTATGTATTGTGTTAGATTTGGTGGTTTGTAACTAAAGTTGTAGTCTTGAATGATTTGATAGCGTAGTTGGTATGTAATAACTAGTGAATGCTTTACTGTCTTTGTTGCATGATTATGTGGTAAACAGTTGGCAAGTGGACTTATTATATGAATATGACTTGTAGTTATAGTTAGAGTAGTATGATAAGCAAACTATAACTTAATAGTTATGCCTTTTATGCTTGTATGAAGGACTTTTGCTAAGCTAAGGCTCAGATGGCTTTAGTGTGATGTATATGTTATGGAGTTGAAGGATGGGTTTAATTGGGAATGTAGAATATGGTCTTGTGGTTGTATTTTGCTGTTTCCAGGTTTCTAGATAGTCCACGGTATAAAGGGGACTCTGTTCGTGTATCGGGTCCGAACTTGACCTATAGCGTGAGGTTGGGTTCGGGGTGTTACAGGAATCACTTCGGTTGTGGCTTCCTTGTGGGTATATCAGGTTGGTCTTTAGTCTCCTCATCATTAGAGACTTCTTCATTGTTCAACGGTCGTTGTTCAGGCACTAAGTGGATTACTTCATTGGTTGATGACGAAATGGCAGGACCGCTATCCTCCATTGAGTATGGTCACTCATTAAACGCCACATCTCGGCTTATGATCACTTTATTGGCCTCTACATCATAAAGTCTATATGCTTTAGACTCTTCACTATATCCTAAGAAAATGTCTTTCTTGCTCTTGTCATTTAATTTCTTTTTATTTTCATTTACAACGTGAACAAAACACTCACATCCAAATTTTCTTAAATGAGACACAAAAGATTTCGTACCATAATAAACTTCATTAGCAGTCTTACCGTTGAGTGCCTTGGTTGAGCACCGATTGAGGATATACACCGCTATGTTGACTACTTTAGCCCAAAATGTGTCAGGTAGGCCAGCACCTTTCAACATACATCGAGCCATTTCTACAATTGTTTGATTTCTTCGTTCTACAACTTGATTTTGTTGTAGTGTGTATGAAGCAATCAATTGGTGCTTAATCCCAAGCTTGTTGCTACTGTTGGTAAAGTCTGTAGAACAGAATTCCTCTACACGATCGGTATGAAGTTTCTTCAACTGAGTTGTGTTCTCATTTGTCACAAGTTTGTGCCATACTTTAAAATTTTCAAGAGTATCAAACTTGTCCCAAAGGAAGTACACCCACATCTTCCTACTATAATCATCGACTAAAAGCATAAAGTAGGAAGATCATCCCAATGCCGTGGTAGTTATTTTTTTTGTAGAGGTCAGCATGTACCAACTCTAGAGGAGCCTTTGATCGGTTATGACTCTTTTCGGGAAATGACTATCTATGTTGCTTGCCCAGCATATAAGCTTCACATGGTCCTTCAACTTCTTCAATTGAAGGCAAGTCAACCATCATCTTCTTTTTTTGTATTTTCTTTAACACATGATAGGAAATGTGCCCGAACCTTAATGCCAAAGTTGACTTGTTTTGGCACCCGTAACGCCAGAAAGAGAGCTGATTTCATAAATGTTATTTTTGCGAATACTTTTACTTACTATATTTTGATCCTTGTCAAGAATCAAAGCTTCCGTCTTCTTGAACCGTACTTCTAGATCATTATATGTAATAGCAGCTACAGATAGCAAATTTTTGAAAATCTGGGGTACAAAGAGTATGTTGGACAGCTTATTGCTTCCTCTATCTTTAGACATGAGCAAGATGGTTCCAGTGCCCTTAACGATACACCTAGCATTATTCTCGACGACAACATTCATTGGTTCTTGTAGAGGTTTTATGGAGTCATATAACTTTTTTTTGCTGGTCATATGTCAGGAAGCTCCACTGTCTAACGTCCATGCACTTGTTTGATGTACATTTGCGTTAGTACACGTTTTCTACGTTATATTTGTTATAGTAAACAAATGTACTTCCATTTCAGCTGTATTGGCAGACTCTTTATTTCTCCAATTTGCCTTTAGAATTTTGTTCTTCTCGTCATGGATTTGTTTCCTGCAATCTTTGACAGCATGGTCTTTCTTATTAAAATAGTAGCACGATCCATAGAACGTCTTCTTCTTTGCTTTCTTCTTTTCTTCTTGGCTACTCCTCACCTTGGCTGTAAAAGTAGAGTCAAGTTAATTTTCTCTGCTTTTCAACCTCATCTCCTCCTCCATGAACATGGTAGTGAATTCTTCAGATGACAAAGGAGGAATGTGAACTTGTGTATTGAGTGCTGTCACAAGGTCGTCATATTTTGAAAGCAACACCCTAATACACCTTCGAGCTAGTTCTTCAGATGATTTGGAAATACCAATTGTAGCTATTTGCTCATGTAGGTTTTTCGTCCTACTGATAAATGACTCAGCTACTTCATCTTCACTTAATATCTCAGCAACTAACTGATTCTCCAAGTTTTGAATGTGAGTCTGGTTTCTTGTTTTATATTGATTTTTCAGTATGTTTCAAGCTTCAGATGCCTTGGTTGTCTGTTCAATAAGAGTGGGGACGAAATCCTGAACACTTGTTACAATTGCACAAAGTGCATCAGCATTTCATTTCCTCCATTCTTTGACAAGCTGAGGATCTAGATTAGTGGTCTTTTTTGTATCATCTTCAACATGGACTGCAACTGGTTCTACATTTATGCCTAATACTGTATCAAGGATTTCATAAGAGTCCAGAACCGTAGTGATTTTGAACTTCCACAATAGGTAGTTTATATCATCAAGCTTTCCTTCTGTGAAAGTAGAGGGACAAATACGAATTGTCGATACTAAACCGAAACTAGAACTAGAAGAAGAAAAACTAGCACCATGAGTAGTCATAATTGTTGAGCTATACTAGACAAGATTGTTGTTAAGAGCCCTTTAAACTTTTGATACCATGTAAGAATGTAACAAATTTTCTATAAACGTCTTAACAACAATTAAGTAGAAAGACAACACTACTCTTTATAACAATTCAATATAACACTTACAAGATAATTGTCACACCTTGCGCTCTCAAGATTAGTGTTTCAATGACTTCTAGACTTACAAGAAGAATACAAAAAAGAAAACTAACTTCAGGTTTGTGTTTAGAGGTGTGTTGTAGATGAATTTGATGAACTAATACATGCCTATTTATAGGATTTAGCTATCCTACCATAGGAGACTTCCTAACAAATATTTTCCACCTTGGTTGGTTAATTTTATACCTTGGTTGGCTTTATCAACCTTGTTCAAAGTCCACCAACCAAATTAGATCACATGGGTGGCTAAGCTAATTTCTAGGAAGCTTCCATTGATCTAATTTGCTAACTTTAGCATTGTATCATCCCGATGACATCTTAGGTACCTCAAAATTCCCGAACGTCTTTCTTGTAGCCATCGTGGTCTATTTTGACCTCATCGATGTTTAAGTCAGAATCATTAATTCATGCTACTATATAATTAATGATACTTATTATGAGGTGGGCATTGACATAACCAACAATTATTAATGATCAAGTATGATCTCATGATTCCATTGAATGAGCTCCTTCCTTCGCTCAAACATCAAATGACCTATAAAACAAGGCCTCTTGGGGGTGTGCTCTGGGAGACGCCTCCAACGATCAAGTCAATTCGGGATCTAAAATTGTATACGAGCACTAGAGAGTAAAGGAAGTTCAAAGAGATAAGAAAGAAATCAACATCATAGTGCATATATGCCTTGTATTAGTTATCTTCTTTGAGAGTGGTGCCCTTATATTTATACTAACTCCCAAGTTACTAAAGAGTGCCACGTGTAATGTTGTGGTCCCGTTACATTGTCATGAGGTCAAGCGGAATGGTTGGACCTCGGGTGTTCTACTAGAGGTCGGTCATAAGGTTGGACCTCGGGTGTTCTACAAGAGGTCGGTCATGAGGTCGGGATTATGCCCAAAACAGGAGGTCAACTCGTAAAGTTGGACCTCATGTGCCATACTAGAGGTCGGCTCATGAGGTCAGGAATTTATCCCCTAACACTAGCCCCCCGATTTTCTGAGCTCTATAGGAGGTCGAGGAATCGCTTAACATGCTTCCTCTTCCCATCGAGCCCTCCAAGCTCTTATTCCAGTCTTTGTCGGGAACTCTTATTTAGGGATGTCCCCTAATGTTATTCAGTGCATGTTGTAGACCCCCTGGCGATCATTGCTCGCATCTTATCTTAGGGTTCGATTCTTGGTTTTGCCTTATGCCCAGGCTCGAGCTCGGCTATGCTCGTAGCCTACCTTTACTCCCCATTGTACCTTGGTCTAGCCTCGATTCTTTTAGGCTCCACCTTAGCTTTGATTTTCCTGAGCTCGACTTTAGTTGTTTCAAGCTTAGTTGGTCCTAAGTTCAGCCTTGTCAGCCTCAATATTCAGCTCTAATGGCTTGGAGTTCGGTATTGACAGCCTCGGGTTCGACTCGTAACCATTGGTTATATGTTTTCCAGGTCAGATTGGTGCCATTGATCATACAACTACCAGGTCATCTCAGTTTGGCTCAGGGTTGTTTGTCATTCGACAACAAGTTCGACTTATAACCGTTGGTCATAAGACCACAATTTCAGCTTAGAAGTTCTTTGCCATACGACAGCAATTCAACTTGGTGTCGTTGTTCATACAAATAAAATTCAGCTCGTGAGTTGTTTGCCATACGACAGCGGTTTGGCTCGGTGCCTTTGCTCATACGAACAAAACTCAGCTCGTGAGCTATTTGCCATGGCAAAAATTCGGCTTAGCACCGTTGTTATATGAACGAAATTCAGCTTGTGAACTGTTTGCCATACGAAAACAATTCGGCTCGGTGCCTTTGTTCATAAGAACGAAATTCAGCTCGTGAGATGTTTGCCATACGACATCAATTCAGCTCGGTGTCGTTGTTCATACAAACGAAATTCAACTCGTGAGTTGTTTGCCATACGTCACCAATCTTGGTTGGTAAGATCCCGTAGGAGTCTCATCTTAACCTGAGGGGCTGGTAAGATCCCGTAGGAGTGTCGTCTTGGCTCTTAGGTCGGTTTTGTTGACTAGGGAGCTCTTATACCCTTAGATTGGCTCTGATGGCTTGGGAACTCTTATGCCCTCAAGCTGGCTCTAAGGGCTCGGGAACTCTTATGCCCTTAGATTGGCTCTGAAGGCTCAGGAGCTCTTATTGGAATGGTAGGCCTTGGTATCCGGGCCAATCCCTACCATGTTCGTAAGCTCTTATGCCCTTAGGCTGGCTCTGAAAGGCATATTATTGATACATTCTTGGGGGCTTTGAAGGAGTTGTTTTATTTTGATCCAAAGGTCGAGCTAACTTGACCGCTTGAATGGCTGAAGCAAGGAGAGCTCTACTATGGGCGTGCTAACTTTGTTACCCAAGTTATTGAGATCAAGAGAGGTCATATTCCAGCAGAAACATTAAAAAGCATTTCAAACGCTCTATTGAACTTTGTCGAATAGACCATGACCATTGCAGATGGTCTTCTCTCTTCTCTTTATTATGCCACGGATCTAGGCTCGGTCGTCCTTCGAGAGATAAACTGAAAAGGTAGACAAAGAATAGAATGACAATTTATCAGTTAGTCCATGAGTAGACATAGCTGCGAAGTCACCGATTGTATGTAACAAATTATCATTTCCCTTTCTTTTTTTTTTTTTGGTGATCAGTTAAGATGTGAAGAATTTAAGTAAGCTCATTTTCTGAGCTATGCTGATCGTTCCTCACAAGAAATTAATGAGAAGCGTACGAGTAAATGAGGTTGTTATCATAGAGATATGTTAAGCATGCATGCATGATAAGAAACTGTAGCCCGAATATGAATGCCAAATTAAGGCAAATTTACTCTCTCCATCAACAAGTTGTAATAATACACTTCAAGGTAAGAGTTGATGTACGCAAGACCCATATTCATTTATTTCATACATATCAAACACATGAATCAAATAATAGATTAGACTCAAATCAAAATTCCCATAAGCCATGTATCTTTCATGTCGTGGCAGGAAGCACTTGTTGTGAACCACAATCTGGCCAATTGATATAACGTGAATGACATTGTTTGGCCAATAAATGTAAGGTGTTCCGCAATACATTAACGTAGTAATGTGCCTGCCACTATATAAGCTAGCAATTCAATGTAGTATGAGAACAGGTGTTAATATAAGACGTGAATCATACCTTTATGCAAAATAAATGCAACAAGTATATAAATTAAAGGATAGCATAAAAACAAATATTATTTTATCTTATTCCTTTAACCATGCCATGATTTTACTGTAAACTTACAATTAGAGGCACTTGAATGATGCTTAGCTAGAGAGCTAGAGCCGATGACCTTTTTCAGGGAGCTAGAGCCCTGGAACACACAATATTCTTTCACATTTTTCGTCCGATGCGAATCTATTGAGCAATTTATTAATTACTTAAAGATAATAAATTGTATTCCACGTGGGAGTTGAGGTCGTTTTCATTTCCTTTCAACAATTTCTTGAAATAATTTAACAAGATGCTGCACAAGTAACACAACATATGTTTGGAGTAGAAAATCCTATGTATGTAGCAGAGATGAAAAGATATAAAGGGAAAGTAGCAAGTACTTGTACTCAATAGAAGAATTCTATACCAGCCTTTCCTATCTCAACACCATCATGTAGAAGGCTATAGCCAATAATTATGAGTACTCATGTCAAAATCTCTACCAGGTCCAAGTAGTCAAGACAAGATCCAATGGTTAGGAAAGAAATCAACAGCATTGAATTAATTTTTAAATCCTTACACTTTTTAATACCACGACAAATTGTTTAAATTTGCTACTTATGAAAGATATTTCCCCACATACTACTGAGCTTTCTCTTTTTTTCTTAAATTCAATAGAGAAGGATATATAGTTCAATAAACTTGAGGTTCTTACACGGATTACTTGCATAGAACTACGTATACTGACAACGTAATCAGAATCACAATCTGACCAAAAAGAGGTGTTTCAAATATAGTATGTCGCCATAGAGTTGGCGGGGTTAAGAGGTTTTGCTCATTTCCAGCAATTGTATAGAAAATGCTAATACTGCTCATCATATAAACAAGTGCTTGTAATCTCCATTTGCATGTATACAAACCTGGCTATAGCATTATGTATCTATTGAATTGTCAAAGTCGGTCCAAATACCTTCAGAAATATTACCAGAAATAGAGGCAAGTCAACCTTGATGCTCATTTAGGAATGGATGCACTTTGCTAATTAAAGCAAATGATAAAGCCAAGCCACTACTTCAGGACTGCAGCGTGTTTAGTAAGCTCAACTTGTCCTGTTTCTTAGCTTCAAACACAAGGGGTCATCCTGGCTGATCAAAGTTGATAGCAATCTGATGCCAGTCATATGATGTTTGACGTACTGTTTATATAAGCACAAATCTATAAAGTATCACTATACACATGATATATATAATTGTACTGTTCTGCTTAAATTGTTAACAGGGCAAAGTAAATGAATACACTTCAATGAAGTAAGATAAATGTGCAGATGCTCAATAGTGAGATTTTAACATATGTAAAATCTATGGAAAAAACCACATGTCATATGAATGTTGTATTTGTGACATTATGCTATATAATAATGTATAAAATATTTGTCTAAATTTTCATCGAAACTCCCGAAGGAATGAAATTTTTGGTAATGGCTGATCATCCATGCATAATAAAATACAAGATTAATCATGTAGATCGGGTTTGCATCTTAATAGCATTGTTTTTCAATTTTTCATTTTTTTTTGGCTCTCACTTCACTCAGGTATTTTATCAAACACCTTCGGTGTAACATAAACAAAATATATTTGCCCAAGCGTCCGATGCTCAGCTTACCTAGGCATTTTGTCGAACACCTAAGGTATATACTACAAAAAACACATAGATTCAGAGTAGCTCTTTTTTTTTGCTAAAAATTCTGCGTGAATGAATAAGATATGAAGATATCTTTACTAATGGAGTTGCATGCCTGCTATGCCACTGATAGCTATGTAATGCACAAGTGTAACTTTCATGGAGTGGTAATATTGCATGGATGACATTGCATCACCGACTGATAGCCTATGAATGAGCATGAACTCATGATAGTATATTAGCATTAACAAACAAGACTAGTTATGGACATCTTAACGAGATGCAACACATGTCTATTACCATTATTGATGTACTACTGTAGTTCAAATTTTTTAACCCGCTATCACAGTGCGCATGTAGTAAATATTAGGATGAATGTGTACCGCCTAAGATAAACACCAACTGAGCTTTAACGCCACATAATAACTTAATCATTACGCATTAGCTAGGCATAACAAGCAATAAAGTTTGGCATCATGCAAGAATTATGCACTGCCGAGAAATTACAGAGTGAAGATGACGATGTGGTAAGCAGTTTGTGCAGGATGTATAGTATTACGAAATAAACACATCGGGAACTATGTTTTGACTTATCTGCGTGTTAATGGTGGTTTCTCAGTGGGATTATGTTTCGTTTCGCACAGACGGCGCCAAGTGTTAATGATCAAAAGTGGTCAAGCATGAGCTCGTGATTCCATCGGATGAGCTCCTTCCAATTAATGATCAAAAGTGGTCAAGCATGATATCGTGATTCCATCGAATGAGCTCCTTCCTCCGCTTTGACATCAAATGACTTGCAAAACAAGGCCCACTGGGGTGTGTCCCGTGAGATCCTTCTGACGATCAAGTCAATTCGGGATCTAAAATTACATACAAGCACAAGAGAATAAAGGCAGTTTTGAGAGATGAGAAAGAAATCAGCTTCATAGTGTGTATATGCCTTGTATTAGTTATCTACTTTAAGAGGGGTGCCCTTATATTTATACTAACTCCCAAGTTACTAAAGAGTGCCACGTGTAATGTTGTGGTCTCACTGCCTTGTAATAAGATTGGACGGAATGGTTGGACCTCGGGTATTCTACTAGAGGTCGATCATGAGATTGGACCATGACGTCAGTCGGATTGACCATGAGGTCAGGATTTGCCCAAAACAGGAGGTCGGCTCGTAAGGTCGGACCTTGGGTGCCTTACTAGAGGTCGGCTCGTGAGATCGGGAATTTAACCCCTAACAATAATTTTATTGTTTAGAATTCTATATAATATTTATCTGGATTAATATTACGTGGCACTAAATATTATTTAGTGACTATATTAATGTTGTTACACTAGCCTTACAACCAAAATTAGAAAGTATTAAATACAAAAATTTAAATTATATCAAAATCTTCTAATTACATAATTAATCTTATCATATTTAGCAAAATAAATGGAAGCTATATAATTTTAAAGGAAAAAAAGTTGTACGATCTTATCGGTTCTTTGGAGCAGAAAGATGGCATCTAAGCTTTTTCTTCTTGTGCTTATTGGTGCGCTTTTTTGCATTACAAATTGCATAAATAGTGGCTACATGATGAAATCTTGGTGTTTAGAAATACAATATGAGAATATCTATTTACATAATCATAATTTGCAGAACAAAAATAGAAAACTAGACTAAGTAGGAACATAATCTAATAAGGAAACTTGAAATCTACTATTTGAACAAGAAACCAACTTGAATATTGTCTAAACTAGTACCAAACCAAACCAAACCAAACTAAGCCTTGTCTTACTAGGTGGGGTCGACTATATGGATCATGCAATGTCATTCATTCCTATCGAGAGTCATATCCTGTGACGCCCGAGATTCACTACCATATTTTCTATCGATTGTTGCATTAATTATTCGTGCATTTTAAGCGTGCCTTTTATTTGTTTCTTCTTTAGTCACTATTCAACCTAATTTTTGACTTTCTATTTTCTCTGAATTAGTAATTTTCCTAGGTTATATTATTTATTTGCGAAATGAAGAAAGTGAACATTTGAGTAGTTTGCGTTAGGAAAGCTCGTTTAGAAAATAATTCTTGGTTCGTTGAATAGTAAATTTTTATTACAAGGGTTAATTAGTTAGCTAGACTTTTAATGGAATTCTCAGCATAATTGACTTAGTTTTGAGCAATTTTTAAAAGACCAAATCAGCCCTACCCATTAAAAACACCACTTATACACTACACTACTCACATAACTTAGAAAAAATAGCACAAAAGCCCTCCTAATAGTGCAGCCAAACCCGAGAGACAGCAGCAAGAAAAAGAAGAACAAAATCACCACTTTGCTTGCATTTTGATCTTCCTAGCTTGTGTTTGGAGCTATTTGGGATTGTTTTGAGGCCTCTCCTATCATCCTAAGAGCATTTGGTGAGGGATTTTTACTTGTTTTTGCATATATATTATTTTTACTCAAAAGCTTAAATCCGAGATTTGCAAGTATATGTATATATTATGCTTAATTACTTTACAAAGAGTAGTCTACATGTTTTAGAGACCTATTTTGTGATGCTTGATGCTTTGGTTATGGTAGTTTTGCATAGAGTGTGGTGAGGAAGACAATAAATAGTGAAAATTTTAGGGTTTTGATAAAATGTGCTCTTGAGATTGATTCAATGCTTCAATTAGGTGCTTTAAATGTTAATGAAGGTATTTTAATGACCCCGTGTAGTTTAATTGCTCGGAACTTAGTTAAAACACGAATTTAGCCAAATTTACAAAGGGGTTTTGGGTGTGTTGTAAATTCAGGTTGATTTGGGCATTACATTTGGCATTCTTAGGGTAAGTAGGTACTAAATGTGCTTTTATAACTCTCGGTTGAGCTTCGGTTAGGGGACTTGTAGTACAAGCATACAAAGGGATAATCGGGGCTTTTGTGGTAAACATGAGTATTTGGATAGTTTTGAGGGTCCTAAGGGTGTCATAAAGTGTAATTATAAGTATGGAATAGCTCGCTCGTGAATCTAGAACCTTATCTTTCTGTTTGGAATCAATTAGCCTAAGTTAAAAAGGGGGAAAAGGGGAAAATTGATTGTTTTTGCACACCTATTGTCTTATATATGCTTGTAATGTGTTAAAATGCATTTCTAAGTTAATTGTGAGCTTTTGGTAAGTTTTGTGAGAAATAGGATATTGACCCCCTTTATGTTCATATAACTAATTTCCTGCTAATGCTTATATTTTAACTATTTTCGAGGGCAACCTACTTTGTTGTCCCTCCAACGTGTTATAGCTTTATGTTATTGTTGTATTGTCATTGGTTTAAGTGCATTACATAGTGGTTACGCAACCATAGTGTTAAAGGCAGATGTATTGAATATCGGCTGGGCGGCAGTGGGCTTGCCAGTAGATATTCGATCTCCGTGCTCGAGCCCCTCACTCGCCTGGTCCGGAGATTGCTAGGGGGTGTTAGGTTGTAGTACTTTCGGGGTACATCTGGAGTATACCCACTAGAGTGTTTGGGGTTTATGCCACCACATTGATCGAGGTCCGAGGTTCGTGATTGAAGATCAAGTGAATTCTGGAGTGTTGGGGTTAAAGTGAATCGTATTCTTTTTAATGTGTGGTAACTTGTATTTAAATTGTTCTTTAGCTGTTTAAATGATTTATTTGTGTTAACTGTTGCATTGCACGCCCTGGTAGACTATATCCTTCACTTAGCAATTGTGGTTGCTCATACCTTGCTAACATATTTCAGGAGGTGCTGAGATAGACCTCCAGCTTGTAGTAGTTGAGGAAGAAGAGAAAGTGTGAGGCCCAACCCCGAATAACGTGTCTTACCTCAATTTACGTTCCTTAGACCCAAAATTATATAACCGACCTTGGATTACGTGCCCTGTCTTGGTTTACGTGCCCTGTCTTGATTTACGTGCACCTATGTTAGAAAGTATAATTTCATCTCGAAGTATGAGCCTCAACCTAGGATTAAGTACATTAGTATTGGGTAACGTGCAATACCTTAGATACGTTCCTTGGTTTTCGTGCATGCCGCATCATACATGCCTTGACCTAGAATTGTGTGCCCTAATCCTCGACTTATGTGCGATACCTAGATATACGTGCCATGACCTCGATAAACGTGCATTAACCCTAACCGGTGTGCCTTGACCTAGATCCAAGTGCTTTACATTAAAATACGCGCATTACAGTGATTTACGTGTCTTACATTGATTTACGTGCATTACTTAAGGTTGCGTGCATATGCATTAGAATCTATACATTCACCTAGAAGTACGTGTTGTACCTCATAGTGCGTACCCTAAACCTCAAACTGCGTGCCTATACGCTAACCTAGAAAGATTCCTACACAAAGTACTAGATAATAGAATAATCTTACATAATCCATTAACCATTATTAAATTCCTAATTCAAATCCTACAAAATCCACTAATACCTAAATATTATATTTTAAACCCACTACAAGACAAAATCTCACAAACCTCTAAACATACCCTATATTCTATTCTAACACTACACAAACACCTAAGCCAACATTTTCTTACACAAACACTAAACACAAGACTCATGAAAATACACTTTGTAAGAGTTTTATGCACATTTTCATGCCTAGAGTTCAACAAAAGCTTATTATATTCCATTGCTTAGTTCTTATCACCCATACACTCATTCAAAACAAGAAAAATCAGATTGACAGAGGGTAAGGGTCGTGCAAGAGAGGAAGAGAAAGAAAAAGAGGGAGAGAAGGAGAAAGAAAGAAAGAAGGAGAAGAAAAGAAAGACTTTGGCTAGCTAGTTTCAATCTTTGCATTTGCTTGCTTCAATTCTTGCTTAATCTTCATCAAGGTCAGGGTTTAAATATTTTCAAATGCTTCAAAAACTCACATGCATGCACTTATATGACTGTATTTACTCTTGAAGTCTGTGTTCATGTGTTTATATGAGTACATCTACCCTTGCATGCCTTGAAACTTGATAGAAATCTTGAAGTATGAAGTTAAGTTTTTGGCAGCCTTTCTGTCCGTTAGAACAAAACACTTTTGACCAAGAAGGTGATGTTAAAAATGCATTAAACTTGGCAAGTCACTATATTTTTCAGTTTGGAACAAATCTTGTAGAAATAGGCTAAGGCTAATTTGGAATTTAAGACCCCCAAAAATGGAAAAAATCGTTATGTATCTAAATCTAGACAATTTTGAGTGGTTTCCCGGTATTGGTCATAACTCCTAAGTTTGAACTCGAAATGCAGTGAGGTTTGATCCTAGATTTAAAGATCTCGTTACGCTTCGATTTGATATTTGATTCAATGAATTTGGAGATTATTGGCTTGGTCAATTGAATGAGGAAAATTAGGCTATTGCAAATCATAATGTAATTGTACCTTGAAGTATTGTATGCTTGGATTTTGTGGAAATTAGGAGTTGCATGGACTGTTTTGGTTGGTTGAGATTCCTCAAATGACTTGATACAAGACTTAGGTTCGTTAAATGATGGATTCTTGTTTAATTGTATGTGTAAGCATGAAATTGAGACCCTACTACTCATGCATGCTTCCTAAGTGACTATCTGTGAAACCCCACATTTCATCTTAACCTCGATTTGCGTGATTTGACATGTTTATGTGTTATATGAATTAGAATATACTAAATATGTGATTTATATTCCTAATACATGCCATATGTGCATTCATGAAATATTTATCAAATTCGACACCATAAATTTTATCGCCAGTTTTAGTGAATAGTGTTTTGAACACCTATCAGCTAAAATTTTTAATGGGGTGTTTTAAACGTTTTAAAACCTAGTCCTCGGGTATTAATAGACCCGTGTTTGATTAAAACGAATTTTAAATCGGTTTTGAAATTTTAAAGGTTTTTACACTTTCTTTTGCAAGAAATCGAGTTTTAAGCCGACTCGGGTGGAAATGTTTGAATGTAAAACTCTTTGTCACCTAATATATATTATCTAGAATTAGTTTAAGTGTCAATTTAATGTTTGAGCAAGAAATAGTCTACAAATACAATTAAAAGACAAGAAAACACTAAAAATAATTAGTTTTCACCTTTGACTTTCTTTTAATTGTTTGACATTTGCTTAATATATCACCAACACCTACTAACATAACACAAAAACACCTAAAATTGCACACACATGGCGAGAGCCATTAGAGAGAAAAACAAAGAGTTTTCTTCAAGTTTTCAAAGAGATTTTTCATTAGAAATTGCATTTGAAGGCCAAATTTCATCAACCAAAGCATGAATTCACTTGTTGGGCATTCATTGAGCATCTTTTTAGCTTCATAACACATCAAAGGTGAGAGAAAAATTCTAGATCTCAAAATGTCATTTTTATATTTTTGCATATAATTGAATTTTGAACTGTTAGAATGTTGAATTGATGTTATATTATTGCTCAGTGCATGTTACGGATCGTTTATATGTGTTTATATAAGATTTGAACCGTTGTAGCATGAATTTTATTTTTCGAATATTAAAAGTTGAGTTGTTGGTTATTTATGGTTAGACTAGGGTTTGGTTGTGTGTTTAATGTATGTTGAGTTGGATGGCCTACTTTGTCATCTAACTTAATTGTTTCATGATTATATAGTTCTTGATTGTTAAATGTTGTTTAATTGATTGTTGAAATACAGATTAATTGATTATTGATCATTGATTGTTGTTACAAAACTATGAGGAGCACGCTCGGAGTTAATCCGGGGTGTTACATTGTTAACTGATTGTTATTGTTGTTATGAGTCAGGAGTCGGGCAACCAATGTTGTTGACTTCTTGAATTGGAATTGTTATTGTTATTATGAGTTAGGAATCGGGCAACCAATGTTGTTGACTTCTCGAATTGAGTTCTATTGTTGTGAGCTTTGATAATGTTGTGTCTGTGACGCCCGAGATTTTAGCCGTACATTTATTTACTGTTGCATCTATTGTTTGCGCATTTCCTTCTGTGCTTTATAAACTGTCTTCTTTAGCTATTATTCATCCCGTTTTCAAACTATATTCTATTAGTGAATTAGCATTTTTATTAAATCACATTAATTGTTAGAGGAGTGGAAAAAATGTGCAATTGAGCTAGAGGCGATATGAGAGCTCGTTTAGAAAATATTTTTAGTAGTTAAGTGAATAGTGCTACGTAACAAACTTAGAGATTTAAATAACTAACATTACTTTTCACCTTAGGGTCGTTTTTAAGTTAATAACGCGCATTCTAGTGACCTTTTAAATACCCAAACTTTACCCCACCTCAACTTAACCTTATATAAATCACCTAACTCATTAAAACACAAAACAAAAGAACAAATGTGCATGAATTACTGTAGCAGGGCCGAAAATACCAAAGGAGAAGGAAAATAGGAGATTTTGCTTCAACAACCTTGCATCTTGAGCTCCTAGCTTGATCTTGGGAGGGTTTTGAGCGTCCTAGGGACTTCAACAAGCTTCATTGTCTTCAAAAATTGTGAGGGAGATGCATTTCTTTGTTTTTAAAGTTTATGTTCATATGTTGAATTTTCTTGATTTGTCAATTATAGCTATAAAACTTGTTATGGATGCTTGCTATGAGTTATTTGATGCCTATAGAGTTAACTTTTATGGCTTGTTAGAAGATTTCATGGTTGAATGTAGATATTGATTAAAAGAGATGATGAATAGTGCATAGAATTAGGGTTTTGAGAAAAATTGCTAATTAGCTTGAATTGAGGCTTCAATTAGGTGCTATAGATCCTAGTGAAGTTAGTTGCAAAGCCCCGTGAGGTTGAATCACTCGAAACCGAACTTAATTGCATAAATAGCCGACTTTAAAAAGGGGACTTTTTCCTTTGAGCAATCCGGGCAAGTTTGGGCATTGATTCGGGTATCCTTGAGCTAAAGAAGCACCTTTGGTGCTTTCGTTTCGCGGAAATGGGGTGCGGTTAGTATAGTTGTAGTTCAAACCCGTTCGGGGCCTTCCCGAACTTTTGTTTCTAAAATGAGTTTTTATGATCCTAAAAGGTGCCTTTGGGCTTAATTAAGAATATAGAAGGACTATGATATGATTTGGGAATCTTGAACCATGCTTAGGAGAAAGAAAACTCGGTTAATGAAAGGGGAAAAAGTAGTTTTGGCTATACTTGATGCAATTGGCACTTGTACTTGAGTTAACATGTATTGTATTGAATATTTAGGATATATTTAAGTTATTTGAGTAGATTGTGGGAATTAATTGTGTTGATTGCTTCTTTTGGTATCTTTAAGCTAATCTCGTGCTTATGTGAACTTATATTGTTCATATATGTGAGGGCGGCCTACTTTGTCGTCCCTCATACGTGTTATGTGATTTCTTGATTGCTTGTGTCTTGTCTCGGGGTTGCGCAACCTTTTCGGACATGATAGTGTCGAGAAACACGGGTGACGTCGGGCTTGCCGTGCTTCCTCGACTACTATGGTGCCTATTCCCTTTCTCGCTGAGGCATACTCCACTACCCCAGAGGCGTGGTTCACCTGCTGGGCATGGACCTACCTGGGGAGAAAGGGTCGTAGGATCGGGATACATCCGGAGTATCCCAATTGTTGGTGTTTGGGGTTTGCCGGCATGTTCGTAGTTCGTGGCTCGTGATCGAAGACTTGGAAGTGGAACCGTATCCTTTTTAAAGTGATTAAATACTTGGCTTTCTATCTTGCTGGTTTATGTTGTATATATATATGTTTTCTTGTGATTGCATATTATATTGCACGCCTGATATGTTGCATCACCTCCCTCGCTGGGCAACATTGTTGCTCATTCCTCATTTAATATGTTTCAGGTGAAGCTAAGGTGAATCCTTAGCTGATAGAAGAAGAGGAAGAAGTTCTAGTTAAGCAATTTCGGTGACTTCTTGTGTGATAAGGTTGTCTAAAATGAGAAGCTTGCGTGGAGTTGTTGTTGATTGCCTTTGTGACCTTGGGGTCTTGAGTATAATTGGTGAATGTAATAATTTGTAATCTTGTATGTTGGATATAAAGTGGAATGACATGTAATAATCCATAGTAAACTTATTCTTTTGCATGTTTGTGTGATTAACAAACTTGGAAGTAGAACTTGGCTATTGTTGTATCTAACTACCTATAGTTAAAATTAGAAATGCTTTGCTTGCTTGTGTGTTATATGTAATTGTTGTTCCAAGGCTCGAATGGCCTTGGGATTGCGGGTGGCCCATAAAAATCTTAGAGGATTGGTTGGAAGAGTTGCTGTTTGTGGATCTAGCATCATGGGTGTCTTTGTACAGGTACCAGTTTAGTCCTATAAACAGGGAAAACTCCGTATGTTTTTCCCTAAATTTTGTGCCCAGGGTTTGGAATTGGGTGAGAATAGCATGATAAATAGGACTCTCACTCTCATGAGGGATCGGGGCATTACAGTGTCACCTCGGGAGGCATCCTGGGCTACGGGCACAGTTATCATGGCTAATCCCTATCTCGCATAGGCGGAGAGGCCATGGAGTGTGGGTCTAGGTCAAGGTACCTCAGGTTTGTGTCATTGAGTTTGGAGGAGTTAATGAGCATTGAATTGGTGTATGGAGCTTCATCAGCAAAAGTATTGTATCCTTATTGTGTGTTTATAGTTATTGCTATTGTTGCATTTATAATGTTATTGATGTTCATTGTGTATTTACTGCTCACAGGATGATTTTCAAGGAGTATAGTAAATACTGTTAGAGATCTATCAATTCCTCACTGGGCTTGTTTTATAAAAGCTCACTCTCAATTATTGCATGCATACAGGTGTTACCGATTCAGATTACGGGTACGTGCCTCCAGAAGAGGATAATATGCCATATGTGGACGAGTCTTATATGTCAGAGTCTTGTCCCTGATTTATGATGTTGTACTCATTTGTTATATTGTATATTAAACTTAGTTGTCTTATATTTCACTTAAAAGTTCATGTTATATAAGATGTTGTAAAGATAGTTGATTAAATGTTGCTAGCTTAGTAATCTTATTTTAGAACATGATTAGGTTGTTATGTTGGCTGTAATCTATTTTGGAAGTGTATGTTATATAGTAAATGTATTATGTTGGAACGGAGGCGCATAACTATGAAAGAGTTGATGAAAGAATGTTTAATGTATGAAGTAGTTGCGTTGTATGTTGTTAATTTGATTGTGGAGTTGGTTGGTGATTTGTGGAGTTTGATGTATGTTGTTCTTAAGGGTGGGTTTAGAGCCCTAATGTTTATGTTACTGTCATTATGCTGCTGAAATTCCGTTGCTTCCTAACTGATCGTTGGAGGGGTCGAGTTGAGGCGTGACATTTAGTAGTATCAGAGCGCATGTTTAGCTATCAGCCGGGGTATCCTCGGAATGTGGGTAGTGGTCCATGCATGCAAGTATGTATGAAGTGAAAGAAAAGTGAGATATGTATTAATATGATTAAGTGATTATGTGATTTAGTGACTATGTTATTATGTGATCAATTTGTTTTTGTGGTTGATACATAAGTGATTTATGTATTTTATGTGAGTTTATTGTTTATGTGTTAATAATTGTCTATTTCCTGTCTATGTGCTGTAACCTATGCTACCTCTTTGATTAGAAGAATGTCTGGTAGACCAAGAACTAGAGCTAGGCCTGAGGTAGTTGACGAGGTACCGAATAATGTGGCACCAGGCCGAGATAGGGGTGATGACCATTTTGGTGCAGACATGGATAGGATTACAGAGATTATGGCAGGGCAGGCTCAGATACTAGCAGGGTAGACTGCTCAAGCTCAGGCATTACAGACTCAGTTGTTGAATGTTTAGGGTGGTTACCATGGGCGTGGTACGTTGAAGGAGTTCTTGGGCTATTATCCGCCGAGATTTCAGGGCGAGCCAGATGTTAGGAAAGCGGAAGCATGGATTAATAAGGTAGAGAAGATATTCGATCCTCTAGACTATACTAATGAGAGGAAAGTCACTTGTGCTGTTTACTTGTTTGATGATGAGGCAGAGGAATGGTGGTGCACAGTGAGAGTCGGTTGGGAGAAAAGAGGTACTCCGTATGTTTGGGATACCTTCCTTAGAGCGTTTCGGGTGAAGTATGTCCCGAGGATTGCACGGGAAAGGAGAGAGGCGGAGTTCTTGTCTTTAGTTCAGGGAGATGCTACAGTGGCTCAATATGAGGCCATTTTTGCTAGACTATCCCGATATGCACCGGAGTTTGTAACAGATAAGGAGCGCAAGACCCGGAGGTTTATGTTTGGTTTAAGGTCGGAGATTCAGGATGCGATGGCCCTGAATCAGTATGATATTTTCTGATGCTTTTGATGCGACATCCAGACTGGAAAAGATGAAAGGGGAACAGATTAGACCTAGTCAGCCCAGCAAGAAGCCATTTCAGCCGTAGGGCCAGCAGGGTATGTATAGACCTTAAGTACAGCAGGGTGGTTATAGGCCTTCAGTGCAGCAGGGTTCTTTCAGACCGAAGGGTCAGCAGGGTTACTATCGGCCTCAGTTTCAGCAGGGGTCTTATCAGGCTTAGTCGCAGTATAGGCCAGCCCAGTCTCAGGGTTGGTATAGGCCTAGTGTTGCATCACCTCAACAGCAGGCTAGTACAACTACTTATTTAGTTTCTGGGTCTTTTGGAGGCAGTATTAGTACACCGATACCGTTGTGTACTTATTGTAAATATACGGGATATCTGGAGGCCGATTGTCGGAAGAAAGCAGGGACTTGTTTAGGTTGCAACAGCAACCAACACCAGGCGAGGGATTGCCCCAGGTATTAGGTTTCTACGGGTCAGCCAGCAGTCTAGGGTTATCAGGGTGGACCACAAGCAGTACACCTCAGCAGCAGCGGGCTCAGGCTCAGGCCTACATAGTGGACTTGGAAGAATTGCTAGAGGCGGCAACAGTGGTAAAAGGTAACTTATTTATTCTCAACCAATTAAATATCACATCTCCTTGAGTGCAACATGCTAAAGTATGAGTAGAGAGTTTGCCTTATACGATTAAAGTTAGCACGTGCATCATATCAGTTCATGACTGAGTAGTATGTGACACTGAAGCATAAGAAATTCCGATTAGGGTCAAGATACTTTATGACTATACATTGATTATTGGGATTCTTAATTGGTGATCTTATATGACATTCTTCCTCGTAATTTCTATATGGAGATTCTTATTCAGTATACTTCTTTGGACTTCTTCTATTGTATTTTCTATGCAGTAATCTTATGTGGAATTCTTATACGGTATTATCCGGAGTTCTTATAATAGGATTATTATTCGGTATTCTCGCTCGGTGATCTTGGTGAAGTTCTTACATAGTATTCTATTACAGTATCTATGTTTGGCATTTTCTTCGGTAATTTTTGAGATTCTTATTCGAAAGTCCTAGTCGGTGTTCTTATTCAACGTTCCTATTCAAGCTTCTTGTTCAGTATTCCTAGTTGACATACTTAGTTGGTATTCATAATTTGGTTTTTGGTCTTTCATTCTGTATGTTTGAGCCAATAGTACTTGAGTGAAGAATTGCGAGGATATAATTGGTTTAAGGGAGGGAGAATGTGAAACCCCAATTTTTGTCTTTACCTCGATTTGCGCGTCTTTGTCTTGATTTGCGTGATTTGACATGTTTATGTGTTATATGAGTTAGAATGTGCTAAATATGTGATTTATATTCCTAATACATGCTATATGTGCATTCATGAAATTTTCATCAAAATCGGCACCATAAATTTTATCGCCGGTTTTAGTGAATAGAATTTTGAACACTTGTCCGCTAAAATTTTTACTGGGGTGTTTTAAACATTTTAAAACCTAGTCCTCAGGTATTAATAGACCTGTGTTTGATTAAAACAGATTTGGAATCGATTTTGAAATTTTAAAGATTTTTACACTTTCTTTTGCAAAAATCGAGTTTTAAGTAGACTCGGGTGAAAATGTTTGAATGTAAAACTTTTTGTCACCTAAAATATATTATTTAGAATTAGTTTAAGTATCAATTTAATGTTTGATTAAGAAATAGTCTAAAAATAGAATTAAAAGACAAGAAAACACTAAAAATAATTAGTTTCCACATTTGACTTTTTTTTTAATTGTTTGACCTTTGCTTAATATATCACCAACACCTACTAACACTACACAAAAACACCTAAAATTGCACACACATGGCCGACAGCCATTAGAGAGAAAAACAAACAGTCTTCTTCAACTTTTCAAAAAGATCTTTCATTAGAAATTGCATTTGAAGGCCAAACTTCGTCAACCAAAGCTTAAATTCACTTGTTGGGCATTCATTGAGCATCTTTCTAGCTTCATAACACATCAAAGGTGAGAGAAAAATTCTAGATCTCAAAATGTTATTTTTATATTTTTGCATATAATTGAATTTTGAACCGTTAGAATATTGAATTGATGTTATATTAATGCTCAGTGCTTGCTAAATATTGTTTATATGTGTTTATATAAGATTTGAACCATTGTAGCATGAATTTTATTTTTCGGGTATTAAAAGTTGAGTTGTTGGCTATTTGTTGAATATCTGGAGTTGTGGTGGTTGGAATCGATTGCTATTAGCCTGTAAAAGTTTGTTAAATACGTTGTAGTAATGTTGTAATGCCGAAATTTTGATTGTGATGTCGGTGTGAAAATTTAGAAATTTCAGCCTTGACGCATTAGGGTTGTTGGGCTTGATTTGGATGGATTATGGTAGGTTTCCGAGGGGGATAATGTTGTCGATTGAGTAGGTGGGTGATAGAAATTGGTTTAGAGGTTATTGGATTTGTAGAATGTAAGTTATGACTTTTGGAAGTTCGGGTTGTCTTTCTTTAAAATGTTGAATTATGCCTTTGGATGTTTGGGTGGTGTTTGAGTGATTGAATCATGAGTTGTTTATGGTTAGACTAGGGTTTGGTTGTGTGTTTAATGCCTATTGAGTTGGATGGCCTACTTTGTCATTTAACTTAATTGTTTCATGATTATATAGTTGTTGATTGTTAAATGTTGTTTAATTGATTGTTGAAATACGAATTAATTGATTATTGATTATTGATTGTTGTTACAAAACTGTGAGAAACACGCTCGGGGTTAATCCGGGGTATTACTTTGTTAACTGATTGTTATTGTTGTTATGAGTCGGGAGTCGGGCAACCAATATTGTTGACTTCTCGAATTGGAATTGTTATTGTTATTATGAGTCGGGAGTCGGGCAACCAATGTTGTTGACTTCTTGAATTGGAATTGTTATTGTTATTATGAGTCAGGAGTCGGGCAACCAATGTTGTTGACTTCTCTAATTGGAATTGTTATTGTTATTATGAGTCGGAAGTTGGGCAACCAATGTTGTTGACTTCTCGAATTGAGTTCTATTGTTGTGAGCTTTGATAATGTTGTGTCACCTCCGGAGGCATCCTGGGCTGCGGGCACAATTATCGTGGCTAATCCCTATCTCGCATGGGCGGAGAGGCCATGGGATGTAGGTCTTGGTCAAGGTACCTCAAGTTTGTGTCATTGAGTTTGGAGGAGTTGATGAGCACTGAATGGTGTATGGAGCTTCATCAGCAAATGTATCGTATCCTTATTGTATGTTTACAGTTATTGCTATTGTTGCATTTATAATGTTATTGATTTTCATTGTGTGCTTACTGCTCAAATGATGATTTCATTGGAGTATAGTAAATACTGTTAGAGATATATCGAATCATCACTGGGCTTTTTTTATATAAGCTCACTTTGGATTATTGCATGTATACAGGTGTTACCGATCCAGATTACTGGAACGTGCCTCTAGAGGAGGATAGTGTGCCATATGTGGACGAGTCCTATGTGCCAAAGTCTTGTCCCTGATTTATGATGTTGTACTCTTTTGTTATTTTGTATATTAAACTTAGTTGTCTTGTATTTCACTTAAAAGTTCATGTTATATAAGATGTTGTAAAGATAGTAGATTAGATGTTGCTAGCTTAGTAATCTTGTTTTGGAACATGATTAGGTTGCTAGATTTGCTATAATCTATTTTGGAAGTGTATGTTATATAGTAAATGTATTATGTTGGAACGGAGACGCGTAATTATGAAAGAGTTGATAAAAGAATGTTTAATGTATGAAGTGGTTGCATTGTATGTTGTTAATTTGATTGTGGAGTTGGTTGGTGATTTATGGAGTTTGATGTATGTTGTTCTTAAGGGTTGCTTTAGAGTCTTGATGTTCATGTTACTGTCGTTATGCTGCCAAAATTTCGTTGCGTCCTGACTGATCGTAGGTGGGGTCAAGTTGGGGCGTGACACTATCCTATGGTCAAAATGGATATTTTTGGGTTGTTTATAGGCTTTCCAATAATCTCTAAGTATGTACGAATTGGTTTAGGTGCTTCTTGTATCCCTTAGCTAACTACACTTATACCCGAGTATGAATTTTGTAAACCCTAATGGCTACTTAGGTTCCCAAGTCCTAAACCATGCATATGTGACTTATGATTGATGTTTGGAGAATATTGATTGGACTGCCCGGAAATGTTTGAATGCTTAAAAGAATGTTTCATGTTGATTTTAGGGTCGAATGTAGTTGAATCATAGTGGTAGACACGTATATGATGTCATTTAAGGATTTTGTGTTCATATAAGTGGATTTCATGGCTTGCATGTGGTTTTAATGATGATATTTGCAATGTTTCAAGACTGTCCAATAATTGTTAGATATGTGTGATGATGATCTAAGTGTTCCTTGTAGCTAATAGTTGATGAATCTTACACCCAAGCATGAACCTAAAACCCTAATTGCAAACTAGGTCTTCTAAGTGTTAAATCATGCTTTACATAACTTATAATTAATGTTTTAATTGAAGTTGTGGACTGCCCGAAAAAGTTATTATAGCCTCATGCATGAATTATATTGATTACGAGGTCATATGTTAACTATTCGTGCACCCGATCTTGCATATGATATTATCACCCTTTTGTATACTTTTTATGTGTTTATTGAATTGTTAAAAGATATTCTATGGCTTATTTTGAACATGATTACTTGGCTGCCCGTGAAAGTTTAATTGCTTTCAAATTGATATATGAAATGATTATATGTTCTTACAGTGCCTTATGTGCCAATGTGTCAAAATGTGATCATATACTTTCTCGGAGGCAACCTACTTTGTTGACCTCCTAATGTGAAATGTGAAATGGCATAAATGTGCATTGCATACAAGGTTGCAACCTTTCTTTTGGCATGGTAGCGATTCACGAACACCGGGCAGCATTGGGCTTGCCGGTGCTCCCATGACTACCATGGTCCAATTCCCTCTCTTGCTTGAGGGCTAGACTTCCTCGGAGAGTTGGGTCGTAGGTTTGGTGTACAATCCGGAGTACACCCATTGGAAGTGATAAGTGGATGATTGATGCCAACTACAACAATGGTTATTGGAAATGATCTTGAGAGCAAATGCTCACCGATTAATCTTGAGAGCAAATGTTCATCGATTGATCTTGAGAGTAAAAACTCACCGTATCCTTGAAATGATATGGTAACTGTATCTATCTTTCAATTTGATTCTTATACTATGCTTACACTCTTATTTGTATTACTTGACATGTTTCCAAAAGAGTTTTCACAAGTTAACCGGAAAAGAATTTCAAAAACCTTATCTGTTGTTCCCCCTCGCTGAGTTCATAAGGACTTACCCTCTTTTGTCATTACATGTGAAGCAGATTTGGAACACGTGCCCAAAGAAAATGTGCTAGTTGATGAACGTTTGGAATGATTATGTGCATTGCATGCTTTTCGTGACCATGGATGTTGTTAGGGATGTTGCATTTAATCGAAGACTGTTATTTTGTTGTTGTAAAAGACCCCCGTTGTAATTTGAGGTCTAATTTTGGCTTGTACTAACTATAAACTGGATGAACTCTTTATTTCGTTCATTTGTTTTTCATCGTTATGGTTAGTAGCTATCATTAGGTGTTTAAACTAATATGTGAAGAGTCAACTAAGTTAGTCCTACATATACTTATTAAGGTACTCATTTGTAAGCTAAATGACAATAAGTACTTGCATAAATAGGAATTTGACGAATAAAGTTGATGTAGTTGTCATGATAGGTTTGTTAATTCAAATGGAACTTTCCAGATAAACTAGTAGGCATATCAATTGATGGTAGAACGAAAGTTTTAATCGTAAGTAAATTAATGGTTCGAATTTTTGAGGTATTCTAGAAATTAGGTCAAACCAAAGGTCCTAAATACGGCGGTTATGCTGCCGATTTTTCAAAAAACTTTTGGAGTTCTAAGCTAACGAATAAGCATTTATCATCGTCAACCGGTTATAGTTGTAAAATAACGATAATGATTTAGGTCACACCCTAGTTTAGCCTCTATAGGTTGGGTTGGGGCGTGACAGGAAGAGGTGCAGGTTGAGCAGTTGCCCTGATTGCTGTGTGCTATTGCTTGAGGTTGAAGTGAAGGCTTGCTTGTATTATATTATGTTCTATTTTGAGCCTATGGGCTTATGTATATTTGTGTGGTTGTAAGCTTGTAAAATAAATGGATATGGTTTAGCTTGTGTAGCCGTGGCATGTAATAACTTATAACTCTGTTTCTTGTTTTGTTGCATGCTTGGGTGATAATGTAGTAGATGGTTGGTTAACTTTAATTTATAAATATGTTGAATGGTATCATAGAGTGGTATGATAAGCGGACAAAAGATAAAGATTCAAGGATTATTATTTGCATGCTTGGTTCTGTTTATAATTTCTTGCTTTGCTTAAGGCTCGGATAGCCTTGAAGCTGAGAAATGGTGGTGTTGGTATTACGCTCGAGAATAACACCGTTCACATATTAACTGTTGCATCTGCTATTTGCGCATTATTACTGTGCATTACTTGTTGGTTTATGTGGTTCCTCTTCATCACATTTTTCAATTACTTATTTACTTCGAATTAGCATTTTTCTTAAATCATATTAATTATTTTAAGAATGAGAAAAATGGGCATTTGAGCTAAATGCGTTAGGAACCTTCGTTTGAAAATGTTTTTAGTGGTTCAATGAATAGTTTTTGTAGATAAACTTCACATTTTAGTTAGTTAATATATTATTGCACCTTAAACTCATTTTTAAGCTAACTAGACTCATTTTTGTAGTCATATCGCATACCTAACTTAACACCACTTAAGTTTATACTCACACACACACGTAACAACTCATACTACTCAAAAAAAGAAAAAACAAAAGCTGGAAAATCACTGTGCAAACCCACAACCCTTCTAGTGAAAGAGAATAAATTTTTGCTCATCAGATCTTCAATTCAAGCCAAGCCAAGCTAGGTGCAAGTGGTTTAGGGTGTTTGCTAGCTTCTTAAGAGCTTCTACGCGTAATAGGTGAGGGATTTGCATGCTTATTTTACATTATTGAAATGTTACAACTTTCTTGAATTTCTTGTTTTGCTACTAAATGATTATAGAATGCTTAAAGTAGGTTATATATGTTGTATACAAGTAGTAGAGACCACATTTATGCTATTGTTTCGTATTTTAACCGGTTGAAATCGTTAATTGATTGGTAGGGGTGAATAGTGATAAATTTTCTAGGGTTTGTGAAAATGAACCTTATAGGTTGTTTCAATGATCCAAATAGATGCTTTAGGTGCTAATGAAGGTAGTAT
Source organism: Ehretia macrophylla (assembly GCA_037974665.1). Classification (NCBI taxonomy): domain Eukaryota; kingdom Viridiplantae; phylum Streptophyta; class Magnoliopsida; order Boraginales; family Ehretiaceae; genus Ehretia; species Ehretia macrophylla. The sequence continues at coordinate 87,210,768 of CM075764.1, forward strand.
AATGACCCCGTAAGGTTTAATTGCTCGTAACTTGGCTAAAACATGAAATATGCGACTTTTAAAAAGGGGTTTCGGGGTTAATGCAAATCCGGGTTATTTTGGCCATCATATTTAGTGTTTTTAAGCTATTTAGGTGCTAGATATGCTTTGTGCAAGCTCGGTTGAGTCCCGGATAGGGTACTTGTAGTACAAACTCACAAGGGAGAAATTGAGACTTTTGTGCTAAACGCGGGTAATTAGGTGACTTTGAGGGTCCTAAGGGTGCCTTATGGGTTAATTAGAAGTATGGAATAGGCCACTTGCTAAACTAGAACAATAGCTTGAGTTTGGAAGGAAAATAGGTTGTGTTACGAAGGGGTTAAAGTAGGAAATCGGTTGTCTCACGCTTCTGTGATCTTTTAACTGTTTCTTAGGTGTTTAAATGTATTTTTAAGGCATACTTGAGCTTTTGATAAAGTTCTACGTGAAATGTGTTATTGCCCTTTGTAATCCTTTAGTTGTTTATTTGTCAATGCTTTTATTCTAACTGTTTGGAGAACAACCTACTTTGTTGTTCCTCCCATGTGTTATTGATTCCATTATTGTTATTATATTGTCATTGATAAAATGCATTGCATAGTGGTTGCGCAACCATAGTGTTAGGGGCGGATGTATTGAATATCGGCTAGACAGCAGCGGGTTTACCAGTGGATATTCGATCTCCGTGCTCTAGTCCTTCACTCACCTGGTCCGAAGATTGCCAAGGGGTATTGGGTTGTAGGTTTATTAGGGTACATCCGAAGTATACCCACTGGAGTGATTGGGGTTATGCTGGCATATTATTCGAGGTTCGTGGATCGAGGTTCGTGGTTCGTGATCAAATATAAAGAAAATTCTAGAGTGTTTGGATTAAGTGTATCGTATCCTTTCAAATGTGTGGTTATTTGCCATTTCAATTGTTCTTTACTTGTTTTTATTGCTTAATTGCTATAATTGTTGTATTGCATGCCCCGAGTATACTTTATCCCTCACTGGGCAATTATAGTTGCTCATACCTTGCTAACATGTTTCAGGAGGTGATGAGGTTGAACCCCAGCTTGATTTAGTTGAGGGTGAGGAACAGGAGGTGCAGGAGAAGCAGTTACCATAGTTGATATGTCTGTTTGCTTGAGGTAGAAGTGCTTCTTGTTGATTACTATGTGAAAGCTTGTTGTACTACTTTGTGTTCTATTTTGGAGCCCTTGAGCTCATGTATATATTGTGTAGTTGTAAGTTTGAATGTATTGTATAATTAGTATCCATGGCATTTGATAACTAATATTCTTACTGTTAGTTTGTTGCATGCTTGTGTGTGGTTGCAGGGGTTGTAGTATTGACTTTAATTTCTAAGAATATTTTAATGCTATCATAGAGTGGTATGATAAGCGGTTTTGTAAAATAAAAGTTCGTATTGTGAATTGCATGCTTGTATGTATCTAAACTGTTTGTGTTGCTTAAGGCTCAGATGGCCTTGAAGCTGGGTTTTTAATTGAAATAGTGTTCTTGTTATTTTGTGACTTATTGAATGTTTACAAGTTTTCAGAATGTCCATGTTACAGAGGAGACTCTATCCGTTTGTCGGATCCAGACTTAACCTTTAGCGTGGGGTTGGATCGAGGCGTGACATTTAGGTGGTATCAGAGCTATTAGAATGCATAAGCCATGATAGGTTCCTCGATCTGTGGGTAGAGGTCTATTATGTGATTGTGTGATTGCGTGAATCAACAACTCTTGATTGGCTAAATGAAAAAAAAAATTGAATTGGTAAAGAACATGCTAGCATAGAAATGGAATTGTGAAAGGTCTTTTAAGAGTTATTACATGAACGTGGAAAGTCTAGAATGTAGAATGTGATTAAGTGACTTATATGTATCTCTTATATATAAAATATTCATATGATCTTATATGTGACTTTATGTGGATTTGTTTGAACTTCTTCTTATGTGTTTTACTTGTAAACTACATATATACCTGTCATAACACTTTGCATTCTAACTATCCGAGATGGGGCCTCGTTGTCAGAATAGAAATCAGAATATCGGGGAAGAAGAAGTAGTTCAACAGACTCTCAATGCATAGTTGACTACTGCAATAGGCCAGATTGCTCAAGTATTGCAGAGGCAGGGAGGTTTTGTGCTCGCAAATAATCTGGGTCAAGGTCAAGGTGGAGCAGAAGGCGGTAGTAATAACTACCTTGAGAAATTCTTGCACCGTGGTCCGTCTAGTTTCTTCGGGGAGCCCGATGATATGTTAGCTGAGCAGTGGTTGAACAAAGTGGAGAAGATTCTTACTGTCCTCGAGTACAATGACGCAAGGAGGGTTAATTGCGCTGAGTTTCTGCTTGAGGGAAATGCCGAGCAGTGGTGGCATACAGTGAAGTCCAGATGGGAGGCTGAGGCAGTACCGGGGACTTGGGATGAGTTTGTTAGAGAGTTTCAGGAGAAGTTCATTACTGAGACAACTATTGAAAGACGAGAGCAATAGTTCATTAATCTGAAACGAGGCAACATGACAGTTGACCAGTATAATGCTACTTTCACTCGCTTGTCCCGCTATGTGCCAGCCTTAGTATAGCTGGAAAATAAGAGGATTCAGAGGTTCGTTGTGGGACTGAGGACCAATATTTCGTTGAATCTGTCTACCCAAGATTACCCCACTTATGCAGCAGCAGTCAGGATAGCTGTTAGATATGAGAAGAGAAAAGCAGATCTGTTTGGGGAACCAAGTCAGCCTAGTAAACAACCACATCAGACTCAGAGTCAAGGATTTTAGAGGCAGACTATTTTAGCTGGTCAGGGTAAACAACCAAGGCAGACTCAGAGTTATATCTGGCCTACTCAAACTCAGGCACGACCAGTTCAAAGTCAGAATTAGGGGCAGTCTCGTCCAGTTGTAGCACGATCCTAATAGGGTAGTTCAACTACCTTTTCTTACAGAGCTCCTACGGGAGGCACTGTTGCAAGACGTCACCAGCAGTGCAGCTTCTGTCAGCGTCAGGGCCATATTAAGGAGAACTGCTAGAGGAAATTTAACAAGTGTACAGGTTGCGGGAATAACCAGCACAGGGTTAAGGACTGCTTGAAATTCAAGAACACCAGAGGTCAGACATTTGGTCAGGGTACTCAGACCAGGGCACCAGTTGCAGCATCAGCACCACGGGGGCAGGCCCAAGTATTTGCCTTAGGTGCAGAAAAGCTTCCTGATATGACTGCAGTTGTTGAAGGTACTTTTCTTCTCAATAATAAATTAGTTACAATTTTAATTAATACTGGGGCTACATACTCATTTATCACACTTATGTGCGCTCAATCTTCTGCATTGAAAATTGATAAGTTGCCTTATATGATTGAGGTAGGTTCACTTGTGGGCACTAAAATTTCCACTGAATCTATGTGTAAAGCATGTGACTTGTGTATTGGGGGTCGAGTCTTTCCTGTTGATTTGATTATTTTGCCTTTTAAGGACTTTGAAATAATTCTGGGTATAGACTAGTTGAGTAAATATTATGCTTATCTAGATTGTAGAAGAAAAATTGTGAAGCTAGAAATGCCTAATCAACCTGTAATAGAGATTGTTGGTAGTCGTAAGTCTACAGGTACTCGCATAATTTCTTCTATTAAGGCGACTAAAATGCTGAGTGAAGGTTATGATACTTATTTGTCCTATTTGATTAATCAACCTACGGATAAGTTAAAACTAAATGAGGTGCCAATTGTGAATGAGTTTCTGGGGTTTTTCCTGAGGAATTGCCTTGTTTACCTCCTAATAGAGAGATAGAGTTTATGATTGTCTCAATCAGGTAACTGTTAGAAACAAATATTCGTTACCTCTAATTGAGGAGTTATTTGATCATTTGCAAGGCGCCAGGGTATTCTCTAAATTTGATATGAGGCAGGGTTATTATCAGATGAGAATCAAGAAAGACGATGTGCCTAAAACTGCTTTCAGAACTCGTTATGGTCATTATGAGTTTGTTGTTCTGCCGTTTGGTTTGACTAATGCTCCCGCCGCATTCATGGATTTAATGCAAAGAGTATTCCATATATATCTGGACCAATTTGTGGTTATCTTTATTGATGATATTCTTGTGTATTCTAAATCTGAGGTTGAACACAAGTTGTAACGCCCCGATCCCTCACGAGACCGGAGGCTCTAAGAACCATGCTATTCTCAACCCAATCCTAAACCCGGTCTCAAAATTTTAGGAAAAATGGACAAAGTCTCCCCTGTACCGTTGACATTCTGAAAACCTGTAAACATTCAATATAGCCACAAAATAACCTAGAACACCAATTCTAATCAAACCTAGCTTCAAGGCCATCCGAGCCTTAAGTGATACAAATAAACAGTTGATATACATACAAGCATGCATTCACAACTCAGTTCCTTATCCTTATTCGCTTATCGTACCATTCTATGTTAGCAATTAAACATTCTTAGAAATTAAGTCAACCATACAACCCTTGCAACCACACACAAGCATGCAGCAACTAAAATTAAAAATATTAGTTATTACATGCCATGGATACATATCATACATTACATTCAAACTTACACCTAAACAAATATGTACATGAGCCCATAGGCTCCAAAATAGGACATAAATAATACAAACAGAGTCTTCATATAACCAACAAGAAACACATCCACCTCAAGCAAGTATCACACAGCAACTAAGGCAATTCCTCCTTCAACTGCACATCCTGAAACATGTTAGCGAGGTATGAACAATCACAATTGCCCAGTGGGGGTAAAGGCCAAACGGGACGTGCAATGCAACAAATATAACAGTTAACAAGAAAAACAAGTAAAATATGTTTGAAACAGTAAATAACTACACATATCAAAGGATACGATACACTTAACCTCAAACTCCATGATTCTCTTATCTTTGGCCACGAACCACAATCCATGAATCACGATCAATATGCCGGCAAATTCCCAATGACCTCAATGGGTGTACTCTGGATATACCCCGATAATCCTATGACCCAACATCCCCTGGCAATCTCTGGACCAGGCGAATGAGGGAATAGGGTCCAGAGTTTGAATATCCATTGGCAAGCTCTCTGCCGCCCAACCGATATTCAACACATCTGCCCCTGACACTATGGTTGCGTAACCAAATGCAATGTACTTAACAATGGAAAGACCATATCAACAATATAAGTAATAACACGTGGGAGGATCAACAAAGTAGGTTGACCTTGAAACAGTTAGAATATAAGCATTTTATATAAGAAATTAAGCCAATTTCAAAGAGGCATATTCAAGATCCACATAGAACTATACCAAAAGCTCCAAAACATCTTGAAACTACATTTAAACACACAAGGAATCATGTCAAGGTCTTAGAAGCGTGAGATAATCGAATTTGTACTTAAACCCTTTTATAACCCAACCTGTTTTCCTTCCAAACTCATGTTATGGTTCTAGACTACCAAGCGGACTATACCATGTTTCTAGTTAACCCCTTAGGCACCATTAGAACCCTCAAAATCATGCAAACACCCACATTTAGCCCGAAAGCCCCAAATTTCCTCTTTTAACTTTGTACTTCACGTTCCTCAATTGGGACTCAAATGTGAGCTAGCAAAGCTTAGTTAGATCTTAAATAGCCTAGGATTATTAAATGTGGAGGCCAATTCAATCCGGATTCGCGATAACCCCAAAACCTCTTTCTAAAAGTCAGCTGTTTCTTTCTTTTGTTAGGTTATGAGCAATTAAACCTTACGGGACCTTTACATTACTTTCATTAACATCTAAAGCACCTATTAGAACCATTAATTTAAGATATAAGATCCGATTTCACAAAACCCTAACATTCCTATCATGAAATCCCTCACCTAAAGCACGTAGGAGCACTTAGAAGGCTTGCACACACCCTAAACTACTTGCAACTAGCTTGGCTTAGCGTGGAATGAAGAATTGGTGAGCAAAAATTCCTCCTTGGATGCATAAAGGGCTGTTTGGATTTGCTACAGTAGTTTCTACTTTTTTTTTTTGCTAAGTTATGACTTATTTTGTGTGTTGGTTGAGTATATGTGATAACTCGAACCTGACATGAATTTAATAGCACTTGATTGCATTTGATTAAATGTTTAATTAGTTAAATCAACCAATTTGCACTATTTTAATATTTCTCTTGGAAGTATTTAGTAGTTGTATATTGAATAATTAAAAGATTATTATCTATTTCTAATCATTATAGTAATTGAATTTATTCTTTTGTGATTAATTAAGTGTCATCCTAAATGTTAGTATTGGATTTGTGTTTATTTTTAGTTAAACATTTATTTGAAGCTTTATTTTCATATTTCTTTTAGAAGTAACTAGAATAATACTTAAACTAATTATTTTAACGGAATATCAACTACTTTTCCTATTGTTGTTAATCGGATTTATTTTTCTTGCACTTAAATGCTCAAATTTCAATTAAATGAAAAGTAGCTTCGAGCCGGAGTAAATTTTTAACCATGATTACTCTTCAAAATTATATTTTCTTGAATTCTTTGAGATTTAATTGTTATTCTTTTGTTGTCGCAAAATGCATTGCATTTCGAGAGTAATAGTTAGAGAGTGATTTCTAGTCCTCAGCAAATAGTGAAAACTAGTATTTAGTGTTTTAATTTTAGTGTTTTAAGTTGTATTTAACTGGAATTGGATTTATGTTACTTGTTTTAGCTTTAAAATGCATGAAATAGGCTAGTTTGACCAATTTTTAAGTGGTTTGACCAAGGGGCTTGACCTTTGACCTTGTCATCTTTTATAATAGCTTAACAAAGCACAAAATAAAAAAAAGGAGCTGAAAACAGAAACAAAGGGCCGAAAAAACAAGGAGAGAAAAAAAAAAGAAAATTCAACTTCAAATCTTCAATTCTTTGCGAGAGCTTGCACGAGGTGGTTTCCGAGGCATCCTACGAGGTTTTCCTTGCGTGTAGGAGCGTCTAAGGTGAGGGTTTCATGTTTATTTGCGCATTTGAAAGTTTTATGTATTAACTTTAATTTTTGGATTTTATCCGTAGTTTGTTGTTTTAATCATTTTGAGACTTAAAGAATGTTCCCTAGCAATCGTAGAACATGTATTTATAGCTTTTTAACATTTTCTGCAGTTGAATATTGAAATTGAAATATAAATTGTTAGTTGAATAGTATTTTATGAATAGTAAACCCTTGAAACGATAAAGTTGCGCTGTTATGCTGTCTGTTGATGTAAAAAGGTGCTAGGTGTGCTAGAATGCCTAAATGCATGGTTTGTTTAGGTTGCGTAATGGAAAAAATGAGAAATATGCCTTGGTGAAAGTCGGGGTCGTTTAGGTCGAGTTTCGCGTTTTCTCATTTTGCATGATGGCATTGTTTCGGGAGGCCATGGAAGCACTTTTGGTGCAATTATGGCGTTGGTTGGGTGTTTGGTTAGTATAGTTGTAGTTCAAACGAGTAAAGGGGGAAATTGGGACTTTGCGTGAATTCTAGGGGAAAGTAGGGTTTTGGGGTCTTTAGACGTGCCTTATGGTGTGCTAGGAGGATTGGCGAAGTCGGTTTCCAAAACTCGTGGCTCGTTTGAAAGTAGTAGCATTTTGAAAGTTGGGGTCATTTTTGGAATTTTGTGTGTTTTCATAGTATATTGCTTATAGAATGTTTACAATGCCTATAGAATACTTATTATTACTTGATAATGTTGTTGGTGTTGTTCTTGTTACATATTTGATTGTAAATGCTTGTTAATGCTTGTTAATGCTTATTACGCTTGTTATAGTGGATTGTTGATTGAAATGTTTATCAATTGTTGATAATTCTTGATATCTTGTTTTTCGCTCGTTTATCGCCTTGTATCGAGTCTTGCATTGCATAGTGTCCGGCATGTGAGTGATGGGCCTATCTGGGTGGCCTCGGGTTGCCAGTGTTGGTTGCTCTAGCTCCGTGACCTATTCCCTTTTCTCACTTGGGTTGCCTCCCAGGGAGATTTGGGTCATAGAATTGATGGATACTTTCGGGGTATTCCAAACTGGTGTTATAAGGTGGTTGCGCGCTTATTGTCATCGTTGTCAACATCAGGCTTGAGATTGATGTATTGCTCGTGAAATGGTATATTGCTCGTAAAAGTTAACCATAGCCTTCAGAGTGTGGTATAGCTTTGAATGGCTGTGTTAATGCTTTCTTGAATGTTTAATATATTGTCGTTTGTATTGAATTCTTTCTTATTGATTTTATTGCTTAGTTGTGTCTATTTGCATTGCACGTCTTTCTTTCTCTCCAACTTGATATCTGTCTCGCCCCCACTGAGTATACGTGTTATGTATACTCACTCCTGACCACTACATTTCAGGAAATGTCATGTTAGCTGGAAGTTTGTGATTTCGTGAAAGTTCGTGCCTGAAGAGTTGTCTTACGTGCCTATGTGGCTTGAGTGTCGAAGTTGTAAAGATATATGCTTTCATTTGTTATATGTATTTATTGTTAAAAGAAATGTAATTCAAATCTAGCTAAGTAGTTGAGGTAAATTGATAAGCTAGTTTATGTAATCAGTTAGCACAACTTAACTTCAATGCATGTTTGTAATGTCCAAAGGAAAAGAATTAGAATGGCATGATAGTTTATTTTATGCAGTAGCTTTGTATGATTTAATTGTCTAGTTGAATGTACTTGTCAAGAACGAACAGAGATAGGTTAGTTTTTTTTTATTAGAAATGTATGTATAGTTGTTGAGTTTAATTGTTGAGAACCGAGGCTCGAATGGCCTTGAGGTAGTTGAATGTTTGGACATGGTATTGGTCCTCTTGTATGCTGTTGCAGGTTTATTGTTTTTGCTTAGAAACAGGGGATACTCCGTCCGTTTTCCCTAAAATTTATGGCCGGGTTTGGTTTGGGTTGTGATTAGATTGATTGTTAGAACTTCCGGTCTCGAGAGGGATCGGGGTGTTACAGCTGGTATCAGAGCTTGTCTAGCTCATAAGCCTGGATAGGGTCCTCGGTCTGGTGGGTAGTGACCCTTGAATGTGTGCTTGTTAAGTGTCTTGAAAGTGTATGCTTGTATGTGAGATTGTGTGTCTTGACTTGAATGTATGCACTTATGTGATAAAGTTATGTGTTATGTGTTAAATGTTTCTCAAGAAAGGTGAAATGTCTAGTTGTGTATTGAATTGACCTATTGAATTGGCATCGTGAATCGAATCGACCTCATGAATTGTTATTTGCTTAAAGTATTACTTGTAATGTGTGAATAGAATGTCTTGAATTAGCTATGCTGTGATTTGAATTGATTATGTTGTGCTTGACTTGATTGTCGTGATTAAGTGACTTTGTTGAATAAACTGTTTTGTAAACTTGCTTGCATAATAGTTTAAGGCATGTATATAATTGTGATATATTGGCATTCATATATGTCTTATGGAAATGGTAAGTAAGTCCTCTTCCTCCCCTGAAGAAACTGATTCACCGCTGGCTTTTCAAGGTGTATGGATTGGCAGGAAATGAATGGCATTTGAGTAGCCTTTATTTGGGAATTGGTGTTTGCTTTTGGAGCTCGGTTATTGGAAAATCTCTATGGTCCTGTTCTGTGCTTAACAGTTGTGAAAGAGTAGGTTTTTGTTGGGGTTTTATTTGGTTATTCTTTGGAGCATTCTTTGGTTTTCTTAATGGGTATTCTTTGGAGACTTCTGTTGGCATTTCTCGGCGGATTTGGCTATTGGGATTTCAATCGGCCTTACTGCACAGTATTATTTATGGTATATGTGTCTCGGTCTTTATTGGTGTGACATTGGCATCCCTGATTGGCAATTCTTCAATGGCATTCTTTAGGATCCTTAGTGGCCATTTATTTAGTATTACTTATTAGGCAATCCTTGGTATTTTCTCACTGGAGCATTGTTTCGGGAATTTTCTTTAGTGTTTCTCAATAGGTTTGGTATTTGGAATTCCTATCAGACTTATTGTATAGTACTACTTATGGTATTCTTTGAAATTCTTATTAGGCGTTCTATTGGTATTTTCCTTATTGGCAAGGTTGTATGAAGTTCTCAATTGGCAAATAGTGAAGAGGCCTCAGAGTTTGGTTTCGGTATATTGTTCACCAGTTCGGTGTTTATCCTCGGAGTTTTCGTCCAACTGGGAAACTATGTTTGTTATTCAACTTGGTTGTCTTATTGGGCACATTATATCTTCTCTGCTATTTCCTTTGACAATCCTCTCAGCATTTGATAGCAAAACTCAGAATCTAATTGGTTGCTCCATGGGATTATTATTTGGAAGGCTTCTTTGGAACTTTGGAAGTATATTTGATTGGGTTTCTTGGTATTTTCTTCAGCACTCTTAACAGGGAATTCTTCTATGAAATTCATGACCAGCGGGGTACTTCTTTGGACCTCTAGATGGAACCTTTGATTGTGCCTTTATTTGGCTTTTTGCTTGGGGATTCTCGGGCAGTAATAGTTAGACTTCTATTGGAGTTTCGTGCGTGGGGTATTCTTCTTGTCGTTATTGTGTGCTATTAATGACTTCTACAGTATCTTTGCTTTAGTCTTTATTGGTATTATCTCGGCGCTCTTGGTTGGAATCTTATTCTTCTTGGATATTCGTGTCAAAGTGATTCTTCAACCGATGAAGATTAGTCAGAATTGGATTTCATATGATGCTGAGTTCTATTGGAAGAGGAATTGCGAGGACGCAATTGTTTTAAGGGGGGAAGGATGTGATATCCCAAACCCGGCATGCATTTAATAGCACTTGACTGCATTTGATTAAATGTTTAATTAGTTAAATCAACCAATTTGCACTATTTTAATATTTCTCTTGGAAGTATTTAGTAGTTGTATATTGAATAATTAAAAGATTATTATCTATGTCTAATAATTATAGTAATTGAATTTATTCTCTTGTGATTAATTAAGTGTCATCCTAAATGTTAGCATTGGATTTGTGTTTATTTTTAGTTAAACATTTATTTCAAGCTTTATTTTCATATTTCTTTTAGAAGTAACTAGAATAATACTTAAACTAATTATTTTAACAGAATATCAACTAATTTTCATATTGATGTCAATCGGTTTTATTTTTCTTGCACTTAAATGCTCAGATTTCAATTAAATGAAAAGTAGTTCCGAGCCAGAGTAAATTTTGAACCATGATTACTCTTCAAAATTATATTTTCTTGAATTCTTTGAGATTTAATTGTTATTCTTTTGTTGTCGCAAAGTGCATTGCATTTCGAGAGTAATAGTTAGAGAGTGATTTTTAGTCCTCAGCAAATAGTAAAAACTAGTATTTAGTGTTTTAAGTTGTATTTAACTGGAATTGGATTTATGTTACTTGTTTTAGCTTTAAAATGCATGAAATAGGCTAGTTTGACCAATTTTTAAGTGGTTTGACCAAGGGGCTTGACCTTTGACCTTGTCATCTTTTATAATAGCTTAACAAAGCACAAAATAAAAAAAAGGAGCTGAAAACAGAAACAAAGGGCCGAAAAAACAAGGAGAGAAAAAAAAAAGAAAATTCAACTTCAAATCACCAAATCTTCGCGTGAGCTTGCACGGGGTGGTTTCCGAGGCATCCTACGAGGTTTTCCTAGCATCTAGGAGCGTCTAAGGTGAGGGTTTCATGTTTATTTGCGCATTTGAAAGTTTTATGTATTAACTTTAATTTTTGGATTTTATCCGTAGTTTGTTGTTTTAATCATTTTGAGACTTAAAGAATGTTCCCTAGCAATCGTAGAACATGTATTTATAGCTTTTTAACATTTTCTACGGTTGAATATTGAAATTGAAATATAAATTGTTAGTTGAATAGTATTTTGTGAATAGTAAACCCTTGAAACGATAAAGTTGCGCTGTTATGCTGTTTGTTGATGTGAAAAGGTGCTAGGTATGCTAGAATGTCTAAATGCGTGATTTGTTTAGATTACGTAATGGAAAAAATGAGAAATATGCCTTGGTAAAAGTCGGGGTCGTTTAGGTCGAGTTTAGCGTTTTCTCGTTTTGTGTGTTGGCATTGTTTTGAGAGGCCATGGAAGCACTTTTGGTGCGATATGGCGTTGGTTGGGTGTTTGGTTGGTAAGGTTGTAGTTCAAACGAGCAAAGGGGGAAATCGGGACTTTGCGTGAATTCTAGGGTAAAGTAGGGTTTCGGGGTCTTTAGACGTGCCTTATGGTGACCTAGGAGGATTGGTGAAGTCAGTTTCTAAAACTCGTGGCTCGTTTGAAAGTAGTAGCGTTTTGAAAGTTGGGGTCATTTTGTGATTTTGTGTGTTTTCATAGTGTAATGTCTATAGAATACTTATTATTGCTTGATAATGTTGTTGGTGTTGTTCTTGTTACATATTTGTTTGTAAATGCTTGTTAATGCTTGTTAATGCTTATTACGCTTGTTAGAGTTGATTGTTGATTGAAATGTTTATCAATTGTTGATAATGCTTGATATCTTGTTTATCGCTCGTTTATCGTCTTGTATCGAGTCTTGCATTGCATAGTGTCCAGCACATGAGTGATGGGCCTCTCTAGGTAGCCTCGGGTTGCCAGTGTTGGTTGCTCTAGCTCCGTGGCTATTCCCTCTTCTCGCTTGGGTTGCCTCCCAAGGAGATTTGGGTCGTAGAATTGATGGATACTTTCGGGGTATTCCAAACTGGTGTTATAAGGTGGTTGCGCGCTTATTGTCATCGTTGTCAACATCAAGCTCGAGATTGATGTATCGCTCGTGAAATGGTATATTGCTCGTAAGAGTGAACCATAGCCTTCAGAGTGTGGTATAGCTTTGAATGGCTGTGTTAATGCTTTCTTGAATGTTTAATATATTGTCGTTTGTATTGAATGCTTTTTTATTGATTTATTGCTTAGCTGTGTCTATTTGCATTGCACGACTTTCTTTCTCTCCAACTCGATATCTGTCTCGCCCTCACTGAGTGTACGTGTTGTATATACTCACTCCTCACCACCACATTTCAGGAAATGTCATGTTAGCTGGAAAGTTCGTGATTTCGTGAAAGTTCGTGCCTGAAGAGTTGTCTTGCGTGCCTATGTGGCTTGAGTGTTGAAGTTGTAAAGATATATGCTTTCATATGTTGTATGTATTTATTGTTAAAAGAAATGTAGTTTAAATCTAGCTAAGTAGTTGAGGTAAATTGATAAGCTAGTTATGTAATCAGGTAGCACAACTTAACTTCAATGCATGTTTGTAATGTGCAAACGAAAAGAATTAGAATGGCATCTTAGGTTATTTTATGCAGTAGCTTTGTATGGTTTAATTGTCTAGTTGAATGTACTTGTCAAGAACGAACAGAGATAGGTTAGTTTTTTTTTTATTTGAAATGTATGTATACTTGCTGAGTTTAATTGTTGAGAACCGAGGCTCAGATGGCCTTGAGGTAGTTGAATGTTTGGACATGGTATTGGTCCTTTTGTATGCTGTCGTAGGTTTATTATTTTTGCCTAGAAATAAGGGAGACTCCGTCCGTTTTCCCTAAAATTATGCCCGGGTTTGGTTTGGGTTGTGAATAGATTGATTGTTAGAACTTCCAGTCTCGAGAGGGATCGGGGTGTTACAGTATATATGTCTAGGTGAGCTATTTTAGTGAGAGTGTGTGGTCAAAATATGAGTTAAACTAGCTAGAACCAAGTCTTAAAGTGCAAATTAATGCTAGCTAATTAAAATACTAAGTTAAGTTACGTAACATTATTCATTAGTTTTAACAAGTCATTTTCTAAATAAGCGTTCCTAACACTTTTAGCTCAAATGCACATTTTCTCATTCCTATAACAATTAATATGATTTATGAAAATTGCTAATTCAAGGAAAATAAACAGTTGAAAAATATGATGAATAGTAGTCACATAAAGAAACAAGTAAAGTACAGTAAAAATGCACAAATAGTGGATGCAATAGTAATCAAATGTACAGCTAAGTCTCGGGCATCACACGAGCAACATCTTAGGATTGTATTAAAAACTCTTCGAGAGCATAAATTGTTTGCAAAATTCAGCAAATGTGAATTCTGGTTAAAACAGGTTGCTTTTCTCGGTCATATTATTTCCCAGGATGGTATTTCTATTGATCCAGTGAAGATTGAGGTTGTATTGGCTTAGAAACGGCCTGAAACTGTTACAGAGATCCGTAGTTTTCTTGGCTTAGCAGGTTATTATCGAATATTAGTCAAGGACTTCTCCAAAATTGCCGGGCCTTTGACTCAGCTTACTTAGAAGAAGACTGTGTTTGACTGGAATGATAAATGTGAGGCTAGCTTCAAGGAATTGAAGAAAATGTTAACCACGACTCCTATTCTTGTTCTACCTGAAGGCATTGATAACCTAGTGATTTACAATGATTCTTCTAAAGAGGGTTTGGGCTGTGTATTGATGCAGAATGGAAAAGTTATTGCATATGCCTCTAGGAAACTGAAACCTTATGAACTCAACTATCCGACGCATGGTCTTGAGTGCGGCTATTATCTTTGCATTAAAGAAATTGCGTTATTATCTCTAGGGCAACAAATTTGAAATCTTTACAGATCATAAGAGCCTAAAATATCTGTTTTCACAGAAGGAGTTGAACACGCGACAGAGGCGTTGGCTGGAATTACTTGAGGATTATAACTGTACTATTAATTATCTACCAGGTAAGGCCAATATTGTTGCTAATGCTTTGAGTTGAAAAACTACCATTGCTAGTTTGGTTATCAAAAATTGGGAATTCATGGAAGAGCAATGTTCATGGAAGCCCAAAACTTCAAATTCTGGTATTCAATTTACAAGTTTGCAGATTCAATCTTTATTGTTATCTAGGATTCGAGAAGCTCAACAGATTGATCCTCAATTGTTGAAAGTCCTAGAAAAGTCAAAAGGGGGAGAGTCAGATTTCAAACTACATGATGATAGTATTCTTAAGTTCGAGGGCAGAATTTGTATTCCGAATAAGCTAGCCTTAAAGAAAGAAATACTTGTTGAGGCACACAGTTCTATATATACTATCCATCCAGATAGTACAAAGATGTACAGAGATTTGAAACAGAATTTTTGGTGGAACAACATGAAGAGGGAGATTGCTAACTATGTTGCTAGATGTCTTATATGTCAGAAAGTTAAAGCTGAGCATCAAAGACCTGCAGGGTTATTGCAACCTTTGGCAATTCCGGAGTGAAAATTGGACCACATTACTATGGATTTTGTGTTAGACTTGTCGAGATCTTCGAAGGGTAATGACTCAGTTTGGATTGTTATTGATAGACTGACCAAAACTTCTCACTTTATTACTACAAAGAAAACTAATTCTCTTGATAAGCTAGCTGAGTTGTATGTTGAGAATATTGTCAGACTTCATGTGATTCCAAAGAGTATTGTGTCAGACAGAGATCCCAGATTCACATCTCAGTTCTGGTAGAAGATTCAGAAAGCTTTGGGCACAACTTTGAGCTTCAGTACTTCTTATCACCCTCAGATGGACGGTCAATTTGAGAGAACTATTCTCATACTCGAGGATATGTTGTGAGCTTGTATTCTAGATTTCGGTAAAAGTTGGGAGAGATATTTGCTGCTTGTAGAATTCACCTATAACAATAGTTATCAAGCTACTATTGGTATGGCATCGTGTGAGGCACTGTATAGTCGTAAATGCAGATCTCCCCTTTATTGGGATGAAGTTGGTAAAATGAAGACTATTGACCCTACTATATTGCCGGAGATGAACAGAATGGTTGACAATGTGCAGCTTATCAAAAAGAGAATGTTTACAGCACATAGTCGGCAGAAGAGCTATGTAGATAGACGTCGTTGTGATCTAGAGTTTACGTTGGGTGATCGGTATTTCTTAAAATCTCTCATCGTAAAGGTTTGATTCGACATGGTAAATGAGGTAAACTCAGTTCGAGATATGTGGGACTGTTTGAAATCACCGACAAAGTTGGTGCTTTGACTTATCGATTAGTTTTACCTCCTAGCTTGGGTAGAATGCATGATGTCTTCCATGTGTCTATGTTTCGGAAGTATCTCCAGATCCTTTTTATATTCTTGAGCCCGAACCGTTAGAGATTAGTGAGACATTGACTTATACTGAGAAACCTCTTTGAATTGTTGATTGAAAAGTTCAAGAGCTCAGAACTAAAAGCATCTTGATTGTTAAAACCCTGTGGGATCATCACGGGTTAGAGGATGCTACTTGGGAGAGAGAGGATCAGATGCAAGAGAGATATCAAAAGTTATTTGCCGAATCATCTAAGAATTGCGTGGGTGCAATTAGTTTAAGCGGGTGAGAGTGTGACGCTCGAGAACAACACCGTTCACATATTAACTGTTGCATCCACTATTTGCCTATTTTTCCTGTGCATTACTTGTTGCTTTATGTGGTTACTATTCATTACGTTTTTCAACTGCTTAATTACTTCGAATTAGCATTTTTCTTAGATCATATTCATTGTTTTAAGAATGAGAAAAATGGGTGTTTGAGCTAAATGCGTTAGGAACCTTCGTTTAAAAAATGTTTTTAATGGTTCAATGAATAGTTTACGTAGATAAACTTCACATTTTAGTTAGTTAACATATTGTTGCACCTTAAACTCGTTTTTAAGCTAACTATACTCATTTTTATAGTCATAACACATACCTAACTTAACATTACTTAAGTATATACTCATACACACACATAACAACTCATAACAGCTCAAAAAAAAAAAGCTGGAAAATCACTGTGCAAACCCGACAACCCTTCTAGTGCAAAAGAATAAATTTTTGCTCATCAAATATTCAATTCAAGCCAAGCCAAGCCAAGCTAGGTGCAAGTGGTTTAGGGTGTTTGCTAGCCTCCTAAGAACTTCTACACGCAATATGTGAGGGATTTGCATGCTTATTTTGCATTATTGAAATGTTACAACTTTCTTGAATTTCTTGTTTTGCTACTAAATGGTTATAGAATGCTTAAAGTAGGTTATATATGTTGTATACAAGTAGTAGAGACCACATTTATGCTATTGTTTCATATTTTAACCGGTTGAAATCGTTAGTTGATTGGTAGGGTTGAATAGTGAAAAATTTTATAGGGTTTGTGAAAATGAACCTTATAGCTTGTTTCAATGATCCAAATAGATGCTTTAGGTGCTAATTAAGATAGTGTAATGACCCTGTAAGGTTTAATTGCTCGTAACTTGGTTAAAACATGCAATAGGCAACTTTTAGAAAGGGATTTCGGGGTTAATGCAAATCCGGGTTATTCTGGCCATCATTTAGTGTCCTTAAGCTATTTAGGTGCTAGATATGCTTTGAGCAACCTCGGTTGAGTCCCGGATAGGGTACTTGTAGTACAAACTCACAAGGAGAAAATTGGGACTTTTGTACTAAACGCGGGTAATTGGGTAACTTTGAGGGTCCTAAGGGTGCCTTATGAGTTAATTAGAATTATGAAATAGGCCGCTTGCTAAACTAGAACAATAGCTTGAGTTTGGAATGAAAATGAGTTGTGTTACAAAGGGGATAAAGTAGAAAATCGGTTGTCTCACGCTTCTATGATCCTATAACTGTTCCTTAGGTGTTTAAATATGTTTCTAAGGCATTATTGAGTCTTTGGCAAAATTCTATGTGAAATGTGTTATTGCCCTTTGTAATCCTTTAGTTGTTTATTTGTCAATGTTTTTATTCTAACTGTTTAGAGAACAGCCTACTTTGTTGTTCCTCCCGTGTGTTATTGCTTCCATTGTTGTTATATTGTCATATGTTAAAGTGCATTGCATAGTGGTTGCGCAACCATAGTGTCAGGAGCGGATGTATTGAATATCAACTAGGCAACAACGGGCTTGTCAGTGGATATTCGATCTCTGTGCTCTAGTCCCTTACTCGCCTGGTCCGGAGATTGCCAGGGGGAGTTGGGTCATAGGTTTATCGGGGTACATCCGGAGTACACCCACTGGAGTGATTAGGGTTATGCCGGCACATTGATCGAGGTTCGTGGTTCGTGATCAAAGATAAAGAGAATTTTAGAGTGTTGGGGTTAAGTGTATCGTATCCTTTCAAATGTGTGGTTATTTGTTATTTCAATTGTCCTTTACTTGCTTTTATTGCTTAATTGCTATAATTGTTGCATTGCACGCCTTGAGTAGACTTTATCCCTCACTGGGCAATTATGGTTGCTCATACCTCTCTAACATGTTTCAGGAGGTGTTGAGGTTGAACCCCAGCCTAATTTAGTTGAGGGTGAGGAACAAGAGGAACAGGAGGAGCAGTTACCATAGTTGTTTTGTCTATTTGCTTGAGGTGGACGTGCTTCTTGTTGATTACTATGTGAAAGCTTGTTGTACTACTTTGTGTTCTATTTTGGAGCCCTTGAGCTCATGTATATATTATAAATGTAAGTTTGAATGTATTGTATGATTAGTATCCATGGCATGTAATAATTAATATTCTTATTATTAGTTTGCTGCATGTTTGTGTGTGGTTGTAGGGGTTGTAGTGCTGGTTTTAATTTCTAAGAATATTTTAATGCTATCATAGAGTGGTATGATAAGCAGTTTTGTAAAACAAAAGTTCGTATTGTGAATTGCATGCTTGTATGTATCTAAACTGTTTGTATTGCTTAAGGCACGGATGGCCTTGAAGCTGGGTTTTTAATTGAAATGGTGTTCTTGTTATTTTGTGACTTATTGAATGTTTACAGGTTTTCAAAATGTCCACAGTACAGATGAGACTCTGTCCATTTATCGAGTTGAGACTTAACCTTTAGCGTAGGGTTGGGTTGAGGCGTGACAGTTAGAGATGGAGAATGTTATGGTTTTATTTGCTGTTTATAGGTAACCAGATAGTCCACGGTACAGAGGAGACTCTGTCCGTTTGTCGGGTCCGGACTTAACCTTATTGCGTGAGGTTGGGTAGGGGCGTGACATTTAGGTGGTATCAGAGCTTATAGAATGCATGAGCAGGGATATGTTTCTCGGTATGTGGGGTGGAGGTTTATCATGTGAAAGTGTAATTGTGTGAATAAGTGCTTCTTTGATTGATTGAGTGAATGATCAATTAGGTAAAGAACATGCCAGCATGAACGTGAGAATATGAAGTGTTTTCTATGAAGTTTTAGTATGAATATGAAAAGTTTAGAATTGAAAGTATGATTAAGTATCTTATATGTATCTTTCGTGCAGAAAGTGTTTGTATGATTTTATATGATTTCATGTGAACTTTTTTGAGCTTTTTCTTATGTGACTTATTTGTGGACTACATATATATACTTATCATAATACTTTGCATTCTAGTTATCTAAGATGGGGCCTCGTCGTCAGACTAGGAATCAGAATGCTGGGGAAGAAGAAGTGGATCAGCAGACAATTAATGCACAGTTAACTTAATGTACCTGCAGGTATTCCCGGTCATGGCCGAGGTAGGGCAAATGGTGGTATCAGTAACTATCTTGAGAAATTCTTGCACCATGGTTCATCTAGTTTTTTTTTTTTTGAGAGCCTGATGACTTGTTGGCTAAGAAATGGATAAATAAGGTTGAGAAAATTCTTGTTGGACTTGAGTACACCGATGTGAGGAAGGTTACTTATGTTGAATTTCTGCTCGAGGGGGATGCTGAGCAACAGTGGCATACTATGAAATCTAGGTGGGAAGCTGAAGTAACACCACGGACTTGGGCTGAATTTGTAAGAAAGTTTCGAGAGAAATATATCACAGAGACAACCATAGAGAGACGGGAACAAGAGTTTATTTCTCTGAAACAGGGCAGTATGACAATTGATCAGTATGATGCTGCTTTTACCCGTTTATCCTGTTATGTACCAGCTTTAGTGCAGCAAGAGAGCAAGAGGATTCAGAGGTTTGTTACAGGGCTGAGGCCCGATATTTCATTGAATTTGTCTACTTAGGATTATCCCTCTTATGCAGCAGCAGTTAGACTGGCTGCGAGATATGAGAAACGTAAGGCGGATCTGTTTGGGGAGCCGATTCAGCCTAGTAAATGACCACATCAGACATAGAATCAGGGTATTAGAGGCAGACTTATTCAGTTGGTCAAAGTCAGCAGCCGAGGCAAACTCAGAGTTATACCGGACTTACTCAGACTCAGACGCGACCTGTACAGAGTCAAAATTAGGGACATCCTCGTCCAGTGGTAGTTCGTTCACAGCAGGGTAGTTCAGCTACTTCTACTTACAAAGCTCCTATGGGAGGCACTGTTACAAGATGTCACCAGTAGTGTAGCTTCTGTCAGTGCCAGGACCATACAGAGGAGAATTGCTGGAAGAGATTGAACGGGTGCACGTGATATAGTAGTGACCAGTACAGGGTCAAGGATTGTTTGAAATTCAAGAATGCCAGGGGTTAGACATCTGGTCAGGGCACTCAGACCAGGGCACCAGCTGCAGCACTAGTACCTCGGGGGTAGGCTCGAGTATTTGCATTAGATCAAAAGGAGTTTCCTGAGACGACCGCAGTGGTTGAAGGTACTTTTCTTCTCAATAATAAATTAGTCACAGTTTTAATTGATACCGGGGCTACATACTCATTTATCAAACCTATGTGCGCATAATCTTCTGCATTGAAAATTAATAAATTGCCTTATAAGATTGAGCTAGGCTCACCTATGGGTACTAAGTTTTTAATTGAATCTGTGTGTACAGCTTATGAATTGTGTATTGAGGGTCGAGTCCTTTGTGTTGATTTGATTACCTTGCCTTTTAAGGACTTTGAAATAATTATGCGAATGGATTGGTTGTGTGAACATTATGCTTACTTAGATTGTAGAAGAAAAATTGTGAAGTTAGAAATACCTAATCAACCTGTGATTGAGATTGTTAGTAGTCGTAAATCTACGGGTACTCGCATAATTTCTTCTATTAAAGTGACTAAACTACTAGGTAAGGGTTGTTGTAACAGCCCGATCCCTCACGAGACCGGAGCCTAAACCCAAAACCCAAGACACGAAAACGAAGGGAAAACATGCAGAGTTTCTCCTATTTTTAGGGCATTCCAACACTTGTAATCAGAGAAATCGACACACAAGAGTTCCACAAATGACTCTTGCAGAATCTGATTTTCAAGTCCTTGTACTACTCTCAACATAGTTTCTACTACATGAACCAATACCTGAACATGTTCCGCAATAGAGGTATGATGACCTACCTCCTTTCTTGATGACCCCTCATCCTTTGACAGCTTGTCTTCTTCCATCGTTGCTCTACGGGGGGAAGAGATTACATTACTAGTTCAAGGGTAATATATGTATGCAGTTGATGTCACTTATAATAGACTTCTCATAATATACTCATATTATATGTGATAAAACTTCACATGCTAATCAGTTATCTAATATGGACAATTAATACTTTAGTCTATTAGGCAATTATTAACTATACCAAAGGCTAATAACACTTAGTTTGATTAACAAATTATCTTGCTATTTATAACAACTTAGTTCACAGAATCCAAACACACATATTATTATTAATAATTGAGGTAAGTAGTTATCCATGAAACCACTTAGAGACGCACCTAGTCACATAAATACAAGTTTCATACAATCTTCACATATACACAGTTATGGCACATAGGGCACACTTGCATTCAAAAACACACAAGCCTCATATACAAACACACACCTTCATTCAAGTCATGTCTACATGCGCACATTCAAGGGTTGCTACCTGACAGCCCAAGTGTCACGCCCCAACTCGACCCCACCTACAATCAGTCAGGACACAACGGAATTTCGGCAGTATAACGACAATAAATAGAATACCGAGGTTCTAAACCAACCTCATTAATAACATTAAACATCCAATTCCATAACCATACAATCAACAACTCCTCAACAACATAGTAACACACAACATAACTGTAATATACAATAATCAGTCTTCGTTATCTGCCTTCGTTCCAACATAACATACAATACCTCAACCTTATCATACATTTCAAAAATAAGTTGATACCCATCTAACAACTTAACCATAGACAAAGAAAGCCATTAAGTTAACATCATTTGGATCATCATCTTTTCTACATCTATTACAATAAGAACCATAAAGCATATAAAAGTCTATTAAGCTAATGTACATGACATTAAACAACATAGAATCATGGATAAGACTCAAGAACATATGACTCGTCCATGTAAGGCACATTTTCCTCCTCAGGAGGCACGTACCCGTAATCCGGCTCTGCAACACCTGTAAGCATGCAATAATAGAGAGTGAGCTTATATACATAAGCCCAGTGAGGATCTGATAGATCTCGACAGTATTCACTATGCTCCTTGGATTTAGTCCTTTGAGCAAGTAAACACACAACAACAATAATAACATTATCATCACATAACTATATAACCATTCAATAAAGGATACTCTATTTGGTGTAGCTCCAAACGCCATCACGATCTCAACCGTTCTTCTTATAACTCCCCATTACTCACGCACCCGAGGTACCTCACTAGCCCCTCCCTCCATGACACCTCCGTCATGCGAGCTAGGGGTAGCCTAAGGCAGTCATGCCGTTATCAACCTGACAGCCCAACGCTGCCCGAGAGGTGGCACACACATACCAAGACTCCATAATCATCATCAATCATCAATCAATCATCAATCAATCATCAATCAATCAATTGGGAGATCAGCAATGAAAGTGCCCGATTCTCGAACTCAATAATAATCAATCAATAACATCAATATAACATCAATATTTAATTAAACAACAAACAACGAAGTTAGATGACAAAGTAGGCCATCTAACCGGACATGCATAATATACACAATAAAACCCTAAATTACTCATCAACAACTCACCATTCAACACTCAAACACAACCCAACCATCTAAAGGCATCGTTCAAGAAATTAAAGAATGACAACCTAAACTTCTAAAATTCATAACTTACAATCTACTAATCCAAACATTGCCAAATCAGTTTCTATCACTCACCCATTCAACCTACTACATTAGCCCTCTCGGAAATCCACCATAACACCTCCAAATCATGCCCGATAACCCTAAAACCCTAGGATGTCTTGGCTGGATTTTTCGGATTTTCACACGAACAATGTAATCAAAAATTCGGCATTACAACAGCGCTAACACGTAATTATCAAGTATTTAGAAATCGACGGCAATCGATTTCGATCAACACAACTCATTTAATTCAACTTTGAACATTTTAATCAAAATTAAATACCCGGAAAATAAAAATTATGCTACATCCGACAGAAATTCGTAGTATTAGTATATAACGATCCCTAGCATGCAAGGAGCAATAATCTATCATCAGATTTCAATTCTAACGGTTAAATTCTCATTTATGAGCAAAAGTATAAAAATGACATTTTGATATCTAGAATTTTTCTCTCACCTTTGATTCGATATAAGCCTAGGAATGCGTGCTATGCGTGCCCAACAAGCAGAATCCAAGTCGGTGCAAAGTTTTACGGACAAAAACCAAGTTTTTCTTTGAAAAATTGGATTGAAAAGCTTTGAAATCTCTTTTCTTTTTCTCTCCTCCTTCTCACTGCAATGTGTGTGTTTGTGATGGTGTTTTTGTGTTGTGTGAGTGTGTGTAGGTGATATTAGCTTATATGGTCAATAATTAAATAAAGTCAAAGTTAATTTAAATTGGTATTTTTGTGTTTTAATGACTTTAAACTCATTTTATTGCTCACCAAGGCTCAAAATAATTATGCAACCCCCAAGATATCTCAAGTGGATTATTTTTAGGTGACAAGAAGTTTTACAATCCAACAATTTCACCCGAGTCGGCTTAAAACTCGATTTTCGCAAAAGTTGGTGTAAAAACCCTAATAAATTCTTAAGCCGATTTTAAAACCGTTTTCATCAAACACAGGTCTATTAAAGTCCGTGGACTAGGTCTAGAAGGGTTAAAAAGACCAGTTTCAAAATTTTAGCGGACGTGTTTTGAAAATACTATTCACTGAAAATCGACGATAAAATTTCTGACTCCGTTTTTGGTAAAAATTTCATGAATGCACATTTAGCACGTATTAGGAGTATTGACATCAAAATTATAACTTTCTAGGTCCTATAGCACATAAACAGATCATATGCATGCAAAACGAGGTATAACACGTAAAACGAGATAAGCCGGAAAGTGGGGTTTCACACCAAGGACCCTATCCTGGCCGAGAGCTAACTAAACAAGCTCTGATACCACCTGTCACAGCCCAATCCCTCACGAGATCGGAGCCCAAACCCAAAACCCAAAACCCAAGGCACGAAAAATGGGTAGAGTTTCCCTTGTTTTTAGGGCATTCCAACACCTGTAATCAGAGAAATCGACACACAAGAATTCAACAAGTGAACATAGGCCATTTATATCCAAAGATAACGCTATTTATCTAGTCTTAGCAAAATAGTTTATAGAGTTCTAGTTAGATAGCTAACAGTCTTAATGCCGTCCAAAAAATAATACAGACCGCTAGCCTAGGCGAGCTTTAACTTAGTTACATATTTACAGCCAAAATATTCACAAGGCACACAAGCCTCAAAAGAATACATGCTAACTACCAAATTTACAAGAACTGCCACATAATACTGCACAAGAACTCAAAGAGACTCCTGAGCCTCCTCCTCCGCCTCTGGAGGAACTGAACCTGCCTCTCCTGAAATGGTTAATAAGAAGAATGAGTATACATTATAAGTATACCTAGTGAGGGAGGGGTGTAATTAACCGAAAAGTTATGAAATCATTTATCTTTCGTGCAATGCAACAAGTAGACATAAAAGTATCAATCAACTCGAGGCCATTAAGTGAATAAATAACTCGTAATACATAATGAGAAAGACATTTCGGAGAGTTAAATAGTAACACGAGATAGACAAGCAAATAACTTTTAGATAGCATATTTTTTAAAAGGATACAATTTCAATTGCCCTTATCACTCCAACTTCCCAGTCTTGGACCACGAGCCACGAAATCGAACTCAATATGCCGGCATCCCAGACACCAGTAGGTGTACTCCGAATGTACCTCGAGATCCTACAACCCAACACCCCCTAGCAATCTCCGGACCAGGCGAGTGAGGGACTAGGGCACGGAGCTAGAGCAACCAATTCTGGCAAGTCCTCTGCCGCCCTGAGAGGTCCATTGCATCCGCCCCTCGATTAGGTTGCACAACCATTAAACAAACCACTCAAGATTGCACATAAATCATTTATTTTGCAACAACACAAAAATGAGGACAACAAAGTAGGTTGACCTCAACAACATAGCTTTAGAATCAAATAGCTATTGAAGGACTCCAGTTGAACATGTAACTTGTCTATTCATTCAAGTAGTTGGGTATAAACAAACAAATAGTAACTTGTGAGGAATGAATGAATCAAACTTGTAATAAAGGTTAACTATGAACCAGTTAGCAACTAATTGGCTTTAGCAATTAAGGTAACCAAGCTTTAGACCAAGGTTCACTAAATTTCTTTTATTACCACACATGAACCTTTATCGCTAATTCAAGCTTTAGCACATAAAAGGCAAAATAACAAAATGCCTAACAACTAATAGATTAACAACTTAGTCGTTCCGTAGTGTTACTCAAGCTAAACTACAACCTTAGGGTAATCTTTTACCCAATATCTATTAAGTTGCTTAACCATTAGCAATGTTAATTATAAATTATTTATAACTTACTCACTAGAAGCAGTACTAGTTATACTACAAAATCATTCTTATGTAGATAGGTTATTAATCTTTAATCAGAGTCAATTGACTTTATTCAAGAGTCTGCTTCCTAGTTAATTATTTGATTGAACAAAGTCACAACCAAGTTAAGATCAACTTTTCTTTTAAGTCTAAATATTCAATTACTATACAAGGTGTAATACCCGAGTCCGACCATACATTTACAAGTATTTATTTATGTTTATTCCTTTCTTTATTTTTGGAAACGTGTCTTGTGATTATTTGCATCCATTTAATCTATAGTTAATTGTCTTACTATTTAAAAATCAATTGGTATTACGATTAATAGTAACCTATTATTTGGTGTTCTTGTAACATGAATTAACGTTAAGCTTAAGGTCATTACAGGGATGTAAAGCCCCATATCATGACTAAGTAAAACTTTTCAGCTACTTACAAGAGTATAGATGATTTTCTTTAACTTTTTAGGCCATTTCGGCTGTTTTTCCTATTTTAGGGGTTTTTGGTCTGGGAAAGGGGTTTCACTTCGGGGCCAATTATAGGAAAATTAGGATTCTGCCACGAAAAATAGGTATACGCCATTGGGTTTCCTTTAACTTATACTACTTAATGGCAAAGTTTGGCAAAATTGCATCCCAGCCTGGTTACACTGGACTTATAAATCTTGGCAACAGGTATTTATTTCCTTTAAAGTGGTCTCCTTAGTTAGTATAGATGTTTGAAGTGGTCTCCTTAGCTAGTATAGATGTTTGATGCATTTGTCATTTCTATGTCTAAGGGTTCCTATTTTCTTCCTTATAGTTATTATTTGGCTTCAACTATGCAAATTATGTTCTCTACGCATTCTTTCTCTTCAAGGTCAGTTTATTGTTACTTTTTAGTTCCTTTTGTGTTCCACTCAAACTTTTATATGGAACATCACTGTAATTTCAATTCTTGTTCTGCATTATATTGTTTGATTTTCTCATAGATACTACAAGAATCAAACTCTGAAAATGGCTTTTAATAAAGCTCCAGCTGATCCAACTGTAGGCCTCAACATGCAGCTGTAAGTGACTATTCTTCTATTTGTTTGATTTCATTCTATCCGTTTGTCATGTCTAAAGTCTATCTCACAGGATTTTGGTTGCCTTGGTGTTATCTCTTTGTCGATAAGGAGGAAATTTGATTTGTAGTGAAATCAATTGTGTTCTTATTCGAGGTAGGGAGGATAGAATGAAATGGAATTTAGTTAAAAATTGTCAATTTATTGTGAAATCCATCTATGTAGCTCTTGCGGGGGAAATTGTATCTAACAATTTTGGTGTTTTTTCATGGAGGGAGATTTGGAAGTCATTGGCCCCGGCTAAAGTTGCTTTCTTTGCTTGGTAGGTAGCTTGGAGAAAAATTCTTACATTAGATAATCTTCAAAAGAGATGGCAAATTATTGTCAATAGATGCATTTTGTGCAAGAATGATTGGGAATCGATGGAACAGTGTTTACTTAGATGTTCTTGGGCTAGATGTTTTTGGGAGATGGCCTTTAATTTAATAGGTGTTCAGTAGGTTTCCTCAAAGTGATTTAGTGACAAAATAAGATCGTGGAGTGGTCTCAAATCATCTAAACACAAGTAAAAAGTCCTTGACACGATCCTTTTAGCCATCATTTCAGCCTTATGGAAGAGACATAATAGAAAAGCATTTGAAGGAAAGGAATTGTCTATACATTTTTTTAAATATCATTGGTTACATGATCCTTGTTTTTGGATTAGGGGTTTTTATAAATTTGATGTGATTAGCTTACAAGAAAGTTTAGATAGTTTGCATTGTTGATGTAAAATTTTCGGGGTGTGCAACCCCTTGGTGCATATTCATAAAATTTTCAATTCCAGAAAAAAAGAAAAGAAAAGGGGAAATTTGATTTGCATGTATTAGCATATTTTTCCATAGGTTGGGTTACATGCTGAAAGCTGATTGTCCTCTCCAAATTAACTATAGTGTTTGAGCTTCCTCTCCAAATTAACTATATATTGTTCTTGTAACATGAATTAACATTAAGCTTAAGGTCATTACAGGGATATAGAACTCCATATCATGACCAAGTAAAACTTTTCAGCTACTTACAAGAGTATGGGAGATTTCCGTTAAGTTTTCGGGCCATTTCGAATGTTTTCCCGATTTTAGGGATTTTTTGTAACGCCCTAACTCGACCCCTCCTACGATCAGTCAAGACGAAACGGAATTTCGGCAGTATAGCGACAATAACTTGGATACCAAGGCTCTAAACCAACCTCTTCGCAACTCATACATCCAACTCCACAAACAATTCAGTAATTAAACAACACAACCACCATATGCAATAAACATTATTTTACCATTGCATCCATAAGTTATACGCCTCCGTTCCAACATTATACATTTACTATATAACATACATTTTCCAAAATAGATTATAACAAATCTAGTAGCCTAATCATATTCCAAAACAAGACTACTAACTATCAACATTTAATCCATTATCTTTACAACATCTTATACATCATAAACTTCTAAGTAAATACAAACCAACTAGTTTTAATATACAATATAACAACAGAGTACAACATCATAACTCAGGGACAAGACTCTGGCACATAGGACTCCTCCACATATGACACATAATCCTCTTCTAGAGGCACGTACCCGTAATCTGAATCGGTAACACCTGTATGCATGCAATAATTGAGAGTGAGCTTATATAATCAAGTCCGGTGAGGATTCGATAGATCTCTAATAGTATTTACTATACTAATTGGAAATCATCATTTGAGCAGTAAACACACAACACTCATCAATAACAATATAAACACATTAACTATAATGACCAATCAATAAAGGATACTCTAGTTGGTGTAGCTTCAAACGCCATCACGATCTCAACCGTTCTTCTTGTAACTCCTCATTACTCACGTACCCGAGGTACCTTTCTAGCCCTTCCCTTCATGACACCTCTGCCCATGCGAGCTGGGAGTAGCCTATGATAGTCATGCCGTTTTCAACCCGACAACCCTACGCTGCCCGAAAGGTGGCACACACATATCAAGACTCATGACAATAATAATTATCATTCAAATCTCAGGAGGACAACATTTCACGTTGACTATCTCCCGACTCATCAATAATCAATTATCACAAGAGGATAACAAAGTAGGTTGCCTATCTCCCGGTTCATCAATAATTAATCAATAATCATCATTTCAACAACATATTATCAAATAAACAATTAACAACTCAACAACTAAGTTAGATGACAAAGTAGGCCATCCAACTTAACATGCAATAACCACACATTCAAACCCTAGTCTAACCATCAACAACTCACAATTCATTCACTCAAACACCACCAAAACATCTAAAGGCATAAATTCAACATTTTAAAGAAAGACAACCCAATCTTCTAAAAGTCATAACTTATATTATACTAATCCAAACACCTCCAAACCAGTTTCTATCGCTCACCCAATCAATCAACTACATTAACCCCCTCGGAAACCAACCATAATCCATCCAAATCAAGCCCAACAACCCTAAAACCCTAATGCATCATGGCTGCAATTTCCGGACTTTCACACTGACATCACAATCAAAATTTCAGCATTACAACATTACTACCACATATTTAACAAACTTTTACAAGCTAACAACAATCAATTCCAACCACCACAACTCCAATTATTCAACAAATAGCTAACAACTCAATTTTAATACCCAAAAAATAAAAATTCATGCTACAACGGTTCAAAACTGATATAAACACATATAATCAATCCTTAACATCTACTAAGTAATAATATAATATCAATTTAACATTTCAATAGCTAAAAATTTAATTATATGAATTAACATAAAAATGACATTTTGAGATCTAGAATTTTTCTCTCACCTTTGATCTGAAACAAGGCTATGAATGCGTGCCCAACAAGCTGAACCTAACTAGGTTCGAAAAACTACGGACAAAAACTAGGTTTTTCAAGTGAATTTTGCTTTGAAAACCTTTGAAATTCTTTCTCTTTTTCTCCGTATGGTGTCACGGCAATGTGTGTGTTTGTGAGTGTGTTTTGTGAGCTTTTTAGTGTGTGTTGTTGATATAAAGCCAAGCTCAACAAAAAATAATACAAGTCAAAGGTGGAAACTAGTTTATTTTTAGTGTTTTTAGTCTTTTAATTCTATTTTTGACTATTTCTTGCTCAAAACATTAAATTGACACTTAGACTATTTCTAGATAATTTATTTTAGGTGAAAAATAGTTTTACATGCAAACATTTTCACCCGACTCGGTTAAAAACTCAATTTTCGCAAAAGAAAGTGTAAAAACCTTTAAAATTCCAAAGCCGATTTGAAATCCGTTTTAATCAAACAGAGGTCTATTAATATCCGAGGACTAGGTTTTAAAACACTTAAAATACATGCATAAATTTTTTAGTGGATGTGCGTTCAAAATACTATTCACAAAAACCGACGATAAAGTTTCTGATGTCGTTTTTGATGAAAATTTTATGAATGCACACATAGCATGTATTAATAATATAAATCACAAAATTAACACATTCTAACTCATATAACGTATAAACAGGTCAAATCACATAAATCGAGACAAAGACATGCAAATCAAGGCAAAGACAAAAACTGGGGTTTCACATTCTTCCCCACTTAAAGAAATTTTGTCCTCGAAATTCTTACTTGCTGAACAGAACAGATCTGGATACTGTTGATGTATTTGATCTCGCCTCTCCCAAGTAGCTTCCTCAATCCTGGGATTCTTCCACAACACTTTGACCATCGGAATCTTCTTCTACCTCAATTCACGTTCCATCTGATCAAGAATGTGAATTGGCCGCTCATCATAAGTTAGATTCTCATGAAGCTGTAATGGCTCTGGCTCTAGAATATGAGAAGGATCCGGATTATACTTCCGCAAATTATACACATGAAAGACATCGTGAACATTAGAGAAGTTTTCTGGTAAAGCCAATTGATATGCTAACTTACCAACCCTGCTGGTAATCTCAAACGGCCCTGCAAACCTCGGACTCAGCTTACCACCTTTGCCATAATGAGCAAACCCCTTCAGAGGAGACAATTTCAAGAAAACTCGGTCCCCGACTGCAAACTCCAAATCCCGACGATGCTTATCAGCATAACTCTTATATCTGCTCTGCGTTGTAAGCATTCTCTGCCTAATCAACTGAACATTCTCAATCTTCTCCAGAAGCTCTGGCATGATAGTCGAATCAATAGTCTTCATCTCTCCTACTTCGTCCCAATACAAAGGTGAATGGCACTTACGACCGTAGAGAGCTGTAAAAGGTGCCATCCTAATAGTAGCTTGATAACTATTATTATAGGCAAACTCGGCAAGTGGTAGATGTTTCTCCTAGTTCTTCCCGAAGTCCAGAACACAAGCCCTGAGCATATCCTCCAGAATCTGAATAGTCTTCTCAGACTGACTGTCGGTTTGTGGATGATACGATGTGCTAAAGTTTAACTGAGTACCCAAAGTCTCCTGGAGTTTCTCCCACAAATGAGAAGTAAACCGAGGATCTCGATCTGAGACAATACTAGATGGAATCCCGTGAAGTTTAACAATCTGATCCACATAAAGATCCGCCAACTTTGCAACCTCATCTCCCAACCTCATCGGAAGGAAATGAGCTGACTTCGTCAAATGGTCTACAACAACCCAAACAGCATCGTTACCTGTCGGTGTTCTAGGCAAACTAGAGACAAAGTCCATCGTAATATGCTCCTACTTCCACTCTGGTATTGCCAACAGCTGAAGTAACCCTGCGGGTCATTGATATTCTACTTTTACTCACTGACAAGTCAAACATCTAGATACAAACTGAGCAACCTCTATTTTCAGGTTATTCCACCAATAATGTTGCTTCAAATCCCGATACATCTTGTTTCCACTGGGATGAATGGTGTACTTAGAATTATAAGCCTCCTTCAGAATACCTCGCCTCAAACCCAGTTCATCGGGAACACAAACCCTGTTCCGAAACTGAAGGATACTATCTTCATGTAATTTGAAGTCAGACTGATCATTCGTGATCTGATCCCTGATCTTCTGAAGTTTCGCATCAAGTTGCTGAGCCTCTTTGATTTGAGACAGTAATAAAGGTTGAATACGGAGATGTGAACACATCACCCTAACCTGAATCAATTCCGGTCTCCAATAAGTGAATTCCTCAAGAATCTCCTACTTTTAAACAGCCAAACAAGAAATATTCGTATTTCGGCTAAGAACATCTGTTACAATATTTACCTTCCCAGGCAGATAACTGATAGAACAATTATAATCTCCGAGAAGTTCCATCTACTTCCGTTGACGCATATTCAACTCTTTCTATGAAAACAAATACTTCAGACTTTTATGATCGATGAAAATCTTGAACTTACTGCCCCACAGATAATGTCGCCACTTTTTCAGTGCGAATACAACAGCTGCCAACTCAAGATCATGAGTCAGAAAATTCACCTCATATGGTTTCAACTTTCTAGAAGCATAGGCAATAACCCGACCATTCTGCATAAGTACATAACCCAAGCTCTCCTTGGATGTATCACTGTAGATAACCATATTATCAATCCCCTCTAGTAGAGCAAGTACTGGAGCGGTAGTCAACCTCTTTTTCAACTCCCGAAACCCACTCTCACATTTTTCATCCCAAATAAAGCTGGTCCGTTTCTGAGTTAACTTAGAAAGTGGCCCTGCAATCTTAGAAAAGTCCTTGGCAAACCTACGGTAATAACCCGCCAAGCCAAGAAAGCTACGAACCTCTGAAATATTCTCCGACTATTTCCAAGACATCACCACTTCAATCTTAGTGGGATCAACAGAAATACCGCTCTGTGTAATAACATCGCCAATAAAATATATACGTTGCAGCCAAAATTCACATTTGTTGAACTTCGCAAACAACTGATGCTCCTACAGTTTCTGTAAGACAACCCGTAGATGTTGCTTGTGCTCCGATTTAGACTTAGAATCAACTAAGATATCATCAATAAAGATTACTACGAACTGGTCCAAGTACGGCTGAAAAACCCGAGGCATAAGGTCCATGAATTCTGCCAGTGCATTAGTCAGACCAAAGAGCATAACTACAAACTCATAATGCCCATACCGAGTCCTAAAAGCAGACATCGGAACATCCTCCGTACGAATCCGAAGCTGATAATACCCTTACCTTAAGTCAAATTTAGAGTAGACTTTGGCTCCCTAAAGTTGATCAAACAACTCGTCAATCAGTGGCAAATGATACTTGTTCTTGATGGCACCTGATTCAAACCACGATAATCGATACATAATCTCAAGGTACCATCCTTCTTCTTTACAAATAAAACAGATACTCCCCATGGTGAAGAACTCTGCTAATTGAAAACCTTCTCTAATAACTCTTGCAACTATGTTTTTAGCTCCTTAAATTCAGCTGGTGCCATCTGGTACGCTGATTTAGAAATAGGTTGAGTACCAGGAATAAGATTGATCATAAACTCAATATCTCTCTCTGGCAGTAACCCTGACAACTCCTCGGGAAATACATTAGGATATTCCCGAATAATAAGAACTTCCTCCAGCTTCAGCATATCAGATGGTTTATTGATCAAATAAGCTAGATAACTTGAACACCCCTTACTCACCAGCTTAACAGCTCTAGTTGATGAGATAATAAAACTCGTCTTAGAATCCCGGTTCCCCGCTACCTCAACTACTGGCTAATCTAGCATATGAAACTGTACTACCTTTGTTCTACAATTTAACTGAGCATCATACTTAGAAAGCCAGTCCATACCCAAGATAGCATCATACCCCCGGATAGGAAATAAAATAAGGTCCGAAGGAAAATCCTTACCCTTAACATGTATTTTACAGTCTTTACATACAAAGCCAGTCAAATACTTATCAGTCAAAGAAGTATTAATCTCAACCACATAAGGCAGTATTTCAGGTTGCATGTTAACACGTTGCACACAAGTAGGTGTAATGAAAGAATGCTTAGCACCAGAAACAATCAACACTTTAACAAGTTGATCAAGTATAAGGAAGTTACCTTCCACTACTGCCATATCCTCAGGTGCCTCCTCTAAATCGACTGCCTAGGCCCGAGCTTGAACCCGCTGCTACTGAGGTGCACCACCGGTAGGTCAGCCCTGATAACCCTGGGTCGTTGCCCAACCCTCAGTCCTCTGAAATCTAGGGCAATCCTTCACCCTATGCTGATTGTTGCCGCAACCCAAACATGTTTCTGCCTTCACCCTGTAGTCGGTCTCCACATGGCCCTGATGCTTGCAGTAAGTACACTGCGGTGACGAAGCACTGCCACTACCCCTAGGAGAACCAGAAGCCAAGAAAGTAGATATACCAACCTGCTACTAAGGTCTCACAACATTGGGCCTATATTGACCCTGAGACTGGGCCGGCCTGTACTGAGACTGAGCTTGATAAGACCCCTGCTGAAACTGAGGTCGATAGTAACCCTGCTGACCCTGCGGTCTAAAAGAATCCTGCTGCACCGAAGGCCTATAACCACCCTGTTGTACTGAAGGTCTATACATACCCTGCTGGCCCTGCGACTGAAATGGCCTCTTACTAGGCTGACTAACTCCAATCTGATCCCCTTTCCTCTTTTTCAGTCTGAATGCCGCATCAAAAGCCTCAAAAAATATATCATACCGATTCTGGGCCATTGCATCCTGAATCTCTGACCTCAAACCCAACATAAACCTCCGGGTCTTCCGTTCCTCATCTGCTACAAACTCCGGTGCATATCGGGACAGTCTAGTAAAAATGGCCTCATACTGAGCCACTGAAGCATCCTCCTGAACCAAGGACAGAAACTCCACCTCCCTCTTTTCCCGTGCAATCCACGGGACATACTTCGCCCAAAACTCTCTAAGAAAGGTATCCCAAACATACGGAGTACCTCTTGCCTCCCAACCAACTCTCACTGTGCGCCACCATTCCTCTGCCTCATCATCAAACAAATAAATTGTATAACTGACTTTCTTCTCATCCGTGTAGTCTAGAGGATCGAATATCTTCTCTATCTTATTAATCCAAGCTTCCGCCTTCCTATCATCTAGCTCTCCCTGAAATCTTGGCGGATAATAACCTAAGAATTCTTTCAACGTGCCACTCCCATGGTAACCACCCTGAATGTTCAACAACTGAGTCTGTAATGCCTGTGCTTCGGTAGCCTGCTCTGTTAGTAACTGTTACTGCCCTGCCATAATCTCCGTCATCCTATCCATGGCAGCAGCTATACGATCATCACCCCTATCTCGGCCTGGTGCCTCGTCAATTACCTTAGGCCTACCTCTGGTTCTTGGTTTACCAATCATTCTACTAATTAAAGAGGTAGCACAGGTTATAGCATATAGACAGAC
The DNA here is from genome assembly GCA_037974665.1 of Ehretia macrophylla. Lineage (NCBI taxonomy): Eukaryota > Viridiplantae > Streptophyta > Magnoliopsida > Boraginales > Ehretiaceae > Ehretia > Ehretia macrophylla. The sequence goes on from CM075764.1 coordinate 87,245,794, forward strand.
AATAGACAATTATTAGCACATAAACAACAAACTCACATAAAGCATATAAATCACTTAAGTATCAATCACATAAACAAATTGATCACATAATCACATAGTCCCTAAATCACGTAATCATTTAATCACTTAATCATATTAATACATATTTCACTTTTCTTTCACTTCATACACACTTTCATGTTAAGACCATTGCCCACATTCTGAGAATACCCCGGCTAACAACTAAACATTAGCTCTGATACCACTTAATGTCACGCCCCAACTCGACCCCTCCTACAATCAGTCAGGACGCAACGGAATTTCGATAGTATAACGACAGTAACTAGACACCGAGGCTTGAAACCAACCTCTTCGCAACTCATACAACCAACTCCACAAACAATTCAACAATTAAACAACACAACCACAATATCCATTAAACATTCTTTAACCATTGCATCCATAAGTTATATGCCTCCATTCCAACATCATACATTTACTATATAACATACATTTCCCAAAATAGATTATAACCAATCTAGTAGTCTAATCATATTTCAAAACAAGACCACTAAACTAGCAACATTTAATCTATTATCTTTACAACATCTTATACATCATAAACTTCTAAATAAATACAAACCAACTAGTTTTAATATACAAGATAACAAAAAGTACAACATCAGATATCAAGGACAAGACTCTGGCACATAGGATTCATCCACATGTGGCACATTATCCTCTTCTAGAGGCACGTACCCGTAATCTGGATTGGTAACACCTGTATGCATGCAATAATTGAGAGTGAGCTTATATAAAATAAGCCCAGTGAGGATTCGATAGATCTCTAATAGTATTTACTATACTCCTTGGAAATCATCATTCGAGCAGTAAACACATAATAATCATCAACAACAATATAAGCACATTAATTATAATGACCAATCAATAAGGATACTCTAGTTGGTGTAGCTCCAAACGTCATCACGATCTCAACTATTCTTCTTATAACTCCCCATTATTCACGCACCCGAGGTACCTCTCTAGCCCCTCCCTCCATGGCACCTCCGCCTGTGCGAGCTAGGGGTAGTCTATAATAATCATGTCGTGATCAACCCAATAGCCCGACGTTGCCCGAGAGATGGCACACACATATCAAGATTCATGACAATAATAATAATCATTCAAATCTTAGGAAGACAACCTTTCACGTTGACTATTTCCCGGCTCATCAATAATCAATTATCATAGGAGGATAACAAAGTAGGTTGTCTATCTCCCGGTTCATCAATAATCAATCAATAATCATCATTTCAACAACATACCATCAAAGAAACAATTAACAACTCAACAACTAAGTTAGATGACAAAGTAGGCCATCCAACTTAACATGTAATAACCACACATTCAAAACCTAGTCTAACCATCAACAACTCACAATTCATTCACTCAAACACTACCCAAACATCTAAAGGCGTAAATTCAACATTTTAAAGAAAGACAACCCAATCTTCTAAAAGTCATAACTTACATTTTACTAATCCAAACACCTCCAAACCAGTTTCTATCACTCACCCACTCAGTGAACTACATTAGTCCTCTCGGAAACCAACCATAATCCATCCAAATCTAGCCCAACAACCCTAAAATCCTAATGCATCATGGCTGAAATTTCTGGACTTTCACATCGATATCACAATCAAATTTTCGGCATTACAATATTACTACCACGTATTTAACAAACTTTTACAAGCTAACAACAATCAATTCCAACCACTACAACTCCAATTATTCAACAAATAGACATTTTGAGATCTAGAATTTTTCTATCACTTTTGATCCAAAACAAGCCTATGAATGCGTGCAATACGTGCCAAAGAAGTGGAATCCAACTCAGTTCGAAAAACTACGGACAAAAACTAGGTTTTTCAAGTGAATTTTGCTTTGAAAACCTTTGAAATTCTTTCTCTTTTTCTCCCTATGGTGTCACGGAAATGTGTCTGTTTGTGAGTGTGTTTTGCGAGCTTTTTAGTGTGTGTTGTTGATATAAAGCCAAGCTCAACAAAAAATAATACAAGTCAAAGGTGGAAACTAGTTTATTTTTAGTGTTTTTAGTCTTTTAATTTAGTTTTAGACTATTTCTTGCTCAAAACATGAAATTGACACTTAGACTATTTCTAGATAATTTATTTTAGGTGACAAAGAGTTTTACATGCAAATATTTTTACCCGACTCAGTTAAAAATTCAATTTTCGCAAAAGAAAGTGTAAAAACCTTTAAAATTTCAAAGCCGATTTGAAATCCATTTTAATCAAATACGGGTCCATTAATATCTGAGGACTAGGTTTTAAAATGTTTAAAACACCCCCGTAAAAATTTTAGCAGACGTGCGTCCAAAATACTATTCACAAAAACCGTCGATACAATTTCAGATTCCATTTTTGATGAAAATTTCATGAATGCACACATAGCATGTATTAGGGATATAAATCACATATTTAGCAAATTCTAATTCATATAACACATAAACATGTCAAATCATGCAAATCGAGACAAATACATGCAAATCGAGGCAAAGAAAAAAATTGGGGTTTCACATTTTTGGTTCGGAAAAGGGGTTTCACTTTGTGGCCAATTACAAGAAAATCAGGATCCCGCCGTGAAAAACGGGTATACGCCATTGGGTTTCTTTTAACTTGTACTACTTAATGGCGAAGTTTGGCAAAATTGTACTACTTAAGAAAATTAGGACACCTGTATGCAAAACAGGCGAACTAATGAAACATTAGTGTCACGTTTGGGAGTAACATGTGGCTCGGGACACGTGTCACACATGCGTGGACGTGCCACGTATGTGAGACACGTGGAGGGACATGTTTCACACATGCGTAAACGTACCACGCATGCGAGACACATGGAGGGACACATGTCATCCCCTCCCCCGTATCAGCCTTGAGGGCCTATATAAAAGGGTCACTTGATCCCCTGAAATCAAAGGGGCGGACAAGTTTTCTCTAGCCCGGTTCCACTAAATTCTATCGATTCAATTTAGTTAACGTTTCGAAAGTTTCAAAATCGGTCCGAGTCTTCTCCAATTTTCGGCAATTTAAAGTGAGGAGATTTTATTAAAAACAACATCTTATATGTTTATATAATTATTATATACCTATAACATGATTTGTTATTTTAATATTTTAGCTAGAGATAAATATCATGCTTGTTTATATTCTCTATTTATTTGAATTAGAGTTGACTTTGATAATGTATTAGCTAATAATTAACTGTTACTGATTAATGTGGAGTTTATAACTTTAAGTGACAACAATGAGTGATTGTAAATACATTCTTCTAATTACTTGTAACTCTTGAATACTGAACTAGAGGATGTTGTTAACCTGAAGGAATTTGAAAGCTAGCTATGATTAACTTGAATTATCTTGAACTTCTGATTGTTAAAAGTATATGTTTGGGGACAACCTCTTTTGTTGTTCTGCACCTACGTGTTTATCGAACTGCGTATCAGTTGTATGTTATGTGGCAACTTGTGCATGCTTGTGTGTTACTTGATTAGGGGTTGTAACCTTAGGCACGATAGTTGGTACGAACGCCGGGCGGCATAGGGCTTGCCGATGCTTCCGTACCTATCATGGTCCTATTCCCTCTCCCGCTTGGCGATCTCCACTGTCGGGGAGTTGGGTCGTAGATTTTGGATACAATTCGGAGTATCCTCTTGCGAGAGATAAGAAGTTGAAATTGTGATCTTGATTCGGGGCTGGCCACCTCTGGAAGTGACATCAGAATATAGGTAAGCCCTCCCGCTTAGCGATCTCCACCCTTAGGGACGAAATATGCTTGTTATTTACATGTTGTTACGTGATTCAAATAATCTCTATCGGTTATCATATATTATTGTATCTTATCGTTTACCATATGTGGATAGTACACGTGTTGCATCATGATTTGCAAAAGTGACCGACCATAAATGTTTTCAAAACTCTTATATTCCATCCTTACTGAGCTTCCCTGAGCTCACCCTCTTTTCTCCCCTCTCCACCCAATGCAAGTATAGTTTAGCTTGAAATGGAAATTGACTTTATATGCTGAAGATGAATTGTTACATGCTCGAAGCCTCTTGCTGTCATATTTTGATCCAAGTTGTGAAAGTTAGAGATTGTTTGTATGGCTTTTGGGTAGAAGGGTAGCTGTGCTGAAACTCTAGTTCGTATGATAGCCGTGTAGTTATCGGATCTTAGATGTTGGAACACCCATTTGTACTTAAATGATTATAGAAAGGCTTGTTATTGAATAATTCTCTATTTATTGTTTCTTTTAATAGAAAGTTATGAACTCGTAATGACAAGTAAATGCAGACTTTGACCTAGTCTTGAGAAGGGCCGGGTTGGGGTCGCTACACAAGGTGGCTAAGCTAACTGATTTTGAACTTAGCCATAAAAGGATGAAGATGAAACTTAAGCTAAACTACCGCTTTAGATTAATTTCTTCTTAGTCTCAATTAAACTCATTCCACATAGTTTGATTACCAAGTAATAGTCATCATCTTTTACTCTAGTTCTTATACCAATTAATTCTTCAAGCATCCATTATAAATTCTCAAGACAAATTAGTACCACAATCTCGAATACTAGTTAAAGTAATAGTTGGATGATACCAAGTATGTCAAGCTACCCTATAGTTCTACTCATACTCAACTTCGATAGCTCGAATAAAACACTTTTGTGAAGAAATATAATTAGCAACTAATGACAAAATTAATTGTAACTACTTATAGTTCACCTACTAGTAACAAGGTTATTATTTATTACTATCTAGTCATTCTTGTGTAAATAGTATAATAAGATAGGCTCTAGTGAATATCATTTAACTTTATTCACGATTTTGCTCCCAAGCTGATTACTTTGTTGAACAAGATTCAACCAAATTAAGATTAGCAAGCCAAACCAAGTAAGTAACTCACCAACATCTAGACCTCAACTTCTAACGAATCTAACTATTCTATTTCATTAATTCCACTTACATATAAAGCACCTACTTCATGCTTAAGTACTAAACTAACTCACTTGAACTTATAAGGGATCTAACTTTCCCCATTCTTTATGAGCCAAAACAACAGTTCATTACAAAATCCCTAAGTTAAAACACAAGATTAACTAATGAGCACCATATTTGTCTAACACTTTATATAATATGTACAAAGTAGCAGGGACAAGGGTGAAAAAAAACAAAAGCAAAAGAAAAATAATTATGTCTGACGGCAAGCTGCCACCGGCAGGAAGCAGCGCCGGCACCGACAGAAGGACTGGCGCCGCTGGCAGATTATTATAGCACATACACTAACACTTATATATATCATGCTTTGACTATTTGCTTGCTTGTTCAATTGTTTTGCACTTTAAATTAGCTCTTAAATAGTAAAAAGACACTTCATTGAGGCCTAACTACATACACTTAACATGCAACTCTAACTATTAGCTAACCCACAACTTACAATAAAGTAATCTTCATTCTCATATGCTAAACACTTAAAGGAATACTCCGCCACACAAATCAAGTTAATGATCCTAATTTCTTGAAAGATTAAACACATAGGTTACATATCCACTTATAATCAATACTATAGAAACATTAACACACAAGATATATGCAAAGATATCACGAATCCCTCACTTGATTGGGCTGTTCCTGACCCGATTTTTAGCTTTAGCCGTCGGGTAGGGAGGCCTTGAGCCTTAGCTATTTTATTTTATTTTTTTATTTTTTCCCCTTCTTCTTACCACGACTGATTCTGACCTTCCTTTTATTTTATTTTTCTTTTCTTTCCCTGATTTCCTATCTGCCCAACGTGAAGGTAGAGAGAATGATGAATAAAGTTGTTTTATTTTTAATGTGTGAAAGTCGTGTGTGGTGGTGAGAATTAGAGTGGTTTGGTGAGTTTGTGTGGCCATGTGCGTGTGTGTACATGAGAGTGGGTGAGATATTGCATTTTTGTGGGTTTGGTTAACTTGTGTGACCATGTGTGTGTATGGTGGTGTTTAGGTGAGATACATCATTTTTATGTGGCCTAGCTAATTCCTCTTCCTCCATCTATTCTTTTATATATATATATATGGCTAGAGTTGGTTCTACAAGTCCAAATACAAAAAGACCTAGATGGTACAATAAACGTGCTACATGGCTACTAATATACGATTAACATCCTGAAAGGTAAAGCAAGTCAATCAAATGTAAATAAATTAAATACAACAATAATGATAATCAAAATAATTATTTTATTACTCGTAGATTAAAGAAATATAATTATTAAAAATGATCTAGCACAAATAATAAAAATAATAATAAATAACTATTTCACGTTATTCTATCATGTAATTAATAATTCTAGATAGCAATTAGAAGTGAAACATTTACTTTCGTCCGAGTTTCTTGTCAATAAAAGAATTAAACCAATTAACTAGAATATAAATAAAGTAAAGTCTAAGGAACAAAATAATAAAATAATTAGTCTAAGTGAATCAAATAAGTAGAATTGAATGAATACGGAAAAATTTCATGACATGTTTTCCAAGAATATGAAATTTAGTGAAATATATATGCAATTCTAACTTAAAGACTTATATGATAGGTCTAGGCGTTACACTCTTCCCCTAATAAAGAATTGCGTCCTCACAATTCCTTACTCTCAAATGAAATCCCCACATCAATTATGATAACTCTGGTCAGAATTGTTGCTGAAGACAAATAGTAAAGCCTTATATTGTGACCAAGTAAAACTTTTCAGCTGCTTACAAGAGTATGGGTGATTTCCTTTAACTTTTCGTGCCATTTCGGCTATTTTTTGCAATTTTAGGGATTTTTGGTCTGGAAAAAGGGGATTCACTTTAGGGCCAACTATAGGAAAATCGAGACCCCGCCACGAAAAAAGGGCAACGCCATTGGGTTTCCTTTAACTTATACTACTTAATAGTAAAGTTTGGCAAAATTGCATCCCCGCCTGAAAATACGAGAATCGGGGACACTTGCGCACAAAACGGGTAAAAAAAAAGAACATTGGTGCCACTCCCGGGGAAGGAAACGTGTCATCTAGAAATGTGTCACGCATGCGTGGACGTGCGACGCCTGCGTGACACGTAGAGGGACACGTATCCCCTACATGGCCAACCATGATTAGTCGGCCAACGAGAAAGGGACACGTGTTCCCCCTTATGTTGGCCTTGAGGGCCTATATAAGGGGGTTAGTTGACCCCCTGAAATCAAACTTGCAGCCAATTTTTCTCTGACCCGATTCCACTAAATTATATAGATTTAGTTTAGTTAACGTTCCAAAAATTTCAAAATCCTTTCGAGTTTTCTCCAATTTTTGGCATTTTGAGGCATGGGTTTTGTTGTTTTACTTATTTATGGTATCTACATGTTGTTAGTATATCCTTGTTATGCTTAAATTTGTCCAGTTAATTGCTAATATACACTGGCCGATTTATCTTGTAGTTTAGCATAAGATAAGAAGAGATGCTGCCCAAATATTTTCAGAAATGTTATACATGTTATTTGCATGCTGTCATAATGTCTAATTTATGCTTGGAAATTGCTTTATTATACTTGTCACTCTGCCGAAATACCGTGGAACATGTGTTATTACATCTTGTAATTGTGATTGTATTGTGCAACGTAAGCCTGACGAGCTCTCGGCAATTGCGGTGATATCAATCGGAGTAGCCTTTCGCATTCACCCTCTTTTCTGATGTTGTCCCAAAAGGTGCGCGAAGCATCAGCTTGTACTTGTTTACCTGTACTTCGCTTGGGCCTAACTATTAGTTGCGCTCACTTGTATACTTGTATCGTGCTTGTCTCGTACTACCTGTATCCTGCTGGTATCCCTATTGCGTGTATAATACTATCTTGTACTCCTGATCTGTTCCAGCATGTACCATCCTATTCCCATTCCTTGCTAGGTTATAGACTCACCATGCGTGCTTGTCTTGTGTTTGTATCATGTTTGCATCACGATAGGTCATCATGTGTAGAGAGGGCACGTGCATATTTTGTAGATTGTCCGAGATAGATCAGCATTTCACACCTGAGATGGATATACTGGTATTACGCCACTACAGGCAGGACAATTTTTCGCCGCCTCCAGCATTGCCTGTTCCTATCCTGCATAAAATCCGGTACGAGACGATCGTGGATCAACAGCCTATTGTCCTAAGTGGCTGACTTATGATCCTGGTACATGTTCACTTTCGAGGGTATTAAGATCGGGAATTGATAGTGTTGGAAGGGTAGTAGTAGTTGCGTGGGTTGAGATGTAGGTCCTCTTGTGAGCACAGTTGTACATGTAACAAGTGCAGTGCAATTTTGGTGGTAGTGTCTGTACAAATTACTTTTGTAAAATAACGGAAGTGCTGATCTAGTTTTACTACTTACCTTATCAGATTATCCTTACTATTTCATAAACTCTTTTACTGTTCCTTTAAAATGCTTCCGCAAATGGTTTTCAAAAGTGTTGAACACTCGGTCCCGAAGCGGTATCGAGCAGCTTGCTTGACTTGGGTCGTTACAGTTGGTATTAGAGCCTAGGTTTGAGGCCCCGAGTCTATACCGGGTTAGGTTTACTAGGCGTTGGGTAGAAATTGTACCCTGCACGTGCATTCATTGAGTCATTGTGATTGAATCGTACTTGCTTGACATGAATGGGAATTGATTTGCTTGATATTGACTTGAATTTGAATTGATTTATTTAATAATAACTTGACCACCTTGTTGAGTTAGATATGTAATTGTTATATAAAACGAACCCTAAGTTTCAGGATAATGGCTCCAAAGACCAGACATGCGGCTATTGAAAGAGAGTGTTCCCAACCATGGCAAGAAGATCAGAATCATGATAACAAAGAGGGTTGGTACAACAACTAGCAACTGTTGTTACCCAGATTGCTCAAGTTCTAGAAAATCAAAATGGTCGCCAAGTTGAGCCTCGACAGGAGACGAGGAGTGTGAGCTTGTAACGCCCCAACTCGACCCCTCCTACGATCAGTCAGGACGCAACGGAATTTCGGCAATATAACGACAGTAATTAGGACACCGAGATTCTACACCAACCTCTTTGAAACTCATACATCCAACTCCACAATAATTCAACATTTTACAACACAACCACAATATATAATAAACATTCTTTACCATTTCATTTATAGGTTATATGCCTCCGTTCCAACATCATACATTTACTATATAACATACAATCCCAAAATAGACTATAACCAATCTAATAGCCTAATCATATTTAAAAAACGAGACCACTAAACTAGCAACATTTAATCTATTATCATTGCATCATCTTATATAACATGAACTTCTAAATAAATACATAACAACTAAGTTTAATATACAATATAACAAAAGCGTACAACATCAGAAATCAGGAGCAAGACTCTGGCACATAGGACTCATCCACATATGGCACATAATACTCTTCCGGAGGGACGTACCCCTAACCTAGATCGGTAACACTTGTATGCATGCAATAATTGAGAGTGAGCTTATATAAAACAAGCCCAGCAAGGATTCGATAAATCTCTAACAGTATTTACTATACTCCTTGGAAATCATCCTTTGAGTAGTAAACACATAACAATCATCAATAACAATATATGCACATTAACTATAATGACCAATCAATAAAATATACTCTAGTTGGTATAGCGCCATCACGAGCTCAACCGTTCTTCTTGTAACTCCCTATTACTCACGCACCCGCGGTACCTCATTAGCCCCTCCCTCCATGACACCTCCGTCATGCAAGCTAGGAGTAGCCTATGGTAGTCATGCCGGTTTTAACCAGACAGCCCGATGCTGCCCGAGAGGTGGCACATACATACCAACACTCAGCACTAATAATAATCATTCAATTCTCAGGAGGACAACCTTTCACGTTGACTATCTCCCGGTTCATCAATAATCAAATATCACAAGAGGACAACAAAGTAGGTTTCTTATCTCCCAGTTCAACAATAATCAATCAATAATCATCAATTCAACAACATAACAACAATTAATCAATTAATCAATGAACAACTAAGGTAGATGACAAAGTAGGACACCCAACTTAACATGCATTAAACACACAACCAAACCCTAGTCTAACCATCAACAACTCACAATTCAATCACTCAAACACCACCCGATCAACCAAAGGTATAATTCAAGATTTTAAAAAAGACAACCCGAACTTCTAAAAGTCATAACTTACATTCTACTGATTCAATAACCTCCAAACCAATTTCTATTACTCACCCACTCAATCAACAACATTCACCCCCTTGGAAACCAACCATAAATCTTCCACATCAAGCCCAACAACCCTAAAACCTCAATGCACCTAGGCTGAAATTTCTAGACTTTCACACCAACATCACAATCAAAATTTTGGCATTACAACATTACTACCATGTAATTAACAAACTTTTACATGCTAACAGCAATCGATTCCAACCACCACAACTCCAGATAATCAACAAATAGCCAACCACTCAACTTTTAATACCCAAAAAATAAAATTCATGCTACAACGGTTCAGATCTTATATAAATACATATAAACGATCATTAGCATGCATTGAGCAATAATATAACATCAATTCAACCTTTTAACGGTTCAAAATTTAGTTATATGCAAAAATATAAAAAATGACATTTGAGATCTAGAATTTTTCTCTCACCTTTGATTCGAAACAAGCCTAGATATGCATGCAATGTGTGCTCAACAAGCGGAATCCAACTTGGCTCGAAAAACTACGGACAAAAACTAGGTTTTTCAATGAAAATTTGCTTTGAAAAATGTTGAAGAAAACTTCTCTTTTGCTCAAGGAAGATCACGGCAATGTGTATGTAAAATGAGCGTGTTTTGTGAGCTTTAATGTGTGTTGATGATATATTAAACAATGGTCAAACAAATTTTAAAAAGTCAAAGTTGACACTTAGTTATTTTTAGTATTTTCTTGTCTTTTAATTCTATTTTTAGACTATTTCTTGCTCAAACATTAAATTGACACTTAAACTAATTCTAGATAATATATTTTAGGTGACAAAGAATTTTACTTCCAAAAATTTTCACCCGAGTCGGCTTAAAACTCGATTTCTTACAAAAGAAAGTGTAAAAATCTTTAAAATTTCAAAACCGATTCTAAATCCGTTTTAATCAAACACGGGTCTATTAATACCTGAGGACTAGTTTTTAAAATATTTAAAACAACAATATAAAAATTTTAGCTGACAGGTGTTCAAAATACTATTCACTAAAACCGGCGATAAAATTTCTGGTGCCGATTTTGATAAAAATTTCATGAATACACATATAGCATGTATTAGGAATATAAATCACATATTTAACACATTCTAACTCATATAACACATAAACATGCAAATCACGCAAATTGAGGTAAAATACGCAAATCGAGATAAAACAGGCAAATTGAGATAAAGGCAAAATATAGGGTCTCATAGAGCCTGGAGCAACTTCTGAATCGGCACCCACCTTCTTTCAATGATGAGCCCGATGATGAGAAGGCAGAAAATTGGTTGCAACAAATGGAAAAGATATTTGAAGGATTACAATGCTGTGAGGAAGAAAAAGTAACCTTTGCAATCTACTAGCTCGAAGGAGACACAGAGGTTTGGTGGGACCGTACCCAAAGGAAATGGGACAGTGGCAGACGCCTATAGTTTGGAGGAAGTTTGTTAACGTATTTCGGAAGAGTTACATTATGGAGTTAGCTAGGGAATTGCATGAAGAAGAATTTATTCACTTGACTCAAGGGGATATGATAGTGGCTAAGTATGAAGCTAAGTTCACGTACTTGGCTCGATTTGCCCTATACATGGTGCTCACCACGAATAGGAGAATTAAGAAATTTTTGTAGGGACTGCGTCTAGATATTCAGTTTGCTTTAGCATCGCGGGATTATCCTACCTATGACCACGCAGTTCAGGCTGCAATGAGAATTGAGAAACGAAAGGCGGAGGTTAGGGAGGTTCAGAACGCCAAATGGTCAAACACTGTATCGACTTCTTGAGGACTAGCTAACGCCACACCTGCTAATATGCCTACACCTGGTTCCCAAATTAAATGCCAAAAGCAAGCAGGTCCAAACCAGCCTAGGCTGGGAAATGATCGACCTCCTCATAATGTGATTTGTGACTTCTGTAAGAAATGAGGTCACATTGGCGACCAGTACTGGAAGAAGAGTGGGAAGTGTTGGATGTGTGGTAGTGATCAGTACCAGGTGGTGGATTTCCCTAAGGGTAGGAATCGTGTGCCACTTGCGGGGCCTGTCAAGAACACTACTCCGCGAGCACAAGCCAAGGTCTTTGCGGTCGAGCATAAAGAAATTCCTGAAGAAGTCGTTGTTATCGAAGGTAACTTCCTGATCTCTGGCTACCCTGTTAAAGTGTTAATTGACTCAGGAGCAACTCATTCATTTATTACTCCTGAATATGTGCAACGTGTTAGACTAGAACCTATTTCTACTCTGTATGAACTCGAAGTTAACACCCCTTTAGGTGCGAAAACTATAACTGATCTAGTTTGTAGAGATTGCTCGATTAAAGTAAAGCTAACCTAGTAGTGCTACCCTTTAGAGAATATGAAGTTATCTTAAGAATGGACTGGTTAGCAAAGTACTATGTACAGTTGGATTGTCACACGAAGATTGTTAGGTTTTGCATGCCAGGCCAGCCAGTGGTAGAAGTGGAAGGGCATGGGAAATGACTGGGGAAGTCATTGATTTCAGTAACGAAAGCTATTAAACTAGTACGGAAGGGTTGTAAAGGATATTTGGCTTACCTGATTAATAAACCAGCAGACAAACTCAAACTAGAAATAGAGTTTACCATAGAATTAATCATCGGGGCATAGCCCGTGCCAAGAGCACCCTATAAGATGGCTACAACCGAGTTGCAGGAGTTAAAGAAACAGCTACAAGAGCTAATGGTAAAAGGTTTTGTCCAGCCTAGTACCTCACCTTAGGGAGTACATGTTCTATTTGTTAAAAAGAAAGATGGAACCATGAGAATGTGCATTGACTATCGAGGGCTGAATCAGCTAACTATCAAGAATAAGGGCCCCTTACCATTGATAGATGAACTGTTTGATCAATTAAGTGAGGCCAAGGTATTTTCTAAGTTTGATCTACGACAGGGATACTACCAATTGAGAATTAAAGCAGAAGATATATCAAAAACCGCTTTCCGAACTCGATACCGACATAATGAGTTCGTAGTAATGCCTTTTGGATTAACAAATGCACCGGTAGCATTTATGGATTTGATGTACCAGGTGTTCTGACCTTATTTGGATCAGTTTGTGGTTATCTTTATAGGAGAAAAAGGAAGGATTTTCTTCAAGTTTTCAAGGCAAATTTTCATTAAAAGTTGCAATTCAAAGTCAAATCTTGCCATCCAAAGCTTGAATTCACTTGTTGGGCACGTATTGCATGTATTTCTAGGCTTGTTATGGATCAAAGGTGACAGAAAAATTCTAGATCTCAAAATGTCATTTTTATGTTAATTCATATAATCGAATTTTTAGTCGTTGAAATGTTAAATTGATGTTATATTATTGCTCAGTAGATGTTAAGGATCAGTTATATGAGTCTATATAAGTTTTAAACCGTTGTAGCATGAATTTTTATTTTTCGGGTATTAAAATTGAGTTGTTGGCTATTTGTTGAATAATTGGAGTTGTGGTGGTTAGAATCAATTGATGTTAGCTTGTAAAAGTTTGTTAAATACGTGGAGGTAATGTTGTAATGCCAAAATTTTGATTGCCATGTTGTGGTGAAAGTCCGAAAATTTCAGCCATGGTGCATTGAGGTTTTAGAGCTGTTGGGCTTAATTTGGATAGATTGTGGTTGGTTTTTGAAGGGGCTAATATAGTTGCTTGAGTGGGTGAGTGATAAAAACTGGTTTAGAGGTCATTGGATTAGTAGATTGTAAGTTATGACTTTTAGAAGTTTGGGTTGTCTTTCTTTAAATGTTGAGATAATGTCTATAGTTGTTTGGGTAGTGTTTGAGTGGTTGAATTATCGGTTGTTGTTGGTTGGAGTTGGCTTTGGTTGAGTGGATTAATGCATGTTAAGTTGGATGACCTACTTTGTCATCTAACTTAGTTGTTGAGTTGTTAATTATTTAATTGATGATATGTTGTTGAAATGTTATTAATTGATTATTGATTATTATTATTGATGAAGCCGGGAAATAGGCAACCTACTTTGTTGTCCTCTTGAGATATGATTGATTATTATTATTGTCATGAGTCTTAGTATGTGTGTGCCACCTCTCGGGCAGTGTTGGGCTATCGGGTTGATAACAGCATGACTATCATAGGCTACCCCCAGCTCGCATGGCGGAGGTGCCATGTAGGGAGGGGCTAGTGAGGTACCTTAAGTGCATGAGTAATGGGGAGTTATAAGAAGATAGTTGAGATCGTGATCATTTATTGATTGATTATTATTATTAATGTACTTGGATTGTTAATGATGTTTATTATGTGTTTACTGCTCAAAGGATGATTTCCAAGGAGTATAGTAAATACTGTTAAGAGATTTGTTGAATCCCCACTAGACTTGTTTTATATAAGCCCACTCTCAATTATTGCATACATACAGGTGATATTGAACAAGATTACAGGTACGTGCCTCAGGAAGCTGAGAATGTGCCATATGTGGACGAGTCATATGTGTCACGCCCCAACTCGACCCCACCTACGATCAGTCAGGACGCAACGGAATTTCGGCGGCATAACGACAGTAAACAGATTTCCGAGGTTCTAAACCAACCTCATTAAACATCATACATCCAGTAATTCCTCAATACAAACAACAACATACAACACAACCATATTATACAATAAAACATCCTCGTTATACGCCTCCGTTCCAACATGACATACAATACCTCAACTTTATCATACATTTCAAAAGTAAGTTGAGACACAACTACAATTTAACCATAGACAAAAGGAAACCGCTAAGTTAACATCATTTGGTTCAACATCTTTTCAATATCTATTACATTAAGAACCGTAAAGCATATAAAGTCTATTAAACTAATATACAAGACATTTAACAACATAAAGTCATAGATAAGATTCGGGAACATATGACTCATCCACAAAAGGCACATTTTCCACATTCTCCTCTTCAGGAGGCACGTACCCGTAATCTTGTGAAAGTACACCTGAAACATGCATTAATAGAGAGTGAGCTTATATACATAAGCCCAGTGAGGATCCGATAGATCTCGACAGTATTCACTACGCTCCTTGGATTTAGTCCTTTGAGCAAGTAAACACACAACAACAATAATAACATAAATAAAGCTATCATCACATAACTATATGACCATTCAATAAGGATACTCTATTTGGTGTAGCTCCAAACGCCATCACGATCTCAACCGTTCTTCTTATAACTCCCCATTACTCACGCACCCGAGGTACCTCACTATCCCCTTCCCTCCATGACATCTCCGTCATGCGAGCTGGGGGTAGCCTATGGCAGTCATGCCGGTTTCAACCCGACAGCCCGACGCTGCCCGAGAGGTGGCACACACATACCAAGGCTCCATTTTCATCAATCATCATGCAAGCATAAATCGATCAATCAATTGGGAGATCAGCAACAAGAGTGCCCGATTCCCGCATTCAATAATAATCAATCAATAACATCAATATAACATCAATATAACATCAATATAAAATTAAACATCAAACAACGTAGTTAGATGACAAAGTAGGCCATCTAACCGGACATGCATAATATTCATAATTAAACTCTAAATTACTCAACAACAACTCACCATTCATCACTCGAACACTACCCAACCATCTAAGGCATCGTTCAAGAAATTAAAGAATGACAACCTAACTTCTAAAATTCATAACTTACAATCTACTAATCCAAACATTGCCAAATCAGTTCCTATCACTCACCCATTCAACCTACTACATTAGCCCTCTCGGAAATCCACCATAACACCTCCAAAACATGCCCGATAACCCTAAAACCCTATGACGTCATGGCTGGATTTTCCGGATTTCCACACAAACAATGTAATCGAAAATTCGGCATTACAACAGCGCTAACACGTAATTATCAAGTATTTAGAAATCGACGGCAATCGATTTCGAGCAACACAACTCAATTAAATCAACTTTGAACATTTTAATCAAAATTAAATACCCGGAAAATAAAAATTATGCTATATCCGACAGAAACTTGTAGTATTAGTATATAATGATCCCTAGCATGCAAGGAGCAATAATCTATCATCAGATTTCAATTCTAACGGTTCAATCTTCATTTATACGCAAAAACACAAAAATGACATTTTGAGATCTAGAATTTTTCTCTCACCTTAGATGCGATATAAGCCTAGGAATGCGTGCAATGCGTGCCCAACAAGCAGAATCCAAGTCGGTGCGAAGTTTCACGGACAAAAACTAGGTTTTTCTTTGAAAAATTGGATTGAAAGCTTAAGTTTTTCTCTTCTCTTTTCTCTCCTCTTCCTCTCGGCAATGTGTGTGTGTGTGGTGGTGTTTTTGTGTTGTGTGAGTGTGTGTTGAGGACATAAGCTTAAATGGTCAACTATTTAATTAAAGTCAAAGTTATTTTAATAGGCATTTTTTGTATTTTTAATGACTTTAATTGCATTTTAGTGATCACCAAGTTAAAATTAATTATGCAACCCCCAAGATATCTCAAGTGAGTTATTTTTAGGTGACAAGAAGTTTTACATTCAAAGAATTCCACCCGAGTCGGCTTAAAACTCGATTTTTGCAAAAGTCGGTGTAAAAACCCTAATAAATTCTTAAGCCGATTTTAAAACCGTTTTCATCAAACACAGGTCTATTAAAGTCCGTGGACTAGGTCTAGAAGGGTTAAAAAGACCAGTTTCAAAATTATAGCGGACGTGTTTCGAAAACACTATTCACTGAAAATCGACGATAAAATTTCTGACTCCGATTTTGATGAAAATTTCATGAATGCACATTTAGCACGTATTAGAAGTATTGAAATCAAAATTATAACTTTCTAGGTCCTATAGCACATAAACAGGTTATATGCACGCAAAACGAGGTAAAACACGTAAAACGAGATAAGCAAGAAAGTGGGGTTTCACACCATGTGCCAGATTCTTGTCCTTGATATTTGAGATGTTGTACTCTTTTGTTATCTTGTATATTAAAACTAGTTGGTTTGTATTTACTTAGAAGTTTATGATGTATAAGATGTTGTAAAGATAATGGATTAAATGTTGCTGGCTTAGTAGTCTTGTTTTGGAACATGATTAGGTTGCTAGATTAGTTATAATCTATTTTGGAAATTTATGTTATATAGTAAATGTATAATGTTGGAACGGAGGCGTATAACCTATGGATGCAATGGTAAAATAATGTTTAATATATATTTTGGTTGTGTTGTTTAATTGTTGAATTGTTTGTCGAGTTGGTTGTATGAATTGCGAAGAGGTTGGTTTAGAGCCTTAATGTTCTAATTGTCACGCCCCAACTCGACCCCACCTACGATCAGTCAGGACGCAACGGAATTTCGGCAGTATAACGACAGTAAATAGGATACCGAGGCTCTAAACCAACCTCATTAGAACATCATACATCAACTCCATAACCATACAATAAACAACTTCTCAATAAAATAACGTCATACAACATAACCATATTACACCACAATCATTCTTTGTTATACGCCTCCATTCCAACATAATACATGAACCTTAATATACATTGCAAAAATATATTGATACCAACCTAGCAACCTAACATAGACAAAAGAAAGACTACTAAGATTGCATCAACTAATTCATTATCTTTTCAACATCTTTTACATTATGAACTACAAAGCATATAAAAGACTACTAAGTTAATATACAAGATAGTAGAACAATACAACATCAAGGATAAGACTCCGAAACATAAGACTCATCCACGTAAGGCACATTTTCCACATTCTCCTCTTCAGGAGCCACGTACCCGTAGTCTTGCGAAAGAACACCTGTAAGTAAGCAATAATAGAGAGTGAGCTTAAATAAATAAGCCCAGTGAGGATCCGATAGATATCTAACAGTATTCACTATACTCCTTGGAAATAATCATTTGAGCAAGTAAACACACAATAACATCAATAATACTATCATCACATAATCTATAATGACCATTCAATAAAGGATACACTAGTTGGTGTAGCTCCAAACGCCATCATGATCATAACAGCCTTCTTGTGACTCCCATAAACTCACGCACCCGAGGTACCCCAATAACCTCTCCCTCCATGACACCTCCGTCATGCGAGTTGGAGGTAGTCTCTGGTAGTCATGCCGTTATTAACCCGACAGCCCGATGCTGACCGAGAGATGGCACACACATACCAAAGACTCAGCAATAATAATAAACATCAATCATTCATAGGAGGACAACCTTTTCCGTTGACTATCTCCCGGTTCATCAATCATCAATCAATAATCATATTATCATCATAATAACATCAATAATCAATTTAACAACAAATAACTAAGTTAGATGACAAAGTAGGCCATCCAACCGAACATGTATTAATCACACAATCAAACCCTAGTTTACCCATCATCATCTCACAATTCAATCACTCAAACTACACGCAATCAACTAAAGGCATAATTTAACATTTTAAAGAAAGACAACCTAAACTTCAAATAATCATAACCTACATTCTACTAGTCCAAACCACTCATAATCAGTTTCTATCACTCACCCAATCAATCAACTACATTAGTCCCCTCAGAAACCAACCAAAACACATCAAAATCATGCCCAACAACCCTAAAACCCTAATGCGTCATGGCTGAAATTTTTGGACTTTCACACGGACATCACAATCGAAAATTCGGCATTACAACAGCTCTACCACATAATTATCAAACTTTTAGAAATCGACGGCAATCGATTTCAACTAATACAACTCAAGATAATCAAGAAATGGCAAATAACTCAACTTTAAATACCCGAAAATAAATAATTATGGTACAACGGTTCAAATTTCGCAAGATTACATATAAATGATCCCTAGCATGCATGGAGCAATAATCTAACATCAAATTAACATTTTAATGGTTCAATAATCAATTCTACGCAAAAACATAAAAGATGAGTTTTGAGATCTAAAATTTTTATCTCACATTTGATGCGATATAAGCCTAGATATACGTGCAATGCGTGCCTAACAAGCAGAATCCAACTCGGCACGAAGTTCTATGAACAAAATCTAGGTTTTTTTAATGAAAATTTGCTTGAAAAACCTTTGAAATTTCTCTCTATTTTTCCTCTCCTTCCTCACGGTAATGTGTGTGCAAATGGGTGTGTTTTTGTATTCAAGTGTGTGTTGGTGATATATGCATAAAGGTCAACATTTTAAATGAAAGTCAAAGTTGAAACTTTAGTATTTTTAGTGTTTTCTTGACTTTAAATTCATTTTCTTGATCACCAATGTTCAAAACAATTATTCAACACCCAAGATAGCTCAAGTAGGTTATTTTAGGTGACAAGAAGTTTTATAATCAAACAATTTCACCCGAGTCGGCTTAAAATTTGATTTTCGCAAAAGTCAATGTAAAAACCCTAATAAATTCCTAAGCCGATTCAAAAACCGTTTTAATCAAACACATGTCTATTAAAGTCTGTGGACTAGGTCTAGAAGGGTTAAAAGGACCAGTTTCAAAATTTTAGCGGACGTGTTTTGAAATACTATTCACTAAAAGTCGACGATAAAATTTCTAACTCTGTTTTTTATGAAAATTTCATGTATGCACATTTAGCATGTTCTAGGAGTATTAATATCAAAATTATCACATTCTAAGTCATATAGCACATAGACAGGTTAATTCACGCAAAATGAGAATAAACACGCAAAATGAGACAGGATAGAAAAGTGGGGTTTCACACTAATTACTGTCGTTATACTGCCGAAATTCCGTTGCGTCCTGACTAATTATAGGAGGCATCGAGTTGCGGCGTTACAAGTTCCCTGTGGGTAGAAGTTCCCTCTGCGGCACTGTCCTAAGTAGTACCACTCACTCCTGTCTCCCATTTCGGATAGTATTTCACTTGATGCAAGTGGCTTCCGCAACCAGTACAACGTCCTGTTCGTTTTCAACAATCAACAACAGAATGCCCCTGGCGTTTGCAATAACTACAATGCACGAGCTGAAATGGCCTCTTGGCAGTCTGACTTGGTACTGCTTCTGAGTCATGTTGCCTCTTTTCTCCCCTAGTCATCCCTGCAAATGACTCTTGCAGAATCTGAATTTCAAGGCTTTGTACTACTCTCAACATAGTTTCTGCTACCTGAACCAACACCCAAACTTGCTCCGCAATAGAGGTATGATGACCTGCTTCCTCTCTTAATGGCCCCTCATCCCTCGTCAGCTTGCTTTCTTTTATCTCTGCTCTACGGGGGGAAGAGATTACATTACTAGTTCAAGGGTAATATATGTATGCAGTTGATGTCACTTATAATAGACTTCTCATAATATACTCATATTATATGTGATAAAACTTCACATGCTAATCAGTTATCTAATATGGACAATTAATACTTTAGACTACTATGCAATTATTAACTATACTAAAGGCTAATAACACTTAGTTTGATTAACAAGTTATCATGCTATTTATAACAACTTAGTTCACATAATTCAAACACACATATTATTACTAATAATTGAGGCAAGTAGTTATTCATGAAATCACTTAGAGACGCACCTAGTCACATAAATGCAAGTATCATACAATCTTTACATATACACAATTATGACATATAGGGCACACTTGCATTCAAAAACACATAAACCTCACATACAAACACACACATTCATTCAAGACACGTCTACATGCGCACATTCAAGGGTTGTTACCTGATAGCCCAAGGACCTTGTCCTGGCCAAGACTTAACTAAATAGCTCTGATACTACCTGTAACAGCCTGATCCCTCACGAGACCGAAGCCCAAACCCAAGGCAATAAAAATGAGGGAAAACGGACAGAGTTTTCCCTGTTTTTAGGGCATTCCAACACTTGTAATCAGAGAAATTGACACACAAGAATTCCATAAGTAAACATAGGCCATTTATATCCCACAGATAACGCTAGTTATCTAGTCTTAGAAAAATAGTTTATAGAGTTCTAGTTAGATAGCTAACAGTCTTAATGTCGTCCAAAAATAATACAGACTGCTAGCCTATGCGAGCTTTAACTTAGTTACATATTTACAACCATCAAGTATTCACAAGGCACAAAGGCCTCAAAAGAATACATTCTAACTACCAAATTTACAAGAACTGCCACATAACACTGCACAAGAACTCAAGGAGACTCCCTGTGATACCCCGAACCTGGCATGTATTCAATAGCATTTAAAGTTCATTTAAATTGCATTTTATTGACCTTTCACCTTCTTTGACCAAACTAGTTGACTTTTCATCTACATTGACCAACTAGGACAAGGTGGGAATTTTTGAAATGTTTAATAAAAGGAAAACTTGGGATTAGAAATAAAAAAATGCAATGTTAAGTTAGTCAAATTTTGGGTCAACTTTGGAATTAAATCTGAACCAATTGGGGAAGATTTAGGTAGAAAATTATATATGGTTGGAAAGCTCTATGAGTCTAGTTTCTGAGGCTTCAAACCGTTCATGAATTGGAGTTTTCTAGAAGAAGTTATGGCCGTTTTCATAAGGTCGCGCATAGCTGTTTTGGTTTAGCGGGTTGACCGAATCTTTAAACTTTAACTTCTTGTCATTTTTTTTCCTAACGAAGCAGAATGCAAACGAAAAAAACAAAGAAGAAATTCTTGAAGCCATGAGGAAAAGAAAGAGAAAAAGAAAGAAAAAAATTTCAAAACAAATCATCAAATCTTCGCGTGAGCTTGCACGGGGTGGTTTCCAAGGCATCCTACGAGGTTTCCCTAGCGTCTAGGAGCGTCTAAGGTGAGGGTTTCATCGTTATTTGTGCATTTGAAAATGTTGAACATAAACTTTAATTTTTGTGATTTAACCGTAGGTTGTTATTTTGTCTGTTTCATTGCTTAAAGTATGTTCCCTAGCAATCGTAGAACACGTATTTATAGCTTTTTAACATTTTATGCGGTTGCAAAGTATTTTATGAATAGTAAACCCTTGAAATGATAAAGTTGCATTGTTATGCTGTCTATTGATGTGAAAAGGTGCTAGGTATGCTAGAATGCCTAAATGCATGATTTGTTTAGGTTGCGTAATGGAAAAAATGAGAAAAATGCCTTGGTGAAAGTCGGGGTTATTTAGGTCGAGTTTAGCATTTTCTCATTTTGCGTGATGGCATTGTTTCGGGAGGCCATGGAAGCACTTTTGGTGCGATTATGGCGTTGGTTGGGTGTTTCGTTAGTATAGTTGTAGTTCAAACGAGCAAAGGGGAAAATCGGGACTTTGCGTGAATTCCAGGGTTAAGTAGGGTTTCGGGGTCTTTAGACGTGCCTTATAGTGACCTAGGAGGATTGGTGAAGTCGGTTTCCAAAACTCGTGGCTCGTTTGAAAGTAGTAGAGTTTGGTAAGTTGGGATCATTTTCATGATTTTGTGTGTTTTCATAGAATATTGCTTATAGAATGCTTATATTGTTTATAGAATGCTTATGTTGCCTATAGAATGCTTATAATGCCTATAGAATACTTGTTATTGCTTGATAATGTTAGTTGGTGTTGTTCTTATTACTTGTTTGATTGTAAATGCTTGTTAATGCTTATTACGCTTGTTAGAGTTGATTATTGATTGAAATGTTTAACGATTGTTGATAATGCTTGATATATCGTTTATCTCCTCTATTCTGTATTGTTGTGCTATCGCTCATTTATCGCCTTGTATCGAGTCTTGCATTGCATAGTATCAGCGCGTGAGTGATGGGCCTCTCTGGGTAGCCTCGGGTTGCCAGTGTTGGTTGCTCTAGCTACGTAGCTATTCCCTCTTCTCGCTTGGGTTGCCTCCCAGGGAGATTTAGGTCGTAGATTGATGGATACTTCTGGGGTATTCTAAACTGGTGTTATAAGGTGGTTGCGCGCTTATTGTCATCGTTGTCAACATCAAGCTCGAGATTGATATATCGCTCGTGAAATGGTACATTGCTCGTATGAGTGAACCATAGCCTTCAGAGTGTGGTATAGCTTTGAATGGTTATGTTAATGTTTTCAGTAATTGCTTATTGTATTGATTGTTTGTCTTGATTGCTTATTTATCAGTTATATTGCTTAACTGTCTTATTTGCATTGCACGACTTTCTTTCTCTCCAATTCGATATATGTCTCACCCTCACTGAGTATACGTGTTGTGTATACTCACTCCTCACCACCACATTTAAGGAAATGTCATGTTAGCTGGAAAGTTTGTGATTTCGTGAAAGTTCGTTGCTTGAAGAGTTGTCTTGCATGCCTATGTGGCTTGAGTGTCGAAGTTTGTAAAGATGTATGTTCATATGTTGTTTGTATTTATTGTCAAAAGAAATCTAATTTAAATTTAGCTAAGTAGCTGAGGTGAATTGATAAGCTAGTTTATGTAATCAGTTAGCATAGCTTAACTTCAATGCATGTCTATAATGTCCAAAGGAAAAGAGTTAGAATGGCATGATAGTTTATTTTATGCAGTAGCTTTGTATGGTTTAACCGTCTAGTTCAAATGTACTTGTCAAAAATGAAAAGAGATAGGTTAGCTTTTAAATTGGAAATGTATGTATACGTGCTGAGTTTAAATTGTTGAGAATCGAGTCTCGGATGGCCTTGAGGTGGTTTTGAATGTTTGGACATGGTATTGGTCCACTTATATGCTATCGCAGGTTTTACATTTCGCCTAGAAACAGGGAAGACTCCATCCGTTTTCCCTGAAAATTATGCCCGGGTTTGGTTTGGGTTGTGATTAGATCGATTGATAGAACTCCCGGTCTCGAGAGGGATCGGGGTGTTACAGGTGGTATCAGAGCTTGTCTAGCTCATAAGCCGAGACAGGGTCCTCGGTCTGGTAGGTAGTGACCCTTGAATGTGTGCTTGTTAAGTGTGTCTTGAAAGTGTATGCTTGTATGTGAGATTGTGTGTCTTGATCTGAATGTGTGCTCCTATGTGATATAGTTATGTGTTATGTGTTAATTGTGTGCTAAGTAAGGTGAAGTGTCCAGTTGTGCATTGAATTGACCTATCGAATTGGCATCGTGAATTGAATCGACCTCGTGGATTATTATTTGCTTGAAGTATTGCTTGTAATGTGTGTATTGGAATGTCTTGAATTAGCTATGCCATGATTTGAATTAATTATGTTGTGCTTGACTTGATTGTCGTGATTGAGTGACTTTGTTGAATAAACTGTTTTGTAAACTTGCTACCATAATAGTTTAAGGCATGTGTATAACTGTGATATATTGGCATTCATACATGTCTTAAGGAAATGGTAAGTAAGTCCTCTTCCTCCCCTGAAGAAAGTGGTTCACAGCTGGCTTCTCAAGGTGTATGGATTGGCAGGAAATGAATCGTATTTGACTAGCCTTTTTTTGGGAATTGGTGTTTGCTTTTGGAGCTCGGTAATTGGCGAATCTCTATGGTCCTTCTCTGTGCTTAACAGTTGTGAAAGAGTAGCTTTCTCTTGGGGTTTTATTTGGTTATTCTTTGGAGCATTCTTTGGTTTTCTTAATGGGTATTCTTTGGAGACTTCTGTTGGTATTTCTCAGTGGATTTGGCTATTGGGATTTCAATCGGCCTTACTGCACAGTATTATCTAGGGTATATGTGTCTTGATCTTTATTGGAGTGTTACTGGTATTCCTTATTGGAAATTCTTCAATGGCATTCTCTAGGATTCTTAGTGGTCATTTATTTAGTATTTACTTATTAGGCAAACTTGGCTACTTTCTTATTGGAGCATTGTTTCGGATATCTTCTTCAGTGTTCCTCAGTAGGTTTGGTATTTGGAGTTCCTATC
Source organism: Ehretia macrophylla (assembly GCA_037974665.1). Lineage (NCBI taxonomy): Eukaryota > Viridiplantae > Streptophyta > Magnoliopsida > Boraginales > Ehretiaceae > Ehretia > Ehretia macrophylla. The sequence goes on from CM075764.1 coordinate 87,270,818, forward strand.
AAACTTATTGTATAATACTACTTATGGTATTATTTGAAATTCTTATTGGGCGTTCTACTGGTATTTTCCTCATTGGCAAGATTGTATGAAGTTCTCACTTGGCAAATAGTGAAGAGGCCTCAGAGTTTGGTTTTGGTGGGAAACTATGTTTGTTATTCAACTTGGTTGTCTTATTGGGTGCATTATATTTTCTCTAGTATTTCCTTAGACATTTTTCTCAGCATTTGATAGCGATACTCGGAATCTAATGGGTTGTCCTATGGGGTTATTATTTGGAAGGCTTCTTTGGAACTTTTGAAGTATATTTGATTGGGTTTCTTAGTATTTTCTTCAGCACTCTTATCAGGGAATTCTTCTATGAAAATTCATGACCAGTGGGGTACTTATTTGGACCTCTGGATGGAACCTTTGTTTGAGCCTTTATTTGGCTTCTTGTTTGGGAATTCTCAGGCAGTAATAGTTAGACTTCTATTGGAGATTCATGCATGGGGTATTCTTCTTATCATTAATATGTGATGTGATTTTATCTACAGTATCTTTGCTTAGGTCTTTATTGGTATTATCTCGGCGCTTTTGGTTGTAATTTTATTCTTCTTCGGTATTCGTGTCAACGGGATTCTTCAACCGATGAAGATTAGTCAGAATTGGATTTCAGATGATGCTGAGTTCTATTGGAAGAAGAATTGCGAGGACGCAATTGTTTTAAGGGGGGAAGGATGTGATACCCCGAACCTGGCATGTATTCAATAGCATTTAAAGTTCATTTAAATTGCATTTTATTGACCTTTCACCTTCTTTGACCAAACTAGTTGACTTTTCATCTACATTGACCAACTAGGACAAGGTGAAAATTTTTGAAATGTTTAATAAAAGGCAAACTTGGGATTAGAAATAAAAAAATGCAATGTTAAGTTAGTCAAATTTTGGGTCAACTTTGGAATTAAATCTGAACCAATTGGGAAAGAGTTAGGTAGCAAATTATATATGGTTGGAAAGCTCTATGAGTCTAGTTTCTGAGGCTTCAAACCGTTCGTGAATTGGAGTTTTCTAGAAGAAGTTATGGCCGTTTTCGTAAGGTCGCGCATAGCTGTTTTGGTTTAGCGGGTTGACCGAATCTTTGACCTTTGACTTCTTGTCATTTTTTTTCCTAAATAAGCAGAATGCAAACGAAAAAAATAGAGAAGAAAGGCTTGAAGCCATGAGGAAAAGAAAGAGAAAAAGAAAGAAAAAAATTTCAAAACAAATCATCAAATCTTCGCGTGAGCTTGCACGGGGTGGTTTCCGAGGCATCCTACGAGGTTTCCCTAGCGTCTAGGAGCGTCTAAGGTGAGGGTTTCATCGTTATTTGCGCATTTGAAAATGTTGAACATAAACTTTAATTTTTGTGATTTAACCGTAGGTTGTTATTTTGTCCATTTCATTGCTTAAAGTATGTTCCCTAGCAATCGTAGAACACGTATTTATAGCTTTTTAACATTTTCTGCGGTTGAATATTGAAATTGAAATATAAATTATTAGTTGAATAGTATTTTGTGAATAGTAAACACTTGAAACGATAAAGTTACGTTGTTATACTGTCTGTTGATGTGAAAAGGTGCTAGGTATGCTAGAATGCCTAAATGCATGATTTGTTTAGGTTGGCTAATGGAAAAAGTGAAAAAAAGAACTTGGGGAAAGTCGGGATCGTTTAGGTCGAGTTTAGAGTTTTCTCGTTTTGCGTGATGGCATTGTTTCGGGAGGTCATGGACGCACTTTTGGTGCGATTATGGCGTTGGTTGGGTATTTCATTAGTATAGTTGTAGTTCAAACGAGCAAAGAGAGAAATCGGGACTTTGCGTGAATTCCAGGGTTAAGTAGGGTTTCGGGGTCTTTAGACGTGCCTTAGACCTAGGAGGATTGGTGAAGTCGGTTTCCAAAACTGGTGGCTTGTTTGAAAGTAGTAGAGTTTGGTAAGTTGGGATCATTTTCATGATTTTGTGTGTTTTCATTGAATATTGCTTATAGAATGCTTATATTGCTTATAGAATGCTTATGTTGCCTATAGAATGCTTATAATGCCTATAGAATACTTGTTATTGCTTGATAATGTTAGTTGGTGTTGTTCTTGTTACTTGTTTGATTGTAAATGCTTGTTAATGCTTATTACGCTTGTTAGAGTTGATTATTGATTGAAATGTTTAACAATTGTTGATAATGCTTGATATCTCGTTTATCTCCTCTATTCTGTATTGTTGTGCTATCGCTCGTTTATTGCCTTGTATCGAGTCTTGCATTGCATAGTGTCAGCGCATGAGTGATGGGCCTCTCTGGGTAGCCTCAGGTTGCCAGTGTTGGTTGCTCTAGCTCCGTTGCTATTCCTTCTTCTCGCTTGGGTTGCCTCCCAGGGAGATTTGGGTCGTAGATTGATGGATACTTCCAGGGTATATCAAACTGGTGTTATAAGTTGGGTGCGCGCTTATTGTCATTATTGTCAACATCAAGCTCGAGATTGATGTATTGCTCGTGAAATGGTACATTGCTCGTATGAGTGAACCATAGCTTTCAGAGTGTGGTATAGCTTTGAATGGTTGTGTTAATGCTTTCAATAATTGCCTATTGTATTGGTTGTTTGTCTTGATTTCTTATTTATCAGTTATATTGCTTAACTGTCTTATTTGCATTGCACGACTTTCTTTCTCTCCAATTCGATATCTGTCTCGCCCTCACTGAGTATACGTGTTGTGTATACTCACTCCTTACCACCACATTTAAGGAAATGTCATGTTAGCTGGAAAGTTAGTGATTTCGTGAAAGTTCGTTGCCTGAAGAGTTGTCTTGCGTGCCTATGTGGCTTGAGTGTCGAAGTTTGTAAAGATGTATGTTCATATGTTGTTTGTATTTATTGTCAAAAGAAATGTAATTTAAATTTAGCTAAGTAGCTGAGGTGAATTGATAAGCTAGTTTATGTAATCAGTTAGCATAGCTTAACTTCAATGCATGTCTGTAATGTCCAAAGGAAAAGAGTTAGAATGGCATGATAGTTTATTTTATGCAGTAGCTTAGTATGGTTTAACCGTCTAGTTCAAATGTACTTGTCAATAATGAAAAGAGATAGGTTAGCTTTTAAATTGGAAATGTATGTATACTTGCTGAGTTTAAATTGTTGAGAACCGATGCTCAAATAGCCTTGAGGTGGTTTTGAATGTTTGGACATGGTATTGGTCCACTTATATTCTATCGCAGATTTTAGATTTCGCCTAGAAACATGGGAGACTCCGTCCATTTTTCCTGAAAATTATGCCTGGGTTTGGTTTGGGTTGTGATTAGATCGATTGATAGAACTCCCGGTCTCGAGAGGGATCGGGGTGTTACACTCCCAAGCCTCCTCCTCCGCCTCCGGATGAACTGAACCTGCCTCTCTTGAAATGGTTAATAAGATGAATGAGTATACATTATAAGTATACCCAGTAAGGGAGGGGTGCAATTAATCGGAAAGTTATGAAATCATTTATCTTTCGTGCAATGCAACAAGTAGACATAAAAGTATCAATCAACTTGAGGCCATTAAGTGAATACACAACTAGTAATACATAATGAGAAAGATACTTCGGAGAGTTAAGTAATAACATGAGATAGACAAGCAAATAACAATTAGATAGCATACTTTTAAAAGCATACAGTTTCAATAGCCCTTATCTCTCCAACTTCCCAGTCTTGGACCACGAACTATGAACCACAAACTCGAACTCAATATGTTGGCATCCCAAACACCAGTGGGTGTACTCTGAATGTACCCTGAGATCCTACGATCCAACACCCCCTGGCAATCTCCAAACTAGGCCAGTGAGGGACTAGGGCACAGAGCTAGAGCAACCAACTCTGGCAAGCCCTCTGCCGCCCAAAGAGGCCTATTGCATCCGCCCCTCGATAAGGTTGCCCAACCATTAAACAAACCACTCAAGATAGCACATAAAGCATTTATTTTCCAATAACACATAAATAAGAACAACGAAGTAGGTTGTCCTCAAACATATAGCTTTAGAATCAAATAGCCATTAAAGGACTCCAACTAAACATGTAACTTGACTATTCATTCAAGTAGTTGGGCATTAACAAGCAAACAGTAACTTGCGAGGAATGAATGAATCAAACTTGTAGTAAAGGTTAACTATGAACTAGTTAGCAACTAATTGACTTTAGCAATTATGGTAACCAAGCTTTAGCCCAAAGTTCACTGAATTCCTTTTATTACCACAGATGAACCTTTATCACTAATTCAAGCTTTAGCACATAAAAGGCAAAATAACAAAATGCCTAACAACTAATAGATTAACAACTTAGTCATTTCGTAGTCTCACTCAAGCTAAACTACTACCTTAGGCTAATCTTTTACCAAGTATAAATTAAGTTGCTTAACCATTAGGAATGTTAATTAGAAATTATTTATTATTTAGTCACTAGAAGCAGTACTAGTTATACTACGAAATCATTTTTCTGTAGATAGGTTTTTAATCTTTAATTAGAGTCAGTTGACTTTATTCAAGAGTCTGCTTCCTAGTTAATTATTTGATTGAAAAAAGTCACAACCAAGTTAAAATCAACCTTTCTTTTAAGTCTAAATATTCAATTACTATACAAGGTGGCTAAGCTAACTGATTTTCAACTTAGCCATAAAAGGATGAAGATGAAACTTAAGCTAAAGTACTGCTTTAGATTAATTTCTTCTTAGTGTCAATTAAACTCATTCCACATAGTTTGATTACCAAGTAATAGTCATCATCTTTACTCTAGTTCTTATACCAATTAACTCTTCAATCATCCATTATAAATTCTCAAGACAAATTAGTACCACAATCTCGAATACTAGTTAAAGTAATAGTTGGATGATACCAAGTATGTCAAGCTACCCTATAGTTCTACTCTTACTCAACTCCAATAGCTTGAATAAAACATTTTTGTGAAGAAATATAATTATCAACTAATGACGAAGTTAATTGTAACTACTTATTGTTCACCTACTAGTAACAAGGTTATTATTTATTATTATCTAGTCATTCTTGTGTAAACAGTATGATAAGATAAGCTCTAGTGAATATCATTTAACTTTATTCACGATTTTGCTCCCTGGAAGATTACTTTGTTGAACAAGATTTCAACCAAGTTAAGATTAGCAAGCCAAACCAAGTAAGTAACTCACCAACATCTAGACCTCAACTTCTAACGAATCTAACCATTCTATTTCATTAATTCCACCTACTTATAAAGCACCTACTTCATGCTTAAGTACTAAATTAACTCACTTGAACTTATAAGGGATCTAACTTTCCCCACTCTTTATGAGCCAAAACAACAGTTCATTACGAAATCCCTAACTTAAAACACAAGATTAACTAATGAGCACCATATTTGTCTAACACTTTATATAATATGTACAAAGTAGCAGGGACAAGGGTGAAAAAAAACAAACGCAAAAGGAAAATAAATATGTCCGACATCAAGCTGCTGCCAGCAGGAAGCAACTCCGTCGCCTACAGAAGGACTACCGCCGTTGGCAGATTATTATAGCACACACACTAACACTTATATATATCATGCTTTGACTATTTGTTTGCTTGTTCAATTGTTTTGCACTTTAAATTAGCTCTTAAATAGTATAACGACACTTCATTGAGGCCTAAATACATAGACTTAACATGCAACTCTAACTATTAGCTAACCCACAACTTACCACAAAGTAATCTTCATACCCATATGCTAAACACTTAAAGGAATACTCCGCCACACAAATCAAGTTAATGATCCTAATTTCTTGAAAGATTAAGCACATAGGTTACATATCCACTTATAATCGATACTATAGAAACATTAACACACAAGATATATGCAAAGATAGCACGAATCCCTCACTTGATTGGGTTGCTCCTGATCCAACTTCTAGTCTTAGTTGTCGGGTAGGGAAGCCATGAGCCCTAGCTATTTTATTTATTTATTTTTTCCTCTTCTTTTTGCCACGGCTGATTCTGACCTTCCTCTTATTCTTTTTTCTTTCCTTTCCCTGATTTTCTCTCTGCCCGATGTGAAGGTAGAGAGAATGATGAAGAGTGTTGTTTTATTTTTAGTGTCTGAAAGTCGTGTGTGGTGGTAAGAATTAGAGTGGTTTGGTGAGTTTGTGTGGACATGTGCTTGTGTGTACATGAGAGTGGGTGAGATATTGCATTTTTGTGGGTTTGGTTAACTTGTGTGACCCCGTGTGTGTGTGGTGGTGTTTAGGTGAGATATATCATTTTTATATGACCTAGCTAATTCATCTTCCTCTCTCTATTCTTTTTTTTCTATATATATATGGCTAGTAGAGTTGGTTCTACAAGTCCAAATACAAAAAGACCTAGATGGTTCAATAAACGTGTTACATGGCTACTAATGTATGATTAACATCCCGAAAGGTAAAGCAAGTCAATCAAATGTAAATAAATTAAATACAACAATAAAGATAATCAAAATAATTATTTTATTACTCGTAGATTAAAGAAATATAATTATTAAAAATGATCTAACACAAATAATAAAAATAATAATAAATAACTATTTCACGTTATTCTATCACGTAATTAATAATTTCATATAGCAATTAGATTTGAAACATTTACTTCCGTCTGAGTTTCTTGTCAATAAAATAATTAAATCAATTAACTAAAATATAAATAAAGTAAAGTCTAAGGAACAAAATAATAAAATAATTAGTCTAAGCAAATCAAATAAGTAGAATTGAATGAATACGAAAAACTTTTATGACACATTTTCCAAGAATATGCAATTTAGTGAAATAGATATGCAATTCTAATTTAAAGTCTTATATGACCGGTCTAGGCGTTATAGTTGTGATACATATTTGGCTTATTTGATTAATCAACCTACGAATAAGCTAAAACTGAATGAAGTGCCTATAGTGAAAGAGTTTACGAGGGTATTTCCTGAAGAATTACCTGGCTTGCTACCCGATAGAGAGATAGAATTTGTGATTGACTTATTGCTGGGGACTACATCTATCTCGATGACTCCGTATAGGATGGCTCTACCTGAATTGCAGGAATTGAAAGTTCAGCTACAGGGTTTGCTTGAGAAGAGATTCATTCAGTCTAGTTCTTTACCTTGGGATGCACTGGTCTTATTTGTGAAAAAGAAGGACGGATCCCTTCGGTTGTGTATTGATTATCGGGGTTTCAATCAAGTGACTATTAAAAACAAATATTCGTTGCCTTTAATTGAGGAGTTATTTGATTAGTTGCAGGGTGTCAAGGTATATTCTAAATTTGATTTGAGACAGGGTTATTATCAGTTGAGGATTAAAAAGGATGATGTGCCAAAAATTACTTTTAGAACAAGATGTAGTCAATATAAGTTTGTGGTGTTGCCGTTTGGCTTGATTAATGGTCCCTCCACATTCATGGATTTAATGCAGAGGGTATTCCGACCATATTTAGACCAGTTTGTGGTTATTTTTATCGATGATATACTGGTATATTTTAATTCAGAGGCTGAACACAAACAACATTTGAGGATTGTATTACAAACTCTGCAGGAGCATAAACTGTTTGCGAAATTAAGCAAATGTGAATTCTGGTTGAAGCAAGTTGCTTTTCTGGGTCACATAATCTCGCAGGATGGTATTTCTATTGATCCAGCAAAGATTGAGGTTGTATTGTCATGGAAATGGCCTAAGACTGTTATCGAGATCCGTAGTTTTATGGGTTTAGCAGGTTATTATAGAAGATTTGTCAAGGATTTCTCTAAAATTGCTGGACCTTTGACTCAACTTACTCAAAAGAAGACTGTTTTGATTGAAATGAGAAATGTGACGCTAGCTTCCAGGAATTGAAAAAGAGGTTAACCACGGCTCCTATTCTGGCACTGCTCAAGGGGACTGATAATCTGGTGATCTATAGTGATGCTTCAATGGAGGGTTTAGGCTGTGTGTTAATGCAAAATGGAAAAGTAATTGCATATGCCTCAAGAAAATTGAAACTCTATGAACTTAACTATCCTATGCAGGATCTTGAACTTGCAACTATCATCTTTGCACTGAAGAAATGGCGTCATTATCTTTGGGGTAACAAATTTGAAATTTTCACAGATCACAAAAACCTGAAATATTTATTTGTATAGAAAGAATTGAATATGAGGCAGAGGCATTGGTTGGAATTACTTGAGGATTATAACTGCACTATTAATTATCTACCAGGTAAACACAATATTGTCGCTGATGCTTTGAGCCGAAAGGCTATGGTTGCCAGCTTGATTATCAAGAATTAGGAGTTCATGGAGGAATTATGTTTGTGGAAACCAAAACCTTCAAATTCAGGGATTCAATTTGCAAGTCTACAAATTCAATCTTTGTTGTTATCCAAGATTATAGAAGCTCAATAGACTGACCCTCAATTGTTGAAACTCTTAGAAAAGTCAAAACGGGGAGAGTCGGACTTTAAACTTCCTGATGACTGTAACACCCCGATCCCTCACGAGACCAAAGGCTTTAATAACCATGCTATTCTTAACCCAATACCAAACCCAGTCTCAAAATTTTAGGGAAAAACGAACAGAGTTTCCCCTGTACCGTGGACATTCTGAAAACCTGTAAACATTCAATATGCTATAGAATAACAATAAAGCCATTTCCAAAATAAAGATCCCAACTTTAAGGTCATCCGAGCCTTAAGACATACAAACAGTTTAGATACACACAAGCATGCATTCATAACTTAACTTCTTTACGAAACCGCTTATCATGCCACTCTATGATAGCTTTTAAAACATTCTTAGAAATTGAACACAACCAGTCATTCACTCCCAAGCATGCAAAGAAGCTAAGAGCAGAAATATAAGTTATTACATGCCATAGTTCATATCTCCTACTACAATCAACTAGCATTTAGCTTACAATCACTCAAACATAAATATAACCACTTAGGCTACAAAATAGAAAATAAGGTAAAGCAAACAAGATCTCCACATAACAGCAAGAACCATAAATCCACCTCACGCAATTAGACACTGCAACTAAGGTAACTGATCCGCCTGTACCTCTAGCTCTTCACCTTCAACAAAAACAAGTTGGGGTTCAACCCCAGGGTCTCCTGAAACATGTTAGCGAGGTATGAGCAACCACTGTTGCCCAGTGAGGGATAAAGGCCAATCGGGACGTGCAATGCAACAAATATAACAATTAACAAGAAAGGCAAGTAAAGTACATTTAGAACAGTAAATAACCACACATATCAAAGGATACGATACACTTAAGCCCAACGCTCCATGATTCTCTTATCTTTGACCACGATCTACGATCCACGAACCACGATCAATGTGCCGGCATAACCCCAATCACTCCAGTGGGTGTACTCCAGATGTACCCCGATAATCCTATGACCCAACACCCCTTGGCAATCTCTGGACTAGGCGAGTGAGGGAATAGAGTACGGAGTTTGAATATCCACTAACAAGCCCTCTGCCGCCCAGCCGATATTCAACACAACCGCCTCTAATACTATGGTTGTGCAACCACTATGCAATGCACTTAACAATGACAATATAATATCAACAACCTAAGTTATAACACGTATGAGGATCAACAAAGTAGGTTGACCTTGAAATAGTGAGAATAGAAGCAGTTTATACAAGCATTTAAACCATTTACAAAGGAGCATAATCCAGTTACACATGGAATTATACCAAAAAGCTCTAAAACAACTTGAAACCACATTTAAACACCCAAAGAATCAAGCCAAGGTCTTAGAAGCATGGAACAGTTGAATTTGCACCTAAACCCCTTTGTTATTCAATCCGTTTTCCTTCCAAACTCATGTTAATGATTCAAATTCAAGAGGAAGCAATACCAAACTTCTAACTAACCCTTAAGGTACCCCTACAACCCCAAAAAACATTCAATTGACCGTAATTACCACAAAAGGCCTAATATTCCTCTTATAGCTTTGAACTACACATACCTCAATCGGGCTTCAAACAAGGATTAGCAAAGCTTCTATAGCACCTAGGTAGCCTAAGAATACCAAATGTGAAGCCTGAATCCACCCGGATTAGCATTAACCCCGAAACCCCTTTTATAAAGTCGGCTATTTCATATTTTATTCAAGTTTCGAGCAATGTGAGTGCACGGGGCTATTAGACTACCTTCATTAACACCTAAGGCATCTATTAGAAGCATTGAATCAATCTAATACGCGCAATTACATAAAACCCTAGAAATCTCGTCACTATTCACCTCATAAATTCAAATGACGATTTCAACCGTTTAAAATGCGAACTAATGGCTCAAATGTGTTCTTTAGCTCTTATATATAAGGTATAATAGCATAGATAAGCTTTGCAATAGCATTTGATAACATTTTCAACAAATCAAGAAAAATGTAACATTTTAGATATGCATAAAAAGTCATGAAAACCCTCACCAATTGCGCGTAGGAACTCTCGGGAGGCTAGCAAACACCCTAAACTACTTGTTCCTAGCTTGGCTTGGCTTGGCTTGGCTTGGCTTGAAGATTTGATGAGCAAAATCTTTTCATTCTCTTCCTATGCTATTCTTGGATTTGTTACAGTAAAATCTGCATCTTCCTTTTTTTTTTGCTAAGTTATGACTTATGTTGTGTGTTGTGTGAGTATATGTTTGGGTGGGGCATGTTGGGTGCTTAAATGGTCTATTAAAATGAGCTTAGTTAGCTTTAAAACAAGTCCATTGCACATAAATTAAGTTAGCTAACTAAAACATTATGTTTCATACGTAACACTATACACTAGTTCACTAAACTATTTTCTAAACGAAGGTTCCTATCACTCCTAGCTCAAATGCATATTTTTTCCATTCCTAAAACAATTAATATGATTTAAGAAAAATGCTAATTCATGGTAATTATGTAGTTGAAAAATAGGATGAATAGTAACTAAAGAAGACAACAAGCAAAGCACAGAAGAAATGCACAATTAGTGGATGCAACAGTGCATGAATGTACGGCAAAAATCTCGGGTGTCACAATGACGACAATCTCATATTTAAGGGCAGAATCTGTATTCCGAGTGAGCCAACTTTAAAGAAAGAAATACTGGCAAAGGCACATAGTTCAAAACACACTATCAATCCAAGTAGTACAAAGATGTATAGAGATCTGAAACTGAACTTCTGGTAGAATAATATGAAAAGAGGGATTGTTTATTATGTAGCCAGATGCTTGACATGTTAGAAAGTTAAAGTTGAGCATCAGAGACCTGTAGGGTTATTACAGCCTTTGGCTATTCCTAACTGGAAATGGAATCACGTTACCATGGATTTCGTGTTAGATTTGCCAAGATCTTTGAAGGGTAATGATTCAGTTTGGGTTGTTGTAGATAGACTGACTAAGACTTCTCATTTTATTGCCACGAAGACAATAGATACTTTTAACAAGTTAGCTGAGCTGTATGTTGAAAATATTGTTAGGCTTCACGGAACTCCAAAGAGTATTATGTCGGATCGAGATCCCAGGTTCACATCTCAGTTCTGGCAGAAGATTCAGAAGGCATTAGGCACAACGTTGAGATTTAGTACATCTTATCACCCTCAAACTGACGGTCAATCTGAAAGAACTATCCGAATTCTCGAGGATATGTTGCGAGCTTATATTCTGGACTTTGGTAAAAGTTGGGAGATATATTTGCCACTTGCAAAATTTGCCTATAACAATAGTTACCAAGCTATTATTGGTATGGCACCGTATGAGGCACTGTATAGGCGTAAATGCAGATCTCCTTTATATTGGGATGAGGTTGGGGATATGAAAACTATTGACCTTACCTTGTTACCAAAGATGAACAGAATGATTGATAATGTGCAGCTTATTAACAAGATAATGCTTATAGCTCAGAGTCAGCAAAAGAGTTATGCAGATAGACACCATCGTGATTTAGAGTTTGCCGTGGGTGATCGGGTATTTATGAAAATCTCTCCTTGTAAAGGTCTGATTCGGCATAAAAAATGGGGTAAGCTTAGTCCGAGATATATGGGACCGTTTGAGATAACTGAGAAAGTTGGTGCATTGGCTTACAGATTAGCTTTACCTCCTAGTTTGGGCCGACTTCATGATGTCTTCCATGTCTCGATGCTTCAGAAATATCAATTAGATCCTTATCATATTCTTGAGCCAGAGCCGCTAGAGATCAGTGAGACTTTATCTTATACAGAGAAACCTTTTCGGGTTATAGACTGGAAAGTTCAAGAGCTCATAACTAAAAGTATCCCGATGGTTAAGATACTATGGGATCATCACGGGTTAGAGGACGCTACTTGGGAGAGAGATGATCAGATGCGAGAAAGATATCCAGAGCTATTTGCCGAATCTTGTAAGAATTACGTGGATACAACTATTTTAAAGGGGAGAAGGTGTGACGCCCGAGTTCACTACCATATTTCCTATTAACTGTTGCATTCCTTATTTGTGCATTTTAAACATGCATTTTATTTGTTTCTTCTTTAGTTACTATTCAACCTAAATTTTTACTTTCTATTTTCTCTAAATTAACATTTTTCCTAAGTTATATTACTTATTTGAGGAATGACAAAATGAGCATTTGAGTAAATTGTGTTAGGAAAGCTCGTTTAGGAAAAATTTCTCGGTTCGTTGAATAGTAGACATTTATTACAAGGGTTAAATAGTTAGCTAGACTTTTAATGGCATTTTAAGCATAATTGACTTAGTTTTGAGCAATTTTTAAAAGACCAAATCAGCCCTACCCATTAAAAACACCACTTATACACTACATTACACACATAACTTAGAAAAAATAGCACAAAAGCCCCTCTCCCCCAATAGTGCAGCCAAACCTAAGAGACAGCAGTAGGAAAAATAAGAAGAAACTCACCACTTTGCTTGCATTTTGATCTTCCTAGCTTGTGGTTGGAGCTATTTTGGAGTGTTCTAAGGTCTCTCCTAGTATCCTAATAGCATTTGGTGAAGGATTTTCGCTTGTTTTGCATCTATATTGTTTTTACTCAAAAGCTTAAATCCGAGATTTGCAAGTATATGTATATATTATTCTTAATTCATTTACAAAGAGTAGTCTACATGTTCTAGAGACCTATTTTGTGATGCTTGATGCTTTGGTTATGGTAGTTTTGCATAGAGTGTGGTAAGGAAGATAATGAATAGTAAAATTTTTAGGGTTTTGATAAAATTGAAAGGGATCGGTTCTCGAAAACGTGTGATTTATAACATAATAGAGTTAAAGCAGAAGCGTTGAGCATTTTAAAATTTTCAACATTAACTTTTGTAATCATATGCATTTCCAAAGTAAAGTCCATGGTAATCAACATGAAACATAATATATCAAATATATTATAAAGAAAACGAGAGATAAAACGGTGTACTGAGATAAGGTGGAATCACGACGGAGATGTTACGACATAGATAAGCCTTCTTCAAACGTGCAAAGGCTCTAGATCAAAATACACAAGCATTCAAAGGTTATTTCTACAAACTAAGTTAATTAGCTACTTAGTAGTATAAATAAGCTTGTATATAATTAGAAAGCAAAAAGAATAACACTTATCTTTTTTCGTGCTTTGGCCAAGAGCATCAAGGAAGAATATATAGATCTCTCCCGTAGATGGCATGGACTATTCTCATTCACAAGTCTAAAAGTCATAGATTGAAACACACAAGCATCCAATGGTAAAAAACCCCAACCAAGTATACGTGATAGCTTCTCGATGATAGATCTAAGCTTGTACAAAGTTAGAAGAGCAAGAAAAAAATCCATACTACTTTTCTCTACCATGGCCGAAACTACCATGAGAGAAATGAGAGATTTTTCTTGTTATATTGTGTGTGTTTTTCGTCCAAAAAGGGAAGGAAAAAGAAGAATTTGAAGTCTTCTATTTATAGATGAAAGACTTCATCTAGATTGTACCAAGTGGAAATCATCAAGGCTTATCAAAATAAGATGATGCCAAGTGTCCAATTCTTCTTTGCATGGGGCGTCCAAGTGGCCTTGTAGGAGAAAGACTTATCTTCTTCTTTTGCATATGTGACAAGTGGCAAGAGAGAGAAGCATTTTATCTATATATAATGTCTTTCATTTGCCAAGTGTCAAGCTTCAAATCTTGTCAAAACAAGATGAAGCCAAGTGTCCATTCTCTTGCATGCAATCGGCCAAGTGGCACTGAAAGAGAAAAACTTTTCTTCATCTTTTTGCATGCATGACAAGTGGCAAGAGAGAGAATAATCTTATCTTTATAATATCTTCTTTTTGCCAAGTGTCGATTCTCTTGAATTTCCAAGATTGTGCCATGTGTCAAGCATGCACAACTTTTAATTAATTATAACTTATCCCCATAAGAATAATTAATTACAAATATGGACTTTTCATATTTACACTTTGGCCCCAATTTTTTTTAAAATTACACTTTTGGCCTACTTAACTATTAATGTCCAAAATGAAACTATTAACACTTTAACGTGTTTCAAACTTAATATCAAGCTCGTTAATTGCCTTATTCTTGATGCTCTTTTTGTGTGTGACTTTCTAGATTCATAACCGTATAGCGATGAGGGGCTATTAAATGCTTTTAATCTATTCCGAGAATGTCTCCGTCATTCTCCGGAATACCCTCATGTTCAAAAGTTACGTCTAGCAATATACGCGTATCATGACAATTTATACAATAATGAAGTCCAACTCTTATGAATCTATATATAGTCGCAAATTAGCATGCAGTCTGATCCTTCCATTAAATATGTCCTGATCATTGTGGGGACCATGATACGATTAAGTCCACTAAACGATTCTATGCATAAATCTATTATGTGGAATGAGAGATGACACCTATGGAACCCTTTCTATCATTCCATCTGTTTTGTACCCCGGCCGAGGACTTCCTCATTCAACAACCGAAATAAGATTGCATAGGATATCGCCTCACGTCAGAGGTTAACGGATCCTATCTTGATAATTACCTATCAGTTCATACCATAAAACTAAAACGCGAAAGGCTGTAACCCAGCTTTTGGAAAATGGGTATAGTCCAGACATAGTATTTAGCCCCTGATATAACTGGCAGTTGTAATTTCTCAAGTCAAATGATTAATTTGCACAATTCGCAACGAATGACAAACTATTAATCCAAAGTCATGTAGTTTTAGTCATTCTGGTCACATTCAATGATCCATTCAATTAATAATCACCCATATGTAAGTTAGTCGTATCCTTATGTTGTTATGGCACAAGGCTCACTACCCTTTATCATTAATATCTCTATGTTAATCAAAGGTAACTTACATATGATAGCTCGTACTTGATTATTCTAGTCCCGATTAAATAATCTGAGCGCTATGAATCAGTTTGAATGTTTATCATATCAAAGAAATATGCCAACATATTCTAAATACTTTTAGAATATATTTCTTCTTTGAAAAACATTAAGGACGCATTCATATAATGGAAATGACGGAGAATATGAAAGTCACAAACAAGTCAATATGTAAACAAACATATAGACGTAAATGCCATTAGTTACAAGTTAATGCCAAAATATCCCCAAAATAGGTCATCTAACTATATAGTATTATGACATATTTCCAACAATCTCCCACTTGCACTAATACTATGATATATAAATATATAGTATTAGCGCAACACACAATGATATCACATATCAATTTTCACAAGACGTGGGCCTAGCTATGACTAATTCATGGCTAAGGTAAGTGGGTCAGCTACATCATGAGATGTGGCCGTTTTTTGCAATAACATATCACATTTGCTTTCACTTTCGCATTCGCATTCGCTTTTGCATTCGCATGTAGTGGCCAGCCTTGAATATCATACTCCTTATTACTCCTGCATGGGTATACTCCAGATTATACACCAAACCTATGACCCAACTCTCTGAGCATAAAAAAGTTTCAAGCAAGAGAGGGAATACGGACCATGGTAGTCACGGGAGCACCGACAAGCCCTATGCCACCCGGCGTTCGTGAATTGCTACTATGCCAAAAGAAAGGTTGCAACCTTGTATACAATGCACATTTATGACAATTAACGATTCACATTAGGAGGTCAACAAAGTAGGTTGCTTTCGTGCATGTATATGATCACATATTGACATGTTGGCATATAGGGTATCGTTAGAATGTATAATTACTTCATATACCAATTTAAAAGCATTTATACATTACTGGTAGCCATGTAATCATATACATTATAAGCCATAAAATACATTTTAACAATATAACAAATGCATAAGGGGCATACAAACGTGTTATAACATCATATACAAGATCGGGTGTAATCAATATAATTCATGCATGAGGCTATAATAACTTTTCCGGCCAATTCACAACTTCAATTAAACCTCAATTATAAGTTACATAAAACATGATTTATCACTTAGAAGACTTAGTTTGCAATTAGGGTTTTAGGTTCATGCTCGGGTGCAAGATTCATCAACTATTAGCTATAAGGAGCACTTAGATCATTATCATACATATCTAACAATTATTGGACAGCCTTAAAACATTGCAAATATCATCATTAAAACAACATGCAAGCCATGAAACCCACCGATATGAACTCGAAATCATCAAAGGACATCATATACGTGTCTACCACTTTGATTCAACTATATTCGACCCTAAAATCAACATGAAATATTCTTTTAAGCATTCAAACATTTCCGTGCAGCCTACCACGTAACTCAAATATAATCATTAAAGTCATATAACTCATGGAATCAACCCTAACCAAGCAATTAATCAACAAAGGGCTCTCTATACATAATCACATGCCATAATAACTATTATTCTCCCTTTATATCATCAAGATTCACATGTATTCATACTTATCAATTCATGGGTAGCCTACTACACAACTTAATTTCATCAATTAAAACCATATAACTCATAGAAATAAAATCAAATAAGCATTTTAACCAACTAAGGGCTTCAATACTTAATCGCATACACTAATAACCACCAATCTTCCAAGATATCATCAAGAATCAAACAATAACATGCTAAACATTTCGTGGCCAGCCTACTACATATCATAATAGCATCAAAATACATCATGAAACCAAGGAATTAAACCCCTAACAAGCATAGAATTAACTATAGCCTTCATATACATGGCCATACTCAAGATTAACCAACATTCACCCTCAAAATCAACTAAGAACATATGAATACTCATCTAAAACAATCTTTACAGCCTTAAACAGTCCATATAATCCAAGTTCTAAGCAATACAAACACATGCAATGGCCCGATATGCTTCAAACCACAATGTCTAGCAACCACAACCATAAATCTTCACATGCAAGACCATATGCACATATATATATATGCTTATGAACATTAAAAACATTTAAACATCAGTTTGAAACCCTCACCTCTTTGAAGACTTAGCTAAAATGCAAGAAATGACAAAATGAAGCTTGAAACCCTATTGAAATGCAATTCTCCTTCCTCCTCTTGTCAAAGCCGTTTGGTCTTCCCCTAATTCTTCAAGTTTTATGTTTTGTTGAGTGGTGTAGGCATGTGAGGTAGCTTAGGCCGAAATAGAGATAGAATAGAGAGAAAAATAAAAGTTTTAGTGTGTGTGTATGTGTGTTCAGCATAGGGAGCTTAGAAGACTAATTTTTGTTGTTTTTTAGTGTAATTTGAATTTTGATACTGTGTGAGATGTGTTGGCCGAAAAAGGGAGGGGTTTGGGTAGTGTGTAGGTATATTTTTATGCATTCTTGTGCTTTATGAGAAAATTTTGAATGTCTTGTGTTTTGTGTGTATAGAATATAATTTTGTGTGTGTGGGTGTATGGATTCTCCTTGTTGGCCATGTAGGGTATGTGTGTGTGTGTTATTACATATATTTTTGAATTCTATTGTTTAGTGATAGAATAGTTTATAGGGAATGTTTAAAGGTTTGTCAGGTTTTGTCTTGTAGTGGGTTTAAAATATAATATTTAGGTATTAATGGATTTTGTAGTAAAATGTGATTAGGTATATTATATTGGGAATGTATTAGAAGATGATAGAGTTTTTTGTCTTGTAGTGATTTGAATTAAAATAGAATAATGGTTAGTGGAAGATGTAGGATTAGTTTAATAGTATTTTAATAGTTAATGGATTGTATAGTAGGAATATTCTATTGCCTAGTGCTTTATGCAGGAATCTTTCTAGATTAGTGTGTAAGCACATTTTTTTAGGTTTAGGACATGTACTACGAGATAAGGCACGTACTTCTAGGTGAATGCACATATTCTAATACAAATAGATGCAATCCTAGGTAAATGCATGTAAACCAATGTAAGACACGTAATTCAATGCAATGCACGTAAATCAAGGTATAACACTTAAATCTGGATTAAGACATGAAGTTCAAGGTTAGTGCATGTCACGCCCCAACCCGACCTATAGAGGCTAGACTAGGGTATGACCTAACTCATTTATGCTATTTCACATACTTAGTCATTTGTTATGATTTAACACTTAACGTTGGTCTAGAACCCCAAAAGATTTTTCAAAAAATCGGTAGCATAACGGCTGTAGTTAGGACCTTTTAGTTTGACCTAATTTCTAAATGCCTCAATTATTACAATCATTAATCCAATTCCATTAAGGACTCCTATTTTTTCATCAACCGATATGCCTACTAGTTTATCTTGAAAGTCTCGTTTGGTTAATAAGCCTAACATGATAACTATGTCCTGTTTATTTGTCAATTTTCTATCATGCAAGTACCTATTATCCTTTAGCTTGTGCATGATCACTAGGTGAGATTAAGTAGAGTTACATTATTTACTTCTTCACCTAGCGGTTCAAACGCCTACGATAACTACTAATTAAATGACGAAAGTAAACAACCAAATAAAGAGTTCATTCGGTTATAATCAGTACAAGCCAAAATTAGACCCAAATTACAACGGGGTCATTTACATCAATAAAATGAACAGTTTACAATCAAACACAACATCCATATAGCAACCACTTTCAGGCAACACACAAAAACACGCAGTGACTCCAAGGAATCATCAACAAGCACATGTACTTCGGGTACTTGTTCCAAATCTGCTGCACCTATGACAAAAAAGAGGTTGAGTCCTTATGAACTCAGCGAGGGGAAACGAGAGATAACGTTTTGAAATCATTTTCCGGTTAAACTTATGAAAAAACCCTTTTTGAAAGCATGACATATAATACAAGTAAGTTTATAACATAATATAAATGTAAATGAATACATTTACCCGTCTTTCCTCCCCGAGGTCCTCTAGGAACCAAGCGAGAGCACTTAAACACATAGTGAAAAGGATACGGTGACCTTTCGCTCTCAAGATCATTTCTGATAACAGTTGTTGCGGCCGGCTTCAATCATCCACTTATCAAGCCAAATGGGCATACTCCGGCTGTACCCTGAAATCCTACGAGCCAACTCTCCGATGACGTCTAGCCCCCAAGCGAGAAAGGGAATTGACAATGGTAGTCATGGTTGCATCGGCAAGCCCGATGCCGCCCGGTGTGCGTGAAACGCTACCACGCCAGAATGAAAGGTTGCAACCTTGTATGCAATGCACATGTATGCTATTTAACATTTCACATTGGGAGGTCAACAAAGTAGGTTGCCTCCGAGCAAGTATATGATCACATTTTGACATATTGGCATATAAGGCATTGTAAGAACATGTAATCATTTCATATATCAATTTGAAAGCAATTAAACTTCCACGGGTAGCCAAGTAATCATGTTCAAATAAGCCATAGAATGTCTTTTAACAATTCACATTAGGAGGACAACAAAGTAGGTTGCCTCCGAGCAAGTATAAGATCACATATTGACAAGTAAACGGACGAGGCATGCTTAACACGAATTTTTACTTTGTAAAACACATAGAGTTATATGAACATTAAACGGGCAGCCATGTAACACATGTAAATCAAGTCATATAACTCATTTCGGGGTTCACGTATCAAGTATTAAGATCATACAAGCCTGTAATGACGTTTACATGAGACCGGGTGCAAAAAGAGTTTACTTATCAACATGTAATCATCGGGAATCATATTTAGAGTTATAAAAAAAATTCCGGGCAGCCCATTAACATTCCTCAACATCAATTTATAACTCACACAAGAGTGGTCTATGGCTCGAGAACCTACGGGGCCATTAGGGCTTTTCTAGGCGTGCTCGGGTCGGTTTCGTTTGCTAAGCGCCACAAACAACTCTTAAACCATTTCAAGCATACTCAACATTTATTAGGAAGCCTAGTAATCACACAATTAAACACATTAATCATATGATCATCACTTAGCGAGATTTCATAGTTAATAGGGGTTCAATCATGCTTACACGAGCGATTAAGCCACAAGTTGTCACATTATTAACCCAAGGTATGCATCGATTAATTAAAACATCCTCAATCATCCAAAACAGTCAACACAACATCCAAGTTCCACAATCCAAACCATTTAATAGCACAAGAGAAGTCACACCATTTTTCAAAGCATATCACTAAACAAAAACCCCACTGCAATGGTCTGTTTTCCCACATTAATTTAGACAACCAAAAAATCTCCAACTTCAGTGAAAAAAATATCAAATTAAAGCTTAATGAGTTATTTAAATCCAGAAACAAACCTCGCATAATTTGGAGTTCGGATTCAAGAGTTATAGCCAAAACCGTGAGACTGCGCAAAACTGTCCAGATTTGTACACATTTCAATACATGCCATTTTTGAGGGTCTTAGAGTCAGATTTAGCCTTTGTCTATTTCTGACAAAAATGTCTAGAACTGAAAAATCTAGCAACATACCAAATTTAATACATTTTAAATATCATTTACTAGGTCAAAACTATTTTGTTCTACAAGGGCAGTGAACTGCCAAAAACCTGCTCCATTTTCCCAGATTTTCCAGATTTAGACAACTTTCGATGTTTTGCCATTTTGGAGACCATAGAGTCAAAATTGGCCTTGTCCTATTTCTACGAACAATGCTCAGAACTGGAAAAACTAGTCACCTACCAATTTTTACACATTTTCAACATCATTTACTAGGCTAAATATACTTCGTTCTAACAAGTCAGAAATCTGTCAGCTACGTGATTTTGCCTATCTTCAAGTTCTAGCCGAATATCTTGCCATGCATGGTTATATAAGCTCATGTACACATATATACAACAATTACAGAGGTAGATGTAGACATATGAAGGCATGCATGTGGTTTTTGAAAGCTTTTAACAGAGTTTTAGCCCTCACCTCTTTGAAGATCTAGCAAATGAGCACAAAATCCTTGTTTTGAGCTTTGTGTGTGACTTTGAGCTATCCTTGCTTGATTACCTTGCTATGGCCGATGCTTGGAGTGGCCTAAAGATTGAGCTTGAGGTCTTGGAAGCCCAAGAGAAGCCATGGTCGAGAATGAGAGAGAAGGAGAGAGAATGAGAGCTTGAGAGGATTTTGAGAGGAAAATAAAATGTGATGAGTTATGTGTGTGTGTGTGTGTCGGTCTTAGGGCCTTCAAATCTGATTTTTGCTTTGTCAATTGTGCAATTTGAATTGTGAGGAGCATGCTTGGTGATTTGGTCGAGAATGGGAAGGGTTTGGGTGAGGTTTTTATTATTTTTTTTGTATTGTCATGCATTTGTCTATCCTAGATTGCATTGTGTCTTGTACTTGTCATAGGAATGTTTAGATAATAGGAAAGTGCTTAGGTTTAGCATGTGTATAAGAGAATGTTGGGTATTTAGGGATTTTAGGTAGAATAGAATATAGGATATGTTTAGAGGTTTATGAGATTTTGTCTTGTAATGAGTTTAAAATATAATATTTAGGTGTTAGTAGATTTTGTAGAGATTTGAATTAGGATTATAATAATAGTTAGTGGTGTGACACCCCAAACCCAGCACTTTATTAATTGCATTCATTAAATGGTTAACCTAAATGTAATTTAGCTAATTACTTCATTTTTTTTTCATATTTCCATAAATTCAACTATTTCTGTTCATGCATTTTATATTTTATAAAATACTACATATTTTTAGGGGACTATAGCCCCTGATCGTGCGTGCATTGTATATCAGGATCAATAGGAAAAAATTTTGTGAAATGTCTGATGAATAGTACCAGCGGGATTTTTCTAGATTTTTCAGATTTTTGGCATTTTGTTTTGCTGAAATTTAATTACCAAAATGACCCACTAACCCTTACTAAAATACCCTAATTGCTTGACCTACCCTTTGACCATCTCATGAGAATATTATAAGCCAAAAAAATAAAAAAAAAAATGGGTCAAAAAAATGGCCAAAAAAGAGTTACGGGAATAGTAACTTCTCAAAAAAAAAATTACTCCTTGCTTCATTCTTGGTTCCATTGCTTCCCAAATTGGTTGTGCTTCATCCTTAGGACCTTAAGACCATTCTTTGATCTTCAAAAGAGGTGAGGGTGCATTCTATTTTTGTATTAAATTCAATTAAAGTTTGTATTATTATTTTTGTGATCTAATATTGTAGTGGTTTAATTCTTGTTCCGTTGCTTCTTATATGCTCTAATGACTTCATAGAATATGTTTGATAGTTTAAAATGCTTGTTGAATGCTTGAAAATGAAACTAGCACTTGGGGAAGATGATGAATAGTGCTAAACTAGGGTTTCTGAAAAAAGTTATAATTTAATTCGATTCGAAACTTCTAGTAGTTGCTAATTAGGTCCATAAGCATGGGAAAAATGTTAGTTGCACTTGCTATGTTCAAAATTTGAGAAATTTGATCAAAATAGGCTACTTTAATAAGGGATTTCGGGTTTAACTTGAATTCGGGCACGTTTCGAGGTTATGGCTAGTCTTTATTAAGTATTGAAGCCATAGAAGTGCTTTCATTTCGCTTGTTTGGGTTCCAAAATTGGTACTTGTAGTGTAAACTCACAAAGATGCATTTTCGGTATTTTCATGTACTTGTACTCTAGGTTATGATTTGGAGGTTCTAAATGAGGTATTTAGGTATCCTTAGATTGGTAGGATGGTTAGTTAGCTTAACTTGATCATTGAATTCCGATAGGAAGCTAAATAGCCTAGTTGAACAAATGGGAAATGAATGAATTAATTGCTTTAGTACTTATATTGCTTTATAGTTGCTCCTAGAGTATCTAAATGTTATTCTAAGGTATGTGTGAGCTTTTGGTTAAGTTTTGTGAAAAGTATAATATTGACCCCTTTGTGTTTGCATAGTTAATTTCATGATAATTGCTTTATAATCGAGTAATTAAATGTTTATATGCCTTTGTGTAGTGTACGTATTATAGTAGTGAAGTCTCGTGAATTAAGTTGCTTGGTTTACATGGCTTTGGTTGAGTATGAATTTAGAATGGACTAAAGGAACTAGTAATGAACCATGGTAATAATTGTTGTTAGTTGATTCTTGATTGATTGGATAAATGTTTAAATGTACTTATGTAACAAGTTCATCTATTCGGAGAAGTTGTGAGTTAAGTTATATAGATACTAGTTAAAGATTGAGTAAACATGTTTATATTGCTTATTAATTGTATTATATGTGTAAAGATATGCTTATATAACTTATTGGTTAGATGTTATATAGTATTTCTACTTATATGAATGGCTATGTATATGTTATTTGTTTTGCTATTGTCTTTGTCTGATACTTGGAAATTAAAGAATGATGCATATGTAATCACTTGAGTTTATGCATTGTACAAATATTGATTAGAATGATTGATAAACCATGAAATATATTGTTAGTTATGTGAATTAAAGGGAATCAAATAGAGTTGGATAAATTAATGGCTTTATGAACTAGCTTTAGTTGAGAATAAGAAATCACTTCTTATGCATATAGTTGATTGTATTAGGTAGTGATAATTGAAGGGAATTGATGCTTTTGGAGAATATTGAGGGAATCTTGGCTTAATTCGCGCATGTTTGGCTTCCTAAAAGGTGAGGGATCATTTCTATGTGCATTCTATGTGTCTTATCTTGTTATATGCTAAATATTCGATACTAAGTGATTTAAGTGTTTTAGTTGGATTAGTTTAGCAATTATAGACTAATGAATGTATCATATTTCATCGTATGGCGTGATTGATGATGTGTGTGCTCGAGGACAACCTCTTTTGTTGTCCTCCTTGTTTGTATATCGGCTTATTTTGTTATATTGTTATTATTATTGCTTCTTGTGTTATCGAGTCAATGGTTGCGCAACCTTATCGTCGGGGCGGATGCGATAGGCCTCTCTTGGCGGCAGCGGGCTTGCCAGGGTTGGTTGCTCTAGCTCCGTACCCTATTCCCTCACTCGCCTGGTCCGGAGATTGCCAGGGGGTGTTGGGTCGTAGGATTGGGTACATCCGGAGTACCCTTTGGTGTTTGGGATACCGGCTTATCGTGATCAAGATCGTGGTTCGTGGATCGTGAATCAAGACCAAGTGAAGATTGGAGTACTGGGGTTAAGTGAATGTATCCTTTTTAATGTGTGGTTACTTAAGCTTTTGTCATTCTTGAATGGTTTAATTGCTATTATTGTTTAACTATATTACTCGTTGCATTGCACGCCCCGAGAGACTTTATCCCTCACTGGGCAACAGTGGTTGCTCATATCTCACTAACATGTTTCAGGTGGCGCAGTTGAAGGAGTTACCTTAGTTGCTGTGTGATTGTTGTCTGAGGTGGATGTGCTTTCTAGTTGCTATGTGAAGAATTTGTTGTTCTATGTTATAATCTATTTTGGGGCCTTAAGACTCATATATGTATTTGTGTAATATGTAAGTTGGAAGCCAGATGACTGTAGTAGCAGTGGTAATTCTATGGCTTGTAATAACTTATATTTCTATTTCTAGTTGCTTTGCATGCTTGGGTGTGATTGTTTTGATACATGTTGGTTCAACTTCTAAGTATGTTTCAAAGTTATCATAGAATGGCATGATAAGCGGTTTTATGAAGAAGTCAAGTTGGTTGCATGCTTGTGTGAATCTAAACTATTGTATGCCTCAAGGCTCGGATGGCCATGAACCTTTGAACTTTAGTTATAAAAGCTTGCCTTATTGTGTTGTGACTTTCTTGAGTGTTTACAGGTTTTCAGAATGTCCACGGTACAGGGGAGACTCTATCCGTTTTTCCCTAAAATTTTGTGACCGGGTTTGGCATTGGGTTGAGAATAGTATGGTTATTAGAGCCTCCGGTCTCGTGAGGGATCGGGGCGTTACAAGTGGTGTTTGTAGGATAATTTTATAGTCTAGGGCTTTGCGTAAGATTCTTTATTAATTAGCATGCAAGCACGCTTTCCTATGTCTATAGCACGCACTACGAGGTAAGGCACGCACTTCAAGGTGAATGCACAGATTCTAAGGTAAATGCATGCAACCTTAAGTGAATCCACGTAAACCAAAGCAAGGCACGTAATTCAATGTAGTGCATGTAAATCGAGGCATGACACTTAAATCTAGGTTAAGACACGCAATTCAAGGTCAAGGCACACAAAATGAGATAACGCACGCAATTCAAAGTCGGGGCACGTTAGTCAAAGATTAGGGCACATAATTCTAGGTCAAGGCACGAATGACGAGGCATGCACAAAAACCAAGACAGGGCACGTAATTCAACGTCAGTCATATAATTCTTGGTCTAAGGTACGCAAATCGAGGTAACACACGTTATTCTGGGTCGGGCCTCACAGTGCACAAATATCAAGGTAATGCACGTAAGTCGAGCTTGGGCCTCACACGTACCTATTTCTTCCCTATCTATGCATTTAAGTAATGGCCAGGTAAAAGATCTCCTATCATGGTAAACCGGTCGGCTCGATGTCCGATCGTTTTTGCATCGCTCCTTACTTCGGGAGAAACCCTTTCTTTGAGGTATTGGGCCTAAGGTTGGGACCAGGAACCTTATTAGCTGATTGCAGCTACTTGTCTACCAGCAGTGGTAATACTACGCCTTCCGACCTCCCCGAGCTGCAGCACTGCGCCTTCAGCTGTGTTCAGGACTAACCTAGAGAATGCGTCTGTTTTTTCATTTTATGTTTGAGAGACATGGGATATACTAAAGCGGTCAAATCCAGAGATAAATTCCGTAACATGGGACAAGTATGCTGCTATGGAGGGCTCCTTTGCATCATATTCTTCGTGGACCTTGTAATACCCGAGCCGAGCATGAAAATGTTTTTATTTCTTTTTTTTAATTTCATATTTTTCTTTAATACTTGATATTTTAGATGCATATATCCATTGAGTTTGCGTGCATAGCATATCGGGAACAACGGAAAAAAATTCGTAAGCGAGCGTAATAAATAGTGAAAATTTTCTAGCATTTTCCAATTTTTAATTTTATTACTCTTGACCCATTTTGCACAAAACTTGATCCATTTGCATTCTATTTGACCCAAGCTTGACCCATTGACCCTTTGACCTTTTAGTTTCCATCTTTTAACCTTTATATAACACACACACAAAAAATAAGCAGCACCAAGGCTCCATTTGGCCGTGAGTTTCAAAGCTATCTTCAAAAATTTTGCTTTCAATTTTCTTGCTCCATTGGTTCTAGGATTGCTCGAGGGACTTCATTAGGACCTCAACAAACTTTCTTTCTCTTGCATTAAGGTGAGGGAATGCATTCATACTTGTCTATTTTCAATTCTAACTTCAAACTTTATTTTTATGATCTATCAATATATTGGTTATCTATGCTTGTTTATACTTCAAATACATTCTATTGTGATTATAGAATATTGTTTTATAGTTAGATTGCAAAGTTTATGGCTAAAAATTAAAAATGTAAGTTGAGAAAAATGATGAATAGTGATTGTAAATAGTAAAATCTGAAAATTAGGATTTTCATTCCAAATTGCATTCTATCGCTTTGGTGAGGTGTCATAAATGTTTAGAAGACCAAATGTAACATTTAAATGCTTGTTACATTGTTGGAATCAGAGAATTTGCATTAGGTTATAAAGGGGATTTTGGGACTTTTGTGGTAATTGTTGGTTAATGGGTGAACTCGAGGGTCCTAGGGGTGTCATAAAGGGTAATTAGGAGAATAGAATAGTTTGTTTTAGAATCTTGAACCTCGTCCTTCGATTGTGAGTCAAATTATGTAAATAGACAAAAATGGGTCGTTTGACTAAGTGTTGACCTTGGTCGTTTTGAGTGTTGGCATAGTCATAGTGGGGCATGGAAGCCCTTTTGGCGTGGTTGTGGCATTGTTTGGATGTTCAGTTAGTATAGCTGTAGTTCAAATGTGCTAGGTGGACTTTCGAGGCTCTGTTGAGAAAATGAGATTTCGTAGCGTAGAATTGTGCCAAAATGAGCCTAAGAGTGGGTAGTGTAGTCAGTTTTCCAATCTCATAGCTCGTTTGGTTATAGTAGCCTTGGGGTTATGAATAGTATTTTTGTAGTTTCGTTCCTTAAACTTTTATTGCTTGCTTAGCTAAGTTCCTTGTTGTAATTGCCTTATTATTGAATAGTAAGGTGTTTAAATGCATTTGTATAGCTTGTGTATTCTAAAAGGGATGGTACTGTTAATTGAATAGTTAGTTGATTAATGAATGACATAGCTTAGTTGAATTGAAGTTCTATGTATAGTGATAGTTTTGGACTTAGTTGTTATCATTCTTGGTTTATTTATTGATTGTATAGCTTGATTCTTATATGTTAAGCAATGTGTCTAGTAAGATTTTAAAGTAACCTTGTGGTTATATAAGACTATCCTCAATGGAGGCTCTAAAATGTAAAACTTTCTATTTTTGGTATTTTTAAAGCCCCATACCCTAAAAAATAACATTATTCATAAAAAAAAGTACGTGAAGTACACCATTTTAGGGTTAAAAGATGCCAAAATAGAACCACGTGCTCTATTTTGTTTAGCAAATTTTTTTCATAAATAGTGCTATTTTTAAGGTATGGGGCTCTAAAAATACCCAAAAATAGAAAGTTTTACATTTTAGAGCCCCTATTGAGCTTGCCCTAACTTGTGTAATGGTTAGATAATATAAAAAGATTAGTTTAAGAAAATAGAATTAGTGGTTAATAATTATCTTGAAGTTAACTAACTATATGTTTAATTGTATTTGTGTAGGATGTGTATCTAATTGAAGGAGTTTCATGAATTGATAAGTTAAGTGTTATATGCCTTTGTATAGAATGATACCTTGTTAAGAATTGAGAAATTATGCCTTTTTGTTGTCTATACTGCTAGCTTCGGTGCAAGGGGAAAAAGTATGAAGGAAGGTTGACAATCTTAAGGTGAGGGAGTCTTCATCCATAAGTGCATAATAGTTTATTTTCTTGTTCATAGATTATGTGATTTAGTATAATTGTTAAAGTAGTGTGTGCTTATTGATTATATATTATGTGAGGGAAACCTACTTTGTTGTCCCTCGATAATGTGATTATCTTATTTGTTATCATCTTGAGTGCATTTGGGCATGGTAGTATCGAGGAAGTTGGGCGGCATCAGGCTTGCCGGTATACCTCGCTTGGGATACTGTCCAGGGAGAGTTAAGTCGTAGGATTTTATGGTACATCTGGAGTACACCCAACTTGGAGTTATAAGGGGAAGCCGGCCTATCATTACCAGTGACATTATTCTTCGGGATTTCTATTTGTGGTTCATGGTTCAAGGTTCACGGTTCGTGGTATGAGTTCAAGATCTTCTAGTATTCCTTATTATGTAACTCTCGCTTGGGCTTTTGTTCCTTGGTTAGTTACCTTTGATTGTATTTCGTGGTTATTCAACTTGCCTTGATGTGTATTGATAAAGTTGTCTCTATTTGTCTGTTTGTGGTAACAGTTAATTGTGCAGTTGCCTATTCTTGTGATTGAACTACTGCATTGCATGAATCCCCTTATGAAAGCTTCCCGTATACTATTCCCCTCTCTCATTAGATATACATGATTGTATACTTACTCCTCATTATCTACATTTCAGGTATTTTCATGTTAGCAAGAAAGTTTATGTGTTCAATGATAGTTCGTGCTTGAAAGAGATGCTTTATATGTTATGTAGCTTGAGTGGTAAAAGTTGTAAAGATGTTACTTTTGAGTTGTATGTATTTATTGCTAAAAGAAAAAGAAATGTAATTTAAGTTAGTTAGATCATTAAAGGGGTATGATAACCTAGTTTATGTAATAGGTTAGTATTGTTTCAATTCAATGCATGTATGTACCTGTCTAAAGGAAAAAAATGTTAGGATAGCCTTTGAATTTGGAAGAAGAAATATATAATTTCTTGTGGACTTTCGTTGAGGACCAAGGCTCAGATGGCCTTGAGGAGTTGTTGATTGTGTTGGACAAGGTATTGGTCTATTTCTCCTGTTTGCAGGTTTTGATTTGCCCTAGAAATAGGGGAGACTCCATCCGTTTTCCCTAAAATCTATGCTCGGGTTCTAAATTGGGTTGAGAATAACATGATTAATAGAATTCTCGGTCTCGTGACGGATAGGGGTATTACAGACCTAATGAGTCACCAGTTACGAGTTTGTTTGCACAACTATAGCCCATGCCCCCAATGATTTTGCTGTCTTTAATACTACCACTAGGGCTTCATATTTTGCCTCATTGTTTGAGGCAAGGAACCCAAATTTGAAGGAGTATAACATCTCTTCTCCTCCTGGGCAGATCATTACCACTCCTACTCCACTTCTTTGTCTACTAGAGGATCCGTCAACCTGTGTATGCCAGGTCGAATCTTTCGTTTGAGCATATCCAGTTCATTCGACTTTGAAGTCTACAAGAGTTTGAGCCTTTATCGCCAGTCGAGGTTGATATTCAATGTCGATCGGACTCAGTTCTACTGCCCATTTTAATAGGCTTCCCGATATTTCAGGTCAGTGCAAGACTTGCTTTAGAGGTAAGTTTGTCATTACCTTGATCAGATGGGCGTCGAAGTAGTACTTTAGCTTCTTGGTAGCCGTTACCAATGCTAAGGTGACCTTCTCAATCTGCGGGTATTTCACTTCCACTCCTTGAAGAGTTTTGCTGACATAGTATACTGGTTTCTGGATCTTTCCATCATCTCGAACCAAGGCTGTTGCTACTGTCGTCACTGTCACTAACAAGTACAGGTAAAGTGAGTGTACTACCTATGGGATAGAGGAAGAGGAAAAAACCGAAGATTTCACATAGTACTTTTGATCGAAAAATCAATCTGATTTATTTCGTACCCTTCGTTCAATGAGAAAATGGGTCAAATTTTACAGGATCAAACCTATAGGACTTTAGGAATGATATAAAAAAAAATAGAGGGAAAAATATTAAATAAAAATGAAGTAGAAGAAAACAGATTCTAAATGAAAAAATTCAAACTTGAAAAGGATCTTTGTTCAGGTCGGGATAGTATAGGGGAAAGCTCAGGTACTCTTTTAGTTCTTCGAAAGCTTTCTAGTATTCCTCGGTCCAGCGAAAGTCCGTTGGGCCCCGCAATGTTTTGAATAATAGTGCACATTTGTCGGCCGACCTGGCCATGAACCTATTGAGCGCAACTACTTTTCCTCCAAGAGACTGTACTTGCTTCATACTTTGGGGATGAGTAATCTCGAGGATAGCCTGGATCTTGTTCGGGTTTGCCTTAATACCCTTGTGGGTAATCATATACCCCAGGAATTTTTCGGCTTTCACTACGAATGCACACTTTTTTGGGTTCAGTTTGATTCCAAACCTTTTCATGGTCTCGAATGCCTCTACTAGATATGTCAGGTGGTTTTCAGTACTCTGTTTCTTAACCACCATATCATCCACGTAAACCTTCATATTTTACCCAATCTGGTATTGGAATACCTGGTTCATCATTCTTTGATTAGTGGCCCTGGCATTTTTCAGTCCGAAAGGCATTACTGTATAATAGTAAGTACCTCTGTCGTCGATGAACGCGGTCTTCTCCTCATCTTCTAGGGCCATCTTGATCTGATTATAGCCCTTAAAGGCATCCATAAAGGACAACATTTTGTTTCCTAAGATCGCGTCCACCAGCTGATCTATTCGAGGCAGGGGGTAGCAGTCTTTTGGACAGGATTTGTTAAGATCAGTGTAGTCTACACACATCCGCCATTGTCCTGAGGCTTTCTTTACCAAGACCACATTTGCCAACTAGGTCGGGTATTGTACTTCCCAGATATGGCCGACTTTTAGGAGTTTTTTTACCTCATCCCTGATGGTTTGGTTCCTATTTGGGTAGAAGTTCCTGCTCTTTAGCATTATCGGTCTGCGGTTCGGGTCCACATTCAAGTGGTGTGCTATGACTTTGGGGTCTATTCTTGTCATATCAGAAGAAGACCATACAAATACTCTTTTATTTTTAGAAAAGAAGCGGGTTATACCTTTTTTCATTGGCGGAGTCAGCTCGCTTCCAATCCGAACTGTTTTCCCTGGTCGAATCTCAACCTCGTCCAGCTTCTCCACTATGGTAGCTTTTCTTTCTTCCTTCTTCTTCTCCTTCTTGCTCTCCTCCCTCACCCCATCCCAAGGACTTGGGCTTCGAATGTTCAATGCTACGGCATAGCATTCTTTCGCGACTTTTTAGTCTCCGCGGACCACTTCTATACCTCCAGGGGTTAGGAACTTTATCACCTAATGATAGGTTGAGATAATCGCCTTGAGGTGATTGAGGGCCAAACGCCTTAGTATCCCATTGTAGGCCGAGGGGCAGTCCATTACTACGAACTCAATCATCATCTGAACTTGCTTGCCATCTGACCCGATAGTGAAGAGAAGTCAGATAGTACCTTCTGGTTTGAAACCATGGTGAGTGAATCCTATAAGTTCACCATGGAATGCGGCAAGTTGCTATCTTGCGTAACCCATCTTTAGGTATGCGTCACAGAACAACACATCAGTCAAGCTGCTAGTATCGACCATCATTCGTCAGACCTTGCATTTTGCTATCTGTACTGTGATTACCAGGGGATCGTCATGTGAAGTCTTTACCCCTTTCAAGTTGTTGGTCGGGATGACGAGCTCCTCGTGGACCTTTGAGCTTTTGGAATAGGGTTCCTTATTTCTTGACCTCACCTATACTCTGTTGGCTAACCTGTTGGTCCCTTCTGCTGCTGACCAACCTGTAATCATATTGATATCTATTATTCTTCTGTCAGTCCTGCGGGGACTCCTATCACTTTCCCGATCGGCCATTTGCTCAGGGTTCTACCCCTTCTTTGCTACATATTTTTCTAGCTTGGCTCCCTGAATCAATGTTTCGATCTCATTTTTCAGATTTTTGCATTCATTGGTTTTATGACCGTAGTCATGGTGAAACCAGTAGAATTTTTCCTTTCCTCTCTTTTTTGGTTTGACCTCATCCACACCAACCATTCGATATTGAGGTAAGGTCTAGACTTGATCTCCATTAACACTTCTGACCTAGCCATGGTCAGGGGCGTATATTTATCAAATCTATTTCTAGGAGCTGAAGAGCTCGACACGGTCCCCGAACTGGATCCTCGAGATCCTTCGTCCTTCTATTTATCGTGAGGTGACGTTGTGTAGACTGTTCTTTTTTCCTTGTGCTTCAGGTCTAATACGTCCTCTTTTGACATTATGTATTTTTTGGACTTCTTCATCAAATGGTCCAGGTCTTTAGAATCCTTTCTAGAGATGAGGGAACGAAAGTGCCTTGATATGGTTAATCCTTGCTTGTAACCTGTTATGGCCACCACTTCCTCCAGGCCCGAAATGTCCAGGGTAGCTCTGTTGAACCTTTCCATGTATTCGCAAAGGATCTCATCATTTCCTTGCTCTAGCCAGAATAGATAGGTGATAAGCTTTGATGCCTTTACGCTGCTAGTGAATTTGTTCATAAAATTTTTAACCAGATTAGCATAGCTTCTAATTGAATCTTTAGGAAACCACAAAACCATTTTCTTGCGGGGTCATCAAGTGTCCTAGGAAATGCTTTGCATTTAACTTCCTCAAGCACCTCCTTGAAAAGCATGAGGTAGTCGAAGCGCTGGTCGTGGTCCACTGGATCCCCTGTCTCGTTGTAAATGGGTAGGTTAAGCAGTTTATACTCTGTCATTGATACCTCCCGTATCCTCCTATCGAACGGGTGGAAACCTTGGCCACTCATGGATCTTCTCAAATCCTTTGGGATTCTTGCTAGGTCTAAATCAAACCCGTCGCATTCCTATCTCCGCGAACTTCTTAGTTCTCTGCTGGAGGAGCTGATGGAATCCTTCTTTAGCTTCACTTTTTGCCTCGGTTCCTCACTACTTGGTAGGGACTGGTGATTATTTCCTGATCGAGCACTATAGGAAGCTTGATGTGGTTCTTCAGTCAATCTCTACTCCCGGATGAAACTATCCATAGTTTTCTTTATGTCATAAACCAGTTGAGTGAGTGTCTGTAGCTCAACGCGACATGCTGGCTCATAAGCCAACTGCTCATCCTGTACTGTCCCGCCCGTTGGGCTCACTTCTGGCTGGATGACATTATTGGTAAAAGCGGGTACTATGAAACCCCGCACGAGGCTCATGTGCATTTTATAACATTTCATATATTTTTGCATCATTTAATATGCATTTATATCAATTAATGCGCATTTACCTTGGTTTACGTACATGTATCTCGTTTAATGTGTAAATGAGTACAATAGCATGCATTCGAGAACCTTAGAGGTTGTAGATGATAATTAAATTTTACTAAATTAAATTAACTATCCAAAATAATTAAAATTAGAACTACATGATAATACTTTGCATTCACAACATTGAAAATGCATGTATATTGATTTATGTACAATTGAGTGATTTTATGTGCATTTACCTCATTTTACGTGTATTTGTTTGATTTAGATATCGTAAGAATTAAATAAATTACACTACATTACACTAGTTAACCAAATAGTTGAGACAAAACTAGAATGACAAACTTGAAATAATTCATTAGTTAGAGGGCAATTTGGGCATTTGGGCCTTTTGATATTTCTACCTAATATTATATACACATATATATACATTACACACACACAACACACTTTACACACACAAAAATACTACACATACACCACACAACTCACACACCCACAAACACTAAACAACTCAGCCAAGAGAAAAATGAAGAAGAAATGAGGAGAAAGAAGAGGAAAAGAAGGGAGAGAGAACTAGTTCAAGCTATTTTCTTGATCTTCCAAGCCTTGCTAAGCATCCTACTACTTTGAACTTGTAATTTCTCTACATTAGAGGTGAGGGATTCTTTCAAAATTGATTTTTAAAAGGTTCATTCAAGGTTATATAATGTTCATTTGGTGTTACCCTAGCTATAGCTTGCATTTAAAAGCATGGATGAGAAGCTTGAGTATTTTATGTGTTGTAGATCTAAGATTTGCCAAATTCATGTTGGGTGTTCTTGAGATGTTGAGAGATAAGTTTATATTGTTCTTGTATGTGTATATAGATTATATGTGTAGCTTGTATGCAAGAATTGGAAGCATAGAGTTAGCATTTAAAACTTGGAAGTTAATCTTGATGTCATGAGCTATTGTTGATTCTTGGAGGGTTTTGGATGTTGTTTATAGATAGAAGGGTGTTGTGGGTGGTTTTTGAACTCATATATGTTGTTAATAAACCGTCTTGAGTATGTTAGAATCTTGGTTGAAGGTTGGGAAAAAGATGGCAAGAAAATGAGTAGAAAAATGAGAATTTACGGGGGTATTTTGCCCAGGTCGGTCAACTAAACTCGCCTGACATTTGACTAAAATCACTAGAAAAGTTGGTCAACTAGCCGGTCAACAAGTCAGGCGAGTAACTCGTCCGGCTTGGTTTTTTAGCTTCTTATAGTATTTTTGTAAAGGCCATATCTCACTCGTTTTAACTCCAAATTGGGTTATGTTTGATTCTAGAGTTATCTAAATTCGATAAGCTTAGATTCTATACCAAAATCAAGTTATTTGGAGGTTGGGAACATAGGGAAACTAACTATTTAAGTTAGGTCTTGTGTAACTCCCCTATTTCACTTCGCTTGCTTAGCCTATCTTGCCTCTTTCTTTGCACACTTTGTCCCTTTGTTTCTAACTTATTCCATGAACCTTTTTGGTAACTTAATTGGTAAGCATTGAACATAAAATTTAACCTTTACCTTGCACTTGTAAATACATTGTATGAGAACCTAGCCATAAGCACTGAATTAGCATGAATTTCTTGTTGCATTCGTGACCATGCTTGGCTATCAGAGGAATCCTGCTTGCTTGATCTTCTCATGCATGTTCATAAGTTACATGAACTCTAATTGGACTATGCTTATATTGATATGTGTTTAAATTGTTATCACTAACCCGTAGCAACCTACTTTGTTGCTTCCGAGCTTATTTATACATTTGAGATCCACTCTCGCTTGCTGAATTCTCCTTGGAGAGATGGAAGTTATATAAATGATATAATTAATCAATATAATGGACCCCATGGTAGAAGTTCCGGTACCGCCTGGGCAGCATTGGGCTTGCCAAGATGGACAGGCTACCATGGCATTAGGGTTTATATCCAGATTTTATCCTCGTAATTTGGCGTATGGGTTAGAGATATGCCCTAAATATTGTTAGATGACCTATTTTGGGATATTTTGGCATTAACTTGTACCTAATGACATTTATGTCTATATGTTTGTTTACATATTGACTTGTTTGTGACGTTCATATTCTCGGCCATTCCTATTATATGAATAAGTCCTTAATATTTTTCAAAGAATAAATATATTCTAAAAGAGTTTAGAATACGTTGGCATATTTCTTCGATATGATAAACATTCAAAATGATTCGTAGCCCTCAAATTATTCGAACGGGACTAGAATAATCAAGTATGGGCTATCATATGTAAGATACATTTGATTAACATACAGATGTTAATGATAAAGGGTAGTAAGCCTTGTGCCATAACAGCATTAGGATGCAACTGACTTACATATGGGTGATTGTTAGTTGAACGAATCACTGAATGTGACCAGAATAACAAAACTACATGACTTTGGATTAATAGTTTGTTATTCGTTGCGAATTGTGCAAATTAATCCTTTGACTTGGGAAATTACTACTGTCGGTTATATCAGGGGCTAAATTCTGCGTCTGGACAATACCCGTCTTCCAAAAGGTGGGTTACGACCTTTCGCATTTTAGTTTTGTGGCATGAACTGATAGGTAATTTTCAAGATACAATCCGTTAACCTCTGACGTGAGGTGATGTCCTATGCGATCTTATTTCGGTTGATTGAGGAAGTCCTCGGCCGGGGCACATAACAAATGGAATGATAGAAAAGGTTCCATAGGTGTCATCTCTCATTCACCTGAACAGATTTAAGCACAAAATTGTTTAGTGGACTTAATCATATCATGGTCCCCACAACGATCGCGAGATATTTAATAGAAAGATCGGACTGAACGCTAATTCGCAACTATAAATAGATTCATAAAAGTTGGACTTCATTACCGTATAAATTGTCACGAAGCGCGTATGTTGCTAGACGTAACTCTTGAACATGAGGGTATTCTGGAGAATGACAGAGACATTCTCAGAATATATTAAAAGCGTTTAATAGTCCATCATCACTATAACGGTTATGAATCTAAAAAGTCACACACATAAAGAGCATCAAGAATAAGGCAATTAATGAGCTTGATATAAAGTTGAAAACACGTTAAAGGGTTAACGTTGTTTATTTTGGACGTTAATAGTTAAGCGGGCCAAAAGTGCAAATGCTGAAAGTATTAGGGCCAAAGTACAAATACTAAAAGTATTGGGGTCAGAGTACAAGTACTGAGTTGAAAACACGTTAAAGTGTTAACGGTGTTATTTTGGCCATTAATGGTTAAGTGGGCTAAAATCGTTATTTTTGAAAGTCTTAGGGCCAAAGTGTAAATACTAAAAAGTATTGGGGCATGAGTGCAATTAGATTGAGTGGTCAATCTTCAATTAATTATTCTAAAGGGATTTAGAATTAATTAATGTTTGTCTTCACTAAAAGACAAACAACAAGTTACACTGAAAGACAAAAGCACAAAGTGACAAAAGACAACTTGCACAAAAGGACAAAAGACAACTTGCACAAAAGGACAAACAACAAGTTGCATGAAATTTATCTAAAATGCCCTCCTATGGCTGGCCACTTGAAGGAGATTTTTGACACTTGGCTTCTTCAATTATTTAGATCATGACACTTGTCATTTGATGAGCAAGCTTGTGCATCTATAAATTAAGGTCATGTCTTCATTCTTTTAAGAAGCTTTTTGGCCGAAAAATACTCTCAATTAGAAGGCAAAACTCTCTTCTTCTCCCTTGGTAATTTCGGTCATGGTAGAGAAAAATAGGAGGAGTTTTTCGCATGCTCTTCTAACTTTATACAAGCTTGGATCTATCAGCGAGAAGCTAGCACATATACTTGGTTGGTGGTGCTTGCCATTGGATGCTCGTGTGTTTTGATCTATGACCTAAGGCTAGTCCACACTATTTACGAGATGAGAACTATATCTTTTTCCTTGATGCTCTCGGCCCAAGCACGAAAAAGGATAAGTGTTATTTTTTTTGCTTTATATCTATATGCAAGCTTATTTCTACTACTAAGTATCTAACACAATAACTTAGTTTATTGTAATAACTGTTGGATGCTTGTGTATTTTGATCTAGAGCAGTTGCATGTGTGAAGAAGGCTTGTCCACGCCGTAGCATGTCCGTCGTGGTTCCACCTTCACTTGCCTATAAACGGGAGGTATACCATTTTACCTCTTGTTTACTTTATAGTATATTTGATATATTATATGTTGCATGTTGTTTACCATGGACTTTACTTTGGAAATGTTTATGATTACAAAAGTTAATGTTGAAATTTTTTAAATGCCCAATGTTTCCGCTTTAATTCTTTTATGTTGTGAATCACACGTTTCTGGGAACCAATCCCCCTTTCAGTATGGGGTTATGATATTGATGAAGCAGCGAGACTGGCCATCTCTAACATTTGCAACCATTCTTGTTTGGTCCCTTGAGGTCTTCAGACGAAAGTGTTGCCCGCATCTCCAACAATTACAACCATTCTTGCTTGGTCCCTTGAGGTCCATAAGGAAAGCGTTGCTTGTATCCTCTGATTATATGTTCAACCACTCTCATTCAGGGAGAAGAGTTGATTACTTGTTCACCTGTTTAATTTTGTTATTAACATGCTTGGTTATCTCTTCATTAAATGTTCAGGATACACGTTCTCTGCTAGTAGTACTTGTTTATGCATGCTCAAACTAGTTCTTTATCAAGTTTTTACCTTGTTTCTTATCAATTGTTTGTATGTGCATGACACAATTTTTCAAAAACGTTTCTTAAAGGGTAAAATGTTTGCGAAAACCCCATTTTTTCATATCCCTCACTGAGCTAGGTATAGCTCACTCTCTCTTTATAACAATTACAGGTGAACTTGGATTCAAGCCAAATTCACAAGTTGATCCAGGAGATTCTCTAACTATCAGGACGTGCTTATACTCTTGCGATCTACCTGCATGTTGTTGTAGCTATAACTTTTGTAATAGGAGATTATTTTGTAAGTTAAAACAATGTGATATAATATATTAACCTTTTGGATTCTAAGACTGTATTTAATTTGATCTTTTATTCTTTTGTAACCTAGGGGTTGGCTTGGATTTGAACTATGAATGAACAATTGAACCTAGGTCTTGTAAGTGTAATTCCGGTAGTTGTGAATTTAATTATTAGTGATGAAGTTTGTATAATGTGCTTTACTAGAATTAGCTTAAAAATAGGTGTTGTAATAGTGATATTAATTTCTTGGTCGTATGGATATTAGAGCTCGGACTAGTAACTTGTGCCTTAGTGGACCTAAGATGGGCGATCTTCTTAAGCCCGTGGAATCACGATCCCATATGTTCAAGGTTATTATAAGTTTGAATATATCTTTTTTTTCACCGATTAGTACGATATCAAAGGCTATTATAGTAATTAAGAAGATGGGGTCATGATAGGTACAACTTTCGGTATTGGGGTCATTCCAGTATATTGTTGTTCAGGGTTGTTTAGCGAATATACATCACCAGAGCTAGCATGGCTTCTGGTGTGAACCATTGTTTGTACTCAGTAGGAATCTACAATCGATTCCCATAGACGGTGCCAAACTGTTAAGGTATAAATCTGGTGAGACTAACTTGGGAAAGTTGACTTGAGTTGACTCTCTTAAGCCTGCAAAACAGAAATAGAGCTGTAGGGGTGCCCCTGCGTTAGCACTCCCAAGCTTAAGTTAGTTAGGTGCTAGAAGAAGGAAAATGTAGATAATTTCAGTAAAAAAATAAATTAGTTACCTCCCTTGAAGAGTGTTGGGTGCATTTTAAACTATTTGGATTAGAGAGAAACTGACATGTTTTGACATTAGCAGATTCTGTCGGGGGAGCTATGTGACGCCCGAGACCTCCATCATATTTAAATTCACTGTTCATATTTGTGCATTTAAATGTGTATTTTCTACTTTTAGCAAAAGTGACTATCCATAGCGGAATTCAACTGTCTTATTTCTTTGAAATTATATTTTTCTCATGTTACGTGACATGTATGAGGAATGTAAAAAGTGGCACTTTGTGCATTTCTTGTTGGGAAAGTGCGTTTGGAAAATACTTTTGATTATCGTGTGAATAGTAAAATAGTGATAACATTGAATCATGAACTAGTTAGCTTTTAATTTCATTTTTAAGCTTGTATTTGATTTAGTCTAGCTTATTTTAAAATCCCAAATCAGCCACCTACATATTAGTTAACAGTTATATACACGTATACACATTACACTTAGAAAATAATAAAATAAAGAAGCAAAACACACCCCCAACCCCACAAAAACCTGTCGGCCACCATAGAGAGAAAGGTGAAGAGAACTTCAACAATTCTTGCAAGTTGATCATCAAGCTTGAGTTTAGGAGTAATTAGAAGCATCCTGGGACTTCTACAGAGCTTCTACACCTAGTAAAGGTGAGGAGGAATCATTTTATTTACATTTAAAAGTCTAGGGTTGATACTGAAATTTCGCTATTGTTGATTATTGCTATAACTATGCTTATAAATGCTTCAAATACATCTTATTATGCCTAGAGTACACTCTTTTGAAGCATGTTAGCCTTTTGAATGGTTAGAATTAAAGAATTGATGTTGTAGAAGATGATGAATAGTGCATGTGAATAGTAACCTACAAATTTTGGGGTTTTTGCATTTCTAATTGTTCTAATGCTTCTATTAGTTGCTATAACCCTTAAGAATGCTATACATATCATAAAAATGGTTATAGTTTAGCTAGAATTGAAAATATAACTTGAATTATAAAGGGGACTTTAGAACGAAATGTTGAATTTGACTTGTTTGATTATGTAGATAGTCTTAGATAGGTATGGAAGCACTTAATATGTGGTTATGGCATGGTTTAGCTAATCATATTAGGTAGCTGTAGTTCAAATCACCTAAGAGGAT
Source organism: Ehretia macrophylla (assembly GCA_037974665.1). NCBI lineage: Eukaryota > Viridiplantae > Streptophyta > Magnoliopsida > Boraginales > Ehretiaceae > Ehretia > Ehretia macrophylla. Next base: position 87,311,242 of record CM075764.1, read on the forward strand.
TTTCGGTGTTTTTGGGTTAACATGATTAAAAATATGGTTTAATGGCATTTATGTCCATCATAATATGGCTATGGGTGATTGGTAATGTTAGATTGGGGGTTCCGCGTCTCGTGTGAAGTTTAGAATCTAATTAGTATGCATTGAAATAGTGTTTTGTTGGGTTTCTTGTGAATTGCTTGAACTTGTTGCATGACTAGCTAGTGAATTGTTTTAGTTGCTACATTTGATTGTTAATTAAGTAAACTACAAGTTAGTCTAATGCTAGTGTATGGCCTTCATATGATTAGTTAAGTAGTTACAAATGCTTAGTTAGAATGTTTAATTATTCGGTAAGTTTCATGAATTGGCTTGAATGTTACATTGTTGTAAATTGGGTGAATAAGCATGAAAATAATTCTTAAGCTGTGTTTTATAGTTAAATTATGTTAAATGTTAAGTGTAGTCGTCTTGATTGAATGCTTAATTTGATATTCCTTGTGATATAAATGAAGTTGTATTAGTTTGGTAGTTTAACTTGTTAAATGTTAATATAATTAATGTCATTGGCAAGATTCAAGAAATGTTTTAAAGTTACTTGTGTAATTACTTGGGCTAGGTGACAATATGAATTATATAAGTAATTGTATATGATTTCTATTGCTAAGAATTTAATTGTATAATAGCTAAATTTAGCATTGGCATAACTAATTGTTAAAGTGTTAGGTTAGTTCAATTGCATAGTACACTGTTGAAAAATGTTGTATCTTGTTTATATTGATAGTACTATTATAGATTTAAGTGTTGTGGAATATTTACAATTGCTTGATTCTTGAACATGTATGTGAATAATGTGGTTGAGTTGTCTTTAAGTTGCATGGAATTGTTGTGTTTAGGTAGTAGTCTCGAATGGTATTTGGAAGGTGTAAATGCTTTGGACTTGAATTGGAGGGGTTTTTAGCTAGACTCCTATAGGTTTGGTTTATTAAAAGTTAGGGAGTCTTCATCCCTTTTGTACATCTTAGCTTATTTTATTGCTTTTAGACTATATGCTTTAGTTTAATTGATAAAGTTTATTTGTACTATTTACTTGCTATCTCGTGATATCTTGTGTTTACTCGTGTTTATTTGATATTGACTTGTGAATTCTTGAATTTGTATCAGGTTGTGCAACCTTTTTGGACAGGGTAGTGTCAAGAAACTCCAGGCAGCATTGGGTTGTTGGTCTAGCTCGGCTACCATGATACCTATTCCCTTTCTCGTTGAGACATACTTCTATACCCTAGAGGCGTGATTTACCTCATTAGGGCATACGGACCTACCTGGGGAGAAATAGGTCGTAGGATCATCCTATATCCAAAGTACCACATTGGATGAATACAGGGTTTGTCGGTATTTGCTTGAAGATCATGGTTCGTGGTTCAAGATCGAAGACAGAGAAGATGAACCGTATCCTTTTTAAATGTGTTTAAATAATTGTTCAATTAACTTGTTATATTGTTTTATTATCTTTGTTGCATTGCACGAAAACATTTACGAAAACACCCTGGTTTACTATATCCTCTCCCTCACTGAGTAACTTTGGTGACTCATTCCACTTTTCAACATGTTTCAAGAAAAGTTGGAGATCAGATTGCCTCTTGTGTGGCCTGCTTGCTCTTCCAGTGTTGGACATAGAATAATGTGATTTTGATATGCTTGTATTCTATTGGAGACTTTATGATCTTGCATATAATTCTGTTTTCTTAAGAAATGTATTATTAAAGTTTTGGTCTTGTATGATGGAAAGATATTGGTGGGCATGTAATAACTTCCATTGTTTTACTTTATTTCTTAGTAGTAGCATGCTTGTATGGTTTAGTGAAAGTGGGTTGAAGGACTTAAAATATAAGAAGGTTAAGTAACTAATATTAGAGTGGTATAATAAGTGGATTTAAAAGATAAGATCCCAATGGATTTAATCTTCCATGCTTGTGTGTCATGTTGTTGGGTTCCAAGGCTCGGATGGCCTTGAGGAGTTTGTTTCGTGCGCCGATAGTAGAAGTTGGGTGTTACGGGGAGGTTAGACTTTGATTTTGAGGTTATAATTACTTGTACAGGTTTTAGATTGTCTTATAAATAAGGGATACTTCGTCCGTTTTTTCTAAAATTTCGTGTTCGGGTTTGGAATTGGGTTGTGAATAGCATAATCAATAGAAGTCCCAGCTCCACAAGGGATTGCGGTAATTACAAGTTGTCATTTGGATAAGATTTTTGGGACGTCAGCGGGAGGTCTGACTTGGGATGTTATTGGCAAGTTTGACTTGGGATATCATCGAGAGGTTTGACTTAGGATGTCATCGGGAGGTTGTCGAGGTGCGAGGGTCAGCCTTTTCTAGACGGATCAACCTTTCTTGCGGGGGATTGGTGTTTTAAGGGCACAATTGTGACGCCTGAGATCTTAGCTGTATATTTATTTACTGTTACATCCACTATTTGCGCATTTCTTCCGTGCATTACTTGTTATCTTCTTTGGCTACTATTCATTATATTTTTCAACTGCTTAATTACTTCGAAATAGTATTTTTCATAATTCATATTAATTATTTTAGGAAGGAGAAAAATATGCATTTGAGCAAAAAGCATTAGGGGCCTTCGTTTAGAAAAAGATTTGTTGAAACTAATTAATAGTGTTACGTAATGAAACTTTATGTTTTAGTTAGCTAACTTAGTGCACATTAGACTCGTTTTAAACCCAATTAGACTCAATTTTTATAGACTAATCACTCACCCAACTTAACACCCTCACATATATACTCAACATAACACCATAGCTCATTAAAACAAAACAAAAAAAGAAAAAGAGAGCAAAGTTGAAATTTACTGTTCCAGGGCCGACAGACCTTAGCAGCAAAGAGGGAGATTTTAGCTCATCAAATCCTCATTTCAAGCCAAGCCAAGCTAGGTGCAAGTGCTTTACGGTGTCTACTAGCCTCCTACGAGTTCCTACGCGCATTAGTGAGGGATTTGCACGCTTATTTTGCATTTTAAAAATGTCACAACTTTTTTGAATTCTTAGATTTGCTATCAAATGCTGTTGCAATGCTTAAATATGCTAATGCAAGTTGTAGACAAGTAGTAGAGACCTTATTTATTCTATTGTTTCATAGTTTAAACGGTTGAATTTGCTCGTTGATTGTATGGCATGAATAATGACGGGATTTCTAGGGTTTTGTGAAATTGAACCTTATAGCTTGATTCAATGGTCCAAATAGATGCTTTAGCTGCTAATGAAGGTAGTGTAAAGGCCCCGGTAGGGTTTAATTGCTCGAAACCTAACAAAATCATGAAATAGCCAACGTTTTGAAAGGGGTTTCGGGCTATTGCGAATCCGGGTGGAATTGGCCTTCACATTTGATATTCCTAGGCTATATAGGTTCTAAATAACCTTTTCTAACCTACGTTTGAGTCCCGGTTGAGGTACGTGTAGTATTAAGTCATAAGGGAAAAATTGGGGCTTTTGGGTTAAATGCTCGTAATTGGGTGACTTCGAGGGTCCTAAGGGTTTCTAATGGATTAATTGGAAGTATGGAATAGACCACTCAGGAATCTAGAACAATGGCATAAGTTTGGAAGGAAAACGGGTTGAATTACAAAAGGGTTAAGGTAGGAATTCGATTGTCTCACGCTTCTAAGGCTTTGTAAAGACTCCTTGAGTGTTTAAAGGTGTTTTTAAGACATTCATGAGCTTTCGGAATAGTTCTATGTGAATTTTATAAATGCCCTTTTATAATCTGCTTAATTTCTTATATGAGACTGCTTCTGTTCTAACTGTTTTGAAGACAACCTACTTTGTTGTTCCTCCCATGTCTTGTTGTTTCCATTGTTATTGTTATAATGCCATTGATAAATGCATTGCATAGTGGTTGTGCAACCATAATGTCCGGGGCTGTTGTATTGAATATCAGTTGGGCGGCAGCAGGCTTGTCAGTGAATATTCGATCTACGTGCCTTAGTCCCACACTCGCCTAGTCCGAAGATTGTAGGGGGGTGTTGGGTCGTAGGACTATCGGGGTACATCTGGAGTACACCCACTGGAGTGATTGGGAATTTGCCGACACATTGCTCGTGGTTCGTGGCTCGTGGTTCGTGATTGAAGACAAGAGAATTATGGAGTGTTGGGGTTAAGTGTATCGTATCCTTTGATATGTGTGGTTATTTACTGTTTCAAATGTAATTTACTTGCCTTTCTTGCTTAACTGCTATAATTGTTGCATTGCACGTCCCGGGTAGTCTTTATCCCTCACTGGGCACTAGTGGTTGCTCATACCTCGCTAACATGTATTAGGAGATGCTGTGGTTGAACCCCAACTAGAGTTGGTTGAGGAGGAAGAGCAGGAGGTTTAGGCTGAGCGGTTACCTTAGTTGCAGTGTCTAATTGCTTGAGGTGGATTTATGGTTCTTGCTGTTATTTGGAGATCTTATTTGTTCTACTTTACATTCTATTTTGTAGCCTTAGCACCTATTGTGTGGTTACAAGTCGAAAGATAGTTGATTGTAGTAGAAGATATGAAACCATGGCATGTAATAACTTATATTTCTGCTCTTAGCTACTTGCATGCTTGGGGGTGAATGACTGGCTGAATGGTTGTTTTTAATTCCTAAGAATGTTTAAATGCTATCATGGAGTGGCATGATAAGCGGTTTTGTAAGGAAATTATATTGTGAATGCATGCTTGTGTGAATCTAAACTGTTTGTATGTCTTAAGGCTCAGATGGCCTTAATGCTAGGATCTTTATTTAGAAATGGAATTCTTGCTATGTTGTAGCTTTATTGAATGCTTACAGGTTTTCAGAATGTCCACGGTACATAGGAGACTATGTCCGTTTGTCAGGTCCAGACTTGACCTTTAGCGTGGGGTTAAGTCGGGGCGTGACATTTAGATGGTATCAGAGCTATTAGAATGCATGAGCCGGGAGAGGTTTCTCGGTCTGTGGGTGAAGGTCTATTATGTGATTGCGTGATTACGTGAATCAGTGACTCTTTGATTGGCTAAGTGAAAATAGAATTGGTAAAGAACATGCTAGCATGAAAATGGAATGTGAAAGGTCTTTTAAGAGTTAATGTTTGAATGTGAAAAGTTTAGAATGTAAGGTATGATTAAGTGACTTGGCTTTAAAACGAGTCTAATGCGCACTAACTAAGTTAGCTAACTAAAACATAAAGTTTCATTACGTAACACTATTTATTAGTTTCAACAAATCATTTTCTAAACGAAGGCCCCTAATGCTTTTAACTCAAATGCACATTTTTTTCCTTCCTAAAATAATTAATATGAATTATGAAAAATCCTATTTCGAAGTAATTAAGAAGTTGAAAAATGGAATGAATAATAGCCAAAGAAAACAACAAGTAATGCACAAAATAAATGCGCAAATAGTGGGTGTAACAGTAAATAAATATATGGTTAAGATCTCGGGCGTCACACCATCTCCCCCTTAAACTAATTGCGTCCACACAATTCTTACATATTTCGGCAAATAACTCAGGATAACGATCCCGCATCTGATCATCTTTCTCCCACGTGGCATCCTCTAACCCATGGTGATTCCACAGTACCTTAACCATCAGAATGCTTTTAGTTCTGAGCTCCTGAACCTTCTGGTCTACAACCCGCAGAGGTTTCTCTATATAAGTCAAAGTCCCACTAATCTCTAGCGGCTCTGGCTCAAGAATATAAGAAAGATCTAGCTGATACTTCCGAAGCATAGACACATGGAAGACATCATGGATTCTACCCAAGCTAGGAGGTAAAGTTAGTATGTATGCCAATGCACCAACTCTCTCAGTGATTTCAAACAGTCCAACATATCTCGGACTGAGTTTACCTCATTTACCATGCCAAATCAAACCCTTCCGAGGAGAGATTTTCAGAAATACCCAATCACCCACAACAAACTCTAAATCTCGGCGACGCCTATCTGCATAACTCTTCTGTAGAATCTAAGCTGTAAGCATCCGCTTTCTGATAAGCTGCACATGATCAATCATTTTGTTCATCTCAAGCAAAAGAGTAGGGTCGATAGTCTTCATCTCACCAACCTCATCCCAATAGAGAGGAGACTTGCATTTATGCCCATAAAGTGCCTCATACGTTGTCATCCCAATAGTAGTTTGATAACTATTGTTATAGGCAAACTCTGCGAGTGGCAAATATTTATCCCAACTCTTTCCGAAGTCCAGAATACAAGCTCGTAACATATCCTTGAGGATTGAGATAGTTATCTCGGATTGACCGTCTGTTTGAGGATGATAAGCAGGACTGAAGCTCAAGGTCGTGCCGAAAGCTTTCTGAATCTTCTGCCAAAACTGAGATGTGAACCTGGGATCTTTGTCTGACATGATACTGTTTGGAATCCTATGAAGTCTGACAATATTCTCAATATATAACTCCGCTAACTTATCAAGAGAATTTGTCTTCTTTTTAGTAATAAATTGAGAAGTCTTGGTCAATCTATCAATAACAACCCAAACGGAGTCATTACCCTTCAAAGACCTCGGCAAATCTAAGATGAAATCTATAGTGATATGATCCCACTTCCATTCGGGTATAGCCAAAGGCTGTAATAACCCTGCAGGTCTCTGATGTTCTACTTTAACCTTTTGACATGTAAGGCATCTAGCAACATAGTCAGCAATCTCTTTCTTCATGTTGCTCCACCAGAAGTTATGTTTCAAATCTTTATACATCTTTGTACTGCCTAGATGGATAGTATATTTAGAACCGTGTGCCTCAGCAAGGATATCCTTCTTCAGAGCTGGCTCACTCGGAATACAGATTCTACTTTTGAATTTGAGAATGCCATCATCGTGTAGTTTGAAATCCGACTCTCCCCCTTTAGACTTTTCCAGCATTTTCAATAAATGAGGATTAGTCTGTTAAGCTTCCCTAATCCTGGATAACAACAAAGATTGAATCTGCAAACTTGCAAATTGAATACCAGAATCTGAAGTCTTAGGCCTTCATAAGCATAGTTCTTTCATAAATTCCCAATTTTTGATAATCAAGCTAGTAACAGTAGCCTTTCGGCTCAAAGCATCAGCAACAATATTGGTCTTGTCTGGAAGATAATTAATAATGTAGTTGTAGTCCTCAAGTAACCCCAGCCAACGCCTCTACCTTATGTTCAACTCTTTATGTGAAAACAGATATTTCAGGCTTTTATGATCTGTAAAGATTTCAAACTTGTTGCCCCTAAGTTAATGACACCATTTCTTTAATGCAAGAATAATAGCTGCGAGCTCAAGATCGTGCGTCGAATAGTTAAGTTCATAAGGTTTTAGTTTCTTGGAAGCATATGCAATAACCTTTCCATTCTGCATCAATACACAACCCAGACCTTCCTTAGAAGCATCACTATAGATTACAAAATTTTCATAACCCTCAGGCAAAGCAAGAATAGGAGTTGTGGTTAACCTCTTCTTTAATTCCTGGAAGCTAGCCTCATATTTATCATTCCAGTCAAATACAGTTTTCTTATGAGTAAGTTGAGTCAAAGGCTCGGCAATTTTAGAGAAGTCCTTGACAAATCTCCGATAATACCCAGCTAAGCCAAGAAAGCTATAGATCTCTGAACTAGTTTCAGGCCGTTTCCAAGCCAACACAACCTCAATCTTCGCTAGATCTATAGAAATACAATTATGCGAGATAATATGACCAAGAAATGCAACTTGCTTTAACTAGAATTCATATTTGCTGAACTTTGCAAATAATTGATGCTCTTGAAGAGTTTGCAGTACAATCCTGAGATGCTGTTCATGTTCCGCCTCAGATTTAGAATATACAAGAATATCATCAATAAAGATAACCACAAATTGGTCTAGATAAGGACGGAATATCCGCTGCATTAAATCCATGAATGCGGCAGGTGCATTAGTTAAACCAAATGGCAGAACAACAAACTCATAATGGCCATAACGAGTTCTGAAAGCAGTTTTAGGAATCATCTTTCATAATCCTCAATTGATAGTAACCCTGCCTCATATCAAATTTAGAAAACACCCTGACACCTTGCAACTGATCAAATAACTCCTCAATTAAAGGCAAAGGATATTTGTTTTTGATAGTCACTTGATTGAGACCCCGATAATCGATACATAAGCGAAGTGATCCGTCCTTCTTCTTAACAAATAGAACTATTGTACCCCAAGGTGAAGAACTTGGCTGAATGAATCCCTTCTCAAGCAAGCCCTACAATTGAACTTTCAATTCCTGCAATTCAGGTGGAGCCATTCTATACGGAGTCCTAGAGATAGGTATAGTCTCCGGTAATAAGTCAATCATAAACTCTATCTCCTTATCAGGCGGTAAACCAGGTAATTCCTCAGGGAAAACCCTTGGAAACTTTCTCACAATAGGTACATCATTCAATTTCAATTGATCCCCAAGTTGATTAATTAATTATGCAAGATAAGCCTCACAACTTTTGCTCAATAGTTTCGATGTCTTAATAGAAGAAATTATAGGAGTTCCAGTTGATTTTCTACTTCCAACAATTTCAATTACAGGCTGTTCAGGCATTTCTAATTTCATAATCTCCTTTCTACAGTCAAGTTGTACATAATATCTTCCCAACTAATCCATCCCCAAAATAATTTCGAAGTCGTTGAAGGGTAGAATAATCAAATCAGCAGGAAATGCATAACCATCAATATAAACATTACATGCTTTGCAAATAGATTTAGTAACAAACTTCGGACCCATAGGAGTATAAACCACAATCTCATGCAACAATTTATCATGTTTCAATTTAGCATTTTGTGCACAAGTGGGAGTAATAAATGAATGAGTATCCCCGGAGCCAATTAAAACCTTAACTGATTGATTGTTAAGAAGGAAAGTACCTTTTACTACAGCAGTCGTATCCGGAAGCTCCTCAGTATCCAAAGCAAATACTTGGGCCTGCCCTCGTGGTGTTAGCGCTGCAACTGGTGTCCTAGTCTGAGAATTCTGAACCAATGTCTGGCCCCTAGTGTTCTTAAATTTCAGGCAATCTTTGACCCTATGTTGGTCGCTTCTGCAGCCGGTATAACTGTTCAATTTCCTCCAACAAATCTCCTCAGTGTGGCCCTAATGCTGACAGACGCTGCACTACTGGTGACGTCTTAGAGTAGTGCCTCCCGAGGGAGCTTTGTAAGTAGAGGTAGCTGAACTACCCTGCTGTGATCGAGTTGCCGCTGGACGAGATTGACTTTAATTCTGATTTTGTACTGGTCGTGCCTGAGTCTGAGTAGGCCCTGTATAGCTTTGAGTCTGCCTCAGCTACTGACTCTGACCCACTGAAATAGTCTGCTTCTGAAATCTCTGACTCTGTGTCTGGTGTGGCCATTTACTAGGCTGGCTCGGTTCTCCAACCATTTCTGCTTTGCGTTTCTCATACCTGGCAGCTATCTTGTCTGCGGCTGCAAAGGAAGGGTAGTCTTGAGTGGATAGATTCAACGAGATATCAGGCCTCAGTCCCATAACAAATCTCTGGATTCTCTCACTTTCTGGCTGTACTAGTGCAGGCACATAGCGGGACAAACGGGTGAAAGCAGCATCATACTGATCAACGGTCATGTTGCCTTGTTTCAAATTAATGAACTCTTGATCTCGCATTTCAATAGCCGTCTCAATAATGTACTTCTCTCGGAATTCTCTAACAAACTCATCCCAAGTCCGCGGTACTGCTTCCGTCTCCGATTTGGATTTAACGTTGTGCCACCACTGCTCAGCATCTCTCTCAAGTAGAAATTCAGCATACGCAACCCGCCTCGCATCAGTATACTCGAGGCCTATAAGAACCTTTTCTACTTTGTTCAACGACCTTTCAGCCTACATATCATCTGGCTCCCTAAAGAAACTGGATAGCCCACAGTGTAAGAATTTTTCTAAGTAATTACTTCCACCGCTTTCTGCCCCTGCCTGGCCCTGAATTGGATTGCCCACAGGGACATTACCTTCTTGCCTCTGAAGTACTTGAGCAATCTGCCCTATAGCAGCTGTCAACTGAGCATTAATTGTCCGCTGATCAACCTCTTATTCTTCAACATTCTGATTTCTGTTTTGACGACAAGGCCCCATCTTGAATAGCTAGAATGCAAAGTGTTATGACAGGTATGTATATATATGCAGTTTACAAGTAAACACATAACGAAAAGTTCAAATAAATTCACATAAAGTCACATATAAAATCATATAAATATTTCATATTCAAGAAGAACATATAAGTCACAGGGAGATTTTAGTTCATCGAATCCTCATTTCAAGCCAAGCCAAGCTAGGTGCAAGTGCTTTAGGGTGTCTACTAACCTCCTACAAGTTTCTATGTGCATTGATGAGGGATTTGCATGCTTATTTTGCATTTTAAAAATGTGACAACTTTCTTGAATTCTTAGTTTTTCTATCAAATGCTTATGCAATGCTTAAATATGCTAATGTGTGTTGTATACAAGTAGTAGAGACCTTATTTATGTAATTGTTTCGTAGTTTAAATGGTTAGAATTGCTCGTTGATTGTGTAGCATGAATAGTGATAGGAATTCTAGGGTTTAATGAAAACCTTATAGCTTGATTCAATGGTCCAAATAGATTCTTTAGGTGCTAATAAAGGTAGTGTAAAGGCCTCATAGGGTTTAATTGCTCGTAACCTAGCAAAAGCATGAAATAGCCGACTTTTTGAAAGGGATTTTGGGGCTATTACGAATACAGGTGGAATTGGTCTTCACATTTGAAATTCCTAGGCTATATAGGTTCCAAATAAGCTTTGCTAACCTCCGTTTAAGTCCCGGTTGAGGTACGTATAGTATAAAGTCATAAGGGAAAAATTGGGGCTTTTGGGCTAAATACTGGTAATTGGGTGACTTCGAGGGTCCTAAGGGTGTCTAATGGGTTAATTAAAAGTATGGAATATACCACTCAGGAATCTAGAACAATGGCATAAGTTTGTTAGGAAAACGGGTTGAATTACAAAGGGGTTAAGGTAGGAATTCGATTGTCTCACGCTTCTAAGGCTTTGTAAAGACTCCATGAGTGTTTAAATGTGGTTTTAAGACATTCTTGAGCTTTTGGTATAGTTCTATGTGAATTTTATAAATGCCCATTTGTAATATGCTTAGTTGCTTATATGATAATGCTTCTATTCTAATTGTTTTGATGACAACCTACTTTGTTGTTCTCCCATGTCTTGTTGTTTCCATTGTTATTGTTATAATGCCATTGATAAATGCATTGCATAGTGGTTGCGCACCCATAGTGGCAAGGGCGGATGTATTGAATAGCGCCTGGGCGACTGTGGGCTTGCCAGTGGATATTCTATCTCTGTGCCCTAGTCCCTCACTCCCCTAGTCCGGAGATTGCCAGCGGGTGTTGGGTCATAGTTTATCGGGGTACATCCAGAGTACACCCACTGGAGTGATTAGGGATTTGTATGCACATTGATCGTGGTTTATGGCTCGTGGTTTGTGACTCATGGTTCGTGATCAAAGACAAAAGAATTCTGGAGTGTTGGGATTAAGTGTATCGTATCCTTTGATATGTGTGGTTATTTACTGTTTCAAATGTACTTTACTTGCCTTTCTTGCTTAACTATTATAATTGTTACATTGCATGCCCCAGGTAGTATTTATCCCTCACTAGGCAATAGTGGGTGCTCATACCTCGCTAATACGTTTTAGGAGATGCTGTGGTTGAACCCCAGCTTGATTTGTTGAGGGTGAAGGGCAAGAGGTTCATGCTGAGCAGTTACTTTGGTTACAGTGTCTAATTGCTTGAGGTGAATTTATGGTTCTTGTTGTTATATGGAGATCTTGTTTGTTCTACTTTACATTCTATTTTGTAGCATAAGTGCTTATGTACCTATTGTGTGGTTGCAAGTCGAAAGATAGTTGATTATAGTAAAAGATATGAAACCATGGTATGTAATACCTTATATTTCTGCCCTTAGCTAATTTGCATACTTGGGGGTGAATGACTGGTGGAATGGTTGTTTTTAATTCCTAAGAATGTTTAAATGTTATCATGGAGTGACATGATAAGTGGTTTTGTAAGAAGTTAAGTAGTGAATGCATGCTTGTATGAATCTAAACTGTTTATATGTCTTAAAGTTCGGATGGCCTTAAAGTTAGGATCTTTATTTAGAAATGGAATTCTTGGTATGTTGTGGAGTTTATTGAATGGTTACAGGGTTTCAGAATGTCCATAGTACAAAGGAGACTCTGTCCGTTTGTCAGATCCAGACTTAACCTTTAGCAAAAGGTTGGGTCGGGGCGTGACAACAATGGTATTTTAGTTGAGTACGACATTTTTCTCCCTCATCCCTGGGTCAATTAAGACTCATCTGTAAAGCTGAATTCATTCTTCAAAAACTTATCTGCTAGATAATAGTATAAAAATGATATTTTAGGATGCAGATGGCTACTATTTGCTACTAGAGGTATAGAATGTTGTGGCTACTATTGGTATATTTCATAACGAAAATATCCCCAAAAAAATTATGATAATTGCTCACCTTGTGAGAAGAAGCATTAGTATTTTCATAAGCTAAATCAAGACCTTCTTTTATTTTTATGAGGCATTAGGTGTTACAGATAGCTAATTCTCACTGTACCTAAAATTTAATAGAGTTATGTTGACAGGGTATGATGGGTGCTTAGCTTAGGATAAAATTAATGTCAATTCTAATCCAAGTTTTAACTCGCAAGTGCACGAGTGATTATAGTGTAGTATGCTAGTGCGAGGTTGAATCCTCAGGGAAGCAATTTGAAAATTAGTGGAAAAGTGTGAGTAAAGTGCCTAAGTGATTAAACTAAATTAAATTGTAAATTGTGTGATTTGAATGAAACTTAACTAAAAATAAAATTAAAGTAAAATTAAATGTGAAAACTATAATTAAATGTGAGAGCTAAAAGTGAGTTTTGATCACTATTGGGAAAGGTTTAGGGATCGGATTCCTATGCAAAGTTGAATTCTAGGTTTGAACTTAGGATTTCTTATTTTGATGCAAAATTAGACTACAAGCCTAATTAATTAATTAATCGCCTTAAGTTAACTAATTAACGGGTTAGACCTAGTTTAGAGGTGCAACGCTATCTCCAAGTCCTTTATCTAGCCGGAGTGTAGATTTGTCCTAAAATCCTAGGCTCACGAGTTAATTAATTAAGTTGTTACGACAAAGCCCAATTTATATATTTGATCAACCATATGAATTCCTATTAATTACTAGCTACAAGCATAATAAATTAATAGGATAAATAATAAAGCATGTAAATCAAATATATAAGACTAGCATCAAAATAATCCAACCAAGTTCAAGACCATAAAATTAAACTGTTACATAGTAATCCTACCCTAAACAATAATTTAGCTACACATATTCAACAAATCTAAATCAAAATTATGAAAAGAAATTATTGCAAACTTCCTCATAAAATAATTTAAATAAGTCAAACTATTCAATTTGAATCCCAATTAATTGACAAAACCTGAACAAAAATCCGAATCAACAAAGAATTGCAGAAAATCACCAAAGCTTGCTGCTGCGAATTTCTTTTTCCTACGTTGTGCTCCAATAATTTTTCACTGCACAACTCCTGTCTTCTTTTTTCTTGCGTCGTAGCTCTCTGTTCTTTGTGTTTTTTTCCTGCGCCGCAATAGCTCTCCTGTTCTTTTCTTTTCTTTGTTCTGCGCCGCAACTCTCTGTTTTTTTCCTTTTCTTTCCCTGCACCGCAGCTCTCCTATTTTTCCATCCCTTTTTTTGTTCGCTGCTGATGCCTTTTTATAAGACAAACTTGCACCGCCTTTAACTCGCAGACTTCAAACCCAGGGCCTATTATGGCCTTTTAGACTATGTGGCCAATCTTGGCCTTTCTTTTTGCTGCTCATGTTTTTTTTTTTGTTTTAAACCAAGTCCAAGTTATACGGCCAAGGCTTTATTTACTTTTCTTAAGTCCAAATCAGACTTCTCTTCATGGTCCAACGCACAGCCAAGATTTGTTTATTTGTTTTCAGTACAAAGTCCAATATGGACTAAGTTGACCCGTTGACCACATGGCCTTTTGCCCTTTCAAGTCCAACGTGGACTATTTGTTTTTTTCTTTGTTATTTTTTTCTTTAGCCAACTTCTTTTCAAATCTGCTTCAAATGCTTTTTCCTCGATCAATTCCTACATGCACCAAAAACACAATTAAAGTGATCAAATATTATAATTAATGTGCAAAATTAATTCTAGAAATGTAAAGAAATAAGTCCAAAAATATGAATACATCAGGGTAGTTAAGCGATTACACATTCCGCACCAATTTGTGGAATTAACTCGCTTAAGGACCGGGTTATAGGGTCTAAAATTATCCTCATCTAAAAAACATTCAAGTCCCTAAGGGCTGGTTTGAATTCATGAGAGAAAAAATAATAATAGAAAGAAAATTATATATCATAGAGGAAAATGAGGGGAGAATTGAACTTTTTTTGGATTAGGTAAAATTATACAAGAGAGTTTTATAAAGCATTTTGTGTATTTATTATTTGGATTGAAAAAGAAATCAAATGGAAGGACAAATTGTTATAAACCGATTAATATCTTTACCCTTTACAAAAGATGATGGATAACTTGCAATCTACATATTTTGGAGTAATATAGGTATTTGACATTAGATTATAATCGTTTTTCTATTTTGACCTCAATTTAGAAGGATTATCAAGAAAAAAAAATCTAGAAATGGGCTATTAACCTTTAGTAATTGTGATGATCACACATCAAAGTCTTACCCTCCCAAGGGGTGCTTATTAAGTACAAGGGGTTCTCCCACCTAACAGACTAGTCTTTTTGGATGGGCTCTCCCTTCGGGCTTGAGTTGTTATATTCTTGGACTTATTTTGTTATATTGGTGCTTTCGTTGTGAGTGAACTCCATGGAAGGGAGACTATAAGATGGATTAAGGTGTGATAAGTGTCATACTGAATACTGATGGACGAGTGCAGTCACCAAGAGGAAAGGGCTACCGCCGGGTCAGTGTCGATAGGTGACTATAGGTTGGATTAAGGTGTGGTAAGTGTCACACTGAATATTGATAGACGAATGCAGCCGCCAAGGGAAAAGGGCAACCGCCGGGCTAGTGTCGATAGACTAGCCCGATGTGAGCGCCGACTCTTAATTTAAGGGGGTAGAATGTAATGATCCCACATCAGAATTTCACCCTCACAAGGGGTACTTCTTAAGTACAAGGGGTTCTCCCACCTAACAACCACCTAACAAACTAGTCTTTTGGGATGAGCTCTCCCTTCGAGTTTGAGTTATTACATTCTTGGACATATTTTGTTACACTAATATCTTCAAAACAAACAGGGAGAAAAATTACAAAATCCCTCCTTAATCAATCTATTTCCCATTTCCCCCAATCCAAACCTAATATACAGAAAATTATATAACCTAGAAGAAATAAACATAATTCTATGTGAATTATTCACTTCAAAACTAGAAACACTTTGGTGAAGTGATGCATCCCAACACCTTACAATGCTAGCATTGAAAGAGCACACAAACTCTTCTCATCGGATGGAGAGGATTGCAAATGTCTGGCATGTGTAAGTCTTTCAACCACTAACGGAAGGGCTCGTTCCCACCTTGTGCCATTACCATCAACAACTGTGGTCTCAATATTGAATGTAATTTGTCCCATCTAAAAGAAGAAAAGCCTTGCTGAATAAACCAAATTTGAACAAACTTGTTTAACAGTTCTGAAAATGAAGGAGAATTTGAGCACGAAAGACCAAAGTAAGCTTGTAACTAGTGGAGTACTGCTTCTGCTCTGAAAGGTTGTAAGTAGCTTTGCCAGAACTACCAAATATGACACCATTATCACTAGGATGAAGAAAAATAAATGGAGGTGATTATGGAGCATTAATTAATTATGTTATCTTCTTGTATGTTGTAGAGTGAATACGAAGAAGAACACAATAAGGTTTTTGTTTGAAGGTACAATTATTGGTTCACTTCGGCCACTTGCATGTCTAGAGTGGACAAACATTTGACAAGCCCATGTTGACAAAATTAAATGTTCACATATAGAAACAAAAGATAAAAGAAATGATACATAGTAAAACAAGACTGTCATCTCTATTTCAGTATTTTACGAAAATAAATTTGGACAATTTCACAAAGTCCTTATTATTTATTCAAAATTTTAACTTAGTCCTCATTATTTAAACTTAGTCAATTTAGTCTTCATTATTTTTAAAATCTTATCAATTTCGTCCCTACTATTAAAACCTGAGTTAATTCTAATGAAAAAGAGGTAGGGGCAAATTTGGAAAAATAATATATGTTCATCTTAATCCCTATTGTTTTGTAAGAAATCAATCATATAGTCGTTGTCAATGATTGACAAAAAAACTAATATATTCCCAAAGTTTTTCCCATATATATAGATCCCAGTTGTTTAAAAAAATTTAAATTTGTCCCTATTAGAAAACCACACAAACAATGCACGTACACACATAGACACACACGCAAAGTGCTATTGTGTATGTGTGTGTGTGTGTGTGTGTATATATATATATATATATATATATATATATATATATAGGGATATGAGTATTTTTATATGTATATGTTTATATACATATGTGTCTGTGCGGGTGTATAGGTATATAATCCTGTATATAGATAAAGGGGCTTCACTTTGTGTGTGTGTCATGTGTGTGCATGTAACGATTAATTTGAAATAATGAGGATTAAATTACAAAACTTTAAATAATAGGTAATAAATTGAGAATCATAGGAGCCAATAGAGACTACTTGTGAAATTTATCCTACGAGTAATTTAAGTATTCCATGCATTCATGTTAAAATTAAGAGAATTATAACAAGTGGACGAAATTGAAAGTTTCTAAAAACAATGAGACCTAAATTGGCTAATTTTAAATAATAAGAACTAAGTTGAAAAACTTACACAACAGGGATTGTAACGCCCCGATCCCTCACGAGATTAGGAATTCTATTAATCATGTTATACTCAACCCAATTCCAAACCCGGGTACCAAATTTAAGAAAAACGGACGGAGTCTCCCCTGTTTATAGGACAAACAGTTCACTTGCACACATAACATAAATGGACTAGTACCGTGTCCAACACATTACATAACTCCTCAAGGCCATCTGAGCCTTGGTTCTCAACAAAAGTCCACAAGCAATTATACATTGCCATTTCCAAACTCAAAGGTTAACCTAACTCTTTTCCTTTAAAGAACTACATACATGCATTGAATTGAAAACTTGCTAACAGATTACATAGACTAGCTTATCATACCACTCTAATGACCTAGTTAAGCTTAAACTACATTTCTTTTATTCAATGAATACATACAATTCATAAAAGTAAACAACTTTACTTCTATATACAATTCAATCAACATAACACATAATCATCTTCTTCGAAGCAACGAGCTATCAATGAAAACACAAACTTCTTCTTCCTTCACAACAACCTGAAATATTGTGGGTAAAAGGGCTGAGCATACACTATGCTTAGTGAGAGTAGAAGCAGATAACGGGGTAAAAATAGAAGAAGATCGTGCAATGCAAATAAGAACAACTAAACATTAATATCATTAAGAAAGGCAATCTATAAAAGCATAGATAACCATAAAGAAGTCAATCAATATAAGTACTACTGTCACGCCCCAACTCGACCCCACCTACGATCAGTTAGGACGCAACGGAATTTCGGCAGTATAATGACTGTAACAAGTACATCAGGGCTCTAAACCAAACCTTCATACCTTCATACAATCAACTCCAAAGATCAACAACAACTCCACAACTATTTCAATAACATACAAAACAACCAAATCCATATATTGAACAACCATTTATCAGTTCATTCATAAGTTATACGCCTCCGTTCCAACATCAATCCATAGGCTAAATCATACATTTACAAAATAGATAATAAACCAGTCTAGCAATCTAATCATGTTCAAAAGAAAGACTACTAAACTGGTATTATATAAGTCTTTATCTTTAAGTAAGTTATACAATACATCATACTACAAAAACTAAGACAAACTCATAGAAATGACTCCAGCACATAAGACTCGTCCATGTAATGCACATTCTCAGCTTCCTAAGGCACGTACCTGTAATCTGGTTCAGTAACACCTGATTGCAGCAAACGAATGAGAGTGGGTTTATATAAAACAAAGCCCAGTGAGGAATTCGATAGATCTTTGAAAACATTTACTTTACCACTTTGGAAATCATCCCACCAGCAATAACACGCAATTAACACTGATAATAATACAAATATAGTAACAATGGTAAACACACAATAAGGATACGATACACTTGTTGATGAAGCCCCATACACCATTTCAATGCTCACCAACTTCTCCAAACCCAATGACACAATCATGAGGTACCTTAACCTAGACCCACACCCTATTGCCTCTCCGCCCATGCGAGATAGGGATTAGCCATGATAACTGTGCCTGCAACCCAGGATGCCTCCCGAGGTGACACAACATTATCATAGCTCACAACAATAACTCTGACTCAATTCAAGAAGCCAACAACGAGGGTTGCCCGACTCCCGACACTTCAACAATCAACAATCAGTTAATAATGTAACGCCCCGAATTAACCCGAGCGTGCTTCTCACGGTTTTGTATCAACAATCAATTAAACAACATTTAAACAATCAACAATCAGTTAACAATACAATGCCCCAGATTAACCCGAGCGTACTCCTCATGGTTTTGTATCAACAATCAATTAAACAGCATTTAGACAATCAACAATAAGTTAACAATGTAACACCCCGGATTAACCCAAGCGCACTACAAAGAAGGAAATGTCCGCTTTGGCTACATCCCGGATTAACCTGAGCATGTTCCTCACAGTTTTGTATCAACAATCAATTATACAGCATCTAAACAATCAACAACTATACAATTCTAAATCAATTAAGCTAGATGACAAAGTAGGCTATCCAACTCAACATGCATATAGACAAACATTCAACCCCGATCCTTATCAATAACAATCCAAGAATCAACTACTCAAACACTACCCAAACAACTAAAGACAACATTTCAACATATTAAAGAAAGACTACACAAACTTCTAAAAGTCATAACTTACAATCTAGAAATCCAATAACCTCCAAACCACTTTCTGTTACTCAACCACACATGCAACTACATTTATCCCATCAAAACTCAACCAAAAGCCATCCAAAACAAGCCCAACAACCCTAATTCCTCAATGCATCATGGCTGAATTTTTTGGACTTTTGCTACGACATCCAAATAAAAAATTCAGCATTACAACATTACTACCCCACAATTAACAAACTTTTAGAAGCAACAACTAATCAATTCCAATTACAACAACTCCATTTATTCATCAATAAGCCAATAACTCAACTTTAATACCCGAAAAATAAAAATACATGCTACTACCATTCAAAATTTATACAAATGCATATAAATGATCCTTGGCAACTATTGAGCAATAATCTAAAGACAATTTAACAAAACAACAACAAATTATTCAATATTAAAAATTTGACATAAGCTTTAAAATTAAAATCTAGTTTTTCCCTCACCTTTGATGCAAATTAATGGTAGAAATGTGTAGAATAGGTGTCCAACAAGCAATTTCAAGCTTCGAACGGAAGCAAACGGACTTGAATTGTAAATTCTATGGGAAAATTATGCTTGAAAACCTAAGAAAATATTTTCCTTCTTTCTCCCAAATCTCACGGCTGCAATGTGTGTGTAAATGTGGTGTTTTGCTTTGTTTCACTGTGTGTAGTCAACTTATAAGCAAAAGTCAAAGCAAGACAATTGGTCAAATGCAATTTAAATTAAGATTAAATTTAAAAGACTAGTTTAACCTTCATTTTTAATGCATTTTTCAATTGTGTCAATCTATAAATATTTAATATGATATATAATTTTTTATTTAATATATAATTAGTCAACAAAAGTCAACGCAAGAGTTAAATGTAGCAGAAATCACTATTTGGCTAAAAAATACTATTTTTTCGCCCGAAAAGTCTATCTTAAATTCCTAATTTGTTTCATAAATAATTTATAGTAAATCATGGGTCTTTTAATAATGGAGGACTACTTTTTAAAATGATTAAAAGACTATTTTCAAAAATTTACCGGACGTGTGCTCAAAAGCCCATCAAAAGGCCCTAAAATGAAATTTTCTCAAAAATTCTCTATGAAAATTTTATGAATGCACATATATCATGTAACAGGAGTACTATTTACAATAAACCTAGTTTGGTCAAAGAATATAAAAAGTCAAAGTCAAAGAATACCAAAAAGTCAACATTTGTAAAAGTCAAAGATGATAAAAATCAACATTTTTCAAAAAGTCAAAATAAATGAAAGTCAACATTTTTCAAAAGTCAAGGTAGATGAAAATTCAATGCAATAATTGGTTTTAATAAAGTCAAAGCTAGAAGTCTTGGTCAAAGTTGATAACTTAAGCTATTTTAGTTATTTTTGCCAAAAATAGTAATATAAATACTATCCAACTTAAATACTATTTTTAGTAGACTATTTTTTGGAACAATATTTTATTCATAAGCATTTAATTACATATAGTCTAGTTATACTACACAATTTTACAAAAGAAAATGGAAAGTCACAATATTTATTTTTCAAATGTCTTTTAAAGGCACATTTAATCCAAGATCATTTAATAACTCACATATAAACATATATACTAATTCTAATAGCATTTAAACGGGTGAAAACACTTAACTGCAAATAGGGCAAATTTCGGGGTCTCACAACTACAATCAATAACAAAAGAAAACAGAATAAGCATTAACATAACTAATCAAAGCTATACCACACTTTGAATGTAATAGTTCGATCACACGAGTAATATATCAATCTCGAGCTTGATGTTGACAACGATGACGACGAGAACAACGATAAACACGCAACCACCTTAAACTTTGGTGGTATACTCTGGATGTATCCCGGTAATTCTACGACCCAAATCTCCCAGGGCGGCATCCCTAACGAGAATGGGAATAGGACACGGAGCTAGTACAACCTAATCTTGGCAGCCCGAGACTGCCCAGAGAGGCCTATCACTCACACGCCTAACTCTATGTAATGCAATACGAGAAATAAAGCAATAAACGAGCAATAAGGCCACACGTGTGAGGATAACAAAGTAGGCCACCCTTATACACAATAGCACAATTGATATAGAATTCAATTACAAGCAACTATAACAAGCATAGTAAGCATTAACAAGCAATATAGGATCAAAGAAATGTAAAATCACCAAAACACCAAAACGACCCCAACTTTCAAGAGGACACTAATCCAAACGAGCCATGAGTTTTGGAAACCGATTTCACCACTCAACCTTAGACACCATAAGGTACAATTCTAAGCTATGAAACCCAATTTTAACCTAGGATTCCCTCAAAACCCGACTTCTCCCTTAGCTTATTTGAACTACGGCTATCCAATTCGAACACCCAACCAATCCTATAACCATACCAAAAGTGTTTCCCCGGCCTACCAAAACAATGCCATCAGGCAAAACGAGGAAATTCCTAACTCGGTTGAAACGACCCCTTTGTGTTCAAGGCATTTTTTTCCAATTTTTCCATTGCACAACCCAATTAAAATATACATTCTAGCATTTTAACATATCTAGCATCTATCTACATCAAAATAACATAATTCGGAACAAAAATTATAAAAATCATTATGGCTGTATGAGCTTGTAGATGCTTGTTATGTGCCTAAATGCATGTCTAAGGTATATTCAAGCTATTTCTAGAGTTTGTGGAAAATATGATATTTGCCCTTTGTGTATATACGATTATATCATGTATAAAGGCTTACATTGAGACTAATTGCGAAGGTGGCCTACTTTGTCGTCCCTCATATGTGATATTTGATATTCTTGGTTCTCGTGATCATGACTCGGGGTTGCGCAACCTTCTCGGACATGGTATTGTCGAGAAACTCCTGGCAGCGTTAGCCTGTCTGTCTCCCTCAACTACCATGGTTCCTATTCCCTTTCTCACCGAGTATACTTCACTACCCAAGAGGCGTGGTTCACCTCGTTGGGGCATATGGACCTAACTCGGGAAAAATGGGTCATAGGATCGGGGTACATCCGAAGTACCCCATTTGGAGGAATAAGGGGTTTGCAAGAATTTGCTTGAAGATAATGGTTCATGGTTTGAGATCGAAGACAAAGAAGATGAATTGTATCCTTTTAAATGTGTTTAAATGCTTGTTCAATTAGCTTGTTATATTATGTTACTTATGTTATTATCTTTGTTGCATTGCACGAAATCATTTTCGAAAACACCCCTGATTTATTATACTCCCTCCCTTACTGAGTAACTTTGGTTACTCATTCCTCGTTTTAACATGTTTCAGGTGTCATGTTTCAGGAGTAGTTAGAACAACTACCTTGAGTGTCATGTTGCTGATTGTTTAACTTGCTAAGGTTGGATGACTTTGAAGATGTGTGTTATTGTAATATGTCTTATTTTGAGACCTTTGAGGTCTTGTATGTATTATTGATAATTTTTGTGGGTTGCAATTGTAGTTGTAGACTTGAATAGTTAGTGACATAGTTGGTATATAATAGTTAATGGCAGACTTTACTGCCTTTGACTACATATTTATGTGCTAAAGGAAGTTGAATGATGGACCTAATATTTGAGTAAGTATAGTAATTAGAATTAGAGTGGTATAATAACAGAATTTAGAAGATAAGATTTCCATGGAATTAACCTTGCATGCTTGTATGTTATATTGTTGGGTTTCAAGGCTCGGATGGCCTTGAGGAGTTCGTTGCATGTGTTGACATTGGAGGATGAGATTGTATCTTGGAGTTGGATTGTGGTTTTGAGGATAAATTTACAGTTTGCAGGTGAACTAGTAGTCCTATAAACAGGGGAGACTCTGTCCATCTTTCCTTGTTTTTCGTGACCTCAGGTATTGGATCGGGGCTCCGGTTTCGAGGGGGATCGGGGTGTTACAAGGACCATAAATGTTTCGTTTCTTTTTTAGGATAAAAAAAGGTCTCTTTAATATCGAGGATCAAAATCATTGGGGAACTTAAAGAATGAGCTTTATTACTTCAATACTTTCTCTTTATAAGCTAATTGATAAATATTTTTCTCATCTAATAAATGCTTGAGCTTCAGGACTAGACAAAATTGGATTCTTCAAGAATCTTTCATCATACCATTATTCTTATTAGAGCACTTCAAGAGTACCTTTTACATTAAAGCTCTCTAATATAAGATATTAAAATATCCTTTCATCATAAGATTTGTACTAATACAATTGTATTGTATTCTTCCAGAATGCTTTCATCTATACAAAGATCTTTGTAATTTGATCGAATATATTTTTCAGGATTTTAAATTGCATGCTTCAAGCATGTTTAGTCCTTCAAGGACTTTTATATAAATATCACTATCAAGTGATCCATAAAGGTATATTATTACCACATTCATAAGACGCATATGAAGTCCGTTTAGAAATTCTCAAGCTCATAAATATAATTGCATCCGCCACAAGAGAATATATCTCTTTATTTTTTCAATTTCAAGGTATAACCACATAGCGCACTAGCTTTTTCCCTGTTTATGTTGTCCACTCTAAGCAGTTTAAGATCTAGCTAACTTATGGTACATTCCTTGAACTTTCTAAACAATATGGCATTGTTTCATTGCATTCCCCCTTAATCCCAAATACAAAGGTGTATTGACTTACATGGTCCAAAAACTTCACATGTTTAATGTGAATTTCATTGTCTGTATTTTGTCTTTTTATTTTGGCCAATCTTTTTTATGTCGACATTCTTGAATGGTGTCACAGCCCGATCCCTCATGAGACCGGAGTCCCTATGAATTCCACTAAACTCAACCCGACCTTAACCCTAGGCATAAAAAATGAGAAAAATTGGACAGCGTCTCCCCTATTTCTAGGCTAAACCACATACCTGCACCCAAAAAAAATACTACAAGAAAATTGGTCTGGGTTGATGAAGGTTTCTCGTCGCCCTTAGGTCGCCTACTCCCATTGGGCGACAAAAAATGTAGCGTCAAGAAAACCCTCGTTGCATTTTGGTGGACAAATCGAAAAAAATAAATAAAAAGTATAATTTTTTTTTCATTTTGTAGCCCCTTGGTTGCTATTTTTAGAAAAATTAATTATTAGTTAATTTTAATAATTAAAAATTTTATTAAATAATTCGTTAATTTTTGTATCAATTAATTATACATGGCCGCCTCCTGGTGGCCAATCTTTATCGCCGTTACATAGCAAATTATTTTAAATATTTTTTTGTTTATTATTTAATTTCGTCTTTTTGGTAGCCAATTTTTGTAGCGACGATTTGGTGGCTGTGTGATAGCCATAATTTCTTCGCCATTAGGTAACCAAATATTTTTATTTTTATTTATTAATTATTAACGTTCGTCGCCTTTTGGTAGCTAAAATTTATAGCCATATTTTGGTGGCCGTATGGTAGCAATTTTATCATCGCCACTAGGTAGCCAAATATTTTAATTATTTATTTATTTATTAATTTTCGTCTCAATGTGATAGCCAATATTTGGTTGTCATTGCGTCGCCACACAATTATTTTTAAAAAAAAATAATTTCATATAAAAATAAATAAAAATAAGGTAAGCTTGATAAAAAAAATTAAAAACATAAAATGCAAACAAGATAAAATAAAAATCGAAAATAAAAAAGATAAAAATGAAAATAAAATAAATAAATAAAAAGAAAATGCAAAATATATATATATATATATATATATATATATATATATATATATATATATATATATATATATATATATATATATATATATATATATATATATATACTAGTTGAATATTGAAATCCATTTTTCCAAAATAATTTGTTAATATGGGTTAGATGCTTCCTAATGTTGGCACCTATTTTTACAGTTGCAAGTTATTTCAAAGTATCGATGAATCAAACTACGTATACGAACAAACCAACATTCATACCATGATGCCCAAGTCGTGGTGGTGGAATACCTATAATGGAATGAATGTTCTCATTCAAACGTTATGAGAAAGTAGAAATGTAGAGTATTTATACCAAATGAGAGTTGTAAGTTTTACAAAATTGATAATATGATTTTTTTTCCCTATTACAATAATGAAACCACCTTTGCAAAAATATAATTTTCTGTCTCCATAAATGCTTGTCTTGCTGAGTGAGAGTTATTGGACATACGAGGATGAGACATATATCAATATTTGAACAAAGCGGCGAGTTATGGTATCTTGATGCGCATTTTGCATTGTTAGTCATTAAGCTATTTTTCGCTAATCCATTAAGAGTGTGATACCCCGAACCTGGCATATATTTAATAGCATTTAAAGTTCATTTAAATTGCATTTTATTGACCTTTCACCTTCTTTGACCAAACTAGTTGACTTTTCATCTACAATGACCAACTAGGACAAGGTGGAAATTTTTGAAATGTTTAATAAAAGGCAAACTTGGGATTAGAAATAAAAAAATGCAATGTTAAGTTAGTCAAAATTTTGGGTCAACTTTGGAATTAAATCTGAACCAATTGGGGAAGATTTATGTAGCAAATTATATATGGTTGGAAAGCTCTATGAGTCTAGTTTCTGAGGCTTCAAACCGTTCGTGAATTGGAGTTTTCTAGAAGAAGTTATGCCCGTTTTCGTAAGGTCGCGCATAGCTGTTTTGGTTTAGCGGGTTGACCAAAGCTTTGACCATTTGTCATTTTTTTTTTAAGTATGAAATACGAAACAAATGAGCAAAATCAGGAAATAAAGAAGGCCATGGCTGAAACCATGGAGGAAAAAGAAAAAAAAAACATTTCAACTTCAAACTTCAATTTCTTCGCGAGAGCTTGTACAGGGTGGTTACTGAGGCATCCAGAGTGGTTTTCCTAGCGTCTAGGAGCGTCTAAGGTGAGGGTTTCATCGTTATTTGTGCATTTGAAAATGTTGAACATAAACTTTAATTTTTGTGATTTAACTGTAGGTTGTTATTTTGTTTGTTTCATTGCTTAAAGAATGTTCTCTAGCAATTGTAGAACATATATTTATAGTTTTTTTTATATTTTTTGCGGTTGAATATCGAATTTGAAATATAAATTGTGTAATGAATAGTAAATAGTGAATAGTAAACCCCCGTTTCGATGAAGTTGCGCTATTATGCTTTCTGTTGATGTGAAAAGGTGCTAGGTATGCTAGAATGTCTAAATGCATGGTTTGTTTAGGTTGCGTAATGGAAAAAATGAGAAAAATGCCTTGGTGAAAGTCGGGGTCATTTAGGTTGAGTTTAGTGTTTTCTCGTTTTGCATGATGGCATTGTTTCGGGAGGCCATGGAAGCACTTTTGGTATGATTATGGCATTGGTTGGGTGTTTGGTTAGTATAGTTGTAGTTCAAACGAGCAAAGGGGGAAATCGGGACTTTGCGTGAATTCTAGGGTAAAGTAGGGTTTCGGGGTCTTTAGACGTGCCTTATGGTGACCTAGGAGGATTGGTGAAGTCGGTTTCCAAAGCTCGTGGCTCGTTTGAAAGTAGTAGTGTTTGAAAGTTGGGGTCATTTTTGGGATTTTGTGTGCTTTCATAGTATATTGTCTATAGAATGCTTATAATGCCTATAGAATACTTGTTATTGCTTGATAATGTTAGTTGGTGTTGTTCTTGTTGCTTGTTTGATTGTAAATGCTTGTTAATGCTTATTACGCTTGTTAGAGTTGATTATTGATTGAAATGTTTAACAATTGTTGAATAATGCTTGATATCTCGGTTATCTCCTTTATCTGTGTTGTTGTGCTATCGCTCATTTATCGCCTTGTATCGAGTCTTGCATTGCATAGTGTCCAGCGCGTGAGTGATGGGCCTCTCTGGGTAGCCTCGGGTTGCCAGTGTTGGTTGCTCTAGCTCCGTGGCTATTCCCTTTTCTCGCTTGGGTTGCCTCCCAGGGAGATTTGGGTCGTAGAATTGATGGTTACTCCCAGGGTATTCCAAACTGGTGTTATAAGGTGGTTGCGCGCTTATTGTCATCGTTGTCAACATCAAGCTCGAGATTGATGTATCGCTCGTGAAATGGTATATTGCTCGTAAGAGTAAACCATAGCCTTCAGAGTGTGGTATAGCTTTGAATGGTTGTGTTAATGCTTTCTTGAATGTTTAATATATTGTCGTTTGTATTGAATGCTTTCTTATTGATTTTATTGCTTAGCTGTGTCTATTTGCATTGCACGACTTTCTTTCTCTCCAACTCGATATCTGTCTCGCCCTCACTGAGTATACGTGTTATGTATACTCACTCCTCACCACCACATTTCAGGAAATGCCATGGTAGCTGAAAAGTTCATGATTTCGTGAATGTTCGGGCCTGAAGAGTTGTCTTGCGTGCCTATGTGGCTTGAGTGTCGAAGTTGTTAAGATATATGCTTTCATATGTTGTATGTATTTGTTGTTCAAAGAATAGTAATCTAAATCTGCTAAATTGTTGAGGTAAATCGATAAGCTAGTTATGTAATCAGTTAGCATAGCTTAACTTCAATGCATGTTTGTAATGTCCCAAGGAAAAGAATTAGAATGGCATGATAGTTTATTTTATGCAGTACCTTAGTATAGTTTAATTGTCTAGTTTGAATGTACTTGTCAAAAATGAAAAGAGATAGGTTAGCTTTTAAATTGGAAATGTATGTATACTTGCTGAGTTTAATTGTTGAAAACCAAGGCTCGGATGGCCTTGAGGTAGTTTGTATGGTTGGACACGGTGTTGGTCTACTTATATGCTGTCGCAGGTTTTATATTTCGCCTAGAAACAGGGGAGACTCCATCCATTTTCCCTGAAAATTATGCCGGGGTTTGGTTTAGGTTGTGATTAGATCGATTGATAGAACCTCCGGTCTCGAGAGGGATCGGGGTATTACAAAGAGAGGAAGCGATAGCAAACCTAGGCATGTTTATAGGGGATCCGAAGACAAAGGTAGAGGAGTGTCGTCAAAGTTTGTCCAAAATGTTGCCTAAACTATGGGGATATCAACCTATCATCCAAAAAACTGTATATTGTTAGGTGCATGACCCACCCAAGATGATAAGGACGGGTTGGCTTGGGATTCAAGATTGTGAGCCAGTACACAAAGAATGCAATGGATGTTTATGTGACGTACACATCATGAAATTGTTTCCTAGTATTATCTACTAATCATCTAATTAAATGTAGCAATGTAGCTATATTATTATATATTTTGTTTTATAATATGTCAAATTTTGGATTTACATTCTTTGTTTTTTTCCCCGAAAGAGGTCTAATGCCAAACATATATCTGTTAGATTTTTTGAATTTTTACGCTATGAAGATACCACATGCACACAATTCGAAAACTATTTTAGTAGTTTTTTATACCTAAGGCTACTTTCGTCTTTTCTCACAATTATACTTTTCTATCTAGGGTTTTTTCATCTTTTTACATACCACTCTTTTGTTATTATTTACCCCTTTTGGTTATTTGAATATTATATTTATGATGAATATTAAGGGTATACTGGTCATTTTTCATTACAAAATGAGGGTATAATGGACAAATTATTTTTGAATTGGTTGAACCTCATTACACAATGACATGTGTCTATTTTCTATTGGTTTGGTTGTCACATTGAATTAGAACGTATTAATTGTTCTCATTCATTTATTCTGGGGTACAAATGTCATTTACCTATGTATTTTGCTTTATCAAAATTGTAAAAGCCTAACTTCAAGTGGAACCCACAACTATGTCGCGTGCAATGCTCCCTCCCTGTTTCTCGCACCTCAGATTATAGAATTTCTCGAATTGGCAGTGCTAGTCATAGAAGAAACTTCTACGGCGTTAAGTGTATGGACTTATTTTGTCCTTTTCTTCATTAGCTTCTAGGCAAAGCTACAAGTGGCAAAGCACATCAGATCTTAAACCCTCAGCACTCAACATATCAAGCTTTCACTAGCAAAAATCCAAAATGGTGATACTTTTGTCTGATAATGACAACACAAGAACTCGTGTCTTAGGTCTAATAATAAATTAAGGGATAATTTAATTTAAAAGTTTAAGTTTATAGAAAATATATATTTAATTAATTTGATGTAGTCAATAAAAAAAGACTCAATTACCCCTGAGTCATCAGGAAAAATAAGTTTTGGTTTGGACCATTAAAACTTGAAAATGTAATATATCCACATAGCCGGATGTACATAGGGTTAAGTGTAGGCCCGTGCCTACGTTGGACTTCTTTTTTGCATTTTTTTTTGGTGGTTGTGTTTGTAGGTCCATTTAATTCACTGATCAGTATCAATGAGCGTGTAGCGTAGTGTTGTGTCTTTTTTTGCTACGCAAGTGTTCTGTTGTGTATATGCTACTGCTTTGCACTAAAATGGTTAATTCTGACTTATTAATTAGAATGATAATGATTAGTGCAAAATAATTAACTCAAATTATTATTTAAAATGGTAACACTAGATTATAAACAACATTAATATTATGTCTCAAAATTTTAAAAGTACAACACTAATTTATGAACGCATGTCATGTTTTACGCATCAAGTAAATTCTCATTTAATAATAGTACGGACATGAAATGAGACAAGTGTTATGGATTTAAAAATAATTATCTCAAATCTTAAATTTACAGGCCTACAATTATTAATCTGAATAATTGTTTAATTTTACAATAATGATTTACAAAACACTCTATATATATGTCTCGTGACATAATAATTACCCCAAATTATTTTTAAGACAAAATACAAATTTATAAAACACTCTTATATATATCCCACGTCACAATTATTAATCTAAATTATTGTTTCATTTTATAATATTATCTTATAAAATACGAGTTTATGTCTCGCGAGTACAAAGGGCATTACTAGAGAGATGAAACTAAAGAGGTCATCTTTACAAATAATTGAAAATAAAATTTGAACTTACAAAAATTATTCAAATTCATTAAAAATATACATGTCGTCTTCTAGAGGCGAGTCAAGCACCGGGTGCCTACACTGTGATACCCGAGCCAGGAGCTAAGAAAGTTACTATTTCATATTCGTGAATTTACATTTTAACATGTGTTTAATAATTGTTCATCACTATTTCTACATTGCATTCTCGAAGTGTATGTTAGAAAAATATCTCCGGGCCAAGTGAATAGTGAAACAAAGTTTATTGGGCTAACTAGGATTAACTTGTAGTAGAACTAGATAAACTATTTGGGCTTTGGACCTAATAAACCATTGATCTTGCATCTAAATATACGCCCAATTGCCTACCCAACCCAACACATAATCCTACATACACATAAAACACTAAAAAAAGAAGCAAAAAACCATTAACCCCCCTCCCCTCAAAACTCATCGGCTTCACCAAGCAAGGAGGAAGAGAAAATTTCAATCTTCATCTTCAATCTCGCATTCTCCAAGCTTCTTCCAATGCCTTCTCACATTCCTAAGCTTTTTCTAGCATCATCAAGGTCTTAGGTGAAGGAGATTTTGCATTTCAAGAGCATGAATAGTTAGGGTTTCTAATTGAAATTATTGATTTGTTGTGGAATGTATTATCTATGCTTATATATGCTTAAAATGTCCCTTATTATGATTGTAGAACAGATTTATGAGATTAGACAACATGGCAAATGGATAGATTGTTCAATCTTTAATTTAAAGTTTGGGTTCTTATATGGAAATTGGAGATTTTGTGAAATCTTGCACCCTAGCTCGATTAATTGTTATTTAGGCTTGATTTAGGAGTAGATAAACACATATTAATGTCTCAAATAGCTTAGTAATGCTTGAATTAAAAGTACTTAGTTTCAAAGTTAGTTTTGGGCACTATTCACTCAGGACCATCAAATTGTGACCCGATACTCAATTTGACAATTTATATGAACCATAGGAATGCTAAAATGGTTACTCAAAAAAATTCATCGAATTACGAGATCATTGAATTTTGAGTCCTTGATTGCGTAATAAATAACGGCCTATTGATATAGAGACTCGGGGTGTGGTTTAAAGTGCTAGATGCTCTTATATATGTAAGATAGCACCTAAAATACTTTTACGGCCCTTAATTGATGCGTGGGCAGGGTAGCGGTAGTTCAAAGCGACAATGGGGCCTTCGGGACTTTTATGGTAGACGGGGTTGAATGTGAGGTTTTGTGGCTTATAAAGGGATCATAAAGTGTCTTTTGAGTGATAAAGTAGTTGTATTATAGATTGCTTGAGTTTCATGTCGTTTGTGCATAGTTTATAGTTGGAAACTAAAGAGGAATGTTATATAACTAAGCTTATGAATGTAATTGCTTTAGATATTTACTTTTCATGTTGTTTTAATGTCTTTACGTTGCTTAAATATTATTAAATAAATGTAAGGGCAACCTAATTTATTGTCCCTCATTTATGTGTTTTTTGGATTGTACTGTTAATATTTGTGCTATCGTCATCGATTATCGGGTTGCGCAACCTTTCGAGCATGGTTGTGTCGAGAAATTCTGGACAGTGTCGGGCTGTTAGTATAACTCGGCTACCATGGTCCCTAATCCCACCTTGCTGGGGCATACTCCCAAACCCCAGAGGCGTAGTTCACCTCGTTGGGACAAACAGAACTACCTCAAGAGAGTGGGTCATAGGATTCGGGGTACATCCGGAGTACCCCATTGGTGTTATAAGGTGGTTTACCGGCTATCGACATTGAAGATGAACCGTATCATTTTTAAATGTGTTTAATGTTTTACTTATTTGTCTTGTTATATTGTATTACTTGTATAGCAGTTGCATTGCACGAAAAGTTTGTGAAAACTCCCCGGTTTATTGTATCTCCCTCATTCGCTGAGTAACTGTGTTACTCACTCCTCTTTTAACATGTTTCAGGAGAAGCTGAGGTTGATCCCCAGCTAGTAGCAGTAGAGGAAGGTTCTTGTTCCATATGTGTTCTAGAGAATAGATTAATGCTTAAACTTGCTAGGATATGGTTGGAATTTGGAAGGAATGGATTGAACATAAAGGGGCTTTTATGTGTTTTTGGACCGTGTGTGTGTTTGTGTATTTTTAGAGGTTGGTTGTGGTTAGTTAGTGATTATGGAGTGTCTAGTGTGCTCGTAGTATAACCTCGTTGATAAATAGCTTGTCTAGTTGTTGGAATGTAAAAAGGACTAATTTAACGAGTCTTGAATTAATTAGTAATAATCGGGTTGAAGTTGATTAGTAAATGTAATTGTGTGAGTAGAAATGCTTGAAATGCGTGAGTATATGATTATGATTAGGATGTTGTTAGGGATATGCCCTAATGCTAATGATTAAATGACCTAATTAGGGTTTTAACAAAAATATATGTGTTTTATACACCTTGATGTTTCGCATATTCATATTCTCTACTTTGATATGAATGTGTCCATAATATTTGTCGGAGAAGTGAGAACATTCTAAAAAGGATTCAAAGTGCTTCGTTGTTCTACTTCGACATGATAAATATTGAGAACTAAGTCATAACCCTTCAGATTGTTCGACTGGGACTAGAATAATTGAGTACGGGTTATCATATATAATTACTTTTTATTAGCATAGTGATGTTAATGATAAAATATGGCATGTGAAATGTCAGAATGACATGTTGATGTTGACTAATTAACATATGAGTGATCGTCAATGGTACAAGTAATTGATTGTGATAGTAAATAGTGAACTACATGATTCCAAGTTAATAGTTTATTAGTTGAGAATTGTGCAAATTAATCATCAGACTTGAGAAATTACGGCTGCCGGTTATATCAAGGGCTAAACATTGCTTTTGGACAATACCCGCCTTTTGTAAACGTGAGTTACGGCCGTTCGCACTTTAGTATTTTGATATAGACGGACATGTAATTGTCAAGATATGATCTGTTAAACCTCCGGTGTGAGTAGTGTTGGATTATATGCCCTAAATGCCAATTTTAGGACATAATAATTATATTATTTATTTAATGTGGGCAGTTTATTTAAATATAATTAATGCGATTAATTATTTAAATAAAAGTCCTTAAAATAATATTTATAAATTCTATCCTTAATAGTAAGGATATGAGTAATATAATCTATGTTCATAAATATATTCTAAAATAGTCCCCGATCGGTGTTATCAAAACTCCCCTCATAATCCTTTGTGGTTTTTGAAAATAAACTAAACACCATTCCAAAAATACGAGACTAGTGACATAAGCAACGTTTCACTTTGCAAGTACCTCGCCAGGTCTCCCTCAGCCGCCACCCCCTCCCACTGGAAAACTTGGCAGCACCGCTGCATGTAGCGGGGTTGTGCTGCCTAGCAGCGCAGTGCCCCACGCTACTGTGGCACAGCGCAAGCTGCACCGCCGACAATAGCCTTGTGTTGCCGGCGGGTGAGGAAGGAGAAGGCAAAAATATATATATATTTATTTTTAAAGCTATTTCTCAAAACAATTTAAACATTCTGAAAATTAAAAATAAATATAGAAATATAAAATTTTCCAGAAAACTCTTTTACTGAAAAATAATAAAATATGTAAAACACCTTTTACATAAACCGAGGGATTGATTACGGGCTAATTATCTAGGCATAATAGATTAAACAACTTTAATTAATAATATAATAGACAGTTATAATTGTGCC
Organism: Ehretia macrophylla; assembly: GCA_037974665.1. Taxonomy (NCBI): domain Eukaryota; kingdom Viridiplantae; phylum Streptophyta; class Magnoliopsida; order Boraginales; family Ehretiaceae; genus Ehretia; species Ehretia macrophylla. Next base: position 87,344,944 of record CM075764.1, read on the forward strand.
ATAAACGTAAAAATTGTGTAATAAACATGAACGGTGGCTTTGATACTACTATTGAAAAAGATACATGATAATTAAATTAATTACGCAGCGGAAATTATACATGTATATGTTCATGATTATTAACGCGGATTTAAAACGGATAATAAATTTAATCTAATTAAATATAATCTGCGATAATTTAGGATTACCTCTTGAAACGTAGATCGAGGTTGAATCAGAAACGAGCTCCTCACATGTGAAGCCTCCAAGATTGATCCACGCAAAATCCGCGCTTGTCAATTGAATTTCACCCCCACTAGGTTTTCTAGAGAAATCCTATATCTCTGTTTATGAAAAGTGCAAGTTTTTTTCTGAAAAAATAGTACAATATATAGGAGACACATATGACCTAGGGCCACATGTGGACTGGACTTAAATTAATCAGTCTTGAGCTCCATAATAACTAGATCACGATCCAATTACTACGAGCCCAATTAAATTAATATTTAGGACAATCCTAAATTTAATTTAATATTTTCTATAATCTAATTAATCTGCAAATTTCATTTGTGTGTGACCTCTTGCGTTCACCATTAATCGGTAGCGAACAATTAATTCTACTAATTAATTAAATTAGAACTCCTTCTAATTAATTCTCAAATCGCGAGTGATACCTAGCAGTATATCGCGACTACCCAATTAAAGATGAAGTGCAAGTATGCGAACCTATTAGTAATTTCTATGCAAACAAATCATATTATCTTAATTATCCCGATCGAGCCAGAGTCATAGATTGGGTCGTTAAACTCTATTACTCGATCATATGTCAAAATTTATTTAATTAGTAACTGATGAATAATCCGTAGAACAACTTCTACTATTCCACTTTGGCCAAGGATTTTTAGTCACTTAATTAGTTAGATTGCATAGGATTCCTAGTTGACAGTTCCTGTATCTACACACACATTTTTCCATTACAGAATAGATAATAACCACTGCATACATTGTCTAATCCGTGATTAGGACTAGCTTAATTGCACCAACAAATTATGATATTCCTAATCATGAGATAATCGTGATGTCTCAGGTCTGAGGATTAATTGCACAATTACATAATACAACGAATTATTGACATTTCATGTAATTCGTTGTATTGGTGGTCAAGTCCAGTAACTTATTCGTAACAAACACTTATACATCTACTATAACGACATAAGGCTAATCGCTCAAATTAATTTTTCATATAATTTGGTTAGTAGATTGTAATGTAATCTATCCGGATAAATTAACACTCAATAAATTTATCATATGATTGAGAACAACTTTTAAAATATATTTGTGTATATAGATTCTGTCACTTATATCTTTACTCTTAAGGATGAAATTTATAAATAATATTCTAACGACTTTATTTATTTAATTAAAATATTAATAATAAATAAATAAATTGTCCACATTAAATAATTTAATAAATTAAATAATATATTATTCTTAATTTGAAAACTATAATTAATTGACTTTTAAGGCATTATTCCTAACAAATTGGTGGAGATATGTGTGAAAAGGCTGGACAAATTTGGAGGCGTAGGCAGTGGGTAGGAAGAATGATTTTGAAAAGGCTTAGTTATATACTGGTTTGAATATTATTGTAAGAAGTTGTGGGAACAATGTGATGATTGCACAAATGCTTAAAGTAGTTAGCTCTTAGGCTTTTTGTTGGAGCTTAGTTTTCCAAAAATTTGGAGAAAAGTTTTCGAAATAATTCAAGTGTATACAAAAAATACTAGAACCATAACAGAAGACCAATGAGCTTATATTTTGATGAAGGTGCTTCTACGATTGAAAGTTCGAGACACTACGAGGAGTGCTTGGAGTTACAGAAATGAACATTAAGAGTGAGTATTAAAATTAATGCTCATTTCTAGAGTTGTCTAGAATGAAAAAAGTTAAGATCTTTAGAGATATTTGTGAGAAAATTAATAAACAAAAGAAAGCTCTGATACCACTATTGGTATTTGGGTTTAAAATTGAATACGCTATGGTTAGTTTTATATCAAAAATTAATATTGGAGTGATGGTTTTCAAACAACAACTATTATAACTATTTCTACTACTAATCAATGAAAGAATTCAAAAAATTACAAATTATTCTGTTTCAAAAATAACGAGAAATTCCAAGTCGTTGCAAGCGATCAACCACCCAAAGATGCTCAAATAAGTCCACCGGATACACATTTGGAACTAAATGAAGAAAAATTCACAAAATTAGGAAAAAGAAATAAGAAACAATTGAAACTAGTTAAACAATCGTAAATTTTGAATTAAAATCTAGAACATTGTTAAATATTACCAGGGTAATACTTCACTTCTATATGGTAAAAGATTTCACTATTTAAAAAAATATGATATATGTGAGCATTATTGTATGTCACATTTTCACTCTTTCAACCTTATGTAATAGATTTTTTTACCATATATACAAAGTTTTTAAAATTTAATACATGAATTCTTAATTACCATACATAGAAATGGTGAAGAGATCAGAATTTTCACCATATATACAAGATAATTGACATTAATACATGTTTTCTTACATACAAAAGAAGGGTGAAGGAGTTAGAATTTCTATTATATATATGAGATATTTGACATTAATACGATTTTTTATATAAATGTTCAAGGGGTGAAGGGGTTAGACATTTTTAAATAACATTAATACATGAATTTTTTTCATACAAAGAAATGTAAAAGGGTGAAAGGCGACATAAAAGTATTATTCGATATATAATATACAAATTCTTAAAAATATCATTAGTATAGCATAAAGCATTTACAGACTATATGGAAAAATTGGAAGACAACTTTTACTTCCCCCGTTGAATCTTTCAACAGCTCTGGTAAGATATCTGAGGCAATTATCATCTTTAGTCTGCATGAGTGCGAAGGCAGTAGCAGATGGAGAGAAGAGAAATGACCCATCACCGCACTGGAATTTTAGTAGCTTTTCCCACTCGAGACCAGGCACACCTTCTAAGCTGTGAAGTAATGTTGTGGGCAGTGCAAGCATAATTATTACATCCATTTAACAGATCTAAAATGGCCTAATTATGAGGAATCTTGTTAGGCTCATTAATTGGTGTCGCTAATACCCATAACTTTGCATCAAGAGGATTAAGTTAAATAAAAGTATCATTTTATATCTTGGGTTTTGCTTCTCTTTCTATATATACAATAAGAGTCTTCCTACAAAAAGAGAAATCACTATAAAAAAAAATTGATTTTTGCGACGGGCCGTCGCCATTCCGTCATCAATACGGCGACGGCTTGGTGAAAGGAAAAGTTAACACCAATTTTGTGACAAGACAGTGACGATATAATGTGAGACGGAACTTACCGTTACAAAGTCGTTACCAACTGTGACGGTAGCGCCTCCCGTCACCAAAATTTACGAGGGCAGCGCCTCCCGTCTCTAATTTGGTGACAGCCAAGTTAGACCATCACCAAATTGACGACGGCTGGGTGAGGGAAAAATTTTAATTTTCTTATAATTTTTATTTAATTACTAAGATTAAAATTATATTTTAAAATATACAATTTTCTTATTATTTTTATTTTAAAAAATTAAAATTTATAATTTTTTTATGTCTCCGTATTGGAGACGGGGATCAGTCCCGTCACCAATATTGGAGACGGGAGCGAAACCCCGTCTCCAATGGAGACGGGAGATGAATACCGTCTCCACACAATAAAAGAAATTAAAAAAATTAAAATAACATTCTTATTGGCGATGGGAGATGAACCCCGTCTCCAACATTGGAGACGGGGTTTGAATCCCGTCTCCACAAAAAAAAAAAAAAATTAAATTGCATTCTTATTGGAGACGAGAGATTGAATCCCGTCTCCAAGAATGCTATTTGGAGACGGGGTTTGAATCCCGTCTCCACAAAAAAAATATATATTAAAAAAATTAAAATTCCATTATTGGAGACGGGGTTTGAATCCCGTACGTGTATTTTGAACATATTTTGTTGTTAAAAACTCAATTCAACTCCCATTAAAAAAATTATGGGTTAATACTTGTCATAATCCTTGGACTATGGCTGTTGGGAACTTTTAACACCTTAACTTTTAAAATGAACTTTTTAGTCCCTAGACTATAGTCATTAGGAACTTTTAATCCCTTGACTTTTAAAGTAAATTTTTTAGTCTCTAGAGTTATATCAATGAAACGCTATTAATTCCAAATACTAATTCCATTCAGAATTAACAATGTCTCATTGATATAATTTCAGGGACTAAAAAGAGATAGAGAAACACAGAGAATAAGTGTCACTTGAGCTTTGGTTCAGTGGTAATGTTACTCATTATTATGCGAGAATTTGTGAGTTTGAATCTCACTGGTTACGTTATACGTCCTTATACCTCTCCAGAATTTTATTTTTAAAAAAAAAAAAAACAGAGAATAAGTTCAATTCCCGGAATCATAGGCAAGGCAAGCGGTGAAAAATTCATGACATCAGGCATCAACAACACTTTAATCTAAAGTGTTCCAAGAGATCAATTTGTACATCTCATGTCAAGCATACATCAGTAAAAAAACACATAGAGCATTCATTAAAAATAATAATAATAATGTTGTTGGTGTTGGTGTTGTTGTTGTTGTTCAATGTAGTAGGGTTTTAAAGGAGAAAGAGGGAGGGAGAAGCAGACAGAAATGGCTTCCCGAGAGATTCCCGCGAATGTGCATGGGATCATCCCAAACTAACTAATGCCGATTGAGGGCACTGCTGTCCTTTTCCTTCTATATTAATTTATTTTTTCTTTATAATTTTATTTTGTTTGCTCCAGGATTTAATTTGGTCTTGCTTAATTAGAATGAATTCTTCATCATGTAGAAGAAACAAATCTGTTTTATTTTTCTTTTTTTATCTTTGTTTGAAAAAGCAGAGTACCTAGTGTTGGTCTTTATCCAATCTAGTGTTGTCTTCATCATCTAAAAGAAATAAATCTATTTTCTTTGCTCTTTTTTTTTTTTTTCTTTCTTTCCGAAAAAACAGAGTATCTGTGATTCCAATCAAGAGTCATGTTATTGTCTTTATCCAATCTAGTGTTTTGGTATATATCAAACACTTCTTCTACACTTTGTCTATCGACTGCTATCTGCTACACTTTGTCTATCGACCGCTGTCGACTGATAACAGCTATCTAGTTTTCTAGGATATGTCTAGAGATAGATTGATATGAGTTTGCATAGGAGTGAGCTACTGCACCACCAATTGAACATAATTCAACATACCTATGTTGATAAACAGAACTTGAAACTTAGGTATATGTAAGGATTAGGCATAATTTGTCCCGTATTGTCATCCAAATATTATCTAACGTTGTACTGATAGGAGTATGCATTGGAGTGCGATACTGCACCACCAATTGAACATAATTCAGCATACCAATGTTGATAAACAAAACTTGAAACTTAGGTATATGCAAGGCATAGGTATAATCAGTGTCATGTTATCACAAATATTATCTAACGTTAGATTGAGTGGAGTATGCATTGGGGTGCGATACTGCATCACCAGTCTATAGCCTAAGGGTCTTGGGTAGGATGTGTTCATTTTCATAAATAAATTAAAAAATAACAAAAAAAAAAAACTAGGCGTGAGAGAACTAACTTTCCAAAAATAAACCTTGTAATCCTTGTTCTGCAATGGAATAGTAAAGTTGCACCACTTCGTCCATAGTTCCCAACTAATTTTAACTTTATTTTTGTTTCTCCTCTGTTTGATTGATTAATTTAGATTTAAAATTGTTGTACTTCAATCCTAATATGGAAGCAAATAGTATTCATTAACATTTTCTCTAAATTATATGCATTAACAATAGAAACACAATTGTCTAGAAATTTCTCAGTTGTCTAGAAATTTCTTCAACAATATTTGAAAGTTCGATGCTTGTCAAGCAAAAAAGAATATGAAAGTTAGATGTCAAACAAGTCAAAAATACTTGCCGCCTCCCTCAGCTGTCTTCCCCCTTCGTCCACCCTTCCACCCACACATTTACCTCCTGTCCCTATCCCCTATACACCACTAGTGTACAATTTAGAAGTCAAAAAACTCCCTGCGTTGTTGGTTACAGGGACTTATTAATCATAAGAAATTATTAGATTCGCATGGTAACATAATATATAAAGTACAATTTTGACAAGATATAAGATTTTTATAAACAAAATACACGTATTTTTTCAAAGTTACATATTAAAACTTTGTTATAGCATAATAATAGTATGACTAAGCTAGTATATGGGTCAGCCCGACACGGTCTAACTGAATCATGGGTTGAAAAAACTAAGTCAGGCTCAGTACAGATGTTTAGTGGGCTGAGCTGAGTTGGACCAACTGATTTTTTTGTGATTAATGTAATCTGAATATATAATTATACTAATATACAAACACACACACACACACACACACACACACACATATATATATATATATATATATATTACTTGGATAGTTGGATTAATAATTGAAAAAATAAATTTTAAACTTAATTTTTTTAAGAAAAATTAATTAAACTATTAACGAGATAGTACACAAGTTGATTGATAACATTAACAATTAACATAAATGATAAAATACTACATAACAAACTACAAGCTAATGAGACATGAGTACATTAGTGATACAAACATAAAAATTAAATATTACATAAATGCTTGAGGAAAGTTACTGCAAAAGTTCTCCATTTTATTATGCTCCTTATACGGGTACTAGACCTGCTGGTGGTTGTGGTGTGCTTGGCGGTTGTGATGTGCTTGGCGGTGGCGGTGGTTGAATAACTACTTCAAAATTAAAATAGTTTGTGGTATTTGGGTGTTGAGATACAAAGTGTATTAAAAGCGTCTCAATTCTAAATTTACGTCGAAATTTAAATTGACGTTGGTAATAGTTATAAATTACATACCCATATTTTTCAAAGTACGTAAAATAATTTCAAACCTCAGACGAATGTAATCATTGTGAAATATTTTTTTCTCCCATGAATATAGTTATATATAATGTTGTAGACTTGTCGTAAAATAAATTTGAATATACTTATTAATAATAGTATTATGTCACTAAGTATTTATAGGAAAAATTATATGTATGATTAATTATAAAAATTATAAAAAATTAATTGTACCTAAAATCTTTTCAAAAATTTATATGAAGGGATTTAAAGTTGCAAGTTGCAAACTTGCAATATCATAAAAAAGATTTGATAACAAATCATTTAATATCAACTTAAGAAATAAATTTCCTACTTGTTATTATTAGTTTGTTAAAAAAAAATAGTTACTACGACTTACATTGCATGCATAAATAATAATATTTCTATTTCTTTTAATAAATGAACTCAAATTGTGCTTCATTTATGTTGGGCCTGAGTTGGGCACAAGATAGGCCTTATCTGGGCTTGAGCTTGGCCTATGTTGGGCTCGAGCTGGGACTGAGTTGGGCGGGCCTTCGAGTTGGGCTAGGCTCATGGGCTGAGCTGGGTTGGGCTTGAGCTCAAATGGGTTAGATCAAAAATTATATGACCCACCTCGACCCACCTATATATGGCAGGTTAGACCGAGTCGAGTCCACTTTCTAAGCTGAGCTGGGCCTGAATTTTCATGTGCTGGGTTGAGTTGAGCTTGTGTCTACCCAGTGCAAATGCCATCTCTAAGTACGACAATCCAATTGTTACGAACACGTCTCTTATAGAAGATAAGAGGCTATTAAATTATGATAGTAGTTCATATAAGTAACATATAAAGGTGAAATACAATAGTAAACAAGTAGAGATTTTTTTTTTTTTGTCAAGTAAACAAGTAAAGTTGAACAAGGCTTTGCTTCAAAATTGAATTCAATCATCCTTAACCACAAATGAAGTAAAATGGGTGGCCATTAGCTGACATTCACTGTTTCACCAAATACAGGTTATAATTGGGTGGACCAATTAGCTCATGTCAGGCATCAATCTAGGCTTAACAATAACATATAATACTCAATGTTTATTTCAATTGCTTATTTTTTATATGTTTACTAATTTTTCTCATTAAATTCATCGTTAATTAGTAACAGATTTAGCGAGAAAAGCCTGAGAGTCCCTCACTAATTAGTGACGTATTTAGTGAGAGAAGTATGAGAGTCCCTCACTAAATTTGTCGCAATTAGTGTTGAATTTGGCGAGGGAAGTAAATAATAATTACTTCAAAAAATAAACGTTAAAAGTCATAATTTTCTTATAAAATGCATCTTATTGTCCGTAGACAATATAAACAAGTATTTTTCAACTTAATTTGATGTCCAAGCCACTTTCAGAATGAAAATCAACGAAATCAGATGAAATAAGTTATAATTGTTTATAGTTTGTACTATAGAGACCAACATGTGATTACGTCAAATCCTTTATATTCTATGTTTTAGACCTATGGTTATGTTCAAGGTCAACTCGTCTATACTTTTTCTAAGCTTAGCAATAACGTATAATACTCAATGTTTATTTTAATTGCTTAGTTTTTATATATTTACTAATTTCACTCGCTAAATCCGTCGCTAATTAGTGATAGATTTAGCGAGGGAAGCCCGAGAGTCCTTCGCTAAATACCTCACTAATTAGTGATGGATTTAGCGAGGGAAGCAAGTAATTACGACGGATTTAGTGAGGGAAGCAAGTAATTACTTTTAAAAAAAAAACAAATGTTATAAGTTATAATTTTCTTATAAAATGCATCTTACTGTCCGTTGACAATATAAACAAATATTTTCCAACTTAATTTGATGTCCAAGCCACTTTCATATTAAAAATCGACGAAATTGTATGAAATGAGTTATAATTGTTTATAGTTTGTATAATATAGAGACCAACATGTGATTACGTCAAATCTTTTATACTCTATGTTTTGGACCTATGGTTATGTTCAAGGTCAAATAGTCTATACTTTTACTAGGCTTAGCAATAACGTATAATAATCAATGTTTATTTTAATTGCTTATTTTTTATGTTTTTACTAATTTCCCTAGCTAAATTCGTCGCTAATTACTGATGAATTTAGCGAGAGAAGCTTAAGAGTCTCTCGCTAAATCCCTTGTTAATTAGTGAGGGATTTAGAGAAAGCTTGTGAGTCCATCACTAATTAGTGATGGATTTAGCGAGGGACGTATGAGAGTCCCTCGCTAAATTCGTCGCTAATTATCGATGGATTTAGCGAGGGAAGTAAGTAATTACTTCAAAAATAAACGTTATAAGTCATAATTTTCTTATAAAATGCATCTTACTGTCCGTTGACAACATAAACAAGTATTTTTCAACTTAATTTGATGTCCAAACCACTTTTAGAATGAAAATCAAAAAAATCAAATCAAATGAGTTATAATTGTCTATAGTTTGTATTATAGAGACCAACATGTAATTACGTCAAATCTTTTATATTCCATGTTTTGGACATATGGTTATGTTCAAGGTCAACTCGTTTACACTTTTACTAGGCTTAGCAATAACGTATAATACTCAATATTTATTTTAATTGCTTATTTTTTATGTTTTTATTAATTTTTATCACTAATTAGTGATAGATTTAGCGAGGAAAGTATAAGAGTCGTTCGCTAAATCCCTCTCTAATTAGTGATGGATTTAGCAAAAGAAGTGTGAGAGTCCCTCACTAAATTTCTTGCTAATTAGTGACGGATTTAACGATGGAAGTAAGTAATTACTTTAAAAAATAAACGTTATAAGTCATAATTTCTTATAAAATGCATCTTATAGTTTGTTGACAATATGAATAAGTATTTTCCAACTTAATTGGATGTCCAAGCTACTTTTAGAATGAAAATCAATAAAATCGGATGAAATGAGTTATAATTATTTATAGTTTGTATTATAGAGACTAACATGTAATTACGTCAAATTTTTTATATTCCATGTTTTGGACTTATAGTTATGTTCAAGGTAAACTCGTCTACACTTTTACTAGACTTAACATTAACATATAATACTCAATATTTATTTTAATTGCTTATTTTTTAAAAGTTTTTTCTAACTTCCCTCGCTAATTAGTGATGGATATAGCGAGGGAAGTAAGTAATTACTTCAAAAGAAAACCTTAAAATTCATAATTTTTTTAGAAAATGTATCTGACAGTCCGTTGATAATATGAACAAATATTTTCCAAATTTATTTGATATCCAAGCCACTTTTAGAAGAAAAATTGATAAAATCAGGTTTATTTTATTGTTTATCTTTAAATTTTTACTAAATTCTATTGCTATTTAGTGACAGATTTAACGAGAAAATTACGACATACCGTCACTATTCTGTCACAAATCTATCGGCCCTCACGAATCCATCCCTATTTTGTGAGGGATTAGTGATGAAATTTTGTTATAAATTTGTCCGTTGCAAAGCGGTCACTAATCTATCGCTAAATAGTGATTGAATGTTTTTCATCACTAAAGTCGTTGTTACTTAGCGATGAAAAAAAGTCTGTCGCTAAAATTCGTCACCCGTTTCAATTTTTCTTGTGGTGACTGGTATGGCTAACAAAAAGCCTCTGCCTCCAGCTCCAACAACAAGGACTTTTTCATTGGCCTCGTAAAAATTATTCAATCCACCCAACCTCCTATTAGCCCAAGATAATAGAGTGGGCCTCATATGATGTGGGACCTACCTATGTGTGAGTGGGTGGTTTGGAAAGTTGAGTGGATGGAAGAAATTCTCTTAGAGTGGTCCCCTCCCTCAGTTAGAGAAGCTTGTAGCAACTTCTTGAAGAATGCCCTCATTCGACAGTTTCTAAATAAAGTTTCACCCTTTACTCTTGTTAGCTGATGGTGAATAATTTGTGGAAAAGATTCAGTAAACTTGACATTAAGTCAACGGACGAAGGGTTGTATTTTTTCCGTTTTGAAACTTCTCAAGATTGTGATGCTGTCTTTCAACAACAATGGCATGTGAACCAAAGAGCAAAGACATCTTCTTCTCAAAAGATGGCAACCGGGCATTGAACTGTTTAGTTATTGCTTCACCAAAATTCTGATTTGGGTAAAATTTCGTAATGTTTCGACAGAATATTGGACCCTAGAAGGGACTAACTACGTAGCAAGTGCAGTGAGAATTCCATTTCAAATGGAATCATCCCTGGAATCCATTACTAAATTATCTTTTGTTCGTTTTTGTGTGGAAATTGATATTGAGAAGATTCTGCCGGACGAGTTTGAGCTTGAAGTTTTTAAGGATAAAGTTGTTGAAATCCATGCCAAATGTCGATGGAAGCCAACTCCTTATTCTTATTGTCAATGGGTGACCCTCTCGGAAGCCTGATAATACAGTGATAGTCCAAGCAGAGCCTAGCCATCCTCCAAAGGTATAACAGCTAAATCAAATTTTTTCGAGGAAAAATTCTTAGGCCTATTAGGACCAAAGAAAAATTCATTTCTGGTCCTAAAATCTATGAATCTCAGAAGCATATCACTTCTCCTCATAAGGTGGCAAGTTCTAGTAAAGGTAAATCCAAAGTCCCTAACTCATCCAATAAATTTGCAGTTCTGGAGAAAATCAATTTGGAATTCTCCAATCTGCCTGCTGATGTCCCTGAAAGTGTGACTGATCAATAAAAGTTTGGGTCTCCCGCCCACGAAATCGCGCCTACTAAAATCCTCCTTGATCTATAGATCATCATGAAATTATAGTTGGACACATCAAAATCAAATTTCTCTAGTTTTCATTATGCACATTTTGTATAGAATAAAAGTTAGCTGGAATTGTCAAATTGTTGACATTAAAGTGGGACCTTATGATTTTATATAAAGGATATGCATGCATCATGTTATATTTATTTCTCATTAAGATTTATCTAAGTAAATGGCTAGTATTGTGATACATGGAAGGTAATATATCGTCGGATTTGATATAAAACCGCCATGATCCATATTAGTTATTTGTTTAGATAAATTTTATTTTATTATTGAGATGACCACTAAATGAATCCAATAATGGGTATCACATGTGTTATGTGATCATTCGGCCAAGGAGGAGAATGTAAGAAGGTTTTACTTAAGGTGGCTTTCATGACCACATAAAGTGTAAAATAAATTGTAATGGTTCAATAACCAAAGTCATGAACTAATATTTAACCTCCTACATAATAAAATATTAAGTACATTCATGAAAGGACAAGAGGAATATGAAGAGTTCATATATTTAGTCTTATTTTGAATCCATATTCTTGAATTATTCATCTAACTACCTAAATTATAATCCTACATTATATATACTTAGTGAGATTAGTGAGTCATTATAATCCTACATCATGGTGAAGTTCGTGGAATTAATGAGGTAGTGGGTTCATCAAAAGTCATTAACATATAGTGCAACAAGTCTTTGATGTGTGGACTTGATATATGAGCACTATATAAAGGACTGTTGCTCCCTCTCTCTACTCAGTCTAACCAATACAGTTTGTTATTCCCATCACATGACAACATAAAATTGTATAGAGTAAGGAGAAAGAAGATCAAGTTAGTCGTAGGGTGTGTAATTCAAGTTATACACTATAAAAGTTATTAATATGTAACCTTATTATTCAAGGCAATTCAAGGTTATTGAGGTATATTTTATATTTAATTCTCTTATGATGTTATAAGATACGAGCTAAAAATTTGATGATTTTCTTCTTACAACCATGACTTCCTAATCTCACCATTCCTTGATGAAACCTTAAAAAATGCATGGTCTCTTGAAACTCAAACTATTTCCTTCTCTTACCGAGTCAACTTTTTTTGACAGTCTAAAACTTCCTCGATTTAGTTCATCATTATGCCCACTGGCGTATCCACTCTTGGATGTGCCCACTCAACTTTTTTATTTTTTAAACGTGTGTATTTTTACATTAGTTTTAAACTGAAAATTCAATTTAATTCTCACTAATAAGAATTATTTATATAAAAGTATGATTTTAGTTTTCACTGAACATAAATCATGAATTTACTTGATTTATAATCTTTGTTCTCGGTGTCTATTAGCGCACCCAAAAGCTTTATCTCACCTAAATTCCAAGTTAAATGTGAAAAGCATTTTTGTACATACAAGCCTTCGTAAAGCAATATCTTGATGCTCACCTAATAGCTAAAGTTATATGCAGATTCCATGTGGATGAAGTTCTTATCGCAACCACTACCAATATGTCAAACGCGCATATACATGGAGCATATCGATCAAGCATTTGAATAGTCCTATCATATGCCTATCCACGGGCAGAGTCAAGAATTTAAGATTGGGAACCAAGATTGAAATTGATTATATTGAACATTTTAAGTATAAACAAGTGTAAGAAATAATATTTAGCAAAAATAACATAAGATTATATAAAGAAAAATTTAGTGATTCAGTCAATGAAGTTGGCTCGTATCTCTTCCACAAACTTTTGATTTTCTAGTTTTCACTTATCCAGCTTTACATAGAGCTGCTATGCTAGACAAAGATTTTTATCTTGTACAAATTTGAATCATAATGCATTAGTTTCATTGTCTACTTTTAGCACTTCGGTACATTGAAGACAAAAAGAATCAGCTAATGAACTAAAGTACTTATTTTGCTAGTTTCAATTTTTACAGTTTATTTCTTTTTAGAAATTTTTACAATCTTATTGAAAAAAAAAATTGGTTATGTTTTCATATTACTGTACTTTTAAAAATTTGGTAAGTAAAATAATCATTCCAACTTCCAAGAATATTTTAGAACATCAATTGATTCTGAATTATATTAATCCCAATTCCCAGCTTTTAGTACTTTTTGTGGTAAATGCCCTCTACCCAACTTATTTCAACATTTTAAATTTATTTAATTCAAGAAAGAATATAAATCAAACATATGCTACAAAAAAATAACAAACGCATCATATTCATAAATCATATATCTAAATCAAATAACACATTTTAATAGAAGAAATTATATCAATTCAATGTTTATTACAAAAAAGAAAAAGAATATTAATTCTATATGAGCATACTCATATTCAAGTGAGTTATTCAACTAAAATTCAAATATGAAACAAAAAAATAATTAAACATATAAAATTTAACTTATATAATTGATAAATATTCAAAATCTAAATTCTTGGAAGATCTGAAATCTGAAATCTGAAGTAACATTGCTTCAATCTATTTCCCATATACTAAAAGCTGAAAATCATTCTTGACCTTATCCAAGCCATCAATGAACCTGTTAATTGTGTTAGTTGCAAGATTTGGAAAATTGTTTAAAAATTCAAAAGTTTCTTCATATTGAAACTAGTAATTCAACTAGCAATCACCAACCAAAAATTGTATTCATCAAGGTACAAAGCAACTAGCTATTCAACAATTCAACATGTGAAATAATTACGATAAAAGAAAAAAAAAAAGTAGTGAAAAATGGTAAAAACGATAGAAAATTATTGCACACCATATCCACATCGTGCTTATCATCATCTCACTTACACCTCGTTTACCCGGCAAAAAAAAATAGAGAATAATTGCATGTGGTGTAAAGAATTGTTGATAGAAAGGAAGGGGGTATATAGAATTTTTTATTTTTTAAAAACACGTCTCTCTTCCCCGGCCCCCCTAATTCTACCCCTGTGCCTATCCAAGAATCTACAAGGAAGGATAAGACACAGAATAAGGACCTAAAGGTTTTTGTTAACAAAGGTGTGTGGGAGAAAGAATTCTCAAATTGTTTGCAACAAATGAATTTCACAAAATTTTGCAAAATTCATTTGCAAATCCAACTTTTTATATTTGGAAGTACCATTTTAAAAAATTAAAAATCGAGGATTTACAAATCTTGAATTTGCTCAAAACTTACTCAAATCCTTGCTCAAAAAGTGAAATTTACAAATCCTTATTTTTTAAGTTAGTTCATTTCTTTTGAGGACAAAATTACCCTTTAGATTTTTCTTTACACAAGTTTCACTTTGTCTCAAGTACAAAGATAAAAAAAATAAAATATATTTCAAACCTTTTCCCTCGCAATTCTTCTTTCAATAAAATACGAAGAAAATAATTGATCAACAAATCAGGACATCAACAGTCCATGCTAGTACTTGTTAGATAGTTCAAAAGTTCATGTTTATCATTCTTAAATTTTACTAATTCCAATAGAATAAAGGAGGGGTATTTGATTAAAATATAATTTTTAATTTCAATTCCACATGTGTTGCAAATTACTATTACAAGCAAGAGAATTCGATTCATTTATAAATACAAATCTTCATAGAATTCATTTACAAATCAAATGAATTACATAGTATAAGTACTTCCAAACACTATGTAATAAGAGGGAAGATTTCGTCCACTGGGTTTGCAGATGATAAGATGAATTAAATTAATTGAAATTGGTCCCCAAGTCTTTCTAAAAGACTTCACCAAAAGATATATAGACTTCAAATCTATTTAGCCTAACTCTTAGACAGATATAAGTACTTCTTGTGGGTTTAAAATTGAAAGTAACCTATTTGGTCTATTTTTTAAATAGATTTTAGATAACATCTCCACATGTGTTGCAAATTACTATTACAAGCAAGAGAATTCGATTCATTTATAAATACAAATCCTCATGGAATTCATTTACAAATCAAATGAATTACATAATATAAGTACTTCCAAACACTATGTAATAAGAGAGAAGATTTCGTCGATTGGGTTTGCAGATGATAAGATGAATTTAGATTTTTCGTTACACAAGTTTAACTTTGTCTCAAGTACAAAGATAAAAATATATATATATATATATATATATATATATATTTCAAACCGTTTCCCTCACAATTCTTCTTTCAATAAAATACGAAGAAAATAATTGAACAAGTCAGGATATCAACAATCCATGTTAGTGCTTGTTAGATAGTTCAAAAGTTCTTGTTTATCATTCTTAAATTTTACTAATTCCAATAGAATAAATGAGAGGTATTTGATTAAAATATAATTTTTAATTTCAATTCCACATGTGTTGCAAATTACTATTACAAGCAAGAGAATTCGATTCATTTATAAATACAAATCCTCATAAAATTCATTTACAAATCAAATGAATTACATAGTATAAGTACTTCCAAACACTATGTAATAAGAGAGAAGATTTCGTCCACTGGGTTTGCAGATGATAAGATGAATTAAATTAATTGAAATTGGTCCCCAAGTCTTTCTAAAAGATTTCACCAAAAGATATATAGGCTTCAAAATCTATTTAGCCTAACTCTTAGACAAATATAAGTACTTCTTGTGGGTTTAAAATTGAAACTAACCTATTTGGTCTATTTTTTAAATAGATTTGAGATAACATCCAAAGCTAAACAAATAGAAAGGTCCAAATCTAAACTTTTCAAAAAAGGCTTTCATGACACTATTTTTGAAGCTTTTGGATAAAACCCAAAGCTAAAAAATAGGAGTTGTTCAATTGTACTTCTAACCAAAATTCTATTGTTAAGAGCTCTATACGTTAACATCTAAAATTTCACAGTTATGCTAAATTGACTTGAGGTCTCAAGTAGAAACTATGGTAATTGCCTATAATTTAGTAGTGGCTGCAATTGGATAATATTAGAAATCTCATATTATATGCCATAAAAGTAACGAGACATTATTTGTTCCTTCAATTCTAGCTTATCTCATGGCACCATAAAGATTCTCAGACTGGATTTTGTAGTCTTTTGTTAGAAACTCTCTTTGCTTGAAATTATGAAACTTTAAGAATCAATTTAATTATAGTAGAAATTATTTAAATTAATATTCGATAAATTAATAATCTCTTTTAAATAATAAAGATATTCGGTCCCGACTTGGGACCCATGTAAAAAATTAATAATTTCGGTAAAATTATAAGATAATACATTTAAAATATTTTATTTGTATTTTATTCACTCAAATATTTCATAAATTAATAATTAGCTAAAGATTACATAATAAATTGACTATAAGATTAGAAAAAATTATTCTAATCCTAATCCTGATACGAGATTAGAGAAACTTATTCAAATCCTACTAGATTTATATCTTCTATTCTCACTAAACTTTTCTACTTATTTTTTCAAATTGGCTTTAAAAAATATAAGTTACTTTTAAAAAAAGATGCCATAAATATAATATATTTACTAATAAGCTAAAAAAAATTAAAAATATCTCGATAAGTTAATAATTATTAATAATTAATAATTTATCAATAAATTAATATATAGCTAAATTAATAGAATTTAGCAGTTCCAACGCTATTAATTTAAAGAGGTTATACTATAATTGATAATGAGTGTGTTCATTTCAATCTTTACTTTACTTCATTTGGAAGAATGATAATTCCATTTAATTAGAATTTGAATATTTTGCCAAGTTGTCCATTTGGGGATTTTGCTATTATTAATTTTCCTTTTGAAAAGAAAATGGCAAAAGGAGAAAAACTTTATCTCTAACCTTATCTATCAAAAGTGTCAAAGTTATCGTAAGGAATAGAGCAAAAATTATGTTTCCTTGAAACCATTGGCCCCAACTACATAAGACCCTAACCTTTCCCCTAACCCTACCATTCAAACAGATCTGCAACCAGCAACATTTATGCGTGATTTCATACACATGAGACGTAAACGCGAAAAAGCAATGTACAAAGAGATGTTTGATCCTGGAGGTTGCGTAAAGATAAATAAGCAAGGTATATACATCATCTATGATCTAAGTTCTAACCATAAACCAACGTCTTTTCTTGTTCTTCTTTCTTTAACTTTCTCTTTTTTGTTTTTCTTCGGTCAGCATTTCTTTGATAATCTTCAATGGGTATATCTTATATGTTGCTGCGTTATTAATGTCGATCTAGAAGTATGTGTAGCTACAAAGGTGATTCCACCTGTGTGCTATATGTGAATTGAGGTTTTTACTTTCATAGATCTGTTGAATGTTGATTAATCTAGTGAGATCATGAATGCAGTTCGATATTGCAATAATGTTTTCTATCTACTTTCAGATGATTTTTATTAGATTTCTCTCTATCAGCAAAGTGCTGCCTGCCAAGTTTTCTCTCTCTTCCTATTCCATTGTTAGTCTTGTTTCTTTTTCTTTTTTTATTTGGTATTTGGAGGAGAGGGATGGATTGTTTACTGGAATGGACACAAGTACTTCAATTGGCGTGCCTGATTGATCTATGCCTAGATCTATTAGATCTATTAAATTTCCATCCTCATCTAAAAATTTAGATGGTTAGAGGAGTTTGTTGTATTTATTTTATTGTGTTTTATATATCCCTTACAGTTAAGCTAGATAGCTTTTGATTGAACCTTATACGTGCACAGATTTTTTTGTAAATGTGTGGAGGTGGGTTTTGAACCGAGAAACTTTTGGTACGTATCCTCTGGTACTATATAAATTGACACCTCATAAAAAAATTTAAATTTTTAGATAAAGTAGCCATTTAAAATGGTATCAGAGTTTAGGTCATAGAATTCAAATCTCGCCACTATCAAACTAATTAAGATAGACTATCGAACAATTTAAACTTTTAGATGAGTTAGTAACTTAATAACATCCATGTTTTTCTTCTTCTTGTTTGTTTTTGGTATTTATTAACTTTTGAGGTTCTTGGAGAAGTAAGACTCAATCTTGGTGCCAACTTTGTCACATAGGTCTAATTTATATTAATAAGTTTTCTCTCTTTTTTCACTATATTATTTTATAAACTAAAATATACTTGTTGTGTTGAAACATGCTAGACATGCAAGCAAGTTGAAAATATGATTCTCTAGCAGAAGACTCACATGTGTTGCCTCAATCGTGACCGGATTTCAGAGATATTTAAAGTATAATTTGTTCTTTTTTATTCTTTGACTTAATTTGTAGTATCTTACGTCTCTATTCTCATTACAGTTTTTCACGTTGACATTCTTGATTAAAGACGAAGGTCGTTGTTCTTGGCATATCACTTAAAAGACAACCACGGGAGGTTAGAATTGAATGTATGTATGCTTCGTGACCTTCAGTGGTTGATTCAAATTTATGGTATTTCGGCACCTGTTCTTCCTTGATGATAGTTTGCACATCTTGGTGAACACCTTTGTGTAAAAAGGACAGGAGTGGATCCTTTTCAACTCGTTCCAATTCATCAAAGAGACAATTTAAGCTACAAGTAATGTAAATTGGTGGTGATTGGGAAGTGTTGAGAATATCAAATTGGGGTATGATCACTCTATTGCATAAACCGAGCGCATCTTCTCTCTTCGAAAGTTTGGAAGATACAGAGACTAAAAACTTGGTGAGGAGTGCTCACCTTCAAGCATTCATGTTCACTATGAAAATGTTGATCTCAATTTACAAGAGTCTCTTGTACACTTTTATGATTTTTTGTTGATTGGCAAAAGTGGAAGGGAAATGTTATACTTACAAAGTATATATACTTTACCTAAAGTTAGGTGTTATGGTTTGGTAGTAATTTGTTTGAATCATAACCACGATTTTGACCTTCATTGTATATATATATATGTAATATGAACTTTATCACACGTTGATGTCGCACCCAATTTCTCTGTTTTCTTTCTCTATTTCTGAATCTTCCGCGACGAGGCTAGGTTAGCTGAAAGATGGTTATTGAGGAAGGATCGTACCATTTGAGCCTTTTTTTTCATGGCAGCTTCATCGATATTAATTACCTACCAAAAAAAAGGCTTGTTCAAGAAGACCAATTGGTCAAACTCGAGAAAAAAGTATACCTAATTTGAATTTTCAAGACTAGTAATTAATCTGATCCCCTTCTTTTTTTTCCCCCTAATTTTAGACTTGCTTTATATATATATATGTGTGTGTGTGTGTGTGTGTGTGTGTGTATTATACTTAAGTGTAATACTAATGTCACCTTTTTTTCATCACTTATTTATCACCCCCTAGTTGTCATGCCTAGTTAACTAGATAAACCTCACTATCTTCTTTTATTAATTTTATTCTATTTCTCTCTCTCTTCTTTATTAATTTTTCCCTCTCCTCGTTTTTCCTTTTTCTCTTCCTTAATCAAGGTTTACCTTGATATATTAATAAATGCTCCAGGATTCTTCTTTTATTTATTTTGAAAAGTTGTATTCCTGATTATGCCTCTTAGAAGTCTAACAACTCTATGTTAAAATAATAAAAAAACACATGATAATCTTGTGTTTTCTTCTACTTTTTTCTATTCAAGCTTAGGTTAATTAGGCTCGTAATTAATCAATTATAACATAATAACATTATAAAAGTAGCTTTAATCACATTCTTTGTTTGGTAACTAGTTTCAAAATGCTTGATAGGGACTATGGTTACTCTTTAAGTTGGGTGGTAAATTTTATTGTTCTTAACGAGATGCTCATGTCATATGTAAGACTAATAATGAAGACAATTGAATTTGTCTAATTTTCTTTTGCTTTCTATTGACCAAGAACCATTCAGTTTATAGATAGATAACCAAAAATATTCTAACTCGCTATAAAAGATAAAATATGGGAAGGAAGAGAGAGGCTATCAAGATTTTGGAGTATCTAGTTGATTAACATATAATTAATAATATAAAATATAAGTAATAAAAAAATAGAAAAATAAAATAAATTTATCTTGTTGGTGCCAACTAGGCATGCCAACTAAGAGTTGATAATTAAGTGATAAAAAATAAAAAAGTTAAAACATTTCCATCATGTTGTAGCAATTAGCAACAAATTAAAACAAAACTTGAGTCCTCGTTAGAATGCATGCATTTTCAAATGATCGGGAGATTAGTTTAAGACTAATCATATTTTTCAAAGACTAAAATATTTTTTTGTCAAAAAACCCAATATTGTATATCCTCGTTTGGCAATCATTGTTTGTTTCTAAAACCAAAACCATATTCGAGTCTTGTCTTTACTTCATTTGGAACAATGATAATTCCATTTAATTAGATTAGGTGTATTTTGTCAAATATTGTGTTTGGGAATTTTGCTATTATTAGTTTCCGTTAGGAAAGAAAATGGAAAAAATAAAAGAAAAAATAAAAACCTTTATTTTATTTTTTTTGGTGAAAAAGGAAGGTGAAACCAGACTATCTAACTATAACTCTAGAGTAAGTTTCCTCTTGTCTGTCTTTCTCAATCTGAGTCAAGAGTTGCGTTGGTAGAAACTCAAAGGAATGGCAACCCAAAGGTAAATGAAGATTGTGGTTTGCGAGTTAGTCAGCACACTGGGTAGGATCTCGGAACACATGCTGGAAGTGGTAACCTTCATGATCTGCGATGATCTTCTTGCAATTCTCAATGAGAAATCTGAGGGGGGCTACTGTTCGACACCTCTGCACTAAGCAGCTGAACTGTAATCAACGAATCCGTCTCGATAAGAAGGTGAGTAATATCCATGTCGACGGCTCTTTTCAGGCCCTCCCAAATAGCCATCAATTCTACCTTATTGTTAGAGCAGATCCCAATGTTCATAGCAAATCTAGATATCCATGTACCATTTTCATCATGAAAGATACCCCCGGTTCCTGCTAAACTAGAATTCCTTTTTGAGCATCCATCCATATTGAGCTTCCAACCATGAACAGATTTCGTCTACCCGACCAAGACTTCTTCATTTTGGCGAAGAGAGAAATTATCAGAGCTACGAAAAACCTCCACCATATCAATAGCTTGCCGAAAAATGAAGTTGGCTAAAAAGGAGAAATTATTGTGTGGAAGCCCCTTAAAACACCTTTTATTTCTCCATTTCTAAATCCACCAAACCGTCATGGCAAAGAAGATATTCCAAGGGATTCCATGCTGCTTTTTCATGCATTTAATATTGGCATTCTACCATTGAGTCCATTGAACCCAAATAGGTGCTTGAAACTAGTTGGCAAAATAAAATTCCACACATGCCTGGCAAGAGGACAAAGACGCAGCACATGATCGGTGTCTTCAAGAGTTGCACCACACCATGGGTAGTCAGGGTTATCCACAATACTCTTCTAGCTAACTAATTTCGAGTTTGGAATTCTCTGAAGAGTAGCCTGCCAGAGAAAAGTTTAATAAGTTGTTGGCATTTAAGTTTTCACAGAAGATCCCATCTAATATCATTAGTTGCTAGAATATTCTGATAGCGGAGAACATATGCCGAAACAATGTTGAACCGACCTTGTGTATCCTTCCTCCAAGGCATAAAGTCATGCTTAACATCATCCATCGAGATATGATTACTAGCAATCTGGAGCAAAACTATGGACGAAAAATAGTCTTGAAATTTATCCCAACTCCAAAACCCATCTTCCTCAATGTAGTCATTAATAAACATTCATCTTCCAGTTTTCGGGACTGGAAGAATGGCTTGAGAAAGAAGATCTGAGCTTCCAGTTCATTTATCAAGCCATAAGCAGGTTTTCTTCCTATTATAAACAATCCATTGAAGTCTTTCATTGAGAAGCTCTCTCCCTTTAATAATTCCACAACAGAGGGAGGAGTCTGTGGATTTAGGGGTATAATGCAGCAGGTCATTATGAAAATACTTTTCATTTAGAACTTTAACCCACAGCAACCCCGATTCATTAAGCACCTTCCAGCCCAGTTTAGCCATAAAAGCCTAGTTGGTGATAAAGGAGTCTCGAAGGCCAAGAAACCCAATGCATTTTCTTTTTCTCATCATCAAACCCCATAAAAATCTCTGTTGGATCTTGTCAATCTCCTTGCATGTCTGAACAGGAAGCTTAGCCGTCTGCATGTAAGAAGAAAGAATGGTTGCAATAGTGGACTTGGCCAAGGTGATCCTCCCCGCAAAAGAAAGCACATGATTTTTCCAACCAACCAACTTGTTTTGAATTTTTTGAAGAATGCCTTTGTAAATGTCATGGAAGACCTTAGGGTGGATCACCAGAACACCAAGACAGTTTCTCAAGTCCGTGGTGATTGGGATATTGCTAATTCTAGAGAACTCCTAAGCAGTATCAGAAGAAATGTTACGGGATACAAAAATTTGCGATTTGGAAACATTGAGTAATTGTCCTACTTCAGAGCAAAAGTTACGCCACACCCTTTGCATATTAACCATTTGTTTCGTAGATGATTTTGCAAAGAAAAGTAAATCGTCAGTAAAGAAAATGTAGAAAATAGGTGTACCATTCTTACAAATTGCAATTGGTTTCCATCTTTGAGCTTCAACTTCACAATAAATTAAACGGGATAAACGCTGAATACACATAATAAAAATGTAGGGAGAGAGGGGTCCCCGTGGCGAATGCTTCTACTCGGGGAGAAAAGGGGGAGAAGGAACCTCATTCCAAAAGATACATGTTGATGCCGAGTAAAGAGAGGACATGATTAGAGCAATGATTTTGCTTGGAAATTTAGCTTTCCAGAGAGTGTCTTCAATGAAAGCCTAACAGAGACGGCCATAAGTTTTTTCTAAATCGACCTTAACTGCCATGAATGCTCTCTTTTCCTTTCATGTGCTTCATGTGGTGAACAATTTCTTGAAGAAGAATAGCATTATCTGCCAGGAAGGAAACTGCTCTAGCTAGGGGAAATCCAGTCAATAAGAAGCGGTAGCAATCTATTAACCAAAATTTTTGTGATCAATTTAGCCAGGACATTGAGAAGACTTATAGGATGAAATTGGCTGATATATTCTGGAGTCTTGATCTTAGGAATTAAGGTAATCCAAGCCCTGTTGATTTTCCTTGGAAAAGTGTCTGTCTGAAAAACTTTCTGGACTTATTCAATCACAAAGCTATGAACAGTAGTCCAACTCTTTTGAAAGAAGACTGCAGGTAGACCATCGGGGCCTAGCACTTTAAATGCCGGCATTTGGAATAGAGCTGCTCTAATTTCCTCCTCTGAGACAGGGATGTTGAGGAGCTCCATGTCACAATCTACAAATGAAGGGAAAAGAGCATCAAAAAAATTATTAGGTAGTATATCAGAACAAGTATAAATATTTTTGAAATGTTCAATAGTAATCTGTTGTAGAGTAGCGGTGTCAAAAACCCAAACACCCTCTCAAAACCTTTATTTCCAACCTTAGTATAAAAGATCCCAAACTTTCCTTAAAAGCATTGGCCGCATTATATAAGACCCTAACCCTACCATTCCAAAACAACCTGCAACCAGCAACGTTTTTTTTATCTCCTACATATGCAAGAACGTAAGAAAGCAATGTACAAGGAGATACTTGATCCTGGAGGTTGTGTAAAGATAAATAAGCAAGGTATATGCATCATCTCACCATTATGTTTCCTCTCCAATCGGCATTTTTTGATAGTCTTCAATGGGCATCTCTTATATGATGTTGTGTTATCTGTAGATCTAGAGATAGGTGTATTTATAGAGCAATTCAACACGTTCTATATCTAAATTGATGTTTTTACTTGCATGGATCTTTTGAACTTTGATGTTTCTAATGAGATCATCTCACCATTATGTTTTTTCTTTCATGATTTTTCTACTAGAATTGATGATTTTTCTTAAAATTTCATTTGAAGGAGGAAAAAGTTTATTTATGAATTTAGTTGCAACCCTCTTCAACTAAGTTCTGTATGCCAAATTGTTTAATCCATTGATGAAAGAGTTTTACATTTCCTTTTTCAATTCATAGTGCTTTTCTATATATCTTTCTTCCTTCTCTTTCATTGGGACTAAAGGCAGAGGTTGTTTTTCTGAGACGGAGACAGTACTTTGATTTTCACGCCTTTGTGATCTATGCCTATATCTATTAAATCCATGATTTTCCTTTTTTTGTTTGTTTTTGTTAGGGCAAATTTTACAAATAGTCTTGATTATTTTCCTTTATATGTTCGTTTTTGTTAGGGCAAAATTTACAAAGTCTTGAATGTTTGTATTTTTTTTTTTAATAATGTCCCATTATCTAAAAGTGAAACCCTTGATCCCTAATGTTTATATTTTTTTTTCAATTTCATCTCCACTGATGCGCTTAGTCCCTAAAGTTTGCCAAATATTTCAATTTAATCCCCAATACTTTTATTTTTTCTAATGTAGTCCTCAATGTTTCATGTGTAGGTCACTGATTGAAATTTCACGATAGAGATTAAATTGAAACTTCTTCTAAATTTTGGAGACTAACTGTGTTTAAAACAATTAGGACGAAATTGAAAATATGTGTAAATATTAGGTACTAAATTACAACTTTTACAACCGTTGAGACTAAGCGTGTGACTTTTAAAACAAAAATGATAGAAGTAAAAAAAAAGTGTAAATAGTGAGGACCATTTGTAAAATTTTCTCTTTTTGTTATTATGGTGAAACAGTCTACTTCTGCAAACATAGTAGAAACCATTATTCCTCAATTAAAAGACTCGCATCTTTTGCCTATAGCGTGATTGGAGCTAAGAGAAATTTAAAGTATAATTTGTTTAATTTACTCTTTTATTTAATTGGTAATATCTTATTTTTGTTTTGTCTCTACAGTCTTACACGTTGACATTCTTGCTCGAAAACAAAGGTCGTTGTTCTTCACATATCACTTAAAGAGAATTACATTTGGTGCGGCCACCAGTGGTTGATTGAAATCTATGACATTTTGGCTGATGGTTTGTATATCTTGGTATACGCCTTTGTCAGGACATAAATTGATCTTGACATAGATTTCTTTCAACTCTTTTTAATTCAACGAATAGACAATTTAAACTACTAGTTAAACAAGTTAGATGTATTTGGGAAGTGTTTAGAATATCAAATTTGGGTATGATCACTATATTGCATAAAGTAAGCGCATGTTCTCACTTGGAAAGTTTAGAAGAGATTCAGAGACATGGCTATAAAAAAGAGAAAGAAACACTTTGTTGGTACCAGAAGGGTGATTGTGTGTAAAGTGTGATTGAAACAAAGAACAATGTGAGAAAAATGAAACACACAAATTTTACGTGGTTCAGTCTAAGCCTATGTCTACAGATAGCAGGAAAATAACTTCACTATATGATGAAAGAATATAAGAGATCACTCTTACAACAATGTCTTATTAATCACTTGTGTATGTACTCAATATTTTGCTATACTTAATACGAGGTCAAGGAGCTCATTGTATAAAGGTAACAAGCTCCACCTAGCACTCACCTACCAACTCCACTTATCACCTTCAAGGAAGGTTCTAGGTAATGGGCTCGTGGGCTTTGGCCTATCAGACACAACAAATATGGGCCACCGTTTTAATACACTTAAAAGTTGGGTGACATGATCTGATTTGTTGTACTCAAAAGCTGAGTAAATCACAGCTTCTGCCTCTATTGTATCAAGAGAAAAAAAAAAAAAAAAAAGAGAGGGAGAGAGAGAGAAAGAAATAAGAGCAAAAATTGGATAAGGGGTTGTAATGATTTAGAAGAAAATAACTTGCTGTAATTGTAAGGAAGAAAGGTACAGAGAGAAAAAAGCAAACAGAGAGTGTATATTCATTGCTTGATTGTTTACAGCTACAACGTTCTATTTATAGTTGTTTGATGTATTGTCTCACACACTGTATGCTCACGTAACTAATTCTTGTTACAATATTCTCTCTAACCACTAAGCCACGTAATCCTTTAGGTAGCCAGTAGTATATCATGCTATGTGGCTCTTTTTTACTGCTGCAACTTTTCCAATTGATTCATTGTGTATGGCCTTCGTTTGGGCTTGAATTGGATCACTTCTGAATTAGTTGTTGGCTCAATCGCTGGACCAGTTGTGGTTATAACATTACTCCCCTTATTCGAAAGAACCTTGTCCTCAAGGTTTGGGTAAGCTGCAAAGAGATCAGTGGCATTTTCCCAAGTTGCACCTTCAGGAGGCAGAACTGTCCATTGAACCAAAACCTGTTGAACTGGTGCACCCTGTGTGGTGATGACTCTATGAGCGAGGATCTGCTGGGGCTGAATTTCAGGCATCTCCGGATAAGGAGGGATGATGATAGGGCCCTTGGTACTGCCCGTATAGCCTTCAGCTTTTTAAAGTAGAGAAACATGAAAAACGGGATGTATTCTTGGTGATTCAGGAAGCCGAAGACGATAAGCCACAGGCCCTCTGTGAGCTTGAATCTGAAACGGACCAAAAAACTTGCGACTGAGCTTTTGGTTGCTAGACCCCCGAATTGACAACTGTCTTTAAGGTTGTAAACGCAACAAGACCCATTTTCCTACTGAAAATTCTCTTTCACCACGATGTTTATTGGATTGATCTGTCATGCGCTGCTGAGCTCAGACCAAATTAGTTTTCAATTGTGATAAAATATCATCCCTTTGTTGCATATCATGAGCCAGAGTTGCATTAGTTGTAGCAAATAGTAGATAACGCTCTAAAGTTGGAGGATGACACCCATAAACTCCCCCTTTTGAGATAACCTTGTCCTCAAGGTTCAGATTGAAAACATGCAGATTATCCCTGAAAAGTTTAACTTGAGCTGTTGTTATGTCATCCATGATTCTTGTAGCTTTAATAATTAACTCCATTGCCTCCCTGTCTGCACACAATATATTCTTAGCATTACACATTTGTTGAGCTATAACATCAAACATTGTCATTGCACATTGCCCATGAATATAGTAACCATCTCGCAGAGTTGAAGTAACAATGAGAGCACCTTGTTTAACCATGTTATCCCACACTGGAAAAGCATTTCCAACTGAGATCTCTTGGAATCCAAGTCCCAATATGTCGTCAAACTTGGCAACCAAAAATGTTACACTAGGCTCTCTTGTTGCCTCAATGAATTCCTGGTCCTTTATAGCTAAGTCGCCAACTTTGACATTATCCTGGCTGAAAAATCCAGAGATAGCCCCAGTACCATAGTGAATCTCAGCAGAGTTCCCATTCTTCTTATAAGTACTTGATTGGCTTGACTTGTACTTGGAATGGAAGAAACACGAAACCGAGAAATAACATATAGATGACGGCACCCAGAAGTTAGCGCTACCAGTGTCGAAAATGACAGTGAATTTCTGTGGGGCAGTGCCGATACCAATCTCCCCAAAGTACTAGGCGTCCATATAATTCTTAAGTGCAACGATATCGGTATCAATAGAGTCCCCGAGTTTACCACGCAAATTATACTTCCTAATAGATGCCCTCAAAGCCTCACCTTCCTTGGTCTCAAGTTTGGCAGCAAGACGATTGTTTTGATCGAATTTCATCTTTTTCAGTCCAATTCGAAATCACCCATCATTCGTCGTTGCAGACAAAACCAGAGGAAACAACAAACATGCTAAAAACAGAGTAACAACACCATCACCAACCTCAAGAACTAAAACATCAAATGTACCACTACCCAAATCAAAAATAAGCACAGTTTTCTCCCCAACGCTGGTGGCCGCTTTGTCAAGACTAGAAGTAATAGCATCTATCTTATCAGTCGCTTCCACTGTAACTAACCGTGATACTCCCACAACCAAGCCCCATAGCCTTATTGAATTTCGCCCATTCAACACACGCCACGGACTCCACCAAGGATGATATAGTAACGCCTTCGCCTTTACCGTATCACCTTTCGTCACATATTCATTAACCATCTGATTAAATGCAGCCGAGTCTGTTCCAGGCATCGAATCAAACAACGCTTTTGCAACATCAAAATCTCCTAATTCAAATGCACCCACGCGGGCACAAGCCGAAACCACATCTCCTACTTTACAATAACAAATGATCACACCATTCCAAGAACTCACATTCCTTTCAGTCATACTATCAAACAACTCTTTCGCCTGAAGGACAACACCAAATGCACTAGTGCCGACTACACGCTCCGCCACAACAACCTTAGCTTCATCAAATCTTGTCAAACGAATCAACCTCGTAGCTAATATTCCAAAATTCTCCAAATCCAAATTCTTATCCCTGCCAGCATAACTCATCACAAACTCAATTACCTGCGCATAATAGTTGTACCAACATATTGCATTGATAACGTGCGCATGTGTAGCATTCAACATGTGCACTCCATCATCTACCATCCTCCTCAGCATCACTAACGCTCCGTCTATCTTACCTTCCTTGCACGTGCCTAACACCAGCGCATCGTACATCCTCGTGTCTGCCTTCAGTCCCTCCTCCCTCATTGTCGTCATCACTCCCACTGCTGCCGTCATATCTCCGACGAAAAAAAATGCTGTTAGGAAGTAATTGTACGCCGTTATATCAGGCTCGATGTTGTACTCTCTCATCAGCTCCACCACGCACCATGCCTCCTTCATCTCTCTCTTCCTAGTGAGCACATTGAGTATGTGATAGAAAGTTCTCGCGTTCGTACCGTAGCCTTTGCGCGTCATCTCCTTCGCCACTCGTAGTGCCTCGCGTGTGTGTTACAACTTCGATAGGCGAGCTACGAGTCCGTCCTATGCTCATTTCCTCGTGAACCCTTCGTCGAGATCGGCGAGGGTTTGTAAGAGCTTGGCTATATGTTCACCATTCGCATAAGCAGCATTCTGCCCCTTGGAATCACTAAAATTGAGCTCTTCACATGAATCGTTTGACTGTTTACTATCTTGAGGAGCTTCCAAAGATTCTTCCTCAGTGTTCTCGTTTTCTTCGTCCGAGGCATCAACGTGGAGGTCGAGTTTAATGGCGTTTGTCAAATTGGTACTCAAATTAAGGTTAGGAACCTCACCGAAACCTAGAATAGAAGAGCTGACCGATGTGATAGGCGGAACATGCGGAGCTACCCCCGTTGGGTCGACGTAATTCGACGACATATCCCAAGCCATTCTGTTTGCAATTCCAGCAACATATGACATCATTTCGGGATAAAATTGGGCTTAAAATTTGGGTTGTGAGTCGACATAAGAAAAGTACTGTTCGTGTACTTGTTGGTACGGTTGAGCGTGCGGGTACAACGATTCTGGATAATAATAGCCTGGAAACTATGGTTGTGAGTAGACCGAAGAAGAATAGGGATGATATTGTTGAGACGGTGAAAGGTAAGAGTAGTATCCAGCATATTGCGGATAAAATTGCTGGAACTGATAATTCATGGCGTAGAGTTTAGTACCTCCGGCTATGGAATCAATGAAAACACCAATGTAACGATTTAGAAGAAAATAACTTGCTGTAATTGAAAGGAAGAAAGGTACAGAGAGAAAAGAGCAAACAGAGAGTGTATATTCATTGCTTGAATGTTTACAGCTACAACGTTCAATTTATAGTTGTTTGATGTATTGCCTCACACGTTGTATGGTCACGTAACTAATTCTTGTTACAATATTCTCTCTAACCACTAAGCCACGTAATCCTTTAGGTAGCCAGGAGTATATCGTGCTCTGTGGCTCTTTTTTACTGCTGCAACTTTTCCAATTGATTCATTGTGTATGGCCTTCGCTTGGGCTTAAATTGGATCAGCTTCTGAATTAGTTGTTGGCTCAATCGTTGGACCAGTTGTGGTTATAACAGAGGTCCTGATTAGTATGAAAATAATATTGATCGCAATTTACAAGACTCTTTTACACCTTTGTTGTTTATTTATTGATTCTTAAATGTATTTAGCATCGTGCCAATGGATATCAAGGGAGAGGAGACTAACATGGCCATTTTGGTCTCAATTAATAGAACTCTCTTCTACACTTTTATCGTCCTTTTTGTTGATTTGGAAGATGTTATACGTACAAAATATACGAACTTTATCTCAAGCTGATGTCGCACTTTGTGTCTGCCTTTTCTTTTTCTTTTTCTAAAGCCTCCCCTAGTTTCTTCGTTGCTATTCTGACTTGAAAAGACCACCATATATATATTGTCATGAATAAAACATATCATTAATATTCTCATAATAATTTCTTATTTACATAAAGTTGGAACACTAAGCGGAAAATAAAATTAAGAAAACTATAAAAGTATGTTAATCATGATTTTACTTTCTGAACTCACATGAGACACCTGGAAGAACTTACAAAAGAATAAGGAGGGGGAAGGAGACGATAATACCATAAAGGGCAAATTTCACAAATAGTCCCTATTGTTACTCTTTTGTCTCAGTTTAGTCCCTATTGTTCCATTTGTCTCAATTTAGTCCGTATTGTTTACAAAAAAATCTCAATTTGGTCCATTTCCGTCAAATAAGGGTTAAATCTAACATAAAGTTGGTCACGTGCACCGCACGTGACCACGGTCTCAGGGGCAATTTTGGAATATAACAATAAAAGTTTAATTTAGTCCTCAATGTTTTGAAAAAATTTCATTTGAGTCCTCAATGTTTTAAAAAAATTTCAAATAAGTCCTCAATGTTTTAAAAATGTTTCAAATAAGTCCTCAATGTTTTAAAAATATTTCAAATAGATCCTCAATAAAATGTTTCAAATAAGTCCTCAATGTTTTAAAAATGTTTCAAATAAGTCCTCAATGTTTTGAAAAGATTTCAATTAAGTCCTTACTTTATTCATATTGATGAATGAACATGGTATGAACAAAGTTAGTCAACCCAATAGTTTTTGTGGATGGGTTACAAATAGGTTATGACAGGACTGATGGATATTTTTTGTAACTTTGTTCATATTGATGAATGAACATGCTATGAACAAAGTTAGTCAACCCAATGATTTTTGTGGATGGGTTACAAATAGGTTATGACATGACTGATGGATATTTTTGTAAATGGATGGGATTATAACAGGATATGTAAAGATGATTTTTGTTTATGGATGGGACTATGATAGCTAAATGTAATGACTTTAACCATATTTAATGACTTTTTTTATGACAGGTTATGAGATTATGACAGGCTTTTATGACTGATGCTTTGATGATATTATTGTTATGTTTTTTTTCGATTAAGGATGAAGAAACATCATTTTTTCTAATGTTGAGGTGTTTATGATTGTTTTCATAACAAGTATTCAAATGAAAAATGCTAAAGGTTTTTAGTTGGTAACGTATATTGTGTCCTTATTCTGGCTCTTTGTTTACGTATTGTGACTTCCCTAATTTTGGTTTTGACAAATTCGAATTTGGTTTCGTGGACGCTACCTTAGTTATCTATCACTTATTAGTTAAAAGCTAACTCGACTAAATTTTTTGAGCTACATCTATCAAGACAAGTCTATTTCCTCCTTGTTAACCACCCAAACCTTGTGTGTTTAAGAGATGGGGGACCTTAAGGGTTTATTTCCAACTTTATAGAACAGTAAGGATTTAATTGAAATCTTTTCAAAATATTGAGGACTTATTTGAAATATTTTTAAAATATTGAGGACTTATTTGAAATATTTTTAAAACATTGAGGACCTATTTGAAACATTTTTAAAACATTGAGGACCTATTTGAAATATTTTTAAAACATTGAGGACTTATTTGAAATATTTTTAAAACATTGAGGACTTATTTGAAATTTTTTTAAAGCATTGAGGACTCAAATGAAACTTTTTCAAAACATTGAGGACGAAATTGAACTTTTATTATTATATTTCAAAATTACCCCTGAGACCGTGGTCATGTGCAATACACGTGACCAACTTTCTGTTAAATTTAACACTTATTTGACAAAATGGACTAAATTGAGATTTTTTTGTAAACAATATGGACTAAATTGAGACAAATGGAACAATAGGAACTAAATTGAGACAAAAGGGTAATAATAGGGACTATTTGTGAAATTTGCCCTACCACAAACATGGGGTAGAAATATAAGTTGAAATAGAATCTCATGTTCAATTGTTAGACTATCTTGAAAGCCTTTCTGTTGTGTAATTTGTCTCATACCTCTTATGTATTAGGTAAATGAGACTTAAACCCCACACTTATTGAAAGATAAGAGTCAGACCCTGTTAATATTTTCGTGAAAAATAAGGGTAGAATAATAAATTAAAAAAATAAACTAAAAAACAAAGGAAAAGTATATCACTATTATTAACTTTGACTAAAGACTATTTCTGCTTTTGATAAAGATAGATACAAAACCAAATTTTAAGGTAGCGATTAGTACACTGTAATAGATTTGGATAGAAATGGAATGGGCCAAGGAATGAAATAAAAGTGGGAATGGAATAAACTTGAATGAGAATGACATGTTTGGTATGCTCTAAGAATAAAGAGTAGTAATTTGAATAACTTGTATAATATGACAAGATAACACTTTTATTATTATAGTATTAAAAATAAGAATAAATATGAAAATAACTTTAAATATTATTATTGTTATTATTATCATTATTATTATTGTTATAAATATTTTTATTATAATTATATTTTTTTTTTTTTGTTTTTATTTTTATCATTTTATTTTATTATTATTACTATTATTATTATTATCGTTATTACTATTTTTATTTTATTTTTTATTATTATTTAATTATTATAATTGTTTTATTTTTATTTTTTTATTATTATTATTATAAAAAATAATGTTTTATGAGGGCATGTTAGTTATTTGAAAAATAAGTTTATTCACAAATACATGGGAATGGCTAATCTCATGTGTTTGCTATGGAATGGCTAATCTCAGGTACGCGGGAATGACATTACTTTGGAAATGAGATTTTCAAGTTCATTTATTCATACCAAGCATGAAAATTGAAAAAAGTTGGGAATGTCATTCCATTTCCAATCACATTCTAGTATTACCAGTCACTACCTAAGAAATAAATGGAACAAACCCTTTTAATTAGAAGAGCAAAAACGTGAATTATCAAGTTAAAAATACATGTAACTCCTTTCAATTAGAAGAGAAAAAATGTGAATTATCCACGTTAAAAATACATGTGACTCAGGCGTGTCTGAAACTTCATCCCAATTTCTTTTTCTTTCTTCATTCTTGTTTTCTATATATATATATATATATATATATATATATATATATATATATATATATATATATATATATATATATATATATATATATATATATATATATATTTTATATATCCCTTAGCAAAACATACTGTACGACTAACATTGACTAATCCACCAACATATCGTTGTTAAAGATTTGATTATACAAAGTACGCAAAATGGTACATAAACAACAAAAAAAAATCTTGGGAATATAGGTAAAAAAAGAGTTATTCGCAATTTTTACTTCTTTCTATACGATTAGATCTTATGTGACAAAAGCAAAGAAAACTTCATTCTTAGTTGCTTTGATTCCGCTAAACTTACTACTCATTTGCTACAAATAAAATAATTGAACTTAGTGTTCTACTTGATTGAATTTTGATCCAAAGGAGTAATTATTAGACGAGAACGTTCCACAAAATCCGTTACCAGTCTTGTTTTGGTGAAAAAACAATTTTTTTGTAGTTTTTTTTTCAATAACTACTCACAATATTTGTTATTATCTTACATACTTTATGATCTCAATTATCTAATAGTGATTTTAGCAATAGTGAGTTTTGGTAACTTAATATTTTTAATGGAAATTTAAAAAAATTAAACTTTAATTACAATAAAAATGAGAACTCAATAAATTGATCAAAGTCACTTACTGTAAATCTGGTGATGTCAATAGAAGATCATCTTAACCATGGGATGCACCATGGAAGAAGAAAGAAAAAATAGGATAGAAAAAGAAACAAAATAAGGTGAAATGAGATTAAAAACAATGTCACGTGTTTTTTTTAACATTGATAATTCATATATTTCTTATTTTTGATAGAAAAAAGAAAGAATCTTTGACAAAAGGGATCTTTTTCTCATATTAATTAAAATGTGAGGTCTATATATATATATTAGTGAAAGTGCAAGGAGTAGTGGAAGTGCAAGGAGTTTGTGTCAAAATTGCACAATAATAATCTCTTATCTTTAGTTTTTGTTTATTTTTACTTTATAATTAACAATTCTAAGTCTACCCTTATTTTTGACAAAAAAGTTAATGGAACGGTGTTACTTGTTACTCTTATATTTCAAAAATATGAGACCTAAGTCTCATTTATCAAAAGTAAAAGGGATGCGAGTCAAACTTACCCAATTTTATTAAACAGTCATTGGAATCATTAATTACATGTATTTTGGTTTAGGAAGAAGAAAATCAACTAAATTAGAAAGAGAAAGAGAAAACCTTATGCATTTTTTTTTTGTCAAAGGGCATGAGAAAACTGCGGGGTCAAGTAACAAAACCAAGAAACTACTCTCTTTCAA
The DNA here is from genome assembly GCA_037974665.1 of Ehretia macrophylla. Taxonomy (NCBI): domain Eukaryota; kingdom Viridiplantae; phylum Streptophyta; class Magnoliopsida; order Boraginales; family Ehretiaceae; genus Ehretia; species Ehretia macrophylla. The sequence continues at coordinate 87,379,952 of CM075764.1, forward strand.
ACTCGAGCTCTTGTAAACCAGCCATTTCACCACAAAAGTAGGGTTAGTAATTCTCACCTCCCTCCAACCACCCTGTTCCTCTCTCTCTTCCCTCTTTTCTTTCCTCTTTCCAGTCTTTTGTTTCTCTTTGTCCCATGGGATAATTGCCGGTTAAATTCTAGCAAAATTGGGTAACAAAAAATAGAAAAGAAAAAAAAAATTATAATCCCATGGGGGCCTGCATATCTTTCCAAAGAAATATAAATTCTTCCAAGAAAACAAAGCATCAAAAAGTAATCTCTGAGCAGGAAACTGCCGATGTAATCCAAATATCATCCGTACCCGTTTGGCAAAAGGCTTCTTCACGATCAATTAAAGTTGTAAGGGATCCATCAGGAGATGACATATTCAGTAAATACTCATTTGGGAAGGAGTTGGGGAGGGGAGAGTTTGGCGTCACCTATCAATGTTTTGATAGGGGAACTACTGAAAGAGTAGCATGCAAGAAAATATCGAAGAAAAAATTAAGGACAGAGATCGATGTGGAGGATGTGAGAAGAGAGGTTAAGATCATGAGACATTTGCCACACCATCCTAACATTGTGAGATATAAGGAGGTTTATGAGGATAAGGAGGCTGTTTATCTTGTTATGGAGCTTTGTGAAGGTGGAGAGCTCTTTGATAGGATTGTTGCAAGAGGGCATTATACTGAGAGAGGTGCTGCTCTTGTAACCAAGACCATTCTTGAGGTTGTCAAGGTATTGTGTTCCTCTTTTCTCTTCTTCAAATTTTTGTTTTTTTTTTCGTCTAAACCATTTTACATCACTTAGAATGTTATACAGGAGAATGATTCTCGAGACCTCTCACGTCTAAAGTGAGGATCATACCACTAGACCAAATGACTAGGGCCTCTCTTCTTCATTTTGGACAAATTAAAAATTAACCTAATTATTTCTTTCCAGCTTTTCATGTTCACTTGACATTTGCGTTAGGAAATGAGTGTGAAGCAAAGCCTACTAAAGATAAAAGCTAAAAACAATTTAAAGATCAATATACAATTAAGAGATTGAATATCCTTTGGCATATGAGTTTCGGGTTTCAAAATAATTCAACTTCTTCTGGATTGATATATTCATGATGCATATGTATGTTAATGAATCAATTTTAGCAATATGGATTTGAAACGATAAGCACTTCAAGTATTATTGAGAAGAAAACTAATACAATCTTGGCAGGAATTAAGAACAAATGAACTTAACTCTTGTTCCCAAATTGGGAATATTATTTACTTGTGGAGTCTTGATATCAATTGAATACGAATTTGATGTATGCAAAAGATTGCAATATTAGGTTATGGAGTTTTGATATCAATTCGACAAGTTATACTAATTTGATGTAGAGAAAGATGGCTTCTCTTAATGCATGACAACTTAATTTGTTTTCTTCTTCATTTTTACATTATAGTTGACAAAAGATAATAAGAAGAGAAAAGAAAGAAGGTTAATTATTTTTAGAGTTCATTGCATAGTTCCAACCCCCTCACCCTCCTCTCTAATGGTTTGCCTAAAATGCATATTATCCCCTTGTGGTATTATAATTAGTTCAGAATTTCTTCGTATTTTTTTTAATATGGCATAACATCCCCCTTCTTTTTTGATAGCAAAGGAATACTCCATGTGGTTTACCAAAAATGTACAATATCCCCCTTCTTTTCTGTTCTTTTTTTTTCCTTTTCTTCCTCATCCATTTCTTTCAAGTTTTTCACTTTTTTATATCTTTTTCTCTAGGTTTCCAATTTTTTTTTACGTTTGCAAATAAAATATATTGTACACACACACACACACACACACACACATATATATATATATATATATATATATATAAACTAGATATTATATCTACTTTTTTATTCTTTATATTCTACTCAATAAACATCCTAACAGAAAACTCAAATTAAACAATATAAAATTAGTCCAACAAATGAATAAAAGCTTCAATAATAGCCTTGGTGATCTTAAGCACAATTGAATCTAACAAGACCTTTAATACAAATCCCAATTTTGAATTAATTAAGATTTAATTTTTAGGCAAAATTAACCCAAATAATAAGAGTAGCCATGGTGATGTTTTAAGCATAATTAATTTTAGATCAAGATTTTTCTTATAAATTAAGTAGATGAAAATAAGCACTTGTGCATGGGTCTATGGGTTTATTGGTGGTGGTCTTTGTAGGGGTGTGTCGGTAGGGTAGGGTAGGGTAGGGGTGGGGGAGGGGAGGGGGGGGAAGGGGGAAGGGCTATGTGGGTCTGTTTTTGTGGATAAAGGAGGGGTGTGTTTTTGTGTGTGTGTGTTTGTGTTTCTTTTTTTTGGGTAGTCTTAGTTGCGTGTATGTGCATTAGGAAAAACAAGGAAGTGAAGAATTAAAAAGAAGAGGAAGAAGAAAAGAGAAAAGGAACAGAAAAGCAAAATGAGACTTAGAAAAATAAGAGCATAATGGTCATTTGATCAATTCCATTAACTCTGTTAAGAAAATGAGGGTGTTAGAGGGTGTTTGTTGAATTAAAAGAGTAAATAGAGATTATAAGCTATTTACAGTGTCATAGGACACACTTTAGGCAAAACCACAGTAGAGTATTATGCAAATAAATTATTTCAGGGATCACTAAATTATTATGTCAGTCCTATTTTGACCATCAAACTATTTTTGGCTCTAAAAAGACCATTATTTTTTAAAAATATTTTAATACAAGCCATTCTGTTATATATTGGTAAAAACCTTAACAAAAAGAGGTTAAAATATAAATAGCTAAACTTAAGAGACATAAATGAATATATTTTTTTGTTTTCTAATCTAATTCTTTTTTCTCTTTTTTTTCTTCTTATTTTCTCTCTCTTTTTCTTTTTTCTTTTTCAGCCTTTTTCTCTTCCCCGATTCTCCTCCATAAAACCTAATACACACAAACACACGCATATACATAAACCATCCTACACAAGGAGGAGAATTGGGGAAGACGAAAAGGGTGAAGAAGAAACAAGAAAAAGAAAACAAAAAAAAGAGAAAGAAAAACAAGAAAAAACTAATAAAGAAAGAAAATAAATCATTTTTTATCACTTAATTTCAACTATTTAGCTTTTCAACCCCTTTCTGTTAAGGCTTTGTAACGGTAGTTAACAAAATAGTTTGAATGAAATCATTTTTAAACATTAATGGCCCTTTTAGAGCCAACAATAGTTCAATGGCCAAAATAAGACTGACAAAATTGTTTAGTGGCTTCTAAAATAATTTACCTAATTTTTTTTATCAAGTCAAAAAGTTATAGTAATTCTTTCCATTAAAATGTCTCTTCTAGTTACTCATGGCAATGCGTTAAAATTGCTATACTAGAATAGAAATTCTAGAGTTGCAATTCATTGGTTTTTTTTTTTTCCTTTTTTTGTTTTTTGCCCCCACCCCATGAGATCCGAACCCTGATCTTTCACATGTTAAGAGGAATGCTGTCACTAGGCTACTCGTGAATCTCCACACTTCATTGTTGTTAAGATCACTGCAAATGGGATACTCGTGAATCTCCACACTTGTTAAGAGGAATGCTGTCACTAGGCTATATTAAAATGTTAACCTTTTTCTTTGGTCTTTAATTATCAAAATATTCCTCTCTGTTCATTCATGTAATTGTTAATAAGTATTTCACCCATTGCAGGAATGCCATGCAAACGGAGTAATTCATCGGGATCTTAAACCTGAGAACTTTTTATATGCAAACACTTGTGAAAGCGCCCCATTGAAGGCAATTGATTTTGGCCTTTCTATATTCTTTGAGCCTGGTATGCTTCAAGAATTGATCCCGTTGCAAAATGACTTCAACCATTACATATGATCCCTTTACAAAATCTCTACTATGACAGTTTTTATGAACAATATACATTTGGAAAAACTATTGCAATTAAATTACAATTTTAGAACCATTGTGAAAAAGTAATGCATGAGAAATTATCAACAAAAAAATGATAAAAAAAAACTTTTAACTTTTGCAATTATATAAAACAGTTGCGAAAAGTTTTAGTTTACACAACCTATTGCAACAGTTTCTTTCATTTTTTTATTAGGGTATTACAAAAAAAAAAGTTAAAATATTGTAGCTAGTTAAACTCTTTTTCTTCTATCACCAGATAGAAAGAAAAGACAAATAAAAGTTTATTTTCTTATTTCTCGGACAAAATAACCCGTAACTTCGGAAAAAGAAATACCTCATTATTTCATATTAATTTGTTATGTCTGATGGTAGGTCAGCGTTTCAGTGAAATAGTTGGAAGCCCATATTACATGGCTCCAGAAGTCCTACGGCGTAACTACGGACCGGAGGTGGATGTGTGGAGTGCAGGCGTTATTCTCTACATCTTATTATGTGGAGTCCCACCATTCTGGGCAGGTAAACATATTCCTCAATTCTTTGAGATATACTTTGCACACTAATTGAACGTTGGGCGAATTTCATTAGTAGTCTCTGATATTTATTTACTGGATAATTTATTGAAATAGTCGTAGATTTTTGTTTTTTTTAATATTTAAGTTTACTATCTTTTATTTTGAACAAAATAGTCATTCATCTTTTATTTTAATGACAGTCATTAATTTTTGGAACAAAATTTGTCAAAAAATAATATTAAAGAGCACGTGGATGGCACGTGACCGTAAAATGCATAAACCTTATGATACTTATATTTGATCGCATGATCTGAAGATTTGTGCATTTTGTGGTCATGTGTCATCCATGTGGTCACTAACGTTATTTTTTTACGGAATTTGCTCCAATGACTAAATGCTGTCACCAAAATGAAAGGTGAATGATCATTTTATCCAAAAAGTTGTAAATTGGTCCCGCGTGTTACTTTCTTGTCAAATTTGAAAGAAAAATTGCCACTAAGGCTTTGGTTTGGTGGTAAAGTTACTTGCTTGTTTGCGTGAAGTTGCAAGATCAATTCCTGCTGGTTACATATGTATTGTATGGCTAATAGGCCTCCCTTAAATCCAAAAAAAAATTACAAAAGTACTTGTATACCCCCGCAAGATCATTTTTAAAATTTTAAGATGGTACTCAATGTTTAATCCGTCCCAACAAAATGTTATGTGCGTGGCTATATGGACATTTTTCATCCTGTTTTAACAAAAAGAACATGGTAGGAAGTACTTTTAACACTTATGGGTTAATTTTAAAAACTTAAAATATAACTTATGAAACACAAATTCAAGTAGACATTGAGAACTACTAGTGAAATTTGTTGTTAAACTATATATTATGATGTTTTTTTGTTACATTTTTTTTTTTATTTGAGCGAGGCCTAAACTATTTACATCACTTAAAATGTTACACATAAGACTTGATCTCGAGAAGTCTCGCATTTAAAACGAGAATCATATTATCAGACCAAATGGCTAGTTGTTTGTTTCATTGATTTCCATCTATGCAATATTTTGAGATGTTGGTGAGTTGTCAATATAAATCTTCTCATATATGGGACATGGTAATTGCAACTAGAACAGAAAGTGAAGAAGGAATTGCCCACGCCATTGTGAAGGGTGAGATAGATCTAAAGAGGGATCCATGGCCAAAAGTGTCAGATGATGCAAAGGATTTGATAAGAGGAATGCTTGAGCAAAATCCTTACAGCCGATTGACTGTTGACGAAGCCCTACGTAAGTAATAATGCTCTTAAAATTGAATGCTTTAAAATTAAATATTCATCCATGTTGATCAAATAACTATTCATTATTTTGTACTAATATATATTTTTCTTGTGTAATGTGTAGAACATCACTGGATACAAAATGCTGACAAGGTCTCCAATACTCCATTGGGGGAACGAGTCCGAGCAAGAATAAAGCAATTCTCTTTGATGAACAAATTCAAGAAAAGGGTTCTTAGAGTAAGTTCTCGAAACTTTAGCACTTTTATATATATATATATATATAATGATCAATTTCACCCTAAACAAAATCACATTAAATTTATTCTAAAGTTACAAACCCTGTACACAGTAGTATGCCCAAATACTTATATGCACCATGTTCAATCAAGCAGCGGGAAGGTTGAACTCAAAACTTTTGATTTACAAGCCAACATTATTAACATTTGTTCCCACTCTTGGGCGCGGCAAAAATTTAGCATTTCTCTATGATGTATATGTTGGAGAATCTAATTGTTCCATGTGGATAAATTAGGATATTTAGAACCAGTGTAAGATTCCGATCGAGTACCATTAAGGACGGAACCTCAAGTTGTTGAACATGATATTAAAGTTAAGTTTTCATCTAATGTTATCCATCCACGTGGGACCATGGATAAATCAGGGCATTTAAGCCTAGTATATAAAATCTTGATCTACCAAGTACCTGACCCATAGATAAATTTGTGTTGGAAATGGATCGTGCAAAAGATACATAAAACTTTTAATGTGGTTTAGGTTTAAGCCTACATCCACGGATGCCCTAGCTCCAACACATTTTCTTGAGCCCGGTTAATAACTAGTTCTTACAACAACATAATTTGAATAGTTTGGAGTACTTTAATACAAAATCATCAAAACCTCTTTATACTAATAGATATATAAGAAAACTAAGAGACACACACTAAATACAACTAAGAAAACTAAGTGACACATACTAAATACATTTCTTCATTCAATTGCATTTTCAATTAATCCACCAAATACTTTGAACATTTGATATTCATTTTCCCATAATTCCAAGAACCAATGAATCATTTTGGGATTTGATTTGTATTCTCCAACAATCTGGACATTTAAGATCTTAAGCTACTCCATCTAATATATCCTTCATGAATTGTCAAAGTCCAAAATGTGAGAATGATTTCTATATTCCTGCAATTTTATAGGAGGTAGCACAGAGCTTGCCAGACGATCAAGTAAAAGGAATCAAAAAGATGTTCACCATGATGGACACCGACAACAATGGCAACTTAAGTTTTGAAGAGCTAAAAGATGGTTTAAAAATGATCGGGCATCCTGTAACTGATCCAGATGTGAAATTGTTGATGGAAGCTGTAAGTTCCCCCCATTTATTCTTAATTATTCATACTCATCATCATCATTTGCAATTCTTCATTCACATGCATGTTAGAGTGAGATCACTTCTTTGAACAGACTATAGCTTGACAATTTAACAAATGTGAAATCACTTGAACCAATATTATGAGTGTAATATCACACATCGGTAGAATATAGTGTGATTGTGTGGTTTATAAGTGGGTGTTGTGAGTATAAGCAATAATTTGGGTTAACCATTTTTTGGTTAGTAGAAAAGGGGTCCAAGTAGTTGTTTCTTATGTCTGCAACAATAGTCGCACCTGCGAGACTGGGGAATGGTATCAGAGCATGTCACTATCCAGTACGGGAGCTAAGTACTATGCGTGGCAAAGTGCTACATCTAGAAGGCAAGTTGGAGCCATCTCTTGAACCCGTATGAGCCACCTCTAAAATCCTATACCGCCTGGTTGGTACTGGGTGTGTGTATCCCTGACGAGGACGCTAGGACTTTAAAGGAAAGCGTATGTAATATCCCATATCGGTAGAATATAGTGTGATTGTATGGTTTATAAGTGAGTGTTGTGAATATAAGGAATAATTTGGGTTAACTATTTTTGGGTCAGTAGAAAAGGAGTCCAAGTAGTTGTTTCTTATACCTGCAACAGTTACGCATGTGAGTCCGGGGTTTTGGGCTCGGGTGTGACAATGAGTCACTACAAAATTTTAGCTCTTTTGTAATATTCCAATTGAAAATTGAAAAATCATTGCAATAAAAACTGTTGCATAAACTAAAACTTTTTGCAACGGTTTTATTTAATTGCAATGACTAAAATTATTTTATCACATTATGTTAATAATTGCTTATTAAATTACTTTTTCACTATGGTTTTAAAATTATAGTTTAATTACAACTGATGCCTATTATTTACAAAAAACCGTTACTACAGAGAATTTGTAATAGGATCATATGCAATGGTTAAGGTCCGTTGCAATGTTTTTTTAGTCTTTTTACAACAGTTTTTAAGTGTTGTAACAGATAAAAAAAGTGTATCAGAAAATAGTAGTTAGTCTAATTATACTTGCACTGAAACAATTTTAGTTGCAGAGTTTAAAAAACATGTCATGTTGATATTCTATAACCCGGGATATAGAGGGTTCCTATCCAGAATTTTTACAAATTTATAGGTCTCTTAATCCACATTTAGTATGTATGAAATTGTTAGATGGGAGTTCACTTACATCCCACTTCTGCCAATGTATAGATGACCATCTCAAAGTACTAAAAATAACTCTTTTGGTAAAGGTAAAGAAACCTTATAATTTGTGAAGAGTGAAGATTGAAGATCACCTTCATTGGAATGGACATTAGTTATTTGAGTGGAGCAATTTCCTATAAAAGGGCACCATTAGCTTGACTTAAGATCATTCCAAACCAAATTAAACCTTGTCTAGTTTTTTTCATGTATTTTTGTGTGCAATCCTAGCTAGTAAGGAGAATGGATCGAACGAAAAATAACTTCGTGAAGGCCTTTTTATTGCGATTCTATGTACTACTTAGCAATTTTCATGTCGACATGCATATTGCAGTTGGTCAGTGATGCTGCTTTGAGCTAACCAATTTTCAACTTTTTCGTCCATCAAGGCTGATACGGATGGAAATGGCATGCTTAACTGTGAAGAATTTTTGACAATGGCTGTGCACTTGAAAAAGATGAGCAACGATGAGCATTTGCATCAAGCTTTCTTGCAGTTTGACAAGAATAAGAGTGGATACATCGAGTTTGATGAGTTGAGAGAATTCTTGTATGATGAGCATCTTGGTCCCAACAATGATCAAGTTGTCCAAGACATCATATTTGATGCCGACTTGGATAAGGTAAGATGGGCTGATTATTTGTTTCATCATAATAATAGCATCTTGGATAATTTACTGAGTGAAATGCATCATATCCCATGTGATTAGTCGAATAAGCTAGTTACGTATATAAAATTGTTACACTATTCATAAATTTTAAAATGTTGCAAACTATTCCTAACCTTTAACTCCATTAACGAAAGAGAAGAATTGAAATAACGATAATATCTTTTATTTTCATAATAACTCCCTTTGTTTTTCATAATAATAAATTATATACCTATCTTATACCGAATTCATCTTATAAAACTTTGGCTTCCATTTAAAATACACAAAACCCCTTCGTGCTTATCACCATAACCTAGTTACTCCTCTACCATATAAGTTGCTTAGCCTTTTTTGCCATACCGAAATGATCTTATAAAACCTTCCTGTATTTTGAAATTGGGTAAATTTCACATTTAATCCCTATAGTTTATATATTTTTTCAATATCATCTCTAATGTTCCGAAAGATTCATATTAGTTCACAATGTTTACAAAACTGATTCAAAATGGTCCATATTATTCAATATTAACCAATTTGATCCTTATTATTTTTCAAACAATTTAATTTAGTTCCTATTGTTTTGTAATAAAAATTCAATTTAGTCCTTGCACTTGACCTCTATTTGAGGACTAACTTGAAATTTTTGAAAAATAAAATGGACTAAATTAGCTAGTATTGAACAATTGGACCATTTTCAATTACATTTGTAAACATTAACATGAAAGGTATGGTGCATTTTACCATCATTTACTTCTCATTATGATCCATTATTCCAATGAATACATATATCTACAGGACGGACGGATCAGTTTTTCCGAGTTCAAGGCGATGATGACCACGGGCGCGGATTGGAAGATGTCCTCTCGGCAGTACTCCAGAGCAATGCTAAATGCACTTAGCATGAAATTGTTCAAAGAAAAATCAATGCATTTGACAAACTAAAAGGGCATTTAGCATGAAATTCTTCCAAGGAAAATTGATGCAATTAAAGGTTTTCTCGTATTGGTAGCGAAGTTCATGCTGTTGGGGGAAGGGAGGGCAAAATGTTTATCATATTTGTTTCATTTTTAAGGGAATCCTCATGGGGGTTAGTAAAAACGCCATGCGACACAGAGGACATAAGACTTCTTAGTCAAGCTAAAAGGATTGCCGACTGGATGATCCTACCGCGCCATGCCTGGCCGTTTCTTTACCTTACGAAAAGGTGGTGTGCATAATCTAAGAAAATGTGCTTTTTATGCTAACAACATTGGATGAAACCTTAAATTACATGAAATGGGATGTGGCATATTTTCTGCTTTTGCATTTGTTTAATTTATCAACTTTCTCTGATCTGATTACACTCTAGCCCTAGAAAGTTTTTCTTTTCAATATCTATATTACAAGAGAGAAGTAGAAATTGATAGCTTAGTTGTTGGAGAGAGGCTTCTTCGCCTCGTCCCAGGAAAAGTGTATGTTGTTCATTGATATGATACGTATATATAGTTAACTTAAAACAAGAAATTAGGACATTACAAAGAAGAGAATTCCGTAATCTTGGAAATTTGCCTAATTCAATAGACACAATCGTTGACCAAGATCTTTGCCGTACCTATGCATAGGCTTGCTAAGGCTAACCTTCAAATTGGACTGTGCAAGTCTCGCATACCCAACTTGCTAAGCAAGCTAGCCCAACTTGCTAGCTAGCTTCTATAAAGTAGGGACAAAGCTGGTTTTGATAAATCCTGACTGTAACTTCTCTCTTGAATGAGATGAGAATCCAATTCGATGTGCTTTGTCTCTTAGCGATATGTCCTAATGTTATGTGGTTAGATGACTTACTTTTTGGCATTTTATGTAAACTTGTATATTTATCAATGACAGTTTATGGATGTTCATATTCTCCGCTTTTATAATATATGAATGTGTCCCCTGAAATTCTTGTAAAAGAAATATATTCCAAAATGCGTTGGAATATCTTGGCATGTTTCTTGTGTATATAGAATATCTAAAACTATTCGTAGTCCTTAGATTATTTGACCGGGACTAGAATAATCTATTATGGACTATCACGTGAATTGTTACATTTGATTAATATTAGATATTAATGGTAAAGGATGGTGAGTCATGAGCCATAACAACATATGATGCAATTAACAATCACGTGAATGATTATTAATAGAATAGATCATTGAATGTGACATGAGTAACAAACTACATGACTTCGGATTAATAGTTTGTTATTCGTTGTGAATGTACATGTAATCCTTAGACTTGAGAAATTACGGTTGTAACATATATTGAAATTTAATATTAGCACTTGGACAACACTTTTCTTTGACTTGTCAAGATAAGTTACGACCTCTTACATATTATCTTTCTAGTATAGTGGTTGACAAGTAATTGTCGAGAAAGGATCTATTGTCCTATGCAATCTAATTTCGGTTGTACAATGAGGAAGTCCTTGGCCAAGGCATGGATGATAGAAAAGTGTTTCCATGAATGTCATCTCTCATTCTACCCTATTAGATGTTTGCATCGTTATCGAGTTTATAGACTTAATCTTTTCATGGTCTTTACTCGACGGGACGTATTAATAGAAGGATTAAACTGTATGATTATTCGCGTCATTGCTATATAAATTATCTTGATACGTTGCTAGACGTCACTCTAGAACGTGAGGGTATTTTGGGAATGGCGGAGATATTCCCAAAATATATTAAAGTCGTTTAATGTTCCCTCATTACTATATGGCGGTGAATCTAGAGAGTCACACACAATAAAGCGTAATTGAATGAGTTTCGGATAAGCTTGAATTTGGTTTTGGAACATTAAAGTGTTAACGTTGGCAATGCTCGGCCATTAAGCAGTAATAGCCCAAATGTGTAATTATTTATAAGTGTTGGGACAAAAGTGCAATTACGAAAAGTTAGTTTCCTTAATTTAAACTAATAATGATTAGATTAATTAAATATACAAATACAAGATTAATAAAGTATATATACATGTATATGATATGTATATATACATATTAGTCTTGAAAAATGAAGATGCCAAATAGATGGCTAAGATTGTTCCAAATCATCAAGTTGACCATTCTTTTTGAAATCAATGGTTAAGATAAAAGAAGACAAAGCACATGTTTTGATGCATTGAGAAGTGCAATTGTTGTCTTCTAAATACACTACATACAATGCATAAAACAAGGAACACATTACACAAGGCATGCATAGAAAAACACAATGCATTGAGAAGAACAATTGAGTCTTCTCTTTTTATTGTGCAATTTTCGTCCATTGCATGGGCAGCCCAAGAAGAGGTTTCAATTTTTCAGAAAAACTCTTATTCTAGCTTAAAAACATCCCAAAAAAGACTAGCATAAAACCTTTGGTGATTAAGGAACTCATTCAAACTTGTGTGGACAACCTAAAGCTCTTGCATTTGTGGGAGGACTTGTCAAAACTTGTTCATCATCATCATCATCATCTTTGCAAGATCTACAAGAGGTATATCTAAATCTACCTCTTTACTATATAAATATATGCTTGAATATACGCTTACCATATGTTAACCACATGAAATCAAGAGTAGAGTTTTTGGATGAATATAGACTTTGTTATAGAAATTTTTGAAATTCTAGCCATGGATTCCTCTTGGTTTTAATCTATATGATTTCATAACTCTAAAAAGAAAGATTCTTTCATTGTCATCTCATGAAAACCTAGATTAGAGGCTATATATATGTAGTGCTGCTTTATCAAAAAAAAAACTAGTTTTTAAAATTTCAAACATGACCGATTGGTCTCCTAGTCGACTGAGTCACACAGCCGCCCAAAAAGACAACTTTCTAGATTGGTCGATCGACCGAACAGGCTGGCTTCCCTGATTGGCCCGGAAATTTGATCGCATCGTTGAACGATCAAAAATAAGAGTAATAAATTTAGCACAGTTTTACCCCTTACTACCACATAGACAAGGTGAGTTGATGGTCATTCCACTAAGATTAGGGTTAACGGTTCATGTTAAGAATTTAGCTTATAATTGGTTTGACATCCAAGTCACAGTAAAATTTGCTTAAGTCCAATAGTCCATAAATGTATACAAAAGTTCCGATAGATAAAAAATAAAGTAATTTAATTTAAGAGTGGTTAATTTAGTTTAACAGGTCCATAATTGGAATAATAAATCCGATTGGAGTATTTAAATAAAATATTTAGGATTTGGATATAGCGTTGAAAACATGCTAGGCTATAAGCTCTGGACTTTTAGTATTTTGAGAACTCGATTTGCAATCATGATTTATCTACAAGATAAATCACTAGGATTTCTTGTCTCCGAAAAAATGAATAAATAGCTCTCATATAATCGGGAATCTACAAGACCCCGATGTATATTCTTGAATAACAAAGAACACTGCATCAAGCACATGCATGATTATCCAAGGAATAATTACGACGTGAAAGAAATATGAGACTATAGCTAATCCAAATTCAAAATAATATTTACAAAAATATCTCCACGTGTTTATCATTCCAAAAATAAGGGTCTAACGTGTCATAATAAGAATTACAAAACAGAAAATCAAAATCAAGAATAAAAGTTACCGAGTTTTTAGACACGTGTTGATTTGGCCGACTCGATTTCTTCAAAAGTTATGGCGTTAATCCATAAGCTCGGCCCTTATTTTAGAACATTAACTAAACTAAACTAACCTGCTCCTAAACTAACAAAATGAATTACAAGAAGTAACTACAAAAAGAAAATTGAAACTAATGATTTGTGTCTGGAATCAACATTTCAGCATCAATTTATAGGTAAATTGTTGGCACTACGCCCATGTGTACGCACAGTGTCCAGTAGCAGAATTATTTTTCTTTGCACATGTAAAAAGATGTCAACCAATTGTCTAAAAAGTGCGTGGGCATACTATTAAATTATGCAGGAGCACGATTCAAGGCTTGGTAGCTGAACATTGACTTTGACTAATATGGACCAAAAAGTTGATCGGGCCTATTCTAAGGTTTTTCAGCGTCCTGAATCCATTTTTTAGCTTAGTTTGGTCAAATTCAATCTCGGTTTTCTCTTTTCAAATCCGTTCTACCATTCTTTTTTAGTGTTACTGCAAAAATTGTTCCAAATGTTAGTATTTGTGGTCATTTTTGCTATTTTCGCTTTAGATTCTACATTGCATTAAATTTGTATCAAATATACAATTAAGCAATTAAGCCCAAAATTATAATACAATTGTACATGATTTGATGAATTAAAATATGAAAAATATAGATTTATCAGTCGCCCAACTTAGTTGATCATGATAATTTTTCAACTATCATGGGCGGATTCGGTAGTTATATCTTGAAATTCAATCTTTTGTAGGTGAAAATATTTATACCATTTAAGACCACTTCTTCAAAAGAGTTTTCAACTCATTTAACATCTCAAAATATTTTCTAAACTTTTGAAAAACTATTAAAATGCCAAGAACTTAAAACTAAGTTTTCAACCGAAATCTAATTCTTTGATAATAAACCATTTAAACCTTTTAAGAACTTTAAAAGATATTTTAACCCATTTAACCTTTTTTTTAAAAATTAAAGATCTTGAGGAAAGATTTAAGATCATTTTAAATAATTACCAAGAGCTTAAGCCACACAAATGCGAATTTAAGACACCTAACAAAATACATTTCACTACCTTTTATGTTGCCACATCATCTTTATAACACCACTTTGTCTTCATACCTTCAAGTTTTGATCTTCAATGAATTTTTTTACTTCTTCAACTCTTCAAGACTTTAATTCTACTTGATTGTGGTATGCAACTTTGCATTCTTCAATTCTTCTATTGGCATACATATTTTGCATCTACTGAATCTTACATCTCTAAGGATAAACTTGAAAGCATCATGGTATATGCACACTTCCCCGGGGTGACCTTGACATGCAGCCTTTCCCCAGTCTCGAGCTTGAATACTATTGCCCAGGGGAAAGATACCTTTATTCCACCATTTAGTGGTATCTTTGTCCTTTGTTTTGGCTATTCTCCTAGCACAAGCAAAGTGTATATTCACACGAGTTTGGGTTTTATTTCCCTCATCACCCCAACCTGGAGGCACTTCTAAGTCTTCCAAGACATCAAGGGCGACTGAGCTACTAGTCTCTCTTGGTCTAGACCTAAAGCATGGTAGGGTATCACCAAAATAAAGATTATTAGGGATTGGGACACCCGCTAAGTCAACTAAAAGGGACTCTCCCGATACCTTGAGTATTTTATTAATTGGGGCCTTTGCAGACTCTTCCTCGAGGCCCCAAGAGGTCCTCTTAGAGCTCGAGGTTAGCCCTCTACACTACCATAAAGAATAGACCTATTTTGGGAATCAGACTCTGACGAGCTACCCATGTTCAAAACAGAAAAAGAGAATAAAGAAATGATGAAAAAAGAAAGCCAAATAAACCCACATACCTAAAGTGGTAAGGTAGGAAGGGGACTTGAAAGGAACTTGTCAAGAATGAGATTGATGGAGAAGAAAGAGAGCTAAGTAGCAGGTCAGGGCAACAGAGAGCACAAGAAGAAATTAGATATGAAAAAGTGAAAAATGAATCCCATCCTCCCTTATTTATAAGGGGACTAGGGCGGGAAACAAAAAGATAGAGTAATAAATTTGAATTTTAAATGTTGACATAAATGATAGCGTGTGGGTGACATTTGAGAAAAGGGTGACTGATCTAACGCTTGTCATGATGACGTTGTCAATCAATGAGAGAGAAAATGAAGGTTGTGATCAAATACACTATCATTTATAATCAGATGCATATATGTGGTATGTGGCATTTGTTACTTCCTCTTATCAAGACACAAAGGAACCAGGGGGCAAATGATATGGAGTGATAAATCTACCAAGGATAAAATGGACATTTGATAGATAAAATGTTATAGGACCCCGACCAAGAAGTTACCATATGGACAAGGATTGGGTCTTATGGCTTTTTGTTGGCCTTAGGCCTAATGTATGATTTTGGTGATAACAAATCAAGGCAAATGAGAATTATAAAGTGTGATTGAATTAATATGGTTATGTGTCTAATTCACACTTA
Source organism: Ehretia macrophylla (assembly GCA_037974665.1). NCBI lineage: Eukaryota > Viridiplantae > Streptophyta > Magnoliopsida > Boraginales > Ehretiaceae > Ehretia > Ehretia macrophylla. Next base: position 87,395,951 of record CM075764.1, read on the forward strand.
TGATTCATATGGATAAAATGTTTATATTGCTTTGAGTCAGCTATTGATTGATGACATAACTTGCATAGAGAAAATAATAGTATTGATCAAATGAAATGCAAGTTTGAATGATTGAAATTATCAAATGTGTTTGTGTTAATATGTTTATATTCTTAAATACACACTTGTTGGCTTTGTGCATTAATGTATATATTAACAAGGGCCAAATTATGCTTGAATATTTTGGCTTGTGCGGATTATGTTGTACTAATATTTTTTGTGAGCCAAAATATCTTGTGAATGGTTGATGTTAAAAGAGAAAAAGGATATTGCTTCAGATAAGATAATGTGATTGATTAAAGAAGAGATGCAAGATCAAGAAAATGCAAATCTTGTCGGCCATTGAAGAATACAATGATCAAACTCACCACAAGGTATATCAACAAAGTCTTGAAGAATTATAGAAGTGAAAATCTTGAAGATCAAGACATGAAGACTTGAAGATGATGTGCTGACATAAGGTAGAGACGTGGCGACATAAATGGTAGCGGCTTGAACTTGTCGTTTGCCTTGGATTTGTATTTGTGTGGCAAAAGCTCTTGATGATCTTTCAAATGATTTTAAATCTTTTTTAAATAGCTTTTTGAGGTCAAATATCTTTCGAAGAATTATTCTTACAAAGTCCAAATGTCTTTATCTTCAAAAGATTGAATTTCGGTGAAAATTATTTTTAAACTCTTTAATTGTAAAAATCGATTTTAATATTTTCTCAAGAGTTTAGAAAATATTTGGGGATGTTAAAAAGGTTGAAAAAGCTTTTGAAGAGGTGTTCTTGAGGTGTCAAAATGTTTTACATTCAAAAAATTGAATTTCGGTTGAGATTGTCTCAAATAGGCAAAATCTGGAAATGTTGGTTGATGCCATCGACCGACTTTTACAGATTATGTTGGAAGATCAATGCCGGAAAAAGGCATCGCCCGGCTTTGGGTGAAGTTTGAAAAAATAGTCGTTAAAGAGCCGTTTTTTCTTGTTCTATTTATATCAAACTTCACCCATTTCACTCTTGACTTCTTCCATACATTTTCCCTTGATGCTAAGCTTATATTGTTGATCCAAAACATCAAAATGTATCAAGCTTGTGCTTAGAATGTGCAAATCCTATGAGCATTCAAGAAGAGCTTCAAATTGTATTATCTACTAATTGAGGAGTTATGTTGTGCTTCATTGTAATATCAATTCTTTGTATTATATATACTCATGGGGCTCTAGATTAAGATTGAGAGAATCCTTGTAAAGAGATGAGTGTAGGAAAATCTTTTGTGGATTCAAAGGGTAGAGGTTGTAGGTTTGAGGTCTCACCTACATTTAAAAAGACCTTGGTTGACTCTTGTGGATTCAAGGGTTGTCATACATGCTCTTATGGATTCAAGAATGAGATTGTACGTGGGTTTGAGCTTCACTTGTTTAAAGAAGCTTGGTTGCTCTTGTGGATTCAAGAGTGGTTTGTATGTTGGTTTGTATTTCACCAAGTTGTGAAGAAGCATGAAAGCTCTAGTGGAGTTTGTGAAAATCCTAAAGGGAAGAAGACCTTAGGTGGTGGATGTAGATTAGCAAATTGCCCTAAAATACTGTGTTTGATTTCTCTCTCCCTATTCTAGTTACTTTCCTTATTATGCATTATAACTTGCTAGATTATATTGTTCTTATATGTGAATTTATTGAGTATAATCTATCTTTACAAGTAGTGAATACAAGGTGTTTGATTAATGGCCAAAGTGAGTATAGCAATTGAATTAAAAAAAATTTAAAGTAGTGATTTGCCTCCGTAAGCCTAATTCCTCCCCCTTCCCCCCCTCTTTCATTCCCTTCCATTCTTAGGCTTATTTGGGTCAACACTTTTCCATTCGGTTCATATATATAGGGACCTGAGCTCTAAGGATGCACGAGAAGCCCGTAAACTGCCTTAAAGGTAATATACGTGGCACCATATCCCATCCGTGAAACAAGTATAAATATAAGTGTACGCATTCCAAGAAAGATAACTGTTATTTAATATACTCAGTTTATATACTTAAACTTCTTGATCCTAACCTCGCTAACTTAGGCAACGGAGTGGTCCCCTTGGCACAACTCTGAGTTACCTTTGTTTTGCAAGTGAACTTCCAACAAGGATGGCAACACTAGATTCACACCTTAACACGTCCAAAAATAAAATTAATTTAAAGATTTTCATATGAAAAGTAAGAGGACTACTTGCATTTTATGTTAAATTTCCTGGTTACGTAAATTCTTTGTAAATGTTCTCCACGCATTGTTAGATACTACCATTTTTCTTCATTACTCATTTATCACCTCGTATTTGTAAGTCTACTTGGCATACCAATTTAGTAACTTGTTTTGTGTTTCTCTCTTCTTTTAGCATGTCAACTAAACATACACACAAGGGCAAATCCAAGATTTAAGTTTAGGTGGCTAAAATCAAACAATTAATACTCATAAATGAGAAATTTTTTTAATGGGAACTAAATTAATTTTTTGGCTTAAAATTACCTTTAAAATATACATATTTCTAAAAACTGAAACCCTAACTCACTTCTTAATAGTTCTACTCTTGGTGTCAGTGGAGGCTACAATACATACACATAAGCCTATATAGGTCAGTCAATACATACACATAAGCTTATATAGGTCCGCCAATACATACACACAAACCTATATTGGTCTACCAATACATACACATAAGAAGTAATAAAAGTGTGATAATCATATGGAGTTCTTATAGAATTGGTTGTCATTGTCGACCAATGAAGTAAGTTGTCTTTCATGGCCGTCCTATCACATCTCTCTCCGCTCCATTTTGTACTTTTGCCCATTTCTCTTTGCATATACTCTATTTTTCAAGTAATTATCCTCTCCTTTGTTAATTCTCTCATTTTAGATAGAGTATATAATGCACTATCAAAATTGGTCATAAAACGTTCAAACATCCAAGCAAATGATTTGACTTTGTTCTCTTAAGTCTTATCCATCAAATTTAGAGTAATAACTAATCATATATAAGGATGTCCTTAGTAGAGTCTCTAAAATAGAGACTCTACTATCGTATAATTATTACGTAATATAGTTCATTTGGTGAAACAAAAATTCATAAAGTAGAGATTAACATTTTTAGAGACTCTGTACTTTTTAGAGACCCAGGCCCACTTTTGGTGATTTTAATCTCTATTTTATCAATTTTTGTTTTACCAAATAAAATATATTACGTAATAATTATACGATAATAGAGTCTCTAAAATAGAGACTCTACTAAAGACAGCCTAAGAAAGAGGTTTTAAAAACTATTTGAAACAAATGGCTAAAATTTAAAACGACCAAATTTACATAATACATCTCATTTGAAAAATGAGATAATCAACAAAAAAAAAGGATCCAAACCCCCATTTTTTACCGTCTTGTTTGAAGTAATAGAGAACATGCCATAGGAAAACCCTTGGTAACCGTTCGACATATCACAAACTGTGTTAATAAATGGTTAATTCAAGTTTAAGAATATTCAATAAGGCTTTAAATGCTCTGCTGTATCACATTTACATGTTCCAAATCCACAAGTGCCAATCAACCATTGATGAATTCAAAATATCACTCTTAAGAAGGCATGTGAAGCCCACTCTCCACTCAGCCGGATGGTCCAGCCGGAACATTTGACCACAGCTATGCGAACAAAATACAAATTGCAGGCACAATTATGTCCCTGTCAAGGGTAATAATGCAATACACAAGCCATACTATATGATTGTGTTAATTTCGCAGCACAACCAAGGACTTTATTACTAAGATGTAAACTTTTTTTCTTATTTACATATAAACATCTGGAAGCACCATACCTAGGCACAAACAGATACATAACTATGAGTATAACTTGATGACAAATAGCTTAAACCATCCATTATCACTGGGAAATTACCTCCAATTACACATTACAAGAATCCAAATTTGCAGGCTTGAGACAGATACAAACAAGTATATTTGCAATTTCGCACGCTACCACCCCCCGAGACATTTCTGTGACATATTAGGATCAGATCCTGTTCAAAGGTTCAGCCAACCTTGATAAACTTGGCTAACATATAAAAACTATTTACGGCAAACTACAAGTCATATACCCCTTCATTGCACTCACAAGCAAAGGTATATGCAGCTTCTATTTCTTTTCCCCACCTATTCCTCGTTTCGTACTCTTCCACACAGGCAATTCACCAAATGGATACTTCCAATGTGTTTCTCATTGTTAGGCTACTTACATGCCCTTTTATCTTGTCCCTTGAAGCCATCCCATCTGAGAAAAGATCAGCCAAACGCCTTGACAGTCATCGACGCTGGCTACACATTTGGCAGATAGTTGCAGACTTGGCATTCAGATAAGTACATTTATCGCATGCCCAACCGCCATCATCATTATTTCTGCGGGATGATCCCTTTCCTTTTGTACTTTTCCCCTTGCTGGTCCCTGCTACGCTTTTTGCAGTCGTGCTCTTGCTACAAGCTGCTTGTGAATCCACATCAGCAAGACCATTCTCCAATGCTCTAACCAAATTTTCGAAATAATTTCGAGTCACACTGTATGTAACCACAGCAAAAGAAACACATTTACTGTTCAATCAAAGATATGCTAAGCATCAACTAGCAAAATCTCAAAGGAACGAATTATGTCTCTGAGAGTGTGCATCTGTGTGTGCGTGTGAGAGGGAGTGACAGAGAGACAGAGAGAGACACAGAAAGAGAGAGAGCTACGCCTAATGTGGAAGTCAATGGTATAAAACCAGCATGAAATTGTAAACCCATCAACAAGATAGCCATATCCAAATTTAGGTATCTCAAACAAAAAGGTAGAGTTGAAGGCTTAAAGATTAAATTATTTTGTTTTTTCTAGGACTTGCAGCATTTTACCTTATTATATCACCTCTCTCTAATATAACTAAGAGAAACATTGTCTAGCAAAAAAGAAAGCTACAACTATGCATTCTTGCCAATTCCAGACACTAATAACCTTTAGGCCAAATAAATGCGCACATGTTTGATGATGTCTTCAATGCTTACCACCTTGTTAGAAGAAGTATGATATTCTAGCATGTCAAAGTAAAGATTCAATTACAGATTAGAGTCCAATATTTTAAAGCTTAGCTATCTTTATTTCTAAAATATTTTAATCCTTCTCCATGGATGGTTTAATACGTAATGACCACCATTTTACTAAATGATATTACCTAGTCAGGCCAGCTAGCTTTGTGCGGAAATCATTGAAGTCCTTGGGAGCACCTTCAGCAGTAAGGTAAATCTGTAATTCTTTCTCAGCACATTGATGGAGCCTCTCCAAACCAGCCTCTGCTTCACCTGGATGGAACGGACATACAAGATATATAACAATAACCAAAATAAAGATGAATAGGTATCTGACAGACATGTTTAATAGTGATTTAGTGAGAATAAGGTACCTTGCAAGTATTCGAAAAACTGCCTCTTCGTGTGCTCATGCTCAGGCAAGTAGTAACCATATGCATAGGTCCATTTTAGCACTCTCCTACATTCAACTATCTACAAAAGAAGCAGTAGCATAAGGACGTTTATGCTCACATAAAAATATCCACCGACACCACTACTTTCATTAAAACCCGGAGTTGCATTTCAAGAAAGCTAAATATTGTTGGCCAAGTACAGCCAGATACATGCACACACATTTTGGATGTCACATGCGTAAGAGGATACATAGATTTTGCCAAGTTTTGACTAATTAAAAATTGTCTGCACGAACCCCGTTACTACTACCCTTAATCGATGCTTAACCAGTCAACACCAACAATTTTTCCATTGAATGTGACAACACACATCACAAGCATTAACAATGAGCAAATGTTCTGAATGATTGACAATTAGATCCTAAATGTGCCCATGCTTATAACAAAAGCAGGAGTTCAAAAGTCACTGCTCCAAATGAAGTAAACTAAGTCCATCATCAAATGAAAATTTCAGGATTTAAATTTCTTTAATACCATTTTTCACTTAGAAAATACGTATGACAGTGAATTTACTTCAGCAATGGCTTACCTGTTGCCAAGCTTCTATGATGAACTTCAACTGTGACTCAGGTTGAGATTGTGTTTCACTCAGCTTCTCAAGCTGGGAAAAGAAACAATATGAGAAGAGATCAATCAAGTGATCGAGAACGATACAGGGAAAAAAAAACACATGAACAAGAAAAAAAATATAAAAAAGTTAAAAAAGAAAAATAAGTGAAAGACTATTAGGAGATTGCTTCATTTAACAAGATGGCATCCCAACATTCAGGAGTTCTTACCAAAGATTTTAACATGAAAGTTCTCTACGCATTGCTCTCTTTTAAACATCCTATCACAGGTTCACCATAAGTGAAACGTATTCCATATAACCACACATGGTCCAAGGGTGTGGGAGAGGATTAATAAGCTGTGAATATAAGAGGGCTTTTGACAACAGATTTGTTCCTTATTGACTCTTCATGAACTCTAAGAAGAGAGGGCTTTTGACAACAGATTTGTTCCTTATTGACTCTTCATGAACTCTAAGAAGAGAGGGGTCAATAACATGGAAAAACAGGACAGCCTTGCAATATTGTTGCCCAAATATGTGCACAAATGAAAGAACTGCTGAGCTTTATTGTCTAAATGGGAACACGACAATTGATCAAAATAAAGGGGAAAAAGGTCAGAAAATTGAGACAACACAGAGGTTGTTCTTGAAAATCATTGCAATCCACCCGCGAGAAGCCAACCAAGTAACACATTACACGTAGAACAACGAAAAAATATCATCACCAAAATATAACAATCACCATGTAATCTATCACCATAAAGATAATACCTTGTAATACGTCAAAATGGAAACAGTTTAACATATAGCAAGGTCAGTTTATGCTTACATGCACAGTTTGCATTTGCTGCAAATCTGCCATAGCTTTTTGCCTCGACTGCCATGAAAAGAACAAACGTTTCAGTCTACATTTGCAACAATTTGTCCCCCAGCAAAGAGAAAGGCAAAGATAAAATGGACAAGGAGAGAAGAGTCTATAAGAAACTATAGAACACTGAATACAAGAAAAAATGATTAACAACATAAGAAAACCAATATATAGAAAAGATGATGCAAACTCCACACGTACTGAAAAAATAGAACATGTACTTAACGTGACAAATTTCACATAGTATCTAAAAGTAACAGCTTCCTAGAAGAATGTGTTCAAAAATACATACAAGACGAAAACTCCCATCCATCTCAATCAATATCCAATATCCCAGAAGTCAATAAGATGGACTTGTCATCTTGAATAATCTTTTCTACAGATTCCTCGTACATTGAACAGACGTCCATGAAAATATAAAAGAAATAAAAACGACAAAATTCATATGATATAATGAACTAGGTGAAAAATCTTGGGTGTCAGTACAGATCATAGTTTTCGTAATCGTACGATTCGCGATACGAATCGTTCGATTCTATTTGATTCAGGCGAAAAACGATTCAAATCAACTAATGAATCGTTAAGTGAATCGCAGTGAATCGGACGATTCGGGTCAAACCAAAAAAAAAACCCAAAAAGTCCAAAAATCAAAAAAAAAAAGAAAAAAAGAAAGCCCACTTCAATTTTAGCCCATTATTAATAAAAAAGAGAGCCCACTTCAACAAACAAAATAAAAAGAAAAGCCCATTTAAATTTAACATCAATTTTTAATTATAATACAAGTGGCTGATGATGCCTTTTATGTCTCTATTGTTTTTTTATTGTCTTCATTTTATTTTTTTTATGTTCTTGACTTGAGTGTCTAATGTTGATGTAAAGAAACTGATGCTTTTTTAGTGGCTGATTCTGATGCTTTTCATCGAGTGTCTTTATTGTTTTTTTATGGTCAGCAATGGCAACTTGACATTATTAAATATTTAAATCACAAATTTTATTTGATTTTTTTATGTTCTTTACTTGGCCACTGTTACTTATTTGATTTTTTTATGTTCTTTTGTCTTGGGAACAAGTGAACAACCTAGAAAAGTAACAAAAAATATATCTAATAAATAATTTCAATTCAAAACTGCTAATGGAAACGTAATTTATCAATTATCATCTAATTTTAAAATTGTGACCGAATCGATTCACGATTCAATACAATTCACGATTAAAAAAATGAGATTTCGATTCACGATTCGCGAACTATGATACAAATGACTTTGTAAAACCCATAAAGGATTCAACTGAAATTAACAAGATAAAAAATAGATACAGAAGGAAACATTCACATACATGCAGATAGGCGAAATAACCATGCAGGATAAGAATAGGATTTTCTAACATCAACAACTTATCTTAACATATAGTAATATAACCGAACAAAAATGCAGAAGAATGAGAAAACTTAGACAAGGGTCATCTTACAGATTGATTAGTAGCCCAGCGCTCATAGTAATGTGTATATCTCTCCAAAGAATTCTTTGCCATCTCTCTCCTCCTTTCAGCTTCGTCATACTGTAGGCAACAAATTTGGCATGTAAGAGGAGAAAAGAGAAACGTTGGAGTAATTAACCTCAATATCAATGTCTGATACTACCAAGAAACATAAAGCATGAAAATGGAAGTGATATAACTCACTATCAATGCACAAAACTATTGATAAGATAATCAAGTCACTTAACGTGATATTTCTTGCTACATACCACTCCCTCTTGCTTTGCTGCTTCATAACGGTTACATGCATAAAACCCACCCGTCCTCTCACCATGGTCTGACCACGCACCAAGGCATAGCCTACAAAACAAAAAGAACCACCATTTTCATATATTACAAAATGAAGAAGGGTCACAAGAGGGAGCAGAACTGATTGGCACTAAGGTGAGCAAGAGAAAGAAGCAACCATGCCAAGCCCTTCTAGTAGCATAGAAGAAACAAATCGAAGCTTACCAGCAAAATTCAAATTTGCAAGGTGGAGTACAGGTCATGTGCATACAACCTTGGTTCTTCTCAATCGGTCTTTTGCACTTTGGACAAGGCTTCGAATTAGCCAATATCCTGCAAGCCATACATATCGATTTGATAACAATGTCCCACATAAAAAATCTATGAACCAAGGACCCCAAATCTATGAACATTATGGAGAGAACGTGCCATCTTCATCTACTTTATGATAAATTAATATGTAAAGTACACATCATAGTTACCAGATTCGCGATACGGTCCAAGTCGTGGTACGAATTCGGGTACGGAGTACGACACTTAGAGTTTAAAGGGTACGATGGGAATATACTTCTTGGGTACAGTATAAAAAATTGTTGGGTTCCTTTATCAAATATTTTGTAGAGTAATGATATTTTCTGTTTACTAATTATTAAAATCAATTTGTTGTAACGTTAGTCTAAAATCCAAAATCCAAACCCAACAATTAAGATAATTTTTTAATATTGTATATCAAACACAAGACACAAAAGCAACTAGAAAATTTTTATATCTTAAAGGTTTGCAGTCTGCATATGTTAGTAACTTTTAGATTCTTTATTCTTTTTCATTATTTTTTTGATAAAATTTGTATGTTTTTCAGGTCGTTAACTTAAGTGAACTGGAACGCGAATCGTAGTGTTCCGGTACACAAATGTACCGCGAATTGGGACGTGAAATCCGATAAGCGGTTCGAAGGGGGGGTAGGGCGAATCTGGTAACTACAGTACACATATTTCACCTAATGAGAGAGTATGTAACCATGTATCGACAATCCATCCAATAACCATGAAGACAAAAGAAAAGAAAGAATAAAGATTTCCTGTGCATATGACCGAATTTCAATTTAATGAGAACACAAGGACAAAAAAGACATTTAGTTATGCGGGTTACTCAGCAGACAACACACAAAATGTATATAACCTTCAAGGAAAAGTACAGTGGGAATTCTACAAGAAAGTAAAGTACATTTGAATTTTATTGTAGTTATTTTTTGGATCATAATGCCCAAGCTATCCATTCTCAGATTGTTTGGATTTTCAAAACTCCATGGATGCAGAAGAGAAATGCTACCCCCACTCAGACCAAGACACAATTTTTACTTGTTCAAATAACAATTAAGGTGAAGCAAGGTTAGGAATGACGAATCACTTCTATCACAACAACAGACCAAATGTCTAGAAAACCATATACATTCAACTCAACCACCAGTCCAAACTAAAGTTAAACTAAAGTATCTCTTATTTCAGAAGTCCCAAGATAAAGTGCAACACAATTTCAATAAGTATGTCTGGTGACAATATTCACAATGTTTGCACTATCTTCTTGGTTCCTTTTTTACTTCAACATACCTCTTAATTCAATCAAGTGCCCTCAAAATGTCGCATATATGTTCACTAAAACAAAGGCCTTCTCCAAAATAGCATTCCTATTTCCTTGATCAGCTGAACTTTGAACCAACGGTGGATTCTACTGGAGAACTCAAAGTACAATTCTATGGTAGACTTAAACATGTGGCTCATTAAACATCTAGCACAACTGGTTTAAGATCCAATTTCTTTTTGTAGCATGTTTTACGGTTCAATTCCTTTTCTAGGGTTTCTTTGATCTCCCAACCCTTTAATTTGCATATGATACTAAAGTGCTTGGAGTTCAAGATTTATGGTAATTTAGGTTTCTTGACATTTTTGTATATTTTTATTTCAACATAATATTTGGGATTCACAAACTGATTTTTCGAGAGAGATGAAGAATCATAATAAAGTAAACAATTAGCCATATAGGCTTTTCAAGTCAAGATAGACAGCAATGAAATGAGCTTTCTGTAGAGTTTTGGGCAATACAACGCAACTCCACTGAAATGGAAATGATTAAAATTTTTCATGCCTTTACCCCTTTCCTTTTAAAAGTGTCCAGTGAGTTCAAGCCTTCATTATAAGCAAGTCAACCAAAATATGTTTCCTTTCCACTTACTTCAAGTCGTGACCAATCTTGTCCCAATTCCCCAACTCATGAAGCATGGACATCTCTAAAACCAATGTTTAAAATTCTGAAATTCATCAGCCTCACAAGCCATTTGGTACAATTCAATGCAGTTCCAAAACTTGAAAAGTTGGCCAAATGTAAAGCCCTACTTTTGCTCTACGTGGTCTATATATAAACTTCCCTAACATGAGAGACGCACCAAAAGAATAACATAGCAGAAGCCCAGAAAGGATTTGGAGCAAACATTTTGGCCTAATAACCCTGAATCTAAAAGGAAATAGAGAGGACGATCAATAACAGAAGATAAGTGCTGAATGCATAAAATGCTCAACTCTTAGGCAACAGGAAGTTGCTCTGCAAATTAAATTCTTTATAATTTCTTCTAATAAGGAAAGGGAATTTCTTAATAATTTCTTGTTCTGCCCATTACGCAAACACACAACTATTCTTTCCTAACATTGTCTCAGAAGATTAGACAACTTTTTAACTTGCATTTGCAGAAAACGTGTTATTCTCCTAATATAAACAATATCCTGATAAGCTGGAGGCTTGAATTGACATCAACAAAACAAAAACAAAAGAATCTTACAACATGCTAATCAATTATGGTACTGTTTCATTATTTCACCACATGGTACTGTTTCATTATTTCACCACAAGAAAAACTGAAAAGTTAATTACCCACACATCAAAAGAAGGAAAGGAAATGTGACGTCAATTACTGAAATTACTAAACAAATTACAAGGAAGCACAAACTTCTTAAAAATGTGCAATGCAGAAACATCTTAAACCACATAATTAATAATTCACTTGAGCATCTCTGTGACAATCCGCAGAATAAATCTCAAGCATGTAAAGAATCAGATGCCAGAAATACTTACCAATTCATGTTTTCTGACTCAGCACTGTTTTTCAAAATCCACTTGGCCACCGTATCGCAGTCCACAGGGCGGTGAGCTTCCTCAGTGCACTGTCAAGATGAGCCACATCGATACAGGCAATTGCAATATATAGAAAAACATCCGAAACAACCCCAATGCCCCACCTCCCCCTCCCCCATTCCCTCCCACCCAAAGAAAAAGAGATGAAATGGAAGAGTAAGAAGAAGAAAGAGGAAAGTAGCATTTTTAGTTTCTGTTGGGCACTTACATTCCAGCAAAAGCTATAAGAACAACTGCAAGTAACATCATAGTTTCCACTTCCAACAACATATTCAACGGCACTATCACAACCCGGGGCTGGACACCATTTCGTCTACAGGAAACAAGTACCAAATCAGAAACTAAAAATCCAATGAACAGAAAATATGTGAGCAAGAAGAGAATGGATCAACATTGCAATGTAAAGAGATATGTTGCCAACATCTTGGAGATGGATTATACATATTCAATCCAATAGTCACATACTCCCTGAAAAATATGTAATACCCAACAACACTGAGATGGTCTCGTAACATTAGCATTTATGCCTATTACTTATCTGCCCAAATCAAATGAAACAAAATCCCCCTTAGTTTTTGAAGTCCTTTACAAGAAGCTGTGTCAAATTTTATCGTATAACCAAATTAATTATTTTTATGACTAAAATTATAAACAGCAACATCCAAATTCCTAGATTACCAAACTACAAACAGCATCATCCAATTCCTGGATACCACATCCCCATACATCCACAAGTGCGTATCTAAATGAATTAGAAGTTGCACTCTTTCATATAAGCAATTGTCTTCGAACTTCTTCAAGTTAGAAGTTTTTTGAGAGAAAACAGAGAGAGAGAGAAGAAATTATAAAATGTGTATTTGATTAACTGAATGTATTGTACATAGTTGCAGTATTTATACTGTTTACAGATGTGATGCTTAGAGCTTTCTAGCTTCTTCTCTAAGCTAGGAGTTAGTTATAACTAACTCTGCCAGCCACTGTATAGCTGGTAGAGGTGAACCGAACTCTGTTCAGTTCACTGCTTATTCTATATCCTAGCATCTATCATATCAGCCCCCTTCAAGCTAAGCCTTGGTAGTCATCAGGGGAAGCTTGGCCTTCAGGTAGTAGTACTTGTCCTTGGGAAGAGCTTTGGTAAACATATCTGCTACTGTTGTGTAGTGGGAATGTAGGACAATTTTAAGTTCTTGGCTACCACTTGCTCTCTGACGAAGTGGTAGTCAATCTCTATATGCTTAGTGCGTGCATGAAAAATAGGATTTGTAGCTAGGGCCATCGCAGACTGGTTGTCACAATGTAGAATCGGAGGAGGACAAGGAACAGCTAAATCCATTAGTAAGTCAGTCAACCATTTAAGTTATGCAGCTGCATGGGCCATGGCCCTGTATTCTGCCTCTGTAGATGATCTAGAGACAGTAGGCTGCTTCTTTCAAGTCCAGGAAATAAGATTTTGTCCCAAGAAGATAGAATAGCCTGAAGTTGATTTTCTATCAACTATGTCTGCTGCCCAATCTGAATCCACAAAACCAAACAGATGTAGTCGGCCAGGTTGAAAAAAGAGGCCTTGCTGAAGAGTACCCTTGCTATATCACAAGGTCCTCTTAAGTGTAGCAAAATCTGCCACAATAGGAGAATGCATTTTCTGACATAAGGTATTGACTGCAAACTGAAGATCTGGCCTGGTCATTGTTAAGTATTGCAATGCCCCAGTCAAGCTTCTGAATAATGTAGGATTTGAATATAGAGTGGAATCAGAGGACTAAATCATGGTTGGTGTAGCTGCAGGATTACAGTCAGATAACCCAACTTTCTTCAGTAAATCAACAGCATATTTAGTCTGATGCAATAGGAGACCTTTGTGCATTCTCTAAACCTCTATGCCCAAGAAATAGGATAAGGGGCCAAGATCTTTCATGGCAAAAGTCTGGCCCATATCTAGAATAAGTGAATCAATGGCTGAGAGAGATGTGCCAGTGACAATAATGTCATCCACATATATAAGAATGAGAATAAGAGAGGTTGAAGTGCATGAATGAACAAAGAATTGTCTGTAGTGCTCATAACAAACCCATGCTGCAGCAGAAAAGTGGTCAACTTGTAATACCAGGCCCTGGGGGCTTGTTTGAGTCCATAGAGACACTTTTTCAACCTGCATACATAATTTGGTTTTTTTGAGTCTATAAACCCTTGTGGTTGCTGCATGTAGACTGTCTCCTCTAAATGGCCATGGAGAAAGGCATTAGAGACAGCGACATAAAGAATATTTTGTAGAGAAAAAGATGAAGTGGGAGTTAGTAAAGTACCATTACCCATTTGTTGAACAGGCAGAGATTGGCCATTTCCCACAGCAACAATTTCTGATCCTTGATAGGGATAGGAAATGAGCATTTGAGCTAGATCATTGGTGACATGGGTATTGGCACCAGAATCAAGATACCAATAGGTTTCAGAGGTAGGAGGATTGCCTATATGAGTGGCTAGAGCTTGCTTATCCTTTGGAGGAGCAGAATAGCTATTGTCAAATCTGTGCCAACACTCTATTGCAGAGTGGTTTGGTTTGCCACAGATTTGGCAGTAAACCTTAGTAGGCTGAGAGGAGAAAAGTTGGGGGGGCCTGAGGAAAGGGTGAGTAGGAAAACTAAGGTGGTGCTTGTGGGTGGATAAATTGAGGTGGTGCTTGTGGGTGGGTAAATTGAGGTTGTGGTGCTTGACCTAGAACACCTCTGCCCTGATTTCTTTGTCCTCTACCCCCCCTGCCCCCTCTGTTTCCATGGCCCCTGCCTTTGCCCTTGAAATTAGGGTTGTAAGGAGAGTATGTGGTGCTATACAAGGCTGTATGAATATCTGAGGTAGGTGAAGGATGATGTGTGTGAGTGAAGTCTTTTCTGATGCAGTTCCTCTGATATAAGGAGACTGCTCAATTCTTGAATTGTAATTGAGGTAGGTCTGGTCCTAATGGTTGTTCTGAAAGCTTCATACTCTAGAGGTAAGCCCCTCAATGTGTATAGGACTAAGTCTTCTTCAGAAATAATCTCTGTTGCTGCTGCTAGGCTATCATTAAGAGACTTGATCTTATCTAGATAAACTTGCATAGACTGATTACCTTTAGTGATGGTTTGCAGCTCATCTTTCAGTTGATGAATATAGGACCTACTCAGGGAGCTGAACCTGGAGGCTAGTGCTTGCCAGATAGAAGATGCAGTTGGTAAATGGAGTACTTGAGCAAGCACTGTAGGAGTCATAGACACATAGAGACATAATTTAAGCTGCTGATCCATGAGAGTCCATGTAAGATATGCTGGATTGACCACTTGTTGACCTTCGGAATTGGAAATATGAAGTGAAGGTGGAGGTGTATGTCCAGACACATGATCAAAGAGTTGATTTCCTTGAAGAGCTACTTGCAATTGAACCTTCCAAAGGACATAGTTTGAGTTGTCCAATATGATTTGAAGAAGGCTAGTCATATTATGTTGAAGATTCTTGAGACCTATAGGTAGCTCAGAAGCAACTGTAGACTCCATAGCTGGCGATGATGAAGATGTATGAGCTGTGGAAGCCATGGCAGGAGATGTTGAGCTTGAAGCCATTGTTTGATGTGCGAGAGAAATTAGAGTTGACGAGAGAAGAATTAGAGCTTTTGAGCTGCAACAATGGAGTTTTGCAGAAAAGAAACCTTAGTTCGTGAATTTAGGGTTTAAGAGTAAGGAAAGAGGCTAAAACTGAGTCGCAAAGCTGCAGAGATCTCCTGTAATGGAGTCAGAACTATTTCTATGGTGAAAGCAGCTTGAATTAAGCTTGATTTCACAAAAAAAAAAAATGAAGGTCTTCAATGGCAGAGGACCTTCTGGCTTTGAGATACCATGAGAGAAGAGAGAGAGAGAGAGAAGAAATTATAAAATGTGTATTTGATAAACTGAATGTATTGTACATAGTTGCAGTATTTATACTGTTTACAGATGTGATGCTTAGAGCTTTCTAGCTTCTTCTCTAAGCTAGGAATTAGTTATAACTAACTCTGCCAGCCATTGTACAGCTGGCAGAGGTGAATTGCTAACTCTATATCCTAGCATCTATCATATCATTTTTCAAGTTCAATGCAACAACTTCTGCTGATTAACATAAAGATGACCAAGCGTAAATGCGTAAGGTAATGATTCGCACACTGGAATGGGGATGGGGGTAGGAATGGAATGACATTCCCAACTCTTTTCGATTCTCATGCTTAGTATGAAGGAATGAACTTGGAAATCCCATTCCCAAGGTAAAATCCTATCCCCGCGTACATGGGAATAGCCAACCCAAAGCAAACACATGGGATTAGGCCATTCCCATGTGTTTGGGAATAAACTCGACTATCATACCCTCATATAACATAATTTTTATATATAGTTTGTTTTACAATGATAATAATAATAATAATAATAATAATAAGAATAATAATAATAAAATAACAATAATAATAATTAATAATTATATAATAATTATTAAAATAATAATAAAAATAAAATAATAATAATAATAATAATAATAATAATAATAATAATAGTGATTAAAATAGTAATAATAATAGTAATACCAATATAATAAAATAATAATAAAAATAAAATAATAATAATAAAAAATGAAAAATAAAAGTAATAATAATAATAATAACAATAAAATAACAATAATAATTATATAATAATAATATTAATAATTATTATTATTAAAATAATAATAAAAATAAAATCATAAAATCATAAAAAAATAATAATAATAATAATATTGACTAAAATAGTAATAATAATAATAATACCAATATAATAAAATAAAATAATAAAATAATAATAATAATAAAATGAAAAATAAAATAATAATAGTGATCAAAATAATAATAATAATAAGAATAATAATAATACCAATATAATAATGATGATGATGATGATAATAATAACAATAATTTTTATTGTTATTGTTATTTATTTTTATTTTTTTTATTATGATTATTATTTATTGTTGTTGTTATTATTATTATTGTTATTTATTATCTTTATCTTTATGTTGTTTACGGTTATGTTCGTGTTTATTCTTATTTTTAATACTATAATAATAAAAGAGCAATCGTGTCATATTATACAAGTCATTCACATTACTACTCTTCATTCCTATAGCATACCTAAGGGTACTCAGACAGGCCCCCAGCTTCATCTCCAACCTAGGGGTAAAAAATTCTAATTCTACTGTAGTGCTTATTTACAAGAATAAATAGGCGCACACACACCATTTGGGGCATGCAGATAAAGACATCCATTCTATCTGGTTTCAAATGTAAACATTGATGCAATTGTGATTTGCTAAGGGCAATCTCAATAGAGTCTTCAAATGCAAAACTTTCCTAATTTGGGTGTTTTTAGATACTCAATGGCTCAAAAAGCAACATTAATGATCCAAATATACGTGGGGTCCACCACTTTTGGCTTAAAAGATGCCAAAATAGAGACCCAGTTTCTATTTTCTTCCACAAATTTGTGGAAAAAAATGGAGACTGAGTATCTATTTTGGCATCTTTTAAGCCAAAAGTGGTGGACCCCACGTACTTTTGCCATGAATAGTATTTCTTTTAGAGACTAGGATCTCTAAAAACACCCAAATTAGGAGAGTTTTGCATTTTAGAGACTCTATTGAGGATAGCCTAAGAAAGTAACAATCAGGTTTGTCATCTTAAAAGACGAGAGTCTAGAAATCAAGGTAGCACAAACCAAAAACAACACCTAAAAGGGCAGTGACTAAGACCAGGAAATATCTACCTTTCTGTTGTCTTCAATGTATGATCTGAGAAGGTAACGATGATACTTTTCCTTATCTTCATCTGACGCTAACATCCCGATCATATCTTGACCAACAACAGCACCACAAGATGGATCAGGACACCTTAGCATTAAGCATCCAGGGCCATCATTAATGGATGTGCCAATATAAGCTACATAAACAGACAGTATAGAATCAGTAGGTAAACAAGTTTTCCTGCTCCAAGAAAACGTGTATTTGAAGGAAAATGAAGAACAGTACAGCATCATGCATATTTATTCAATCAACAACAAAAAAACAGAAAACGATGAAGTGAAAAGTCTATGGAAACAAATTTCCAGGGATACGTAAAATAGGACTTGATTTGTAAGATAATTTAGCATAAAGCAACAAGAATTAGATAAGTCTAGAAAGCCTGAAGAACTAGTTGACATCAAACAAACAACCTAGGAGTTTGATGAACAATGCAGCACCTCGACATTGTTAAAAGTAAATAAAGACCATTAATGGCAATGGACAGTCAAGTGTATATCAAGTTCAAATTCTTACGTTTGACTTTTTTCTTCTGTTTCTGTTCTGTCTGTAATTACGTAACATTTAACAGCATAAACATTCACTTCCACACCACCGCCACAAAGTTTGCCCCCACCCCCAATATTCAACAACTTTTCATCATCTCTTTCGGAACTCCCGCCACCACCAACAATATAGATTCACCTTTCACAAACACTACAGCCACCATGAAGACTTCATCACAATACTTCTACAGAAAACATGAAGGGGAGGTGCACTATCACAAACACCTTTCCATACTTAGTGCTACTAGAATTGCCAAAACCCCTGTAAAGGCCACCATCTCACCATTAGCTATAATATAAGCATCTCATGGTACATGCTACATAAAGTTCTACCCAACATAAGCAAAATGCCAATCCATCACAACCACTATATAGATTCTGGAGCTATAGGCCATTTTCACCTAGTACAAAGGTCCAATACTTATTATATAGGAATCTAGAAACGATCAAAGTGTTCAGGTCATCAATTTATGATTTTTCCATCCTCCTCGTAAAATGTCTCTTAACTATTATATGCTAAGACTGTTTTGAGATTAATTACCCCAGAAGAATTGATTTTCAACACCAAAGCCAAGAAAAAAAGAATGAGTTGATGGAATCGGCAACCATCACTCAAAAGATCCATATCATACTAGGATGACTGCCACAAGAGAGATAAGCTTGCACAACGGTCAAAGTAGTACATGTAGTAAAGCTGCATTATGACCTGCCAGATTCCACTGGCCACAAAATAACATCTAGACCATAGTTACCAGGAAAAATAATGCAAAATGCCTTTTGAATTCAAACTCAAATTTCATTGGATACAGGTATATTTTCTAGAAAGCATATCCATAACTTGGCAATAGTTTGAAACATAATTTATCACAAGAAACAAAATGCTGAAAACATTACAAAAACTTGGTCAAAACTTGTAGATACTTCTCCAAAATGCAGAACACTAGATGCTGATCTCTTAATGCCTTTGCCCACAGTTATAGCAATTACTCTCTAAACCTAAATTATGTCTTTGTATCCACCTTCCATAAGAGAATACTATCCACTTTGAACTGTGCAAATCAAATGCTGAAGGTTCAATTAAAATTCTCACGAAGCAACCCATCACATTCTCAATTATGTCTGGTCTGATGTTACCCGTAAGTTCCAAAGCATCATTCCCCGCATCCATGTATACTTATCCCGACTATGACTTACACACTCATAATCTAAAAGGAAAATGGGCATCTAGGACTAAAAATTGTTAATCTCTGCTATTTATTGCCAGAAACTCAGAAGTCACCACAGTATTGTTCTTTAGAAATCTTGTGCCTCTTCAGCCGGTTAACTTCCCAAATTAACTGTTGTTGTATGTAAGATCTAAAATTCTTGATTCTCTATAACCTGAAGGTGGTCATAACTAAATAGCATAGAACCAAATACCTATACCACTAAAAGGGAAGAGAGAGGGTCCAGTAAGTAGATTCTTTTGAGGTCACATACATATGGTAATGTCACTTGGCAGACATAGAAGGCACAATAGACTGGAAACAACTCCCTAGTAACCACATCAAAGAATTGTTCCTTGTATTGAAAAACTAAAAGATTCCACATCCTAAAATTAAATCCATATCGGCAAGTTCTAATATTACATTAATTAATCATCCTGCAGATAAGATTTTATCTCATGACTATGTTTTACTATCAATTTCTCATGCTAATTGGGTGAGCCTAGAGCTCCAGTTAAGACATCAATCAAAAATTCCAAAAGTAATCAGAGGAACCAGAGGCACAAGCCAAGACAGTGAGGCACCACAAAGTGCACCTCTGTTAACTCCATATGCATAAGGTACACCTGCACAAAATCCCCACCTTTAGAGCCTAAGCTTCAGACTCAAAGCTCTATTCAGGCACTCTTCAATGGAATTATTCTTTCAGGCAATTAATATTTCACATTCTGTGGAGCATTCATCAGGTTGAGATAGTATGATAGAAAATCATCAAAGATGAGAAACATAGTACCCCCTAGATCAAGCAAAATCAAGGGGCTTGCACCAAGACCAAAAGAATACAATGGACCAAAATCAAGTGAGTAAGAATATCAAAATCTTCCACTGCCCTAATCAGGGGTCACACACTACTTTGAATACAAGCATTAGGTACTCTTGTCAATAACTTCACCAGACTTCATCAGTTTGTCGCTGGTAGAATTAAGCCACAGATTATGCTTCAATCTGCAGTGCCGTACTTGGATCATTAAATGAATCCATTTTCAATTTTGTTCCTCTAAATAAATTGGTATGGCAATTACTTCAATATTAGCTAATTCCCTTTTTTATCAAGAATTACTTTGACATAGTATTTTATACTATAAAATGGAAGGCTATGTTACATACTTTGCATTTTCAGCTATTAGTGACTTGCTTCACATAGGCAAACGAGTTATTGCACCTTAGGCTCAACAACCCCCCCCCCCCCCCCCCCCCCCCCCCAAAAAAAAAACCCAAACAAAAAAATAATAATAAAATTAAAAAATAAAAAAATACTTTCTCGCAGCAATTATGGCCATTGGTAAATGCTAAGACAAATACTTTCAAAAGAATTTGTATCATCATCTCGTAGGACAATTTTACAGAAGAAAAACAGGAGTGAAAATAACCAAGTAATATAAGCTCAAAGTACAAGCAACTAAGTTCATCCGGTAATGCACTAACGCTAATTAATATAAGGAGCACAGTTTCCAACTAGAGCCAATGTATTTGAAGCCATACAACGCAGAAGTTCCAACTTGAATCTCAAAACAGAAACAAACCTTTCCAGCATGTGCTACAGAAAGGATGACCACAAGCTGCTGTCTTGATCATATCTAAAGGATAATTCTCAAAACAAATCCCACAAGTTACCTGCCCAAAGAGAAAAATGTTGCAGCTTAGACATGCCTTGATAATAAAAACAAAGGAGTTCAAAGCATAACCTATCAACATATACTGGAGGAAACTGTCAAATTTGAAAATTTGAATAATAAGTCTAACTCACTTCTTGGATGTTTGAAATTTGAACCACTGGCTTATCTAATAAACCAACAGCCTTGCGAACCCTTTCCTCATCAGAAAACCACTCTTCATGTACATCATTCACATTCCTAAATATTCCAGTATCAAGCCAACCAAATGAAAATTTTCAATACACAAAGGAATACAACAAAGAAACATTGCAGACGTAACCGTCCAGTCAGCATCACATGTTGCTTATATCATAATTCAAAACTCTTAACAAGATTTTGCAGCTCTAACAAATGCATATACATACGCCACACTGCAATTGTGCATTTATATGTAAATAGATTACATGTAAACATATGGTAAATCCACCTCATTCTGACGGGTAAGTAACAAGATCAAAGAGCAAATGTTACCAGTTATAACGGCGCAACAATATGCATGCTGCTTCTCTGGATACAGAAAGAACAGCAGAAATTGTTGTAATGTCATCCTCTTGACGCTGATGTATATCTTCTTCCTTCAAGATGGTATAATTTTTCTGCAACATAAACACGAATCTGTAAATGCAAATTGATGTAAAAGATTCATTTGAAACCATACAGTACTACAAAACTAAACTTATATGTGCAAAGTCACCTTTAAAATGGGGGTGTTAAATCATTGCTGATTGCCGAATAACTATCTTTCAAGCTCATCACATCTAAAACTATACAATACTATACTATCAAAAGATCTAATTAATGGGAACATTTTAAGACAATATCAACCAATACTCACATATCCTAGCACAATCCGTATCATCAAAAGTTTCCTAAATACACACCAATATCATTACTCATGCATTCTGAATTCATTCTAAATAAGTAAAAGGGGGAGCCTGCTTTTTAGGGAATTCAATTCTGCCACAATAATAAACCGTTGCTAAATTGAGAATTTGGTGAACACCATCTAAATTGCTATATGGTTACTACGACACACACAAGTACAAGAAGGTTCACATTATATTAGAGAATTATGGGGATATTTGAAGTCTAAAAAGATCAAAAGTTGCACTACAAAATTAATTAACTCAATCACTACAAGAGAAAGATCAACATCAAATCTCCTCTAAGCCTTTACAATGATCCAATTACTCTGCCTAAAGATCCATGAGCACTTCCAAAAGTGTACACACGTATAGATATGTAACAATTTTCGGGCTTCCTATGTAATCTACAACTGATTATCTAAAGATGCACAGGCACCTGTATATGTGTACACATGTATATATGTGCTAACAATTTTGGGGCTTGCAGGGTAACCTAAAACTGATTACAGGATTATTAGCACCATCAGGGCATTCCAGATTAATACAAGAGAAAGAGGGAACCATTTTGGAGAATTTACACCTAGCCAAGCCCAGCGAGTCTATTGGACCTACGATCAATTAACCATTAAAAGTCCTAAGAAAATAACCCTAAATGTTAACAGAAAGCATATATAATTGTACAGATATGGGTTCACAACTAGATAGATTTAAAAAGGAGGGGAATTTCCAGATTTCCACCCAATTGAGCTCTGTGGGTTCATCGGACCTACAATTAATTAACCATTAAAAGTAACCTAAAAATTTACCCCAAATTTTAACAGAAAGCAAATATCACTACACAGATATGGGGTTTATGAGTAGATAAATGAAAAATTGAGGGGCATTTCGGCAAGTGCGCAAATGCACACCTAATTAAGACCGCTAGCTAATCGGACCTAACATTACCCTATATGTTAACAGAAAGCATACACTAGTACATAGAAATGGGGTTTATGAGCAAATAGATGAAAAAACGGGGGGCATTTAGGCAAAAACCGGGACCTGATTACGGCGGGCGGGTTCATCGGAATCATCAGTCTCGTTGCCCATGAAATCGTAGTCGGCAGCGTCATCGTCATCATCGTAGTAGTCGTAATCGCCATCGCCGCTGTCGAGAGCAGCGGCGTCGTCGCCGCCGCTGAAGTAGTCGTCATCCACCGACTCCACATCGTTAGCGTCGTGCATATCGTCATCCGAGTCCATTTCGATATCGATCTTAATTAAAAAACCCCAAATGAAATAATTTTTTTTAATTAAATTTTTTTTAAAAACCCCATCAGAAACCCTAGGTCGATTGAGAAGATGATCAAAACGAAGAAGAATCGATGACTCGCGAAATGACTCGGCTAGCCTAACTTATCGCCTAAATTTACACGATCGTCATCTAATTCATCAAACTCATACATACAGATTATATAAATATGTGTGTTTGTGTGAGTGGGCGGGTGTGTGTGTGTGTGTGTGTGTGTAGGGGGGGAGGGGGGGCGCGGGGGGGGGAGTGGGGGGGCGGTTAGGGGTAGGGGTTTGGGGTTGGGTAATAGTGAAGTGTCGTCTGTGAAGGGAGTAAGAATCTGAGGCACTTTAATGAGAAGGAAATGGGGAAAGAGTGGTGGGGGTGGGGCACATCATGAGCATGATTGAGAAAGTGATGTGGATTTTTATTTTTATTTTTATGAAATTTTTTTTCCTCTCCAATTGTTGTTTCTGTGTTTTTTTTTTTTTTCTTCTAAATCGGGTATTAGTGTCATGTCAGTAACGGTCCTTTCTCATCTATTTTTTTAATTTTTTAATATAGTGTTTGGAAGTACTTTCATAAAAAATTATATTTATAAATAAATTTTCTTATTTAGAAGAGTAGTTTATAATATATATGAAATTAAAATTAAAAATTATTTTTTTCTAAAATATCTTTCATTTATTTTATTGAAATTAGTAAAATTTAAGAATATTAAACAAGAACTTTTAAACTATTTAATAAGTACTAGCATAGAGTGTTGATGTCCTAACTTGTTAATCAATTATTTTTTTGTATTTTTTTAAAAGAAGAAGGAGATGGTTTGAAATATATTTTATTTTTTATCTTTATATTTGAACCAAAATTAAACTTAAATATAAGAAAAATTTAAAGGGTAATTTTATCTTCAAAAGAAATAAACTAACTTGAAAATTGTAAATTTGTAAATTTTACCCCTTGAGCAAGAATTTAAGTAAACTTTTAACAAATTCAAGATTTGTAAATCCTGAATTTTTAATTTTTTAAAATGATGCTTCTAAACATAAAAAATTAGATTTGCAAATGAATTCTTCAAAATTTTATAAAATTCATTTATTCCAAACAGTTTGTTAGAGATTTTCTATTTTCTAGACTAATCTTCTTTTTCTTTTTTCTTTTCTTTGTAGTTAATAACCCTGATAACCACTATTATAAAGCGTATCCCTAATGGGTATTTTTAAGAAAAAATGACAAAAGTAATCCTTCTTATCGAACAAAATAGTTTCTTCATTAACATGAATGTGGTTTTAGACTTTGGCTCCGTTTGTTTGCCGTAAAATATTTTCTTGAAAAATATTTTTTGAATTTTATGGTGTTTGGTAACATAGGAAAATTGGTCAACCGTAAAATGTTTTACGATCAAAAATTGCGACTACTTTTTCTAAATTTTACGGTGTTTGGTAATCCCGTAAAATTAGTGAACCGTAAAATGTTTTACGGTCAACAATTGCAACTAGTACAAAATTTTGTAAAATATATTACGGTACTTTGGGAGAAGAAAACATTTTACGGAATTCACAATACATCCAAACACCAGAAAATATTTTTCAGTAATCTATTTTCCAGAAAAATATTTTCCTCCGACAAGTTATTTTACGACAAACAAACAGAGTCCTGTAAAATATTTTATTTTTCAGGAAAATATTTTTTACGAAAAATATTTTACACAAACAAATTATTTTACGACAAACAAACGGAGCATTTGTTATATTGAGTTTTACTTGTATGTAAAGTAAAAGGTGTATTATCGAAAAAGAAAAGAATAACTATAAATTTGTTTTAACTTTTTGACTTGTATATATTGTATTTCTTATATGTTGTCACTATGGTAGCCTTTTTTGTTTGGTTGATAAATAAATTAAGAGTAAAATGCATTATACCCCTTGTGTTTTTACAAAATTGTATTATAGACCCTGTGTTTTAAAAAGGTGCATTATAAACTCTGTGTTATGAAAAACGTTGTATACACGCCTCAAACTCAAATTTCGTTTAACTCTGTTAGTTAGCCTTATAAAAAGATAAAATCGTCCTCGTTTAAAGATAAATCCGTCAAATGGGGTATTTGTAACTTTTTTGATATCAGAATGGGGTATTTATCACTTTTTTAATATTAGAGGAAGGTATTTACAACATTCTTTATTTTGCAATATCAAACCATGTGCTAGTCTATCTCGTGAGGAGATCTACAACCTTAAACTAATAAATATCATTTAATTAAAAGAATAAAAAAACGTAAAACTCATATAACAGAATATTGATGTCCACCATAAAAAATATAAATCTTATGCTTGAAGTTCAAGGCTCATGAAGAGGTCTACAATAGAGCATTGATGTCCATAATCAAAATGTTCATCAACTACAAGCTTATGCATAAGAAAAATAGACAATGCTCTGTACTTTGAAATGGAACAAAAAAATAGGCCAAAAAATCAAGAAATCAGAATTGATCCAAAGTCGTACTTCAACTAGCAATAATCATACATTCACTTGGAATCACGTTCTTCTACAAGCACATTAAACCTTTAAATCGGTGCAAAATCAACTTCAAATCGAAGGAAAATCACTTTGAAAGAGTTCATCCCTCTAGGATTTTCAATTTTTTATTTTTGAAGAGGCAATTTACAACTTTATTAAAAAACACAGGGACAATTAGAAACCTTATCAAAAATACAAGGGATAATTTACAACTTTATCAAAAACACAGGGGACAATTAGCAATTGATGTTAAAAATGGTATTTTCGTCCTTCCTCATGTGTTTTACAACTTGATAAATGCCGTAATTTTTGTCTTTCCTTATGTGTTTTACAGCTTGATAAATGTTATACTTGCATTTCAAGCGTGTGTATTACACTCACGTTAAAATTGACAGAAAAATAGACGGCAGGGGGTTATATATAATGTTTTCCATAACATATGATTTATAACGTAACTTTTTAAAATATAGGGTTTATGATGTAACTTTGTGAAAACAGAGGGGGGGTATAGTGCATTTTACTCATAAATTAGTATCATCATTGACCATAGTGCAAATGGCATCCTATTATTGAATTTGTTGAAGAACACAAAGATAAATTTGAGCTTTAATTATCTATTTCTCTTTATTTCTCTTCCTCCAACATTCTTAGTGTTTCCTTAAATACGTGTTATGATCAATGCAATCAGGTACATATTTATTCAATCTTTTTGCATGCATAATTTTTTATTTTGTGGATTTATCCCTCCCGCATACCTATTGGCTTGGTGCCATAATTTTAATTGTTGTGCTTAAGGTTAAAGTGATCGTAAACAAAGCTATATGACTCACTTCTATGGAGTTTAGGGTGAGTAAAGGAGAATAATTGGCTTGAATAGAGAATATAGGGCAATCATATAGTACTAATTAAGCTTGTTGATTTGTAATAAGTTAATAGCATTATTCCTTCTCCAAATGAAAATTTCAAGTAGTTAAAGTCCAATATGTATTTTAGTTAGTGTGATACAAGAAAAGTTAAAAATGACGTGATAATTAGCATGAACTATAAATCCTTACCTTTCGGTGAATTCCAATTTAGCTTTATTAGGCAAGAGATGAAGAAACTAGTCATCTTTAATCGAACACAAAACTAATTAAGCAAGGAAGTCATAAAAAAATACTCCATTACATGCAAGAATTATGACCTTTTGTTCATCAAAGTCTCTTACATGAGCTTATGATCTCAAATGGTCATTTCCAAACACTCCCTTATATATATAAGTATGAATGGTAGCTCATTGGTGATCTTGGACATTGTTGATACTAATTGAATGTTATGTAATTATCAAGCGTGTTAATTATTATGGGTTAGTTATTCCATATTGACATTATTGTTACTTGGTGGTTAAACTAGTGGCTATGATAGCTAGCCTTTAAGGAAGATTTAATTAATAAATTAGAAAAATATATTTGTCAATCCCTATATATGAGAAGTCAGTAGAAACGTCCTTTTTTTTTTTTGTAGAACTATGAATTTTATTAAAATGAAACCTAAGTTACAAGGAAGATTTATCCTACTCCTGTAGAATGAAAGTCATATACAAAAATATTAGATAATAAAGGAAGGGGCAAGCCACCCAGTCAAAGGCTAACTTATCAGCAAGCTTGTGTTTAGCCACCCAATATGCAGCTTGGTTGGTTGTCCTTCTAACAAACTAAAACCTAACATGATCGATCTCAACTGCAATCAACTTAATATCATCAACAATAGATTTGATAACCCAGGGGGATCCATAAGTAGATGAGTTGATGGCATTCAGGACAACAAGTGCATCACTTTCAAAAATGATGAAATGCAGGCCAAGTCTTGAAGCAAACACAACAGCTTGTTTCAAAGCTTGGGCCTCAGCTTCCACTGTTGAGCCGCAAGAGAACCGACTAGCAATACCATTAAAGAGATTACCAGCAGAGTCACGACAAACCATAACAATTGCAGCCTTGGACGGAGGAGAAAATGCTGCATCCACATTAAATTTGTACCAATTCATAGGTGGCGATGACCAGTAAGACAAGGAGGGAGACAAGTTAGGTATTGATTGGTTGCTAGGAGAATTAGTCTGGACTTTAATGAAGTCATTCATGAAGCTGATTGCATTTGACAAAGTGATGGTAGGGTTGATTTTTTTCCTTCCAACACAAAGGAGCAACGTGTTTTCCAGATTTGACAGGCAATGAATACCAATTGAGTTTCTCCTTCATTGTGAGTAATATTGGCTAAAGCAAAGCGGGCACTCATTTGGATAAACCAATCATCAAAGCGTGTAGTAGAGTTGGGAATAATACATATTTGGAGGGGGCAGCCCCACCACAACAGGTATGTCCATTTGCAAAAGAGAAACAAATGTTCAACAGTCTCTGGAGCTTCATTACAAATCTGGCACAAAGGCAATGGCGAACATTTTCTTCGAAAAAGGTTGTCTCTTGTTGGTAGCGCATTTGAGCATGTTTTCCAAAGAAAAAGTTGAACTTTTGGTTCTGCCTTGATAGACCAAATAGTTTTCCAAAGCTTAGGAGAAACAATATAAGACGAGCTTGTTTCTTGCACATTGATAAACCCTTTTGATTTTGCAATAAAGTAGTTTGACTTAATTGTATATGAGCAATCAACTGTGTGGGGCCAGATGAGCTTGTCCTTTGAGAGGAATTGAGGTATAGAGATTGATCCAATCTTATCTACCATACGAGGGAAAATACTTGACAAGGTCAAAAGATTCCAACTGTGTAGGTTCTGATCCATAAGCTTAGCCACCCATTCAAGAGGAGAATGAAGGGGGTTTAGGAAGCAGGAACGAATTCTCGATTCACCAATGATTCCAAATGCTGATAGAGTGACCATTCCCAACAATCCATCTATCTTCCTCCAAAAGAAAATCTCTACCCCATAAGATGCTTTGCCAAGTCCAAGAGGATCGGTGGCCTTTACGAGCATTCCAGCAGGATGAAGAATTGAAGTAAAGTCCTTTATGAATCTTGAAAACAAATGAGTCAGGTTTTTGAAAAATTATCCAAGCTTGTTTAGCCACAAGGGCTCGATTGAAGTGATGAAGATCCTTGAAACCCAAACCACCATTTTTTTTGTAGGATGAAATCAGTATCCAATTCTTCCAATGAATGCCCTTTTCTTTGTCTTTCTTCCATTAGAATTTTGCAATTTGTGCACTAATTTGTTTGCAAACTGCTTTCGGGTAGATAAGAATGGACATAGAGTAAGTAGGGATAGCTTGTACGACCCATTTTATAAGTATATATTTACCACTATCAGAAAAGAGGCAACTTTTCCAATGTTCCATCTTATATGATATTCTTTCTTTCACCCAATTAAGAGCTTGAACCTGGGAATTGCCCCAATCAAATGGTAATCCCAAATATTTGCCAAGATTTTTTGATTGGTTGATGTTGAGAATGGCTGTAATTGCTCCCTGATATCAGGTGGAGTTTGTTTACTAAACATGATGGCAGATTTTTCCACATTGATGCATTGTCATGAGGCGAAACAGTAGAGGTAAAAAGCTTTTTGAAATGCATTTGCTTCATTGGAGTCGCCTCATGGAAGAAGAAGGAATCATCTGCAAACAACAAATGAGTAATGGGGGGACAAGATCTTGAGAGTTTAATCCCATGGATCAAGTCCTTTTGCTGAAAATGACAGGTAAGATCTAAAAGGCCTTGTGTAACAAGAGCAAAATGAAAGGACCTTCACAAAGCTTATGGAGAAAACATAGCTTAAAACCAAGAAAGATCCATGGCTAGAATTTCAAAATTTTCTATAACAAAGCTATGTATATCCAAAAACCCTAGTCTTGATTTCATATGATTAACATAGTAAAAACATATATATACAACTATATATGTATATATAGTAGAGAAATATACAAGATATACCTCTTGTAGATCTTTGCAAAGGATGATGAAGAAGCAAGCTTAAGCTTTGACAAATCCTCCCACAAGTGCAAGAGTCCTAACACAAGCTTGAAGGAGCTCCCCAAACCACCCAAGATAATGTGCTAGCTTTCTTGGTGATATTGAATAAGCTTAGAAAAATTAGAAGACAAAACAAATTTTTCCTCTTCCTTCCTTAGCTTGGTCGAGTTTCACAAGGAGAGAGAGAGAAAATATATAATCTTTTGTATATTAATCTCTTGCTATATGTAATGTATGTAACACTCCGATCTCTCACGGGACTAGAGCCGCGATCCAATACCCGAGGTCACAAAAAATAAGGGAAGACGGACGGAGTCTCCCCTGTTTATAGGACAATCCAAAACCTGTACAAGCAGTTATAACCTTAAAACCAAAGTCCAACCTTCTCCGTAATTCCTAACTACCACTAACATCGCATACAACCAACTCTTTAAGGCCATCCGAGCCTTGGAACCCAACATTGAAGACATACAAGCATGCAAAGTCAAATCTATTGAATTTCTATGTTTTAGAACTGCTTATCATATCACTCTGATATTATCAATTTAACCTACTTATAATTTAAGTCCAACCAATCAACTAACCTCCACTGGTCACACAAGCATGCAACATTGACAATAAAGTAAAGTCAAAGTTATTACATGCTGCTACAATCCGAACTGTACATCAACAGATTAACGATTACAATATTCCAAGCTAGAAAATAAATACAAACAAGACCAAAATGTCGCAAAATTGAACATATATATGACAACATCACATTCTTCAGATAAGCCATCCAACCCCGGTAAGCAACAAGTCTAGGCATTTGACCAAATTGAACCTCTTCTTCTTAATCTCTGAAGGACCCGAACCTGAGATGATTAAAAAGAAGGGTGAGCATACAACACATATATACTCAGTAAGGGAGGGGAAATAGTAAACCAAAGGTGTTTCAAAAACCATTTCGTGCAATGCAATAAAGACAAGAACACAAGTAACACAATATAACAAGTTAACCGAATAAGCATTAAACACATTTAAAAATGATACGGTTCATCTTCCTTGTCTTCAATCTTGAACCACGAATCTCGATCCTTGCTAACAAATGCCGGCAAATCCCCTTATTCCTCCAATGGGGTACTCCGGATGTACCCCAATCCTACGACCCATTTCTCCCGAGGTAGATCCGTATGCCCCAACGAGGTGAACCACGCCTCTGGAATAGGGGAGTATGCCTCAGCGAGAAAGGGAATAGGCACCATGGTAACCGAGCTAGATTGACAGCCCGATGTTGCACTGAGTTTTTAGACACTGTCATGTCCGAAAAGGTTGCACAACCCCAAATAACGAATCACGAATCATGAGATACTAAGACCGAATCAAGTGGGGAGGTAGCAAAGTAGGCTAGCCTCACCTCATATAACATATAATACATTTGATAATCAAATAAAACAATTATAACAATATAAACAATTACTCCTGCAACTAACTCAAGTAATTCACAAGATATGCATCAAAATACTATTCCAATACTTACTAAATAGATCATATTATTCTCACAAGACAAAGGGTTTCAAATCTACTTTACTAAATGATCAAGTAAAACACGACTCAAGTAACTTGGTTAAATCATGAAATCTTTGAACAAGTAAATAAACTAAATGCACAACAAGATGAAGTCCTTCACCTTTACCAAGCTCAAGATGCAAAAATGACTTTTACTCACTTCCAATCACCTTGAATTAGCTCAAATACGGAATCCTAGCTTCATCATATAAATGTAATATGACTTACTTTACTTAACATTCATGAGTTACAAGTAATTCTTATCAGCTAAAAAGCATTAACAAACATGGACATAATATTTTCAATTCAATAGATGACAAGTAATTAATTACAATTACAAGACACCCAACTCTTCTCTATTCAATTATTATATAACTAGATGACATGCTTGGAGACAAAATATCATCACATCAAGTTATAAGCATATTCAATCCACCCTTAGCAAAATAATCATGTAACTCAACTCATATGACCTCACCCAAAGGATAAACAATATATACAAACACACTTAACACTTAAACATAATCTAACTATAAACATGACCTAAGAATCATTATCATGCTTATTCACCCAATTTAGCATTTACAACTCAATCAATAGACAATATAGCAATTATAATAACTCAAATAGCTAATCATCCAATAAACTCAACTAATTCACATAAATTCCAACAAAACTCTTTTCAAATGCTTACAATTTAGGTTCTAAACTTCACACAGGATAACAAACTTCAAATCTAACTTCACTAATCTCATATAGCCACTTTAGTTCTCAACACACGCACATGCCACGTCCACCTTATTTAAGCCATCTAACATGTATTCTTAATCTCTACAACAAGTATAGCATAATAAGCAAACTAAAGCTAAGAACAAAGGCTATAACCCCATTTTTCCTATTTAAGCTCAACAAGCCAAAACTAGTTTTCATCAAGGTTTAGTTAATCAAATCATCTAACTATTCTCTGTTACATTTATGGCACCTAAACCAAGCATTAAACTAGTTCTAAATGCTCTATTTGCATCAATTCTAACGTGCGCATACAAAGGGCCATGAAAATCAACGTTTTCAGAATTCGATAAATTTTAACGTGGGGCCGTTTTAGAAACCCAACACCACATATCTAGCATTAGATTAAGGTTTGGAACAATATTTCATAGGTTTGCATGAATAGTGCCAATATAAGACTTTACAAAAATGATTTCATACATACACTTTATAAACACATGAAATAACTATATAAGTGTCTTCTCCTAGTCCTAAAGGCATGATATAAAACTTCAAAATGAATAATAGCAAGCATATATAACAATATCAATTTTGGACATAAACCACAATAGCAAATAAAATGTAATTTTTGTAAAATCTCTCACCAAACTAGAGATAGAGGAGCAAGGGAGAAGCTTTTTGATGGCTTTGAATCCTTTGGAAGAGTTTGGAAGATCAAATTGAGCAAAATTTGCAAGAAAAATACTATTCTCGTAATAGGATTTTTTAGCTGATTTTAGACAATTTTTAGCTTATTTTGAGCATTTTTGAGCATTTTGGGCTATTATATGCATGTAATATATATGGGTAGATGGGTTTAGTTGTGGGTTTTAGGCTTGAGTTTAAATAGATTTTGGACTTAGTTTAATTAGTAAAATGTAAGACAAGTTAATTCTAGCCCAAATAAATAACATAGTTTTTACTCTTCATGTAGTATCAAAATATTTGCATACATCACTCAACAAATATACAATGAACATAATTTTTGTGAACGTAAGCTAAATATAAGTTAAGTAATAATAGAAAACTATGAAATTCGTAAAATAAGATAATAATTTTTTTAGTTCAGGCTCAATTTAATGTAAAACTTTTTGAATACAAGTTTTACTAAAAGTCTTTTATGAAAATAGTTTAAATGCACATTGATCATTTTCTAAAATAGATTAATTCACCATTTTACTGTTAGAAGTCAATTAAACATGAAATTTCACATAAAATGTCAAATAAGCATTTAATAACATGTTATGACAAGTAAGCACAACAAGTAAATGCACAATTTATATGTACATGAATGATAAATATATGCACTGGAAGTCGGGCGTCACAATAAATGTTAAATAGTAGTTAAAATATTTTATTTAAATTAATAGTATTAGTGTTCTTTTAAAAAAAAAAAAGAAAATAAGAGAAATAAAAGAAAATGAAACTATTAGTTAAATCTTAAACGCTAAAATAAACATATTCACACATATAAAACTTAAATTGGTACCAATTTATATGCAATTAAGTATACTATGTTGCATGTTGGGTATGGGCCGTCACTATATATATTGTCTAATATCTAGAAAACAAAGCTTAATGGATTATGACACAATTCCACTAACTCAACAACCAATTCAAAATTGGCCATACATCTTGTCTTGTATAATCCTAGTCATTCAAATAATATCTATGACTAAGCAAGTGATGTGGAGCTCTCCTAGCCAAGCATTTGGTATCTTTTCTTTTCAACACTAATGTGTATGTATATATATCAAATACGTATAGATACTCAATTATTCTTGAATATGTACAATTAATTTAATATAATCATCATTAGTTTAAATTAAGGAAACAACTTTTTGTAATTGTACTTTTGCCCTAATACTTTAAATAATTACACATTTGACCCATTACCAATTAATAGCTGACATTATACAACATTAACACTTTAACGTATATAAACCAATTATGCTTTATTGTGTGTGATTCTCTAGATCCACTACCAAATAGTAATAAGGGAATATTAAACGACTTTAATATATTTCGGGAATATCTCTGTTATTTCCAAAATACCCTCACATTTTAGAGTGATGTCTAGCAACATATCAAGACAATTTATATGGCAATGAAGTCAAACAAGTAAATCTATTTATAGTTGCGAATTAATGTACAGTTTAATCCTTCCATTAACATATCCCGATCGAGCAGAGACCATGAAATGATTAAGGCTCTGTTTGGCCTAGCTGTCAAATTTTAGCTTTTGAGCTGTAGAGCTTTTCCAATAAAGCTTTGGTTAGAAGTGCTATTGAATAAAAGTCGTGGACTGTTTGGCCTATATTGGGCAATATTAAGCTTTTAGAAAATTTGAGGGCAATATTGTATTTTAAAAAACATGAAGGGGTATATTTGAAAAAGAAAAAGAAAACAGCTTCTCGTATTATAAAAAAATAGTTTCACAAAAGTCTATTTTAAAAAGCTTCAATTTGAAGTTTCTTGTTTTTCAGCTTGAACTTTTTCCTAAAAGCACTTTAAGAAATGAGTCAAATAGGTGAGATCAGCTTCTAAACTCACATGAAACACTTTTTAGTGTCAAAAAGTTAGTCCAAACAGACTCTAAGTCTATAAACTCGATAACGATGCAAACATCTAATAGTTGGAATAAGAGATGACATCCATGGAAACACTTTTCCATCTTTCATGCCCTGGCCAGGGACTTTCTCATTCTACAACCGAAATTAGATTGCATAAGATATCGCCTCACGCCAGAGGTTAACAGATCATTTCTCGACAATTACCTGTTAACCACTATACCAAGAATATAATATGCAAGAGGTCATAACTCATCTTGACCAATCAAAGACGAGCATTGATCAAGTGCTAGTATTAAATTTCTGATATATGTTACAACCGTAATTTCTCAAGTCTAAGGATAATATGAACATTCGCAACGAATAATGAACTATTAATCTGAAATCATGTAGCTTGTTATTCACGTAACATTCAATGATCTATTCTACCAATAATCATTCACATGATTGCTAATCGCATCATATGCAGTTATAACTTATGGCTCACTATCCTTTATCATTAACATCCAATATTAATTAAAGGTAACAATCCATGTGATAGTCCATAATAGATTATTTTAGTCCCAGCCATATAATCTAAGGACTACGAACAACTTTAGATATTCTTCATGCACAAATGAAATACGCCAAGATATTCATTAACTAACCACAAATAAGCTCTAAAACACATAAACACACACAATAAACTCATGCACACTTTTTGGTCCCTTTGGTGTTCATACACACACATCAAGTTCAAGTTAAAACCTAGCCATATTATACACACTCCCAGTCTCTACCACAATTATGACACACAATTTAAGCATTAAACTAACCATTTAACCCAAAATCTACAATCACCCCTTTTATGTTCAATTAATACTAACTAAATTTCAATCATATTCTAACAAGTTATATCATAAATCTAAGCTCTAGAACACTTATAGCACCAATTACAAGCATTAGACTAAGCATACAAGTCTTAATTACATCAATTCTTTCATACACACAATAGGGGCTGTAAAATCCAACGTTAACGAAACTTAATAAATTTTATCGAATAACACTTTTAACACCCCTAGAGCATATATCAAGCATTAGATTAAGAACTGGAACAAGAATTTAAAGGTCTGCGTGAATAGTATCATTCTTTAACTTTGTTAAATTCAATTTTTTACATACACTACATAAACAAATGAAATAACCCTAAACGTGCATTCTACAACACCTATGAACACCATATATAGCAACAATAAGCTAAACAACTATCATTTGTGCCATAAGCAACAATTATACATAATCCATATATTCACAAATATGCAATTTTTAAAAAAACCCTCACCAAAACCAAGTTAAGCAAGCAAAGAGGAAGGTTTTTGATGGATTGTATCACTTCTAGCAAGCTTGGAAGATTAAATGAGCAAAACCCTAGAATTTTCTTTTTCTTAGCCTTGGCCGATTTTGCTATAGCTTTTTTTTCTTGGTGTTTTTGTGCTTTTTAACTTATGTAGTATATATGTAGTATAGATATATAGGTAGATGGGTTGGGTTGTGGGTTTTGGGCTTAGGTTGGTTAGTAGAAATAAGTTTAAGTTGGCCCAAAACAAGAATAAAACATTAAATGGCCCAAAAATGCATTTTAGTTGTTACTATTCATGCGAGACCAAAAACATTTTTGTATCTCACCCTCCCGATATACTATGCACCTAAAATTTATGAACGTATGCCCAAAATCAAATGTGTTTTAAGGGAAAAATACGAATTTCGAAAAATAACATACTTTAATTTTCACCCCGAGTTCAGGGTTCATTTTTAAATAATGAAAATAAGTCTACTAAATGTAGAAAATATTTGCACATTATTTATATGACAAAATAATAGGTTATTTATATATATATATATATTCATGTATGTATACACATTAATTAACTTAGTTTACTTATTTTTCTAATAATGTAAAAAGTAGTCTATTAAGTAAAATACAAATTACTAAATAAACAAGAAAGCACACATCAACACTTAAATAAACACAAAAATATATGCAAATAGATTAGATATGCATATAGTAGGTCTCAGGCGTCACAGGTGCGATGGGGGGTAAGGAGTAAGGGGGTGAGGGGGTAGGGGTAAGGGATAGGGCAGGGGGGTAGGGGTGGGTAAGTTCCGAAAAATATTTTCTTCTTCCAATTAACATAAATAGTGATATGAACTAAGAATTATTCATTTTGTATTCTTCATTTATAAACTAATTTCTTTTGGATTTAAATACTCTATTATGTATTGTTTAATAGTTCTTTTAAATATGGATTGATTAATACCGCATGTTATGTTATAAATTAGAATTTAAATATGGATTGATTCTAGATATAATTGATTAACATAACACTGTATGTTATGTTATAAATAGGAATAACATAATCAAATTTAATTCATAGAACTAATTTTATGAAATTAAATTATTATAAAAGACTACCAACTTTAACAATTAATGTTGGTCATTGTAAAAATGTATATTAAAAAAATAAAAAATATAAATTTGATAAAATAGTTGTGAGTAATGTAAACTCACCTTTTGGTGAGTCAAAAGAAGACAACAAAAAGAAGAAATAAAATAAGGATGCTTGAGATGGTTGTCAAAAAAGGAAGGAAGAAAAAGATAAAACAAAGAAAATAAAGAGTTGGTGTGCTGACAATTAAATACTGCGGTA
This sequence comes from Ehretia macrophylla, assembly GCA_037974665.1. Lineage (NCBI taxonomy): Eukaryota > Viridiplantae > Streptophyta > Magnoliopsida > Boraginales > Ehretiaceae > Ehretia > Ehretia macrophylla. Next base: position 87,433,341 of record CM075764.1, read on the forward strand.
GACAAAGGAAAATAGCGCAGGTGGCTGGTACACTGCTCAAGATGAAATTTGCTGTGATGCGTTGAAATTTTAGTGTGGAATGAGCCAATAAATAGAAGCTCATTCATCACCCTTCGAGCATCAGATCAGAGAATAAATCTATTCTGATCCAATAAGGATTAGTGAGAATCTCTCTAGTCAAAGTCATCTTCTCTGATCAGAGAGGAATGTTTTAGATTTAGAGAGGAAAATGTAGGTTTTTCCTGAGATTTAAAGAGAGTAGTCCAAACTCAGAGGGAAAAAATGTAGGTTCCTCTTGAGGCTCAGAGATAATAATGATAGGTTTCTCCTGAGAGTTTCTTGTCCTTCCTTGTTATCCTTATTTTATGAGTGAGAGTGAGCTTCTCCAATCATAAGAAAGAGTGTAATAGTTCTCTCCTTGTATTAGAGAGAAGGTGAGTTAGTTTCTCCTATAACAAGAGAGAGTGTGAGGTCTCTCTTTATATTAGAGAGAATGTGTTGTAAAATACTCTATATCATAGTGAAATCATTCTATTCTTACCCGTGTTTTTTCCCTCAATTTGTTTGGGGATTTTTCATGTAAATTTGGTATCTCAATTATCCATTGTTCTCAATTTTATTTTAGCTGTGTGATACTGCTTGATCCCGATCATTCTGATGCGGCATCACCCAACAGTGGTATCAGAGCCACTGGTTTCGGAGTCACTGGTATACGTACGAGGATACTGTTCACGATTACTATTCATATATACGGTATAGTCTTATTCATGTATACAGTCAGGGTATTATTCACGTATATAGTTATGATACTATTCATGTATACTGTTTTGGTACTATTCTCGTACATGGTACTATTCAAATAAATAGTACTATTCATAGTGAAATAGTGGGAGTCGATTCAAGTTGAAGCAAATCGTTATGAATATCGTGGCAGCAAAATAAGAAATGAGATGTTCAACGAAAATTGAAGATGACTGACAATTTTGTGAAAAGGCAATTGCTTGGTGGCAATTGGAGACAGATAGAGAGAATGGCAGACAACAAGATGAGAGAGATGGATGACAATGCTATTGCCAATGGGGATATAACATTGGCAAGGTGTTAAGCCAAAGTCAACAAAGAAATTTGGGATGTGTTGACTAAAGTCATGCCACTTCATGGAAAGATTTTATTACAGTGAGGACTTTACACTCTTTGAATGAGTAGTTCTACATCGGTGTAACGTATGTTATTTTTCAAGTCATTGTGTTAGATTGTGAAATAGCAGACCATGAACGTGTGGTGCTTCATGCTTTGAAGACTACCAAATTCGTATGGTCAACTTACTATCAGTTGCTCGAGTAATAGTCTTTCTAGGGATCGAGTCTTCGATGATGTTGTAGTTGTTGCTCTAAAAGAGGTCTCTTGGAGCAATAACAAGGATGACAGATTGAGAAGTTCAGAATAAGCAGAAGTGCAATCGATGGTGAGAGGAAGATCAATGAAATGTGGCTTGAGTGGGAGTCACAATCATCATAGATCAAAGTCAAGAATCAAGGAAATTGTAAATGCTGTAGTATGGCAAACAAGGGCACGTCAAGAAGAATTGCTGGCGCAATAGGTCAACTCCCAAGGTAACAAATTCTCAGGGATGTGTTGCAGGTACATCCGATGATGGAGGAGGTATGTTACACAGCGAAACAACAACTATTGTATCTAAAGGCAGAAAAAAACTCACTGATAGATGGATTATGGATTCGGGAGCGATGTAACACATGACTTCTAGTGAAGAACAATTGTAGATATATGAAACTGTTTGTGGAGGACCTGTATAATGGTCATGCCTTAGGGATCGCTGGTATTGGTACCATCAAGATGAAAATATACGATGGTATAATTTGAACCATTCAAGAAATACGCCGGGTGAAAGTTTTGGAGTGGAAGTTATTGTCTCTTGGACAATAAGATGGCCTTGGTTGAAAATACCCATATGGAAAATGGGATCGTGAAGGTCATAGTCGCGCTTGTAGTGGAAAAGGTAGAGATCAGAACAAATCGGTACATGTTTTGGGGAGATATACGTTGGGGGATGCAGATGCATTAATTGCATCAGGCAGTCAAGAAGAATCAACGATAATGTGACATATGAGGCACATATCGAAACGAGGTTTGGAGATTCTCTTGGAACGTAATCTCTTGCTCGGGCTCTAATGATGTGAGCACTGTGTTATTAGTAAGCATCATAGATTGAAATGGTAATTCTATTGCCTGAAGAAATCTAGACTTCATGAATGGGAATCGCCAGTTTTATTTCTAGGAGTGGAAATAATATTCTGCATCATTTGTTGATGGTTACTCCAGGAGATTGTGGGCGTACCTAATTAAGATTGAGCCAGATGTGTTTCCAGTAGAAGACAACAAAGTGCGAGTGAAACTGGAATCCAAGAAATACAAGTTCTTGAGATATGCAGATGATGTTTTGGGGTATCATTTGTGGGTTCCTACTGTCCACAAGGTTATCGTCAGCAGGGATCTAATATTTGAAGGGGACAGTCTTCAAAATGAAAATGACAGCACTTTGAAAGAGACTACTGCAAGTTAAAACAAGCAGATGTTTCTTCTGAAGTTGCACCGAAGCACGAGGAACAAGGATCAGATGAGGTTGAGCCTAAAGAAGCCTGGCATTATTATGGTGAGCGATGTTGCATATTGTCTGCTAGCGGAAGACGGAAAGTCGTTAACTTTCCATAAGGAATAAGTAGCCTTGGTGTTTTGCAGATGACAATAATGTAGAAAAAAAAATTGAAGTTCTCCATAGAAATTGAATAAAGAGACTTGTTCCACTACCACTCAAAAGGAAAGTCGTTGGTAATAAATCGGTCTACAAGATCATATGGAAATGGCTAGGTGGAAGAAATGTGTAAGATTGGTGGTAACAGGATATGCTCAGAAAGAAGGTATTGACTCTAATGAAGTCTTGTTCTCCTGTTGAGTAGTCTTGGCTATGTGTGCTGGGTTTACATCTAGAACAATTAGATGTAAAGATGATTTTTCTTCATAGTGAGTTTGAAGAAAAGGTTGTATACTCCTACTAGAGGGATGTGTAGAAAAAGAAACTTGGTTTGCAGGGTTTACCAAATCTCTGTACTGTCTAAAGTTGGTACCAAGGTGTTTAGTACAAGAGATTTGATTCTTTCAATAACCTTGGGTACAACAGACAGGGCAAACCATTGTGGGTATTACAATAGGTTTGGAGATAGTTATTATGTCGTTGTACGGCGATGACATGCTGGTAGCAGGCCCCAACAAAGATCTAGTCCAATAATCGAAGGCACAGTTGGCTAGGAAGTTTGAAATGAAGGATGGAGGACCAGCAAACAAAATTTCGGGATGCAAATTACTGAGAAAGAAAAGTCAAGAAAGAGTGGATTTCCAGAAGAGTTACTTCCACGGAATCTTGCAGTACTTCAACATGTAAAGATTGTAAGGAAATCCTGACCCCACAACCTGACAAGTATCCTCAAGTATATATCCTAGCAAAGAAATGGTGAGGATGGTAAAGTCTCGAGTATGGTATGCATCGGCAGTGGGAAGTCCTATGTTCGTTGTAGTATGTATGAGACTAGATATTACAGTTAGAACGGTTCGTTGGAACATGGCGAGGTCTGGTGGAGAGCATGGAGTTGTTGTTAAGTGGATCCTGAGATAAAGGAAGGATCATGAGGTAAAAGAACCTCAGATGTTGTATTACATGGTGATTTAGATTCTCTTGTGGCCTAACACGGGTGTAAGCAACATGGCATTGGCAAGTGTGGAGAGATTTGAAAGATCACCAAAAGTGAGTTTAAGTGGGATAATGTGAGTAATGTAAACTCATCTTTTGGTGAGTCAAAATAAGACAACAAAAAGAAGAAATAAAATAAGGATGATTGAGATAGTTGTCAAAAATGGAAGGAAGAAAAAGATAAAACAAAGAAAAGAAAGAGTTGGTGTGCTGACAATTAAATGTTGCGGCAGACAAAAGAAAATAGTACAGGTGGCTGGTAGACTGCTTAAGATGAAATTTGTTGCGATGCGCTGAAATTTGGGTGTAGAATGAGCCTATAAATAGAAGCTCATTCTTTACCCTTCGAGCATCAGATCAGAGAATAAATCTCTTCTGATCAAAGAGGGATTAGTGAGGATCTCTTCAATTAGAGTCATCTTCTCTGATCAAAGAGGAATGTTCTAGATTCAGAGAGGAAAATGTAGGTTATTCCTGAGATTTAGAGAGAGTAGTCCCAAACTCAAAGTGGAAAAATATAGGTTCTCCCTGAAGCTCAGAGAGAATAATGATAGGTTTCTCTTGAGGGTTTCTCCTTCTTTCTTGTTATCCTTATTTTATGAGTGAAAGTGAGTTTCTCCTATCGTAAGAAAGAGTGTAATAGTTCTCTCATTGTATTAGAGAGAAGGTGAGTTAGTTTCTCCTATAACAAGAGAGAGTGTGAGGTCTCTCCTTATATTAGAGATAATGTGTTGTAAAATACTCCACATCATAGTAAAATCTTCCTATTCTTGCCCGTGATTTTTCTCTCAATTTGTTTGGGAGTTTTTTCACGTAAATCTGGTGTCTCAATTATCCATTGTTCTTAATCTTATTTTAGCTGCGTGATACTGTTTAACCCCGATTATTCCACTGTGCCACCACCCAACAATAGTCAATCTTCCAAAATTGACTGTGCAAATCTAAGACTTCTACTAACAATTATGAGGAACTGGTGGAAAAAGTTAATGTGATTTGAAGAAGTTTTGCTAGTAGGTTTGCATAATTGTCAGTAACAGTTAACAAAAGGCAACAAATTAATGTTGGATTTGTTCTGTTCAAGGGATTGATTTTGAAGGTTCTGGTAAAAGTATTTTAAGCTACAATCACTGTGAAGCAACGAACTTAGTTGCGATACAGATGATTTCCAAACTTGAGGCGATGATTAGCCATACTGGCTAGAGGGCTCATTGTGGATGGAAATACCAGGTTCATAGCTTCTTGACTTCAATTTATATAGGATTTGCATTTTCAAAGGTACATTGGGCTACGTTCACGATTGAAGAAACTTGTGTGACATCACTTTGATTACTTAGCATGATGAGCGTGTTTCTCTTCTATATAGATCAAACTACATACACCAAAAGAAAATTCCACAAGAATAATCAACAATATTTACCGCACGAAAACAAAACCCTTGGAAAAAATATATGTGCAACTTCTATAAATCGGATAATCTCACATAAAAAGGAGCAAATTTGAAGTGCCTAGTGTATTTGCCAAAAATAGTCTTGGCCCAAAAGAGGCTATGAATGAGTCGGCCCAAGGGAAAGCAAGGTGCTGCATCGGCCCAAGAAGCCTTCAACCCAGTAGACATTCCCATTGCCCAAGCAAAGATCCAACAAATGTAAAATAAGAAGGACACGAAGGCTTCGTTAGAACGGCTATAACTAGACTCGAGGGTGGATAAATTAAATGCACTAACGCGCGTGGCTTATTAGTAACCGTACAAATTATTTTAAAATAATACTAAAGTATCTTGATATTTTTTCAGATAAATGGGTTTTGCATTGCCCATTGATTCATCATCAAATGAAATTTTTTTTTACTGAAAGAGAGTACAAGAATTACTTAACTTCAATTGGGTAAATGTTAGGTATAAGCAAATTTAACAAAGGTTCTGGTACATTCGAAATTCAATTTATAGGTAAAGAATTTTTATTTTTGTATTTAACGATCCAATCACATGTTTTGTTCGCAATCCTCCTTATGCATTGAACCCTAAGTTTCGGGTTGTTTGTCACAATCTTTTGGATGTCTTCCACAATTCGGCGTACTTGTCAATTAGTAGCACGGATCGAAAAGACAATTACTTTGAATACCGCTTCTGTATCATTTTCAATAATGATGGTAGAAAAGTCAATCTGCATCAAATGAAAATTAATGATGGGATAGTTTTGCCGTCACACGTTTCATAAAATAGATGTTACAAAAATTCAATGAGAGACATACTAAAGAAATAGTTGTAGGCAGGAGTTTTCAAAATATCTTGGAGCCCTCCAGTGCACAAGCCGCCAACAATCCAAGAGAGAAGCAACTCTAATTTAGTTAGTTCATTTTTACCTCTATCAGAATGTTAACCTTCATTCAAAAATTAATTGCAGTTCTTTACGTTGTCTCCCTTGATACGGGGAGGAGGGAAGAAGAGTAGTAGATGATAATGAGAAAGAGTACTACATTTAGATGGGCAAGGAGAATGGATGAGCAAAATGTGTCATGCCATGGATTGAAAAATATTTCGAATCTCATTTAAGACAAGTAAATGCACTTTGAAGTGTTGTTGAGGAATTGAAGGATTTTCGAGATTTTTTCTAACCCCTCTGTCACTTTTTTGTTTAAGAAGGCACTAATTTTAATTTTTGAAACCATGCACCAAAACTCTATTAACTAAATAACTTAAATTCGCCCTTGCCTAACCATATCTAACAATATGTGGATGCCTTGAATATTTGATGGTGAGCAGCCAACAGTTTTACTTTTGCCACCCAAGATTTATTTCTCAATGCAAAAGAAGAAGGAAAACAACGATACAAGAAAGAAGAAAAACAAAATTATGGTAACAGATTCGTTCAATTGACCATCCATATACTGCTTGCTTTTGTCAATCTTATATATGAAGACCAATGGTTTTGTAGTGCTAGCCGTGGTATATATGTACTGGGAAAAGGCTTAAAAAATTGGAAACTAGGCATGTCATCCCAATTAAAATTTGTAGAAAATATTATCCATTACTAGCAGAGGTCAAACTAGGATGTGGTCAAGGAGATTAAGGTTAGATTTGTCATTAGAGTGACCACAGTTTTTCGTTTTTTTTTTATAATAGAGATTGAAGTCTAATTCGAATTTAAAGTTTTTGAACTATTTTACCCGATTCTTAAGTACCAAAATTTACATTTAAGAGACAATAGATGTGATGATTTTAATAAATTAAAAGAGTTGGCATATTTAATTCCCTGATCAACGTGTATCTTAAGGTACAAGTTGAAGAAATTCCTTTAAAATTATGTCGAAAGCATAAACTAATAAAGTAAATAGAAAAATGAATTTTATGGATACAACAACTCAAAAATTGTTAGTAAAGTAAGTGTTTGGTCCTGTCTTCGAGAAATTTAAATGCAAAGTTGAACTTCAATCGTGACTTTAAATAGTGTAAAGTCCGCTAAATTTACGTTTGCATTAGAACTACAAACAAATATAATTTCACACCTTTAAGAACCTAATTTTTAGAAGTGTGTGTGTTTTTTTTTTCCAACAACTCACCAAAGTGAGTGTTTACTTGGCCAAAATCATGGGTGGATCAAAGTGTGGGGGTTATGGGGTTACACAAAATGCTTTAAAATCTTTGATATTTTTAAATGAAAAATTACACAATTCTCACAACTCATTAATTTTTTAACCTCAAAACTATTTAGTACCATGTTTGCCGGCCCAAAGAAAGTAGAAAAGACTGGACACTTTTGTTACAAAGAGGAAATACATCAATTTCTTAAAAATAAGAGTACCATGTTTGCCCAATAAAAAAACTTTCTTGACGTAGAGCTAAAAATAGGATGTAACGACTATTCATAGTCAAAATATACTATACCGGTTGCACCGATTATATATCAGAGAAGCGCGCGTCTCCCAAGCCAATGTCCATCTTCATGAAATGACATTAGTAAACAGGTTGAGACCAACCTTCTATCCCTGTGAGCAATTTCTATGGATTAGGCGGGAACAGAATGTGATTCGAGACTTGCTGATAAAATATCTTAGATTTGTCATCAGCAACTCAATTAGAGAAATAAAAATAAAAGCCGTCAGCCACGTTCCAACGTTCGCTAAACCTCGTCTTATTGCTAATTGTATGCCAAATTATGAAAAGAAAAGAAAGTATAATTGAGTTGACTTACTCGGCGATCTGATAGCATAAATCTGAACTGGACTTGAACACTTCTTGTCTCCACCATAGACACAAAAAAAAAAGAAAAAAAAGAAAAGCAACAACATAGCTATGTCTTCTTCAACTCTACTTCTCTTCATTTTCATTCAAACCATTTTCTCCATTTCTCTAGCTACTGTCCCTGCTTCAAACACATTCCAGTTCGTCAATACAGGTGATTTTGGAGAGTTCGTAGTCGAACATGGTGGCAACTATCGTGGACTAGACCTATTTGGTTATCCATTCCAGCTCTGTTTCCACAACACCACCCCTAATGCCTTCATCCTAGCTATACGAATAGGCACATCATTCTCCGAGTCCATCTTCCGTTGGGTCTGGCAAGCCAACCGCAACGATCCGGTAGGCGAAAACGCCACCCTGACGTTCGGGACGGACGGAAACCTCGTCCTAGCCGATGCTGATGGCCGCGTTGTTTGGCAAACGAACACATCTCACAAAGGCGTTGTGGGAATCGAGTTACTGGAAAATGGTAACATGGTACTTAAAGATGCGGAAGGCAAATTTGTATGGCAGAGCTTTGATTATCCAACTGATACGCTCATGGTTGGCCAGTCTCTTAAAGCTGGAGTTACTACCAAGCTTGTTAGCCGAGCATCTGCTAATGACAGCTCGGACGGGCGATACAGCCTGGTTCTGGAGGCTAAAACGTTGTCCATGTACTACAAGAGCCCGCGATCGGGCGAAAATTTGATCTATTTCACCTTCGAAGACAGGATTATAGTTGGAAACAACGTTAGTTTGGATCGTGTAATGTTTGGTACTAGACAAGCTGAGGGGCAAGCGTATGACTTAATACTGACATACCAAACGACCGTTCCGGGTTCTGGTGCGACCTTAATATTGGAACGGCCGAAATACGACGCCATGCTTTCGTTTCTTCGGCTAAACATGGATGGAAACCTTAAGGTGTATACGTTCAACAACATGGTACCATGGGGTGCCTGGGAGATCACCTACACTTTGCTCGATCGGGATTCTGATAACAGCGAGTGTCAATTGCCCGAACGATGTGGCAAATTTGGGCTCTGTGAGGACAATCAATGCGTTGCGTGCCCATTGCCTAAGGGGCTAATGGGATGGAGCAAAAATTGTGAGGCAGTGAAAGTTGCATCTTGTAAGGTGACTGATTTTAGCTACTACAAGATTGGTGGTGTTGAGCATTTTACAAGCAAATACAGTAAAGGAGATGGTCCGGTCACGGTGAAGGATTGTGGGAAGAAATGTAGCAAGGAATGTACGTGCATGGGTTACTTCTACCATTCAGAAACATCATTGTGTTGGTTGGCTTATGAGCTCAAGACCTTAACTAGAGTTGAGAATTCAAAGCACCTGGGATTTATCAAGATGCCCAAAAAGTAAGTGAGATCAACGGGTGTGGTTAGAATTTTCCTCCTAATAATAAAGGTTGATGTCTTTTTTTTTAGAAAATTCTCTTTCCGGTGCAACACACTCATGTGATGTAAGACCCGTTATATGTGAGGCTCACTTCTCACTTAATGTGAGATTAGGAACTACTGTTTTATGAAAGTCTTGCATCTTCTCTTTTGGCTTATTATATGTTTTTTCAAAAAAAAATTTTGTTATCGTTGCAGTTTGATCTAAATAAAACCTACCTTTTACATGCTTGAATAAACTACCTCGGGCGTTGTCTCAACAAGATAAATTTCACTTTTTAACATTTGTTGTGCAAAGACAGCATCAAAGATATATTTCTATATATACACGGTGCAATTATTTTAAAGTCAGGCTATTTCTTGTAAGTAGTCAAAAAGGTATTGAGTCTTATTTATGTGAGCCAGGTAGATGCAGAATGCTTTTCCAATTTACAGAAAGAGATAGCCAAGGGCTTTTATGGGCGATTTTGTAACCACAGGGAACCCAATTTGAGGTAACCTGTTGAAAGGTTACTAATATTAAATAGATATGGGCTCTAAAAAAGAATCAGCCAACACAAAAAAAGTAGTCATAAATTCCTACCACTTAAGAAATTGAGAGAAAATATTTTTCTAATGGATAAGCAAAAAAGTATGCGAGTTGGGCCGAAACAAGAGGACGAGACTTCCTCACTTACTTACTATACATAGTCGCATGAGTGTCATTGGCTTTAAAGTCTTTTAAAGAACTAAAACCTCTAGTCTAGTAGTACTTCTTGCCGAAAGCATTGAAAGGAATAGGTATGAATTTACAAATCAGTGAATGTATAATAGAATAACTTAATAATCCTTTACTCTATCTTTGGGCTAAAGCCTATAGTTTTCTCCTCACTACAAAAGCCTTTTTAGTAAGTAGCATCAGTTCTTTCGGGGGGAAAAGCATAAGTAACAATCCACAAACATTAGCTCTCCCAATGACTTGCCTCCCAACCGCAAGATCAACTAACGACACCATTCTTTTATAAGGATGATCTCCAGGAATTATTATCCCTTAGTCTTTTGCTGCTTATATCTTTTTCTATCGAAATCAACTCTATTAAGACTTAACATAAGAAAAACTCTTAGATAGTGATTAGTATACTGGAATGAATTTGGACAAGAATAGAATGAACTTAGGAATGTAAATGACATGCTTGGTATACTCTAGGAATGAAGATAGGAACTTGATCCAAACTAATGTTTAATAGTCAGTATACAATGGTAGTATTGAAAATGATTTGTATAATATGATACGATTGTCCTTTTATTATTATAGTATTAAAATAAGAATAAACATGAATATAACCGTAAATAACATAAACATGATAAACATAACTATTAATAATAATAATTATTATTATTATATTGTTGTTATTATTATTATTATTATTATTATTATTATTACTATTAACATTATTTTAGTTTTTTTATTATTAATTACTATTGTTAATTTATTTTTAATTTAATTTTATATTTTTATTTTTATAATAATGATAATAATAATTATAATTATAATTTATTTTTATTATTTTTATTAATTTATTATTATTTCTATTATTAATATAATAATAATTATTATTATTAATGATATTATTATTGTTAATATTATTTCATTATTATAATTATATTGTTATTATTATTATTTCTATTTTTGTTTTTAGTTTTATTATTATTTTAATTTATTATTATTATTATTATTATTATTATTATTTATTTTATTATTTTTACTATTAATGTTATTATTAATATTATTTTTTATGTTATTATTTTTATTTTTGTATTTATTATTATTATAATGATAATAATAATTCTTATTATATTGTTTTTGGTTTTAATATTATTATTATTATTTTATTTTTATTTTTGTGTTTATTATTATTATTATATTGTTATTATTATTTTTATAATAATAGTAATAATTATTAGTATTGTTATTATTATTATTATTATTATTATTATTATTATTGCAAAAGAAACTATATATAAAAGTTATATTTTATAGGGGTATATTAGTCATTTTAGAAATAAATTCATAATGGTTTAATCTCATGTATTTGTTCCAGAATGACTAATCTCATGTACGCGGGAATGGGATTACATTGGGAATAAGATTCACAAGTTCATTTCTTTATACCAAGTATGAGAATCTGAATAGAATTGGGAATATTATTTCATTCCTAATCCTATTCCAGTGTACCAACCGCTACCTTAAGATTGTATATCTATTAAAATTCTTGTCACAATTTTTTAAATGCCCTTTTCTTATTCCGTTTTTCCTTTTTTATATTTCTTTTACTTTTTTCTCTCTCCTTTTCCTTTCATCCTTCCCTACCAACTTTCTCCCCCCCTCCCCCCCCCTCTACGTTTCTCTAGTCTCTTTCCTCTCATGGCAAACCATAGTCACAATCTATATTCAATAAATTTTTGTTTTAATGGAAAATCTCCAAATTGAAGTTATCTTAAAACTCATATTGAGATGACAAGCTTAAATCTTAATCTTCATTGCCAACCCCTTAAGTGCTTCCAAGCCATAGTGTGGCTATTTCGAGCTCCAATCACTCTACCTATGTCACGTCTTTAAAATTTGTCTATGCGAATCTCGAAAAGCATAACTGTACATAGCACATTAAAAAAAATATCATTTATGAATACGCAAGGTACTAAATTGACAATCTAAAAATCACAATAATAAAAAGGTAGCAACCCATTAAAGCATCTAAATTAATCATCAAACAGCGGAATTTAAGTCTGCAACTAAGAAATAAAAATCTTCAATGATACACGAATTCTTCCAAAGTTTAAACTAAATGAGAAATTAGAATTCACAAGTCTAGACGAAATAAATTAACTTATCCTTGACTAAGATATTGAAAAAGGTTATATTTAATCATTCGTCAAGTCAGTCTCTACTCCAAGCCAAAGCCAAGACCTATTCCTCACCTTCTGCAAAGAAAACATTGTGAAATACAAATCTCAATAAGTGGTGATTCTCAAAAATCTCTTTAGACCTTTAAAATGTTCGTGTATATATCCGAAAGTAGTCATAGTATCAAAAATCACTAATATCCATTTGTTTGCCATAAAATGTTTTTTGTAAAATATATATATATATTTTTTTTATTTTTTTAGTGTTTAGTAATACAAAAAAATCTATCAACCGAAAAATATTTTTTGGTTAAAGAAAAAATTTAATTCAAAAGAGTGAAAAATATTTTATGCTCCTTCTCCTTGGGGAAAAGAAAATATTTTTCAAGAAAACTCTACCCAAACTTACCCTCCTCACCCCCTACCCCTTCAAACCCAACCCAACCCAACCCCACTCCCGTGAAATTTTTGTTTGTGTTTATATATATATATGTGTGTGTGTGTGTGTGTGTGTGTAAATATACTAGAAATTATTTTTCAGTGTAACAACCAAACACCTGAAAATATTCTAGTTTCCAGAAAAATATTTTTTCTGTAAATATTTTTCCCAACAAGTTATTTTATGGTAAATAAAAGGAGCTTAAATGTCATGATTTGAAAATATATGACGTTCATGCAAAAATCATAATACTTCATGCCAAAAGTCATAATAATTCATACCAAAATAAGTTCATATACCAGATATTCATAAAATTCAAAATTCAATAGTCGGATTATTCCAATACACAAGTTCAGAGAAGCAATGTGGCTACAGACACGTAACATCGTTCTAACGCATTGTGGTTTGATAGGCTCAAAACCACCAAAAACCAAATAAAATTCTGGCTCCTATGATAATGCATTACCCTTGAGATATTAGGGTTTTTCCCCCATTGCATTACTCTTGAGATATTGGTATTTAACCCCACTAACAAGATTTTAAAGTATTGGTGTTTATCCCCACCAATAGAGTCCTCAACTAAGTTACGCACATTCAATCTTCGGTTTTGAATTAATGATTTTGGGCTTTTGCAAAAAGCTATTGCTATTGTGGCTTTTGCGAAATGGGGAAGACAGTCGATTGAGGCTTGTGCAAAAGAGTAATTAGACCTTCTGTGATTTCAGAAAGAAAATTTATCTTGATCTAAGGGTTGTTGCTTCTAATTTTATAAAAGGATATTTCTGTCAGACGACACGACCGTTAACTGAGTTTGATGAAAACAAGTTAAGACAAGTTTGCAACCTATGGCAAATCGGAAGATGTAAAATACATTTTTACCCATTTTATATTGAGAATTCCAGATTATGCGAGATTAAAAAATTGCAACCATTATTTATCAGCAAGCCAAATCGATTATTTTGCATGTGTTGGGCAATGGTCAACCGAATTTATCACTAAAATTGATAGTATTTTGAAAGTTTTCTATTTAGTGGAAAATGATTTGACATAAAAATATGTAATTCTTAACTTTCCAGGATTTCTATCTCATTAATATTCGAAGAACCTTGTAAGAGTTGACCTCTCCTCACTACCTTTTTTTTGTTGTTGTTGATTTAAGGTAGGCTTACAATATGTTTTTAAAAAATATTATTTATAAAAAATAATTTTGCAAAATATCACACTCAAATCGAGCAGTATACAGCTAAATCAAACTCCGATAGTACCATCTTCTATTTCGGGGATGGGTTGTTGCGTTGGAGCAAGACAAGTCTGTGATTGTGCGCCAATTCCAAAGTGTGGTGTGTACAAATTTGATGATTAAAAATTGCCACTTCGATTTGTTGTCTACAAGAGACGAGTCTCCAACATGAATCGTCTATATTGGACTGTCCAATTTCTAATACCTAAATTTATTTAGTTACCTCTAATCTAAATTGGGATATATATATATATGTGAGTCGATATTTTAGTATACCAATTAAACAATAATTCTACTTTATTATTTGATGGGTGTAGACCATTTTATTTTCTTACAATGATGGTGTAATCGTGTTGAATTCTGGAAATATTATTTTGCAAAAATATAAAATTAGATTGTATATAACAAAATTTTCGGACACTAAACTATCACCCGTGAATAGTATAAAAATAATTAAAGTTAGTAGAAGTATAAAATCAGTAAAATTCATGGAGGAAATCCATCCATTTTGTTATTCTATGTGCTGATTGTTTAGTTAAGATTTATATATTAAAAAAGATTTAATATTTTATAAGTTCGGGCCATGGAAATAAAAAACACATCAACCAGCTGTCATTCACGTTACAGATGTGTTAGTCTTACAAGATTATTGTTACACACTGCATAAAATATATTGATACAAATAAATTTGACTTATATTAAGTTTGATTAGTGGGATAAATTGATGAGATATCGACTTGTAATTAAAGGTTACAGACTTAAATTTATGTCATTTTTATCATAAATATTATCCGGTTTTTAACTGATTTGAATTGTGCGTTGAGACGGATTATTACACTAAAGTGTTTATAATTTTAGAATGTTTCTGCCAAAAACGAGCTCATGGTATGAATCTGGACTTGCCTTCACTACCATAAACCACCCAAGATAGCAAAGCCAAATTGTAGAGATGTCTTCTCTTCCATTTCTCTTCCTTTTCATTCATACCATTTTTTCCACTTCTCTAGCTGCTGTCCCTGATTCAGAAACATTCAAGTTTGTCAACACAGGTGAATTTGGGAAGTCTATAGAGGAATATGATGGCAACTATCGTCTACTAAACATTCATAGCCCTCCATTTCAGCTTTGCTTTCACAACACTACCCCAAATGCCTTCATTCTAGCTATACATATGGGCTCGGTGTGCTCAGAGCTGCGTTTCCGTTGGGTGTGGCAAGCAAACCGCAACGAACCCGTTGGCGAGAACGCCACCCTCACCTTGGGGAGCGATGGAAATCTCGTACTAGCTCTTGCCAATGGCACCATTGCTTGGCAAACCAATACGTCTAACAAAGGTGTCGTGGGACTCAAGTTACTAGCAAATGGTAATCTAGTGCTTCATAATGTAAAGGGTGATTTTGTATGGCAAAGTTTTGATTATCCAACTGATACTCTCCTTGTAGGCCAATCGTTGAAAGATGGAGTTGCCAACAACAAACTAGTGAGCCGAGCATCGACTAGTGATAGCCCGGAAGGGCAGTATCGCTTGATTCTTGAACCTACAGGATTGTCCATGTATTACAAAAGCCCCAATTCTGGCAAGCAATTGCTTTATTTTACATCCGAGGGATGGTTTGACTTTGTTGATATCAGACATAATATCACTATCGATCATGTAACATTTGGTACTCGTGCATTGTTTTATGTCACTCCTTTATGTCCACAAGATCACCAATGGGAATTAACGCTTGAATACCAAATGACAGTTCCAGAATATGGTGGCTTTCTTACTTTGGCTAGGCCAAAATACAATGCCACATTTTCATTTCTTCGGTTGGATATAGATGGAAACCTTAGGGTCTATACTTCTGACAACGCAGCAACCTAGGATGGGATGCGTAAGCTCTTATTGGCCCATGAATATATCTGCCCATACTTGGATGCGTGGAAGATCATGTACACTTTATCTGCGAAGAATTTGGATGGAGTAAATTGCTTGCCGCCTCCCTGTGTTTTGCCCGAAATACTCATTCACCCCCTGTGTTTTTAAAATAGGCTCATTACCCTCCTGTGTTTTTTCGATTAAGCTAATGCACCCAAAATCTTTTATTCCGTTAGCAAACGTTACCAAATTAGTTAATTGATTGTTATACCCTTACATAAAGTTAAAATCGAAAAAACACAGGGGGGTAATGAGCCTATTTTAAAAACACAGGGGGTGAATGAGTATTTCAGGAAAAACACAGGGTGGCGGCTAGCAATTTACTAAAAGGTTATTTTTGTCCAACAACGAATTTATTTAAACCAAAAGCATAAAAAATTACATTTTAAGCGCGTGTGTTGCAATTGTTGTTGAATTATACGGCTTTTCTAACGGAGGGGGCGGTCAGTTACATTCCGAAAATCACAGGGGGGTAATGAGCCTATTTTAAAAACACAGGGGGTGAACAAGTATTTCGAGCAAAACACAAGAGAGCGGCAAGCAATTTACTCAATTCGGATGCCACCGAGTGCCAATTGCCCCAACGATGCGGCAAATTCGGACTCTGCGAGGACAACCAATGCGTGGGGTGCCCATTGCCGACGGGACTAATTGCTTGGAGCAACAATTGTGAGCCAGTGAATGTTGTTGCATCTAGTGAAGTGATCAGTGATTTTCATTACTACAAAGTTGAAAGTGTAGACCATTATACAAGCAAGTATACTAGAGGAGATGGTCCAGTTATGGTTGAAGATAGTGAGAAGAAATGTTCTGAAGATTGCAAGTGCATAGGCTACTTTTATCATTCAGATACATGTAGGTGTTAGCTTGCTTATAAGATGAAGACACTCACTAGAGTTTCCAGTTAGGCGCACGTTGGGTACATTAAGGTGTCCAATGGAAAACTCTTATATCAATTTCCTCATATCGAACTAATTAACTAGTAACTCTTTTCCTGACACCGATATATCACTGGATATTTACTCTAGTAGTATAATTCTCGCTTTGTATGTGAGGGGTCTCGAGATTGATTCTCGATAAGTGTAACATGTTTTGTATACGATGCAATATTGATTTAGACCTTCGTTTAAAAATAATAATATTTGATGTGTTCTTTTCCTCGAGTTAATTTGTTGTCCTTTCTTAATTTTTTTTATTTGCTTTGTGATTTAAATTTAAATGGAAACATACGTAACATCACCATGAAGAGTGTTAAACACTACAAAAAAAATGGCTTTAGGCGACCACCAAAGTCGTCTCCATGCCGTCGCCAAATTGGTATTGGCGATGGTTGGCAACGGCGTTGAGATAAATATTGGTTGTCGCCAAAAGTAGCATCGCCAAGTTGTCTCCCCGTCGCCATATCGTCGCATTTGGCGACGGCATTTTAGTCGTCTCCATATTCGTCTCCGAATCGTGTCCCAAAAATATCATCTCCACACCGTTGCCAAAAGCTCTTTGTCTCCACTCCGTCTCCATCTCGTCTCCAAAAAATAGTGTCTCCATTCCGTCTCCACGTCGTCTCCAAAAACTAGTGTCGTCTCCCATCCGTCTAGACGTCGTCTCCAAAAAATTGTGTCGCCATTCCGTCTCCACGTCGTCTCCAAAAACTAGTATCGTCTCCCATCCGTCTCGACGTCGTCTCCAAAAAATTGTGTCATCATTCCGTCTCCACGTCGTCTCTAAAAAATAGTGTCTCCATTCCGTCTCCACGTCGTCTCCAAAAAATAGTGTCTCCAATCCATCGCCACGTTGTCTCCAACAAATAGTGTCTCTAATCCGTCTCCAAATAGTCGCCAAAAATATAGTGTCTCCACACTCCATAACATAAACTCTACATTCCGTCTCGAAGCCGTCGCCAAAATTGCAACTCTCGAAATTTAATTTAATTTTTTGTTTTTCAACTAAAACCTTTAAATCTCCAGTTTTTATTAATTATTTGATTATTAAATGAAGATATAATACACATTCATATAATATAAATTATATTTAATTTATATTGAAAACTATATTGTACCACACCATTAATAAAGTAAACAAATTATAAACATAATTTAACACACTCGTTGCACATATTAACATAACAAAAAAACATGAAACTATTCTTCATTTCCATCATCGGGTTGAGGCGGATCCTGATGAGCAGGTGGCTTCATCATCATCTTTGTCAACAGTGCGATCTATGCACACAGTTCTCGAAGTTCAGCATTGTGTTCTTCTTGAAGTCGTTCAATCCGCTCAGTGTGTTCTTGTTGCGCTTTACGCTATTCCTCATTCTCTGAGATGTGTAGATCGAGCTTCTCATTCAATGTTGTCGTCGCCCGAGCAACAGCCTGATGTATCTCTATCTCTGTGATCTGGCGTCTGCCTAGTGGGTTTTGGTGTGCAGAAGACACTGAACCAGTTGACCCGACCCTATATATGTGCCCTCGGTTTGGTTTGCCCACAACCTGCAGGAAGAGTGCATCATAGTCTATCGGTGTCGCTGCTGAATCGGACTCCGAAGAAACAGTTGCCTGCTGCACCAGTTCCTCATAATCAGCCTGTACGACAGAGCATCTGACTTAATCATTTAGACATTTCGTTGGTAAATATATATATATATATATATATCCCTAATTTTTTTTCCTATTAGCAATAACTTGCACATACCATGGTCTGTTCTACCCTAGGGTCTGTGAATGGACCGTTTGGTCCCTTGCGATGAGCCCTTGCAAATACATCAGCCCTAGTCACTGGTGCCCCCCGTTCTTCTGCCTACAAATTTTTAAAAAAAGAAAACATAACTACAAAAGCATTTATGATATGTTATATAATTCAATTTAATTACGACATTTTGTTCATTACATACCAATCTCCTTGCAGCCACTTCATAGGGGATAGGTCCTAAATGATATAGAGATGGCCGATGCAGTCGGTTATTCGAATTTCGCTGTGAAATTGCCTGCCATTCAGGGGTTTCCCACTTTTCTTTTAACTGATCCCACGCGCCATCGCCCACCCACCTCGGCTTCTTATTACGCGTCCGTCCTTTATTAAGGAGGTCACGTATACGAGATCCAGCTTTCGAATCAAACATTCGGCGAAGCGCTGCTTCCTCACTTGGGTACTACTTGTAGACCCTCTGCAGCCATAAATTAATGCATATAACATATTATTTTAACAGTATTCAACCCATTGATTATAACAAATATAATTACATAAAATATATAAACACTTATTTATCATACCTAAAAATTAGCGAACCACCTATCCCTAACATCATCGGGGACCTCAGTCCAACTCCCCCAAGGCTGAGAATACCCGGCGTTCATTGCTCTAGTGACTTCTCTTGTTGCTGCGTACGGTGTCCAACTACACATGAAGAAAACAAATAAATAAGATATTAAACAGCCATAACATAGGGGGAGTATTGGGATAGGGTTAACCATGGAAAAAAATACAAAATCAAATACTTACCCACCACCGTCGATTGTCAAATGTGTCCGTTTGTCAACCTGCCACGCGACGTAGGCATCGTGCGACGAGAACCCATAATATTGCCATGGCTCTATCCCAGCAGGTCGTTCTTGAGCTGCTGTAGATGACTCAGGTTGTTCATGAAACGGTGTGGATTGAGCCATAGGGTCGGGCGCATTCGCGCCATCAACGTTTACGTGTAAATCCTCTAAACCTTGTCTTAAATCGGACGATGAAGTTGAAGGTGTAGACCTCTCATATGGTGGTAATGGAACGTGCAAAGGCACCTGGCCTGATGCAGCGTCAATGGGCCCTCCAAACGTGCTAGTATGAGTATGTACCCTTTGTTGTGAGGGATACGAACTGTGTGGAATCCCGTGCTCCAATCCTACTGATGATGACGATGAGCCACGACCCGTCGACGGCTGACCGACAGAAGACCCATGACCAACCGATTGCGGTGCTCCTATGGACCCATGACCAACTGAATGCGGTGCTCCTGTCGACCCCCGACCTATTGAGTTCGGTGCTCCTGTCGACCCACGACCAGTCGATTGATATCCACCAGTGGATGTATTGGATGTACGCCCACGACCTGTACTTCCACGACCTATCCCCGTCCTGAGGAATTGTCTAATTCCTCCTAAAGAGTTATCTTTGCCTGCAGCCATCTCTGTTCCCCTACAAATACACTTAAGGAATTAACTGTCAGTGCTACACACATTAATACACACATACACATGTTCCGTTAATTGAATTATAATTTTTAAATGTCATCCGTAAAAAAGTTGAATATATCAACATGATTGTTACATTTTTTTTCCAAACTAAGTATCATCTTCTTCGTCATCATGAACGTCATTATCATCACCGTCATCATCATCATCATCATCATCATCATCTTTTTCATCTTCGTCTTCTGAATTATCATCATCATCATCATCATAATCTTCTTCTTCTTCGTCAATCTCCTCGTCCTCTTCTTGAGCATCATGTTGAGCATGTAAATCATTAATATCTTCGTATGATATTTCTATTTTGTCACCCGATGCATGACAAAGTGGAGGTAAACTAGCATCAGTCGGCTCTACTTCAGCCACATTCATGTCATCTGACTGAAAAGCTATTTCTTCTTCTCCTACACTCTGTTGTCTTGATAGGTCATACAAATTTCTTGGACGGATTTTAACCACAGCCCACCAATCCATTCGATCCCTTTTCGCTCATGGGTATTTACAGTAGTACACTTGTTGTGCTTGTTCAGCCAAAACAAACGGTTCATATTTTTGATACTTTCTCTTAACGTTCACTTCAATATGTCCGGTCTTCAGATGATACTTCACCCATCTGTCCTTTGTGGAATCATACCAGTCACACTTGAAAAGAACGACCCTTGTATATTGCAATGTTGGATTATGATATTCAAGTTCAATAATGTCGTTCAAAACTCCATAGTATCCAACATCCTCAGTATTACTATAATTTATCCCTTTAACAAACACTCCACTATTGTATGTTGATTTTATCTTCCCAAAATTTAATGTATGAAACCGATAACCGTTGACCAAGTATCTTGACCAACTGCGAACCCGTCTACTAGGCCACATTGAAAGACATTTTACACGATCATCAATGCCATTAGTGCCTATCAACTGCAAATCGCATAATAAGGTTATTATGCAAAGTTAAATGAACTCGTTAATTTAACAACAATTACACTTCTTAACATATACTTACATGGTGATATAACCACATCGGAAAATTATTGTACATTTCATATTGAATTTCCGTCGAACACAATTCGGGATAGTTTTGGCGAAGATATTCCTCAAACATGCTGTGGAAAAAAAATAAAATGTGCCGGCTAAATCATGTAGTTAAGTGTATAAGGAACTGTGAGTTCCAATTTTCAAATAATATACTTATTCGTACCAGATATAGGGGGAAACTTCTCGGCAATTGGTCAAAACATAAATGTGTGCCGCATGCAGTTCTTGATCATTTAAGTTTCGTTCCGTTTCCTTCCCAATTGGACATCCCGGGTAAGTAAATATAGATAAACAACCATCAGGGTATGTCACCTCGTTGTATTGGTTATTCTGCGGAATACTTCTTGTTCTAGTACCCACGTGTGGTTCAAAATAATAAGAACAAAATGTTGATGTCTCGAGAATGTGATAAGCTTCACAAATTGATCCTTCAACGTGTGCTTTATTCTTAACCTTCCGTTTCAATCTTTGCAAAAACCTCTCGAACGAATACATCCAGCGATATTGTACCGGACCACCACAAATGGCTTCATATACCAAGTGAATTGTCAAATACTCCATCGAATCGAAGAAACTAGGGGGTAACATCTTCTCCAAATTGCAAAGTGTGACGACAATATTTTCTTGCATCCTTTCCAAATCGGTCATTTGAAGAGTTGTGCAACATAGATTGGTAAAGAATAAACTTAGTTGGGCAAAAACTTGCCAAACATGTTTCGGTAGTAGCTCACGTAAAGCAATCGGAAGTAATCTCTCCATAAATACATGACAATCGTGACTCTTCATGTGTGACATCTTCAATTCTTTCATGTCCACACATCGAGATAAATTGGAAGCATATCCATCAGGGAGTTGTAGGTCTCTAACCCATTCAAGCAATGCTTTCCTTTTATCAACAGGAAGTGTGTAAACACCCATCTTCAATTCATGCTCACCGCATAATTCCGGACGGTCACAAAAGGTTGATACATCAACTCTAGCTTTGAGGTTGTCTTTTGTCTTACCCTTGACCGCCATCACCGTGTTGAAAACATTATCAAACACATTTTTTTCAATATGCATCACATCCAAATTGTGTCTGACAAGATGTGTCTTCCAATAAGGCAAGTCCCAGAAAATACTTCTCTTCGTCCAATTGTGCCAATCCCCAAAACCGTATAGTTTGTTTTCTCTCATGTCGTTTATGTTCGGGTAATCTTTCACTAGTTCCCACAACTGCATACCATCTAATCTTGGCGGTGGTGGATCAGTTTCAACTCTACCTTTGATAAAATTCTTTTTGTCACGCCTTAATGCACTATTCAATGGTAAGAACTGACGATGACAATCAAAGAAAGAATTTTTTCTACCTGCTGGTAATCGAAATGCTTTAGACTTATCCATACAATACGGGCATGACAGCTTTCCATGTGTGCTCCATCCAGACAACATACCATATGCTGGGAAATCATTTATTGTCCACATCAAAACAGCCCTTAACATAAAATTTTTGTTTGTGGCAACATCATAACAAGGTGCACCTTCGAACCATAAATTTTGCAATTCTTCGATTAAAAGCTCTAGGTACACATCAATATTCTTCCCAGGATTCTTGGGACCTGGGATAAGCAGGGTTAAAAACATGAAAGGATCTTTCATGCACATCCACGGTGGCAAATTGTATGGTGTTAAAATGACCGGCCAACAAGAATAAAGTTTCGCATTTGAACTGAACGGATTAAAACCATCTGCGCACAAACCAAGCCAAACATTTCTGGGTTCACATGCAAATTCAGGATATACACTATCGAAATATTTCCATCCCTCAGCGTCTGAGGGATGACAAATTTTTCCTTCCTCAACTTGGTGATTCTTGTGCCACTGCATGTGCTCAGCTATCACCTTTGACATGTATAGCCTTTTCAACCTTGGAGTCAATGGGAAAAACCGTAATTGTTGATATGGTTTCAACTTACTCCGTTTTGAACCACGTGTTGTTGGTTTGAAACATCGGTGATGACAACGCGGACAAGAATCTAGGTGTTTTCTGTCATTGTAGAATAAGGTACAACCGTTTACACAAACATCAATCTTCACATATCCTAGTCCCAAGGGTCTAATTAATTGCTTACACCTGTAAAAGTTTTCAGGCATCGTATGCGTATTCGGCAATGAATCCCTAACTGTTTCAATCATTGTGTTAAAGCATAATTCGCTCATGTTATGCTCGGCCTTGACATTCATGTAACGAGACACAGCAGATAACTGCGTTAAGTTTTCACAACCTTCATACAGTGGTAAATCAGCAGCCTTCAACAACTGAAAAAACTGTTGTGCTTCAATGTTAGGTTCTTCTGTATAAAATTTTTCATCACCATACCATTCTGGACCAACAGCGTCAAATACCATTGTCCTATAGTTATTTCTTTCTTCTACCATCTCGTTGTAATCATTATTTTGAAAATTGGACGTACGTATATTACAATTATTTGACATGTCTTCCCCGTGTTCAGTCCATTTATAGTAGTTTACCATGAAACCTTTCCTGTAAAGATGAAGTATGACCTCATCGGATTTTTCAAAACTGCGATTTTTGCATTTGGCACACAGGCATCTTATTTTTTCACCATCCATGTAATATCTTTGGCCACGTGCGAAATCTACGAATTCGTGTACACCAATAACAAATGTCTCGTTAAGATGCTCGTCAGGATCGTGGCGATGATACATCCATTCACGACTTGTATCCATATCGAACAAAAATTTCCTATGTAATATATAACATATTCAATAAATGACTTATTGATGTTTCATTACATTTAGAGTATAATATTGGGACCACAATAGTTACACGGACCTTTTTCTATGTAAAATTATGTGTAATAAATGCATTTATGCTTAATATATGTAAAATAATTTATTTCACCAAGATCCATGTAGATAAAGATCTTAATTGCAACAAATTAACTACTTACTTCTTAAGCTAACTTCCTAACTTAGCTTAAGTACCTATGGTTTAACCAAAATTTTTATTTTCTTCTATTGTTTAAAATGTCTCATTTTAGTCCCAACATGTTTTCCAAAAAGTAAATATGTGGCCCTATTATTTTTAATTAGTGTCAATGTTGTCCAAATGGTTTTCTTAAAGTTTTAAATTCGTCTATATTATATAAGGATAAAACTGACATTTTGTTAGGAATAATCAAAACAATAGGGACGCAATTGATAACTTTAAACATTACAAATAAATTGAAACTTTTCAGCCAACAATAGGGACTATATTTAGACATTTTCAACAATATGGAATAAACTAAATTTTTTTGCAAATAATAGGGACTAAATTTGAGATTTTTCATACTTATCTTACCACTCTAATCTAATCTATGTTACTTTCTTGTATTTAAAGTCCACCATCAAACATTCATTAACAAAACCAAGCATTGAAGATAATTAAAACACATAGTATATAATTAGAGTAATTACTACACGTACTACAACCTAACAAGCCATACAATATATAAATTCAAAATACAATTCTTAAACCAACACATATACATGCAAGACCTATACTTCTTAAGTGAAACAGCATCAAAATGAACTACGTAACCTATACTTCTTACATACTAAACTACTTATCTTACTTATCTGAGTGTGTTAACATAACATATTAATTTGTCTTGCTAAACTTATGAAATTAAATTATATATATTTATTACTTATTAATTATCTAAATTTATTAAGCTAACTTATTTAATTACTTAGTCTATTATCTTAAATTTAATTACTTATTAAATTAGTCAACATATCATACTATCATGGAAACCGTCTAACCTAATTTAACTTACTTAATTGTCAAGACACACACGGAAGATGAAATCGGTATTCTTACTTGTTAATCACCTTAAATTTCTCACTCAAGTTAACTTAACTCTACTTAAACATCTTAATACAACTGCAAAAATCTAATTCTCCACCAACAACAAAATACCCCTTCATCCATTTACACAAACATCATCTTCACAATACACTTTCAACTAAATTATCATAATATACAAAATCAAATACATAACAAATAATCACAATAATTTTAATTTAATTAAACGGATTTACATTTACAAATAAATTTATTGTAAAACTTCCAACTCGTACAATCATCAAACTCACCTGAGCCAATTGAAACTAGATAAGTCGCATCCAAATATCTAAAGCCCCAAACCTTGCAAAATAAAGCCAAACACATTGTATTAATCAAAAAAATACAATGTATAATCAAAAATATTTATTACATTAACACTATGTATTTTTGGCAAAAATAAATAAATAAATAAAATAAATCCAAAAAAATAAAAAAAATCAGAAATATATTAAGCAAATATTGCTCTACCAAAGTTTTGGTTAATTAAAAAACAATTTTATTGTATAAAACAAAGAGAAAACCGAAAAATGAAAAAAAAATTATAAAACTAGGAAAAAAACAAAAAATTATACAAAAAAATACATAAATAAAATGAAATATATAACAAAAAAATCAAACACATTATATAAATGTTTATATACACATATATATACATACATATACGTATGGTACATATATATATATATGTATATATGCATACATTGCAAAAGAAAAAAATAGGGAGTATATTTTCAGATTTTACCTAATCGTCAAGGTAAGAGAGGGTGTTGAGGGGTGGGGGTGGGGGTGGGGGTGGTATGAGGTAGGGGACACGAGGGGGGTGGGGGGTGAGGGGGAGGGGGAGGGGTGTAATACCCCGATCCCTCTCGAGACCGGGAGTTCTATCAATCGATCTAAACACAACCCAAACCAAACCCGGGCATAAATTTTCAGGGAAAACGGACGGAGTCTCCCCTGTTCCTAGGCGAAAAGTAAAACCTGCGACAACATATAAGTGGACCAATACCATGTCCAAACATTCAACCACCTCAAGGCCATCCGAGCCTTGGTTCACAACAAGCAAAACACAAGTAAATATACATTCAAGCTTAGCAATTAAACTACACCAACCTATATCATAAGCTAGACTATCATACCTTTCTATCTCTTTTCCTTTATCATTACAAATATACATTGAAGTTAAGCTACATTAACTAAATACATAATCTAGTGAAACTTAAATTACATCCCCTTTAACATTAAATACATATAATACATAAAAGCATACAACTTTACAACTTTGACAACTCAAGTCACATAGGCACGCAGGACAACTCTTCAAGCACGGACTTTCACGAAATCACGAACTTTCCAGCTAACATGGCAATTCCTGAAATGTGGTGGTGAGGAGTGAGTATACACAACACGTATACTCAGTGAGGGAGAGACAGATATCGAATTGGAGAGAAAGAAAGTCGTGCAATGCAAATAAGACAGTTAAGCAATATAACTGATAAATAAGCAATCAAAACAAATAATCAATACAATAAGCAATTACTGAAAGCATTAACACAACCATTCAAAGCTATACCACACTCTGAAGGTTATGGTTCACTCATACGAGCAAAGTACCATTTCACGAGCGATACATCAATCTCGAGCTTGATGTTGACAACGATGACAATAAGCGCGCATCCACCTTATAACACTAGTTTGGAATACCCCGAAAGTATCCATCAATCTACGACCCAAATCTCCCTGGGAGGCAGCCCAAGCGAGAAGAGGGAATAGCTACGGAGCTAAAGCAACAAACACTGGCAACCCGAGACTACCCAGAGAGGCCCATCACTCACGTGCTGACACTATGCAATGCAAGACTCGATACAAGGCAATAAACGAGCGATAGCACAACAATACAAACTAGTGACAACAAACGAGATAACAAGCAATCACAATCAATACTAGCATTCAACTAACTTTTCAAGCATAACAAGCAATAATAAGCAACAATAACACCAATTAAACAAGTATATCAAGCAACCCTAAGCATTCTATAGGCATAATATCAAGATAACAAGCAAAATCACAAATCGACCCCAACTATCAAAATACTACCATTTCCAAACGAGCCACGAGTTCTGGAAACCGACTTCGCCAATCCTCCTAGGTCACCATAAGGCACGTCCAAGGACCCCGAAACCCTACTTTACCCTAGAATTCGCGCAAAGCCCCGATTTCCCCCTTTGCTCGTTTGAACTACAACTATACCAACCAAACACCCAACCAATGCCATAATCGCACCAAAAGTGCTTCCATGGCCTCCCGAAACAATGCCAACACGCAAAACGAGAAAATACCAAACTCGACCTAAACGACCCCGACTTTCACTAAGCCGTTTTTCTCCGTTTTTCCATTACACATTCCAATTAAACCACACATTTAGGCATTCTAGCATATCTAGCATCTTCCTACATCAACAGAACGCGTAACGGAGCAACTTCATCGAAACGGGGGTTTACTATTCATAATTTACTATTCATCACACAATTTATATTTCAATTCCAATATTTAATCGCAGAAAATGTTAAAAAGCTATAAATACATGTTCTACAATCAACAAGGAACATTCTTTAAGCAACAAAACGATTAAAACAACAATCTACGCATAAAATCCAAAAATCAAAGTTTAGATACAAATATTTCAAATGCGCAAATAACGATGAAACCCTCACCTTAGACGCTCCTAGACGCTAGGAAAACCTCGTAGAGTGCCTCGGAAACCACCCCGCACAAGCCCACGCGAAGAATCGAAGATTTGAAGTTGAGATTTTCTTTTTTTTTTCTCCTTATTTTCCTTATGGTTTCAAGTTTTTTTTCTCTGTTTTTTTTCGTGCACATTCTGCTTATTTAAAAAAAAATGACAAGAAGTCAAAGGTCAAAATTCGGTCAACCCGCTAAACCAAAACAGCTATGCGCGACCTTACGAAAATGGCCATAACTTCTTCTAGAAAACTTCAATTCACGAACGGTTTGAAGCCTCAGAAACTAGACTCATAGAGCTTTCCAACCATATATAATTTGCTACCTAAATATTCCCCAATTGGTTCAGATTTAATTCTAAAGTTGACCCAAAATTTGACTAACTAACATTGCATTTTTTTTATTTCTAATCCCAAGTTTGCCTTTTATTAAACATTTCAAAAATTCTCACCTTGTCCTAGTTGGTCAATGTAGATGAAAAGTCAACTAGTTTGGTCAAAGAAGGTGAAAGGTCAATAAAATACAATTTAAATGAACTTTAAATGCTATTGAATACATGTCAGGTTCGGGGTATCACAAGGGGGGTATTGCTAAGTTTGTTTTTTCGCTGTGGGTGGGGGGCTTCTGTTTTTTTTTTTTTTGAATTAAAAGAGGGCAGCAGCTGCTGCCCTCTGTAAACGTTTTCAATTATGGCTGGTTCCCCATGGTGACGGCCCAGTGATTAACTGGGCCGTCGCCAAAGTTTGGGGACCCGATTTGACGGGTCCCCATAGAGACGGACCAGGCCGTCTCCCAAGTGTCTCCAATAGCCGTCTCCAAAATGGAGACTGGGCTCTCCATTATGGAGACAGCTCAGGCCATCTCCAAAATGGAGACGGACCAGGCCATCTCCAAAATGGAGACTGGCCTGGTCCAGTTCCAGTCTCCATTGAGGAGACGGCGTGGGCCGTCTCCTCAATGGAGACCGGGCTCTCCATTATGGAGACGGCTCAAGCCGTCTCCAAAATGGAGACGGACCAGGCCGTCTCCAAAATGGAGACTGGCCTGATCCAATTCCAGTCTCCAATGAGGAGACGGCGTGGGTCGTCTCCTCAATGGAGACCAGGCTCTCCATTATGGAGACGGCTCAGGCCATCTCCAAAATGGAGACGGACCAGGCCGTCTCCAAAATAGAGACTGGCCTGGTCCAGTTCTAGTCTCCATTGAGGAGATGGCGTGGGCCGTCTCCTCAATGGAGACGGGGCTCTCCATTATGGAGACAGCTCAAGCCGTCTCCAAAATGGAGACTGGCCTGGTCCAATTCCAGTCTTCATTGAGGAGACGGCGTGGGCCGTCTCCTCAATGGAGATCGGGCTCTCCATTATGGAGATGGCTCAAGCCGTCTCCAAAATGGAGACGGACCAGGCCGTCTCCAAAATGGAGACTGGCCTGGTCCAATTCCAGTCTCCATTGAGGAGACGGCGTGGGCCGTCTCCTCAATGGAGACCGGGCTCTCCATTATGGAGACGGCTCAGGCCGTCTCCAAAATGGAGACGGACCAGGCCGTCTCCAAAATGGAGACTGGCCTGGTCCAATTCCAATCTCCATTGAGGAGACGGCATGGGCCGTCTCCTCAATGGAGACCGGGCTCTCCATTATAGAGACGGCTCAGGCCGTCTCCAAAATGGAGACTCGCCTGGTCCAGTTCCAATCTCCATTGAGGAGACAGCGTGGGCCGTCTTCTCAATGGAGACCGGGCTCTCCATTATGGAGACGGCCCGACCGTCTCCAAAATATAGACGGCCTGGGCCCTTTACATTTTCTGGAGATGGATTAAGCCATCGCCAATTGTTTGATTTTCCTTGTCTTTCAATTTTTAGTTATAATTATTTAATATTTGATAGTTTATAATATATTGGTATAAATTATAAAATAAATGTTAATATACATATTTAATTTCAATTGTGTATCTCAATTTATCAAACTAATATGTTGTTGAATTAGTAATTTAAATTTTTTAAAACAAATATTTATAAAAAAAATTTAAAATATAAAGTAGATGAAGGTAATTCATTAATAATTCAAATGCTTTTATGTCATTATGTAGTAATTGGGAACGTCATGTCCCCAATTATTTGACCTATGGAAGACGAATTATGGAGACGGACCAGGCCGTCTCCAAAATGGAGACTGGCCTGGTCCAGTTCCAATCTCCATTGAGGAGACGGCGTGGGCCGTCTCCTCAATGGAGACCGGGCTCTCCATTATGGAGACGGCCCGGCCGTCTCCAAAATACAGACGGCCTGGGCCGTCTACATTTTCTGGAGATGGATTAAGCCATCGCCAATTGTTTGATTTTCCTTGTCTTTCAATTTTTAGTTATAATTATTTAATATTTGATAGTTTATAATATATTGGTATAAATTATAAAATAAATGTTAATATACATATTTAATTTCAATTGTGTATCTCAATTTATCAAACTAATATGTTGTTGAATTAGTAATTTAAATTTTTTTAAAACAAATATTTATAAAAAAAAATTAAAATATAAAGTAGATGAAGGTAATTCATTAATAATTCAAATGCTTTTACGTCATTATGTAGTAATTGGGAACGTCATGTCCCCAATTATTTGACCTATGGAAGACGAATGGTACGCAGCCACGTGGTCGCGAATCATACATACGATAGGGACATGGTGTACTCTGCCACGGGGCATACGGAAATTGAATTGGCAGGGCCCCCGTTAGCAAGGTAGATGGATTCAGTAACTTTTCAACATCGAAAATATTGTGCACGCCATGTCCCTTATTATTTGACCAATTGCAGACGAATGGTACGCAGCCACGTGACCGCGAATCATGCATAGGATAAGAACATGGTGTACTATACCACGGGGCAGCAAGAAATTGAATTGGCATGGCCTCGGTTTGCAAGGTAGATGGAGTCAACAACTTTTCATTGTCGAAATTAGCGTGCACGCCAGGTCCCTAATAATTTGACCCATGGAAGACGAATGGTACGCAACCACGTGACTGCGAAACATTCGTGCATACATTACCATATTATAAAATGCTGGGGTGTCTCGCTACTGTCATCAAGTTGTCTCTACATAATTCAATTACTTGTTTGCTATATATAGTAGTCGAAATTGTGCTTTCTCACACCGTCTAGAATTTTCAAAAAATAGATTGTAGTTAAATTGTTTCAAGGATGAGCAAGGATCAACAACACCACTCAGTTTCTCTTCCAAGACCAACAAAAGATGAAGAGGTGGATACGATGAAACCGTATCCAAATTACAGCAAATACGTTAAACCCCAACTTGATCTAAATGCTCCGCCAAAATACGACGGATACATATCTAATGCCCAAGTAGTCCAAAAAGTTCAAGACGACATACTACGGATCTATTGCCCAAACGTATTTAAATAATATTTATATTTTTTTATCATATTAGAAACATCGGCATTAGTACTATTTGTTACAATCCGTAACAATGTTATTGCGTTGTTCTGCATGATGTGTAGTGTATGGTTGTTATGTTTTAGTGATCACGATGTACTATGTTAGGTATTAAGTTGGTGTGTTTACGTATTTCGAGCATATAATTTGTAACATGTTAATTATGTTTTCTATTTTTTCGTTTTGTTGCTGTATTAATAAATGATTATATGTAATCCTTTATTAATTATGAATGTAAAATTAAGTTTATGTTTGTAATGATTTAACTCTTATAATAAAAAATCTTAAGTTGTTTCCTATTTAATCGTTTTGTTGATTTAGAAGAAATAATAGAAATAGTGGTGCATTACATTAAATATTAACCATATATATAAATTGTTCTTCACGGAGACAATAATGCGTCCCATTAACTTTTCGAAGGTTGTAAATATGTTTTGTTTATAATAATAAAAGACATATTTTGTTTTGTAAGTAATGATGAATAACTTATCGTTACAATCAAAGCCTCAAATGTGGACGACTTACTTATGTAGACGCCAATTCATGACATTATAAGAAAGAAAATTAGTAGTCACTACTTATATGTATAATTATTACATTAAAATAATTCATCAATATATAATTATAAATTTTTGGCAACGACAGGGTGACTAAATTATGACGCGTTTTGTGGATCATCTCAAACTATGAGCCACTTGGCGACGGCATGGAGACATGTTATTATTTGTCACCAAGTTGTCACCATATGGTCACTTTTGGAGACCGCATATGATGTTGTCACCATATTCTCGCCATAATTCATTAAGATGTCTCCAAAACGTAACAAAATGGTCACTAAATTGTCACTAAAGTGGCGACATCTTACACCGTCTCTAAACCGTCGCCAAGTTAGTGACAAAATGACGACAACCCGTCGCAGAAATGTGTTTTTTTTGTAGTGAAAAGAATGTATCTCTCATTAATGAATTATGAATTTTAAAATTATCATATAAAATTTTAAATATTTAATATAAAATTATTTAATTTTAGGATGTAACTACATGTATCACAATCACCTTTTTTGTGATTTCTAATCGATGTAGAAGCAACCATTATTTCAATTCAATCGTCGTTTTACACTGGCACTGCGAGAAATATTCGTGTTTCTCTATTCACAACTATGAATACCCTCATCTCTGCATTTTCTTTGAATCAAATCACTCTCATCTAGGCTTTTTAAACCCTCTCTTTTTATGGTTTTTGTTTTTCTAGAATAGACCATATCTATTTGGTAGAATACTGTCAAATAGATAATGTTTGTGTTTAACATATTGTATTTGTAGTTGCAGATTAGATGAGTTATAAATTATTACAGAGGTGACTAAATATTTGTGGTTTCAATGTTGAATTAACCACTTAACTACTTTTAGTTTTGTAAGGACCATTCCACATTCAAAATAATATTAACGTACACATTTTCTTGGATGGTCAGTGGATTTGGCAGATCTACTCGTCTTCCCTTGTTAGTCTTGCCCCAAACAATTTCAACATCTCCACTCGTACTGATCAGAATGGCAGGTTTTACTAGAGGCTCTCTACTGATGGTACATTCTCTTTCAGCGAAATGTAGGACTTTATTCTTCATCACTTGGTTCGCAAGTCTTGAACGCTTATCTACTAGATATCGGCTTCTGTCTTGGGTCACTGTTGACCGAGAAAATTGCATCTTTTGCTACCTTAGCTATGAGACAAGAGACTACCTCTTCTTTGATTATAGTTTGACTAAGCGTATTTGGAAGGGAAGTTTAAACTTAATGTTCATTGATAATTCCAACACTTCCTTTAATTTGATTCTTATATTTGCAAATTCACTTGTAGGGAACAAAGACCTCAAAAGCTTCATGTTTTGTCTCTTATTCTGCGTTGCAGTCTACCATATTTGGATTAAGAGGAATGGACGCATCTTCCAGAATGAAGTGAACACTAAAGAGCAAATTATCGGGCAGATTCGTGCAGATGTCTTTGCCAAGATTCAAGCTGAGAGAAGATATCGCAAAACAAGCATTGACGTCACTTTGCCAATAGAGTTCAATTACCACTTGACCTTTCGGTCATCTCCTTTTTCATGTACAAAAAATTTTGTTCATTTTTCTTTATGAAATATACGATTTTGCTTGCTTAGCTAAAAAAATGTACACATTTCCTTAATTTCTGTTAAAAAGACTGAAGTAGAAGGCTAAAGACATGATTAATTGAAATTAAGGAGCTCAAATGAATTGATTTGCTTTCTTTTTCTTTTCCCATATTTCTTTTTCTCCCCTTCCTCGTTTTCCTATTTTCTTTTTCCTTTTCCTCGCTCTCTCCTTTTCATTTACCCTCCCTTCTTCCTTCCTCCTATCACCACCAACTGTTTTTTTTTTTTTCTTTTGGGCTTTTCGTTCACATTTGACAGAACGAAAATAAAAAGAACCAACCTGGAGGCTTCCAAGAAATATTGATGACTCGTAATGTGACTTTTGTAATAATAAAATCTAATTTAATAATTAGATTTAAAAAAAAAAAAAATAGAACTTACCTCGAAATTTTCCCTAAAATAAAGTTGAAATTGTGACTATACAAGTTCCTAAATCATATTTGGCAAAGTAGGATCTTGCCCAGGAGAGTTGCACTAATTAGCAACAATAAAGAAAACTAGACGAATCATGAGAGAATCTATCTCAACCTTTTTACTAAACTTGACCTTTGTTGAGGCATCTTGGATGATAACATTGTAAATAAATCTGCTGGATGGCCAATTATTTTGATTCCATTGCTACAAGATACTCTTTGGCTCCTCAACTAATTGTATCTTTATTTTTTTCTTTTTGATACGAGATGATGATATTCGACACTACCCTAGTAGACCTTTCTAATAAAGAAAAAAACTTCAAAATGACAGTCATTCAAAATGATCAAGTCGTGTGTATGATGTGTAGATCTCACATGGCACGTAAAATCCACACACCTTTAATAAGAATCATTCACAAGTCTTTCCTTCTAACACATTCTTTTATTTGGTTGCAATTTCTTCAAATGAAGATCATTGAAAAAATCTCATGAACTGTATCAAGTTTCCACTCATTGTAGAATTATGATTGCGTTATCCCAAGTTCTAAATCTTATGGAAGAGCGACAAACCTTCATGGTCTCATATCCTAATAATTTGGACAAAATGAATTCATTTTAATCTTGTAAGTTATTAATTAATACCTTAAATTTGAAAACAATTTGACTTTACAATTTATACTTGAGCAACATCCGTACAGGGCCAAGGAGAGCAATACATACAACAAATGGGACAGGCCCAAGTCCACTACTAGCCTGTCATCTGTAGACAGTAAAGAGCTCATACTTTCATCTAGTAACTTGCTCTAGTAATACATGTACTGACCAAGTCCGATGACTAACTAGCCAACATATTAAGCCTAATAATTGGTACAAAATGCTTAACGTTGACGATAGAAAAAAACTCAAATTATCATAAACTAAGTACGTATCATTTACAAGATCAATGTGGAACAGGATGTTATAATAAGAGTCATGGGGCTGAGCCATTTTGGGCAACATGAAGCACCTCCAGTACTGAGGCAGAAACATGCTCGATAGCAATCAAATGGGCAGCAGAAAAGGGGTGGGAGAATATTCACATCAATACAGGTAATCAAGAGCTAGTTAAGCAAGTAAAAAGTTCCATCATTAGTAGAGTGAAAATCAGCAATAATTTGTGGTGGTTAATGGATCAACATTATTCAATAACCGTTCTGTCAAAGAGTAACAGCAAATTATGATGCACCAAAACATATTTTCTGAAGCCAAATACAACTACAAATAATCTATGGAACATTGTCTGTCTAAGCTTGGGATGGCTAATGAATGCCATTGCTCATACTTTTTATACAATGTCGGTTGGCTGCAGAAAGGCATTGACTCCGTCCATCTTCAGCGCCAAATCCGATATCCTTCAAGTTGGATGAGGCAGGAAACAACAGAATGTAGGTTGCCGTATACAATAGGAAAGGCAAAGAAAAGAGCGAAGGAAACTCATGATTGTAAATTAAAGTAAAATGAAAAACGGCACAGGTTATCAGAACACAATCACATACCTCATCATTCCATTGAATAAATACATAAGATACAATATACAGTTTCACGAAATACTTGTTTCCAGAAAAGAAATCACAAACAACCGTACTGTGAAAAATTAACAAATCACACCATTCCACAACATATTTGAGGAAGAGAGGCAGAATCCCCTCAAATATCAGGGGGTGAGAACACTAGCAAAAACTATAAAGGTATAAAGAATTAAAAAATATAGACCTGCACGGAGAGTTTACAGAAAAGACAAGTCGTATAAAGGTTTCATGTATGATATACGTACAAAGCACTTCAGCATCCAGCCGCCTTCAAGAATTTGTCATAGGGGCTTGAAGGTGGTAGTCTAAAAGACTGTTGTTGTGCATATTCCTGTGCGCATACAAGCTGATTCCGCCCCTGAATCGGTTCAATGTTTGCCAACTTTAGATCTGCTGAGAGCTCCAAAGCCTAATGCAAGCCAGAGAACAACTTATTTGCCTTCAATCATCATTAAGATATCATGCGATGCTCCTATCAATCACTCATTTAGTTGGATATTTCTCTATTACTTTCATCAATTCCACGAGGTAATGAATTTAATATTTTTATGAGAATCTGGTGAGATTCTGACTGTTAAAATTACTTACAGTTTAAGTTACTTTCCGTAGAAGTGTAGTTGTCATTCTTAACTATTTATAAGCGAATACACCACAAACAGTATGAGCAATAATGTTGACTCAGTTGTCAAAGTTTTACGTGCATAGTTCAGTTGTTCTTGATTATAGATTGTTGCTTGTTAAGGAACTACGGAACAACATCTAATAGAAGAGAGGTCAAACATGCCAACATGGCCTTATGAAATGGAAGGGTGTCAATAAGAATACCCAGAGGAAATCAGTATTGCCAGAGGCCCAACATATAAGATTTGAGTAATTATGCACCGCAAATTTCATGTTCATGAAAATGGGGAAGACATGTCAGAGAGGGAGAGGAAAGAAAAATCCTCACCATATTTGTAAAAATGGGGCTTACTTCATTTTCTCCATAGAGAAGTAGTGCCTTGGCTTCCTGTTGCAGCTTGAAACTTTGAAGGACTGACATCTTTTGCTGCTTACCCGTGACAAGGGCCTCACATTGACTTTTCACTTGATCATAAGGTATGGGTGTAGAGGAAACTGGGAAGCTTGCAACTTGTCGGGCTGTCTCCAGGACCTAATAGCAAGAGAAACTAATGTTAAACTGGAGAATTTCAAGCTGATCTAACATGCTGTATAATAAAAAGAATGAAATAATAAATGCTTAGAATAAGGGTATACACCACGAGAACATAGTTAAGTGAGCAAGAAAGACAATGATTAAACCAGTTGTTTTTCCTGGTCATGTTGTCTCCGATCAAACTGATATTTGCTTCAAGTTCACACTATTGTTGACTCTCTAACAGTACATGCATTGAGTTCTCCATTTCCACATCTAGATTACGTAAAATTAAGTTGGAAAGGAAATGTAGAAATTATTTCCTGAGTCAAGATTCCCCAATCTTCTTAATTTTGTGTCGTCAACCAGAGACCAAAGGCTATATATTCCTGCTCAGGAAAGCAAGCAAAGAAAATGCAAATATCTCTTGATGGCAACATGTCTTGGTTATGTTGCACATAAAACAGCAGAGTTGTTTTAACAAAGGAAACCAGACAGTAGCGTATCCTGGTTTGGACAAATTACCTCAAAATATTCAGAAACTTTTGAAATGGGTATTAAATTTCAAACCAGTTAAGTAAAACTCACTGTGAACCTTTTCGATTATTAGTAGCGGCGGGAGCCCCTTTTTCCGTAAGTGAGAGTACTAGCATCATTCTCTTATTGTGCCAGCAGGCCTGGGCCAATTTGCCGATAGGGAGTATAAGAGTCTAGTAAGATCTTCCTTAAAGGGCTAAGAAGGGGACACGGTTCGACATGGGCATTTCATAATTCAAATTTCCTTATCCCTTACATGATTTTATTATCTAAAAGACACCTGTGAGGCCTACTAGAATGGACTTAATTTGTATGGGATAATGAAGTTAAAGAATCCACAATAATTCAAAAGAACTTATTTTCCAAGTTTATAAAAGAGTCTATCCATAAATGGAAAAAAGAAATAAGTGTCGAGTTCTCCATTACACAAGTGTTAAAAATGAACAAGTTCACCGAGAAATTGAACTCCAACCAATTTGCAGATCTGTACGGGTCATATCACTGAAAGAGCTATTAGCCTTCCGAGGTTAAAGGCCATTAACTAAACTATTAGCACTTTCACATATATGTTCAATAATTGGCACAGTAAAGGTGTTATGCTAGAGTATTAAGTTCCATTTCACAGGATGCTGCCACAAAACATCGAAAAAAAATACTGTAAAGCAAATACTTGCCGATTCCAAGAGCTGATTAACACTTAGAACGTCAAGTGAATTGATGGAAAGAGATGTTTTTCGTCCAGATTGACTTCCACTTGGATCAGTATTCCCTTCTTCATCAGACAGGATATCAGGAGCAAAAAGCTGAGAAAGGAAGCCATGACAAACCGTGTCAATCATCATGGATTAGAAGCATAGAACATTTAACTTTATGTTTTCCGAAAAGATTTCCCAAAAGCACCTCATCAAAATACTCGAGCTCCATGTGGGCAAGTGGAGAACATGGACGTGGAGTTTCCATGAATAAAGGAGCTCCCAGTGGATAAGCATCATCAGGTGAAAAGCCTTGTAAAAGTTGCGTTTTAATGCTTGACAACTCATCCTGGGAAATTGACAATATAGGATATTTCATAATAGCAATGCAAATACCAGTAACCTCTTTCTAAAAATAAAAAGATAAAAACCATTGTAACTAGAATATGCAGCTCCTGACAAAGTGAATAAAAATCAAAGAGGCCAGAGAATGAAAACTAATATTGGTTGATCTTAATTAATTTCAATGACAACATTAGCATTAAGCCAAAAAAATGACGAAGGTTACCCCATAAATCTTGATCAACTTCATGCTATTAAAATGATTTGTGTAACAAAATTAACATGACTTATGTAATGTCAGCATACTTTGTTAAACAGAACTACTCAGGTTCTGAACTATAAAATTGTGCACCTCTATTCTTCTTCTTTTCCCCATCATCAATGCCAAATCCTACATTCATTCGTGAAGGGACTCCTAATGGGTTGACAACCATATCAACGGGTCTCTTCCATCTTGCAAATAAGGCATATCTTGTCTAGGCAAAATTTTGGAGACGATCCCTTTATTTCCGTGTCTTCAAGCTACTTTATCGCTTACTTTGATTTCACGTTTCTGTGAAATATATACGCGAATTGTTTCTGAATTATAACTAGAACCCCCTTTTTTTCTGGATCCAACTCACATCAATAACCCGACCCCGACCACCTATAGGTAGTTTTAGACAAGTTTCTTTTGAAGTAGATACTTGAATGCCAAGTATGGCTAATTCATATGTAGCATCTGAGGAAGAACCTATACATCTCTCCCATAATCTCCCCTTCTCCTTTTTCTCCTCTTTCCTTTCTTTTTTCTGTTGCACATACCCTTCACAAGTTCTCAGCTGTGCTGACAGTTCCTATTTCTACTGACATCATGATAACATAGAAGTGAAAATATCGGCTACGAGTTATTTGTGCGTACAAGCCTTCAAATTGGTAAGTGGACTCTATACACCAGGTATTCGTAACGATGGGCAGGTGCAAAATGGGAACACATTCACATAACAGATTCTCCCATTGTTGCCAGCCAACTCTGACAGTACATATCAGATGCCCGACTAATTCAGAAAATCTCCACAACTGTCAAATGAGATAAGCTGGTATTTCTTATTATGCTGTATTATTTCATATCTGAATTTGTTCGTAACATTCCATCACTGAATATAGTTTGCTTTTGTGTTTCTACTGACAAAAGTTCTGAAACTCAGGAACACTTGCAATAAGCTGAACAGTCGGAATGATTACTCAATGAAAATTCTTCTCGACAAAGAAACTGAAAGTTACCCAACAAAGAAAAGGCATCTGCCTCAAAACATGTCATCGACAATGAGTCACCATAATTTCAGGTGATAGAAGACATAAGCTGATTAAAAATCATAAATCTGAAAAAGTGAAAATGTCTACCTCTGTCAATTTCTCATACTTTGTCATGAAATGGGATATAACAATTTCCTTCAATTGCTTGTCACCTATTTCTATTAGTGAGAGGGATTTTAGGGCAGCAATGTCATCTTCCTCTGATCCATAGTGTTTTGCTTCACTACCAACTCTAGTAGGCATGGGCTGAAGCCTGATATCTTCAACAAACTTAAGATAAGGATCGACCTGTCAAATATAGTGCCACTTTGAATTAAAAAACTTATTTGGCAATACTACCAAAATGGTATTTCAGTCAAAGATCAGCAGAAATTTAAAATCCGTCAAAAAGGAAATGTGAAACTATGACAGTGTTTGAAGTTTACTGTTTCATCTGTCAATGACGATTTTACTATTGAGATTAACTCTGGAAGATTGCCTGCCCGGGCCGAAAATATGAGCATGTATGAAGCCAAAGTAAATAAAGACCGCCTCCGACATGGTTGAACACCTCCTTCAGTATCAAGGGCGGAGATCAGAATCAGAGAAAAAAATCATGAAAAGACATAAATAAGAACAGTAGAAAAATTCTCCTCCATAAAAACTCATGAGAGTATGTAAAAGTGAACCGAATCCTAAATCATCAACTACGAGTACAAGAATTATGCGTGTCTTTTGAAGTAGAAAACCAAAATAAATTGAAAATTCGAGTAGACAAGGTTATGTTGTGTATTCTTTCGTTTCACTGCATTGCCAGATGATATATTAGTAAAATTTATTAGATCAAGTTGGTTGTTTGATTCAAAGGTGGAGACGACCCAAACTATACATAGGTGCACTTCAATCAACAAATTTTACCATTGTAACGCTTTTGCGGTCTCTCTAGCAATAACACTATTGGGGATTGCATTAACAAAATCTGTCTCGGAGCATGGGTTGTTGTCAGGCTAGAAATAATCACTTTTATTACATTGTTTGATCGCTCAGCTATTTTTCTCACTTTGGCTTCACTGTACCCTCAGTTTTATCCTTTTTTCAATTATTTGAAAGCAGCACTTATAAAGAAAGAGCAATCTCAAACTTGAAACAAGTTACTAGTAGTACCATCTCTAAAGAATTTTCCAAAATTTGTGGGGGTCTAACTTATGGCACTCAATTGGCACCCCCATTCCCTGCATGTGAAACTAACCAGTTTTCCCTGCTTCAAGGTGATGATGCCAGGGCATCTGCATTACCCGTAAAGTTTGATAATGCATTCAGTGTTCAGGATGTTTTACAGTTCTGAGGCAGATATTGATCTTCCTACATGTAGACCGATGTGACTACCTAGATCTACATAAAATTTATTTTCTTTGTATTATCAGTCCTGTTTTCTTTAAGCTGATCAAGTTCTCAGAAAAGGGAACCTTCTTTTCAGAGATCTCACTGGATTAATCCTGAGAGAAATTAAATATGTCTCAACTACCTTCTTTATCAAGGGAGATGCTCCTGAGAGAAAAAGCCAACTGAAAACATCGGACCAGGACCATGTAACCAGAATTCTGCAACAAACATGCAATGACACGGAGAAAATATCAGTGGGCAACAGCAGCAGAATCCACTATCAGAAAAGTTAAATACTGAGAACAAAACGGATCTCTTGGTCAAGCAAGTTTGAGCTGTGCAGAACAGTACTCATAGCAGATCAGTTGGTATCAGAGCCAAGAGATATATATAACTTTTCGTAATGGAAACCAAAGTTTTAACACTGAATATCAGTTTTACCATGGAAGGAAAAGGACATGTGCTCCATGAATACATCAAAAGACACCTAGGAAAATTGAAGACAAGGCCGTGCAAATATGCCAGGAAGAAAAAATCTCTATGCACATCAAATATAAAAAAACAAATTCTACCAAACCACCAACGCAGACAAACCCCACCACTTTCTAACCACTTGGACCCAATCCCCTTGTAATCAAACCAAAATCTTCACTACCCCCATTTCGCTGTCCCGGAGGTGGTTGCTTACCACTGATTATCCCCCATGGCTTATGAACAGGAATGACCAACTTCCACCAATAGCACCAATCACATGTAATTCTAACAGGTCAAGGTGAATTCAAGTGCAACAAATTAATACCCGAAAAATAATAAGGAAAAATGCTATATCCCCCAAAATATATAACAAATGTATGCATCTCATTAAGAGGATAATGCAGGAAAACCTTATAGCAAGAATGACAGTGGAATCCAAAAGCCTGATAGAGATTTCCAACTACCAATTATTCCATTTAGATTTCCGTATTTTATTTGTCTCGT
Organism: Ehretia macrophylla; assembly: GCA_037974665.1. Taxonomy (NCBI): domain Eukaryota; kingdom Viridiplantae; phylum Streptophyta; class Magnoliopsida; order Boraginales; family Ehretiaceae; genus Ehretia; species Ehretia macrophylla. The sequence goes on from CM075764.1 coordinate 87,475,065, forward strand.
AATAACAAATTATACATATCCTTAAATTCTCAAGTAATTTCTGATGAACCCATTTTCAACCTCTTGATCCTTGGATCTTGTTTCTAAAAGTTAGAAACAGTATCGATGAGAACAATTTATTATACAGTCTGGTTGCATGAAATGACCAATAAGAGTAGATAGCAAGAACAGGAAGTCACCTTTGATCTAGTAAAGAGCAAAGCAATATTATATGTATGTGCCAGTGACTCAAAATTTGCTGGAGTATTATCCATTGACGTTGCCTGAACCCAGATAGATGAGAGTAGTACACTCAATTGGTGACTGCTCAATCGAAGGGAAGTCAACTCCTGAAGACAAGACATCAAGTTATCATTGAGATATTGCAATCACATTCTCTCACAGAGGAGCATAATTCCAACAATTTAACAGAGGAGTGCATAATCATACTGATTTCCCATCAGGGACTGAACCCTTAAAGCTATATGATTGACCACGCGATGCACGTCTCACTGACCGATCTCTACTTGGATCCGCAACTTTATTTTTTTCCTCTCTCATTACTCCATCTACGGGTTGATCTTTCTCTTCACGTTCATTCAAAACAGAAAAACTTCCAGTTTTGACCTTCCTCAACATCATTGATGATTGCTCTGAAAATTTTGGAGAAAGGTTTCCCTCAAGGGCTAACAAAGGATTATTGGAAGGTGGCATAAGCACAGTGGAGAATATATGGTGTGCCCCAACTCGTGTTTCATGGTCCGTGTGTGCCATTGCCAAGACTAAATGGTGAAAAAGGGCATCTGGGAAAGCCTGGAGGAATATTTTCAGCAATAAGAGATTGTAGTTAACAACATGGACCTGTGGAATATAAATCAAACTGATGAAACTAACTTACCTTCTTGTTGTATGAAACATTAGGGACAGAAGAGATAATTTGTGCCGTTCGATAAACAGCAGAGATGGTTGACCTAGCAATAACAGCAGTTGGTGCAATGTTCTCCAGTACCATGGCCATCATATCCAGAATGGGCCCTACATCTGCAATCTGTTTACAGCAACACAATCGGCACAATATTAGCTAATGAAACAGTACAGAGATATTTGGTATGTTGTTTCTTTAACCTCTATGAAACTCAGTTCTTCAATTGGAATTCATATCTCCTTTGTCTGGTCAAGAATAGACTGTGACACTTCTATTACATTGCGGAGAAGTTCATTATTGTCATGACCTATTGAAGTCGGGGCTCATCCCTGGTCAATTTTGGATCAAACAATAGGGGGCCGTAGCATTCTCTGTGATACCGCTTGAATAACGATAATCGGAATTAAAAGCCTTTTGAAAGTGGGTTTACGTTCCATTGATTTTTTACAGTAAAAACACTTGGATATTACATGCTTTCTCACTAAAACTGGGCCTGAATATCTATGAAAATAAAGTGAAGCATGTAAGTTCAGTTTAAGCCCTAAAATAGTGATCTCTTCCTGCTTACACAAAACTTTACAGCTTTTAGCTTAAGATTTGATCCTAGATATATTTCAACTATAATAGTTAAAATGACAATATTTGAAGTGTTTGCTCAACAAGTTCATTGATGTAAAAAAAAGACATATCTAGATATGGATTTGAAATCACCTGAGAGGAACACCAGAAAGAAGTTAACAAGCCAATCAATCGTCCTTACAGATAAAAGTTACACTTGTTTTCTTAGTTCTTTAATCATGGATCAATGGAAAACTTCCAATTCCTTTGTTTTTTTAGATTTCTTAGGAAGTCAAAGTTCAACTTCAACAATTCTGAGTGAGCACAGCAAATAAGTAAAGCAAAGTGCTTCCATGGCATAAAGGGGAACCAAAAGTCCAATACGACCTCTACAGAACAATCGGCACAATTTCAGTAATGAGAAACTATTATGAGGGAAAAAATTCCCAAGGACTCCATGTATTGGGCACAAAGTAATATGATCAAACCCACATGAACCAGTACAAACCTTGTATGCAAGCTGCGAGATGCAATTTTCTAATGCAGACTGAAGGCTAGGGTTCCACTTATCAAAGCCATCACTAGGACTTGATGCTTCAGCTGAATGTTGCATGCATTTCCGCAAATGTTTAATCAGGTCAGATATCGCACCAATGATTGCAGTCGAGGCCTGCTGCTTTACATTTTTTGCAAGTTGCGAGGCCACATTAACAATGTTGATCTGGGTCTCAGGCCTTTTGACAACATTTTTATGGTCCAAGTGCTTCACCAATATAGACAATAAAAGATGGGAGTTCTCGCCTAGTGTGGGAGTTCACATGGATGGGACAAAAACAGATGCAAATGAGTATAACAAAGTAAAAGTATATAATTTTGTGACAACAACAAATAGGGCCTCATGTGTAACCTGATTCCTCCAGCACCAACTGTAAATATGACAACACAGGAACAGCAAGTCCTTTCTCTGGGTCCCAATAATTTTGAGAATCAAAAATATTAAAAAGAGGTTCAAGTACACGCCGAACAGTTGTTGCTTCCTTCGCCAGTTGGGCAATATTATGCAAGCAAACCCTGGACCAGTAAAGGGGACTTTTTGCTGTCTCCCTGTTAAAGGATCAGAAAATTTTAAGATGTTGAGAACATTACTACTGTTTTATTGTACTAATCAAGCTCCAAGTTCAGTAACATCTTAAATTCTTACGTTGTCGATGTGTCTGCTTTGGCATCAGTAAGCTTGAAGGATGAAACCTTCTTGCTGATATCAGGGAATGACGAGCCATGATCTTCTGATTTGACCACTCCGTTAACCCAGTGGTCTGCCCTATGATTGTTTATACCATTTTCTGAATATATTGGGAGATCCACGTAATTCTCCAAAGTAACTGTTATAATCTACATCAGAATCAAATTAATTCATATTGCGATTAGACATGACAATTAGAAAGTTAGGCATGTGAGCTAGCCATAAATTTATAACACGAAAATCTTGTTTTCAATTCTTAATGAATATGACTAAACCGGTAATGCACATGTAACACCATTCGTGAAGGCGACAGCATAAAGGGAAAAGCATCTTACGTGGTCAAAGTCCATTGATATATGAGAGTGCTCCCCCATAAAGCACACCTAGACCCACAACAATGCAATAAGAAAGAGAGAATATTTACCTTAATGATTAATCAAACTAGATAACACAAATGGCTCACAGAAGCAAATATAAAGAGAAGATAAAGAGACATTGACACTTGAAACTAAAGCATCTAAGCTATTCAGATAAGAAAGCAAAACGTAAACGGAAAGCAACACAGTTCTAGTTCTAGGAAGTGTTTTAGCATATCACTTGTCCGCTTTGATTCACCAGAAAATATGGCGATGCTTGATACCATAGAGTAAGTGAAGCTAGTTATACAATTAATTCGTATTCTCTAATAAGACTAGTGCTAAGTCATCTCACCAGCTTTTCAATAATACCAGACAAAAACAGGGGAACACGTGTAGGAGAATTTTATGGCACTAATTACCAGTTACTTTCTCCAAATTGGTTGATTGACAAGATCATCTCCCTTTGACAGAAATTCCAACATCAAAGCTTGTTGATATTTAATAAATATAACCTCAGCATTTAGCCACTAATACTGTAACTGATCATTGAGAAACAAAAGGAAAAAGGAACATATTCTTGAAGATGCAAAAGGTTATATTCTGAACTCAACTCAAAGGAAATCCCCTTGGAGGACAAAGATGCACAAATCATTCTCATACATCATCAGCTAAGCGGTATAAGAAACTTTAGTTTTTTCTGCGAAAATGAAAATAACTTTAGGCAGAAATATGTAAACATTAACGGCTGCAAAACAGAAGTATATTCAATAGTCCCCTTATGATGTAACATTTTTGCAACCACTTCTATAAATTTATATCATGTCTTATTTAGTCCACTATCAGAGTGGGTGCAGATGTAATTACTGCATTTTAGTAGATGCATGGACAATCACAATAATGTACTGACAGCAATGGAGAAGATGACCTTATTTGATACCATCTAATTACTCAAGAGTAGGTTGAACTATTAAACAACACCTCTGAGTAGATGTGAAGACAACCATTACAATGTCACTCACATTCAATACCGGCTCCACGAACAAAGGGTTCAAAAATTTCTTTGCTTAGATTTCGTTTTAGCAACCAAGTTGAAAAGCCGATCCTTTTTAGGCTACTGGACATTCACTTGACAGAGAACATAATGATACAAGAATCAAGAAGCCAATGATATCATATACCTCTTACAAACTTGAACTTTTACATATAGATCCACTTCAAACTGACCTTGGACAAGCATGTATTATAACTTCCTAAGCAACCTAATTGGTTAGGACAGTTGTAACGAAGAAAAAAGAAGAGCAGAGGAAAGATAACAAAAGTAAGAAGAAGAATAAAAGGAAGGGATGAAGAAGAATACGAAAAAATAATTTCAGCAGAAGCTTATGAAACAATTGGAGTTTGCTCTTTATTGGTTATTATTAAATTAAATCTAAGAAAGCATGTTAACTGACAAATAACAGCTTCCTTTCACATCTCATGACAATCATGAACATTGTATTTTCATGTCATCTTTTCATTAAACAGTTTAATAATCAGAATGGCAATGCCAGATGCAAAGAAGTCTAAAACCAGATGGCAAGGAGGCCATGCGGTATTACACAAAGTAACAGACACGAAGGCCAGCATTCAAGCAAAAAACAGAAAGAGAAAGTTCACCAAGGCAGCCAAAGTTTGCATTCCTGCTGACCGCAAGCGCAATGCCCTGTCATCATCTCCAATTTCTCTAGCTAGTAGACACAACTTAGGAATAAGGCCTTCTAGGTTGAACATATAAGTACCGTCCATCTGTTGCAAAAGAGAAAGGTCAATTTGACTCCATTAACTAAGAGGTGAGTGTGTGCAAAAGCTTATCATGCTTGTCATCCATTTCCAATTTGATTTCGTCTTATAACTGGGTTGTACAGGGATTCTAACATCATCCATTTCCAATTTGATTTCGTCTTATAACTGGCTTGTACATGGATTCTAACAGAAAAAAGCTTTTCAGGTGTCCCTTCATTACCCGTTTACATAATGGAAGTTCAATATTTTTGGCAAAGTATAGGAGTTGTTATTTTTGTTTATTGTTGTGCGCTGTGCAAGTATCTGTTCTTTTTTTTTCTTTTTTTTGATCTATGGGTATTCAGGCTTTACTGTGCACTGTGCAAATATCATTGGTATATTCTGGGACAGACATATAGGTTAGATGTATTTGGGTTACGCCTTCTTTGGCATAATACACAATACAACTTGATGTATTGAGAAAAAGAACACCAAAAGCGATAAACCATCGCCTACCACTTCAACACATTACAATGTGGCATCTGCATTTAAAACTAGTTTCTGAACAAATTATCATGTCCGACTCTATATTCATATTCCAAGAGTCCAACAACCAAGAGGAGAACATTTTTGCCACATAAGGAAAAAAAGAAAAAAAAAAAAGAATGCTTTCTTTGAATGAATTCAACTTCATAAACCAATTTGTCTTTGATGGAGATATACCTGGCTATTCATGAAGTCAACAAGAGTATTGCAACCTAAGATCTGCATCTCATCTTCCCTTGTTTGTTCTAAAAGGGTACGAACAATCACCAAAAGACTACTAGCGAAAAGAGGCCTGCAAACATGGAGAGACTCTGATTCAGATATGACATGCACGTTAGAATTACAGAAAGTAGACAAGGGAAAAATGCAAAATGGGCCTTTTCCACTTAAGCATTTAACTAAATTACAGAACATATTTAAGGAGAGAATGATAGTACAATAAGGACTTAAACTGTTACCCAAACAAAGGCCATCCCTTCTCTGGATCAGTTTGTAACACATGGTTCAGCCCTTAATAATAGGACTCAGGGATGACTATATCTTTAAAACAAACAAAGAGGTAGTTTTGCATGCTTAGATTAGTCACAACCAAATAAGGAATATTAGTTGACTAACACAGGCATATTAAATATGGTTCCACCATGCATGTTTCTATGGAGAATTAAAATATTCAGATTCTAAATTTAGGTTTCATGGATATGTCACCTTTTCCTTATAGGTAAGAATGCATTTAGTATGAGTCTGCTTTTCTTTTTTTCTCAATTGCCCAGTAAATATGGTGAACTGCCCAATTCAAATACTGATCATGTTGAAATACATTGTCATGAATAAATTGAGCTAGATTACCAGGCTAAATTTGCGTCCATTTTGCTAAAGAGACAAGTATTACGAAATTGAATCCTTAGTCCCCGTTTGGCCCATCGTTTGAAGCTCAAAAAGTACTTGAACCAATACACGATTTTAGATAATGTTTGGCAACTTGAACTGCTTTTGGTCTCGCAATCAAAACATGATTTTTATGTGTTTAGGCAAAAGTTGCCGTAGGTAGCTTTTGCTGAAATGTGATTCTGAAAGTTTCTATTTTCCTGAATCCTGAAATAACCCTATAAAACTTCTTAATGACAAATAAAATCAAAAAACATAAAAATTAATGACAAATTTGACTACTACAATTTTAAAATTACTTTTGCCTTGTGGTGTCCAAACACTAGCCGTTATCTGACAAATCACTTTTCCAAAAGTCACTTTCCAAAAATCAGGTTTCACAAAATCACCTTTTGCAGAAGCTGGGTCAAACTGGGGATGATATTGCCATGATACAGTACAGAACAAAATAACAATGAATCTGCAAGGTGTATCAACTCTGAATAGACAAACACAGAATGTATGCTGGACAGAAATTATATATGAAAAAGCTAGCCGGATTGATCTAAAGAAATATTGCAGGTTAAATCAGGCCGATCAGTGATAGGGAGCACAAGCAAGAACACAGGCAAAATAGTTGCAAAACAGAAAGAACAAAAAAAAAAAGGATGATCTCCAAAAATTTCAAGAAGATTGAAAGAGAGGAGGAATCTTGAAGTATGTTTCAATTTCAAAGAGGCATGTGTGAGACCTGACAGCCAAGGAATGCCTACAGTGATGAGGCTCCTAAATGACCTAGCACTGTCCTAATTATATGAAGAAATACTATTATGCTGTTGACCATGGTTATGTTTTTCATCTTCTAGATTTAAAGTTAAGGGTGATGAGGCTCCTGATTGATCTAGCATGGTCCTAATGACGTATAAATACTATTAAGTGGCCGATTGTGTTTATATACTATTGAGTGGCTAATATTCCTAATAACAGCTGATTGTGTTGATATAGTATTAAGTGGCTAATAGTCCTAATAATGAATATATACTATTAAGCTTGCCTCACATTGCTAAGTCTGCATAATGTATATTCAGATATAGAAAACCAAGATCCAATGAGATTTATAGATACAGAATACTATAGACATTCATATGCTTTCACTAGAACAAAGCACATATTGAAATGCAATACAGAAACTTTGAAATCCTTCTGAGATGTATAGTTCGGGATGAAATAATTTTTTTTCTTATGGTTGTGAGCGCCCCCGCCTCCCCCCCCCCCCCCCCCCCCCCCCCCTCCCCCCCCCCCCCCCCCCCCTCCCCTCCTCTTCCCCCCCCTTTTCTCTTCTTCCAAATTCCCCAACCCCACCACCTTCCCTCTTGGTATTACGCTCTGACAAAATCTAAATCAGCCGTTGATTTGTGCCCTTGACCTGAAGGACATCTTCTATTAAGATTTTTCAGAGAAAACTGCATCAACCGAAACATTGTTGCTCACACAATTGTTCTTCAAATCTCCAGAAAAGTTCCATCAATTGTCACCTTTGATAACAAGTCGCAAACTTCAAATGTTTCTCACAACTTGATCAAATCCTAAGAAGCTTAGTATCTATCTCAATAATACTTCTCTAAAAAAAATCTTTGTCAATACTGTGATGAGCAAAGAAAGCAGCAAGAGCCTATTATGCTGACATACAATTTCAGGCATTTTGTAACATCCATTTCTCCTCTATCTAGCATCAAATCCAGAGAGAGCTCCATAGGCCTTGAATTGATGGGTATTCTTTAACATATTAATGAGTTATTACAAATGATTCTAGTAGATCCAGAAGCCCCAAATTGAGGTTTGGGGGAAGAATGGAGGAAGGGACGGATGGAGAGAGGAAGTTACAAGAAGAAAAAGATAAAAAGAAAGATGGAAAATTTAAGACACCAATCATCACTTTGCATGTTCTTAAGAGAAACAAACATTCAAACTTACATCTGCTCCTTACATGAAGATAGCAGCTTCCTGTAAACAAGCAAAACAACTTTTACAGAGCTAATGTGCTCATTCCGCAAATCTTTGTAACACCTCTGCTCCAAGTAATCAGTAATCTGAATTACACAAGAAGATTAGCAAAAGCATAAGGAAACAAAAAGAGATTTGAAATCATGATATTGATGCACTAAGGCCAGTTTAAAAGACTTAATTTTTCAGAAAAAACATAACAAAGTGAAAACATGTTGTTTTCATCAGTATTAAACATAACAAAGTACTCTTGTATTCAAGATTGAGAAAAAATAAAAAATGAAAAAGACCATCACTCTTGTCTTTCCAGAAAACTACTCTGCTGAAGTTTAAAGATAAAAGTTCCTCACAGCTTACTGAATTCTAAACAAACTTCCTGTTCAGACCACTTTCTGTGCTTAGAACAAAAACACTGCTTCTGAAAACTGAGTTAGACAGAACCCAAAAAGATTATTGCCCAGATTCTCACATTATAAGCTCAAACCTAAAAAGATTATTCCCCAGATTAACACATTCTAAGCTCAAAGGTCGTGCATTTATCTACCTAAAACTTCTATTATATGCAAAGCACTCCAAAAATCGAAATTATATACACATGTGTAAATAAATTGAATGTCATAACACAAACAGAGAACAGTAGAGTAAGCAAGTCACTTAAGAGATCTGCTTTTTATCCAGAGATTTTTGAGATGCAAGATATATCAAATGATAGTATCTAGAAGAAGCGCAGACTATGGTACCAAAAATTGAGGTAAAAGATGCACCACAAGATATCCAGTCTAAAAATTACTTTCACCAACTGTGTCTTGTTGGCAGGAAATTCCAAGATATAATTTACCCTTGTTAAATAAACTAATTGATAAAAACTCAGCAAAACGATTACTGGACAAGGAAAAGTAAATTCAAATGCAAAAAAGAATTAGCAAACCAGCAGTCTCATAAATGAACAAAAATGTGTTACATACTTTTGGTATTCGCAGAGGGTTTTTTGATGCATAATCACAAAGCTTCCCGATCTTCCGATCATTCGGTTCAGCATCCTGCAAACATGATTGCAGAAAATCAGCATGTCAGAAACTTGTCCAACAGATAATCAAAAGCAAATATCAGTTATTTTAGTAACTTCATATCCTCAAATAACACCAAAGTATCACTTGACATCACCACGTCAAACTAACTAAAACCACAACGATAGCTGATGAGGTCTAATCCACAACAGTAGCTACACTAAAACATTCAGTAAAAGCAAAAATAAAAGCTACCACACAGCATATTCATTCAACTGGTACTTAGTCACAAACTGGTAACATATTAATAGTAAAAGTCATACTACCGATACCATCAACAGAACATTGATAGTACAACAAACGACAAACTCGATCACATTAATCCAGTATAGGCATACTATGATGCAATCAACAGAACATTGATTAGTACAACAAACAGCAACTTTGATCACAATAATCCAATAACCATACTACAATTAGACGGAAATTATGAAATCCACCTGTGACCAGATATTAACAGTAAAGTCATACTACGCTACTATCACCAAAACATTAATAGTACATACAATGGCATATCCTATCACATTAATCCAATAACCATACTACAATAAGATGGAAAGTAAGGCATCCACTAGTGACTGGATATTTTCAGTAAATCAACAAACAACAAATATGATCACATTAATCCAATAACTCTACTACGGTAAGATGGAAAGTAAAAAGTCCATCTATGACCGGATATTAAGATTAGAGTCATACTATAATACCATCAACAGATCATTAACAGTACAACCAAAAACAGATTCGATCAAAGTAAGAAATCCAATAACCATACTACAATCAAATGGAAATTAAGATATCCACCTGTGACCGGGGGAAAATCTCAGCAAGGAGCTTCTTGTAGCGCTTAACGGGCTGTCTTGATCTTGCCCGTAGTGATGGACAAAAGAAACATAAGTTACCACATGCTGGTACAACTTTCCTTGACATAACCCCCATTGTGCTATTAACACTTTTCTTTCAAGCTTTCAAGTCCCCTCCACTGTGAATCAAATAATGAAACGATTACACACTAATCAGCCATAAAAGGTAAGCCCAATACACAAAGCTCGGGCTACACGCGGGTCCGGTAAAGGGTCGGGCACTATAATCAGCCATTATTCACCAAAAACTACTTCCAACAGAAATGACTAATTTATATTCGTTAATCTAAACCCTAATTTAATGCATCAACATTGTAAAAATAATAATTATAAACCTATAACCAAATCTAAAATACAATTCAATTCAAAATTCAACAATTGGGTCAACTATAAATTTCAAAAGAAAAACAAATACACCTAAAAACCCATAAAGAATAGATATGTTTTTCAAAGAACTGAGCTTTTAGCCATTTTACTCAAAATTCAGCAAATGGGTCAACTATATATAAAAAATAAAAAAATAAAATAAAAAAATCACCAAGGAACCATAACGGTTAGATTTTCTCCAAAAAATTGATTAACAATTATTTCAACTAAATTACCCAAAATTGGAAATGTTTTAATATTTAAAGTGGAAAATTTGAGAATTACTACATATAAAATCAACAAAAAAAAAAAATTCAATATTCATAAAGCTTACCCAAACTATAATATCAGAATTGAATAATTTCTTTTGAGATCTCGATCTTCACTCACTAATAAACCCAAAATTGAAATAGAAAAACCTTAAAGATTTGGATTTTTTTCTGCAAATTGATAGATACGATCAATATTTTTAATTTTTAATTTTTTTCAAAAAAAAAATATATAAAAAAATTAAATTTGATTAATATTACCTTTTATTTTTTTTGGATAATTAAATCAATGGAGAGGCAGCAGAGGCTTGAAATTGAATTCTCCCCCTCAAGCTTTTCCTCTGTCGTTTTAACATTTAATTTCTGAAATTTTTTTGCTGATTTATTTTAAAATTTGTAACGTTTATTTTTTATTTTTAATTGAAAAGGAAAAATAGACGGTGACATGGCTGTTCGAATATAACGATGAATGACAAGTAATTAAATGCCACGTGGATACATTGAGTAATTAATACAAAGTCTCGGACTGTGAGGTTTTTATCTTGAAATTAGCCGTGACCGTAGATAGCTTTTTCTTTTCTGATTTGTTTTTAATCTAATTAAGAAATTATTCTAGAGTGACCGGGCCGTTTGAATGAAAGAATGTACGACGTGGGACGAAGTGACACGTGGAAGCACGAACAATGGACGTTTGAGACTGTGATGGTACTAGTTTGGAATTGGTCAGTGACTTTAGATAATTTGGAGGTATATATGGGGGAGCCATAATTGAATAAAGTTTTAATATTAGTTGAAAGTGACACACGCCTAATGAATGCCTCCCAACTGCCCGGGAATTAAGGGAGTGTTCACTTTCTGGTGGCTCATTACACAAAAGTCTTTCTTTTTTCGTGTTGACCTTTTTGGGCTTTTTTTTTTTTTTTTTTTTTTTTGGTGAAAACCTTTTTGGGCTTTTTCATTGCAAAGTTTTTATGACAAACAAATAATAAAAATAAAAATTGCAAAGTTTTTGTATTTTTCATTCCTTTTTCACCCATGTATTAGGTACCAAATTTAAAGGAGAACATATTTTTTGGTATAAAATTGTAAAAATAATTCCATTAGGGAGAAAATGTGAAACTTTTTTTTGTAGTTTAGTTTAGAAAAAATTGTACAAACGACCCTTATTATTTTTTTTCAAAATTTTAAATTTGTCCTTATTATTCAAAATTAGTCAATTTAATTTTTATTATTTTTTAATTTTATTTTATTATTCAAAATTAGTCAATTTTGTTCATATTATTTTTTTTAAAAAATTTTCAATTTAGTCTCTATTATTTTTATAAAAAAAATTAATTTAGTCAATTTAGACAGGATAAATAATAAAGACTAAATTAGTCAATTTTAAATAATAGGGACAAGTTTAAATTTTTTAAAAAATAATAAAAACTAAATTATCTAATTTTAAATAATATAGATAAATTTAAAATTTAATAAAATAATAATAATAAGGACCATTTGTGGGAATTTTCCTTTAATTTAAAAGAAGGTGTATTTTCAAAAAGTAAAAACAAATGCTATTACTTTTGTAACGGTTACATGATTTTGGATCATCATCCTGTTGTGCAGCAAATTGCAAGTACATGTTACTTTCTGGCCAGTTAATGGCAGAGAAGATTGGATCAACTGGAAGGGAAGTTTAAATGGCAGATTCTCGGATGCCAGTGCATGGGAGCATATCAGAAACAGAGGGGCGCAAGTGGACTAGTACGACTGGATTTGGAAAAAAATTTACGTTATATGGGTTGCGGTTCTCGACAGACTGCCTACTAAAGTTAGATTGCTTGAATGAGGTATTACGGATAATAGCACATGTGTGATGTGTGAAATTGTTGCTGAAGATAGACACCATCTCCTCCTTGCCTGTAGGATGAGTAGAAGGATTTTGGAGCGTGGATTTAAGCTGTCCTTGATTCCACACCAAATGCCATCGTGGGAGTCCTTTGGGGAGTGGGCGAAGAGGTATTGCAGGGGTGAGGACCTTCAGCCTACTTTCGTTAGGCTTGTCTTTTGTGTTACTGTGTATACTATATGGAGAGAATGTAATAACAGAATACACAAACAAGAATTTAACTCCGAAGAGCATATCTAGAGAGGGATTGAGCTAATTATCAGGTTGAAGCTATGCAGGGTGAAGAAATTCAGAGAAAGTCACTTAAATAGGGACATTAGCACCAACTGGAAAGTTGAGGATAAGTTGATGTAATCTGTGTTTGAACATTTGTTTCACTTTGGTTTCGTTTTTGAATAGGATCTTGTACATGCCTTTGAGTTAATCTGAATGAATATACTTTGCTTATCTAACAAAAAGAAAGTGTGACCATATATAAATAGAGGGGCAAATGTCACTGTTAGTCTCCATTGTTTGTATGAACTTTAACTTTAGTTCTCATTGTTTTAAAAGTGACAACAATGGTCCTTAATGTTTGAAAAAAATGACACGGTGAGTTCTTTCCGTTAGTGCAACTTTAAAAATGAACGGACTTACTGCGTCACTTTTTTTAAACATTAAATGCCATTATTACTACTTTTGAAACAATGAAAATTAGAGTGAAAGTTCATATAAACAATAGGGACTAATAGTAAAATTTTTCCTAAATAGAGCGAAAAAAGTACACCAACTTTGCCATAATCCAATACTCAATTTGCTTTTAATAAAAATAAAGATTTTTAGGAAAGAATATTTGTGTATTCATCCATTCTATTTGTATGGAAAACCTACTATGACAAAAACGAACTTTAACTAGATATTGTCAAATACCAATCAACTTTCCAATTTCTTAGATATCGGAGATCTTTCAATTGTGGTCTCACAGTCAAAAGTCAATTCACTTTATATGCATACGCAAAATAGGACAATCACATAGCATCATGATCTAAAAAATGCATAATTGATCAAAAAAGATCATGATCATCTCCTATCTTATGCTTCATTTTAATTTTTTAACTTTTTATCTTAACCACTCATTTCATTTTTAAATTACAATAAAATCCTGACCATCCAATTAAAACCTATTGCTTCACCCAAAAAATAGCTTTCTTTCCTTTTTTTTCACTCTTAATATGTCGTCGTGTTAGACATTTTTTACTCTGACTTCTCTTCTTTGTTTTCTCACAAGATCGCATCTTCTGTCTTGAATTTTTTATTTTTTTAACAAAAAAGGTCAATTAAGAAGAAAACAAATTTCAAATATCAAAATGGCCATTTGATTTTAATGAAAATTTTGAATATAAAAAATACTCATTTTCTTTGCTAAATAAGAAAAAGAGCCATTTGATTTTCATTTAAATTTCAAATATGAGAAAGACCCATTTGATTTTGAAAAAATTTCAAATATGAATAAGCCCCATTTGAATTGTCATATGTTATAAATCCTTGTTGTTTTGATTTTATTTCACTTTTGTTTTAATTTATCTAGGCTTCGTTTATTTAGTTTAAAACTTTCACGTTGGTTTTTTTTATAATTTTTTTGTTGTGATATTTCTTGCTCATGATTTGTATGTTTTCGTTCTTAAAGGGGTAAAAACTATTTTAGTCTCCGAAGTTTGCTCTAAAGACTAAATTGGTCCTTCAGGTTTGCAAAAAGACCAAAGCGGTCCCTTCAATTAATTTTTGCTACTCAAATATTAATAGTCAAAGGATTGACTGAGTTAAAAGACCATTATATCCTTAGGCAACATATATTATAAAATAAAATTACAATAAAAGTCTAAATCAGTTTAAAAAAATATAATTCACATAATTTGTACAGGAAAAAAAAAACTAAAAAATATCAGTTCAAACATAAACAAATTAAATTCAGTAATAAATTGTTAAAAAATTAACAATTATCATCGACATAATTAACAGCGAGGGTACCGGCCAGAGAAGAGGATGAATCATGATTATTCATTTTTTAACGATATATTACTAACTTTAATTTATTTATGTTTGAACTGATATTTTTTAGTTTTTGTTTTTTTTTCTACGCGAATTATGTGAATTATGTTTTTTTTAAACTGGTTTAGACTTTTATTATAATTTTCTTTTATAATATATGTTACCTAAGGATATAATGGTCTTTTAACTCGGTTAACCCTTTGACTATTAATATTTGACTAACAAAAGTTAACTTGAAGGACCTCTTTGATCTTTTTACAAACTTAAGAGACTAATTTGATATTTAAAATAAACCTCAGGGACTAAAATGGTTTTGACCCGTTCTTAAAGGGAAAGAGAGGTGATAGGAACAGGTGGAAATGGTTGTATAAAAATTAAAGAAGAGTAGTGGGAGTAAGAGGAGAACAAAACGCACGATGTAGTGAGAAAGAAAGTTGGAACAAATGAGTGGAGAAAGTCGGTTTTTCGTTTTAATTATATTTTTTAAATTAACAGTCAAGATTCATTGTAATTAAAAAAAAAAATGAAACATAAGTTATGAGAGAATCTTGATCCAATCAAAAAAAGCCTGTAAAATCAGAATTTAAGTATAGTTGTTGTGGAATTGTTTAGGATCATACATAATCTCATTTGATTGAATAGGATCATACCTGATCATTCAAAATCTTCTATATTTGTTGAATAAATATCACTTATAAAGCTTTTATACATTAATCTTTTTGCTTCTTGGGCTCCGTTTGTTTGTCGTAAAATATTTTCTCGGAAAATATTTTTTAAATTTTACTATATTTGGTAATATCGAAAAATTGATCAATAATAAAATATTTTCCGATCAACAATTACGACTATTTTTTTTTAATTTTATAGTGTTTGATATCACCAGAAAATTAGTCAACCGTAAAATATTTTCTGATCAACAATTGCGACCAATACAAAATTCTGTAAAATATTTTCATTTTTTTTGGGAAAAAAAAAATATTTTACAGAACTCACGGTACATCCAAACATCAAAAAATATTTTTTAGTATTCTATTTTCTAAAAAAATATTTTATCTCAACAAGTTATTTTATGACAAACAAACGAAGTCTGTAAAATATTTTATTTTTTTAAAAAATATTTTATATAAAAAATATTTTATACAAACAAATTATTTTATAACAAACAAAGCCTAAAATAACATACATTTTACGTCAAACAAAATATTACTGCTCGACCACTCTCTTCACCTATCCCCGCCCTTCCTATTCTTTCCTTTTCCTCGTGATAATCCAAACATGCGAATAATATTCCATGAGATAAGATTTAAAACGGAAAAGGATATGCATTGGAATATGAGAAAAAATTTCATTAGAGCAATTTTAGTCAGAATTATGTTTTGCTTGTCCTTATCTTGAGCTTCAATGCCTCTAAGCGACATTTTGCCGAACAACTCGAGTGCAACGCCAAACAGGAACCAAACATTATAATAAATTAATAATACTATACACATCTTCAAACTAGAAAATTAAGCCATCACACATCAAAGTATTGGCAAGCGATCAGCGCCAGCAACGTGGATCCCGGCGGCAGAGACGGACGAGAGCAGTGGAGCAACCACTTTGCGCTGGTAAATGGGTCTGGAGAGCTCTTCGTTGACGTCAATCTGAACTTGGGTGACCCCAATTTCTATGAGACGAACACCAAGCTTTTCGCCGATTTTAGAAGCCATTTTTGCGTCAATGAAGTTATGGGATCGAGGGAAGCGGTTCAGCTTAGCTCGATACTGCGCCACGAACTCTGGCTCGCTGGATGAGGCTAGCGCGATGATGGAGTCCGTAGCTGGGTTTGTTACTTGAGCTGTGAGTTTGCGGCAGGAAAGGACTAAACGAAGGAGGTGGGTGTGCTGGGCTGTGGTTGCCATTTCTCCTGTGGATTTTGCTTTTGCTGGTAACCGGGTGCGATGGAGCTGGTTTCAAATTTGTATAGAGGGGGTTGATACGGTTGATGCTTTCTCGTAACATTATAACTGGATTAAACAATTGTAAAATATTTATATTATTTTTTTAATAATCGTGTTAATAATTTATAATTATTAAAATTTATTTATAACATTAAAATATTATGAATTAATCTATTCAAATTTGAAATATGTGACAATTTTCTTTTAATATTCATTGTTAGAACACGCGAGCCGCGCAGGGTCTCGATTCAGAAAAGAAGTATTCGGAAAATCCTATTACGGTTCTTCATATATTTACTAAAACACTTATTATCATTTATTTAATTACAAATTTGTGTGGCTGGCGAGGTCGTTTAATATTAGTGACACTTTCAATTCCTAATATTTTCTGAAACACAGTTATTAGTCTTTAGTCACAATCAGTTTGTAAATAATGTGCAATGTCATTTGTTGAACTACTTCAATGCCCCAAATGCCTAAGTTAGCAGTTTGTTTCCATCACCAATCGCCAAGCACCGTCCCAACCATCGGAGTTGGCCGCCGGTAGTTAACGTCGCGATTACGAAGATGTTGTTGACTCGAACACGGTCAAAAGCACGAATTCTCTTGCTGTAATTTCATCTATCGGATGGTTCATAGTTTGAAACGGACCTTGAGTCGAATTGATCTTATCTTGTGCAACGTCCATCAATGATTGTTCATTAATATCCATTAATTTAGACACATTTCCCCTTCTCAACTACGAAAAAAATCGAGAGAGGCCCAAAAGCCTCCAAACCAAGAACAGGGACGGAAACCCTTTGATTCACTCTCCATTCTCTCTTAAATAAATAAAGCTCCCCCACGAGCCCAGGCTGGTCGGACAGGTCTTTCTCTGTTATTCTGTTCCCTCCATGAGAAAGACACATAGAAGAGGTATGCTCAGCGAGCGAAAGATCCGTTGAGAGTTTGTCTCAATAGGGAACTATACGATCTTTTCCCTTATTGTATTGAATTAATAATATAAAAAAAAAGAGGCCAGTGCTACAACCCCCTATTTTTTATCCAATATTGACCAAAGACGAGTCTCGACTTCATTTTAGTTTCTGTCTTTTTCTTTCTTTCTTTTTTATTAAAAAGAGATCAAAATTATTTTACATTATACACACAAAAATAGATATTAAAATCTCTTATATTTAAAACAAAAACCATACTATTAGACCAAATGACCCATGGTTCTTTTTCTTTCCTTTTATTTGTGGAATTTTATATTTGCCGGTCCGAGCCTAGAGCGTTCAAACTGAACCGGGTTTGCCGGGTTTGTTACGGAGTTCAGGTTTTGAAGTCAACGTCTTCGCAAAGGTTTTATTAATTTGGCGTGCACGGTGATGTTTATGATAAGATAAGATGCTGCCTTCTATTGACTTTTGGTAATTTCAAAGGGCTATAATAAATGCTCACTTCATTACCTTGAAATTATCACTTGTAGTATCGAGGTCTTGAGTTAGTATGGATTGAAGATCCCTAGTTGATGGAGATTTTTAATTCTACTAAGTTTAACAACATAATAAAAGCTCGATTAGTTGTTTTACAGATCAGATTAATGCTAAATCTATAAAGATCTTGAGTAGAAACTTTAATGTCGTGTTAGCTTGCTTGAATTTAAGAACGACATCAAATTGATGGCTTTAGTAGCGCGATTGAAATCAGGTCTAAACTTTTATCTTGATAGTAATTGAGTTTCATGCTTTTGAGGTATCCAAAGTTTAGTGTATTCCAATTTCACTCATGATCTTCAACAGCGGATAAATTTTTTTAACTACGTTGGTAATTTGTTTATCATATTGTAAGCAAAAAGCCCCTATGGTCCTTTCGGATTTTGTCTTCCATAACTATCGTTTTGAGACGACAAATTCACAGCTTTGTGATTTTTGCAATTTGGTCCTATTGAGTTGTTTGAGTAGCTTTAATAGTTGTTTGGACAAGTACAATAGTTGTTTAAACAGATTTAATAGACGTTCGGATAATTTCAATAGATGTATGAACAGATTCAATAACAGGTTCAATAAGGGTCCTTCTTCCATGCGGCTATCAACTTGGCAACTGTACTAGTGTCACCCTTTTTTTTTAATTAGCATGTCTCATTTCAAATACAATTACAAATTTGTTCTTAAATAGATATAAAATAAATTAATTTAATTGTAAAATTTTAGTTACAACTTTTAACTAAAAATACTTTCAAATACAAGCTGAAACCAGTTAGTATTGATTTTTTAACTCATAGGAAGTGCTTTTGAATGTCTAAAAATTAGACCGAACAAACTTTAGTTATTTCATATATTTTTTAATAGGTTAACTCCAACTTCTAAACTCACAGACAAGTGAGTTTCGACTTCTAACCTCACAGAAAATGTTTTGAATGTTTAAAAATTAGGCCAAACAAAACCTTAATTATTTCGCACATATTTTTAATCTGAAATCAAGGGTATTATGGATTTATTGGTACTTATTTGAATAGGCTCTATTAGTAACTTGGAACCCCATACACACATGTCAATTTTCGGTTGACTTTCTTGTCTTGTCAATTTGCAGCACATTTGCCGTAGCCGCGGGGAAGAAATTTCCGTTCAATAGACCCCTAAACAGGTCTAACAGTCAACAAACACCAAAATAGTTCTAATAGCTACCCGAATAAATCTAATAGTTGTTCAGGCTGAACTTTATAATTAAACAAAAATACAAGAATTAAAAAGCAAATAAGATTTATCGTTTGTAACCCTACCCTTTTTTCTTGTAGTTAATGTTGCGTGAACCATTATTTAATAATTGAGATTCAAGAGTAATTTACTGGTGAATTACTTATTTTAGTAATTGAGAGACTAGAGTTTGAATCTCATTAAAATAAGCTGTTAAAAAAATATATTATTTGATAATTAATAGGTGGATGACAGTTGCTCTTTGTTGACATGTAGAATACTGGGAAAATGAAAAGAAGCGCTCCTTTCCTCTGTTGAAGTATTATTTGACACTCGATCAGGAAATATAGGCATTTGGTGTTAAGGGTGTATAGGTGTAAAAACAATTGCCTCTTTCGGTGTCATGTCCCATTTTTTTTTCTTTTTTTTTGAAAAAAAAAATCAGGACGTGACTGTCGCATATTTAGAATGACAAGTCTTCCTAAATCAGCAAAACTTAAATTCCTCAATAGAACAAGCTAAAAATCCATTAATAAATGAATAATTCAAAGCATCTACACTCTCTATAAAAATGTTAAAACTTTAATTACATGGTAAATCTCCAAAAATAATAATAACTATAATTCTCAATAAATTCATTCAGATCTTTATCTCTCATTATGTGATTTCTTATCCAGTAAACCCCGATCTAATTTTGTTATATATAAATAGAGAAAAAGAAAGGAGTAAGCAAAAGAATGTTTAGTAAGTAGATTTACCCCGAAAAAAATCAAGGTCAAAGATAAATATATAGCCAATTAACCACACGATAATATCAAGCACTACAAGGGCCCTATAACAAGTTGTTTAATAGCAACACGATCACAGTTTCAAATTCACAATTCAATTCACATGTCAATAACATATGAAAGTTTATTAACTTTCAACCGCCTAGGATTTAATGTATGCATATATATATTAATATATATGTTCTCGATATACATCACTTTATAGCACAATATACAAATACAATTAAGAGCGGAATTAGATACCTGTTGATAAATGTCTTCCTTTTCATTCTCTATTCAGAATTAACTACTATTAATGGGAACAGTCAGTTATGGCTAGAGTAGAATAGAAGATCTAATCATATATTTATAGTTTATTTTACTGGGCCCTCACATAAAAGGTTTTGTCAGAAAATACAGATCCACATATAAATTAATTGTATGAATTTATGAGGTGGGCTTAAAACAATATGATCACAAACATTTCCATGAATTAGATATCCAACTTATTTTATAAATTAAAAATAATTAACAGCAACCCACATGATGAAGAAATATTCCAACATTATCAAGTAATACAAGAAACTAAATTCCACAAAGAAAGCCAAGGTTCAAATGTCAATAAATAGCTAAATAAGCACGTGATAGTATCAAGCACTACAAGACACTATAACAAACTGTGGTTGCTTAATAGCAGAGCAATCACAGTTTCAGATTCATAGTTCAATTCATAGGTCCATAATAGATGACGGTTCGTTAACTCTCGCCGTACTTTCAGTTATATCAGTAGTGTAAAAAAGTTTCTAACAGGCCTCTAGAATTCGATACACAACTTATATATTTCGTAGAGTATAAATCAAAGACTCATATTTAATTTATAAAAATAATCGATTCGAATAATTGAACAAAAATCACAAATAAATATTAGAATAACAAATTAATATTTGCATAATAACAAATGTCCTACTTTCTTATTATACTCACAATTCTTCCCGTGCCCCTACTCTCTTATGTTCTACTCCTTATATAGGAGTTTGAATGCCTTCTATAAATTCTCTTTGTATTAAAAAGTAGTACCATATGACCAACAAATTTGTTGGTTACAACCTTAAACAATCAAAGTTACTTTCTGCGGCACAAACGAAAGTAACATGTCACTTCTTTTCTTATTATCGTTCTTATTTACTTATGTTTTTTTAAAATTGCACTGTACCAATAATCTTACTCACCTATCATTCACTTTTGATGTAAAAGAAAAAATTACATAAATATTCCCAGATGTTTCACCAAAATTTTAAATTTATTCATATTATTTAAAATTAATCAATTTAGTCCTTAATATTTTTTTTTTAAAATAAAAAATAAGAACAAATTTATTTTTTTATAAAATAATAGAATCATAAAAATAAATTTAAATTTTTTTTTAAAAAATAGCACCATTTGCACTATTTTTCCTAATATAAAATGTCATCCTTTAGCCACAGTTGCAGTTGATGACTGATAGATCTATGCCATATGTTTAGCCATCATCATTATATACTATAAGAGAACAACCAAGAGTGTCATGTGTCGCTTTATGAACATTTGTAAATATTTTTACAAAAAATTAAATAATTATATTATTATATGCAGATATACTACAAAATTAATTTTGAAATTTGGAAAGGATTTTTACAGATTAATATTACCGATAATTATCCTGATCATATTATATTTAGATAAGATTACTCTAAAAACCATATCATGCCAAGTTTAAATTTTTGAAATTATTTTTACAGATTACAATATTTCAAATAGATAGAAACTTTGAAACTTTGATATGATTCTGAAAGATTATAATATTTCTATTTTTATTAACTTTGTGCTACACGCCATGTGGATATAAATATTTTAATATTAAATAGATTTTTCAGATAATAATTAAATGTAATATTATTTAAATCATATTATTTAGATTTATATTTTATTTTTTAGTATAATTTACATCATATTATTTGGATTTAAATACAATATTATCTAAATTATATCAATTAAATTTATATTTTATATTTTGTTAAGATTTTCTATCTACCTAGGACTCTATCATTTCTTATTTCAATTTTTTTTTTTATCTCTATCCGTATGTTATCTCTACTTTATCGTAGAAATCTTTATTTTATTAGTAACGTTATCTCTACGTGTTCTCTCTTCTTTAAACTGGTAAATTGGAGTCTGAAAAATCAACGTTTGCGCAGGTAATACTATCTATTATAATTCAAGCACTAATACTATTATTTTTCTATGTGATGTTATTTTATTCGATTTATTTTTAAGCTGTTAAAATTTTACGAATTATTTACAGTCTGCAGAGGGTGAGCTTCAACTTGTGGCCAATAAAGCACCAGACTTTGAAGCAGAGGTCGTTTTTATCAGGAATTCATCAAGGTAATCATGCTTGTATCATACCTGCATATACGACCACTTTGTTTTTTGTCATCCTATCAATTGCATGTTTTTATTTTATTTTATTTATAAGACATCTGATACACGCAAATGAATCCAAAATGTGTATGCAACATTCCTTTTATGGACGTGCTAGGGACTATATCATATGTTAAATTTGAAAAGTAATAATATTGAGGAAAAGAATAGCAAATAGGAGAGACAAAACAAAAGTAGAGTAGTGTGTTCAATGACTAGATTCAGAAAAATCACAGAAAGTTGGAGACACATTCAATTAGAATTACTTGGTTATTTGGGTATACAATTAAAAACATTACAGGAGTTTGCTCAAGTTCATTACTTAAAATTTATTTTAATTCCTGATCGATATTTGTTAGGATTTTGCTTGTGAACTTAAGGAAAAAGGTGAAAGTTAATTGTCTCATCTTCACTACATAGATCTATGACGTTTGTTTATTTAAAATCTTTTTAGAAACCTTCGTTGCTTGTCAAAAAATTCTTGTTACTCTAAAGTTTTTCCTCTCTAGCTGCATCCTTGTAGTGTATTTGTTAATGGTCTGTGAGAGAATAAAACTCTTATAATGTGAAAGTTATGTAGTACCTGGAAAACCATACATCCACATGAGCTTTTTAGGCCTGTTTACTTTCGTAGCGGCTTACCTTCTGTTTAGACTCAACCAAAATTTTTCACAACTTCTTTTGTTTCCTGCCCTATATGTCTAATGCATATGTACTATAGGCAATGATAGATTATGTATTTCTGCAGTACTAAAAAATAAGGTCTGATAAGCACATGATTTCAGTGACCTTGTAGGTTGAGAAGCAGTAATAAAGAATGGTGTAAAGCATATTCAAATAAAACTCTTGAATAAGATTTTAGCAGCATTATAATGACACTCTAAAATGACGATTGGACTTTTATGTTGCCTATAGTAATAGTTGCATGAATCCTCATGTCTCATGGCTTATTCATTTATTTATTGGTGGCATATGGATATTAAATTCATTGTTATGTAGGTTTGACATATAGCACTTTCATATGCATTTGTCTTTCTGGCATAAATTTTGGTCAGTACATGGAAGAGAAAACTGTAGGTCTATTTGGATATTTCTATGTTTTTCAAATTCATGGCTCATATTTAATCTAATCCTCATAGAATTAAAGGCCTTGTGAATGTATTCAGAATGCTAAAAAATGATGTCGTCTATATATACACTTATCTTTCATGTCGTTTTTAATCTCTGTTATAGTGCTTTTTCTGTGGCATATTACTGCAGTTGCCTATAATCTGTCTTTCATATTCATCTTGGTTTTAAAGGGTTGGAAGTTTGTTGATGATTTTGACATTTCATTTGCTCAGTATTTAAAAGGAAAGGTACATTGAGATCGTATGAAGTTGATTATATTCAGGCATGCCTTTCTCCCTATTCTTTTGTAGAAGAGAATGGGGATTTAAAATTTAGCAAAGTGGTTAAGGTTTTGGAGATGCTAAGTAACATTTGGTGTTTGATAATTTTCCCAACTGTGTTGATGCATGATTTATAGCTAGATCTTTAATCGTTGTACCTGTTGTTTATTGATATCATGCCAGGACTTATTTAGTGTTAGTGCCAAGATCAAATTGAGAGGTATTGGATATTTGTTATGAATTGATATCCATGTTTTTTCCTCCGTTGAATCCATATCTTGGTATCAATAGCGAGTGTAGACATTTTTCATTCCATCATTGTACGTCACAAGTAGTTGGAGTTTTACCTAAAGGTCATATGATATTTTCACGTTAAATGGGTGACAGTATTTTTGTGGTATCATTTCATAGTGATGGTTATCTGTTGCTGATTATATCTATTAGAGTAATTTGTATTTCACTTGGGCAGACGCTCCAAATCTCCAAGTTCTTCCAATTTTTCTCCATCCCTGAGGTATATGCCCTAAGCGCGTCTTATTGCCTTTACCTGGTATTCTTGATTTATAGTGAAACTAATGTGTAGCTTCTGGGATTTTATTCAGACGCAGGTTTTCGAGGTTATATAGCAAGTCATTCTCTAATTCGAGAAGTCATTCAGAGTATGATTTTTAGTAGAGTTAATGATTATTTTAATAGATAATTCATTAGTTACCATGATTATTAGGTAGATCCATATCTTTGTCGCCGAATTATGTGACGTCTAAATTATATACCACTATTTCTCTTTTGTGTCATTTCTCTTAATGATTGTGACTTGCTCATTGACTTACATCTCAGTGAGAGACTAAGGTCTAAAAGTATATCCAGATCACCCCAATCAAGAGGTCGTTCTATATCTTCGGAAAGGATAGAGCGCTCTCTGCCAAGACATTCTATTTCACCACGTTGGAGGTGTTCGCCTTGTTGTTAACTCTTTTTCCTGGTTTTATAATTCAATGTAAACCTTGGCGTCACTTTTTCATAACAAATTTCATACTTTAAATTTGTTTTTGATTTCTTTCTCCTTGGAAGTTTTAGATGGCCATACAAATTGATTCCATTAAAGACACCACTCTAGAAAAAGAGTCATGGACAATTATAGTGAGGGTGGTCCGTCTTTGAATGCTACCCAATTTCAACAATCACTCCATCACTAATTCGATGGAGATGATTTTAGTCGACAAAGAAGTACGTAATTATATTTGCTCCAATTAATTTATTCTTTCATTAATTAATTGTATCATACTTGACTATATTTCCACCAATTTTATATCTTAGGGAGGGAAAATACATGCTACAATCAAGAGGACGTTGGTTTACAAATTTAAACCTTTAGTAAGAGAATGAGAGGTTTATGTCATGGCATTCTTTGGGTTTGGTCAAAATTATGGTAGTTATCCTACTACCAGACATCGCTTTCGTCTCAACTTCCAATTTAATACCAGTATAAGACAAGCTAAAAAAAATGTAATAGACCATTATGGACTTGACTTTCAATCGTATGATGATATTATGATGAGGAGTCCAGATGATCCTTATCTAATAGGTTGGTTACTCAAACTACTCAAATAAATTATTAATGTATTGCTTTGTTTTTAATAAGAGGAAATCAGTCTTTCCTGATACTCCTCTTTCACAATCTGTACAGGCTAAAGATCAGGAGTAATCTTTGTACAATATCCCTAGTCTTAGGCTGTCAAGAAAGATCTTAGCATAATATCGCTAGTCATTAGGCTCTTAATGTTTACTGCCTATTATATGCTCATTACACTCTGTATATATACATGATGTATCAATACAAGAAATATAAGCTTCATTTGCTCAAACTCGTTAGTCTCTTTATGGTATCAAGAGCACATTTGGCTCCCACGGGCAATTGATCCAGGCCTTCAAATTTTTTTTTTCCCCCTTTTCATCCTACTAGCCACCTCTTTCAAGTCTCATTCCATGGCCACTCAAGCCTCAGATGGCTCCCCAGTGACTACAGCCGAGAATAATACCTATCAATAACTCGACAATCTCATCTCTATTAACGTGACAAATCAGCTACCCCTCAAACTAACCGCAACCAATTACTACTCCTGGAAAACCTAATTTGATGCACTTCTCTATGGGTACAACCTCCTTGGTTTCATTGACGGCTCCAATCTTTGTCCCCCTGCGGAAATCATAATTGACAGCAAAAAGACACTCAATCCAGCCTACACATTTTGGATGTGTCAAGACAAACTTTTGCTCCTTGGATTATTGGCTCACTCAACCATAATGTTGTTTCGATTAGTCGCTCTTGCACAACATCAGCCGAAGCTTGGAAACGTCTTGCCAAGAATTATGCTAATACATTTTCTTCTCGAATTATGGGATTGGCTGAGTAGCTTACAATTATTAGATGTGGCTCACAATCTATTGTTGAATATCTCGCTGCCATTCACGACATTACAGATGAACTTAAATTAGTTGGTGCTCCAGTTCCACCTCAATATCTAATCACTCATACATTGAATGGTGTTGGCCCTGAATTCAAAGAACTTGCTACAGTAGTTCGTGCTCGCGACACGGTAATTAGTTTTGATGAGCTTCATGACAAACTTGTTGAATATGAAGCTTTCCTTAAGCGCGAAGAACTTCGCTCCAATGGCCAGTTCGGGTCTATGACAGTTAACGCAGCTCCAAACATGACTACTCATCCAACAAAAAACAATTTCACAACAACAAAGAAATTATTTCTTCCAGCTTCTTCACCAACTGTCAATGCTGCCACTACCCATGCTTCCAACACCCCAGTCTCTCAAAATTGGCTCTTAGACTCCAGGGCGTCGCACCATGTGACTGATGATCTACAAAATCTTTCTCTCCGTCAACCTTGCGAAGGTCCCGACGACATTGTAATTGGTGACAGAACAAGTTTGCAAATCACTCATGTTGGCGACTTGACAATCTCAACCCCCTCAAGATCATTTTCTCTATCAAATGTTTTATGTGTTCCTTCAATTAAAAATAATATTCTCTCAGTCATTCAATTTTGTAAGTCTAACAATGCATCAATTGAATTTTATCCTACTTCTTTTTGTGTGAAGGATCTCACCACTGGGGCACATCTTGCGGTGGGGTGGAGCAAGAATAATGTCTACAAGTGGTCTGCCACTAAGCCACTTGAATCAACAATAAAACAGGCTTCTGTTCGTATTAAAGCATCATTGGATCACTAGCATGATAGACTTGGACATCTGTCCTCTCAAATTCTTCGGCAAATTATTTTTAGTCATAATCTCTCACTCCTCCATAATTCCCCTAAGTCATTATTCTGTGATTCGTGTCATTGTAACAAGAGTCATAGATTGCCTTTCGGCATTTCTACTTTAATGAGTTCTCAACCACTTGAGCATATATATACTGATGTTTGGGGACCTTCTCTTGCTCACTTTATTGATGGCTTCTCATATTATGTAGCATTTGTAGACCACTTCACTAAATACTCTTAGCTTTTTCCACTTGCTCAAAAATTTGAAGTTTTCAATATCTTTCCCAAATATAAGACTATGGTCGAAAAGTACTTCAACACCTCTATAAAAACAATCTACTCTGATGGTGGCAAAGAATATCAAGATTTAAAAACTTTACTCGACCATCATGGCATTCAACACCTCATCTCTCCCCTATATACACCGCAACATATCGCAATAGTGGAGCGTCGTCATCGACATATTGTTGAAACTAGTCTCACACTTCTCCATCGCGCATCACTCATACTCTCTTTTTGGTCATTCTCATTTAAAACAACCATATATCTCATTAATCGCCTTCCTACTCCTATTCTCGCCCATAAATCACCTTACGAATGTCTCTTTCGATTATTACCTAATTATTCCAAATTATGAATTTTTGGATGTTTGTGTTACCCCTGGCTTCGACCTTACACATCTCACAAACTTGAACAAAAATCGCGTGCATGTGTCTTCCTTGGCTACTATAATATTCACAATGCTTACCTATGCTTCGAACCCCTCAGTCACAAATATTACATTTCCTGTCATGTTCAATTCATAGAAAACCTTTTCCCATCCTTACCAACATTCACAACTAGGGACAAAGTCAATGCTCATATACTTTCCACTTGGTGTTCGAAATCCCCAACTCTTTCTTCCGTGGTATCGTTGACGGATCAGTCTAAACAGCCCATAATTGCACCTCCCACTGATCAAGCTCCAATTTTTCTCATTCCATACAAGCCTCCTCATAATATTCCTTCACTACTGTCTCCTCATAATACATCATCCCTTAGTGACGTCTAGGATTCCAACAACTCAAATCATGCCAGTGATTCAGTCATGCTCAATCGTGACACTCTAGACTAGTTTTGTACCCTCCCTTGTCGCATCACCCCCTAATACCACTATAACATCATCTCAAATAGCTCACCCACAGCCAACTCATCACATGCAAACTAGATCAAAAAATAATGTGTTTTGCCCCAAACAAATATTTTCTCTCACAACTACTAAACACCAATTCCCACCCTCCAATGAACCTACTTTTGTCTCACAGGCTGACAAGCATCAAGAATGGAAGGATACCATGGCTGATGAACTAAGGGCACTTGAAAAAAATAGAACCTGGGAGTTAATGCCTCGTGAAGCTCATCAAAATATTATTGGTTGCAAATGGGTCTTTCGAATAAAACGAAACCCCGACGGTAGCATTGCTCGATATAATGCCAGACTTGTTGCTAAGGGATTCCACCAATGGCTCGGGCTTGATTATACTAAAACGTTTAGTCGGTCATCAAACCTACCACCATATGGGTTGTTTTATCTATTGTTCTTTCTCATGGTTGGCAAATTAATCAGCTCGACGTCAACAAGGCCTTCTTTCATGGGCACCTTAATGAAGAAGTTTTCACGTCCCAACCTCCGGGCTTCGTTGATAGCACTCATCCATGCCATGTTTGTCGCCTCAAAAAGTCTTTATACGGTCTCAAATAGGCCCCCCGTGCATGGTTCACTGAGCTCAAGACATTTATTTTATCACTTGGCTTCATCAACTCACACTCGGACTCGTCACTCTTTGTCATGGCTGATAAATCTCTTTTGGTATATATTCTAATATGTGTGGATGATCTATTGATAACAGGGAATTCTCACTCATTTGTTCGCAGTACCATATCAGTTCTATCTCAAAGGTTCTCCATGAAAGATCTTGGGCACAAATTTTTTTTTCTTGGTGTCGAGATAATTCCTTCTCCAAATGGGCTGCTTTTATCATAACAGAAGTATATCCGATATCTATTGGCTAAATTCAATCTAGATGGTATGAAAGAAGTTGTAACTCCTCTTAGCTCAAGCACACTTACTCTCACGGATGGCTCCCCGCTTGCCGATGCATCCCATTATAAGAGTCTCGTTGGTGGCTTGCAATACCTCTTTATTACGCGCCCTAATATCGCTTATGATGTTAACAAATTAGCTCAATTGATGCATTCTCTAACACAAAACCATTGGACTACTGCAAAACGGCTTTTTCGTTACCTAAAACACACGATCCTTCATGAACTATTTCTTCAACGAGCTCAACCTCTTGACTTAATAGCATATGCAGACGCTGATTGGGCAGGAAACCGTGATGATTATACCTCAATTTCAGCTTACATCATATTTCTTGGTGGCAATGCCGTTTCATGGTGCTCCAAAAAGCAAAGAACCATAGCACATTCCTCAACCAAGGTGGAATATCGCTCTGTTGCTTCCGCTGCCGTAGAGCTAAGTTGGCTCACAAATCTTCTTCGTGAGCTACATCATCTAATCACCAAGCCTCCACGACTACTCTGTGACAATATTGGCACCACATACTTTTGTGCCAATCCTGTCTTCACTCGCGGATGAAACACCTAGTCCTCGACTATCACTTTGTAAGGGAAAAGGTGCCAGCTGGCTCACTACAAGTCACCCATGTCTCCACTCACGCTCAACTTGCAGATGTGCTAACCAAGCCATTAGCTAAATCCCGTTTTTTCCTCTTACGATCCAAGATTGGTGTTACCCATGAAAACATCATCTTGCGGGGGCATAATAAGAGGAAATCACTCCTTCCTGATACTCCTCTTTCACAATCTGTACAGGCTAAAGATCAGGAGTAATCTTTGTACAATATCCCTAGTCTTAGGCTGTCAAGAGAGATCTTAGCATAATATCGCTAGTCATTAGGCTCTCAATGTTTACTGCCTTTTATATGTTCATTACACTCTGTATATATACATGATGTATCAATACAAGAAATATAAGCTTCATTTGCTCAAACACGTTAGTCTCTTTAGTTTTTTTACATTGTTTTAAATCTTCTTATATTAGACGTTATCGGTCTCCTGACTGGTGTTGGAGTCGAGAGATAAATTGGAAAAAGATGGAACTTGTACCAAGATGCTGGTGATAGAGCTTAGTGATTGTAGTAGGTAATTACCTATATGTTTACATCTTCCATATTTGTATTAATTTTTTTTTGATCCATCTGTTCCTAACTTCCATATATATTAGGTTGAAATTGGAGTGTACCTTATTTGGTGAATATGTGGATCAAGTTAACTCCTTTCTTGCAAGTAGTGAGGATGTTGATAAAATTGTGGTTATTCAATTTTGTAAACCTAAGACTTTTAAGGGTATGTGTTATTGTCTACCATTATTCTTTTATAATTTTAAACTTTTAGGTTAATGCTTACTCTAAAATGTTAATTATAGGCAAAATTGTCATTCAAAATGTGAGGTATACAACCAGAATTCTGTTCAATGCTGTCATTCTAGAGGTTGAAGACTTCAGGAAAAAGGTGATTATTTATTAATCGTGCTATTATTAGTTGTAAATATTATATTCATATAAATATTTTTGCTTTTTATAATTAATATATTTGGTGTTCAATATTCCAGTAGGATATGCAGAAAGCTCTCAAGTTCTTAGTCAGCATTCTCAACCAAATAATTACTCTTTGGAAGATGATTTCCTCTGTCTAACTCCTCGAAAAACCATTGAAGAGATTAAGGATATGAAATAGGTTTTATTAATTTATTTATCTTCATCTGAAAACATTATTCAAATGTTATTACTTTATTATGAGTGTTTTAGCTTATTTATATTTTTTTATTCATATATCTTTTCAACTCATTATTGCTAACAATTATAGGATACTCAATGTGTCACTTTTGCAACCATTGAGCATATCATGAGGAATGAACCTTGGTTCTATACCTCATGTAAAGAACATTTCAAAGCCGTATACTCTGATTATGGAATGTATTTTTGTCAATTATGTGACTCCCATATTATGTCAGTTATTCCAAGGTAATTAATATGTTCAATTTTTCAGAGGTGAATATATTAATTTTTCATTCATTAAAACTTTTTGATTCTATAATATTTACTCTTATAATAAACTTAAAGATACAAGATCAAAGTGAGAGTATGCGATGGAAATGATAGCACTACATTTGTAATTTTTGATCGGGATGCTTCTCAAATGTTAAGAAAATCGTGTGCGGATATGATCGAACATGTGAAAAAAGGTAATATGATCTTGTCAATAATATGTTTTACATTTTGCAAATCTTTTTCAAAATTTTGCATTTACTAAGACTCTTTAATTAATGCAGCATGGTGACATGCAAAATGGACCCGTTGAGCTTGACCTGTGGTTGGACAAAAAATTTCTTTTTAAAATTGGTGTTAAAGTCAATGTTGTAAACCACTTTGAACCTTCGTATGCCGTCAAGAAGATGACTAACGATCCAGCTCTTATTAATCCATTTTTGTCATCTGCATTTTCAAATGAGGTAGTCTAATTGTCCCCAAAATAAATATACAAGTTCTTTGTTGAATACTTAAACGTATTATAATTTAGTTTTTTCATTAATTTTTCCTCAAACACTTAATTTTTTAATTTTGGATAAGATATCTGATGTTAATGGAGGTGCATCAAGTTCAGCAAGCGTTGGCAATATAACAACAGTGATATTGAATTTATATCCTCTTATTTATTACTTATAACTAATTCTTTTGGACTTTTGATTTTACTTATTGTTGTCATTTTTTGGTATTGTAGGAAGTTGAAGTCATGTCTAATTGCTTTAAAAATGTTGAGGAGGGAGAGAATTCAAGTTTGTATGTCACTCCTCCTAAAAGAGTTAGGAATGAAGTATCAGATAAAGAGACTATTGAAGGTGGATTTGATATGTCTTCTACTAAGACGAGGAAGGTGATTAAGAAAAAGAAAGATTGATTGTCAACAATATTGTTTTGCTTTTTTCATGACGAATTACGTATCGTATGATGTTTTATGATACTATTGAGATTTTACCTTGTTTTTTTTTGAAATAGTATCCTTATTTGGATATCTTTTAATAATATTTTAAATAATATTACAAATACTTTACGTCGATGCTTATAGGGGCATTGTCTATTGAATGATGGATTAAATACAACAATATTAATTACCTTCTTACGTGTTATTTGACTTCTTTAGTGTATCAATTGAAATTTTTTTATTTTAAGATAAACCTGTTGCTTTAAACAAGTATGTTAAGTACTATAAAACTAATTTAATGAGTACATTATATGATTAAATTTCTCAAAAACATAAGGACATAAAATCTTTATTATAAAATTATTTACTTAAATTTTAACATCTCTACAAATAAGATATTCAATTTTCAAATGTTGATATATTTGTAGTACAATTATCACTACATTGCTTCATTTAATAAATTTTTTACCTTTCTTTAATATATTTTTATACTTATTCGAATATATTTTATAGACTTCAATTATCACCCACAATTTTGATATATTATTATTAATATTTTTATTATTATTATTTTAAAAACAAGTATCATTATAACAATATGGAGGTGATTTTGACCAATCCCAATTAGGACATCATGTTAATATAAAGTGTCCAAAAGGAAATTCTGTAACGACTGGTTCCTTCGAAAATGTTTCATATACAATAGTAGATGATAACAATGATAACTTTTATAGACATCTAACAATAGAATTGTAATTCTCTTTCATATTCTACAAATGTTGTTTATGTTAATAATAATAACTTTAACGACTCTTGCAATGACAGGAGTTGCACGTTGCTCTCCAAATAGGATGAATGATCATAGTCCTAATATGCAATTTGGTCCAAAAAATGGCATAACTTATTTAGCAATTTTTCACAATGCTTCAAATGCTGAGAATATTCCTCCAAATATGATAGGTACCCAACATAGAAATACTTCGACTCTTGATACTGATGGTTAGTCATGATCTATTTGTGTTAATTTATTTTATAAAATTTTAAATCACACATTTTCTATTATAACTTACTAAAATAGTGCAATGGTTTCAAAATTACTTTTTGCAGTTCAACAAGCAACTAATAGTTCCTTCCATGCCTTGCTTGAACGGGACATCCAAACTACTCATTTATCCATACACAATCAGAGAAACAGAACAATAGAGCAATTGGGAGTAAGTCAACATTTTGCAAATAGTTTGGAACAACAAGTGCAATCCTTCAAATTGACTTCATATTCCCACCTTGGGTAAATTTTTCCAAACTCATGCATTACTATGTTGATATATTTCGTACTTATTAATTTTGGTTTGTTGTATTTTATAATGAAGCGAAAAAGTTCATGCAGTGGAATTCATAAAATACTTATTATTAATTTTATATGATTCACTTCTTCCTTAGAATACTAATTTCATATTGGGGAATATAAATTTATTTCTTAATTTCATTTTTTATTGTTGATATTCATAACTAGGGATCAATGGAGCAATATGAATGCACGAATGAGGATAAAATCAATAATGCTAGAAAAGCGTTTTCAGAAGAGAATAATAGCTAAATCTAATCTATCTTCCAAATCTTCCAAATGTCTTAGTCCACCAACTTCTCAGTTAGTCTATCCAAATAACGACCTGCCAAATGGTAGAACTCCATTGAGAGATATCTCAAATGGTGAGTGTATAAAACTATTTGTTGAGCATTTGATTTATTTTATCTGTTACAAATATCAATATATTTATGATGTCATGTAATTGAGTTTCATAATTAATATTTGTAGTACAAACATCAATTGAGAATTCGTATGGTCCCATGCATGACCAACCATTGCGCCAGATCTTACCTTTATCCATCTACTATATATATATGTATATATCTGATAAATTTGTCAAGCACATGTATCTATCAAAAAAATGATATTCATTTTTGGCTCTAAAGTAAATATTCCAATTGCATGAAAAAAATGGTGTAGATAAAAATTATCTTTCTTATCATTATTTTTTTATGACGAATTTTATATATTGTTATTGACTTTTACTTTTTTTTTCTTCAATGAACTCATTATTGTAAAGAGAAAAATCAAGATTTTCACTCACTAGACGTAAGTGCGGCACGAATGAAGAGCTCATGTGCTATGCAGTCTCCGAGTATTTTACTCAGTATTTGTATTACTTAATACTGTGAATTAAAAATATTATTTAATGGTTTGTAATAACCTTATGTTTAACGTTCTTCTCATTTGTCTTTACTATTTTAATTTGTCATTTTGTATATATTTTTATTCAGTAAAAGACAGTTTTTGCTAACAGTTCAGTTAATGTTGAAGGTTGTATCAATATACTATTAAGTTTTATTTGTCATTCAAAATTCTGATACACGATTAATAATCTAATATCACTATTTATTGGTTCACACAATGACATGAATTGATATAAGATTCCGTGTTCAAGCTGAGTCATCCGAAAATAACTTTTCTTACGATATGGGATGTACTTTCTTTCATTGCTCCTAAGAACATTAAAATCAATATAATCCTTGATTTTATTACCAACAAAAGACTAATATCATTTTCATTCAGAAGAAGAAGAAAATGAAGATGAGCCCAAAATTGATGAAGAAATTTTCAATGATTCAGGTAGTTGTGATTGCACTATATATACTTTGATATTCTTTAAAAAAATATAGATAAACTCTATATGGATTTGTTCAAATTATCTTTTCGCTTTTCTATTTTATTTTGTGACATTTATTTTAATATGAAGGTTCAAAATTTTTACATTGTAGTTTATTGGGATATCGGGGATGCAACACATACTTGCAGACGTTGCGGAGCAACTATGTGGTATGGCGAGAGAATTAGAAAGGATAGAAATTCTAAGAATCCAATATTTACTTTGTGTTGTTTAGATGGCAAAATCCAATTTCCTCTTCTTCAACATGCTCCTCTACTTTTGCAAAACTTACATTCCAATCAAAATGATCATAGCAACCATTTCTTGCAGAATATACGCCAATATAATATGATGTTTGCTTTTACATCTTTTGGGGGAAAAGTGGATACCACAATCAATATAGACGGAAAATCTTATATTTTCAAAGCGGGTGGTCAAAATCATCACTTGATAGGCAACCTATTTTCTGCCGATGATGAGACTCCTAAATTTGCTCAATTGTACATATATGATACAGACAATGAAGTAGACAACAGGTTGAGATCATTCAAGTAAGGAATCTTATGGCATAGAGTATAACTTTTGTTTTAACATAGTCAACTTCTATTAAACTCTTTATGACAGGTCATTTGAAAATTCTGCTCCATTGAATTCTGAATTAGTTGGTGCCTTGAAAGACATGCATGATGAAAATAATGTTTTGGCTAAATCATTCAGATATGCGAGAGATCGCTATAAAGAAGAAGATCTTAATGACACCAAAATGGTGTTGATTAAAAAAAAAGACCATGATAGGAAAACTTACAACCTTCCAACAACATCTGAGGTAGCTACTTTGGTAGTTGGGGACATCAATGAATATGTGGGTAATAGAGATATTATAATAGAGACAAAGTCTAAAATGTTGAAAAGAATTGATGTGAATCATCCCCAATATCTTGCCCTACAATACCCATTATTATTCCCATATGGTGAAGATAGCTTCAGAAGTGATATTTCTATTAGCGAATGTGAAAATTCATCTAATAGAAAAAAACTCTCAAGGATTTCAAACAGATCAAGAAAAAACATTAGCATGAGGGAATTTTTTGGATTTCGACTTCAAACTAGAATAAATGAGTCCCCAATTTTGCTTCAGTCACGAAGACTATTCCAACAATTTGTTGTAGATGCATATACAATGATAGAAGCAGAGCGTCTGAATTTCATCTGAAATAATCAACCACAAGTAAGAGCAGATATGTACAAGGGTTTAGAATATGCTATTCTTCGAGGTGAAACTGAAGCTTCATCAATTAGAAAGCAGATCATTCTTCCATCGTCATTTACTGGAGGTCCTAGGTACTTGATACAAAATTGTAAAGATGTTTTTGCAATTTGCCGTTGGGCTGGATAGCCTAATCTTCTTATCATGAACACATGCAACCCGAAATGGGTAAAGATTGAAAGACTTCTTAAACCAAGAGGACTTAAGCCTGAAGATCGTCCAGACATTATTTGTAGAGTATTTAAAATAAAGCTTGATCAGTTACTAAAGGATTTAAACCAAGGGCTCATTTTTGGACAAGCTAAGGCATGTAAGTATTTATTATTTCTCAGTATTCCCACATGTTATCTTTCATTATATTACTCCTGATTTGAAAACTTGAGATTATAGTTTCAAAATCCAACCTTAGTTGTTATTCGCATTGGATACTCTTTGTTAACATTATCACTTATCCAACTATATCATTGTCTTTTGTAGTTCACTTTTAATTCATATTCTTTGACATTTCCTATGTTGACAATTGTTTTATACGTCTAACAGATGTATGTACCATAGAGTTCCAGAAACGTGGCCTCCCTTATGCTCACATATTATTGTTTCTCCATCCAGACGACAAAGCTATGGTCAAGATATTGATAAAATTATTTTAGCTGAAATACCATCTAAAGAGGAAGATCATATTCTATATGTTGTTGTTGAAAATTTCATGATACATGGACCATGTGGCCAAGCAAATCTAAAATGTCCTTGCATGAAGAACGGAAAATGCTCTAAAAGTTTCCCAAAGAACTTTAAAGGGGTCACAACTATTGATGAGGAAGGATTTCCTCAATACAAAAGAAGAGAAGATGAGCGGACTGTTACTAAAAAAGGAATTCAGCTCGATAACCGATATGTTGTCCCTTATAACTCAATGGTTCTCTTGAAATATCGTGCTCACATTAATGTTGAGTACACATGTCAGACAAATGCAATCAAGTATTTATTCAAATATATTCACAAGGGTCACGATAGAGTCACAGCAGCTCTGTATCATAGACCTGCTAATGAGGATCAAGCTCAAGTTGCTGATGAAATTAAGATTTATTATGATTGCAGGTATATATCGCCTTGTAAGGCTGCTTGGAGAACTTTTGCCTTTGATATTCATTTTGAATGTCCACTTGTACAGAGGCTATCATTTCATCTTCCCCAAGAAAAAATAGTTGTATATAAGGATAGTAAAACCCTTGAAGATGTTAAAAAAAAGGCTAATACAAAGAAATCAATGGTTGAAGCATGGATAGAGGCAAATATGGAGTATGAGGAAGCTAATGAGCTGATGTATACGGAGTTTCCAATAAAATATGTTTACAAAGAAGATGAGCACAAGTGGTATCCAAGGAAAAAAAGCTTTGTTATTGGAAGAATATCACATGTGCCTCTAGTCAACAAGGAATACTATTATCTTAGGATGCTTTTGAATTTATAAAAAGGATGCAAACGCTATGAGGATATTAGAACTATCAATAATGTGCAATATCCTACATTCAAAGAAGTTTACTATGCACTAGGTTTATTAGAAGATGATAGAGAATATATTGATGGAATAAATGAAGCAAGCACTTCGGCATCAGCATCTTACATTAGAAGACTTTTTGCAACTTTATTGACATCCAACAATATAAGCAGACAAGAAAATGTATGGGAGAGTTGCTGGAGAAAAATGGTCGATGATGCTCTTTACCGACAGAGAACTGAGAGTATGTTTTCTGATCATATATCAAACGTTAAAATTTTCTATTACACATTAATTTTCAAGTTTTTTCTTATATATTATTATAATATTTCGACCAAATAAACTTTGAGTTCTTGGATTCTATTGTTTGACATGAATTCTTATTTACTGATAATTTTCTTTTTTTATTTGAAATACAACAGGCTTGACTTTAACTGATGATGAGCTTAAAAATCATGCTTTGCTAGAGATTGAAAAGTTGTTATAAAGCAATGGGATAAGCCTTAAAGATTTTGAGACAATGCCCTACCCGAAAAATGGTTGTTTGTTATACGGAGTTCATAATAGATTAATCCTTGATGAGTTAAATTATGACAGGACACAATTGGCTGAGGATTATAAAAGGTTATTGTCATTTCTTACTGATGAGCAAAGAAATGTTTATGACCATATAATGACAATTGCTTCAGAAAATAAAGGGCGGTTTTTTTTTTGTACATGGATATGGAAGTACTAGAAAGACTTTCATTTGGAAAACTCTATCAGCAGCCTTCAGATCAAAAGGTGAGATTGTTCTTAATGTTGCATCGAGTGGAATTGCGTTTTTGTTACTGCCAGGTGGTAGAACAGCACATTCTAGATTTGCAATTCCTATACAAATTGATGAAGATTCAACATGTAACATTAAGCAAGGAAGTCCACAAGCTGAATTGTTGATAAAAGCTAGGTTAGTCATATGGGATGAAGCCCCAATGGTTAATCGATTTTGTGTAGAAGCTGTAGATAAAACCCTTAAAGATATTCTTATGTCAAAAAATTCAAATGTGTCAAAAGAGCCTTTTAGGGGTAAAATCGTTATTTTGGGGGAAGATTTCAGACAAATCTTGCTTGTCATTCCATATGAAAGTAGACAATAAATTGTACATGCAACGATAGACTCGTCCAATTTATGGCATTTTTGCAAAGTTTTGACTTTGACAAAGAATATTAGACTTAATACTGGAACTTCGACACCAAATGCAAATGATTTAAGGGAATTTTTTGACTAGCTGTTGAGAATTGGAGATGGAGAAGAAGGTGATTCTAAAGACGGTGAGTCAATTATAGAAATCCCTGATGAAATGCTTATCAAAGACTCTGAGGATACATTTGCTGAACTTGTGAATTTTGTTTACCCTGCTTTTATTGGATAATATGTCTGAAGATCATTTTTTCAAAGAAAAAGTTATTCTTGCTCCAACATTAGAACAAGTTGAGATGATAAATGATTACTTAATGTCTATAGTACCTAGAAGTTGATATGATAAATGATTACTTAATGTCTATAGTACCTAGAAAGGAAATAATCTACTTAAGCTCAGATAGTGTTTGCAAAGAAGATGCAAATGTTGACTGTGAGTTGGATGCATTTTCTCCAGAGATTTTGAATACTTTTTCTTGCTCAGAACTTCCAAACCACAAGTTAAAACTCAAGGTTGGAGTCCCAGTGATGTTAAGAAATATTGATCAATCTAATAGTTTATGCAATGGAACAAGGTTGCAAATTACCAAGCTTGCTAAACATGTTATTGAAGCAAAAATTATTTCTGGGAGTAACATAGGAAATATTGTGTTAATACCCCGGATGACTATGATCCCATCTAACCACAGTTTACCTGTTAAATTTTCGAGAAGACAATTTCCTTTGGTTGTAAGTTTTGCTATGACTATAAATAAAAGTCAGGGTCAAACTCTTTCCTACGTTGGGCTGTATCTTTCAAGACCTGTCTTCAGTCATGGACAATTATATGTTGCACTTTCCAGAGTGACAAGTAAACAAGAACTGAAGATTTTGATAGAAGATAGTGATGATAAAGTATCAAAAACTATAATTAACGTGGTGTACAAAAAAGTGTTCCAAAGAATAAATTAGGTAAGTGTGTATTTCTTATAATTTACATCATACATTTGATTCTACTTAACATGTTTATATTCCTTTTCATTAATGTTTACGTTATATGGTAATGGTAGTAATAAAAATAAAGTCTTATGTTATATGATTTATAAGATGATTTGCGCAATATTTTGATTTTAATCAAATCATATCTTTAAATTTAGTGTTAACTTACAAAAGTATAAGATTACTTCAAAAGAGTAGAGTAATATACATCTACCTATAAAGCTCTCAATGGATTTCAAAATCAAACATGTTTACTAAGTGAAAGCATAATAATTTTGTGTTAGTTTTGATTCATTATAAACCTGCCAAGGATTTTTCAAACACATGTTTATATATGTTAGGCATAGTCAAATAATATTTTTTTGTGCAATGCAGAGCATTGCTACATCTTCTGTAGAGAAGCATTGTATGACAAGATTGACCATTGGATCCACAAAATTTTTGGCGATAAAAAATGGATTGGATGCAAGACAGATAAGGAAAGAGTAAGAATGACATGTATCTTTTGGAATGTTTGATCCATATAAATAGTTATTGCTATCACTTTTCAAAAAATAGGTGTTTATATTTATTTTTTATTTATTTAAAGATTTATTAGATATTATATAACACAAATTGAATCAAATAGTTTTATATTTTATATTTTAAATCACTCAAAATAAACTCATGCCACACCCGTGCATCGCACGAGTATAAAATTAGTTATGTCAAAGTGGAGACCCAATAATCTACTACCTAGCTGTCCAATATTATGTGGTCAACTTGATACAATGATGTTTCTTTCAGCGCATAATCATTGCTATACTTTTGGTGATCACCACGCCTTTAATCGTACTTTCATTCTTAGTTGTGTTATCAAATAAAAGAAAATGTGAAACAACTGGAACAAAGAAGCTTGACAGTGGAGTAGCTGATTTTGCCACTTCATTGTAAAATAGTTTGGACGGTAAAATAAATTCAAGTAAAGTAAAAATTTTCAGTTAAAAATTTGGTGTCGTTACATTCGATGCTTCTAAAGGTTAAGTAGTGTGATTAAATAGTAATTAGTTGTGATTAAAATTTTTGAGGTCAAAATTATGTACTATTATAAATATTACTTGATCATTGATTGATTTGGAATATAGTACGTTGGTACAATGAATGTCTAATCCTTGACTGACTTACAACATTCATTAAGGTGCGATATCATATCATGAGATTTATAATTTTGTAGTAAATTTAATATGATTGTACTTAGAGTAAATTTTTTGTCATTCAAAAAAAATTTCCTTAGAACATGCATTGGTGCACATTAGATTATCATAAGTTTTTTAATTTTAAACTGAATCTAATATGATTATACATAAAGTGATTTTTTTTTTGTGACAAAAAAAAAAAAGAATTGCCTTTTGTTGGTATTTTTTAAGACCTCCATAATAAGGCGCTCGAGAGTGAGCGAATGACCAAGAATAAAAGTGAGAGTCAAAGAAAGAAAGAAGAAAGGCGCTAGAAAGGTGACAATCTTACGCATCTAACCATTGTTTGTATTTTTAACCAAAAAAAAAAAAAAAACCCTCGTTTGCATTTCTCCGAGCCCACAATAATAATTAATTAGTGTCACCTTCCTTTTGTTTCACCAAAGTAAAAGTATTAGATGGTAAGAAAACAAAATAGTAAAGAAATCATCGTCCATTGGCTTTTTTAATAGGGTCCAGAACTTTTATTAATAGTGTTTATCTAATGGGATCAAAGCACTTGGCATTGCACAATGCTAAAATTATTCTATTTGACAAATGGTTAATATAGTAAAGGGTAAAGTGCATCAGATTTCTCTGTGATTTATTAAAAGTGTATAATATTTTTTTATAATTTAAAAACCTCCTGATCCCTCTCTTGTGGTTTTAGAAACGCACATATGCCCCCTTCTCACTTTTCCGTCAAAATAATTAATAAAAGTTAGAAAAAAACATAAATGCCCTCAATTTTTTTTTTAATCTCTTTTGTCCTCTTCCATTTTGTATATATATATATATATATATATTCCTTTTGTTTTGTGTGGTATATATATGTGTACAGATATGTGGGTGTATATATATATAAATATATATTTTTTCTTTTTATATTGTGTGTAAATATATATATATATATATATATACATACACACACACATACAAACATACAAGGCCAAAAAAACAAAGAAAATATATGTATAGGAGTGGGGTGCGGGGTTTGACAAGGTAAGGGTTGTTCAAAGGGCTGGGGGGTCTAACAGGATAGGGGTGGGCTAATAGGCGTGGGTGGGTGGGTGGGTGGGGTTTGACAAGGTAGGGGAGTGGGTTGACGGGGTGAAGGGGTAGATTGACAGGGTAGGAGGTAGGGTGGGCTGACGGGCTTGGGGGGTAGGGGTGGGGGTGGGGCTAGGGGGTTGTGTTGGGGACGATGATGGTTGGCTTCAATTTTTTTTTTGTGAAACAGTGAGTAGAGATAGATGAAAAAATAAATAAATATTTGAATTAAGGGTAGTTTGTCCAAAAATAATTTATTTAAGCAAAAAAATCATATTTGGTGTGTGTGTACCTCACGTTCCATCAAAATAGATGAATTTTTTAACGGAAGGGGGAACGTGCTATGTTTTCAAAACCATAGGAAAGGGATCATACGGTTTTTGAACTATAGGAAATGTTGTGCATTTTCAACAAACTATAGAGAGTCTGATGCACTTCACCCTATCACAAATATTCATGAATTATTCATAAAAAGCTTTTATTTTAGTCCCCTAATCTTTTATTTAATCTTCTTGGTCCCTTGGATTCAGGATATTTTTCATCCAAAACATAATGAAAAAATGTGCACGATTTGCACATTAAGAGATTTAATATTCTACTTTTTTTGCTTGCATGAAAAATATTATGTAGACTAATGAATTCAACGGGGAAAAGACATTTAGGTCCCCTGTTTTTAGTCCTTAGACCAAATAGGTCCTTAGATTTTTTTTTTTCTCGTACTGTCCCTCAAACTTAACGGTGTTAATCAATTTTAACGGATTGCAGGTATTATGATCATTTCAATATTAACCAAAAAAATTTAAAAAATAAAATTAACACAACCAATAGTGGCAAGCCACTTATCAAAAAAAAAACCAATAGTGGCAAGCCATGTGGCCCCCCAAACCCCCACACCTACCCTACCCTCCTATTTTACCCACACCATTAGCCCTTCCTTATACCTATCGCCACCACCACCCCACCTCTGTCTCTTTCTCCCTCACTTTCTCTACAGACACACTGAACACATGCATAAAAAACACACACATACACAAGGGATGAGGCGTGGGTGTTTGGAGTTTTGGGATTTAGGGGTGGGGTTACGGGATTACGAGTGAGGGGTTAGGGTTTGGTGATTGGATTTAGGGGTAGATGGATTGGGGATGGGGGTTGTGAGGGTGGTTGTGGGATTTTTCTATTACTTTTTTTTTTAAATGTGTAAAATGACCATAATACCTTCCATGTTAATAACCATTAAGGGCAAGATAGTCCACTCACATGGTCACCCGACTAACAAAAGGACCTATTTTGTCTAATATTAAAGAGAGTGATCATAATTTTTTTTCATTCAATTCTTGTTTAAAACATAAATAACTGAAATGTCAAAAATAAAATATCGAGATGAAATATCATATCGTACAACTTCAAGGGATATTGGTGTTATTTACTATTGATCAAAATATGGTCCTTAAATTGAAAAATAAAAAATGTCAGATATCACTGCATTTTTATCAAGTTTTATTTTAATAAGCCAATTATTATTTTTGGTCAGAAAGTAAGTCAATTAAGCATTCCAATAAAAAGTGACAAATACATAATGTAAAATTGTTGATATCTAGCGATGCTCTTTTAGATTTGGTTAAAGGATCCACTAGATAATACTTTTTTATTTGATAACGATGAACTCATCTCATAAAGGATCATATTAAATATATTCTAAGATTATAAATTTCGTAATATAACAAAGCGCCTCAATATATGTTCCTGTCAATTAAATACCAAATAATATTTTATATGAAAAGACAAAATTTTTAAATAAAACTTTTAACCAATCGACCACTTCGTCCTAATAACCCACCCACCCAGCTATTTTACCTCTTACTTTTTTCTCTCTTTGGTCAACCATTTAACCTTGTAGTTTCT
Organism: Ehretia macrophylla; assembly: GCA_037974665.1. Taxonomy (NCBI): domain Eukaryota; kingdom Viridiplantae; phylum Streptophyta; class Magnoliopsida; order Boraginales; family Ehretiaceae; genus Ehretia; species Ehretia macrophylla. The sequence goes on from CM075764.1 coordinate 87,519,141, forward strand.
AAGGGTATCTCCAATGGAGTGAGTAAAATGTAATAATTGTCTTTTTTAGAGACTTTGATGATAAAATTTCAATACCAATGGCTAAAATAGAGACCCAAAACATGGTTTTGAAACAAAATTTAGAGACTTTGTGTAAATTTAAAGCCTTTGTTACATTTTCTTCAACAAATATAGAGACCCAAAATAGAGACCAAAGAAGAAGACAAATGGGTCTCCATTTTTGGGTTGAACCGAGGTGTCAGATCGTCAGTAACGATCTGACAAAAAAAAAAAAAAATTGCAACGGACTTATGACCGTTGCAACAAAAAAAAAACACACAAAAATTCAATCCAATGGTTAAATCTGATTGTTGCAACAAAAAGAAAAAAAATTACATTGAGATCAGATCTGAACGTTGCAATAGAAAGAAAAAAAAAAGCCTGCAACGTTCAAATCTAAACGTTGCAACCAAAAGGAAAAAAAAAATTACTTGCAACTTTCAGATCTGAACTTTCAGATATGAACGTTGCAATAGAAAAAAAAATTGAAAAAAAACCTGCAATGTCTAGATCTGAACGTTGCAATCAAAAATTCAAAGAAAAATGAACTTTCAAAAAATGGCAGATCAACATTGCATTAGTAAAAAATGGATGCTTTTATATATAGAACCAACAAAAGCAGCAGATCCAACATCAAAAAAATTCAATGTAAAAAGGGCCTCCAAAAGATATACACAAGCATACTGGTTTATCAAAAGCAAAAAAAAAAAAACAGGTGGTATACTGATGTGCAACGAATCCAATCTTTTGTGGGGAAAGGGAAAGGGAAAGGGAAAGGGAAAGGGAAGGGGAGTGGGTGGTGGTGGCAGGGAGGGTAGGTGACGGGAGAAGGGAAAATATGAGATTTTGTTTTTTATATATAAGAAAAAGAGAGTGTGAAAAATATATGAGTTGTAGTTTTTTTTTTATTCATTAATTTTTTTTTATATTTATAATATGTCACCTAATTTTTTTTATTTATTAATTATTTTTTTATATTCATAATATGTAACTTATTTTTTTCATTAATTATTTTTTATTTTCATAATATGTCACCTAATTTTTTTATTCATTAATTTTTTTTTACCTTCATAATATGTCTCTTTTTTTTTTTCATTAAATATTATTTTTAATTCATAATATGTCACCTATTTTTTTTATTCATTAATTATCTTTTATATTCATAATATGTCACCTAATTTTTTTATTCATTAATTTTTTTTATCTTCATAATATGTCACTTTTTTTTATTCATTAATTATTATTTTTAAATTCATAATATGTCACCTATTTTTTTTATTCATTAATTATCTTTTATATTCATAATATGTCACCTAATTTTTTTATTCATTAATTTTTTTTATCTTCATAATATGTCACCTTTTTTTTATTCATTAATTATTAATTTTAAATTCATAATATGTCACCTTTTTTTTTAATTCATTAATTATTTTTTTTAAATTCATAATATATCACCTAATTTTTTTTATTCATTAATTATTTCTTGGTCTTACATAATTTAATACTAACTATCTTTTTTTTTTCTTTTCAGCTATGGAGAATGCAGAAGGAGGTTTCAGGGGTCGCAATTTCACAATTCAAGAAGATATTACTTTATGTCACGCTTATATCGCAATTAGTGAAGATCTCCTTATAGGGATAAACCAAACATCGGCAACAATGTGGGATCGAATCCTTGAAAAATTCCATGAATGCTATCCCTCTGTTACTCCAATGGAAGCACGAACATCGAAAAGTCTAAAATGTCAATGAACGCCAATCAACCAAAAGTGCACCAAATTTGCAGAGTGTATTACACAAGTAAATTTAAGACCAAGGAGTGGAACAAATGCCACTGATATGGTGCATTTTTTTGGGATAATATTATTTTTCTTACATTCATCTGCCATGATTACTTATAATATTATTTTTGTTTTACAGATTGCTGATGCAAGACGATTATACTATGCTGCGAAAAATCAAAATTTTCACCTCGATCATTGTTGGGCGATATTACAACACGGTCAAAAATGGAGAAAAATTATCGAGATCCATTTATCTGAAAGTGCATCGATGGCTGACACAGGTGCAAGTATGCCACAACCCGAGTCTCCGGTTGATCTTGAGAACAACACTTCATTTTTTGTACAAAATGACACTCCGGATGAGTCGGTGCCTAAGACCCCAAGCGGGCCCTCATCTGCGAGGCCTATTGGAAACCAACAAGCTAAAAGACTCAAAAAAGGCAAAGACGTTGCAAGTGAAATCCTCCAGCAAGGGAAAAATATGGAGAAAATGATGATGGAGTACAAAGAAAGTTTTGAAGAACAAAAAGATTTCAATATTATGTCGATGAAGACTTCTACCATCGAAACTCCAGAAAGAAGGGTGTGGATGATCGAACGACAAAAAGCAATTATGGCAAAAAAGGCCTCCCGTTCGATAAACTTTGACAATGATGTTTATCGTCCCGATATGCCTTAATTATTTGTATTTGTAGTAGATAATTATTTTTCAAGTCAATGCCTTAATTATTTGTATTTGTATTTGTATTTGTAGCAGATAAGTATTTTTCAATTCAATGTCATGTTATGCCTTAACCATTTTTCCAATGCAAAGTCATGTTTAACATTAACACAATAGGATAATTATTTTAAAAAGATCGACATACAAAAGATAGTTAATTAAACGTCTTCCTAATACAGATTGCAATTACATATTGATATTTCCTGCACGATATTCATTCCAAATGTGTTCAACGAGATCATTTCGGAGAATATAGTAAGCAGCTTCATCTCTGATTTGAGCTCGATTGATTAGATATTCATTAATAGTTATAGGGTCTCGATTTGTTTCGACTGGGGGCTCTTCTACATGGTAACATGCAGGATCATCGTCGAAACCATCACCTTCTTCCTCCCGGTTATCTTCTACTATCATATTATGAAGAATTGTACAAGTCTTCATAATCTCCTCAATATCACTCTCATGCCAAAAACGACATGGCCCTTTAATGATTTCAAATTGACTTTGAAGGACACCGAATGCTCTTTCGACATCCTTCTGGTATGCCTGTTGCTTCTAATTAAATAACATCTTATCCCTATCTTGTGTATTGGAATATGCCTGAACAATTGTGGACCACCGATGATATATTCCATTAGCGAGATAATATCCTTGTTTGTACTGTCAATCGTTGAGGGTATATTGTATGCGTGGAGTACCTTCAAGAATATTTGAAAAAATCGGTGAGCTATATAATACATTAAGATCGTTACGCACACCTGGTGCTCCGAATAATGAATGCCATATCCAAGTATCATATGACGCAACTGCTTCAAGTATTATGGTTGGATGACCATGGTGTCCAGCATATGTTCCAACCCACGCAGTTGGACAGTTTTTCCATTCCCAATGCATACAGTCCAAACTACCTAGCATTCCTGGAAAACCACGTTGGTCAACTTTCCTGAGAAACCTAAACAGATCTACATTGTTGAGACGACGTAGATACTCGTTGCCATATAATGCATTGACAGCACGACAAATTTTTTTAAATGCCTCAGCATATGTACTTTCTGCAATTTTGAGATAATCATCGTTGGCATCTGCGGGCTTTCTGTACGCAAGCATACAGAGCGCGGCCATCATCTTGACGTGAGGAGTGAACCCTTGCTTTCTAGCTGCATCTGGTTTCTGCTTGAGGTAATTGTCATAATGCATGATATCTCCTATAATTTTGAGAAACAATTCGCGCCTCATGCAAAAACGTTTTGTAAATTCAGAAGCAGGATACAAAGGACGATCAACAAAATAATCATTCATAAGCCTGATATGGGCACCTACCCGATCTCTTCTCTTGAATTGTCGACGTGAGGATGTGCCTCCATGTTCGCCTGTACTATACTGATGTGCAACATGCATCATAGATTGATGTTGTCCGTACATCGTCATCATCATCACGTGTCCATGGATGTCGTTATCATGATGGCCAATGGAATCATGAACATCGAATGGAAGGGAATCGGCTCCTTGTTGGGACATTGTAGATAGAGCAATATAGATTTGAGAATGAGTTGTATAGATTGTAGTATTTGATTGTGGTACCAAGAAAGGTTTGAGGTTGTGATATATATAGATTTATGAGTGGATAAGAGATAACAAACAAACGGATGAGATTCAAGAAGGAAAATCCAATCCGATGGCCCTTATTTGGATAAGAGATTTTAGATGATGATAAAGAACAGACGGATGAGATTGTCAAAGGAAAATCCAATCCAATAGCTCTTATTTGGATAAGAGATTTTAGATGATGATAACGAACAGACGGATGAGATTGTCAAAGGAAAATTCAATCCAATGGCCCTTATTTGGATAAGAGATTTTAGTTGATGATAACAAACGGACGGATGAGATTGACAATTTTGATATAAGATTTTAGTTGATGATAACGAACGTACGGATGAGATTGAAAATAATATATTCCAATGTGATCGGATGTAATTAAACGTCATCCATTTCAAAAAATTTTACTGTTGTCGAAATTAATTAATTTTTTGGTCGAAATATTCGTAAAAAAAATATATATATATATTTTTAAAATCATAATTTTTTTAAAAAAATTAATCGGTGTGAAAAATAACGAGTAATCAAATTAATATGTAAAATTAAATTAAATATAATATAAAAACTCAACTTAGTTAAAACCCTCATTAGAGTTAATTTTTTTTTAAAGACTCAAAAAAATAAATCAAACTTAAGTAGGAGCTCTAAATTATTCAAAATTTTTATATTTAAAAATAAAGATCCTAAATTTAGAGAGTCTGCCGGAGATAGCCAACTTTCTAACATTGTTCAAAAAAAAAAAAAAAACCTTGTACTTTTTTCTCTGTTTTCACAGTTTCCAAAAAGACTCTCATTCTCACTCGGCCATTGGTGTTAGCTTTATTTCTAACACCCCCTCTGTGGTTCAAACTCCATGACCACTGCAGAAAATGGCTCACTTGCTAACATTCCCAAAACCACTCATCACAATTCTACTCACCACTATTCTTTGCTCACTCTTTTACATTCTTGGCTCTTACATCACCACCACCATCTCACCACCACCCACATACTATAAAACCATTAACACCACCACCACCATACAATGTGATCATGATCATCACCACCACCTCAACACCACCACCACCAGCCACCACTCTCCACCACCACTCGACTTCGAAGCACACCACACCTTCACTCTAAAACTAAACACTTTCCAGCATCAGCAACAGCCTTTCCCATTCTGTGCCAAGAACTACACCAATTACTGTCCCTGCCATGATCCACGTCGAGAAAATCTGTTCCCTACTGCCAGGAAGTTCTTCAGGGAGCGGCATTGCCCCGGAAAAGGCGAAGAAGCGTTGCGCTGTCTGGTGCCGAAACCATCAGGGTATAGAAGGCCATTTCAATGGCCTAAGAGTAGAGACACTGCTTGGTTCAACAATGTGCCTTTCAAGAGACTAACCGAGTATAAGAAGAAACAGAATTGGGTTCGTTTAGAAGGGGATCGATTTGTTTTTCCTGGTGGTGGCACTTCGTTTCCATCAGGAGTTAAAGGGTATATTGATGTGTTGAAGCAAATTGTGCCACTCAAATCTGGAGCTATAAGGACTGTGCTTGATATTGGATGTGGGGTGAGAGCCTACTACTGATTCTTCTTAGGATAAAAGGGAAAAAAAAACTAATTTGTCGAAATTGCACATTAGGCATTGTAATAGCGTAATAATCTAAGACGAGGGAGAATCTTTTGAGATGTTATGGACGTGTTAGGAAATGACCGATAACCTGTTAGAAGGTGTGAATGAATGGAATAGTACCCCGTAAGAGAGGTACAGGAAGACTATGAGTTAGATAGAGAAACTTAGGCTAGATTTCGATTATATGGAGCTAACTGTGGAAACAGCTCTTGATAAGAACTAGTGGTGTTGTCTGATTCATATAGTAGACTCGATCTAGTTGGATAATGGGGATAATGGGGAGTTACATGATTTCTGCCTTGATTATATGTTTCTCTCTAGTTTAATCCTGATCCTGAAATATATTGAATTTAATCTTTTGTTTTTTAGAGGTTCTACTTGACAAAAGATGTGAAAGAATTGAATTTGCAGTAGGTGAGTGAACTGATGCTTTTTGCTTCTGTTAGTTTCTTGAAATGTCATACCAATGTTAAGTTAGTGGAGCAGAGTAGGTAAACATTCGAGGGCTAAATATTGTTTATGCTCTAAAGTTGAAGAAAAACCTTCCATTGCTCCATTTTTATCATTTGAACAGAGGATGAATTGATTTCATACTGAAATGTTTAAAAGGGAATGTCTTGTAGTCCACACTGCTTTTTCTCGACAGCTTTCCACTTCAAGAATCATTCTAGTGGGAAGCAGAAGCGTTTTGATTGTAGTCAAATAATGAGCAATACCAGAAGTTTCCTGTATCGGTTGGACACACAACAATATAGTCTTTTGGCTACAAAATCCTTTCAATTTTGCAGAAAGCTGAAAAGCTGAGGACAGAATACTATTCCCTTATTTATTGTTTGTACTGCTTCTTGCGTGTAAATAGTAGGTGATGATAATTCTCTTTCACAGATTGCATTTGGCATTAGCGAGGCCTTTTGTGTCAAAGCTTTATTCTTGGGCGTATTACTACATAGAGCAGTTTGGTGATCTGAATGTGTAACTTCGGCATATAACAAACGAGCTCGTTATCATTTTGTTGTACTGTTGAAACAGTTCTTATTTCGAGGCAGTTGTAATGCAGCTTTCCTGATGTTATCCAACGTCTGGCAAGGATGCAAGCTTTGTACTTTATTTCCTTTCTTAGTCATCTCCTCAAGTGCCAAAGATTTTGCACACAGATTCTGGTTAGCTATCGTTCATATCTAGAATGCTATGTGACTACTGAGATAAAATGTCGGACTTTGCCAGGTAGCAAGTTTTGGAGCCGCCCTAATGGACTATAACATTTTGACAATGTCTGTTGCTCCAAGAGACATACATGAAGCTCAAGTTCAGTTTGCACTGGAGAGAGGACTTCCAGCCATGCTTGGTATACTTAGCATCCATAGGTTACCATTCCCAGCGAGATCTTTTGATATGGCTCATTGCTCTCGATGCCTAGTAAACTGGACTGGTTACGGTATATTTTACACTTTCAGGGGCTCATAAGGATATTATGATAAGGAAATTCATAAAACTTTTTGATCTGCGGTATCACTTCCATCAGATTAGGGATTTCTAAAGGTTGTTTAGAATTTAAAGCATCAAGTTTAGAGCACTGCACTATCTCCAAAGATGCTCCACATAATATCTTGATCAGCAAAAGTTAAATGCAGTTGAATAACTATAAAAATGATAAATAACAGTTAGGAATTTGTATTTCTAATGTCTCGTTTTTTATAATGTACTCACAATAAACATGCTTAAATATGATTTCTTTCTCGTAATCAAATTGTCAGATGGGCTATACCTGATTGAAATTGATCGTATGTTGCGTTCTGGTGGTTACTGGGTGTTATCTGGACCACCTATAAGTTGGAGGCTTAGCTACAAAGGTTGGGAAAGAGAAGCAAGCAACCTAGAAGCTGAGCAAAATAAACTAGAAGAACTTGCCAGACGGTTGTGCTGGAAAAAGGTCAGAGAGAAGGCGCCGATTGCAGTGTGGCAAAAGCCTAGCAACCACATTCATTGTGCCCAAAAATTGAAGACTTGGAAAACTCTCAAACTCTGCACTGATGATGATCCTGATGCTGGTTGGTAAGTGTATTAACCACATTTTGCATCTAGCCTATGTAGCATTGAAAATACATGAGTGATACAAAGATGAAAAATTCAGCATTTTGAGTAGAGGAAAAAATATACTGTCCTTTGCTAATGGCATGCCAAAGACAGACATGTCTATACTCGACATAATAATGATTTGTTCTAGAATGAGGACCTGTAGATGAAGTACCAGAAAGCCGGCATCACGTCAGATGAGTAGGTTATCAATGTTCAAAAAATCTTAATATCCATGAGTGCGCTTGCAGCTTACAAATGGTTCTTTCTCTCTTTCTTTGTACTCCTTTACCCCAATCCTTTGTAGCCAAAAAATAGGAGAGAAATTAAAATTTTTTGGTTTGTGTATGAACATGGTTCCAGTTTTCAACATAGGGATAATATATAGTTTCTTGGAAAGTTATCGATAAGAAACTATTTCAATGTCCATTAACCAAGCAGAGTACATGTAGTAAAGGCAAATCGTCAGTTATTTGAGTTTACTCATATTAGATTTTGATTTCTTTTGACAAGAATGCTTTCTCATAGGTACAAGAAGATGGAAGCATGTATCACACCCCTCCCAAAAGTGGAAAATATACATGAAACATCCGGAGGTTCTCTTAACAGCTGGCCTCAAAGACTGAAAACTGCACCCCCTAGAATTAGAAGTGCAACAACTACAGAGATTAACACGAGGACCTTTTCCAAGGATAATGAGCTGTGGAAAAGACGAGTTTCTTATTATGGGAGTGTTCTCAGATATCTTTTTCATGGAAGATATAGAAATATTATGGACATGAATGCTGGCTTTGGAGGTTTTTCAGCTGCTCTCTCAGCTTATCCAGTTTGGGTCATGAATGTGGTCCCTTTCGATGCAAAATACGACACACTTGGCATCATCTATGAGCGTGGTCTCCTTGGAACATACATGAATTGGTAAGCCTCTCTAAAGTTCTCTCCTCAGCTATGTATCAATTTAGTCATTCGTGCCTTCTGTAGATTGTCATAATACTTCATGAACAAGTCCTTTCGTCATGGGGATTAGGGGTAACAGCAGCAACTTACTTCTGTGGCGCACTTTTATTTGTTTTCAACTGGTAACTTAAGGAAACATTGAATCTTTATGTTTTTGCAATTACATAAGAATATGCATTTGTCTGAAAAGGTATTAAGTTACTAATACCGTCCATCATCAACAGTAGCACGTTTTCCTCACAACTAGTCTTCTTTATTTATGGAATACAGAGCTATGACTTATCAAAAAATGAACAATGAGTTATAGAATGTCCAGTAAGTGATCTGGTGGACATGAACTCAGATTCTGCTTTTTTGCAGAGTCAAGTGGCACGATATGCAAAGAAGTGAAGATTTATCTATTTTTGTTTGGTTTAAGTGGACTATCTTAAGTTCTGGAGTTTTTCTGTATATTCAGTAACTAGAGCTTGAAGCAGAAACATCCAAATCTCTATATTTGTTGTTTATTCGAAATCGTTCCCTTTGGACAAGTGGAGTATTCATTTCTCAAATAAAATGGTCTCATGTCACTGAAAAACTGTTCTAAACTTGGCTTCCATATGAAATTTTACATCTCGACTCTCATTGAGAACTAATAGGTTCTCAGCACTTTTCCATAAGTCAACAAATTTTTTTAACGAGGCACCAAGAGGGTGCCATGTATGTATAAAGGTATCGGATCCAAAATATATGAAGAACTTATATAAATATTTGCAAGTTTGGAAAGAAAAAAGGGAAGTTTTAGAACAAATCATTGTTTCTCTTGTACATTCAAATCTGAGCTGTAGGACTTAAAGGTACTTTGGTTGGCAGGTGTGAGGCATTCTCAACGGAACCAAGAACATATGATTTGATACATGCAGATGGTATATTTAGCATGTATATGGACAAGTAAGATCCAATTTCTACTAAGTTTCCTAGCACTATACGTCTTCTTGAGACGTTCTACTTTTCTTTTGAATTAGCAAATTTGTGTAAGTTTAGCTCTTCACAGAGATAAATGCCAGGATAGAAGCATATTGCTACCATTAAGATGTTCTTATTCTTCTATATGTTCATAAACCCCATACAGTCAACTTTTTGTGAAAGCAAAGGCAGATGTAATTACTCTACATTTCTCACCTGCATATACCATCATATGCATCTTGATAATTGGTTTAAGATTTAATGAACCATGCCAATAAGTGTTTCCTGCACGTCTTTCTTATTCTTAAGAAACTAAAAGACGGGTAGGAATCGGAAAATTCTCAACTCTTTGTTTGTTTGAAGGAAAAATGGAGGGATGAAAAACCGTACATGGAGAAATGGGAGGGAGAGAGATTTTCTTTTGGTTTGGGTATTATGGATAGTGGGGGGTCATGGAAAATAGGAGGAAGGTGAATGCTTCTGTACCACCATTTTATACCCCCCCAAAGGTGGCACGTATCAAATATGTGCATGTAAAATAGATGTGGAGCTTAACATGGCCCGATATGGAAAAGAAATATAGTTCAATAATTGTTGTAAGCATAAACACATTGGCACAATCCCATAAAGTTGAAAGAGTAGGACTAGCACCTTGAAATGTTAAGTTTTCTCTCCAACTACACTTTTAGACTGTGGAATTCAAATCGTTGAAGCTAATGAGTTCTTGCGAAAACCTTTGCTTATGAGTTCAGATCATTGAAGCTAAATCTTGAATTTAGATCGTTAATGAGTTCTTGCAAAAACCTTCTCTTATATGACGTTTTTCCAACATTATGAAAGCAGTAATGCTCTTTTCTACATCTGCATGCTTCAGAAGCAAAGATCTAATAAAGTGAAACACACGAGCTCATTTGTGGTGCCATTGATATTAATTTCCCATTCACTTATTGCAGGTGTGATATTCATGACATTCTCTTTGAGATGTATCGAATTCTTCGTCCTGGAGGTGCAGTTATAGTAAGAGATCATGTGGATATCATTGTGAAAATAAAAGATATCACAGACCTTATGAGATGGAATGGCAAAATTTCACACAGTCAAAATGGACCTTTCCATCCTGAGAAGATACTTTTTGTTGACAATTCTTGAAACTAACTGCCAACAACTTCTGGATGTTAGCAAAGTAATTGTTCTTTGATCGTTCTTTAGCTGAAGTTGTTGTAGCTTTACCGGAAGAGCTTTACTTGTTGATTTGGAGAATACCAATTGAATATATAAGATCATGAGCTACTTCACTTAAAACGAATTGGTTTTAGAATGGAACCTTGTGTTTCTCATCAGATGCGAATTGCGCTTCATGAAGGCAAAGGTTAATGCTATCAACAAAGGCTGACGAAGGCTGCAGGCACCTTGGAGATATTAGCTGTAGATTGTTTAGGTAGTGCTGGAGTTCAACTTTAAGTCCAACAAAGAGCAACATTTAAGTAGTTGCACTATGAGAATGTCAACTTATCTATTTTTCTGTTCTAGTGTAATATTGTCATTAGTAGGTTGAATCAGCTTATCTATATTACTTTGTACTGTTGACTCTTTCATGTTTTTTCATTTAGAAAGTGAGCCAAGCATGAATGCAAAAATAGGTATCATTTCCCATACAAGTTGAACATGAACATGTCCAACGTGTTGAGTTAATAAATGCATAAAATAAACTCTTTATTAACAATTTAAATTTTTAGATAAATTGATAATTTAACATGATATCAGTTATCAAATGGTCATAAATTCAAGTCTCTCTATCACCTATTAATTTATTCACGTTCAAGGTCATACTCTTGCCTCATGAATATGTCCGCGAGAAAAGGCCATAATCTCGCCCAAGGTGGTGATGGTAGTCACTAAATACAACCCGAGGTTTATTCATGAACCCATTAAAAATATAGTATTTGTATTTCTTGCTTCAAATAATTAAATCAAACGAAATCAAACCAAAGCGAAGATGAACACTATCTCACTAGATGAGGCTGACGAAATAAATTTTATGACGTTATTTATTCTAAAAGACATTTCAAATTAATTTTTTTTTTTTTTTTTTTATGTTTCATATTAACTAAACTCTTAAAAGTTCATGAAGAGGTAAAAGATCATATGATCATGGTTTACTTGGGTTGTTGTGTAACTATAAGGTAGTGATTGATACATTAAAATGAATTTAGACAGGAATTGAATGGGCCAAGGAATTGAATGAAATTGAGAATTTAATGAACTTGTAAATGAGAATGACATATTTGATATACTCTAAGAATGAACAGTAGCAATGGAAATACCTTGTATAATATGACAAGATTGTCTTTTTATTATTATAGTATTAAAAATAAGAATAAACATGAATATAACGGTAAATAACATAAACATAATAAATAATAATGATAATAATAATAACAACAACAACAATAAATAATAATAATAACAATAATAATAAATAATAATAATAATAATAATAATAATTAAGTAAAATAATAATGATAAAAATAAAAACAAAAATAAAAATAAAAATAATACCAATATAATAATAATAAATTAATAAAAAAATAAAAAAATTAATTAAAATATAATAATAAGGCTATCTTCAATGGAGTCTTTAAAATACAAAACTTTCATAATTTGGGTATTTTTAGAGACCCCAGTCTATAAAATCAACACTATTCATGATAAAAGTACGTGTGGACTACTACTTTTGGCTTAAAAGATGCCAATATGGAAACACAGTCTCTATTTTTTTAAACAAATTTGTGGAAGAAAATAGAGTTTGGGTCTCTATTTTGACATCTTTTAAGTCAAAAGTGGTGGATCCCACTTACTTTTACCATGAATAGTGTTGTTTTTAGAAACTGGAGTCTCTAAAAACACCTAAATTAGAAAAGTTTTGCATTTGAAGACTCCATCGAGGATGCCCTAATAATAATAATGATAATAAATTAATTAATAATAAAAATAAATAATAATAATAATAATAATAATAACAATAATAATAAAAACATTATTATTATTATTATCATTATTATTAGTAGCAGTATTACTTTTATTTATTATTATTATTATTATTAGTTTTATAATAATAATAATCATTATTATTTTAAAATAATTATTATTATGTTTTTAAATTATTATTGTTATTATTATTATTGTTGTTGTTATTATTATTATTATTTTTTTATTATTGTAAAACAAACTGTATATAAAAGTTATGTTATATGAGAGTATAGTAGTCAAATTTATTTCTAAATACATGGGAATGAACTAATCCCATGTGTTTTCTCTAGAATGGTTAAACCCATGTACGCGAGAATGAGATTACCATGAGAATGAGATTTTTAAATTCATTTCTTCATACCAAACAGGAGAATCGAAAAGAGTTAGGTTTGTCATTCTATTCTCAACCTCATTCCAGTATACCAATTGCTACCTAAGTGATTATATGATTGAACTTGGTAATTTGTACAAATTATTTTTCTCTATTCATGGATTATTATGTATCATTGCTTACTCAAAAAGAAAATATATTGATGTATCAAAGTTTTGATTGCAAATGCCCTCATATATTCAAGACTAAGAGGATTGATTCATGCTTGACTTGCACACCAAAAAAAAAAAATTGATGCTTGAAGTTATGTAGCTAGACGGATATGTTAGCATCTTCCTTTTTTTGCATTGAATATTATATTCAAGAGGTAAACATTGAGAATCATCTATCGTCGAAAGAAATATATTACCTTAAGATTGATGATACCCAGAATATAATTTTTAACATGGGCAAAGTTTAGCCAAAAAAATACAAAGTACGAAAAATCCTCAGTAGAGTCACTTATCAAAAAAGAAAAACTTTTAAACTCATAGTAACATGTAACCCATGAACAAATTCTTAATTTACTTTTAGACCTGATGTTAATAAAAAATGTGTAATTGTAGAGATTAAGTGGGCCGAACCAATAATTTCTCAACATAAAAGATTGTAACTTAAAAAGTTAGATAATCATATTTTATTTATTGTGCTTGTATAATTAGTTATAGTGACTTGGCATTTTCAAGAAATGAGATATCACAAACTAATTTACTTGGTAATGTCTTATATTTTATAGTTATACTTGACATGTTTATAATGAACTTATGTTTAACAAATCTTACCCTAGCCAATAAGTTATTTAGTCTTTTTTCTTTGTCAAGAAATAGATTTGTATTAAAAAAAAAAAAAGAATATGCAAATAATGTGTCTAAATGCATACACATAGATCCATAGAGTAGAACATATAGAACATGAGCCAATCATAGATTGAGAACTAAAAATAAAATAAAAAGAAAGAAAAAATCAAAGCTAAAAAGGAATCGCGATACCGAAACAAGATCCAAGCCCACAATCTCCACAAAACTTTAAGACAGTGATTAGTACGTAAGAATGAGTTAAGAATTGAATGACATTCTCAATTCTATTTTAATTCTCATGTTTGATATGAGGGAATGGACTTGGGGGTCACGTCAACACGATCAATTCTTATGTGGGCCAAAATGAAAATTCTAATACTTCTGAGGTCCCAAAAAAGCCGCAGTTGCTAACTATATATACATCATAGAGTTAATAGTTTCACCCTTTTCTTTGCACCCAACGAATCTCAAACTCTCCACAATTCCCAGTAAGGTACCAATTCTTATCATTCTTGCCTTCGTCTCTTTCATCTATGCAATATATATATATATTTAATATTTTCTCATGCATGGTCTTATATATTTGTGTACTTTGATCATGCATATTCAACTCAACCGGGTGGTGAATATAATGCTGTTGCTTTCTTTGCTATTTTTTATGCATAAATCTTTTTTTTTTTTTTTTCAAAATAAAAAAAAAATTCTGTATATATGATAAATATAATTGATCTTTTTTAGTACTTGATAGTTAAAGTTAGCGTTACAATGGTATGTATAGCATGTCGTCATATGGTAGACCTCTATATAAGACTAATTTAAGTAGTAAAAGGATAAGGCTTTGACTGGCTTTGATATACAAAATTCTCTTCACAAGATCTTTGGTAGAAATCCAAAATTGTCTGAAACGTTTGTTGGTGTTAGGTGGAGTAGCACAATGATCTAAGCTCGAACCCGGGTCAAACATGGACACGGATGGATAAAATTGGACATATCCCACCTTGTTCTTAATTTGGACCAAAGCGCTAATGTTCAGCCTTATAGGAATTTCTGCTTTCTCCAATTGTGGTTGGAAGTTTGAAAAAGGAAAGGAGAAAAATAGGATATGGATGTTTCCTAAGAATTATAGTAATTTACCAAAATACGATTTCCTAGGTACAATGAGACTACTTTTTTTTTCTTTTTTTCTTTTTCTTTTTCTTTTTCTCCGTCTCAAGTTTCAAGAAAGAATTTGATACACGATAAAGGTGATCATCAGGAGCTAACATACTTAACTATTATAGGGTGCTAACCTACAACATGTGTTTTCATGGGTGTGAAAACTTTTTAACTCATGCTGAAATCTCATTGGTCAATTTTTTATTTTTTATTTTTAATTATTTTTTACGAGTCCTTTTCTGGAATAAGTTATTGGGTAATATCTTCTCTTTTCATGTATGGAGGTAATACGATAATGTTAGATTGAACTTTTTGGTTGTTGTTCTCCTTCTGATTGCCTTCATGAGGTAAGGCCATGAAAAATTAAAAAATATTAATGATATTACTCTAATCCCGTGCTGGTTCATGTTGAGGCGTGTTTAGATTTGCTGATATATCCTGAACTACCAGCTGCTTTGATTTCTGATTGAGATTCCTCTTGTGGATAATTAATTTGTGTTGTTGTATGCATCTCGGTATGGGAAAACGGTCTATGACATTCATAAGTCTTATTAGTTGTTGCCTCACATTGATTCTATGGACCCATAGCATTTGACTGATACTTTATGTAATATTTTACACATTCAGAGAATGCTTTCACCAAATCTTTCTAAACTTT
This sequence comes from Ehretia macrophylla, assembly GCA_037974665.1. Lineage (NCBI taxonomy): Eukaryota > Viridiplantae > Streptophyta > Magnoliopsida > Boraginales > Ehretiaceae > Ehretia > Ehretia macrophylla. The sequence goes on from CM075764.1 coordinate 87,534,885, forward strand.
CATGGCCGTTCTTTTTTGTTATTGTGAATTAGCGATTGATATTATATTTATCTTTGCCTCACCTCTGCTTATTTTTGAAACAAACAATTACTCATCTTGTGAAACTTTATTGAACAGAAGTAATAATTTACATTTCATGATAAAGAGTCACTAGTTACTAATAAACCTAAACACTGATTTGCAATCCATCTTTGGTTGTAAAAGAAAGCCACTCGATAATCTAACTTTGCTTATCCATTTTCTCAGTTTTAAGAAGTTACAGTTGATGAAAGGTTTTCCTACTTCCACCAGCCTACAAGCTTAATTATCACTGACACATTTTATTGAAATTATACTTTACCTCCATTAAGAGGAATTGGAAAGGGGGACAGTGTAAAGTAATTCTAAATTATTCGAAAAAAGTACTTAATAAACCTTGTGTCTACAGCTTCTAGTCTTTGTGAGAAGTTAGCTCCATGTTTTCATCTCTTCTAATGCTAGAGGGTTTAATAAATGACCAAGATGGTTGATATGTTTTTTCATCACTCCCTCTTTGCTTCCTGACCAAACTAAGGTGGTTAGGCTTTACAAGCACTTTTATTTTCTTTGCTTTTTAACTCATCAGACGTCAGTTCAGTGAGCCAAACCCAAATTGTTGATATTGCGTGCTTTCCTCAATATTGCCAATTGCACTAGCAATAATGGCCACAAATGAGCTGCTTCATACTTGGGGAATTCTACCCTGTTTTTTGCATAAATATACCTACTTTATAATCAAATATAGAATGGCTGTTGTCCCTTTACTTGCCATTTCATGTTTGCTTGGTCTTTTTAGCATGTTAAAAGTCTTTACTCCGTGCTATTAAGTTCTATTACCATTTGAGTATTATTCCTACAATTGTCATCTAATGATGATTTTCTTTCACATCCACCAGAATGGCAACCGTGAGAAGTGAATTAGAATGGACCATTTTGCTGAGGTTGCCAAACAAGCAGCAGATGCCGCAGGGGAAGTAATTCGCAGGTCTTTTGGGAAAAAAATCAAATTCAATGACAAGAACGGTGATGGTCCAGTTACAATTGCTGACAAAGAAGCAGAGGAAGCCATGGTTTCCATAATCCTCCAAAATTTCCCTTCCCATGCTGTGTTTGGGGAAGAGACAGGCTGGAGAAATTACTGCAACGATGCTGAAGAGGAGAAAAATCCAGCATCAACCATAGAGGGAACCAAGATAAAACCTGAATATGTTTGGGTTTTGGACCCTATTGATGGCACTACAAGCTTTATTGCAGGCTTCCACGTGTTTGGGATACTTATAGCTTTACTCTACAAGGGGAAACCAATTCTTGGCTGCATTGATCAGCCTGTCACAAGACTTAGATGGATGGGTATGAAGGGGAGAAGAACCACATTGAATGGAGAAGAAATCTCAACAGAAGCTTGTTCTGGGCTAGGACGAGCATATACTTGCCTAAAGGGCCCACAATACAATGACGATGCCAAATACGCGTTTGATAGGATTGCATACAAGATTCTAGAGGCCATTTACGATTGCAATTGCATGGCTTATGGTAACTTGGCTTCTGGTCAACTGCATGCTGTGATAGACTGTGGCCTTGATCCCTTTGATTTTCTTGCATTGATACCCATTGTCGAGGGCGCTGGAGGGGTTATAACAGATTGGCAAGGCCAGCAACTTCATTGGGATATGGATCAAGATTATTCGTCCTCCATTCCAGAAGGAGGTTTTAGAGTGGTAGCAGCCGGAGACAAAAGGACTCACCAACAAATTGTAGATGAATTATCGTCAATATAATAGATTTGATGTAATTAGAGGTAAAATATCATACAGCTAACTTTGTAATCACCCCTTTTTTTTCCTCTCTCTCTCGGCTGAGCTGATTGTAAAGAAAGTCTATTCATATCATTCACTGACAAACAGGAAATTTAGGATTGATTATTCATCCTCGGCACATGTAATGTCATCCCATTTTCCTGCGCATGATAACAACTACTGAGAGGCAATTCATCTTATTTGACTCTCTAATGCAGCTTCTGTAACTAAGAAAATCCATGATAGTTTGCAGATCATGTATAATATTAGGCAGTTCCTGTCAGTGCAGTCAGGGGCGGACCCAAAAATCTAATGTTAGGGGGTCGAAATTTTTTTTTTTGTACAGTGTTTTTTATATAATATTTTTTGATATAGTAGAAAAGAGATTCAATTTTTACATTTTTAAATTTTTTTTTACAGTTTTATTAAAGAAAATTTGGTTATGATTTCATGTTAGAGTATTTTAAAAGATTTGATAAGTAAAATAATCAATAAATATTAAAAGATCTGGCTTGATGCAATAGATAATAGTTTTAGTTTAATGGTTAGATATTAAATAAGATGTTATGAGTTCGAAACTAATTAGAAGTCATATTCTTTAAATATTAATTCTTTTTCATTCATAGTTAAAACTATAAAAATAAATGCAATTATGGTGACTTGAATCTCCAACTATCAATATAATACTATTTGTAACTAACCATCAAGCCAGCTTCATATTTTTGAAAGTTTTTATCACTTTTTAATATTTATTGAGGAGCCAAACCTAATTTTTTTTTAAAAATTCATTAAATTTTTTCTTTTTTTTTTGAGGTTGGGGGGCCGGGGCCCCCGTCGGTACCTCCTGAGTGCAGTCAAACATTTGGAACATGTAGGCATTGGCTCAACGGATATGTTAATTGGATTGCTGACAGGCCATATGGTGGGAGGCTTTATATAATTCTTTGTTCTTTCTTGTTTTAACACTTTGAAGATGTGAAAATAGTTGATTAATTCCATAAAGTGGTGATTGGTATGTGAGAATGAGTTGAGAATAAAATGATATTTTAAATTCTCACACTTAGTATAAAAGAATGAATTTGAGAATTTCATTCCCTCGGTAATTTCATTTCTACGAACATGGGAATATCTATTCTTAATAAAACACATGGGAATAGTCCATTTTCATATTTCTATGAACATGAGAATATCCATTCTTAACAAAACACATGGGAATAGTCCATTTTCATATGCTTTGGAATGAACTTTTATTACTGAAGTGACTAAAATACCCTTAAAGAATATATTATATTATACAAGTAACATCATTACATATTTATTATTATATATTATATAATTACTATTGTTACTAAAATAGTAATAATATATACATATATATATTGAAATAAAGCTGGGAATGCCATTGCATTCTCATCTCATTCCAGTGTAATAATCGGTACCTTAATAAACTTAAAAAAATAAGATAAATAATAACAAATATAAGTAAAACATAATAATGAGAATAATAATAATATGTATAATTATAACATATTATCTTATAATAATAATGAAAATAATAATACTAATAATAATAAATATGAATAATGATAATAACAATGATAAATAATATATATAATATAATGAAGTAAATATATTTATAATATAAAACAATAATATAAATATACAATAAAAATAGTTATATAATAATAAATATAAAAATAATATCACAATGATAATAACGGTAACATATATAATAATAATAATAATAGTAATAATAATAATAATAATAATAATAATAATAATAATAATAATATAGTCTAATGATAATAGAGATTATTATAAATAATATATATAACAATGAAATAAATACAATAAAATATATTCTATCAAAAAATTTTATAAATATAAATATAAAATAGTAAATTAAAATAATAACAATAAATAATGTAAAATTAACGGAAAATATTATATCATAATAATAAAAATAAAAATAAATAAATGTACTAATTATAATATGCCCCAAACTAACCATTATAATTAATATGATGCATATTTTCATTCTTAAGACAAAAGACTAGTATAATGGAGGAATATAGCCTTTACTCAGCTACATAACAACAAAGGCAAATTATCTTTCTCTCTCTAAAGGAGAATGTTCTCCCCTTTCTCTAAACCCTACCACCACCACCACATCCCTACTGCCACATTGCCATCCACCTAGCAACCATCCACCTCTCTCTCACCTATAATGCCATGAGATTACAATATTGTAAAGCTACTCTCTCTCTCAAAAAACTGTAAAATGAGAGATAATTTATAGAAGAGAAACTAGTACTAATCCTAATATAATTATGATAGAAAATTAAGCTTAAAGTTAATCCTACGAGCAATAAGGCTCCGTTTGTTTGCCGTAAAATATTCTTCCGCAAAATATTTTCCTACTTTTACGGTGTTTGGTAACACCGGAAAATTGGTCAACCGGAAAACATTTTCTAATCAAAAATGGTGAGCTACTTTTTGAAGATTTTCCGGTGTTTGATAACACCAGAAAATTGGTCAACCGAAAAATATTTTTCGGTCAAAAATGGTAGGCTACTTTTTGAAAAAAATTGGTCAACCGAAAAATATTTTTCGGTAAAAAATGACGGCTAGTTCAAAATTTGGGAAAATATTTTCATTTCTTTGGGAGATGAAAATATTTTCCGGAACTTAACCACCCCTATTTTATGTGTATATATTTTTTATTTATAAATCTCATGTCGGAAAATATTTTTTATTGTACATCCAAACACTAGAAAATATTTTACAGTATTCTATTTTCTAAGAAAATATTTTCCTCTAACAAGTTATTTTACAGCAAACAAACGGAACTCAGGAAAATATTTTCCTCTGAAAACATTTTCTAAGAAAATATTTTCCACAAGCAAGTTATTTTACGGTAAACAAACGAAGAAAAATATTTTATTTTCCAAAAAAATATTTTCCACAAGCAAGTTATTTTACGGCAAACAAACAAAGCCTAAGATTCTAATATTTTACTCTCATTAGACTTGTTTTTCTAAATTGACTTAGGAAAATACGAGTCACTTCAACATAAACAACTTATTAACATGGTTCTCACTAATATTCAAGTCTATTAGGCAAAAATATTCATTCTCCTGAAAGGAGTTCTCGATGCAATCGCAAGTAAATTGGTTGCCTTTCTTTGGTCTGGTAATACTACGAATGAGGAGAAAACAAAGGTTTTATGGCACAAAGGGTATAGAAATACTCTGGAAAAAGGTCTTAGAATCAAAAGGCTTGTTGATGTTAATCCAGTGGCTATAGGCAAATACCTTTGGATCGTTTACACAAAACATAAATCCATTTGGACGGATCGGGTTTTTGTTTATCATCTGAACGAGGTCAATCTTTGGGAGATAGAGATGCCATGTGAAGCAGCCTGGTACTAGAGAAGAATGTTTTGATATCATACCTAAAATCAAGCATGCAATTGGTCAAGGGTGTGACACTCTTTTTGGATTGACAACAAGCACCCGCTGGTAATTCTTAAAGAATTCTTTGGTTCAAATGCAATTCTAAACAATGCCCACTAACTAACAAATGTTAAGGATTATATTGATAATAAAGAATGGAAATGGCCTACTGACTCTACTTTTTTGATATCCATCTACTTTTTTGAGATCATTGACGTTAGCGACGACAAGGACGAAAAAATCTACAACCCAAAGAACTAAGAACACACAACCTGCTACCCAAACTCGAACAAACTCTAAAGATGCCATATGCATGACCACAAGCGTAGAAAGGCGTGAGATTCAGGTAAGCCACCTTTGTTGGAAGCTGCAAGATGCCGGGATCTCCATATGCTGCTAAAACGTCAGAGTCGGGTCACCAATGGTGGAGAAGTAGTCCGCAAGTAGGCTTTCAAAAACACCATCAGATCTGGTAGTCATCGACACGGAAAAGCAGCAAAGTCGGACACCAAAACAACAACAGCATAGTGCAAGGCGCGACCATCGGAGCAAGGAAAAAGGTGACCAATACCTGTATCAACAAAGACAAAAAGCACAAAACCACTCCAGATCCGGGGAAGAGAGAACCACAACCCCATATCTGAGGTGATAAAATGAACAAAAGGAAAAATAAAACACCATACCTAATAGCTCGAAAGTAGCACGGAAAAGCAAAAATCGATACCAACGGGGGAGGTTATAAACCATAGATCACCACAAATTCGAAATACTCACAAAATCAACGGGTCTGCCTCTATAACCACATGCAAAGTATTAACAACCGACAAAATGCCCAAATTTGGAGGGAAGAAAACCCTAACTCCAGATCTAGGTTTTTTCAAAATTAAAGCAACAAAAACAGGCAAGAGACAATAGAGAGAAGAATGGAGGAGAAAGAGAGAGAAAAGAGGCAGGGAAGAGGAAGCGGTGCCATCGGTGAAGTGATGGGGCATGGAAGCCGAGACAGAGCTCGTTGATAAGATCATTACTTGAACAAAAATGATCGCATAATCCGGTTGGGTGAGACAAAAGGTAATTTCATGATCTCCTCAGCTTGGGAAATCATTAGAGCAAAGTATAACATTATGAACTAGGAGAGTGGCATTTGGTTTAAATACAGATACCAAGACAAGCATTCTGTACTTGGGTGGGGTGGCTTGACAATCTACCAAAAACTTTTGAACCATTTCTTGAGGATTACATATTGACACATTTTGTGTCTTCTGTTGCACTGCTACGGAATCGAGGGATCACCTCCTTTTTGATTGTGGATTTACAATCTGAACCAAAGTTCTGGCATGCATTGATAATCAGATCCAAAATCACTCATGAGAAAACATTACTAACTGGATCTTTTTCAAAGTGGATTTCAAGTCTTTACAAACAACTGCGAGCAAGCTCTTCTTTTGTGCTACCATCTATCACGTATAGAAAGAAAGAATTTGTCGTATCCACCTAAACGTAGTTGCTATTGAGGAACCGATCTTTGAGAGCATTCTTTTTGACGTTAAATTCATATTTTACAATGTAAAAAAGACTTGTGAATAAAACTTTTTGTAGAATTTGGAACTTGAATGTTAGCATCCTTTCGTAAGTTTCTTGGGGTTTACTCTTCACTGCAATAAACCCTCGTTACTCATGTACATATTTTTGAGAGAAGTGTACAAGACTTCTCTTTACTTTTATAAAATTACATAATTTTTTTTTTACTTTTAAAAATATACGGTACCTTTTTATAGTTTCTGAAATTAAGCACAACAGCCCACTGTAATTTTAAAAATACACGGTACTCTTGTGATTTTTGAAACTAAGTACAACGGTCTCCTCCATTAAAAAATTCATCTATTTTAATAGTAAGTATGATACACGCACGTCAAATGTACATTTTTTTGCTTAATTTATTAATTGTTTGGACAAAAATACTTATTTTTTCCAACCCTAAAAAAAAAAAATCATATAAGAGTAGTTTTATCTAAGTAATTAATAATTTAAGCAATAAAAAAACTTGAATAATAACATTTAATGCGCGTGCATCACAATTTTCGTTAAAATAGATGAATTTTTTAATAAAAAAACTATTATATTTAATTTCAAAAATCATATAAGATATTGTGCACTTTAAGATAACATGCGAATATTGTGCCTTTTACAAAGGCACAGGGACCCTATGTATTTCATCCCATATTTTTTTGATGTAATATATAATCTTGCTTACATAGAAAAAAAGAATAACTATTCGGACCGACTTGGTACAGTTTTAAAGATAACAAATTCAAACAATTGTGTACCCAACACCCGACACAATTTAACGGGCCCAACCCGTCCGAAAACGTAAAGAACTAAAAAAAGAAAAAACCCTAAACTCACTACACTCTTCTCTCTCTAGACCAGTCTTATCTGCGTTCAGCTCTCTCTGTCTTTCTCTCTCTAGGATTTATGCATATATCACATACATATACATATACATATCAACAGCACTCAAAACCCCCTAATAAGCAAGAACCAAAAGCAGAAACCAAACATGGCTGACATGATTTCAATGGAGGATTTACGCGCCACCGCCTCCCGCCTCGGCATCGACCTCTCTACTGTCGATCTCGACTCCGTTCGCCTCCCCCCGGGTGACGATTTGGGCATCATAAGGTAATAAAACACACACACACACACACACACACATATATATATATATATATGTGTGTGTGTATATGTGTATATGTGTGATTTACGTACGTATTAATTTTTGCTTATTTACAATATCATTTGGAGTAAATTGTAAATATTGTGTTTCATTGTAGTTATTGGATTTTTTCATCATAAGGTAATAAAATATGCATACATGTGTGTATGTATATGTGTGTGTGTGCTGATTTATGTAAATACTAATTTTTTCTTATTTTGAATATCATTTGGGAGAAATTGTAAATGCATATGTATTGTGTTTCTTGGTACTTATTGGAATTTTTCTTATTTTTTCAGTTAATGTTTTCCAGAGAGTTGTAAATACATACATACATATATTTATGTGTGCGTGTTTTAGGTGCATATTTGTTTTTGCTTATTTCTCAGTAAGTTTTTTCGCAGAAATTGCAAATACATACATAACGTACATGTGTGCATATATATATGTGTGCATCTATTTTATTTATTTTCATGGAAAATTGTAAATGTGTAGTGATGATGAGGATTTGAAGAAAGAGGAGGAGGCGTTGATGGAATTCGAGCAAGGTTTTGGGAACATAATAGTTGTAGACAATTTGCCAGTGGTGCCCAAGGAAAAATTTGAGAAATTGGAGGGGGTTGTTCGTAAAATCTACAGTCAGATTGGGATGATTAAGGAGGATGGCCTCTGGATGCCGGTGGACTCCGACACACAGAAGACGCTCGGCTACTGCTTCATTGAGTATAACACTCCTCAGGTATGTATCTATATGTATTGAAGAAAAATAAAATTTGGGTCCTTTTTGTAATTTGTTATGAATTTGATGCTTGTATTTACTTATATGTGGAGATTGTAGTTGTATTTGTGTACGGGCTTGGAAAATTTATGCACTAGTTTGTATGCTTGTTACGAGGATTTATTATTATTAGGGTGGTATAAGAGATAGAAGAGATGATGTTTGCCCAAGTTATAGATTATTGTGTATGTTGTGATGTAGTAGGAATGTTTGGGTAAAGGGGTTGTGGTAAACATGTGGAACTATCAAGGGTTATAGCTGAATTTGTGTGTATATAGGGGAAAATAGTAAATGCCACTGTGAAATGTTATTGTGCTGATTTTGGGAAGTGAAGATATTAGTTCACACTTGGTGATGTAAGTGATGCGCTTGGTTGTGTTAGGTACGTGGACACGGTGAAGATACAAATTGTTCGTCTCATAGTATTGAAGTGATACTACAAGTCATAATTTACTATTAATATGACACTTTCATCTATTCAAATGTGTAAATTAGATTTTGTATGTGCACACACTCATAGATGATATATGCCCTTCTACTTATGCATTGTAGGACTTACCAATCCATTAGTGCCGAAATAAGAAATATAAAGAAGACTTAATATAGGAATTATGCAGCAAAGGGGTTGTTGTGATGGTTACTGGGAGGAATTAAAAAAATTGGAGCTGAATGTGTATATTATAGTAGAACATGTTGTAATGAGAGGCGATCGTGATGATTTTTAGGGACCAATAATATGTATACTTAATATGATTAACATGAACATGATTTTTAGGGACCAATAACATGTATACTTAATATGATTAACATGAACAGGTGGTTGTGATAAAACCTAACCTAACCAAACAAACCCAAGACTTATCCAATTGGGTTGGGTTAGCTATATGGATCTTACAAGGCCACTCTTCAATGTTGGAGGCCATCTCCTTTATTACCTCTATGCACACAAAGCCTTGTTTGAGTGTCTCCATATAATTCTTCTTGGGCCCTCCTTTACCCCTCTTGCAGTGTACAACCTTTATCTTTCACAACTTCTGACAAGTGATATTTCCGTGGAAATGTGGAAGTTATAGATTAAGGCCTACATTATAAGGGGAAATGTTATAGGTGGTTGGGATGTATTTGAGGAACCAACAGACATTATCTGCATTTGATGATGTATGTTGGGGTCTTTGTTGTGTTATATGTGCAGACTTGATGAAGATCTATTATGTGAATATATGATATCAAGCTCCATCTGCTGTATTATAGTGTTTTAGAGATGCTGGGAGTTCTGTTCGTATCCAGGATATGATTTGTTTTTTGAGTTTTGATTGCTAAGAGTTCAGCTATTGAGTAACTTAGTGTTGATTGGGAGGGTGGGAGTCTTGTTGGTTCTTGTTGTTGTGTTCTTTGCACTAGAGATCGTAATGATACTTGTCAGTAAAAGTGTTATGTTGCTTTTTATTGGTTTAGTTTGAGGAAGAGATACTGCTTGAAAGTATACTATAAATGAAATAGCAGAAATTAGGTAGAGAGATCAATTAAAAGTTGGATCAATTGGATATATTCAACATAGTCTAGCTGTCTGCAGGTGAGGAGTAGTCATAGTATCACGCTGAAGTGTAAATTCATCATCAGTATATATTAAATTTGGAAATCAATCTTATCAACAAATATATGATAATATCAAAATGCTCTCTGGCGAAAGTACATGAGAGGGGTGGGCTTGCGGAAGTTGATAGTTGAAGATTCTGCTTTCTAGTTATGTCTACGTAATTTCTCTTATGATATGGGAACTTGTTTATTTTTTTTCGTTATCATGTTTCTCAGTCTGTGAATCACAAAATGTAGTTTTGTCACGCTCCAGTACTTTTTCTACAGTTGGATTAAATTAAATGCATTCAGATTGTATTTGTTATTTGTGGTGACCATTGTAGGAAGCTGAGCTTGCTAGGGAGAAAACCCATGGATATCGCTTGGACAAATCACATATATTTGCTGTCAACATGTTTGATGACATCGAAAAGTTCATGAAAGTTCCTGATGAGTGGGCTCCTCCAGAAACCAAGCCTTACACACCAGGGGTTGGCATCTCTATATGTTCTGCTGTTTCTTCCCTGCCCAGCTTCCAATTTATCTCTGTCAGTTGTTCATTGATCCTTTTTTGGAATGATGTACTGGTTTCAGGAAAATCTTCAACACTGGCTTACAGATGAGAAGGCTAGAGATCAATTTGTGATTCGTGCTGGCTCAGACACTGAGGTCTATTGGAATGATGCAAGACAATTGAAGCCTGATCCTGTTTATAAACGTTCTGTAAGTATATTTCTACTCATCATGTCTGTTCACGTGTGTGTCTGTCCAACATCCCTGCTTGCAGTATTTATCTTTTTATTGAAGTTCTATTTGTTGTTGACTGTCAAATGTACGTAATACTGGTGTCTTATTTTAGCACCATGCAGACTGATAAACGTATTGCTTTTCCAGTCTTCAAGATAATGTTCATGCAGAAAATAATTGTTATGTCATTTTGTTGCAGTTTTGGACAGAGAGTTTTGTGCAATGGTCCCCATTGGGAACTTACTTGGCCACAATTCATAGGCAGGGTGCTGCTGTTTGGGGTGGGGCCAGCACCTTTAATCGCCTTATGCGCTATGCGCATCCACAGGTCATTATCTTCTCGTGTTAATCTAAGTCTGAGATAACTTATGGGTTGTAACTATTAGCTCTGATGTCACCAATTGCAGGTGAAACTGATTGATTTTTCTCCCGGAGAGAGATTTTTGGTGACTTACAGCAGCCATGAACCAAGCAATCCCCGTGACACTCATGTAAGGCCCTTATTTCCTGTTGTATAGTTTACGGGTGGTTTATTGGTATATTGTAATTATTAACTTTTTAAAACAAATTGGTATATTGGACTTATTATTAATGTGGATTCATTCTCCAGAGGGTTGTCATAAATATCTTTGATGTGAGAACTGGGAAAGGGATGAGAGATTTTAAGGGAAGTGCGGATGAATTTGCAGTTGGAGGAACTGGAGGTGTTACTGGTGTATCCTGGCCTATTTTCAGGTATCTTTTGATTTTATTTGCAGATATGTACCTAAATCTTGCCTCCTTCCATTTTCACTTTTCTTTGAATTGCATAAATGCAATTGAGAGTAATCTCCTCTTGAAGTGAAGCAATGAAGATCGTTCTCATCTGATTGCCTGACATATGTTTTACAGATGGGGTGGTGGAAGAGAGGACAAGTATTTTGCCAGACTGGGGAAGAACATGATCTCCGTTTATGAAACTGAGACCTTTACACTTATTGATAAGAAGTCCATCAAGATTGAAAATGTTGTGGACTTTGGTTGGTCACCGACTGATCCAATTCTTGCACTCTTTGTCCCTGAACTTGGTGGAGGAAATCAACCAGCGAGGGTGAGGCCTGAGTTGTCCTTGCATGTTCACATTTTACCGTTAACAATGTGAAGTTTTACTCAATTACTCAAATCCATTCTGCATTCATTGTTTAGGTGAGTCTTGTGCAAATCCCAAGCAAAGAGGAGTTGAGGCAGAAGAATCTCTTCAGTGTTAGTGACTGCAAAATGTATTGGCAAAGCAAAGGAGATTACCTCGCTGTTAAGGTTGACCGGTACACAAAAACTAAGAAGAGCACATATACTGGCTTTGAGCTTTTCAGAATCAAGGAACGGGATATTCCCATTGAGGTCTTAGAACTTGAGAACAAGAATGATAAGATTATTGCATTTGCTTGGGAGCCAAAGGGCCACAGGTTTGCAGTTATCCATGGTGATAGTCCTAGGCCTGATGTAAGTTTCTACTCTATGCGGAGTGGTCACAACACAGGACGGGTCTCAAAGCTCACAACTCTCAAGGGCAAGCAGGCAAATGCTCTTTACTGGTCACCAGCTGGTCGCTTTATCATATTGGCCGGGCTGAAAGGTTTCAATGGCCAACTAGAGTTCTATGATGTTGACGAGCTTGAAACTATGGCAACAGCTGAGCATTTTATGGCGACAGATGTGGAATGGGACCCCACTGGAAGGTAATAGAAATTACCCTTATAATAGGTTGAATTTGAGGATAATGATCAAATCCTTCATTTTTCTCATGCAAAATGTGTTTCCATCCACGAGAACTTGGCTTTCCAGGTATTTCTTAGTGATATTTGATCATGTAATATTATCCCTTTGCTCTGATTATGGGTTGAAAATTGCATCTCTCTAGGTATGTGGCTACAGCAGTTACTTCTGTCCATGAGATGGAAAATGGTTTCAACATATGGTCGTTCAAGGGCAAGCTGTTGTATCGGATACTTAAAGATCATTTCTTCCAAGTAAGGATAAAATTGGCTATGTATGTTGCTTCTTTCAGGGATCTTTTGATTGCCATGGATGAATCTGAATTGTGAACAATTTATTTCCCCAGTACATCTGATTTATTTGCTTTCAAGTGACGGTAGAGAAAAGTATATCACATGCATCTAGCAGTGCTTTCAATGATGTTGGTTTAACCTTGCTTTTCCAAGACCTGTATCGTTGCAGCACATTTTGTGTTCTAATATGCTTCATGTTGACTGTTGAAGAAGTATATTTCACTAATACATGATATTCGTGCATGTGAACAATATTGTACAACAGTAAGGTGGCGCGTAGTACAGAGTTTCACTCTGCTGTCTTTGATTATGTTGGTGCAGCTATTTCTAAGAATAGCATGATCTAGTGACCATAATAGGGATAATTCTTCTATATCTCCATTTATAAGGGCTTAAATGTATGCTGTTATTTTTGCAGTACTTGTGGCGCCCAAGGCCTCCATCACCTTTGAGCCCCGAGAAGGAGGAAGAGATTGCCAAGAATCTGAAAAAGTACAGCAAGAAGTATGAAGCAGAGGATCAGGATGTCTCCCTGCAATTGAGTGAACAAGATCGTGAGAAGCGAAAGCTGTTGAAGGAAGAGTGGGAGAAATGGCTAAGTGAGTGGAAGCACCTGCATGAAGAAGAGAAACTAGAGAGGCAGAAGCTGCGGGATGGGGAAGCCAGTGACGAAGAAGAGGAGTACGAAGCCAAAGAAGTTGAAGTTGAGGAGGTGGTGGATGTTACTGAGGAGGTTATTCTTGTTGACTAAGGCTGCTACTGAGGTTTAGTGAATAGTTGTTGCATTTGTCGATCCAATACGCCAGCTTAGGGAGCTCGCTCCCGTGGGCTGTTCCACAGTTTTTCCCACAAGAGTTGGGATATGTCGTTGGTATGTGTTTTAACAGGAATGATTTTGTTATTGTGACACTGAGATGCTCAAAATTTTTTGAGGAATTTTGTACTTCATTACTTTCTGGAAGCTTGAATTTTGTTGAAAATGCCCAATTTTCTTCTCTTTTGGTACTAGAGATCTGGAGACGGTTTTCAACATGAGTGGTCTTTGTACTTACAGGGGAGTCAGTTCTCGACAAGAATGAGGGAGTTTTCCAGGAAAGTAAGGTGTGTTGTTATGTACAGAGTTTCTTGAACTGCTGGCTAAAAATGTGCTATAAATTTTCAAGCATTCGTTCAAGTCAAATCTATCTTTTTTCTATTTTGTCCAAGTATCTTTCTTCTCAACAACAAATTTCCACTTTATTCAATTTTGAGGTGTATGACAAAAGGAGATATTCAGACTATATCAAGAAAATTTAAGAAGGTTAGACATTAATTCTCTCATACTTATTAATTGATGTATTTGAGATGCGTTTTCTCTAACTCGTGGAAAGAAAATATTCGTATGAACTTTCCTTTCATTTGAAGTGCAAGATTTCTGCATTGCACTATATTTCTGCATTGCACTAAATTGCTTATGCTACCTGGTTGATAAGCACAATATGTTCACTTAGTGAACATGAGTTGTTCAGACTAGATTGGTTTTTGAACTAAAAATTCTTTTCAAGTAGGGCAAATTTCACCATTGATTCCCATTGTTTACACCAACTTTCAAATTAGTCCTCAATGTTACAAAAGTAGTGTAACTAGTCCTTAATATTTATAAAAAGTGGTACAGTTGGTCCTTTCTGTTAGATTGGTGTTAAAAAAGATGAATTTTTTTTACTATTCATTGGAAAGACTACTATACCCTTCATAGCCATTTGAAATGCCAATTATGCCATTCACTTCCATTTGAAATGTCAATCGGGTCCTTTAATTTTTTCTTTTTCTTTTTTCTTCCATCCCCTTACCTGCAGCCAGTATCGCCACCACCTCCTCTCCCAACCCCACCCACCCCTACCAAGCTGCCACCACCCCCAAATCCCAGAAAACCCTCAACCACGCTACCATCAACGCCACAACTATTCCACACACAAGCCCTTACCACCCCACCTCAGCAACTTCCTCCTCTCCTTACTCCCTATCCCGTAACTCACCCCACCACCAAACCCCAAACTGTAATCCCCTCAGCAAGAACGATACATGCCATATAATATGTATGTGTTTATATATATATAATACATGAGTTATATAGATGTATGTTTGTGTAATTTTTAAGTTTTTTGGTGTTTGATTTGTGTGCGTGTTTGTGGTGTGTATGTGTGTGTAATCTGAGTGTGGGTGTGTGTGCAATTGCGTGTGTGTCTGCAATTGACGTGTGTGTATAATCGTTGTGGGTGTATGATCTGGGTGTGTGTATTTTGTAAAATCTGCCAAAAAGAAAGTGTGTTTTAAAAAATAAAAATAAAAAAGGTAAGTGATTGGAAAAGGTCAAAAAAGAAATTTAATGTAAAATTACCATTTTACCCTTCAATTCTGTTAGTTTTAACGTGAATTTAACGGAAAGGACTGAGAATATAACTTTTTGTTAACATTTGGGACTAGTTACGCCGCTTTTGTAACATTGGGGACTAATTTGAAAGTTAGTGTAAACAATGAGTATCAATGGTGAAATTTGCCCTTTAAAGTACACATATCTTTTTATAAATAAAGAGTTGGCCCCCACTCAATTAGTAATGTATCTGACATTGTGTGTGAAGACTAAAATATAAGAAGAGTTCCATAATTATGAAAATTACTATAAGTTATCAAACTTATTTCTCGAGGTTAGATTATAATCAAACATTTGACAAATTACGATTCTGGTTATGAATGATTGAGATTTATACTGTTGGATGGTCCAAATCTTACCTCCTAGTGACTAGGAGACAAAGCGACCTAGAGAGAATTCAAGTCCGAAAATATGTTTTATTTGTTTCATCAATATAACTCTAATTCAGTAGTAACATAATCAAGCTTGCAGCATTTGTCCTTCAACACATATAAGAGGAGCCTAAGTGAATTTGTAGTTACAGATTACAGCTTTTCTGATAATTATAATAACACGTATTTGGCATTTTCATATCGACACATGAAAATCCTTCAAATACAAACATGGGGAGTTCTTACGAAACATATGAATAGATAAGTGAGATTATATCGCACTAAAAATAGGTCTTGCATTGGCAGTTGGCTGAGTTCTTCGCGTATATTTGAGAGGGAAAATAGCATCTTTAGTATCCATTGTTACACTGTTTTTTCAAATTAGTCCCATTGCTTCAAATGGTTTAAATCAATCTCCATTATTTTCATAAAATTTCGAATCAGAACCCAATATTTTCAAAAAGTGTCAATTTAGTCTCTAACGTCAAATATTGTTATTAAATTTAATGAAAATGAACAATGCATAGGGGTTAAATGGTAAAAGTAATATAATATCTTTATAAAATTTTAATTTAGTCCCCAAACTTTAAAAATAAATTTATTTTAGTCCCAAAGTTTACAAAATAAATTCAATTTAGTCCCCAAAATTTAGGGATGACAATGGATAATCGCTGTAATCGAAACCGATGGGTATCGGCCCAATAAAAACCTGATAACAAAAATCGATGGGTAAACCGATAGGTTTTGATTTTTATAAGTAGTAACCGATGATAAACCGATAGGTTTTAGTTTAAGACGTTAAAAAAAATCGAAACTTGAAACCCGATTATTAATTTATTATATAATATATAATGTATATATATCTACATATCTAATATAATATTTATAGTTGATGAAAATATATAAATAATTTTATACTAATATCGAAAATTATATCAATAGAAAATTAAAAATGGGCTATGTTTTTAAAAACATTTAAGGCCCAATACAATTATTCAAAAAAGAAACAACAAAAAAAGTTATTGGGCTTAGCCCAACTGCCCAACTAAAAAATATACTAAAAAATCTTATCTATTTAAATTTTTTACATTTAAATTAATATTTTTTTTTTTCATATTTTTGGACTCTTTTTCTATTTAAATTAAAAATTTAAATTATCGGTTTTGGTTTAGGTTATCCTCGATTTTTTTTTTATACTTGTTGGTTTCGGTTTTGGATAATGGTTTTTAAAACCATCAATTTTCGATTTCGGTTTCGGGTTTAGGTTATACTAAACGGTTTCGGTTTCGGTATTTTCAAGAACCGCAGTTAACCGAACTGCTGCCATTCCTATCAAAATTTACAAATAAATTAAATTTACTCCTAAGCTTGTAAAAAATTTCAATTTCGTAGGGGTGGGTTGAGGTGAGATGAGTAGTTTGGTAATTTCAATTAATTTTTAGGTGTATTTTAGTCATTTTATAAATTTTCATCAGCAAGGACTAATTTGACACTTTTTGGACATATTAGGGACTAATTTGAATCATTTAAAATAATGGGGACTAATTTTAAAAAAAGTGAAACAATGGGGACCTCTAGTGTAATTCTTCTTATTTGAGAAGTAAGCTTTCTGAAGAAAGTCCCAACACTCTTAAATCCCTGTAGTAAAAGAGCAAGAAAGAACTATTAGAATAGGAAAAATTTTAAAACGTATGGGACGTAAAAATGTCCCAAACTCAAATGTGGACCCCAAACCACGCTTCAGACTCAAACGTTGAGCCTATAGACATTTTAAAAAATGACCCATTAAAATAACCTGAATTTGGAACCATGTTAAGTTACTTTGGAAACGGAGAGAATAAACACAAAAGAATTCATATGCAATAAATATAAAATGAGACCTAACATATGGCTCCAGATCCTTCCACTCCCATTGCCACTTAGGCCTCTCGCGGAAGAGAATTGAAAAATGCTCAGCAGGAGTTGAAGGCAAAGAAGATACACTGAAGGCGCAGATCCAAGTCTCCATTTGTCACGCCCCAAATTCGGCAAGGCCAAACTCGGGAACGTGATGCCGCGCGCCTAAGAAGATTTCTCTTCCTAAACTCACAAGGCTTTAACACCATAATACAAAAATCTAAATTCCGCAAAATCATTTATCAGAGTGACTAAAACTTTTAATTAAATCAAATAGTACATCTGAATACTTATTACACTATTTCGAGCTTTTCACTTAAAACTTCTCTTTCCATCATGTCAAAAGTTGTCCCAACAAAAAAGAAAAAAATGTCAAAATTTGGAAACATCCCATTAGGAACCTTGCGCTTCCACTATTCCATGAAAGGTTTCCAGCTTTATCTTCTGTCCACTTAAGATTCCTCTTGCAAAATGCACGCAAACCCATCATTCATCTAACTTCCACATACAACATCCATTTTCCAGCTTACTGTTGTAGACTTGCAAACAACACTGATAAGAATGCAAAATGTCATATTTTTCTCCCTTAATTTTTAATCTTTTAC
Source organism: Ehretia macrophylla (assembly GCA_037974665.1). Lineage (NCBI taxonomy): Eukaryota > Viridiplantae > Streptophyta > Magnoliopsida > Boraginales > Ehretiaceae > Ehretia > Ehretia macrophylla. Next base: position 87,553,300 of record CM075764.1, read on the forward strand.
ACTTATTTGATGCCTAAATACACTCATTATTCTTATATTTTGATTTAGAATGCAAATGGAGGCGTTAGGAGCAAAACGAAGCTCAATCGCGCAATTCTGGACAGTTTTGACACTGCTTCATTTTTTGGGCAGAACTCTCTCATCCGAGATCCGATTGAGAATATTCAAGATGTTGTGGAAATCCAAGAAGAAGATTTACAACTTTCATGTCTTGAGTTTTGAGAGATATTGGCTGTATCAAGGTCAAAATTGGACGTGAAATTGTTGCACCTGTGTTGTTTAACGTTCTGGAATGTTCCTTATCTAGAAGCTTCTAGTAGATGGTGAAGGAGGTGGTGCAGGAAAATTCCAACTATTTTAGATGTCCTAATCATATTAGGACTATTCTAGCTGATTTAAGGCTTTCCTAGTTATATTAGGACTTTACTTTACGTTATCTTTAATATTTTCCTTATTCTATTCAGATTAGGATTCCATTATTTTAGGAGATTCTGTAGGCTTCACAAACTATAAATAAGGAGAGAAATCATAAGATTTCACATTTCTCTCTTTCTCTCCTATTATATTTTTGAAATTTCCTCATGGTTCTGCGTGGCTAAGCTTTTATTCTTGGTCAAAGGAAACTGAAGTCTCAGAATCAAGAAAATTGTGTGATCTAATTAGTTTTCATTGTTTAATTTATGCTTTAAGTATTGAATGTTCTTCTGTGTTATTTTCATGATTCTTTCGTTTAATTGCTAGGATGGCCAACTAGTTTATTATTCGTTATAATCTATTGCTAAGTTAGATATCAAATCCGTAATTGTTTGATCCCTCTAACTTGCAAAGCAATTAAGATTTAATGATTTGTTGCGTCAGAGATTATTAGATCTTAGGAAGAACGTTCAACTAAATTAAATGCAACAGCTTGTGCTTGTGTTGTTTAGCTTCATCGATCTCTCTAATTCTTAAGGCTGCTATTGGATTAAACTTTTAGCGTGTGACTAAGGTTGTTTAGTAGTTAGGGTTAATTAGGTCGTGTGTATTCTGATTAACTACAATTAAGGAGAGATAGACAAATAATTCCAATGGTGAATATTTAAATTTTGAATTGATATATACTTGTATCAATGATCAGTTACAAGATTCCGATGGTGGATGTTGACTTAGACCAATGTTTGTTCTTTTGATTAATTTCGACACTTTAATTTGAATTGCTTTTTATTTATCTTTTTTTTTTTTTTTTTTTTTTTTTAACGTTAAACTCAAACCCCCCCAACCTTGTTCACGTAGCATAAAATTAAGGTAGATACTCTTTGTAGGAATGATCCTTACTCGCACTACTACATTGATCTTTAAGAGTATAGGTTTTATTTTTTGGTTGCCTGCAACAACACACGAAATACCTTGTAATTGTATAAGTGTACCCATTTGATTCTAACACAACCACAACCTCCTCATCTTCATTATGTGCATTTAGCGACCGATCATTCAGTATTGTGTTACACAAAAGCATATTTAGGAAGGTTTTTGCATGGATGTACGGGAACCAAAGGCCATTTGTGCAACCCCTGTCAATTCTTTTGAGTTTCGGTCTTGCGACCGTACTCCCCAGGCAAAGTATTTCACGCAACCTGGTTGGTCCGTCCAAACTTATACTTTAGCACCATATCATCAAACTACTGTCCATATACTTCTCATCCAAAATTTGCCAAAATCCATTTATCTCTACAGCCGCAAGCGATTGTAATCCAGATCTAAGTTCCTCATCACTAGCTTATACCATGTCACAACAAGATATAGCTTTAATTTCCATCTACTCCAAGTCATCCATTTCTGATGCCTCATCAAAAGTGTATGGACATATTCATGTATTTTTTGTTAAAAAATTATTTAGCCCCCACTATAAAAAATATATTCATATAGTTGAAAAATTATGTATTTTAGTCTCCGCTAGAAAGAATTTCTGGAGTCGCCCCCAATTCTGATTCATCAAAAGAGGTATAAGAAATACAAAGTTAGAAGTCCCCACAATTTGATAGCATAGATTTTTTTATTATGTGCAAAGAACTGTATCTTTATTAGGATGTCCTCTTAAAGATACCCTACAGAAGAAGATATTAAGAAAATAAGTAAAATAATTAATAAAATCCGAAAAAGCAACATAAAATAGGACTACATTATAAATTTGCTAGTTACATGTGGTTGAAGATATCAGAAATAAGCTTATCATCAAATTCAAGGAGCATTAAATCATGGTGTGGGCCAAAATGAGGGTGATAAGCAATAGAGATTGATGAGTTGGGCTAAAGGTTAAAGACTGCTTCTGCTCTCGCGTGTCGACCTAGAAGGAGGTCCTGGAATCAAAAGGCTTGCTGATCTTAATCAAGCGGCTATTGCCAAATATATTTTGATCGTTCACATGAAATAAAATTCATTTAGACTGATAGACTTTTTGCTTACCATCTAAATGAGGTCAACCTTTAGGAGATGGAGATTCTATGTAAAGCAGCCTGGTACCAAAGAAGAATGTTGGACATCAGACCCATGCAATCTGGCATGAAATTAATATTTATCATATGTACAAATTTTTTTTTAAAAAAAAAAGAAGAAAAAAGATTTATGTGTAAAAAATAGTAAAGAAAGCAAAACCATGATATTCAACACCAAGTTGAGTTGAACATGCATGATCAAGTACACAAATAATTTCTCAATAGGAATTACATATAGTAAAAACCGTACAGAGTAGTGGTGGTCGTAAAAGCTATCAAGTTGAGAAGAGCACAATGAAGAGAAGGCTATATAAGACCACGTGAGAGAGTATTGAAACAAAGCTAAACTGATCTTCTACTATTATATCATTGTATGATTGAACTTGGTAATTTGTAAGGATTATTTTTCTCTATTAATGGATTACTGTGTATAATTGCTTCCTCAAAAATAAAATATTTTGATACATCAAATTTTTGATTGTGTTGTAAAATAATTATCAAAGGGCTATAAGGAAATAAAAGAAGAAATATAATAGCTAGAGAGAATAGGCAAAAGATAAAAAGAATTTCATTCTTCTTGGTACATTTTGTCTTACAAACTCTTCATATTTATATGCAAAGAATTACATTGATGATGTCATCTATGACATCACATCTATTTATAGTCATCATTATAATACATTACTTAATTTTAATAAAGGTGTGCTTTATACCTCTTGTCCTATGAGCATCGTATGGATCTCATATTGAATATACAAATTTCATAACACTCTTCTTTGGATATTCATCTCTTAAGAATATGTCTCGTTAAAACTTTTGTAAAAAAAATCCAATGGGATAAAAACTTGACGAAGAAAAAAAAGTACAATATTCTTTGTATATGTTTCTTGTACTGCATCATTAAAAACTTTGCCAGGAAAACCTAGTAGGACAAAAATTATGCAAAGGGAAAAAGAGTACAATTTGTTTAAGGTTCCCCATCATGTGGACATATTAATAATGATCACAAAGTCGACATATGTCAATCTTGGTAGCTAGATCATCGTTGGCAATGCTTCTGCGGACAATGTTGTAATGTTTTTTCTTGATTGAATTTGATAACTATTTATGTCACGTCCCTTTTAAGTTTCATGCTCAAATAGAATTTTAGTGTGACCTGCTTGTATTTGGTCTGCTTCGTTAAAACCTTACCAGAAAAAACTCAGTGAGAAAAAACTTTGGTGAAGGAAAAAGAGTACAGCGCACAAATACCTTCACCCCCTCATTTCGACCTTGTCATAGAGGTAGTTTTTTCGAGCGTTACATCCCACATTTCTAACCATATAATCACATTTGATCTTAGTGATATTATCTTCATGTAATATAGTTGGACTATTTATGTTGGAGAGTAATCCACATAATTCTTGAATGTATTATATGATAGATCTCAACTATATACATCCTAACTAATTTCATGATTTGAAGATGATATAGTCATTCTTTGCTTTATAAATTTCCATGATATATCTCTATTACCATAGTTGAATTCTGTAGACATATTCTATTTTTGACCTTGCATTTTGAGAGTCAATAGGCAATATATATATATATAATCAATTGACGTTGATTTTGATCCTTTTTGAATAAAATGATCCAATATATGATGTTTCACAAAGATTTCCTGTATGTGCTTAAATTCATTCCAATGCATATATTGTACTTGGCTAACAAATAAGCAAATAAAGACAACATCTAGCCTTGTGGTATTAGCAACATAGATGTGTATCTACTAAAATACTGTATATGGTACTTCTGAATCAATAATTCATTCATCATCTTTCTAATGATGATCATTTCCAATAGTGAGGAATCATACCATGTAATACCAAAAATATAAGTTTCAGTACTTTATATAAGATAGACATATATTTTCAATACTTGATATTCAGATCAATAAAATTGTTTCTTTACATGATCTTTAAATCTCACATTATTTATGAGATATATTGTTTGCTTATGTAAGCTCTCCAAGCTTTTTTATGATATATGTCAATATATATTTGAGTAATTGCAATCCAACAAATATATATCAAGATTTTACCACATTCTTCTAGAATGTTTTCATTGATACAAAGATCTTTGTAATCGAATATATTTCTTGATATTTTATTTATATGGTTTAGGAATATACAGTCTTTCCAAGACTTCAGTATATATATCATTATCAAATGAATATATGCTTCCGGCATAAAGAGTCCTTTAAAGACTTCAACATTATTTTCATGTGATTTATAAAGGTAAAATATTACTATACCCATAAACGCATGTGAAGTCCTTTTTCAAACATTACCAGGCTAATATCAAAAAATATTCCCGGAGAATATATACCAAGGTGTAATCACACAACATACTTACCCATTCCTTGTTTGTATTTAAACAATTTAAGGGAAAGCCAACTATTATGATTAATTCCTTGTAATTTCATTTCTCATAGTGATGTGGGATTGTCTCTTCATAATACAATATTCCCCCTCAATCCCATAAATATATTTCAAGTACAGTTATTTTTTGTCTGGATTGTGTCTCCTCTATTATTTTTTTCTGGCCAATCATTCAGTTGTCAACAGTCGTGAGTAGACTTCAATTCAAGATCCTCGATTTCTATCATAAAATCAGTAGCTATTGCATTTTCAAACATTGATTATGGTCAATTTATTTTTTCGATTCTATTCTCTTTCAAAAGTAATTTAACTGAGTGAGATCTCTTTATTCTCAATACTTTGAATATTCACATCATATTTCGGTACTTGATACTCTCTTGGAGTAATATTTCTTAGTTTGATTTTTGACTCCTTATCCTGACATCTTCAAGTTATCAAACAATCCAAAAAATACCAACTCGCATATTTTTCTCCTTTACCTTTGGAACCGATATGTCTACCACGATTTAGGCATGCAATAGACTATATTTATTTATGTGTTTCTCAATTGAAACATCAATTCTAATAGGAGCATTTAAAGCTGGTATATATGACTTAATCATTATCTTTGCATCCGGGAATGCATTTGATAATCGATTTACAACGTTTTGCAAATCAATAATTTGTTATACTTTTATTTTGCATGAATTTATACGAGGATCAGTATTATGATACTTTTCATAAAAATTCTCATTTTTCTAGCTTTGTTTTTCTTTCCATTATACCGAGAACATCATTTTAGTAATTAACAAATCATGCTATTGAAACATATCATGTCAATGGTCCAACATATATATAATATTTGACGGAGTATCAAATAAAAAATTCTCAATTTCTTTATAGACCCATCTTTATGCACTTAAGGGGAGGTAATTTAAACGTATATCGCACAAAGTGTTCTCATTTGGTATTCAACCAATAGGGAGTATTTTTCTCAAGCTGTCATTATTCAATTTTTTGTAGCATATAGTATAATCTCAAGCCTAATTAGGCATCCTCATGATTAAAGTCTAGCAAACTACTGTAAAATTTTGCTAGACACATATAAATATCCCCTTGAATTCATTTTAGTAATATAGATGACTCAGTAATCATTATTCTTGAGTCATAAGTAGTAGGAGAAAATTAACTTGACAAAATAATCTTTTATTTCTTTATGGGTATCTATAGGAATTTTTAATAATTCCTCTTTTCATTATTAAACCCATACTATATTGAAAACATAACATGTACCTCATGAAATTACTAAGATATAATGTATTATTCGCAACTGTGCTCGATCATTGTAGACCTAGACATAGTGTTTTAACCCTAGTATTTTCTCTTTTCTCTCTCATATCAATAATTTTCATTTACTCTCCGCCACCCTCTATTCTTCTTCTTTTTCAATTCTACCTCAAAAAAAATGTATGCCAATCAACAATTAGATGATGAATTTGCCAGAGCTGTGATAATTGTTGAGTGTGTTTGCATCATTCTCTTATGCCTGGCTTATCTTTTGATCAAGATCGGACATATTCTCGGTTGATAGAATAGTGGGAGCCTAGTGCAGAGGTAAAAACATATTCGGTGTATTTTGTTTTATGATCTTGATGTAATATTGGAATTGTAATAAAATGTGTAACTTGTTTGGTATTATGTAAGTTTTTGCAGACTAGGTTGTTGACTTAGATCTATAACAGGTCACAATTCTATTTTAGTATATCTTGTTAGCTTGTTCTATTCTTGTATTAATAACATCTATTGCAATAAATAAGTTCATGGTTTGAACGGCATATGCAAAAAAATAGAATAACAATGATCCATAAGAAACTTGAATGATTTGACTTTATCTCTAGATACTTCACTTTGTTCTATTGCAAGAAGAATTCTTCTATTTTCCGTAAATAGGATATCCTTTCCATAGCCAATAATCATTTAGCTGATATTCTATTAAGTAAACCATCAACTGATTAACACTGAATAAATATCATTGGCAAAAGTTTAGCCACAAGAACAATATTAGTTAAGTATAAGAAGACTAGATAATGGTTCAATCCAAATCTTACCTTCTAAGGGCTAACAAATTAATAGTGTTGTTTTATTTTGTTTTTATAAATAACTAGTAAGTTCAATAAATTATAAATGAAAAAGAAAATTATGGTCTAAAGTCCTGAGAACTAATAGGAGGCTGCGTGTATTCTTTTGAAACATGAATTTGAATCTTTTTTTTTTGTCCTTCTAGTATTTTAATGCATACAATACTTCCATTGATTTATGAGAAGATTATGACAACTATGAGAATAATAGGAATGACTTACATTTTGTTCATAATTGGTACATATATAGTATGTTCTTTATGTAGATGGATGACATTAATATGACACCTGAGTAAATTTCCTAATGCATAGCTCATCAATCAGGTGAACCAACAATTATTATATTAAATATAATCATTGTTACTTTAACTTTTGTCTCCTATCTTTGCTTTACTTTTCTCACCTTTCTTTGATCTTGACCATCATAAAAAATGTAACGGCTCTTTCCAATAACGTGTAACAAACTGCATCTAGCAAGCTCTTTGTTTAGCTCTTTTTTTTGGATTTCAAAATAAGACTTGAAAAAACCAAATCAGTGTCTGAAAATAAGATTATAATACTTTAACACTTTGTATTACGTTACAAACATAATATATAAGAAACACTGTAAAATATGCTTTTAAGCATAAGTAGACATGGTTTATCTACATACTCATTTGGATAAAACATAAAAGGAATAGCACTGTGCTGCAGTAGAAGATAATTCCAACACAAATCAAATCATTTCTTACATAATCACATGGATGGATTAACTAAATGCCTACGTGTCTTTAAAAAAAATGTGTACAGCACATCTTTTTGCACACTTATATATATCAGCTTAATATTGATCATTACAGTCTCGTATTTTTTGGTCCTAGCTCAAAAGTTTTAGGCATGCATAAGCAAAATGATCATTGATTTCACACTCATCAAGGGTTTAATGAGGCGACAACCGAAGAGAAGTAAAAGCTAAAATAAGTCCAGTTATAAAGTTATGGTAGCAAATATTAAGAAGAACAAATTGAGCAATACCTATGTCGATATACTTTTAGATTAACATTGTTATAGATATGGGTTCTTAAAACTTGATAAGTAAATGATAAATCTAGTAAAGTTATGCCAGCCGTCATGTATGTCAGTCAGTCCACCAAAGTACGTAACATTGTTAGCATCATCACTGCCAAGAGTTTATTATGAAAAACTGAAGAATAAAACAAGAAGAATCAAAACTTACCTGATGAAGTTGATGAGGAATCTTGTCAACAATCCCGTTCTGGTTTCTCCGATATTGATTGAATCGAGCAGTTGGTTTCTTCGCTTCTTTAGCTACTATATCCCTTTTCTTTTTATTTTTACCATGAACAGAATTGAGCTCGTGCTTGGTTGGTCAGCTTCTAATGAGTGATTATCAATAGAGACGGTACATGCTTAAGTTAGGACGTTAATCTTCATACTTATAGCAAGTGATTATCGGTAGAGACTTTTGTGCTGATAATGTGTTATAAAATAATTATCAAAAGGTGTTAAGGCAAATATACTTAAGAAGGGGGAGGGGGGTAAATTAAGTATTTAACTAATGACTACCAATTAAAATTTTAATATAAACAATTTATATCCAAACAAGCAAATTATCAAACACGTAAGATGCACAAAAATAAAAGCAAAGAAATAAAAGGGATAGAAGACGAACACAACGATTTATGGTGGTTCGCTAATCTACATCTACTACCCAAGGTTACCTCTCCCTTAGGATTTCCACTAGCTCCACTAGTAGTGCCTCTTCACAAGTTGGTGAAGCACAAACCAACAATATAAGTTCTCTTGAGTGCACAAGAGTAGTACAAGCCTTTTCACTCCTTTGAATCTACAAAGAAGATTTCTCACTCTCTCTATACAATGAATCTCTCAAAACTATATATCTAGAGTGTTTATCTCACAATAGGAATGGAATAAATGTTGAGTACAATATCTCTCTTCAAAAGTAGATGAATACAATTTAATGCTCTTCTTGAATGCTCAATGATTTACAAGTTAAAGCTCAATGATTTGTGTAAGCAATGTGTTTTTGATGATATAAAAGTTTTAAAACAATTGCATGTAGTTGGAAGAGGTATTTTGAGCAATGGAGGTGCTTTAAAATATATAGAAAAAGTTGTGAACGGATATATAACGGTTATATTTTTCAAACACAGAGATCCGGTCGAGTGACTCGACTGGGTCACTCGACGGCTATCACTGACTAGAATTCGGTTGAGTAGATCTGGTCGAGTAACTTGACCGGGTCACTCGCCCGGATATCACTGAACAAGATCCGATTGAGTGGATCCGGTCGACTTTTTAGCATAAAGTATTTCCGTGATGATCTGAAATGATTTTCCAGAATAGTAACAATCTTAAAATATTTAAGGAGCAAGTTTTGAAAGAAGTTTTCAACCTTTTAAACATCCAAAACACTTTAAAATCCAAAATAATAAAATTAACATGGATTTTGCAAAATGGTTTTTGAGCTTTAAAATAAAATCAAAGGCAAACCACAATTGTAAAGTCGGTACCCCTTATGTCGCCATTTCTCCACTTATGACTCCTTCATCTTCCACAGTCTTCATGGATATTAACTCTTTGAAGTTTCAACAGATTTTCACCAATCACATCCACTTCAAACTTGATATGCATTTGATAAGTACGTGCTAGCCACTTCTTTATTCATGAGTAACACTCAAGCATTTCCCAATCTATGACTAATCTCAAATATATATGACATAAGCAAACAAGATTAATCATTAGATAGTCATTTAATTAAGATTTAGTTATCATCGAAATATAAGATTAACACCCTTAGGCTAACAAAAGGAAGTAAGGAAATAAAAGAAGAAATATAATAGCTAGAAAGAATAGGCAAGAGATAGAAAAAATTTCATTGAATTTTTCTTGGTACATTTTTCCTTACAAACTCTTCATATTTATAGGCAAAGAATTACATTGATGATGTCATCTATGACATCACATCCATTTATAGTCATCATTATAATACATTACTTAACTTTAATAATAGTGTGTTTGACACCTCTTGTCTCATGAGCATCACATGGATCTCATATTGAATATCCAAATTTCATAACAGATTGCAAATTCCCCCTTATGAAAAACTGCTTCAACTAATGCAACAATTATTTAATTTTCAAGATCATAAAATCTGTAAGTTGTACTATTCACCGCATAGCCAAGAAAAGTACAAGTGGTAGCTTTAGCACCTAATTTTGGTCTCTTGAGATTTGTTAGCCTCACAAAATCTAGACAACCCCAAATTCTCAAGTATCCCAAGTTAGGCTTTTTCATTTCCACAACTCAAGGTATAGTTTTAGTCCTTTTGTGTGGCACATGTCAAGTTGTGAGAGTAGTTTTACCCTAAAGATTTTTGGGAGCACTTAATTCAAGAATCATGGCATTCACCAAATTAATTATAGTTTTGTTTTTCCTCTCAGCTACCCCATTAGACTTAGGTGAGTAAAATGGTGTAGTTTCATGGATTATTCCTAAAAATTGAAGAAAAAATTGAACTCAAAAGATATATATTCTCAATCTTGATCACTTCTTAATCTTTTGATTATTTTACCGAATTGATTTTCAACTTCGTGAAAAAAGCTTTAAATTTTTCAAAAGTATCACTTTATTTTTTCAAAATATAAACATAAGTGTATTTTGAAAAATCATCAATAAAAGTGATAAAATATATATTTCCTCCATGACTCAAAATTCCTTCAAATTCCCAAAGATCTGAATAAATTAATTCTAACAATTTGCTATTTCTAAGAACACATTCATGAGGTTTTCTAGTGATTTTCTAGTGTTTTTTGTTTTAGTGCACGATTCACTTTTTTCAAAATCTTTATTCAATCTTGGAATTAATCATAAACTACTCATGATTCCCACATATCTACTATTAATGTAACATAAACGTGCATGCCAAAAATCATAGAAGAGAATGATATAACTATATTTGTAGCATTCAAAACATTATTTTTGTACTACATTTACATCTTAATTCGAGGAATAAATACAACACTTAATGTACTTTTGCTGCAATGTAGGATGATCTTGAAAAGTGAAGAAACCAGACTCAAAACAATTCAAAATTGCAAGTCAAGAAGTTGAAAATTAGGAAAGATTTGAGAAATTAGTGGTTAAATAAAGCCCGTAGAGAAAGAATTTGGCCAAAACAAGCACAAAAACAGACTTAGAACGTTGGAAAAACATGGAAAAAGCCTTGGTCAACATTTTGGTCAAAGTCAAAATTGACAACAGAAGGGCGCTCGACCACGCGACCCACGACGCTCGAGCATCCCCATAAGAACCGCACAAAGCTCCTAATTGGACCACCCGAACTACCCAAAGCTTCTGATTGGACCGCCCAAACCGCAACACGTGATTGAACGATCCGGAATTGTAGCAGAGGCGCATTCGTACGACGCTTGAGTGCCCTTCTAATTTTCAGTCTATAAATACCCACAACCCTGGTGGAAAAATGGAAAAAAATTAATTAGTTTTAATTGTTTTATTTAATATTATTAGGTAGTTTTAGAATTATTTTAGTTATAGTTTGTCAAATGCGAGGGAAATTCCACCCGAGTAGCTACATTACAGGGGAACAACTGCCCATTTCAACCGGAGGAAAGCTTGGCAGCTACACCCGGGGAGCCTCTGCTCAAACCCGGTGTTCAGAAATATGTGTTCATCTAAATGGGGGAGCCTTTCTTTACTCTCTTTTATTTGTATAACTCGTATTTATTTTTAATGTTTTAGTAGATTTATTATCTAAGGGAGGATATTATAAAAGACGGTCTTTTAATCTACGGTCTCGGATTCAGATAATTTGATTTCAATACAATATATGGCTTATATTATTCAATTCATTAATGTCTTTCATATACATTATACTTGTAGTTAATGTTATGATTGCTTTATACTCATGCCATATATCCGATCTTTAATAGTAAATCTATAGGTTGTACCATAGTTTCCGTGAAATTATAGGTTGTACCATAATTTCTACTTGTGAAATTGTTAAATTGCTTAGTTTGGTTAATTTACCCAGTTACCCTAGATTACAAGGACCGATCTATGCTTCGACTATATAAAAGACTCGAAGATAGAACGACACCTATAACTAACATAGCAAAGAGGACTTAATTGAACTTAGAAAATTGACTAGGTTAAACTTGTAGCTTAATCCGAGCATTGAATCAAAGAATCCTAATAACGAGCCTAGGTTAACTGTCTCATTGCATATCCGATCCCTAGATCATTTCCCTTAGATTTGACAAAACTAAAACCTTAGTTTTAGCTTATATTACTTGCACGACACTCAATATTTTCACAAACCGTCACATTTTCACTTGAACACTTTTACATACTTACTCACGAACTAGCTTACAAGTCTTCTTGTGGATTCGACCCCGCACTCAAAGCACACTACACTACACTTATCCGTGTACTTGCGGGTTTTAAAACTTGGTTGAATTTTGCACACATTTTATACGCCAGCTGAGTAGCGATCAGAGAACATATAAACAAAACAAAATACTTTATTATTGTCAATATTCAATCAAAACAACTATCACATGCATATCCTTTACCCACAAAAATACGCTTTTCAGTAATTACATATTGATTAGATTCTATAATTTCCTTAAAGCTAGCCTTGTTGAGTAAAAAACTTGACATAATGGGTAAAAAGTACATATTTCAGTGTTAAAACACGTCCAAAAGTAAACTTTAGATCAATTTCACCACTTACTAACACTTTGGTTTTGCTTGAATCACCAAGCATCATCCTTTTTTCCTTTTCAAAAGGAGTGTGTTTCTTGAACCAGTTTTTATCATAGCGTACATGCCTATTAGCACCTGAATCCGCCCACCAACCCTCTACATATTGAACCATATTAATTTTTGTTATCACAACTATTAACGGTTCTTCGGTCATATTAGCTTGAGAAACAACTTCACGTTTTTGGTATCTATAATTCTGAGCAAGATGCCCAACTTTGCCAAAAACAAAACAGGCAATGCTATTATTCTTAGAAGATTGTCTATTGTTCATTAATTTTTGGCTCAAATTACCCTTATATTTATTTTTCATTTGATTCTAGGGTGAAGTGCACCATGTGACACCCATAAATTTCACCACATTACTAACTAACTGTTGCATACTTACTTGAGTATTTTTATGTGCATTTCTTTTCTTGCTTAATTGATTTATTTGGAGGTCACTATTCATAAGAAATTTAACTGTTTTAAATGCTCGATTTAATTTTTTTCCTAAACAACATGACTTATAAAAGAAATCAAAAACCTGTAGTTTTGGACCTTGGAGGCCGGGAACTTGCATTTGAAAAATGTTTTGCGCCTTGTTTGAATAGTGTTACATAAGTGAAACATTAGGTTTAACTAACTAATCTTTTGATTGATATTTTAGCTTAGTTGACTAAGTTGTTAGTAACAACTGACCTAATATATATAACATATACATACTATATCATACATACTAGCAAAAACACACTCAAAACAATTTGCGTTATCCCCAAAATACCCCCCTTACCCGTCGGCCATAAGCAAGAAAAGGAGGAAGAAACTTCAAATTTTCTTCAAGATTTTGGTTCTAGGATTGCATCTAGGAGTCATTTCCACTTCATACAAGTATCATCCTAGTGTCTAATGCCTTAGAGGTGAGGGAGTTTGCATTTATTTGAGTTTAAAGTTTATGACCATTATTTAAAATTCTTGTATTGTTGAATATAGCTATAATAATTGTTATGAATGCTTGATATACAATCTCTAGAGCCTATAAAACTCTCTTTTGTAGCTTGTAATCAAATTCTATGGTTGAATGCTTGGATTGAATCAAAGAAGATGATGAATAGTGACAAATTTTAGAATTTTGATATAACTTGTTAATTAAAGTGAATTGATGCTTCCTTTAGGTGCTCTAGACATTAGTGGAATTAGTTGATAGCTCACGTGAAGTTGAATTACCCGAAATTGAGCAAAATTGCAAACTTAGCTAACTTTAAAAGGGGATTTTTACACGAAACATAATCCGGGCATGTTTGGACTTTAATCTAGGTATCCTTGGGACATGGAAGCACTTTTGGTGCTTTCGTTGCATTAAATTGGAGGCCGAATAGGGTAGGTATAGTTAAAACTCACTCGGGGCCTTCCCGAGCTTTTGGCTCCAAAGCGGGTTTTCATGGCCTTGGTAGGTATCTTTTAGCTTCTCTAGAGATGTAGTATGATCGGATTGTAGTTTTGGAGCCTTGAATTGCATATGGAAGAAGAATTGCATAGTTAGAGAAAGAGGAAACGTGATTGATGTGATGATATTTGCACCACTCAAACCACTGTATTTAACTACTATTACATCTTAACTTGTGGAATAAATGCAATACTTAATACACTTTTGATGCAATGTAGGTTGATCCTTAAAAGTGAAGAAAACAGACTTAGAATGGCACAATGCAAGTCAAATAATTGTGTGATGGCAAAGACTCAAGAATTGGTGGTGGAATCAATGCCCGTAGAAGAAGAATTTGGCCAGATCAAGTGCAAATAGTGACCTATGTCCTTTTTTGACAAATCGTACCAGGTTTTCGGGTAGAAACGACCTTCTGAGCAAAACGCAGGACAAGGCGGCGTGATTTTAGTCAAAATTCATCATTTGGAGGGTCAAAACAATGAAAAAGCCCAGAAACTCCTCGGTCAAAGTCAACAATTGGAGCTGAAAAAGTCAGCAGACGGGCGCTCGAACGCCTTGCATGAATCTTCCACCATCTTCTAGATTTTTCACATGTAAAAAAACCAGCATTTGAGTAGAAGCGCGTCTCACTGGCGTTCGAGCACGCATCACGGAATCATTCGAAAGCCTCGCGAAGTGACACGCATCCCAAAACCAATGGCCGTAGTAAAAGATTCCAGCCTATAAATACCCCCCAACCCCAACCGAAAAAGATATAGAATTTAATTTAGGATTTAGTTTTTAATTGATTTTAATTGTTTTTTTTAGTGTTAGTTTAGGGTAGTTTAAATATGGTAGTATAAATAGTTAGCAGTTGGGGGAAAATACGGTGGAGGTAATGCCCAAATTTCTGGGGCATGGAAAAAGGAAAAAATCTTGTAGTTGTGCTCAGGACTCTGACCTCGGACCTCGACTTTATTTATAGGGGAGCATCTCTTTAATCTCTTTTATATTTGAATGTCATTATAATGCCCATGTTAATTCGGGATTTTGATTATATATTAATGGTCTTTTAATTTACCGGTCTCCATGATTTGAACTGATTTAATTCATATTGCAATGTATGACTTGTTTTAATTCAGTATTCATACGTAATTTTTTTAAAGTAGATGTTATGAGTGCTTTACTTTCGTAGCATAATATTATACTTGTAGTTGATATTATGATTACGTTACTTTAGTGCCATACAATTATTTTAATCATGAATCTATAGGTTGTACCATAGATTGAAACTATAGGTTGTACCATAGTTTCTACCTGAAGGTTAATTTCTTAGTTTAGTTTCTCTTGTTGTACTTGGTTAGAATAAACTAAGTAGATTAACTAGGTCTATAGCTTTTATCTTAACCGAGTGTATGCTTGTAGCTTAAGCCCTTGCAGAATTAGAGAATCCTATTTCTGAGCCTAAATTAATTGACTTAATATTAACCGAGCTTAATTACTACCTTCTCATATTTACACTCCTAACTCTAACTTTAGTTTAGTTAACTTAGTTTAGTTTAGTTTTAATCAAAACTCATCAATCTATCTGTCTTTACTTTTCAACACTCACTTAGAACACTTTTATACACACTTATTCAACCGAACTAAACTTAGGAGCCTCCCTGTGGAATTCGACTCCGCACTCAGTGCACACTACACTACGAAGATCTATGCACTTGCGGGTATTTTAACTTGGTCTATTTTGTACACTTTTCACATGCCCACCTCGTAAGCATCAAGTTTTTGGCGCCATTGCCGGGGAAGCACGATTTAGTTTTTGATTAAGTGTATTAAAATTTTTTTAAGTGTTTGTTTTATCTGCTTTATTTCAAAAAAAAAAAAAAACTATTGGGAAAATTTGAATTGATTGAAATATGACTCATTTTAATGATTCATCCAATCAATAGGCTTTTAATAAAACAACCCAACCCCCTATCCCAAATACTTGTGAAATTTGTTCTCAATTTGGGCATACATTTATAAATTGTCCCCAAAATCCCCAATTTTTACATAATCATGATTCTACTACTCAGGGTTATTTTTCAAACAAAAATTTGTACTCAAATGCATATAACCCAGAGTGGCAGAATCATCCAAATTTCTTTTGGGATCAAAATAATGCAACTTTTCTACCTCAAAATTTTGAAAAAAATACATTTCAAAACCCTAATTCTTCCGAGTTTTTCAAAAGCTCTCCAAGTAATTCTTTCAATCAAAACTTTTGCTATCCTAACTCAGTTGAATTCACTTCTCCTGAACCAAACTTCGCGATAAGTTCGGCCAACTTGTCCAACTCGTCGAATTCAACCACCAATCCATAGATAGGCTACAAGACCAAATTGGTCAACTAGCCGAAAGCATAAATGGGTGGGAAAAAGACGAGCATCCTATTCAACCTGTTCTAAGTTCACCAGACCAATATAGTTTCGTTCATCACAAACCTATCCAAAACCGGGTTGTTGAGGAAATAGAAGTGTTTAGTGGAGATAATATGGGTAGAGAATGTAACATTAGGAATGAGGTAGATAACATGTTTGAGGCACACACTCCAGGTTGGCAAAACCAGCCATCACCTTGCAGTCAAGAAAGTTTTCTCAAAACTTCGAAAGTCAAGTCACTGCACCTTTTCGATCTGAATCTTCTGTTGATCTTATCCTTAATCTTTTCAAACAAAATGATCAACAGGATGATTGGATTGAGTCTGAACCTCCTGAATCCAGTGACAAGTATAGCCAACTTTATCTACTTGCCGAATCTAATGCTCGCAAGATTCAATCTTTAGATCAACACATTCAGTCTGTTATGAACCTCTTTGATGAAATACCATGTGAACAGACTAATGAAATGAGCGAGATTATTTGGGAGACATTTGATAGGGAAATTGAATTTGAGAAAAATGATGAAATGCCTCACATAGAAGGAAATGATGACCTTATTAATATCATGACTCAACCCGACTTTGATTCATCTTCAAGGAAGATGAGTATATACACTTCTTTAGAGTCTTCACTCTTTCAAGACGAGTCTATTGAGTCTACTTTAATTCCTCTATCCTTCTTGATACCTGTTGGATTTGACCTATTTCTGAATAATATGTTAGATACTTCTAACTTATGGGTTGACCAATTGAGACACATTGTTTTACAACACAAAATAGTCCTTGTTGACATAACCATGAACATTCTCACACATACACATTGGGATGAGATTTGTCACATTTTCATGGTGATTTGGAAAAGGCATGGTCTATAGAAACAATGAACCATCATCTGTTGCATGATCCTTTTCCATTTAAAATTTGTGTTGAAATGATTATTAGGCAATATGTGCCAAAGAGCTTTAAACATAGATTTCTCTAACATTTGTGCCTGGTTGAGGACGTAAAACTTAGCGCTACTAGGAGGCAACCTAGATTTTTAAATGCTTTTGTGTGTTTATTTTCCATTGTCTGTGTAATTTTATGCTTTCTTTAGTCCTCCGTATTTATTTTTGCTTACGTATTTATAGGAATTTTGTTGAAATCCTTATGTGTGTGGAACCATGAACGAAACTTGATTTGAATCCTCAAAAGTTTCCTTGTATCAAGTTGCAGACTGTTATGTACATATATGTATGTATGTGTGTGCATTTTTGTGTGTGTATATATATATATATATATATATATATATATATATATATATATATTTCTTTTATTTTTTTAGTTTAAACAAAAGAGAGAAATGAAAAAAAAAAATTAAGGGTATTTATGTCTTTTTATAAATTCTGTTAGTTCTTTTGACGGAAAATGGATAGAGGGGGCACGTGTGCACTTTTACCAAAACACAGAGACGACTTATGCTAGTTTTTGAAACATAGGGGCAATAATGCACTTATGTCTAACCATATGGGGGTCTAGTGCACTTCACCCTTGATTCTATTTGGCTTCAAATGGACATTTTTAGAATTCTAACATTTGGGCATACTATTAGAATTTGCAGAATTAAATTTACCTTTGTGGAATATTCGTTGTTGTCTAAGATAATTGCATCTTGTCCTCTCACATATTCCTTCACACGGATGTGAGTGATCAAAGCCTCAAAGGAAGTCTCTTTTCCTTATGGCGTATAGACTTTTGAAATTCTTTCCATGATGGTGAAAGTTTATCAATGATACCAGCCACAATTAGATTATCTTCAATCCTGATGTCTTTCTACCTTTTAAAGTTAGTTTTATTGAAATGGAATGGCTTGTCGATGTCTCGAACATTAGTTTCCTCTACCATTGGTTCCATTTGAATCTCTTTAAAATTGTTGGTGAAATTGTACAATAAATAAGGTACAAATATTAAAGTATAATTACTTTTGTTGAAGACAACTCAATTGGATTGAGGCGCGTGAATCTCGCTTTCTTTAAGGAGATTCAAGCCCCCTGTAGTGGAAAGAACCTATGCAGCAGTCTTGATATGACTTGTCCCTTCCAGGATACAACAACCCAACTTGTTGTCGTATTGCTCGAACTAACTTTGCACTAGAAGGTTGACCACAAGCTCCTTACAAGAACACCTTTCTCTTTTGGCTGAAAAAACTCTCTAACTTATTCTCACAATATTTCAGATGTACATGAAGTGTTTTGAATGGAAAAGTGAGAGACCTATTTATAGGCTCCTAAAAACCTCCCTTATTAATTATTTACATGGAATTAAAATGATACATGAATATGAAAATACATGAACTTAATAAATGTATTTAACTAATAGATTCATGTTCTAAAGATAACAAATACATAAATATCTATTATTCATTGAATATCCAAGATAAATTCATTTAATATTAAAATATCATAACACCTTTCACTGAAGGAGTTCTTTACCAATATAGTTGTATCGTTATTTTTCAACAAAATAGGGTTGTCGAACGAAAACACAGACATCTCTTAGATGTCGCTCGTGCCCTCCGTTTCCAAGCTCCATTCCTTTGAAATTTTGGAGCAAGTGCATTCTCACTCATACATACCTCCTCAATCGCATGCCAACACCCACTTTCTCAGGTAAAACACTCTTCTAAATTTTAATGTAGAAACTTCCACCATACTTCCACCTCAAGGTATTTGGTTGCCTTTACTTTGCCGCTAATACACATCACACTCATAAATTTGACAACCGTGCTAGGCTTTGTATTTTTTTAGGTTACCTATTTGGTCAGAAAGCTTACCATCTCCTAGACTTAGATAGTAATGTCATGTTTACTATTCGCACGTTATATTTCATGAATCTGTCTTTTTGTTTGCCTCTCAACTTAGTCATGACACCAACCCCCTGTCGTGCTTCTTTAACCAGCCTTTGACAACCTTCTTTCAGTCTTGCTCACATCTCCTACCGAAGCCACATCCCTTCTTCCCACGGTGCCTCTACCTCGATGCTCTACCAGATCGCATCATTCCCTCTCTCATCTCCAAGACTATAGTTGTCCTACTATCTTAGCTTTTGCACTCCCTCTAATGTCTTCCATTGCTCAATTTTCCTTAGGTACACGTTATCCTCTCTCAGAATATGTTTCATATGATTGTTTTTCTCTACGACACCATTGTACTTGGTCCCACTTTGTTTGTCCAGGTAGAACAAGAACCTCATGACGCCAAGCTATGAATGATGAACTTATTATTTTATTTTCCAATGGTACTTGGTCCCTCATTCCGTTGCCTAATGGGAAGAAGCCATTACTGCAAATGGGTCTTTTGGATAAAATACAAGGTAGACGATTCTATTGAACGGTACAAGGCTTACCTTGTCACCAATGGGTACACTTAACAGGAAGGTCTCGATTACCATGGAACTTTTTGTCTTGTTGCTAAGTTAACTATTGTAAGGTGTTTTCTTGCTATTGCAGCTTTTAAAAATTGGGCATTTCACCAGCTGGACATCAACAATGCTTTTTCTTCATAGTGACCTAGATGAAGAGGTTTGCTTGACTCTTCCACCTGGGCTTGGCAAACAGAGGAGACTCGAGTCTGTTGCTTACACAAGTCACTCTATGGCTTCAAGCAAGTTTCCAGAAACTAGTTTGCCAAGCTTTCCTTAGCTCTTGAAGAATTAGGCATATAGCTCTCACGAGCTGGCTATTATTTATTCATCTACAGTCATGATTCTTTTTTCACTACCGTTTTAGTATATGTGGACGACATTATCATTAGGGGAAATGATCGTAAAGACATCATTCAACTAAAATAATTTTTGCATGAACGATTTCTCATAAAGGATCATGGAGCCCTTAGATATTTTCTTGGAATTGAGATCGCTCATTCCAAACAAGGCATATATATTTCTCAAAGAAAATACACCTTGGACATTCTCAAAGATGTTGGATATATTGGAGCACGCCTTCATGATTTTTCCATGGAGTAGCACCTCAAACTAACTTATGAAAATGACATACTCTTGCGTGATCCATCTGTATAGAGACACCTCATAGGATGACTCATTTACTTAACCATCACTCGTCCTGACATTGTCTTTGCCATTCACACACTCAGTCAAGATAGGTTATGTTCCTACATCTCAGCAATAGGTAGATTTGTTTACTAAACCTTTGGGGTGATCACAATTCATCAATCTTCTTGGCAAGTTGGGAGTGCACAATCTATACACTCCAACTTAAGGGGGAGTGTTAGCTCCATATAAGGCATGCATCTTGATGAAGAAGAAAATCATAGTTTGCCATACTTGTATATGTTTGCTTCCCTATAATTGCTCAATTATATTTACTTTCTTCACATTGTAAATTAGTCCTATATATATGTAATCTTTGTACATCAATAATATACAATTTTCCTAGGATTTATTCTTAACACCAGTTCAGTTGAATATGCATAATCAAAGTACACAAATATTTTCTCAATAGGAATTATAGTAAAAACCGTACAGAGTAATAATAGTCATAAAAGCTATCTAGTTAAAAAGAGCACAATGAAGAGAAGGCAATATAAGACCACGCAAGAGAGTATTAAAACAGAGCTAAACTGATCTTCCAGCGTTATATGATTGTATGATTGAACTTGGTAATTTGTAAGGATTATCTTTCTCTATTCATGGATTGTTATGTATCATTTCTTCATATAAAAAAAAAAATATTTTGATGCATCAAAATTTTGATTGCAAATGCCCCTCATCTATTTATGAACATCAAAATTTTGATTACAAATGCCTCTCATCTATTTATGAATAAGAGGATTGATTCATGCTTGACTTGCATAACAAAAACAAAAAATTGACGCTTGAAGTTATGTACCTAGACAGATATGTTAACATATTCCTTTTTTTGCATTGAATATTATATTCAAGAGGTAAACATTAAGAAGCATCTATCGTCGAAAGAAACATATTACCTTAAGATTGATGATACCAAGAATAGAATTTTTAACATGGGCAAAGTTTAGCGAAAAAAATACAAAGTGCGAAAAATCCTCAGTAGTATCACTTTTCAAAAAAGAAAAACTTTTAAACTCATAGTAACATGTAACCCATGAAAAAATTCTTAATTTACTTTTAGACTTGATGTTAATAAAAAATGTGTAATTGTAGAGATTAAGTGGGCCGAACCAATAATGTCTCAACATAAAAGGTTGTAACTTAAAAAGTTGGATAATCATATGTTTTATTAATTATGCTTGTATAATCGGTTATAGTGACGTGGCATTTTCGAGAAATGAGATATTACATACTAATTTACTTGGTAATGTTTTATGTTATATAACTATACTTGACATGTTTACATAAAGAACTTATCTTTAACAAATTTTACCCTAGTCAATAAGTTATTTAGTCTTTTTCCTTTGTGAAGAAATAGATTTGTATTTAAAAAAAAATAGTACATGCAAATAATGGGTCTAACTGCATAGACATAGGTCCATAGAGTAGAACATGTAGAAAATGGGCCAATCCTAGACCAAGAACTAAAAAAGAAGGAAAATAAAGAAAAAACCAAAGCTAAAAAGGAACCGCCACACCCAAACAGGATTAAACACGGCAAACTGGAAAAATCAAAAGCCCAAGCCCACAACCTTCACAATCCTTAAGAATAGCTCCCAAAACATGGTCGAACCAACCGCCAGAAACTTGGGTGTTCACATGCAGAAGCAGGGGCCGCGTCAAAAAATTTTATTAGTGGGGGCTAAAATAAATAATTTTTTATTATATGACTTAATTTTTTTTTTTCAGTGATGGTTAATTAATTTTTTTAATTAAAAATATAAAGATATTTTAATTTTTTTCCTAAAAAATACAAAAAATTTTATAATTTGTCAACATATGACTTTATTTTTTCTTTCAGTGGGGACTAATTAATTTTTTTAACTAAAAATACATAGATATTTAATTTTTTTTTTAAAAATAAATAAAATTTTTAACGTTATTCTAAGTCAATAAAAGCTACAACCCCTACTTGTCCTAGTGTGGCTCCGCCATTGTACAGAAGGACGATGAAACTGAGGTGGCAACCTAGCTTATCACGAACAAACATCCACCATTTGCAACAGAAAACAAATATATAGATTGGGCATGCAAAGTTATCGGAGGACAAAAGCAGTCAAAACCTCCAAAAACCACCTAGTCTAACTTTTCTGATAAATGGAGAAGACCATCACTAAGTGGGAGACAAAAGACAATGGACATCAAGTCCATTAAAGGCTCTCTGAGCATACTACAACCAATCAAAAGAGCAGAAAAAAAAGACACCATAACCAGTTGGTTGAAAGAAACCATTGCCATAAAAAGAAAAAAAGAGCTAGAGAAGACTATTACAAAAGAAGAAAGTCCTATAAGAGCATAGCTCAGAGGACAAAGATGCAGTGGGAAATGAGGAAGAAAGAGGAAAAGCAGCCGCCACAGGCCCAAGGAGAAGAAAGAAAGACAACTGGATTAAAGGAGAAAATGGAAAAAGAGGCCGAAAAACGCCATGAGAGTGGAAGATAAGGTGAAAAAGGAGAAGAAAAGTGAAGAGGGATGGGCATGAGGTGTACTACCATGGACGACCAATCACAGAACCTTATTATCTAGTCACGAGAAATAAAATAACAAGCTCCAATAGTATTCAAAACTCAATTGGTAACTGTATTAAGAAGAAAATCATTTGCACCCCTTAAATAGTTTCAGACTACTAATATTTTTCTTAAAGGTATTTTTAAAGGGGCTCTAAAATTACTTATTTTTTAAAATTGGGTAATTTTAGAGTTTTAAATGTCCAAAAAATAATACTATTTATAACAAAAGTATGTAGAGTCTATCACTTTTGACTTAAAAAATGTCAAAATAGAGACTTAATTTATATTTTTGTCATCAAATTTAGAGTCTAAAAATTAAATTGGGTCTTTATTTTGGTATCTTTTAAATCAAAAGTGGTAGACTCTACATACTTTTGTCATAAATATTATTACTTTTTAGGCATTTAAAACTTTAAAACTACCCAATTTTAAAAAATGAGTAATTTTAAAATCCCCATTAAAAATATCCCAAGGAATTAGCCGCTAAAAGGTCTTTTTTTTCTTTTTTCTTTGTGGTCATTCTTTAAAAAATTCCAAAGCATGCATGTGAGTCCAAAAATGTAATAACAGAAAAAGAGGTCAAAAAATATGTGCATATTACGTCATCAATATTTCTAATACCAAAAGAAAGTTTTCATCCAAATTAGTAGTCTGAAACTACTAATATTGACGGAACTAACGATTGGGTGTTAAGTTACTACACTCTTAAAAGTCTTGGGGGTCACGTTAACACGATCAATTCTTTTGGGGGCCAAAATAAGAATTCTAATACTTTGAGGTCCCAAAAAAAAGCCGACGTTGCTCACAATATATACATAATACATTATAAAATTAAACCTTTTCTTCTCACCCCACGAATCTCAAACTCTCCACAATTCCCATTAAGGTACCAATTCTTATCATTCTCGCCTTCGTCTCTTTCATATATGTATATGTCTGTATATTTATTTATTTAATTGATGATTTATTTAATTGATGAGTCTGTGCGGTTGCTTCCTCAAAACACTCATTAGAAAACGAAAAAAAGTTGAGAATTAGGGGTTTTGTAATTAATTATCAGTCCTTATTGCTTGGTCAAAATTGAATAATTGAAAAACAGAAAAAAATTATGAATAAAAGTACAAAAAGAACACAAATAAAGCTCAATTATTGAAAATTTCAAGGTATTATTATCAAATTACTAAGAATTACTGGGTTTTTTTTTTTTTTTTTGGACTAAGTTTGTATTTTCTTTTAAATAGTGGATCTTGATTGGTATGATGTTTGAACTCGTAATTCTTATTGAATAGAGCGAGAGTCAGAGAGTGACGTTGATTTGTAGAATTGTAGAAGAATATGGTAATTGATATAGCTAAAGTATGCGACTTTATATATAAGTGTTGGTTTTAACGTGCTAAGCGCCAGTAGAATGTTACTAGCTTGATCGGAGTGATCAAGGGATTTGCTTTACTTTGATAGCATCAAGCGATATCACGTATGCCGATTGACAACCTAAATGGAAGCCTACTAGTTTTACTTTGTGAAAGACAAAATTATCCGTGTACCTCTTCCACAGAAAGTGTATATAGTAACAAGAATCACCAGAAAAGGCACTTTTGGAGCCAAAGAGAAGAGGGAAGGATTACGTAGTAACTATAGCTTTTCTATAGTGTTTTTGGTATTAATAAAAATGAAATACTGTTTATGTAGGATTTACATTATTGAGGAAAAGAGAAGTAGTCATGAGACATTCGTGTAAATGTTGAGGGAAAAGAAAATATGGATCATGATGTGAATCTTGGATAAAGGAGATATATTTTTATTGTTCAAATAGGTGGTTTTGATGTTGCTTTCGTAAGAGAATCTGGGAATAGGAATATGGATTTGATAAAGGTTTTGGTGAAGGGAACCGACTGTTTTTTGAGAATGTAAATAATCCTTTGTATGGGGTCAAGCATTACTGTATTAGAATTTCTTTTGGTGGAGTGAGAAAGATGGAGACGAGGGGTTGGATTCCTTGATCTAGGTTTTGAGTTCTTTTGCTATTTCCTAATGGTGCTTATCTTTTGTGCATGGGTCTTGGTGCATATTTAGTGATGTCTGTTTTTCCAACCAAAATAAATAAAAAAGGCATTGGTGAAGGTACAAACTCTTTCAACCGCGAAGTCATAAATTTAAGAGTAAACTACATTTTTGTCCATTAACCTTGACCAAAAGTTTTAATTCACTTTAAGAACTTCATATGGACCAAAACTTACAAAAAAAAAAAAAAAAAGGTTACTAGTTAGCACTTTTATAGGCATTGTTTGGAACTTTTATAAAACATTAGGATAAAAATTGAGAACTCAATGAGGAAAAGAAGGTAGAAGTATAAAGAGTAGGATGGTAAAAGTTGTTTTTTATTTTCAAAGAAAATAGACTGCAAAGCAAGAAACGAACTTTCTATTTCTATGCCACCACAGATGCTACCACTTCCAGCCACATCTTTTGACAATTCTGGTTTGATTAATATTTTCTGTTCGTTTGCTTCTTTTTGAATTGATATTAATTAAACATGCACATTTCACATCTCTTAGATACAAAATCATTATAATTCCAGCTGCTGTTGTAGTTTGTTTGGTATATATTGCCCTACAAGCTTTAATGGTGCTTGTATTACTTTTTTTATTTTGAGCTAAATGTGAAATAAGTTGGCATTGCAATGTATCATATTTTTTGTTGCGTTATTTCTCGTCCAAGCCCTGATGGTGAACGGGCATCCTGTCTGTTATGCCTAGTTACTTGGATGATGAATAGGTCGCGTCCAGTATGAGATCACATGTCAAGTAGACATTCCCACATCTTTGTCAATTGATTGAAGCCAGTTCCTTTCGAGTTGTTCTTTTCATTTTGTCATAAAACATGCATTTCTTTTCGATAAATATTCTGCCAATTATAAATGTAGTCTCCTAAATTAGATTTAGTATCATATTGGGTTTTGGTTATTAACTGTGCACTCTCTTTGAGTGTTTTCTAGATTGATTCTGTTATCAGTATAAAGTGCATAAAAGATAACCTTCATATTTATTATATATAGATGGAGCCTTCTCTTTCCTCTCTTGCATTCAAAGGTTCTATCATGGAAGCAATCACTCAAGCCAAACAGGAGAAGAAACTTTTTGTGGTTTATATTTCAGGTTTGTTTTTTTATTGGATGGTTTCCCTTTCTGATGATCAATTACCATATTCTCCAAAGGCATTTATTTTCAGATTTAAATTTCATTATTTTGAGGTGATCGGATATTATATCCCTTCTTAAAAAAATAGACTCTGTCCAATTCAATGTGTGTGAAGCTTTTGCGCCACTTTTGGTAATGTCCACCTCCTTAAAATGGAAACTGCCCCTTTAGAGTATAAGTTTTTCTTAAAATGTTTATAACTGGGGACCTTAGATACCTAATCCTTGTACCCTCACCTCAACAAGGGTTTAATATGACACATTACTTACTATAGAACTCATAGTTTATGGTAATATGGAGGATAATAAGATGCAGAAGTATATGAGGCATTCTCTTGATATCAAGCTCGTGCTCTGGCCTGGTAGTAAATGCTCTTCTTTCTAGTGAATCGTAGTATGAAATGTAATGGACTAGCTGTTCATCTCACTCTTAACCGTCGAAAAATAAAAGAAAGAGAAAAGAAGGCTATGTCTAGCTATACCACTGCAAGACTTGATAGGAATGCTTAGCGAAGAATAAGCTAGACCATAGGAAAGGCAAGTTGACTGTATCTACTGTGTATATCTAAATAATTTTTTGTGATCCTCAAAGTTCTTGCTTCTTCTTGTTGTCAATTTTGTATGAGAATGTCATTGATAATTTTCCCCCTTGCAGATATAATTTTTTCATTTCCTTGGATTGAGTGATATAATCAGCACTCAAAACCAACACTTGACAACTTATAAAGAAAGATTAGAAAAGCTTGTATGGTGGACCTCTGAAGAACTTCAAATCATTTTTAGTTATCTGTTTTTTAGTGGGATTTGTCAAAATCCTCCTGTTTTCATGTTAGCTATTTCATTGGTTGGCATAAAATCTAGTCAGTCTCAAATTTAATGATCTTTCATCATTCATGGCTCTTCACAATAAATTTGTTTACCTTCCACCTCTGTATCAAGATGTTATAATGTGGATTGGCTAGTGCAGAATTTATAAGTTTTGCCTCTATGCTTTCATCACTAGCAGTTTCTTATTCAGCAGAATAATGTTCTATCCTGTGCTATACCATTGTTTTCTTTTGAAACGAGGATTTGATATCATAACTCAAAGCTCCAGGAATTAGTTGGGTTAACCACAAGAGACTATTTCGACTTTATCTGTAACTTATCGTTTGTTGTTTTTGAGTGGTTTTTGTAATATTTCTCACTTTAAGTTGTGGATTTAAGGTGACAATCCGGAGTCAAATCGTTTAGAAACATCCACATGGACCGATTCAAGTGTAAGTTGTCTTTACTACTTCTATATTGATTAATACCAGTAAGAAAGCATTTATCTTGGCTGGTTTAGTTTTCTCTGTGATGAAAATGTTAGGTGACTGTATGTTATTCTCTGATTTCCATTTTTATATTTTCTGAGAAGTAAAGGAAAGCATTGGTATTAGATCTGTGTTCTTATGGTCACATGTGGCACTCAGGTGGCAGAATCTGTATCAAAATACTGCGTATTGTTGCATATATCAGAAGGAACTACTGATGCAACGAACTTCTCAGCAATATGTATCCTTTGCGTGAAGTCATCTCTTTGTTTTATTTCTGAACTGTAGCTGCTCCGTTTCTTGAAAAGTTTCCTGGTGTTATTTGTGTCAAGACGTGTACTGATGAATGTTGAAATTGTCAAGGAAATAATTGCAAAATGTTCAGCAAAAACAATTATGGCTTCTTCTTCCTCTTGCATGATCAGGCAACTATGTATATATGTTTACATATTTAACACTGAGGTCTGTGAGTTTTGAACCTGGATCATTTATAACATGATAAAAAGAAAGTTAAGGTTGGCCAAAAAAATGAACTTATGTTACAATCACTAATGTTTAAGTCATTCTAAACCAGTTCTTTGCTCATCAAAGCAAAAATTATGGCTGAAAATTATCCGTAAGGTTTATTGTTATAGAGTTCTGATGTTATGTGTCAAATGAAATCTGAAAGAAATAGAGGAGAGGGTAAGTGGGAATTATATTCATTAACAGTGTATGGCATATAATGTTCTACAAACGAAGTAGGCACTGCTGCATGAATCATATGGCATGTACTCAGAGGAAGACAAGATTGAGAAAAATGCCTAACCATCTGGATTCATATCTGTATTCTACAACAATATAGCTTTAAGATTGTTTGCAAAAAATAAAATAGTTCTCATTTTTGAATATCTGCGCTCCTTGAAACAAAAGGACAGAAGACAGAGAAAAGAAAAACCTATAATTTCCTAATCAAACATGATGTGTGTCTATAGATCTGGACTTTGATGAATGAAATAAAAATAAACTTTCTATATTCATATTTTCCTGCACGTCATAGTTCCATATTCTTTACCGAGTATTTTGCAGCTTAAACTTGGATGCACAAACAGAAACATTTGTTTTTGTCTCTTTCCTATTTCCGTATCAAGTCTAAGTGACACTCTGCTCATGGCACTTTCATGCAGTTCCAATTATGAATCCTTTCAAGACTTCTTGGGTTGAGAAAGAGATTTGCTTAAACCAATATGAAGTTATTTGAGTCGTCTGTATTTAATTTCCTGTGAACAGTTCGTAAAGTCTTCTTGTCATTTAAATGACATGTTGTGGCATTCGATGGTGTTGCATCTTGTGTTAGAAGGAAAATTCTATCTAGAAACTGCTTTCTAGCTTATATTTTGTATGTGGTCCTTTCTGCGTCAATCCGAGATATCATAGTTAGACAATGGTTTGACCACAGCATCAGTGCAGTTAATGCTATGTCTAAATACTTACACGGTCACTTTGCCCTTTACCGATGCTGCTTTTTTCCGCCTCTTATCAGTTTTGGTAGACAACTTGTAGCTTTATTCTCTCAACCCAAAATGACAGCCCCAAGCTTTTTGCTTAAGATGCCAATGTCCAGAAGATTAAGGGTGTTTCTGCCTGAATTATCACCAAGTTGCTAACTATTTCCTGATTACTCCATAACTTTCTTCTACACTGAGACATGGAAAACTTCCTTATTAATGTATGTCCCCACATCCTTGTAAAATTTGTTGCATATCTCTCAGTCATCCTTCATGAGAGATCACTATTACATCAATCATTCATCATGTAAGAATAAGTTATTTTATTCCTTTGGAACAGTTAGATTACTGAATAGCTAGCATTGATTTGAAAAGGTGCCTATTTTGTAATTATGGGATGTTTGATTTGAAGCCCATGGAACTCTTCAACTTTTTCTTGGACAGGGACATTGTGCATTTAACATGTCATTTCTGCTTACTTGGTAGCTATATTATTGTCTTAGTGTTCATATGAAAGTCATTTTGTGGTTGATTGAAGCTTTTCAATTGGTTATTTAAGAATTTCTGCACCATCTCAATATATACATGTTCCTTGAATCAAAAACTCCAAAGATCCACAGAAGCCTGCCCCTTGTATAACAGCTATTGGGCACAATGGTATGCAAGTTTGGCAAAGTGGTGAGTTCCTTGAGAAGCAGATTTTAATCACCATTCTTTTCTCTGGGGGAATTTTACAAGATTTATTGATTAACTGTTCCTGTTACATGGTTCGACACATATCTAGAGGGCTTTGTTACAGCTGATTTTCTAGCCTCCAGTCTTGAGAGAGCATGGCTAAGTCTTCAAATCCAGGTAAATCCCTTGCTGATTCCTTTTCTAGCCCCATGAAGCTTATTCATATTGCCTGTATCCAATTTAGTTCAAATATTTTAGTTGTTGCTGTCTTGAGACAATTTTATAAGTCATAATTGAACTTTATATAGACGTTATATTTGCTGATTTATTATTTTGCTTCTGAAGAGTGCCAATTGGTGTACACTGTAACTGAATAGAAATGTCAGCAGAAAGCCATGTCATACGCTACTAATAGGCAACATATGCACATATGTGCTGTTATTACTCAATCTCTGAGGTTGAGTCACTGTAATGGAATGTCTCCACTTTCTCTAACAGTTTTTCATGGAAATATTGGGTCTTGCCAATATTATCTCTGAAATTATTGCCAGTGTTTATGTTCAATGATAGATGACTGTTAATGAAAATATGAGTGCCTAGTCAATCTTATAAAATTTTATAGATTGTCCGTCTATAAATTTTCAGTAACCTTAGAGTAAGGAAATTCTCTTCGGTAATTTCACAATTAAAATTCGGATTTGTTGGTCTTCTGCAAAAGATACTTACGGAATTTGCGGAAGCTTATATTTTGCTTAAAAATTTGTGAAGATACATGATCAACAACTGTTTATCTCAAGTCCAGATTGGTTCTAATAAATATTACCTGAAGCACATGATTAACTTTCATGAGGATAAGATAGTTTTTTCTGATGGGTTATATCGCTTTAGCATATTGGATGTTCAAAACCAAGATTGAATTTTGTTATGGAATATCACTTATTCCATATGCGGTGTTTATAATTTAACTCAATGAGGTATAAATGCTAATATAATTTCACCAAATTCCAGAATTTTTGTTTCACAGATTTAGTGATCTTCAACTTCATCATTCTGTGCTGCTATTATCATATGGTCGATAACTTGTGCAATAAATAAGACCTTAATCCCGTATCATTTGACCAAAAGACTACTGTTGATGTATAATGATTGTTTAATGCTGCTGCCCAGGAGTACACTTCTCTTGGCATTGCCATTAGCTAATGCTACAATTCAATTTCAAGTTGCAAGCCACAATCTCCCTACACATACTTCTTTTACGTCCACCGTCTTCTGTAGGACTGGTGGGAATTTTGATAAGTTTAAAGTGTTGAATTTAAGTTTACTCCACGACTTCTGGAATCAACAGTAAATTTTGTCTCTGAATTGAGTATTAATAGTTGACGAGAACTGACAGAGAGGATAATTTATGTTCAACATGCACGGTGGTCTTTCTCTTTTCTATTCAGGATTTATTTCTTTCTACTTGATAGAGGCATACAGACATGAAACACAGTCCTATAACTAAGTTCCTGATTATTTTTTCTGGTGTTTGGTGATGTTGGATTCGAGAGTTTTATGCTCGTCTCTCATGAGCTGTCTCATCATTCTAATATTCGCTAATGTGTTATGCTATGTTGAATTGTAGGAGACAGCTGCAACCTTTTTGACAGCTTCACTTGCTTCTACGACAGAACTTGCTTCTGGGATTTCTAATTCTGCTTCACCTGAACAAGGAAGTTCTTCAACAACAAATGTGCCATCTCCTCCAGCAGACAGAACCATCCTACCCTCAGAGGCTAGGCTACCTGGAAATCCTGAAATTCTCGACAAAAACGATGATGATAAACCTGTAGTTCAGGTACACTCAGCTGCCTTTCTATGTGCTAGACTTTTTATTTTTCAAATTGTTTTATGTGCTAGACTTTTAAAGTATCGGATTATGAAATATCCAATTAACTTTTGGTCTTTCATTATTTTTAAATATCGGACAGGAGAGGGGTTCCAAAACCGAGGACAAGGCATCTCCTGGATCAGTTTTTCCTGACAAATCCCGAAGTGGTGAGATAGATCAGTTTGCATCTACAACTAAAACGGCAAAAGAATCATCTGACTCTGTAGTGGTAGATCCTAATGAAGGTGAATTTGCTAACCGAAATGAGAGTTCAGATTTTGGTGATCATCATGTTCCGGTTAACAGCATAGCTTCTCAAGAGCTTGCTGATGAAGCAAAAGAGGCTACACAGATCTGTACTGTTAAAAATGTAAAGGTCGAAGAAGTTGATGTTTCTGACTCCACTAGTAAATCAAACGATGTTCACTTAAATATTAGGTTGCCTGATGGTTCAAGCTTACAAATGAAATTTTCAATGATGGAGACACTGGCAATGGTCAAGGATTACGTGGATAAGAACCGAACGAGTAGCTTTGGTTCTTTTGATCTAGCAATTCCATACCCTCGCAAAGTTTTTGATGACCAAGGTATGTTTCAGATTACCGACTTTAGAGAGCTTTTCTGATTTTTGCTTCATATTACTTTGGCACGGTACTTTGTGGAGTTTCTGGATCTGCCCTCCATCTTGACACAAATTTCTCAACTAGTAAACCTGCATATAGTACACCAGCGCAACTGCTAAATGTGCTTTAAAGCTTTACCATGATAACAATTTCTATTTGAATATGGAGGACTTAGAGCTCGAGAGAATTTGGCTAGCTTATAAGCTGCTTAAAACTGCTTTCAAGGTAAAGATTATAAACTCAAAAAGATCTTATTTGAAAATTTCACTCCCTGCTTCTAATTTCCTTTTTATTTTAAGCTTATTGACCAACAAATTTCTGTCACTACTTTCGCTACTTTATTATTTTTGTAGCTTCTAAGTTGTAGAGCTTACAAGCACTAATAGGGCTTATAAGCTCTTTCAATTTTTTCTTTTTCTTTTTCTGAAAGCTAGACATGGTCTTAAATTGACCCAGGCACCATGTTTTAGTGAAATGCCAAAATTAATTTCTAAAAATAAGTGGGGCTAAAGTAGGAGTTTTGTGTGCTCTTTTACCTTTGAAATAATGAAATAGGACATAGGTTTAGCAGCAATTGAATCTTCTACTGAAAATTTGCTATGAACGTAGTTTATTCCTTTTTCTTTGTTTCCCATGACTTTCTCTTTCACTTTTTCTATTTCTTCTCCCCTCTCTCATGTGCATACATATATATCACTAGAATTACTTTGATTCCCATTAGAAACTTGAAACAATCAGGAAAATGCTGGGGTGTTAACTAATGATTTGGATATTGTTCATCACTTAAGTAATATGTTTTTAGATCCTCAAATTTTGTGTTAAGTTGGTTAAGGCCAAGAGGGAAAACAGAGGAGGAAAAGGTTAATAATTGACTTAAATCTGATGGGCCTGATATTGAACACAGCTTATACAAGCCAACAAATCTGAACCTACTTATGAGGTTAGTTTTACCTTATCTTTGTCCTTAGCCCTCATTTAGTATGTGATTGGAGTCGTATACTTCAGAGACTTATATGTGCATATATACCTTTAGCACCAAACTAATCCAAGCATACACCTGATTGTGACAGACAATTTTGTAATATAATTCATGCTCGCTCTGAGAATCTGCTCATCTGTTTTTCATTGTATACAGACTTGGGCAAGCAACTATCTGAGTTGGGCTTGTCCAACAGACAAGCATTAGTAGTGGTGCTGCGTCACCAGGCTACTTCTTATCCCAGAGCAGGACTGAGTTCACGTGATCAAACCAATGCTAATAATCATGATGGTTCTGCAAGTGGAAGCAATGAAGGATACTGGGCATTTGTGAGAAGAATGGTATCTTACATCAATCCTCTCTCCTATCTTGGTGGGGGTCCCAGCTCTTCGAATTCTGTGCAGGATACTCAAAGTGGCATGTGGCAATATGGTAAGTTGAAAGACATGTTTCAACTTTTTCTTTTAGAAGCCATCTTTGTTGATGATCTACGTTTCAATGAACCCTAATTGTATCTTGGAGGTGGTATTTATACGACTTGTACTACTTGGAATGTTTGTTAAATAACCTCTTAACCCTTGTGATCCTTATCCAAATTGAATTGCATACGTAATCTTGTTTGCCAACTTTATGAACTGCCTTTTTGTCATTTTTGCCCTGTAAGCTTTGCCGTATCTCATTACCTATATGCTTACCCCTACAAGGGGTTAGACCGGGCTTTTCTTTTTGGGGTCCTCATGCTCTAGATTAATCAGGTGGTTAATGTCTCTCATTTTACCGAGGGTGATTGTTTAATAACTATTGTTGTTAATTTTCCCTATATCGAACTTTACTTGATTTTTGTAAAGTTCCGATGAGCTGACATTTTGGTCTGTCTTACGTTGTCTTTAATACTTCGAGATTACTCTTTTTAGCCTCCCGGACATTTCTACTAGTTTCACTGACATATCAAAAACTTTAGCTTTACTGCTGTTCAAACTCTGTTTATTACCTATTGGTCTTTTTGAATCCTGCTTTCTTACTCAAAAACTTTTGATGTTTTAGGCCCAAACCCATCACTTCAGAATGATCTCAGAGGCACAGGTAGACCCTAC
This sequence comes from Ehretia macrophylla, assembly GCA_037974665.1. Taxonomy (NCBI): domain Eukaryota; kingdom Viridiplantae; phylum Streptophyta; class Magnoliopsida; order Boraginales; family Ehretiaceae; genus Ehretia; species Ehretia macrophylla. Next base: position 87,587,791 of record CM075764.1, read on the forward strand.
ACAGTTAACTCATCAAACCAAACTACACCTGGAGCTAGCCCAAGTAGCAACTCTGGGAATAGGCGTTTGCCAGCTCAGTTTGGAAGCAATATCCATACGCTGAAGCACGATGAAGATGATAGTCGGTTCAGTGGCAGAAATGCATTCTGGAATGGCAATTCTACGCAGTTTGGTGGCGACAACGATGGGAAGTAGGAGTACATTCCATGTGGTGATTCTGTTTAAGCAGGGCTTTTGCCAGATCTTTATCGAGGCTAAATATTTTGGATTAACTATCCATTTCCAAACTGAACCATGCCTTACCCACTAGGTAGAGTCGGCTATTTGGATGAACTATCTGTAATAAAAGTTCATTAAACATTAGCTAAATTCTACCAAAGTTGATGTGCAGAACACTTCTTGGTTATGCTTTGCTTTAACAATCTGGGAAAGTATATTTATGTATGTAAATATTATCCTAGTGACACATTTAGCAACTTTGCTCTGTAAGAACTCCATAAAAAATTGATTCATATCTTTTTAGTGAAATACATATTATACATCTTTCCCGTTTTTCCAGCACCATAAGCAATTTTAATCATAATCTGACAAAAATGAGTCCTATTTTGAGGAACATTTTAAATTTATAGAATGGTGAAAGTTGAGTGGATGCTCAATGCAAAAACAAATAGTTGGTGAAAGATGTTATCAAGAAAAAAATGTGGTTTTCAATGTGAGATTACTAGATCCTAGCCGAGCAAAAAAAAAAATTTTGCCCAGCAAAAAAAACTTTACTAGATCCTATCCTATAGGATCTAGTTTAGATGGGTAAGAATGGTTGGATGATTAGTTATGATGAAATGATAAGGTAATCGTATTGTATACGTTGAATGGTCTTTAATAAGCAAAATTGAAATTTTTTAATTTTTTATTACCTCGAGAACGATTGTTTAAGGATAGTTTTACGGTCCTTCCAAGACAAATAGCTTAAAACAAGTACCTCTTGCATGGTATTCTAAACTCTACAATAGTCTTGCACATTTAAGTAAGGATGGCAATTAGTAGGGTTTAAACTAGAATATGACATCCGTCAGTGTTTGATTTTTATAAGTGGTTATCGACGGACAATTTGATACGGTTTGGTAATAATAATTAAAAAAAATTTGAAACTTGAAAACCCAGATATTAATGTTAGTAAAAGATAAATTAATAAAAATATTTGTATGTTTATATACATACACATATACTATAATGTTATTTCATATTGTTTTATTGAAGTGTAATAACTTCTCAGTAGAAAACTTTTTGTTGAATACTTCTATTATATTTAGATTGATTTAAGTTTGCTTATAGACAAAAAAAATTAATTTATTATTTTTAGTTTTATTGAGATTGGTCATTTATTTATAGACAAATATCACACTATATTGTTTGTTTTGGACTTTATCATCTTTTCTTTTATTAAATCGTTTTCATTTTATTTTTCAGGATTTCTTAAAAATTAGACACGTCAGCTATCTGTTACGGGTTTAAAAAAAAATAATTTTATTGATTTTAAAAGGAATCTAATCCGTTGGCATTCTTACACCTAAGATTTACCTTAAGTGCAATCCTCTTCCGGGACCAACTTGTTACTGCTAGATAACATGATCATCACATGTGATAATTCGATCAGCATTCATGATCTCAAGAAATTTCACAGAAATTGATTTGGAATAAAGGGTTTTGGTTCCCTATGATACCTCCTAGGCCTTGAAGTCTTTCATGGTATATACATTTATTTACCAAAACCTGCAAGAAAAAATTATTGAAAATGTTTGGACACAAATGAAATTATAGGCGTATAAATTTCATATACGTTTATAACTCATACATCTTTAATATGGAAGATGAAAACCATCATATTAGATCTGAAATAATGTGGTTATGATGGTTATTGGAAGACACTGAGTATGATGTACTATGATGGTACTCCAATCTACTATGAGAATTGAAATGCCATCAAAATTTGTTCATAAACATTTTTTTCATTGAGTCTATCATGCATAATGAAATTGGTTGTCATTTTATTCGTCATTTTGCATAACACCACCCTTCATCTCCATTCCACGTCTTATACAAATTATAGAGATAATAGATATTTACAAAGTCACTTTTATCTACACCATTTTAAACTCTTCTTCTCAAATTAAAGTTGATTTTCTCTCTATCATCTCAAGTTCGAGAGGTGTTAAAGGATTATAAGATATGCCGAATATTTTAGAATATGTAAAGGCAGGGGCGGAGTCAGAAATTCTTGTCAGTGGGAGCTAAAATTTATAATTTTTGAATTATACGAGTACTTTTTTTTTTTCAGCGGGGGCTAATTAATTTTTTTAACTAAAAACACAGATATCTAATTTTTTTCAAAAAATACATAGAAATTTTAATATTTTTATGGTCCAGTGGGAGCTAAAATCCATAATTTTTGAACTATATGACTACTTTTATTTTTCAGTGAGGGTTAATTAATTTTTTTAACTAAAAATACATAAATATCTAATTTTTTAAAAAAAAATATATAAAAATTTTAACGTTTTTATAAGTCAATGGGAGTTACAGCCCCCGCTGACCCTTACGTGCCTCCGCCCCTGTGTAAGGGTGATAGTTGAATGACCCAACAAAAAAAAACATATATAAAGGTTAAAATTGGCACCTATATATACTTAGGGCGGATTTAATTTTTTTTTCTTAGTGGGGTTTATAACACAAAATTTTTCAATTCTAGGAACGTATATATATATTTGCAGAGAATGATAGTTAATATTTTTTTACTTAAGATGCACATTTTTTTTCTTTGAAAAATACATAAATATTTAAATTTTCTTTTCGCATATTCTTTTTGGAGTCAGCTGCAACCATCACTAACAATAAACTATATCTGCCCTTGTATATTGGTAAGAAAATACTTTTAGGTAATGATTGATATGTTACAATAAGTTAAAAATGGTATGATATTTCTAATTTTATTCTTATGCATGCAGTGGGGCAGTCACTAATGCATGAGGGGTATAAAGAAGCAAAAGAAAAGGTGGCATATTTATCCCTACCCACTTTTTAGGAACTTTATTTGTGTAAAGCATTTCGAAACATGGCATCAGAAGGCTACGCGCTCTCCGAGTACAATTATCTTAACATAAAAAAAAAAAAAAAAATACCAACCATAAGGGATGAAGGCTTCTTGCTTGGCAAAAAGGTTAATCTTTGGTAAGAAAAAATTCTTGGGCAGCTGTTGGTATGTTAAAATGAGTTAAAAATGGTATGACATTTCTAACTCTATTTTAATACATGCAATGGCGGAGCCACATGCACCCCCTCAACTTGGGAATTTTTTTTTCTTTTTTTTGGGTTTTAAAAAAATAATTATATTAGACACTTTCATTGTGCGAGTGTACCCCCTGACCTTGGGTTTCATGACTCTGCTACTAAATGCATGTGAGGTCTTCTAATTATGTGTGAGTCGTTGTGTGCAATTAGCCGCACAAAAGTATTTTCTCAAATTGGATAAACGAGGCATGCGACTCACACACTTATACGTGGAACTCATCAATTATGTGTGAGCCGTTTGAATCCAATTAGCCGAACACAAATATTTTCTCAATCATATTGCTCTAGAGAACTTTTCAGCACCGATTGGATAAATAAGGAGAGTCGGGCCTTTTCCCTCCCTGTACAATGGTCTGTATGTATTCTCCCTCCTCCGGCACGACTTTTTTTTAGTGATGTACAATAATTTTTCGTACCGCCAAACTGATGTTGGCTGATGTTTATATATAGTGCAGGCAAATGATTATGAAAAAAAAAATGTTCGCTTTGAGCTTATCATGACAAATTCTACTTCGGATCGACAACAAACGAGCACTTATGTGAATCCAAGTTCATGCCTTGGATGAAAGACAAGATCGTGTTAATACCATAGTGAACAAATAGTTTGAACTTAATAGAATTATTACGGAATTATAGCACCTTTAACCAATTCAGCTACAAGTTGCCAAAGAAAAAAAAGGATAAAGAAAAAGTAATTTATTTACAATGACAAGAACCATATTACTTACTAACTTGAACTATATTTTTTTCGTGTGGAATTATATATTTAGAGATTTAAACTTTAGTATGAACCCGAACCGGACAACAAGAACCATAGTTATTGAACCCAAACCAACCACCACCTGGCCTGGATAAGGACATCGCCTAGCTTGAACTGGCTAACTTCGCTAATTTGACGGTAGGAATAGCAGTGGTCGATCAACCACAAAAATGTGATATTTCTAACCAAAACCTTTTAGTATAATTAATTATCAAAACTAGAATTGAAATTAATGGGTTAAAAAATTACTTACCAAAATTGAAATGCTAAGTATTTAAAAAATCGTGATTAACCGTACCTATAACTATTTACTTTGAAAAAAGAAGGCATTAGTTTAAATAGAAATTCAACCTAAAAAATACAATTTGGGCTTAGGCCAAGTGTTATTATTCTACTTATCAGTTGGGTTAATCTTGTAAAGAAATAATATTTTTGGGTAAATACTTAGTAGTGTAATTTTAGGTATTAATTTATTAAGTTAATATGATTTTTGTGTCAATCTTAAACTTTAGTTATATATGTGTACACATGCACATATATATAAATCAATAATCTAGTTTTAGACTTTGATTTTTTTTTTTTACCATAATACAAAAATTTATTGAATTACCCCTCAATTAGGGTTTGATTTTATCCTTGTAAAAATCAAACCTAACGGATACCGATAATTTTGTTATCAAGTTTATTATTAATTCGGATAATCCCAGTAATTTTAAATTTAAACCTTAATCACTGTAATCCTTAAAACCATGCAACAAAGTTTCTTTCTTTATTTATTTCTTTTGTTTGATATGCAACAACAATTTGATGGTCTACGCTTTAACAAAGGAAAAATGTCACATTTAGTACCTATTGTTTTCTTAAAATTTCAATTTTATCTTTATTGTTCAAAATTTTTCAATTCTGTCCCTATTATTTCTAAAAAAAATTCAATTTCGTCCTTGTTATTTCCAAAAAGTTGATTTCATCCATATTATTTTCTTAAAATTTTAAATCCATTCCTATTATTTAAAATTAATCGATTTAGTCTTATTATTTTCTAAAAAATTCAAGTTCGTCCTATTGTTCAAAATTAGTCAATTTAGTTCATACTGTTTCTAAAAAAATAATAATAATTTAGCACCTATTATTTTAATATAAAATTCAAATTAGTCTTCAATGTTTAAAAAAATGTGACTAAATTATTAATTTTAAAATAATAAGGACTAAATTGACTAATTTTGAACATTAATAATGAATTTAAATTTTTTTTTTTAAAAATAGAGATTAAATTGACTAATTTTAAATAATAAGAACGAATTTAAAATTTCTGAGAAACAATAAAAAAAAATTGCACAAATAGTCCCTTGACGATAAGAATGAAATCGAAACTTTTAAAAAAAATAGGGATGAAATTAAATTTTTTTAAAAATAATAAAAATAAAATTAAGAAATTTTAAACTATAAAATTAAAATTGAAACTCTAGAAAAATAATAGGGACTAAATGTACAATTTTCTCCTTTAACAAATGTAAAATGTTTATTATTCGCAATGATCGGCATTGGTGGCTACTAACCACCATGACACTACTTCGTTAATGCTCGTCCGCATCATTGCATTAATATATATTGTATTCAGCAAGTTGGACGTCAGATATACCATACATATCTATATTCCTAGGGAACATTCTATAATAAGGAATTCATTCCACCGTCAAAACAAGAAAAAGTGGACCCCATATTATCGGGTTCACGTGTTTATGAGTAAGTGAAATGGTTAAGACTTTTCCTTAGTTTAGGATTGAGATTATATCCTTTATTTAATCTCTTATTTATTAGATGAGTTATATTATGGGTTCTAAAATTTAATTTTTTTTAAATACATTTCTTTGGGTGAATTACTACAATTGTAGTTTGAAGTCTATCAATACTTGACAAAGAAAAAAGGGAAAAATTTCACATTACCTACTTGTGATATACAAAATTATCACGCTATCTCTCTGTATTTACAAAACTATCAAACCCTCTCTCCTTGTATTTTTAAAAAGTTGTCACACCACCCTCCTCCATTTGTTGTTCGTTTGTTTTACCGTTGGAAGTACATTTCACGCACGGAATTAGCAGCTGGGCGTGTATTTTAGTTTTATATGAGTCATTTAATTGACCAAAAAGCCCTTGCACTTGAAATAAAAAAGGACTGCCTCAATTTGACACCTATTATTAATTTGAAAAACATGTAAAAATAAGAAATTGACTACCACAAAATTAATTTGCATCTTAGAATTAAAGAAAAATTAAAAACATGTAGACTATCATCATCTTCCTCACCCTTCCTCCCCCACCCCTACCCCCGTCAAACCCCATCCATCCCCTCACCCCTGTCAGCTCTCTAGCCCCCAACCCCCACCCCCACCCCCGTCAGCTCCCTACCCCTCAGCCCCTACCCCCTACCCCCGTCAGTTCCCTACCCCTACTACTCGTCACCCCGTCAGCCCCCCATTTCTTTTTGCAATTCTTTTTATTTTGTGTGTGTATATATATAGTATATACATATATTTGAGTTGTTTTTTTTTTTTCTAAATTTGAGTTCTCAAACCCCATATATATATATATATACATAAAATACATATATATATATATACATATAATTTAGCATATGAAATTTATATTAAATTTGAGTTGATAATGTGGATATGGGGGAGGTGACGGGTAGGGGTAGGGGTAGGGGTGGTTTTTGAGAGGAACACATGGGTGTGAGACGCTGAGCTGAAGCATCATTGTTGAGAGGATTAACAAATACAATGTGATTAGATGGCAATTTACGATTAATGGGCTTATGGGTAGCCATTAAAATGGATGTAAATTGGTGGCAGGAGATAAAGGCCGCCACTGAAATTGGTTCTTTTGCTCTTCTTGTTCTTTTTTTTTGGGAATTTTCAGTTGAAGAGAAGGGGGATGAGGGCGGGGGAGGGGTGATGAAGATAGCAATTTTTTTTTAAAAAAATTATTTATTTATTTTTAGTTTTTTGGTGAAAAGAATGGGTGGAGAGAGAGAAAAGATAAATAAAAAAGATATGTATAATATAAGGGTAGAGACATTATTTAACTCATCTTTTTTAACGCCGTTAGTTTAAAATAGACAAAGGGGGGCGGTGTGTCGGGTTTCAAAAAATACAGGGAGATTTTTGATAGTTTTGTGAACACATAGATGTAGCATGATAATTTCGCATATCACAGGGGAATAACGTGAAATTTTCTCAAGAAAAAAAAGCCCATCAATACAATATCTTACAACAAGAATAAATTGTCACTTTACTTTTGATTCAATTTATAGTACCAATAGATTATACTTCTCTTTTTCTTTAACAAAAAAAAGATTATACTTTTTTCTCCAAACAAAAAGAAAAGGGAAATTTTATATTCCATAATTTCATTCTTATACTGATACTAAGTGACGAAGGGGACCCCGAACTGAGGTATAATGCCCACTCCGAGCTGAGGCTGGCTAATCCGAGCCAAGTCCAGCACATTCAGCTAATGCCCAACTTAGATGCTGATTCGACCTCACCCCGACCCAAGAAAACCCTGATCTCGGCAAACAGCTGTTCTGATGGGACATAAAGTCCTGATGGGACATAAAGCTGCATCGCATTAAATGCTGTCAGGTCTGAATTTAGTATAAATAAAGCTCTACCCCTTCATTTCTGAGGTAACTGCTCATTAAATGCTCTCAGCTACTTCACCAGCTCAGACATACTAATCATTCGCACGCCCAAGGGAAAAATCCGGGTCGTCACCCCGCCTTTTCCTTCATTTTCCTTGTGCAGGTCAGGTAGCCGACCCGAAAATCTAGGTCGAGGAGCCGACCCAGAAATCCAGCTCGGCAGGAGTAGCTTCCCAACCTCAACGTCGAGATTCCGACCTCGACAGTTTGGCGCCGTCTGTGGAAACGAGTTCTTTTTATCACTCTTCTCACCACTAATTGATAAACCACCACAATACAAATGAGGAGCTACAGCGCATCGGTAGAAGACTCGCCCAACCCGGATGGGGACCTCGAAACCACACAGGTGCCTAACCAAGAACTAACCCAAGCCGACGTTGGAACGAGCCAACGTATACACTTAGCCACTCAAACTAACCCCACAACAGATGGAGACCTCAACTCTAGCTTGTCACAGAAGATAAGGATGATGCTGAGGATGTTTGATGAACTTAAAGAGCAGGTAGCCCGATTAGCTGCGGACCCCCTGGCTCCACAAGAAGCTATGTCGCGCCCCTCGCGTCCACAATTTCGCATCCCAGACCCAAGGCGAAAACGGACTCAAGATGAAGAAGACTACCTAGAGCCGATGGCGGGACCCGAGAAGGCGAGAGGTAAAAGGGCGGCTCAAGCCGACCCCAAGCAGGCCAAGACCACGGCTGCCATAGCCAAGGTCATTAACCAGCTCGGCGTAAACCTACTCTCACCCGAGGTACTAGCCACGCCGCTACCCACCGGCAACCAGATGCCCAACCTAGCAGTCTACAATGGGGACGGCGACCCAGCCAGCCACTTGCTCAACTTTAACCACCACATGACTCTGCATAATATGTCCGACCTCATGAAGACGAAGACATTCCCGACTACCCTGGTTGGCAATGCCTTGGACAAGTTCCAGAAACTTCGTCCCAGCTCTATTGTAAGTTTTCATCAGCTAGCTGAGGCTTTCCTGTCCCACTTCGCGGGAAGCCGACGCGCAACCCACCACACTTCGACGTTGCTATCGGTGAATTAGCATAGAGGGGAAAGTCTGAGGGCTTACACAGCTAGATTCAATGAAGAGTCCCTCAGAATCCCCAACCTAAAGGACTCCATGGCATTGATGGCTTACCAGAGTGGGCTCAGGTCAGGTCCCCTTACATCCTCTTTGGCCATCGATCCCTTGGATATTGTAGCCGAGCTGATGGTACGAGCTGAAGGGTACATACACTCGGAAGAAATCTATCAAGCGAAGAGGGTGATGACAAGGAGAAGGAAGCCAATAAGAAATGAGAGACCTCCCGAGTCCAACCTAGGGGTAAGATCCAAAATGACTGAGGTAAGTAGCCTCTGCAGCCGAAGTAGAACCCCCGGTTCACTATGTTCACTCCCCTTAACACCACAAGGGAGCAGATCCTGATGGAGATCCAGCACCAGAACCACCTTCCTCCAGCCCCAAGGATAAAAGGCCGACCTGAGAAGCGCAATAGGATCAAGTATTGCCGCTACTATATGGATTACGGCCATACCACCGAAGAGTACAAAGACTTGAAATAAGAGATTGAAGCACTGATAGCCTGAGGTCACCTCCGAAGGTACATAGATCAATAGCCGACTCGGAATCACGATTAGAGAGATAGGGAGAGAAGTCCACCCAGGCGACTGTCTGGGGGCAGACGTTTGGCTGTGATTGAGACCATTACAGGGGGATTGGCATCGAGTGGAGAGACCTCGACTGGCAGGAAGGGTTATATTCGGGCTGGAAGGGAGTATGGGCCAGCGCGGGGTCCGATCCCGGAGATGGAGGATTTCACTTTCTCCTCAGAAGACTTGGAGGGTGTGATATTGTCCCATGACGACCCACTGGTGATCAGCGTTGAAATAACCAACTTCACTGTGAAGAGGCTGATGGTGGACACCGGGAGCTCGGCAGAATTCTTATTCATCAGCGCTTTTGAGCAGATGGGGTTGGACAGGAGTCGACTCAGGCCATTAAGGGGCACTTTGGCTGGTTTTACCGGGCAAGCCCACCGAGCCAAAGGGGTCATCAACCTCCCGTTAAAGTTGGAAAATAGAGACAAACGGGTTTCGATGCAGGCCAACTTCATTGTAATGGATTGCAATTCCATATACAATGGGATCTTAGGTCGGGTGGCGCTCAATAATTTCAAGGTCGTTCCTTTAACTTACCACTAGGCCCTGAAATTCTCGACCCCGGGCGGCACGGCCACCATCCGCGGAGCCCAGCTCTCAGCTTGGGAATGTTATGAAAACTCCCTCCGACCCAAATATCAGGTTGGTTGGGGACCAGATTTGCCCGAGGAAAAGAGGGATGCCAAGAGAGGGAGCTCGGCTGAAGACCTTCAAGAGGTGGAGCTCTTCGACGAGACGAAGAGAGCAAAAATCGAAAGTGAACTCTCTGCCGACCTCAAGAAAGGTATAAGCCAATTTCTCCTGAAAAATGAACACATATTTGCATTGTCTGCCTTTGATATGACAGGTATTGACCCGGGAGTGATTGAGCATCACCTGAATGCCGACCCAAATCACTATCCGGTAAAGCAAAAGCGCAGGCACTTCCATTATGATAAGCAACAAATCATAGCAGAATAGATGGACAAATTGGTAGACGCCGGCCACATAAAGGAAATTCAGTACCCAACCTGGTTATCTAACGTGGTGCTGGTGACCAAGTCCTCGGGTGGATGGAGATTGTGTATTGACTTTACCGACCTCAATAAAGCCTGTCGTAAGGACTACTTTCCCCTACCTCGGATTGATCAGATGGTGGATTCCACCTCCGGGTTCGAGCTACTCTCTTTCATAGATGCCTTCAAAGGTTATAACCATATCAAAATGGCTCCCGGAGACAAAGAGAAGACTGCCTTCACCACGGATAAAGGTCTCTACTACTATGAGGTCATGCCTTTTGGCCTCAAGAATGCTGGAGCTACCTACACTCGGATGATGAACAAGGTTTTCAAAAATTAGATTGGCCAAAATATGGATATCTATGTATGGAGCACTTTGGGATAAAACTGAACCCGGAAAGGTACGCATTCAGCGCCAAGGAAGGAAAGTTTCTGGGCTTCATGGTCACATCCCGTGGAATAGAAGCCAACCTGGAAAAGGTTCAAGCGATACTTGACCTGGCGTCGCCGACCTGCGTGAAGGACGTCCAAGTACTCGCGGGTAAGGTCACGGCGCTTAGCAGATTCATGTCCAGGTCGGCCGACAAGTGTACTCCTCTGTTCAAAATATTGAGGAGTCCTAAGAATTTCAAATGGACCACAGAATGCCAGGATACCTTCCAGGAGCTGAAAAGGTATCTAGCTTCGCCACCCTTGCTATTCCTACCTGAGGTGGGGGAGAAGCTGGTACTATACTTAGCATGCTCAGGGACAGCAGTGGTGACGACACTGGTCCGCGAAGAAGGGAAAGAGCAGAAGCCGGTCTATTATGTCAGCAAAACCCTGCAAAGGGCCGAGGTGAGGTACTTCTCCTTGGAAAAACTCACCCTCATGCTCATCACAGCGGCAAGAAAGCTGAAGCCATACTTTGATGTTCATCCAATTAAGGTCATGACGGATGCCCCACTCAAGTCCATTATGCACAAGCTGGAGGCGTCGGGCAGGCTTCTGAAATGGGCAGTTGAGCTGAGTTAATTCGACATCACCTACCAGCCCAGAACAACCATCAAAACCTAAGCCATTGCAGACTTTGTGGTGGAATGCACTGGCCGAGCTGAGCATGACCTGGAGGATGTGTGGAAGGTCCATGTGGATGGGGCCTTAGGGAAGTCTGGGAGCGGAGCTGGGATGGTCATCCTCGACCCAACCCAACATGAGCACCAATACTCTCTCAAGTTTACCTTTCCGGCGTCCAACAATGAAGCTGAGTACGAAGCGATGATTGCGGGGCTGAAAATTGTAGCTCAGCTCGGGGCACAGACAGTCGACCTGAGTACCGACTCTCAATTGATTTCTAATCAGATATCGGGAGAGTTCGAAGCCAAGGACAGTACTATGTTGGCCTACCTCAACAGAGTCAAGGATTTGACCTCAGGGGTCAAAAGGTTCGTGATACAGCAAATTCTGAGGGAGGAAAATATGAAGGCTAACGCCCTGTCCAGGTTGGCCTTGGGCGAGAGCCGACCTGCCTTGGCCCATGTAGAAGAAGTATTTGAACCAAGTATCCAGTTAGGGGTGCAGGCTGTAACCGAGCTCAATTTAAGCCCATATTGGACCAAACCAATTGTGGACTACTTGGAGGGGGTATGACCCCAGAGGATGAAAAATCAGCTCGAAAACTCATGAAACAGGCCTCAAGGTTTGTCATAATTGCAGGGCAACTCTACAAGAGAGCCTACACTTGGCCTCTCTTAAAGTGTGTTGGGCCCGAGGAGGGAAACTATATACTCCGGGAAATCCATGAAGGAGTATGTGGAAACCACTTGGGTGGCAAGGCCCTGGCTCGGAAGGCATTGAGGCAAGGCTATTTTTGGCCAACCTTAGAGCAAGATGCCAAAGAGTATGTGAAAAAGTGTGACACCTGCCAAAGGTTCGCCAACATACAGAGAAAGCCAGCGGTAGACCTCACGGTGATGATAAGCCCGTGGCCATTCTATCAGTGGGGTCTAGATATCATCGGCCCATTGCCAATCGGCGTTGGCCAAAAGAAGCACGTCTTTGTAGCAGTAGACTACTTCACCAAATGGCATGAGGCTAAAGGTGTTGCTAGAATAACAAAAAAGGCAGCTTGGAATTTCGTGTGGAAAAATATCATTTACCGATTTGGGGTGCCAAAGGTCATCATTATTGACCACGGCAAGCAATTCGACAGTGCATACTTTCGAGGCAAATGTGCTGAAATTGGGATCAACCTCAGATTCTTATCTATTGCTCACCCTCAAAGTAATGGCCAAGTTGAAAGGACTAACCAAATCATTTTGCAGGGCCTGAAAACCAAGCTGGAGGAAGCAGAGAACCAGTGGGTATTGATTCTTCCCGAGGTGCTGTGGGCTCAGCGGACCACCACCAGCTCGGCAATGGGAGAATCGCCCTTCGAGCTAACCTTCGGTACTTAAGTGGTGCTGCCAGTGGAGATCGGGTCTCCAACCAATAGAACCCTTTACCATGACCAAGAAATAAACGGAGCACTGATCCGTGAAGGGCTCGACCTCGCCGAAAAGCTCCGAGATAAAGCTCAAATCAAGATGCTAGCCAGCAAAGCTGCCATGCAAAGAGCCTTCGCCAAACAGGTTAAGCCTAAGCCTATTAAGGTTGGCGACCTTGTCCTCAAAAAGGCTATCTTTTTGCCATGTTCGAGCAACAAGCTCTCCCTGACCTAGGAGGGACCATACGAAGTCGTGAAAGAAGTCCAATCTGGGACCTTCTACCTCCGCGACAAATATGGGAAGCAATTGAAAAATGCATGGCACGCGGAGCACCTGAAGAGATATTTTGTGTAACGGCCCCCGAGCCGGAATCTCTTGTAACGGCCCTCGAGCCGGAAACTTTTGTACAGGCCCCGAGCCGAAATCTTTGCTAAGGCCCCTAGCCAAAGCATTGCTTGTAATCGACTCCCGAGCCCAAGTACTTCATGCACAATTTCAATACAAACATATTTTGTAACCCAGTGCAATGCCTGACCCGGGCCTGAACACCTCAGCTACTGAGCTACTCCCGACTCAGATTAATGTGGTGGCCACGCTTAATTACGAGCTAATAATCCAAGTAAACCTGCTCAAACGAGTTTTCAGCTCGGGTATAATCAATAATAATTTGATTAGTTTTGCCAATTTGAATCAAGGTCCAACTCGGTGTAATCCAACTTCAGGTCGGAATATTAGTTTGGCTCTAAACTCGAGCTCAATATTTGTCAACATTAGTTTGACCAATTTTAAATCGGACTGACGAGTCCAGGTTGGCGACAACTATATAGTTGCCAAATTAACCAGCTCGGATTAGGATGATAATTCCTTAATCACGTCCAGCTTGGTTCTTTATATTTAAATTAAGTTTGAAAGGTCCATTATATTGGTCTGACCCCACTTACTTAAGAAATTTACGAAGAGAAAGGTACACATGTACGAACTCGAATGAAACGCAAATAAAACAAAAACATCTATTTCATTGAAAGTAAAAAAATAATAATACAATTACAAGGAGCTCGACCAGATCCATGCCCTTCTGGAGAAATTCAATCACCTTCTTAGCTTGGGATGTCAGGTCAGCCGGAAGCTCAGGAATCTCTCAGAACTCCTACGGCGGAGCCTTCAAGATTTCGATATAGTCATTCTTGACGGCAGGGAAGAAGGTCTTCGCTCTCTCCCGAGCTGCGACTTGGCCCCGAAAATAGTACTCCAACTCGGCATACCTGGCCATCGCCCTACCTTCCGTGGCCAACCAATCCACGGCCTCTTGACTGGATTTGAAGGCTTCCACCGCCTTCTCCCCTTGCGGGCTGACCTGATCTACCAGATCCTTAAGCTTCACCTCGGCCTCGAGCTTATCCTTCTTGATGCGCTCGACGTACTTGGCCGCGGCCTCGCGCCGGGACTTCTCCGCCTCGAGCTCCTTCTTCAACCGGTTGATCTCCGTCGCTTTCGTTTTTTGCCTCTGTGCTGCATCCTTCCTCAGGGCCTCAAGCTCGGCTCGGGAGTCGGTGTATCGCTGCTCAAGCTTGACACAGTAAGCCTAGGCCTGGGCAAGTAAGCCGGGTGCCAAAAAGATATGGGACTCGGCCTGCACAAAAGACAGCAAAGTGATCGGTCAAGCTAAAAAACTTGGCAAAATAGTCAGTAAAAGACACCATGTCAGCACGGTCAAATATGCCTTACCGTAACTATGGCCGTTCTTAGGTCGAGTGAAAGCTGCTCCGCTGGGACCGATGCCAGCTTGGGATCGCAGGCGACCTTAGCTGCCTCCATGAAATCCTTGTTGGGAGGATTCACCTCCGTGGCCTTGCCTTTCCCAGAATACTTAGCCCGAGGCCGTTTCCTATTTTCAGGATGGGATGAGGAGCGCTCAGGGATCGCCACACCTGAGCTTGATCTTTTGGGCAAGGGAGACGCCAACGTCCCCTTGGAAGAGACCTCAGGTCGCTGCCTTTGCTCTTGAGGGACAGTGGAGCCCAAGCCAGACCGGGCCGAGACTTCGCCGTTGGCCTCAGTCCTCATCTTCATCTGGGCATACGTGAGCTTTCTCCTATCCGCCATATCTGCAAATGAGTAGAGGAAAGAGGTGAGATATAACCAAGTGCAAACTGAAGAGAAGAACGGTAGACAAGAAGACGGGGAGGTCGGACATTGATCCTGCGAACTGACCCTCTTCTGAGTCGGAATCCGTATTCTCTTCGGGCTCGAGAAGTAGGTGAGGATGCTCCTTCCTCAGGTCGGGTTCTCTCCCGAATAACTTTGATTTCCAGATTCTGTCCCACCTGAGGATGCTGTCAATGTCAATTTGCATACCCGACTAACCCCGACCTCGGTGAGCTCGGCTTCTGAGAACTTGGGGTCATCGTTCACATTCTTCTTTAGGGAGGGATTCCAATCCAACTTGCATCCCGGGTTCACAGCCGGCTCGACCCTATAGTAATCGTTGTGCCAGCCCTTGTTGGAGGAGTGCTACTTGGTGAATATGGCATTGCCGGCCCGAACTGCAAAATGAAACCACCCTGGCTGCTTCTGGTTAGGCTTGCACACAAAGAACTGTCTGAACCAACGCAGGGTCGGCTCTATTTTCTTCTCAAGGCAGAATACATAAAATGTCACCATTACGGCCCAACCATTTGGTGACATCTGACCCGGGCTAAGCTCAAAGTAGTTCAAAATGCCGGCGATAAAGTCGGGAAGTGGAAGCCGGATGACATCGAAAGCGAGGTCAAAGATAGTGAAGTGATCAGGTAGAGGATAGCAGGCAGGCTCATTCCGACCTGGAACCTTCAACTTATGGTATTGGTCCACCGACCAATCCCTTAGCCTGGCGTTGGCCATCTGCACCGTGGAATGGCACTCATGCTTACAATAGGCGAACAGCTGCTTGATCCTCTTCCCACGAGCCGACGAACCACTAGCTGTAGCTGAGCTCCGAGGTCGGACTGCCCTAACCGGGACTGCTTCAATCGGTTCCGACGTAGAGACTCCAACTAAGTACTCCTGAGGTATCTCAACTCCCTCTAGCTGGTTCAATGGCTCCTCATCTTCCCTATCACCCAAGTTTCCCAGGTCAGCCAAAGGATCTGCCTCGGCTTCTTCTTGCACCCGCTTGACCCCGATCACTTGGCAATCATCGTCACTCTCCCTAGGCCTAGATAGCCGAGCTGATCCTTGAGATGCGCCGGCACTGTCATCACCGTGACCTCTATCTGAGGTAGACTCCTAGCTCAACGGATTCTCATCCCCTCCATAGGACCTTACCTCTATCGCTTGGGAATCTTCCGACTCCGACCTCCCTATCCTGTTTACAAATTAAAATATATGCAGTGATAACCAAAGGGAGTCGGGACGTACCCACCGCTCTAGTTATCGAAGATGACCCGATCTAATTGTCTCCGACCTAATTGGCTCCGAGCTAGTGGATTCCGAGCTGAATACCCCGAGAAGATATTTGCCAAGCTAAAAATGTCCGACCACTGTGGTTGCCGACCTGAAAGCTCCAAATTTAGTTAGTAAAGTGTGAAACGAATCTCGGATGTCAAGGCCCTATTTATAGGCAACTCCTGTAACCGCCTCGGGAATCCCAAACGTCGCATCTTGTCATAACTGCCAGGTGACGTGTCAGCCATCTGAAGGGTATGCACCGCTGACGTGGCCATCCCCACTATGTCGGGGTCGGGCACCTCCAACTCGGGATCAACTCCCAAATCTAGATCTCACCCTCTCGATCTCGACTTGAGAGGGGATTGACGAGGGGGACCCCGAGCAGAGGTATGATGCCCACTCCGAGCTGAGGCGGGCTAATCTGAGCCAAGCCCAGCACATTCAGCTAATGCCCAACCTGGATACTGATTCGACCTCACCCCGACCTAGGAAAACCCCGACCTCGGCAAACAGCTGTTCTGATGGGATATAAAGCCATGATGGGACATAAAGCTACACCACATTAAATGCTGTCAGGTCCGAATTTAGTATAAATAGAGCTTCACCCCTTCATTTCTAAGGTAACTGCTCATTAAATGCTCTTAGCTACTTCGCCAGCTCGAACATACTAATCATTCACACACCCGAGGGGAAAATTCGGGTCGTCACCCCGCCTTTTCCTTCATTTTCCTTGTGCAGGTCAGGTAGCCGACCTGAAAATCTAGGTCGAGAAGCCGACCCAGAAATCCAGCTCGGCAGGAATAGCTTTCCAACCTCAACGTCGAGATTCCGACCTCGACACTAAGTATCATAATTATAAACTAAAGATTAAATATATTATCATTCTCTGTTCTCTTTTTATATTGAATAATTGAAGAATAATTTTTAGTTAACTTACAGATTCAACTAGTTTATCCAAATAAATTGCACATTTAAACCAAAAAAGTTAGTTTGTGGTCCAACTACTCTAACAGGTCCTTCAAAAGAAGTCATTTTAGAAAGTCAAATGTTTAAAATGAGCTCCAGCACACCTCTTATCAACCGTTCCCTAAAGGTGGGAGTCTCTATTTTTTTGTGTAAGACTAACTCCAATAGTCTTTCTATTTTTTTCTCTACATGTACGGAGTTTAGGCTTGCATCTTTATCTTTAGGGACTCCCTTTTCAGTTTTACTTTAACAGACTCCCTATTTTTAATCTCTCCTTATTTCAAGGACTCCCTATTTTAGTTTCACTTCAACAACTTCCCTATTTTAAGGACTCCCTGTTGCTTTTTACTCTAATATATCTCTATTTTAAATCAAACACACATTTTTAATTTTTTTATTTAGGTTATTTATTTTTAATGATGATATACTATTTTCATTATTAATAATTATTTTCTATTATAGTTTATAATAAATACTTTTTTCTTCTCATTGTCCATATATTTCTTTTTTCATTTTCATTAAAAAAAATTTCCTCAACCCTCCTCTCCTCAACCCTCATCGCCTCAACACTACACCCATAGATTAAAACCATACTGATCTGAAAAAAATCAATCTCCTTTGACATTTTCCCTTCAGCATTTACTCATTCTCTCCAACTTTTTCTTTCTCTTTCCTACTGCATTTACTTCATAATCACCATCTCACCATTATCTACTTTTATTACCCACTTGCAATGGCATCATCCTCAAATGGAGATATCTCAGCCATAAAACTCACTCCGCTGGCTGAATAAGGAGTTAAAAATTCCAGCGAACTTTAATTTTATTTTTTTTACAAAGTCAGTTTTTTAGATGTAGAGAGCCTCCCATAGGGAGGTTGTTGGAGAAGATTACACCATTTTGTCTCTCTATAATGGCTAAGGAGCCACTATAGAGAGGCTGTTGGAGAAGATCTAAGTCTCTACAAGTATAGGGAGTCATAAAGTTGAGAGCATCTATTTTTTGTGTGTGCTACAACAAGTACTTTTTATTGATTCCCTTTTTTCATTTTTTGTCTATGTAAGGAGTATTGGTAAGGTAAAATTGACATAGAAAATTTTTATGACAGAAACAGACTAAAAATGAGTGAAGGGATAAAGGCGTAATAGCAATGGTCATTATGAAATTACCATAATTGAATGCTCGTCAGTCATATCGAAGACCAACGACATATTAATCAAAGAAAAATTATTATGGCAGTCCAGACTGATGGGTTCATCTTTTACACGACTATTGTGTGAGAGGACTTATGTAAGTCTGAACTAATGCAATAGAGTCCATCAACCAAATATTTGAGTCATGGTTTAATATGGTAAATTTCACAAATGGTCTCCAATGTTTGCACTTTTTCTCAATTTTATTCCTATTATTTTAAAAGTAATACTTTTAGTCTCCAATATTTACATATTTTTATAATTTCATCCCTATTCTTTCGAAATGATGCACTTAGTCCTAGAGTTTACAAAAAGTTTCAATTTATTCCCCAATATATTCACTTTTTTTTATAGCATTTAGTCCCAAAAGTTTCATGTACCGGTCACAATTGAAATCTCACGGTAGGGACTAAACTGAAACTTCTTGCAAACTTAAGGACTAAGCGCGTCACTTTTGGAGAAGAAATTACAAAAAAAGGATAAATATTAGGGACTAAATTGAAATTTTTTGTAACTTTTAGGGACTAAATGCATCACTTTTAAAATAATGAAAAGGACATTGAGCGTAAACATTAGGAACCATTTATAAAAATTTTCGGGGTTTAATTTTTTATAATCTTTAGGTACTAAATATATAATTTTTAAAACAATGAGAAAGAAATTGAGGTAAGCCTAGGTTTAAAGTGTAATACAAAGGACAAAAACAGTATTCCCTACTAATTTTTTTTTTTGGGTAAACAGCACAGGACTCACTTGTGATTTTACTCATGTACATGTTTGCCCCCTGTGTTTTATAAATTGCACGAAATCCCCTGTGGTCGATGAAATGGTGCAGACGCCCCCTAATGCTAATGTTTGTTAATTTTTTAATGGCACTGTTTAAAATGACATATATGCCCTGTTAAATAAAAAAAACTAATAAAAAGGGATAAATTGGCGCAGGACCCCCCTTGTGATTTTTCTCATGTGAACATTTGTCCCCTATGTTTTTAAAGTGCATGTTTGCCCCCTATGGTTTATGAAAAGGTGCACGCGTCCCATCTTTGTTAGAAAAATCACCTAAATTAACAGCGAGTGCAGCACACGCACGGATTTTGAGATGCTGCTAGTTTTTTTGTTGTTATCAACTTAGAATAAAAATTTTATGGATGAAATTACCCTTACCTTAAATTCACAATTGTAAATAAGAATTTTGAGGTGCTGTTGTGCGTGGTCGCATGGTGTTGGTGCTAGTGGGGAGGGGTGCTTTTATAGTATTGGTGGCGGGTTGGGGGGTTGGTGGGGGTGAGAGATGCTGGCGGGGGGTTTGGGTGTGCTGGTATGGTGTTGGTGAAGGTTTGTAGGGATGGAAGTGGTGGAGATTTGTAGGGATGGTGGTGGTGGAGATTTGTAGGGATGATGGTGGTGGGGGTGGGTGGTAGGGAGTGGGGGTGAGGGGTGGCGAGTACTGGTGGGTGGTGGGGCTGGTTTTTTTTGGACTAATTTTTTTATTTAAAAGGGTATATATGTCATTTTAAATAGTGTTGTTAAAAAATTAACAGATGTTAGTATTAGGGGCGTTTGCACCGTTTCATTGATCACATAGGAGTTTCGTGCACTTTACAAACCACATGAGGAAAATGTGCATATTAGTAAAATCGTACACTTTACAAACCACAGGGGGAAAATGTGCATATTAGTAAAATCACAGGGGGGTCCTGTGCCCGTTACACAAAAAAAACTCGTAGCATCTCAAAATTTGCTCGTGTGCTACAATCGCTGTTAATTTGGACGGTTTTTTAATAGAAAGAGGACGCGTGCACCTTTTCATAAATTATAAAGGATAAGTATGCACTTTATAAAATATAAGAAACAAACGTGCATATGAGTAAAAAATACAGGAGATCCCGTGCCATTTTTTTATTTATTTTTTATATTCCCCTCTATTTCCTTCATCCAAACGCACGACGCACGCTTAGATTTGTGAGTCAAGTGAAGCAAAGAGCAGTCCCATGTACACTGCTCAGTGACACTATTCTAGTAGATTACATCCCGTCGTGCACAAATACCTCCGCCGCCCAAACAGCTGCAATTTTCTTTTTTTTTTTCTGTGTTTTTCTTTTTTTTTCTTTTTTACGAGAACTCACTTAAGCAGTACGATATTAGATCCACCTCACGTTAGAACCCCGTAAGGTAGCGGTGTGCCCTACCAAAAACTGTATGTTGCTGTCCACTCCTCTCTCTTTCTTCTTTGGCATCAGTGTTCAAGTCTTGATTTTTTAACATATAACTGTTTGCATCTGATTGAAAAATGCGTGTGCTGTTAATATTATCTTTTGTTTTGATTTAAATCCAAATTGAAGAAAAAAATCAGTAGTAATAATCCTTATTGTTGTATTTATGTATATACGCCCAGTTCTATATTAGTGTGAGACGTGTTTTATAATTAAGTATAGTAGTTTTAAGTAAAAAATTATTGGTTTTAATGATTTTGGGTAAGTGGATTTAAGGGCGAATTTTAAACTTATGACACTAGTCTTTAAGCTCGGGGTTCTAGGCCTAGGCATGACAAACACGTGCAATTCTGGGAAGCCAGTCTGCATATCATTTACTGGAAAATTTAATTTGTTTTCGCTGGTGAAGTTTTCCAATCTATTCCCATTTGGTTATGGAGCACCAGAAGTATTTTAGTTAATGTCGTTTGTGTGTTGAGTTATTATCATCCCCACCTATTGGGAAAAGTCTTGGTTTCGTTTGGTTTGCTTTATTTCGTTATTACCATCATGTTGAATGTATGAGTAATGTGTGCCTTCCGACAGGAATCATAAAGGATTACTTTTGATGTGCTGTTGGATTTTTCTTCGAAATGGTGATTGTTGATTTTCAGTGCGAAGAGCGTCATTGCATCAAGTTAGGAAGAAGGATGAGGTTGTAGGAACGAATTTCACGGCTAGGTTGAATGAATGGCCATGACCATATCGACCAAGATTCAACTTGTTGATTTAACTGCCACGAAAAATGTATTTATTTCCGCGATTCGTTTTGCCATGTCGATTGATTGTACTCCTCGTCCTCCATTTGGGGATAAGCTCAGGACATCTGCTCAAGAACAAGTGGAGTACATGCTAGGGGACGGCGAAGAGATGTCGTTGGTTACATTGGATGATGATGTGCAATCGGAGACCAGACTCGGCCTGTCAAAGATTTGTTCTACTTTTGAGGAAGAATTATCTTCCCTGCTTTTGCATTCTGACATTATAAACGAGTCAGTTGAGAGTAAGATAATGCAGTGTCTATCTGATCTCGATTGGATCTGCAACATTCTCTCAAAGATGAATCTCATGAAGGATTTTGTTGCTAATTGGGCTGACCTATCAGTTAAAGTATTAAACATTGTCGATGATGAGAAGCTTGATGCTGTTATGTGGGGTTTGAAAGTAAAGCTGATAGAAGTGACAACGAAAGTATTGGAGGCAGTAGGATATGGAAATGTGATTGTTCCGGCACACTGCCGACTCCAGCTACTGAGGACATGGCTTCCATTTATAAGGAAGATGAAACCTCTTCTAGACTCAATGAGCAAGGAGGATACTGAATTCCCTTACAAGATGGATGAAGACCTGTGCCAGAGCATTGAGGGAGCAACAACTTCATTGATTTTGGCACTGCCATCAAATGATCAAGCTGAAATTTTTATGGATTGGATGAACGCTGGGCACGTGCAATATCCTGACCTGAGTGAGGCTTTTGAGTTATGGTGTTACAGAACCAAATCTGCAAAAAGAAGATTGCTAGCCGGTGCTGACCAATTTGACAATGCCTGTGTCAATCTCTGATGTATTACGCCGACAATTTGTTTGTATAATTAGTTTTTGTGCAGGTGGATAACAAAGACACCATTGATTTTGGCATTGCCATCAAATGATCAAGCTGAAATTTTTATTGACTGGATGAACACTGGGCACGTGCGATATCCAGACCTGAGTGAGGCCTTTGAGTTATGGTGTTACAGAACCAAATCTGCAAAAAGAAGAATTGGTAGCCGGCGCTGACCATATTGACGATGATTGTGTCAATCTCTGATCTATCATGCCTACAGTTTGCTTTATAATTAATTTTCCTGCAGGTGGATAACAAAGACTCCACTGTTGTATGATTTTTTAGAAAATCTCTAGTTTTAGTTGTCTTTAATCTTCTGTAGCTTATAAATATTCAGTTAATAGTGTTCTAATTAATAATAAGCTTTTGAAGTCTGAGACATGGAGTATCCTGCTGTATGATATTGGACACTGAGGATTTTAAGGTCAGCAAATGCCTGATGTCCGTCCACTGCAACTTTGTTGTGTTTGATAGCGAGAAACCCACACTAGGGAGGACCACATGGATCACTCCTAAAGCTACAAACTCGGTGATGTACTGTGATGCATCAAGGCATACTTCAGATTAGTTAAGAGTCAAGTAATATTTGTGATTGGAAGGTATAACTCGGTACTTTTAGTCATAACGAGTATCAACCAGACCACTCATTCCACTGCTACTTGATAACTCTGTCTGCTTATACTTTCCTCTTGCAGGATGTTAAGAAGCATTAGATAGTGCACTCTTGCACTCACTAACTGAAAAAATCTGCTATATTCTGAGGGGAAAATATCACATAATTTCTCTGTAATTTGTGAAACTATCACCCTATACCCCCTTGTGTTTTTAAAACTTTAAGAATGCTCTATGTGTTATTAGAAAGTCATCACACTACTCCCTTCATGTTTTTTTTAAGTTATTAAATGCCAATTTTGCCATTTTATAATACATATATATATTTTTCTTTTTTATTCTTTCATTTTTAATTATTTACCACTAAATAAAAAATAAATAAATAAATTCATCTTCCCCCCACCCCATGCCCACCCCACACACACATCCCTCCCCCCACCCCCTGTTCCCCTCCTACCCCCCCCCGCCCCCTCGGGGCAGCAACAGTGGGTGTGTGGGCGGGGGGGGGGGGGGGGTGGGGAAGACAATGAATATTTTTTTATTTAGTTGTAAATAATTGAAAATGAAAGAAAAAAAAATATATGTATTATAAAAGGACAAAATTGACATTTAACAACTTAAAAAAGACATGAGGAGGAGGAGGAGGAGGAGGAGGAGGAGGGGGAGGAGTGGGAATGATGAATATTTTTTTATTTAGTTGTAAATAATTAAAAATGAAAGAAAAATATATATATGTATTATAAAAGGATAAAATTGATATTTAATAACTTAAAAAAGACATGAATGGAGTAGTGTGATGACTTTATAATAATACATGGGGCATTATTAAAGTTTTAGAAACACAGAGAGGTAGGGTGATAGTTTTACATATCACAGAGGGATTATGTGATATTTTTCCTATTCTGAGTGATAAGGCATGGGTTTCAACCTTGAGGTTGATAGGGCCCATTCCTTTCAAAATGGTTTTGTCTTGATTAGTGCACTTTCAATATGAGGTCTATTTTGTGGGATGAGATTCTATTCGGATTTAAATCCCCTAATAATATTGTTTGTATAATAATATTATTAGGGAAAAATTTCAACGGTTTATTTACTAATAAAATATTTAAACTCTTAATTGAATATTAAATAAAATCAACTCAAAATCTTTTTTAATTTATTTCTTTGCCAATTTTTTTTCCATCGTTTCTTTTCCTTCACCCACTTTTGGGTTGATTTTGTTTGATAACGCTATCAATTCCCACTAAACTTTTACATATCTATCATCTTCTTCAATCACTTCATTGAAGGCAACCAAAGCTTGATTCTTCATATCTGTGCGTACTACCAATCTTGAGCCTTGGGAACATATCTTCCCCTCCATTTTTTTTTCCATTGATCTTTCCATTCACCAACCGTGCAAATCAAAGTAGCAACAAATAAGAATCAAAAAGATTATTCACAAGCTTGCTAGTGATAATTAGCATTAACGAATAAGAATCAATTATAATATAATGACATTATATTATAGTTATAGATTTTCAGACTGGACACAAACACGAACAAACACATACTCTCATTTTTCAAATTGTAAATCTGAATCATTTTAGCTTAGCATCCCCAATTCAAGGAAAAGCGTTGCATCATTAACATGATTCCTTTAGAAACTTTTACATATCCTGATATAAAAAAAGAAACCGATGTTGTAGAAGAAAATGACTGATGGTAGTAAATCATTTTAAGGCCTAACAAAAACATAAAATTATAATATTAAAAAACAAGAAGGTATATTTACAGCTTGAAATAATGCTAGAGCATGTGGGTAGAGAGGAAGAGCTTGAGAAAGAAACTACGGAAAAGAAATTGGCGGGGAAATAAACTAGGAAAAAGAAACGATGGAAAAGAAATAAATTAGGAAAGATTTTAGATTGATGTTGTTTAATATTCAATTAAAGTTTCTTAATAAATGAACCGTTGAAATTCTTTCCTAATAACATTATTATACAAACAATATTATTAGGGGATTTAAATCCTATTCGGATTTAGAACCTTTAATACAATGATGGTGAGCCCACTTCTATTGCAGTAGAATTTTTCCTATTTTGTGCTATGAGTAGCTAAAGTGATTATAAAGGCTGCAAATGTTGGTATTTTTAGATCCTTTTAAAAATTTGATCCTACATATGCCAGCCCTAAGATCATTCGAATGTTATTTGTTTCGTTTTTCATTAAGTTCGTTCGTATATTTCTTAAGCAACAAATAATGCCGAATGCAGCACGGGACTTGCAACCTCAGTGATCTCATGAAATTCTCTAAATATCTAATTTTAGTTTTTACTGAAAAAAAAATATAAAAAAAAACCCTTAACTTTTAAGTTAGAGCAACTCTAACAATAGAGAGTGAAGCCAATCTTTAGCCAAAATAGAGACTGAAGCTCATTTTCAAAGGTCTAACAGTCTAACTATCTGGCTTTCCAAAATTCAACGCTCGCTATCTTTTTGGCTTTTGCTCACTACAAGCAGTGAGCCAAAAGCAGCTCTCTTCTCGTTTTTTTTTTTGTCAAATCTATTTCTACCAAACACCAATGATAGCCTTTTTACAGTTGGTATTTCAGCCAACAAGAATACAAGAAAATAAGAGTTTTAGATACTTAGGTTCTATGATCCAACAGGACGAGAAGATTAATGCGGATGTTGACCACATAATCAAACCAGGTTGGACGAAGTTGAGGAATGCGGCATGAATCTTGTGTGACCGAAAAATACCACTTAAGTTAAAAGGAAAGTTCTATAAGATTGCCATTAGACTGGCTATGTTATATGGTTCTAAGTATTGGGCGGTGAAATATCAACACGTCCATAAAATGTCATTGGCTGAGATGAGAATGCTGAGATTGATGTGTGAAAAAACCAGGAAGAACATGATTAGGAATGAGGCAATCCGTGAAAGAGTAAGAGTGGCCCCGATCGATGATAAGATGAGGGAGAACCGATTGAGATGGTTTGGACATGTTAGGAGACGACCTGTAAAAGCTTCAGTGAGATAGTGTAAAGGTTTAGAAATAACACAGAAAGAGGGATAGAGGAATACCTAAGTTGACTCAGACGGAGATACTCAGAAGGGACTTTGCGTGTATGGATCTTACAGAAAAGTTAGCTCTCAATATAAATGAATGGCGTCGTCTAATCCATTTTATAGTGTTTGGTTTGGTATAGTGTTTCAGCCAACAAAAATTTGAACGTTTGAACACTATAAAAATAGAGATATAGATTTGAGAAAGAAAAAAAAAAAAAAAAAAAGCAGAAGCCAAACAGAAGAAATCTGAAAGATAAAAGAAACAAAAAGCTAAAAATTGCAAAGGTATGATGGTTTTGATTCAATTTTATAGTGTTTTGAGCATTTTGTTTGTGAATGTTGGAGTTGGTTCTTATTCAAAATTTGATTTTTTATTTGATGCTTATATTATGTTCGATAAAATGACTGAATAAACTTTGATTACTTATCTAAATGAGTTGTAATGCTTGAGCTGTGTGTTTATTCAAAATCCGAATGTGATGCTTGAGTTATGTGTTTATTTTGATTGTCTCTCTGGTCATCTATAATGATTTAGGTTTGAATTTTTCTAATTTCTAGTTTTTATTCATGTAATTTTTTTGTTCTCTTTTATGTAATCTCATTTGTGTTATCTTACTGTATTGTAATTTGATAATTGAACATTTGTAAAATAAAGAGCATGAAATAGAGAGTACTATTAGAGTAAAATTGAAATGGAGAGTTTGTAAAAGTAAAAAATCACCAATTTAACTCTCTATTATGGAAAAAAATTAGGGACAATATTGGAGTTGCATGTCATCCTAAGGTAAGGTGGATGCAGCCTAAATCTCCAAGTCTTCTATGCCTACATCTTAACTTGGGTACTATTTCTGGGTTGGTTCAATCATAATATAAGTACAAGGAATACTTGTAGCTCTGTTACAAGTTACAGATTTAAGGAAAAGAGCATTACCTTCTTAATAATGTGCACCTCACCAACACATAGGCCTCACGCACTAGAGAGAAACTAGAGTTTTTGAAGTTTTCCCCTAAATTTCATATTGCCTATGTTGACAAAAATATATATATTGCCATGAAATTGTGGGTTTTTTTTTTGTCATTTCTCCTCAACGTTGAAAAATAGTCAAATTGCTCATTGGATTTGGATGGGATAAGGGATTCGTCTTCTATTAGGACATTGCCACGTCAGCACAACATTCCTGGACCGTTATTTAATGGGATGAACATCAATGTTTATCCTTTTTCGTTTTTCAAACAAATATCAATTCATTGGTCAATTAAAAATTTGCCCTTTACAGAATAAAGTAAGATTGAATTGTCCATTATATCATTTCCCTGCGCAACTATGATATTACCCTTCTGCATAGAAAATATCGACCTCTGCATTTATATTCCTATCCATTATATCACTACTCTCCAAAATCGAAGCACACTCTTCATTTTCCTCCATTTCCAAAAAAAAAAAAAACTCTTCATTTTCCTCTATTCCAAAGAAACTCTTCATTTCCAAAGCAATTCTTTCATCATCGTCGTTCATTGCATCGCCAATGTTGTTCTCGCCTACACACTTGGCAAGGTATAAACTCATAATTGCATATATATGTATATATATATATATATCTATATATGTATGTGTGGGTGTGTGTGTGTGTATGTGTATGTGTATGCGTGTATGTGTGTATTTACATTTTGATATGTACGTATATAATGTATTTGTGTATGCACGGGTTTATTATTATTTTTTTAAGTAGTTTAAATTGTGATTGTTCATATTAGCTTTGTGTTTTGTTGTTTAATTATGAGGTTTATTGCAATTAGGAACATGAAAGAATTATCCACTATATATAATGTGTGTGTGTTTTGATATGTATGTATATAATGTATTTGTGCATGCATAGATTTAATTTTTAATTTTTTTTAAGTAGTTTAAATTGTGATGGTTCATAGTAGCTTTGTGTTTTCTTCACTTTCTCCTTCTTCAAAGCAACTATTCACATTCTCTATCTGTTCATCTCTCGGCTGACCAAAAAAAAAAAACCTCTTTGAAGAACACCTTTCTCTCTCTCTCTAAGCAAAATCAACATCACAGTTTGGCTCTCTTCATGTTAAGCTTTTCATCCGAGTGTCTTAAACCTACCATTTACGAGTAATATCTACTAATTTTCTTTTTTTCTTTTAGTGTCATGCATATGTGTCACGCCCCAATCCGTCCTATAAATGTTAGACTAGGGTGTGATCTAAACATTCAAGTCCATTCACATTCTTAATCGTTCTAGGAGGTTTAGCACTTAACGTTTTATTCTAGACTCCAAAATTTTCCGAAAATCCGGCAGCATAACGGCTGTAATTGGGCTCTTTGTTTGACCTAAATTATCTAACAGCCTCAATACCTCCAATTCAAGTTCATTCCCGACTAGAATTTACTATTTAATCATCAATTGAATTACCTATTGGTTATTTTGACGTCCCGTTTGATTGATAACCTAGCAAGATACTATGTCTCGTTTGTCCATTCATTCTCGTTTCAAAATATGCCTGTTGATCATAGCTTATTAGCGAGTACCTGTTGAGATTGGATAAGTTCATTTGCCTATTCCTTAACTAAGCATCATAACATATGGTAGATACTAGTGATAATAAAAGCAAGAACGATCATAATATGTCTAGTGTCAGTCTACTTAAAATAAGTACAAACCAAAATTAGACCCCAAATTACAACGGGGGTCTATTACATCACAAACAACAAATAACGTAAGGGAAATAGTCTTCAAGTAACAAAAGTTCACGAGAAGTCACGTTCAAGCAAAACAACAATAACAAGCAATCATTCCAGGGGTTCATCATTAGGTACATTGAGCTCGGGTTCCTGTACCTGTTCTTCTTCACCTGAAATGATAAAAGAGGGTGAGTCCTTATGAACTCAGCGAGGGGGAACGAGAAATAAGTTTTGAAACTCATTTTCTGGTTAAACTTATGAAAATCCCTTTTTCAAACATGAATACAACAGAAATACAAGTATAGAAATACAAATACAGAAACAGGAATACCGGTCTTTCCTCCCCGAGGTTCTCTAGGATCCAAGCGGGAGTACTTATACACATAATAAAAAGGATACGGTGAGCTTTTGCTCTCAGATCAGATCCAGGATCAGTTGTTGCGGCCGACTTCGAATCATCCCCCAAACACACCAGGTGGGTGTACTCCGGATGTACCCCAAAATCCTACGACCCAACTCTCCGAGGAAGTCTAGCCCCCAAGCGAGAGAGGGAATGGGACCATGGTGGTCACGGTATCACCGGCAAGCCCGATGCCGCCCGGCGTACGTGATCGCTACCATGCCGACAGGAAAGGTTGCAACCTTGTATGCAATGCACATTTATGACAGGTAATATATATCACAGAAGGAGGACAACAAGGTAGGTTGCCTCCGGACAGTCATAAGATGGCACATTGACAGATAAACAAGCAGGACACGATAAGACAGGAAATTTCACTTGAAAGGCATATAGAGTTATATGGAAATTAAACGGGCAGCCACGTAACACATGTAAAACAGGCCATATAACTCATTAAAAGGTCCACGCAATCAAGTGATATGATTACTCAACATGCAATGATATCAACATGGGTTCAAATGCAAGAAAAGCTTATTTGTCAACATGCAATGGTCAATATCACTTTTGAAATTATAAAACATTTACGGGCAGCCCACGCAACGTACAGTTTCCTCACAATATCCAATGGTTAACACTTAGCAAGAATACCTAGTCATTAGGGTTTCTATTTCATGCATAATCGTGCGATCAAAACCCTAAGTCAACTTAACATCATTCCCAAGTCATGCATCAATCAATTCATACAACCTTAAGTGCTCAAAACAGTCCACATAATGTTCCAACACCACATTTCCAAGCAATTAGTGCCACAAAAGAGGTTACAATAGTTTTCCAAGCACATAGCTAAGTGGAACATTCACTGCAATAGGCTGTTTTCTCACAATCAATCGAATAATCAAACAATCTCCAAATTCAGTAAATAAGATTTCAATTTAAAGCTTAATAAGTTAACTAAAATCAGAAACAAACCTTGCATCAATTGGAGTTCGGGATCATTAGATATAGCCGAAATAATGGAACTGCACAAAACTGTCCAGATTTGCCTATCTTTCGATATTTCATGTTTTTGGGATCCTTAGGTTCATTTTTAGCCTAAGACTATTTCTGGAAAAAAATGTCCACAACTGAAAAATCTAGCAGCACACAAAATTTCACGCAATTTTGATGTCATTTGCTAAGTCAAAAACCTCTCGTTCTACATAGTCAGTGCATCTGCCAAAACTGTTTCATTTCCTCAAATTTTTCCAGATTTAGCTACCTTTCGTGATTTTGCTATTTTGAGGACCTTAGAGCCAAAATTTGACTTTGCCTATTTCTGCGAAAATTGTTCAAAACTGTCCAAACTAGTCACCTATTGATTTTTACGCAATTTCAACATCATTTGCTTAGCCAAAATTACCTCGAACAGACTGGTCAGAAAGCTGTCTCATAAATTCGACTTTACCTAGCATAATTTTCAAGCCAAGTTCTTGCCATGCATGGTTGTTTAAGCTCATGAACGACCACATAACTCAAATACAGAAGCAAATATACACATTTGTGAACATGCATGTGAAATTTCAAAGAGTTTTCAAAAGCTTTTAACCCTCACCTTTGCAATCAACCAAACTATGCTCAAAAACCTGGTTGAAGCTCAAATCTGTTCTTCTCCTTGCTTGGCTGAGATTTCAACTTGGTTTTCTCTATTTTTCCTAGCCTAGTGATCAACCTCTTAGTGCATGCATGAAGTTAAAACATGAAGAAAAGAAATGAATGTCAAGAAGCTTACCTAAGGCCGAAATGCAGCTTCAATGCACATGCATGAGTGTTTTTCGAACTCTAGCTTGATTGCTTGGTTTTCTTGATGATTTGCTTGCCTTGTTCGACCAAGGTGTGATGAAGATGAGCAAGAATGGTGGGAGTTCAGCCAAGGACCGAAATGGAGAGAGGAAAAGAGAGTGAGAGAGAAACGTGAGAGAAAGAAATGAAGAAAATGAAGATAAAACAAAGGCTTTGGAACTTGAGGAGCATGCTCGCCTTGAGGCTTTCAATTTCAGCTTTTGTCTCCAAAATGCTTTAAATTTTGAATGCTAGAATGGGCATGCAAGGGCTGGTCGGATATGGTGAGGATTTGAAGGAATTTGAGCAATTATTTTAATGCCTTATGTCATTTTTGTCTTTGCATGCATAGAATAAAATATGTTGCTCAATTTTCTTGCTCAAGAACAAGACATGGCCGGCTATTGCATGTGCCAAATCTGAATTTTGTGTCTTCTTTTGAGTGTTATTTTATTGTATTTTGGAAGTGCAAAAAAAAGAATAATGCAAAAAGAATAAATAATGTTTTGTTTTTGGTGCATTTTTGTCTTCTAGTGAAAGGAATTTGGATTATTATATTGTTAGTGGATTTTGTAGGATTGTTTAATAGTCTAGTACTTCGTGTAAGATGCTTTCTTGATTAGCGTGAAGACACGCTTTCCTAGGTTTAGGGCACGCACTTCGAGGTAGGACACGAACTACGAGACGAACGCACGTTTTCTAAGTAAACGCACGTAACTCTATATGAATGCACGAAATTCAACGCAAGGCACACAAAACTAAATACAATTCTCAAACCTAGGTCATGGCACACAAATCGGGGTCGGGCCTCACAATATGTATGTACAGATGTGTTATATGTGTGTCATCTATACATGCATGTCCGTGTGTAGGTGTATGTCTGTATATGTAAGAGTGTGTGGGTGTTAAATTATTATGTTGGTTTGGGTGTTTGTCTGCTTTGACAGACTACCAACCAAACTCAGACTGTTAACTTGGGGTATGCAGATTGATTGTAAGTGTGTCCTTCGTAGTGTAGTTATGAAGTCTAGAGAATATTTATTCTTTGAATGTCCTTTTCTAAGAGAATTTGGTTGAAAGGGCTGAAATTTTATAAAGTTCCAGTCTTACTTTTTAACTGGGATGATGTGTTGGAGTGGCTTATCAACTTTACTGATTCGGTTTCTCTTCAGTCTCAAGTACTTTTGTTGTTTTTCCACGCTACAGTTTATTACCTTTGGTGTGAGAGGAATCGACGGGTGCATGGCCAGGCATGTGATTCTGAAGATGTTATTATGCGTAAGATCAGCTTTGTAATTAGACACAAAATGAGAATAGAAGGTAAATATAGAATATCTTGTATTAATCTTGATATTTGTAGAGTTTGGAATCTCGACATCACTCAACTGAGTTCTTAATGTGTGTGGGTGGTTTGTCCATTTTGTACTAATTTATTGAGTTTAATAATACACTTTGCTAGTTGAGAAAAAAAAAAAAGCTTTAGTGCCACATGGCCATTTCGTTGGCTACTGCTCAAATTTGCCTATTACCTATGCTACATACTTCCTAACAAGCCTTAGTGCAAGCCACATGGCCATGTAGTTGGCCTTAGTGCAAGCCACATAGCCATGTAGTTGGCTATTAACTAAATCAAAAAAATTACATGTGAAGCCCCATATATACAAGGCTTAGACCATCTTCAATATTTGACCCAAAAAAAAAAAAATCATCTTCAATAGATTCTTCAAACCCTCAAATTTTCTACATTTAGGAAAGTTATCGGTGTTAACTTGTTCCAACAACTCCCATATTCAATTTTCCATAGTTTAGAGGAGCTTCAATTTGAAATTTTGACCCCACAAAGATTGGGGAGTATATTTGATCCCCTATTTCATCCCTAATATCACTCAACCGTCAAATGACCCTAAACAAATAGGAAAACTATTAGAGTAAGACTGAAATAAGAATTTCTTAAAATAAGGAATTAGTTAAAAATAGGGAGAATTGTTGGAATGAAACTGAAATAGAAGATTTATAAATATAGGAAAATGTTTCAAACCCCATAAATGTAAGAAAAAAAAAAGAGAACTATTGGAGTTGGCCTTAACACCACATGGCCATATCATTGGCTACTGCTCAAATTAACAACATGACGACGTACCTATGTTAAATGTGAAGCCTAAATATGGCTGCTACAAAACATGTTATTTGTAACGGTTGCCTAGCCATAATTAACACTTAATACCATAGGTCAGACTCTAGTCAGTGCAACACATTTTTTCCCCATAAACACCAAATGCCACTTGTCATCTAGTTATTGGATAACCCAAAAATACACTAAACGACTTCGTTTCGGTTGTCTTTTTTTTTTCTCATGGAGGTTAATGCCTTGTCCTAAAAATTGACTATTCTAGGAGTGGATTCTCCGATTCTATCTTTTTCCACAAGGAGAAGGAGTTGATGCGGGATAGGAGTTATGGTATTACAACCTAAACTTTGGTTGATCTCGTAGTTGGCTAGCCAGTATGTGCATTTGTTTGCCTCTCGAAAGATATAGGAGAGCTTGTAGCGATCATGACGTGAGAGGATAGCTCTGCAATCTTCCAAAAGAGGCGTGAGGGGATTGTTGTGAACCACTGAGCTTATGATCAATTGAACCAAAATTTGGGAGTTTGTCTCTATAAAGAGGTGTTGCAAGCCCATTCTTGCTGCTATTCTTAGTCACTCCCAAAGGAAGTTCAACAACATTGTTGGTAGTGATTCCAAAGTTCATGGTAAAACCATCAATTCACATGCCATTTTCATCACGAAAAATACCTCCCGCACCTGCAAGTCTCGTGTTTCCTTTTGCACAGCCATCAACGTTGAGCTTAAATCCACGGGTTGGTTTACTCCAACTAATCTGAACTTCATACTTCAGTTGTAGAGTACCACGCAACTGAGTTTTCTAGGCCAATGAGGCTTCTTTAGTCTGTTTAAATATTAGCATGCCAATCTGAGAGGCGTTTGGTTGTTGTTTCCCGAAGTAGATGAAACTGTTTTTATATTTCTAAATCCACCAAATGGTAAACGCAAATATATGATGTCATTGTAAACCTCTCATAAGCCGTCTATTTGAAACGTTATTATTGAGCAATTACTCCCAAGGACAACTCATGAAGCTTTGGAGATGTGTCGTTAGGATTAATAGTCCCCAAGTATCCTTAGCAAGGCTGCAGTGTCTAAAAATATGGTCAATATCTTCTCTAGCTGTTCCATATATTTCGTAATCTGTATTATTCATAAGCCCTCTTTTTGCTAACTGGTCTTTAGAAGCAATAGGTTGGTGTGTGATCTGCCAGATAAAGCTTTTAATGCGTTGTGGGCATTTTAACCTTCATATTGCTTTCCAATTAATAGGTGGTTTCTCCGTAGACTGGTTGTAGAGATCGTAAACCAAAGCAATAGAGAACTTTCCTTTTGAATCGCCACCTCAAACCATAAAATCTTTCCGACTGGAGTACACAGTAACATTAATGGCTGCAATCTTTAGCAGAGTTAAGGAGGGGAGAGTGTGGTCTAATTTGCTCCAGTCCCATGTCTGATGCCCGAGAACATTACCGTACTTTCATTAACTGTTGCATTCACTGTTTGTGCATTTTAATTGTGCATTACTTGTTACTTTCCTTGGTTATTATTCATTGCGTTTTTCAACTATTTATTTCTTCGAATTAATATTTTTCCTAAACTATATTGATTATTTTAGGAATGAGAAAAAATGAGCGTTTGAGCAGTTAGTGTTAGGAAGGCTCGTTTAGAAATATTTTAGTGGTTCGAGTGAATAGTGAAACATGTAGTTAGTGGCTAAATGGAATTAATTGCATTAGGATTGATTTAATTAGACTTTTTAAATTATTTTGGCTCACTTTTGTTGTCAACATATACACACAAATATATTTCACATATGCATATATACTCAATACACACATAAGCATATAACATAGCTTAGAAAAAAAAATAAAAGCCCAAATAGTACCCGCCCAAACCCAACAGCAGCTAGGACAAGAAGGAGAAGGATTTTGCTCATTAAAACTCCATTTCAAGCCCTACCAAGCTAGGTTCAAGCACTTCCACAAGTGTTCTAGCCTTCTATTAGCTCTTACGCACAATTGGTGAGGGATTTTGTACTTTTTTGTGAAAATAAAATTTATGCTACAATATGTAGTTTCTAGATTTGTGGCTAATGGCTTGAGATATGCTTAAAACTTGCTTTATATGTTACCTACATGTTGTAGAGACTATGTTTATGCAATTGTTTCGCGTTTTAAACAGTTAAATTCATTCGTTTGATTTTAAGGTAGTGAATAGTGACGTTTTTCAGGGTTTTGAGAAAATGTGTTATATAGCTTGATTCAATGCTTCAATTAGGTGCTTTAGATGTTAATGAAGGTAGATTAATAACCCCGTGAAGTTTAACTGCTTGTAACTTGGTAAAAATGCGAATTTAGCGACTTTTAGAAAGGGATTTCGGGTGTAATGTGAATCTGGGCTAATTTGGCCATCACATTTGGTAATCTTAGGCTATGTAGGTGCTAGATGTGCTTTTCTAACTCTCGGTTGAGTCCTGATTAGAGTACTTGTAGTACAATCTCACAAAGGGACAATTGGGGCTTTTATGGTAATTGCGGGTAATTGGATAGTTTCAAGGCTCCTAGGAGTGCCATAAAGGGTAATTAGAAGTATGAAATTGCTCACTTGTGAATCTGGAGCTTCACCTTTTGGTTTGGAATCATATTGTTTTAGTTACAAAGGGGGAATAGGGGAAAATCGGTTGTTTTGCGCTTCTATGACCTTGTAGATGCTTATTAGGTGTTTAAATGTACTTTTAAGTTAATTATGAGCTTTCTAGCGATAGTATCTGGAATCACACTTCTGCCGCTGCCCTTCGAGCACGCCTCCTACGCTCTTTTGGTAATGTTTTGTGGAAAATATGTAACTTACCCCTTTATGCTCATTTAGTTGACTCTATGTTATTGCTTATATTTTAACTGTTTTCGAGGGCAACCTACTTTGTTGTCCCTCCTAAATGTTATTTCATTACAATGTTATTATATTGTCAATTGTTAAAGTGCATTGCATAGTGGTTGCTCAACCATAGTATCAGGGGCAGATGTATTGGATATCAGCTGGGCGACAGCGGGCTTGCCAATGGATATTCGATCTCCGTGCTCTAGTCCCTCACTCGCCTGGTCCGGAGATTGCCAAGGGGTGTTGGGTTGTAGGATCTCGGGTGTACATCCGGAGTACACCCACTGGAATGATTGGGGTTTATGCCAGCACATTGATCGAGGTTCGTGGTTCGTGATCGAAGATCAAGTAAATTTCTGGAGTGTTGGGGTTAAGTGAAATGTATACTTTTTAATGTGTGATAACTTGTCATTTGCATTGCTCTGTTATTGTTTAACTACTTTATTTGTATTACCCGTTGCATTGCACGCTCCGGTAGAATATATCCCTTACTGGGCAACTGTGGTTGCTCATACCTCGCTAATATGTTTCAGGAGGTGCTGAGGTTGATCCCCAACTTGCTGTAGTTGAGGGAGCGGAGGAGGAAGAGGTGCAGGCAAAGCAGTTGCCTTAGTTGCTGTGTGTTATTTGCTGAGGTGGATGTGTTTCTTGCTAGACTTTATGTGAAGGCTTGTTTGTATTATTTTATGTCCTATTTTAGAGCCTTTGGGCTTATGTATATATTTGTGCAATTGTAAGCTTGGAAGCTAGATGAATGTAGTACGAGATATGTATCTGTGGCATGTAATAACTTATGACCTTCCTTCTTGCTTGTTGTGTGCTTGGGTGTGAATGCAATGGTTGAACAGTTGGTTCTAATTCTTAAGTATGTTTAAATGATAACATAGAGTGATATGATAAGCGGACAAAGATAAGATTATAGGATTGTGGATTGCATGCTTGTATGTGTTATTATGTTATGTGTTGTTTAAGGCTCGGATGACCTTAAAGCTGGGATATTAGTTAGAGTTGGAGTTATTGGAGTTTAGTTCTATATTGTGGCTTTATTTATTGTTTGCAGGTAATCCGAATGTCCACGATACAGATGAGACTCTGTCCGTTTGTCGGGTCCAGACTTAATCTTTAGTGTAGGGTTGGGTCGGGGCGTGATACTATGTACTGTCTTCTTTAATGTAATAGGCAACTCGTTAGTCCCTCTCCTCATCAAGGATTTGTTGAAGAGCAAGACAGACAATGGGGGTTTTGGAGATTCAAATGTCAAAGCAAAAATGAACAGTTTTCCCATTAGACACCACCCAACGAAGGCCTTTTTTGAGTAACTCTCATCCTTTATAATGCTCTTACAGATATGGGAATCAGATTGTTTAGGCCTGTAATCCAAGAGATTTTGATTGAAGTATTTCTCCTTAGCGATTTTGACCCAAAGCAGATCAAAATTCTTCAAGATGTTCCACCCAAGCTTGACAAGAAGAGCATTGTTTGCGAGTTGAGATTGGCATAGTCCAAGTTTACCTTGATCTTTTGGTTTGCAAAGAGTGTCCTAGGCAATCCAATGAACCTTCCTTCGATTTTCTTCAGAACCCCAAACAAAGTTACACTGAATTTTGTCAGTTTCTCTGCAGGTTTGAATTGGAATCTTCGCAGTCTGCATGGAATATGTGGGGATTGCAGCGAGGATGAATTAAGCAAGCGTAGTTCTATCCGCAAAAGAAAGAACCTATTTTTTCCATCATGCAAGTTTATTTTGCACCTTAGTAATCAAGTATTTATAAGTTCCTTTGCAAACGCGCTTGTGAAGCACGGGAGCTCCCAGATAAATGCCTAAGTTATCGGTCAGAGGGATTCCACTCAAGGTACTGATTTCATCAGCCAAATCTTTAGCCACATTTTTTGACATGTAGAGAGAAGACTTAGCCAAATTAATGATCTGCCTAGACTCAGAACTGAAGTTTTGGAGGATACTCTAAATGATATTCATTTGGGAAGTGGAGGCCTCTATAAAAAGGAAGATATCATCAACATAGAATAAATGAGAAATAGGTGTACCATTTTTCTTAAGCTTAAATGGCATCCATCTTTGAGAAATAGTTTCATTCATAATTATCTGTGAGATTCTTTCAATACAAAGCAAAAATAAATAAGGAGAAAGAGGATCCCCCTGGTGGATTCCTCTAGTGGGAAAGAAAAAGGCCAAAGGGATGCCATTCCAAAGTAGTTGAGTTGATGTCATTTGGAGGGCTGTCATGATAAGAGATACCCAATTTATTGGAAGATTGGCTTGTTGAAGCGTATCTTTGATAAAATTCCAATTGAGTTTATCGTAGATAACCATAAATCCTTTAGCCCCAGTTTTCCTTTTCATTGAGTGAATGATTTCTTGGATCAAAATGATGTTATCGCAGGTTAAACGGCCTGGTAGGAAGTTGCTTTGATGAGGAGAAATCCAATCGTAGAGTATTGGTCGAAGACGATTGACGAGTACTTTCATAACAAGTTTGGCCATCACATTGACAAGACTTATTGGTCTGAATTGTTTGATATTCTCAAGGTGCTTGACCTTAGGAATAAGGTGGAAAAGTGCTTGATTAACTCTTTGGGGAATTGTCCCGACCATAAAGATTCTTGGATGAAGTTGCAAATTGAATCTCCCACAACATTCCAATATTTTTGGAAAAAAATCGTAGGCATCCCATCTGGACCCGGGGCTTTGTCATGATTCATTTGAAACAAGGCCTCTTTGATCTCTGCAGTGCTAATAGGTTTTGGAGTTTAGTGAGTTCCACTACAGAAAGTTGAGGAAAAAGGCTCTGGATAAATTATTGGTTGTTGCTGAGTCTTGCATGAAGAGCTTTTGTAAGTAGTCTCGAGCCAACTCTTGGAGTTTAGTCTCGTTTTCAATCTAGTTGCCAGAATCATGATAGAGGCCATGAATCAGGTTCTTCTTGCGTCTAATGATGGCGGAGATGTGGTAATACTTGTGTTGGTCTTAGATAACCTAAGAGGGGGGGTGAATTAGCTTGTTTGACAAGGTTAAGCAATTTAAAAATTCTTGATGCGGAAATAATATCTAGTGAAAGATGATAATACTCTAGAAGTTCTTGTAGACAATTTACCAAACACTTGGTGAGCACACAAGTATATAACACTAGATAAGCAACTAGAACTTCAAAAATAAATTCCAAATAAATAACACAATAATTATCAAACAATTAATATGAGCAATATCCACACGAAGTAAATAACTTGAAAATAAAGAGAGTAAAGTAAGAGAAATCAAACACGATGATTTTCAAGTGGTTCGCACTCCCAAAGGCCTAGTCCACCACCTAAGGTCTTCTCTTCCCTTAGAATTTAACAACTCTTCACTAAGATGCTTCTTCAAATGTTGGTGAAACAAAAATCAACTACAATTACTCTTGAGTCCACAAGAGTTACACAAGCTCCTTCAAGTGTAGATGAAGCTTAACCTACTATCCTCTCTTCCTTTGAGTCCACAAAGGATTACAATACTTCTTCTCACAATGATTCTCTCAATCTATGTGAAAGAGTATATTACAAAGATTGTGTGATAATATGAATGTCAATTGCAACTCCTATGTGAGTTTGATATTACAATTGAAGAATACTTTGAATGCTCAAAGATATGAAAATGATAGCTCAAGATTTCTCAATAAAAATGAAAATGAAAAGCTCTTTGAATTAACTTAGAAATCTGAAGATTAAGGCTTGGTGAGGTGTTTGATATGGTGAGAGGGCATGGCTTAAAAAGAAGGAAAAGTTAGACACAAAACGGATATAATGCAAAAATCTCAGATTTTTCCCGTTAAGCCAGTCGTCTTGTGATGATCTTGTTTAGCTTTAACTGTGGCCGAAAGATCATTTGTCGTCTTGTGATGATGCTGTCGATAACTTAAATCTAAGATGTAGAAGACTTCAAGACTTCCGATGGTATAAGGATGTCTTCTCAGTAAGTTCAAAGAGCAGATAACAATGCCAGTTATTGGAAAGAAAGATTTTTATCTGGACTTCCAAAGTTATTTGCCCAGTAGGTGAAAGATGCCCCATTTCATTTAAATTTCCAGACTTAGACTATAACCTGATGACTTATGGTGACATAATTAGTCAGATTAAAAAGACAGCCTTAAAGATCTGTACTTGTCTAAGGTTTAAATCCCAGCTAAAGAAACAAAACCTCATATCTAGAAACGAATTAGAAAACTGGTGTGAACAATACGGCATGGAGAAAATCCAAGCTCCTAATACCAGCAAATCTCATAACAAGAGATTTACCAGAAAATATAAGAACCATTACAAGAATCCAATAGTTAGAATTAGATGAAGAAACTAAAAATAGTTTACTCCAGATCTGTGACTAGATTGATTCTGAGTCATCTTCCAGCTCCTCATCAGATTTTCCTGATGAAGATAACATCAACCAGATAGGAACTGATTACTACTCTTCTAGCAGTAATTCAGTGTCTGGACCAGACTGCCCTTGTCCCAGTAAAGGACCATGTTTCTGTACCAAGAAACTTAATACCATTATAGACCCTTACAGTCTCATGCTAGACACGATTTGTAAGATCACAGACCCAGAAGAAAGACAAGTCTATCTTCTGAAGCTCAAAAAGCACCTTGACCAAAAGAATAGTAGTCAGAATGCTACTATTCTAGAAGAAACTCAGAAAACCAGTTATTATGAAGTTTTACAGCATTTCCAGAAAAGGAAACAACAACCAGTAGGCACCTCAAACCTCCATAAAGATATCAACCAGCTAAAATAAGAAATCCAAGAACTTAGGAAAGATCATAACCAGCTACAATAGGATATTTTATTCCTGTCGTTGAGCCCTTCACCCGGTCGACCGGATGGGGCAGGTAACACCCGGATCAGAGCTCTCTGCTAGGCGTTGTGGCCTTCATCCGGTCGACCGGATGAAGCTAATAAGGCTCGAATGCTTAAAATGCTAAAAAGTCACCTTTTTTAGCCCCAAAACAATTTGAAAAATAATAAAGCATTTGGGCACTTTTGAGGACACTTATAAAAAAGTCTTTCTATAATTTTTAACATCTCAAAACATTTTCAAAAACTCTTTAAAAAGATATAGAACAATTTTTATACCACAAGAATTTGAAATCCAAAAAGTTTTGTTTCAAAAATGAATTTGTAATGACCTTTTGAAAATATATTTTCAAATGATATTTTACAAATAAAAATATTTTACGAAAAAATGTTTTTGGAGAAATTATGAGCTACACAAGTCATACTTAGGCAAACAACAATTTTAATGTCGGTACCCCTTATGTCGCCACGTTTCCTTCCTTGTAACTTCTTTTTTTTTTAACGTCAAGTCTTCAACTTCATTTCTTCGGGTCTTCATAACTTGATTCCTCATGAGAGACTTCATTTGAATGAGACAAGATATAAGAATACCTTATGGGCTTTGACTTTGATTTAATGGGTTAAAGCAGGCATTTGATCCTTTTGAATAACTTCATGTTGGAGTGGGCTTGCTTGGCAATCTTGTGTTGATGGATTGAATAACTTACCCAATGTTCAAATAAGAATTCTAAATAACAATTAAGATGTTTTGTTATTATCAAAATAAAAATTATAAGCTTTTCAGGCCAACAATCTCCCCATTTTTTATGATGAAAAAACATTGGAATTTTAGAAGACATGAAATAGTAGACTATTGGAAAATCAAACTAGATTTGAGGTCTCCCCCTCAATTTGTGCATTTGTACTTGATTGAATCATTTGCTTGCACATGAAAAGCAAGCTCCCCCTGAATAGGTGCATAGCATTATAAAGTAAAATAATTAAAGTATAGTCATTCAATTATACACAAGTATTTTCATGCTAGATTTCAATATCTTTTTCTCCCCCTATTTGACATCAACAAAATATAGATAATAGACCATAGAAGAGCAAATAGTCATAAAAGAATTTGTAATCTAAAGCAAGTTGACAAAAAAAAAATCCAAAATATCCAATTAAAGTTAGAAATAAGATACATAATGCAAATGAGTACTTGAGGCAAATAAAACTAGAAAGCTAAAAAGGAATTGTTTGAAGAACAAATCGCAAGGCATCCACAAACTAAGAACCAAGATGATGATCATGTAATGCTTTCAACATCTGCTTCATACGATTCAAATGAACATCTTGAGCATTCAGGCAAGCAATGATTTCATCATGTGTGGAGGATTGAGAGGAAGATGATCCAGCTCCTCGAGAACTACCAGCTCCACCTCAACCAGTGCCTTGTCCTTCCATTGGATCTCTGAAGGCATCAGGATCAATATCAAGAGATTCAAACACAATAGTATCACCGCTTGTATCCTCATGAGCATCAAGGACTTGGTTGTTATGAAGCTTCAACTTTTGACGAGAGATGCTAGTGTGATTTAGAATATAAGATCTAGCACTTATAGATTCAAACTCTTGATCTGGGGGAAATGCTAGTGTGATTTAGAAGATTAGATCTAGCACTTATAGATTCAAACTCTTGATCTCAGGGAACATCCAAATAGTCAAAGAGATGTGTTAAGGGCACCTCATAGGCAAGTTGGTTTCCTGCTTGCTTAGTGTAGGCAATGTGGTTGATAATGATGTGTGGAAGATTGATTATTTTTGCCTCATACATCAAATACATCAACAAGGCAGTGAATTTTGGAATGAAATCATCCTTAACTTCCTTAGGAATAATCACTTCATGAAGGATGTAGAATAGAAGTTTATTCTCAGGGGTGATTTCCTTTTCTTAGGATATTAAGTGCTAGACTCCCCTGTTCCTTCCCAAAGGAATGCTACAACCCTTGGCTCTAGATCATCATGAATGCCTTCCGGCATACCCTTGTAAGAATAAAGCTTAGTTCCTTGATTTGGAATTCTGAAAGCTCTAGCAATATCACTAGCAGTTAGTTCTAACACCCTATTCTTAACTTGGCTTTGCAACTTCATGGTGTTAAAGTCTAGATTTGCATAGTGGTAAAATTCACGAATCTAAGAGGTACAACCCTTATTAACAAAACTTAGCATAGGTAACTAACCTTGAGCATAAAAAATCCTCAAAATTCTAGTGCCATCAAGTAATGTAGGAGGGTCCAAGGTCTTACCCCATAAGATGTTTTGTTGAGGAAAAGCATCGAGACTGTTAATGATTTGAGGCCTGGATGATGAAGATTTTCCTTGCTTGCACTTCCTAGAGTCAGCTCTTGGTGGTGCCATTGAAAGTGTATGAGAATTTGAAGTCTTTTTTAGAGGGATTACCTTTGAAAAATTTCGTCGAACACCTTGTAGGCAAGGTTTCTGAAAGTTTTTCTTTGAAGGTTTTTGAGGCTTTTAATGAATATAAGAAGAGGTTTTGATGTTATAGGAATGTTGTGATACAAGATTTGAAGAAAAATCGTGAAGGTTTTGATGTAAAAAATAGAAGATTTTGAGAGAAATAGAGATAATTTGAAGTTGAATATGAAAGTTTTTGAAAAAGAGTCCAATTCCAGTTTTTCAAACAGCGCGATCCGGTCAATAGGACCCTGATCCGGTCGACCGGATAAGGGTAGTAACACCCAGTAGTGAAGCGCGATCCGATCGTTGCATGCTTCATCCG
This sequence comes from Ehretia macrophylla, assembly GCA_037974665.1. Lineage (NCBI taxonomy): Eukaryota > Viridiplantae > Streptophyta > Magnoliopsida > Boraginales > Ehretiaceae > Ehretia > Ehretia macrophylla. Next base: position 87,631,357 of record CM075764.1, read on the forward strand.
GTCGACCGGATGAATGCAGTAACACCCGGATCCCCTGTTTCTTGAAAAAATGCAATTTTTCAAAAACTTAAGTGATCCAAAGCATTCCTAACTCTCTTCTAATGGCACAAAATTGATTCTCATGCAACGGTTTTGTAAAAATATCGGCCAATTGATGCAAAGAATCAACAAATTCAAGTTCAATATCACATTTTTGCACATGATCTCTTAGAAAATGATGACGAATTTCAATATGCTTAGTTCTAGAATGTTGAATTGGATTCTTTGATAGACTTATAGCACTTGTATTATCACATTTGATTGGCACACGATCATATTCTAAACCAAAGTCAAGCAAAGTTTGTTTCATCCAAAGAATTTGTGCAACACAACTACCCATAGCTACATACTCGGCTTCAGCCGTTGAAAGAGCTATACTATGTTGTTTCTTGCTAGACCATGAAAGTAAAGGATGTCTTAGAAATTGACAACTACCACTAGTGCTTTTTCTATCAATTTTACAACCCGCATAATCAGTATCGGAATATCCCAGAAGTTCGAAGGATGTGCCTTTAGGGTAAAGAAGTCCTAAATCAATAGTACCTTTAAGATATCTAATAATCCTTTTTACAGCATTTAAGTGTGATTCCCTAGGAGAAGATTGAAAACGAATACATAAGCACACTGAAAACATAATATCAGGTCTTGATGCAGTTAAATAGAGAAGGCTTCTAATCATACCTCGATATTTTTTTTAATCAACCGATTTATCTTTTTCATCTTTGTCAAGTTTGATTGATGTTCTCATAGGAGTGCTCATTTCTTTTGCGGTTTCAAGCTCGAACTTCTTGATGAGTTCCTTAATGTACTTGGCTTGATTTATGAAGATCCCTTCCTTTGTTTGTTTGATTTGAAGTCCAAGGAAGAAATTTAATTCTCCCATCATGCTTATTTCAAATTCTTTATGCATACATTCAGAAAAATACTTGCAAAGCGATTCGTTAGTAGCACCAAAGATAATATCATCAACATATATTTGAACAAGCAAGATATCTTTAGCTTTTCTTTTTACAAATAATGTAGAGTCTAGCTTACCTCTAGAAAAGCCGTTATCAAGTAGATAGTTACTTAATCTATCATACTATGCCCTAGGTGCTTGTTTAACTCCATAAAGAGCTTTTTAAAGTTTGAATACATGACTTGATAAATTTGTATTTTCAAAACTGGGTGGTTGCTCAACATAAACTTCTTCTTGAAGATAACCATTTAAGAAGGCACTTTTGACATCCATTTGATAAAGTTTGAAGTTCATAAAACATGCAAATGCTAGCAACATTCGAATGGATTCAAGTCGAGCTACCGGTGCGAATGTCTCTTCATAGTCTATTCATTCTTCTTGATTATACCCTTGTGCAACTAATCTAGCCTTATTTCTAGTTACATTACCGGATTCATCTAGTTTGTTTTGAAAAACCCATTTTGTACCAATAATCGGGTAATTACTAGGTCTTTCAACTAAGGTCTAAACTTGAATTGATTAAGCTCTTCTTGCATAGCAATAATCCAATCATCATCCAATAATGTTTCTTTTATATTCTTAGGTTCAATTTGAGATATAAAAGCAACATGTTCACAAAAAGTATTTAGATTGGAACGAGTTTTTACACCTTGTGATGGATCTCCAAGGATTTGATCATTTGGATGATTTTTGGCAAATTTCTAACATTTTGAAAGATCTTGATTTGTTGATATGATTTGATCATTTGAAGTTGGTTGTTCTTCCTCTATTGGAGTATCAATTTGATTGCTTGTGGATGTATTGCCTTCTTCACTGGTCGGAATAGGTTGACCTTGTTCTTCAACTTGTTGAATGCTTACATCATCATCTTCATCTTTTCTTGACATAAAGGTGTTAGTTTCATCAAAATTAATATGCATAGATTCATCAATTACCGAGGTTCTTTTATTGTAAACTCTATATGCCTTGCTTTTAGAAGAATAACCAATAAAAATACCTTCGTCGGATTTTGAATCAAACTTACCGAGATGATCTTTGTTATTTAAGATGAAACATTTACATCTAAAAACTTTAAAATGTGAAATATTTGGAGTACGTCCTTTCCATAGATCATATGGAGTTTCTTGAGAGAAGGTCTAATTAAAACATAGCAAGCCATATTGATAGCTTCTCCCCAAAAGTATGTAGGCAAGTTGTTTTCTTTCAACATTGTTCTTGTCATTTCTTGTAGAGTTTGGTTTTTCCTTTCAACAACCCCATTTTGTTGAGGAGTTTTAGGAGCCGAAAAGTTATGCTCAATGTCATTTTGTTCACATAATTCCACAAAAGATGCATTTATGAATTCCGTGCCTTGATCACTATGAATGCATGAAATGTAGTATCCTTTCTCATTTTGCACTCTTTTACAGAATTTTGCAAACTCATTGAAAACATTACTTTTGAAAGTAAGAAACATGACCCATGTGTATCTAGTATAGTCATCAACAATAACAAAAACATATCTAGATCCTCCTAGACTTATTACATCCATTGGTCCAAAAAGGTCCATATGAAGTTTTTGTAAAGCTTTTGATGTGATCACATGGCTAATGGTTTTGAAGGATGCTTTATGTTATTTTCCAAATTGACATGCATCACATAAATGATCTTTTTCAAACTTGGCCTTAGGAAAACTTCTTACAAGATCCTTTCGAGAGAGTTTACCAAGTAGATCCATGCTAATATGGCCTAATCTTCTATGCCATAACCAAGAACTTTCATTTGTTGTGATTAAACAATCGATATTTTGGCATGATATACTTTCAAAGTCAATGATATAGACATTTTCATGTCTATTTGCAATAAACAACACATTTTTCATTTTGTCAAAAATGGTGCAACATGATGATTTAAATTCAACTAGATAATCATTATCACATAGTTGACTCACACTAAGCAAATTATGTTGTAATCCTTTCACAAGTAGCACATCATGAATAGATATATTATTTTTATTTTAAATGCTACCTTTACCAATAATTTTACCTTTCTTATTATTTCCAAAGCTCACAAAACCTTTGTAATTTTTGATAGGCTCATAGAAAAGAGATGGATCACCAGTCATATGTCTTGAATATCCATTATCAATGACCCAATTTCCTTCATACTTCATCCTTAGGGTAACCTCATCATCCTCTTTTCTCATAATACAAACGATGTTAGCCACTTCTTCATTTTCGCTTTCTTTACCGGTTGATGCATCGTCATTAACGTATGTTGCTTTCAAAGCTTTTCCTCCCTTGGTTTTGATTGGTTTTAGACAATTTGCTTTTATGTGACCCATCTTGTCACAATTGAAACATCTTCCTTCTTCTTTTGGTTTGTTTCTCCATTTGTTCACAAACTTATTGTAAGGAGCTTTGCTTACCTTTTTGAATTTGAGAAATTTCTTAAAGTTCATTGTAAGAAGAGCTATCTCATCATCATCTTCTTTGTTTTCTTTCTTTTCATCAATTGAGTAAGTCTTTGATGCAAGAAGTGCAAGTGACTTCTTGTTATTCCTTTTTTCTTCTTCTCGATCCTTCTTCTTCAACTCATGGCTCATAAGAGATCCCATAAGTTCACTAAGAGTGAGAGTTTTGAGGTCTCTAACTTTCTCAATAGCCGTTACTTTAGCTTCATATGGCTCGGTTAAGTTTCAGAGAACTTTTCCTACCAATTCTTCGTTATAATACTCTTTTTCAAGAGATTTTAGAGCATTAACAATATCGGTAAATCTAGAGAACATTTGTTCAATATTTTCATCAAATGACGTTTTGAACATTTCATATTTATGAACAGGCATGTTTATTCTAGTTTCTTTAACTTGGTTAGTTCCCTCATATGTGACTTCTAATTGATCCCAAATTTCATTTGCTTTTGTATCCGGAAATTTTGTTGAACTCATTTGAATCTAAAGCAAGATATAACATGTTCATAGCTTTATAATTTCTTTCACACATCTTGAAATCATCATCATTATAGTCTTTTTCCTGTTTAGGGACAGTGATGCTTTGTTCTCCTTCCTTTTTAGATAGAGTAGGATTGGTTGGTCCATTTTTTATCACATTCCAAACTCTTATGTCATTTGCTAGAATATAGATTTTCATCATAGTTTTCCAAAAAGAATAGTTTGTTCCATTAAATAATGGTGGTCTAGAGGAAGATTGCCTTTCAACTATATTAGACATTGATGAGCTTGCCATAGGAATCCTCTACTAGATGTTAAGCTATATGTAGAGTACTAGGTCTTGATACCACTTGTTGGTCCTAGATAACCTAAGAGGGGGGGTGAATTAGGTTGTTTGGTAAGGTTAAGCAATTTAAAAATTCTTGATGCGGAAATAATATCTAGTGAAAGATGATAATACTCTAGAAGTTCTTGTAGGCAATTTATCAAACACTTGGTGAGCACACAAGTATATAACATTAGATAAACAATTAGAACTTCAAAAATAAATTCCAAATAGATAACACAACAATTATCAAACAATTAATATGAGCAATATCCACACGAAGGTAAATAACTTGAAAATAAAGAGAGTAAAGTAAGAGAAATCAAACACGATGATTTTCAAGTGGTTCGCACTCCCGGAGGCCTAGTCCACTACCTAAGGTATTCCATTCCCTTAGGATTTAACAACTCTTCACTAAGATGCTTCTTCAAATGTTGGTGAAATAAAAACCAACTACAATTACTCTTGAGTCTACAAGAGTTACACAAACTCCTTCAAGTGTAGGTGAAGCTTAACCTACTATCCTCTCTTCCTTTGAGTCCACAAAGGACTACAATACTTCTTCTCACAATGATTCTCTCAATCTATGTGAAAGAGTGTATTACAAAGATTGTGTGATAATATGAATGTCAATTGCAACTCCTATGTGAGTTTGATATTATAATTGAAGAATACTTTGAATGCTCAAAGATATGAAAATGATAGCTCAAGATTTCTCAATGAAAATGAAAATGAAAAGCTCTTTGAATTAGCTTAGAAATCTGAAGATTAAGGCTTGGAGAGGTGTTTGAGATGGTGAGAGAGCATGGCTTAAAAAGAGGGAAAAGTTAGACACAAAATAGATATAATGCAAAAATCTAGATTTTTCCCGTTAAGCCATCCGGTCATTGAGCCCTTCATCCAGTCGACCGGATGGGGTAGGTAATGCCCGAATCAGAGCTCTCTGTCGGGCGTTGTGGCATTCATCCGGTTGACCGGATGAAGCTAGTAAGGCCCGGATGCTTAAAATGCTAAAAAGTCACATTTTTTAGCCCCAAAAAAATTTGAAAAATAATAAAGCATTTGGGCACTTTTGAGGACACTTATAAAAAAAGTCTTTCTAGCATTTTTAAAATCTCAAAACATTTTCAAAAACTCTTTAAAAAGATATAGAACAATTTTTATACCACAAGAGTTTGAAATCCAAAAAGTTTTGTTTCAAAAATGAATTTGTAATGACCTTTTGAAAATATATTTTCAAAGGATTTTTTACAAATAAAAATCTTTTACAAAAAAACGTTTTTGGAGAAATTATGAGCTACACAAGTCATACTTAGGCAAACAACATTTTTAATGCCGGTACCTCTTATGTCGCCACGTCTCCTTCCTTGTAACTCCCTTTTTTTTTAACGTCAAGTCTTCAACTTCATTTCTTCGGGTCTTCATAACTTGATTCATCATGAGAGACTTCATTTGAATGAGACAAGATATAAGAATATCTTATGGGCTTTGACTTTGATTCAATTGGTTAAAACAGGCCTTTGATCCTTTTGAATAACTTCATGTTTGAGTGGGCTTGCTTGACAATCTTGTGTTGATGGATTGAATAACTTACCCAATGTTCAAATAAGAATTCTAAATCACAATTAAGATATTTTGTTATTATCAAAATAAATATTATAAGCTTTTCAGGCCAACAACTTGGTATTGCAGTCTCCTGAAAAGAGCCATTATCTACGGGATTTTTGATACCAAAATAGCTCTTCTTGCATTAAGATCTGTTCATAATCTTGAAAGGACCATTAAGGATATGAGCATCATTAAGCTAAGAATTAAGTGGAAGCGAAAAAATGGAATTTCAAAAATTTCTAGTACATCAAAGCTTAATTTTCATGCACTACCCAAATTTTGATATCATGTGATTAACATATTTAAAATAAACATACCAAGTATATTTATACATAAGAGGTAAACAAGGAATATACCTCTTGAAGCTTTGACATGAAGCCCAAAACGACCACTTGATGATAGACCAATTCTCCCACAAATGCAAGAGGCCTAGTAGGTTTACACAAGCAAAGAATAGGCTTCCTTCCAACTCCAAAGATGTAGTGCTAGGCTTCCTTCCAACTCCAAAGATGTAGTGCTAGCTTTATTTGATGTTGAATTGAACATGCATGCAAAAGAGTTTGAAGAAAACATTTTCTTCTCTTCTTTTTAGCCATGGCCGAACCATGGATGGATGAAGAAGATGAATTCTTCAGTCTATAATCTCTGTCACTCTGGGGACGAGACCGTGGAACATATTTTGCTAACATCCAGATTATGGTTTAGCTCGCCCCTCCAAATAAGGATGGAAAAGTTCCATATCACCCGCTTTGATTACTGATTCTCAGATCTAGTCTAGTCCTGCGTCAGACTTGGCTATCTGTGCCCTTATGCCATCAACCTTATCTTCTTTTTTTGCTGGACGATCTGGAGGGCCCGAAACCGAGTCATATTTGACGGATATCAACCAAACGTTGACCAACTTCTCTTCATTATCAGTTCCCAGCTCAACGATCTTCAATCGCGAGGCCAATACCAAACTCCACACCAGGGGGATTTGGATCTAATGGTTACTGCTTGGGCATTGCCTCTCCCTGGTACATATAAGATTAACAGTGATGTCTCTTTGTTGATTGTGATCATTTGACTGGCTTCACAGTAGTGTGTAGTGATGCTCAGGGACTGATTATTGACAGTCGGGCTTTTTCTCGGCGCTGTCAAAGTATATTACAGGCTGAGGCACTTGTATGACAGACTGTCTACTCCATGGTTCATTCACTCCCACCTGACACCATCATTGAATCAGACTCTACAAAGGTGATTGATGCTTTTCAGGGGTCCCGTGTTACGTGACTGGAGGATCTCCTCCATTATCCGTAATTTTATCTTCTCTCTATCTATAACTTCTGGCTATTCCCTCCGGTGGATCAATAAGTCGGCCAACCATGTAGTAGACTAGGTTGCTCATGTAGCTCAGATAGGTATTATCCCTCCTAATTAGTTATCCCACATCCTCTTGGAACTGTACTCCCTCACTGCTCTTGAAGCCAATTTGACAGGAAGTGGCTAATGTATCTTTAGGTTTGCTATAATATGATCTTTCCGACAAAAAAAAAAAAAAAAAACTCTCAAAGGACAAAACTTTGATTGAATAAAAAAAAGGACAAAACTATGACCTTTTTTTCTTTTTTTTGGTCACAAGGACAAAACTAGCCAAAGACCTATTGTTCTACCGATATGACACTTGCAATGTTTGCGAGATGTTTTGAGCTCGGGTCTCGTTGGCTACATCTGTATATATATATGGTTTTAGACTTCCATTTGAATTAAAAAAAGGGACAAAACTATGACGTGAGAATGGACATGTGAGGATTATATTTGTTAGCATATACTCCTCATTCGTGAACCGTCTCACAAAACTCCATTTTTTTCTCTCTACCTTCACTGATATTGTTCACAAGCTTGGTCGTCGCTTCCTTTGTGCCCGGCCTTTGGCCGGTGGTACCACCTCTCTCCTTACACCCTTGCCTCTTTATCGGCATCCCTTTCTCTTCTCTCTATCCTCTTGGTTTTTCTTGGCTATAGATATATGTGGTAGCTTTTGGCTCCTTCTTTGGTTTTAGGTTGCATATCTGGCGAGTTCTACGCAGTTTGTTTCTAGTGTTCATGGCATAAGTTGTTGCTTGGTTTCTCCCCCACATTTGGCTTTAACCATCGATTTGGGTGGTATTTTCAGAGGTGTCTTGGTAGCCTTGGTTGCTTCCTTTTTTGGCTTGGAGCTCTGTTGGTTTCATGCTGGCTTTTGGATTGTCTAGTTCGTTTCGACCTCTGCTAGGCCCGCATATACCTTTCAACGCGTGTTTATCCGACTCACGTTGAGTAAGTTTCTCGCTCTGTTTTGGGCGAGTTCAGTGGGTGGTAGGTGGCTTTTAGCAGGCTAGAATTATACCCTAGTGTTGGATGTACGTTGTGCTAGCGAGCTCTGGTCACTGGTGAAGCTTTGGCGATGGTGGATCATTGGTGTTTTTGGTTTTTTGATCGCCTGTGTTAGGTTTAGCATTAGGGTTGTTTCTTTGTATTTTTTGGGCTGCAACTTTGTTTCGTGGATTGGGTTGTGTTTTGTTGGGCTTGTCTTTTTTGTTCGGCTGTATTTTTTGGGCTGTAAGTTGTTTCGGCTCACGTGTTTGGAATCTTTTCTATGGGTCCATTTTTTTGTAATTTCCTATTTCTATAAATAAAGAATCAGGTTGACGAAAAAAAAAAAAAAAAGGCAATGTGGTCAATTTTGCTGACTGTACTTCGCATTGGCTAATTTTTTTTTTTTTCTTGTCAAACATCTAATACGTAATTAAGAATGGACAACGTGGTCTATTTTGTTGACTGTACTTCGCATTGGCTTCTTTCATTTTTTAGCAAAAAAATTAAGGATGGACAATGGGGTCAATTTTGCTATCTGTAGCTTCTTTCACGTAATATGAATTAATTTTTCAATCGACTTTTGATCTTATTTGACCCAAAAAAAGTAATTTTTGATCGTCCACTACTCAACTATATAATGGGACGAAGAAATAAATAAATAGAGTTCCACACGTAAATTTTTCAGTCATGTGTGATTAAATCTCAAGCATTAAACTTTAAAACGACTCTCATACTTTAAATTTGAGAATAATTATATTGAATCAAATGTGAGAAATGATCAATACATGTCTTTTATATAATATTAATTTATAAATTACGTTCATATTATATTACGTTTAAAAAATCTACTAACATAATTTATAAATTAAAACTAATAAGTGATTACGTGAATTTTAATGTAATATATCTCATATTAGTAAAAAATATGATATTTTTTTTTTTTATATTTATTTATTTTAAATTTAATTAATTTTTAATTCAAAACAGTTATTATAATGGCCATGTGTATAATTCTTTATAAAGTGGTTTGTAGCTGATATTTTTTATTTTTGTAATTAATTATTTTAAATTTAATTAATATTTAATTCAAGACGGTTATTATAATGGCCATGTGTATAATTCTTTATAAAGTGGTTTGTAGCTTAGCCTAATTGATATTTAATTCAAGACGATTATTATAATGGTCACGTGTATAATTCTTTATGAAGTGGTTTGTAGCTTAGCCAAACACCAAGTAAATCTCTAAAACCTCATCTCGCCTCATTTCTATCACTAGGGTTTTAATCTCTTTTTTCACCTCTCTCTCTCTCTCTATATATATATATGTATACCTTTCTCTTTCCTCTTGTTTCCTTTCTGTGATTAAGCAATGGCGTCTCTGTGCACAAACCCTCCCATTTCCCCTTCATTCCCCTCCAAATCCCCCGCTTTCCCTTCCCCTATTTCCCCTTCATTCTCCTCCAAATCCTCTCCTTTCCCTTCCCTCCTTTCCTCCAAGCTTTTACTCAACCATGCTTCATTCTCCAAAGCCAAAACCACTCTCGTTCGTTGCTCAATACGACGTCGTCCGGAATACATCCCGGCTCAAATCCCGGAACCAAACTACGTCCGCATCTTCGACACCACTCTCCGCGACGGCGAGCAGTCCCCGGGTGCCACCATGACCACGAAACAGAAGGTTGACATTGCAAAACAGCTTGCCAAGCTCGGCGTTGATATCATCGAGGCTGGGTTTCCGGCTTCGTCTGTAGGCGACCTCGAAGCTGTGAAATTGATTGCTGAAGACGTTGGGAATGCGTTGACCGAGAACGGGCACGTGCCGGTCATATGTGGTTTGGCGAGGTGTAATGAGAATGACATTGATAAGGCTTGGGAGGCAGTGAAGCTCGCGAAGAGGCCGAGGATTCACACGTTTATCGCGACGAGTGAGATTCACATGAAGTATAAGTTGAAGAAGACGCCTGATCAGGTTGTGGAGAAGGCTAGGAGTATGGTGGCTTATGCTCGGAGCTTGGGTTGTAATGACGTCGAATTTAGCCCGGAAGATGCCGGCAGGTTAACATTTATATCCTCTTTCTTTGACTTACATTTTTCTTGGGTTTCAACTACTAGCACGTCAACACATTTAAGTGTGCTCAAACAGTACTAAATGTTTAAGCTCGTGTTGACAATAGCAGAGAATACGACCCTTTATAAATGGAATATTAATGGTAAACAAGAAGGAAAGATGAAAAAGAAGGAAAATGGAACAATTTGATTTTTTGACTTCCTCCGGGCGATGCATCTTTTTGACCCTTTTCCCGCATAGAAGGAGATTCAAACCTGACAAAAAATTTCAGTCCTTTGTTCTAACCATCTGAATCTGTCCTGATTCGGCCCCTAGGCCCCCATACCTATAAAATAAAGTAAATAAAAAGGTATAAAAACTAGGAATTTTACAGAGGTTACTTCAATCTAGGAAACAGCCGGAAATTTAGAGAGGCTTGTAAACAAAGCTTCTCTTTAATATTGGGAAGAGGACTTTGAATATTCTTCTTGTTTTGAATATTAGGGAACTGAGTGTTCACTGTTTAATTTGGATTCACGAGGTTGGAATTGTTTGTTGAGAGAAGTGAGGGAAATAAAGTAAAGTTTTGTTCCACTTGCTGAAGTAGGAAACACTGAAAAGTTTTCTTTTTTGACATTCTTTTTTATAAAAGAAGATGATTATTATCACTTTATCTTTACTATAGCAAAGTTAACCGTATAGTAAGAATCAATGAAGACAAATTTTGTGTTAATTTTTATATATTTCTTCTTCTGTTTTACCTTTTCTCCTTGTTTCCTTGTTTTGACAATGGCATACTGCAAAATTGTGAATTTATTTCTTCAGGCCCGTGAATCACATCAGAGAAAAAGATTAAATTTTGTGATATTTCCAACTCAAAGTTCTCATTGTTCTTGTCTCCTGAGTTGGGAAAAGATTAGTGTCTTTTCTGTTGTCTGAACTATCCTTCTGGAATGTGTATCCTATTAGAATGACAAGGTGAAGAGTAGAGTTTGGAAAAATGGAAAAATGAGGAGTGTAAATGTTAAGTTGGAAATGACCAGATTCTAGGTTCCCTTGAAAAGTTATAAGTTTTAGCTCCTGCAGCCATGGGTTATACGATCCGGATATTAGTACCAGTTTGAATGCTTCTGAAAATTGGTGGGTGGGTGTCTTTGCTGGAATTTTTTCAAACTTATGGAAACACAGTCAATCACACTCTTCTGGCACCATGTTGAGTTGCTTGCTATGTAATTGCATGTCTTTCTTGCTTCCCATTGAATCCCTACAGAGTTCTGAAAAGACTCTGATTAAAATTCCCTCATTGACGAGAAACATGTTTTTGTTTTTATCTCCCCTTTAGCCAGAAATTTATTTTTGATGGGTTTCGGACCTTTGGTAGAAAATTTTATGAGAGTAGTTAGTTCATCAAGTTGACTATATTTAGAAGTAATTGATGTTCCACCAAGCAGTAGGATTTTGCTGGTGTACTGATATATTGTTCTGAGTAAGTAAATAAATTTTAAAGAAAAAGTTCTGAGAGCTGTATCATAGTTTTGTTTTACACGTACAGTTATTCAGAAGCTTGCTCTTTTTTACTGTTAAAATTACATGTGGAAATTAATTGCCTGCTCAATCTTGATTCTGGTTTTGCTTCTTTTTGTTCTTTCAGATCCGATAGAACATTTCTTTATCATATTCTTGGAGAAGTTATCAAAGCCGGGGCAACAACTCTTAACATTCCGGATACCGTTGGCTATACGGTCCCTAGTGAATATGGGCAACTTATTGCTGACATAAAAACAAACACCCCTGGGATTGACAATGTGATCATTTCAACACACTGTCAGAATGATCTTGGACTTTCTACTGCTAACACTTTAGCGGTGGGTAGTTGTAGTTGTATTTTTCTCGGTTCGTTATGGATCATATTAAAAACTTGAGTTGATCTCACTAGGGCTCATTTTAATACAGGGGGCTTGCGCAGGTGCTAGACAATTAGAAGTGACCATCAATGGGATAGGTGAGAGAGCTGGTAATGCTTCACTGGAGGAGGTTAGTGTTTGGTTTCCATGAGTTCGATATTAGGTGTAGATGTGTATAAAGTTTTCTAACCTTTGCTCTTCTCTGAAGTCATAGAAAAAACATATTGCCCATGTCATAAGGAGCAGTCATTGGTGCCCTCTAAAATGTCTACTCCATTTCTTGTTCTGTTTAAACATTAATGGATCATTTATAGTTTGATACAGAAGTTTCTTAAAAACTGATATCTAATGCAGATTAAGATAAACAGAAGTCAAGGGGATATGTAGTGCTCTTGTGTCGTAGGTATGGAAAAGGTGTCATGTTCGTAGTTTTATCTTTTTATTTTGTCATGTTTCTTATTTCTCCACCTTTCTTTCCCTTGTGGATTGAGAAACATCTAGTATGTTACATGTTTGGATCAGCCTATAGCTTTCTCAGGATACTTTATTGTGGATAGAAATAGTTCTTGTTCCTTCTGAGTTCTATGCTTTGTGGCAAGTCGCAAACAACTTTTGTTGCTGTAGACTATTAATCTGCATGGCTCCATTATGCAGCTTGCTTGGTATTTTTGGGCTGCGTCTTAATTCTATACTCATCCAGTCAACCTATTTGGCATGGTGCTGAATCCACAGAGGAAGGAGGTGTAAATTGCGATTCAGTTGTGAAAAAAAAAAGCACATCAATGAGCTTAGATACAATTAGGAAGGATGGAGACAATTATCAAGGGGATAGGGGCAAGATGATTAGGAAGTTGGAAAAAAGGTAAGGGAAGCCGTTGGGTGCTTTGGATTTGATTAGGAGAAGGTGAGGAATATGCTCATAATATGTAGAGAAGGAAAGAACGTAGCTATCCAGCAAGAAAAAGGGTTCAATATTGAACTACAATTGGGAACTTGAGAGATTTTAGTATATATGGTCAATATGACGAGGAAAGAGAGGGAATTGATTTGCTAAAATGAGGCTTTATATTGCTTCCTAGGCTTTCCATGTAACCTGTTGACACTTCGGTCGTATGACTATTCCTCAGCGATTTTATATGCTTTTAAGGTTGAGCAATTATGGTACCTTAATGGAGAGATACTCTATCCTTCTTTTGTTTTCACTTGTCATCAGTGAAGTGAGGTGAGATATGAATTTGAACATGTCCACTTTGAAGCTGAAGTTGAAATTTGAATATGAAAGGAAGGCTACCCTTAGTTTGTTGTATTCAAAAGTTGAAACAAGCCTAACTTGCAAACTTGATCTGCTGAACTTGAGGCCAAAATTCCATTGGCCTCAAATTCTATTGATATCCAAAACCTTTATAAAAAGGAGGAACTTGTACTAGGATACCTGCATATATCCACAAAAAGAGAGATTTTGGAAGATTATTCTGTATTATCATCTTTGATTTTTTTATTTGAGGAAGAGTTTCCTTCTACTAATTCATTGGCATCCATCAATGAGGTTGCTTATGTTTACCTTGTCATAGGGAACAGCCTGTAGCTGCAACTGTAAAACAGCTTCTTGTAGTGGCATATCCTAGACATTTTGTGTATGTTGCTCTCATTTCTCTGTGTCATCTACATTTTATCTTCTAATTTTCATGTAGTTGTTTCCTGTCATGTAGCTCTTTTTCTTGGCAAAATATAACTTGAAAAATTTAAATCTCATGTCTATTGATCTATTTACTTCTTGTTACAAAATTCCTCTCATAAGTTGTTTAACAATGGTTGCCCTCATTCTATTCTTGTTTCAAATTTTTGCCATTTTGTTTTCAAATGGATTCCTAATCTTTTTTGTTGTTACTTTACTAATGTATTGCCCCCTTTGCCGTCTTCAAAGGGCAGGTTGTAATGGCCTTGAAATGTCGGGGTGATCAAGTAATGGGAGGCCTTTATACAGGAATAAATACACAACACATTTTCATGGCAAGCAAGATGGTATTCAGCTTGTCCCAATATTCTGACACTGAAAATTCTCTTGAATATAAAACCATGCTTGTCTTATATCCACTTGAATAGACTTGATTTATCTTCCGACTTTAAACTCATGCTAATCTAGGTAGAAGAGTATAGTGGGCTACATGTGCAGCCTCACAAGGCCATTGTCGGAGCTAATGCTTTTGCTCATGAAAGTGGCATCCATCAGGTTGGTGTTATCCACAAACAAATGCAAGCATATTTATCCTTTTGTCAGCATTGCATCTCAGCTTTCATATGCTCACGGCTTTTTACTGTTTTTCCTACTACCCCCTATTTTTTTGTGATATAAGACAGCCTGTCATACTTCGTTGATTAAAACTTGTGTTCTGCATAGTTTATGAATTTCGATATCTTATGCCTTTTTTAACATGAAAAAGTCTTACTTTTTAGATCTTCTTCCTGACCGAGCTTTTCTAACATTAATGTAAGAGGAATGAAATGAGAAGTTTCTGAATTTTTTGGCCAATTCCCTGTTATTTTAGAACTTGAGGTTTTGAAGTGACTATACCGTTTATGACTTCTACATTCTTATATTCCTCTGTATACTCGTCTCTAAACAGCATGAATACATGAGAAAGTTAAAACCAAAAGGAAATATCTGAATTGTGAACAATTATATTCTTGTTGCATAATTACTTCCAGGAGCAAACAAAACTTTCTAAGTGTTTGTCTTTTTGATATTTTGATTCTATATATTTCTATTGCGACCAGTAGATTCTTCTATAAAATTTCTGTCTGTTTCTACTTATTCTTTCTTCTGATAAGTAGATACTTTCCTTATTTACTAGTTAAAAAGTTACATGTTGCTTATCTTCTTAAGTAAAGACTTAGAAATTCTCTACGTATTTTTGTAACCTTGTATTAATTAATTTGCACTAGCTTCTCAATAATTTTAACTTTCTCAATCTGTTTGCCTTTGCTTTCCTCTTTCCTGCTCTTGCTTATTGTTCTTATTTTTGAACTTTTCATAGGATGGAATGCTGAAACATAAAAATACATATGAGATAATAGCTCCTGAAGATATTGGGCTTCATCGGTCTAATGAATCTGGAATTGTCCTTGGAAAACTAAGGTATAGTACTTTGCTTGCCAAAGATCTACATTTTTGTGGTGGCTTACAAACTTTTTTCTTTTAATTCCTTTCTGTTAGATATTTACTTTTATTTCTTGAAAACATATTGTCACATCACATGATGCACTAGTATGTATTCTTTTATTTCAATTATGCACATCTAGGTTTTGTGTCTAAGAGGTAATTAAACTTTCCAGGTGTTTCCTTTTTTTTTTTCTTCGAGAAATGAATAAATTTTATTAATAAGCACCAAGAGGGTGTATCTCAAAAGCTATTTACATCAACATCGTAAAGCATCTATACGTTCTTGAATACTATCTACATCCACCTTACAAGAACCTTTTGTCCAAAAACGTATGTCATAAATACAATGGCTTTTAATGAACACTAGAGTCAACTCCTCCCCTTCAAAGGCTCTACGATTTCGTTCCTTCCATAAATTCCAAATGATGGCAATAGGGACCGTTCAAATGATTTTTTTTCTTGTGCTTGGATGCTTGGATCCCACTCCAGGTATTTCCTATCACCCATTAAATTTGTTTCCAAACAGCCCATTCTGTAACTTGTGTTCAAGTTAACTTCATGTATTGCCATCCATTTGTTCCAAATAGCCCATTCCATGAGATTTTACCATAAAATGTAACATGCTATGTGGAACAAATGGAAAGTTCAATTGGTGATTTGGATGAAAAAGAATTGAGCGGCTACTTTGGAAAATGGGGCCTCTTAGGTATTTCGGCCTTATTATAACACACATATGATAGAGAATATTGTTTACATATGCATATCTTATTATGGTCGTACTGAGTTTGTGCTTCTTTATATGACTTCTCTTTGCTGCTTGTTGGTTCATGTTACTATATCCCTCTCAGTGATAGTGCTTACTCCATATTTCATAGTCCTTGACATTATCTAAGTCATTAAATCTCAACACACAGATATCAGTTTTTTCAGGCCTTCAATGGAAATTAGTTGTTGCTACAACTCTGTTTCAAAATCATATATGGCAGATAATATTCCTCAAAAAGCTATATTATATAATAAGAAAACTTAAAGCAATATGCCTTTGATATAATTGAATGATATTTGGGCTATACTATTATTGCAATTGGTACTTGGCATTCCAATCCTAACCTTATAGTAATTTCTTACCATTTCTAAAGAAATATAATGCACGACGGGTCTGAGACACCTGACTACATTCTTGCTGTTCTCAATGTAATTAAATTTTCTGATGTGTCTTTTTGTTGAATGACAAGGTCCGCTGATAATGTGTTCTATTTTGTGATCTCTAACGTGATTAATTATTATGCTACTTTTCTTTTTTCAAATTGAATTTCATACTTTTTACCATTTTACAGCATCTGATACTAAGTTCTACTTCTCTATAAACTATACTTGAAATGAAAAAAAAAAAAAAATACTATTACTTCATGAATGTTATGTAGCCTGAAAATTCTAGTTGGTCTAACTATACTATCGAGAAATCAGCCATTTCCACTCCATAGTTCCTTGTTCACTCTATGATAAATCAAATTGATCATGTTACCTTTAAGTTAATAGTGAAGTGTACAGTTTAGGGTAGATTTGTTCAAGTCTTCTTGTCCTTGTGGTGTCAGGAGGAATGTGCAAAGCTTCCCCCAGCAGCTTTTCTTCAATTTCTGCTTCTCTTCTTGCTGTCAGATCTTCTGGCTCTAAATGTATACGATAGCACCCTCGGTGCTTCAGCAATAATATTCTCGTCCTCTTTATCACAAAAAGGAAAAAGAGATTAAAGTTAATAGATGAAAGCACTTTATCTCCAGCTATCTTAACTTTTAACCAACAGGGCTGAAGAGTTTCTTTATGTAGACTATACAAATCTTTTATCTGCATCTGGCTTTGTACTATATTATCTCAACTGGATTTTAAATTTTTAATGTACCATTCAGTGTTAGTAGGTGATAAATGTCAAATGGATGAAGTAAAGTAAATGTTGAAGTGCTAGCATCTGAATTTGGAGTTAATTTGGGCATGAACAATCTAAACAGGTCCATAAGCAGTCACAGTTGCAATCCTCAAGCTTTAGCTGCAGATTCAAAGATATTCTTGTCTTATTGTTCTCAATTTTTAATTCCATGTGTCCCCCTCAAATTCTTAAGAGGGTTTCGGTGGATTTCTTCTTTTCTTTCCCATTCTCTTTTGCTGTTTCTTGATATTAGTTTTTCCTCCCATTGTAACAATGTGTTTGTAAAACTTGTGTACAGTGGACGTCATGCTTTGAAAGCCAAGCTCATAGAGGTACAGTTCATTTTATACTTCCATTTAGGATCAAATACTTATTTAGCAATTGCCATAATGTGTTAACTTCTCTTCTGCATTTCTTTTTAGCTTGGTTTTGACATTGATGGCGAGGAACTTCAAGATCTCTTTGGGCGTTTCAAAGCTGTAGCTGAAAAGAAAAAGGTGAATGATGAGTCTATTGTTAAGTGTTATCAGTTTGTAACCGTTATGAGTTATCAGCGATGAAGTGGCATAAGTTATATTGTGTGTGTTACTTAAAGTCAAATATTCTTTCTTGAAGGGTGAGAAAGAAAAGCAGAAATAGCCAAGAACACAAAGTATAAGTACTGCTCCTGAATAACTACTTGATGTGGAGGAAAAAGAAACTATAAAGGTTAAATAATGCCTTAGCAGCTGTACGCGTATATAGGCAAATTGAGGAAAATCTGAAGTAACCATACCTCTGCATCTTGCTGCTTTTTCGTTTATTATTTATAACAAAATTTGCTACTTCATGCTTCAAACTTCAGAAAATAAAGATAATAATGTAGAGGAAAGAAGCCATCATCTCTAGTTTCATTTGTCTCAAATAATTAGATAGTGTGCTTATAGCTTTTCACTATTGTGTTCAGGATCTTGATTAATGTATTAGTTTGAGATGGAATATAATTAAATGATTTTTTTTCCCTTGTTTTCACATGGCTAACCAAGTATGGTTTTATGGATGTGCATTATACTTATCAAAAGAGTAACCAGAATAATGATGGATTGCCATCTCATATTGCTCAGCTGCTTAAATATGTTTGGCTTTCCATTGTCAGTGCCCGTCATATAACTTGACTGTATACATGATGTAGGAATATTAGGCCATAGAATAGTTACAGATGGATCTTATGTATTCTTCTTGATCTCTGAGTTCTCCATGCCCTCCATCAGTGTCTTACTTACTGGTGTTAGAAACAACCGTCTGATAGCCAGCCACTGTATGCATGTGTATACAATTTTTTATTTTATTTTTTTATTTTATATCTGTGTTTAACTGCAAGCTTGGTCCCATGTTTCTGTTTTGGGGGTGGGGATGGAATGTTGGTTTTTCCGGTCTCAAGATTCTCAAGATATTTCAGTTTAAGGTTGACGACGTTAGTTCCTTGAGGTTGTATTTTTCATGTGCTTTTCTTTATCGGATTATGTATTATTATGGTTTTTCAGAGTATCACTGATGACGACTTGATAGCACTCGTGTCAGATGAAGTTTTCCAGCCACAAGTTGTCTGGCAACTTGGAGAAGTACAGGTTTGTAAAATTGCACCTTCCTAGTTCAATATAGCTGTTGATAGATCAGTTGAGCCTTCCCATGAGAAGCACAGGTCAGTCAAACTGATTAGGGTGTTGAACCTGACATGCAGGTCACTTGTGGCAGTCTTGGCCTTTCTACTGCCACTGTTAAGCTCATTGATGCTAATGGGAAAGAGCACATTGCTTGTTCTGTTGGAACAGGGCCAGTCGATGCTGCTTATAAGGCAGTTGATCTCATTGTGAAGGTTTGAGAACTTTGAATTTGATCACACGTGTTCTTTTGTCATGTTGCCTTTTTCTTATTTTTGATAGGCAGTAGCATATGAACTGCTTGTCTGGTTTCCGGAGATCTCAGGTTTCTTGTTTGGATTCCTAATGCTTTGTTTTTCCAAGTAAATCCCAGATTCAGCTGTCTTACATGTGCATGTTTGTGGTTAAGACCCAGAAAAGAGGAAGAATTAGTATTTAGCAGAGATAATGCAGATGAAGTCTCTCTTATTGAGATCTCATTTTGGAGGAGATAGGTAAGTGCTGGGCAAGTAATTCTCAAGCTCAGTTGGGATGGTACAGAAGGTAACAATATTGATTTGGTAGACCTTTTTTCTGAAGAAGTCTGACTTGATAAAACTATTACTAAAACAAGTGTGTGCCTGAGGAATACAAACCAATACTAGGTGATTGACCAGGTTTTCACAGAAAATACTCAGGGACAAGTTGGATCCTGTTTGAACTGTTGCAGTTCCGGTAATATGGGTGCATTATACCAACAGGGTGGAGTAAAGGATTTATTGGTCTTTGCTTGATAGCTAAAGTTTACTGGGAACTGCTAGGTCTGCTACAGTACCAAATAGCAACGCGATTATAAGTTCATTTCTGTGGTCATAGTTTCTCAAATTGTGTTTTTTCAAGAGATAAAATTGCTTGTTGAGTGAGGATTTCTTAGTTGATGGATTAGTATGAGATCCATATGCCGGACTTAATACAGGATTAGACACAGATTGGGGAAACAAGTTACTAGATTTTCTTTCTCTTGTTCTTCGGAAGTCACTAAGGTGGATCCTGTCACTATTGCATTTTTTAAGATGAGTAATTACTCTACTTTTAATTTTGCGAAAGCGCTGGCTTAAGTCATCAAATTGGTTTCAACAAACATTTTCTTACATTCGGCTTAAGTCATCAAATTGGTTTCAACAAACATTTTCTTACATTCTAATAAATGTAACATTTGCCTTGTAATTATGACTTTCCTCTGTGGATTAGTAAAGTAAGTCTCATTTATGGAGGCCCCAGAGGATAATCAAGTTTTGGCTTTGACGAGTATTTTAACATGTATGCTAACCAGAAAGGAAAAGTATTTTTTTCATGTAGATCTGTTGCTTTGCTTATGTTCGTTACATTTTCTTATGAACTATGTTCTATGACCAGACCTTGAGACAGTGTAAATAGTCTGAATTGAACGTTACAGTTCAATTTATCTGCTAAGATGATGTTAGATTTAGCTTCCAAGCATGAAGCAGGAGTCCCTTTCTCTTTGCAAAACTGAAGCGTACTTTTGAGCTGTGG
This sequence comes from Ehretia macrophylla, assembly GCA_037974665.1. Taxonomy (NCBI): domain Eukaryota; kingdom Viridiplantae; phylum Streptophyta; class Magnoliopsida; order Boraginales; family Ehretiaceae; genus Ehretia; species Ehretia macrophylla. Next base: position 87,651,761 of record CM075764.1, read on the forward strand.
ATTTTTACATTAGATGTCGATGGTATTTTCAGTAAATACTAATGGTGAATGTCCCCTATGTAGTTCTTTCATAATAGTGTGATGCACCATTTCAAAAAAATTTCCTGCAGGTTCCTGTAACTCTTCTCGAGTACTCCATGAATGCTGTCACAGAAGGCATTGATGCTATAGCTGCAACAAGAGTTGTGATTGGTGGGGAAAATGGCCCCACCGCAACCCTCTCATATAGTGGAGAAATTGTTAATCGAACATTTAGGTATGGTTGATTCCACTTAGCTTTGAGAGTGACATAATCTCTTTTATCAATGTCCTAGTTGCAAAAATCATGTCTTTATCATGTCCAGAAAGAAAACCACGATAATTAATCTTTAGATACTTCGAGTGACATCACTTTCTCCTCGAAACAGTGGAAACGGAGCTGCAATGGATATCGTCATCTCTAGTGTTCGAGCCTATATTGGTGCATTAAACAAGATGTTGAGTTTCAAGAACAAATCTCCTGAAAGTAGTTCTGTTGCTCAAAACCCAGCTTCAGGCCCGGAGCGTGCTGTCCTGGAGACTGCATAGTGGGATTGATGGTTGCTTTGACAAGAAGTGATGAACGTCGTTTATGTTCTTAGCAAAAATCAGGTTTCAGAATTGTACAAAGGTTGGGGGTGCAGCCGGTTAGGGATTGACATGGAGATATTAGCTCTAGTTCCCCTGAATCTTCCATTATTTTCACTAGATGTGTCTGCTGTACAAGTTTTGTTTTTATGGAGAAACTGAATTGCATGATGTGCTTAAAAAATCTGTTGACTGAAATTATTGCATAGTTTTGTTGTTTGTAGAAAACTGTCAAATTTTTTTTATAAAAAAACTGCACTTTTAGTGAAGGAAATTGTCTTTCCCTCTTGTTCCATCTATTTCAGCTTAGGTCTACTGATTAGGCTTTGTTGGACGTGCTGTTCATTAATTTGTATACGCATATAATATAAAATCTTAAGGGGAGCTTTGGTGCAACCCTAATGTTGTTGCTAAGTGACTTAGAGGTCACGGGATTCAAGTCATAAAAATAGTTTCTTGGAAAGATGCAGGGTAAGGTTACGTAAACTTTGAAGTGAGTTCATTCTTTTTTCGGATAGTGAGAGTTTTGTATTCCGGGAATATAATATGAAATCACCTCTTGAAAAAATGTAAGATAAAATTGCATAGAGTAAATTTCAAAGTGTATTCAATCTTTTTTTTCAATTTTGTAGTATTGTGAGAGTTTTGTACCGGGCATACAATATAAAATCTGTAGCAAGTTATTAATCATGTATTATATTTTACAATTATTCTTATTTTGCCATGCTACAGTTGGGGGAATCTGTGCGATGTTTTTTCACATGTTAATCGTGTTTTGAAATATCATTAGGGTGTTGGATGGAGTTGTTGCGATTTTCGCAATGGTGCTTTAAGGATAATCAAAGCACAAGAAACATTTGGATATTTAGACGACATTTTTCTAGTCTCTTTCATAATAAATTCTTCTTGAAAATGCTCTCTCTATTAAAGAATATCTAAACAATAAAGTTATTGACTAACAATTTAAGTTTTAAATGAGGTGGTACTTTTACATGGTAACAACTACGTCTCAAAAGGATTCCTAAGTACGATTGTAAACATTGACAGAGGCAGCTATTGCTTAGTGTGCAATGACACACCTTGAGTTGGAAAAAAATCATTTTCTTTTTCAGTGTTAGAATAATGATAAGTAATGAGAATTAAAAATATAATTAGAGGTGAAAAAGGTGATGGAAGGTGCCTTATTATTACTGTTTGACTAACGATTCTTTTCGTTTATTTGCTCTTATTTTTTTATATTGAGAATGATATGTTCTATAAATTTTGTTGAGTAGAGAGACAGAGTGAGAAATCGAGAGAAAATAATAGAGAAAGGAAAGGAAAATATAAGAAAAAAATTAGGCAATCTTCATCGAGCATAAGATTGGGTTGTGAATTTTGATCCAATAGAGCTGAAATATGGTGGATAGGTTTGCGACTCAAGTTTTTACAATTTGAATTATACATATCGATTTTGGAACTTTCTAAGGCCATTTTCTACTGTGTGTACAGTTTCCGATTTCTTATTATTTTTACATATAGGTTATTGTTTTAATTTATACAAGTTATGCTTGAAACTTTTTTAATATCAATTTGAATTCAATTTTTAATTTGTTGTTTGTCGAATAGGACATAGATATATTTTTTTAGGGTAAAGTTATTGTAGAAGACACTAAATTATTTTACAAATTCTTGTTTTGACTATTAAACTGTTTTTAGTTCTAAAAGGGTCCTTAATTTTTCAAAATGGTTTCATTTCAACCACTCTTTGAGATGCCGTTAGAAAATCCAAACATAATGGGGTTAGAACACAAATAGTTAAAATAAAAGGGCTCAAATGAATTCTTGTCTTTCTTTTCTATCTTTTCCAATTATTTTTTCTTCTTCACCCTATTCCTTCTTTCCCAGACACTCAACCCGGACACTAATATTTCAAAAATTCCCAAGACAGCTAACAAGAAGAATGTCAACACGGCAGAAGTCTAAACTTTCAATATTGAAATCCAATTAGATAGTAAATTTTCGAAAACAAAAACAAACAAATTCACGATTGCAAAATTAAAAGATATAACTATGAAGAGCCCATAGTTGAAATATACACTTGTTTTATATAAAAAAATCATAAATTTCTAGGTCACCTTATAAAATCTTGAGTTACTCCACTTAACACTAATTGGTTTTAAGATGAAACCTCAATTATCTTAACATGGTATCGGGGCTGAGCCTTTAGTCCAGTTTTATTTATCCGCGTGTGTCTCATATCAAATCAGGTCCACATGTTCAATCTTTCACGTGCGTTATGTTCCACGCATCTTTAATATCTCACGTGTGTTCAACTTCCACATGTGTTAATCTACTATGTGTATTCAATCTTTCAAGTATGACTCGTCTCAAAATTAGGTCCACGCGTATCTAATCTTCCACGTGTGACCTCTCTCAAATTAAGACACGTGAGGGGAGTGTTAGAATATACACTTTCCCACATTGAAAAATCATAAACTTCTAGGTGACCTTATGAGATCTTGAACTATTCCATTTAACACCAATTAGTTTTAAGATGGAATATCAGTTATCGTAACAATAGTAGTCATATCATACCCAAATTTATGAAGTGTGCTATATATATATGTTATTTTGGCAATTTTGACTCTGCCAAGCTCGACAACATAGTGCAGGAATATCGATTGAGAAAACAACTAGCACTAGATCAAAAGGGAATGTTAATAACTGTTCAAATCTTATCAGGTAAAGAATGAAAAAACTCCGCTAAGGCCCATAGGATAAGTACTAGTCTTATACCCGTGCTCATCGTAGGTGTAAAGTAAATATTTTAAAATATGAAACATATAATTAATTAATTCAAATTTTTAATTACATTATTGAAAAACTAAAATCTATCTCTACTCTAAATACTATATCATTACAAAAAAAAAAAAAACAAATATATGCACCTATATTTTAAAAAATGTGATAATAAGCACTATTTTACATAGATCAAGCTTTCAAAAGATACATATATGTATCTCCAAATGTTATTGTATCCTAAGTTTTTTTATTGTTTTGTTCTTTTCTATTTTTTTTTTCAAATAGAAATAAAGGAGTTTAAATGAAGATAAGATAGAGTCCTAAAATACATAAAATAAAACCCGAAGATATAATCATAATCAAATTTAATAAATTAAGATTTTAATTGAAAATCATTTAAGCAAGGTCCAATGTAATGAAAGTTCCTTGTTGGACCTCTTTTCAGTGAAATTTTATTTTTACCAAAAAAAAAAATCCACTTTAGATCTATTTCATTTTTTACCCCAAAAAAAATAAAGGTCACATGCTAGACCCCTTTTTCAATACAAATTTCATTATTTACCAAAAAAAAAGTTCCATATTAGACCACTTTTTCCATGCAATATTTTTTTTGACTAAAAAGAAAATAAAATTTTCACATTAGACTTTTCCTTGAGCAATTTCATTTTTTATCCAAAACAAAAAATTCATATATAACTTCTTTGTCAATACAGTTTCATTTTTAACCAAAAAAAAGAAGTTTCGCGTTGGACCTCTTTTCATTATAATTTTATTTTTTATCAAGAAAAAGAAAGTTCAACTTGGACCTCTTCTTTAATGCAATTCCATTCTTTATCAAAAAAAAGGACGAGTTCAATGTTGAATCTCTTTTTCAATCAAACTTTATTTTTGACAAAAAACAAAAAGAAAAGTTTCACATTGGACCAAATCTAATCATTGCTAAGAAGCTAAAGAGATGACAAAAAAAATCATAAATAACTAAGAAAACATAACAAATGAAGATCAATATAATTCCCTTAATTTGATTTTACTGATAATATATGCCACCTAAATTTGTTTTCATTTCAACATTCTCTACGTGCCATTTAACATAGAAAATGACAGGTAAAGACAAATATGTATCAAATATTTAATCTTTTGGATATAGTAAGATTCTTTTTTTTGTGAGCTTTATTTTTTAAAATTAATCAATCTTTTAATTAAAGTATAAATCAATTTTTATGAGGGAGGCTTTGTCATTTAAAAAATGAATGTCAACTTTTTTTCACTTATTTATGACTCTTTTATGTAATTTTTACTATTTGAAATTGAATTTTCTAAATTAATCAAGCTTTTAATTGAAAAATAAAGTAATTTTATGAGGGTAGTTTTGTTATTTAAACAATAAAGGAAGATTTTTTTGATTATTTATGATTTTAAATTTAAATTTCAATATATGATTTGAATGTGTAATTTTTTTAGCTAGAAGTAAAAAGAAAGAAAATGGACATTTTTCTCGATGAAATTTTATTTTTGATAAAAAAAAAAGAAGAAAAGTTTCGCATCTAACTTCTTTTTTTAATGTAATTTCATTTTGGACCAAAAGAAAAAAAGAGAAGTTCAACTTATACCTCTTTTTCAATGCAATTTTAGTTTTGACCAAAAAAATAAAATTAAAAAAGTTCAATGTTGGATCTCTTTTCAATGCAATTTTATTTTTGACCAAAAAAAAAAAGAAAAGTTCTATGTTGAAGATGCCTAACCATTGTTACGAAGCTTGTAAGATGGAAAATAAGATCATAAATAAATAAATAACATAACATAACAAATGAAGAAAAATGTAATTTTTTAATTTTATTTTTATTTATAATATCTACCACATAAACTTGTTTTCATTTTGTTATTATCTACATGTCATTTAACACAAAAAATAACATATGAAGATAAATGTGAATCAAATATTAAATTTATTAGATGTAAGTGAGATTTTTTTTTTTTTTTTGTGAGAATGAAAATTTTAAATTTACCAAGCTTTTAATTAAAAAATAAAATAATTTTATGAGAAAAACTATTTCATTTAAAAAATGAATGTGGGTTTTTTTCCACCTTTTTATGATTCCTAAATGTAATTTTTTCTATATTAAGTGAATTTTGTAAATTGATTAAGCTTTTAATTGAAAAATAAAATTATTTTATGAGGAAGGCTTTGTTATTTAAAAAACGTTGTATAATTTTTTTCACTGATTTATTTATTTTTAATTGAATTTTCATTTATAAATCAAATATTTAAGTCTTTTAGATAGAAGTAAGATTTATTTATTTATTTATTTATTGAAATGGTACTTATTTGATTACTTGCAGCATAATGGTGCTTTAAGATAGAAGTGAAAATACTTTTCTCTTGTTGTGCGTTATTTATTATGTTTAGAAGAATATTTGAAACATTTGAAACATTTCGACAAATTATAGAATGCATTTGTGACATTTTCTGGATCATATTACATAATAGAACTATGATAATTTAGTTTATTTGAAAAAGGGTCTAGCAACTCCTATTACTGTAAGTACCGTTAAAATTACAATTGTTAATATAAACATCATTCGGTGAATATAAAAAGGAATTTAAAGTTATCATTATTAATATCCATGATTGTATCTCTATCATTGTACACTTGATCAAGTATTTTTTAAAATTATATTTAATTTAAGAAGAGACTTCTATTGCTACAATGAAATTAAAAACAGACCAGGTAATAAATTTTAAAGGATAATTTTATACTTTTTGTTTAAATTTAGTCAACTTGTAATTGTAATCTTTATGAACGATTAATTACTTATATACTATGACAGGTCACTTGAGAACTTTGGGGCGCTGAATTCTGAAATAGTTGCTGCTTTGCTTATAGAATGTGTATAGATATAAACAACTATTTCAGGATCATACACAATGCAACTCTAACAAAAAGCAACGATTTGTTAATCCTTTTTCCTTTTCATACCAAATCTCTTCGAAAGCGAAAAAAGAAAAAAAAAAAAAGATATCATACTAAAACCTCTGTAATTAACCTCTACTTCAACTTTTTGTAATGATTAAACTTGGCCAATATTTGAAAAAAGTATATCATAAAATATGGTTAAGAGATGGTACATATTGGAACTGTATGTCTACGTAATAGAGATACCAATTTAGGTAGTTATGTAAAATCTCTACCTTTTTATGAAGCACAATATAAATCTAATTCAAGTTGAAGACTAGATACTCCTAAATTACTAATTTTTTTTGCCACTATTGTTTACATATACCCAAATTTGTTATTATGTTTTCCATAAATGCATATCATGTAAAATAAAAAAAGGAAGTAAAAAATAATAGCAAGATACCATGTGGTGAACGTCTACAATTGTTGTGCTTGAATCATTATACCTCTTTATAGCAACTATACACGTTGTAAATTCAATTGTGGATGTTCTCTCAAACTCTTTAACATGGTATTTTATGTAACAAACCAATGTTGAAACTTGCATATGTTTGTTAGGATCTGATTTTTTTTTAATATTTAAATGGATAGAAGTCTACCTTCCTTATCTACATCAAGATAACCATGAGAATGAAATTGTAAAACCTCATTGAACTGGAATTTAATGGATATGCATTAACTTGAAGTTTTTTAATTGTAGTTTTGTCAAAATAAACTAAAATTATTAAGTAAATGTTGCATTTCAATATTTGAGGCATTGGAAGCATAATAATAATTTGACCAAAAAAATATATGATAAGCAATAACAATAACAGTGCCTCATTAAAGAACAATTAAACAAAGAAAGGTAAATAATCTCATTTTCAAGTGACTAATGTATAGCAACACTTGAATGAGAAACAAAAATGGGAGAAAAAGACAACAACTCATACAAATTCACAATAATTTGATTCAAAAATATAAAGAAGTTGTGTGTATAGGTTTTGTTAAATACACTTCTATAGATAGAGATAAAAGAAGTTTAAATAAAGATAAGATACATTCATACGATACCTAGAATACAAACCTTAGACATAATCTAATTTAATAAATCAGTTGGTTAGTATTGTATGTGAATTTTGTTTTATAAGATGTATTTAAGATCAAGATAGTACAAAATTGAAAATTTTCAAACCACCGGATAGCATTTTTATTTTTTATTAGGGGTATTAATTTGCTTAAATTTAATCTAATGGTTGGTTGTATGCTTGGATTTTGTCAATCAAGTAAATTCAAAATTATAAATATAATTTTCTTAAGGTTGCTAATTTATTTACTTACATGTTGCATGATGGCTTTTTTTGGAGGGATGTTCTTTTGCTTATACATGACAGGGTTGTTGTTAATTTATAATGTTGATAGATATATAATTTAATAAATTAGAATTTTAAGCAAACTCTAACATAAAAAAAAAATCATGTTAAACCTCTATCAAATTGGGACCAAAACTGCATGGTCTAAAATGAAGATATTATGACTAAAAACAAAGAATGAAGATAGTATTCTAAAAAATATTGAGCCAATTGTATCATTTGATTTATGACAATATGGTCTCTCAAATGATCCCCATAACTAAAAATTAATATCTTTAAGGAAAAAATTATTGCTCATTTTTTTCAATTTTTGTATAGAAATATATTGGTTTCAATACATAGAAAGGTGCCAAAAAAAACTTTGACCAAAAAAAAGAGAAAAGAATGGACATAATATCCTAGGAAATACTTAGCTAATTACATCATTCGATTGATGATGATATATGGTATCCTAAATGATTCTAATAATTAAAAATTAATATCTATATAGGAAATAATTATTGCTATTTTTTTTCTATTTCGTGGAAAGTTTATTGGCTTCCTGGAAAGTTTATTTCAATAAAAATTTCCAGAAAGATCGACAGAAACAATATGTAATATTATATTAAAAAATATCAAAAATAAGTATAATATCAAAATAAAGTACAAAAATAACTTTGTAGTAGATCATAAATATCACATGATATATAAACCATCAAACAATAAAAATTGAACAAAATAAGTGAATGACTCTTGAATACAAATCTTTCTCTTCCTTAATCATCTTCCTCGTTTTAGTAAGGTACATCTCAAATCCAATTTTATCATTCTCCCTATCTATTGCCTATCCCAAACCCTATTCGCGGATGTGACACAGAAACTTGAACCCCTCGACAGTATTTTCAAAGCACTGTGATATTACACCAATTTTCTGCAGCATAAAATAAATTAATAGTGATGAGTAAAAATAATAAGTAAACAAAATTAATATTAGTAATAATTATAAAATCAATTTGACTATTGTTATATCAACAATCATCTTGTCAATAATGTTTGCAGAATTTGATCCAATTGTAATAACATCAAATAATTTGACAAAAAATTAAAACCAAATTGGGTAAATAAATTAATTATAAATTAAATAATAATAATTGGAGTCATTGAATAAAAAGACACTAAGATTTATCTTATGAACAACTATAACCTATTTTACAAATGCAGAAGAAAATAATTCTAGATCATATATATACACATTAGGGTCATGTGATCTATACGGAAAAATGAGTTTAAATAAAGATAAAATCTATTTCTAAGATACATAGGATACAAACTAAATATACAATTTGATTTAATAAATCTGCAAGTTAGTTTTGAATATGGATTAGGTTTTATTAGATATAGTTTTGAATATGGATTAGGTTGTATCAGATATATTCAAGATAGTAAAAATATTTTTTTTGCATCACTTATTCAAGGATAATATTATTTTTTAGAAAGAGTGGTTATTTGCTTACACGTGACATAATGATTATTACTTGAGGAATTCTTATTTGATTACACGTGGTGTAATAATTGTTCCTTTGTAATATTAATAGATAGATATAATTTAATAAATCTAAGATTTTAATAATTGAGAGAGGTTTAGAGAAACTCCAACGCAATAAAAATTTCCATGTTAAATAAAAATTAATATCTGTATAGAAAAAAAATATTGCTAATTTTCTTTTCAATTTTTTTTGTATAAATATATTGGTTTCAAATACGTATGAAGGTGCCAAAAAAATTTCGACAAAAAATGTGCCAAAAACTAAGTCTATAATTTATCTAAGTTTTGTAAAAGTATATCAAAGATTAAGTCATAATTCAGCAATCTTGTTTTTCCAAAATTCATATAAAAGTATATTGGTTTTTATAAGGACGTCAAAAAAATTCAATCAAAAAATAGTGTCAAAAATTAAATCCATAATTTAGCTAAGTTTTGTAGAAAAATATCAAAAATTAAGTCACAATTTAACAATTTTGGTATTCCAAAATTCATATGGATTTACGACAACATGATACTCAATAGATTTTTCATATGGATTTATGCAAAGTCCAACTTAATGAAATGTTCCACATTAGATTTATTTTCAATGTTATTTGCTAGACTATATTGATAGAAGATCGATATATATATAAATACACACATAAATGGACATAAGTCTGCAATATATACATGTAAAACACGTACGTATAAACATAATTCAACAAATAAACACATGCATGCATATATACACATGATTTCATAATGTCATATGCATAAATAGAGATCTACCACAGATCATTCAAGTTACAATATAAAACAGAGGCATGATTTTACTTTTAATACACGTATGTACAAACCTAATTCAGCAAATAAACACAAATACATGATTTTACTTTTAAGGCGTGCACCTACATACACGCACACTATCAAATTTACTTAAATAATTTACAAAAAAATTAACAACTAAGGCGCAAGAAGAAGAACAAGCCATAAAAAAAGACTTCTAACCCTTGTGACTAGGATCAAATTTGTCAATGAACCCAAATGCTTCAAAGGATGAAGGCCTGAACTTTAGAAACCAAAATAAAGTAAAATCAGATATTAGAGAAAAAAGAGAAATTAGAAAGCAAGATGAAAAAAAAATCAAGAACAGTTGCAACTAAAGCAGAAAGATAATACTATCAAATACACTAACCTGCTATTGGAGTTAGAAATGAGAACTGTAGACCAATCGAATAGAGTCGTATCTGCAGTTTGACCAGTTAAAAAAAAAAAGAATCGTCAGATATAGAAGAAAAATAAACCAAAATGAAATATAAATATATATAGAGAATAAGAGAAATTAGGAGGCAAAATGAAACAAAAACAAGAATAGTTACAGCTAAAGCGGAAAGAAAAAGTAAAATCAGTATACAATAACCTGGGATTGGAGTTATGGATGAGAATTGTAGACCACTTGAAAACATAATTTGTGAAAACTTACCTGCAATTTGACAAAAAAAAAAAAGAATCATATCTGCAGATAAAATCTAATAATGTTATTAATAAAGAGAATTCTACTAATAGTGATTAGCTTAATTTAAGTTTTAAATTAAGATTTGATAGAGTCTACAATAGATAGAAGTCTTATCCAAATATAATTTATAAATTTAAGTAATAAGATCAGGATAATTATTAGTAATATTAATCTGTAAAAATCCTTTCCAAATTTCAAAATTAATTTTGAAGTATATCTGCATATAATAATATGATTATTTAATTTTTTTCAAAAAAATATTTACAAATGCTCATAAAGCGACACATGACACTCTTGGTTGTTCTCTTATAATATATAATGATTAAGTACCAAGTGCTATAACACTAACTTAGTGTTTGGATTGCACAAAAGAATGGAAAGGAAAGGAAAGTAGAGGAAGAAAAATAAAAGAAAGGAAATGAAATGAATTACCTTGTTTGTATTGTAAAAAAATAATAATGGAAAGGAAATAAAAAGTTTTTATAACTCTTTATTTGGATTGGAGAAGGAAAGAAAAGGAAATGACAATTTTAAATAAAAAATTACTTAAATGTCCTTTTTCATAAAAAGAAAAGTCACGACAATTATAGAAATAAAAAGAAAAGTCAGGGCAATAAAGACTTTTTGTGGTGAAACCTTTCCTTTCCCCTCCAAACACTCCAAATTGAAAGGTTTGAAAAATACATCTAATTAAAAGATATAGAAGGATGTTGGAATCCCTCCAAATCCTTTAATGAATCTCAAAATGTAATCCAAACAGGGGGAGAGATTCCTTAATCCCTCTCCTTCCTTTACTTTCCTTTAAAATAGGCAATCCAAACAAGTTGAAAGCAACCCACTCTCTACATATCTCCATCTAATCAAAGCCAATTTGTTTGATAGCTTTTATAGAAAAGCAAGTTAGTTTGAAAGTAGAGACAACATTGATCGAGAGGAGCCCAACCTAATCTGAAAAGGAATAGTTGGATTATTGTCAAGAAACACTCTCTAACCCTTCAGGCTCACACCAAGATCAAAACTTTGAGACATAAATCATTCAATAGTGAGATATTCATAGAAAAGAAGGCCTCGCCTAACAAGTAGCAGATTTGGATAGAATTTAAAAGGCACACCTGGTTTAGCTAGTGTAAAATGATAACCTCATCTAAAAGTTTAAGTTGTTAGGGATAAGTTTATCGTATTTATTTATTATTTTCAACACGCTACTGCAAGTGAAGGCGGGGTTAGTTTTTGAACCTTTTATTTTGATAGTTTTAACATTTTTAAATGGATGGCGGTGAGTTTTAAACCCAAGACCTCTTGATACCTAGACTTTGATACTATGTTAAGTGAGTATCTCATCTAAAAACTTAAGCTATTATGGAGAAGTTTATTGTATTTATTTATTATGTATGTTGATTTTATGTATATATGTTGATTTTGATTTGTCATTGTAGAAATATAGATACATTTTTCTTAGTGATTTATTCTTCATAAGAAATAGCAGCTGAATTATTAATTGTGAGGCATTGTAGCCATGGCTGTTAGACGTGTACTTGATCAATAAAGATTTGAGTCTCATTTCCTTTGTTTTTTGCATCTATTTGAATGTATCTGTGTGTATTTACATTTCCAGTAGTAACACTTCATATTTCCTGTTATGCTTTAGGTCCATAAATCTATGGAATTGTAGGATCGTCATCTTCAAGGCAAAAAAAGTCGGGCTTGCCAAACTTTAGTTCATAACAATGGACGAAAAAGTTGTGCTAACAAGCGCGTTGAAATGGTAATTAAGTATTACTTTCTGAATCATTATGAAAAGTTACAGGGTGGGGGGAAGGTGTGACAAATAAATTTACCTTTAATGGCTTTTTTCTTCGAGGTACCTTTAATCACTTGTACATTATTAATCTTATTATATTGTAAGCATAAGAGTGCCAGAGGCTTTAGACAGTTTTAAGATATTTGAAGATTTTTCTTGCTAGTTTCTTATGGTGTTTAAATCATGTCAGAAAAAATATATATATATATATATATATATATCATTACTTGTGAAGTTTGGTATATGGTTCCGGTAAAACATCTAAAGCTGTAAATTCCAGATTCACGAACTGAGAAAAAAAAACTTGAAGAAATGGAAAAAAGGGATGAGGAAAAGGAAATACAACTTTAAGAAATGAGAAGAAAGGATGAGGAAAAGGGAAGACAGCTAGAAGAAATGAAACAAAAAGATGAGGAAAAAGGATGAAAAAGAGGGAGGATGACAGATTTCTTCAAGCGATACATGCTATATTCTCAGGTATACATTACTGCAATGATCAAGTGATTTTAATTAATCAGTCTTGGTATTCAGATTCATATTCTTCGATTTTCATTTTCTTGGCTTGATAATATATGTTTTGACTATGTTTTTTCTTTCTTTCAGTTTTTTAGTGCAGGAAGTGCAGATCTTTAAGCCAACTTGAGACAAAGTTCTTTGAGTGCATAAATTTGGAATTGGAATTGAGAATTTATTTGTCGTAGATGTTAGAGTATTGATTGTGCTGCTATCCATTAAAATTCCCCACATATTGCGTTTGTTCCATCACACCTTGTGCAAATGGATTGCTAACCTGACATTCTATATTATAATGTGGAGCACACCAAAACTCACACACCACTGCCGCTTGGACAACATTAGTAGTTATTTGATTATTTTGCATTTGTTTCGCCAGATTATCAATTTTTGCTGCCAAAACAGTTATGGCATCAATCTCATGGACCTCAGCTGTCCTTTTTGGTGTGACTCTCTCACTCGACCACTGCAAATTATTCAAAACATTATCTTCAAGTAACTCATAGGCTTCATCTGCAGTTTTATTCATTAGAGCTCCTCCTGCTGATGCATCAATCAAAGTTCTTGTTGAATTTACCAACCCATTGTAAAAATTATGAACTTGCATCCACTTGGGTACTCCATGATTATGACATTTCCTCAACAATGCCTTATAGCTCTCCCAAGCTTCACATAGAGTTTCTCCTTCATGTTGAGCAAAATTATTGATTTTAATGCGCATCTTCGCTGTCTTTTCAGGTGGGAAAAATATTGACAGAAACTTGTGCACCAAATCTTGCCAAGTGGTGATTGAATTTGAAGGCAGCGAGTTCAACCACTTCTTAGCTTGATCCCTCAAGGAGAAAGGAAAAAAGTGAAGGAGTAGAGCTTCATCAGTGACTCCATTGTACTTAACAGTTCCGCAGACTTCTAGAAAATTCACGATGTGCTAATTAGGATCTTCAGTAGACAATCCATCGAATGTAATATTCTGAATCAACTGCAGCGTCACTGTCTTCAACTCAAAGTTATTCACTTGAATCGCTGGCCTTCTAATAACAGGTTGAATTCCAGTGGGTGGCAGCGCATAATCTCGCAATGCTCTAGGTCGATTTGCGTGATTATTTCCTTCTTGTACTTGAATAATTGCAGCCATGGTATCTTGAAGATGGTAGGTAGTAACTCTTTTATCCTTTATATTCTGTCAACAAGTGCGTTCTATCTCAGGATCGAAAGGCAGCAAAGTTCTACTTCCCAACTTTCGCATACAACTAGAGAAATATATTCCTCAAACGCAAACAACACAAAATAAGAAAACAAAAACAAAATAAAATCAAATCCAAAGTAAAATTAAAGCTATTTGGTATCGATATTAATATTGGCACAGTCCCCGGCAATGACGCCAAAAACTTGTTGTGTGATTTTTAACGCAAGTGCACGTGTTGCAACAAATAATAAAGTGATAAGTAAATATCGTTTCCACGAGGACTGCAATTACTAACTATCGAAATTAATTTAGCTTTAACTTTATTCGAACAATCAAATATGAGAGAATGTGAGTAATAACTAATAACTAAAGTACTTTTGGAATTAACAACTAAAGCGAATAGGAAATTACTAAATAGGATAAATCTAGAATTAAAATGCTCTAGGGGTTCCGATTTCACCAAGATTAATCCTATTTGAAACTACTGATTTAAATCAATTGACACTTATTCCCTACGTTGACAGCAATTTTGCTAAGGTAGATATTAATCTTTTTCAAGCATCAATAACCTATCACAATAAGCAAGCTAACTACATCTCTGTGATAACTATGAACTTATGGAAAACATTAAGCCCTAGAAATTCAAGCGCTGCACTAGATCTCATAACTATCTCTAGATTATGAAGATTTAATGGTATTTCACACGTGGTCTAATTTAGTTATCACTTCTTAGTCTCAAACTAAACCACGAATCATGAAATTGTTGATCAGGCAATCACAAGCATTAAACTTAGTATGAAATACTTAACGCATATATGGAATAGATCATCAATCAACCAAAACCAAAAGCATCAAATATTCATAATCTGGCTACATCGTAGCCCTAGAAAAATAATCTAGAACATCATAATAAAATTAAATAAAATCCCAATTGTAACGTAAAACATGATAAGAGAGATAAAGAAAACTAGGATTTGGAGAAAAATTAGGGCAGAAATCCGTATCCGGATAGTTCCTCCGTCTTCAACTCGCGAATCTTCTCTTTCTTTTCCTCTAGCACGTTGCTTTTTCTCCCCTCTTGATAGTTGCCCAGCAATATGGAATTTTGAAGAGAAGAAAAATATACGATATGCAAAATACAAAATATAAAGTTAGTCTAAAATGCAAGCTAGAAAGAATTAGGAATATGCAGATTTGAACAGAAGAATAAAGAAAAAAATAAGGTATCTAGTTTAGTGTAAATTACCTAATACGGCGGTTCGAACCGTCGTAATTGAAAACCACAAACTGTTGCAATTGACATTAAATATGACGATTCAAACCATCGAGAAAGGTCTACGACGGCGGTTACATAACCACTGTTATTGATAGCATTTCCGTCGTGTAGCAAAAACGCCTAGAAAAGCTTTCCCAACAGTCGCATTTATGGAGTTTTGCGGGTTTTTTGTGCCAGCTTACAAATCGCCGTATTAGGTAATAGCGGCGGTTCAAACCGCCACAAAAGTTTCTATTTTTTTTAGTGTTATATGTTCAACAGCTAGACATAAAATTTATCAGAACTAAACCCCAAGGAGAATAACCTCTTAGTTGATTTGAATCCAAGACATAAACAAGACTAATAGATGAAATGATCTCACAAGCAAACGTTCCAACACTAAGCTAACCCTTTAGAGTTAAGTACTAGCTTTTAGACCAACCTAGACTAATAGATGAAATGATCTCATATCAGACGAGTAGCAAAGGCTAGAAATAACCAGGGTACAATCTAATGTTCATCTTCATTACACCTCCACTTGCAGGTATGAGAACCGCTTAGCCTATAAAGTTAAAAAAAAAAAAATTGTCTGGAGTAGCCGTGTTCTTGAATAGAATCATCTGTTAAACAGTAGTCACAAACCAAACCGGGCGCTTACTCGACTAAACTTTCATATTGTATGTTCTCAAATAATCATGAAAGAAAAATGAAAAGCAAAAACCTTAATGCAGTCAATAACTAATAGGCATGTATGATGATCTTTCTCCAGAGAACAAGCATATATCTAATAGGGAAATTTTCATATTTAGTCCCTATTATTTGCAAAAAATTTCAGTTTAGTCTTTATTGTTTAAAATGTCTCAATTTAGTCCCTACTGTTTCCTTAAAAGTTTTAATTTCGCTCCTATTGTTTAAAATTTCTCAATTTTGTCCTTATTATTTCCCAAAAAATTTTAATTTCGTCCCTATTATTTTCAAAAAGTTTTAAATTCATCCATATTATTTGTCAAAAAAATTAATTTAGTCATTGAATAATAAGGACGAATTTGAAACTTTAAGAAAACAATAGGGGCGAAATTGAAACTTTTTAAAAATAATAGGAATGAAATTGAAACTTTTTAGAAAATAATAGGGACTAAATTGAGATATTTTAAATAATAGGGACAAAATTGAAACTTTTGGTGAAACAATAAGGACTAAATTGAGACATTTTAAATAATAGGGACTAAATTGAAATATTTTTCAAACAATAGGAACTAAATGTGAAATTTTAACTAACTGAAGAGATCTAAATGTTATAAAAGTTTTCACAAACATGGAGTTTGTAGTGGTTAGTAACAAATATATTTATATTATTGTTGGTGTGGGGTTCAAGTCATTGCACATGCATATTCTTTTTTATCAGTTTTTTGCATATACTTTGTTGTCCATTCTGTTGTCCATCTATTTGTGTGTTTGGTCTGTTGATGGCAAACACACAATAGATAGGCTTAGCCAGAAATATCAAAAAATAATATGTTCTTCTTCTTTTTAAAAAATAAAAATTACCATCTTCTCTCAAATCTCAACTTTAGCAACTATTATCTTCTCTTAAGTCTCTATCTTCTTTGTGTGACCGTGTAGGTATGATCCGTATAAATATATATATAATGTATAAAAAAAAAATTAAAACCGTAAAAATTGTGTCTTTTTTCTACTAACCCAAAAGTACTATACAAAAATAATAATAATAAATTCACCCTCCCTAACATTTGATTTTTGACTCTGCCCCTGATTGACTGCCTCATAAGTTTAGACCTTTGACTAAGCTGAACAGCTCGCCTCTGAAGCTAATGATACATGGTCTTTTTTTAGTGTTTTCATGACTCTTTTTGAGCTAATGGGATGATTGCTCTAAGTCTAAGATTTTGGAGAAATGTTATATATCACCTTATTTTTATCACACAAATATCATTTCCTATGTACATGCTTAGTTGGCAAACTAAAAAAAGAAAAAAAAAATTAAAAAAGTTTATTATTTTAGCATGCCAACTAAGCATCCATGTAAGATGTGGTATTTGAATGATAAAAATAAAGTGGTATATAGCAATACTCAAAATTTTGGGTTTAATTTTCTTTTACTGGTATATAAATCAATGGTCATATATTATTGAGTGTGGTTCTTTGTTTTGTATGTGTTTTGATTCGTAGATACATAATGTTGAGAGTTGTAACATATATATCTTGTCTTCATCTTTCTTTTTTGCTTTTCTTTTTCCTAA
Organism: Ehretia macrophylla; assembly: GCA_037974665.1. Classification (NCBI taxonomy): domain Eukaryota; kingdom Viridiplantae; phylum Streptophyta; class Magnoliopsida; order Boraginales; family Ehretiaceae; genus Ehretia; species Ehretia macrophylla. The sequence goes on from CM075764.1 coordinate 87,669,496, forward strand.
AAAATGGGAGGATATTGATATCAGTTATTAGGTTGAAAAATCTCATTTGAGAATAAAAAATCTCTCATGTTGATGTCGTTGACTTGTTGACTATGTCTCTTGTTGGGCCATAATCCAATCCCATTTAAAGCATTTATTCGGTCCAGATATGGATTATAGCTATTGGGCCTTACACTTTAGCTTAGGCTTTATCTTATGGCCCGTCAACCATTATATTGGACATTGTCTTTGTATGAGTACACATCCTGACCTCTCTAACTACACGAGTACATATCCTAAACGTGGATACCTGGATCCGTTCCTGATTGGTGGTCTTCCATTTAACCCATATTGATTTCTGTTTCACATATAAGAGCTATAGATACTTTAAGATTGTCATTTGGTTCACATTAACAAAGTCCCTAACGCCATGTCCCCCTTTCTCGGTAGTTTTACACACATCCTTTAAACCTAACTTTTTATCTTCTCCCATTGCCCTCACTTCTTGACCATAAAAAAAACATGCCAGTATCTTCCCAATCAAATCCTATCATATTTGGAAGAAAAAAAATCGAAGGATACATGAAGACATTGCGTTGACGGAAGACCAAATATTTAGAAACATTCAATTTGATGTAAAGTCTAGATTGTACATGTATAGAAAAATTAAGAACAATATTTTAAACAGATTTATCTGTATCGCTTAGAATATAGATGAAAGAATCATCAGATAGTGATTTCTACTGCTTTTTGTAAAGATTTTTGGTTGATTAATGAAATCTTTGCTTGCTTAGCCAAAAAAAAAAAAATCCAACACTCCTCTAAGAAGAATAAATATTCTCATCCAATAAGAGTGTATCATATATGTTAAGGGTGAAACTTCAACAGTTGAGGTCGGACCACTAGACCCAGTCCGTGCTGTTCCTTCTGATCGAGGGCCCTGGCCTGCACAAGTAAAAAGAAGGAAAGGGCAGGGTGACAACCCGTATTTTTCCCTCGGGTGTGAGAATGACTAACTTGCTCGAGCTGAATGTGTTAGTTGGGAGTATTTAATGTATGAATTACCTTCATAAATACGAAGTGGAGCTCTATTTATACTAATTTGGATTTGGGCAGCAATTAATGTTCAATGTTACCCTACACGCCACTAACTACTCGCGCCGTGGAACTGATGGATAAGGCTATTACCTAGCAGACAAAGTCGTTGTTCGCTGGTTCGAGTTGTGCACCTTCTTTTATGTCCCATCGGATTGGCTGGCTTAACCGTTGGAGTTTACTCAGGTCTAGTTCAGGTTGGATCAGGAATTTCAGGTCGGAATGTGACCCAAATGAGTCATCTTCAGCTCGGGTTCTCCCTCGTCAATTCTCCCCTCCCCCAAGTCTATAGATCTGTAAGGGGTCTAGGCGGGCGGTATGTATCCCGAGCTGGGAGTGACTGGCCAAGGGTAGGAGCCATGTCATGTGGATTCCGTCCATGAGAGTTCAACACGTCATGCCTTTGTTCTAACAGGACACAACGTTTGGTATTCTCGAGACGGTTACACTTGGCCAAGGGTAGGGCTCCAATCGCTTCAAAATGCATTTCACTTTTTGCATTCAAGTTTTTACAACTCTAGCAGATACTGAAGCTCGGAATGTTAAGCTCGGTAAATTAGGAGCTCGAACACTTGTGCGCTCGGAGAATCTACAGCTCAACTCGGTCCACCAAATCTAGACATCCGTTAGGTACGTCCTAACTCCCTTTAGATATTGCATATTTTATTTCATACACACTTAAACAAATGGGAGAGTCGGAGCCCGAGGATTCCCAGGAGATGGATGTTAGATCATACGAGGGTAGCGAGGAGAACCCTTCTAGCTCAGAGTCGTCCTCAGAGCGGGGGCCATATGGCGGTGATTCAAGCATTTCTCAAAAGGAGGAGTCAAAACTCGCACAGGCCCAGGCGGAGAGTGACGATGAGTGTAAAATCGTTGAGGTCAGAAGGGTGCAAGAGGAAGTCAAAGAGGACCCTCTACCCGACCTGAACGAGTTGGGCGAGGCTAGGGATGGCTCGCCCTTTAATCAACTAGAGGGCCTCGAGCTACCCCATAAGTACATAGCCGAGGCTTTTAGAGCTAAGGCAGTGGATGCCGAGCCTATAAAGGCAATTCCGCCTCCCCGTACTCACACAGCCAGTGGCTCCTCGGGTTGAGGAAAGAAAATCCAGCAACTTTTTGCCTGCTACCGACGCGAGTACCATACTACCAAAGCCTTACTGAACGGTAGGTTAAGGAACTAGTTAGTGGATTGGACGTTCAAACTGAAGATTCCAGGTCGGTTTGACCATGCTTACAATCCACCTGCTGGCCACTTCACGATTTATGACTTGGCGTTTGACTTGATTCAGCTACCCTTCCCTCACTTCATCACCTCCATGTTGGACTAATTCGAGCTCAGCCCGGGGTAGGTGGCTCCTAATGGCTGGGCCATGATCGTGGCCTTTTATGTGTACTGTCGGGAGGTGGGTATAGAGCCGACCCTTACTCTATTCAGATATTTCTACACCTGCAAAGCCAACCCCAAGCAGCCCAGGTGGTTCCATCTCGCGGCTAGGAATGATCCGGCCTTTTTTACCAAGTGGAAGTCTTCTAACAAAGGGTGGCATAACAAGTATTACTATGTGGAGTACTCGATTAACAGGGGGTGTAGGAAATAATGGATCCTGTCCCTGAAGAAGAAGTTCAACGACTAGCCTACATTATCCTATTCGGAGGCCAACGATATGGAAGAACTTAAGCCGGGTCTGAATCAGTTGATAGATATTATGAGTATCCTTAAGTAGGATAAGACTTTGAAGACCAAGTTGTTTGGTCGGGCGCCCAACTTCACCAAGTCCCAAGAATCTCCCTCCAAGAAGAAGGGGTCGGGCGTGGTGATCGTCGAGGGTCCACTCGCTAAGACAGAATTAAAGAAGAGGCCCCGACTAGAAGAGATGGGCAAAGGGAAGGCGGCGGAAGTGATTCGGTCCAAGAAAGACCGAGTGGTTGATACCTCCGCCCCTATCGAGCACGATCCCAAACTGTCCAAGGTCCCTATGGATTAGCTCATCCTCGACCTAAGAACTGATATAGCAATGGTAAGCAGTCGTTCCTTGTCCCTTTGATCAAGGAATTATCCTCTCTGTCATAACTTGTTTGACTGTTCCTTGTTGTAGGTTGAGTTTCATGTCCTCTCCATCCCCGGCCTTATTCTTAAGATTCTGGCCCGCTGTACCGAACTGGAGCATAGGTACCATGAGGCCCAGGCCAAGATGGAAGAGGCCTCAAAGAGGTATAAGGAAAACGACGATGAAATTGATCGGCTCAAGAAGAAGCTGCAAACTGTGGAATAGGAACTTGAGTGGGAGATCTCTCGGAGGACTCAAGCTGCCAATGATGCGGCAAATCTTAAGAAGGAGAAGCGCGAAGCGGAGGTCAGCCTTCAGGAGTTTAAAGATAAGGTCGGGCCCAACAAAGAAAAGGCAGAAGAGGCCTTCAAGGACAGTGACGCAGGCGTGAACTGGCGATCGAAGGAGGGCGAGGCGATGGTTAAGTTTGCTAAGCTGGAGTATTTCTTTCGAGGCCAGCTCGCCGCTCGGGAACGGGCGAAGACTTTCCTAGATCCCTCTAAGATCGACTTCATGGAGATCATGGAGGCTTCACCACCAGAGTTTTGGCAGATCCCTGGGCTTCCTTCGGACCTGAAAGTGGAGGGCAACAAGTTGATAAATTACATCAAGCGAAGGATGGAGCTGGTCGGAGGCGAGTCCCCTGAGGTCAGGGATAAGGCAGGTGATGGGGCCGCCTCTGTTACTCCGGCGCCTTGAGTTTCATGCTTCTTTGTAATATGCCCAAGACGGGCTACCCTATAGTTTTTACCAATTAATGAGAAAATCATTTGTCATTAGCTAATTTTCACAGTAGCGCACTTTATGTTCTTTGCACATGTACCGAGTTGTGCTTGATTGCGTTTTAGGAACTTTTAATTAAGCTCAAGTCAATTGTCGAGATGAAATTAACTTAATAAATCAATGTCTTGATTTAACCGAGCTGGACTCGTCAGCTCGAGCTGGCAGATAAACCAAACTTCGTTGATCGAAATCGAACTGGTATTAATAATCCGAATTGGTTAACTTGGTTTTGATCGACAAATGTACTTTCATCCTTAGATTGATAAAATTGAACCAGCCATACAAAAAGTTTCGTACAAAAATATTGATTTGTATTAAATATTTCGATACATTAGGCACATTTAAGCTCAGGGCTTCCCCAAGATTGCAAGTTTGGCTCGGGGCCTTACAAAATTACATATTTGGCTCGAGGCCTTACACAAAATACCACTTGAGATGCTCCGTATGCCAGACATTTTTCAGCTACTTCTCGTATTTGTCGAGAAGGTAAAAGGTTCTAGGTCAGATTTCCTTCACCACTTCGTACGAGCATTCCCATGGTGGGGAGAGCTTGTCCCCTGAGTACGACAAATAGATTGATCGTCATAGGATCATATCACCAACCTTAATAGGCTTTGGCTTGACTTGCTTGGCAAGGGCTCGCTCCATGGCCGTTTTTCCAGACAACATTCGGACCTGAGCTTTGGCACGCAACTTTTCAGCCAGCTCTAGGTCTTCTCAAATTCGAGCTCCATTTATTTCAGAAGCATGGAGGCGTATCCTACAGGTGGGGGAGTCGATCTGTACCAGGAGCACTACTTGAGCACCGAAGGTTAGTTCGAAGGGTGATTATCCTGTGGCTGAGCTGATGGTGGTGCGCTGTGCCCACAATACCTCAGGAAGGTTCGTTACCCACTGCCCCTCCGCAACTTCCAGCTTCGTTTTCAGGCATTGCAAAATAATTTGGTTAGTTCTTTCGACCTGACCATTACTCTGAGGATGGGCGATAGACGAGAATCCAATGTCGATTTTGATTTTAGCACATTTTTCTCGGAAATATGTACTATCAAATTGTTTGCCATGGTCGGTCATTATGACCTTGGGCACTCCAAATCGGCAGATGATATTCTTCCACACGAAATACCAAGCTACCTTTTCGATTATTCTGGCTGTGCCCTCGGTCTCGGGCCATTTGGTGAAGTAATCGACGACTACGAAGGCATGCTTCTTCTGCCCAAGGCTATTCGGCAGCGGACCAATGATATCTAACCGCCACAGGTAGAATGACCAAGGGCTCACCATTACTGTAAGATCCACCGCGGGTTTCCTTTGGATCTTAGCAAATCTCTGACAGATATCGCATTTTTTCACATAATCCTTAGAATCCTGTTCCAAGGTCGGCCAGAAGTAGCCTTGCCTTAGTGCCTTTTTTGCTAATGCTTTGCCGTCCCAGGTGATTGCCACATACTCCTTCGTGGATTTCTCTGAGTATGTAGTTTCTTTCCTCGGGCCCTACACATTTTAAGAGGGGCCAGGTGTAGGCCCTCTTATGGAGCTGATCAACAATTACAACGGACCTTGAGGCCTGTTTTTCAACTTTCCGCGCTTCCTTCAAATCCTTGGGGACTATACCCTTCTCCAAATAGTCCCTGATTGGCCAAGTCCAATCTGGGCTCGTGTTTATTTTGGCGATTTCCTGCTTTTCTAACTGAATACTAGGCTAGAAAATTTATTCCACATGGACCAGGGCAGGTCGATTTTACCCCACAGCTAATTTTGACAGGGAATCAGCTTTCGTATTTTTTTTCCTCGGAATCTACTGTATGGAAAATCTCTTGAATCTCGAGGTCAGGTCCTTGACCTTACTAAGATAGGATATCATGGAAACATCTTTGGCCTCGAACTCTCTAGAGACCTGGCTCGCAACCAACTGGGAATCAATATACATCTCCAGGGTTTATACCCCTAGCTGGGCCACAATCCTCAAACCTGCGATTTTCGCTTCGTACTCGGCCTCATTGTTGGAGGTCTAGAAGGCGAATTTGAGGGAATACTGGTGCTCATGACCTGTTGGGTCTGAGATCACAACCCCGACTCCACTTCCCAACTTTCCCGCTGCTCCGTCCACATGGACTTTTCACATTTCCTTCGGATCGTATTCAGCTCGGCATGTGTACTCAACAACAAAGTCCACGATTGCATGGGCTTTGATGGATACTCTTGGCTGATAGGCGATGTCAAATTGACTGAGCTCGACTGCCCATTTCAATAGCCTTCCCGGAGCTTTTGGCTTGTGCATAATAGATTTAAGTGGAGCGTCCTACATGACTCTGATTGTGCGAGCATCGAAATACAACTTAAGCTTCCTGGCCGCAGTCACTAGTGCGAAGACGAGTTTTTCCAGGGTGGAATATCTCACCTCAGCCCCATAGAGAGTCTTACTGACGTAGTAAACTAGTTTCTGGTCTCTGTTTTCTTCTCAAACTAGCGCAGCCGCTATTGCCATTCCCGAACAAGCTAAATATAGTACCGGCTATTCCCCTTCCTTAGGTCGCGATAGCAGGGGCAGCGAAGCTACGTACTTCTTCAATTCCTCGAAGGCACTCTGGTACTCCTCCGTCCATTCGAAGTTCTTAGGGTTCCTTAAGATTTTCAATAAAGGAGCACACTTGTCAGCTGATCTGGACATGAATCTGCTCAGGGCGACTACTTTTTCGGTGACCACCTGGACATCATTCACGCAGGTCGGGGATGTTAGGTCTAAGATTGCCTGGATTTTCTCCGGATTTGCATCGATGCCCTGGGCCGTGACCATGAATCCCAAGAACTTTCTCGCCTTGATGCCAAATGCACATTTTTTTGGGTTCAATTTAATTTACAATTGATTCATTAAGGCAAAGGCTTCCGCCAAGTCGGTCATATGATCTTCCGCTCTTTTACTCTTGACCAGCATGTCACCCACATAAATTTTCATGTTGTGCCCGATTTTATTTCTAAAGACTTTGTTTACCATCCGAATATAGGCGGCTCCAGCGTTCTTGAGACCAAAAGGTATGACCTCATAGTGGTAGAACCCCTGATTAGTAATAAAAACTGTCTTTTCTTTATCCCCATATGCCATCTTGATCTGGTTGTAGCCCTTGAAGGCGTCCATAAATAATAGTAACTCAAACCCCGAGGTGACATCTACCAATTGGTCAATTCGAGGTAGTGGAAAGTAGTCTTTCGAGCTGGCTTTGTTGAGATCGGTGAAATCAATACACAATCTCCATTTTCCCATGCTCTTGGAGACCAACACTATATTAGATAGCTAGGTTGGGTACAGGATTTCTTCTATGTCCTCAGCTATGATCTTCTGTTTGTCATAATGAAAGTGCCTACGCCTCTGCTTGACTGGATAGTAACTGGGATCTTCATGCAAGTGGTGCTCAATTACAGCCCGATCAATTCCTGTCATGTCAGTGGCGGACCAAGCAAAGATATGTTTATTTTCAAAGAGAAATTGCCTTATACCTTTTTTGAGATTGTAGCTCACTTCCGATCTTAGCTTTCTTGTTTTCCTCTGAAAGTTCTATCTCCCGTAGCTCTTCCGCGGGACTTCCTCTTTTTACATCCCTCCTCTCTTCGGGCAAGTCAGGTCCCCACCCTGCTTGATATTTTGGTCGGAGTGAGCTCTCATAACACTCCCGAGCTGAGAGTTTGGCCCTTCTGATTGTGGTTATACTACCCAGAGACGGGAACTTCAGCGCTTGATAATATGTGGAGGGTATGGCCCTGAAGTGGTTTAAGGCGACCCGCCCCAGAATACTGTTGTAAGCCAAGTTCCAGTCCATCATAATGAAATTGGCCTGCATCGAAGCTCTTTTTGAACCATCCTGGAGGGTGAGTATGAGGCTGATGACCCCTTCTGTTTTGTGCCCGTGCCTAGTGAAGCCGGCATGTCCCCTTCAACGGTCGAAGCCGACTTGGGTTTAACCCCATCTATTCGAAGGTCCTAAAAAAAATGACTTCCGTTGAGCTCCCAGTATCTACCATCAATCTCCTAATGGTGATGTTGGCTATCTCGGCGCTGATGATTAAAGGGTCATCATGTGGTTGGATTACTCCCTCGAGGTCATTCGAGGAAAAAGTGATCATCTCCAATCCCCAGGCTAAGCCTACTGCTGGTTCAAACTCTTGCCCGGCACGGACATAGCCCTTCCGACCTGTCGACGTTTCTCCGCCCAATGTGAGCCCTTCAGCGATTGTTTCCACAGTCGCCACGTGCCCAGCTCGGTTATGGCGCCTGGACGGGTTTCTTTCTCTTTCTTGGCCTACTCCCTGGTCGAGATTCCCGTGAGGTTGTTGATCGATATACCTTCTAAGGTGACCTTGGGATATTAGAGCCTCGATCTCATGCTTCAGATCCTTGTACTCGTTGGTGGTATGCCCATAATCCATATAGTAGCGGGAATATTTAGTCTTTTTCCATTTCTCAAGTCGGCTTCGCATCTTGGGTGCTAGTGGTAGATGGTTTTGATGTTGAATCTCCATCAGGATCTGCTCCTTTAGGGTGTTGAGGGGTGTGAACATTGTGAAGCTTGGGCTCGGTTTGTGCTGCTGTTGCGGTTATTTGCCCTTGTCAGCCTGCACTTTGTTCCTAGGCTGAGCCCTGGACGTGGGCTCCTCTTTCTTTTCTTTTTCTTTGTCATCCTCCCTTTTTGCTTGGTGAATCTCCTCGGAATGAATATATCCCTCCGCTTTCACCATTACCTCGGCCACAGTATCCATTAAAGCCATAGAATCCTCCAGGTTGGGGATCCTCAGTGACTCCTCGTTGAATCGGGCAGTGTAGGCCCTTAAATTTTCTCCCTTTTGCTGCTTCACTGTCAACAGCGACAAGGTATGGCGGGTAGCATGCCGGCTCCTGGCAAATCGAGACAAGAATACTTCCGCCATTTGAGAAAAACTTTCCACCGACCCGGGACGAATTTTTTGAACCAGTCCAGTGCGTTGCCCACCAAGGTGGTCGGGAACGCCTTCGTCTTCATCCGATCTATCATATCATGAAAGGTCATGTGATGATCGAAGTTCAGCAAATGGCTGGCGAGATCACCGTCCCCATTGTACATTGCCAAGTGCAGCATTCGGTTCCCTGCGGGTAGCGGTGTGGCCAGTACCTCGGGTGAAAGGGGGCTGACGCCAAGCAGATTTATGACTTTGGCTATGGCCGCCGTAGTCTTAGCCTACTCGGGATCTATAGAGGAAGCCTTGCAGTTTCGGGTTTCATCAGTTCGGTTAACCGGCTCAAGAGATCCATTGTCATCGTTGTGGGCTTGAGCTCGTCCTGGGATTGGCACCCGGGACTGTGGTCGCTCTTGGAGGGGGTCACGGCTGGTACTGCTGGTGGATCCGCATCCAGGCGTGTTACCTACTCCTTAAGCTCTTTGAACATTTGGAACATCAACTTCATCTCGGGGGCCATGCCCGCCGTGAAGTCATCTCTGGGCTGGACAGTTTGTGGGATTAAGTGTATACGTTAGCTCGTTCCAGCGTTAGTTTGGATTAGGTTTTGGCCTGGTATTTGGGTAGCTTCGAGGTCCTTACCTAGGGCGAGTGAGTCCTCTATTGGCAAACTATGGCTTCAGGTTTGTACCATGGTGGTTTCTCAGTGGGTAGTAGGGTTAATAGGACTGATGTTTCCCACAGATGGCACCAAACTATTAAGGGCGAAACTTTAACAGTTGAGGTCGGACCGCTAGACCCGGTCTGTGCTGTTCCTTCTGATCGAGGGCCCTGACTTGCACAAGTAAAGAGAAGGAAAGGGCGGGGTGACGATTCGTATTTTCTCCTCGGTTGCAAGAACGATTAACTTGCTCTAACTGAATGTGGTGGTTGGGAGTATTTAATGTACGAGTTATATTTATAAATGCGGAGTGGAGCTCTATTTATACTAATCTAGGTCCGGGCAGCAATTAATGTTCAATGCTGCCTTACACGCTACCAACTACCCGCGCCGTGGAACCGATGAATAAGGCTATTACCCAGTGGATAAAGTCATTCTCCATTGGTCTAAGCTGCACGTCTTCTTTTATGTCCCATCAAATTGGCTGGCTTAACCGTTGGGGTTTACTCGGGTCTGGTTCAGGTCGGATCAGGAATGTCAGGTCGGAACGTGACCCGAATGAGTCATCTTTAGCTCGGGTCCTCCCTCGTCAATATCCATTTTGCATGTTATCAAAAAGCATTGAGTAGACAATGCACATGAAACAAAAATTGTAAACATTTGCCCCCAAGGGGTAGTCTAGTGACAATAAAAAAATGTAGAACCTAATACACTTAGATTCGAAATTCTTTAGCTACATATTAGGTTCATATTTTTTACTGACTTAGTGTATGTGTTACTTGAAAATTTATCAATTACTGGCCGTACTCTGCCAAATCCAACTGATCGTTAAACCTTTGCCAAAACCTACATCAAAAAAAAAAAAAAAAAGGTGAACTGCTCTAAACCCTCTTGTGGTTTAGTATAAGTGTACGATACCTCCCTAAAGTTCAAAAACCCGCTGAACTAGTCCTCATAATTTTTAAAAATGCACAACACCCCCTATCCTCAAAATAGTTAATGAACTTTGTAAAAAGTTGTAGCTGCCCTCAATTTTTTTTCATTTCTCTCTTTTATCCTTGTCCTTTTTGTTTAGACCAAAAAATATATATACAAATCACAATGCTGTGCAATGTGATTGCTGGGGAGACAGAAGATTGAGATGAAGAAAATAGAAGACAAAGGTAGCCGACAGGTGATGTTCTCGAAACGTCGCTCTGGGCTGTTTAGGAAGGCCAGAAAACTTTGTGTGCAGAAGTAGCCATTTTCGTGCTTTCTCCAAACGGGAAAATCTTCACCTTTGGTCAACCAAACGTCGAGCATAATGAAGAGCCAGTAGAATCTGATGTAGTTGACTTTGCTAAACTACATGAACAAATGCAAAAACTTAGGGTATTGGAGGCTGAAAGAGATCATCTCAACGAGATGAAGAAGAAAATGATGGAGAAGAATGCAAGAGGCGAAAATGGTTTTTGGTGGAGGAAGAAAATTGATGGCATGAGAGTGGAAGATCATGAAAACTTTAAGCATGGTTTAGAAGAGTTGAAGCATATGACGATCATGAAAGCCGGTGAGAAGGCAGTGGCAGGTGATGTGTGAGGGTAGTGGGCAGGGACTGAGTCAGAAATTTAGTATTGGAGGGTCGAATTTTTTTTTTTTTACAGTATTTTTTATCATTATAAATTAAACTCAATAAATATCTTTCAATTTCCAATTAACAAAATTAATTATACTAAAAATTAAATAATAAAGAACTAATTAAAAAATTCGAACATAAATAAGTGTAAAAAAATATTATTTTGCAAAAAAATAACACAAAATTATGTAAAGTAGTATTTACCAGTTCATTCAATGAAGTTAGACTCGTCTTTCCTCATGGAATAGAATTCATGAATTATTGTATCAACAAAAACATCTTTAGCAATATCTTTTTCGATATAAACAATCATACTATCTTTGAGAAAGTTATCCTCCATCCGATTGCGAAGTCTTGTTTTGATAACTTTCATAGCAGAAAAATCTCGTTCTGTTATTGCTGTCAAGATTGGAATAGTCAAAATCAACCATATCAATCTATCAACCAAATAATAAGCTTCTGATTTTTTAGTTTTCACCAATTCTCTACACAAATCTAACAAGCTGGTCAAATCTTTCAACTTAGAAATCTTCTTAATTTTTTTGTATTACAAAAATCTGTATTTGAATAGAAAATTGATAATTTATCATGCCTCCAATTCTATATTTGAGTTTTGCTTTTTCAACAATTAATCTTCTCCAATCTACACATTAATCTTATACACATTATGCCTCACTAAAATTTAAAAACTAAAATTATCTATTTGACATAAAATACTAAAATTGACTTTAAAATATAATTGACAAAGAATATGCACTAAAAAATATAAAGAGGAGTATTTTAGTCAAATTAATTACCTTAATTATCTCTTTTCTCAGGAATCAAGATATTTACTCACTGAAAAAAAATTAACAAAACAAATTATAGATAAAATTATGTAAAAAACAAAATTTATTAAATAATCTTAAATTTAATAAAACTTACCTTAGGAGAGGAGATGGTCCGCTGGAGAATAAGAGAAAGATGAAGAAAGAAGAATAAGAAAATAAGAAATGAAGAAGAATAAATTTTGGTCGTGCATATGGCCATATGGTAAAGGTAGGAACATTTTTTTTTTTAAAAAAAAACAAAAGTTATAGAATGTATTAATTTAAGTTATAATTATAATACTATTTCAAATAAAAAGTATTGTTAAAGTTGGGAAAAGGGTAAACAAAAAAATAATGGGGAGCCGAACTGTTTTGAAAAAAGATTTTTACATGTAATTTTTTTTTAAAAAAATTAAATGGGGGGCTTTGGCTCCGTCGTTGGTGGTGGGAAACATGACTATTTTGTTTGTTTGTTTTTTTGTTAAAGGGGTAATGTAGTTAATTATTATAATTATTTTATTGTAAATTTATTAAAAATTAATAAAAATTTCACTTAACGCTCGTGTAGAACATGTTTCGTTAAATATAATAGATTTTTTGACAGTAAAAAATATTGTGCACTTTTAAAAAACTACAAAGACTAATTTTAGGGGTTTTAAAATCATAAAAGGTATCGTGTACTTACACTAAATTATAGGAAAGTCTGGTACAATTCTTGTAAATATTTTTACTTAACACAAAATATACTTGTATAGTATAAATATTTTACTAATTAGATCCACTAACGCATAACGTCATGTAAAATTAATATAAAACATGCATTTAATTAGTTTTTACAAAGAATATATTACATAAAAGAGTGTGAAAAATATAAATCCAAATAGTCAACATTGTTACCAACGATAAGGGCGTCACATTTGTTCTTTAGGATATCTTCAATGGTGAAGACTATTCACAAAAACTTATTATTTTTTGTTATTTTAGAGATTCAGGTCTTTAAATTTAGAGTCAAAATAGATGAGAGCTATCACTTTTATCAATTTTTTGGCCAAAATAAAAACTCAATCACTTTTTGGGTCTCTACATTTAGAGCCAAAAAAGTAAATTGGGTCTTTATTTTGGCTAAAATCTCTAAAATTATGTGAGTCCCATATATTTTGACTCTAAATTTAGAGACCCAATCTTTATAAATTACCAAAAATAATAAATTTTTATAAATAGTATCTCCTATTGGAGATACCCTTAGCTCTAGGTTCATCCTCCTTAGAAGAAATTAAACTCTCCTCGCCACCATCATTAAGCTATTCATGTCGGCCTCCGTTTACCACATTTAGTGGGAAAGCAAGAAGGAGCGCTAACGAAAAAACAATTTTTTTTATAGTGTTCTTTTTCACATTAGACACAAACTATATACAATTAGGAATTTCAAGAATTGTCACGTAAATATCTAACTAGGCTCAGTTTGTTCGCCGTAAAATATTTTTCCATAAAATATTTTTTAAATTTTATAATATTTGATAATATTAAAAAATTAGTCAATTGTAAAATATTTTTCGGTCAATAATTATGACTGTTTTTTTTTAATTTTACGATGTTTGGTAATACCGAAAAATTAGTCAACTATAAAATGTTTTCCGGTTAATAATTGCGGTTAGTATAAAATTCTGAAAAATATTTTCATTTTCTTTGGGAGAAAAAAATGTTTTACAGAATTTACGATATATCTAAATATCAGAAAATATTTTCCAGTATTCTATTGTTCAGAAAAATATTTTCTCCTAACAAGTTATTTTACGACAAAAAAACGGAACTATATAAAATATTTTATTTTTCAAAAAAATATTTTTTCACATAAAATATTTTTTACAAGCAAGTTATTTTATGACAAACAAACGGAGCCTAGATATTTCCAACGCTTCTTTCAATTTCGTTATTATTAATCTTGCGATATTTTTCTCAATTTTTTTTGTATTATAAATCATCATCTAGTCAAATTTTTATTACATAAGGGCAAGCTCAATGGGGGGTTCTAAAATGTAAAACTTTTTATTTTTGGGTATTTTTGTATTTTTTTATAACCCTATATCCTAAAAACTACCACTATTCATGAAAAAAGACCTGGGATCCATCACTTTTGGGTTAAAAGATACCCAAATAGTGCTCCGGGCTCCAAAAAGTTTAGCAAACCATCTAATCAAATTTGCTGAACTTTTTGGAGCCCGGAGCATTATTTGGACATCTTTTAACTCAAAAGTGGTGGACTTTATGTTCTTTTTTCATGAATAGTGGTAGTTTTTAGGGTATAGGACTCTAAAAAAGTATAAAAATACCCAAAAATAAAAAATTTTACATTTTAGAGCTTCCCATTGAAAATAGCCTAAGCCAATGAGGCATTGATTTGACCAAATAAAAAAAGCCCATGAGGCATTGAGATATGATGTCCCATCCGAAAACATGGCAATTAAAATTAGTAAAAAGTTAAATAAGATAGAAGCTCTTGTTAGTCAAAGAAAAACATCTTGATGAGCTGGAAATGATGCCTCACGTTTATATTGAGATTTTATTTTATTTTTTTATTTGACAAGTTTATATAGAGACGATGATGTTGATTTAAAGCCAATTGATGATGGTGTTGTGTTCCTCATGGGTTATAAAAAAGTAAATTAGCATATGTAAAATTTTAAAAAAAGATGGCATGACCCTCCCCCAATATTTTATTCTTTTTATTTTATTATTTAATTTTGGTCCTTTAAATAAAATTTTTGACTTCACTCCTAGTATTATGGACCTATAAATTTCACAAATAGACTCTAATATTTAATCTTTGTTTAATTTCATTCATATTGGTTTAAAAATAACGCACTAGGTCTCCAAATATTACAAAAAGTCTCAATTTAGTACTAATGTTTACATTTTTTTAAATTTTATCCCCATTATTTTAAAAATGACGCAATTAGTCCCAAAGTTTGTGAAGATTTTCATTGTTTGTGACATGCACTTGAAACTTTAGGGACTAAATTGAAAAAAATAAAAATATGAGGGATTAAATTGATATTTCACAAATTTTGAGGACTAAGTGCATCACTTTTAAAAGAATAGAATGAGATTAAAAAAAAATGTGTAAACATTGGGGATCAACTATAACACTTTTAAAATAATGAAGACAAAATTAAAAAAATAATACAAATATAAAAAACCATTTGTAAACTTTGCCCTATTGTGGAACAGCATAATTCATGCAATATATTTTAGTTAGGGTGTCTCTAATAAAGGCTCTAAAAGGTGAGACTTTCTAAAATTAGGTAGTTTTAGAGCCCCTAAATGCTCAAAAAGTAATATTATTTATGACAAAAATATATAATGTCTATCACTTTTGGCTTAAAAGATATCAAAATAGAGACCTAATCTAATTTTTGGGCTCTAAATTTGATAACAAAAATATAAATTGGGTCTCTATTTTGACATCTTTTAAAACAAAAGTAGTGGACCTTATATACTTTTGTCATGAATAGTATTACTTTTTAGACATTTTAGACTCTAAAACTACCTAATTTTAAAAAGTCTCACCTTTTAGAGATATGATATTTTTTATTTACACGATATTAATTATTGCGAGACACGTGGTTTAATATTTAAAATAGCCTTGTATATATAATTCTTTATATATGAAGCGCCAAACAGCATGCAAGCATTTAAATCTCTAAAACCTCGTATCAGCTCACCGTGGTTTTAATCTATTTTTACACCTCCTCTCTTTCTCTTTACTCTCATTTCCTTTTCTGTGAAGCAATGGCGTCTGTGTGCACAAAGCCTCCCATTTCCCCTTCATTCCCCCCCCAATCCCCCGCTTTCCCTTCCCCCCTTTCCCCTTCCCTCTCCCTCAAATCCTCTCCCTTCCCTTCCCCCCTTTCCCCCCCCATTTTACTCAACAATGCTTCATTATTCTCCAAAGCCAAAACCACTCTCGTTCGTTGCTCATCAATACGACGTCGTCCGGAATACATCCTGTCTCACATCCCGGACCCGAACTATGTCCGCATCTTCGACACCACTCTCCGCGACGGCTAGCAGGCCCCGGGTGCCGCCATGACCACGAAACAGAAGCTTGACATTGCCAAACAGCTCGCCAAGCTCGGCGTGGATATCATCGAAGCTGGGTTTCCGGCTTCATGTGAAGCCGACCTCGAAGCTGTGAAACTGATTGCTGAAGAGGTTGGGAATATGTTGACCGAGGACGGGCATGTGCCGGCCATATGTGGTTTGGCGAGGTGTAATAAGAATGACATTGATAAGGCTTGGGAGGCTGTGAGGTTCGCGAAGAGGCCGAGGATTCACACGTTTATCGCGACGAGTGAGATTCATATGAAGTATAAGTTGAAGAAGACGCCTGATCAGGTTGTGGAGAAGGCAAGAAGTATGGTGGCTTATGCTCGGAGCTTGGGCTGTAACGACGTTGAATTTGGCGCCGAAGATGCCGGCAGGTTTACATTTATATCCTCTTTCTTCTTTCACTTTACATTTTCTTGAGTTCAACTGCTAGCACGTCAAAACTCTAGTGTGCTTCGATAGCACTAAATGGTTATATGCGCGTGTTGATAATAGTAGAGAATTAAACCCTTTAATTATAAACGAAATATTAATCCTTAACTGGTAAACAAGAAGGAAAGATGAAAAGGAAGGAAAATGAAACAATTGGATTTTTTGACTTGCTCTGGTTACGCGTCTTTTTGATCATTTGACAAGTAAATTTCAACCGGACATAATATCGAGACCTCTCGTATTTAAAACGAAAATTATTTTCGATTGTGATTATATTCAACATATAAGTAATTTGTGTGTATCAACATATAAGTAATTTGTTAAATGTGAATGACAATTCAACATGCAAATTATACACAAATTATATACATATACTATTATTTTACCAACAATCTTAAGACTTTTAATTTTGCAATTTGAATATAATTTGTACTATTGATTATATGTGCTAGAATTGCTTTAAGAAAAAATTCAATTTTGTTTATCCGAACACTATATATTTTATTATTTTTATTGTATAAAGAGAAAGAAAGTTTTATTTGTGGAAGCATGTTACAGTCTGGTACAATGGATTTGGAAGCCTTATAGTCTCACTTTATTGTTGAATTTATGCCTAAACAAGATTATATACTATGAATATAACAACACAATAATGTTTCTCGTATGTGTTTTCCTAAGTGGGCCATGTGGAGTATTTTATATTGAAAAATAGTTTACATATTTGTATTTTGCTCGGATTTACGAATTTTATAATACAAGTTTCATACGACTTGGATTAAATAAAAAAAAAAAAAAAAAGATAGATATAAAGTTTTGAAGTTTGTATTCATAATCTAGAATTATTGCATCTGTGAAGACAACCGAAACGAAATCGTTTAGTGTGTTTTTGGGTTATCCAATAATTAGACGACAAGTGGCGCTTGGTGTTTATGGAAAAAAAAAAAAATAATGCGTTGGCCACGTGGAGCTAAGGCTTCCATATTTGTGCTTCACATGTTAAATGTGGTATTAAGTGGTTTGGCGCTTAGCCAAACACCATGCAAGCATTTAAATCTCCAAAACCTCGTCTCAGCTCGCTGGGGTTTTAATCTCTTTGTACACCTTCTCTCTTTCTCTTTACTCTCATTTCCTTTTCTGTGAAGCAATGACTTCTCTGTCCACAAAGCCTCCCATTTCCCCTTCACTCCCCTCCTAATCCCCCGCTTTCCCTTCCCCTATTTCTCCTTCATTCTCCTCCAAATCCTCTCATTTCCCTTCCCTCCTTTCCTCCAAGCTTTTACAGCTTGTTTGGATTCATTTTTTTAAAGGAAAATAATGGAAGTGGAGAGAATAAGGAATTCCTTCTCTTATTTGGATTGTAATTTAAAAGAAAGTAAAGGTTATGAAAGGGTTTCAAAATCTCTTCATTTTTTTTAATTGGAAGGATTGTAAGGTTTTTTGGAGGAAAATGAAAGGTTAAAGACAAAAAAATTTTATTGTTTCTAAGCTTTTTTTATTTTATTTTTACAATTACGTTTATTACATTTTAAACCTTATATTGTCTCAAATGATAATCAAGTAATTTTCTATTTAAAATTATCATTTTCTTTCCTTTCCTTCCAGTGGCGGAGCCGCCCTTTGAATTGTGGGGGCTGTAGCCCCCACTCAACTCAAATTTTGTTGAAAAATATGTGTATTTTTAAAGTATTTTTAAGTTAAAAAATGAATCAGCCCCCACTAAAAAAAAATATTTATATATAAATGTGTAATTGTATGATTTTAGTCCCCACTAAAGAAAAATCTTGGCTCTGCCCCTGTTTCCTTTTACAATCCAAACAAAGGATTATAAGAGAATGCAAAACAGGAGACTGAGATCTTTTCTCTTCTTTTTCATTATTATTTTATTACAATCCAAACAAAGATATATTTTTTCTTTAATAGGAGGCTGAGATCTTTTCCCTTCTTTTTTATTATTATTTTATTACAATCCAAATAAAGGTATCTTTTTCCTTTATTTTTCTTCCTCTAATTTCCTTTCCTTTTCCATTCCTTTGTGCAATCCAAACACTATGTTACTCAACAATGCTTCCAAAGCCAAAACCACTCTCGTTCGACGACGTCGTCCGGAATACATCCTGTCTCACATCCCGGACCCGAACTACGTCCGCATCTTCGACACCACTCTCCGCGACGGCGAGCAGGCCCCGGGTGCCACCATGACCACGAAACAGAAGCTCGACATTGCCAAACAACTAGCCAAGCTCGGCGTGGATATCATCGAAGCTGGGTTTCCGGCTTCATGTGAAGCCGACCTCGAAGCTGTGAAACTGATTGCTGAAGAGGTTGGGAATATGTTGACCGAGGAGGAGGACGGGCACGTGCCGGTCATATGTGGTTTGGCGAGGTGTAATAAGAATGACATTGATAAGGCTTGGGAGGCTGTGAGGTTCGCGAAGAGGCCGAGGATTCTCACGTTTATCGCGACGAGTGAGATTCATATGCAGTATAAGTTGAAGAAGACGCCTGATCAGGTTGTGGAGAAGGCTAGAAGTATGGTGGCTTATGCTCGGAGCTTGGGCTGTAACGACGTTGAATTTGGCGCCGAAGATGCCGGCAGGTTTACATTTATATCCTCTTTCTTCTTTCACTTTACATTTTCTTGAGTTCAACTGCTAGCACGTTAAAACTCTAGTGTGCTTCGATAGCACTAAATGGTTATAGGCTACTATTGATAATAGTAGAGAATTAAAAGCTTTAATTATAAACGAAATATTAATCCTTAACTGGGAAACAAGAAGGAAAGATGAAAAGGAAGGAAAATGAAACAATTTGGATTTTTTGACTTGCTCTAGTTACGTGTCTTTTTGACTATTTGGCTGCATAAATATGATATCGAGATCTCTCGTATTTAATTATTGCTATCTCCTACGTCACGTAGTGATGCGTGGCTCAAAACTTGCCATGTGAGTATTATTTTACAAAGAGTATGAACCGTCACGTGTTAAGAGCAAGCCATGATATGGTGGTGTGCAATTAAGAGACAAGATATTGAACTAGAATATATAAATACGCAAAGGGACGATAGTCCAATCGTCTTCATCGTTGAGATTGACAACAAAATATTCCAGATTATGAATAAAAAAAACTTCAAAAATACATATTTATTTCATTCTTTTTATCTAAAGCATGTGAAACTTGAACCATAAGTTTCATAAAATCAAGTAGAATATGAATATACCAATTATATTCTAATTTAACGCACATCACAGAGACCCGTCATAATACACATACGAGCATCATGTATGTGACGATGCACTCTATACAAACCGGATAAAAAACCCATTGTCTTCTAAACATATAATAACAAAGCCTTATACTAATTAATATCATTATGCTTGGAACCGATATAGGACATTCATACACAATATTTTCCAGAAATAAAAAGAAGATATTTGAAACACCATATATTGGATTTGAAAGAGAAATACGAATTTCTAACAAAAGTTGCAAGACAAATCAACACACATATTATACAAAATGCAGAAACTCTAAAGTCTTAAGATTGTTAGTTTTAAACTGCATATATAACTCGTCAATAAGAAATTGCAAGTACTATAATATGTTGAATAACCAGAATAAGAACTTGTATCCCACTAAACATGATAATACAAGTTTATATCCACATTTAAGACTATGATAAGAAAATATAGAACCAAAAATAAAATAAACAGAATAGTAAAGGACATGCAAATCGAATATAGGATCGAAATTTGAGTCAGACTCAATTTCTTTAATACTTTAATGCCTTACTATGGTGCTGACAATTGGTAGTACAAGTCTCCTAAGATACAACATCAAAACTTCTTATAATTGGAGCACACAAAAAATTACACGAACTGACGAACTTTATAATGCAGAACTCTCTCAAAATTGTAAGAACACTATGCTAGCTATATGCTAAAACAATCTTTTTTATTTTTTTAAAAACCAGGCCTACTACCCTGGTATTTATAAGAAAACATGTAGGGGTATATCTGACCATCCTAAATTGCCATCATAAAATAGGGATTAATACTGCATAATTAATGTTGCCAATAAATTGAATGTAATGTACCCGCTAATGTTAATTAGGTAATAATGTTGAACAATAATTTCTCATTCATTATCTGATAGTATGAATATTCATCATCTCCAAAAAATGAATATATACGCACCCGATCTTTCACATAATCATGTAAGACCCATCTACTACGTATTATTCTCATTCATTTAAAACTACTGCCAACATAATTTGTATTCACGAGGTTGGAATTGTTTGTTGAGAGAAGTGAGGGGAATAAAGTAAAGTTTGGTTCCACTTTGGTGAAATAGGAAACACTGAAAAGTTTTTTTCTTTTTTTCTTTTTTTTTTTAACGTCCTTCTTCTTTATGTATCGTAAAAGTAAAAATTCTTTAGTCAGCCCGGGTTGACTATTGGACAACAAATGAGCTTCATATACTGTGGAGTTCACTTATATGTGAGTGGATTGATGGTCAGTCGGGCTGACTAAAGAAGGGCTGACTATTAGACAACAAATGAGCTTCATATAATGTAGAGTTCAATTATATGTGAGTGGGTTGATGGTCAGTCGGGTTGACCAAATAAGTTCTCTCGTAAAAGAAGATAATTCTTATATATTTATTTTTCTTATCCATTTATTTTTTAGGGTGAATTGCAGCAATGGTCCTATATGTTTCACCTAAGTTTAAGTTTAGTGCTATATGTTTCAAAAGTTTCAGTTTAGTCCTATATGTTTACATAATTAAAAGTCTCAATTTAGTCCTATATGTTTCTTAAAAGTCTCATATTAGTCCTTTACGTTAAAATGAGGGTTAATTTTAATAGAAAATTGGTCTTGTGAGAATCACATGACCATGGTAGGAGGGGCAAAATCGAAAAATGACATATGTGAAAGAGAAAAGTTCTATTAGGTCCTGAATGTTTGCGAAAAAGTTCAAATTAGTCCTGAATGTTTGTCAAAAGTTTCAAATTAATCCTGAATGTTTTCGAAACTGTTCATATAAGTCCTAAATATTTACAAAATGTTTAAATTAGTCCTTAATATTTGCAAAGTGTTCTATTGGGCCCTTAATATTTGTAGAGAATTTATGTTTGGTACTTAATATTTGCAAATAAGTTCAAATTGGTCCCTAATAGATTGTTACTGTTTACAAATAAGTCAAAATATGTTTATAATATTTTGCAAAAAATTTGACATAGATCCCTTATATTTGCATAAAAGTTCAAATAGGTACCTTCTATATCAAATTTGTGGTTTGAAAAAAGAAAAAGAAAAAAAGAATTGCATATCAAATTTATGCAATCATTGTTATACAAAAGAAGTTACATATAAAAATAAAATTTCATAAAATCTGTCAATGTACCATTTACAAAACAAACTATGCAGAAAAACCCACATACAAAAATCAATAATTTATCTCATATACTCCAAAAAAGGCAACCTCCAGGACAAAAACTTAGGGAACCTTCTTAACACAAATCTATATACAATACAATCAAAACTCAAAACTTAAAACTTGGAAAGTTAACCATATAGTAAGAATCAACGAAGACAAATTGTATGTTGATTTTTTTTATATTTCTTCTTCTATCTTACATTGTTTTTCTACCTTGTTTCGACAATGGCAAACTGCAAAATTGAGAATCTATTTCTTCAGGTCCTTTAATTACATCACAGAAAAAGATTAATTTTGTGATACTTCCAACTCAAATATTTTCTCATCTCTACTTGGGGAAAAAGTAATGTCTTCTCTGTTGTGTGAAATATTCTTCTGGAATGTGTATCCTATTTTTTCTATTGCCTGACTAATTTCACGGGGCTTTGAAGTTAACGACCGACTAATCTATGGGTATCCGACTAATCTGTTTTAGCCATACTGTTATTGAGAAGCTTGCTCTTTTTCTACCAGTAATATTACATATTGGAATTACTTGCCGGCTCAACTCAAGATTGATTCTATTTTTGCTTATTTTCAGATCCGATAGAAAATTTCTTTATAATATTCTTGGAGAAGTTATCAAAGCCGGGGCAACAACTATTACCATTCCGGATACTGTTGGCTATACAGTGCCTAGTGAATATGGGCAACTTATTGCAGACATAAAAACAAACACCCCTGGAATTGACAATGTGATCATTTCAACACACTGTCATAATGATCTTGGACTTTCTACTGCTAACACTTTAGCGGTGGGTAGTGGGTAGTTGTATTTTTCTCGGTTCGTTATGGATCGTATTAAAAACTCGAGTTGATCTCACCGGGGCTCATTTTAATACAGGGGGCATGCGCGGGTGCTAGACAATTAGAAGTGACCATCAATGGGATAGGTGAAAGAGCTGGTAATGCTTCACTGGAGGAGGTCAGTGTTGGGTTTTCTTTTATTGGCTCGGTTATTCTATTCACATCTTGCAATGTTAAAAACTATAAATTCCGTGATTACAGTGCTTTCTGGGGACTTGCATTGGGGCTTATGTTTTAAATTCCATGATATACATGAGGAGCTTGTCTCTTGCTTATAAATACACACCTATGAGGCTTTAAATTAAATTTGAGAGAAAGTGAAATGAAATAAAAGACGTAAACTTGCTAAAATGAGGCTTTATATTGCTTCATAGGCTTTCCATGCAACCTGTTGACACTTCGGTCATATGACTATTGCACAGCAATGAGCGATGTTATATGCTTTTAAGGTTGAGCAATTATGGTACCTTAATGGAAAGATGCTCTATCCTTCTTTTGTTTTAGATGCTCTATCCTTCTTTTGTTTTCACTTGTCATCAGTGAAGTGAGGAGAGAGATGAATTTGAACATGTCCACTGTGAAGCTGAAGTTGAAAGTTCAATATAAAAGAAAGGCTACACTTAGTTTGTTGTATTCGAAAGTTGAAACACGCCTAACTTGCAAACTTGATCTGCTGAACTTGAGGCCCAAATTCTACTGATATCCAAAACCTTTATAAAAGGAGGAACTTGTACTAGGATACCTGCATATTTCCACAAAAAGACAGATTTTGGAACATTATTCTGAATTTTCCTATCGTCTTTGATTTTTGTATTTGAGGAAGAGTTTCCTTCTACTAATTCATTGGCATCCGTCAATGAGGTTGCTTATGTTTACCTTGCCATAGGGAATAACTAGTAGCTGCAACTGTAAAACAGCTTCTCGTAGTGGCATATCCTAGACATTTTGTGTGTGTTGCTCTCATTTCTCTATGTCGTCTACATTTTATCTTCTAATTTTCATGTAGTTGTTTCCTGTCATGTAGCTCTTTTTCTTGGCAAAATGAAACTGGAAAAATTTAAATCTCATGTCTATTGATCTATTTACTTCTTGTTACAGAATTCCTCTCATAAGTTGTTTAACAATGGTTGCCCTCATTCTATTCTTGTTTCAGATTTTTGCCGTTTTGTTTTCAAATGGATTCCTAATCTTTTTTGTTGTTACTTTACTAATGTATTGCCCCCTTTGCTGTCTTCAAAGGGCAGGTTGCAATGGCCTTGAAATGTCGGGGTGATCAAGTAATGGGAGGCCTTTATACAGGAATAAATACACAACACATTGTCATGGCAAGCAAGATGGTATTCAGCTTAGAGCTTCCTGTCCCAATATTCTGACACTTAAAATTCTCTTGAATATAAAACCATGCTTGTCTTATATTCACTTGAATAAACTTGATTAATCTTCTGACTTTAAACTCATGTTGATCCAGGTAGAAGAGTATAGTGGGCTACATATGCAGCCTCACAAAGCCATTGTCGGAGCTAATGCTTTTGCTCATGAAAGTGGCATCCATCAGGTTGGTGTTATCCACAAACAAATAAAAGGATATATATATCCTTTTGTCCACATTGCATCTCAGCTTCCATATGCTGGTGGCTTTTTGCCGTATAAGACAGCCTGTCATACTTCGTTGTTTAAAACTTGTGTTCTGCATAGTTTACGAATTTTGATATCTTATGCCTTTTTTCACATGAAAAAGTCTTACTTTTTAGATCTCCTTCCTCACCCAGCTTTTCTAACATTAATGTAAGTGGAATGAAATGAGAAAGTTTTGAATTTTTTAGCCAACTCCCTGTTATTTTAGAACTTGAGGCTTTGAAGTGAATATACTGTTTATGACTTCTACATTCTTATATTCCTCTCTATACTTATCTCTAAACAACATGAATACATGAGAAAGTTAAAACCAAAAGGAAATATCTGAATTGTGAACAACTATATTCTTGTTGCATAATTACTTCAAGGAACAAACAAAACTTTCTAAGTGTTTGTCTTTTTGATATTTTGATTCTATATACTTCTATTGCAACCAGTAGAATCCTCTATAAAATTTCTGTCTTTTCTACTTTTTCTTTCTTCTGATAAGTAGATACTTTCCTTAGTTACTAGTGAAAAATTTACATGTTGCCTATCTTCTTAACTAAAGACTTAGAAATTCTCTACCTATTTTTGTAACATTGTATTAATTTTAACTTTCTCAATCTGTTTGCCTTTGCTTTCCTCTTTCCTGCTCTTGCTCATTGTTCTTGTTTTTGAACTTTTCATAGGATGGAATGTTGAAACATAAAAATACATATGAGATAATAGCTCCTGAAGATATTGGGCTTCATCGGTCTAATGAATCTGGAATTGTCCTTGGAAAACTAAGGTATAGTACTTTGCTTGCCAAAGATCTACATTTTTGTGGTGGCTTACAAACTTTTTTTCTTTTAACTTCTTTCTGTTAGATATTTACTTTTATTTCTTGAAAACATATTGTCAAATCACATGATGCACTAGTACGTATTCTTTTATTTCAATTATGCACATCCAGTTTTTGTGTCCAAGAGGTGATTAAACTTTCCAGTTGTTTCCTATCACCCATTAAATTTGTTTCCAAACAGCCCATTCTGTAACTTGTGTTCAAGTTAACTTCACGTACTATAATCCATTTGTTGCAAGTAGCCCATTCCATTAGATTTAACCATAGAATGTAACATGCTATGTGGAACAAATGGAAAGTTCAATTGGTGATTTGGATTAAGGAGAGTTGAGCAGCTAATTTGGAGAATTGGAAAAGTTTATTGCCTCTTAGGTTTTTCCGCCTTATTATAACACACATATTTTTGTGATAGAGAATATTGTTTACACGTGGATATCTTATTATGGTCGTACTGAGTTTGTGCTCTTTATATGACTTCTCTCTGCTGCTTGTTGGTTCATGTTACTATATCCCTCTTAGTGATGCTGCTTGCTCCATACGTTCGTAGTACTTCAGCATCTTATCATATGCTTGACATTATCTAAATCATTAAATCTCAACACACAGATATCAGTTTTTTCAGGCCTTCAATGGAAATTAGTTGTTGCTACAACTCTGTTTCAAAATCATATATGGCAGATAATATTCCTCAAAAAGCTATATTATATAATGAAAACTTAAAACAATTTGCCTTTGATATAAACGAATGATATTTTGGCTATACTATTATTGCAATTGGTACTTGGCATTCCAATCCGAACCCAATAGAAATTTTTTGCAATCTCTAAAGAAATATAATGCACGACATGTCTGAGACACCTGACTACATTCTTGCTGTTCTCAATGTAATTAAATTTTCTGATGTGTTTTTTTCTTGAATGACGAGGTCCGCTGATAATGTGTTCTATTTTGTGATCTCCAACGTGATTAATACTAAGTTCTACTTCTCTACAGACTATACTCGAAATGAAAAAAATACTATTACTTCATGAATGTTATGTAGCTTGAAAATTCTAGTTGGTCTAACTGAAATACTATTGAGAAATCAGCCATTTCCACTCCACAGTTCCTTGTTCACTTTAAGTTAATAGTGAAGTATACAGGTTAGGGTAGATTTGTTTAAGTCTTCTTGTCCTTGTGGTGTAAGGAGGAATGTGCAAAGCTTCCCTGGCAGCTTTTCTTCAATTTCTGCTTCCCTTCTTGCTGTCAGATCTTCTGGCTCTAAATGTATAGGATAGCGCCCTCAGTGCCCCAGCAATAATATTCTCGTCCTTTTTATCACAAAAAGGAAAAAAGAGATTAAGGTTAATAGATGAAAGAACTTTATCTCCAGCTATCTTAACTTTTAACCAACAGGGCTGAAGAGTTTTTCTGTAGACTATACAAATCTTTTATCTGCATCTGGCTTTGTAGTTTATTATCTCAACTGGATTTTAATGTACCATTCAGTGTTAATAGGTAATAAATGTCAAATGGATAAAATAAAGTAAATATTGAAGTGCTAGCATCTGAATTTGGAGTTAATAGGTCCATAAGCAGTCACAGCTGCCGTCCTGAAGCTTTGGTTGCAGATTCAAAGATATTCTTGTCTTGTTGTTCTCAATTTTTAATTCCATGTGCCCCCTTCAAATTCTTAAGAGGGTTTCGATGGATTTCTTCTTTTCTTTCCCATTCTGTTTTGCTGTTTCTTGATATTGGCATCATAGTAATGTGTTTGTAAAACTTAATGTACAGTGGGCGTCATGCTTTGAAAGCCAAGCTCGTAGAGGTACAGTTCATTTTATACTTCCATTTAGGATCAAATACTTATTTAGCAATTGCCATAATGTGTTATCTTCTCTTCCGTATTTCTTTTTAGCTTGGTTTTCACATTGATGGCAAGGAAGTTGAAGATCTCTTTTGGCGTTTCAAAGCTGTAGCTGAAAAGAAAAAGGTGAATAATGAGTCTATTGTTAAGTATTAACAGTTTGTAACCGTTATGAGTTGCAATGAAGTGGCATAAGTTATACTGTGTTTGTTACTTGAAGTCAAATATTTTTATTGAAGGGTGAGAGCCAAGACCACATAGTATAAGTACTGGTCCTGAATAACTACTTGATGTGGAGGAAAAAGAAACTATAAAGGTTAAATAGTGCCTTAGCAGTTGTACACGTATATAGGAAAATTGAGGAAAATCTGAAGTAACCATACTTCTGCATCTTGCTGCTTTTTCGTTTATTATTTATAACAAAATTTGCTTCTTCATGCTTCAAACTTCAGAAAATAAAGACAATAATGTAGAGGAAAGAAGCCATCATCTCTAGTTTCATTCATCCCAATTAATTATATAGTGTGCTCCTAACTTTTCACTAATGTCTTTAGGATCTTGATTAATGTATTAGTTTGAGATGGATTATAATTAAATGATTTTGTGGCCCTTGTTTCCAAATGGTTAACCAAGTATGCTTTGACAGATGTGCATCATACTTATCAAAAGAGTAACCAGAAGAATGATGGATTGCCATCTCATATTGCTCAGCTGCTTAAATATGTTTGGCTTTCCATTGTCAGTGCCCGTCATATAACTTTACTGTATACATGATGTAGGAATATTAGGCCATAGAAT
The DNA here is from genome assembly GCA_037974665.1 of Ehretia macrophylla. Classification (NCBI taxonomy): domain Eukaryota; kingdom Viridiplantae; phylum Streptophyta; class Magnoliopsida; order Boraginales; family Ehretiaceae; genus Ehretia; species Ehretia macrophylla. The sequence goes on from CM075764.1 coordinate 87,697,338, forward strand.
AGTTACAGATGGATCTTATGTATTCTTCTTGATCTCCGAGTTCTCCATGCCCTCCGTCAGTGTCTCTAACTTATTGGTGTTAGAAACAACCGTCTGATAGCCAGCCGCTGTATGCATGTGTATACAATTTTTAATTTTTTTAGTTATTTTAGATCTGTGTTTAACTGCAATCTTGGCCCCATGTTTCTGTTTTTGGGGTGGGGATGGAATGTTGGTTTTTCTGGTCTCAAGATTCTCGAGATATTTCAGTTTAAGGTTGACGACATTAGTTCCTTGAGGTTGTATTTTCATGTGCTTTTCTTTATCGGCTTATGTATTATTTTGGTTTTTCACAGAGTATCACTGATGACGACCTGATAGCACTTGTGTCAGATGAAGTTTTCCAGCCACAAGTTGTCTGGCAACTTGGAGAAGTACAGGTTTGTAAAATTGCACCTTCCTAGTTCGATATAGCTGTTGATAGATCAGTTGAGTCAAACTGATTAGGGTATTTAACCTGACATGCAGGTCACTTGTGGTAGTCTTGGCCTTTCTACTGCCACTGTTAAGCTCATTGATGCTAATGGGAAAGAGCATATTGCTTGTTCTGTTGGAACAGGGCCAGTCGATGCTGCTTATAAGGCAGTTGATCTCATTGTGAAGGTTTGAGAACTTTGAATTTCATCACACATATTCTTTCATAATTGTTGCCTTTTTTTCTTATTTTTCATAATATGCAGTCGACCATGAGTACTTTCTATAACTGTATGAAGGTGACAGTGAATAAAACTTGGGCGAGAGTCAACCCTGGAACAAATAATATATGAACATACAGTAGCATATGAACTGCTTGTCTGGTTTCCAGAGACGTCGGGTTGCTACTTTGGATCCTTAATGCTTTGTTTTTCCAAGTAAATCCCAGATTCCGCTGTCTTACATGTGCATGTTTGTGGTTAAGACCTAGAAAAGAGGAAGAATTAGTATTTAGCCATGGATAATGCAGATGAAGTGTCTCTTATTGAGATCTCATTTCGGAGGAGATGGGTAAGTGCTGGGCAAGTACAAGTGTATTTAGCCATGGATAATGCAGTTTGAGCCCAGTTGGGATGGCACAGAAGGTAACACAATATTGGCTTGGTAGACCTTTTTCTGAAGAAGCCAGACTTGAGAAAACTACTACTAAAACAAGTGTATGCCTGTGAAATACAAGCCAATACAAACTGAGTGACCAGGTTTTCATAGATAATACTTTCAGGGACAAGTTGGATCCTGTTAGAACTGTTGCAATTCCGGAGATATGGGTGCATTATACCAACAGGGTGGAGTAAAGGATTTATTGGTCTAGGCTTGATAGCTAAAGTTTACAGGGAACTCCTAGGTCTGCTACAGTACCGAATAGCAATGCGATTATAAAGATAGAATTTGCTTGTTGAATGAGGATTTCTTAGATGAAGGATTAGTTTAAGATCCAGATGCTGGATTTAGTACAGGTTTAGACAGAGATTGGGGAAACAAAATACCGGATTTTCTTTCTCTTGTTTCTTCGGAAGTCACTAAGACGGATCCTGTCACTATTGCATTTTTGAGGATGAGTAATTATTCTACTTTTAGTTTTGCGAAAGCGCTGGCTTAAGGTATCAAATTGGTTTCAACAAAACATTCTGGTAATTATGACTTTCCTCTGTGAATTAGTAAACTAAGTCTTATTTATGGAGGCCAGAGGTTAATCAAGTTTTGGCTTTGACAAGTATTTTAACATGTACGCCAGCTAGAAAGGAAAATTATTTTATCATGTAGAATCTGTTGCTTTCCTTTTATGTTCATTACATTTTCTTATGAGCTATGTTGTATTGCAAGACCTTGAGACACTATAAAGCTTCCAAATTCGAACCTGACAGTTCAATTAATCTGCCAAGATGATGTTACATTTAGTTTTCTAGCATGAAGCCGGAGGATTTTTATGTTAGATGTTGATGGTATTTTCAGTATATAATTATTCAACAACACTATTACAAGTATTTTTCCTGATCACATATGTCTAGTGGTGAATGTCCCCTATGTAATTCTTTCATGATGGTGTGATGAACCATTTCAAAATATTTTCCTGCAGGTTCCTGTAACTCTTCTCGAGTACTCCATGAATGCTGTCACAAAAGGCATTGATGCTATAGCTGCAACAAGAGTTGTGATTGGTGGGGAAAATGGCCCCACCGCAACCCTCTCATATAATGGAGAAATTGTTAATCGAACATTTAGGTACGGTTGATTCCACTTAGCTTTGAGAGTGACATAATTTCTTTTATCAACGTCCTTAGTTGCAAAAATCATGTACTTTTGAGCTACATCACTTTCTCCTTGAAACAGTGGAAACGGAGCTGCAATGGATATCGTCATCTCTAGTGTTCGAGCCTATATTGGTGCATTAAACAAGATGTTGAGTTTCAAGAACAAATCTCCTGAAAGTAGTTCTGTTGCTCAAAACTCATCTGTCTTGGAGATCGCATAGTGGTGTAGATGGTTGCTTTGACAAGAAGTGATGAATGTCGTTTATGTTCTTGGCAAAAATCAGGTTTCAGAATTGTACAGAGTTTGGGGGTGCAGTCAGTTGGGGATTGACATCTACATATTGCTCTTGTAATATATTGTATAAGTTTTGTTTTTCTGGAGAAACTGAGTTGTATAAGTTTTGTTTTTCTATTGTATAAGTTTTGTTTTTTCTGGAGAAACTGAATTGCATGATGTGCTTAAAAATCTGTTGGTTGAAATTATTGCAAAGTTTTGTTGTTTGTAGAAAACTGTAAAAAAACTGCAATTTCAGTGAAGGAATTGTCTTTCCCTCTTGTTCCATCTATTTCAGCTTAGGTCTACTGATTAAGCTTTGTTGGACGTGCTGTAACTTATTTCTTTACGCATATAATATGAAATCTTAAGGGGAGCTTTGGCGCAACCTTAATATTGTCGCCAAGTGATTTGGAAGTTATGAAATTCAAGTCGAAAAAATAGTCTTTTAAAAAAATATAGGGTATTCTTTTATCAGATAGTGAGAATTTCGTGTAGTGAAGATATGATATAAAATCACCTCTTAAAAAAAATAATAGGTAAAGCTGCATAGGGTAATAAATTTCAAAGTGAGGATATGATATGAAATCTATAGTGAATTATTACTCTTGAGTCATCACGTATTATATTTTACCATTATTCATTTTGCCATGCGACTACAGTTGGGAGAATCTGTGTGATGCTTTCTCACATGTCAATTGGGTTTTGAAATAGCATTAGTGATGATAACGGCATGATAACTGCAAAAAAATAAAAAAATTGTAACTGAAATTGTTTAGTAAATCTATAACCATAATCGTAATTAAAATTTAACGAGTTTAAAAATCACTAACTGTAACCATTAAAGATTCAAAAAATCGCGATTAATCATAAACGTAACTGTTTAATTAAAAAAAATTTGATTTAAATTTTTTATAAAAAAAACCTAAAAAATATATAAAAAATTAATTTAAATATAAAGAAACCAAAAATAAAAGAATCCAAACCAATGATAAAATTTGAAATAAACTACATAATGATTTTATAAGCAAAAATCAAAATCAAGAAGTTATGTAAAAAAAAAAAAAAAATCACTCCCAACTAAAACTGATAATTTTTAAGAGTATAAGTATTAGTCTAATGGACTTAACCCATCTCTTTTAATTGAGCTTAATCCACTTTTTTTTAATTGAGTTTTGTTCAAATTTTTATCATTTTAATTACCAATTTATTTAGTCTTCTATTATTTCAAATGCGGGCGTGTGTGTATATATATATATATATATATATATATATATATATATATATATATATATAGTAGAACCTCTTTAAATTAATACTCGATAAATTAATAATATTTTCTAAATAATAAAAATATTCGGTCTCGACTTAGGACCAGTGTAAAAAATTAATAATTTCGATAAAATTATAAGATAATACATTTAATTTTTTTGTATTTTATCGACCTAAATATTTCATAAAATAATAATTAGTTAAAAATTACATAATAAATTTACTATGAAATTAAATAAACTTGTTCTAATCCTAATCCTAATATGAGATTAGAGATCCTTGTTCTAATCCTATTAAATTAAATTTTTATCTTCTATAGAATTTTTTACTTTTGTTTTCAAATTGGCTTGAAAAAATATGAGTCACTTTTCAAAAAAAAAAAACCATAAATATAATATACTTACTATTAAACCAAAAAACACTAAAAATATCGCAATGAATTAATAATTATTAATTTATCGATAAATTAATAAATTAATAGAATTTAGTGATCCCAACGCTATTAATTTAAAAATGTTATACTCTATGTGTACATATATATATATATATATATATATATATATATATATATATATATATATATAATATTTTTTTATTAAATTAATAATTGAGTTTCGGATTTTGATTTTTTTAATGTTTAAAACCAAAACATATTGGCTCACCATTCTGTTATCTCTTATAGAGATCAGGTTATCTCTTATAGAGATCACATTATCTCTTATAGAGATCAAACCCTGACGGATATCCCATCAATTTTTGTTATTTAATTTTTATTAAGTAGATACCCGCTAATTTTAAATTTAAACCTTAATAATTGCGATCCCTAAATAGAATTAGGGTGTTGAATGTAGTTGTCACCATTTTCCTAATGGTGTATTGTAGGAGAAAAGCGCCTCCAACGTATCACTAACGGCTTGTTTGGATTGCACTTTTTTTTTTTTTTAAATGAAAGATTGGAGGGTAATTAGCAGACGAGATTGAAGGATGGTAGAAACCTCCTTACAAGGTTTCTCATAGAAAAGATACGCTCAAAAGTTGAAATGTGTGCCGAGAACAAAAGACCTATGAAAAAAATTTATTTCGGGAAAACAATTGGTCCGACTTAAAGGGAAAGTTGAGCCTCACATGCATGCAAATCCCTTTTGTGTATGAGTGCGCTAGATTGCCGTTTGTCAGATGCAAGTTTATTCCAGGGGTTGGTGTAAAAATTGCAAGAATATTGATTGAGAAAACAACTAGCATAAACTCAAAAGAAATGTCAACGAGTGTACAAATCTTATTATGTGAAGAATGAAAAAACTCTGCTAAAGCCCATGGTATAAGATTTTGAGTACCAAGCGCTACAGAACTTAAGCAACCCACTCTATGTATCCATCTCCATCCAATCAAAGCCAATTCGTTTGATAGCCTTTACAGAAAAAGCAAGTTAGTTTGAAAGTAGAAACAACATTGACAGAGAAAAGGAGCCCAACCTGAACTGAAAAGGAATAGTTATTGTCAAGAAACACTCTCTAACCCTCCAGACTCGCACCAAGGTCAAAACTTTAAAACACGTGACTCCAACCAGAAAAGTTACGCTCCATTTAGCTAGACATAAGATTTATCAAGACAATGACTCTAAAGAAAATAACCTCTTAGTTGATTCGAATCCAAGACATAAACAAATATCTCACTTACGCCTTAAACGTTTTACCACTAAGCTCATCCTTTTAACTACCAACTTTTAGGGCAAGCTAGAATAATAAAAAAATGCACCGATATGGCCTGGAATAATATAGATGAAGGGCTCTCGTATCAGACAATAGCAAAGGCTAGATATTACCAGAGTACAAGCTAATGTTCATCTTCATTACACCTCGACTTGTAGGTATGAAAACCTCTTAGGCTGCAAAGTTAAAAAGAAAGTCTGGACTAGCAGTGCCCTTGAATAGAACCATCCGTTAAACATCAGTCACGGGAGCTTACTCGACTAAACTTTCGCATTGTATGTTCTCAAATAATCATGAAAGAAAATGAAAAGCGAAAACCTTAATGCAGTCAAGAACTAAGACTGGGTTTTTGTAATATGGTTGAGGGTAAATAGCGTATTAACCCTCTGTGTTTTGTTAAAAATGCACAATATCCCCGTGTTTTAAAAATTAACTGATTACCCCCTTGTGTTTTGTTAAAAGTGCACAATACCCACTGTGTTTTTTTAAAAGTAGCTGATTACCCCTTTGTATTTTATAAAAATAGTTGATTCCCCCCTTATATTTTTTAACAAAAACGCTAATTTTTAAAAAGCACAAGAGATAATTAGCTACTTTTATAAAACACAGGGGGGTAATCAATTAATTTTTAAAACCCAGGGGGTATTGTGCACTTTTAGCAAAATACAAGGGGATAATCAGCTAATTTTTAAAACACAGGGAGGTATTGTACATTTTTAGCAAAACACAGGAAATTAATATGCTATTTACCCTATGGTTTAATACAATAAACAACAATCATCATCATTCAATAACAAATATGCGGAAACACGGACAAATAATCTTGACATATATATATATTCACCACCTCTCAACTTCGGCATTCAGTATGATTTAGAAAGAATTCCACTGCAATATTAGCACCAAATTTACCAAACGGGAGAAAGAAAACATGGAATGGATCCTACACACAAATCTCTGAAAAATAAAAAAATATATCTATATGATGTGAGCAAAGAATCCACCACAAAGAGATCCAAACTGTGCAGAATTTGCAGAAATTCGATAATCAACTGGCCTCAAATCTCACGAGCAGGAGCAGGAGCAGGAGCAGGAGCCTTCAGGAGCGGCTGGAGAGCCTTGACAACAATACTCATATTTGGCCGAAACTCAGACTCATACTGCACGCACAAAGCTGCCACAGCGGCAAGCTGAATCACCCAAGATACAACAAATGTTAGCTGCTTCTCAAAAGATCCTTTTTTTTTTTTATGTTATTGGACATGAATGATGAAATACACTTGGAAAAAGGAGGGATGGAGGGAGGCACCTTAGCAACTGCTTTCGGAGGATATTCTCCCTTGAGTTTGGGATCTACACACTGTTTAACTTTGTCCTCACTTAGTCTTGGTGTGGCCTGTCCAGCAGTAAAAGTGAAATTTACTTTCTTTTTAATTTTGGAGGTGGAGAGAAGGGGGAAGAGGGCAGGAGGTTATTCAAGTAACGAAAAGCCCTACCCAAGTGACAAGGCTCTGTTGTCCACGAGGCATGGTATGATCAACAGGCTTCCTTCCAGTCAATAGTTCAAGCAAAACAACCCCAAAGCTATACACATCACTCTTCTGTGTTAATTGACCTGTCATTGCATACCTGTACAAGAAATTAATGACATACTTAACTATACGAGACTTCTCCAGAGGAAAAGAAGTTCATCATATTACATAATTACGGCACATAAGCAACAAATAGGCATGTATGATGATCCTTTTCCACAGTAGAGGCATATATCTAATAACTAATGGAAGAGATCATTCAATGAGTAAAATTAATGAAAGCATCGGATGCAGAAAATATATAGTTGCTAGTCAGATAGGCCAAGCCTCAGTTTTCATCTCACAGTACACTTGAAGTGCTTTGCAAAATTATCCCTAACTGCTATATTCTGAATTCAGCGCCGGACAAAAGAAAAAACGAATTTAAATACATCTCAAGGACACTGATTTTAAAAATTATCCTTTATGTGTCAGCAGTAAAAAGCTGAATCAGCAGAAAAGATGCATGCTAAGGACTGAACATATAGCACATATTTAAGGAAACCCGAAAAAAACCAAACAATGACGTAGTCCATATTAGAACATATATAAATATTCCATTAGCTAAAACAAGCAAATGAACTTTTGAGAGTGAACAACAAGATCAATTAAGGAACTTTTATATTGTTAAGGTGGAATTTCTCAGGAACCACATAGCTTTAACTGTTACTTGACCTAGCATAAAAAACATGATGACAGATTACGTCCAGATCTTTTATTTTTTTAAAATAATATTAGCTGTCAAACAATTGCATGTTTCATTATATTGTTTAGAGATGTTATCTCTATACAATCCCTCTTTAACTTTTCTTGAGAAGTTACAATCCCTCTCTAACTATTCAATAATATGATTCGAATATTCTCTTATATTCTCTAGATATCCACATTATTAAAGGACTTCCCAAATATGCTCTCTTTTTTACCTAAATTAACAACACTTCAGGCTCATAGGGATGATGCCCAGCTTTATTAACAGTCAAGACCAACTTAAAAAGCAACTACCAGCCAGGTTAATTGTCACATAAAAAGGTGAAAACAGAGTTCCCATCTGAACAACAAAATCTTGTAATATAAACGAGAGAGAGTTACGAGGCATTACTCTGGTGCATGATAACCGAATGTTCCCAAGACACGGGTGGAATGAAGGCGAGCAGCCATATCTGGAGCTTGATTTGAAAGATTAAAATCCGCAATTTTACCTTTGTAGTCTTCGAAGAGAAGCACATTGCTAGATCTAATATCTCTGTGTATTACAGAAGGTTGAACCCTCTCATGTAAATACTCCAATCCCCTCGCAGCATCAACAGCAATTCGTACCCGTGTCATCCAGTCAAGTGTAGGACCAGGCTGCGCCCCTTGCACCCCCTTTCTTCCTGTAAGTGCACATTATATATATTTTCAGAATCATCTCCTACAGTCCATTACTTCTGAAAGGATCATGCAAATTGAAGTTATAAATCAAACAAATGTCTCTATGATTTACTAACCATGCAGAATATCGTGTAAGGATCCCATCGTCGCAAACTCATAAGCCAACACACGAATATTGCCTTCTACACAGTAACCGAGCAACTCTACAAGATTTTCATGCTTCAACCTCGAGACCATGGAAACCTTACAAACAATAGCATACATCAGATATGATAACATGCAAAACAGCATAAATAGCTACATAGATTTCATACTTTGGGAGACATAACATGATCACCCAGAATCAATTATGCTCATTAGAATTCTACCTGAGTCAAAAACTCAACATTTGAATCTTGGTCAGATGAGACATCAAGCTTCTTCACAGCCACTGTTTTCCCATTGTTTAGATTTGCAAAGTATACCCTCCCATATGATCCTTCTCCGATTAGAGCCTTTGACCCAAAGTTGTCAGTTTTTTCTTTTAGCTCATCCAGAGACAATGAAGGTACCTCAATAGGCGGTACCGCTTTTTGCCCTTCAGGCTTGACTGGAGCTGAGGGCTTTTTATGGTATGCTGCTATACACAAACAAAAAGGAATCAGAAAAAACAAAATAATGAGTAATGAACCTCAAGGATGATGCAATTGGCTTAAAAGAGCCCCAAGAAAAAAGTAAACCACCAATTTAATGTGCAATCGTTCCTCTTACAGATTGCAAATTAGTCTTAAGTTGCAGGTGGCTCTACTTCAAAGAAGAGACTTCAAAGGACATAACAACCACTTCTAGGACGACCCGAACAGAGATTAAAACATCTCTTGAGCAAGAACTAGAACACCAATCCCCGGGGGTCTGAAGGGAGGCGACGAAAGAAAAAAATGCACTAGACTCAAATGTCATTAGCTCATAGTACAAACTCTTCATCCATTTAAGAGTTTTGCATCAGTCAAAGATATATATCTAAAATAGTTGACTTTCAAAAAATAAATCTAAAATAGTGTTCTAATCACAAAGATACAAAACAATCCAGTTTATAAGTACGTTTTCCAACTCAGATGCCCTTCCATTCCTTCTATTCCTTAACCATAAGGTTACCCATCCCCTTTTTTTCTTCTTCTGCACTTCTTTGGAGTGGCATTACTCCGAAGCAGAAATTCCAATGTTCTTCAAAGCCTCCTAGACCACTAATTATCCTTTCAGCTCTGACAATTCCAATAACAATAGAAACCCCTACACGTGTCCTAAAGTTAATTGAACAGAGAGGTCATTCATAGACGTCATTCAAAAGACAAGCAGCAATGATAACTGATAAAACTTCGCACTCTGAAGCCTTACATATACCACTGCTGCATGATCATATGAAACCATTGATTCTACTCAACCTTTACACTTGCAGAAGAGCATCATTTGGTCCATAAAGGAGAGGATACATTTTATATATATATCAACATCAACAGGGAACACTTGACAGCTTCAAGGAAACAACAGAAACCAATTCCAATCATACAACTACTAAAGATTAGGAAAAAAAGAATATACCGTCTGCATGACTCTTCGGGCTTTTGAAGGGTTCAATTTCATGGGAAGGGTAAGACTCCTCTGCTTGACAGGTACAGCACAGCCACCTCCGCATCCTTGCTCTCTTACTCAGATAAAGATCGTCTTCAGCACGTTTATTCTCCAGACGCACAAAGTAACCAGGAGGAGGCGCATGTGCCTATTCAATATGAATACAATGTTAGAACATCTCTAGCATTACCATAATATACCCCAATTATGCACTTGCCAACCAAATTTTATAGATCATAGCAAAAAAAAAATAAACAGCCTCCCAAGCGGTACACAAAACTTTACGAAGATTCAGAAATAATCATTCTAGTCCTCTGCGAAACTTAGCCTAACTCCAATTTAAACACCATTGACTTTCAGGCACGACTTTCACATTTTACGCCCATAACTCTTACAACAGAAAGCTCCACCATTTCATCCATCGGAGAACTAAAGGCTTTTGACCCTGCTTAACTCTTAATCCCTTTAGTCTCAAAAGTTTAAAACTTATAAAAAAAGTAAAAAACCACCAGAAAAATACAGAAAAACGAGTTCTTTAGAGTTAAAAAATGATTCAGCCAACAATATATGCTTCCTCAAAACCGCAAAATAGGTCCTACCGTTCCACGGACCTAGGCACAATGGGAGCTTTATACCTATATACATACACACACACACGTATATGCATTCAGATCGATGAAATTATATTAGTATTATCAACAATTAATGCATACCCCAAATTCTACAAAAACTATTCACACATTTTCCAGATACACAAGCTACAAATTGTCTGGAATTCCGTTAAGAATTATGTCGCGTATTTGTGTGCTCGAACCCAAATTTGGAATTTACCAACAAATATAACAATACCCACCAATTCAAAAACCGCAAATACAAAAACAAAATTCAAACAAAAAACGATAATTAAACAATAAACTCATTAAATCATACCACTAAACCACGGTGAAGAAATCTGTCATCACCCATCACGAATTCACAGAAAAGGGTCAAAGAATACAACCAAAACAATTGCAAATAAACGAGAAAAGAGAAGAAATGAAATGAAATTAGAAAAAGTCAAAGCAAAGAATGATGCAACTAATAGAAGAAGAAGAAGAAGAAGAAGAGCCCAAAGCAAAAACCAAAAGGTAATTTAGTTATTTATTTATTTAAATGATTATATATATATATATATATATTTATATATACACACATATATATTACCTGGAATATTTCCCTTTAATTTTTGTTTATGCTGTTGGGTCGTTGTATATGTGTGCGTGTGTGAGAAAGAGAGGTGGGTATTGGGTTTGTTAAGACCGAAAGAGAGACAGGGAGGCAACAACTAATGAAGAAGAATGGAAATTTTTTTTTTTTTTTTTTTTGGTTTACTTTTTCGTTGGAATATAGAATATAGAATATAGAATATAGAATAGAGAATGGAATTTGAGAGAGAAGACAGCTATAACAATGCGCAAAAAGAGAGGGAGGGGCCGGTGGAGTGAGTTGGAGAAAATATCAATTGCCTTGTACTCATTCCTTTTCTCTTTTTCTTTTTCTTTTTCTTTTTCCTTCTCTTTCGTTTTTCTTTTTGGTGATTTTTTAATGTGTCCCGTGATAGGAGGGAAAAGGTCTTCCTTTAATTTGGTCTCTTTAAGATTTGTGTTATTTTAATTTTTATATTTAAAAATATATTTTTTTAGTTTTCTATTTTTATCATTTATTATACATTATTCATTATTTTTTAAAATATAACTTTTTAATTTTATATATTTACTATTTATTTTAACTTAGTCCTTATTTTTATCATTATGATCCATATTAGTCCTCAACTATTTTAAAAGATAAGGACTAAGTTAAAACAAATGATAAAAATATATGATTAAAAATGTACATTTTTAAAAATAATGACTAAATTATGACAAATAGTAAAGATACAGGACTAAAAAAATATACTTTGAAATATATATATTAAATTGACACAAACTTTAAAAATAATGAACTAAATTCAATATTTACCTTTCTATAAATTAATCGTTTCTTTTTCTTTGGTTTGGGCTATTAGATTTTTGGTTGCTTATATTTTGGACTACTAACTTTTAATTTGATATTCGCTTTCATTAGAGAAATTGTTGTAATTTAAATTTAAATTTCTAATTTTTTCACCTCTTTAATATCTTTTTTTTTTTTTCCCATTTTGTTCCTTCTTTCTTACTTTTATTTCTTCCCCCCCGACTTCTTGGCATCACAAACGTTGCCAACGATATGCTTGCACCTAGGTCATTGGCACGACTATTGATTGCTACTTTTCACACCCTACTTCTCTTTTTCTTCTTTTGGTTTTTCAATTGTTTTTGCCTTTATGTGCCTCACAATCGAGGAAAAGGCCTTCCTTCTAAATTACAGGTTCTTTGTATTTTTCTATTTTCAGTTTGGGGTCTTCAAGTTTTTGGTTGGTAATATTTTGGGCACCTAAATTGTATATGTTTGTTTACTCCCATTAAAGAAATTGTCATATTTTCAGTTCCAAAGGAAGAAAAATGGAAGTTGCAACCAAAGGAATAATTAATTGTTGTCTTAACTTGCATAATATATGACAATTAATTAGTCTCTGTGTTGTCATATATTATGCAAGTTAAGACAACAATTTTAACAAAACAGTGATTTCAAAGTAAGTTGTTTATCACTATGAATTTGTTTCTAAAGGGTTCTTGGGATGAATTCCAATACCAAGCAATACAAATCATATGTTCTCCTTATCCTAAAAGGTTGACGATGTGGTTGTGATTGACTTCCGATGAGACAATCATCTAATTACTTGAATGGAGAGGTGAAAAAAGAAACATGAGTTAGTAATTGATGTGGTTTGTAGATTACAATTATAACCAAATTAGATGTTCGTAGACTTTATTTGACCTAATTTTTTTACATTTAAAAGTATTTGTTGTGAGTTTAAATGTTAAGACTAACATGTTTGGCTCATTTCTGAAAATATTTTTATATAAAAGCTAAAACTGAAAAAAAAAAAAAAAAAAACTAAAAAAACTAAAAACTCTAAATTGGAGCTTTTGAAAATAGATTTTTGTGAAGTTGTTTTTACATAATGCGGGAAGTTATTTTCTTTTGCTTTTTCAAATATACTCATTCATATTTTTTAAAATCTAAAATTGGCCTCAAATTTTTTAAAAGTTGAACATTGCCCAACATTGTTAAATAGTCAACGACTTTTGTTTAACAACACTTCTAACAAAAGCTCTACTACTAAAAGCTCTACAGGTCAAAAGCTAAAATTTCACAACTAGGTCAAACAGAGCTTCAAGTGTTCTTTATAAATGATGCTATATGAGCCATCACCAATCGACTATGAGAATTTTTTATTTTTTATATTCAAGGAAGGCTAAAGGTGTGGTTATGTACAAATCATTCTCAGGGATGTCTCGCCCCGCCTATATTTTTCTGGAGTACCTCTAGTGGATGAGAGAGATAATTGATCTCATGAGTTTCCAACGGTTAAAGCAAGTTGTAGTTGGCGATCCAGTTACTATAATGATTTGCTTCTAGATACACGTGACTCAAATGGAACCCCGAATTACACGAACGCACACTCTGGCAATCCTCTGAAAGCAGGTTGAGGGGATGGTTGCCTGCCATATGCCTCTGTACCATAATAATTATTACTCTTGAATTCGTTTCCACCTGGAGCTCTTGCATAAACTTTTCCATAAGGGGGGCATTTTTGCCCTATTGTTTATTGCCATTCCCAAGTTCACGGTTAATCCCAACCCCTATTCCCCATCTATATTTCTTTAGATTCCACGGGTTCCAGCCAGGCTGGGGTTGCCATTTGAGTAGCCATCAATATTGAGTTTAAGCCTCCTATGTGATTCTACCCATACAATCTCCATCTCACGTCATTGATTCCAATTGGTGTTTTTTAAGCTTTCACACGGTTTCAATTTGGATTTGAGAAACTGTTTGTTGTATCTTTCAATTGTTGAGTGTTGAATAGAGTTGGTTCATATTACAGACATGAGTTTTAAGCAAATGGCAACCAAAATAAAAATAAAAAAACAAAGGAAAATTAAAAGAGGAAATACATTAGTGTAATCAATTCTTTTTTTGTTTCATGAAAACTAAAGTTTGTAGTAAAAGCTTGAACTCTTAGAGCTAGAACCTTTGAAAACTATTTCTGCTATAATTTCTTGTGGGTAAATTGTGCATGTATTCCATTATGTTGACAAGTTTTTTCAAATTAGTCCTTATTAGGAATTCAAATAAGTCTATAATGTTTCCCAAACATGATTAAATTAATCCATATAGTTGATTTTTAACAAAAACTTATTAAATTACTAAATTAACCTTGTAAAAATTAATTAAATTATCATTTTGCCCCACCCCAACTTTTCCATTTCTTTTTATTTTGGTACACTTAAACACCCTAACCTCCCTCTTTCTTCCCACCCCTAAAAACCCTTTATCTCACTATAACTTGAAACCCAATAACTAACCCCACCCTAACCCGTAACCTACAACCCAACCCTACCCTAACCCGTAACCCATAACCTAACCCAAACCTCAACCCGACCACTACCCCTACTTTAACCCGTAACCCAACCTCATATCTCTACACCCAAGGTAACCCATCCAACCCTCTAACCCATGAAACATTTAGGAACAAGTACTTGAATTCCTTCAACACAACCATTTTTTAGCTAAGTTATCAAAATGTACATTTGGTCAGCAGCAAATTGATTACTTAGGTCACATAATATCACAAAAATATGTCTTTATGGATCCTAGAAAGGTGCAAGCTATTTAAGATTGGCCCAAGCCTACAACAGTTAAAGGTTTGCGAGGTTTTCTACGGTTAACCAGATATTATCGGAGGTTCATAAGAAACTTTGCTTCTATTGCATCACGTATAATAGACCTACTCAAAAAATAAGCCTATAGTTGGACTGTTGCAGCTTCGAATTTATTCCAAAAATTGAAGCAATCTCTCCCTACAACTCATGTATTAACTCTTCCATAGTTTGAGTTGCCTTTCATGGTGGAAACGGATGCCTCGGGTGTTGGAATTAGTGCCACACTACTACAAAATAATCATTTGATAGCCTTTTTCAGTCAAATACTCAGTAATCGCATGTAGGAAACCTCCACCTATCAGTAAGAAATGTTTGCCATCACTAAAGCTGTCGCCGACTAGCGCCATTGCCTATTGGGGTGCAAGTTCATAGTCACAACTGCCCAACATAACCATAAATCCTTATTAAGCCAAAACTTTTAGACACATGATCAATAAAAATGGGTAATTAAATTGTTAGGTTTTGACATGGAAATCGTGTACAAGCCAGGTAAATCTAATGGGTCAGTAGCAGTTGCGGACCCAGGCACCCGGGATCAGGGGGTGCCTGTAGTTAATAATTGGGGGTTGGGGAAACTCATTTAGGCATAAACCATTTAAGCAACATTATAGTAATTACAAAGAAATAAGCACTAAAATACATAACAATTATAATCATCAATATATATTTCACTAAACAATCATCAATAATCAATTCTACACTTTTGGCTCTACAAAAAAAAAAAAAGTTACCTCAACTTGGCGACAATGGAGAAATCTCAAGGATGAAGGAGATGAAAGTATGCTTTTTGTTTTTGATGAAAAGTACACTTTTGGACAAGTTTTGATAAAGTTAAAACTTTTTAGGGCTTGGTGCAGTACAACAAGGCATCAACTCTATTTTTTTTTTAATGTCAATTTGCAAATATACCCTTCACTAAGTGAGGGGTAAACGCCCCTGGTGGAAAGGTAAGTCCGCCACTGGTCAGTAGATGCTTTATCTAAAAAACAAATTGTTGTTAATTATCTAGAAATTTCTTCAGTACAACTCCTTTGCGTTGATGAATTACATCACAAAGTACCTCAAATGCCGGTAGGTCTACTTCAATACTTACCCATCCCATCACAAATTTGGGAAGATTTGTCAATGGACTTTATTCAAGGTCTTCCACAATCGAAAGGATTTTTTGAAATATTAGTTGTCTTGGACAAGTTGACAAAACATGCATAATTTATTTTGTTAGGCAGTGACTCAACTAGTGCAAAGGTGGTTGAACACTTCATGAAAGTGATCGTACGACTCCATGGCATACCAAGGTTAATTTGAGTAATAGAAATAAACTATTTGTTAGTGTTGCGCTCTCAATATCGCTAACATTTAATTGGCCATGTTTTGTCAAAACAATTTGAGTTTACCATATTTGCATTGTTTACTTTTTTAAAGGTATAGGTAAACTGGAATGGTAACTTACCATACAAAGAGAAATCTTGTGATTGCATTAATTGCCCGTTTTGCTAAAAGGCAAGTAAGGTTTCGGTAAGAAGACTGGTTTCTTGATTACCAAGGCATGACTAGCATATATATTTGAAGAACAGGCCACGACGGTGGAGGGTGAAAAAGAAGAAAAGATAGCACGAACAGGCTGCAAGAGTTTGCATAGGCTTTTATTGTTCCATGTCATGTTGCAACGCTAATTGTATCTTAGTGCTTGATTGTTAAAGTGTTGCAACCTAGTTGTTGTTTTACATTGAGTTATGAACATTCAATTTGAATATTTGAGTGTTTAGATTCTTGGTTCGTTGATTCGCTCTTTGGGAGAAGAAGGTGTAGTTCTCGGGAGAGAACGCTGCAAGTCGAGGGGAGCTCACCAAACCAAAATTCGTTAAGGAGTTCTACATCTAGGCGTCAAAGGTCAAGAGGGAGTCTTTACTTGTGTAAGTCCATTGGTGTTGTAACTTATCATATTACTTAATGAACAGGTTTGTTGGACCAGAGGAGGTCCCGAGGACGTAGACAACATGGTTGAACCACGTTAAATCTTGGTGTTTTTTATTTCTGTTTAGCTTTTGTATTTCCGCTGGTAGTTACTGTTACTGCTCGTATTGGAACATTAAGTGGAACACTTATTGACTGTCTAAGCAATAAGAAACAGATTGTTAATAATCTGAGAAAGAAGTATAGTTCCAGTTAATGTTGTAATATCACTTGCGACATTATTCACATTACACAAAGTTATTGCATCTATTCTAGTCCGTTTATCACAAATTTTCCTCAAGTGAGGTTATTAGTTATCGTGCTGCATAAATTAATCCATACGTGTACTGCACAACTTGTAACAGTTAGCAAGTTTTGGGATGAGCTATTTAAACTTCATGGCACATCTCGAACATTATGTAGTGCTTACGCCAATAGATTTACGAGAAAACATAAAGGCTCAATTGAACTATAGAAATGTAGCTTCAAAGCTATGTCATGGACACAACCAAATATGGAGTAAGTGTTTGTCATGGGTTGAGTACTAGTATAATATAGCATATTATACCTTCGTGGGTATGACACCTTTCTATGTAGTTTATGGGGCCCCTCCTCCCACCTTACTTTGCAATCTTCCGTACTCCACTGCAAATGCCTCTCTTGAGCAAGATATACAAACTAGAGTTGAAATTCCTTCACAACTCAAGCTAAATTTGAATCACGCTCAATATAGAATAAAAAAGCAAAATGATAAGCACAAGATTGAGTGTGAATTTGTTGTGGGAAATTGGGTCCATGTTCGCCTACAATTTGTGAGAAGTTTTTGCTTAAGCTACATACAATGCAAAATAAATTGTAATGCTCCAATAACCAAAGTCATGAACTAATATGTAACCTCCTACATAATGAAATATTTAGTGGATTCATGAAAGAATGAGAGAAATATGAAGATTCCATGTATCTATTTTTATATTGAATCTATATTCTTGAAAGATTCATATAACCACCTAAATTATAATTCTACATAATGGTATACTTAATGGGGTTAGTGGTTCATTATAATCCTACATTATGGTAAAATTAATAGGATAGTGGGTACATAAAAAGTCATATAATGATAGGTGGACTTGATATATGAGTACAATATAAAAGACTTTTGGTCCCTCTTTTCACTCAATTACAACCATAACCATGCCTAATGTTTGTTATGCTCATCAATCGACAAATATAAAAGTGTTATAGAGTAATAGGAGAAAAGATTAAGTTAGTCATAGAGTGTGCAATTCATGATATACACTATTAAAGATGTGTATATATTAACTTTATATATTATCTTGTATATCTCCAAAGTGGTTCGTGTATATCAATGTATGTTTTATTTTTAATTATTTTGTGATGTTATAAGACATGAGCTAAAGTTCTGATTTTTGTCTTACACGTGGTATTAGAGCAAGGTTGAAGTTTGTCTTATAACTCAATTATGGTCTGAGTTCCATATTATGAAAAAGTTTTTATAGGACAAAATGTTTAAATTTTTTGTAACTTTGATTTGTCACGTTGGATGGTGCATTGGTGCTTATCAATATTTTTGAGTATCTTGATGCGTATAGGGTATTCAAAATTCTAAAGTGAACATTGACTGGTAATAAGGTTTCTTTTTTCATTTGTTGTTGGTTAGCAATTGTAGACAATTTGAAATAAAGGTTAGTATTTCTAAAATTATAGAACAATTCTAAAAAAAACTATTTACATGTCAAGATTAAAGATAACTTGACATATGAATGATATTTTACTTATTAAAGCTTTGTGGCCATTCTTTTGAAAAAAGTTTACCAACTGTTATTGAATATAGATGGTTGATTGTTAGTCGCCAAAGTGACTCAATCATTAATAATCATCATTTGGGTTCTAAATCTAATGATGAATTGAGTGCTGCCAAAGTGGACTAATCATATTATTTAATAATTAAATATTCATAGTTTCGTAAGCCTATGGTAATTATAGAGATATAAATTACTCAAAGATGATTTATGATTTCTATGGTAAAAAGTAAAGTTGAGTTGTGTTAATTATACGTAAAGGTATATTTTATCTCATATCATTATTGTTATCCAAAGGTAAGATATAATGATGCATTTGATTACTCGCAATAATTGCATGACATAATTGATAATGGTCGTGCATATTTGTGAATTCAATTATTGAGTGAATCACTAGCTTATTGCATTCTTTACCCAAAGGTAAAATGTGATGATGTAATAGATGACTCATGATAGGAATAAACAAGCTTAGCATCACTTGTGGTTGAAATTACTAGCATATCACTATTTTTACCCAAAGGTGAGTGTGATGATGCAATAGATTTCTCACTATTATAGTCATATATTTCTTAGCATTATTGGAATTATTGATAGCTTTCAAATAAAGCATATATCTAATATTTTAAAGTTGAGTGCTTCCATAAATTTATTTTATTTTATTTTATTTTGAGTATGCACTCATTATAATCATTTTTAGTATGCACTCATTATGATGATCATGATATTTGGATATATTATACTATAACTTGTTTAAAGCTTTTCAACCATTAAAGTCACAAGATAGATTTTCTTTGACATTGATAATGAAGTTGATTTCTTGAAAATACTATGGGATGTATGAGATCAACTTTATATGTCTCCCAATTATATGACCTTATAAAACTCTAGAGAATAGTGGGAGTAAGTTTATTTTTACTTTACCCTCCTTTTTATTTGAAGGACTATATAAGTATATCTTATATTATTGAAAGTGAAATTCATATTCTATCAATAAGAGCAAGAAGTTGTATCTATTATTCATAAGGTAATTGAATACATGATTTTGGTATTATTCACGTGTTATATTTTTGGTTAAAATACTTATGAATATTTTTACGCATCATAGGGAAAATCACTAACTTTCAAGAAGTGATATGTCTTCTATTTTGATGTCACATTGAAAGTTTTGTGAAAGTTATACATTAAATTGTGTTGGTTTGGTTATTTAGTTAAAAAAAATTGAAATTTTGGAAGCTATTCGTGTCATGTAAAGGTTCAATTACACATTTGCGCTTATGGTAAAGACTAGTGAATTTTAGTCTAAGTCTATTAAAGTATTGTATGAGATTTGTTGCTAAATGAAAGTGTTCATTATGTATATCACTTGAAATGATAATTATAGATTTTCATAAAAGTGCTAGCACATGAATGATATACGAAAATTACAAAGGATCCTAACAATGTTTAATAGTTGGAAACATCAAAGTAATATTTTTCCAGTTACTTTTGTGCACATTTTATGAAATTATGGTTAACTGAATTGTCAAATTATTAACATGAAAGTAGGACCGTATGGTTTTTTATGCGATCGGGTTATGCGTTAAAATGTGCGCAAAATAAACCAAGTTAAAATACCCACAAGTGCACGGATCTTCGTAGTGTAGTGTGCTATGAGTGCGGAATCGTACCATAGGGAAACTCGTTAGTTAGTTAGTGAAGTAGTGTGAAAGTGTAAAAGCGCTTAAATGACAGGTTTGCAAAGAGTTTGAAATAACGTGCGAGAATGTAAACTAAACTATAACTAACAAAATTGCCTAACTTAAGCTAAATAATAGCTAAATATGGAAGAATATCTAGGGATTAGATATGTAAATAAGGCAATTAATGTAGGTTCGGCATCCGGATTCTCAAATTCTATACAAGAGGTTAAGCTACAAGCATTAACCTAGTCCATTATCTTAGTCTATTAAAATCTCAATTACTAACTCTGATGTAGGTGCCGTCCCATCTACGAGCGTATAGTCATAGTATGGATTTGCCCTTGCAACCTGGTGTAAAAGGTTTGTTTCAACATAAGTAATCAACATCTCCTTACTAGTCTAGAAATTATGGTCTACTTAAAAGTATTACCTATAATCTCTTGGAATCTTTAAGGTTATCAAGCTATTGATACACTATTAAAGCATGGATATATGACACGAAAATAAAGCAATCATATCATCTACTTAAAAGCATGTATGAAAGACAATACTTAATTAATACAAGTCATATATTGCATTAAAACTAAATTATCCGAATC
The DNA here is from genome assembly GCA_037974665.1 of Ehretia macrophylla. Taxonomy (NCBI): domain Eukaryota; kingdom Viridiplantae; phylum Streptophyta; class Magnoliopsida; order Boraginales; family Ehretiaceae; genus Ehretia; species Ehretia macrophylla. Next base: position 87,718,302 of record CM075764.1, read on the forward strand.
CGAGACCATATATTAAAAGACCATTATTTACAATATCCTACCCTAGATAAGAATTCTACTCAGACATAATAAATACGAGTTTATATAAATAAAAGAGAGTCAAGAAAGGCTCTCTCGTATTGACGAACGTGTATTTCTGAACTCCAGGTTTGAACATAAATTCTATAGCTATTCGGGCAGAACTTCCCCCCGAATAAGAGCTATTTTTGAGCAAAGGCTCAAAAATGAACGTTAGGATGTCCGCTGTACAGTAGTTATTCAGACAGAATGCTCCTGAATAAGAGCTACTAGGCAGGACTTCCTCCATATATAGCTATTTAGGCAAAATCCTAAATAAGAACTATAAAAATAACTTGACAAAAATTGAAAATATTGAAAAAATATTCCAAAGCTCTCAAAAATTGTAAGAAAAAATGAAGAAGGGAGGGGGCTATTTATAGGAAAACTTGGCTACTATTCACGTGACTACTATTCACACAGCTACTATTCACGTATTCTGCACGCGGTTTTACTGTTCACACATTGACCATTACTATTCACGCGTTGACCAAAAAGTTGACCAATGCTATTTCAAGGTTATTCGGAGTCCTGAGTCCTTTTACGCACTTCGTTTGGCCAAATTCTTCCTCTACGGGCTTCAATTCTTGGTTAACACTTGAGTTTGTCTTTGACTTTGACCGGTTCGTTGACCGCAGCATCTTCGGGCATTTTTCACTGTTTTGACCCTCCAAACGATAGAATTTGGCTAAAATCATGCCACGCACAGGAATTTAGTCCTGCGTTTTTCTCAGAAGGCTGTTTCCATCTGAAAAACTGATATGATTTTTCAAAAACAGACATGGGTCACTATTTGAGATCATCTGGGTCAATGTTCCGAGTCCGATTTCGTGCTAGTTTCAACCAAATTTCTTCTCTATGAGCTTCATTATTCAACCGCTTCTCGTGCTTCCCTATTCTTACTTCTTGACTTGCAATTTGGATCGTTTTGAGTCTGATTTTATACTTTTTGGTATCATTCTACATTGCATCGAAAATATCAAAGTATTGCAATAATTCTCAAATTAAGATGCAAATATAGTACAAATACCAAGGTTTGAGTGCTGCAAATACAGTCACATCAATTTTTATCTTAAGGATATGTATGCATCCTGTTATTGTTATTATTCTTCATTAAGATTTATCTAAGTAAATGACTAATATTATAAACATGGAAGGAATTATATCGACGAATTTGATATAAAACCACCATGATCGATATTAGTTGTTTGTTTAGATAAAGATTATAATGTTATTGAGGTGGCCACTAAATGAATTCAATAATGGGTATCAAAGGTGTTATGTGATCATTCGACCAAATAGGAGAATGTAAGAATTTTTTGCTTAAAGTGACCTTCATGACCACATAAAATATAAAATAAATTGTGATGGTTCAATGACTAAAGTTATGAACTAATATGTAATCTCCTACATATTGAAATATTTAGTGGATTCATGAAAGGACAAAAAGCATATGAAAAGTCCATGTATCTAGTTTTATATTGAATCCATATTTTTGAACGGTTCATATAACCACCTAAATTATAATATTACATAATGGTATACTTAGTGGGGTTAGTGGTTCATTATCATCTTAATTATATTATGGTGAAGTTAGTGAAATTAGTGGGTTCATGAAAAGTCATATAATATATAGTACAATCAAGTTTTTGATGGGTGAACTTAATATATGAGTATTATATAGGACTCTTGGTCCTTCTCTCCACTCAATTACAACCATAACCATGCCTAATGTTTGTTATTTCCATCAATCGGCAAACATAAAAATGTCATAGAGTAAGAGGAGAGAAGATCAAGTTAGTCATAGAATGTGTAATTCATGATATACAGATGTGTATATGTTAGCTTTATATATTATCTTGTATATCTCCAAAGTGATTCATGTATATCAAGGTACCTTTTGTTTTTAATTATTTTGTGATGCTACAAGACATGAGTTGAAGATCTAATTTTCATCTTACACAATTATGTCGACAATTGTCCATACGAGACATGGGAAATCAAAAGCTTAGCCTAAAATTTTTCGAGGCCTTTCTAGTTGAGGCTCAAATTGGTCCAGTGACTTAACGATTGAAACTTCCAAAAACTTCAAAATTACACCTCGTGTTCCATGTTTTGTTACTTGAAAATGCAGTGGGTGATCACACGGCACAATCTAATCAAATCGTATTGCCTCCTTATGTAACCTGCCCCAGCTATATCCCCAAGCCATCTTACATCACATGCACATCATTTAGAATAGGCACACCAAAACGCAGCTATTGATACAGCAAAATCACCTTTCACAAGAAGAAGCTACATGGGAAGATGAATCTGGGTAAGTTTTGTCCTATCCAAACTGTAACCTTGGGGACGAAATTCCTCTCCAAGAAAAGGGTATTGTTATGAGTGATAATATAGCAGATCATATTGAAGATATATCAGACCCAACACAAGATATGGCACCACAGCTACGACCCAGTTTCCTACTGAATTAGATCAGCAGCCAACCCATGTTCTAAGACGAGGTCAAAGAGTCAAGATTGCCCCCAAGCACCTAAGTGATTATGTGCCATATTTTCTGTAACACAATTTATATTGAGCTGGCTTAGCTAGTGGTTATAAGTATGAGGCATCATAGAAAAAGATTCATTCAATCGATATACACTTTCTTCTACTTGTTATTTTCTTTCTTTTCAAGTTAACTACTATAAAAGCTTTCAATCAATAAAATTCGTATTTGTAATGCTACCTTACTATCTTGCATAATCAAATTCATGTCAATCCCTTATATATTGGTCATATATCCTTTATGAGTAAATTGATTGCCGCCCCCTTGTGTTTTGCTCGAAATACTCATTCACTCTCTGTGTTTTGAAAATAAGCTCATTACCCCCCTGTGATTTTCGGAATGTAGCTGACTGCCCCCCTCTGTTAAAAAAAGTTGTCTAATTTAACAGTAATTGTAACACACGCGCTTAAAATGCGATTTTTTTTATGCTTTTGGTTTAAATAAATTCGTTGTTGGATAAAAATACCCTTTTAGTAAATTGCTTGCCGCCCCCCTGTATTTTTCCTGAAATACTCATTCACCCCCTGTGTTTTTAAAATAGGCTCATTACCCCCCTGTGTTTTTTCGATTTTAACTTTGTGTAAGGGTATAACGATCAATTAACTAATTTGGTAACGTTTGCTAACGGAATAAGAGATTTTGGGTGCGTCAGCTTAATTGAAAAAATACAGGGGGGTAATGAATCTATTTTAAAAACACAGAGGGTGAATGAGTATTTCGGGCAAAACACAGGGAGACGGACAAACAATTTACTCTATCCTTTATATATTTTAGGAACTTTTACAACATTAAATTTTTTTTTGTACACCTCTTTAAAACCATATGAACTCTACCTTAACACGTGTTATCATCTAAACCTGTCAAACTTAGCCAGTCTAGGAAGAAAATGTCTTATATTTCATTTGCTTGACAGTAAGGTAGGTAGGTTATTTTTATTTTTGTTGGTCAAAGGTAGGAAGGTAGATATTCATTTATGTATATATCCTTGTTTTTTTTACATTTATTTCAACTCTTGCCTCCTCATTTTGGAGCCACTGGTATTGGCTCATCTTTAATCTATTCTTCTTCGATGTTTTAATGAAATCTTCTCTTTTTACTCAAAAAAAATGTCTCAAGATTAATTTTGAAAACTCACTTCTAGTAAAACTTGTTCTACACAGTGTTAGTCACAAATTTTTAAAAGGAGATTTGAAAACAAGAAATATTTTTAGAAAAAATTGGGTTGATAATTGATTTTGAAATAATCCTTGGTTGAGTTTTGAGAGTTATGAAATAAGATTAAACAAGAAAATGAAATAGTAAAAGAGGCTTTTTGGGATTTTGAGTTTGCAGGTATGTTGTATGTGTCTGCATGGAAATTAATTGCTCTTGTCACGATTCTTATCAGTCAACTAACAATTATGTTCCCTGCCAACTTCTGATGCAATTAGAGGGCAATTTTCGGAGATTTGATGACATAGAATGCCTCCAATTATGTCTAAGTCTCACAAACTAGTTTTTCCTACCTCGACTACTACTAGTGTTCCTTTTGAACTAATACACTCAGATGTATGGGGCCTTCCCCAATTGATTTCTGTATGAAATATAAATACAATATTATTTTCTTAGATGATTTCTCTAAATATACTTGGATCCAACCTTTAAAACTTAAATCTGAAACATTCTCTACATTCCAACACTTACTCTACTATGATAAAAAAGCAATTCCAGTCTCAAATCAAAGTCCTAAAGACTGATAATGAAAAAAAAATATCTAAACAACCAATTCAGTTCCTATCTACAATCTCTAGCCATTCTACAGTTGTTTGTTCTCAGGTTACTTGCCACACTTTGTAGAGAGTCGAGAGTTGAAATAGCCTATTATAAAAATAGTAATAGCTTCAGCCTTATTGATCCTTAGATAATCAAGGATCTTTATTTTATATGCTATGCCTTTAGTGTTTATTGAGTTCTTTGAATGTAATTTTAGATTACTTGCAGTCACTTTTACATGACAAAACTCTGACAATAATTTTCATGTGAACACAATAATTTAGGCAACATATTATATGTTACATCCAATCGCAGTGTCAAGCATCCTAGGAAGATAGTCCACCATTAGGCAATACTCCTTTGGTGTTTTTCTGTATCTTAGTAGTGACACTATGCAAGGGTTGTTTAGTTCTAATATAGGGTCGCTTTTTATTCTGATGAGTCAAATAGTATAAACTAAGTTAATATTTTATTTTGGTTGACATATACACAAAATAGATTGAATAAATTTTAAGTAGTTACAAATCAATATGATTGGGATTGTCTTTCATATGCCTTTATGGCTACATCATTTTCTCTTAGCTTTCCTTTATAGACAACACTATAGGACTCTTTACCAATTTTCGGTGTATGATTGTTTACTATTGCCATCAGTTCCTCAATGTTAAAATTCTTGGTTCCTCTACATGTAAGAAAATTTAGATATGTGAAATTATTAGAGAGATGAGTACAAGACTTAGACACTCTCATATTATTGTTATATTATTAAAGATATTTAATGGTAATAGTATGTCGATATAGTTATTCAATGCTAATTATATGCCCGTGTAGTTATAATAAAACAATTTGGAGAATTCATCACCAATATGAGTTATCCAAATCAATGAGTACAAGTAGAGGCGGAGCCAAACATCCGGAGTCATGGGATGCACTACAGTGGCAGAGTTAATAACAAAGATTCAGCAGCACTCATCTATTCACAAAATAATACTTAATTTAAGCACATTATACTCGATGACACTTATCTATTCATAAACTAATACTTAATTTAAGCACATTATAGGATAAATGAAACCTTCAAGTAACTCGCCCTTATTTGATGCACATTATAAAAATATAAGAAAAAAGCATATATAGTAATGAATGAAGGAAGAATTATGCAGCTACAAAGGCAAAGCGATATGTCTAGACGACCATGCACACCTGAGTGATATATATATGCTTTTTTGCTTAGCATTGTCAAGGCTCAAGTTTGCATTGTCAAGGCCAGGGGGTGCATGTATGTGTCCAATATACCCTTAATTCAATGGCTCAACTTAGCCATGTCAAGGCCAGGGGGTGCATGTCCCTCAATGCAATGTCCCTCCGCCAATGAGTATAAGAGAAAATTTAAAATAAAAAAATTTCGACATACCGGTCTGTAATAGGATTGAGGTGGACACTTTTTATTTGTTTTTCCTCAGCATAGCCTTAGGGCTTAGGGCTTAACTCTAATAGAGATTGATGAAGTAAATCATGTTAATTAGTATTATGACAATGCTGATCTAAGAACAAAACGGGTTTCACAACAGAATGCATGCATGGCTTCTGAGCATGAAAATGTCGAACACATCAGTAAGAAGGAAGTCGAGGAAAATGTATTTGTTTTGCACTAAATTTTACTTGTCTAATAATTGGACCTCAAAACATGGTATTACCACGGGTAAGAGCTTCCATAGCAAATACATCATGAAAGAAAATGTTCTCAACACTGAAGATTCAAAAGGATCATAACTTAATCAAAAATCTTCATTGATATATGCGTGTTGTATCCAATAATAAAAAACAAATTGTATGCGTGTTTGTGGCGTAATACATAGCTACATGGCTCAAAGACATTCAGTTTAAAATTAAATGTATAATTGTTTAATTTGAGTGTTCGCCTTCATAAATGAGTAACTTTGTTCATCTTCTCTAGCCAAAGCCTCTCTGTGATACTTTTTTGAGAAATTGCTACAGTACCTATAGGTATATTTTCTCTCTTAGTGATGTTTCTCATTCTGTTAGTAACTTATTATTAATAGGAGATTTTGCATAAGTGAATTTTCATACAAATCATATTGGGATATTAAGTTTGGAATTTTAAATATATATAAACATCGAGTTTTAAACGTGGGTGGTTAATTTGTCTCCATCAACGAGTTTGTAAAACTTTTGGAGATTAATATAGCGAGAAGGGTGCTCAAGAAGTTTGAGAAACATAAATTGAGATTTGCATATCTGTTATGACTGAAGTGGATTTAATGAGGAGTGGCCCAGGGAGCTTAACAGATCAGTTGGTTCCTACGAATAATGGGCTGAGAAAGGGAACGCGCATCAGAAGCAAGCCCAAGTATTTGGACGGTTTTGCAACTTAGCGTATGTTAGCATAAAGAGGAGAGATTGTTACAATTTTGTTAAAGAAGTGCTGACACTCACTATATAAGGAGAACAGAAGCTTGTAGTTGAGCAAGAAAAATATACATCATCTTTCTATACTTTGTTATTTCTTTATGCAATTTTTTCCCTATTTCATAGTTTAGCTCTGAAACAATCATTACATTTGGTGCTTTTGTTGAGAGATCGTCGGCTACCATGGCTGACGGTACTCAATTGAAAACAATCGACGACAACATGAAGAAGATGCAAGAGGTTATGGAGGGGCATTCTCAGCAATTGACTGAGCAGAAGCAGTCCATGGGAGATATACTTTCGAAGCTTTCGGCGTTGGATAGCAAATTGGATTAGTTTATGAACGAAAAAAATGGGTCAACTTCAAGCTCGGCCCCAGTGGCTTCTCTTCTAGCCATGGCTACCGTTCCACTCGCAATTTCCCTTCCGCCATTGACTATACCCACTTCAGGTATACAATACACGGCACCGTACAACATACCTCCGATGGTGTCGCCAACCCACCCGTCCTTGCCGATGTCGGGCGGGCTAATGGGCTCTCAGCATGGGGTTCCAGTCGTGGGGATGACGATGTCACCACAGTTGGGGTCGTTTCAAATTGGACATATGAGCCCAACTGGTCATACTAGCCCAACGGGCCATCTGTGTTCCTTGGGACAAACGGGTCACTCAGTGTTGCAAGCCCGGTCAATGAAGCAAGATTTTTCACGGTTTGATGGAGAAGACCCGAGTGGGTGGATTTTCAAGGCAGAATGATTTTTTGCGTATCATCAGATGACGGACGATCAACGTTTGTTGATTAGTTCTTTGCATATGAAGTGCCGAGCCCTACAGTGGTTTCAGTGGATGGCAAAGACTCGTCAATTAATTATGTGGGAACATTTCACGCAGGCTCTGGAGGTTCGTTTCGGCCCATCTGAATTTGAAGATTTTCAGAGTGCCTTGTCCAAATTGGTCCAAACGTCTACAGTTGAGCAATATCAAACCTAGTTCGAAGCCTTGTCCAACCGCATAACTGGGCTGCCACTATCTTTTCTGTTAAGTTGTTTCGTCGCTGGCCTTAGGCGTGATATAAGGGCCGAGGTAGTGGTCTAAGGCCCGCTAATTTGACCCAAGCAATTGGCCTGGCTAAACTCCAAGAAGGAAAGTTGGTGGACCAATGAAAATATGCATCGCGGCCCACTAACTCAATACACTCAGGCCGATCTGTATCTCAGACCATCAACCCACATACTAACCTGAACCCATTAAACTTACATATGCCACCCAACCCGACCCACACCTATACAATGCCTTCATCAGCTTCACAACCCCATACACCTCACATCCTAGCTACCTCAACCTCTACTATACCATCATACACTACCAGCCGAATCTCACCAAAAGACATGCGAGCTCGACGAGACAAATGACTTTGCTACTATTACAATGAAAAGTACGTGCAAGGCCATCGTTGTCGTACGAAACCTCAATTTTTCTTGGTTGAGGGGATAAGAAGACTGAGCAATTGGAAGGAGATGAGCTGCTAGTAAGTACTATGCAGCTCGAGGAGCTGGGAGATACACTTGAAATTTCTCTTAATCCATTATCATATAACCACTCTCCAACGACTTTGAGATTTTATGGTAATTTAGCTAGCCACTCTGTACAGGTTTTGATAGATGGAATGAGTACCCATAATTTTGTGCAGTCGAGGGTTGCCAAGTTCTTAAATCTACCTATCGAACCAACACAAAACTTATCGGTTACGGTGGGTAATGGCCAGAAATTGTCCAGTGCGGGGTGTGTGCGAAATACGGAATTAGAGATTCAAAGGCATCATGTTACCACTGATTTGTATGTATCGCCATTAGAGGGGTCAGATGTTGTGTTGGGGGTTTCGTGGCTTGTGACATTGGGCCCTGTTGTTCATGACTATGCTCATCTTACAATGCGTTTTATGGTTAATGAGACTGAAATGTTCTTGCAAGGGAAGGCCAAGCCAACATTGCTACTAGTGCAGTACAAGGGGCTTAAAATGATGAATGCAATAGGGGCAGTGGCTGCGTTTTATAGCCTGACAGTTATCACTGAGCCTATTGAATCGTTGCAGCCGATTCCAGAAGCAGTGCAAAAGAAACTTCAGAATTTTGAGGATGTGTTTGTAGTACCTCATGGGCTGCCTCCGGCGCGAACCCAAGATCATGCTATCTATATTCAGCCAAATACGGCGTCCATTAATGTGAAGCCGTTTCGATACCTGCATTTTCAAAAAACATAAATGGAGCGGTTGGTAAAAGAGATGTTGGGTGACAGTATAATTCAGCCCAGTAATAGTCTTTTTTCGTCGCCTGTGTTATTGGTTAAGAAAAAGGACGGAACTTGGAGATTTTGTACTGACTACCGTGCACTCAATGCGGTAATGATCAAAGATCGCTTTCCTATACCTACGGTGGATGAACTGCTTGACGAATTGCATGGGGCAAGATATTTCTCAAAGTTGGACCTACGTTCGGGATATCACCAAATTTGAGTACGGGAGGAAGATGTCTATAAGACGGCATTTCATACGCACGATGGCCATCATAAATTCTTAGTAATGCCGTTTGGGTTGACGAATGCTCCGTCTACGTTTCAAGCAATAATGAATTATACATTTCGGCCTTTCTTGAGAAGGTTTGTGCTGGTTTTTTTGGTGATATACTAGTGTATAGTGAGAGTTAGGATAAACACTTAGAGCATTTGGAACTGGTCCTTCAAACCCTCTACGCCCACTATTTTTATGCAAAGAAGTCGAAATGCACATTTGCGCAATATCGGGTGGAGTATTTGGGGTATATAATCTCAAAGGGTGGAGTTTCCATGGATCCCACTAAAGTACAGGCCATGCTAGACTGGCCAATTCCGCGTACTCTCAAACGACTCCGTGGGTTTCTCGGGTTATCGGACTATTATCGGAGGTTCATTAAAGGATATGTGCAAATAGTGCCCCATTAACTGAGTTATTGAAGGCTAATAACTTCATTTGGACGTCCTCGGCATTGGAAGCATTCTGCAGGTTGCAAAGGGTCTTGGTGTCGGCTCTTATCCTGTCATTACTAGATTTCACAAAGACATTCGTGGTGGAAACGGATGCCGCAGGAATTGGCATTGGTGGGGCGTTGCTGCAAGATAATAAACCAATAGCTTTTTTCAGTCAGAAGTTGAGCCCTCGGAACCAGGCTGCTTCAACATATCACAGGGAAATGTTAGCAATCACGGCGGTAGTAACAAAGTGGAGGCAATACCTGTTGGGCCGACATTTTATAATCCGGACAGATCAACTAAGTTTGAAAGCATTGGTGGAGCAAAAAATTCAGACGCCAGATCAGCAAAAGTGATTGACCAAACTATTAGGGTTTAATTTCAGTATCGTTTACAAACCTGGCCGTGAAAACATTATTGTAGATGCATTGTCTCGTATTCCGATTGGGGCCTCATTATAGGCTTTTTCAACAGTCCGTCTTGCTTTCTTGGAGGAATTGCGGACAACTAATCAACAGGACCCCGAGCTCGTTAAATGGCATAACGTAGTTCGAACCAATTCAGCCAAGTCACAGGGGTATAGTTGCCAGATGGACTTTTGTATTTTCGCAACAGGCTTGTAATTCCTCAGTCATTATAGGCGGCAGTCCTTCATGAGTTCCATAATTCGCCGATGGGGGGACATGCTAGGTTCCTGCATACATATCAATGGTTGGCTGCCAATTGTTATTGGAAACAGATGCGGGATGATGTCAAAAATCATGTAAGTCACTACTTGAGTTGCCAACAAACGAAGACTAGTAGTATGGTGCCGGCTGGGTTGTTTCAACCACTTCCTATCCCTCATCAGATCTAGGAGGATATTTCACTAGATTTTATTCAAGGATTTCTGTCGTCGAAGGGGTAGATACTAGTGGTGGTAGATCGCTTGTTTAAATATGCGTATTTCATTCCGTTGGGGCCGGACATGACAAGCGCTAAGGTGGCTGAAAAATTCATGGGAGAAGTGGTTAGACTACATGGAATCCCTCGTTCAATTGTGAGTGACCGGGATAAGTTGTTCATTAGTTCGGTCTGGAAAAAGTTGTTTAAGCTTCATGGCACATAACTTAAGATGAACAGTTCATATCACCCACAAACGGACGGACAAACCGAGCGACTGAATCGTACTTTGGAACTTTATTTGAGGTGTTTCGTGATGGATGAGCTGAAAGGGTGGGCCAAGTACCTCTCCTGGGCAGAGTATTGGTACAATACGACATATTATACGTCCATCGGAATGACTCTGTTTTTAGCTGTGTATGGCAGGCATCCTCTCAAACTCATCAATTACTGCCCATATGCAACTTCAAACGCAACCTTTGAAAGTGAGTTGCAGCAAAAGGATGCTATCTTAAATCAACTCAAGAAAAAATTGCAGCTTACCCAGGAATGCATGAAGGTACATATCGATAAAAAGCGAAGGGATCAAGAATTCGTCGTAGGGGATTGGGTCTTGGTTCGTCTGCAACCATACCGACAACTCACGGTTAGGGGGCATGGTAATCAGAAGTTGAACAGGAGGTTCTTTGGGCCATTTCAGGTGATAGAAAGAGTGGGCTCAATTGCGTATCGTTTGCAGCTACCAGAGACGGCAAAAATCCATGATGTGATCCACGTCTCTTTGCTCAAGCCAACCCTCGGGTTTAATGGTGCTAGTATGCAGCAGGTCATTATTCCTCCCTATCCCACAATTCCACAGCTGGAACCACAAGAATTATTGGCAACAAGAATCATCATGATGCAAGGTCAACCAAGACAGCAGGGCTTAGTTATGTGGCAGCATTTCCCACCTGAAGATGCAACCTAGGTTGATTTGCAGGAATTAAGAGCAGCTTATCCGACTCTCAACCACAAGGACAAGGTTATTTCCGCAGAGGGGGGTAATGTTATGACTGAAATGGATCTAACGAGGAGTGGCCCAGGGAACTTAACAGATCAGATGGTTCCTGCGCATAATGGGCTGAAAAAGGGAACGCGCATCAGAAGCAAGCCCAAGTATTTGGATAGTTTTGCAACTTAGCGTGTGTTAGCACAAAGAGGAGAGTTTATTACAATTATGTTAAAGAAGTGCTGAGGCATACTTACTATATAAGGAGAACAGAGGCTTGTAGTTGAGCAAGAAAAATATACATCATCTTTCTATACTTTGTTATTTCTTTCTGCAATTTTTTTTCTATTTCATAGTTTAGCTCTAAAACAATCATTACAATATCTTTTTAAAATTGTATCATTGAAATGTTTTTGGTTTTCTATTTTATTGAGTATTCTTTCTTTATTGCTGAATAAGCAAGTGGATTTCCATAAAGCTCAAAACTAATTACATTATTTACCAAAAGTAAAATAGGTATTGTTCCAACTTTTTAACAAGTAACGAAAATGATGTTTTGACTTTTTGTCAACACAACGTATATAGTACGTTCTCGATTACAAATTTTTTTTTCAAATGATCTCCAAAACGCTATACAATGGAAATTTCTTCATATGATTCTTTTTTTTTCTTTTTTTTGTCACCAGGACAAATTATATTACAACAAGTACAAAAAGTGGGTCAATAAAGAAGTGGACATACGGTCCACTGGTGGGCCTTGGGTAATACCACCAAATCTGGTAGTCTGCAAGCATAGTATGAGAGGAAAGAGTAACAAGAGTCTGAACCACGAAAAGTCATCAAAAAAGCAAAAACCAATGCTAGATCTGGTTGGGAAACCTTAGACCCAAAATCTGAGATTATTAATGAAAATAACACAAATTTCCCATATTATACCATATGGCCATATACATCATTTCTTCCGAGTAAGATGATTAGTCTAACAAGTTTGGGTGAAGTAATCTCAACTTTCACTTTATTTTCCAAATGTTAATTTTCACTATATTTATCATTTGATTCAATGAAACTATTATTATTGCGGCGTGATAGTTGAAAGAACCTAAAGAGTTTTAGGCTCCGTTTGTTTGCTGTAAAATATTTTACCAAAAAATATTTTTCGGATTTTACGGTGTTTGGTAACACTGGAAAATTGGTCAACCGTAAAATGTTTTCCAGTCAAAAATTGCGGCTGCTTTTTCTTAATTTTACGGTGTTTGGTAACACTGAAAAATTAGTCAACAGTAAAATATTTTCCGGTCAACAATTGCGGCTAGTACAAAATTATGTAAAATGTTTTCATGTCCTTTAGGATAAAAAAACATTTTACCGAACTTACCGTACATCCAAACACCAGAAAATATTTTTCAGTATTCTATTTTCCAGTAAAATATTTTCCCTCAATAAGTTATTTTACGGCAAACAAACGGAGCCATGTAAAATATTTTATTTTCTAGAAAAACACTTTCCACGGAAAACATTTTACACAAGCAAATTATTTTACGACAAACAAACGGAGCCTTAGTAGCAATAATTTTTCATTATGTCACCCTGAAATCTACACTAACAAATGGGTCAAGAAATACCATCTTTCATGTTGTACCAATTAGTGGCGGGCAAAAGTTGTATATCCATCACTATTGGATAGTCCAGAAGAGCCTGAAAGGTAGGCCCCTCATTTATATGGGGTTAACTCTTATTTCTCAATTGCAAAGTGTAACATATCTCAGTGCTACCATATTAAATATTACTATTTATTTTAGTAAGAGATGGCTTGTTGACTGTTATTATTGATATAAGACGAGATAAGTATCGCCTTGATTTGAAGACTGTAATTATTAAAGAGTGTATATTTAATTAGTTTCATGTCTTCAATATTAAAGTCATCATAGTTATCATCTACATTTAAACTAAACTATTTTTTATAAATTCAAATGTACTCAACAGATAATAGGTATATCTCATATCTAGAATCCTAACCGTATAAATCACTAAGTTGTACATTGTATATTGTCAATATGACGCTCAATGATTTGTGTGCACAAAATATTCATTACATGGCAACAGAAGTCTAGGCTATAGTCCCAAACTTTCAAAAATTCTCTATATATGGTGTCTTCTTCATATCCCTTTACAACTACGGCCACCACCTTACCTCTTATCTGTCAACCACTGCCCGTTCAGCCTTTTACCATGGCATCTTTGCCTATCGTCAACCAAATTCCCCAAGAAATTTCTATTAAGCTTAGCGGTGACAATTTTTTGCTATGGAAAAAACAAATTTACCATGTCTTGCGCCGCCATTCACTTCTTGGTTTTATTGATGGTGCCATTCCCAAGCCTCTCTCTTCTCCAGATGACATCGCACAACGGGTTCAGCTTGATCAAATGGTCTCAGATGGTTGCTTGTTTCTGTCTCAGGTAGTTGATAAGGCCACTGCCCTTGATGTGTGGTTGACTCTCGAGCTCTCAATCACGAGCATGAGTTCAGTAAATCAAAATTGAACTTTAGTCTCCCGTTAAAAGGAACCAATCAATTCACTCTTTTCAACATCCGAAGTCCCCAGCATAGAAGTTAACAAGTGCTGGAAAGCCTGTCGACGACAACAATCTCTTTCTTTTGTCAGTCTGTGGTTTTGGTTCTGATTATGATCCTATGGTGGCTGCTATTAATTCCTAATCTAAATGTCCAAGCTTTGCTGAGGTCAGTGGCATACTCCTTTATTTCGAATTATGACTTTCTTCATTAATTTCTTTAAGGGTCAGTCTTTAAAATGTTTAGGCTCATCCATACCTTTCACTTTCTTTCACCTTAAGCCCACCACACATCTCATTTTTCTCTCACATTCGGTCCACCACACCCTCAACCTTCTCTTTCTCTCACCTCAGTTCTACTCACACATCTCACTTTTCTCTCATCTCAAGCCTACCTACCCCAACACGTGTCAACTCAGGATTGAGACGTTTAAAAACGTCCAAAAATATGAGACATTTTCAAGAAGTTTTCCTTCTTAGTAGACAAAGTCATTGCATTCACTCAAATACCAAACGACAAACATAACTCCTTTTTTTTATATTCTCTAGGATCACCATCCCGTGATCCACAAAATGGAAGGGGTCACGGCCATGGCAATCTAGGTCGTGAAAGGGGACGTGGCCATCAATCTTCAATGCCAAACAACACTTAGGGACAACCGAATTCTTCTAATGCGGTATGCTATCATTGTAGACATTGATACCACAAAGCAAATAACTATTGGGTAACCAACAACGTAATCAAAAACTTTGTTAAGGTTTCCACTACCATGCACATACATGTCTTATCCATCAGATTCGAATTGGTATGTTAATATTGGGGTAACTCCCCACATGACTCCAGATGATAGTGAGGTTACTAATATGTACTCGTATCCTAGTTCCAATAATATTCGTGTTGGTAATGGCGCAGGTTTATCAATCACCCACACTCAGCGCCACCTCAATACCTTTATCTACTTCTTCAATCTTGCCTTGCAATGTCCTCCTTGTTCTATGGAAAAACAATTATTGTTGGTTTCCTAATTTACTAAAGAACATGATTTTTTTCTTTATGTTTAAACCTTCTGGTTGTTTAATTAATGACATAAAGATAGGACACCTCATTTACTAGGTGACGAGTAAAGGTCACCTCTATCTTACCTTCTCAACCCCCCAAGCCCATCTTTTTTGCAAATAAATCAAACATAGACGTATAGCATATGCAGGTTTTATCATCCATTAGCTAGAATACTTCATCGGCTTAATAAAGTGTTATCCATAATAATTCCTTCAATAGCTTCAGCTCCTTGTGCAAGTTGTCAATTAGGGAAAAGTCGTCAATTACCATTTGATTCCCATGTATTACGATCATCTTCTATATTGTACTAGTACACTGTGATATATGGTGACCTTCTGTAATATCTCATATCTGTGAAAGATAGTATTTGTAAGTGGTATATAAGTGAATATTGTGGATGTAAGGCATAACTTGGATTAACCATTTTGGTTAGTTAATTAGAGTCCCAAATAGTTATTTATTAGGCCTATAACACTAGTCTTGCTTGCAAGCTTAGGGTTCTGGGCCCAAGGCATAACAAAATGGTATTTAGAGTCGATTACTAGCTGGTGCGAGAATTAAGTGCTATATAGGAAAATGTGCTACACTAAGAAGGTAGTAGGAGTCATCTTTTGAACCTGTAAGAGCCACCTCTAAAATCTTTTACCACCAGGTTGGTCCTGGGTGTGTATATGCCCATGACGAGGACATCAGATCCTTAATGAGAAGTGTGTGTAATATCTCACATAGGTGAGAGATAGTGTTTGTGAGTGATATATAAATGGGTGTTACAGGTATAAGAGATAACTTGGGAACCATTTTGAATCAATTGATTAGAGACCCAAGTAATTATTCTTATGTCTATAATACTAGTCTCGTCGCAGGCTTAGGATTCTGGGCACGGGGTGTGAAACTTTCCTTTACTACTTCTACTGATTAGATTTCAGTTCTACCTTGTATTTATTGATAATTTCTCATGATATACTTGGTTCTTTTATTTAATACTGCAAATCTGATGTCCCTAGTTTTTTTCCTCAGTTTATTGTTTTGGTTAGGAATATTTGCAATGAGAAGATTAAATACGTTCAAAGTGATGCCGGGGGCGGGTTTATATAATTCTACCATTCGGGATCTTTTCACTCAACATGGAATTATTCATTATATATCTTGTGCAGACACACCTACTCAAAATAATGTTGTTGAAAGGAAACACCGTCACATTGTGAAGACTGGTTTCATACTATTGGCTCATTACATCCTTCCTCACATTTTCTAGAGTTATACTTATGCCTTTACAACTTTAGTTTATCTTATTAATCATTTGCTGATACCTCTGCTAAATCACAAGTTTCCTTATGAATTATTATAAAGTAAAATGCACGATAGCCCTTATGTTTTACTAAAGTTGTGTCATAAACCTTGTATTTTCAAAAGTAGCGTGATAAACCCTGTGTTATGAAAAATATTACACACACGCCCCAAACTAAACTTTTCTTTAACTCTGTTAATTACATGTTTCTAAAGACAAAATTACTCTCATTTAAATGTTATTTACTGTTCAACTTCACCAGTTTCATCATTTACAAAAAAAACTTTACCAAAGCCCTTTTTAAATTTGAATTAACGTTCTTCCTCAAAGATTGAATTAACAAAAATTCTTAGAATACCCATTTGTGGTTAAAGCATTTGTAGCAACATAACAAACTTAAGAAAACATAGATCAACTACATCAACGGGAAGAGCTCCAGAATGAGTTGGTAAGACAATACACCATTTCGAAGCATGAACCACCGTGATCTCCATCGCTTACCGTAATTAGTCTACTTGTGTAAAATCCTAGCGACACCTCGGCATTCCCCTCATATCCGTTGTACAAGGAAGACACAATCGACGAGCCAATTCTGAAAAGGGTCGGCTCCGGCGAGTTATCGCCGATCACTAGCGTACCACGACAAATGCTTTCCAGTGTTATGCAGCACAACGGATGAATGTCCCTTACAAGAATTTTGATCGCAGGCGTTTACTTAATTCATTAACATATTATTAATATCCCCCCAAAAAAATTAACATTAAATATTGAAATAAATCAAAAAACCAATCAAATAGCCATATGAAACAGTAGAGAGTGAAAGAGAGAATAAATATGATGAGTATGTGAAGTAAAATGGATATCCCCGTGGTTCACGCTTCAAAATGTTTAGTTCCATGACTTGTTCTTCAAGTCTTAGATTTAACATAGGCTATTGTTGTGGTGAAAAGGGTATTTTCATCTTTATATATATGTTTTACAACATGATTTTAGCAAGTTTGGCAACATAGGTGCGTGCATAACACTCTACGTTAAATATGATAGAAAAATGGATGGCAAGGGACAATATGTAACCTTTTTTTATAACACAGGATTTATAATGCCATTTTTAAAAATAGAGGGTCTATCACACCACTTTAATAAAACACATGAAGGTATGATGCATTTTGAATTGTCAAACTATTCTTTCACAAGAGTATTTTGGTTCTTTGTGTTATCCTTGCTTGAACACTTTTCATCTTGATAAGTTGGAATTCAAGAGATGTCATTGCTTCTTCATTCGCTATAGCCCTCTTCACAAAGAGTACAAATGTTACAATCTGGTAAGGCCATTCTTAGCAGAGGATGTAAACTACAATCATAACACTAATGTATAAACATCCAACCACAGCAGTAAATTTAAAGACCCAAAAAGATTTTTTTTTTTTTTTAGAGACCCAAATAATAAAAGTTGATAAGTCTGCAAAAAAAGTAACAAATTTGGAGACTCACTGTAGCGAGTCTCCAAATATCTGTCAAATGACAGACCTTTTCAGAAAAAAAAAAAACACAGAAAATCGACCGCCACAAATTTTCTAGCCGTTGAAGGTGAACGTTGAGAACGTTCACCTTCAACGTATGTATATATACATATACATATTCTGATTTTGTTTCAAGTTCAAAGCAAAAAAAAAAAAACACACAGAAAGATCACAACTCCAATCAAAAGAAAAAATGTAATTTTTAGTTTTATGTCATGGTGGCGAAGGGAGTGGGGGGTGGTGATGGTGACGGTGATGATGGCGATGGTGGCAAAGGGAGTGGGGGGTAGTGATGGTGGCGATAGTGTGATGGTGGCGGTGGTTTTAATGGTGTGATGGTGGCGATGCTGGCGAGGTGGCGATGGTGACGGTGGCGATGGCGATAGTGAGGGTGGCGATGGTGACGGTGATGATGGCGATAATGGCGAGGTGGCGATGGTGACGGTGATGATAGCGATGGTGAGGGTGGTGATGATGGCGATGTGGCGATGGTGACGGTGATGATGGCGATGGTGAGGGTGGCAATGATGGTGAGATGGCGATGGTGACGGTGATGATGGCGATGATGGCGGTGGCGATGGTGACGGTGATGATGGCGATGGTGAGGGTGGTAATGATGGCGATGGTGAGGGTAGTGATGATGGTGATGGTGACGGTAGCGATGGAGTGAGAGCGACGAGCAGTGAGGGAGAGGGGAAATGAAATGGGGAAGGGGGGTAGGGTTTGATTTATATATATATACATATTTATATATTTGTTTTTAAACTGATTTTTTTGTTGGTTTTTTCTATTTAAAAAATTATGTTATTTAATTTATTAATTTTATTTTTTAAAGTAAGTTTTTTTTTTTAATTTTATTTATTTAAGTTTATTTTTTTCAATATTTTATATTAATATTATTTACATTTATATTTTTTGTAACTTTATTCAATTATTTTTTTTTGAGTTTGATATAATTTTATTCAATTTTTTTTGTTGAATTTTTTTTCTTCATATTATTTAAATTTATATTAATTGTCTAATTTTTATTCAATTAATTTTTTTAATTTTGTTGAATTTTTTTTAAATATTATTTAAATTTATATTTTTTTATAATTTTATTCAATTTGTTATTTGTTGAATTTTTTTTCTTCATATTATTTAAATTTTAATTAAGTGTATAATTTTTATTCAATTAATTTTTTTTTTTTAATTTTGTTGAATTTTTTTCTTCATATTATTTAAATGTACATATATATATTTTTTTTTGCTTGAAGTTGTAATTTTTTCATTAATTTTTTTTTTCTTTAGCTATGGATTCCGGCGAAGGAGTTAGGGGCTGCAACTTCACTATTGAAGAAGATATCGTGTTATGCCGCGCATACCTTGCAATTAGTGAAGACCCAATTATAGGACAAAACCAAACATCAGCAACAATGTGGACGTGAATCTTTATGAAATTCAAAGAATTTCACCCTCCAATGACTCTGTTGCAAAAGAGAACTGTAAAATCTCTAAAATCACGATGGACCCCGATAAACAAAAAAAACACAAAATTTGCGGAGTATCTTGCTCAATCTCAAATGAGACAGCTGAGTGGAGCAAATGCAACAGATATTGTGTGTTTTATGCAGCAAAATATGTTGATTTAGTTTTTTTTTTTTTTAAATACTCATGGTGACTACTTTTTTGTTTTTTCAGCTTGATGATGCCAAACGACTTTACGCTAATGTTACAGGAGAGAATTTCAACCTTGATCATTGTTGGTCGATATTACAACATGGTCAAAAGTGGAGAAAGATTACCGAGTTCCACCAAGGTCAAAATGCATCTCAAGAGGGTCCCCCGCTTTCTTTTGAAGATGACTCTCCATATGAGCCGGTGCCCGAAACTCAATCTGAATCGTCATCCTCGAGGCCAATTGGAAGAGAAAAGGCAAAAAATTAAAAAAGGGCAAGGATGTTGCGACAGAGATCGTTTAGCAAGGAAGAGCAACGCAAAAACTTATGAAAAAGTACAAAGAGAGTTCTGACTGGGCAACAGAGTATAGTATAATGACGCCGAAGACTTCGACCATCGAGACTCCGGCCAGAAGAGCATGGATGATTGACCAACAAAACAAAATCATCGCCAAGAGGTCATCTCGTTCTATCAACTTTGACGATGATGGTTATCGTCCTTAAATGCCTTGAATTGTTGTACTGTTATATTGTTGTTGTTTCTACGTGTGTTGTACTGAATGGACGACCCAGATCGTTTAAAGAAAACCCAATCCAAAGGCCTTCATTTGGATAAGATATTTTGTTTCATGATAACAAATTAATGGATGAGATCATCGAGGAAACATTATATCCAATGGACGCTATTCTGGTTTCTCAAAAATTAACGTTGTTGTAATCGAGTATAGTTAACGATATAATATTTGGCAAAATATAATCGTTGTCGGAATTAATTAATTTTTAGGTTGAAATGTTCGTAAAAAAAATTATGAATTTATAAGTATATAAAAAAAATCAAGTACTAAAATTCACGAAAAAGTAGCACAAAATTAGATTATGTTAAAAAATTAATAGAGTCTCTAAAATAGAGACCCAAACACTAATGTGGTTGAAAAATTTTTAAAAACCCAAAAAGAAACTAAACTTTTAAGTAGGGTCTCTATTTTATTAAAAGTCTGTAAAATAATTTTTAGAGACTCATAATTTAAAGACTCTAATAAGGATGACCTAATTACCAAATAAAACAATCATTTTGCATCACGTCATCTTCGATAAGACTCATTTTCCCACTGTCCATACGACGCATGATTCCACTTCATCGCCTTCATTCTCTATTCAAAAATTTCCATTAATGCTACTGAATGAACAACCTCAACAACTTTTGGCTTTATCACCATCACCAAACTTCCCGTCTATTATACCTTTTAAACAGTGGCGGATCCAAAATTCCCAACTCAGGTTGTGTACTCGTGTAATGAAAAGGGCCGAGTGTTTACTCATACAATGAAAGTTTCTAATATAATAATTTTTTTTTAAAGTTATGTGCACACCCTCTTCATAAGGTTCGCCACTGGTTCTAGAACAATTATTGACTCAAGCCACTTTAATTCTGCCCATAATTTACCTACTTCCCAAACCTCATTCCCTTCTAATCCTATTCACATATCACCTCCTACGTATACTACATTACCTCATGATCAATTGCATGCCTTGCCTTCATCTTCCAATTTGCCCATCATCTTACAGCTTGAGCCAATTGCTTCATGTCCATCCCCCCACTCTGCAACTATTTCAGCTTCAATACCTATTCTTCTACACATGAAAGGACTCACCACATGTCTAGAACAATGGATGGAACAAGAAAGTTGTGTTTCTTCCTTTCCATCCATTACCCCCTTCCCACATGTCTGCTTTCTACCATTTCAACTTTACCTCTAAAACCAACATGTTTCACCCAGGCTAATGAAAATGAGCATTAGCGTTCCACGATGACCGAGAAATTTAACTCACTACTAAAAAATAGTACATGAATACAGGTTTCCTCCATCTCCTCGTTGAATATTATCGGTTGCAAATGGGTCTCTCGGGTTAAGCAAAAGTCAAATGGGTCTTTGGAAAGGTATAAAGCGCGAATCATCGCAAAGCAATACAATTAGAGAACAAGTCGTGATTATAGTGACATGTTCAGCCCAGTTGTTCGTTCTGGTACAATTCGTCTTATCATCACTCTAGTTCTCTCTTTTGATTAGGACTTTCAGCAATTAGATGTTAACAACGTCTTTCTACATGGTAATATTACTGAAACTGTTTAAATGTGTCAATCTTACAACTTCATTGATCCGATTCATCCTACATATGTCTGCAAATTGAACAAATCTCTATATGGACAAAAGTAGGTACTTTGTGCCTGGTACCACAAATCAGCACTTTCTTACTTTCATGTGGTTTTACCAACTCTCATCATGATGGTTCACTATTTGTTCGGTACTTGATATATTTGTACTTTGCATGCAGGGGCGGAGTCAGGATTAAAATGTTAGGGGGCTGAATTTTTTTTTTGTTTAGTGTTTTTTAAATTTGTAGATTAATTTTTACGGTTTTAATTTTTTTTACACACACTTATATATACTTTTTAACTTGAGATTTGTAGAAAAATATAGTGTAATAAAGTTGAGATTTGTAAGAAAATTTTGAGAATAAGATAAAGATGATGTTAGTTTTGTTTTAAAAAAAAAGTGCAATAACTTTTAAGTTTGTTTTCCGCAACTTACAACTAGGCTAATAGCAAAAAAAATACAACATGCACAACATTGTGGTTCAAACTCGCATCATCTGCGCGAACACACTTATGACTAAATACTAAACTAATTTATATCTTGTGAATTTTGACAACTTTTATAATATTTATTGAAAAGACCAAATATATTTTTCAAAAAAAAAATACATTAAATATTTTTTTTTTGGAGGCTGCCCCTAACCCTCGTAAATCACAGACTGCAAAATTGAAAGCTGCCAAACTATATATGCACTCGTGAATCAATTTCTTACAAAACCAAATCCTACATTTTACAATGATGTGAGAGTTGGGAATTATATATGCACTCGTGAATCAATTTCTTCCCTAGCCTTTCATTTTTTTTTTTTCTAAAACCCAGTTCAAACTGACCAAAAGCAAAAATTTTAAAGTAAGAGCTGCGGCTTGCGGGATTCGAGCATGCCGCTTTGACTAAACTTAAGTCAAGCCAACCACCAATCTAAGTCCAGAGTTATGTATCTTTAAACAATTTTACAAATATTTATCGGGAGCCAAACCTATTTTTTTTTTTAAAATATACATTAATTTTCTTTTTCTCCAGCACCCCTTGCTCCGCCCCTGTTTGCATGCTTAATTGAATGGGTTTTGGGTGTAAAAAGTGCATAAGCTTGCATTATTTGGCTATTTAGAGCATACTTGTGGTTGATTGATTATTGCGTTTATAATGCATAAATGATTGATTAATGTTATTTATTGTGATTTAGGAAGTGTTCTTGGTTGTGAAATGCAAAGCAAAAAGGAACAATGACTCCAATAAGAAATATAAAAAAAAAAAAAGAAAAGTGAATACAACAGAGCAAGAAATGAAGAAAAACAAAGAGAAGAAGGCAACCAAGTGGGCTTATGACATATGCTAAAAAAAAAAATTGGACCCCGTGAGTCCATGTATGCTTAATTGAAGAAACTCAACTCTACCATGATGTTCTTCTCCTAAATACAGTTCCAACACCTCTGACCAAGTCAAAATGCAATGTCTGAAGGTCCTGCAATTGTTGTCAAAAGTTCACTGCACAAAAGGTATTAGGCCTGACAATCGATCGATAGAGGCAATCCCTAGCCTATTCTTTTCAGTTGATCCTTGTACGGGCTTCTTGAGAGAGAGAGAGAAAGAGAAGTGATTGAGAAAGGTGATTGAGGTTTTTTTTGGTTTGTCGTAAAATAATTTATTGGTAAAAATATTTACAAAGTAAAATATTTTCTGATGTTTAGTTGTTACAGCAAAAAATATTTTTTAACAAGAAAGTTTCATAGAAAAACACACACATATATATAAATACACATAAACACACACCACACATACACACACATATATTTTCGGGTCGGGTCGGGTCGGGTGGGGTAGGTGAAGGGGGCTAGGGTTGAATGGAGTGGAGTGGAATATAAAATGTTTTCATCTACCAAATCTCTTCTTTTAACTAAACATTTTCATTTGACCAAAAAATATTTTTCGATTAACCAATTCTTCAGTGGTATCAAATACCAAAAAATTAAAAAAATTATTTTCCAAGAAAATATTTTACGGCAAACAAGCGCAACCTTAAATTCAAAAGAAACGAAAGTACAAAATGAAGTGTTTTATATAGGAAAAATGTCACATTTAGTCCCTATTGTTTCAAAGAAAATCAATTTTGTCTATATTATCTAAAAATTTTCAATTTCATCCCTATTGTTTCTAACAAAGTTTTAATTTTATCCCTATTATTTATAAAAAGTTTGAACTTCATCTCTATTATTTCTCTAAAATTTTAAATTTGTCCCTATTATTCAAAATTAGTCAATTTAGTATCTATTATTTTCTAAAAAAAATAAAATTCGTCCTTATTGTTTCTAAAAAAAATTTAATTTAGTCATTGAATAATAGGAACGGATTTAAAATTTTAGAAAAATAATAGGGACGAAAGTAAAACTTTTGGAAAAATAATAGGGACAAAGTTGAAACTTTTTAGAAATAATAAGAACAAAATTAAAACTTTTTAAAAAATAATATAGACGAAATTAAGAAATTTTAAACAATAGGGAAGAAATTAAAACTTTTAAAAAAATAATATGAACGAAATTGATAATTTTAAATAATAGAGATGAAATTGAAATTTTTTTGAAACAATAGAGACTAAATGTGCTATTTTTCCTTTTATATAACTCAAATTTGAAAATGAAAAGGAAAAGACAGTTATAAATCCTAAATTAATCGTTATAAAAAAATTCGCTTTTGCATTTTTTTGATATAGTTTTGAATACACGACTTGCAAGAATCGTGATTTGCTAATTGGAGGCTAGATTACAAGAAGCAATATGCATGAAATTGTTAATTCGAGGCTGAACAAAAACAAAAGAATATGCGTGAAATTTCTTACAGAAAAATATGCATATACGTTATTGTTTTAAACCTACAAAACAAAACAAAACAAAAGTTTACATATTAATGATAATAGTGTTTTTTTGTTATGACATGTTTCGTTTTACTAATAATAGTGTTTTTTTGTTATGACATGTTTTGTTTTACTAATTTTGTTTTCTTGTAGCATAATTTTCTTGGTATCATGATATACTTTGTCTTACTAATTATTCAATATTGTCCCATTGTAAATTAGTATAATTATTAAAACGTCAAAAAATGAAAATGGAAAATGGAATATAATTTTTAGGCTTGAGAACTAGCATGTTAATAATTTGCTAATACTTTATTTATAACCCTAGAGTTAGGTAAATATGTAGAGAATTGAAGGTAACATGGGATTTCGCATGTTTGGGTAACCGACAAGGCAAGGCAGAAAATGCCTATCCTCACCCTCCTCTACAACTTCCCGCGACAAATAAGCCAATCTCCATCTTCCAATTCATTCCTTATTCCCCACTTTCCTCCCCAATGACCTATCCAAATGGGGTGGGAGACGAGACTAAGAACCGCAAAATCCATCTTTATTGCCATCTAAAATGGCTTAATTTTTATTTTTTTTAGCTTCATAGGAGGACGAAATTGGTTATATGCTAACACTTTTAAGGAACTTCATGCCCTTTTTATCACTCTCCACTAGCCATTGCAGCGGATCGGCAACACTTGTAACCTCGTCACTCCTAAGGGTTGATGCAGGGCCGGCCCATGCCCTAGGCTAAGAGGGCCTGTGCCCAAGGCCCTCTTAGTCCATGAGCCTCAATTTAAAGAAATTATTATTTTTTTTTTTAAGATAAAAATTTATTTTAAATTAGTGTTTTTTAATTGGGGTCAAGAGGGTCTTAAAGTCCTAAGACCTGCTCATTAAACGAATAAGCATTCATCAATAAATTGGTTAGGACTCTAAGGCCCCATTAGCCCCAATTAAAAGAATTTTTAATTTTATTTTTAATAATTGGTTGGGACTCTATCTTTTTGTTAACTTGTAATATTATGTTATTTTATAATTCTAATTTTGGTATTTTTTTTTAGTTGTAGTGATTATTTTAATAGAAAATTTAGAGTTTTTTTATTGAAAAAAAATCTAATTATTAAGGCCCTCATTTAGATGATCGCCAAAGGTTCTCAAATTGTTTGAGATGGCTCTGGGTTGATGAATCCCACCGTTAGCAAGCCAATTCGCACAAAAATTACTTTCACGATATACGTGGACCAGCTTGTAGTTGTTATGACCATATAAAATTCTTTTACATTCCTCAACAAATGGCCTCAATGAACTATGCACAACCAAACCCTCTCTCAGGTTATCTCTAATAGCTTCTCTATATTTTTCTCTACATATAGAGAATTTAGACCATTTCTCTATATCTAAGAATTTCATATTTTAGTTTCACTTCAACAACTCCTTACATTAGTAAATCTCTTATTTCAAAGAATCTATATTTCAATTTTATTCCAACAGTTTCTCTATTTTTATTTTAAAAAATTATTATTACATCTCTATATATGAAGATAATAAAATTTTGATATAAAAATTCTCTACATGTAAAAATAAGTATAAAAAAAATTGTTAAAAATCAAAATTTCTAATATCGTTCCTATATATAAAAAATTTGATGCTTTAGACACCTATAGGAGATGGCCTGACCAGGTTGCATGTGGTTTAATTCTTTACTTCGCTCCTAAACGTTTGATGTGATGACACCACCTACCTCATCAATTTTGTAATCTATCAACATCCATTAGGGTAAAGTTACATTAACAAATATTTCTACAAACGGCTAAGTGTCCACTTTATAATTTGAATTTATTTTTTTCTTTTCCTTTGGGTTTTTCCTCTTCTTTCTTTTCTTTTCTTTCTCATTTTCCTTTTCCCCCCTTCTACTCCTTTTCTCCACCACAAGACCACCCTTCTAATACAACTAGAAGATTAATATAAGGGGTATAACGCCCCCAAAGATGTTTATATAATTCAGAGAGTTTCGATTTCCATTATACCACAAAAAAATAAAAAGAAATTACATAGCCGATAGCAATGGTATGTCCCACACAGATCTCTAAAAAACTTGAAGAGTTCTTTATAGAAAAGGATCTACACCACATTGTATATTATAGATGAAGGAAAGAAATAAAAAAAAAGGAAGATATTAACGGAATTTTCAACTCTTTTATCAGTGGCAAAGAAATGTATAGCAATACATACAATATGGCAAACTTCATAACTACATATTCCACAAACTATAGTGACAAAATGAATTTCCAAAGACCTATAACACAAACGACGATATAACATATAAGGGTAATCCCACATAATAATACAATTCTTAGTGCAATTTCAGCTACACACAAATAATGGGGAGTACAATCTCGGAGTGAATCTCACTTGCTCCTTTTATTATGTGGTCCATTTCAGGTGAAGATCGGGCCAGAACAATCGGTGCAGGCAACAAGCAATGATCAAGATGACGATGTAGGGGAAGAAGAAGTTGGGTTAAAAGCAGCCTGCTCGGCACAGCTGAGTACTTCATTGGGTCCTGCGTCCTCTCGTCCAACACCCAACAAATCAAGGTAATACAGATAATGGGAGATTATGACGTTCATGTCGTCTACATCACCTTTACCACAAAGGAAATCACCATAGAGGATATTCATGGTCGTACCAAAACCAGGAGTTCGCTTGGACAAGGTGTCATTCTTAGTGGGCTTCCAGTTGCCAACAAAGGCATCGTGAGCTGATGGCTGTCCCTTTTTAATTGGGGTCATCCACCTCCAAATTGCAGCCTGGAAAGCGAGGGTGGCATTCTGTTCAATGTACTCTGGATGGTTCAACAAGTCTACCTTGAGGGCTTCACCTGCAGCTCCATAATTGTAGTTCCTGTGATGGTAATAAAAGGAATAGTACGATTAGTTTTGTCCAAAACTAGCTGATCATGAATCAAGCAATTGTTGAAGATTGTTGTAGGCAAGAACAAACAATAAACAAGAATTAACAGATAAGGACTAACAGGAAAAAGAGCAGATTGGAGGTAATGCAGAGAAAATCTTGTTGCACCAAAAGATGAAAAACATCAAGGACTCAACCCCCCACCCCCCCCCAACCCAAGGCGGACAAGAAATATATCCCATTTTGTTATTTCTGTAAGGATATAAGAATTGAATCATGTATTTGCCTCATAATATGCACAACTATCTATAAGACCAATTAAATGACGACATGATGACCGGATTAAAATAGATTACGGAAGTTAGTCAATGAAAATAAAAAATTTGAAAGAAAAAATGAAAAGAAAAAGAAAATAAATCAGGGAAGGATGGAAAATAGAGCCCAATTGAGTTAATACCAGAAAATAGGCAAAGCACCGCGACCATAGTAGTCGGCTCCAGGAGCGCAAGGATAGGTTAATTTGTAGTACTCATCACAGTAATCTTGGCTGGGACTCATCTCCCTGTTGTAGCATAGACCCCATGCCAGTGGTCCACCAGTCGCCACTCCATAACCGCCTATATCATTATGCATTAGCACCAGAAGAGTATACGAGTAGAAGTAAATCATAAAGCAGAGAGAAGAAAAACATGTAGACTGAACGAGAAACCATAAGTGCAGCAGTGAACTCCATACCGCAATGAAATTAATTTAGTAATAAAGGGTTCAAAACCATCCAAAAGATAACCTCATCAAGATGTAGACAAACCTTTTCTACCCTATACAGCCTGGTCTAGCTCCAAAACAAATCTTAAGCTTTTCAAATTTTTCACACGGGCCAAAAGTAAAAGAATAAGTTCACCAAGACATCCAACTCAAATTTTCATTGAAAAGAAAAACAATCCATTTAAACCTCAAGTAGCATTTTCCTTTCTCTTTTTCTTGATTGATTCTATATTTGAGATAGCTGTAGTTTAGGAACTATCTCACCCTACACTACAATTCAGACTGCCTAGACTGAAGCAGAATGGAATATATCAACGTCAAAATGAAAAACAGCTCATATATCGTCATAGCAATTTAACAAAAGACCATGAAAGGATTGCAGTTTTCCATATGTTTGATAGTTACCTTCACACAGGAACTTAACAAATCCATAGAAAAAAGAAAAGATCTGATGACAACCCTATGGACCCTATCCGAAACAGAAGCCCCAAAAAGCCACTTTGAAAAGATCAAGTACTAAAATCATGCTACAATTGGCACATCTCAAGCATACCAGAAAATTTATGCCAGTCATAATCTCAAAACCCATTAAATATCTCAATGTTCAAGAATTAAAAACCATTTTCTCAAGTAAGAAATCTTCGAGAATTTTCTCAAGTAAGGATTGCAGCTTTCAAAGCACAATGTACAACAGCAGATAAGCACCACTTTTAGAAAAAGATAATAGGACCACAATATACCCAAAAAAACATACATAGAGAGAGAGGGGGAGGGGGAAAGATGTTCACAGACCAAGGTGCAACTCCCAAAGCATAATGTACAAGATCAATGGCCACCGCTTTTAGTAAAAGTACATCAAAATACCAGATCAGGGTACAACAACCAAAGCATGATGTACCACACACGATAAACACCAACTATGGAAATATATACAGATATCCAAAACCAAAACTACCAAAAAGAAAAAAAAAAAATTATAGAAAGAGAGAGAGCTCACAAGAAGTCTTGCTGCCGACATGGCCAAGAAAAGCTCACAAAAAGGAAACATAGTCAAAAGATGCCAGTTGCTGAAATGAGCATATTGAGTCGGATGTGCGCCAATACTAGGAAGTATAAGATTAGAAACGACGTGACTAGAGAAAAGAAGGTGTGATCTGATTGAGTATAAGATGAGGACAATTATCTGTGATTGGTTTGTACACGTTAGGAGGCAACCCGAACCCTTCCCAGATCAAGGTCCAACTACTAAAGCTTAATGTACAGCAACACAAGCGCGTCAATTCTAGGGGAGCAAAAAAAAAGATAACACCAAAGAGAGGAGGGGGGAGAGACAGAGAGAGATAGAGAGATAGAGAGATCATCACAGATCAACTACAACTACCAAGACGCAATGTACAACATGATATGGCCACCAATTTTGAGAAAAACACATACAGATATCGAAAACCCAAATACACCAAAGATGAACCCAGAAATGTTCACAGATCAATGTACAACTACCAAAGCATAAGGTACAACATCATATAAGCACCAATCTTACCAAAAACATCTAAATATATCCAAACCCCAAAAACACCACAATTAAAAAAAATATATATATATATATATATAGATATATATATATATATATATATAGAGAGAGAGAGAGAGAGAGAAAGCTCACAAGAAGTCTTGCTGCCGACATGGCCAAGGAAAGCAGCGATCTCCTTCATCTGCGTAGTCTTATTCCCCGTAGTACCAAACCCAAGCGGCTCATAAAGCGCAGCAGCCAATATGAATGACTGGTAATCCCAGAACCCAACTGCGTGAGCCACGGGAGTATTCCGTTTCGCGAAGAGATCCTCGAACTGATACACTTGGAAGTAATCCGACACCGTCAGGTTACAACAGTATATCGACGGAACCTTACACTCCCACCCTTTCACACAATACTTTTTCCCCTTCACTACCTTCACCACTTTCGTTTGCTGCTCTCCCACAACACCACTCACCGCCATTTCCATTACAACCAGCGCCACAACGAAGAACACCATCGTTGTGGTAAATCTACACTTGCTTGTTAACTCCATAGCTGAGAAAAAAATTATTACAGTAATGAACTAACAAAATCACTTGACAATTTAAAGAGAGAAAAACAAACAAATGGTGAGTCACTTACCTATGAAGACTTTCAGTAGATCTGATTTTTTTTGAAGAATATTTATTTATTTTTTGCTTTGCTTTGTGTGTAATGTAAGGGAAGAGACAAGAATGACAGGAAGCACAGCAACTAATGACAGGGAAGGCAGTTGATCAAGCATCTTTTTCAATTTAGAAAATGACACACTAATGCCACTGCCTTTTTTAACAAATGAAAAGACAAAATTGCCACTCGTAATTGGTGACAAGTGATTGGAGTTGGTGATGTGTGAGAAGGGTGGTTTTGTAATTAGGAGATGGGGAGATGGAGAGTGGAGTGTGTAGAGAAATTTTTAAGGGGTGGGGATATCATTATTGTGATTATGAGATGGGAAATGAACGGTGGAGATTGGGTGGGGTGGGGTGGGGTGGGGCGCAGAAAGATGCTGGAGGTTTATTAAGAGGGGTACCAGGCTGGATTTGGAATGAAGCAAATGCGGAAGGTGAAGAGGGGTGACCCACCAGCTAATTTCCCTCCACCGACAGTACTGTGTATATGTGCACCTTGTGTTTGTTAGGCTTATAGTGATTTTTTTTTTTTTAACGGATAACTGAAATAGGATGAGTTTTTTTTAATTTTTATTTAAAGGAGGTTTTAAGTCGTACATTATATTAAATATTACTTACGATAATTAATTTTATAATTTCTCACATGTATAGTGAAGAGCATATCACTAAATGAAAGGCCAGGTAGTAAGGGTGAAATTACTAGTTGGGTATTAGTGATATACTGCAAATTCTTCTTGCTCATGCACGCTTTCGCATTGTTCAATGTGTTTAGGCAGAGATGGGAGATGGGATATGGGTCAGTCCAATGCAACCTAGCCTAGTCTATACGAGTTGTGGGTTGAGTGAATTAAGTCCAACTAGGTCTGGGTTTTTAGTAAGTTGAGTTGGATTGGACTCATTTATCATACAACTAGAGTCTACTCGACCCATGAGTCTACCACCTTAGGTCATGAGCTGGGTTAGGTTGGACTGGGTTAAGACAACCCAATTTTTTATTTTTTTGTTTGTGATTAGTGTATTTTGAGTACACATATACATGTATATATAAACATTGATACACACATATACATATAACTAAGAAAAACTTAATTGAGGAGCACTTGATTAATAAAATAATAATAATTTAAGCAAAACTTAAACTTCAACTTTTTCAAAAAAAAAATTCAATTTAACAATCAATTCTTTTATTTTCTTCCTCATTTCCTCTCTCCCACAGTCCCACTCATCTCTTTTCATCCCTCCTGACACCATTATTCACCACCACTACATACCACCCTTGACAGCCACTGCTACCATCATTATTTCCCTACCATCCTACCACAGTGACTACCCCAAAACCATTATCCTTCAGCTCTTTCAAGTTGGTCATCACTAGCCATGATCCAATTTTGTTGTCATGATTCAAATCAATTTTGATGTTATTCTTCTCTTGTTTAATTGTATCTTCTTCTTTTCTTTTTTGCTAGAAAAGCAAAAAGAATATCATTAAGCTCAAACTCAAAATATTTTACAAAACTCCATCAATCAAAAACCAAAAATAAGGCACCTAGAGACTTATAAAATCTCCAAGTTGTCAGTTACGGCAAAGAACCCCATTAATAGGTGTTCTAGCAAAACAATTTCCAGTACATAATCTATTCTTAATTGACTTAAATATAGTGTCCTAAACATGCTCCTCAGTAGAATAGATCTACCCATGAATCCTGCGATTCATTTCCTTCTATATCTTATACATAACTCCATAAAATAAGAGTCTACAAATAACAGCTTGAAGGTCCAGACCTCGACAATAACTATCAACCCACTGTTCAATAGAATCCCACGAAGGAATAGCGTCAAGGAGTAAAACCAAGCTAAGGCCCCTTCTCCAAATTCTCTTGCTAATCCAGCACTGAAAGAATAAAAATTCCCGGTCCTCCGAT
This sequence comes from Ehretia macrophylla, assembly GCA_037974665.1. NCBI lineage: Eukaryota > Viridiplantae > Streptophyta > Magnoliopsida > Boraginales > Ehretiaceae > Ehretia > Ehretia macrophylla. The sequence continues at coordinate 87,750,847 of CM075764.1, forward strand.
GCAATACCACACATGTTATAGTCCACCACTCCCCAATTTAAGAGTCTCACGTTGGTAGGGAGTCGGTTAAGCAGGGTCATCCATGTGATAAAACAATGTTTCGATATTTTGTTTTTGTTCCATAGCAATGCATGTCATTTCACCTTTTCATATCTACATCTAACTATATCCCAAGCATATGCCACCGAAAAGAGTCCATTGGCAGTTTTAGTCCAACACCATCTATCATGAAGGCTTGGTTGTGGCTGGAAATGAACTTCATTAATCAAACTCGAAAAGCTTGAATTATGCAGTTAATTCTATCCACCATCTGCTATCACATCTGCAACCTTTGATTTATGATTTAAGTGCCTTGAGTACATAACACTAGGATCAACATAGTCACTAAGACATCCCCTCGGGTGCCATGGATCAAACCACAAAGAAGCATTCAAACCATTTCCAATCTTGACTCCAACACATTGTTTTATCCACGGCCTTAATTTGAGAAGCTTTCTCCACTACCACGAGGTAGATGACTTCTCCTTGATCTCATAATCCCACAGACTTCTACCCTTGAGGTAGTGGTCATGTACCCATTTAGACCACATAGACTTAGACGAGTACAACAAATTCCACAAATGTTTCAAAGAGGCTGCAGTATCGATATCATCCAGCTTTTTCAACCCCAAACCACCTTCCTGTGTCTTCCTGCACACTTTTTCCCAATTGACCCTCGACCCTTCGGACAACTCACTTTTTTCTTTCCAAAGAAAGTTTGCCATTTTGCGTTCTAATTCCTTAAGCACACATTTCAGAATGCACGTGATACTCGACCAATAAGCTTGTATATTGATAAGAACAGTTTTCACGAGAACCAGTCTCCCCGCAAAAGACAACCACCTTATTGTCCAATGGTCAATCCTTGCCACCATTTTATCTATAAGCTCCATACAAGATCTCTTGCCAATACATTTAGGGGAGAGGGGAATACCCAAGTAATAAAAAGGTATTTCCCCTTCTCTGAAGTTTAAAATGCTAAGATTATGATCTTTGAGAGCAGCTCGCAGCCACCAAAGAAGATACAGCTCTTCTCCTTGTTCGCCATCAGTCCCAACAATTTACCAAAGATGTTAAGGATCTTTTAAATACCCTCAATGGACTTTGTATCAGCTTTAGCAAACAACAAGACATCGTCCGCAAAACATAAATGAGAGATTTTGCCTTTGTTGCACCTCGGGTAGAATGATAAATCCTTACTGCCCGCCATTTTATTCATAAGCCCGGTAAACACTTCCATAACTACCACAAAGAGATATGGTGATATGGGGTCAGCTTGCCTCGGCCCTTTCGTGCCTGGAAAGTATCCCTCAAGACTACCATTAATAGCCACATAATATTTAGCCGAAGTTATATACATTCTAATCTAGTTAATGAACACATTGGGAAAATTCAGAGCTTCAAGAGTTTTTTCAACAAAATCCCAATTAACCAAATCATAAGTTCTTCGTATATTAACCTTAATGGCACACCTTTTAGAGATCTTTAACCTTCCATAACCTCTGATCAGTTCCTGCCCCAACATAATATTTGAGGCAATAGTTCTACCAGGCACGAAAGCCGTTTGACATTCCGAAATGATTTTATCCAAGGATAGCTACAATCGGTTAACAAGCAGCTTGGAGACACATTTATAAATTACATTGCAACAAGAAATTGGTCGATACTCAACAAGCTTAGAGGGATTTTTCACCTTAGGAACAAAACACAGGATTGTAGAGTTGCATTCTCGGAGCATCTGCTTGACTGGAAAAAGGATTTAATAGCCATCGTCACATCTCGTCCTATAATGGACTAAGCTTTCTTGTAAAAGTAGGTCGTGTACCCATCCGGACCTAGGCTCTTCTCATCATTGAGGGAAAATATAACATTTTTAATGTCCTCATCTATCACTTGAGCAACCAGGAAATCTCTGTCCTCCTCCTCAATAGTTTTACCCAAAATGGCTTTAATGTCTTCAACCGAGTAGTTGTGCTGGGTGTTTGGAGAACTTAGCAAACCATGATAGTAACTAACAATCTGTTCTTTAATGTCATTTTCATTATCAACATAAGTACCATCGTCTAACAACAGCCTAGAAATCTTGTTTCTCGCTACACGCCCCTTAATACACTTGTGGAAATAGGCCAAGTTAGCATATCATTTCTTTAACCAAAGGGGCTTGGACTTTTGGCGCATGATAGCCTCCTTATTGTTCACCGTTCTATCCAACTCTTGAATGAGATTTCTTTCCTCAACAATCAGGTCTTCAGAGAAACCGACTTGCAAGGAAACTTGGATCATATTCAATTTGTCCCTGATCAAAACAATTTTATCAAACAGGTTAGAGAAATATTTGGAATTAAACAATCTCAACTCCTTCTTAAGTAACCTCTATTTCTGATACAATACAAACATTGGTGATCTGATAACACTTTGATTCCACACCCTCAACACCGTGTTCAAAAACTCTTCATGGTCCGCCCAATTGTTAAAAAACTTAAACGGTTTGGGCCTAGAAGAAAGACTCAGTCCCATTGTTAAAATCAAATGATTGTGTTCTAAAATACCCGGGAGATTGATAACAAGTCAGAATTAGGGAACGAATTAATCCACTTTGTATTCACCACAAGACGATCCAACATGCTAGCTCCGTTTGAGACTCCTGCATTCCAAGTGAAAAAGGTACCTAAATTACTCATTTCAGTCAACGAGTTGGCTTCCAGGCAATCAGCAAAGTCAATAGTACCCTAGCTGAGCAGAGTACATCTCAGTCTATCTTCACACCTTAAAATCTCGTTAAAATCACTGATAAAACCCTACGACCTACTACTAATGCCATTACCCTACTCTGAGATCTTGTTCCACAATCTCATTCTTTCCCTCGCTTCATTTGATGCATAGACCATAAAAAGCAGGAAAGAATAGACATCATCATCCACACTGCAAAAAACAGCCTGGTCCATACTATCAAGTTTCGTGACTTTAATCTTGCTATCTTTCCACTGGATCCAGACTCGTCCATATGAGCACTATCATAGTTATTAATAAGGTTTCAACCTTTAAACCTCTTGTTTAAAATTGATGGAGCTTTGTCTTTGTTCACCTTAGTTTCAAGAATGCACAAAAGATCTAAGTTATGTTTATTTACAAAATGCACAAGTTCTACTTATTTGAAGGCTTTATTAAGCCCCCTAATATTCCAACATGTACACTTCATTGAGAGGATGAAGATGGTGCATCCCCCTCCTTCTTTTTACCTTTGTCCCTCGGCTTGGAATTGGCCTTCTCAACTAAATCTTTAATAGCCTCTCCCAAATTCTCCACTTTGTCACATTCATTAAGCACTTTATACTGGCTACGGTCCACTGTTCTATCCTGCCCTTCTTTGTTGTTTCTAGGACTCAGCTAGATTGTCCTAGAGTACCTTTTTTTACTCATCACATTCCATTCAGGGTTCACACCATTATCCTTACTAGGTTCAGTAACTTCTCTATCTGCCATTTGCTGATTTGGAATCGGAACAACATTTACCTTTGTTTTCCACATGGGCTAAGCTGTACATTTTGCTTCCAAGTGCCCAATGCCACGACATTTAGTACATATGTGTGGTTTCCAAGCATACTTCACCGAAATCTTTATAGTAGCTTCATCTTCCATATCAAGAACTATATCCTCAACCAGCTCTTTGCGAATATCCACTTCAACATACACCCTCGCATACCTTATCTTAGTACGTGTTTTCGTATATTTTATCCAACTGCGGGGGAAACCCACCCCACTCGCCAAGTAACACAATCCCTCCCCTATTCAATATTCTATTAGAATGTTGTAGAGTTTGATTCACAAAGGGATTTTGTCAAGCTTAAACTATACGGGCTACATTTTAGGTTGCCACTTCCTAAGAAACAAAGGCCTGCCATTTACGTGCCAACATTCTTGGAGAATTTATTCACAGTCCTTCTCTTATCCCAGTCTAAACAAGAAAAAACCATCTTTATTAGTCATAACTTCTACCTTGCCATACTTTTTCCACTGATTCTCCACTGTAGCCTTGACTTGAAAAAACGGAGGGGGTTAGTCAACAAACTAACCAACCAGACAAGTCTTCTATAGCTCGATAACGTCATTAGCCACCTGTTTTGGTGGTTTAACCACAATTTTACCATTAATCCTCTGCGATGGGAAATATTTGATTTCTGGTCTTGATGAAGACCCACCAAACAGTCTTCTCCACCCTACTCTACCAGTACCTGAATTTTCTTTGATCACAATTATAGTATCCACCGGCTTAAAGTCCTTGACACCATCCGTAGACTTTGGTGAGGATGAACCATTACCTCTTGCCCGCAGCAAGTTACCATGCTCACTCTTTGGACTCATAACATATTCTAAAGAACATCTAGGAGACCCACCTTTCAAAGAACTACTCTTGTCAACACCCACCGAAGAAAGAGTTGGAAAATCCTCTGAGTCCTCTACTACCTCAACACTAGCACTTCTGACCTCAACCTCCACCAAACCTTCACTGTTTGAGGACGACGGCTTCAAAGCTCCCACAATAGACTGGGATTCACTACTCTGACCAACCAAAGCCTTAGGTCTACCACCGTTCTTCACACTCTATTTTCTCTTAGCCATTCTAAAGCAAGGAAGCACAAAATCTGAATAATCCTGTACCAAAAGATGTAGAAGGAAGGAAAAATGAGTAGATGGTGCACGTTAGCAAGTCTAACATGCACCTGGAAAAAAACAAAAATGGAAAGGATGGAGGTGCGCACGATAGCCAACTATAGTGCGTCGAGAGAAAAGCTAAGAGAATTTTTCTAATTACGAATCTATATCTTCTTTCTTTTTCTTCTCATTGTAGTTTCTAGTTTCATCTCAAAACTAATTTGTGCATTCACGTCATTACATTTTCTTTAGTTTTAGCGACCAACATAATCAACACGATACCTTGGGTTGAATATCTACTAATTATTTGAAAAGAGCATGTGGATATTTTCATATAGAATTGGCTTATAGCAACTACAAAAGCCCATTTCCTTCAATGGTCTGCACTCCACAGTCAAGTAGATTTATAGTTATTTTCCTTTCATTCTGGAGACACTGATAAGATTTTGGAGATGACCTACTGTAGCTCCCCATCCAAGTCAATGTTAAATATATTTCACAAAACCATAAAATCAATAGTATGTGTACGTTGAGTTTATTTCTAATTAGCATGTATTTAGAATAGTATCCCAGTAGCCTATATATAATTTACCTGAAATCTCATTATAGAGTTGTCTCTCTCTTCATCTTTTGTACTTTAATCACAGAAAATGGTAGATAACGTAGTTTGAAAGAGATGAAGGATAAAGTTTTAGGATGGTTAATGGTGGTAGGATGATAGAAAATAGTAATGGTAGCGATTGATGGCTATTAGGGATGTTGTAAAGTGGTGGTGAATGATGGTTTTAGGGGGATGAAATAAGATGAATTGGTAGTGGGAAGGAGGAGAAGAGGAAGAAAATAAAAGAAAAAAAAAGCAGAGAAAATGAAAAAGTGAATATAAAATTAAAACAAAAAAATGAGAAAATGAAAAAAATATTTGTTTGGGTACTTTTATTTTAAAAAATTATATTTTAACCCCTCTCTATTGAGGTTGTTTTGATAGAATCTAATAGAATGACTTAAATGAAATCATACTAAAAAACTAATGGTCATTTTTGGGCCAAAAATAGTTTGAATGTCAAAATAGGACTAGATAAATAGTTTAGTAACTCCTAGAGTAATTTACCCATTTTTAATTTATTCATGGGCTTGAGCTGAACTGGGCTGGTCCTGTGTTGAGATGGGCCCAGACTCAAATCAGCTATTTTAGAAAATTCATGATCCAACTCAGCCACCTATATATGGTGGGTTGGACCAAGTCGAGCCCATCAACCTAAGCGATGTGATATAGAGATATTCTTTGCTTTTCTCGTTTATGGTTTCAATATAGTAACCATTTTGACGTATATCTCTAAAAGTTAGTAGATTTCTCTGTGATCTATTAGAGTATAAAGTATCACTTATCATAATTTTTGTTCCACCAGGAAGTATAATATAAGCTTTTCCAAAACCTTCAATAATATTTGCAGTGCCAGAGATTGTATTAACGTTTGCTTCTGTGAATTTCAGTTGGGAGAATACATTTTATTTTTAAGAATGGTATGCGTTGTTGCACTGTCTACCGTACATATTTCTCCGTTGTTAAAATTATATAGATCCATACTTCTTCAAAATAAGATAAATAAAATGTGTGCGAATATACACAAAATAAACGATAAGTGATAATATTTTTAATAAGAAAAAAAATACAAGGACTTACATGATGATATTCATACACACAATATTCAATAATTTACAAGATGATACATATTCATCACTCTTAGTTAAAATGAAAATTTTTATTATCAATTAAGTGGGCAATCCTTTCATTGTTATCCTCAAATAAATCAGAATAATCAAAGTGTGCATTTTGTTTCTGATTATCATTTTCGGCAAAGTTTGTTTCTATACTTTTTCCTTTTCCTTTTGAGGCTTGATAAAGGTCCACAAGATGCTTTGTTGTTTGACAATTTTTTTCCCAATGACCAGTCATGCCACATCTATAGCATATATCATCTCGGGATGGTCTCTTTTACGAGCTATTCCCCTTTTCATTATTTTATGGCCTCTTGAAATTAAAACTCTTTGGGCCATCACGATACCAAGTATTACTATGACTACGACCACCTCTGCGGCCTCGTCCACGGCCAAAACCACAACCCCTACGACTTCCACGACCTCGGCCACGGCCTCTACCATGACAATGGTTATGATAATCTGTAGCATTACTTCAAGAACTGGCTTTAATCCTGTTGGTCGTGATTTGTGGTTTTTTAGTAATAGTTTGTTGGTCTGCTCAGCCACCATAAGACATGTTATGAGCTCAAAATATTTCTTAAAACCTCGTTCTCTGTATTATTGTTGCAATATCATGTTTAAAGCGTGAAATGTGGAAAATGTTTTTTCTAACATGTTTTCGTCTGTAATATTTTCTCCACATATTTTCAATTGTGCAGTAATATTATGCACTGCAGAATTATATTCACGTACCGTAGCAAAATCCTGCAATCTCATGTTTATCCACTAGTAACAGAGTAGTGGGAGACGCAATGTTTTCTAGTGGTCAAATCTTTCTTTTAGATTGGTCCATAGTTCATATGGATCTTTTACAGTGAGATATTCAGTCTTTAGTGAGTCATGCAAATGGTGGTGAAGAAATATCATCGTTTTAGCGTGATCCTGTGATGACTCTTTTTTTCATTCAATAATAGTTTTCTCAAGGTTCTTTGCTTGTAGGTGTACATCCGCATCTAATACCCAGGTCAAATAATTGTCGTCCAATATGTCAAGGGCAGCAAAATCAAGCTTTGTAATGTTTGACATTTTGATACTAAAAGATATCAAATAAACTTTAGTTAATAAAAGCTTATAAAAGTTAGATACAAAAAAAATGTGGTTATTAAACTAACTTCTAGTATGAAACTTTTACATGACAAAAAAAAAAAGAGGACACAATATAAATAATGAATATAAGAATTGCATAACAATATAAAATGCTCAATATCAAAATAGTTAGATATAAATAATTATTTAATTGTTAGAATTGAAAGAAAAGTTAATGATAAGTTAGACATAAATAATGTTAAAATTGTTAGAAAAGTTAGTGAAAAGTTATATATAAATAAATGTTAAAACTGTAAGAAAAATTAGTGATAAGTTAGATATAAATAAATGTTAGGATTATTAGAAAAGTTAATAATAAGTTATATTCAAACCAGGAGCAATTGTTATATTCTTTAGATAAATGTAAAATTAAGTCCAATAACAGTTTTAGCATCCTTATAAATAACGGTAATTAGGTCCAAAGATCAATTTAACATTTTTTTGTGTAACATAATTTTATGTCCAAAAATTGCAAATCCGGACAAAAGTTCATTATGGTTAAACATCAAATTTTTATGTCCAAAGTCTAGTTATTAATACTTTTAGGGGAGTTAAACTGCACCAAATGTATGATTATGATATATAAACTAATCTATAACATATAATCAAAATGTAATTGAAAAGGGAAGGATACTTCGCGCTTTGTTACTATGGCAGAGCCTTGTGCTGATAATGTGTAATAAACTAAAACTTAAATACTAAGAAAGCAATACTAAAACAAAAGATAATTTAATAGAGTAATATTTCTTAATATCTTCAAGTGTGTTTTTCTTCTTACAAACTCCCTCTATTTATAGAATTTTCTACCAGCTTGATGACATCACATTCCATATACACAAAAATCATTTTTTACTACAAAAATCCTACAAGCATCTTTGACCAACAATTGTAGTAATCTTCTACTTAGTCAAGAATTCTATGAAGAAATTTCTTCATCTTGATAAGTACATAATGATGAATATCTACAATATCGTATTTTCATAACAATTATATAATTTTCACTTTTATCCATGTGAATGAGAAAATATTTTTTAGGTTGGAATGGACTCGTTCATTCCAATAATCTACTTGCAACACAAGAAAATAGTATTGGGAATAGGATGCTCAAAAGACCACTAGCACTTGCCATTTTTGTAAATAAATATTTGCAATTGATAATTAAAATGTCATCTTATTGTATGAGCATGTTTTTCTCTCATTTGTTATGTGGATGACTGTATATGAGTAAATTGTTTGTCGCCCCCCTGTGTTTTGCCTGAAATACTCATTCGCCCCCTGTATTTTTAAAATAGGCTCCGTATCCCCCTGTGTTTTTTTGATTGTATTTCACGCACGCAAAATCTCTTATTCCGTTAGCAAACATTACAAATTAGTGAAATGACCGTTATACCCTTACATAAAGTTAAAACAAAAAAGGTCAGATTCATTTTGTTTATTCTAATTGACGAAGGCACACAGACTCACACACAGTCGCACACAGTCGCACACACACTCACTTCACGCATCAAAGACGACACTGAAGAAATCTGAGAAAATCATGACTTGACGCAGACAAAATCGCGTTTGCTATTCGTTGAGATCTTGAACATAAAGTCGAGTATGCACTCTTCGAATTCCAGGTATGTGTTTGACTTTGGTTTTTTCCTTTGTTTAACTTTTGTTTATTCTACATTGTTGTGGTCCCAATATGTTTTTTGCTTTATTCTTCTTTGTCGTTTTCACTTGTTGATGGGTTTATTGTCAATGTTAAGAGGGATAGCCTCGACATTCTACCTGGGGTTTGCAAAAAATTCATAATTTTTAATATGTTGTTTTCCATATTAGGTATATTATGGCTTTGATTAATTAAGGTACTCCAAATTAGTTAGGGTTTTAGTAATATAAGAGTTTTTTGAATTAGGGCTTTTCAGAATTGGGGCATTTTCGAAATTGGGCATTTCAGAATTAGGGCTTTCTTATATTATGGCTTTTATTTATATTACTAATGGCTGTAATGTTAAAACTATAACAATCTATAACATAGCGTTATAAAATTACAAAATGGATGATGTGGATGATACTTTCGGTATAAATGATAGTTGTGGTAATTTGGCTTTGTGGATTGGTGAAAACTTTGGTCCTATGGAAGAGACAAATAAAGTTCCTATGAAGGGGATAAATGAAGTTCCAATGGAGGGGATAAATGATGTGCATACAAAGGGGATAAATGAAGTTCCTATGGAGGGGATAAATGATGTGCATACAGAGGGCATAACAAATAATGAAGTTCTTATGGAGGAAACAACTAATAATGATGTCCCTGTGGAAGAGAGAGGTTGTGAAAGTAGTGAAGCAGTTGCTATTGATGGTGATGATGATGAAGATAGTGATTATGTCCCTTCTGTTGCTAAAGAGGTACAATCTGACACAGAGTCTAACACACCTAGTTGGATATTTCAAATATGGAAGGCTCTAGTGATGATAACATCTTGGAGGACAACAATAAGGGACAATCACGGAGAGAAAGATACAGTTATTTGAAGAAAAAAATGAAGGAAATGATTGAACGTGAGAAGAATATAAAGGCAAGAGGTAATAATGGTTGGTGCAGTGATTCATCAGAACATGATATGAGTTGTTTGAAATGTGTTGAAGAAGATAGAGTGCTCGAGTACCATGATGGTGTAGATATGGAAACTTTTGAATTGGAGGTAAAGATGGTGTTTAAGAATATCGTAGAATTTAGGAAAGTGTTGAGAGACTCTACTGTTAGAAATGGGTTTGAGTTACATTGGGTTAGGAATGAGCCAGAAAGGGTTATAGCTTAGTGTAAGAATAACTGCACTTTGAGGGTACGTGCTTCCCCAATCATGGGAAGTGAACATTACCAAATTAAATCACTATCGGGTCAGCATAATTGTAATTGGGATTTTGAAAATAAGCTTGCAAATTATAAGTATTTGGGTAACAGGTTACAGGGGCATGTGAAAAAGAATCCTAATGAAAGTCTAGCTGATTTGCAAACATCAATATTCACTGGCATATCAATTTCATGTAGCAAATACAAGGCACTTATAGCTAAAAAAGTGGCATTGCGATTGATAGAAGGAGATATTGAAGAGCAATACACCAAGTTGAGAGATTATACTGCTATTGTTTTACACCACAATCCCGAGAGCACTATATTGATAGGAGTTAATAGAACTTCAGAACCAGTGTTTGATAGAATGTTTTACTGTCTTGCTGCTATGAAAGATAGGTTTGTAGCTAGTTGTAGGCTATTCATTGGCTTAGATGGATGTTTTCTAAAATCTAGATATGATGGACAATTGTTGTGTGCTATTGGGAGATATGGTAATGATAACTTGTTTCCAATCGCATTGGCTGTTGTACCAGTTAAAAGTAGGGAAACATGGTCATGGTTCTTGGAACAATTACACAACGTAATTGGTCATCCAGATGAAAAAGGATGGTCATACATTTCTGGCCGACAAAAAGGTTTGATAGAAGTGTTTAAGGATAAGTATCCAAATGTGCACCACAGGTTTTGCTTGTGGCATATGTATGAGAATTACAAAAAGAATTTCGAGGGATTAACTTTGAAAGAACTGTTTGGAAGGCTGCCTCTACAGCAAATGTGATGGAGTTTGAGAAAGTGATGAAGACAATAGAAAAGGCAGATCCGAAGGTCGGATATAAAGAAATTGCAGCTGAATGGTTGTGGAGAATCCCTACTACACAGTGGGCTAGATCTCACTTTCCGACTGATGCAAAGACTGATACATTAGTGAAAAATATTTGTGAATCATTCAATAATTACATTTTAGATGCCAGAGACAAGCCAATTGTAACAATGTTTGAAATTATAAGAGGAAATATCATGACTAGACTTGAGATTAAGAGGGAAGGAATTGCAAAATTTCAAGGTAGTATATGTCCCAACATTAGGAGAAAAATTGCGAAGTTACTTGAGACATCAAAGGGTTGGTATCCAACCTATTCAGGGGCTGAAGAGTATGAAGTTATTTAGAATATGCACAAATATGTCATTAATCTTTCTACCAATAGTTGTAGCTGTGGTATGTTCCAATTGGCTGGTTATCCTTGTTGTCATGCATTGGCTTGTATCAACAAATTCAGGAAGAAGGTGGATGATTACATTGACCCTTGTTATACTAAGGAGATATACCTAAAGGTTTATGCACAGACAAGCATATAATAAAGAAACATAGAGGGTTAACAACCTAACTTAATAATATATTATTTCAACATAAAAGCGTACATTGCAACTGCTAGAACTACTACTTCTACTCCCCTCCTCTTTTCAGTAACATCACAATAAGAAGGACAACCACCATTATACAACAAACAACACTGGCAAAAAAAGTAATTTTTTGCCATCCAACATCCTGCATATTATTCCTCCTATTGTCGTAGGCGCGAGATGTGACCTCTTCCTCATAACTACCACCTTCTTCGATTGTTCCTCCATATATGGTAGACCTCCTAGGTAGAATAATAGGTATGCCACTATCAGCCCAAACTGCACTTTGAGGGTTACACCATCTAAAAAAGTTACAATCATCATACTTGTGGAATAACATTCCTTTGGTAGGCCTGTTTGTTGACACAATCCGAATGTCAAGAAGTCACTTGCAATACCGACACCTCATGTGCACATACCTCAACTCAATTGGGTAGTCATTGGTTGAACGCCTATTGCTCAATGTTGACATTGTCTTTAATTTAACCCACCACATTAACAAAAGGAAAAATAATTTAGGAATAAACACATGAATCTAACCTGCTTAGTAGGGGTAAAAATATAAGTCAACAACAAAAAAATTTGACTTATAACCAACGACATTGGCATATTTCGGACAAAAAAATAACGTAAAAAAATAAAAATAAAAACCAAATAAGCTAAACCCATTTACCAACAGTAAAAATCAATGGTTTGAGCGTAAAATTAGGAACAATCAACGGCATCTTATCACAAAACAATAACGTAAATAAAAAAAACAAAAAACAAGATGAACCCACTTACTAACAGTAAAAATCAATTTCTTCAGCTAGCTTCAATGTTTTGCTTTCTCGTGTGTTTTACTGTTGCAAGAAGAGGACAACTTATATCTTGTCTCAAGGGCATTTTGGTCCATGTGTTGTTCATTTAAAGGTGATATGGCACCAGTAAGCAACAGAAAATCCATATGGTCCGCGTGAAATGCACTTCCAGTTCAAACTGACGGAAACATTAACGGATAGAGTCGGTGAGATACAATCGAAAAAATACAGGGGGGTACGGAGCCTATTTTAAAAATACAAGGGGTGAATGAGTATTTTGGGCAAAACATAGGGGACGGCAAGTAATTTACTCAACTGTATATATATATATATATATGTATGTATGTAAGGTCCTTGCTTTAAGTGGTGACTTAGGTACATGGTGGTTACACACAGAAGGTCTAGGTTATAGTCACTTCTTAAGCAAAGTAATTATGTCCATAACTAAATAGTAAAGTTGGGTGTTTTACTATGGTAAAAGTCATAGTGGAATAAGTTCCCTTTGGAGTAGGGTGATTTGCCTTGATCATAGATTTGTTCCAGATTTATTACACTTATGCATGTGTATGTATTGGATAGATTTTGTAGGTGTAAACTCTAAATACGTACTATCAAAGAAATAGTTCACCTATACCTACAGAGCTTCTAAGTGGGTCATTACTCTTAATCTTGAGCATGTGTGAATGAACTGACAAAGTTGAATGCTTGCACTTTGAGCCATTATGGGTGTGGTCTAAATACTTAGGTCACTAACTCTGTAGTTTGGGTGTATAGGACTTGATTAGAAGGGACATGCATATGCAATAAGAAATCTATACATTGATCACTTCCTTAGAATTATCCAAGCTAAATCATCTTGAATCTATGCATAGTAGTACAGGATGTTGTATTGGATGTTATACTTAAGGGTAACTCCCTTGGATAAGTGAATAACTCCCGGAGGATGGTTGGATTGTGGATTAGAGTTTCGAAGGAGTTTAAGATGTAGTTCAAGAGGTAATAGCACACTATAGAACCTATATTGACTACGAGTAAGTATAAAGGGGCAGTTTGGTCATTTCATCACCTAGTTGGGCTTAAGACTATTTTCTGTTCAATACAGTATTTATCCTCAAGTATAATCATAGTCTTATAGTGGAATAGACTAAAGTTAAAATAATAAAATATTGCTAGGGGACTAACAAAAATATTTTATTCATTCTTAGAGAAAGGATAAATATGTCTTTGGTCCTCCTTCTAGTCAAATTATCTTATAAGAAATATTTGTTAAATTAAAGAAATACTATGGTAGAAAGAGTATTTAATTCATCAGCAATTAAGTATTAAAAATAGACTTTCTATTTTGTAGAAAGGGTATTTCTATTTTTAATTATTGGCTGAAATTGAATTAAATAAATAGCAAATTAACTAATTAGAGTACACTAACTAAGCCAGGATCCTACCTCACAAACCAAGGAGATCACATGGGTCCAAAGATGAACCAGGCAAGGGAAAAATAGGAAAAATAACTGTAGAGAAAAAATAGGACTCTTGCAGTCCAAAACCACATTGATTTTCTGAAGATTTTTTCTCAGACTCTTGTCCTATAAATTGACCACTTCCCTAGCTCTGGAAAATTATACCATATCTTCTGAGATCTTTTTTCTCTCTCTCTTGAGTAAGCTTCATATTTTGAAGAAACTCAATTCTAGTTTTTCTTTTAATTTAGTTCTAGTCTCACAACTAGAACTTGTTTTAGTAGATTTTAGTCATAGAAGGGAAGATCAAGAGTTGAGAAGTAAAAGCCATATTCTAGGCGTGTAGATCTTCTTGGAAAAGGTGAAGTTTTCAATTTTTCGTTATGCGCGAAAAGGTATGTAAAACTTCATTATGATTTAGAATTAAACTATGTTCTTTATGTCGTTTAAATTAACTATTCATATTTAATCGCATAAGATCCTGCATGATTGTTTCCGCCATGTTCATAGAAATTTTTGAATATGAATCATGTAGCCTATATCATTTTCCTTCAAATAGTTCTTTTTTTTTTTTGTCACAAGGAATATATACATGCATTAATGAAATAACATTAGTGAATATCAAAGGCATTTGTATTAATCAAACAACATTAGCGAATATCATAGGCATTTGAATTATTCAAAATCTTTAAACACTCATTTGATATGTTCTCAACCTAATTTCTTATTCCATTGGGAGTTTTTAACCAAATGAATAAAAATAATATAAAATTTTCCTTAAAAAAGATTTGGCGAATTGTATGACATTCCCCTATGATGTGTTAGTCATTCCTGGTTGGGTTAAGGAGGTATGGCATGGCAGGTGAATGGGATTGACCTATGAATTCACCTAAGAAGTTGCACCTTACCCTCCTATGTTAGCATCAGTGTTATCATAGTCTTTGTGTTTAGTTGAAATATTGCGCACTGCCCTCTGACCTCATTTCAAACTAACGTTGTTAACGAAAAAGTTTAAATAACTAAATTATCCTTAGAAAAGCAAGCATGTTAGAACACAAAAAGGTATCAGGCAACTTCAAGACAATAGAAGGGGTAACAAGCAATATACATTTTCTATTTTTCTTTTCCCCCTTTCTCTTCTTTGTTCAAAAGTCATCTTCCTCCTCAGATCTACCTACTTACAAACACAATAATCATACAACTCTATCTTTCTCAGCCTCCATCATCTCCTACCACCTACACTTCATCACCATATGGCACTGACACTACATATCACTCACACATGTACCGCCACACATTATTTTCACCAACTATCATTGGCCACACATACACTTACTACAACCACCAGCTTATACTTACCATTTACATGTTGTAATCTCATCCAATTTTATTTTTAGTAAGTATATTTGTATATATTACCTATAAAGAGATAGAGAGAGAGAAAGAAAGAGAGTTAATTAATAACAACATGAATTTTAATGAATTTTAAAAACTAAGCACTTAGAACGATTAATTCTTTTAGAAATGAAGGTTTCAATGGATTTGTAAATAAATGGGTTTATTTATAAGTGTATGTGGAAAAGAAAGGGAGAAAAAAAGAAAAAACTAAAAATAGCAATAGTGATACTAATTTTTGTTGTAGTTGTAATGATAGAAATGGAAGGATGAGACAGCGATGGTAAAAGGGAGGTGGTACTAAGGCACAATTTTGTCCCAAAAAATTATTTAAGTGAAAATTACAAAAAAAAGAAAAATTGCATGTGAAGCGTGTATAGCTCAAAACTAATGCAAATATTGACAAAGAGGGGTAACATGTAACTTTTTACCAAACCACATGAGATATTTAAGACTTACGCTGATTCAGGGAGGCTGGGTGCAACTTTGACAAAATACAGGGGGTTAATGTGCAATTTACTAAAAAATATTTGACCACAATAATCAATTGTTTACTATGATATTGACATAGACATAGTGGGTATTATGTGCATTATATTTGTGTATATGTAATTTTAAAGTACATACAATATTTTAAACTTAATATTTTGTATATATTTTTAGTAGAGCATTCGAGTGTAATGTAAAAGATTTAAATTTTATTTTATTTTATACTAGTTTTATGTGCTTTATCTTAATTATTTACATAATAAAAATCATTTTCGATCCATTAATAGGTCTTAGAAGCAGAGCTATGAAAGAACCAAAATACTCCAAAACAAAGTTCAAAGCATGTCCATAACGAACTAAGCATGATCCAATTTTTAGGTTTCTTATGAACTAGACATCAAGAATATCAACTTGTTGAGAGATGAAAATAAAAAAAAAAAACATAAAAACGTGTTCATTAATTCAATTGTAGTCAATTTGGCTTAATTTAAAATAACTATCTTTTTTTGGTTCAACTATCACTAAGGCTATCCTCAATGGAGTCTCTATATGAGTCTCTATAAATCATTTATAGAGACTCATATAGAGACCAAATAGTGTTTTAGAGACCCACTTAGAGACTAAGGCAAAAAAACTATTTTAAAGACCTATTTGGAGACCAAGATAAAAAAAAATATCCCCGATGACAATCTCCATAAAATTGAATTTCTATATTGTGTTAATTTTAATTTTATGTAATAATTTGATTATATTTTATTTTTTTTAATTAATTGTTATTTAGATTATTTCAACTTCTTTAACGAATATTTCAACCAAAAAATAAATAAATTGCAACGAACATAATATTTAAAAAAAAACTATACGTAAAAAAAATCTTAATTAAAAAACCCTAAATGCAAAATCTTAATTAAAAAATCTAATTAAAAAACTTAATTACAAAATTCCTTTTAAAAAATCCTAAATAAATATATATAAAAAATTTAATTAAAAAATAATAATAATAACCCTAACTTTTACCCACCTACCCACCCACCCACCCAATTCCCTTGTTCCCTTCTCTGCGCAGCAGCCCCAATCCCAATTCCCTTTTGCGTAGAGCTCCAATCTTTCCCATCTTTCCCTTTTTCCTTTCACTGCGCAGCAGCGACACACCTCCCTCCCTCCCTCCCTCCCCTCTCTTCTTCTTCTTTTTTCCCTGCAGCGCATCAGCGCTCCCCTCTTCTTCCCATTTTTTCCCTGCAGCGCATCAGCGCCCCCCCCCCCCCTCCTCTTCTCCGCTGCATCCCACCCCCCTCCCCCACCCCACCATCTTCTCCGCTGCCACCCCACCACCGGCGAAACCACCAACACAAATTTTATGTTTTTTTTTTTTTTTTTTTTCAGATCTGTGTTGACCTTTTTTTTTTGTTATTTGTTGAAAAAAATTATTCTATTGTAATTTTTTTTATGTTTGATAAATTTTTTTGTTGCTGTTTGTGCTCATTTTTTAGTACTTTTTTTTTTTTTCAGATCTGACGATGTCAAATTGTCTGACATCGTCAGATCTGATATTGTTTTTTTTGGAGACTCATTTTTGTCTTCTTGTATAGTCTCCATTTTTTTCAACAAATTTTTTGTAAAAAATGGAGAATAGGGTCTATGTTGGAGACTCAAAGCTTGAGTGATGTCATGATGTTGTCAAAAACTATCAAATAGCCTTTTAGACACCCTCATTGGTGATGAATTTTGATCAATAGAGTCTCTAAAACAGCAATTATTGCTGTTTAGAGACTCTATTGAGGATGTCCTAACTAAAATGACAAAAGAATTACAATGTCACTAGTAAGAGGTCACAAAATGAAATACAAACATAGTAAGAATATAATTTTGAAAATGTTTAGGGACCATAAGTGAAATTTCACTACAATATAGGGGTCTCTCACTCACACACACACACACTCACTCCCGCCAATGCCAACTCTCTGCTCTTCAATGGCGACTCCACCAGCGAGCAACAGCAAGCCCATTTCCAATCATAAGAAAACTCCTTCATCTTCTTCCTCCACCACAGTCACTTGCTCACTTCTCAAACAAGTATGTACCCTTTACTCATTTACTACTACTATTTCCACTTCCACACACACACACACACATATATAATTGCATATCTATTTACATACACGATCATATTTGTGTATGTGTGTGTTTTGCAGGTGTTTTTACATGATTGGTGGCTGATTCAATCTGATATATGCTCCAGTGGGAAGCAATTGGGCATTGGAGGCTTCAATTCTACACAGTATTCATCCTCTCTCTCTCTCTCTCTCTCCATCTATATATATGTGTGTGTATGTGTGTGTGTGTGTGTGTGTGTGTATGTACACACACAATCACGCACAAATGTGTATGTGTGTGTGTGTGTGTGTGTGTGTATGTACACACACAATCACGCACAAATGAAGTAGCTTAAAGCAAAACCCAAAAAGGGTTTTCTATATTTTCTTCTTTAAATTCGAATTAGAAATGATGTTTCCATTTTATGAGTTACTATATTGTAATTTGCTGATTTTTTTAAATTTTTATTGCACAGTTTTAGTTGTTTATTGTCAAGAATAGCTTCTTTAATCTTTAAAAGAAAATCGAAAAGAAAAGTCTGGTGCACAAAGCTCCCGCTTTGCGCGGGTCTAGGCTGAGTCTATTGTATGCAACCTTATTTCGGAGGAGGTTGTTTTTCAAGACTCAAATCCAAGATTATGTAGGGTAATAACTAAGTTTTGAGGAAAAAGTAAACAAATAAACGCTGGATGGTCATAAGGAAGAAAAACATCTTCTATTACATTGAAACTGTAGTCTATAGCTGAGACAATATTTTACAAAGACAACCCCAGACACCCCACCCCAACCAGGGGAGGGGGCAAATCGGAAATAATTTGGATTTTCTCGTAAATTATTTAGGATGATATCGTCCATTCATGCTAATTTTTTGTTGGGATTTCGTAACGAAGGAGACAAGGGCTGAGAGTGTTTCACTCTGCACCAATTGTGAAGAGACATGATACAGTGACTCTTGAGACATTGGATGGCATCACAGTTACAGTTGCTGGTTTCATCAATAGGTCTCGTACACTTCAGAATGGATTCCCATCTGAGGTACTGAACCTCTTTTGTATTGTTTTAGCATCCTTCGTTTTCTTCTTGTGGTTTTTGGCCCTAATCCGGTGTTTAAATAGGTAGTTCAAATGAGAGATTTGTTAATATTTGTAGCATTTGTTCAGTGCACTACAACTCAGAGAACTGTGTTATGCTGAATTAGTTTGGGATTTAACATGTACGTCTGCCCAGTTCTCTATATTACCTTGCTCATAAGCCTATTTGAAAAAGATTCTATAGGCTAGCTACAAATCCCTCTTTGATACTGCGAGTGTTGCTTAACTCATCATTTCAACTCCCCCATCCCATGAATTTAAAATATTAAAACACCGGTGAAAAGAAATGCATAAGATAGATTCTCTTTAGATGAAATTCAACTGCTTTACTATTAATTTGGAACAGATCTGCAATCATTTCCTTTTCGGATTTCCATATTACTGGGAAGAGTTTTCTGCTGTAGCTATTGGTGAAGAGTCAGCGGATGGAGTGGTTCAACAATGGACTAAAAGTTTGGATCAATCCAAAGTGTCTTCTGCTGAAAAATTGAATGGTTCCCTGCCTGTGTCCTTTGAAGATCTCCCAGCGACTGCTATACATGATCTCTTGATGTATACCCTTAGAGATTCTGAAAGATCTATGCTGACAAGCATCATTTTCGACAATATACCGAAGAATTATGGAGGCAATACTTGCTGTGAAGGTGAAACATCAGATTGCTTAAATGAACATGGATCTCTGGGAATGGTGAGGGATACCACACCGAGAAAACATCAGAGTAAGGACAAGACAACTAAAGCTGAGCAAAAGCAAAAATCTGATTATGCTGTGTCAGATGCAACTCCAAGCAGAAAAAAGAGAAGTAAGATAGAGCAGAAGAAAAAAAGTGATAATGCCACTTCAGGTGCAAGTGCTAGCGATAACAAGAAAAGAAAGGTTCAGGAGAAGCACAAGGGTGATGATGCCGCTTCAGATGCTAGTGCTATAAAAAGTGAGATGACTAAGCCTGTGCAGACGAAGAATGGGGATATTATTGATCGTGTGTCAGAAGCAACTCCATGTAAATACAAGAAAAGCAAGGTTAAGCAGGAGGACAAAGCTGATCATTCTACATCTCCAGCAGCATATAGAACAGATAGCATTGGTCGTTTGACGAGAAGTATCACTGGCTTGAAAAATTTAAGAAACAGGCAGGAAGAGAACCTATTACGCAGCACATCTGTGACAAGTGGGTTTAAGGAGTCAGTTTCTGCATCAGAGGCACCTGGGAAGCGATCTCAAGGCTTGGGCTGTGGACGTAAGGTTTCAAAAATAAGCCCAACATCCACATTTCTTGAAGAGATTGAGGGGGTCAAGGAATCACCAAAGGGGCCTGCATTGAGAAGATCTAGTAGATTACAGAGCATACAAAATGCTTAAGTGTATGCTCTGCAAATGTATTATGTGGAAGGGTATCTCTAGTTAAGAAAACATTTGCTTGTAAAGGATTTAAGTATTTAACAGAGAAGACCATTTATCTAATGGTTCTTGTATGTTTAAAAGAATGCCTCCTATGGAGGAAGATTACTGAAAAATACCTAAGATCTTAGAAACCTTCTCTTCACCATTTCTGTGTGTTTGTGTAATGCAACGATCCTTGCATTTTTCGTACGTCTGGTGGAAGCTTTAGGCTCCTATGGAGCACCCATTGGGAGCAAAAACTTCCTTCTTATTAGCATCAAGGTTGATAGAGTTTAGAAATTTATGCACATCTTTTAATTAATAATGGCTCTTCATATCTTTTTCCACCTTGGACCTGACCATTCAGTTTAATGACAACAAAACGACTGGTCTTTGTCTAACCCTTCTCCCCCCTCTTGTACAAGGTGTAGGTGAAAGTTTCAGGTGTTATTTCACAAAGATGAGCTACTTGAGCATCATATAGGTTTAACAACATTTTCTCTGGCATGGGGGCCATATCCAGGCTAACATAGTTACTAGTTGTTTTTGGTAGTCATCTGTTAAGAAGGTCGTACTTAGCACGATGGTTAAGGGGTTCACTTATTGAATACTTGGTTTCATATTCAAGTCTTGAAAATAATCTCTCTGGCAACAAGGTTATTGGACCCTGATATTTGTGGAGTCTTTCTGCATTAAGTATGACGAGTCATTTGTTATGGCAAATGTCCAACCTGTATTTGAATAACTTACCTTTTTTTGTTTCTGGTATATATCTAACACTGATTAGTTCAACTCTTTTTGCAATAGAAGGCAGACACAAGATAGATAAAGTATATTGGCCTCACTCTAGTAATGGTAACTTTTTAGTGGATTGGTTTAACTTTATGCTTAACAGTTTGTCTAAACAAAGCATATGAGCTCTTCCTCCAGTCAATTTCATTCTTTTAACTAAGTGAGGAAGAATTTTCAAATTGATAAAACTCGGTGGGCGAATTTTTCATCTTCAAGTAAAAACACTTTGATCTCCTATCAGAAAAATTCTCAATTCTCCTTTTGAGGTTTCGACTCTCATATAAAGTTGTTGCTTCGACAATTCAAAAGTCGGAGAAGGTTTTTAACTAATAAATCGATATTCAATCCATCAATTTCCTCAATCTCTTTGGAAGGTTATTTGGCAGTTAAAGGTGCCTACCAAAAATAAGAATTTCATGTGGAAGGCTTGCAGGAGTGGTCTACCTACTACAAGCCTTCCACATGAAATTCTTCTGACAATGGAGCAAAATTACCTCAGTACATAGTACTTTATTTTCTCTTTTAACTTGGTGCAATTAAGGAAACTTTGATACAACATTCTTTGATATTTCCTTTGCAGCAACTACAGCAAGAACCACTATGGGGCCATTAGCAATGGTCCCATAGTGGTTCATTCAGTGTAAATTAACGTATCAGGTTGAGGCTATTACTGTAAGAAATGTTTCTCATTTTACAACTTATATTGGTTTAGATTTTATTATACTTGAGAATGATATTGACCAAGTGTTCGAAACTATTATTATCACTAGTGTTGTCATCAATTGGGAGAAATGGTTCTCTTTTTCTTTTTCTTTTCCTTTTTTTATTGTTTTTTCGTTGAGGACGGATAATTTTCATTAAGTAAAATTTCATACACATTGCAGAAAACATACATAATATATGCTCAACCATACCTCGTATAAGCTTTAGTCTAATTAGGAGGACCGGAAACAAAGTTGTGAATCGGGTTGTCAAGAATATAATAGCAAGTTGCCTTTTACCACTTTCATTACCACATATATTGACTTCCAATTTTGATCTTATTAGTATAGGATAAACTGTGTATCTTTCGTATCTCTTTAATAAAACAAAAACATAAGGTCACTTTCTTCACAATTTATTTACAATTTGGTTACTTAAGCCAATGTTTGATTATGACATGGTGATCTCCATGCTGATTTTGTTGGTCATACGATATGAATTTATTATCTACATATCAGTATCCATTAGGATTTTGGTGCTTTTTTCTTGTTAATTTAACACTGCCAAATAAATTGAAGCTTGTCCTTTAATTTCTTTAATATTAACTTCTAGATTCAACACAACATTTCATTCAATGGCATTTCATTTATTATTTTTGTGAAGACTAATACAAGTACGTCATTGTGGCACGAGGACCAGTACAATTTCTTATTAAATGCTGAGAAATTTCGAATACATATACCACCTATTTTTTAAAAATCTAAACAAAAGGCACAAGAGGATCACATACATGAGATCTAATCGTCGACATTTTCCTTTTCTTGTTTGTGCGTATTTTTTTTTATATTTTGGAAAATATTTTATATAATCAGACATCACGATCCTAAATTTATAAGTAACTTCACTGCGAACTTTGTAATTACGTCCTTGCACTAATAGGTAAGTTCTATATGACCAAAATTCCGTGACTGCCCCTGAGGACGAGAACAACAATTTTTGGCACCTTTCCCCCAAATGCGTCACATTTATAACTACCAAGTAGTGGGTTCACTATAAATTCAACTCTCAGAAGTAATGAAAGAAGTTAGTGAGACAGTCATTTGCAGACGTATTTTAAGAGTCATACCAAACATACAAAAAAAAAAAGAGAAAAAGAATAAGAAAAAAAGAAAAAGTCGCTCGCGCATTAAACGCGTAAATAATTGTCAGCAACACTTTCTACCCAAAGAAGAAACATAAATAGACAGGGAAAAGTAAACGATCACATGAATGCTTCTGTGCACATATCATGCCGTAGCCATCACTTCTAAGAGTTGAATTGGCAAAGGAAAAATTCTTTCATGAGACATGTGATAAATTTGTTATAGTCACATGCCAAGTTGTTATTATATAAGACTAATTCATTCTCCAAACTTGGAGACTGAAGGTAATGAAATTCATGTAATTCCATGCGACTGCTCAGCGCCTATACCAAAGAAAGCGCTCAAGTCTATCCATTAATTTCTTCTTGTCTTGCACTTTTATAAAGGGATAAAGTGACGTTAATTGCTTAGTTCGACAGGATGACAAAGGTTGAAGTGTTAATCTGTATTGTGCAGACATGTCATATCAGAATGTCAGAAGTTTCTCTTTTTACTAATTTGACCTTACAGAGTTTTAAATAAATTACTATGATGCTCCCACTTATGTTAATTGATTGACATTTGTCAATAAATTGAAATACTTTTTGTCCATGTGGCTGTGACAGATTTGTCACATACCTCATAAAAGAAGAACCCTTGACAAAGTAAAAATGAAAAGATTAGCTATAACTTGTAACAGTCTTTGAGTAAAGTTTAGCCAGTAGCATAGATCACTATTGAATTCATTACAAAACTCTATTAAAGAATGATATATAATGTTTTATCTAGTCACTGGTTTAACAACAATAGATATATAACAGTAGTATCAATGTATGAATGTGTGTTGAAGGACTCACGGATGGTAGAAGACCCAACAACCATTTTTGTAGCCTTCTAAGCCTTCGCTCACAGCTCGACCAACTTCACTTCAGTATCCCCCCTATCTGGGTCTATGTCCAAGATGACAGAATCCCATGAATGCGTAAAAGGGATTCCTGAGAAGTAAGAAGAACTCCTTTTGCCTTTATTATGACAATTGTGAACTATCTTGTGCTGTATACCCTCCAGAAATCGTTTTTCTAGGTACACCAAAAAAGACAGGACATGTTAGTTATATCGTTTCTAATGGCTTGCGCAGATGCAAAATGATAATACAGAAATGAAAAGGGTCGTTATTCATTTCTAGATGGAAGTAAGAAACGAGCAGATTGTAAAGCCACCTTTGTGGAAAGTACAAGCTAATCCCATGGCTAATGTATGCATGAATTTGGGTCAGAAGCTATAATAGTTTTGATAAGATGTTCGAATTAACAGTTTCTATTTAAATTTCTTCGTTCATGTCACAGCCCCAAAATATTTACAACTGAGAATTTGTCGGGCTCATACAATTTTCTGCAAATACATGATAGATTATCGTAACAATGGTGGGCAGCAATTTCTAGTGCATTGCTTTTTCTAATTTTATTGTCTGTGAATAGAAAGAGGCATAGTAGATGCATACCAAACTGTTATTTACATTTTTTACAATTCATTTCCAAGAATACACAAACTATATCAACAATTGAATAGAACAGGCACTACATAAAAGTATATAGTTGCAAAAATTAACTTATTATATTCTAGAATAATTAGCGACCCTATTAATTGAGTAATGCTAGAAGAATTTAAAATGGAAGTGTCCTTTTTCTTTCTTTGCAAAGTGCTAAATGTATACAATGTTTCCAATTTGACTAAGAATAATTAACAAAATCCATATAAACAATTTGACATAATATCTTTGGTTTTAGATTTACTAGTATTTTGGTAATTATTCTTTGTGATCTATAAATTATTTATTTATTAAGCTTATAGATCTAAGACATAAATCAACATCCTAGCTTCGTCCCTGAGAAAGACAACCTGATAGTTAGGCATAACGCCATCTTTGCAAACCTACAAATCGTATCTTTTGAAGAAATTTAGAAGTTTAAGGGGAAAAGTAATGTCTGCTTCTCATGTTGCAAAGAAGCTAGTAACATTTGATGTTTGCTATGTCCTCAAATCTTTCTCCAACACCCATCATGTCTTTAATGTTAACGCAACATGAGTCCATCAGACATTCAGAAAATGAATTTTTTTTTAATGAGATATCAACTTAGACCGATCAGTTGAATACGTGTCAGAATCTAGTTAAACCCGATTGAGGCGAAGATATGACCAAAATCATACTAGTGGAGTATGATTACTACAGATGCTAGTCGTGATTACTACAATAGCAGACCAAAGTTATTTCCCGAACCTTCCGAAATGTACTATAAAGAGGGGACCTAACAAGAACCAAATAATCAGATTCCATAACATCGGACATATTAATCACATTACTGGCACAGCAGGTAGAAAGTAAACTTAATGATCCTTCAGCCTTAGATTTACATGATAACTGTTGGACATTGTTTACTGACGGAAACAAAATTTAAAAACCAATATCATTTAGATTAAGCCCAAGGACTATGAAGGAGCATGATGCTATAATGTGACATGTCCACTGCTTTGCACAGAAAAAGCATTTACAGGTTCAACACTAAACACAAATTGAACACACAGCAGTATGTTCAGACATTTTAAACGACATATGAGAATAACTACATAGGAAAATCTGCAAGCGAGTCAAAGCAATGGATAAATTCAGCAAAGAATAGAAGTCCAAATGAATTTATTTTCCTAATTTTGCAGGCATATGCACATATGGTGTTTATCGACTTAAGAAAGGGATATGAGCCTATACCTTTTTGCTCTAACTATGGATGAGCTCACTGGGCACATCAAGGATAATGTGCCTTGTGCATATTATTCGTAGATGAAATTGTTTTGGTAGATGTGTCTTGAGAAGGAATGAATGCTAAGTTAGAATTATGAAGTCAGAACCTGGTAAGCAAATGGAGTACATGGAGTGTAAGTTCAGCCAGAAGAGAACAACAAATGAAGTGAAAGTAAGGATGGGTATGCTGAGAATACATACAAAGGAACACTTTAGATATCTTTTGGGTCAACAGTCTTGACAGTTGGAGAGATTGAGACCAATGTCACTCACAGAATCAATGCAGATTGAATGAAGTGGAGAAGTGCACCAGGAGTCTAAGTGACAGAAAGTTTCCCTTTAAGCGAAAAGAAAGTATTGTAAGATAGTCATAAGATCGGTTTTACTTTACGAATCAGAGAGTTGGGTGTTGAAGTACCAACTTATTCACAAGATGGCAGTAGGAGAGCTAAAATTTTAAGATGAATATGGGGCAAGAAGAGAAAAGATATGTTTGGAAATGAGGTTGTTTGAGAAAAATTGGGAATAACACCTATTGAGGACAAGATGAGTGAGAATCATTTGGGTTTGGACATGTTTAAGAGGATACCTAAGAATCGTTCCAAAGGCACCTATTAGAAGGTGTGAAGGAAAGAATCGTTCCAAAGGCACCTGTTAGAAGGTGTGAAGGATGGAGGTTAATCACCATAAGAAGGGTAGAGGGAAGCCCGAGAAGAGTTTGAAGAAGCCTAGACAAACCTTGAGTCTCTAGAACTAACAACGGAGATGGACCTGAACAAAAGTCATGGTCTCGCCAAATCTATAAAGCCACCCCACCTAGTAGGATAAAGGTTTGCCTTGATTTGGTTTGCAGGCAATACGCAAAGAATGCACGACCCAACTTAAAAGGAAAGGCTACCCCCAATATTCAAATCAAGGTTTCTAGAAGCTCAAAGACACATTCCTTTATTTTTCTTGGACTCAAAACTATATAGCTGCAGCTTAAATAAAGTTGTACAAGCTTTTCAATTGATTTATGCCTCCCCTTACCAGGCTCTTGTTTCACTTGCCAAAATGTCATGCATTTTCAGTTAAAAGATATTTATGGAAAGAACACCACGTAACACTAACAAAAATAGTCTAAAGCACCTGCCATTTTCCAAAGCTACACCTATCTGCGAAAAAAAAAAAAATGGAATAACGATAACAATGCGGAAAATCAGAAACATACTTTTAGTATCATTAGGTTGGAAGAAGAGGTTGTCTTTCATCAGGACCCACACGGTGACTAGCCTGGAAAGTAAAAAAAAAACGAAAGAGTTATTAATGCACTGAGATGACAGTACATATTCAAAATCCAGTGATGAGTGAAGGCAACTGCAGATTCATACATCTTCATTTGCTCCTGCTGCCATGTTTATAAATGATGAGTCTCTTGTCCTACAAAGACAAATGTGGACAATAGATATGTATTGAAATTGCAATATCAGGAGAAAAAATAATAAAGAGAATTTTCTTTTCAAGAAAAGAAAGCTGCTCACACAGCATAATGCTAAGTCACAGGGTTCTGAAGAAAAAGCAATATTGATCGTCCATATCCATTGTGCAAAGTGTAACCAAAGGATACCGTTGTTCACTCATTCCTCGATAAACTGAAATGCTACATAGTCTTCTAAGAGTGATACTCTAGAAGCAAGGGTGGATCCAAAATTTTATTTCAGTGGGGGCTTAAATTAGCTAACAAAATTGACAGTGGTCTTCCCATAAATTGCATAAATGTTGCGCCATAACATTTCTATTCTATTGTTTTCCTTTTTTCTGGGGAAAAAAATTATGGTCCTAAATTCGTGATTCGATAATTTGTTTTAGTAGTATAATTATCAATCTTTGATCTTACTTATAGTTCGTAACAAGAAATCTCACACAGATCTAGGGGATCGGGTGGGGCCTGTAGCTCAGAGGATTAAAGCACGTGAGTATGAACCACTATGCCGGGGTTCAAAGACATCAATTTGATTACTTCGTCCTTTTTCCGAAGGATTAAGATTTATCATTTTAAACTTACTTCTTTCTGATACAACGATTAAGACTACTTAACAAATATAACTATATTGTCTCGCTTAATTAGGTAGTTTAGATTGTGGTTGTGTACTTTCCTTTTTAACGAACACAGACCAAATAGGACAATATTACATCATTTCTATTACGTAGTGAAAATTCAAAATTTAACTATTGTTAAATTCCAAACAGGTTAGGTTGGTCTCATCATTCACGCTTTTCCCAGTCCGAGACTCCCATCTTCTTTAAGTGGGCATGAGCTTAAGGTACTAGTTTAAATGAAAACCCTAATCAGGCGCTAATGAACAAGAAAACGGATGAGCTAACGCACAACGGCTTTCACACAGCTCAATCCCTTGGGAATATGTAGATATTATAATTAGTCAATACTAGTAAGCTATATCAAAACCAATCCATCTAGTGTAATAAGGAGAAAGAAAAAAAAAAAAATTCAAAACTAACATATCATATACCGCTTATCACATAGAAAGAAACACCACGTATGTAAGAGAAAAAAAACGTGGGACAAATTTTTTTTTTTTAATTCTACATGAATATCGAGTATTGAAGCCAGAGGTGGACCCAAGATTTTTATTCAATGGGGGCTAAAAACGTGCAATTTAAAGCTCATATATGGATAATTTTTCAGTGGGGAGTAAAATATTTTCAGCCTAAGAATATCTTAAAAATATGCATATTTTCAAATGGCTTTGCCCTGATTGAAGCATTTTTTTGAACAAGAAAGATTTAGCTTTCTTGAACAGCCAAGTAGACAATGGGGGCAAAGAGTTAGCTAGGGCTTGAATTTCCCGTGTTATAGAAGGGTCAATGCATCCATCTAGTGGCAAGCACATATTGGCTGTTCAAGAAAGCTAAGTAGACAATGGGGGCAAAGAGTTAGCTGGGGCTTGAATTTCCCGTGTTATAGAAGGGTCAATGCATCTATCTAGTGGCACGCACATATAGGTCATAACTAGAATCTACACAGAAGTTCATAACTCTACTGCATCTTAACTTAAAGCTCAAGCCTTCACCTGGACCTTATCTTAAAAGGGAGAAGCACATTTCACATTTGGTACAATTTGTATATTAGGTTTCCTAGTCATAACTTTCCCTCCAAACTTTTTTATGTCTCAGGCAGAAATTAACAAAAGCAATAGTGGTGTAGCTGTATTCCCACCCAATAGGAGAAGCTACCATGGTTTTAACACCAACACATGATAATCCACGATTTACAGATCTTCTGCTCAGCCTTCACCACATGTTTCATCATCTCAAATTTTATTTCCTATAACACCATAAATATAAACAAGGAGAAATCCTTGACTCTTTCATCTAAGTGTCCTTATCAGTAATCAAATAATTTTTAAGTGTAGACGAAATGATCCAGAGACCTTAGCACAAATCCGCAGTAACCAGAAAAGAGAAAGAAATAAGTAAAGTACCTATGATTATCCCGAACATCGGTTAGCTCCACCACCCCATTTTGTTGCTCATCCTTGACTCGTGAAAGAGGTGAAAAGAACTGAAAAAAGGAATAGGAGGAATATTTAAGTATCAAAAGACAAAGAAGAAAAAGACACTAGGAATATCATTATAGATTTACAGGGATATTTATTGCTTTTTTACCTGGTGCATTGAAATGAAAACAATAGAAATTCCTAACAAAAAGTTGACGGTTAGAGGTTGACCCAACATCAGAGCAGATGCCAAGCCAGTAAATATTGTGGCAACAGTTGAGGAATACTTCTTCAAAATTGTATCTGATGGCACCAAAGAGAATTTCACATAAGCAAGATGCAGCAAAGACAAACCATCATCGAGTCACACATTAAATGTACTAAAGTATTCAGCTAGTATAGAAAATGATCTCACCAGCATATTTGAAGAAAAAGGAGGACAAAATTCCCTGTGCCGCATTATTACATATCAGAAGCATGGTAGCTCTAGAATGTCCTTGCAATATGTCAAAACTACTAGGACCTGTACCATTGCGAAAAGAAATGTTACAAAATCAAATGTGTAATCAGGTAAACTCATAAATCTAGACAAAATATTATCTAGTAGTTTGATGGAAATCAATCCATTCAAGACTTATGTATCTATAAAAACAAAGCCTAACATAATTCCCCATTGGATAGAGTGCAAATAGCAATGTAAAGTCGTACTAATAATAAAACTGTTATAACAAATGAATATTGCATATTTTTTAATGATTAATCTTGTTGAGCTTCAATGCTCTTACATTCTGCTAAAACATTGCCATCCTAATACAATCGCATCATCATCAGCAGTTGACCACCAATTATACAGTTTGTGTCATTTAGGTTACATTTTTGAACATGTACACATAGAGATACATGGTATAAGTAGCATCAAGTAAAAATTACAACTTGGATTATAAAATTTATAGAATAACCTTCAAAATATGAGAGGTCAAGGTAAAATTACTCTCTTAAATATGAAAGGTCAACGTAAAATTACTCTCTTATTTCCCTTATTCCTCTATTTCTTTTGTTTATGGTTAAGGATACTTCTCCAATCACATTGATCCCAAGGGTGTTGAGCCTTAAAATCATATACAAGCGAACATATTCATATATAAGAAATCATATAATAAGAATATCTTGAGCTGCACGTTTCTAAAGTAATTATGGATAGAAGTAGGAATAATTTGTTATAACTCCAAATAAACCTGTCTGCAATAATGTCTTGAGTACTCCCTCCGTCCCCCAGATGGTGTTGGCCATGGTCTTCACGGAGTATGCAGAAAGTTAACTTTTTTGGTGTTATGTGACAAAATTCTCCTATAAACATTTCTCTACGTAAAACTTATGGTTTTAATTTGAGTTACAAGAGTGTATTACTGAAAATTGAAAGGAAGGTGGTGTTATTTGTGGATATCACAAGCAAGAAGGAATGGCTATGTTAAAAGGATGAAGGAGTAAAAAAGATTATTTCCAGCTTTAGCTTATGAGAGACTTTGATTCTTTTAAAGACTTCTTAAGATATTAATAGTAACTATAATAAAAAACAAAAATACATAACTGCCTACCATCATTACATTCCCTCCAACAATTGAGCAAAATATCACCGGAAAAAGTGTTTTCAATTTTTTACGTTGTGTCAATTTCTAGTAGAAGGCAGAGTTCTATTTCAGTACCTTTGAAAATCGCAGTCACGACAATGGCCAGAAAGTTAAATATAGCACCATATCCATATAAAAACAGATTCTGCAAATTCAAAGAATATAGTGTCAAATGCTGAAGATTAAGGAGAGGCTCCACCTATGTGAGGTAAGAAACGCTTCCAATCTGCAAAGTACAATTGAATACTAATGCAATAAGTGATTCTGCTGCACCGTCTGCAATTTAACAGCTAATGGTTTTATAATAAGCTATAGCAAATATTGAGTTGATAATTGATCTTTAAATAGTCAAATCAATCAGAAATCAAACATAATCTAGAAATGCAATGCTGTCAACAATGAAAAAGTTTTTCAAAAGTCAATAATTCAGGCGTCAAAAGTAAGAAAGGGGGTCAGAGAGATTAGATCTAATCCAACCTTTCGAGTTCCCAGTTAAATCAATTGAACCTGGGAGTGCACATATGCAATAGCAAGTTTAAAGTTCCATTGAAACGACAGTATTTAATTGACCACCTTAAGCTCTTCGGAGGGAGCTTCGTTTATAACTTTAATGTCTTCAGCTAGCCCCTTCTCAGTCAGGTAATATTCTTTTTTTCTTCTTTTTCAATTAAGCCTAGCAAGTGGAAATATTTCTTTTCAAATGAGAGGTGGCAAGACTTGAGCCCAAGACCTCTTTCCAAACCTGGCTCAGATACCAAATTGCAGTCACTACCTTATCTCAAAGTTTAAGTTTTTAGATAATGGTGTCATTTATGTATTTAATGCCTCCCAACAGATAGATAATATTAGGTATTGAGAACTCTAAACAATCAAAAAATGCTTTCACAAAGTAAAGAAGAAAAGTTGACTAGTTGTAGACAGACAGCATATAACAACCTTGGGAGTAAAACATTAGACTACCGGCGACTGCATAATTGTCCATTACAGTGTATACAAGTTTCTCAGATTGGAATCACCTGAAGATATATTTTTTTGAAAGGTAAATCACCTGAAGATATATGCTCGTCTCGTATTGGCTCTTTAGAGCATATTCATTGAAAACTGATGCCATAGATGGAACAGTCACCTGAAAATGAATAATGATGTAAGCAAACACTGTAGGCAACAAGCATATTGAAATGACCAACAGCAAAAGTCCAATTCAAACACCATGCCAACTCAGCAGTTAACTTAGATATGGCATGCATGAAAACAGAGCTACCTCGTCAACCACTGAAGTGGCAAATAACTTACAAAAATTATAGTGTAAATGTATGCAATCGTTGTAACTGGAAGACCCAATGCAGGAGCACCCTCTGGTAATGATCGAAGTTGATTTAAGCTTATACCTATGAGCAACAGAGCAAGAGCTTCCCACTGCAATATTATAGAGAGATACGTGTTAAAAGCCATCTAAAAAGATATTTATGTAAACTGCTCCAAAAGCTTCCCACTTATAATAAGTCTCTTTGGCCAAATTGAACTGCATCAAATTAGGAACCAACCTGAATTATGGAAAACCTGCGCTTCATTACAATCTTCAACAACACAGCAATGACCAGAACCTACAAATATTAACAAGACTATTAAATGAAAATAAATTAAAAATCCGAACAAAAGAAAAGAACTACAACTTATAGAATGCCTGTAAGCATAATTCTGCACAGAAGAACGGAAAACCTCCCAAGACACTTCTAATATCTGGACGATCTTAAAAAAAAAAAAAAAAGATATATATATATATAGATGCTTGCTAACTGGTCCTTTCCACTCGCTATCAGTCTCACTAAACGAGAAGCCAACATCAAATATGTACAGTTCAAAAAAGTCACAAAGTGAAGAAACCCCACTGACGCAAGGAAATCAGTGATAATCTGCTCACTATAGGCCAGATTTGACTTTTATAGCTGACCCAGAATTTGCTCAATGAAAAGAAGATTGAAGGAATAATCAAGCCAAGGGAAAAATCAATGGCCTCTACTAAACGTCATGAGTACAACATATTTCATATGGCCAACCCAACTCCACTCTTTGATACCATTCATGAATTTCCCAACCTAGTAGCAAAGTTCATCAGGACCATGCCAGAGGCAACACTAAGCAAAGAATTGCTCCAAAGATTTATATGCCAAGAGGGGGAAGTTTGGGGGACAGCAGCATATTCATTAACATTGACAACCCATGAGAGCTCTTACCCTGAAAAAGATTTTATATGGAAAATGTGCGTGCTGAGTGGCATTTTCACATGAAAAATTGTTCAAATACCGATTAGCGAAAGGATAGGGGCTGGTGAGACATTGTGCGTGTCAGCCACATTTTATGATCACCAAGGAATTGATTCCTAAATTCTTTTTGTTGTTTGGAGTTGCACATAATGTTGGATAGTTGATCTTTGTTTCCTTTTCAACCTCTCTCTACCTTAATTCCCCCCCTCCCCGCCTACGAAGTTTTTCATCAAGGGGATGCAGATATAAGAAATGTTGAGTCCCATTAGACAACATTAATCTCTACAAGTCTTCAAACAAAGTACAATACCTGAAATCCCCACCAACTCAGCTTATTCATGAATGTGTTAGTATCTTTTGGATTCAAATATGAGGTAATGTCGATAAATGCAAGCACCTCGATGGCAAGTGACTTAGGCAAGGGATAAATTAAATTAAATTGAAGCCTTTCTTTCATTTAATCCGAAATATGAACCAAAGCCATAGGAACCGTAAGATCCAATCCTGTAGAACTAATTAACAGCTACCTCAACCCATCGCAAAAGAAGAAAGAAAGAAAAAGGCATTGAAGAGAGAGAAGAGATTTGATTTTGTCACGTCAAGAGTAGATAGGTGGTAACATATCATCTAAAGTAATCTTTGCAGGCAACAAATACCTTGTAATTTGTATAGAATTTGAAGTTAATTTATCTACAAACTAAGCAGATTCCTTAATGTAAGGTGACAAACTAAGCAGATTCCTTAATGTAAGGTGTTTAACATCCTTCAGCCACAATATCAATTTTGGTCCATAACTATAGTGAACATCTAACTTTGTAGCTGATGTTGCAGGAATTTCTAAGATCCAGAGCATCATAAAAAGAGAAAAAATTATATATACCTTCAGATTACTTAGCATCTTTACTGTTGCAGGGTTAAAATATAGCTGCACAAGAAAATCATGGGTTCAATCATCATAAGAACACTTAAAATTGCAGACGAATACAGCTAGGTAAGAGATGTCTAATAAGCACTCAGTGCAGTTAAGAAGAGAAATCTTGATGTCATATATCCAAGAAACCAACATTTTTCACGTATTTAATCATAAGACATGTAACATCTAAATGCAGCAAACAATGGTTTACAGATGACTGATTAAAACCCAAATATTTCATGTGATCATTCGGTATTAAAACTGAACATCTTTGCGAACAGAATTCCTTCACTTTCAGAAAGCAACCAAATTAGATACTGCCCGCCAAAAACCTAACTTCAAGGATGGGTAGGTCTAAAGTGTAGCTTTATTAATAAACCTAACTTCAAGGATGGGTAGGTCTAAAGTGTAGCTTTATTATTAATGTCACTGTAAATGAAAGAAATTTTTATATGAGCAACCACCTCCTTATGTCCTCTTTCAACACCTATTGCCAAATGATTACTGAAGATTCCATGCATATTCACACAATTTTTGCACGCTACAGTAACCTCATCATTTAATCTTTATTATAAATTTCACTTTCCTCTTCTGTACAGATATTTTAGATGGCTATCAGTTAGGTTGCTTAGTTCTTTGGTTTTCTTTTCCTATAAATATAATGGCTATGTAATGACAACTTGTTTTGACCATTAATGAAATTTGGCCTTGGCTTTCCAGTTTAGCTATAACTCAGCAGCCCCCATTTATAGTTTCCCCAAGGTTTTCCAGTAAAATCCTAATCTTCAACATGGACTGAGTCGAGAGGTATCATAGGCAAAGATGGCCCACTCCATGTCAACAGATCAGGAAGCAAAAGTTGGATGAAAAGAAAAACAACTAAAGGGAGAGCCAAAGGACTAGTTGAATTCATGAACCAGGAAGAGGTTGAAATTTGTGATGAGATTCAAGAAGACAAATTGGAAGATATTCATGAAGGCAAGGTATTTCTAGGAAAATCTGATAATGATTTGTCCGAAGTATGACTCTGTTGTATGGAATTCCCCCACTCTATGATGTTTATTCAACAAAGATTTCTTGGTTTGATTTCCTATGAATTTTGTTTCTGAGCTTCTGTAACGAGGTCTTTTGTTCTAAGTTCTTGACAAAACTTCTGTATGGTACAGTAGCTGAAATATATATCAGCTTCAGCAGTAGCCACAATCATGTTTAAGCGATCTCATTAATCATGTGTTCGATTAATATCCTGAGAATTGGGCCAAAGATAAAAGCGTACATCATGTCTGTAATGAGAATCCTCCAAATCAGAATTTGAATGTTGGGACTGATTGATAAGCTCTACTCTGCATGATGAAAATCTAAGATGATAAATACATCAAAGAGATCTCTGTTACACATGCCGCCAATTTCTTTCATGGTAGACTTCCATTAAAGATACTGTCTTATACTTTGGAGCTTCTGCAAACTTAATATTTGGCTTCATATGGAAAAGCTTTATACAGCATGAAGCAATATGAACAAGCAAAAAGACAGCACAAGTTGCACTAACGAGCATTTTACAAGACAAAAGATATATGGAGTCATTTAGTGCTGCCACGCCATCAAAACATCTGTTACTTGAAAGCAAGACAAAATTGCAAGGTTACAACGTTGCAGTTTGTCACAAAGCAGTTAGGATGACTAAGTCAAATGCTGATTTGGGGAAGAAAGATGACAGAAAGGTTGGAGAGCTTTGTCTAGGAAACAAGTAGATCATGGAAAGACCAAACTCAAAGAACGAGTCTTTCTCCAACTCGAGGAAAATTATTGCAGCAGCGGCATGTTAAATAAGAAAGACAAAAGTTACTGTTCAGATGACAGTAGCTTTATAGTAATAGGCTCGAGTTTATATTCCTAGGCTTTATTTTGTCATTTAACTTTCCTATTGTGTAGGGGTATTTTAGACGTTTAGGATTTAGGGTTACTTAGTGGTTAAGTTTTACCATTATAAGGGCTTTCTTTGGTCTTCTTTCCCAATAAATATAAGGACTGGTAGTTATATATGACGCTTCTTTTGACCATTACTGAAATTTGCCTTTGGCTATGCTTCTTCAAGAACAAGGGTTTAGTTATGAATCAACAACTGAAGAACCTTTTCTCCCATTCGCACTTTAGACAGTTTCAACTTAAGTGCAGAAGATTATTTCCTCTGACCATGATATTAAATTCAATAAACAAAGGTTCATATACCTTGGCCTTCACTATTTTTGGCATTTTGTCTACAGGACAAAGCCGTTTT
The DNA here is from genome assembly GCA_037974665.1 of Ehretia macrophylla. Taxonomy (NCBI): domain Eukaryota; kingdom Viridiplantae; phylum Streptophyta; class Magnoliopsida; order Boraginales; family Ehretiaceae; genus Ehretia; species Ehretia macrophylla. Next base: position 87,787,325 of record CM075764.1, read on the forward strand.
AGGCCTATACTGATGTGTGAATGGATGCTCAAGCCAACCCGACAAATGTTTCAACCATCTGGTGCTGACCAATGATTCCTATATTCCAATACCATTTCATCTAGGTAAGCTTCCTCCACAACAACTGAGGATATTTAATGTCTGAAAAAAACAACTAAGGATATCAAATCCTATCTGAGCACAAGACATGATCTCAAATTTTGGTGTTCCTACACACAGGGCCCAACCTCAATAGCTCTGTGCAAAACACGTGCAAGTTTTCCTCTAAGCAAAGGTAGGTAGAACTACCTAACATGTTATATAAGAGAAACACAGTGCAGCAAAGCTGTAAAGTCATGCAACTCTATCATACTAGTCACACCATCACCAAACATAATCATTTCATAGCAACCGGAGTCTTTATGCATGACCAATTATTATGACATCTTTAACAACATCCGCAAAATTGACTACAAGAAGCATGCTCGTATGCTGTAACAACTAATCAAATAAATTGTACCTGCATGATGAACTTCAGATAATTATTAATAGCATAAAAAAGTGCTGGAACAGCGAGAAGCACATTGTTGCGAGCAGCCTGCAGTAAACATAAGATAATTATCAGGTCATTAACTATGTATATCTATTGAGCATGGGTATCACATACCATGATTGTCAAAAAATACAAGAACAAAGCTGCATTCACATGCAACGAGTAACCTAGGCTAATAACATATTAATAAAGCAAGCTTTTCATTTTTTTTCTTTCGCAAGTCTATGTTTTATATTTACTCTGAGAAAGAAAAAGTAAAAGCAAGAACAGAAATGTCTGAGTTGATTTTCAAAAACTACGAGGAGCACATGGAACGTAAATATATCAGCCCACTCCTCCCACAAATACGTAAGAATAAGAGCATATGGATGATGAGAGCACTTACCTGCACAAATGTGGAAACTGAGAGAAGTGGCTTCTCTCCAACTTTCTGCTGCCTTGCCTACATAATCAGCGCAACTATGAAGATAAACAATCTCATTATGGGCAAGTAAATACAAACTCATTCTTGTCAGAGATAAATAAAAATAATATAAAGCAATGTTGTTGATACATGTATACTTGGAAAAGAAGAGATTAGTCTAAGAAGAAGTTCCGTGGCTTCATTAAGAAAATAGTTGGTTGTTTCTTGCACAGTGTGTTGCTTCTAATTCTTCTTTTGCAATCAAAAGCTAACTCACCAGGAGCAATACCACTGAGGAAATAGTATCCAGTTCAATAAAATAGTGGTGTTGCCGGGAAATATCTAATTTCGTTACTTTCTTACCCACTTAGTTTTCAAGTAAAATTTACAACATTTAACCTTGCATTTCTACTACCTTCACAGTTCCAGTGGCAGATTACTATTGACATCAGCAATTCCGCCACCATAAAACTCTATTTCCAGATGACCACTAATGTTTATTATCTGGATATTCTACTAATAACCACCCCAAGTGTCCTAATATGCCAAATTTCACATAACGCAGCACACTTAAAAAACTTGGAGTATTTTTAATTTGATCTACTGCTAATCTGTAATGATGTCCAACCTTGATTAAAAACACAAAATTTAATGTTTCAACAGGAAGAAAAACTGTAACTTGAATGATTATGCACAAATATCCACATATATACACAGCAATGAACAATAAAATATACCTCGAATATGAGCATTATAATCGCAAAGATAACTTTGGTAATTTCCGTCAAGAAGTTGACACTAACAGGGCTGAACTTGAACTTTCCATCAACCTTTGACATAAAAACCAGAATAGGCTGGAAAAGAAATATGAAGATAGGTAGTATTAGTTCACAACATTCGAACCTGCTAGCAAAAGTGTACGCAGTATTGTAAAAATTACAAGTCCAAGAGTTGTCTGTTTCGCCAACATTCTTGTGCATCAATCCCCCAGCCCTCCAAGTAAAGGAAAAAGAGAAAAATGTGCCGTACCCAAGGACACATCTATACAATACTATTACAGCTACATGTGACCTCTTGAACGCACAAGACAAATGGGAGCAAGGGAGGAGGGTGAGAATCGATTTACATCTCTAATGTGGCTAAGCAATGTCCTCCATTGAAGCCAAGTGTGAGAGTTTAACTTTGAGAGCTTGCAGAAAGGAACTGAAATCAAAGTTAAATAACCTCCACAATGCACCATTTGGAGCGAATATTGTGATTTATAGGATCTCTTATAAATTACAGCATCATTTCATAAAAGAAAGGATGAGATGTCAGTTGTCAAATATTGCTAATGCAAAATGGAATTGGATTCACCTAGTTTTTAAATTTCAACTAAACTGACTCAGCTTTTAAACGTTTAGAAATGAAAGACAATCTCAACAGACATCCATCTCACTCGTAAAAAAATTTATGATTTTCAATTCCAAATGCTTTTACGAAATTCATTTTCCTTTCATTCAAGATATACCAACAGTTGATTAAATAGATTTCCATAGTGAAGCATGTCACAGAGGAAGGTCATTACTATGACAGACACAAGAAAAGCCAAATTCCCACTATGGGAAGTATAATAGCTTACTAAGCATATAAGCTTTCAATTTATATTCCTTTTGAATTTGATGTTTTTAACTTATAATTGATAAAAAGGGTTGGCAGAGAATGTTATAACTCCTCAAGGTGCATTATGATATGATGATGCTCGACTTAGACGCTGTTATGATTCCTCAACTAAAATATTTACTCAACTCGAAGAAAGCCCCATTGGGATAGCTAAGGTGCATTATGATAAGAAGATGTCAGACTTAGCTCACAAGCTGGTCAAATGTGAGATTGACATATTTGGTAAAAGCATAAAGGAAATTATTTTTAGATGTTTATAAGCACATATTTTGCTTAATTTGACAGCAGCTTTCCCTTTAGCTTATTTTATAGATGCTTATAACCATGTTCCTTTTAAGACAATTGGACCACAACATTTACATTATTTCCCATATCAAATAAGCACTTTTGGCTTATAAACACTTTCCTAAGCTAAGTGAGACATGAGTAAGATCCTCTTCTTCATTCTGCTCTATCTATGCCACACTTTCCATTAATCCAGACATGGTAGTACTTTTTTCTTTACCTAATGCCATATTACTTATTAGCATCAATCATTTTGAAATTCTCATAGGTGATATGGTTTTCAGTTTTGATTGTTTATAAATTGAACAGGATTGTACAACTAACTGTGTTTGATCAACTAAACATTTTCAGCTTCTTAATTTTTAGGCTCTTAAGTTTTTGCTGAAAACAAGAGTCTGTAAAATTTATTTTTGATATAATCACCTTTAGTATAACCCTTGTTTCTGGACTTTTTATCAACAATCATTATGTTACTCTTCCTAACAAGTGCATCTACCTGTCCTCTTTAATTTTCTGACATGATATAATTCAAACGGGGAAAGGAAAAAATAACAACTCAATGTGAGTATAAATGACAACTTTCCTACATTCAAACATGTTTAGTTTCTCAAACAAGCAAAAGGTTAAGCAAGAAAAGGAAAGAATCATGGAATGAAAAGGCTAGCAGATGTGTTAATTGTTGAAGGCCGAACCAGTAGCTAGGTGCATGTGAATCTTTAAGGCATCATCCAAAAGTTCAAAAAAAATAAAATAAAATAAGGAAATTCTACGAGTCTGTGCCGTATGTTTCTCTGAGAAAAATTTTTACAACGATAATTCTGTCACGAACTTCTGCTACAAAATTAAGGATGGGACCATTAAAACATTCACTTGGTTGTCTAGTATTTAGCCTCCAAAAAATGTAAGCTGCGCATGGACTACTCTATCTTTCATCAAATACGTGAAAGGATAATTTGACAGAAAGGGGGTAAAGCAATATTTTACGTCAAAAGTTTCCAAGATTAATTAATAGAATTCCACAAGAAAACACCAACTTATTTTCTCCTTTTTTCGATAAGTACAAGCAAAACCACACAGACTATGTAAAACGGAGAATTACCTGTAAGCCAACAAGTATGCAATCACCTCCCACCAATAGGAAGTTAAGCGCCCGTCGTGTTGATGATATTTTGCTCCTATGTCGATCATAGGCCTTTGAAATAGATTTTGTACTTGGAGACACCAATTTGGAATGACAGACACTGCACTCTATCATCCCCTTCTTCATTGAATCAGATGTCCCTAAAATTATTCAGTCTTCACAATTTCTTTCCTATATTAAACTTTACCATGAAACAGAACCCATATTAACAACTTATGGAGATACGTTAAACATTCTGCAACACAAGAAAAAAAAAAAAAAAAAAAACCAAAGAAATTAAAAGAAACAAAAACTTTTGATCTATCAGTCTCAACAACAGTACTGGATTAGAAGATGTTTTAGTGGAGCAGTAAAGTACAAAGATTGAAAATTCGAAGTTGGTGAATTCTACATGAAGACTGAAGACAATTACTTTCCATCACTGATTCCCAAAAATCAATTATGCACCCATTGCAATCGAAAACCCTCAAAGAACAAGTTGTCATTCATGTATTGATAGCTTCTCCATTAGCACTCGACTAAATTCTCTTCTTTCTCTTATTTTTCTTTTTCTAAGTCAAACTAGACTTGATAATCAAACGAGAACATATTCATCTGAAGGCAAGAAGGCCCACATTGTTGTTGCACATCTAGCAATGCACCTACTGCAAGATTTAGAAAATGGATATACATGAATACGCAATGATACTCCTACGTCCTTAGTATGGTAAGAAAGAGTTATACGACACCTGCAATGCCCCAGGTCTAGAACCCCGAGCTTGCAAGCAAAACTAGTGTCCTAGACATAAAAATAAATATCTTTGGCCTTCAAATCTACTCGCCCAACATGGTTAAGGCTATCCTTACCAGAGGTGATAAAATAAAAAACATACTAAATTTAGAAATTTTTAGAGACTCAAACATTATTTTTGATTTAAATATACATGGGATAAGACTCAAATGTAATTTAGAGACCCATTTTGTCTCAAAAGTTGTGAAAAGTGGTGGGTCCCATGTGTATATAAATCAAAAATAATGTTTGGGTCTCTAAAAATTTCTAAATTTAGTATGTTTTTTATTTTACCATCCCTAATAAGGATAGCCTTAACCCAAATTATCACTTAAACCCACAACACTAACTTATAAAGCAATGTCATGTAATATCCTACAAGGGTCACTTAAAAACCACTGTTACATATGTCTCACACCAATGTGGGGCACGCTGAATTAATCTAAACCGAGTAAAATTTAGGGGCGGTACAACAAGATCTTAATTGAAAACAATAAAAATAAACTCTTTTCCACCATTACAATACTCTAAAACGTAAATGTTTTCTTTTAAGTAAATGGCGTTGCGCGACTTTTATCAGATCAAGCATCTCGGTTACATACAATAGACACCCAAATTAGGCCGACTCTTCCCACACCCGTGCGCAATTTTGTGCAGCGGGCTGCCCTTTGATCATCTACGCATTCTGACCGTAAAAAGTGTGGTTTTATTACTATTAATAAATAAACACATTAGATCTATTACAATTGAAATCTTTTTTAACTTACATTAAATTAATTCACGTAACGAAAAATTCAAACCAAAAAAAAAAAAATTGATTGAACTGAATCTACCTTTGACAGATATACAGCATTGGCGGGGGAAATCGGAGCAGTGAATATTCCGGTCAGATCTGACGCCGACAACCGGATTTTCAACGTCGCGGCGAACGGAAGATTACGAGTTGGTGTGATGGGTTTATGAAGGGCACACGAAAATTTAGGAAAAGAGAAATTGAGTTTGTTTTAAGATGCGAAGAATATGCAGAGAGAGAGAGAGAGAGAGAGAGAGAGAGAGAGGGAGGAGGGAGTTATGTATGTGAATTGAATTTCCTTGGTCAAAATCAGCTCTATTTGTTAATTCTCAAGCTTACTATGTGTCTATTCAAATTACTCTTCAACCCCAATAGTTTGATGATCCTTGCTTTTGACTTTCGTACTTTGGTGGTTGTTCGATATGTTCTTGATTAATGTTTTGAATGCGATGTTATGATCTAATGAAATTACTCTTAAACCCTAATGGTTTGATTATATTCTCAAATTACCATACTGACACACATACACGCGCATATATATATATATATAGATTTAGTGTTGTGGCTTGTGATTTCTAGTTTTGTTTTATTTTTTTGAAAATCTACCCACCTCGTGTGAGATAAAGAAATGTAAGAGTCAAGTAGAAATTAAAAAACTATAGGTGCTATGTTAGGGATTCATGTAAGGTACAAGGAGTGATGTATATTTTGCTCATTTACACATCATTTGGTAATTTTATATGGAAAGTTGCCCAATTGATTTAGTAAGCAATTTTTGTTTTACCATATAGGTAAGCTACATTAAATGCCATGACTAATATCCATGACAAATAGAAATGCGAAGAATAAAAGAGGGCAAATAAAGCTGGAGAGATTTTTATGTTTTTATGCCAAAAAGTACTCAGTAGACAAAATTGTCCTTGAAAAGTCACATAGAAACTAACATCTCTTTATACATTGTAGCAAAAATTTCATACCATCTATAACTGCTATAATTAATTGTTATTAACTCCTCGTTCTTTCTCCATTGCACACCTCAAATATCATGTCACTTTCTCAATGTTCCTCTTTAGTCACTTGTCTCATCCCTTTAGGGGGCATTTGATTCGTGGATTAATTTTTTATTTCTGAGAATCACATTCTTAGGAATGTGATTCCCAAGATTGTGATTCTCAGGAATATTGTCAAATCTGTTTGGTGTATCAAAAATATTCCTGGGAATATTTTCTCAAATTCCTGAGAATATTGTAATATTGTGTTTGGTTTGTACTTAATATTCCCGGAAATATTATTAGCTTTTTAAAAATACCCATAATTGAAAAAATAACTCCAATATCATATTCAAAAGATTTATTTCTTGTATCTGCACAATCAACTTATTAATGATGTCACAAATATTTATCAATAAAAAAAATACCAATTAATAATAGATTAAACAAAAAAGTAAGAATACACAAAAATACAACCTTAAATAGTATATCCCCAAAATCACGATATACTTCATATTTTTTGCCAATAAAAAATTAATATATGTCCAATGTATTTATTCAAGTATAATAAATGATATAATCCGCAATATTAAAAATTGTTTCACACCAAGTAACAAGTGAAGGCCATCATCTACATAATTTGATAAACGAAGTCCTTTCTCAAATGTCGCTCCACAGTGAAAAAATAGTCAGTGAGATTATTGTCCTTGGTAATGATAATACCTGCCCTTATCCTTTCACCATCAGTCAATCCTTCTACTAATTTCAAGTCATCATACACCTTCATCCTCCTCTCAGCAACTTCTTTGTCGTGCTTAAAACAAGAAGCAAGCTCATGTATATTGTCTTTTGTTTGCTCGTAGTAGTTCCCCAGTTTCTCTATTGTACCTGTCATCTTCTCCATCACATCGTTCGTATCTCTTCCTCTCTTCCTATTTTTCTTCACACTGCTTTGCCCAACGTCTCCTTGTTTTTGATTTTTTGGTGGTTGAGTATCTGCAACTGATTCATCCTCTAAATCAATGCATGTAGTTTCCAGTGGTGTACCCATAGGTTGTACCCCATCTCGCTCAGCCTCATTAGCTTCCTTGTCCATGGCTGCAACTGCATCTGATGGATCTTCGGCATTTTCGCCATTTGCTCTATCATTGCCAAATACTTGGCTCAATTCAACGAGATAAGGAAATGGCTTGTTATAAAGACCAGCAGCATTAGGATGTGACTACATACAAATAACAAGGATTTATTAATAAATGTAATCCTTTAGCATTTAAAACTTGATAGTTGAACATTTAATTTACCTTGACCCATTCTTTAAGGATTTCTTTCTCTACAACAATCATATTTTCTTTATCATTCCATCCAAAGCCGCTCCCCTTTGGTCCTAACATTTCCATAATTGCAAAGTATTGTTTCTTTAATAGTTTTACCTAGACTCGACATGTGGTTGAGCCTTCAATTCACAACCAGGAATCTTCTCATGCAGCCATTTCTTTAATTGCTTAGCATACCCAGATCTGAATGTACCATTGTCACCTTTCCAGTGGTTATTACTAGCTAAATCCAACAAACACTCCACAAGTTTGGCATCCTCTTGAGTTGTCCACTGACTTCTTGTACCTTTGCCCTTTGTTTCTAAAACCTCCATTATCCTTTATATAATGAAACACATGAAAGACAACTTTATATTGATATAATTCACAAATATATGCTACAAAAAAGTTAGACAATTAAGGTAGGAAAAGAAAACAACTAAACAGGAAAATAAACTTAAATATCTTGTGAAATGTAATGAATTGGTTAATAGGATATAATATATTACGTAACATAATAAGATAAAATAGTCACTAAAATGTTAGTTCAATACAATAACAAAGTTATTTTTTCTCTCATCTCCATCTATTAAATATATCTTGTACAAGTTGGTCCCTCCACTAACTCCAAGCATCACTTGATTTCACATGTGTAATCATTCCAACTTCAGAAGTAGAATTATTATCATCCTCAAAGTTATAGCGTTCTTGGGGGTCAACAGCCATTTCTCTTCGAATGTGATTGTGTAGTAGGCAACATGCCGTTATAATCCCACATTGTGTTTTTACAGGATCAAATGACTTCCCTCTCAGAATTGCCCAATGACCTTTCAGCAATCCAAATGATCTTTCTATCACGTTCCTAGCAGATGAATGTTTCATATTAAAATACTCTCGAGGAATGGCAGGTTGTGGTCCATTCCCCCATTCACTTAGATGGTACCTTTCCCCTCTATAAGGAGTAAGGAATTCTCCACAGTTCATGTATCCAGCATTACATAAATAATAACAACCTACCATAAACATATAGTTTTCAATTAGTATACAATAGAAAATAATTAAATTGATTAATAATCCAAAGTACAAAATATACCTTGTGAAACTTTTAAACCATTTGTACGAGAAATTGCATCTCGTAGAACCCTAGAATCAGTAGCTAATCCTTCCCATCCCGCCAAAACATATATAAATTGTAAGTCAGGAGCACAAACGCCTAACACATTGGTAGCTATCTCACTCTTTCTGGTCCTGTATCTAGGTTTATTGTCCTCAAGCACATTTACCTTGACATATGTACCATCTAAAGCTCTTAGGCAGTTCTAAAAATATGAATAAACTAGTCATTTAGTGGACTTAGAAAAAGGGAAAAAAATAATATATGTAGTTTTTAGTGGACTGAGTATCATGAATCAATTACCTTAAACCATTTTCATCTTTCATTGGTGCTGTCATGAGGAATTGGCACTGGTTTCTTGAGCAATTATTTATGACATCTTAAGACAGAATGCAAGACATTATTAAATTGTCTACTTATTGTCTTACCAGACCTCATCCATTGTCTTTTTATGACTCTATTCTTCACATCATGTGCCAAGATATGCAAAAACATAGCCATCATCTTTTCAACAGACATGTTCCTAGTTGGCTCTAACCCACCAATCCTTTGTACCATCTCACACAAACTATGGAAAACACGTCTATCCATTCTACAATTTTCAATACATGCTAAATCTGATATGAACACAATCCTATTAAAATTAAGATCTCACACTAAATGCCTATCACATAAATCATATGTTATTCTCCGCTTTTAGATCTTTCATTTAACATTGTATTACAAACCATAATAATCATTAAAGTAAAATCATTCAACATCTCCAAAAACATAACCAACATAGCCACAATTATTTTCTTCTTTACTTGCATTATGTTGTCCATTCTGTAAATAAACAATAGAAATTAAAATTATACCCGAAACTTTCAGTCTAAAACTTCTACAAAAATACCCAAAACAGATACTACTTTAACCACACAAAAAAATAATTTAGAAAAACAAAAAGAAAAAAGAAAGTCAACAATAATCAACAACATTAACAATTCTATGAGTATAATGTGACAACAAAGGTGTTGAGAAATATCAGAAATTGAATTAAAAGGAAAATAACAAGTCAATTAAGTAAGGTTTTCTAGGGGTTCACGTAGCCAACCTCATCAACCATGGAAAAAAAAAACTCATCAATAGTTACATATCTTTTAAGTCATGAAAGAAACACTTGTCAATGATAATTTATTCTCTGTAAGCGAATCACCTCTATCCTAGGCCTAGACAAAGGATTATGATTGACGGTTGAGTTTCAAGCCTTACTTCATAATATTTATTAATGTTTCCCTTTTGTATTGAAGTAGTTCTTTGAAAATATGTGGAGAATGTGAAGCAAATGGGTAAACTATGCGAAGAGTCTCTATTGTTTTCATTTTTTGAAATAAAGTGAACCTAATTGAAATAAGAAAAACATGCATATAATTTCAGCTGTAAATATACATGGCAACTTTCTAATAGGAAATTTATCAAACAGCTGCACTTTGCAATACGTAGTACTTAACAGTATCCTTGTTTTCTTGTGCAATAAAATAATGCATTGATTTGCATGTTTAAGCCACATTCAACTGCATTGTAACATACTTGGCTTGTTGATTACAAGTCAAAAGTAACAGAAGATACACAAATTATGATGGGAACACACCTAAATCTATTTATTTATTCAATTAAGTCGAGACTAGAGGGAACAGTTCTCCTGATTTATCGTTCACTGAGTCAGCAGCACAACTAGAATGGAAGAAAACGGGGACATGAATTCCGCTAAGATATGCTAGAAACAAAGACATGTACATGGCTAAACAATACGCTTCAATCAATGCCATAGGATAGTTCTCAACATCAGTAGAAAAACATGGATTGTATGCAGAAAATTACACACGTCTCTTACATCATAGTTCTATGCACTCAATAAGAATTCAAAACTTTAAACTAGGTAAAATCTAGATGTCTATAAAACTAATTAAACCAAATCAAATCAAACCCATAATCTAAAAGGGAAAAATTAAAAAAAATAAGTATGCATAAATAAGATTAAAAAAATAAAATTGAATGATTAGAACACATACCTTATTGGGAAGTGTAGAGAGTTTGAGATCGTGAGGTGAGAAGATGATGATATTTGATGAATACTCTAGGTCAAGCAACGATTATATCAGATAAAATAGAAAAAATATATTCTTAGTTTAGGGTATTTTCATCTTTCTATGTTCTCTAAATTATTCCCACAACTCATGAATAACATATTCCCATCCCCTGACATGGGAATAAATTTTGGCTGAAACATGGGAATAAATGATTCACATGAATCCAATATTCATAGGAATAATTTTTTAATCCACGAACCAAACATGGGAATGGTACATTCCCAACTCCTTATTCCTAGGAATCTATTTATAATCCGCGAACCTAACGGCCCCTTAGTTCTTCATACGGTAAGTCCATGTATCACAACCAATTACCATTACTATTCTTACTTCACTACCATTTTTCTATGTCTTTATTGTGCAAGATCCAAAATGAAACTCGAAAGAACTTCTTATCTTCAACTCTCACATTCATTTGCTAGCACAAAATTTATTATAGGCTGGTAATTATAGTCAAGATTGTGATAAAATAGGCTAGTTCATGATTAAGAATTTCAATGAGCTACTTAGGTCTAGGTAGCAATTTGGGTGGGCCAAATCCTCTTAACAACTAATTGTTTTTCAGCATATAATTTATTAGCATTACTTAGCAAAAAAGAGTTGTAAAAATACATGGAGTTAGTCTCTTGGATGCAATGGGAGAACACTAGTAAACTTCATATTTCAACCTCTAACATATGTTAAATAGGAAGCTTAGTTAGAAAGGTTGCATCCATACCAAGTGAATAAAGCAGATTTTTCTTTTATTATGTGAATAAGGCATATGAGAATAAGTTAATTATAATTGTATGGATTCTATGAGAGTATTCTTTCCTATTATTCCGAGATTTTGTCTTTTTAAACTGTTAATGATATATTTATACAGGGAGGATATTTAATATGAAAACATTAACACCTTCTATGGCTTTTATTGCCTCTTGTTTAGAAACTCATTACCTAAAAGTAAATTAAAATTTTAAACTAGAACTTCTATCAATTGTATCACAAGGGTCTTGTCATAAAAAGGGTAAATTTCGCCAATAGTCTCTAATGTTGGCTCTAAGTTTCAATTTAGTCCTTTTTGTTACAAAAGTAACGCAAATGGTCCCCAATATTTGTAAAAACTTACACATTTAGTCCTTTCAGTTAAAAATGGATGAAAAATGTTACTTCTTGTCTAAAATTACCATTATGCCCTTAACTGATTATGAAAAATTCCAATTTTTCCTTTTTTAATCATGAAATTAATATATTCATAATTTTTTTTTGCCCTCTTCCTCTAAATTTCTCTCACACACATACACTGAGTCAATACACATACATACACACTGAGTCAACACACATACATACACACTGAGTCAATACACATACATACACACTGAGTCAACACACACACTGAGTCAACACACTCTTCACACAGAATCAAAGCATACACCCTTCACATTTGCACGCATACACACACACATTACACAAACATAATGAAAACACATAATCGATATAGTTGCACACACACAAACACACAATCAACACGCATAGACAAACAGACTTCACACCTGCACACATACACTTCATACACACTTTACACCTACACACGCATAGACACACACACTTCACATGCACACTCAAACGTGCACACACATACACAACCAACATAGTAAGTCCATATACACAAACTCTTCACACACATCACGCACACACACATCATGCACAAACACAAGCGAGCACACAATCATAGATGCACACGGTTGAGGTGGGGTTGGGTCGTGCGAGATGGGCGGCGTTATTGGGTGGGGACTGGTGGATGCGGGTTGGCATATGGGAGTGGGGTAGAAAGGGGTTACAAGTTGGGGGTGAGCACGCGAGTGATGGAGGAGTGGGGTGTAGGTGCTAAGGAGGGTGGAGGGGGGGGGGGTGTGCTATTGGGAGATATGAGGTGAAAGTTGTTGCTTCATAATGGGTTGGAATGGGTCGGATCTCTGGTGGTGAGAATGAGTGGAATATAGTTGTTTTACCATTTTGCCTTAGGAAAAGGGGTCATGTGTTGGGCATATGTCCCTTTTCTGTTACTTTTAACACCAAGTTAACGTAAATGACTGATTGCATAACTTTTTGGTAATATTGGAGACTAATTGTGTCAATTTTGTAACATTGGGGACTAAGTTAAAAGTGAGAGACAACCATAGGGACTAATAGTGAAATTTTTCCTCATAAAAACTTTTAACATTTTATGCAAACCTTATAATCGGATAGAGTTTTTCTTACATACATGCCTACCACGTGTCCTACGAATAATTGGTCAACCTTAAGAGTCTTTTTTTTTTGGTCAAATAATTTATTTAGTAGATTAAAGTTTTCAATATGCTCAAATCTCCAACAGTTTAAGCTGCAGAATTAGGAAATGAGATTATTATTTTTGTATATCCTACAATTATAAAAATATAAAAGGATAAATTAATGACTAAATTGAAAGTGACCTCGGTCTTTCATAATTGAAGCCTAAATCAATATCATTTGTGAAAATGATTACTGTTTATTATTTGTTCATCAAAACGACCCCACTGTTCTGAGTTTTCAATAAGTTGTTCTTCTATGATTACCTTTTACATTACCTATCTATCTTTTTTTTCTTTTTTTCCCAAACTCACATTATTCCTAAAAATTAAAAAAATTAAAAAAAAAAAAGAGAAAAAATTAAAAATAAAAATTTAAAAAAAAAAAAAAAAAAAAAATAAATAAATAAAATTAAGTTATTTAATTTAAAAATAAAGTAAATAAAATAATTAAATAAAAAATAAAATAGATAGAATAATAAAACTTAAAAATAAAAAAATCTAAATTAAGTTGTTAATTTTTTTTAAAAAAATAAAATTAATAAAATGATAAAAATGAGAAATAAAAATAAAAAATAAAAAATAAATTTAATTTAATTTAATTTAATTTTTAATTTGACTTTGAAGAAATTATCTTTTTAGTCTTATGGTTAAAAAGTTTACAAGTAGTTGCTTATGGAAAGTATTTTTAAATAAACACTCATGGCATTTAGTTTACTCCTCAAATTTTACTTGATTTTCTAACAACATACATAGAAATGAAGAAAATGTTCCTCCCATCCTTATATTTTTTAGGTTCTAATTTTTCCTATGAATTATATTTAGGAAGTCTATTTGAACACATGTCAAATATTTTCACCATGTATCAACTATCAAAGCCATGGGGAAGATTTCAGGATTAACAATTCTTCTTCTTTCTTTTCTTTTCCCAACCCTCGATTCCCTCATATGACTACACTATCGATGCTTCATTTCTTTCTTTCTTCTTTTTCTTCTTCTCCTTTTCTTTTTTCTCCCAACCCGCGGTCGTCATTCACCATCCCCACCGATTCCATCTATAATGAATCTAATAGGGTTTTAATATTAAAAGAGCAATATAAAAATTTACATTAAAAATCTAAAACTATTTTTGTCTTAAGTATAACAACCTTTCTATTTCTTATTTTTTCTCCCCATTTCTCCCTTTTCCTTTCCTTTCTAAAAAAGAAAGAAAAAAAAACTTCTTTTTATTTTATTTTATTTAAGAGAGATTTAAATCAATTTACATCACTTAAAATATTATACATAAAATTTAATCTCGAAACGTCTTCCATTAAAAATGAGAATGAACGTCTTACATCACTTAATTTTATAAAAACCAGTCCAAAATATATAATGAAAAAATAAAATCCATACGCTATGTAACTTACACGCAACAAAGTATGAATAAGCAATATTTTTATAGCGAAGCCAATCAATCAAAAGTCAATTAAAAGTAGTACTATCAAGCGCCAACATTCAACTTCCACTTGCCATACACAGACCATTTCCGTGGAGGCACTCTCACCCGCTCAACAACCTCTTCTTGCTTTTTGCTCCTTTTCATTTTAACAGCAACAGGTACCTTCCTTCATACACTTGCTAACTATCTTTCTTGTTATTTTCCTTTAATTTTTTTGCATGAAAAATAAAAAAAAAAATCTGCTAAATATGCACTAATATTTCATACCATTGCCTAAGTAGGCATCTTACTATGGCCATGTCCGGGAAATTTCGGACCCTAAAGTGATATATTGACTTCATAAGATAAAAATCTAAAAAGGGTATCCATGAATTTGCTGTTTTAGTACCTTAATTGAGCTCTTTTCCAAATACCCTTTTCCATGTAGCGTAAGATTGATGCTACTTTTATGTTAGCCATGCGGGTTGTAGCTTATGTGCAAAACTTTTGGCCCTTTTCGGCGTTTAAATTCGACGATATAAGGGTTTCGAATAGATTAGTGAAGAAATTATCGATACCACAAAGCACGAAACACTTTGTTTACGCGGTTCACGAGCCCAAATCGCGGGCCGTGATATATGTCTTGTGTGTTCAGAATTTATCCGAGAGGTCGGCTTTGGATGTCAAATGTCTCATTAGGGAGGTTAAGCCTGAGGCTGTTATTTCTCAGGTGAGCCCAATAGATGTTGAGAATGAGTTTCCGAGTTGTCGGATTGATTTAGAGTGTAGTAAGGATGGTAGGAGTAGTGGTAATGGTGATGGTCATGGCAATGAGATTATGCTGCCAACCTCGTCATTTGAAGTGCTGAGGTTGTGTTTTGTCCATAAAATTAACGGGGAGAAGTACGAGAGTGTTGCAGGGAATGTGGTGTTGAAGGAGATATTTGGAGTTGGTTTTAATAGTCATTACTTCGCAGCCAAAAGGGCAGCTGAAGAAGTTGGTTCCTCTTTCTTGTTGCTTGAGTCACCTTTTTTGAAATTTGGTGGAGAAGAGAACAACCCTCCTGCTGGATTGGTGGAGTCCAGAAATAATTTTCAAGGTTTAAGTTTACAGCCTAGTAGTTTGGTAGTGCAGAAGAAGGGTCCAATATCTTCTACGGGTTGGAGAGGGTTTTGTCTTACGAATGATATTCAATCTCAGATGGTGAAGTCATTGTCTTCATATTTGGTTAACTCGAGTTCTGATTGGAAGGTGGAGCCCAAAAACATTCAGCCACAAGTCAATTACGAGCCTCCTCAGTTTGCCCGATCAGTCTACCCTTTGCTTGTAGATTTACATAATATTTTTGTTGAAATCCCCTCAATGGGAAGGGCTCTAGCTCATGCTCAGAGGATGCTGTATAATATTAATAAGGGAGAAGCTGTCGATAGCCAACTACTTTCTGAAGTTTATACATTTCGGATAGCAGTTGAGGGATTGAGGGTCGTCTTGAACAATGCAGGCCGACTCCCTCTCAGCAAACTAGGGAGCCATGATTCAGCTAGAACTGAGTTTTATAAACTCCTTACTGAAGACAAGTCGCACGCACTTTTTGCACAAGCCCTCAGAAGCCAGACTAAGAAATTTAAATCAATAGTTGCCATTGTTGATGCTGGTGGCTTAGCTGGACTAAGGAGGAACTGGAACATCATTGTTCCTCCTGAAGTCAAGGATATGGTTGAACAGCTGGTAACCGATTGTGGAAATGATGGGGAAATCCCGAAGAACAGACACCGAAAAGGTTTGTTAATTGATAAGCCAGTGGTGGCTGTTGGAGCTGGTGCAACCGCAGTTATAGGAGCCTCATCACTTTCTAAAGTTGTTCCTGCGTCATCTTTCACAAAGATCATTACACTTAATGCCCCTGCTTCCCTAAAACTTATGATGACCCAAACCCAAAAGGCTGTTGCCATTGTACTTGGCAAGACTCTTGGTCCTTCGAAAGTTGTTGCCCCTGGAATGGCAGGTTCTGGAGTCAAGACATCTATCTTGAAAGGAACTGCTTCTGCTAAGAGACTACGTGCCGTGGCTCATAGTGTTATAGCTTCTGCTGAAAAAACTAGCCTTTCTGCCATGAGGACAGCATTCTATGAAATAATGAGAAAACGACATGTTCGACCTATTGGTTTTCTGCCTTGGGCCACCTTTGGTTGTAGTATGGCTACTTGCACAGGGTTGCTTGTATATGGTGATGGCATTGAATGTGCTGCAGAATCTCTTCCTACAGCTCCATCAATTGCCAATTTGGGACGTGGAATTGCGAGTTTACACATAACATCTGAGGCTGTTAGGCATGCAGAGAGCTCAAGGATACAAAAATCAATTGAGTCTCTTCTGTACAAATTCAAGTAATAAAGTAAGAGGTTGATACTTTTCTGGTTGTATGTTTCCTAACGTTCTCCAAAAGTGAGAATTGCTTAAGTAAGGGGCTGATTTTCCTGTAAATAAGAGTCCATAATAGAGGTATTCTAGTTTGTGATAGATGATATGTAATTGTCTGTATTACCTGTTCTTCTGAGCATTATCTGTATTACGTCTTCTTCCGAGCAAAGGAAAATTACTGTTTAGAAGTGTTGAAACATAATTGCAGAGTGTTCCTTTGAGGTTTGTCAGCCTGTATATTTCTTTTCTCCTAGAGAAACACAAGTGGAAAATAGTGTTAAGATCTTTAGCTTCCTTCATATGACTTGTACTCAAGATAATGCCAATTCCTGCATTTACAATCTTTAAAAATTGAAGCTTCTTTATGTACTCTGGAAAGCCATTTTATATGTTGGTGGAGTTTATATTGCTCTACTCAGGAATGCTGCATAAGTGCTTTAGATAAAGTTCAATTTGAAATTATAGCTTCCGGGACTAAATCTCTTGTGTAGATCTCTATGGTGTTTAGTTGAATTGCACGCAGACTTCGTCAATGGACAAGTGAAAATGTCTGTGGACATGCCACATTTTGTAGAGAATGGCATACATAAAAGTGACAAAAGAATCATTTCATTTGTGAGAGTGTCACACTTGCAGATACACACTCCATATTGTAAGTGCAATAGTTTTGTTCTGTCAGCAGAAGGCTATGCTTCTAACTTGAGGGTTACCATTTATGGAATTAAATCACAGCTTAAGTAGGTAATTTGTTTTCCACTCTTGAGATCTTTGCTTAATGGGAATGTATAGCGCTTGTTTACATTTTTTAAGACTGTCATTGACTGAGTTGAAGACTAAGTCATTGACTGAATGGCACAGCTAGATAATGCTGTAAAAGCTAAGTTAAGCTTTACTTTGCCACTTAAGTTTTGCCAATTAAAGCTCCACCTCTTAGCTTTGCGATTAATTAATTTGCATGTGTATTAGTTTTAGTTTTTCCCTTACCAGCAACTTGGAACCAAGTTTGGACTCTATATCTATGTTTGTTGGAATTGAGTTGGGGAGTTGAGTGAATGTTTAAGTGCATTATTTGTCGTGAAAGAAACTTTCCTTTGTTGTGGTTAGGGCTAGTGACTGTAAGCCCTTCAGCTCAAATCAAATTTGCTGAAATATTAACTTTATGTCCTGATCTTTTGTTAAAATTGCAAGCTAATGTAGTTTTGCTCTGATCTGAAAGTTTCAGGTCCAAAAATCCTCAGAAACTTCATATTTAGAACCTGAATTACGCCACCTGTTTATTTGGTAAAACTCATGATCAGTTTGATTGCCAAATTGCAGTTGGTGACATGGGGCTGTCAGGCTCTGCACTTGGTAAACACACATTTTAAGAAGCACATTGGGGAAAATCATGTTTCTCGAAAGTTGGGTATACTTTACTTTTGAAAACATGGGTATTTTAACATTCGTGACCAAAATGCAAATGCAGACGTGAGGGTTTGTGCCAAACACTGCTCAAAATCACGATTGGATTCCAAATGTGTCTTTGGACTCCCAAAAATGCTAGGGCAAACACACCCATAGTCGCAAATATGAGGGAAATATGAGTTTTTGTCTTAAAAAGTGGAGTTGTAGAGGAGCATATATTACTGCATACTGATAGACAGACGCTTGTGCTTGCTTGTTGTGTTTTGTGTTACCCATTTTCTCTGTTTGTAAGTAAAAGGAATGAAACCAACAAGTGTTGGAGCATTTACACTACAGACTAACTATTTCATGATTAACACACAGCAGATCGGCACTTTATCCTTTTAACTACCGACTAAAATCTACCTTCCTGCTTAAGGATTACTTTTTATTCACAATTAAGCATATGTACAAGAAAAGAAAAATACTCATTCACATGCTTTTGCTATGTCTTACAGACATGGTGTTATTCTTGAGAGTTGCTTTTGCCCAAGGTTTAGCCTATGTGTCGCATTCCCTTTTCCTGTGTTGGCATTGGTCACTAATTGCTTTTCTGGCAATGCAAATTATGTGCTAGTTGATGTGATCCTTGGCATGTAAAGTTTATATTCTTATGAACCTTTTTACTCAACTCGAGATCCTTGAATCCCTCAATCAGCAATTGCCATATGGCATGATGAAAGTTTGACTAAAGATGTTTATGAACTGGGATAATACATGCACAGTGAATGCAACTCGGTAAATGGTAATCGTCTGGTTTCAGTTTGTTGATGGGAATGTTAGACAGTTAGCCTTCTGATGTAGATTAACCCAAGAGTCCCGCCCACCAACAAACAGAGGGGGACAAAAGAAAAAGGAAAAAGATGATGAAGATGCCTAAAGTATATACTAATATGACACAATTTGTCTCTATTAGGTTTAAAATAGAGAAAAGTTGTTTAAAATCTTTTTGTTTTAGCTTATGAAACTAGAGGAAATCTCGTGTCAGTATCAAGAAACCATAAACAGTTAACTAATAGATATATATATATGTTTTCATAGTTGCTTGTCTGTGTAGTTGCACACTTGAAGAAACGGAATAGGGAAACTTCAGTGGCATGGAAATGCTAAAATGTTATCTTAAGTAACTCTTTCAGCTGGAATTAAGTAATATCTGAAGCCATAACTTTGAATTACAGAATTTGGTTTGACTGTAAGAAATAAGTTGAGGAACTTAATTCTATTTCAAATTAGCTTAATAGTTAATTTTACTCGGAAATAGTTATGCACTAAGAGACAATTTCTCAATTTGCTTCTAATATATGTCTGTCTCACCTCTGGATTAAAATTTTTATTTACAAATCCTTCTAAGATATCCTAATTGCCATATATATGCAGGTTGTAATTTATACTTTATGTATGCACGACTTTCGAGTGATTTGAAGACAAAATCAGTATGTATAGGACCTTGATGCATTTATGAGTAACTTAGGACCTTTGATGCATTTATCAGTAATTGTAGGAAGTCAATTGGATTTCATTTGGACCCTTCAGTTAGATAGGTAATTTAGTCGAATAGCTGCATAACGCAACCATCTGCATAAGAGATCAAGACTTCTAATTGCATCTTTCTCATCCTAGAAAATTGCAACAAAGTTTCAGCATTGTGACATTTTTTTTTTTTTTTAATCAAAATCTCAGAGTAGTAATATTCTTTTCTGCATGAAGAGATAGATTACACGTCATGTACTTCTTGAAGGTAACATGAAAACCTGGTTTACATATTAAGAACGCACTTACATTTTTTACTGCACTTATTAGTCGTAACTTCTGCATCTTGTATGATTTGCTAATCCTTAAAGCTTGTGGAGCTAGTAAAACAGTATGAGTGAACTTCAGAAAGAATTCTGTACTTGTGACTTGCTTCTTCATCATCAGGTGTTTAGTTAAATAACAAAGACATTTTTTGTTTCTTTTTAGCTTGGCATACCCAGAAATTCGGTAACCCTTATGAACAGGCACTTTTTTGACTGAAGGAACTATTCTGAGACCTTGAATATACTCAAAGGTTGACCATATATCATAAAAGATTTTGCCATTTATAAAATTTGAAATAATTGGAGGGAAAGCACATTGGCATTGTACAGATAGCTAATGAATCTTCTGGTGTTGTGAGATCGAAATATTAAATTCCTTCGTGCATGAAACATACTGAGAGCTGAAGGTGATATAATGTGGAGCAAACCGGCGATTATCTCCCTTCTTTTGTAGTTACTTAGGGTTCTTATTTACTTTCGGTCTACTGGTCTGTGGATTCAACTTTCTTATGGAGTTAGGTGTGAATTGTAACCTTATGAAGAATTTAATTGACTTCTATTTGTTCTGCCCTGCAGGATCTGGAAGATAGGAGCGGAGTCACCCTTCAAGGAGCAGTGAGTATCCACCCTGCTATTGGCTAGATGGTGCTATGTGATATCTTAAGTAGATGGCAGCAACAGCAAAACCTTAGTCGAGCTCCATGGCGCTATATTTGTTTCCGGTTACCAGTGTTACTGGCGTTGCTTGTAGTTCTGATGGTGGTAGTGTTGGCTAGGATTGCAGGCAGCAGAGACCAATTGACAGTAATCAAGCACAAAAAGACTTCTTTCCAATTCCATTTGGTGGAGAGGGAACAAAACATCACCGTGCATCAAGGTCAAGGTCCAGCAGCAACAGCTTTCCGATTCCCTTTGGTGGAGAGGGAACCGAACACCACCGTACGTCAAGGTCAAGATCCAGCAGCAACTGCACCGCAAAGGTCACAGCCACCACCGCCAAAAACCAAAACGAGCAGTGGACCTTATCACAACTGGGAGATTTTTGATGCTGACTATCAGGAAATGCTGCAGAACCTCAAGATTTTTGTATATCCGGATGCCTTTATGCACAATCAGTCCTCACCTTTTGCTGGAATTTTTCTTCCTCACCCAAACCCCTTTGACAAAAAGATTGGAAATTACTTCAGTGAGCACGCATTTAAGATCGCTCTTCTTCAGAGTTCCCTGATTACTAAACGCCCAGAGGAGGCCCAGTTCTTCTTTATGCCTTTCTCCATCAATTCCATCCGCTATCATCCTGGCCTGCATTCTGAATCATCCATCGCAGACTTTGTTGCCCAATATACATCCAGGATCAGCTCGGAGTTCAGGTATTGGAATGCCTCTGGAGGAGCTGATCACTTCTATGTGTGTTGTCATTCAGTTGGTAGAGAAGCAGCCTCCAAGCACCATGCTTTACACAATAATGCCATTCAGGTCACTTGTTCATCCAGTTACTTTCAAAGGCTCTATGTTGCACATAAAGATATTGGGTTGCCCCAAGTTTGGCC
Source organism: Ehretia macrophylla (assembly GCA_037974665.1). Classification (NCBI taxonomy): domain Eukaryota; kingdom Viridiplantae; phylum Streptophyta; class Magnoliopsida; order Boraginales; family Ehretiaceae; genus Ehretia; species Ehretia macrophylla. Next base: position 87,809,395 of record CM075764.1, read on the forward strand.
ACGTCAGACAGAGCAAAAGTTGAATCCTCCAGAGGCAAGACATAGACTTGCTTTCTTTGCTGGGCGGGTGCAGAACTCTCGTATTCGACAAGAGTTACTGGATTTATGGGATAATGATACGTCTTTTCACGTTTCCTCCAAGCATTCATCTCTCACGTATGAAGAAGGATTCAGAGAAAGCAAATACTGCCTTCATGTCAAAGGCTACGAGGTGAACACTGCAAGAATCAGTGATGCTTTACACTATGGATGCATCCCTGTCATAATATCCGATCATTATGACCTTCCATTTGCTAATATTCTAGACTGGAGCAAGTTCTCTATTATTATTAGCCACGGAGATATTGTGAAGTTGAAGGATATCTTGCTCTCGGTGTCTGAACCAATGTACCTGAGACTGTTCCAGAACCTCCGTGCAGTCAGGAGACACTTTGCGTGGCATATGACTCCTGAAAATTATGATTCTTTCTACATGACAGCCTACCAACTCTGGCTGAGAAGAGGCTTGCAGCGGCTTGCTTATTGATCCTCGTTCGGTATATAAATGGATTGGACAACGCAGGCGGTGAGAGTCGCACGTACAGTAACAAGGCAAAGTAAACATGAAAATGCTGAGCCTACCTACCAGGCTTAGCAGTTGAAGTGTGGTAGGTTATCTACTTCTGTTGAATGATATTATCAAAACATGGACAGATGTTAAACAGGGCTGATTCATTGAGTAGGAAAGTCAGGCTGTTAGAATTTGTTAGAGATATGGTGCAATAAATTATATTAGAATGTAAATTGGAAAGCTATTTGTATGTTCTATGTGATTTCAATCGAACACTCGTGTATATATTTGCACATAATGTGATGAAGTAATCAATTTTTGCTGAATGCTAAACAGAATTATTAGAAGGGGATTTTTGGAGCCACAGTAAAATTGTCGCATGTGCTGTTATAGTTATAGGTTTAAGTCGTGAAATACTATAGAAAGACAAGGTAAGGTTGTCTATAATAGATCTCCATATGCGTTTGACATAATCTTAAACTTAGTGCATAACGGAAGTTTCGTACATCGTGTTGCTTCATAATTTTAATTTTTCTATATAGAATTATTAAGTACTAGTAGCACTTGTTCACTTGATAGCAGTCAAAGCAGGTCTTTTTGTACAGAAAATTCTTCCAAAACGCCTTCCGGCCTTGAAACACAAGTGGGCCTTATATTTTTGTGGCGCTTGCAGGTCCTTTTTTGTAACGAGAGAAATTTAATAATAGTGAACTATAATATAGATATGATGAAGTAATTTATAGAGTTCACCAACATTAGATCTTCCGATCTCGTCATATAACACACCTTAATTTATGATAACAAACTTGAACTTTTTTTTTTGGTCAAACAAACTTGAACTTCAAGGATTCAGCTTTGTGTTGTGAGATACACTTTGAGTGTTAATTTCTGTATTAATTCGGAGATAATCAACGAATCTAGAATCGAGAAGTGAAGTTTGCCAGGTGATAATTTTCGTCACTTGGTAGAAGGTTTTCTGTTCTGTTTCTGGCAGTTATCGCAAGGGGTTTATTTATTCAACTATATACTAACCAATTGACCCTCAGGCCTTTGGTTTAGTGGTATATTTTTTGCTGTAAATGCGAAAAGTTACAAGATCATTTTCGCATGTGAAGTTCTTTAATATATGTTGTACCGATTAGGCCTCTCTTGAATTTAAAAAATAAAAAATAAAAAATAAAACTACTAATCGATTGCATGCTGATGATCAAATTATAAAACCATTAAATTATTCACACTATTTTAGTACCTAAATTTTTATACATACAGTAATTTCTCACATTGGTAGGAGACATGATAAGTGAGCAATTTATAAATGAATGTTGTCGAGTCATTATCATTTAAGTTAATTATTTTGAACCAATAAATTTGAGATTTAACCAAGCATTTTTTATGCTTACACTACTTTTCTCGCTTGCGGATATTGGTAAAAGACATAATAAGTGAGTGATTTCTAATTGATTTTCAAACACAATTCACAAATTGATCATCTCCAATGAGTAGTAAATTATTGAGTGACCTCAAATGAGATTTTTTTTATTTGATGGCGATAAAATCAAGTTTAATCTAGATTTGAAATCTGACAAACTAATTAATCTCAAATGAGTTTTCAGTGTCCTAATCTCACTTTGGTTTGCTGGTGAAATATATATAATCTATTTTTAATATTCATATAATATTTATAAAAAGAGTACATAATTTTAAACTCGAAACTTTAAATTACAATGCACCACTATGTAACTACTGCATCCAACTCAAGAGAACACCTATATAATTATAAAAAGTTGAGAAGATAGTATAATACGAGAATAAATTTGTTCATAATATTATAATATTATGAGAAAATTGTTACTCGTATAATATGGTCAATGCGGTGAAAACTTAAACAAAAAGAAAAACTATAATGGACAAAATATGAAAATGGTATTAATTAAGATCAAAAGCCAAGGACAACATTCATTGCAACAACAAAACCTCGTACACAAACAGAAGAAAAACTTAGGGATCTAACCCTTATGCGATAGGTTTGCCCATGCATGTTATTAGTATATACAAAAATGCATGGTTATTATTATTCATGTCTTCAACTTTGCATACTTCATTCTTCATAAGTTTCCTCTTTAAGTTTACGGATAGGCTTCATTTTCCATGAAGGCATTTGCTTCAGCAGCACTGTAGCAGCACCTGCAACCTCCATAGCTGCTGTAGCCACAGCAACCATATCGGCATCCTCTTCCGCCTCCATAGCCGCCTCCGCCGCGACCACCCCCACCACCTCCACCGCGTCCACCCCAGCCGCCATATCCCCCGCCGCCTCCACCGCGTCCACCCCTACCATAACCATAGCCATAGCCGTTATCACTCTCTAAGTTATTTGCTTCTCCAGTTGCTTCGGCTGCAAAATGTGATAAACTAGATTATTATCTTTCTATTTTGGCTAGTAATAAGAAGATTATGCATTAATCATGAACATAATTAACCTACTCAAAAGATGAAAACAATATATATATACATATATATATGTCCTACCAATTTGACATAAATTTCAAGATAATCTATCAAATTGCGTGATGAAAAGATTCTACTTGTCTACAGAACTAAATTAAACTATTTTCAATAACTTCTTGAGTCTGTTTACTAATATATGGGTTAATACTCGAATTAGTCCTCTAATTTTTATCGTGCTAGACAAACTAATTTTCTATTTTTAGAATTATTACATTTAAATATTTTAACTTTGTAACATATAATACTATTAATCATTTTTCTCTTTTCCATTAAAAAAGTAGCGGTAAATGTAGGTGTAAATAAAGTCACGTGACTTTCACGTGATTTTACTATTACTTTTTAAACATTAAAAGATAGAATGATTAAAAGTGTCACAAGTTACAAAGTTTAGGGATTTAAATGTAATATTTTTGACGATAGAAGATCTGTTTGTTAAATACGGTAAAAATCAGGGATTAACTAAGCTATTAACGCTATATATATAGAAGTTTACTTCACCAACAACGAGCCTTTTTTACTAGATTAGTATTTCTACGATAAATTTAACATCATCCTTCAAGTTGTAACATAAATATGTACGGTAGTGGATTAACAAACAAATGGGAATATGCAAATATTAATGTGTTATATATATATACAAAATCTCACCAGGTCTGCAGCACCTTCTACATCCGTACGATCCCCAACCTCCACAGCAGCCATATCTACAGCGGCCACCACCACCACCTCCACCTCCACCTCCACCTTGATCCGGTTGCTTCACCTCTTCTGCTTGATTTGTCTCCTTTACCTCATTTGCTGTACAAGTTAACAAACCTTTAAGCTTATAATTTACAATATAATTTGCAAACAACAATAGAGTCTTTTCTTTTTTTTTTCTGTAAGTGAAATGTTAAATACCACCTCATTTTTATTACTTATTTATCACCCTTATACGTGAATATTTAGTTGTCATGCCAAAATATTAAACTTTTCTATTTCATTCTTTTTTTTTTTTTGCATACCAACTAAGTATCCAGTTCAGAGGTGATAAATAGGTGATGAAAATAGGGTTGTATATAACAATACTCTTTTTCTGTAATTGCACAACATAAAGAAAATAATTTTGTATTTATGTGACCGTTAACTCACGAGCTAAAACAATTTAGTAACCCCTTAAATAATATATCTTTTCTGAAAAATAGAGTTAATACCCATTTTGGTCCTCTATCTTTGACTTGATTGACAAAGTAGTCTCTTATTTTCAAAAGTGATACATTTCAGTTCCTTATCTTTTATTCGAGTGACACCATTAGTCATTTTTAGTAATTTCATTAAAAAATTGACGAAAAACACACGTGATTAGCATGTTTCTCTTATTTTTCCAAAATTGCACGTGCGCTTCCTAGCATTTTTTTTAACAAAATCACTAACGGTATCACCCGGAAAAAAAATAAGAGATTAAAATATATCACTTTTAAAGATAAGGTACCACTTTGTCAATCACGTTAAAAATAGAGGACCAAAATGAATATTAACCCCTGAAAAATATTAAACTTTAGTAATAGTACTAACACTTTTTCTCCTCCTCAGCTGTATCCGCTGCCACACTTGAAGAGATGAGGAAAGCAAATAAAAGACCAAGGATAACATAAGCCTTGAACTTCATTTTCTTTGATGTTAACACGAAAAGCTTTTAATTACAAAGTCTGAGAATAATAGTGCTTCCTCAACATCTTTTTATAGTACTATGTTGGAGTACCATAAATGGGAAAGAGTTAGTAAGTATTGAAATTTGTATTGTCTTATACCACCTGTACATTAATTAATGTAGTTGGGTGTTGAGGATTGCGGCTTCTTTTGTTCATAACAGAAATCAAGTTTTGGGTTGATCAATTGCATCATTTTTTTTTTAATCGGAAGATGGATTTATTACAACTATCACATAGTACAAAAGGTCCAAACGAAACCAGATACCGAACCAGTTGATTGTACATGTAAAGTCAACAAAAAAAATGCTAAAAAGGGGTTTAAACACCAACCACGGAAGAAAAAATTTATCCTAATTGCAAAAGTAATCAAGACTGACACATAGATGATTCGTGTAGATAGAAGCCGAGAGTAGTAACCAAATTTCAAAGTCAAGTCAAAAATTTGTTGCCAGATAATGTTACGTTATGTTGTAAATTTAGTCAATCTTTGGGTCGTTAGCATTGGCTTTATGAGTTGAATCGAGTAGTCAATCCTTACTGTTGTTGTTATTCGAGTAGGTCGTTTATCTTATTTGATTTTGTTCATGTCTAGTTGTATACTGGGGTAGGGACTTTCTTGAGGGATAGAGTAGATAAGCTTCGTATCCGTGTTAATCCTAAATCACGACACCAAATCTTGACACCTCTACCTTCCCTTCCCCTCTCCCTACCACCACACACACTCATCCCCAAAATGAATTTGTTTAAAACGTTATCACGTTATAAACAAGATCTAATAATTGTAAATTGTTGATATAAATATAATTAAATGATATAGATAATTTATGATAGTTAAATCTTATTATAATATTACGAGAGAATCCTTACTCACACCCCTTCCCACTAATAGAAGATAAAAACTAAAAATTAAACAAAACCGAAAGAAGAAAGTACACTTTTTTTCTTTGAAGGCAGGTTTAGCTGACCTCTAATATTATAGAGAAAAAAAGTAAAATTATATATCCTCAATGGTTGTGTCAGGTCAAAGCATACAATCCAATTAGCACATTTGTTAATTTTCCATTTGCAAAGTATACTATCACTATTGATGTAAACCCTCGAATCTTCTATAATATACGAGAGAACAATATATCTCCGAATATTTACTTGAACATATACTTTTTTTCTTCTTGCTGGAACATATACTTTAACACCTATAATTTCTGTTTCATGCTGTTACTTATATCAAGTTATGAGACACTGTTGAGGAATTTAAAAAGAAATCATCAAATATCAATTCGTTTTTGACCTCCATTTATGTGAAAATAATAGTTAGGGTAATTACCTAACCCGCCCTGCATACATGTATAGTTGCTTTTATATTTTTAGGTTTCGTAGATGTACTAAAATTTATGGTTTTAGTTTCATATATGTAGTAAAATTTTAAAGTTATAAATATAAAAGTATATGAAAATAACATTACACAAAGTATTACTAAAACGGAGAAGAAAAAATGAATTAGTCAAAAAGTTTTATAATCATTCTTTAACCAAGACACTACATGTCATTAATTAACATTTGCAACCATTTTACATAAATACATCCATTTAACTATGATCACAGTGGATTTTAGAGATTTGCTAGTTGTTTCCGGTCGTACTTCAAGATAGTTTTCAAAAAATATAATTAAGAGTGATATTTTAAAGATTTTTGCAATTACTAATTAAATTTGGACATGTCATAACAAAAAAAAAAGGAAAAATTTACAGTAATCAATGTGCTTCCAATAACACAAAGAATTATTATTTTTACACATATAGTTTTCATGCACAATAATTTTAGTCATGAAATTATTTTAAGACTTAGTTACTATACTATTACTTTTACTATTTAACTAGAGCACGACTCAATATATAATTAATATTAGACCTTTATTTAAGGCATATGTTTATATTCATTATTATTATAATTTTAATTTATATTAAAGTTACGTGATTCAAATTAAATTTTACAAACCTCCATTGTGTGAATTTTTTTTTCTCCAAAGTCTCTAGTTTACAGACTTTCATGTAATAATTGCAGTTTACAGCCTCCCGTTGAGGATGTTCTAATAGAAGAGGTTTAAGTCCTGCATTTCAAAAAAATATGGGGTCTAACTCTCATTTACCAAAAATAGAAAGAGTCTAAGCAAAATTATCCAAACTAAAAATAATACATTACCATCAAAGTCAAGTTCCTCTCTATTCTCTTAGAAATTCTCTGCTCTTCCAAATATTAATTTATATCAACAACTACAAAAATAGGGCCAACTTTGTCGTGGACCATGGGATCAACATTGCAGCCAAAAAAAAAAAAAAGGAAATCCAAAAGGAGTAGACCTTTAAAATATAGTAAAATTGTAAACCATAATATAAATAAAAAACGAAGACAACTTTGAATATGTCATGAACAACGAAGATTCTTTTGCAATCTATATGTCAACAGTGGAGACTATAGAGGCCACAAATGGGCATGGACTATCGCCCAAGCGTAAGGCTCAGACGAGGGTTTGTTTTAACTTTCTAACATTGCATTTTAGTTATTCATTCACTTATTAAAAGTATTTTTCCTCCAATGTTTGTAATTTGAAATTCAAATGAATGCTTATGATACAATATTAGAAGATTAGAATGATTTTTAATTAGGAGAGGATTCTAATCCCAGACGAGGAGGACGTTTCTCCGTATCTTATTAGATAAGAATTTGAAACTCCTCTTCCAAAGGAATCATCCTTATCAAGAACTAAGGCCATCCGTATCTTAAGAACGTTTTCATTATTTGTATTAAAATGTTATTAGGGATAAAAAAAAATTGAGAAAATTAGTATTTGGGTGCAATATAATTGTCAACGTTATTTTATGATTAGGCCAGATACATTTCTTCTTTTCTCATACTTGGGCCACCCTTAAGAAAAAAAAGATAAACTCTATTTTGCCACATAAGTTTTTTATTAAATCCCAAACTCCTCCGAAAACTTTTAGTTTACCCAGATTTCCCTGTAACCACCATGAAAGTTAAATATTGTTAACTTGTCGAGGGTATATTTGTCTTTTTTATTTTAAATCCATTTATTTTATTTTCTCCTTCTTCCGCTTTCTTTTCTTTTTCTTCTTTCTCTTTATTTTCCTTTGTTCTTCATCATTCGATGCTACCATCAAATCTTCTCTTGTGACGATAATTTCTATTTTATCATAGGACTCATTATTTGGAAAAGCTATATATACAAACTTTGAAAAACATGATCTAAAATCTCTCACATTTCCAGCTTATTCAATATCTAATATAGATACAACTAAGCCTATGGATCACGTACAACAAAAATAAAGATCCTGATGTTCATTTTGGTTATGGTGCTGGATATATTGATCCAGTGAAAGCCGCCAACCCAAGTTTTGTGTATACTAAGATGATTATTAACGACACTTTGCAGCCTAGGTTTTGATGAGAGACGACTCAAACTGATATCAGAAACCTCAATTATCTTTCTATGCTAGCAAATGTTGGAGAAAACAAGCCATTTCAGCGGACCAATGATCTCATTAGCCACCATTGAGCCTCTCCACAAAAATAATAATCGCTTGAGAACCCATCTTTCCATCCCCATTAGCCACCACCCCTAAAAACATATATGCTTACACAATGCAGAACCAACCAACGCCACCACATCATCACCTCGTCCCCCTTCCCCAACATCCACTCCCATCCTCAAATCCTTCACCATATCCTCCACGAACCCGCGCAGCCTAAAATCCCTCTCAATCATCCTTCCTCCAAACAACTCCATCATCATCAACTAGTGGCAGAGCTAAGCACCAAAGGTTGGGGGCACTACAATGACGGAGTTAGTAATCAGGGGTTGGGGCACTCATTTACGCATAATTTTTTTTAGGGAAAATATCACATTTAGTCTCTATTATTTCAAAAAAGTTTCAATTTGGTCTCTATTATTTAAAATTTATCAATTTCGTTCTTATTATTTTTCTAAAAATTTTAATTTGGTCCCTATTATTTAAAATTTCTCAATTTCATCCCTATTATTATTTCTCCAAAAGTTTCAATTTTGTCCATATTATTTTTCTAAAAGTTTTAATTCCGTCCTTATTGTTATTTTAAAGTTTCAAATTGGTTCCTATTATTCAAGGACTAAATTGAAAATTTTTGAGAAATAATAGGGATGAATTTGAATTTGTATAGAAAATAATAGAGATTAAATTAACTAATTTTGAATAAAAGGGACGAATTTGAAACTTTAGAAAAATAATAGGGTCAAAATTAAAACTTTTTAGAAATAATAGGGATGAAATTAAAACTTTTGGAGAAATAATGGGGATGAAATTGAGAAATTGTAAATAATAGAGACCAAATTAAAACTGTTTTGAAATAATAGGGACTAAATTTGATATTTTTCTTTTTTATATAAATTAGAAAAAAGTTGTTGGCTTTATGCTTTAGATCATGTTTTTGATTATGATAGATCACAATATGCTATAAGTAAACTAATACTTAATTTAAGTACATTATAACATAAATGGAATCTTTAAAATATGTTAGAGTAGACAAGGTCCTTTTTACAAGTAATATCTCTTTATTTTATCTCGATTGTTCGGATGATAATGTGTAATTTAGGATGTAACCCAGAATTTGCTGGTAAATTTTTTAAGTTGATCTCAGTTCAAAGTTGCTGTAAACAATTTTGTACATCTATTAATATTCTAAGAGAACAATCATTCTGCCACATGTCAATTAATGAGCATCTTTACAGGAATAACCATAAATAATTTTTACAGGTTATAATATACTAGATAACTAGTTTTATACCTGTGCGATGCACGCGTGTCATACGAGTGTAATGCAAATGCTTTAAAATTTTGAAATATAAAATCAATTCATTCAATTTTTTAATCACATTATCAAGAAATTATACTATATAGCTACTTTTCTATATCATTTCAAAAGTATAAATAAACAAATAGGAAATAAATATAAACACTTATTTTTTTTAAAAAATGGAATAGTAATCACTATTTTACATAGATCAGATGTTCCAAAAGATACATGAATATATCTTCTTCATGTCATCTCCTCCTAGTTTGACATCATTCTTACTCCTTGCTCATATGACATGCTTGTAAATCCATTTTTTATCACAAGGAATTCACGAATCCAATGGTCAATCTTGCCATGCATATGCTTCTTAATAGAAGATGCAACAATGCTCTCCATTATACTAAAATTTCTTATTTGACAATGCCTAACACGTGTGTGTGTGTGTATATATATATATATATATTAAAAATCATTGGTAGGTTTATAATTAGTCAAAACTAACATAGATTTGTTATAGCTTTCACTTCGCAAATATATTTCTTAGTTTGAAATACAATAAGAGTATCTAAAGTATATCTATACTACAATGCTCTATGAATTTGAAATTGTAAATAATTTAATACTTAAAAAAATTTCTTAATTCAAATTATATTTGTCATCTTAATTCAAAGTAAATTATATACATTTTATAAGATCAATCACAAGTGTTATGATAGTTAAACCATATTTTGTAACTAAATGAACAAATTTTAATTTTTTAAGTCTCATATATTTAATAGGTCATTAACTTTTTTCAACACATTCCTATGATAAAAATATATACTTGAATTCATAGTTTGGAATGAAGTATATAAACGAATACTTTTCTTGATATGATTAGCATTATGTTCTCTTGTCTTGATTAAAATATAGTAATAAATCTGAAAAAAAAATATTATTTTTGTGTTAAAGATTTTGGCTTGATATATCTAAGAAAATATACTAAAATCAATAGTACATTCAATGTCAAAATATAGATAGTTTCAACGCTCCATTTAGTTAAACCAAAAATGTTCTCCAATATCTATTTTTATCTTTTGTTTTTAATTAGATTGCACAAAAAATCGTCAAAACTGTCAAATAAATCAAGATAACGTGACTTAAACTTTCAAAAAACATAAGTTGCCTTCACCTAATTTGCCACTTTATGAGAACACCGCTAACTTTTAAAATAAGTTTGTTGTAATTTTTACTTCCCTATCCCCATATTTCCTTTATCATTTTTTTCATCCTTGACAATGCGCTTTGTATGTTGGATTATAAGATTTATAACATGTTTACAAAATTGATCATCTATTCATCATTGCAGCTCTTCTTCCTGCAATTAAAATATGTAATTGTAAGTTGTTATGTTAGTGTGGCTCTATAGTTGTTGGGTTATAAGAGATGACTATACTAATATAAGAAAAGCCATATCTTGATAAATGTATGTAGTCAACAAGGAAAAAAATAAATTCATTTCTCTTATTCTTTTACAAATAGATGTGTGACCAGCAAAGTCGTACATGTTATGGAGGATTATGGTATTGTTGATTAAGATGTTAAGGTATAAATAAATTAGTTGAATCAAGTCAATTGCATAGATGTCCAATATTTGTATCACTTGGTCGTTGGCATTCTTGTGATTACGTGTTTGTAAGTAGTCTAAAAAATTATAATTTTGGTCAAAATTGAGTTAAAAATTAAGTAAGCTAAACTTTTCAATTTGTTCATATGTATAAAGCTAATTTTGAACTCTTGTTTTAGATTGAAATTCAATTCATCCATTCATGATAAGGATCTTGATGGAGTAAATTTCGCTGAAGGAAATGTATGTAGTAAAAGAGCCAACAAAATAAAAAGAAGTAAAATTAAAGAAAAAGAAAATTCCAAAAAGTGTGGAAGTGAGAAGTCATAAGGGAGAGCCGGTGCATCACAAATTATCATGAGTCACAATTTTAATTAATGGTGCACCCCTATTGTTCTCCAAAATTAATCTCTCATCGTAACGCCCTGAAAAAGGTCAGACCTACGGGTATCAAGCATATATATACCTAGACCGAGAATATACGTTTTTAGTAAAAATAATTATTCAAAAAAATAAAAAAATAATAGTAAAAATAAAAAACTTCTTGAAAAAAATATATTATTTTCTTTTTGAGACCAGTATTCACAGTAGCATATCAAATAGTAGTCATAGACGATGGTCCCACAACCACACTCTAGATAAGAGACAATGAGGGCTCGTTTTGGCAAAGAGATAGATTAGGAAAGAATCATAAATACAAAAAAAAAAAATACTAATTTTGCATAGTAAATAAAGGGTTTATCTTTCTAATTTATATGCGGAACACATTATATTATTGGGTGACATAGTGCTGGATAAAACATGGGTTACATCATGGATATCGATTTCCATTTTATACATCATCCTCAATGGATATTAACCATAAGGAAGAAAAACAAAAATTAGGTAAGATAATCAAAGTCGTAATATGAATTGTCCATATAAATATAGAACAATAAGTAATAATAAATGAGAATGATATGACAATATTTTGCCTATGAACACAATGAATCATCTCACACATTGCAGTCTTAAACTCCCCAAGTTGAAATAACGCTTTTATCTCACAGTCAATGCAAATGAAAAATGGTTTAAAAGTTTCACTTCACATTATTTGTAGCAATAAAGTTTGGAATATAAATACAAAGGCTGTAGGATAAATATATATGCTACTCAGTATTATTCCACTAATGTCACAAATAGGTGAGTAAAAGTTGACAAATAAAATCTTTAATTAATAATAGAAAATCACTTCCAAGATAAAATATTTATTTTCCTTTTCAGCATTCTACCACCTTACAAATCTCACAGTATTAACATATAAATTTGGTCAACTGAATAAAAAAACTAAGAATGATATCAAACTAAGCGTGTGAATGAAAATAATGAAAAAGCCACTTTTTAGTTAATTCCTTCTTGAATATTTTCCATGATCAACAATTTTTAACTTTGACCCAAATACTTCAAGAACTTAGATAAAGAAGAGATATGATCAAATCAGACAAAAAAAAAAGAAGGAGAAATAACCTTGATTTTGAAGGATGAATCCACAACAACAACAATAAAAAAAACAAAAAACGAAAATTTTTAACTCATAAAAATTCACACTAATACTATGTTATTTATCTAACTCTTCATAAACGCACAAAGTAAATCAATAGACATAAAAAAGTTTAAATAAAGATAAGATGGAGTTCAAATATATACATAGGATACAAATTTATGATATATGACTTTTAAATATAAAAAATGATAATGTTATAATAGTGAATGTAAATCTAAATTCTCTGAAATCGTTACGGTCCTTAAAGGTCTTTAGCATATAAAAATGAATAAATATTTTTTCTTTCAGTACGAAGTTTGCTTGTGTGCTGACAATGACATAATGATTGTTCCAGTTATAAGTTCAAGATGGTAAATATTGAGTTTTTTTTTTTAATTTGTAGGAGAGATGCTTATTTTGCTTACATGTAGCATGCCGGTTGTTCTCATAAGAGTGCTTTTTTTGAAAATGAATGTAAAAATTTTTTTCGCTTATTTTATAATTTCATTTTTACTATATAAATTGAATATTCTAAATTAATCAAGCTTTTGATTGAAAAAACAAAGCTACTTTATGAGGGAAGTTGTGTCATTTAGAAACGAAGTTGGAATTTTCTTTTTATTTATTCAAGATTTTTAAATTTTGCAAAGAAGTAAGATTCCTGATCTTCCAAAGTGTTCAATAACAAATACATACACAAAATTAAATAAAAACAAAAAAACAAAAAATTACATCAGTATTAACACCAACAATATTTTTTATGAAATTTTTTAGTTGTAGTTTTTGAAAAGAAACTAGAATTATTAGTCAACATCGCATTTTCATATTTTAAAAAAATAATAGTAATAGTTGACAAAGGAAAAACATAACGAAAATAATAACAATAGAGTTATATTGTTTTTTTTAATCCATCTTTTAATTGAAAAATGAAGCAATTTTGTTAGGAGGTTCTATTATTTAAAAAATAAAGCGGATTTTTTTTTTTGCTTATTTAGGCTTTTTATTTTATTTTTAGCATATGAATTGAATATTTAATTTTTTGGATAGAAGTAACATTGATTTTACAGGTTATAATATACTAGATAATAATAATGTACTAGATAATTAATTTAAAATTTTAAAATTATTTTTACAAGTTATTATGTACCAGATAATTTTTTTAACAACCATTCTGCCATATGTTAATTAATTATCTAAGTTTATATTTTTCATTTTACTTTTTTTATCCCTTTCTTTTGCGAGTACATGAGCTTAATTGGACACTTTTTTTTTTTTTTTTTTTTTATCTCATTGCCCTTGTATCTTAGTGTCTACTAAGATTACACTTGATTTCACAACCATGCTCATAGTAAAAATTAACGTTCACTGTCTTACTTCGGTAGTATTTCTTAAAAATTGGTGGGAATTTGGGTTTTAATAAGAAACTCATGGGCCAAAATGGATTTTACCCTAATAATAACAATAATAATAATAATCCCCTCATCCCCACTCTTTGGAAAATTCAGACACGTTACGCTCCTTGAATGGAACAATACACGTAGCAAACCCTATAAAAAATCCTTAACCTACCTTTAACCCTACTGCCGCAGCCCTCCTATTTGCAGCTTGTACACGCATACATCTATATGTAGAGAGAGAGAAAAAAGAGAGAGAATCGATGGAGGATGAGCCAGAGCCTGACTTCACAACGCAGAAAGTATTATTTGCTTCTTTTGCTTTGTATGAGTTCTAAAATTATGTATCGATCTATCATCTTTCATTTTTGTTGTGCATATGATGGCCTAACTTTTCTAGGATACGTTGTTTCCTAAAGATCTCAAATGCTTTTTTCAATTATAAGAATGACTTTATTTATTTACGTGTTTGTGTTGGGATTTTCACAGATTAATTAATGTCATGTACTTCTCATCTCAATTTAGATTTTGCTATGTGTTATTGAGATGTTCTATGATATCACTTTAAGGCTATACTTGTTTCGAGTCTTGTTGGTTATGTTGTACGGCCTTAACCTCTCTTAAATAAAAAAAAAAAAAATTTAAATGTTTGCCTAATGTGGTTATACCCTGGTTGATAGAAGTCTAAACTTATCTTCTTTATGACACAATTTCTATAAACTAGTATCTATAAATAATAAAGTAAAATTCCTCTTTTTGCTAGATTAATAGAACACAAAATCACTTGCGAGATCCATATCTTTTAAGTGACTTTCTATTCTTTTCTCCAACTTAATTTGACACTGATTACATTATTTATTTATATTGAAAATATTTACAGGATCGAGAACGAGATCGTTGTTCATGGCATTTCAGTGAGAACTCTAAGGCAAGGTCATCAAGGGCGTAAGAAGAAAAGATTCTTACGCTTAACTATGCCAACTTTAGAGTGCAAACCCTTGTTACTTGATATATGACTGCATGGGAAGGACAGCGTGATTAGAAACTTTGCTCAAGCTTTCTTCCTTGCACCACAAGACAGAGAACATTATTAAGAAAGAAGTAGCTACACTTAAGAGTTAATGGGATGGTTAAGTAGTTTGCCTGTTGTATACAAATGTTCTAAATTCGAACCACGACTTTGACCTCAATTGTATTATTAAAAAAAGAAAAAAAAAGAGTTAAGAAGTAGCATTTGTATATTGCATCAGTTTATAATTTTGATGTAACAAATGTTATGCCAAAAGAAATTGAGATTTCTTGGATTGCATTTGGTGGTTACTGGAACTAGTAATGTCCTCATCTGCGTGATGTGTAAATGAATATTTCATTCTTTATCTTAAATATAATATTGGTTGAAAGTGTAATATATAATCACTAAAAGTTTGATAAGCTGACAAAGGTGATCCCTACACTTAACTCTTTATAATACTCTAATTGAAAAAATAAAAAAGGTGTTGCATAGGTGCCATATTGCAATAGCCTTTTACCCGTTGTATAAACTAAACTTTTTTTCAACAGTTTTATTTAATTAATTATTACGAATTTCTTATCACTTTTTGTTAATATTGCTCATAATATTACTTTTTCATTATGATTTTAAAATTATAGTTTAATTATCATGGTTTTTTAAACCGTTCTTTTTTATTTATAAAAAACTATTATAGTAGAGAATTTGTAACGAAACCATATGCAATGATTGTTATTTGTAACGATTTTTAACTTTTTTTTAAAAAATTTAAGTGTTGCACCAAATAAAAATTGTGGTAGTGCTCTTAAACATTATACTCATGTCCTCTATGTTGTTATTGCAGATAAACGATTTGCAGAGACAAAATACATTGTCAACATGAGAAAATAAACTTGATCAGTGTCATTAAAATCTTAAACTATTGTTAAGAATTCTAAATTGTATTTGACCATGAAACTATATCTTTTTATACTTACAAACTTATATGAAAAAAAAATATAAAACTTAGTATAGGGAGTCGGTGAATCTGGTATTCATTTCTTAAATATTCTTTCTTTGCATGAACTTCGATAGAGATACATGATTCACTTTTGCTATAGATAACTTCGATAGATGATACAGGATTCACTTATGCTATAGATACTTATAGGGTAGGATTCTCAAATATGCATATTATATAAAATTTAATTAATCAACTGTTTTTTAAATGTTCGACATTATAGTATCTTATACCACATGAAAAATCTTTTGATATATTTCGTTATTTGTGCGATATTTGGATATGTTGGATAGTTTATAATTTATAAAATAAAGTTTTAGAAAATTATGTGTAGAGTTGTGTCTAAATATTGTGTATTTACAACATTTATAAATAGGGGTACTCTTTATAGATTTAAGATACAATCAATTCTCTAGAAGTTTCTCTCTAAGTATTTCCCTTTCTACCACACAATATTAAACTTTGTGAGAGTTTTTGAGCGTTAAGGTTTGTTGTATGGAAGTTTTATTGCTATTCTTGAAAAGTTCTATGGCAATTTCTCCTCTAAAGAAGCATATCAAACAAGCCTCAAGCCTTGTTTATTATTTTATTTAAAGTCTATAAGTTTCTATCATCCATTTATTTTTGAAGTTTCATTTTTTTTTTTAACAGGATGAGTAGATTGCTTTTTAACTCCATGACCTACTGTTAAATAGGGAGAGATGCTCAAGTTTTTTTGCTGAATCAGAGAGCAAAATATTTCATTAACGAAATAAAAATATAAACGGTGGGTCAAAATACCAAGTACTGAGAAGATCTTAGCCTAAAAAAAGATATTGAAGCTCATGCTAAGGTCAAACAAGAAAAAAAGGACTCAAGGTAAGAGGAGATGCAAGCAAACCCGGGGAAACCTTTCCTGGTTCGATCTGTTTACCTACAAAGAAATCATTTATTGCCCCAGAGAGATCTGATCTGAGTGGTAGGGACTGGCTAGGTGACATCCTAACATGTCCAACATTAAGATGTCCAAGGGATTTCATGCTTTGAATATTTTGATCACCTTTAGAAGATGGCAGGCTAGTCAGTACCTGGTCGATATTATTAAGAACTTCAAATCTATTATGTGGAACCTTTAAGGACGGGCGGGATAGAGTATTCTTGGTTGGGGCACCAATGTGGTGTTGGAGCAAGAGGGGTGAGGTTGTTGTTTGTTGGTGTTAGAGACATTTTTCTTCTTTCGTATATCAACCCAATCGGGCTTCTAGGGAATATTCTTCTCTTGGGTAAATGTCTTTGTGACTCTGGGCTGAGCTTGAGCAAAGGGGCATGAAGAGAAGGAATGACCTATCAACTAACAAGAAGAACATTTTATGGCTTCCAAGCATATTCAATGGCTATCTCAACAATCTCTCCATTCGGAAGCTTGGTAAAAGTCACTTCTGGTAGTTCTTCATTTATATTCATCTCGACACAAACCCTAGCATATCCAAGATGAGATCTCGATGCCATTTTCGAATCCATTTGCATCGGGAATCCAATGGTGCTAGCGACATAACTGAGACCAGGTTAAGTCCAAAGCACAAGGGGTACATTCCAGAGCAAGTGCCACATAAGGGTATTTTCACATGAGAAGTTGACGAGTTGAGTATTTATTTCATATTTTCTCAATATCAGTGGTCTGTGGTTGACGTGCCACAGTTTCTCAAGAACTTGATCATATAGCTCTTCAGAGTCAAATTGGAAGATAAAGAGGTCGTTATCTGTCGACTAGATGTCCCTAGTACCAAAGCTTTTCTATTGTGCCTCAACCATGTTCTTAATTAGAAAGAAATGATGGGCTTACCAATAGATTGTCTCACGAGGTAATAATTCCAAAGTTGGGATCCTTCATCGTAAACATCTATAGGGGCCGAAGAATTATTTTTACCATCAATAACTTTAGATTGAAAGTAATTAAGCTTGATGAAGGTATGTTACTTTGGCAAGAAAAAGGATTTCCAACTGGAATCCACATTATGCTTAGCTTCACAATTAACGTGCTTAGGATTGAGAGATGGGAATTGTTACTCCTTCTTATGTTGCATTGCACCCGTAAATTCAAAGTAACAGCATCAATTTGATTCAAATTTGGACTGGAAATTGCCAAAACAATTTAGAGAGGAGAATGCAAAATTTGGGCTGAAGCATTTTTGACTCCTTCAACAAATTCGTTGCCTCATTTAAAAATTGAAGCAACACTAATTTTGTGGCCCACAACAAGGCCATTAGCGGTGCCTCCAAGCTGCCCCGATATGTCACCTAAATTGTCTACTAGCCCACATGCTGTCATGTGAATAAGGTTGAAACGTTTGACGTGTTAGGATTAGTATGCCCTAAAAACCACTAGCACGTGACATTTCAGTAATATTGAATACATATTGTAATTGTTAATATTAATGAAAACATGCATTCATTATTCTCTCTGTCTTATTTATGTGTATTTGCTTGTATAAAGGCCCTTGAACCTTAGTGTATGAATTGGGTGCACGGTGACCGAGCATAGAAGGTCTAAGTCATAGATACTTGATTCTAGATTCAGTTCATAATCGATTGATGGAGTTGGACGTTTCATCAAGGTCTAGGTTATAGTGAGTTAGGCTTTTGTGAAGGGTAACCTGCCTTGGTCAGCGGTAGGTTTCCGAACTAAGTCTCACTAGTGTGTGTGGCACACATTGAACATACCACTTAGGTATGATCTCCAAGAGGTATTATCAAAGATAGAGATCAACGTATACCTTATGTAACTAAGTGATTAGTACTTTAATCTTGAGCATATGTGGATGAACTGACGAAATCAGATTCATGTACTTTATTGCACTATGGGTGAGATTTCTATTATGGGTGAACAACTCTGTGTGTGGGACATATGGGTGTGACTAGTTGGGACATGAGTATACAATATAGAATCCATGTCGTCGCATGATGGAATAATCGCTTTTCGCTTGCAAAATCCCGTGACCAAGTAGAAATGAACTTGGTGTAGAAAACAAGGCCCTTGGAGACTGTTTGAGACCATAAAGAGCCTTCCATAGCTTACAAACATGCTGAGGGTACAAGGGATGAACAAATCCAGGCAGTTGGGATATATATACATCTTCACACTGTGGAGAAACGCATTATTAACACCCACACTACCTCCACACTATGTCCATCTCAGCATTATCACCATGACACACATTTACCACGACCACAACACCATCACCACAACCACGACACACCTTCACCCCGACCACGACACCATCACTTCGACTATGACACACCTTCACCACCACCACGACACCATCACCAACACTGCTACCACCATGACCCATAGGGGTTCCAATCGAGTAAATTGCTACCTCCAAATCGAAACCCCAAAATTAGGGGTTTTGTTTATCCGTAATTGGAAACCACTTGAGGGTTTTGAATTTCGGGTAATTGAAACCTCCAATTAGAAACCCTAACTTGCATATTTTGTATATTTTCTTAAATTGCATATTTTGTAGTTATCTTATCTATCTGTTATAGCAAATAATCTGGCTATTCATTAGGTACTTTTTGTTTTGCTTCTTTTAGCATAAATTAACTCTAGATTTACATAGGAATGGCAATGGGCCGCCACTCAAAAAGCTCCCCCATCCCCTGCCCCGTCCTCGCATTCTATACCCCCGTCCCCCACCCTGTCCCCGCCCCCGAATCCCCGTGGGGAATGGAGATTACCCGCGAGGTTTTTATTATTCTTTTTAAACCTTAAGAATTATAATTAATTTGAATCATACAACTTCAAAATATAAATTAAAGTTATACTAATGATAAATATAAATATAGATCTTAAATAAAGTCTAATATTAATTATTCTTACAATTAAATAGTAAAAATAATATTATAGTAATTGAGTCTCAAATATTTAAAATAAATTTTGACTTAACCATTATGTATGAGAACTCTAATTGAAAAAGAATATTTCTTTGTACTAGTGAGATTGCATTGATTATTATAATTTTTTTTCTTGTCGCATGTCACATATAATATTAGTTGCAATTCTTTAAAATTCATCTTTAGTTATGTTATTTGAAGCTTTTTGAAGTGCAACTGAAATAACTAACAAATCTCTTAATTCACTATGAACAATAGTAAAATTGAGGTATTTATGTCAATTGATAGCAAATCTCAAGTTACGACATACAATGGTTTTAAGAAGAATTATAGAATCCTTTCAAATAATCTAATTTTTCTTTTCCATTTTATAATACTTTGTTTAATGTTATTTTTTTGTTCTTTTATATGTATAATTTTAATACATATATAATACTAAAATAATAAAAATAACTATCTATATATGCGGGGCGGGGTATGCGGGGCAGGAAATGCTTATCCCTGCACCCCGTCCTGCCCTCGCGCGGGGATTAAAAGTTGATCCCCATCCCCCACCCCATTCCCCATTTCTCGCCTTAATCTCCGTCCTATTTGGGGCGGGGATGGGGCGGGTACCTGCAATTCCTGTCCCCATTGCCATCCCTAGATTTATACTAGTGTGAATCATCATTATGAGCTTTTGAACCCAAAATCTACTTTTTCTTGATCAAGTTTTTAAAGATGGTTGAGACTCAATTGTGTTAATCAATAATATTTGCACTGTGCTACCAATTTGGGAGGATGAACTAGCATTGTTAAAAAAATTTAAAAGTTGTAAAATTTCATGTGCATTTTTTAGGAGAGGCAGGATATCATCATTGAGAAGGTAACACGCCACAAAAGGAAATCTATCACCACCATGAAGGACCTGGACCTTTTCGGTGAGAAATATGCTACATCTTATTCCTTGTTCCATATTTCGTTTAGTTAACGACTCTATTCTCTTCCTGTTTGTGTTTTAATCAGTTATAGTAATACTATTTCAGGTATCATACTAAGTAATGCTTCAAAGAAGCTTCATAAAAAGTTTGCTACTGGAGCATCAGTTGTTAAGGTGCCTCAACATGCTAATATGATCATTATTTTTTTTTTCCTGATTGGGTATTTGGGCAATGTGTGAAATATGCTTTGATATCTCGTGTCATGGCCCAAGTTGATGTTCTTTCTTTGATAAAGAGTATGAGACTTAGTACTGTAACTTCTATTCCAAATGCAGATGATTTAAGGAAATTTTCTTAATGGCTTTTGAGAATTGAAAATAGGAAAAAAGGTGATTCTAAAGATGGTGAGTCAATTATAGAAATCCCTGATGAAATGCTCATCAAAGACTCAAAAGATACATTTGCTAAACTTGTGAATTTAGCTTATGCTGCTTTATTGGATAATATGTATGAATATCATTTTTTTAGAGAAAGAGCCATTCTTGTTCCAACATTAGAACAAGTTGAGATGATAAATGATTACTTAATGTCATTAGTACCCATAAAGGAGACAATCTACTTAAGCTCATATAGTGTTTGCAAAGAACATGCAAATGTTGACAATGAGTTGGACGTATTTTCTCTAGAGATTTTGAATACTTTTTCTTGCTCAAGACTTTCAAATCACAAGCTAAACCTCAAGGTTGGAGTCCCAGTAATGTTGTTTATAAATATTGATTAGTCTAATGGTTTATGCAATGGAACGATTTTGCAAATTACCAAGCTTGCTAAACATGTTATTGAAGCTAAAATTATTTATGGGAGTAACATAGGAAATATTGTGTTAATACCCGGTGACTATGATTCTATCTAACCATAGTTTGCCTGTTAAATTTCAGAGAAGACAATTTCCTTTGGTTGTAAGTTTTGCTATGACTATAAATAAAAGTCAGTGTCAAACAATTTCCTACGTTGGGCTGTATCTTTCAACACCTGTCTTCAGTCATTGACAACTATATGTTACACTTTCCCGAGTGACAAGTAAACAATGATTGAA
Source organism: Ehretia macrophylla (assembly GCA_037974665.1). Lineage (NCBI taxonomy): Eukaryota > Viridiplantae > Streptophyta > Magnoliopsida > Boraginales > Ehretiaceae > Ehretia > Ehretia macrophylla. The sequence goes on from CM075764.1 coordinate 87,831,409, forward strand.
GATTTTGATAAAAGACGGTGATGATAAAGTATCAAAAACTACAATCAATGTGGTTTACAAAGAAGTGTTCCAAAGAATAAATTAGGTAAATATGTCTTTCTTATAATTTACATCATATCTTTGATTTTATGTCTATATTTCTTTTCATTAATGTTTACGTTATATTGTAATGGTAGTAAAAAATAAAGTCTTATGTTATATGATTTATAAGATGATTTGCTCATTATTTTGATTTTAATCAAATCATATGTCTTAATTTAGTGTTATCTTACAAAAGTATAGGATTACTTCAAAAGAGCATAGTAATATGCATCTACCTATAAAAATCTTAATGAATTTCAAAATGAAACATGTTTACAAAGTGAAAGCAAAATAATTTTGTGTTAGTTTTGACTCATTATAAACTTGCCAATGATTTTTTAAACATATGTATATACATGTTAGGCATGGTCAAATAATAATTTTTTGCGCGATGCAGGGCATTGCTACATCTTCTGTAGAGAAGCATATGTATGACAAGATTGGCCATTAGATCCACAAAGTTTCTGGTGATAAAAAATAGATTCCATGCAGGTCATATGAGCAAGGAGTAAGAATGACATCAAACTAGGAGGAGATGACATGAACATTGTAAATACAACTTGCTTGAAAGAAGATACATACATGTATGTTTTGGAATGTTTGATCCATATAAATAGTGATTACTATCCCTTTTTTAGAAAATATGTGTTTATATTTATTTAAGGATTTATTTGAAATTATATAACATAAATTGAATCAATTGGTTTTATATTTTATATTTTAGAGTATTCAAAGTACACTCGTGCGATACTCATGTATCGCACGGGTATAACATTAGTTTTGTTTAAAAGAGTTTTTTACGTAGGATGGAAGAGGGAGAAATGAAGAAACGAGGTAAAATAAAAGAAAGAGAAGAGCAGAGAGGAAATATTAAATAAGAGAGAGAAATTAAAAAAGGAAGGAGAGAAAAAGAATTAAAGAAAATAGAAAAATAAAATATTTATCAAGTTGGCATGCTAACTAAGCATAACAATTAGCAGGTGATAAAATGATGATGACATAAGAGTGACTTCTAGCACTACTCCTAAAGAAAATATCATTTGTTCTTCATGTTGATTGAGCTTTTTATGGAACTAATATTAACTTTTCTTACCTAAAAGTTTTTTTTCTTTTTGTTTTTTATTCAGGAGAAGTCTAAGACCATATAATGTGATCATCAAGATTCAAACGCGCAACCTCTCACATAACAACGAGTAACATTAACTCTGGACCAAAGCCCTAGTGCCAGTTTTCTTTTTTCCTTCAGAAGAGTGTTTTAGTATGATCATTTGTCAGAATACTTTATATTTTCCCTCTTATAGTTCGACCCTCCATTTCTTTGTTAAAAGAAAAAAAAAAGAGAAAACATTGAGAGAAAATATATGTATATTGAACACATTAGGAGTCAACATTAATGGTGGCTGAAAAGAGGAAGAAATAATAACTATATGTTAAAATTTTGGTATGCAGTTAAATACAATATGAGATTGTATTTATAAGTTTTATAATTTAGTGACCAATAATAGAAAACTGGACCAATTAGTAACCTAGTATAATAAGGGAACTTGTGGAAACCTGAAAACTAGCATATAGTATCAAGCATAAACTTGTAACATAATTAGTCATTATATTTTAACATTCTTTTCTTAGATACACCATCAATTCATAGAAATGTAAAACTAGTCTACTTAATTCCACTTTCAGTTGGTCATCGATGAAAGATTCTAATTGAGTTCCACTGTTGTAGATGATCTCTTTTCATTATATTTAAAAGTAAAAGTATGCTAAAACAATAAGTCAATAAGAAAAAGATGAAAAAAATATAATTTCTTCATTCTTGTTATTTTTTTTCTTATCATTTTGTAGGTTCTCATATTGTTAGTACCCAAAACATATAAAATGCCAGCCACTAGAGCTTTGGTTCAGTGGTAATATTACTTGCTGTGTATCTGAGAGTTTTTAAGTTCGAGTATTACTAATTACGTTGCACGACTTTAGACCTTTCCTGAATAAAATAAAACATATAAAATGCAAATGCAAGTTAAATTAATAATTGAAAAACAAATTAAAATATAAAAATATTTTTTGTTTTGTAAATTAAAAATATAAAATATATTGTATTATGTATATGTGGAATTCTCTTTTATTTGTATATCTCATCGAGTCAAAAAGAGCCAAGATTTTGCATTCTTCTAATCACAAAGAACAATAAGAAAGTAGGACTTCAATTATTGTTGCTTGAATCCGTGTGTGTGTATATATATATATGGTAAATAAGATAGCAGGACTTCAATTATTCTTCTAATATAATGATGTGTATCATGACATATATGAGGAAGCAGAAAAATAAACAATTTGAAGAGAGGCAACCACTATCGTTGAACTGGTCAAAAGTATTGGTGGAGAATTAAACTTTACAAATTTGTACTTGAGGTGTCAAAAACTCTACTCTAGCGACATGATACTTACAATATTTGTGAGAGGTTGTGAGTTTAAGTCCACTAACTACATTTGTATATATGTATAGTGTTAGGTCTTCTTTAAATAAAATAAAAAAAAAATTTGTAGCTGAGGTAGACAATTTTATAACAGTCAAGTTCTATCCTTGAAAAATCAGAAAGAAAAATTCTTGAAAATGTCTTGAACGTTTCCAAAACATCCCATGCATCCTAATGCATTTGGATGCAATATTGGACATGCATTGATGCCAACCACCCAATTGCATTAAGAAATGTTCTAATGCAATTGGATCGTTTTGAAGAATGACTCTCTCAGAAATATCTTGAAGACTTTTGTCTCCTTTGTCCGTCGACATTGGATTGCATAAGAGTCGAGTTCTATCCTTGAAACTTCTCAGAAATATCCTGAAGACTTTTCTTCCGTCACATGCGTCTGCCAGTCTCCTTTGTCCATCGACATTGGATTGCATATAAAGGACGTGAACTCATCAAAAGGTAGCTGGTACCTATGCGCAGAATCCAAGTGTCCTTTAATATTAAAGCGAGGATTTGTCAGTTCAAGTAACACTTAGTGCATAAACGAGCCAAAGTTGAAACCTTAGCCAATTCCTCATATCTATAAATATAGCCGCCCTTTAAACAAATAGAAGCATCTCGGATATGGGTCTTCATCAGCAGGTGATGGGGACCGGACATTCTTCACCAATGCCATGGATAGGCATGTATATTGCAGCAGCCTCTTTAGTCTGTACACTTGCAATGGCTGCAGATACCTTTCATTCATTTCGGAGAAAAAAGTTCTGGATTCCATGTAAGTTTTTCACTCTTAATGCCACCTCTCTTGCATTATTAGCCGTTACTACAAAGTTGTCAGTCGACCTTAGTACTACTTCAATAGTGGGACTTTGGGATGAGTTGGCAAAACTTAGCAGCATCATACTGATGACTACTTTTATGGGACATTTCATGATATCTTTGGGTTCTATGGATGGAAAATCACTCCTGATGAATGTTACTGCTGCTGCTATTCTTGTTATCACGATTATAGTAGATGTATCTATTCAGCTAAAAACTGAAATACTTGGGGAGTATTTTGGGCTGCCTGAAGAAATTTTAGCTACTGTTTTCATGTTTGTTTTGTTATTAACATCATGTTTTTCGGCTTTAAGCGTTCCTGCCACCAAGAAATATCTAAAGATAAAATATCATCAATATTACAAAACAGTTTTGGGCGAAGAAGTTGTGGGAAGAAGGAAACTAACAATTAAGGAATTAGAACTTGCGCTTAAAAAGTTTTGGGTGATGGCAGAAACTAGTAGCCCGCAATTTGTCATGGCTCGTTCTGTCATCTGCACTACTTCAAGTGCAATCTGTCTACTGAATGCTCTTATTTTAGTGAAAGCATGGATTCAAATGCAAATGCATATGCATTATAGTTATGAGGAACCATATGATTCAGATTATGGAGAACCAATAATGTGGATTGTAGTCATTCAGTCTATTGGAGTAGTTGTGGGTTCCATTTCCCCCATGATGAGATTATTCATTGTTGTATATTTCAATTGCTCAAGGAAAGGGGTTCAAAACTATAAAAAACAATTTAGAATTGAACCTTATTGGATTGAGAAGTTGGTAGAATGGAAACGAAGACCATTACCTCTACGAATTGGTGGCCGCAAATGCAGAAAACTTCTTCAAAGTATGAAAAACCTAGTCTTGGATTTCTTCATAATGGCTCAGATGGTGATCGTCATAGTTAGCAAATTAGTTCTTCTCATCCTTGTTTCTTTGGTAACTCCAATCTTTTCATGCTTCTACCACATTAAGAGGTTGAAGATGGAATATATCTCTCAATCTGGAGCCTCAAATGAACATATAGAACAAGAATCAGGACCTAATATGGAACTGGATCTTGAACGTTATGTTCTACTCCTAGAAGGTGAAGTGGAATTGCCCAAGAAAACCCTGAACAATATTTGCTATGAGGTGGATCAATTAAGTCAAATAGGTAGGAAGAGGAAACCAGAAAATCTTATTAAGCTTCTTGGAAAATCAATCAATTTCAGTGGGGTGAAAGATTTTGATTGTAATCAATTCCCAAGTTTGCATTTGGATGAATTTCCTAATGGTTGGACTCTTCCTGTGGTCACCCTAACAAGCATCGCCATTGCACTTCCTAATATTGACACTCGTATGATCGATCAGTTGATATCTAGTGTGGTTGAAGGCCTCAGATATGCAAATCTAGTAGAGAAAAGCCTTGATGAAAAAGGAAATTTTATTAATATCAGAAATGTGGCAAATATAGTGTGGGAGAGAGTTGAACTCTATCATGAATGGCTAGATGAGAATCTCATGCAAATGTCTTGCAAAGGAAAAACCTCCAGGGAGATTCTTCAGAAGTTTTCTGACATAGCAGAAGAGAGTGTCAAGAAGTTCAATGGAGAAAGGAAAGAGAGCCTGATGGAGAATCATGTTGACAGGTTAATCAATTTTTTTGCTGCTGATTCAATGTATAGAATTAGCCAAACATTATTGTTGGCTTCTGAAGGGGGCCATAAGCAGTCAGATGAAGAACTTTTCAAGCAATTATCCATTATGATCGCAGATATATTGTCTGCATGCCTCACTAATTTACCACATATTGTTTGTCAAAAATTCTACAACAATGTCATTGAAGGGAGGGAGGAAAGTATCCGTCATGCAGCTCAACTGTTGGGTGAAATTGAAGATATTCTGAAAGTTCTTGAAAATCATGAAATTCCAGGCATTAATCCTGATGATGCAATGTATATTGATAAGTGGCGCGCAATTTTGGCTTCCTTGCCTACATCCCATAGTACAACAGTATCTGCCCTATCTAGTGAAGAGCATGTAGTGATTGACATAATGGCCTGATTGAGATCGTTTATGTACCATCTTTATTTTCTAGTTCTCTAATATAGCCTACATTTGAAATCTCAGTGCATCCTTATCTCCAAGTTTTTAGTGAAATATGTACTACAACTAATAAAATAAGAATTTTGGAGTTGTATATGCTAAATTCACATGAAAATTGAATAGGATTTGTATTGATGGATTATAAGCATGAAATGATCAGATAGATAAGAAGGTGCTCAAACAATTATCTGCCCTCATTGCTACTGTTCTGTTGATGAGTTGAGTAATTATTACTTATCCGAATTCAATAGAGATAGAGGAAAAATATAATAATAATAATAATTTTGAATAGGAAAAAGAGTGCATCTGGAGAGTCCCAAATGAATTGGCTTATTCGAAAACAGCCTTGTTCTTTGAAAGATCTATCTTGTGTCTGATACTGCATGATTCCATTCTACAATAACTTCGAATCATTCTCTTGAATGCAAGCTGTGAGTGAGTAAGAGAAGAGACCACCAACCAAATAAATGTTTGATTCTCTTGCCGACTATAGCCGAGTTTCTTCTTTCGAATTAAGCTATGTGGTCTCAAAATAATAATACAACAACACACAAAAATTATTGGTTCAGTTATGTCCATGGGCAGATTTAACCCCAAGACCAAAGTTGTTAAAGAGTTAGTTGGAGCTGCATTTTTTGAAAATATGTGTATTTTAAATATATTTTTAGGTTAAAAATCAGTTTAGCCCTCAATAATAAAAATTATCCATATATGAGTATTAAATTATATATTTTTAGTCTCCACTCAGAAAAAATATTGGATCTACCCCTGATTATGCCTATATTCACGGAGTAACAAAATAAATTCACTAATGTAATAGCGAAAGATGTTACAATATTTCTGTAATGGAAGAAAAAGACTTTCCAATACCTATGCTAACTCTCTCTTAAGCTACAATATAATGAGATTGCGATATTGCAAAGTTACCCTCTTTTTACGGTCTCACGTTGACACTTGCCCAATGGGGTGTGGCTTGTGACTTCTAACTACAAGTTAGAAAATCCTACTTCTATGAAAGTAATGCTAACCTTATCAGGTTTAAAATTCTTATCTTCTACTCTAATTAAACTTTTACTTGTCCTTTTAAATTAACCTATAAAAATACAAGTCACTTTTGAACAACTACTACATTGCATGCAGTAGCTCCCGCTTTAAGCTTCCTACTATGGTGTAATCGAAAAGTTTTCAACAGCGTGCATATTCATATGTACCTCTTGTTTTGAAGTATGAGGTGTCTATAGTTAATCTGAAAACATTTTTCTATAGCAAATAAGCCTATTCTTCCAGATTTTGACCCTATCCTTCCAGATTTTGACCTAGTTATGTGGATATTGTTGAATCTAAAAATCATAATTTAGGTTGCAGTAAACCTTGATATGGAAGAACTCTAGGTCACAGTCTGTTCTAAAATGACAATCATAATGCAGATGTAACAATCCAGAAGTGTCCATAATGACGAGATCAATTATTTGACCCTTCGGCTGCCTTTGAATGATAATTAATAATACCTCTAAGATTTTGAAGAATTGAGATTAAATTGACGTGCTTGTTGTATCTATATGTACGGTCCGTGTAAAAGCTCATTCATTCGCCTTTGTTTATCTCTTATTTTCAAGCGTTATTGGTCGATAGCCACTTGGATTAGAAAGTGGTCCACATCTATAAAAAAAAATATGCCGGCAATGACCCAAGAAAGACAAACACAATCACCCATTGACAAAGTCTTACAAATTTAGGATGACAGTGGGTAATCGTTGTAACTGAAATTAGTGAGTATTTGTTCGATAAAAATTTAATAACAAAAATTGATGGGTAAATTGATAGGTTTTGATTTTTATAAGTAGTAAGCGAAAGGTAATCCGATAGGTTTTGACTTTAGATGTTAAAAAAAATTAAAACTCGAAATCCGATTATTAATTTATTATATAATGTATAATGTGTGTGTATATATATATATATATAATATAATATTTATAGTTGATAAAAATATAAAAATAATTTTTATACTAATATCTGAAATTATATCAATAGAGAATTCAAAGTGGGTTATTTTTAAAAAAAATTAAGGCCCATACAATGTTTCAAAAAGAAACAACAAAAAATGTTATTGGGCTTAGCCCAAGTGCCCAACTAAAAAAATACTATTTTAATTAATATTTATGGATTTTAATTTATTGTATTTTTAATTTTTGTACATTTAAATTAATATTTTTTTTTCATATTTTTGGACTTTTTTCTAGTTAATTTTTTTTTTTAAATTAGCCATTTTGTTTTCGGTTATTCGCAATTTTTTTTATACTTGCCGATTTTTATTTTGGATAATAATTTTTAAAACCATCGGTTTTCGGTTTAGTTTTGGGTTTCGGTTATGCTAAACAGTTTCGATTTCAGTTTTTCCAAATGAATGTTGTTTTATCATATGTATTTAAGATTGAAATAGTACAAAATTGAAAATTTTCACATAACCGAATAGCATTTTTATTTTTTTAGTAGGGGTGTTAATTTTTTAAATTTAATCTAATGGTTGGTTGTATGTTTGGATTTTGTCAATCAAATAAATTCGAAATTATAAATATTAATTTTTTTAAGGGTGCTAATTTATTTACTTACATTTTGCATGATGCCTTTTTTTGGAGGGATGTTCTTTTGCTTATACATGACAAGGTAGTTGTTACTTTATAATGTTGATAGATATATAATTTAATAAATTAGGATTTTAAGCAAACTCCAACATAAAAAAAAAAAAAATTCATGTTAAACCTCAATCAAATTGAGACCAAAACTGCATGGTCTAGAATGATGATATTATAACCCAAAAAAAAAAAAAAGAATGAACATAGTATCCTATAAAATATCAGGCCAATTGCATCATTTGATTTATGACAATATGGTCTCTCGAATGATTCTCACAATTATAAATTAATATCTATAAGGAAAAAAATATTGCTCATTTTTTTCTATTTTTTTGTTGGAATATATTGGTTTCAAAACGTAGGAAGATGCCAAAAAAAACTTTGACCAAAAAAAGAGAAAAGAATGAACATAATATCCTAAGAAACACTAAGCTAATTGCATCATTTGATGGATGACGATATATTATCTCCTAAATGATTATGATAATTAAAAGTTAATATCTATATAGGAAATAATTATTACTAATTTTTTTTTCTATTTCGTGGAAAGTTTATTGGCTTCCTGAAAAGTTTATTTCAAAAACATACTCCAGAAAAATCGACAGAAACAATATATAATATTATACTGAAAAATATCAAAATAAAGTATAAAAATAAGTATAATATCAAAATAAAGTACAAAAATAACTTTGTAGTAGATCATAGATATCACATAATATATAAACCATCAAACAACAAAAATCGAACAAAATCAATGAATGACTCTTGAATACAAATCTTTATCTTCCTTAATCATCTTTCTCGTTTTAGTAAGATACATCTCAAATCTAATTTTATCATTCTCTCTATCTATTGCTTATCCCAAACCCTTTTCGAGGATGTGACGCAGAAACTTGAACTCTTCGAGGACCTTTTCAAAGCACTGGGATATTATACCAATTTTCTGCAGCATAAAAATAAATTAACAGTGATGAATAAAAATAATAAGCAAACAAAATTAGTATTAGTAATAATTATGAAATCGATTCGACTGTTGTTATATCAACAATCATCTTGTCAGCAATGTTTGCAGAACTTGATTCAATTGCAATAATATCAAATATTTGAAAAAAAAATAAAAAACAAACTGAACAAATAAGTTAATTATAAATTAAATAATAATAACTTGGAGTTATTGAATAAAAAGACACTAAGTTTTATTTTATAATCAACTATCACCTATTTTACAAATGTAGAAGAACACAATTGCACATCATATATATACACATTAGGGTGATGTGATTTATATAGAAAAATAAGTTTAAATGAAGATAGAATCTATTTCTAAGATACATAGGATACAAACTAAAGATACAATTTGATTTAATAAATTTGCAAGTTAGTTTTGAATATGGATTAGGTTTTATTATTTGAATATGGATTAGGTTTTATTAGATATAGTTTTGAATTTGAATTAGGTTCTATCAAATATATTCAAGATAGTAAAAATAAATTTTTTTTTTTTGCATCACTTATTCAAGGATAATATTATTTTTAGAAAGAGTGGTTATTTGCTTACACATGACATGAAGATTATTAATTGAGGGATGCTTATTTGCTTACAAGTGACATAATAGTTGTTCCCTTGTAATATTAATAGATAGATATAATTTAATAAATCTAAGATTTAAATAATTGAGAGAGGTTTAGAGAAACTCCAACTTAATAAATTTTTTTATGTTAATTAAAAATTAATATCTATATAGAAAAAAACAATATTGTTAATTTTCTTTTCAAAATTTTTGTATAAATATATTGGTTTCAATGTTTCAAAAACATTTTGACAAAAAAAAGGTGCCAAAAATTAAGTCAATAATTTATCTAAGTTTTGTAAAAATATATCAAAGATTAAGTCATAATTCAGCAATTTTATTTTTCCAAAATTCATATAGAAGTATATTGGTTTTTATATGGATGTCAAAAAAATTCAACCAAAAAAAAGTGCCAAAAATTGAATCCATAATTTAGCTAAGTTTTGTAGAAATATGTCAAAAATTAAGTCATAATTTAACAAATTTGGTATTCCAAAATTCATATAGGAGTATATTGGTTTCTATATGGATGACTATGCCAAAAGTTTTGTTCATAATTCAGCTAATTAATTTTGTAGAAATGTGTTGAAAATTAAATTACTAATTCACCTAACTTTTTATAATTTATTAGATAAATATAAAAGTTTGAATATGAATTAAACAAAAAAGATGGTTGAGAAATAAAAAATGATTGCTTTCAACTAACTTTTTATAATTTTAGTAGATAAATATAAAAGTTTCAATATGTAACAAACAAATAACATAGTTGAAAAATAAAATTATTGTTTTTATTTGACAAATTTTAGTTGAAAAAAAGAAGAAGAAAATTACACATGGCATGATGGTGAATCTATTGGAGGGATGCTCTTTTGTTGACACGTGACAAGATGGTTGTTCTCTTAGAATATTAATAGATTGATGATTAACTTGATTTCGAAAATGTAGCAATAGAAAAGGAAAAAAATCATGACCTAATTAAATCACAAAATATATAACGAAACACCTATATAATCTTTCAATGATTCTATATTTTAAAATTCGGAGTCTAAACTAAAGAAGATCATAGTAAGCAAGTGATGCAAACATCAAAACAAGAAAAGAAAAAAAAACGGAAAAGAAAAGGAAAAGAGCACATCCATCATCTTCAAAATAAAAGTACACCCCAGCACATAAAATTTTACATTCTAATTAAATCTTCTATATATCCAAAATTTCGAAAAATTTAACTTTATGTTTCAGATCTGCTCAAAGAACATAACTGGGGTAAAAATTAAGGGAAAAAGTCATGACCTAAATCCCAAATGCAAATAAGAACAAACCAAAAAAATCACAACCGTATAGGAAAATTGAAACAGATGCATTTATCTTTTAGTCAACCTTGATTCGCTGATATATCCATGGATATAGATCTAACAGACGCAGATCAAGCAAACTGATATCAATTCCATATATGTGCATGTAAGTGAAGAAAACCTTCAACACACATGTAGAGTAGGGCTGTGCCCTTTCCACCATCTCTTTCCGCCTCTCTCTCTCTCTCTCTCTCTCTCTCTGTCTCTCTCTCTGGGATGAAGGACAACGTGTAGAACGTTTGAACATTTGGATAGTTTCCACTTGGCGGGTACTAATATTGTGTTACAATATTAGCTCTCATATATAGGAATTAGGATTAGTTTCGTAAAAATGTAGATGTATTTTGGTATATGTAGTATGTTGTTTGTACATATCAAGAGTTTAATTTGTATTTATAGAGTTCAAATGCTATAGGATATAATCTGTATCTAACATTATCTTCATATAAAGAAAAAAAAATTACTTTTCTGAAATGTTATAGTCTTTATCTACATTTGAGACAATATATATCAAGGAAGCTACTATTTGATCATTTATGAATCTTTTTAGTGCTTTGGAGTTTGGTCAGTAGAAAAAAAAAAAAATCACTTTTCTGAAATGTTATAAATGGGAAAACATCATCAACTGGGCTGCCCACGCTTGCAACGACAAAGCTCTTCAGTCTTATCTTTTCAAACTTTTTTTTCACCTAAGAACAACTTTTTTATAAGTTCCAGATTGACATTAGAAATATGTTGCATATAGCACAAAAGTTTAATGATAACTCATTGAACAAAGCTATAAATATATCCTGGCAAATCAATATATATGTGCGTCCTTTGTTAGATGGGATGACCTTTCTTTCTTTTCTTTAAATTTGTAACTACGTCATTTGTAAATTTTTTGCAATGAATGGAGCACTTGCTAACTTAACAAAAAATTATGTTTTCTCCATTTTTACATAAGTAACATCTCATGTTCTAAAATGATCTAGAAATTCTAAATATTATCAAGCAAAGAAAAATTTTGATTCTTACAATCCTAGTTCAAGCTTAGAACCTTACATATTATCAAGGACAAAATTGAAACTTTTAGAAAAATAATAGGGACAAAATTGAAACTTTTGAAAAATAATAGCGATAAAATTGAAACTTTTTGGAAAATAATAGGAAAAAAATTGAGAAATTTTAGACAATAGGGACCAAATTGAAACTCTTGAGGAAACATTAGGGACGAAATTGAAAAATTTTATATAATAGAGACCAAATTGAATTTTTTTTGAAATAATAGGAATTAAATGCATATATATATTTTCCAGGTTACATATTACACAGTCAACGATATTATATTTACGATAAAGAATGAAATATTCATTTACACATCACGCAGATGAGGACATTACTAGTACCAGTAACCACCAAATGCTATCCAAGAAATCTCAATTTCTTGGGGCACAACATTTGTTAATTGTTATATCAAAATTATAAACTGATGCAATATACAAATGCTACTTCTTTAACTGTTTCTTTTTCTTTCTTTTTTTGTTAATAGTACAATTGAGGTCAAACTCATGGTTCGAATTTAGAACATTTGCATACAACTGCTAAACTACTTAACCATTATATTAACTCTTGAGTGTAGCTACTGCTTAACTTGGAAGCCTTCTTTCTTAATAGGCTCTTTTTTTTCTTTTTTCTTTTTACAGGTTCAAAGTAGACCCAAATCGTAGTTCGAATTCATAATATTTAACTCTTCATAAAACATGGCAGCAGTTGCCTAGAGAAGAAGGCCTATATATAGAGTGAGTGTAATGACTAACAAGTCAACTCAAGAGTCAGCATAAATAAAATAAAATGAAATAATAAAATAAATTAATATAAAAGGGGCAATGAAGGAAAATAATACAAGCAGTTGGGGGCTAAAAAATGAATTGAGGGTAGAACATGGGAAAGTAACTGTAAATGAAGATATAAACTGTCAAAAGGAAGAAAAAAAAAGAGAAGGAGAAAACAACAACGACCTCGGGGAGAAAAAGGTTAAGAAAAACAATCTTGAAGGAATCTCGGTATGTACATGCGTGTAAATTTTAACTCATAATCTATACTAGTTATGCGATTAATATTTGTAGTAGGATTGACTTGAAAAAAAAGATGGTTAACAACATACCTAGTGTGAGACCCCGAGATCTAGAGCATGTGCATATCATACATTGCATACCTTTTGTACATTTAATTGTGCATTTACTTATTTTCTTTAAATAGTTACTATTCATAACAAAATTGACTGATTTTACATTTTTCTCATAATGCTTATCACTTAGGAGGAATGGGGAAAATATAGTTTCGTGCATTGAATGCCCGGAGGGTGTGTTAAGAAAAACAGTTTTTGTATCGTAGGAAATAGTAGAAACAATGAAAAGTATAGAATTGAACTAGTTAATTTTTTTTAGTTGATTTTAGGCTCAGTATTGACCAAGATTTAGAAGCCTTTGACTTAATATAACTACACACACACACAATACATCCCATATATACTTATACATACACATTATACTTAGAAAAAAAAAGAAACAAAAGCTAATAAACGCGCCCCCCCTCCCCCCCGCCCCCACCCAAAAACCCGATGGAAGCATAGAAGGAAAAGGAGAGAAAATATTCTCTTGCAACCTCAAATCTTGCCTTCTCCAAGCTCTCTCATGTGTTCCCAAGCCTATTCAAGCCATCTTTAAACACATCAAGACCTTAGGTGAGAGAGTTTATACAATCAAAAGCATGAATAGTTAGGGTTTATAATTGAAATTGTTGAATTGTTGTGAAATGAGTTATCTATACTTATATATGCTTAAAATGCTTCTTATTATACTTGTAGAACTTGTTTATGATATTGGATAGCTTTGTTAATGGATAGATTGCCTAATCTTTAAATTAAAGTTAGGGTTCTATGATGGAATTACGGATTTTGAGAAATCTTTCACCCTAGTTCGATTGAATGCTACTTAGGCTCGATTTAAGGCTAAATAAACCTAGAGTAGAGCTTTGAATGGGTTGGAGATGCTTGAATATATTGTAAGATCTTTTAGTTAAAGTTAAATTTATGGGCACTATTCATTCAAGACCAACGAAACGTGACCCAATACTCGTTTTGACACTTGATATAGACTCTAGGGTTGTAAAAATGACCGCTCGATAAAATTTATTGAATTCCAAGACTGTCGAAAACTAAAGTCTTAATTACATTTAAAATGGAAATCAATTAATGGAAGGTACCAAGGTGAGTTCTGGGGTGCTAATAGGTCTTAAATAAGTAGGATAGAGCTTAACGTGCCTTTATGGCACTTAATTGATTTATGGGTAAGGTACTTGTAGTTCAAGCGGACTAAGGAGTACTCGGGACTTTTGTACTAAACATAGTTAAAAATGGAGTTTCATAGCTTCATTTGGAGCCTTAAAGTGTCTCTAGAAATTGAGCATAGTTAGTTCGAAGATTGTGTAATGTATGCTTTGGGTGAACTTAAAGTTGCATAGGTAACAAAAGGGGAAAAGTGCTAAAGTTAAGACTAATGTTGGTAATTGACTTATAGTTGGTTATTTGAGAATTTAAACGCATTTGGAGAGCTTGTGTGGTCAATAAGGGATGGTAGTGTTAGTTGATTAATGAATAACATGGCCTAGTTGAATTAAGGTTCTATGTATATTGATAGCTTTGGATCTAGTTGTGTGCATTTTTGGTTTATATGTTGATTGTATAGATTGATCCTTGCATGTTAAGTGGGGTGTCTAGTAAGATTATAGAGTAACCTTGTGCTTATATAACTTGTCTAATGGCTAGAAATGTAAAAAGGTTATTTTAATAGTAATTAAATTAGTTATTGGTAATTATCTTGCAAATGACTAGCTATATGCTTAATTGTATTTGTATAGAATGTGTATCTAGTTGAAGGAGCTTCATGAGTTCATTAGTTAGGTGTTTTGTGTCTTTGCATAGAATGTTACCTTGTTAAGAATTAAGAAAATATGCTTATTTCTTGTCTATACTGTTAGTTTTGGTGCAAAGGGAGAAAGATTAAAGGAGATTTGGCTTACTAAAGGTGAGGGAGCTACATCTTAGTTGCATTCTCTATTGTATATTGATTATATAGGTAATTCTTATATTATTAATGTTGGATGTCTAGTTGTTCTTGCAAGGCTTATTGGGTTATAGTTAATGCAATAAGCTTAATGATTGCTACTTGTATGTTGTAATCTATGTGTGAGGGCAACCTACTTTGTTGTCCCTCAATTCTGTTCTTTGATTATATTGTCATCATTATCTTGAGTACATTGTATAGTGGCTGCGCAACCATTTAGGGTGGTAGTGTCGGGGAAGTCGGGCGGCATCGGGCTTGTCGGTATACCTCGGCTATCACCCACTGGAGTGTTTGGGAATATACTGGAGTGATTGGGGTTTCTGGAGTGAATGGGGTTTTATGCCGGTAACAGTGTTCATGGATCGTGGCTTGTGGTTCGTGGATCGAGGTTCGAAGCTCGTGATCAAGATAGTATATTTGGAATATTTGGGGTTATCAAGATTATATCCTTTTAATGTGTAACATCGCCTTGTTATTGGTATCTTTTGTGCATTGTTATGTGTTTAATGCTTAATTGTTGCATCGCACGAAAGTCTTTTCGAAAACCTCTGGTTAACTGTATCCCTTTCCTCACTGGGTAACTTTAGTTACTCATTCCTCGTTTTAACATGTTTCAGGTAGAGCTAAGGTTGGACTGCTTGCTGTGTAGCTTGTTTGCTAAGTCGGTGTGCTGGTTGTGGAAGATTGTATTTATGTTATATTTGTGGTTTATTTTGGGACCTTGTGGTCTTGCGTATGTTTGTGTAATTCTGGAAGGATTGTAATTTTAAACAAAGTCTTGTATAATTAATAGTTAAAAGATGGCATGTAATAACTTAAGGATTTACTTTATTGTCTAATTAGCTTGCATGCTTGTGTGAATTGGAATAAAGAGTGACTGGAAGATTTAACCTTTAAGTAGATTGAGTAGATAGTATTAGAGTGGTAAGATAACCAATCACATGATTTAGAAATTCTATGACTTAACGCATGCTTGTTTGTGGACTTTTGTTGGGTTCCAAGGCTCGGATGACCTTGAGGAGTTGTTGTATGTGATGATATTAGAGGATGGGGATTGTTAAGGAGATTGGTTGTTGCTTCGTGATTGTATATATTTTGTGTGCAGGTTACAAATAGTTTTATAAACAAAGGAGACTCCGTCCATTTCCCTCGTTTTTTGTGACCTCGGGATCTGGGATTGGAGCTCCGGTCTCGTGAGGGATTGGGGCGTTATACCTAGGTGACAACAAGTGAAAGACATGAAGAATTATATAAAATAGATATAGCATGATGAAGTGATAATTGATCAAAAAAAAAAAAATTTGTTAAACTTCTAGTTCTCGTTATTACTGTGATTATTTTATGGGTGTTGATTGCGTGCTACTATGCTTTTATAATATATGAGTTCAATTAGTTTGCAGTAAGAGATTTTGTTTGCATAGAGGCAGTTATGTGAAATTACATTAATGGTACTTGTGAATTGAATGATTTGGAAGGAAGTCATGATCGTGAGAAGTCTCTTTGCATTGTAAAGGTTCGTTGCACATCAACATAGCACAACACTGTGTTATGAGATGAAAGTGAAGAAGTCATGGACTTGTGGTCACGTACTGGTCAAACCAATTGAGGAAATTGGTCGATCGATGCCAACTGCCGGTGGAAACGTAAATAAAATGGCATTTAGAGGTTCATTCGTACATGCGTTATGATGGAAATAATGGTTGATAAGAAAGTGCCTTGAGGCCAGATAGGGGCTGCTTATACCCATCAGTGACAGTATGTGATAAGTGATAAATGCATGATAAGAAAAGGTCTTAGGTCGAGTGGAGGTTGTAATACCCACTAGTGAGAAATAAGAAAATTAATGCGAAAAGAGTTCGAGAAGGAAAGGTTATCTCTAACGTGAATAGTACGAATTTATATTATGAATGTACTAAATTGTCTCGTCCTGTAATTCAGGAATACACTAACCATGGTCTTTCTAAAGGAAGGAACTTTTGATACTAACATAAAGTTTTATGTGTTTTCTTGTTACAAAGGATTGAGTGCAGCTCAAATCAGGTTTGTCCAAAGTTGGGAATATATAGAAGATTATTCTATTTGGAATGTAATTCTATATTTGTCAATGGAGCTTTATAATAATATTTCGAACTACAATATATGTGAATCATTATGTAAATTACGACTCTCTAGGATGTTTACGCAACTCTACTACATATATCTACATTTGGTACAAGTAACTTTATGCACATTGTAGACTTGTTGATGTGATATTAAAAGTTTAGTTATAATATAGTTTGCCTTGCGTGAGTGCGGTATAAGAAGCCCCTCACGTGGCATGTCACGAGACCAGCCCATGGTAGGAGATGAAAGGTTGGGGCGTGACAGTGAGCAACCATCAGCTTATCCCTCTCGGTTTTTACCATAATCAGCATCATCAAGGCAATAACTAGCACGTCTCCATTTCCAGGTGCTTGCTTCCTCAACAGATGGAATGGCATGTAATTTTGCTCTAGAGTAATTTTCAAGACAAAGTGTTCTCTTTCTTGTG
The DNA here is from genome assembly GCA_037974665.1 of Ehretia macrophylla. Lineage (NCBI taxonomy): Eukaryota > Viridiplantae > Streptophyta > Magnoliopsida > Boraginales > Ehretiaceae > Ehretia > Ehretia macrophylla. The sequence continues at coordinate 87,849,060 of CM075764.1, forward strand.
GTGCAAGGAAGAAAGCTTGAGCAAAGTTTCTAATCGCGCTGTCCTTCCCAGTCAGATATCAAGGGTTTGCACTCTAAAGTTGGCATAGTTAAGCGTAAGAATCTTTTTCTTCTTACACCCTTGATGACCTTGCCTTAGAGTTCTCACTGAAATGCCATGAACAACGATCTTGTTCTCGATCCTGTAAATAATTTCAGTATAAATAAACAATGTAATCTGTGTCAAATTAAGTTGGAGTAAAGAATAGAAAGGCACTTAAAAGATATGGATCTCGCAAGTGATTTTATGTTCCATTAATCTAGCAAAAAGAGGAATTGTACTTTATTATCTAAGACACTAGTTTATAGAAATTGTGTCATAAAGAAGATCAAGTTTAGACTTCTATCAACCAGGGTATAACCACATTAGGCAAACATTTAATTTAATTTTTTTTTAATTTAGAGGGAGGTCTATGGCCGTAAAACGTAGCAATCAGAGCCTTAAAGTGATATCAAAGAACATCTCAATAACACATAGAAAAATCTAAATTGAGATGAGAAGCACATGACATTAATTAATCTGTGAAAATCCCAACACAAACACGTAAATAAATAAAGTCATTCTTAAAATTGAAAAAAGCATTTGAGATCTGAGGGAAACAACGTATCCTAGAAAAGTTTGGTCATCCTCTGCACAACAGAAATGAAAGATGATAGATTATCGATACATCATTTTCGAACTCATGCAAAGCAAAAGAAGCAAACAATACTTTCAGCGTCGTGAAGTCGGGCTCTGGCTCATCCTCCATCGCTTCTCTCTCTCTCTCTCTCTCTCTCTCTCTACATATAGATGTATGCGTGTAGAAGCTGCAAATACGAGGGCTGCGGCATTAGGGTTAAAGGTAGGTTAAGGAGTTTTTATAGGGTTTGCTACGTGTACTGTTCCATTGAGCGAGCGTAATGTGTCTGAATTTTGCAAAGGGTGGGGGTGAGGGGATCTTACATGTGATGCGGAGTAGTGTGAAGTCTTTTGGTTTCATTGGTTTTTTAAAGGGTGGAATCCATTTTGGCCCATGAGTTAGATCTTATTAAAACTTAAATTGCCCACCAACTTCTAATTTTACCCAAATTTCCCATGAACTGACTAACAAGGTTAACATATTTGTCTTTCTACATTTAAAACATTGAGAAACGTTACTCATCTTCATTGCGACTATAAGTGAGTTGCTGATAAACTCGATCAAAAGTAGATTGTAAGTGAGCTACTACTAAACTTTGCTTTTTATAGTCTTGGTCTTTGTTTACTATTTGTGTTGATGCTTTTTAGTTTTTGTAGTCTTGCAAACTGTTTGAAAAAAATGAATTCTATAAAATTTTGTGGAATTCATTTACAAATCCAATTTTTGTTGTTTGGAAGCAGCCTTTTAAAAAATTAGAATTCCAGGATTTGCAAATCCTGGATTCCTTATGTTTTACTTAAATCCTTGTTCAAGAGATGAAATTTATAAATCCACGTTTTTCAAATATGTTGCTCATCTTTTGAAAACAAAATTGCCCTCAGGTTTAAAAGATGGACTTTGGTTAAAATACAAAGATTAAAAAAAAATTATTGCCTCTCTTATTGTTTCTCTTTTACCAAAAGAAAAAAACCAACGCCTCTCTTATCCTTTCTCTTAAGATTATTTCTTCATATTAGATGTATGGTTGAACTTAAGGTTATTTTATCACCTGGAATGTAAGTTTATTTTGTAATCTTAAACTGAGGGTTGAAGTTATGGTTATTTTATAATGTTTAACTTTATTGACAATTTTTCTTTGTTTTTTTTTTTGGACAAGTTTTTGATAATAGCATTAATGAATAGTGGGATGAGACGATAATTTCTATATGAAGGATATTTATTAAAATATATGTATTAATTTCAATTCCATATGTGTTTCAAACACAATTTGTATTTGTAAATAATAAAATTGACTTAATACTATTTTACAATTCTAAACAAGGGAATTCATTTGTAAATACAAATCCTTGCGGAATTCATCAAATGAATTCCATACCTCAAGTGTTTCCTTGGTCTTTAGTGGCTGATGCTTTTTATGTCTTTATTGAGTGGGATATTTTTTATGTCTTTATTGAGTGTCTTTATTATCTTACTATTTGTGTTTATTGAGTGTCTTTATTAATTTTTTATGGTCGCAGCAACTTGGCATTATTAACATATATTCGATACGATTTACAATTCAAAAAAATAAGATTTTGATTCACGATACGATTCATAATTTGCGAACTGTGTATTAGACATTTGTTTCGGTAAAGATCGTTACTTTCCCAACTCCACCACTGTCCTTGTCGACGACACTAGCACTAGTTGTCATTTACTTGTCAAATAAACTCCATAAGTATTAACGAATTTCCCCATAACCTAAGTCAAATAAACTGCAATGTACTTGACCAAAATAAATGTAGTGAGGTCGCACCAAAGACTTTGATTTTCTTGAATGTTCCTACTCTGTGGCCAATGCTATGTATTTTGTTCATGTCCTAAGGTCTTTGAAGTTTGATGAATAAAAACATCTTAGACTTAGCTTTCACATTATGATCCTGTTCTTATTCACTAAGTTGTTTTTGTTTCTTTTTGCTTCTTATTCTTAATCTCAAGTAATTTATTTTTAGAGAACCAATAATGTGAAAATAATTTATTAAAATAGTCACTTTCATATCAGCCCTAATGTATCAGTATTAAACAAAAAAAAAACATAATTTCACGAAACGAGCCTTCATAGTTAGAAGGATAAGAGGAAAATACAAAACCGTAAAAAGTAAAGATAAAATAAACGTGAGTAGCATAATCAAATTTGTAATGAACAGAAAGAGAGCTCCAAAAAACAAGCCATGAAAAAATAGGCCTCCAGGTGATAATAGAGTAGCCAAAGAAATAAAACAAAAAACAAAATATACATGAACAACTGAGAACCTTTGGATATGCCATGAACAACGAGATTCTTATGCACCCCTAACAGAGTGAAAGACTACTATTATGTTGAATACGGATGTGGTTTTTGATGTACTATCTCTTCGTACTCCAAGGATAAAGAGGATTTTGTTCGCTTTGCATTGAGTTTAAATTGATACAGATTCTACTTGTGGTGAGGTTTCATCGTCAGATGTTCCCAGGTTTTGGAAAGAGTTGTAAGCCAAGAGTTAATGCCACCTTGAGTATCACTCGTACCTTTCAAAGATTCCTCTAGAACTTGATTAAAATTGAACTCCTCTTTCGAAAAAGAAACGCATGATGTCGAAGTTTCTCTCATCTCTGGTGTTGTAGTAGTGATATATATCCCCATGTATGTTTTCGATGCGCTTGCTTCGCCATCTTTAATCATGTCTAAAACCATCGCTGCAAGTGTGAATTTTCCTCGACTAATCTTTGTAGGCGGAGGCAGGCTTCCATTAATTAGATGCAACCATGCCTGACCTTTGTTTCCATCCGGGTGGAATACTGGAGGATGAGGCTTAAGAAATAGACAGATCGATATAAAATCCCCTGCCATTAAAAATATCACCGCATATCACTATCATCATCACCGAATTAAGAACCTACCAAGCAGAAAATTGTAGAACAAGTAATAGTTCTAGCCAAGAAAGGAACAATAACCACACATACTATCTGCAAAACTTGTGGCAACAATATTTTAAATTACTCTTTAAGTTTCACTTTCCAGAAATTAAGTTCGTCTGCGCTTGTAAAAATATAGCTTTCATTGACTTATCAACAAACCAAAGAAAAAAATATATATATAGCTTTTCATCATCTCTTAACCTTTTCTCAAATTTCTCATTATATTTTGGTTTCACTAATATTTGACACTTTTGTTTTACTGATCTTAAGAAAGGTGAGAACTGAGAAGTGTTATGAAACGAGAAATGGTATGTGATGAGTTCACAAATTATGTATTGTTGTATGCTTTCTTACCAAGCAAAGGCAAAATAATAACACGGTGAAGACTTGCGTTCTTGTATGCTTCCCTTGCACTTTCACTGGCATGCAGTTTGTTGGTATTTGAGAAGTTTTGCTTTTACTTTCAAATGGTCTACTGTGTGTGGATAACCGCATATATTCTCTGTTCAGTTCATGCTATAGTGTATATGTGGTCCAAAATTTCTCCATTTAGAATCTCGTATGTGCATGCCATATCAAATTTCTGAGATCAGTTTTATTTGATAATTCTTTCATTAATGCAAACTTGATTGAAAAGAGTATTTGGCAACTATTTTGTGTTTCGTATTGACCAAGACATAAATTAGTGTGAATTCAAGGTGTGTTTGGTACTTACCTCGAGAAAGTCTCCACATGATTATGACAAACTGATATGCCAAGAACAACGACCATGTTTTCAATCTTGTAGATATCTCCAATGTTTGTAAAGTATATAGCTTCGATCAAAAGAAAAATTGTATATTAGTACATGGAGAAGAAAGATTTATAAGGGACTAACATAAATTCTCCATCTTTTCCTAGGAATACTTTTTCCTTGGAAAGAATGTTAGTTTAATAATTCTAAATGATGATAAAGGCAAGAAGGAAATTGCATTCTATGATCATAGTTAAAGCTTAAACCCCCATCATCACAACAATTAAGCATTTGTGATATGGAATACATATATACTATAATTCTCTATGATATAGTATATTATAAACAGAGAAAGCAAAATGTGTTTTCTATATTCTATATAGATACTATATTTAACTTTGCAACAAGGGTTGATTTACTAAGGTATATATATATTGGCAATAAAGCTTAAAACCATGATCTCTCATACTCTCATTTCTATGTATAAGAAATCTAACAAACCCCCTACAATTATGATCTAATCTTTCATCACCAAACAAAAACCTTAACTAGATTAGTTTTAAAAGGTTTAATTAATTACTAAGATTACCCAGATTTTCATTGGCAATATGAACCTAGGTGCAAGATATGCTCAAAAAATATTTATCTTGTGTCCATGCCTGTAGATATCATTCTTATGCAAGATTTGTTACTATGCAAAAGCTATTTCTCATCAATTTAATTCTATGCAAAAACTTCACTTTTGTATGTGATGCAGTTTTATTTCCATTGATGATAAACCTGATATCGATTAGTTTACCATGAGAATCAACATTCTATTGTGAAACTTTACATGTATAAAAATGAAAATAATTCTCCAAAAGTCAAGAACATATGCATTTTTTACACCCATTCAAGAGTACTCCATCTCCAATATCTTGAAAAACTGCAAGGGAAAAGGTGCATCATTAGTTATCTGACTAATCAAGATAGATTTGTGACATCAAACCAAAGAAAAAACCTAAACAATTAACGAAACACCAATATAATTATTCAATAATTTTACATCTTATTATTTAAAGGAGTCTAACTTAAAGGAGATCATAGTAATTTTATTTTATGTTTTTCCAGCACGATGAGGCACTTGAAAAAGAACGTTTGAAATCTGCTCAAAGAACATATCACTATATCAGGGCTAAAAATTAAGGGAAAAATTCATGACCTAAATCCCAAATGCACATAAAAACAAACCAAAAAAAATCATATTTATCAGATCTACTCTGTAACAATAACATCTACAAAGCATTGACTATAGAATCAAGATCCGACTGACTCAGATCAAGAAAGGTGATATCAAGTACATAGAAGAGCATGCAACAGAAGAAAATATACCTTCAACAAAGATGAGGAGCAGGGCTGTACCCTTTCCACCATCTCTTTGCCCCTCTCTCTCTCTCTCTCTCTCTCTCACACACACACACACAAGGATGAAGGATGCGGCTAAGGATATTAGGGTTAAGAAAATGTGAGCATTTTATAGCTGAGGTAGTGTTGTTAGAGGGCACATCGTGTAGAACGTTTGAAATTTCCATTTGGCGGGGCACTGATATTGTATTACGATGTCGTATAGCTAGATATGTAAGGAAGAGTTTCGATTGATTCTACGATTATGCAAAATATCACTTTTACTATATTATCTGAATATTCAAAAAATTCAGTTAATGTTTTAATTTTTTAAATCAAATTTCTACATTTGCTAAATTATTCTCAATTAATCAATTTCTTGTTCCTATTTTGGAGTACTCACGATTGAAAAAAAAAAAAGAAAAATCTTCGGCATTCCAAACATAATAGTTTCCCAAGGGTCTTTAAGTATATATATTACTAGTATCACCTACCAAGATTATCATATATTTGAAATTGAGGCCTATATATTATTGGATAGATGGGAAATCTTGACTTGCCAAAACCTAAATGCTTCTTGTGTTTCATTAAATATCCAATCCTTGACTAGGTCTTGTTTAATTTTTTCGTGTTCTCACTTGTAAATGCAATTTCATTACCACCATCGACTAGTGAAATTTTCATTTCTAAATCTATACAATAATATGTGCGTCTGTATGAACATAAATATGTACAATGCAAGCACTTGTAAGCATAGATTCACACACATAAATAAATAAATAAATAAGATTAGGACACAGTGTAATGCAGTTCACTGCTGGGCCTTTGGTCTAATGGTATGCTCCTCGTTATAAGTGTAAGAGATTGCAAGATTAGTTCTTGTGAGTAATATTATTTGATATGTTGTACGATTTAGGCCTCTCTTGAATCCAAAAAACAAAAACAAAAAAATTGTAATGCAGTTTTTTATTAAATGGAGCTACTCAAATATACATGAAGTGTAGTACGTAACTATACCGGAAAGCCAAAATAATGTTTTAGTCAATCCAATATTGTTGAAAAAAAAATCTATATAGCTCATGTAAAATATTAGCTTTCATATTTAATTTCTTATAAAAAGCAAGCGTATTTTGGTATAAGGAGCCATTTTCTGAACTTATCAAGAATTAATTTTGTATTTAATGAGTTCAAATGCTATACAATAATATCTGGATCCAACATTATTTTCATACTCAAAAAGATCCACTTCACTAAATTGGTGCTAAACCAGAGTCTTGTCACATAAATAGTTAAATGTTGGCTACCATGGGCTATAATTAGGGCGGCTCATGGGTTAGTCATCATAATTGCTTGGTGATTATTTAGTAATCACCTTTCTGAAAATTAGCTTTACTTTTTGGACGGTCATGGACTGTAAAAATGTCGAAATCACAATTACTTATGGTTGCAAAATGCGATTTGATTCGACCATTATCACATTTCTAAAATTTACTTTCTAAAATCGCATTTAATAAAATTACGTTTTTTCAACACTAGACCAACTGAGGTCTTAGATATTCTATATAGCTTACTTCACAATCATTAGTGGAGCTAATTTTTTCAAGTAATTTTTTTTTTTATCAAACTCTTTTCATGATTTTTCAATCATAAAACTTGCATACAAGAGTTGGAGCTTGAATTGAAGTTCGTAAATGATAACTAATATTTTCAACTGGTTTCCAAATATATAAATTTAGTATGGATAATTAGTGCGGGTGCGACTCAGAGATTAATTTTGCTCTTGATAATTTGTAAAACCTAATTTTAGTTGTAACATTAGTTATGCCAGTTGGGTTGGTCCAACCAGAAAAGGCATAGGAAGCACTTGGCTGCTTGGCTCATTGATGCAGATGCTCATTGCCGAACTTATTGAAGAAATGAAATAAAACCAAGATCTTACCTTGTTTGTGAAAACTTAAGGGAAGTTATAAATATAAATATATATATATATAAATATATATATATAATCACCAAATACCTTTTTTGGATAGGAAGACATATTTTAAGGATGGAAAATGAGTAAATACTTTATCCATAGGTTTATTATATCTTTGCAAAAGATTATGAGTTCAAATTATCTGGCTAATCTAAACTCTTTATGGGATAACTAGTTAAGGGTTTTTTTTTTTTTTTTAATTTGGTAAAAGGAGGGGTTCTTCCCTCCGGGTATTTTATTAATATCAAAAGAAATGTACAAAAATTGAGGGAGACATAAAGCCAGAACCTCTACGGGGATTGAGGTACTTACATGCCCCAAAAGCCCAACTAATCTAAAAGGAAACATAAGGTAGATTTTGCCCAAACATGACTTTCGAGCATGCTCATTTCCTAAATAGCCCATCATATTTCTTATTGAAGAAAAAGTTACAAGAAAAGTTTGAAATATTATCGGTCAATTTGGCTACAACATTTTATAAATTAAATTCATCTTGTGGTTATAGAATATCAAACTTTGATTATTCTATTTTACTAGAGACATAACTAGTCATGGATAGTTATGAAATGAGATAGTCAAATCTACTAATTTCCCATCTGTTCATCCCAGATTTTTCACCTATTTGACTAGTTTAGGACTTAAAACTCAAGGGGGCTATTGAGTTACAATGCGAGATTATTAAACAAAAGAAACTATGGTGTTTTAGTCACCTTTTGCCCAAAATATAGAAAACAAAGTTAAATAGAAGGAAGAATTATGCAAATAGTTTCCATTATTTCTAATTTTTGCAAATAGTCTCTAATATTTCAAACGGTTCAAATTAGTCCCTATTGTTTTAAAAAATAATCAATTTGGTCCCTAATGTTAAAAATGGGGAAAATCTCTCAAATAGTCCTCAATGTTTACACTTTTTTTTAATTTTGTCTTCATTATTTTAAAAGTGACATCTTTAGTGCGTGAAGATAAAAAAGTTTCAATTTAGTCTCTAATGTTTACACTTTTTTTCAATTTCATTCTCATTGTTTGAAAAGTGACACATTTAGTCCTGATCTCCCAAAGGTGCAAAAAGTTTCAGTTTAATCCTTGCCGTGAGATTTCAATTATGACCAATACATGAAACTTTGGGGACTAAATTAAAAAAAGTGAAAGTATTGGGACTAAATTAAAAAAAAATTCAAACTCTGGGAAATATGTGTGCAATTTTGAAATAATAGAAACGGAATTGGGAAAAACATAAACATTAGGGGACTAAAAATGTCACTTTAAAACAATAGGATCAAATTGAAAAAAAGTACAAACATTAGGGACTATTTGTGAGATTTACCCTTAAAATGGTGTTAAATTAACGGAAATGAAGTGTAACCTAGGGGTAAATTAGAAAAGAGTATTACAACATTTTTATAGAAATTTTATGTAGTCCTTAAAATTTATCAATAAATTCAATTTAGTCCTTAAACTTGTAAAAAAATAAATAAACAAATTAAACTTAGTCCCTAAACTTACAGGACATTTCACTTTCGACTCTAATTCATTTTCATCTTTTTCCTTCTTCTTCACCTCTATCAATATACACCTACCACCCCTACCCCTTACGCCCCCTATACACATATACATATAAATTCTTATACAACATACACACACAAATACACATACATACATATATAAACAAAACCCTGACAAGAAAAATACAAAACACATACAACATGTATTCACTCATGCACATACGCATACATGAACATACCTACCAAGTTCTGAACCTTTTACATTTTTTTTTCATTATGTGGGATTTGATCATATCGCTATAAAGTCAACTTGGAGGGTGTACCTATTCATATCTTTTCTTGTATTTATTTTATGTATTAATCTTTTTTATTACACACACACACACACCCAGTAGGAATGGGGTGGTTGGTGAAAAGAGGGGGTACAGAGGGTTTAGGGCTAAAGATACAAGGGGTGTGTTAATTTTTTTTTACAAGTTTAGTGACTGTTTTGAATTTATTTGTGAACTTTAGGGACTAAACTATTTTTTTATGAAAACGTTATGATACTTTTCTCATTTTACCCAGTGTGTTATGATCATTTATGTTAAATCTAACACCATTTTTAGCCTTAGGGACTAAATTGACCATTTTTTAAATTATTGGAGACTAATTTGAACCGTTCAAAAAAATAGGGGCTAATTTTTAAAAAAAATAAAAAAAAATGGAAACCATTTGCATAATTCTCACTAAATAGAACTAGCAAAATACACTAACAGACTGTTTGGGAGTATTTGTGATATAAAATTCATTTGATTTATAAATGAATTCTGTGAGGACATATATTTACAAATGAATTTTCTTATTTAGAACTATAAAATAGCATTAAGTTAATTTTGTGATTTGTAAATACATTTATTGTAGATATTTATTTTTTATCCCTATATCTTGAAGCTTTACCTTTGAAATTTTGACAGAAATATGTATTCCATAAACACCACTAAACAATTTTAAAAGTAAACTTAATTAATTTATATTGATTAATAGATAACATAAATAAATAATTTATAAGTTTAGATGATTAAGTATGTTAAGGATAGTTGAAAAAAAGGGTGGAAAAATAAATAACTTATGATTTGGGCTTCTAATTTGAAGACAAGAAATAAGATTGGATTAAAAAAATCTGTATGGAAAAGAAATTTGTCGTGAAGAAGCTCGCAAGTAGAATAAGAAGAACTAACTACATAGGAATAAGAGCGAAAAAATAAAAATAGCAAAAAAGGAAAGAAACTTAGAGGGTAATTTAGTCTTTAAAAGATGAGCAACTAATTTAGTAGCTTGGAATTGCAAATTTCACTTCTTGAATAAGGATTTGGGTAAAACTTGAGTAAATCCATAAATTGCAAATCTTAGATTTCTATTTTTTTTTTATAAAAAAATGTGCTTCCACATACAAAAAATAGGATTTGCAAATAAATTATGTAAAATTTTATAGAATTCATTTATTCCAAACAGTATGTAAAGGTTGGGAGATATTGGTAATGTACAACCAAAACTTCTTTGAAATAAGATTTGTATATAAGATCATTAGTTTCAGAATAAAACAAATCTACATTTGGTATACCTAGTCTATTTTTAGAACCCTTCTCGAGGAAAAGAGTAACAATCAGGTTTAAATGCTATAGAATTAGTTTTTTTTTTTTACCATTTCAATGTATATGTTTCCATATTAATTAAATGAAGTAAACAAAACCAATACAATTAAAAATCCATTATACAAATATTTTTCTTTAATTTTACAATATATGCAGGAAGGACAGTGAGACATCATTCCTCGCATTTCTCGAGTTAATGAACCCAAGAACAAGGAGAAATTGGAAAAATTCATTATACCACACTTGTGGGGCCTGCTTGAGTCCATAAATTGCTTTTGTGAGTTTATACGCATGAGTAAGGAATTGTTAGTTAATAGATCCGGTCGATTGAATCATATAAACAGCTTTTTCTAAGGTGCCCCGCATGAAGGCTAAATGTCTCCAATCAATGTTTGGGTGTTGATAAAAGCGTTTGGCAACAACACGGGTTTCATAACGATCAATGGTGTCATCTAGTTTATGTTTGATTTTGTATACCCATTTTCAGCCAATCATATTTTGGGAGAGATGTGTAGGACCTAGTTCCCAAGTATCATTACAAACCAGAGCATCAAATTTTGTACACGTAACCTACCATAAATGAGGCGATTTATTTGCTTGAAGGTAGTCTTTTTCTCTTAGTAAATAAGTAAGTAATCATTTCATTCCAAATAGAACTATGCAAAGTCAAAAGAATCAAAAATACCTCTCAATCATAAATTTTATGATTTCCCTTGTAGATTCTCCTACCATCTGACAAGAAACCCTCTTTCATGAGTTTCATGCTGTCATGAAATCCTAAAATACCTCCTCCATGTTTTCCAAGGGCTCCAAATCCAAAAATAAAATAAAAAAAGGTAAAAGAAAAATTAAAGGCACTATTTGATGTTCTTGATCATGCGGCGATTTTTTACACAAGGACCGATTTCATGATTGAATTTGTTGCCAATTTGCTTTATTGTCTTGTTGACGTTGTTTGTGGTTAAATCATCTCTAGTTGGTGGTATCCGGTATGGGAACGACATACTTTTTCTACTTTGGTTTAGCATTTTTTTACTTTCGTTTACTAGCCTATGCTTCATTGTAATATCTTCTTAGGCTAGTTTTTGCTTTCTGCATTTCTTGATTTGATGTAATTGGTCTCCAACCCCCCTACGTATCTTTTCTTTTTAAGAAATACAAACTGCTAACTTAGCAAAAAAAAATAGATGCTACTATCAATTTCCCAAGATAGGCAAATGGCAATATTTCTATTTTAGCTTTATACTTCCTAGTTGTGTTCAACTTGAATTTCGTGTCATCACTATTCTTTGCAAAGATCAAATCCTCCAAGAGGCATTTCTTTTGAAAAATTCAATTGTTCTTTTCACTCCAAATATGATAGTTGATGCATTGAAGAACAGTGAAACAATGATGGCTTGTAGACCTTAAGAGTTGAAGCTCGACATCAACCAGGGAATTATGTTATCCCATGTAGTGTACTTAGGATTAACCTTTGAACACTGAAGGCCAGCTTTCAAAGTATTTAAGTAAATCTATATTTGTAAAAATGATGATTTCGATCTAACGTGAATCTAACAAAACAAACAACGCCAATCTGTCGGAATACCTTATGAGAGCACACGTATTTTAATTACAAGTCTATCCGTACAAGCCATCCAAGCCAAGAATGCATGTTTGAGAATTCTAACTTTGTTCTAAATAAGTGGTACCAGTCAATCACATTCGATCTTGATCTGATGGACTCTTTTGCAACTTTGGTCGTGAAAATGCCATTAGGACTATTTTTTTGCAATCTGTCAATGTTATCTCCATTAGGTAGAATGTTGCAACAAATATGTTGGATAGCCTGAAACATGGGATGACTAGGCCAAACCCACATATCAAAGTTTGAAACTTAAATATTCTGGTCAAAGCAAGCTTGAATAATAACTTCGGAGCTCACCAAGCCCTTGAGTATTTTGTCTGGTAGCTAGGGGTTAAGTCAGAAAAATGTCCTCGCTTTATTACCCACCATATACTTAATAAATTGTATGTCTTGCAAGAATTCTAGGCTTTAAAATCTTTCTTTAGTGCTCCAAGCAAGTTTGGAAGGGACCTTAACCTTCCCAAGACTGTTGTTTTTAATGTAATCACAATAAGACTATTTGACCCAGATTGAGTCGTGGAAGGTGCAAAATAATAGGTACCAAAAAATAGTTGTCTGATTGTTTTCTCTAATATTTTGAATTCCCAAACGTCTTTCCTTCATGGTGAACAGACTCAGACTCGCTTCCATGTCACTCTTGCTTTGCATTTTTTTTGTTGAACCAAACCTAGCCATTAATTTGTTGATCTATTTTTGAACATGCTTTAGGGAGAATAAAAATCCTTGTCCAATCTGCTTGAATATTCTAGAGAACAAAATTGATAGTTCAAGAAAGAATCGTCTTATTTCCTTATTTCTTCGTTCTTTCTAATTCACTCACTTCAAGACTGGTTTTGAATGCCGCGTAAGATCATCTTCAACCAACCTCCACCATACATACCTTTCAGTGCGACCAACATATGATAACCATCTATGGGTCCAAGATTCAATTATGCAGGTGATACACTCAATGAGAACTTGACAATATGATTTGTGAAGCTTGTCATTGATAAGTGAAACACCAAGATATTTGATAGGGAGTTGACCATGCTTGGAGCCTAAAAGGAAAAATATATTTTTTTGAAGTCTTTTTCAGCATCCCAAAAAAAAAATTTGGCTTCTTCTTGGACTTGTATTGTGTTAAAAATCATGGAGTTTCATCTTAAAACTACTTGGTGCCAGATGGAGTAGCCAAGATGTTATCAGGTGGTCCAAGAATTTTTATTTTTTCAACTTGGGACAAGTGTATATTTTAACATTTTCCTTACGTATAACTTAATTTGAGATGGGTCAACACATGCAGAAAGATTGAATATACATGGAAGATAACATTGAACATGACTTTATTTGAGATGGATGTGGAAAGGGTTGCACATGAAAGATTGATCATGTGCCGTGTAGGAATTAAATAGGGTTTGAAATAAAATATAAAACCTATAAGGAATCCTCATTCCCCACAGGCATAAGGGGTAGGGCGATCATGGGAGATGGGGGTGTAGAATACAAGGGCAGGATGGGTGTTGGGGTGACCTTTTAGGTGGCAAGGTAGGGTGTAAAAATAGGTCATCCACTCTAAACCCACCTCATTGCTATCCCTAAATTCAAAATCATTAGAATTTGATGTCAAAATTTTTTAAAAGTGTTTCAAGAAAGAAAATTGTTTGAATTGCAATTGTAATTTTTTGAAATTTAAACCAATAAAATTTGTATATAATATATAAATATGAAATCAAATATTCTTATTAATAAATGATTTAATCCAAGTTATATTTCACCATGATTTAATAAGTGTTTCTTTTATCAAGAATAAAGACTCTCTCTTAATTAAAATCATATCTTTTTTTTGTCGGGAAGTTGAGATTCTATTATACTCAATCAACCCCTTGAAAGGCAGAAAGATTATACGATACATCAGCATAAAGTAGCTAAACAAAACTATTAGGCAAACACACTAACAAATTTATAGGTAGCCTATCCACACAACATTCATTCGTTAACCAATATGCAGGACAATTTGCACTTCGAGGGATATATTGAAAGCAGTACAAAGGCGTAGATCAAAATATTGCTTATATATCAGCAACTATTGGTTGGTTGTGCCAACGAATTATATGCCCAGGTTAACGTCCTGAACGAGTTCTTTATTGTCAATCTCAAATATGATAGTAGAAAAGCCACAAGAATGTGCAATTGAGTAAGCATCTCCCATAGCGAGTGCCTCTGCCTGAGAGGCATCAGAGGTAAAACACTTATGAGTAAAACCACAAACCAAATGACCAAGATGGTCTTGATAGATGACTGAAAGGCCAACAACTTTGGCGTCTTTGTTATAAGAAGGATCAATATTACATTTTATTGTGCCAACTCGCAAAGTAGTCCAAGTCAATGCCTAGCGACTTATCTCGTCTTGTTGTTAGAGTTCCAAAGTGGTGAGCGTGAGAATTGAGAAGGGCAAGTTGCTTGAAGAAATTCTATTGCACTATGAGTTACCACTGAAATTGTCTTTATTGGATTAACAGGCTAAATTATTACGCCCAAGCCGAATGTGCCAACAAAGTTAAAAAGTCATCATACCCCAAACCTTGGCATTCCGAGATAGCGTCTCGCAACCACATATCAAGCCTTCGCACATTTTATCCATTAGGCCTGCATGTAAAGATGGAGTTAAACGAAACTAATTTACTCCACGGGAAAAGAAGCAACATGTGATCTACCGTCTCCACTATTAACCCACATATCATGCCCAAAAGTGATCAAAAGCAATGTTGTTGAAATTTATTTGACTTAATTAAGAGAGCATTTCACCAACCTTTCTAAATGAATATATGAATTTTTGGCAGAGCTCGAGCAAGCCATATAGTTTTCTAGAGATGCACCAGTACATTGATTGATGAATGGTGCTCCTATGTCCTATAATTAGGGCTAAGAGATGAGAAATCGATAGTTAGATCTCACTGAATAAGTACCAAACTTTAATAACGACCAAATAAGGTTATCATGTGAATTGCACCAAGGTAAAGGAACTTGGAGAAATTCTCTTTGCAACTCCCCTAGAAACAGTACAGCCAGAAGGTCCAAGTTCCAACCTTTACCCCTTGGGTTCAAGAGTTGTTTCACGTAATTGACGTCATAATTTAAGGGAGTACACGACAATTTGAGACCAACTAACCACGCATCAGTCTATATGTTGATTCTCAAGCTCGAGGCAAGTTGCTAAATGACCACCTGTGTAAGCAAATCTTGGCCATTAACCAGACTTCGCCAATCCTACGTAGCTTTTCCACCAAGTTGTGCTTTCCATAAGGAGTTAAATGGATCGTAAATAGTTCGAAGAACACGAAACACTAAAGAGTAGGGAACATGGAGTAGCCACCACATTTGTCCAACTAACAGGGCCACATTTGTAAGTTCAAATTGTCAAAATCCATGTCTTCCATTCCGTATTGTTTTTGTTAATTTGTCCATTTTAGCTAGTGAATGCGATTCTGCCAATTGTTGTTCCACCAAAATTTGGTGATCGTCGAGCATAGTGACTAACAAACAGATTTGAAAAATAGCATAATGGACATAACATAAGTAGAAATGGCATTGGGAACCTATTTAATTAGAATCTCCTTAACACCCTCAGATAATAAAAGGTAAATAGCACCACAACCCCCTATAGTTTAGTCAAAATGCACATTACCCCCCTGTGGTTTAAAAAGTGCACCAGAACCCCCTATGGTTTTCAAACAGTGCACACGCACCCCCTTCCTAATTTTCCGTCAACAAATTTAACTGAATTGTATAAAAAGACTAAAATGCCCTTCAATTTTTTATTTTTTATTTTAATTATAAGGGCATTTTTGTCCAATTAAATAATAATTTAAGCCTAAAAACATAAAAAATCGCACCAAACGCGCGTGTAACGCACTCTCCGTTAAAAGTAACGGTTTTTTTAACGGAGGGGGCTGTAGTGCTACATTTTTGAAACCATAGGGGGTTCCGGTGCACTTTTTAAACCACAGGGGGGTAGTGTGCACATTTGCTAAAGCATAGGGGCTTGTGGTGCTATTTACCCGATAATAAATTATGTTTCCAGCCATCAATTTTTTAGACAACTCAGTCTTGGATCCATTGAAGGGCTTGGCCTTTGTATTTTGTTCACGAGGTAGGGAGGCCCAAATATTTGCCTAGGTCAACAAATTCAAGAACTCGAAGACTTTATTTAGTAATCTAACATGTATGATAGCAGTTAATATTTCTGTCAGCAACGCGAATAACAATGAGATAAAGGATCCCATTGTCAAAGGCCTCGCAATGGATAGATAGGAGGCTGAGGTTAGCCATTTAGAAAAACTTTGTAAGACACTCTGGAAACATATCTCATAATCCAAGTGATCCACTATTGGTCTTAGGCCTAAATGCATGATTTTGATGATAACAAATCAAAGTTATTTGGTCATGTCAAGTATGATTGTATTAATATATTTATATGATTAAACTCACACTTAAGAGTCATGAGATTAAAATGTGCATATTTAGTTAAGCAAAATATTGAAATTGGAAGGACTTGTATAGTAGAAACAATTTTATTGATCTAATGAAGAATGCAAGTATAATCAAATTGATTTATCAAGTTTGTGAAATTAAATATGCTTATATGATTAAAAACACACTTGTTTGGCTTTGTGCATTAAATTTGTACATCATTATAAGCCAAATGGTGCTTATGTGTTTTGGCTTGTGTGCATTATATTGTACTAATTATTTTATGAGCCAAAATATGCTTGATTGCTTGGTGGAAGAAAATCTTGCAAGAAGAGAGGAGTGAAACTAATAAAGAAGAAATGCAAGATCGAAAAGAAGCAAATCTTGTCAGCTATCAAAGTTTGCATGTTCAAGATCACCACAAGCATAGATAAATAAAGTCTTGAAGAGTTAAATAAATTAAGATCATATTTCAAGAATCAAGACTTGAAAACTTGAAGACAAAGTGGTGTTATAAGGATGGAAATGTAGCGACATAACGGTAGCAACTTAAAAATGTCGTTTACCTTAGGTATGCATTTTTATGGTTCAAGCTCTTGGTAAGTATTTCAAAATGATTCTAAACTTTTTCTTAAAAGCTTTGAAAAGGTTTCGATAAGTTAAATGGGTTGGAACATCTTTTAAAAAAATGCTCTTAAAAGGTTTAAACAATTTATCTTCAAAAAATTGAATTTTCGGTTGAAAAATTGCTTTAAACTCTTGATTACAAAAATCGGTTTTAATCTTTCATCAAAAGTTTAGAAAAGGTTTTGAAGTGTTAAAGAGGTTGGAACCACTTTAGAAGAAGTGTTTTTGAAATGTCTAAATGTTTTATGCTCGAAAAATTAGATTTCATGTAAAATTTTGGAAAATTGTAAAATTGGCACTGTTCATGCTGGTCAACGTACTCACCCGGCTTAGTCACCCAGCTTAGTTACCCAGCTTTTGCAAATTATGTTGGAAGAACAATGTCGATTGATGTCCTCGCCCGACTAATCACCCGGCTTTGGTAGAAGTTTGAAAAAAATAGCCGTTAAAGAGCCCATTTTCTTGTTCTTTTATACCAAACCAACCCATTTCATTAAACAACTCCTCCAATCAATCTCTACATGTTTTAAGCTTACTTTGTTGATTCAAAGCATCAAAAACACCAAGCTTGAGCTATAACTTGCATTATCTATTGAGCATTCAAAGAGCTTCATTTGTATAATCTAACTCATAGAGGAGTTAAAATTTTGTAACTTTCATATATAAACCCTCTTGGTTGTATTGTATACACTCTTGGGCTTTATATTAGGATTGAGAGAATCCTTGTAAAGAGAAGAGTATGAGAAAATCCTTTGTGGACTCAAAAGATGAGAGGTTGTAGGTTTGAGCTTCACCTACTTATGAATAAGCTTAGTTGATCTCTTGTGCGCTCAAGAGATTGTTGTATTTGTTCTTGTGGATTCAAGAGTGGGTTGCTCTTTTGGGTTCAAGAGTGGATTTGTATTGTTGGTTTGTGCTTCACCAACTTGTGAAGAAGTACTACTAGTGGAAATCCTAAGGGGAGGAAGACCTTAGGTGGCAGATTAGATTAGCGAACTACCCTAAAATCGACGGCGTCATCTTTTTCTCTCTTATCTCCTTATCTCTTTATATTTGTGCATGCATAGTATTTGTTAAATTTTATTGATAGAATTTACTTGTTGATTGCATATTCAAAAAAGTAGTATCATTGTCTCTCTATCCTAATTAACCCTCTCCCCCTCCCATCCCCCCCTTCTTAGGATATTTTGGGCTAACAAGTAGTATTTAGAGCTAGAGCTTTACATATAGTTTAACTGCTAGTAAAGCTAAAATCGCGGCAAATACTACTACATCTCGTCACATTGAAGGATATTCAAATGATAGACCTCCTTTGTTTACAGGAATCGATTCATGAGGTGGAAGAATCATATGACAACAGATATTCAATCCGTGGATTACACATTGTGGACAATTGTCGAAAGTAGGCCATATGAAGTTGAAGATGAGTCAACCGAACAAAACATTGCTAAGCTAACCAAGAATGCTCAAGCTATGCATCTTCTCTATTGTACAATACCCGACGAGCAATTTGAACAAATCTAAGAATGCACATCCACTTATGAAAGGAATCTTCTTGAAGAACTACATCAAGAGGAAAAATTAGATGATAGTGAAGAAGAGCAAGAAAAATAAAATGTTGTATATCTTGTTACAATGGATGAATAGGTATATTTATCCTATGAATCTAACTACTATTCATCTAGTTACAATGATCTTACAATAGATGAACTAGAAGAAACCATCTTGAATGTTCAAAATGAATTGATGCATGCAATTTCTAAAAAAGAAAATTTTCTTGAGGAAGTGGAATATGCTTTATTTGAGATTAATGAGCTTAAAAAGAAAAATGTTTTAGTTGAAGCTAACCCTCACTTTGAAATGCATGATATTCCAATGTTTGATAAAGGAAAAGAGTTTGAAAATGAAATACAATGGCTAAGAGAAAATTTTAATGAATTTAATTTAGAAGTTATCAAATCTTGTAAAGAAAAGAAAAAATTGTATATTGTTCATAGCTTACAATACAAGGTGTGCAAATCACATGATTTAGAATATAAACCATGTTTCAAACTAAAGGTTTTGAAAAATTGTTCTATCAAAGACCCATGTTCAAATGTAAAATCTTCTTCCAAAGTGCATCTACATGCTTTCACATATTATAATAGAACAATTTGTTTCATGTGTTTATAATTTGACATTGTTTGATGATGAGTCAAAAGTTCAATGGTGGCTAAAACACAAATGGATTGTTAAGGCCACTGCAAACGATACTAATATTCATGGACCCAATTAAAGTTGAGGACCAAGATCTTACTATGATTTATTGTAGGAATATCAAGCAATACCAAAAAAGATAGTGATGCAACTTATGAGATAGGCAAGATCATTAAAACAAGGAAGCATGGGTAACATTGAAATTGTTTTTTCATTATATGCTTCTTGAATTAGTTGTATTGATTGATTTGTGTTTATGATCCTAAGATAATTATATTTGATTGAAAGAATGAGTCTTGATGTACTTATGCTTGAAGTGGTATATGCACTGTTATGTTATCTTAAGAAGATACATGTTTTATATGTGCATCATGAACTTGTATGCATGCTTCAATGAGAATTGAGTAGAGAAAAGAAAAGGTTGTTATTTAAGTAAAATGAAATGAAGATTGATGCAAAAGAAAATAAGGTTGAAGATGATTTTGATGATTCACTTAGTGATATAATACAAGCCTTGTTAGTGCAAGAAAAATTATCATTGTATTCATTTGAAAAGTTTGTAATGACTAGTGAGATTGTTACATATATATCACATGAACTATTATTCTATGGGAAGATAAATGATTTTCTTGCAAATGAATCTTACTTGATTTTTGATACTATGAAAGTATATGTGATACTTGATGAAGTGATTAATCATTTATTGATTAAATAAGATTGAACGACATGTGAAACTCTTTGATAAGTTAAATGAATAAAATTGATGTTATGATATAGAAAATCAAGTTTTTATATGAGTTCATTGGAATATTAAAAATGTGTGGTGATTATTATACTTGAAATGTTTTAACTTTTCCATATACACACATGAAATTTGTCATGGACCTTGAAACTAATCATTCATCTAAATGACAATGACAATACTTGATCATGACATAAAAAAAAAAAAGGCATGCTTGCTTAAGTTCAATCTTGAAAACATCTTGAAAAGATATTGTTGCAAGCATAGATACTTGTTAAACATTTGATTGTTGATTTATGAAACTTATTCATGTTCTTGAGAAAGTCTTTCTAAAAGCTTGCAAAGGGTACTTAAATTGAGCAAATGAATGAAGAACCAAAGTTCTTCCTCGAACTCCTAATCAAGAAAACCAAGAAAGGGTATTCACAAGTCAACCCAAGATCACTAAGGAATCAAACCAAGAAGTTTGTACTTGTTCATATCAAAGCAATCAAGAACTCAAAAGAGGACATTAACCAAGTTCTACCAAAGATAAGAAAAGATGTATTGGTTGAAGAAAATGGAAGGATAGTGGTATGACTGATAATGAATTTCATCCGATTACCTCTAATATGTCAATAATAATGCTTTTGTGTGCTTGATTGCGATATTGCTCCAAAAATTTTATTAGAGTATATGGAATGTAAGTATAGCAAATATAAGTCGACAAATGAGATAGAAGTAAGATTAGAATCAGAAAGAATACAAGAAAAAGAGAGTTTTAGATACTTGGGTTTATAGTCCAACAAGATGGGGAGATTAATGCAGACGTTGATCACAAAATCAAAGCAGGATGGACGAAGTGGATAAATGCATCAGGAATCTTGTGTGATTGAAAAATACCATTTAAGCCAAAAGGGAAGTTTTATAAGATAGCCGTTAGACTTGCTGTGTTATATGGTTCAGAGTATTGGGCGGTAAAATATCAACATGTTCATAAAATGTCAGTGGCTGATATGAGAATATTGAGATGGATGTGTGGCAAAACTAAGAAAAACAAGATTAAGAACGAGGTGATAGGTGAAAGAGTAGAATTGGCCCCGATTGAGGATAAGATGAGGGAAAATCGTTTGAGATGGTTTGGCCATGTCATATCGAGGCACTTGTTAGGAGGTACGAAGGTTTAGAAATAGCACACCAGAAGAAGGGTAGAGGTAGACCTAAGGTGACTTAGACGGAGACAATTAGATAAGACCTTGCTTGTCTGAAGCTTATAGATGAGATAGCTCTTAACAGGAACGCATGGCATCGCATGATCCATATAGCCGACCCTACTTAGTGGGACAAAGCTTAGTTTGGTTTGGTTTATTATAAAAGAAAACTTGTATTATCTTTCCATCACCGTACCAAAACGTTATCATAACCTTTTGATGGATTGTGCTCTTGATCATATTTTACCTCATGAACATATAAAATGCATGAGAACTTTGATGATGCTAATCTCTTTGTGCTAAGAAATATTAATGATGATGTAGGCATTCAAAAAGATGGAACTCAAAGTGAATCTACCATATCAAGATCTCAAGAAGATGGATCTCCTAGTGTTTTAAAGGATTAATACAATTAAGGAGTACAACCAATCTTATAGAAGGAAGAACAAAAAAGATCAAATCAAGATGAACAACAAGCATCCTATGAGCAAAGCATTGATCAAAGTCTCTAAGATTTTGAAAGGATGTGAAGGATCATCCAAATGATATAATCCTAGGTAATTCAAAAAAAGAGCTTGCATAGGTTATTCAAATATGAGCATGAAGGAAGAGTTAAAAGTTCATTCTTGGACTCTTAATTGAGAAAAACAAAGAGAAGTATTCATCAATCAAACCTAGCACAAAAAAGTACAAATCAAGAAGATTGGGCTTAGTGAAGGAAACGAATTGAGATTCCAATGAACATATCAACCAAACTCTACAAAGTTAAGATAAGGTAATATCAGTTGATAGAAAAGAAGTATACATGTATGATCTAAAAATCTTTTATATCCAAATTGCCTCTAAAACTAATGTAATGATTGATATGCTCTTATGTGCTTACTCGCAATATTGTTCAAATCGTCTCATTAAGAGAATTAACAAAATGAAGTTTCAAGTGTCCCTCCATCATAATACAAAATGTTTATCATGACCTTTAATCGAGTATATTATTGACCATACTTTGTCTTTATCTCAATGTGAAATGACAATTGATGCTTAATAAATCATTATAATATATTGAGATATTTGATTCTAATATGTATTTTATACTTGTATGAGAATATCATATGCATGCTTAAGATGAAAGTATTGAAAAGAATAGCCTATTTGAAATATTTTGATTATATGAGAACATGATATATGTTTGTATAGAGATGTGTACCTTGGTGTGTTAAATATTGATGAAATGTCATGAAAGTTATCTCTATCTCTCATTATTTTGATTCCTCTCTTGAACCATAACTTGTGTTCTTTAATGAATTAGCTTTTATATCAAGTGGTAACAATGGTATTGGTATGCTTTCAAGTGGTATCTTATGTGGAAAGAATATGCCCATATATGAAATACTTTGTATGCTATTACTTGTGCTATATGTAAATGATTTCAATGTCTATAGCGTGCAATGGTGATATGATTGGAATATGCATACAAAAAGGGGAAACTTACTTTTTGAATGAAACCATCCTTATGCATTTCTCTTGTGAACGAGAAACGAGATTGTTGTGCTATAAAATTGTCATATGCTTTGGTTGAGTACCAAAGGGAAAAAAACATGAATTGATAACAATGAATCAAAGGATAAGAGATTTGAGAAAACAAATGCTTGCTTCAAGAAAGGTAAACTCATGCACCTAAATGTTTTTATGTTATATATGCGTGTTTGACCATTGTGATGCTATCTTGAGTAAGATCCTATTGTGATGCTATGTTACGAACATGCTTATTACAACTCATACCTCCTTATTGTGATTATTTGTTTTCGTTGATGACAAATAAGGAAAAAGGTATGCTAAGATGTGATGTGGTATGAGGAGTTTCATGATATTGAAACTATCTTGGTTGAACCTATCTTAGCACACACAATACACAATCTATAGTTTGTCATCATCAAATAAGGGAAGAGTATTAACCCTAAAGGTCTTTATATGAGCAAGGTTTTAATGACAACAAACTTATCTTGTGTGATTGAACTTGATTTGAACACTGTGTGTTATATGTATTGTGTGAGGGGGAGTCAAAGACTCCATATGTGCTTTGTTGTTAAAATCATACTATTAACATACAATGTATTGAATGCAAAATGAGATGGGGATTCATGTTTTGGAGACTCCATGTTTGTGCTATAATGTGTTTAACTTGTATGAAAATGTGATTATAGCATCATGATTTGCCATCACCAAAAAAGAGGAGATTGTTGGCCTTAGGCCTAAATGCATGATTCTGATGATAACAAATCATAGTTATTTGGTCATGTCAAGCATGATTGTTTTAATGTATTTATATGATTAAACTCACATTTAAGGCTCATGAGATTAAAATGTACATATTTAGTTAAGCCAAATATTAAAATTGGAAGGACTTGTCTAGTAGATGCAATTGTATTGATCTAATGAAGAATGCAAGTATAATCAAGTTGATTTATCAAGTGTGTGAAATTAAATATGTTTATATGATTAAGAACACACTTGTTTGGCTTTGTGCATTAAATGTATACATCATTATAAGCCAAATGGTGCTTGTATGTTTTGGCTTGTGTGCATTATATTGTACTAATGATTTTATGAGCCAAAATATGCTTGAATGTTTGGTGGAAGAGAATCTTGCAAGAAGAGAGGAGTGAAACTAATAAAGAAGAAATGCAAGATTGCAAAGAAGCAAATCTTGTCAGCCATCAAAGTTTGCATGTTCAAGATCACCACGAGCATGAAGAAATGAAGTCTTGA
Source organism: Ehretia macrophylla (assembly GCA_037974665.1). Taxonomy (NCBI): domain Eukaryota; kingdom Viridiplantae; phylum Streptophyta; class Magnoliopsida; order Boraginales; family Ehretiaceae; genus Ehretia; species Ehretia macrophylla. The sequence goes on from CM075764.1 coordinate 87,873,479, forward strand.
AAAGTTAAAGAAATTAAGATCATATTTCAAGAATCAAGACTTGAAGACTTGAAGATAGAGTGGTATAATAAGGATGGAGATGTGGTGACATAAGGGGTAGTGGCTTTAAAATGTTGTTTGCCTTAGGTATGCATTTTTATGGTTCAAGCTCTTGGTAAATCTTTCAAAATAATTCTAAATTTTTTCTTAAGAGCTTCGAAAAGGTTTTGATATGTTAAATGAGTTGGAACATTTTTTGAAGAAATACTCTTAAAAGGTTTAAACAATTTATCTTCAAAAGAGTGAATTTTCGGTTGAAAATTTGCTTTAAACTCTTGATTGCAAAAATCAGTTTTAATCCTTCATCAAGAGTTTTGAAAAGGTTTTGAAGGGTTAAAAAGGTTGGAACTACTTTAGAAGTAGAGTTTTTGAAATGTCTAAATGTTTTACGTTCGAAAAATTGGATTTCGAGTGAAATTTTTCAAAATTGTAAAATTAGCACTGTTCATGCTGGTCGAAGTGCTCAACCGGGTCCTCGCCCGGCTTAGTCGCCTGGCTTTTACAGATTATGTTGGAAGAGCAATGCCGGTCAATGTCCTTGCCCGACTAGTCACCCGGTTTTGACTGAAGTTTTAAAAAAATAGTTGTTAAAGAGCCTTTTTCTTGTTCTTTTCATACCAAACCAGCCCATGTCATCAAACAACTCCTCCAATCAATCTCTACATGTTCTAAGCTTACATTGTTGATTCAAAGCATCAAAAATACCAAGCTTGAGCTATAACTTGCATTATCTATTGAACATTCAAAGAGCTTCATTTGTATTATCCAACTCATAGAAGAGTTAAAGTTTTGTAACTTTCATATATACATCATCTTGATTGTATTGTATACACTATTGGGTTTTATATTAGGATTGAGAGAATCCTTGTAAAGAGAAGAGTGTGGAAAAATCCTTTGTGGACTCAAAGGAGGAGGATTGTAGGTTTGAGCTTCACCTACTTGTAAAGAAGCTTGGTTGATCTCTTGTGGATTCAAGAGATTGTTGTATTTGCTCTTGTGATTTTAAGAGTGAGTTGCTCCTGTGGGTTCAAGAGTGGACTTGTATTGTTAGTTTGTGCTTCACCAACTTGTGAAGAAACACTACTAGTAGAAATTCTAAGCGGAGGAAGACTTTAGGTGGTAGACTAGATTAGCGACCCACCCTAAAATCGATGACATCATCTATTTCTCTCTTCTCTCCTTATCTCTTTATATTTGTGCATGCATAGTGTTTTTTTTAAATTGCTTGATAGAATTTACTTGTTGATTGCATATCCGAAAAAGTAGTATCATTGCCTCCCTATCCTAATTCACCCCCCTTCTTAAGATATTTTGGGCTGACACCCACTGTAAATGAAACCCCATATGTAACAACAAAAGATGGAAGAAATCCTATTCAACCTTGTCGTAGGCCTTCGACATATCCAATTTAAGGGTTGCCGCATAGGATGAGGAGCGGTGCTTTGTTCGTAGGTAATGAGTAACCTCTTGGGCAAGATTGAAATTATCTTGTATAACTTTACCCGAGATGAATGTCGTTTGGGTTGTTGAGACCAATGATTCTATATAAAGAGATAACCGACCCATTAAAACTTTGGGGATGATCTTATAAATAACATTGTAATAGCTAATTGGCCTGTATTGGTCAATCTGTTCTAGGCAAAGAACCTTTGAGATAAGTGTGATGTGTGTTTGATTAATTTCCTCGATGTACAAGCTATTGTTGAGGAAGCCTTTTACCGCGTCACAAATATCATTGCCCACTATGTGCCAATATTGTTGGAAAAATAAGCCAGTGAAACCATCTGACCCCGAAGCTTTAGTCAAACCCAAGTTGTAATTAGCCCGTTTAATATCACGTTAATCATCAGCTACAAGAGCTTTTCATTCATGGTATCTGAGATTTTTCACAGTATAAGATGTAACACTTGATCTAGATAGCGTGGCCCAACTGATAGTACAATTGTTTGAAATGGGACTATACAATTCGTTCAATACGAGTGAAATATACAGTCCAACGCCCCATTTGAATCATACAGTTTCAAGATTTTATTTCAACATCGCCGCTGAATTATGGTAGCATGAAAGAATCTAGTATTTTCATCACCACTTTGCAACCCCTGCATACTGGCTCGAGCTGACCGATGCATCTCCTCTCAGCTCCTAATTGTTAGCATCAATATATATATATATATATATACGGGAAGCTTTGAAGTAATAAATATGAATAGGAAACGTATATTTGAGAAGGATTAACTGAAGAATAATAATTAATTAAATATGCAAGTAGAGATTACAATTTAGGAAAAATATATAATGATAGAAATCCAAACCAAATGAATATATTTTGATCGAGGCTTGAGTTGGACTCAATCTCCTTAAGACTTTAACGCCCTGCTACGGTGCTGACAGTTGATAGCGCAAGCCTCCCAAGATATAACGATCAAATCTTCTTGTAATAGGAGCACACCAAATTACAAGAACCGACGAACCAAAAATGTAGAACTCTCTCTCTCACTTAAACTATAATGCACTAACTTAATAACCTTACAAAGAATTGTAAATTCTCTGCTCAAGAAAATTGTTGTTTTTTTCTATCACTATGCACCAACCGAGAAACTCCTATATATAGCAAATACAAAGCACAAAATGTTGTTTAAAAAATACAATAAGCCAAAAGAACTTTCTACCTAATCTTCTTTTGGCATGAAAAAGTTGACAACCAACTACCAAATAGCTAATCCTTTCGGCCAACATTGAGCTTTTGTCAAAAATGAGCTGAAAACTGCAGAAAGAATATGAACAGACATAATTCCAACTGCAAAACCACCATTAGTTTATTCTATTCACAACCACCATTAGTTTATTCTATTCATATAGCCAACAATCCCCCACATGAATAGAAATGAACTAAACACAATGTAAATGCAGACACTTGAGAGAGAGTTCAAAAAGAAATGTACTGCATTGAGATAGGTAGCTTTTGGCCTTGAACCTTCTCTAGTGAGAGCTATCGGATTTACTTGCTAACCAGTTAATGCAATGTCTTGAACTGTTCAGCTTTTGTGTAGACCAAGACAATAGAACTCACACAGCAACCTTCTAGACATTTATGGGTTCTCACTGTTGTGTTCATTTTGGCCCTGAACAACTCCCGGTTTCATGAGTACTCTCGAAGAATTCAGCCTTAAACAATTCTCGTAGGATCGGCCCACTCCCTACTCACATAAGTGATCACTTATTAAGAGTATCCCTGCAATACCCCACTTGAAATTTTCAAGATATAAGTATCATTAAAAGCATAGCTTAGCCTGAATCACATGCAAGCAGCACTGTCTGCTCGTTATAGGAATAAGTAGGAGTATTACCCCCCACAGTGCTCGGACTGAGGCATACATAATTCAGTTTTTCCCTTTGAACCTAGATCCAGGGATCACCTGTCACTTAGGTAGGGTTTTCCATTATGGCTCATCTTACGAGATAGGCTTAAGACCCATTCCCCTCGACGAATTATATACTTGCTCTCTATTTAAACCTTTTGTAAGCGGATCCACAACGTTATCTTTTGACTTTACATAGTCAATCGAGATAACCCCACTAGAGAGCAATTGTTTAACGGTATTATGTCTTCGACGAATATGTCTTGACTTACCGTTATACATACTATTTTGTGCCCTGCCAATCGCTGATTGACTATCGCAGTATATGCAGATAGCTGACACAGATTTTGACCAATTTGGAATATCTTCTAAGAAATGTCGAAGTCATTCTGCTTCTTCTGCAGCTTTATCCAAAGCTATAAACTCAGATTCCTTCGTGGATCTAGCTATACAAGTTTGCTTAGTGGATTTCCAAGAAACGGCTGCACCTCCCAAGGTAAAGACATATCCGTTTGTTGACTTAGAGTCTTTAGAATCAGATATCCAGTTGGCATCACTGTACCCTTCTAGTACAGCTGGATATCTTGTATAATGCAGTCTATAGTTCAAAGTGTATCTTAGATACCTTAAAACTCTCATTATAGCTACCCAGTGATCTTTCCCTGGATTGCTCGTATATCTGCTCAATTTGCTCACAGATAATGTAATATCGGGCCTCGTGCAATTCATAATGTACATCAAACTACCAATAATCCTTGAATACTCTAACTGAGATATTCCTTCACCGGTATTTTTGGCTAGATGTACATTTGCATCTATAGGTGTCTTCGCGAGACTAGCATCATTTTTATTAAACTTGTCCAATATTTTCTTTATATAATGGGACTGAGACAGGATTAGTCCGTCAGATGTTCTAGTAATTTTAATACCTAGAATCACATCTGCCACACCCATATCCTTCATGTCGAAATTACTGGATAAGATTCTTTTGGTAGTCTTAATGACACTCTCATTGCTCCCGATAATAAGCATATCGTCTACATGAGACAAACAATGACATATTCTTGACCCGTGTCTTTCACATAGACAAACTTGTCACATTCATTAATCCTAAAGCCATTTGACATCATGACTTTATCAAAATTTTCATGCCATTGTTTAAGCGCTTGTTTTAATCCGTAAAGAGATTTTACAAGCTTACAAACTTTCTTCTCTTTTCCAGGAACTGCAAACCCCTCAGGTTGTTCCATGTAGATCTCTTCATCTAGATCTCCATTCAAGAAGGCTGTTTTTACATCCATTTGATGTATCTCAAGATTATTGATAGCAGCGATAGCTATCAACATCCGTATGGATGTAATTCTCGTGACTGGTGAATATGTATCAAAATAATCAAGACCTTCTTTTTGTCTATAACCCTTAATGACAAGCCTGGCCTTGTATTTGTCTATTGATCCATCAGCTTTCAATTTCCTCTTAAAAATCCATTTATACCCTAAAGGTTTATTTCCAGGAGGAAGATCCACCAGTTCCCATGTATGATTTTGCATGATGGATTCAATTTTACTGTTTACTGCCTCTCTCCAAAAAGGAGCTTCAGGAGTAGACATTGCCTCATTAAAAGTGCAAGGCTCATTTTCTAACAAATACGTTAGAAAATCTGAACCGAAAGACTTAGACGTTCTAGCCCTCTTGCTACGTCTTGGTTCATCTTCAATATCTTTATATATAGCCTCATCATCTATATCTAATTTTTGACTCTCGTCATATGTTCTTTCCGCAGAACTTGATTCTTGCATATCTTTACAAGGAAATTTTTCTTCAAAAAATTATGCATTCCTTGATTCAATAACTGTATTCACATGTATATCAGTTATTTCTGACTTATACACGAGAAACCTGTATGCAGCACTGCTGTGTGCATATCCAATGAAGATACAGTCCACAGTCTTTGGTCCTATTCTGACCATTTTAGGAGTTGGAACTCCTACCTTAGCTAGACACCCCCACACTCTTAAGTAATTGTAGGAAGGTGGTCGACCTTTCCACAACTCATAAGGTGTCTTGCTTAATTTTTTGTGGGGTACCTTATTAAGAATATGGTTCGCAGTTAATACTGCCTCCCCCCACAAGTTCTGAGGTAAACTCGAATTAATCAACAAGGCAGTTATCATCTCTTTAAGAGTTCGATTTTTGCGTTCAGCAATACCATTCTGTTGAGGAGAGTAAGGAGCTGTTGTTTGATGAAAAATTCCATGTTTAGCATAGTATTCCTCAAAGGGATATACATATTCTCCTCCTCTATCACTTCTCAACATCTTGATCTTTTTGCCGAGTTGATTTTCTACCTCATTTTTGTATAGTTTAAATACTTCAAAAGCCTCATCTTTGCCTCTGAGTAGATAAACATAACAATATCTTGTGCAATCATCAATAAAAGTAATAAAATACTTTTTCCCACCTCTAGTTTGCACAAATTTTAAATCACAAATATCACTGTGAATTAAATCCAGAGGTTCTGAACTCCTTTCTACTGATTTAAAGGAAGTCCTCGTTAATTTTGATTCTATGCATACTTCACATTTTTTATTTATGTTCCAATCAGCTTTAGGTATTAGACCTAAATTGATCAATTTATGCAAAGAATCAAAATTCACATGTCCTAATCTATCATGCCATAAATTATGAGAATCCAAAACATAAGCAACAGACTTATTCTTATTCATACCAAATTTGGTAGGCTCATCAACCTTTACAATAGTTGGAGCAATAGTCATTACATTTAGCTTAAATAAGCCATCACACTCATAGCCCTTGCCTACAAACATTCCAAATTTGGTTAACACAAATTGACCAGACTCAAACACCAATTTGAATCCATTCTTACTCAACAGGGATCCAGAAACCAAATTCTTCCGGATGTCTAGGACATGTAGCACATTGTTGAGTGTCAGCTCCTTTCCAGAGGTAAATTTCAAGATTACCTTCCCAGTTCCTTCTACTTTCGAAGTGGCGGAGTTACCCATGTAAGGGGTTTCAGAAACATTTTGATAGGTAGTGAACATTTTCCTATCAGAGCAAACATGCTTAGTGGTGCCAGTGTCCACCCACCATTGCTTTGGATTCCCCACCAGATTGACTTCTGACACAACAGCTGACAGATTGATGTCAGAGAGATCATTGCCCAGGTCTTCCACAACATTTGCCTGAGCTTTCCTCTTCTTCGAATTGCCCTGGTTCTTGCGGTGCCTGCAGTCTCTTACCTTGTGCCCCGGCTTGTCGCAGACAAAACAGTTCCCACCGAATTGTTGCTTCTTCTGTTCTCCCCCTTTTTGACTTTGGTTGGAAAACTTTCTCTTTTTATTGCCCGGACCATGCTCAACCACATTAACCTTTGATTCCAAAGGTGGAAAACCAACTCGTTTCTCTGATTTGCAGTTGTCTGCTTCAATCCTCAATCTCAAAACTAGATCTTCAAGAGTCATCTCCTTTCGCTTATGCCTTAAATAACTCTTGAAGTCCTTCCAGTTGGGAGGCAACTTCTCAATAAGTGCACCAGATTCAAAACGTTCTCCCATATTTATACGTTCTGCATGACACTCATGAATGAGTACCTGGTACTCATCTACTTACGGCATCAAAGGCTTGGAATCTACCATTTTGAAGTCAAGGAATCTGGCCACAATGAATTTCTTTGTGCCCGCATCCTCCGTTTTATACTTCTTCTCTAAAGATTCCCACAGTGCCTTAGCAGTTGTTATTGGGTTGTAGACGTTATATAACGCATTGTCCAACCCGTTGAGGATATAATTTTTGCAAAGGAAGTCTACATGCTTCCAAGCATCAACAGCAGCAACAGTCTGCATATCAGGATCGTCACCCAACTGTGGTGCATCCTCTTTAAAAAATCGAGCAAGATTCAAGGTGGTCAAGTAGAACAACATTTTCTGTTGTCACCTCTTAAAATCCCTCCCGTTAAACTTTTCTGGCCTCTCGCCATGTCTAACAGGAGTTGACGCCACAAATGGCACAGCCGAAGCAACAGTCACCGATGGCCTAGCCAAATGTACATTATAATTTCCTACAGATCCACCGGTTGATCCACTTCCAGTCATGGGCACGTTTGGGTTATTAAGTCCAAATGATTGTCCATAATTCAAATTTCCAGTTTCGGTATTCATGATTAATATTATTTATATTAAGTCCAAATACCTGTTTATACACGCTGCACTACACAAAAACCAAGTTAGTCGCAAAATAATTTAACACCAAAATTAATTTTAAATGCAAATAACTAATATAATATACAACTAATATAATAATATATATTATAATGCAAAGCTATGCAACTAATATTATAATACAAAACTATGCAACTAATATAATAATATATATTATAATACAAAGTTACTGCAACTAATATAATATATATATGTATTATAATGCAAAGCTTCTGCTTTCAGCAAACATCAATTGTGCAAGCGGTACTGTAGAAATCGTGCAAACGGTAATTACAAGGACAAACTGATCCAAAATTAGAACATTCAGTATAAGATTAGGTCCTTAAAAAATCATATCTTTCTCATTTTAAGTCCGAATTTAATGAAATTTTCACCATTAATTTCAGAAAATTAAGAGGTATATGTAAATATAATTTATTTTCCAGTTTGTTATACTTCACAGAAACACATTAAAAGAATTATACCGATAAAGTCTTAAGATTGTTAGCATCAATATATATATATATATATACGGGAAGTTTTGAAGTAATAAATATGAATCGTAAACGTATATTTGAGAAGGATTAACTGAAGAATAATAATTAATTAAATATGCAAGTAGAGATTATAATTTAGGAAAAATATATAATGATAGAAATCCAAACCAAATGAATATATTTTGATCGAGGCTTGAGTTGAACTCAATCTCCTTAAGACTTTAACGCCCTGCTACGGTGTTGACAGTTGATAGCGCAAGCCTCCCAAGATACAACGATCAAATCTTCTTGTAATAGGAGCACACCAAATTACAAGAACTGACGAACCAAAAATGTAGAACTCTCTCTCTCACTTAAACTATAATGCACTAACTTAATAACCTTACAAAGAATTGTAAATTCTCTGCTCAAGAAAAATGTTGTTTTTTTCTGTCACTATGCACGAACCGAGAAACCCCTATATATAGCAAATACAAAGCACAAAATGTTGTTTAAAAAATACAATCAGCCAAAAGAACTTTCTACCTAATCTTCTTTTGGCATGAAAAAGTTGACAACCAGCTACCAAATAGCTAATCCTTTCGCCCAACATTGAGCTTTTGTCAAAAATGAGCTGAAAACTGTAAAAAGAATATGAACATATATAATTCCAGCTGCAAAACCACCATTAATTTATTCTATTCACAACCACCATTAGTTTATTCTATTCATATAGCCAACAATCCCCCACATGAATAGAAATGAACTAAACACAATGTAAATGCAGACACTTGAAAGAGAGTTCAAAAAGAAATGTACTGCATTGAGATAGGTATAACTGCATTGAGATTTATCTAAAGGATTTACAACTGCATGGCTAGTATAACTCAATCGGACCAACAAAAGATGGATTTTCCGCAGTTTCATCTTTGTTTCTACCAAACTAAAAACTGAGGGTTTAGATTGGGATAGAATATCCCTTAGATATCGAATTGTCAAGGGAGCCCCCAACCCCTAACATTTTTAGCACATTAGCATCATTGCCCTTGTCGAGACCATTGTAGGACAGCTCGAAGAACCTTGACTCTGAGGTTGTAGATAAAAAGGTCGAGAACGTATATATGCAAGTGTGAACGAGAGAGAACACAAAGAAGTTGTGAGTATTTTCTTTAAGACGAAAATCAAATCTACAAATAGTTATTTTAACCTACTATAATAGGATCTAAATCAATTAGCAACAAATTGTAAAGAAACTGGAAAAAAAAAAAAAGAAATCCAATCTAAAGTTAAGCTGCAACCCAATATACATTTATGCAACCCAATGCACAAAAATGATAATTAATTTCACAAAAATGACATATTAGATTATAAGCAAATACTAGCAAATTGCAAAACTATCTACATACTAGTAGGTAGCGATTGTATACTTGAATGAGATTTGGAATGAAATGACATTCTCAACTCTTTTTTATTCTCATATTTGGTATGAAAGAATGAATTTGAGAATTTTATTCCTAAGGTAATCCAATTCATGCATATATGGGAATAGTTATTTCAGCGCAAACACATGGGAATAAGTCATTCTTATGTGTTTAGGAATGAACTTGACTGTTATACCCCATATTTCAATAATAATAATAACAAAAATAATAATAAAAATAACAATAATAATAATTAAGAAATATAATAATAATTATTATTATAAAATACTAATTATTATTATAAAAATGATAATAATAATAAAACAATAATAATCATAAAATAAAATAAAAAGCTAAAAAAAGTAATAATAATAATAATAATCAATAAAATTAAAATAACAAAATAATAATAAATAATAATAATATTGATTGAAATAATAATAATAATAATAAAATTAAAAAATAAAAATAAAAATATTGATTAAAATTATTATTATTATTATTATTAGTAATAATTATAATAATAATAAAGTAAAATAATAATAATAAAAATAAAAACAATAAAAATAATAATAATAATAATAATTATTATTATTATTATAATAAAATGATAATTTTGTCATATTTTTAATATTATAATAATAAAAAGACAATCTTATTTATTATATAAGATATTTCTATTACTATTTTTTATTCGAAGAACATACTAAACATGTTATTCGCATTTTCAAATTCATTTCATTCATAATTTCATTTCATTACTTAGTGCATTTTATTCTTGTCCACCTTAGATTAATCCCTTCTCAAATTTCAATGAATCCAAATAGTCTTAACAAGATATATATAGAAAGAGAGCAAAGAGAAAGAGAGAGAGAGTGAGAGAATGGCTGGGTCAAGCAGAAGCAAGAACTTAAACGCCGTCTTCTATGCGGAAACTTACCATCCAATACAAGCAGGCAGCATCGACGGAACCGATATCCTTCCTCACGACAACGCCGTCTACAGAGCTCTCCTCTGCTCTAACGCTGGCCTCTGTAATTCCATCTTAACTCCATCATCTTTTGCATAATTCTATTTTCCTCCCCAATATTTTTCCTTATTGTCATTTCCTCCCCAATACTTTTTCAGATGATCCCTTTGGTGACCCTAAGGTTATTGGTGACCCTTACTGCACTCTCTTCGTCGGTCGCCTCTCTCATCTCACTAATGAAGATACTCTACGCCAGGTACCATCTTTTTCTATTTTATTTTTTTTTGTAAAATTTAAAATTAATTTAACCTCTTTTTTTTACACATTATTTGATTCAATAAGTTTAATTTATGAATTGCTGAAATGGGTTTTGTTTATTTTTCTCAGGCTATGAGCAAATATGGAACGGTGAAAAATTTGCGATTAGTTCGACACATTGGTAAGATTTTTAATCAATAATTAATTCGTTAATTTATTTTGCTATTTTTGCTATTTATGTATTTCCAACATATTTTCGGATTAATAAGCGGTTTTCGAGTAATTATATTGTAAATTTTGTAGTTTGTGCTATACCAATATCATATCTATACTAAGCCATTATCTAGATAGCAAATTTTCACTAAGCAATTAAGTAGTTTACAGTTACTGGCGCGTCACGGGGCTATGCATTTGTTGAGTTTGAATCAGAGAGAGAGATGCGTCGAGCATATAAGGTGATATACCACCCCCTTCCTCACCCCCACCCACATTTTGTTTATATGGTTCAGTTTCATTTTTCAATTATCTAATATTTTAATTTTGTTCTTGGAAAATTTATTTACATTTGAGTTTGATGTTTTAGTGGAATTATGCCTTCTGTGGATATTGAGAGATAAGAAATACGTATTCTAAAAACTGATATTGAGCTAGAGATGTTGTTCTTCTTTGATGGACTGCATTGGTTAGTTCATGTTTGGCTTCTTTCGGAATGGGGTCTTAATAATGGCAACTGATGTTCTTGAAGATTTAGTTAATTCTCCAGTTCATGGAACAAGATTCTTGCACAAGACATGCTGCCTCATCTGGTAATCTGAAGCACCACTAGATTCCGTAAATGGAAGTTGGGATAGAGACTACTTTACTTTTAGTATAGGTTGTTCAACCATTTTACTTATACTATAGCTGTTCAACCATTTTCAGATAATTCGTGTGATTATGATTGTGAAACATTTAGAAGATTTGTGTCCCTACAAAGACAGTGCTCGGTAGGTGGAAGGCTGACAGCAGCCCAACTAGCTGGTGTTGAGGGTTCAATTTGCTAGTCTTTGAAGAGTGGACTGTTGTTGATGTTATAATGAGAAAATAAATTACTAGTATATTACAGTATGTAGTTGAGTTAAATTTCTTCCTATTGAACATTATTAAATAATTTTGGTGTGGTGACTTGAATTAATTTCTTTTAATTCATTATTGTTCGAGACTGTTCAAGCCATTACCTGGTAATTTCATACATTTATAATATTAATTTATTTGAGAATTTACAGATATAGTTCTTGCTATTTGTTCTACGAATTGATGAATCTTCATAGTTTTGAACATTATGTTTGACTATATTGGAAGTTTGATTTCCTTCACTGAATTCACAAGCAGCTTTTTATTGATGGTCATTGGTCAAATTACCTGTGATTTCTTTTCTTGCTTTATCCGGTCAGAGAAAATGGTTGGTCAAATCTCATCACTTTATTTTCCTATGTGCAGGATGCTCACAATACTGTTATAGATGATTCTGAAATTATAGTTGATTACAACAGGCAGCAGTTAATGCCTGGCTGGATTCCAAGAAGGTTAGGTTAGTGCAAATTTCTTTCTGTTGAAGCCTTAATTTTAGTGTTCAGATCAGTTACAGGTCATTCATTTGACAGGTGGAGGCCTTGGTGGTAAGAAGGAGTCAGGGCAGCTTCGTTTTGGAGGACGAGAAAGACCATTTCGAGCTCCTTTGTACGCATATTTGCTTTTCTATTCCCTGCTAAATGATTATTCGACTTGTTTTCTGTTTTATCTTTTCAGCTTGATGCTTTCATCGCTTCTATTAAAACGTGCTGATTGTTCATCTATTCTACATTTTGTGCTGAATTGGGCGATAGTCACTAATGTCGTGAAATTACTGTCTGGAAGTGCTTAGTTGGGTTTGCCAAGGAAATTAGAACCCTGGAGAAAACAGTTTGGGTTTCTTTATTTTGGCATATAGTTATATTACAGCAGATTTATCTAGAATAGACAATGTGTCCCTGATATTAAATCTCTAGTATTCTTGGCAATTGGCAGTTGTAATGTTGTGTTTTGATATATATGCTTATATTATTCATATGGTGTGTACCTTCTATATTTATATGTTTTCAATTATTAGCTTATTATTTATGCTCTTTATTCATTTTTTGAAATTCAGGCGATCAATTCCCCATGATGATTTAAAAAAGCTGGGCATACCACCTCCACCAGAAGGAAGATACATGTCATGCAATCAGGTAACAGAATGCCTAATATAAGCATATTGCAATGGGAAGATATCATGGAGTTTTTTCGTAGTTTCATCCGGCTCTGCCCAGAAAAGTCACTGAAAATACGCTAGTGCATTTTTTTTTTCTCAATCCACCCAAAAATTAATAAGAATTAACAAATTCATTAGCTTCTCGTCAACATGATTTGCTCCAGAAGTGATATTTTCTAAATGTTAAATGTTCTGCTATATGCTAATTCGAAAATGATTAGACCAGAGTTAGTTTTACTTCAAGTTCTATCTGGTCTCTTACTTTTAGAAACAGCTACATCATATTGTCTGTGTTTGTAAATTTTACCATAGTGGGCTATCTATGCTCAGAAAAACATCAATCACTTGTGCATTTAACGTTACAGGTTCCATCGCCACCCAGGAGAGAAAGAAGAGAAAGGAGCGTTGGTAGTGAATATTATTATGACAAGCATGAAAAACGAAGTAAAGATTCCCAGCGGCACAGAAGATCAGCTAGTCAAGATTACGAATCTGATGGAGAGACAAGGTCTACGTACCCAGAAGAACATTCTCACAAACGCCACAAGCACGATAGACATTCTTATCGACATAAGACTAGGTCTTCTGGTCGTGATCGCTCATCTGATGGTGGAGAGGACGTCCAATGGTAAAGTCGACATTCTTGTAATTAGATGAAAAGTAGCTTTCTAGCAGGGAGGGCTTCAGTTTGAAACCACAATCTTTTGGTCGGAGATGTGGCCTTTTCTTTTCTTTTTGGGTACAATGGAGACGAAACCGTGGTTTGAACTCAGAACCGCTGTAAAACAAACTAATATCTAACCATTTCACCCAACTCTTTGAGTGTGAAGTGTTGGCTTTTGCCACTAAGTTAACCCCTTGGGACACAGGGAGGGCTCTTATGGTGAGTTGAATCTGAGCGCAGATCCTTCATGGGTACCATTTAAGCATCATCCTCTTATGAGTTGCTTGCTAGTTTTTAAGTAAATATTAATTTCAATCAGATTTTGTTTCTTTGTGTCTCCCTTATTCACCACCGCTTGCTGACACATATGAAGGAATGAAAACTTTTCTATCAGTCCGTGAAAGAAGTGAATTTCATATATTTGTAGAATTCATCTCATGTGAGAGATCTGTATTAGTTCGAACTGATTGAATAGTAATCCATGAAGTAACTAACATATGATTAACAATCTTGAAATACTAGCATTCACATAAAATGACAAATGAATGAGACATCAGGCGCATATGCAATAGTCTATTTGAATATGGTAAATTCTGTTGACGGTTGAATAGGAATTATGGCTTTGAGATTCAGCAATCTTTTTATATGGGTGTATGTATTAGCAGTCTTCATTACCTAAAAGATAAGGAGAATCAGGCTACCTTGCGACATTAGTGTAGTTCAAACAAGAGGACACTTTTTGAAAGAGGTCTACCTTCAACTCGGGGATGGCGGTCTATTTATAGTTATTCACGGCTTATTTGCCAATTTGTAAGTTTTTGATTAAATCTTTAACAATATTATGAGAGATCAAGTAGAGTTTAGGAGGATTATTTATTCATGTGGCATTAACTGTTAACGTGAATTTAGCAGAAAGGTTATGGATGACAAAGAGACTAGCGGAAAAGGAACAGGTATACTGCATTCGGGCCTTGGCGGGCTAATTTTATTTCATTTTGGTTGAGTTGATTTTACAAGAAATAACTGACTGTTTTTGGGCCTAGAAGCCCTATAAAAATTTTGACCTCTAGAAAGTCCATTTCCATCATAATCTATCTCGGAGGAATCTATCTCATTTCTGCCTACTCCCCCTTGCCCAGCAAAAGTTCGAAGAATTTAAGATTAATTAGTTGTCATTTTTCTTCTTCTAATTTATAATGCAAAAATCTACTCCCTCCTGGTAAAAAATCATATGTTTGAAAACTCTAATGTCTTGATTTGTCCATTTTCACTAATCTCACAGACCTTACTGAATGATATATAATCTACATGAACCCTCTTGGAATTACCGTGAAGGAAGTTGCCAAGATGATCTTTATAGACAAACCCTAAAGCCACCTCATTTTGAGAAGCTACAAATGAAGCGCCACAGTTGCATTTGAATGTCCCGGGAAGAGGAGGAGACCAATATGTCGTCGCTCAAGATCAACAGATTGAGACCCTACGCACGCATTTTCAAGGAAGAAATGAAGACAGATGAGTAGATCATGCAGAGTATCTGAGAAGAGATCATCTCAAAAATCAAAGTTATAAGAGCTTTCAAGAATTTAAGTATCAATCAACTGTTTGTCAATAAAGCTGCAATTAATGTTGCAGTCACTTAGTTGTTTGTTTTCTTTATTGTCGGGTCCTTCCGCTCTTTTTCTTTTGGGCTTATGTCTTTTCCTTTGGATGTATGCTAACCCTTTTGTTTACTTTCATTCATGAATAACACACATTTATTGACTTGGCAAAAAAAAAAAAAAAACTGCCAAAACAATAACCGAACGTAGTACAAAGCATGGTTGAGTCTGCTTTCCTGCAAGCCTAGCAAAAAAAAAAAATACGAGTATTGAGTATTGAATGATAAATTATTATATTTTGCTGGTATTGATTATGAGAATTGTATTATAAACTAAAACTTAAATATAGATAAAACAATACTAAAGTAAGAGAGTAAGATTGTTGATTTCTTCAAGTATAATTTTCATCTTACAAACTTCCTCTATTTAGGCTCCGTTTGTTTGCCGTAAAATAACTTACTTGTGGAAAATAAAGTTTTTTCCTTCGTTTGTTTACCGTAAAATAATTTGCTTGTGGAAAATGTTTTCAGTGGAAAATATTTTTTTGGAAAATGTTTTTAGAGGAAAATATTTTCCTGAGCTTCGTTTGTTTGTCGTAAAATAACTTGTTAGAGGAAAATATTTTCCTGGAAAATAGAATACTGTAAAATATTTTCTGGTGTTTGGATATACAATAAAAAATATTTTCTGACATTAGATTTATAAAAAAAAAATACACATAAAATAGAGGTGGTTAAGTTCCGGAAAATATTTTTATCTCCCAAAGAAATGAAAATATATTTTCCTAAATTTTGAACTAGCCGTCATTTTTTACCAGAAAATATTTTTCAGTTGACCAATTTTCCGGTGTTACCAAACAGAGAAAAATCTCTAAAAAGTAAACTACCATTTTTTACTAGAAAATGTTTTCCGATTGACTAATTTTCTGGTGTTACCAAACACCGAAAAATCTTCAAAAAGTAGCCCACTATTTTTTATTGGAAAATGTTTTCGGGTTGATTAATTTTTCGGTGTTACCAAATACCGTAAAAGTAAGAAAATGTTTTCCGGAATAATATTTTACGGCAAACAAACGGAGCCTTATAGAGTTTTTCCTCTCCTTGATGACATCATACAATACATCACAATCCACATGCATATACTAATCTTTATTATACAAGAATCCTATAAACATCTTTTGACCATCCAATTGTAGTAATTTTTCACTCACTCAAAAATCCTATAAAAGAATTTCTTCATCTTGATAAGTACATAACGATAAATATCCACAATATCATATTTTCATAACACTACCCCTTGGATATTAATTCTATAAGAATATACCTTGTTAATACCTTACTAGGAAAAAATCCAGTAGGACAAAAATCCTAGTGAAGGAAAAAGAGTACGATATTCTTAGTATACGCTTATTAAGCTGCCTCATTAAAAACCTTGCTAGAAAAACTCATTGGGATAAAACCTATGCTAAGGGAAAAAGAGTGCAGCGCGTATATGGCTCTCTCTCTTCTAAGCATATCAACATTGATCACGAAGTCGGCACATACCAATTTTACATACCAATTTCTCGAACATTGATGTAGGCAATGACTTCGTGAATAAATCTGCTAGATTCTCACTTGAATGAATTTGAAGAACATCTATCTCACCTTTCTTCTGAAGTTCATGTGTGAAAAAGAATTTTGATGAGATATGCTTAGTTCTGTCACCTTTGATGTATCCTCCATTTACTTGTGAAATGCATGCGGTATTATCTTCATATATAATTGTTGGATCCATTTTATTTGTTGAAAGGTTGCATTCTTCTCGAATGTGATAAATCAAAGATCTTAACCAAACGCATTCTCGACTTGCCTCATGGAGTACTAGAATCTCAGCATGATTTGAAGAAGTTGCGGCAATAGTTTGCTTTGTAGATCGCCAAGAGATAGCAGCAGCACCATATGTGAATAAATATCCAGTCTGTGATCTTTCTTTATGGGGGTCTGACATATATCCTGCATCTGCATATCCAATCAAGTGTGGTTGTTTGTGCCTTGAATACAATAATCCCATATCAGTTGTTCCACGAAGGTAACAAAAAATATATTTTATGTCAGTCCAATGCCTTCGTGTTGGTGCTGAACTATATCTTGCTAATAAGTTGACAAATAAAGCAATATTAGGGCGTGTGTTATTAGCAAGATATATTAGTGCTCCAATTGTACTAAGATATGGTACTTCTGGGCCAAGAATTTCTTCACCATCTTCTTTGGGACGAAATGGATCCTTCTTGGTGTCGAGGGATCGAACACCCATTGGTGTACTTAACGGGTGAGCCATCAATGTTAAATCTTTTCAACACCTGTTCTGTGTAGGTTGACTAATGCAAGAATATTTCATTTGATAAATGTTCAATCTGCAACCCGAGATAGAATTTTGTTTTTCCGAGATCTTTCATTTCAAATTCTTTACTCAAATATATGGTTGCCGCTGTAAGTTCTTCAATAGTCCCTATTATATTTAGATCATCAACATATACTGCAATAATAACAAATACATGGTTTGATTTCTTGGTGAAAACACATGAACTTATTGGACTATTGACATATCATTTTTTTAGTAAATATTTACTGAGATGATTATACCACATTCGCCCCGATTGTTTCAATCCATACACGATCGTTGTAATTTGATTGAGTACATTTCTCGAGGTTTCGAGCCACATGATTCAGGCATTTTCAATCCTTCAGGGACTTTCGTGTAAATATCATTTTCAAGTGAGTCATGTAGGTAGGCTGTTACCACATCCATAAGACACATATGAAGTTCTTCAGAAATTGCCAGACTAATTAAAAACCTAAATGTAATTGCATCCATTACAGGGGAATATGTTTCCTCATAATCAATTCCAGGCCTCTGTAAGAATCCTTGTGCTACAAGTCGTGCTTTATATCTTATAATTTCATTATTTTCATTGCGCTTGCAAACGAATACCCATTTGTAGCCTACAGGTTTCTCATTTTTAGGTGTTTGAACTATTGGCCCAAAAACTTCACGTTTTGCAAGTGATTTTAATTCTGCTTGGATTGCGTCTTTCCATTTTGGCCAATCATTTCTATGTCGACATTCTTGGACAGATTTTGGTTCAAGATCCTCGTTTTCATTCATCAAATCAATAACTAATGCATATGCAAATTTTTCATCAATATCAATTTCATTTCGGTTCCATCGCCTTCCTGTAGCAATGTAATTAATTGAGATCTCCTCATTAATACTTCCAACATTTTCATCATGTTCAGGTACCTGAAATTCAACCGAGTTTTCATTCTCTTATGTTGTGACATCTACAGGATTTTCAATAATTTCAAAATTGCCAACTTGCTTATTCTGTCCTCTCTTCTTTCGAGGATTTTTATCTTTGGAACCGATAGGTCTACTACGCTTTTGGCGTGCAGTAGATTCACTTGCTATTGTATTGGTCGATTTCTCTTTTAAATCGTCAATTCTGGTTGGAGCATTTAAAGCCGGTATGTGTGACTTAGTCACTTTCTTCGTATCAGTGAATGCATCTAGCAATTGATTTGCAATCTTTTGCAAATGAATAATTTTATGTTCTAGTTTTGATTGATTTGTACAAGGACTGAAATGAGATGCATTCCATGAAATTTCTTTCTTTTCTACCATTTGTTTCTCTCCCCCTAAGACTGAGAATGTTGCCTCATTAAATTGGCAATCAACAATACGTGCTGTGAAAATATCTCCAGTTAAAGGTTCAAGATATTTGATAATTGATGAAGATTCAAAGCCAACATAAATTCCTAGTCTTCTTTGTTGTCCCATTGTTGTTTGTTGTGGTAAAGCAATCAGTATATATACTGCACAACCAAATTCTTAAATGGGATATATTTGGTTCTTGGCCAGAGACAAGTTGTAGTGGAAATTGCTTATGATAAGCAATTGGTCTTGTTTGAATCAGTGCTGCAGCATGTAATATAACATATCCCCAAGCAGAACTAGGCAACTTAGTTCTCATAAGTAATGGTCTAGCAATTAGTTGCAGACGTTTAATAAAAGATTCTGCGAGACCATTTTGTGTATGTGTGTGAGCTATAGGGTGCTCAACAGTGACCCCTATTGACATGCAGTAATCATTGAAGCCTTGAGAGGTAAATTCTCCTGCACTATCTAGCCGAATTTTCTTAATCGCATAATCTAGAAATTGTGCACGTAAGTGGATTATTTGTGCAAGAAGTCTTGCAAGTGTCATATTACGAGTAGATAATAGAGAGACATGTGACCAACGTGTTGAGGCATCTATTAACACCATAAAGTATCGGAATGGTCCACATGATGGAACAATAGGCCCATATATATCCCCTTGAATTCTTTTTAAAAATGCAGGAGTTTCAACATCAACTTTAGTTGGGGACGGCCTTTTAATTAATTTCCCTTGGGTACATGCAGCACATGAAATTTCATTTGGTAAAAAACTCTTTGGTTCTTTGATGGATGCCCATGTGAATTTTCAATAATTCTTTTCATTATTACTACGGCTGGATGACCAAGACGAACATGCCAAAGGACAAAAGTCATTGGGTCAAACAATTTCTAGTTGATCACATTATTAGATTACACTGGATTTATGTATGTATAATATAATCCAGAGGACAATGCTGTCAATGTTTCTACAATCTGTTTCTTGCCACATATAAATGATATAATATAGAGATATTCTTTGTCCTTCTTATTCTTGATTTCAATATGATAACCATTTTGACGAATATCTCGAAAACTCAGTAGACTTCTCTGCGATGTACTAGAATGTAAGGCATCGCCTATTAAAAGTTTTGTTCATCGAGGAAGTATAATAGTGGCATTTCCTGAGCCTTCAATTAGGTTTGTGGACCAGAAATTGTATTAACATTGCCTTCAGCCAATTTTAGCTGGAAGAAATATGTTTTATTTTTCAAAATGGTATGCGTTGTAGCACTGTCTGCTAGACATATTTTCCAATTGTTGATATGAAGTATATCCATATCTTCAAAATAGAACAATGTATTGTAAGAAATGCTTCCAAAATAAACAATTAAACAGAAACTAGATTCATAGATATTTTACAACTGACATAGTATCTTACACTCAAACCATATAACACTTTTATGTTACACACTCATAAAATACATTAAAAGTTACCTTAAAATTTAAAAACAATTCATAAATTTAAAAACACATCAAGTCCAAAATGCATGAAAAATGACTACATCTTCTCTGTCTCTTTTATTTAAGAGATATCAGTCAAGTGAATCCATGGAAGCTTTTCCCTTTACCCATTGGATGCTCAATATTCCAACTATCATCTTCAAAAAAATTTGAGAAGTCAAGGTAAGTATTGTTGTGTTGATCATGGTGCTCGGCAAGATTTGTTTCCATAATTTTTCCTTTTCCTGTTGAGTCTTTATATGCTTTATAAAGCTCCACAAGATGCTTTGCTGTTCAGCAATTTTTTCCCCAATGGCCTGTCATGCCACATCTAAAACATATATCTCAGGATGGTTTCTTTTGTGAGCTACTCCCCTTTTTATTATTTTCTGGCCTCTTGAAATTAAAACTTTTTGGGCCATCACGATACCAAGTATTACCATGATCATGTCTGTGGCCCCGTCCACGACCACGACCACGGCCTCGACCCCTACCACGACCATTATTATTATTTTCTGTAGCATTTACCTCAGGTAACGGTGCTGCCCTAGCTAGTCGTGCTTGGTGATTTGCCAGCAGTAGTTCATTATTTTGTTCTACTACCATGAGATATGCAATCAGTTCATAATACTTTTTAAAGCCACACTCTCTATATTATTGCTGTAAGATCACATTTGTAGCATGAAATGTTGAATATGTTTTTTCTAACATATCTGCATCAATGATATTTTCACCACACATTTTCAGATGTGCAGTAATCTTAAATATTACTGAATTATATTCACGCAATGTAGGGAAATCTTGCAACCTTAAATGCATCCATTGATAGCGGAGCTTTGGCAGAGTCATTATTTTCTGATGATCATATCTTTCTTTTAAATTTGTCCATAACTCATATGGATCTTTTACTGTGAGGTATTCTACTTTCAATGGCTCATGTAAGTGATGGCGAAGGAATATCATTGCCTTTGCTTTGTCTTGCAGAGACTCTTTGTTTCCTTCTATGATAGTTTTTTCTAGTCCCTTCACTTGTAAATGTATATCAGCATCTAGAATCCATGAAAGGTAGTTGTCACCCAATATATCAAGAGCAACAAATTCAAGTTTCGAAAGATTTGCCATGTGTGATACTTTGATAATCAAGTGGTCGGATACTTTGTTATTTGCTACTTTTGCAGAGCTTCGTACTGATAACGTGTTGTAAACTAAAACTTAAATATAGAGAAAACAATACTAAAACAATAGAGAATTTGAGAGAGTAAGATTGTTGATTTCTTCAAGTGTAATTTTCATCTTACAAACTTCCTCTATTTATAGAGTTTTTCATCTCCTTGATGACATCAACATTACATCACAATTCATATACATAAAATAATCTTTACTATACAAGAATCATATAAGCATATTTTGACCAATCAATGGTAGTAATTTTTCACTCACTTAAGAATCCTATAAATGAATTTCTTCACCTTGATAAATACATAACGATGAATATCCACAATATCATATTTTCATAACAAATTGTTCATAGTTCTCTATTTCTCATTTTGAAATATGCTTAATGTTGATTATGAGAATCAATCATTTCTCAATTTGAATGCTCAATTGCAACGTGCTAAATGCTTAATGTTGTGAATGCATAATGCCATTGTAATTCATATCAGATGTGAATGTTGTGCATGAATTGAATGCTATGCAATTCATTTTAAACGTGAACGTTGAATACTGAATGCTTAACGCTATTCATTATTAAGACGTTGCTGCCATTCATGTCCAAACGTTGCTTCGTTTTTTTTTTCTTTTTTTCTTTCCCCATTATGTTTGAATTTATGGCTGGCCAGAATTAATTATCTTTACCACCTATAAATACTAGGTGTTTCAAGGCAGTTCTAAACATAAGAGAAAATAGGATTAGAAATCTTAGACTAGTTTTCACTGTATTGTATTGAGAGAGTTTAGACACTTTTCTTTTTGCAAGCTCTTGTATTGCAGTGTTGTCTTTGCAAGAATATTAACCGTTGTATCTTGTGAGGTTTGAGCTTAAAGAAAGGTACAACATAATAGTTTGGCGATAAAACCATAAGGACGTCATGTTAAATACGAGCCTCGGTTTGCATTATTATAACTGTTTTAATTTTATTACAGTCTTTTATTCGTGTTATATAATTTTTGTCGTTGTATTTTCCAATTTAATTTGTCCATTTCTAGTCTCAAATTACACCATCAATTTATATTACGCTAACTTGTTTGTCATACAATAACTTATTAGCGAGAAAATATTATTGATTGTCATACTGAATTTTTTTTTTCTTTTGTGTTTGGATGTCATTGTAAATATATTTTTGGATGGGAGATTTTTATTAAAACACACGCATACACACACATATATACATACACAAAAACTTCCACACACATATATATAAAGACAAACATACCCATATTTTCTCTTAGGGTAGGTAAGGGGTGACGTGAGCGAGGTGAGGGTGACAGGGGTGGTGTGGGGGTAGTGGGGGTAAGGTAGGGGGTGTGGGTAAAGTGGGTGAAGGGAGGTTTGGGATTGGGTGAAGTGAATGAAAAATATTTTCATCTTCCACTTTTTATAACTACCATTTTTCTTTTAATTAGAAAATATTTTTTGATTGACTAATTTTTTGGAGTTAAATACCGTAAAATTAAAAAAATATTTTATGGCAAACAAACGAAGCCTAAATATGTAATTGCTTTGGAGGTACACATTGAACAATTCTCTAATTTTACAAACGTAAGTGATAATTCATTTGTTCCAAATTCATTCAATTTTCAAGAAATCATCACAGTAATTAATAAATTCATTAAAAATACTACCACAAGGAATATTTTAAATTTTTTTAAAAAAATCTAATTATATTTGTATGAAATTTCCTTTTGAAAAGAATTTGTTCTATCAGAAAAAGGTAAGTGGACATTCATAAGTAATTTAAAAATAGGAATAGGTTAGAAAGTAGCTATAAGCTTATGACTGCCTCAAATATAACTTATAAGCTAAAAAGAACTTACTATAAATGTTACGATCGCTCATGGAACTAAAAGAAAAATATAGGGATGGCAACGGGTATCTGCTCTACCCGAAATTGACGGGTAACCGGCCGATAAAAATCCGATAACAAACACCGATGGAGAATCTGTTAGGGTTTAGATTTTATAAGAGAAAACCGACGGGTAATTCGATAGGTTTTGGTTATAGGCTCGAAAAAAAACCGATACCTGAAAACTGATTAATAATAATAAATAAATAATTTTATTGTTTATCAATTGACAAAAATTTATATAATAGTCACATGCTTTGGCCAGGAATTGAACACCCAACCTTACAAAAGTTATTTGCAAGGCTTACCAGCTACACTACAAGACTTATTTGTCTATTTTGCTCGATAAAATTTATTTGGTTTTTGCATCACAGCTAACTCACTCATCCACACAACTTATAACTTAGTAAAACGTGTAAACCCTAAACTAAGCTACATACTCCCAGCCCCTCCATCATCTTTTTTTTTTGGGTCAAGCAGCGCCTCCATCAACATCATTTTCTTCTTCTTTTTTTTTCTATCTCTCTCTCTATCTCTATTGAAGATTATCCACTTTTTGCACTAAAGCACATTTCTTTCATATCCTTCTTCTTGCCCCGCCTCCAACTCTAGGGATCTAACGGACCAACAACAAAACAAAATAACAAATCCTTCAATTTCTTCTCTTCTCCTCTTTATCAAGTTTGACCCACTCGTCGCCGTCTTCCTCCATCTCAAGAGAAAGTTTTTTTTTTTTTTTTTCTTTCAGGGTGGGGGTTTAATGGAGTGTGGGCACAATGAAGTAGAACCAGAGAACCTTTGTTTCTTTGTTAACTCCTCTTTGTCTATTTATTCAATATAACATATGATCTTTATGTATTTTATTTTTAATATATTTTTGATTTTGAGCTATGCAAATCACACTGTGTTTACGTTTCTTTGCTTTCTCAATTATTTATGTGATGTGTTGTACCCTTCATGATGTATTTGTCCACCATTTTTTTATATAAAGGAATTCAATAATTTTAGCTTTTCAAGTTAGTCTAAATATGATGCACTTCAATTTCTTTTTGCTAATTGCATGACTATTTTTGCATTTATTTTCTTAATTTTTTAAATTTAAATTGTTATATTATATATCATTGAATTTTTCTACATTTTTTGAATTTTTTTAACATTTGGTAAGTTTATTTTGTTATTTAAACTAATTTTTTTAAGTTATCGGGTTCGGTTCGGATAACCGCAGTTTTTTTAAGCCCCTTAGTTTCAATTTTGGATAACAATTTTTAAACCCGTTGGTTTTCGATTTCAGTTTTGATTTTCGGTTTGCTAAACGGTTTCGGTTTTGACTTTATCAAAAATCGCAGATAACCGACCCATTGCCATCCCTAGAAAAAGAAGAGGTCGATTGTCTCGCAAATTATTTCAGGAATGAGAGATTAAGATACTTGTGTATAATCAAAATCTAATTGTTTTATTAATGTTAAGTTCTACACGTGCTATGGCTCTTTTTTGTGTGGCTAATTTGTGAAAACATCCCTACTCAATTAGTAGACATAGATCGGATTAATCACCACCCATTAACATCAGATGAGACACGCCGACGTCCTCTCATTGGTCTACCGATTGAAACCAAAACCCCCCAAAGTACAGTGGGTCAACCGAAGGCATATACAAAGTTAGTTAATGTATAATCTCTAACAATAGTAGTCATACTCGAACCTATGACCTCTTAGCAAAGGAGTCTGACTACTACTATCAGGGCGACCCTTGGGGTCCTATGGCTTTTGTTCTTGGGACTACACAAAGTTATTTATTTATTTAAAGAAGACCATGTCGACTATTCTATTATTATTCTAAGAGAGGTCCTTCCCCTCTTGTCTCTTTTTGAAAGGGCATGAAATAGTATTGGGACTTGCTCAATAGAATAGCCCCCCAACGGATAGCTCAATTCAACATTTGCTAATTAATTAGCACATTAATTTGTGTCATGGTAAACACAAATAACATGATATATGTAGATGTCAAGATTAGTCTGAGCAGATCTAATTAGCATGGACAAGCACATTAAATTAACAGAACCAACACTGTGTAAAGCATAAAAAGAAAGGGCCTTATACCCATCCAATGAGGCCTAGTAAGAAAGCCCAACCTAAGATGACAACGGGAAGGAAAAGACTGGCAAAGACGATTAAGAAAAGGAACCTATGTACATGTGCCAAAGTAGCGGTTAGAGAATGTTAGCGTAAGAACAAGTACCTTTGGCTCATGGTCAGCGTATGCATCATAGGAAACGTGATAAATGATCATGACACATTTGTATCGATCAAATGGCTTTGACTGAACCTCACAAATTGTAGGAAAACGAGTGCGCATATGACTTAACCTCCCTAGAGTGATAAATCCTTAGTCAGCTGTCAACATTTAGTGCTCTGACACATGTGAGTCTGATAAGGCGTGAAGGATAATATAAACAAGACAACTTAGATTATCCCTCAACCAATAAGAATCCTGGTGCAAAACCAAGGGCAGTTCTACTTGTTGATAACCATACCATATCATCTACATCAACCAATAGGAACTTGTAATTAGAGCCACTTGTCTCGATGTGACTCCATATAAGATCCGACAACCAATTAGCTTTAATGGACTGGGACTAACAACAAATGGGGGAACCCCACCGTGAACTTATATAAAGGATTGGGGATCATCGGTCATGAGAAAGGGACACTGGACACAAGATACACATACACACATGTATTCAAATACAAAAAATACATATTCTTTCTGTGAATATAAGCGCCATCTTAGCCATCCTACATGGCAAGTCTTAATGCTTAACCCCTATCTTTGAGTATTAGAATACCAAGAACCCATCAATATTTTGCCAATATAATAAAAAAAGAATCAAGAGAGTACTTGGGCCTTCTTAATACTGATTGTAGGTTTATGGATATCTACAATATTCAGGCTCACTCTGAAGCATTCTCTTGCAATCTTTAACTTGTCATCAACAAAGACTATTTGACAACAAATTCCTCCTAGGAAGGTGATTATGTTACAAATTCCTCCTAGAAAGGTGATTATGTTTTTTGAATCTATCTCAATGCAAAGTTCACGAACCCTGTATCTTTCTCTCGTCGCACGCCTTCGCCAAAGGTAATTATCTAGACATGAGTATTTGATATGATCCCCTATATTAACCACAAAACCTATAACCAATGAACTTTCAACACTTAAGAGCAAGCCTCCTACGGTCGCACAACCATCAACATTAACAGTGTGTTTGGATTGAGGGGACAAAATTTAATAAAGGAGAGGAAGGGAGAGTATTATAATGGAAAGGAGTGGAGATGATTAAATTATGTTTGGATTGGTTAATTTTATAAAGGAGAGGATCATAAAAGATGATGAATGTCCATTGTTTGGATTAGAAAGAAAATGGAAAGAGAGGATAAATTTTATGAGTAAAATGACTTTTATGCTATTTTCTTATAGTATTTAAACTTTTATAATTTTATTTTTCTTCCGGTGTAGCTCTAATAGATCAACTCTTGAACATCACTTTTTTTTTTCACATCTGAACATCACTTTCCCCAAAAGAAGGCTTGACAAAAAAAAAAAAATTAATTCACTGCATTCCAGACTCAAACACCACAGTTTGACCAAAACAATCAAAATAAGGAAAACACAGACATGCGATGCAAGATAGCTATAGTATTAGATATACAAATTGTGTAGTATTACAAGAACACAACAAGGAAGAAAAGAAATGCAAAAATTTTACAGTCGCATAAGGAGGCTAGTGCAAGTTTGGTGACTAGTGCTTGTTGTCCATTGCAAGCTTGAATTTTTTTGTCATTTTGGTTGGAGTTGGTAGTAGAATCTTAATGGGGTTGTTGTTCTAATGAAGGTGATGGTGGTGGTGGTTTTGTTGTTGTCGTTTTGATGAAGGTGACGGTGGTGGTGGTTTTGGGTTATAATTAAAATAAAATAAAATAAAAGGTTATAATAGTCATTTTAAGAAACATAATTTTCCTCTCCTTCCAAATGACTCCAATTTGGGATAAAACAAACAGCAGGAGGCATTACTCTCCCCCCTTTTCACCCATTTCCCTCAATCCAAACATATCCTAAAAAGCTTCAAACTTTGTGTCAGACTCCTCCAACTTGTAGTAACAATAACCATAATTACTTCTTTGGGTATTTTTAATCTAGACCGCTTCAATATTTATAAAAGGAGATTTAGACCCCATGCTTTTTATTAAATGAGACACAGATCCCTTCTGTAAGTGATCTGTCAAGTTTTCTGTTAAAATCACATGAAATTCTATTTTTGCCCTCCAAATCATCTTTTGCCACATCTCACACATATGTTCAAGCTCTCCTCATCGCCTCCGCCTCTGCCACCACCTTCTCCACCTCTTCCTCTTCCTCTTTGTACTTATGTTCCTCTTATTTATCTCTAACATACGCACAAGATATACTTAGCAAAGAATACATACACTATAACAAGGCTAATGGTAGACACACAAACTACAATCGAGACATTTTTTTCTTATTTTTTGTCCAACATACTATAGTGAGACCCACAAATTCGATCGTCGATTTGGCCTCCGGCCACCATACAATATATATACTTATGTATACACACACACACATATATAGACTCCAACATACATATTCGTGTGACATTTTCAGATGGATTTGTGTGGTATATGTGATTTCTGTGTGGATTTGTGTATAGTATGCTTTCGTTGTGAGTTGGTTAAAGCTCACTTTGAGCCTTTGGTCAAAAGAAAACAAAAGGCAATGGGAAATGAAGAAAAATCTTTGGTTGCAAAGTTAGGCACACACAATTTTGGGTTGATTTCACATTACATGTGGGAAGACTTTTGGTGCAAGATGAGCCTATAAATAGAGGTTCATTTTTCACCATTTGAGCATCACCAAACATTCCAAATTAGAGAGAAAACATAAGCTTTCTCTTGAGTAGTTTTCTTCCTCTTTTGTTGTCCTATATTTGTGAGTGAGAGTTAGTTTCTCCTATTATTTGAGAGAGTGATATTGTTCTCTCCTTATATTAGAGAGAAGGTTATTGTAAAATACTCCACATCATAGTGAAATCCTCCATTACTTGCCCGTGGTTTTTCCCTCGATTTGTTTGAGGGTTTTTCACGTAAATCTTGTGTCTCTACTTTCTCTGTTCTCATTCATATTTTAGCTGCGTGATACTGCTTGTCCCCGACCATTCCGCTGCGCCGATACCCAACAGTGGTATCAGAGCCATTGGTTACGGGTCACTAGTATTCATACGGGGTTACTGTTCACGGTTACTATTCATGCATATGGTATAGTACTATTCACCTATACGGTATCAATACTATTCCTGTATACGATTTTGGTACTATTCACGTATACGGTACTATTCACATAAATAGTACTATTCACAGTAAAATAGTGGGAGCCGGTTCAACTTACGAAGCAAATCGTTGTTAATACTATGGCGGCAAATTTTGAAATCGAGAAGTTCAACGGGAGAAAATTTTCCCTATGGAAATTAAAGATGAAGGCAATCTTGAGAAAGGAGAATTGCTTGGCAGCAATTGGAGACAGACCAGCGGAGGTGACGGACGACAAGTGGAAAGAGATGGATGACAACGCTATGGCTAATCTCCACCTAGTATTGGCAAATTCGGTATTGTCAAGCGTTGAGGAAAAGAAGTCAACAAAAGAAATTTGGGATGCGCTGACCAAACTGTATTAGGTCAAGTCACTTCACAACAAGATTTTCTTGAAGATGAGACTCTACACCCTTCGGATGAGTGAGTCCACATCGGTGACAGATCATGTCAATACCTTAAATACGCTATTCTCTCAATTGACTGCAATTGGGCATAAAATAGCGGATCTTGAACGTGCAGAAATTCTACTTCAAAGTATACCTGATTCGTATGATCAACTCATCATTAGTTACACTAACAATGTTCTTTCAGATTCTGTTATTTTTGATGATGTTGCAGCCGCTGTTCTGGAAGAGGAATCTAGGCGCAAAAGTAAGGAAGACAGAATCGAAAGTTCACAACAAGCAGAGGCATTATCAATGGTGAGAGGTAGATCAACGGAACATGGCTCTAGTGGGAGCAACAATCATGGTAGATCAAAATCAAGGAGTAGAAAAAATATCAAATGCTACAACTGTGGCAAGAAAGGGCACTTCAAGAAGGATTGTCGGAGCAACAAAAAGAATCCCGAGGTGACAAATTCTCAGGGATGTGTGGCGACTGCACCAGATGATGGAGATATTTTATACAGCGAAGCAGCAACTGTATCAAAAGGCAGAAATGAGCTCACTGATGCTTGGATAATGGATTCGGGAGCAACATGGCATATGACCTCTCGTAGAGAATGGTTCCACACCTATGAACCTGTCTCTGGAGGATCTGTGTACATGGGTAATGATCATGCCTTGAAGATTGCTAGCATTGGTACTGTCAAAATTAAAATGTATGATAGTACCATTCGCACTATTCAAGGGGTACGACACGTGAAGGGCTTGAAGAAGAACCTATTGTCCATTGGACAATTGGATGACCTTGGCTGCAAGACCCATATCGAGGATGGGATCATGAAGGTTGTCAAAGGAGCGCTTGTGGTGATCAAGGCAGAAAAGATCGGGGTAAATCTATACATGCTTTTGGGAGATACGTTACAGGAGGCAGATGTATCAGTTGCATCAGCCGGTCAAGAAGAATCAACTATAATGTGGCATCGTAGATTGGGCAACATGACAGAACGAGGCTTGAAGATTCTCGCTGAACGTAATCTCCTACCCGGGCTCAAGACAGTAAACTTACCTTTCTGTGAGCACTGTGTTACCAGTAAGCAGCATAGATTGAAATTTGGGAGATCTACTGCCAGAAGCAAACACATTTTAGACTTGATCCATTCAGATGTTTGGGAATCACCGGTTTTGTCCCTAGGAGGAGCCAAATACTTTGTATCATTTATTGATGATTACTCCAGGAGATTGTGGGTGTATCCAATCAAGAACAAGTCAGATGTGTTTCCAATATTCAAAACTTTCAAAGCGCTGGTGGAACTTGAATCCGGGAAAAGGATCAAGTGTTTAAGGACGGACAACGGAGGAGAATACACTGACGGGAGCTTCTTGGCATTTTGCAAGCAAGAGGGTATTCAGAGACAATTTACTGTTGCACATACACCTCAGCAAAATGGTGTAGCAGAGCGGATGAACAGAACTCTTCTTGAAAGAATGAGAGCTATGTTGGAAACTGCAGGTCTAGCCAAATCATTTTGGGCAGAAGCAGCTAGAACTGCCTATTACGTGATAAACCGGTCACCGTCAATTGCAATTAGGTTGAAAACACCAATGAAAATGTGGACCGGAAAACCCGCAAATTATTCTACCTTGCACGTATTTGGGTGTCCGGTATATGTGATGTATGGCTCCCAAGAAAGAACAAAGCTGGATCCAAAATCCAGGAAATATGTATTCTTGGGAAATGCTGGTGGTGTTAAGGGGTATCGCTTGTGGGATTCCACTGCCCACAAGGTTGTCATCAGTAGAGATGTGATATTTGCAGAAGATAAACTGCAAAATGAAGACGACAGCAACACTTCAAAGGAGACTACTACAATACAAATTGAAGATAAGTCAGAACAAGGAGATGCTTCTTCTGAAGCTGCACCGGAGCACGAGGAACAAGAACCAAATGATGCTGAGGTTATAGAAGTCCGACGTTCATTGCGTCAGACAACAAGACCAACTTGGCATTCAGATTTTGTCATGGCGAGCAATGCTGCATACTGTCTTCTAACGGAGGATGGAGAGCCATCTACCTTTCACGAGGCTATAAAAAGCCCCGATGTTGCCCTGTGGATGATAGCAATGCAGGAAGAAATTGAAGCTCTACATAAAAACAAGACGTGGGAGCTTGTTCCACTACCACCTGGATGGAAAGCCATTGGTAACAAATGGGTCTACAAGATCAAGCAAGATGGTAATGACCAAGTGGAGTGATATCGTGCAAGACTGGTGGTGAAAGGATATGTTTAGAAAGAAGGAATTGACTTCAACGAGATATTTTCTCATGTGGTAAGACTTACAACTATTAGAGTAGTCTTGGCCATGTGTGCTGTGTTAGACTTACATCTAGAACAGTTAGATGTAAAGACGGCTTTTTTTCATGGTGAGCATGAAAAAGAGATTTACATGCTTCAACTAGAAGGTTTTGTTGAGAAAGAAAAAGAAAACTTGGTTTGCAGGTTGACCAAATCTCTGTACGGTTTAAAGCAGGCGCCAAGGTGTTGGTATAAGAGATTTGATTCCTTCGTGATTAGCCTTGGGTACAACAGACTCAATTCAGGCCATTGTATGTACTACAAGAGGTTTGGCGATAATTATTTTATCATTCTGCTGTTGTACGTGGACGACATACTGGTAGCAGGTCCCAGTAAAGATCAGGTCCAAGAACTGAAGGCATAGTTGGCTGGGGAGTTTGATATGAAGGATTTGGGACCAGCAAACAAGATTTTAGGGATGCAAATTCACCGAGACAGAAAAGGCAGAAAGGTATGGATTTCCCAGAAGAATTACTTGAAAAAAATCTTGCGGCGCTTCAATATGCAAGATTGTAAGAAAATCTCGACCCCACTTCTTGTCAATTACAAATTATCCTCAAGTATGTGCCCTAGTACTGAAGCGGAGAGGATATAAATGTCTCGAGTACTGTATGCATCAGCAGTGGGAAGTCTCATGTTCGCTATGATATGCACGAGACCAGATATTGCTCAAGCAGTTGGTGCGGTCAGTCGGTTCATGGCGAATCCTGGTAGAGAGCATTGGAATGCTGTTAAAAGGATCCTACGATACATCAAAGGGACCTCGGATGTTGCATTATGTTTTGAGGGATCAGAATTTACTGTCAAAGGTTTTGTTGATTCGGATTTTGCAGGTGATTCTGATAAACGGAAGTCCACTACAGGCTATGTGTTTACAGTTGCAGGCGGCGTGATAAGCTGGATATCTAAATTACAGACTGTTGTGGCTCTATCTACAACAGAGGCTGAATACATGGCAGCTACACAAGCCTGTAAAGAAGCAATCTGGATTAAACGGTTAATGGAGGAGCTCGGGCACAAACAAGATAAAATTCCTTTGTTTTGTGACAGTCAGAGTGCCTTGCACATTGCAAAGAATCTAGCATTTCATTCCAGGACGAAACACATAGGTGTTCAATATCACTTTGTTCGAGAAGTAGTGGAGGAAGGGAGTGTGGATATGCAGAAGATTCACACCAACGAGAACCTAGCAGATGTCATGACAAAGCCAATCAACGTTGATAAGTTTGTTTGGAGTAGATCCTTCTTTGGCCTAGCAAAGACGTAAGCAACATGGAATTGACAAGTATGGAGAGATTTGAAGATCATCCAAAGTGGGCTTTAAGTGGGAGAATGTGAGTTGGTTAAAGCTCACTTTGAGCCTTTGGTCAAAAGAAAACAAAAGGCAATGGGAAATGAAGAAAAATCTTTGGTTGCAAAGTTAGGCACACACAATTTTGGGTTGATTTCACACTACATGTGGGAAGACTTTTGGTGCAAGATGAGCCTATAAATAGAGGTTCATTTTTCACCATTTGAGCATCACCAAACATTCCAAGTTAGAGAGAAAACATAAGCTTTCTCTTGAGTAGTTTTCTTCCTCTTTTGTTGTCCTATATTTGTGAGTGAGAGTTAGTTTCTCCTATTATTTGAGAGAGTGATATTGTTCTCTCCTTATATTAGAGAGAAGGTTATTGTAAAATACTCCACATCATAGTGAAATTCTCCATTATTTGCCCGTGGTTTTTCCCTCGATTTGTTTGAGGGTTTTCCACGTAAATCTTGTGTCTCTACTTTCTCTGTTCTCATTCATATTTTAGCTGCGTGATACTGCTTGTCCCCGACCATTCCGCTGCGCCGATACCCAACATTCGTGTGGTTTCATGTGCCCTGTTTGCCATGTTTTTGAGCATGTTTTGTGTGTTTTTGTCCTTAATGATGGTAGATTAAACTCCATTAAGGAAAATGATGAGGTGTTAATTGCTGGATTTGGTCGTAAAAGTCATGCCTTGAGATCATATTCAAAGTTGTGAAGATGTCAGGTGTTTATCTTTTGGCTCTTTTGAAGGAGAAAATGAGAAGCCAAGATCTTAGTTTGCTAGATGAGCTCTAATTTTGAATAACATTTTTCAGTTGAGTTGAAGCTTTTTGTTGTTTGAGTTTGTTCTGAAAACAATTTTGTTATCTATTAATATGGATCCTTTACTGGAATTTTATTGTGCTTTTATTAATCATAGATTATTGTCAAAACAAAAAAAAAAAATGTTGTATGCTGTGTCTGATGGTGGGTTTGAGAAGAAGAAGAAGATCAGCAAGTAGGTGAGTTGGGTGGTGAGTGTGTGGACGTATTGCTATGGTTTAGAGGGCAAAAATGGAATTTCATGTGATTTTAACTGAAAACTTAATAGATCCCTTACAGAAGGGGTTTGTGTCTTATTTAATAAAAAATATAGGGTCTAAGTCTCTTTTTATAAATATTGAAGGGGTCTAGGTCAAAAATACCCTTACTTCTTTTGGTCAAGATTTAATTTACCTAATTACCCTTATATGCTTAGCTTGAGTACCCGGGTAAGTAGCACCCCTTTGATCAGCAAAGAGCAAACAACATGTCTCTCTCTTCCATCTCTCAAATTCCATCAGTGACACAACCACCACCACCACCACCCCCACCATTATCATCATCATCATCATCAAATTACACAAATAGGCAACCTCTTCTCAACACCAAAACCAACATTACATTTTCATTTACTAACAACAACACTAACAAGAAATGTAACAAGTCACAAAGAAGAATTATTGTTTCAGCTTCCAACCAATCATCATCAACCAACGAATCTTCTTCTTCTTCTTCTTCGTATTCGTCTCCGGCGAAGGCACTTCGGAAGCTTCTGGAAACGCCCGGAATCCATCAGGGCCCGGCCTGTTTCGATGCTCTCAGTGCTAAGCTTGTTGAGCGTGCTGGCTTTCACTATTGCTTCACCACTGGTACGTGGGTCCCACTTGCTCTTCCTCTCTCTCTCTCTCTCTCTTTTATTGTTTATTGTTTATTTCTTCTTTTTTTTTTTTCAAAGTTCAGTTATGTATAAATTTTATTGTTTAATTAGATTTTTTAATGGTACAAATAACTCCAATTTGGCAGTGTTTTCCAAGAATTTTATTATTCTCATAATAAATTTTTCACAAGTCAAATGAAATAACGTACAACCGTGCATGAAACTCTCGTAATGCTCCCGTAATGTGCAGGACTCGAGGGGGGTGGTCAAACCCACTTTGAGTCTATTGTATATAGAGTAACCTTAATATGAAAACTCGTTCCAAAGAATGCATACCTTGGCGAGAAAAGTCAAAGCGTACATTCAATTTGGGATAGAGATATGTGACATGCCTAGCTTGTTATGTATTGTTATCACAACATCAAGTTAACAATTTAGTATAATTGAGAAATGGTACTAAAAAAAAGGACTTTTTATGAGGAAGTGATTATGAATATAGATATAAATGTAAGCAGAAGTAGAAAAGCACCGCCTGGGGAGACTTTTGATTTAAACTTTTTTCAGCTTATTTTAAGCTATATTCAGTTTTATAAGCTGTAGCAAGCAGCAACCATGCAGCTTATTTCGACTTGCAATGTGCCAGTTGAAGCAAAAAAGTTGCAGTAAATAAGCCGGTAACAATGTGTGTGTATATATATAATGGGATAGTTCTATTTGTATTTTCTAAGTAGTATCAGATTTGGTTCAAGGTTGGGATTGATGAACGAAAATTTGCTATACATAGCACGAAATCATAAAGAGTTTGTCAAATTTAAGAAATTGGGGTTCTTCTGACTATTGGAAATGATTGAATATGCAAAACTGGATGCCATTTTCATTGAATATTTTGGAGGCAAGATTGATTGTGGTGTGGGGTATTCAGTGTTTCAAAGGATGATAGCGTCACAATAGTTGGTAAAGTTGAGGATGATGAAAGCAGGAATGTTCATTTTGTGTGTGTACTATTTGGTTGATAGGATTTTTTTTAGAGGAATCATTAGTGGTAGAGTACATACTGTTAGAATATACACTTTTCCCATATCAGAAAATCAGAAACTCTAAGACCACCTTATAAGATCGTAAGCTACTCCACTTAATACCAATTAGTTTTAGGATAGAACCTCATGATTTTTAACACATACAATAGAAAATTCAAGGGGCACAGTACTGTATTGCATTCTAGCATTGTAAAATTAGTCTTATTTGAAAACTTTTAGTATTAGTATACACAGAGCAGTTTCTGTTTTTAAATTCCCAACTTTTTGTTTTTGGGTGCATAGGTAATTAAAAATGTTGTTAAAGGCGCCAAGGAAGTGTGACCATATGCAAAAGTTCATGTCTGTATGAAAAAGGCCCAAAATGAATACTAGAGTCTGTCATGTTATCACATTTTCCTTCGCACCACCAAAAGAGGTGCCTCGTGTGGTTAGATTTGACTATGTATAATGGCATGTGTAAATTGTCATAGCATCTTATAATCCTTTTCTTTCCAAATGTCCACATTCTTCATTGGGGTGCAGCCTGCCAAACCTTGCATAAGGGCTTTTTGATCTTCACAGCCTGCCGGCAGACTATAGCAATCTTGTGAAAGGCATGACCTATTAAGCCCAACCAAAGCGCAAAACGAATTCCATAGTTCAGTCACCAGATCATAATAAAGGTGAAGGTGATCGACAAACTCTTCTTCTTTGTAGCACATAAAACATCTGCCCCCTCCTTTGCAGATGACTACATGTAAGGCTAGACTGGCATGTTGGAATCTATATTAAAAATCGAATGTGGAACCTTTCTTTTCCAAATCGCTGGAAATTAAGGGGTTCATTATGCATAAGGATCTTGTTGTGGGATCTTTCTGAAGTGTACCTCGACCTCTTCCCTTCCAGCTCAAAAGATTAGGTGTCTAAGCATTAAACTTGAAGTTGTACAGAAGCAAAAATGGATACTGACGTTGTTGAAACTCCCATTGTTTTAATCTTCTCTCATCCTCAATTCTATTTTAACATGTCCTCTTGTAGCTGTCTGATTGGTTTTTGACATTAGTCAGTTAGGATACTGTTAAGGTATATTCAATGTCTTAATATAATTCCTTATGTCATGATACTAGTTTAGGTAATATTCAAGTTGTTTCCTTATTGGATTAGTTTTAAGGTTTCCTTATTAGATTATATTCTAATTAGTTTTGTTCTCTATTTTTGGTCACCAAGTTATGAGGCCTATACCAAGATTTCATCATGTAGTCATTATTTTTCCCTTTCTTCTAGAGCCACCATTGGTGGTGGCTCATATTGTTTTCAATATATATTATATTTTCTACCTGTGTTTTCTCTTTCCTTTTTCTTTTAACATGGTATCAGAGCTACCATCTTGGTAGTTTGTGTCATTGTTATCTCATTATTACCACTACCATTGTTGCGTCGAAACAATCGTATCTCTTTCTTTACCACCACCAATATTGCAGCCATCAAATTCATAATCATCGTTTCACATTGTCGCTTCCTAGAATAGTCATATCTCTTTATTTACAACTTTGAATACCATAGCCATTGTTTCAAATAAAGTAGTTGTTTCAAATAAATAATGAAGCGTGACCTTTTAGCAAAAGAGTGTTCTTGAATTTTATAATCCTGTAACTGATTTTAATATACTTTAGAATTCAGGAATTTATACAGGCAGTACAGTTCATTGTTTAAATCTTGGGAAAATTTATTTTAATATCGAACTCATTCCTGTGACCACTAAACCTGCTTTGTTGAAAGGGAAATATTATAAGATGGTCATAAGACTGACTTTGTATTTTTGCAGTGTCTTTTCTAGAATCATCTTTCATCTCTCAATTATATTGACCCTGCAGAGCCACAAGTTAAACTCTGAATATCCTAGACTGACCTGTCATGATAGTATTAATATTCTTCCTTTCATTCCCCAGAAAATGTTGGTATGACCATTTTCTTCACTTTTGGCAAACGCACCGTGAGCCATTTTATTACAAAATACTTATGACCTCAGACTTTTTGTTAGGACATGGATACTAATAGATATTTACTCATTAGGATTTGGAATATCAGTTGCTCGATTGGGGCTGCCAGATACCGGACTAATTTCTTATGGGGAGATGGTGGATCAAGGACATCAAATTACACAAGCTGTATCCATTCCAGTCATCGGAGATGGAGATAATGGATATGGAAACGCCATGAATGTCAAGAGAACTGTGAAAGGATACATCAAATCAGGCTTTGCTGGGATAATTCTTGAAGATCAGGTCTATGTTTCTGGAAGCTGGTCTTATTAACAACTATTATATATTTGACTTTTTGTCTAATGCGTCTTAATGCAGCTTGATGCAACCATCTGCCGTAGGGTCTTGATTTTCAACTTAAAGAAAAAAAATTAACTTCTTAGGGTTTAAAAGATTTGGCCCAAAAATGTATATAGCCAATTGTATGCACTTGGAAATATTTGAGATACGGAAGCAAGCCATGAACTCATTCTGAGTCTGGGTAACAGACTCATAGCATTAACATGAATTTTTATGTCAATCCAACAAGCAAATGGCTTATTTTAAAGTGTATGAAGACATGCTTTAACAGAAAAAGACAGTTATCAGCAATTAATAAATTATCAATGGTATAGTTAAATTCAATCTCCAATGTCGACTTTTATCAATTCTATCCTAGTCGTAATTACAAATGATTGATAACAGACAACTTTTCCTAGTTCTCGGTCAGTTCATGATCTAAGAGAGTGGGATGTTATGTGTATTAAACAACTTTTTCTAGAGTTCCCATATTGAATTGTACAACTAGTTGGCTGGTTTTAATCAAAATCCAAAACTGGATAATTGCCAAGTATTTCCATCTTGTAGAATCTCAAACTGAGAGATTAAATAATAACTCTGATTCTTAAATTATGTTTTATATGTAGCACAGTTTTTCAGTTGAGCACCTTGACGTTATATGATTATCTTTCCAGAGACCATATCTTTTACCCTCATTTCTGAATTCATATAATATGAGCTCAAGTCTATGTCTGCCAGATGCTGAATCTATTTGTATCAGCATCATCCTGCTTTCCTCTATCCTAACAAAGGCAACAGAAAGGGAAAAGGGCATAGATACTAGTCGGAAATATTAGGTTGTATCTTTAACATTCAACTTCTGACAAGGATATAAGATTACAAAATATTTAGTACAATCACTTTCCAACTTTACATGTATCACCAAAAAAAAAAACTTTCCACTAATCTCCTTTGTAAGCAGCCATTACTACGCTTAAATTGCTTTCAGCTATGACCATATATTAATTAAACATAGTGAAAGGCCTCTTCGTTGTGCTTGTCTACTTTATTAGTTCTGACCAGGATCTGTGATGAAAATCTCCACATGATCACTACTTTGGGTTTGGTATTTATTTAATCTGATAAGAACATATATTGCTGTCTTTTCCAAGGTTTCTCCCAAAGCTTGTGGTCATACACGTGGCAGAAAAGTGGTGTCCAGAGAGGAAGCAATCATGAGAATAAAAGCTGCTGTTGATGCTCGAAAAGAGATTGGCTCAGACATTGTCATAGTGGCCCGAACTGATTCTCGTCAAGCAGTGTCTTTGGAAGAAGCACTCTGGAGGTCACGTGCTCTTGCTGATGCTGGAGCAGATGTTCTCTTCATTGATGCTCTAGAATCCAAAGAAGAAATGAAAGCCTTCTGTGAAGTTTATCCGCTGATTCCAAAAATGGTAGGTCTTCTCTTCAGGCTTTAGTAGGCATACAGAGAGTCAGTGATG
Source organism: Ehretia macrophylla (assembly GCA_037974665.1). Classification (NCBI taxonomy): domain Eukaryota; kingdom Viridiplantae; phylum Streptophyta; class Magnoliopsida; order Boraginales; family Ehretiaceae; genus Ehretia; species Ehretia macrophylla. Next base: position 87,912,916 of record CM075764.1, read on the forward strand.
AATGTTCTGCAATATGTCCACGTTCCAATTATGTGATATTGGACTTTTTGGCACAGTATTCCGGGTTCTGAATATTTCTGGCGTTAAATATTGATAGTCTGAAAGGTGTGGTTGATCAGTTTGCATCAAAGAACCACTTTGCTTTTGTGGAAGGGAAACAAATTCTGAATGCAGTTCTAGTCATAAGAGAATGCCTTGGATTAAGAGTAAAATGGATACTGAGTAAGTTTCTCAAAGAAGGTCCAAGCTCATGTCAAACTGGAGATCCTATTACATATTCAGCAGTCCTAGGTGTAATATGTGGATGAAATGGATAAGCCTATTTGACTATCATGTGTAAAATCTTGGTCCGTCAACCCATGAGAAACTTTCTTAGCACAAGAACTTGTGACGTGGACCTGCCATGATTGTTACTGTTTGTTTTGGTAATAAAGGGACCTGGTAGAATGTTGAAGCAAACTGATGCTGGAGCCTTATAATAGGCTGTTCAGTAAGGATGAGAGTTGAGCCATTTGTTTCTTTGCTGATGATATATTTCCCTCTGTTGATGCTATAGACCAAAAAAAGTTATGCTTGTATTGTGTTAATGTTCTCTCTATCTGTCATCTCCACCCAGAACTGATTTTAGCAAGTAGTAGTAGACTGTAAAAGCATTAAGGTACCGAAGACAGCTTTGCTGCAAACATGCATAGGTCATTTAATTCACAGAAAATTATATGTGTGTGTATATCAATTTCTGTAACCGGTCTATAAATTTGCATATGTACATGGTGAAATTTGTGCAGAAAGAGTGGTATGTGGGTGGAGAATATTGGTTTAATTCGGGGAAAATTAGGAGCTGTGCGGTTTCAGGAGTTTTAGAAGATTAAAATGAATTGCTGACATTATATACTAAGGGTCTAATTAGGCACACTTTTATATGGCTAAAATTTCTATTAAATCATATTGAAACATTACTTTTGTTAAGACTTCCATATGGAAAGCTCCTGGCTGTGGATCCATATACACAGGATACAGCACAAAACAACAAAATTACATCATCTATACAGCTTTGTGTACTGTGATAAAGGATCTGTTTGGTTCATGCCTGTGTATATGTATTTGTCATGAACTACATTGTCAGTGCTTTGATATCTCTCTACTAGTAGTACTTGAATGTATGTCTTAATTTCTTTAAAGGTTTCCTGTCTTTTCGCTCCATAACACTCAAAAGATTGTTTAAAAGGAACACAATCTGGAAGTTCATGGTTCTTCTTGCTTTATAAATTTCGACCAAAAATAAATTCTTTAACCCTATGTGTCATAGCCAAATCAGACCTTTAGCTGGCAATTGACATAGCATCCTTGCTATTTCACATTATCCTATTCATGAAAAAGGGCAGCAATCATATCTACGTATCTCCTATGCAAGTTATCTCCTTTAACTATCTTGTCATTAGTTGCTTCCCACGCAAAGTGACAACAATACCAGTGACATACATACTCCAAACGTAATTCAAAGGGATAGCAACCAGATTTGTGATTGAAAACCAATGTTCTAGACTATGTTTCCTTCGTATATGGAACAAGCATGTCCTTCTCTTTGGTCATTTATTGCATAATCTATTAATTTGTTGTTGGTTTAGTTGTAGATAAAATATGATGGTTTTGCCAGTCTCTGGCAGTCTGTATAGTAAGATAACGCATATTTAGTCTTCTCCAGCCTCCTAGTTTCTTTTTTTGTGAATGGATTTGCGACCATCGCAATACCCATTTACAAGCCACATGTTTCTTAGTAACTTCAGTATTGTCATTGCATTTCCTTTTTTCCTGTGCTGGTTGAAATGGTTTTTCCATTGCATCCTGTTTCTCTAATTAATCTCTCTCATTTTTCAGCGCATTGGATTTGGTTATTCTTAATTGCCTCTATTCCATGCTAATCCACATAAGAGGTTATCAATGGCTAGTTTAGGTGTTGAATGGTTTCCATTTGGGTGATCCAACATGTGCAGGATTTCAGACATCCATGCTTTTAGCTTCCTAATATAGTGCTAACTATATGTTTCATCGAGAATGTATCTATTATTGAACAGAAGCTTTGAGTTTCACTAGTCTTTCTTAGATCACTGAAATGACTATTCTGAGAAAGTTGTTACATCTTTGTAGGCCAATATGCTCGAAGGAGGAGGTAAAACTCCTATATTTGATCCTATTGAACTTGAGAATCTTGGGTTCAAACTTGTGGCATATCCACTCTCCTTGATGGGGGTGTCCATTCGTGCAATGGAGGTTAGCTGTTCTTTTTTATCTTTCCTCATAGATGTATTTACCAAATGCAATTAATTAGTCTGCCTGAGGTTGCAAGTTTTAGTTGAAGAACCCGGGCCAGTAACATCAATTAATTTCTCCTGAACTCTGTCACGACATTGATAGGTATCTATGTGCACATCTAGACTTTGATTTGAAGCAACCTTCTTCTTTAGTTTATGCTTTTCCTCCATCAATTACTCAGTCTGGATCTATTTGTTCTGATGAGTTTAGTAATAAATGAGATAAGATGAATCAACCTCAAGGGAGCTTAGCTGACACATCCATCAGACTAGTTAATGGTCTTCAACTTCAAGGCTTGAACCTTTCGAGGAGTGTGTACTGTACAAATCTGATTAAGCTTATTTGCTGAAATTCGTTTGACTTCTATATAAGGTCCACCTGATTGACAATATTCATTGGGGAGCTGTCACAGCTGCCTTTCTTTTTTCTATGATGAAATAAATCAATCGACTTTGTTCACTTTCACCATAATATACTTTTGGCATTACTTTGAATATGTGATGATCTAATATTAATTGTTTACTTTTCTTGAGTGCCTTGAGCAGCAGATTGCAGTGCCCATCTGTCCGTTTTATGTGCAGCAAATAAAGAGAGGAAAACTTTAAAGAGGTTTAAAAGTCAAATGTGAGGTTATCTGCTGATTTTTCAATCTAGAGGGCATTGGTCAGAGTAAGATCACCCATTGAAAGGAATTATGCTGCAAAACGTTTTCATTTGATGCAGATGAATTTGGCTTGTCTATGATAGGAAGTGAAGCTGACTTTCCTCATCATTTTTGTCTTTCCTCACAGGTGTATTGACCGAATATAATTAATTATTGTCCATGTGGTTGAAAGTCTTTAGTTAATCCTTTTCATTCTCATTTATCCTTTTTCTCCTTCGGTTCCCAAGAATGGATTTTCTTTTATAATATGTTTAGTGATAAATGAGAGAAGACAAATCGACCTCAAAGGAGCTTAGCTGACACCCCCATCAGATCGATTGATGGTCTTCGGCTTCAAGGGTTTGAACCTTTCCAGATTTGTGGTACAGTACAGATCTGATACAGCTTAGTCCCTAGGATTTGTGTGACTCCTATATAAGGTGCACCTGATTGACAATATTCCATTGACAGCCATCTCAAGTGCCCTTTTTTTTTCCTGAGGATGAAATAAAGCATTCGGCTTTGTTCACTTCTTTCAACATAATATTATTTTGACATTATCTACAAATATGTGATGATCTAATGATAATTATTTACCTTTTTGTGCACATATTTCTGTTTCATTTGGTAGCTACAAAGAGAAAAACTTTAAAGAGGTTTTAAAAACAAATACTAGGTTGTCCGATGATGACTCAATGTAGAGGGGCATCATCACACTAAGATTGCTCGTGAAAGAAATTATGTTGAAAAGTTTTATATCTGATGTAGGTGAATTTGGCTTGTCTATGCAAGAGGAAGTAAAGCTGGGCTTCCAGATTTCTTCTTCTTAAAATTATGTCATTCCGTAGATTATTTTCAGAGAGACAGTGAATGAATTCCTCCTGTATCCCACAGGATGCACTGACAGCTATTAAAGGAGGGCGTATACCTTCTCCTGGAAGCATGCCAACCTTTGATGAATTGAAAGAAATATTAGGTTTCAACGGCTACTATGAGGAAGAGAAAAAATATGCCATTAAAACAAGTCAACTATCGCAGGGAGGTGAGCAAATTTGAGGGCAAATATATGGCTTCCGTACTTTGTACTATACATCATCCTAGAAAGCGATATCTAAGTTCTTATGTTAGCCAATACTTAAATCAATTACATTAAAGCTATTAACAGATATCTGTCTCTGAAATTGTGTCTTCTTGGGTTCAGTAATTCTTGTGACCATGCCCATATTGTTTTTTAAAATAGAAATCTCTTTAGTGTCGTGCTTGTCAATTATTTCTGTAGAACCTCCTCATGTTTTCTCAATCTGCAGTGAATTAAATATGCTAACCTGCTATCAATTGTTTTCTCAAGTTTTCTTGTCAATTGTTTTCTCATGTTTTTTTGTTTGCTGATCATAACCTGCTATCTTAAAATCTTGATCTTTGAAGTATTAATTCCTTGCACAATTTTCCCTCACTGAATTTTAAATGTCTCAGGTTACCCATCACCAAACAAGGACGGATATGGTACTCAATTCAGTTCCCAAGGTGATACAGAGCAGGAAAGTTCGACTTCACAAGATCCTGTAGTTGAAGTGATCACTCCTGAGGTTTACGAGAACTATGGTGCAGATAATTCAAGTGATTCATTATCGGGGATTTGGTCTCGCAAATTAAGAGTCAAAATTACTGGACGGGATGGATTTGAAAAGCTTGATATCCGCATTCCTGTAAGTCACCTACACTCTTCCCAGTTATTTATGCTTAATAAGACTGTCATCTTACATCCCATCAATTGCGGATAGATACTAGGGTGGGTTAGACAAGGTGAAGCATTTACAAAGATTCTAAAAAGATAGTGCATGATTGTCTATTTGATTGGACAGTATAAGCTCCTTGGTTATCCATTGACATCAGCCCACTTTTTATGTCAATGGAAAATGGTTGATTGACGAAGAAAAGCTGCAAGACACATTGACCTTCCTCTTTACGTATTAGTTTCAGTACATGTTTTCAAGTACCACTGTAGTACAATCAAATAAGGTTCTATTTAGCGCAAGAACCTGATATATGAATGAGACAACCAGAAGATTTTGTTGATGGGAGTTGTCAATAGGTTGTTCAGATGCTAAGCTCGATTTGTGTATGAAGGAACAAGCAGAAACACCAGATAATTGATTCTTTTAGGTAACTACAAACATAGTCTCTATCTACAATACATACATAAAAAGAAGTAGAGATATATATGCTTGAGCACATCATTACCACTCTTTTTCCTTCCATTGGATGCTACAGTTTTAAGGAACAGCTTAAAGTGAATAGGTTAACATTCTGATTCTCTTCTCCTTGCACATCCAGCAGTAATCTTTACATTGTGCATTAAGTTGATTCCAGTTTCGAGGCATATTGAGGCTGAAAAGGTGGGAAAAAAAAATAGGAAAGGAAAAGGAAAAAGCTTAGATGGTCACTTGTCCGTGAACTTTCAATTGTACATCTGTTAAAATAGATAGATCTTAAACTGGGGCATTTTTCTATTCCTCGAGATGGAACCAGAAAAATGGGGCATACTGTTTTGCTTGTTTTGCAATACCCATTCATTCAAGAGAAACACATTGTCTTTAGAGTGTGCATATATGTCATACATCTATTGCATGAATAGTTATGATTTTCGAACATGATTCAAGAAATTTGATCAACTTTAATTCTCAGGCTGGCTTCCTGGACGGAATCACAAATATTGTTCCAGGTAACTCTTCTGACGATTGGAGTTTGACAATGTATGTCAAATTAATTGCTAATTATATTTCTTGGGAAGTATTGACAAATTCTATGTCCACAGCTTTGGTCGGTGTAAACATCAAGGCACTGTTGGATGATGCAACACACGAATCAGGAGGAAAGGTATTAATAGATTTTAGTGACAGAATGGGCGACAGAATTCAGGTCATTTTGGAGTAACTTAACTAGGTTTGATCTTCAAAGGGGCGAAGTTTTAAGGTAAGAAATCTTCTAAAGCTTCTAGAAAATGAAAATTTGAAAGAGCTTAAAATGTAACTAAAATCTATGTAAGATCGTGATGGAGCCTCGTTGGACTTTTTTGGTCAAATCTTTTGCATCACTTCTTGAGCTAAGTGTTTCTTTTTGATAGCTGCATTCCTTATACATAAGAATGAAAGGATTACAACCATGTGGGGTAGGTTCATAATGTGCCCCTACATTAGATTCTGAGCTTCATTATCTGTTCCAACTCTGCATATGTGTAACATTTCGCATTGTAAACTAAATTAGTCTTGAAAATTTTTCGACTTCTGCGAAAGTTTTCTTCGTCAAATTTTTGTATACCCTTTGCTCGATTTAGTCCATATATTGAGCTAGTGTATGTACTTGTGGTTCACTAGCTGGGAGTGGAATCTCATTCCTCTCTTTTTGTTAATGATGACAACTAAAAGAAATGGTGACTTGTTACTAGACCTTGATACACTTGTGCAAGTTTACTGTATATTGTATTCTTTTCAGTACAAACATCAACAAACCATACAATCAGGAAATTAATACTGGGGGCCAAGATTTTGATTCAACTTAGAAGATTAACGATATTGAATTTTTAAATATCCATAAATATAAAAAGATACTATTTACCAAAAATAATATACGGTATACAAAGTAGTGTTTACAAAATAACATAAAATATACAAAGTAATGTTTACCTATTCCATCAATGAAGTTGAGTCCGTCTCTCCTTCATGGAATATAACTCGTCAATTATTGTATTTGTAGGAACATCTTAAGTAATTTCTTTTTCTATATAGATAATTAAGTTATTTTTGAAAAATTCATCTTTCATTCGATTATGAAGCCTTATTTTTTGATAACTTTCATAGCATAAAAAGTTCATTCAGTAGTTGTTGTTGAGACATGAAGAGTTAAAATTAACCGTATCAACCTATCAATTAAAGGATAAACTTTTGATTTTCTAGTTTTCACCAATACTACACAGATTTGCTATGCTAGTCAAAATTTTCAAGTCAGGATGATTAGGCACATCAAACTCATAAGGTTGCAATTCATAATTTAAATGAATCATATCCTATTCAAAGAGTCAGAAGGATAAAATTTTTCATCAAGTTTGTATATACTATTAATTGCAAATGACTTATAACCATTCCTAGGATCCACAGTCGTGTTAAAGTAAGAAGCTTAGTTGTTTGTTCATTAAATCTATTGTTTAGATCTTGTAGTTGCTGATCTATAGTAGTTGTATATGTCTAGCCGGTAATGATGCTCCATTGTTATAATATCCTTTTGACGGCGAGATCGGACTTTGTCAGAGTAAGAAGCATTCATATCAGGAACTTGTATATTTCGATGAGAACAAAAAAATGTCACATTTTCTATTAGAGTTTCCTAACCAACATCTCTCAACCTTTGCAGTAACAATTTTGTATTAGAAACCATGCATTGCATTTAAAATGTCTTGAAATTTTTGTTGTAGAACTTGGCATATTACGTTTGTAATCCCCATAATTTCTTTTATCACATGCAAGAGAAATACAAAATCAAATGACATCAATGGCTTAATAGCAAAGGTTGCATCTCCACATTGAGAGTAGGTAGATCCTTCAATAGCTATATCCTGGAGAACTAGACAAGTGGCATCAAACATCTTTATCAAACTACAAATTGAATTAAATTGTGAACTCCATCTAGTATCTCCAGGGCGTTGCAAAGTTCCTATATGATTGGCCCCTCTACTAGTAATAATCTCACCACGTTCAATTAAACGTGCATTTTTAACTACTTTGGCAGCTTTGTAATTCATCATTGTGCTTGGAAGAAGACCCCACGATGTTAACAATGAAACGCAAATTTTCGAAAAAGGTTTGTATATCAGAAACTTCTCTAGATGGGCAACAAAAGTTAGTTGTAACTGATGAGCTAAGCAATGTACATAACAATTAAGAATAAGAACAATCTTTAAGATACAAAGCTTGTAACACATTCCATTTTCCACGAATATTACTAGCTCCATTATACCTTTGACCACGAATATTAAAAATATTGAGGTTATGATGAGTTAATACATATGAAATCTCTCTTTTAAGAGTTAATGTTTTTGTGTTTTTCACATGAATCAAATTCAGAAATCTCTCTCTAACAAATCATTTCTCATCAACAAATCTTATAACAAGAGTCATTTGCTCTCTCTTAGATTCATCTCGAACTTCCTCAATAATTAAACAAAACATTGTTTCACCAATCTCTTTACGAATATTATTTTGCACATTTCTAGCCAAAATTGATAAAATTTCTTTTTGAATAAAATGTGATGTGTATTTAGCATTTTGTGGGACATCATTATCCAAAACAACTCTATGCACTTGCTCATTGTAAGATGCTAACAACTTTATCATTTCAGGAAAGTTACCTTGGTTTATCGAATTTGAATGTTCATCATGCCCTCTAAAAGTATATCCTTGAAATGTTAACCATCGAACAACATTTATGGAAGCTTTAAGGCACAGGCGAGTATTTAAAATTTGTGAAGAAGTTTGCCTTTGCATCACCTTATCAATATGAGAAGACTAGTGCTTCAAATTCTCACAATGTTTGACAGTTGAATTGTGAATTGAATTGCAATCCTTCGCCACATGAGATAAAAAAGCATAATCTTTTCCGCTATTTACTTTTTTCCAGTTTTTAAATTTCTTAGCAATGAATACATTTGATCTAGATTTTTCATTTGATTCTTTTGCAAATATGTAGAAACGAAAACATAAAACAACATCTTTTGCAAGTGAATACTCCAATCAAGGAAATGTTTTAAACCAATGAGCTTGAAATCGGCGTGGATGACTCTTTTATCCAGAATATGGATAATGTGATTATGCTGATATGGACAAAATTGAATATATTCTCTACGAATTTTGTCTTTTTGGTTCACTAGATACTACTAAATTTGAGGACGTAAACCTGGTTCACATACTAAAGAACTTATATTAATTGTCTCATTTTCAATCGTTAGAAATTTTGTTAGAGGTTCTAAAATCACATTTGTATCACTATCAGACTCAGAAGGTTGTTCTCTAGGTTTTGAGTCAACATCATTTTCTTTTCTTTTAAAGAAAGAATAAATTGTTTTAAACTTACATCATATTTTGACCTCAAAATAATTTCCAAGAAATAGACTAATTAAAAAATATCACTTAATTTTTATTTAATAATATTTAGGGAAATATTATTGAGTCTAAATAATAATATTTAGTCTAGTTTTAGGACGTTGCAATTCTTTACAGTTGATACTACAAGTTTACATTTAAACTTACTAACTTAAACTTAGATCAATAAATACTGATCAAATATCAACTACAAGTCAAATGTTGAACTATTAACATAATGGAAAGCAATAAATGCGTACATCACTGTTCCTATTAACGTATAGATCAAAGTTGTATCAAGATAGATTTCAACCATTAATAAAAGATGACCAACAACGACAATAAGATAACTGTATTAGTATAAAAAAATCAATACAATTAGTGTCTGTGTCAACTTCATAAGCAAATTAAAAAAGCTGCAATTGTTTTATACAAAAACTGAAGAATAAAAAGGTCACTAAAAATCACAAGTTTACTACACGTTGGCAAGTTCTCACTCAAGAACACAAAGATTCAGCTAAAGAATGCAATTAAGCTAATAAAATCGCAGTATTTTTTATGCAAAAACTGGAAAGAAAAAAAAATTGAGAGGCCATTGATTTTATCTTTTGTTCCCCTTATTTGGACGAAGAAAATTTTCACAAATGAAATGTTGTGATTTCTTTGGATTCTATGCATGTTGAGGAGCTCTTGCAATAACATCAGTCCATAGTATGTGTGCTCATGTTCTAGCACACTTCTCATAGAAAGAAATTAAATTTAATAATATTGACAACTTTCACTATCATGATATGCCACAGTTTCATAAGTAAATATTAAGAAAATATCTAGACCAAGGTGACTATGTATTAAGTAACATAAAAACATGTCTATCGTAATACCTCATGAGACCTTCTTCCTTGCTTGTTTAACAAAAATTTAAGTAAAAAATTGGAAAATAAATTTTTTAACCATTGCTGCTTTCCTCTAAATTGGTATTCTAATATACCACGTATATTAACTGAATCACTCAATTCTAATTTTGTAGCCACTAGAGTAAGCTAATCTATTAGCATATGCAATTTTTCTTGATTAATCCTTCTTTTGACCAAAAAAAGGTATATAAATACAAGTTGCCTATAAGAATGGCAGCAGTTCAGTTAACCACAATTTAAAAAAATAAATAAAAACCAAAAATCATTTAGCATAACATAAACCCGAAACCGAAATCGAAATTGAAAACCGATGATTTTAAAATTATTATCCAAAAGCAAAACCGATAATTTAACAAAATAATAATTTAAATAGAAAAAGAATCCAAAAATATGAAAAAATAATAATTTAAATGTAAAAAATTTAAAAATACCATTAATCAAAATCCATAAATATTAATTTAAATAGTTGGGCACTTGGGCTAAGCCCAATAACTTTTTTTGTTGTCTCTTTTTTGAATAATTGTGTCAGGCTTTAAATTGCCCATTTTAAATTCTCTATTGATATAATTTTTTATATTAGCATAAAAATTATTTTTATATTTCCATAAATAATAAATATTATATTATAGATGCAGATATATATACATTATATAATAAATTAATAATCGAGTTTTAGGTTTCAATTTTTTTAACATCTAAAACCAAAACCTATCGGTTTGTCTGTCAGTTATTACTTATAAAAATCAAAATTTATCGGTTTATCCATTAGTTTTTGTAATCGGGTTTTTATCAGACGGATACCCGTCGATTTTTATTACAACGGTTACCCGTGTCATCTCTAGTTGCCTATCATGGGGCTAATTGCTACAATACAAAATAGGGAAAAATTATAAAAAGAGTACTACAATGGGGATGAGGGGAAAATAAAGCTTGTAATAATCTACAAGAATGACTTTTATGTATACAAGCACATTACATATATGTGAAATAGAAATTTTAAAGGTGGGAAAGTGACTTTGAAAAGATAGAATTCTTACAACTTCACCTTTATGTGTTACTTGATTCTTGATATTTTTCTAGGCATTGAAAGGATGGTATCGAGTTAATTAATATAAAAGAGTAAGATAAAGGTATGGCAAATTTTTTCATTGGTATTTGGGTTCTGTAGGACTTTGTTTGTGGACATTCTATTTATAATAATTGAACTTGATCAATCATCAGTGAATAATAATTTAGTGACCATCCACCTAAAAATGAGGAGGAGTTATTTAACCTTCGTCACTCTTCATTAAGGACTACCACTGAACGTGGTTTTGGAATATTGAAGAAACGCTTTCGTGTATTTGATGCTCGACCGCATTGGTCATATCAAACACAAGTTGATGTTGTGTTGGCAAGTTGTATCCTTCATAATCTCATATTGGGCATTGATCCACATGATTTCATTATGGATGAATTTGAAGAACATGTTCGGGTAGAGAATCGTAGACCTACATTAAGCCAAAGAAAAGAGAGGCAAGAAATCGAGAATGGTTGACAAGAAAAGATATGATAACTGAGATGATGTGGAATGATTACAACAATATACTAGATAATTAATGCATGAGTTGTCATATTTCGGATTGTTTATTATTATGGAATGTTCTTCTGGATATTGTTGTATTGACTAGTTTGTTGGTTTTATTTTTCGGTTTCTTACGGATTGATTTTTCCTATTAAATGCTTGCTTGGTGGATTTATTATTTTTACTGTTATGATTCCTTTACTAATTAACTACTTTTGTTATTGGTCATATGCATTATATATTTGTGGATATGGATTGCTTGTTTATTATAAAATATTCCTCTAAATCGTATATGCCTGTGTGTAGTCATGAATAAATCAAAGGATGAAAATGGTAAAGCAAAAAAATCGCACACACTTCTGGAATTATTGGCTGAGGAGGCCATGAAGGGAAACAAACCTTCGTCCACTTTCAAGGTTGATAGCTTTGTGCATGTTGCCAAAGCAATTATTGATAAATTTGATGTTGACTGTCAAGTTGATCATGTTGAAAACCGTTTGAGGACTATCAAAAAAGAATGGAAGATAATTACACAACTCAAAGCAAAAAGTGGTTTCGGTTGGGATGACAACATAAAAATGATCACATGTCCCAAGAATGTCTATGATGAAGAAGTCATGGTAATATTTCAACCATTTATGTGAACTCTATATATCTTGATATGTGTTGAAGTTTGCTTTGTACTTTTGTTTTCATTACAGGCTCATCCAAATCATAAGAAATACTTGAACAACTAGCTAATGCAATTGACAGGTGATATAAGTTGAGAGAAAAATATTTTACACCACTTTACAACTCATATCATCTATGTTTCTCTCTCTTACCAAGCTATTGCAAATCGGCTTATAAGGTGAGTTTTGTTTTTCATTTTCTCTTTTAATTCACAAGCATAGAAACTCAAATCTTACATCTCTCTTCATAAACTTGTGATTCCAGTGCTTCTCTTTCTCACACACATTTTTTTCCAAACCCTATGCTCCTTTGTCATGTGCGTGTGTGTAATTTTTTTTAATTTTTTTAATCACCAAATGTATTTACACATACATGCATATATCTAATACTGTTAAAAAAAACTTTATATGTATGTAATATATATTTATATTTAATGATGTTAAAAAAAACATTATACGTATGTATATATATATATATATTCATATTGTACAGATCTATAGCTTCTAAGCATATTAAAGATATTGCACTTGAAGATCATGATAGATTGTGAAGCCGAACAACCCCTTTGAGTATATGATTTTGTGAAGGAGGTATACATATATACATGTGGGTCACTCGTATGAATTGGGTCTGATTCATTACATATGTAGGTGTGATTGTTTGAAGGAGATGTACATGTATTATATACTATTTACATACACCATGTGACTCGTGTTTCATGTCTCTGATTTGTATGTATTTGTGTGTGAAGAATGAGATGGAGATTAAGGTATGTTGGTGAAAATGATGGTGTATGCTTGTGCTTGGAGGTGTGAGTGTACAAGGGCAAATCCCATATTTAGTCAATACCACTTTAACAAAAAAACTCCTACTAAAAATAGAATTGTGTGTATATGCAATGTTGTATGTACAATTCTATTCTATTTTATTTGTCACCGTATACTACATTTTAAATTTGATAGAATTAATTTTTTCTATAATTGTGTATGATTATTATGGATAGATGTGTTGATTATTTTTTATGGTGCTTGTGTTAATAGTTGTATTGATTATTTATTTATTTGTTAATAAGTAATAGTTGTATTGATTAGTTTATTGTCATTATTATACTATTATGCAGTTGTGGAAAGCTTTTATGGATCGCAAGAAAAAATTCGTGTTGTAACCATAGTTGTGGTTGCAGCTGCTCTAGCTCTATGTCATGTTTATTTAAGAAAATTTAAGCGTAAACAGTTTGGACGTAGGCAACCTCGATTGCATGCAGAGTGTGAGAGAGAATTTTATATGAACAATATATTATGTCACTCCGATACACATTGTGTTGAGCAACTCCGTATGAAACCTATTATTTTTAATAAATTTTGTGATCTTCTTACTACTAATAATTTATTGCGCCCAACAAAAAATATGTCTGTCAAGGAACAATTTATGATGTTCCTACAAAAATTAAGGCACAATCTTAGGTTTCGACTTATTAGTGGAAAATTTTACCGGTCGGTCGAGAGTGTCCATCGGTACTTGAAAATTGAATCGACTGCAATTTTAAAGTTGTACAAGTATGACATAAAAGACCTAGATATGTCAACACCTTCCCAAATCGCAAACAACACAAGATGTTTTCCCTTTTTTAAGGTAAGTTTTATGCTTTATTAGAATGACATTTTCTCTCACATTAACCTTCTTAAGATTTAATTAGATATGTTTGTCAATAGGATTGTGTGGAAGCAATTGATAGAACTCATGTTGAAGCAAATATCTCGTTTGGATTGCAAGGCAAATTTCATGGTCAAAAAGATGGAACAACACAAAATGTGTTGGCAGCCATCACTTTCGATTTAAGATTCATGTATGTCTTAGCTGGTTGGGAAGGAAATGTACATGATTCACGTGTATTGACTGATGTATTATCAAGGCAAAACGGCTTTACAATTCCTGAAGGTATTAGACAATAGACATGCAATCGTGTGTGTGTGTATATATGCATATGAAATATAAAATAATTACACCATTTCCTATTTAATTGTAAGCAAGTATTACTTGGGTGATGCTGGATATGACATTCATAATGGAATCATTTTCCCTTATCGTGGTGTTCAATACCATCTCACAAAATTTAGTGACCATTCATCTGAAAATAAAAATGAGTATTCAACCTTCGCCACTCCTCATTGAGGACCACCATTGAACGTGGTTTTGGAATATTGAAGAAATGCTTCCGTGTACTTGATGTTCAACTGCATTGGTCATATCAAACACAAGTTGATGTTGTGTTGGCAAGTTGTATCATTCATAATCTCATAATGGACACTGATCCACATGATTTCATTGTGGATGAATTTGAAGAACATGTTCGGGTAGAGAATCGTAGACCTACATTAACGCAAAGAGAGGAGAGGGAGGAAAACCGAGAATGGTTGACAAAAGATATGATAACAGAGATGATGTGGAATAATTACAACAATATACTAGATTATTAATGCATGAGTTGTCATATTTCGGATTGTTTATTATTATGGAATGTCCTTCTGGATATTGTTGTATTGACTAGTTTGTTGGTTTTATTTTCGGTTTTTTACGAATTGATTTTTCCTATTGAATGCTTGCTTGGTGGATTTATTATTTTTACTGTTATGATTCCTTTACTAATTAACTGCTTTTGTTATTGGTCATATGCATTATATATTTGTGGATATGGATTGCTTGTTTATTATAAAATATTCCTCTAAATCGTATATGCTTGTGTGTAGTCATGAATAAATCAAAGGATGAAAATGGTAAAGCAAAAAAATTCAAGTGGTCAAAGCCAATGTTGAACATACTTTTGGAATTATTGGCTGATAAGGCAATGAAATGAAACAAACCTTCGTCCACTTTCAAGGTTGATAGATTTGTGCATGTTGGCAAAGCAATTATTGATAAATTTGATGTTGACTGTCAAGTTGATCATGTTGAAAACCATTTGAGGACTATCAAAAAAGAATGGAAGATAATTACACAACTCAAAGCAAAAAGTGGTTTCGGTTAGGATGACAACATGAAAATGATCACATGTCCCAAGAATGTCTATGATGAAGAAGTCATGGTAATATTTCAACCATTTATGTGAACTCTATCTATCTTGATATGTGTTGAAGTTTGCTTTGTACTTTTGTTTTCATTACAAGCTCATCCAAATCATGAGAAATACTTGAACAAAAAGATCGAGATGTATGATGAGATGGCTTTGGTGGTTGGCAAAGATATGGCGACAATATGTTATGCAAAGTCTTTCACTGACATCAACTTGGAAGAAGCTATTGAAGTTGACTCCACACCAGTGTATGATATTGATATGGATGTAAGCATAAACAAGACAATGGACATATCTTCTTTTGCTCGCCCTTCGAGTGCAAGGTCTCATCGTAAGAGACGCCGCAATGTGGAAGATCCAACTTCTGAGCTTATAGCAGAGAAACTTAAACAACTAGCTAATGCAGTTGACAAATTGAGCCAAAGTGAGTTTATTGTGTCTGAGCTTTATACAGAGGTGATGAAAATTGAAAGCTAAGATGACATCACTCTAGTGTCTATATTTGACTACCTTGTGCATCAGGAGATGCAAGGTAAAGATTTTATGACAAAAAATAGTAAGCTTCGAAGGATTTGGATCTTCAATTTCATTCATCATCATCAGGGGTAATGGTTGATGATAGTTAATGAATGGTTGCTCAACTACTACGGATATTTGTAATATTATTTATGTATAATAGATTAGGTTTAACTATGGTTAATATTATTCACCAGGGGGAGACAATTCTAATAAGATAGAGGACATTTTTGAACTTTTGTCAACACAGGAGGGTAGCGTGATACTTTAACATAACACAGGGGGACGGAGTGATGTTTTCTCTAAACAGAAATTGCAAACCAGTGTAGTAATCGAGGCTTGAGTTCTACTCGATCTCCTTAAGGTTTTATCATTACGTAAAAGTGCTAACATTTCCTTGTTGCGAAAACTTCTCAAGAGACAACGATTGACCTTTCGTGTAGATAACACTCCAAAGCACGAAAGCTAACGAAAAGAACAGTGCAAGCTCTCTCTGAATGAAATGCAAAAGTTGTGAAATATGTTATGCGAATGGGTTTTTCTTTAGCGTGTTCTTGCTATGCGAAAATTGTCATTATTTATAGGTGAGGTCTCAACTTATATTCTAGCCTGCATAAATTCTCTCATAATAGAGGAATACCAAACGTCTTTGCCTACTAATGCCAATGTTCATTTGCACTAAAGCCTGAGTTATGGCATTCAAAACAAAACCAAAACTAATACAGCAAATGAGCCTGCACGGTTTGCTTATTATCTTTGAGAGAAGTTATTGATTTTGCTTTAAATAAGAGAGAAAAGAAAGGGTTGGGTCAAAACTTGAGTCAAACTCACAGGGCATCATGTCGTGCCCACGACCCGACTTGGGTGTAAGCGTGTGTGGTAGATTTATACCAAGTCCATACCATAGAATCTTTCTACTAGCCACATATTGCACCTTCAATTTTTGTAACTCTATATAAAGTGACAAAAGGTCTTATGAACTTTATATGTGGGACAATAAGTTTACACCCGCTTTGCTCAACTCCACTTAGTTGAACAACCCAACTTTCTCCTCTAATTTATCTTTCACCTCTTTCCTATTTTTTACATGCAAATATACTAAATTCATATTCTCGGAAAGATGAACGCGCATGTACCAAGTCCCAATGGGTTAGACAAGTAGGACCCAGTTAAAAATTAAGTCGAAAGTGCATGTCAAAGCATCTTTTTCCAACAGAAGGTTCATGATACAACATTGCATAGCATGTGATTTAGCACATGGAATCCCAAAAAAAATGATATTATACCTTGTGACAACATTCAGATTTTGCTTTGAACTCCTTTCATTTTAAGTTCAATGTGTGGTTAGGCACAATATTGAGCCGACAGTTGGGTTACAAATTAATTTACTGAGCTCCTATAGAAGAGAGAGCTAGTAAAGGACAGTCTCTAACAATCCAAGAGGATGATTCACTCCTTATATCTTACTCCAGTAAAGTTGCCAACTCGTGCGGACTCATTGATAGGATCTTCTTCCTAAACCAAAAAAAAAATTAATTTAGTTAATTCAAAACTATAAACATTATGGTGTCTAACTTGACAAGTTCTTTCTTTTTCTTTTTTCCCCTTTTTCTTTGGTTAAATGGGGTTTTCGTTAAAAGATAAAGATGATTTACAAAATTCCTTCAACCTATTAAATGCTAAACCAAGAGGTATTAGAAGCAGCTTTGAGAATCAAAAAAGGGATGATAAACCTAGTTAATTAAAATTAACTATGTTTAGTTAAAATTAAAATTTACAAAGCAACAAGCATGCAATGGAAGCATAAAACAAGTATAAAAATTAAAATTTTCCAAAATGTTTCATAAAGATGATTATTTAATCAACACATCAAAATCATAAATGTTGTAGCTTCCACTTTACACATGCGCTATAAGGTTGGTAGAAGGCTTCTCTTTACACCCAAAAAAAATAATAATAATAGGAGAAGGCTACAAAGAGAGACAGAGAAAAAGAGAGATAAGGTGGTAGCTGGACTAGAGAGGGTAAGAACTCTTTCTCAAAGTGCATAGTAGTCGCTTGAATAAGGTACCTAGGTCTCTTTTACTCCATTGAGCCATAGAATGCCCCTATTAGTGTTTGACTTTTCAAATTAAATCTTGATTGTCATGCACTAAGGATATGTTTGGCATTCCAAACATGTTTCTCTCTCCCTAAGTTTTCAAAACTTAGTCCTTGGTCTAAATGCAAGACAACTCACTTGTTAGCGTAGGTTTCATATGTTGGCTGTAATACCCCGATCCCTCTCGAGACCGGGAGTTCTATCAATCGATCTAAACACAACCCAAACCAAACCCGGGCATAAATTTTCAGGGAAAACGGACGGAGTCTCCCCTGTTCCTAGGCGAAAAGTAAAACCTGCGACAGCATATAAGTGGACCAATACCATGTCCAAACATTCAACCACCTCAAGGCCATCCGAGCCTTGGTTCACAACAAGCAAAACACAAGTAAATATACATTCAAGCTTAGCAATTAAACTACACCAACCTATATCATAAGCTAGACTATCATACCTTTCTATCTCTTTTCCTTTATCATTACAAATATACATTGAAGTTAAGCTACATTAACTAAATACATAATCTAGTGAAACTTAAATTATATCCCCTTTAACATTAAATACATATAATACATAAAAGCATACAACTTTACAACTTTGACAACTCAAGTCACATAGGCACGCAGGACAACTCTTCAAGCACGGACTTTCACGAAATCACGAACTTTCCAACTAACATGGCATTTCCTGAAATGTGGTGGTGAGGAGTGAGTATACACAACACGTATACTCAGTGAGGGCGAGACAGATATCGAATTGGAGAGAAAGAAAGTCGTGCAATGCAAATAAGACAGTTAAGCAATATAACTGATAAATAAGCAATCAAAACAAATAATCAATACAATAAGCAATTACTGAAAGCATTAACACAACCATTCAAAGCTATACCACACTCTGAAGGCTATGGTTCACTCATACGAGCAAAGTACCATTTCACGAGCGATACATCAATCTCGAGCTTGATGTTGACAACGATGACAATAAGCGCGCATCCACCTTATAACACCAGTTTGGAATACCCCGAAAGTATCCATCAATCTACGACCCAAATCTCCCTGGGAGGCAGCCCAAGCGAGAAGAGGGAATAGCTACGGAGCTAGAGCAACCAACACTGGCAACCCGAGGCTACCCAGAGAGGCCCATCACTCACGTGCTGACACTATGCAATGCAAGACTCAATACAAGGCAATAAACGAGCGATAGTACAATAATACAAACTAGTGACAACAAACGAGATAACAAGCAATCACAATCAATACTAGCATTCAACTAACTTTTCAAGCATAACAAGCAATAATAAGCAACAATAACACCAATTAAACAAGTATATCAAGCAACCCTAAGCATTCTATAGGCATAATATCAAGATAACAAGCAAAATCACAAATCGGCCCCAACTATCAAAATACTACCATTTCCAAACGAGCCACGAGTTCTGGAAACCGACTTCGCCAATCCTCCTAGGTCACCATAAGGCACGTCCAAGGACCCCGAAACCCTACTTTACCCTAGAATTCGCGCAAAGCCTCGATTTCCCCCTTTGCTCGTTTGAACTACAACTATACCAACCAAACACCCAACCAATGCCATAATCGCACTAAAAGTGCTTCCATGGCCTCCCGAAACAATGCCAACATGCAAAACGAGAAAACGCCAAACTCGACCTAAACGACCCCGACTTTCACTAAGCCGTTTTTCTCCGTTTTTCCATTACACATTCCAATTAAACCACACATTTAGGCATTCTAGCATATCTAGCATCTTCCTACATCAACAGAACGCGTAACGGAGCAACTTCATCGAAACGGGGATTTACTATTCACAATTTACTATTCATCACACAATTTATATTTCAATTCCAATATTTAACCGCAGAAAATGTTAAAAAGCTATAAATACATGTTCTACAATCAACAAGGAACATTCTTTAAGCAACAAAACGATTAAAACAACAATCTACGCATAAAATCCAAAAATCAAAGTTTAGATACAAATATTTCAAATGCGCAAATAACGATGAAACCCTCACCTTAGACGCTCCTAGACGCTAGGAAAATCTCGTAGAGTGCCTCGGAAACCACCCCGCACAAGCCCACGCGAAGATCGAAGATTTGAAGTTGGGATTTTCTTTTTTTTTTCTCCTTCTTTTCCTCATGGTTTCAAGTTTTTTTCTCTGTTTTTTTTCGTGCACATTCTGCTTATTTAAAAAAAAAATGACAAGAAGTCAAAGGTCAAAATTCGGTCAACCCGCTAAACCAAAACAGCTATGCGCGACCTTACGAAAACGGCCATAACTTCTTCTAGAAAACTCCAATTCACGAACGGTTTGAAGCCTCAGAAACTAGACTCATAGAGCTTTCCAACCATATATAATTTGATACCTAACTCTTCCCCAATTGGTTCAGATTTAATTCCAAAGTTGACCCAAAATTTGACTAACTTAACATTGCATTTTTTTTTATTTCTAATCCCAAGTTTGCCTTTTATTAAACATTTCAAAAATTCCCACCTTGTCCTAGTTGGTCAATGTAGATGAAAAGTCAACTAGTTTGGTCAAAGAAGGTGAAAGGTCAATAAAATGCAATTTAAATGAACTTTAAATGCTATTGAATACATGCCAGGTTCGGGGTATCACATTTGCCCTTTATGTCTTTCTGAGATATGACTTGTTTGTGTGTGATCTTATAGATTTAGGAAAGCCAGTAATAACTAGAGGTTAGTATTGAAGAACTCATCTCTACTAGAACTATTTCTAGTTGTTATTAATCGAAGTTAATGTTTAGCAACATTCGTCAACGATCAAATGGTTTGAGTGCATAGCAAAGCAAAATGCACGAGAACTTTTGAGTGGCTAGTTAGCGCACAATTTATTCATTGCACTAGATGTCCTAGATTAACCTTAGATCATGGAGTGAAAGGCAAACCCTAATAGGGTGTCCTTTTGCTCTTGTAGCCTCTATGTCCAACTCTCAAATTGTCGTGGTCACGATCTTGTATAGTTTTTTTTTTTTTTTATTATTTACCGGTGGAAACGCCCCCACTTAGCCAGCCCTACAAGACATAGACTAGATTATCACCAGCCAGAAATGGGATACGCCAGCATTCCCCTGCCTGGCCAAACAGCTGAGCTTGAACTAAAACTCTCGGGGTGCATCAACTTAACCCAAAGCTATGCACCATGTTAAGTCAAGGCAGAGGCCCTAATGTATCGGGGGGGATTCGAACTTGGGTCATTGCCCAACTACGAACTCCCCACAACCAATTGAGCTGACCCTTGGGGTCCTTGTATAGTTGATATATGTATAAGGAAACATAAGACATGTTTCTTTCTATCCAAGGTAATGGATTCCTTGACTGGTATCACAAGATTTTTAAGTATTTGACTGCACCCAATATCTTTCTAAGTAGGACTTAATCTCATCCTTTTTATTCAAAGTCAAAGTACCTATCCCATGACATCAAAGTCCGTTGTAAGAATGTTGAAGAACTCAAAAGAGGGATTCACAAGCCCATCTAGGGTTAACTTACTATGTCTCACAAGTGTAGCAATATGATCAGGAACCCCATTGGTTGATCTCTTGATCAATTGGATGCTAAACTTAGATGTATCAAAATTAGTTTCAAGAATCTCATTAAGAATTTAAGAGATCTCCCATTTGGATGCAACATCCTTTAATTGTACAACCAGTTATTATAATTATTGTGAATCAATTTCAACGATAAATTTGTGGGTATTCATAGATTCAGCCATTTGGCAAGCTTTTTGGAGTAATATGTCCTCCACTTAGAGCAGAGATTGACATTTGAACTGCCATACCGTTTGTTTTACCATCTTGACCTTGGTCATTTCTACAAATAACATTTTGTTCATTTAAGTTGATCATCTTCACATTGAAAATTTCTTGAAAATTTTGACATACCTTTTTCTTTCACCCATGCATGGGACTGATTGATAGCAATGTGATGGGATGTTCTATTTGGATTGATTTTGGTGAAAGTAAGCTAATTTGGACATTATGTGCTATACATGCATAAGATCCTCTTTATCAGTGTTTGAATGAGTTATCTCCCCTTGTCTTTGCCCTTTTTAGTTATGGAGGCTTTAACTTGGCAAGTTCTTGAAACTTATCAAATGCAACTCATTTTAGCTTCATTTGAATTTGCAATTTGAAAAAAAAAAAGGAAAAAAGAAAAAAGAAATTGCAATTTGAGTGATACACTCTATAAACAAATCACATGTCACTCCTATCCTCATATATACAAGATATTAAGGCATAAGAATGAACTACGAATTAAACATGAGATTTGACATCATGTAATAGAGAAATAACCTTAACAGCTTGTTTGGATTGCATTTTTTAAAGGAAAGTAAAGGAAGGGGAGGGATTCCCTAATCCCTCCTCCTGTTTGGATTGCATTTTGAGATTTAATAAAGGATCTGGAAGGATTCCAAAATCCCTCCATTTCCTTTAATGAGAATGATTTTACAATCCTTCCAATTTGGAGTAAAATGGAGGGAAAGGAAAGGAAAATGTATAAAAAGACTAATTTATCCTTAATTCTTTCTATGGTTATTTTATAAGAAGGATAATAAAGTAATTTTTTATCTAAAATTATCATTTCCTTTCATTTACTTCTCCAATCCAAACAACAAATTGTAAATTTCTTTCATTTCTTTTCCCTTATTATTTTTTTACAACCCAAACAAGAAATTTCTTTTCCTTTCCTTTCCTTTATTTTTCTTCCTCTACTTTCCTTTCCTTTCCCATGTACAATCCAAATTGGGGGTAAAAGATTAAGAAGCAATGTTCGATTGTAATCGTCGAAAAACACACACACACACCCCCACCAAATTACAATATAGAAACATAGACAATTGAGTTGATCTGGAAATTGTCTAATGAATTACAAATATATATGAGCTTATCACTCTCTCTCCTCTCTCAATGCTCTCTTTCTCTCTACAAAAGAAAAAAGCTCTTCTTTCCTAGGGTTCTCTCTTTCCTAGAGATAGAACCTCTAGGCTTCCCCTTCCTATGGATTTACTCATACCAGATCTCTCCATGTCCAAGCTTAGCTTGTTGCATCTCTCTTGGCCCAGCTATATGCCATGGCTCCTCTTTTTGGGGATCTCCATCCTCTTTACTTTGATATCCATCTCTTTTCACACCATCTACAGGTGCCCTTATGGTGTTTCACCATATCTAGACTATTTGACATAGTTCAGGCAAGCCCTATTCGGACTAGAGTTTGGTATTATGCTCACTTTGGTGACTATTTACCATTCTCCTTCTCTGAAGGTTTGACAGCTTCGTGGTCCTGTCTTAGAGGAGTCATTTCTTCCTTTTTGTTCCAGGCAGTGATTACGATGATGATGCCTCAGATTTATGCTACAACTGGCTCTTGGATGGTGCTTATCCACAAATTTATTCTGGTGTTGGTCTTTTGCCTTAGATCTGTGGAAAATTTGAGGGCTTGATGCCCATTTTATCCATTTTTGTGTTTCTTGGTCCTTTGCTGTGGTGCGTGGGGTCTTGATTTATTCCTGGAAGATGTGCTAGAATTTTTCCAGTCCATTTTCATCCTCAATCATTATGAGGTTTTATTCTTGTGTTGTCGATAGCCTGATTATTTTGGTGATTTTCTTCCCGCATGTTTTCTTGTTGGTTGTAGAGGATGTAAGTGGTCGTTGTCACCACATGTTCAAGTCTGGGGCTTAAAGGGTCCGTTTTGATTCTCGAAATATCTAGACCATTTGGGTATTGAAAAACTCAAACTCATCCTCAATCAAGGTTGATGGGAACTCATCTTGGTAATTGATGGCTTTCTTTGGACTGTTGCTTCAACAATCTTTTCAACAGGCTTTAGTGAGCATTTAATTGGGCCGGCATTGGAGGCGCTGAGGATGTTCCCTTAGAGTTGATGGTGATGTGGTGGTCATTTTAGATTCATACGGGATGTCACAAACTCTTATTTGCACTGCTTTACTTGGGACAATTTGGATTGTTTTATTTTTGGGCCTCCTTATTTCGGCCCCTTTGTGTGTGGTTATTTGTACCTTTCCTGTTTTATTATTGTGGTTGTACTAAGCTATGCATATTCTATTTGCTCAGCCTTTGTTGAGTTTGAGCTTGTTTGTATTTTTTTTTTAATACAGTTTTTTCGTTTGACAAAAAAAAAAAGAATTACAAATATAGAAACAAAAATTATTGAGTCGATCAGGCTCAACAACTGGGAGTAGGAAAACGAGATCAGAATTTGGCCTACCAAGCCAAGAAGAATCCGATCATCGTCCACAAGTATACGTGATAAAAAATTAATGTACATTTTCCACTAATCATTGACACATTGTAAGTTCATAAACTAAATCAAATCAAGCTAAATCTTTTTCCTTTAAATGGAATCGGCTATCATGATGTTTAAAATTGACATGAAGAAATCTAACATGTTCTATTCCCATTTGTCGGCTATCGACATCCTGCTTTATCCGAACTTAGGACCACAATGTCAGAGATAAAAACCCCCAACATATGCAAAGTTGGTAAGTTGATAAAAGAAAAAAGTAATCATCAGATTTACAGTTTAGCAAGTAAGCTTTTTTTTTTTTTTTTTTTTTTTTTTTGGGTCATAAGCAAGTAAGCATTCGAAACTTCGATATTTGAAGTCACAAAAACACATCTTTGGATGACAAAACAAAAAGAAGCAACCTGAAAGATATTATTTTTAAAATGGTGTACAAATAACAACAGTTGAGACCAATGCGAAAAGAAACATACACAGACTCTTGTGACCCAATCAGAATGGTCAAAAGCTAAAACCTATAGAGAAAAAAACTTGGAAGAATCAACTAACGTACATTTATACAAGCCACTATACTGAAAAGTTACATGTGATGACCAAAACTATAGCAATAATAAACACAAGAGGGCACTCTTCTACTATATCTGTATAATTTCAGAGACGTGTGTGGTTCAAACCGATCGGTAGCCACCACCATATGGTTGCTGGCCGTAGTTACCTGCACTCATCATGGGGTTATAGCCTCCCGGGATGGTGGATCCAGGACGAAATCCAGTTGGCTGTTGCATCTGGCCTCCCAAACCCATATTCATTCCCATACCCATATTCGCCTGCACATTCATCCCCATGCCAACACCCATGGGCTGATTCATTCCTGCGTAACCTCCCATGCCAATGCCTGGCCTAGGACCACCAGCCATACCCATACCCATGCCGGCACCCATCATTGGGCTTGGTGGAGGCCTGATAGCACCTGCACCTGCACGCCCCATTCCAGAACCAGATCCCATGGCTTTGCCCATAGTGACAGTTGATACCACTGGAGTCGCGGAAGGTTTTTCCATCCTCTTCTCCTTCCGATTCAAGGCATCAAAATCAATTCCAATGTCGGACAATGGATTTATTTTAGCTGCACATAGCAAAATTATATCAATTATCCAGCAAAAAGAAATTCAATAAGCAACATTTAAGCAAGATTTCTGCTAATGAGGAAACTTACATCCAGAAATATTCAAATTGACCAGTCCACGGTTCAGAGTATCAGCCCAAACAGTGGATTTTGTCTCAAATTTGTCTTTTGCTGGTTGGGGATCCGTAGCAAGAGATCCTGTTGAAGCAGGGGGAGCCGATTGTGAAGCCACGAGGGCACTTGATCCCAGCTGTGCAGCTGGAAGAGCCATTTGTGAGGCCACTGGAACTCCAGAACTAGACCGTGAGAGGTTGTTTGTTGCATTTTGTTGTGCAGCCGGTCCAGTGAAAACTTGAGGAGCCATATGCTGACCCACCGGAGTGACAGATCCAGGCTGCAGATTGTAACCACCATAAGAAACAGCAGTTGGCTGTGCAGAATGGCCACCTGGAAGTGTCTGAAAACCAGCCTGGGAGGAAGGACCCACGTGAGACGGAAAGCCTGAGACAGATGAAGGTTGTGCAATTTGTGCTGCGGTCTGTGATACCCCAGCTTGAGTTGCAAAGCCAGTCAAGGATGGAGGTTGGCCACTTTGAAAACCTGCTTGAGATACAGATTCACCCAATTGAGCTGGGAAAGTTGTTTGTGTTGAAGGTTGTCCAGATTGAGCAGGAAAACCAGTCACCGATGCAGGCAGGCCAGGTTGAGCTGTGAAACCTGTCTGAGGTGCAGTATGGCCAGTTTGAGATGTGAAGGCTGTCTGTAATGCAGGTTGGCCAGTTTGAGGCAGGAAACCTGGCTGTGGTACAGGTTGATTAGTCGGTGCTGGATACCCTGCCTGGGAAGTTACAAGACGCTGAGATCCCGTTGGTGGGAGAATATCTGCTAATATATCAATATTCGGATCTGTAGTTGCCAGATGCTGCAGTGAATGCATGTTTGATGGAGGTTGAACATTGGAAGCACTCGATGGAGCCCCAGAGGAAGGCAGTTCAGGACCTTGGTCTGAGGAAGGTTGAAAGGAGGATACGGGAATGGAACTTTGTTGTTGGCTCGGTAAACCATCTGTTGAAGGGATAGCTTTGAAAGGGCCATCACCAAATGGATCACCAAATGCCTGCACAGAGAAGATACATTTATCTCCCTAAGTAGAAGCAGATTCAAACCTCAAATATATGATTGTCATTTAAAATACCACGTCTATACTAGGGTAAAAAACGGATTTTCTAAAGCGAGGAAGGGGACCTCTGCACTATGCATAAAAGTTGTTTCTCGATAAAAGCCAAGAAGCATAAATCAAGTAGTCCATGCAAGAATTTCCATGAAAGAAGCAGGTAAATACATGATACAGTACATTCCAATGAATTTCCAAACAGGAAATCCCAACCTTGCACATATATAAATAAATACATAAAAAACCAGAATCAGACATGGAGCCTTCCTCAGGGTGATCTTATTTTGGTGTTAATAAAGGGGCTCAGAAAATATGGTCAACAAAATGTAAATTAGTGAAAACATGATAGCTCATGTTTCTATGAGTCCTGAGCTAATATTCTTTTTGTTTTTTGAAAGTTGTAGGTATCCGGGTTTTGCCTGACTAATCCCACAGGACCCTAAAGTTAACTGCAGGGTAAATCTCCAATGCCCCGAGGAAACTTGAACTGGTGACCTATGGGGAGCACACCTAAGGCCTAACCAGCAAAGGCACCCCTAAGGGTTATAAAGAAGCTAAAATTCTTTTTCTATTATGAAACAAAATCGTAATCAATCCTGCTAACAGAGAATTGGAAATGCATCCAGGTATACGTAATATCAGCTCAGACAACCTAGAATTATCATATCTACGGATATATAGAAAAGAAAATATCAGTAATATTATAAAATAAATAAAATTAAAGTCTTCGGACAGCAAGACTAAACAGAGATGGCTCAAGTTGGCAAGATATGAGGCCCAAAGCCTACTAAGGCATCACAGCCCCATAAATATAGCAATTTGAGGAGATCCAAATAGGATAGAGTCAGAATTTTCGCACATGGGATAGTGCTTTCATAGAATTCTACATCACGAGGGGTCTATGCTCAAATTTGTTCTTAGACATAGAGCAAAGGGCATTATTACCTACCAGTTTGTGTCAGAGGGCATATTCAATAAAATTTGGACGTTTCAGGCTTATCTGATTAGAGAATTAACTCTTTTTCTTAGAACTAGAAGACGTGGTGACAAAAAAAGCAAAAAAAAAAAAAAAAAACCAAAAGAAAACTGAGGAAAGATACATATGCATCACAAAGTTCAGAACTGGAAGAAGAGAGAGAGAAGGGGGCCGCGGCCGGGGCAGGGGCACACACACAAAGAAAATGGAAATAAATAAATAAAAAGGAAAGGAAACAAACCCGCCCACCCACATAGAGGGATACACACTCTCCACCTCTCTGCTCCAAAGCCATCAATATCCCCAGCCCTCTCTCTTTCTCCTTCACACACACACACAGAGAACACACATGACCACCATCATCACCCACTACTCACTATAATCTCCTAATACCTACATAAATATATGCTAAAATTTGAAAACTTGGTTAAGTGGTGGAGCTTGCCAATGTCAGTCATGAAGTGAGGATAACGAGAAGGTAATACATGAAGTTGCATATACTGATGGCTATGAACAAAAATCGCAGCAGGAAAATTAATCACCCTGTATACTGAAAGCAGAAGGAAAAACTTAAAATGATTTTAGTGTGAATGTGGATGGGTAAATCATAATCATCCATGATTCTTCAAATAAATTTGGTTAACATCAACTGATTGAAACTCAAGACCAGAGTTTAGGATAATGTAGGTGGGTTCAATCCAGCCAAAATGATTCACAGCTGAATCATGCAATCCCTTATTCCCAGCAATTTCCCCACAGGATCCATAGCAGTTCAATTCCAATGCTTGGCCTTTAGACCAACTTGATCTTGGAATAATATTTAAAAATACAACTCAGATGACAAAAATATTTATCTAGTAAAAGATACCTGATTAGAGACGGAGGATGCTAATGTTGCTGCCATATATGCGGGTCCAGAACCAGAGTCTAAGAATGTTTCAGTCTCAGCAGCTGTTGTAACAGATGTTACTGGCACGAGAGCTAAAGAGTCGAGCAAATCCATTTCTGCACTACTGGATGTAGTTGGTGCAGCAACACTTGATGTGGTGGGAGCAGCTGTTTCAAAAGTATCAAAATATGAGTGCTTGTACATCACAGGTGTGAATTACCCATAGATCCATGATGATCAACACTTATGTTAACAAGCATAAAGAACAAAACAGATACAAAATCGATGTTCAACAAGCCTTCCTATTTTTCTGGAATTTTGAAATCTTGATTAAAGATCAAAGGTTTTGACAGAAAAAGCTACAACAAAATTGAAGAAAACTCCTTATCAAATTGCATTTCTTGGCTAAGATACATTCTTTCATTAAATATTCATGAACCACATCCAACAATCACAACCATTCTGCAATAAAACATAAGGCAAGATAATAAGAGAAAATGAATTGACCTGTGTCGCTAGCTGTATAAGGTGGCAGTCGTTTTGGTACACATCACTTGAATTTTTTAAATTGCAAAGAAAAGGATTTAACAAATGATATCACATGAACATTCAGCATAGAGAAATCTAAGGCAACTAATAAGGCAGTACCATGTGTACCAGAAAATGATCCACGCGGATCAAACTCGTCAAAGCCATCAGCATCACTATTATCTGCAACTGGAGCAGGCGGTGAAGGTGAAGCACGAGCTGGTGGTGGAGCAGCCGTGCTGGTTGCTTGGGGTGGACTGGCATTTGCAGGAGGAGAAGATGGTTTAGGAGCAGATGCTGAGGAAGTTTCTCCATCCCTTAAGACAATTGAAAATTAGGACTAATTCTCATAAACCAAGCCCAAGTCAGCTGAAAGACCGAGGTGGAATATCTTTACCTTTCACTATGCGCAGGGCTGCGAGCAGCACCAACAGCCTCCTCATAACCAGGAGGACCAGCAAGGTTTTGTTCTGAATATTTCCGGTCCAGCCGCCTGCCCGTGGAGCTAAACGAAAAAACAAAGTTCCCAAAGAGACTTATTAAGTCCTTGTTTGGAAGCAAGGGCCAATAATTATCACCAATATGTTAAATTAAAATAATTATGCTAACTTCCATCCTGATATTTATCATCAACTATGGCACCACTTTCCGAATATAAAGGAAAAACATATACAAGTTAACCAAATTCTTGACTGGAATTCTCTCTCATGAATAATCTCTTTCTTCCTCCCAGCCCCTGCCGGTGTGTGAGGTCCGTTTGCCCTTGAAGACTATGGAACAGACGTAATAAACACAGAAAACTCATACAGACTCTGAAAATCAATGGCAAAACTATTCAATAATCACATATTTCTCAAGTTTTTGTGGTGGAATTCCTTTTCTAGTTACTCATATTTCTCAAGTTATAATATCGTTTTCAGAGTAATGAATGTGCTTTTGACAAAAACAAAGTAGAAGATATCCCTTTTCTACTTCTCATATTTCTCATCTTTAATAAGCAACTTGCTTATGGGGAAACTATCTTAGCCATGCAAAATCTATCACACTTATGGTTTCCAGAGTAATGAATTTGATTTTTGACAAAAACAGAGAAGAAGAAATCAACTTCAATAAAGATAAAGGTAGTAAATTTAGAATGGGAAGTCAAAAAACAGCTAGTTTATCGAAATATATACTGCCCTACAAAAAATTAAAGAAAGACTACCTTGAAGAATATTGACCATCATCTTCATAAGAGCGGTCCCTATCTCTATCAGAGCTTCTACTTCTTGAGCCATCTTGATATTCATCAACGCTGCGACTTCTTCCATGGTATTCATCATCACGACTATAGCGCTCCTCATATTCTCTACCATACCGATCCCCATCACAGCCATATGGGTCCCCATACCTACCATATCGGTCATCATCTCTATATCCATACTCTCTTTCTCTCCCATAACCATTTCGGTCTTCCTCTTTGCCTCCATAACGTCCAACATAACGATCGTCATCATATCTGTCACCATATCCTCCTGAGCTTGAATATGAACCAGGCCGATACATATTACCCATTGATGTGTTTCGAAACCTATATATATACTTATGTTTAGTAAACAGCACTATAAAAATCATATGAAAGTATGATCTACATGATTTGAGTGTCAAGGCCAAGCATGTCCAGACTTTCTACCTGAGGAATTTCAGCCAAATATATTAAAATATAAAAGACGGGGGAAACAAATAGGAAAAGGTAGCGGCTAATTCATATTGTTTGCGCTTACTTACCTATTTGCTTCACAATACAAAGAAATTCCAGAAAGTGTCACCTAACCCTCTTAAAACATAGCAAAACTAGATATTCTACATAAGCACTTCTAAATAATGTAGATAAAATGTCAGTCTGCTAATATGACTTCCAGAACTAGTATCCCTGAGGAGTAACACTATGCAACACACTGCATGAAGAGAGCATATTTTCATATTTCAAATGCTTAATTGCTTCTAAGCAGGGGATAATGTTCCTGCAGCAACCTCATACATAAACTTATTTCCGAAGAGGCTTGATTAAAATTGAAGCCTCTGTAAAAAAATGGTTCCTCCTGGTTGATCCAATTTTCATGTTTAAGAATTGGTTTTCTACACTTATTGCTTAAGGCAAGATAAGGTTGGTTTAGGGGCCTTCCTTTTTCTGGGAACTGATTCAGTAACAATCTTGTCCTATAAAATGAGGCAACCCCCCAATTTGATTGGTACATAAAAATAGTAGTTGTGGTACTTAGTACTTTCAGCAGCAGTGTTTGCTGTAGATACCAATTGCGGAAACACAACACTCGAAATCAGTTGAGAATAAAACCAGAAAGGGAACACAAGTAGAATTTGTAACATTTACACTTTATTTTCTTTTCGAAATGTTCTCAATATCCATATTTAGTATCATCAGCAAATTCAGCTCCCTCATATAGCATGAAATGTGAAATGCCATTAACTTATAGTTCTATTCTATTTACTCATTTTCTCTCTTCCGGGGGGGGGGGGGGGGGGGGGGGGGTGGGGAAGGGGAGTGGATCCCTTTCTTTTGCATGCCAGGCTGTCGTAATGCAGCATTTTAGTGATCTTTTGATGTGAAATGCCATGAAATGCCATTAACTTATAGTTCTATTCTATTTACTCATTTTCTCTCTTCCGGGGGGTGGGGAAGGGTTGTGGATCCCTTTCTTTTGCATGCCAGGCTGTCGTAGTGCAGCATTTTAATGATCTTTTGGGCCCATTTAACGTGTGGTAGTCTGAGAATTGAATAATGAACTCTGGGCATCATAAGTGGTTCAATGTGGACAACATTAAAACCAAAAGATAAAAATAAAGAATAATAAGAAAAAGATAACCACCCCATCACTCACTCAGCTGTTTGGGAGGAAGATATTTGTTATCTTCAGAATTGAAAAGGACAATGCAAATAACATAAAACTCCAAATGTCTTTTGATCCATGTGATCAAACATAAATTCCTCTTGTTTTCCTTCCGTAGCTTTTTGACTAAACACTACACCAAGAAAATTTAATTTCCTTTCATTGCTTTAAAATTTCCTTTACGCTGATTTTCCAGACATCGCCTTTTCATATCTATATTAGACATACAATAACAAAGCAAAGGAATCACAATAATTTGAAAAGTACATACTTGTCCCTATTAGCAGCAGCTTTTTGTCGAACTTCCTGTATTCTTTCCTTATCATTCACCAGCACAACAAGACTCTGAGATTTCTTTCTGACATTGCTTCCCTGATCCCTCCCACTAGAATCAATGTATTGAAAATCCGACAATGTCTAACACAAAAAAAGAAGTGCGCCATTATCATTTCCACATTATTGCGAAAAGCTATAGGTTGATCCAAAAGCTTTTAAAGCATTTGTCAGCATTTAATTACAAAGAAAATGAAAATGAACTTACCTGTATCTGGTATGCATGTTCCCTGATCTCATCTATGACACGCTCTGACCCATGAGCAACCAAGTATTCCAATACAGTCAAACCCTGAAAATTTCAAATGCTTCAGTTTCACTGCCAAGAGCACATCAAATGACATCAATTTGAGAGTTTAGGAAATTCAAGAAGCCAATTCGGCATGATCCAGAGAGTGGAATGACAAAGTCAAAAAGGAATTTTATGTAGGGGATGGCATTAAGATACCATGAAAATACAACCAAATGGTCCTTGGGGGCAGATCAATTTCAAAATCTTAAACACCTCCATAGATCTCTACATATTAGCTCACAGGCAAATTAAACTAGAAGCTCCAACGAACAGGAGATTCGATCAATTGCTCCAGATAAATAACAATTAAGAAAACGCAACACAAACCTTGTAAACATGCCGCCAATTCTTCCCAGTATCATTAATACGCTTCCATATGACACTCATTATCATTTGGTACTCATGACTGTTACGAACAATCAAAGAGTGGGTAAATCGAGAAAGGATATAAAATTATTTAAGTATATTTTGAAGATCAATGATACTTACTAATTTCTAGTAGCCTGCGCAATATCAGCAAGAAGTGTTCCATGAGGACCCCATGGCTCATTGCTAGTGGCATCAAGAACCTGTATTCCAAATTACCATGAGTCCAAGTAACACCAGCAATTATTTTCAAGATATTAATGAGTACCAGATAATTCAAAATCCTATTTATTTTCCTTTTCATTTTCTTTTTCTTCTTTGTTTATTTCTTTCTTTCCCTTTTTTTCTTTTCTTTGAGGGGTGTCCTTTTGGGGGAAGGAAACCACTGCACACTGCACATTTTAATAAACCACAAAGAAAATTTGTCTGTGAACAACCAAGCATCAGAATTCAGATACATACTTTGCAGCACGAATTCAGAACCATCAAAACATTTCCAACTACTTTCCAACCCTAATTTTTTTAAGAACCGTCCTCATTCTACCAGCTGATGTTGCAGTCAACTAAAGAATATTGCCAGCACCAAACCATACAAGGCACTATTGTCTAGAAATTTTATAGTTAACATACCACAAACTTCTGCTTTATTGCTTAGCAAAAAAAAAAAAATCCGCATTATAGCAAATAATCTAAAAAACCTGGCAGAGTGTTTTTTATATGAATGCGCAACATTGGAACTCAGCTATTATAGTAACACAAATAAGTTGAATAATATATCTCTGACTTCACATCAATGATCAAACATCAATTAAAAGAAAATTATCCAATTAACTTCCATTGAGTTGATGGTGTTACTGTCACACATGAAGACTTCATAAAATATGAAAGGCATTCAACATAGTCATAGATACAGTACTAAGATGTTAATATTTAGAGAAAGAAAACCAACAAAACAAAAATATTCACAAGCAAAAGAGAGAAACAAGAGAAGAAATTGGTTTTCTCACTAAACAGTTCACTCTGAAATGGAATCACAAAGAAAAGACGAAAAATCCATTTTGGCACATCAGCTCTTTATGCTCACCAAAAATGAGATGTATGTTAAATATGTTCAAGCAGGTGGGAGCATATAGCATATAGCTTAAGCAACAATCTGGCCCATGTATGTCAAGCTCAGTGAGTAAAAAAAATCAAAGGAAAGAAAATTACCTTCTGCTCAATAGAAGGGACTTTAAGAACCTTCTTATTCACCTCTCTCTTACTGCAAGGAAAGAAAAAACAGAGAATATCATGTATTAGTTGGCGAGCGTTGATATTGAGGTGGAGTTCATTTTCTTAGAGTTCGAAGCGTGGATTTGGAATTGATTTCAAACAATTTTTATTTTGAGTGGAAAATTTCCAATTCCAATTCAAAAGCCCCAGCTCTGAGCAAACAAGCGCTATTTAAATGTTTCCAACTAATGAAAAATTCAAAGATCTCATTCAGAAACCAATGCAACTTACAGGTCCCGGACAGTTTGATCAAATGCCTTCTTCATTTTCGTACAAATATAGGAGACAAATCCCTCCTCAATTTAGCACACTTCAGAAAGCCTTTAAACACAAAAGATAAAAAAGTACAATTCCAATAAGTCAAAGGCGTCTTTTTGAGCTGCAAAAAACAGAATTTTTCCACATCAAAGTCCCGAAATAGAAAATAAAATTTTGTGGTCAGTAACTGTTAATCATATGATGAAGACAGCTCCTAATATCGGCCCATCAACCCCCCTGAAATAAAACACGGATCTTGACCCCCACCAAAATTAGAAAGAAAAAAGGATTAAATATAAATTATTTAGAATTCAAGTATACAAAACAAAGATTAAATATAATTATTTAGAATTTAATTATATGGCTCTCTTATTTTCTCTTTCATTGAGCTCAAAAAAGAAGGTACCATATCAACATAGCCGATTCCACCGACTGTTATAAGTCTTAGTTCGGTTTGATTCGATTTAGCTTTCTTTCCTTGTCTTACACGTACACAATTAAAATCGAGAAAGCAATCAAAGAAAGGGTTTAACAAATTATAATATTCTCAAGTTTTGCAGCAAATCTTGATTCTAAATTTTCTCTATTTCATAATCACAAGAGTAGAATCTTTCACGTAATATCGCGAATAACAAAAATCAATTAAATTACCAAAAAAAATATATCTAACAAGACTAGAATAAATAACATCCATGTATCAAAATGTAAAGTTTAAGACAAATTCACAAGAAATAATAATCAAATAAAGAAATTAAAAAATATATATTACAAAGATCAAATTTTTACTATACACAATCAAAACAGAACACACATTTTCCGCAATAACAAATAAATCAAATGAAATTAAGCCTATCAAATAGAAGGAAAAAAAAAAGATAGATTATAAAGATCACATTTTTATCATATTTAATTACATTAAAACACAGATTTTCCGCAATTATAAATAATTTAAATGTAAATAAGCCTACAAAATAAATAAATGAAATTTCGCAGTTGAAAATAATGAAAATAGAATGAAGAAAATTAAGAGTGATTGATTAATTGATTAAAGCAGATCTGGAAATAATTGGAAGAAAATGGAACCTGAAGGAGAGAGGAGGAGGATGATTTGTCGCAGAGAGAGAATCAGATCTCACAGAGAGAGAGAGAGAGAGATGGTGAAGAGAATTGATTGCACAGAGAAAGAGAGAGAGAGGAGCAAAAATTGCGTAAGAAGGAGTAGAGAGAGAGAGAGAGACAGCACACGTTGTTTTTTTTTTTTTTTCTTTTTTCTTTTTTCTCTTTTGGTCATTGAGACAGCACATCTACATGCAGGTCGCTTTAAGACAATGATTGTTTTTACTATATGTACATATTATATGTGTATATATTTTTTTTTTTGGAGTAAATTTCAGACTCCCCCATAAGTTATTAACTAAAATCCAAATTGCCCCATAAACATTTCATATTACCCAGATTCCCCCATGCATTTAAACCCAACCAAACAAAGTCTTAGGTGTAAGGGTATTTTGGTATTTTCATTTTTTTTTAAAAATTAAAAATAACAAAAACTAATTTCCTCCGCCGACACAATAAACATTGAAGAATTCAGGAACTGATCATATCACATCTCTCACTTATCACGCATCAATTACTCAAATCTCTAGCAACACCACAACTATATGTATTGATACAAATATTACAAAACAATTAAAGACCAGGCTCATCAAATCATATGTATTCCTATGGCTTAAATAGAGGGAAAGGGGAGGTTTGGGCCCAAACGCTGCCATCTTGGCTGTAGCGGCGGTGATGAGGTGGTTGCACTCGATCTCACACATCATATGTTCATCTACATATGTTTGCAGCAACAACATCTTCAGACTTTTTTCAGTATTTGATTTATCCGCTGATGTTTTGGTCTAGTGTGTGTTGTGTGTGTCCACACTTTGTCTCTCTTTCGATCACATACACTTACACTAACACATCACCTACACTACTCTTACACACCATAGACTATCTCTCTCACACAACATAGAATGTTTCTGTCACATTTTCCCACCACAATAGTCTCTCTCTCTCGATCACACACACCCCTTACACGCACAACACACATACGCCACAAAGACACATACTCAATGAATCATACACCACACATAAAAATCACCCCTCACAAGCATAAAAACACACATGCAAAATACACCTATACAAGCGCACAAATCACAGGCATGGAAGTGGTGGAGGTGATGGAAGTGAAAGAGGAAGTGGTGGTGGTAGTGGTAGTTTAGAAGAAGGATCTGGTCATAGTGGTGGATTCAGAGTAGGTGGAGGTGTTGGAAGAAGAGGTGGATCAGGTCATGGTAGTGGATTTGGTGCAAAGGTGGTATTGGTAGTGGAGTAGAAGAATCGTGGGTAGGCGTGGTTATAATATCCCACATCGGAAGGCTTGGATGCTGGGCTATTGAATATATAGAGGGTTCTCTAATATTCGTGCATGCGCGTTTTCCAGTCTTAGGCTGGGAAACGACAAAACCGTGAGTGGGGTTCCACAAAGCGGACAATACGTGCATAGTTGTGTTGTACCTCATGTTTGCACGCCTAGGCCCGTGTTCTGGGGTGTTGTACTGCTTGGGGCATTACAAAGTAGTATCAGAGCCGACCTTTCCTTGTGCCAGCGAGGAGGCTGGGTCCCCAAGGGGGGGCGGATGTAATATCCCACATCGGAAGGCCTGGATGCTGGGCTATTTAATATATAGAGGGTCTCTAATATTCATGCACGCGCGATTTCCAGACTTAGGCTAGGAAGCGACAAAATCGTGAGTGGGGTTCCACAAAGCGGATAATATGTGCATAGTAGCATTGTACCTTGTGTCTGCACGCCCGGACCAATGTTCCGGGGAGTTGTACTGCTTGGGGCATTACAATGGTGTCAGACTTTTTTTTTTTTGGCTGTTTGTTTGGTGTGGTGTCTAATCAAAGAAAGACTAGACCCAAAAAAAAAACTTTTAATTTTTTTTAGAATATCGAAAAGTCTAAAATACCTTTATTCATAAGACTTTGTTTGGCATGATTTAATGATATGAGGAAATTTGGGTAATATGAAATATTCATGGGCCAATTTGGGTTTTAATCAATAACTCATGGGGGAATATGGGATTTACTCATTTTTGTATCTCTTTCCTTTGTTTGATGGATTCTCCTATTTTCTAAAACCCGTTACCACTACTTAAAATTCGAATCCTAATATTAAGGAGAGTAATCCACCACAAAGTTATTCATAAATCTTTTTTTCCTTCCTTTTCTTTTCTTTTCCTTGTTTTTTTTCTTCCCCTTTTCCCTTCTTTTTCTTTTCTATTACTTGAAAATGAAATGACAAAGAGGAGAATCCATCAAACACTATATATATATATATATATATATATATATAATGGAAATTTTCTTATTTTGTACGATCAATAATCACTTCATCTAAATAAAGTTAAACCCATACTTGACACACGTCTTCTACTTTGAATAAATAAATCATTACGGCGGACAATGTCACATACAATATTTTCTTAACTCAAGGTCTTTACAACTTTAAAGTACACCTTTCGTTAACCGCCTCAACCAAGCAAGCAACTCTTTTTTTCTCTGAGTTTTCTCCATAGCCGATGTTGCTCTCTTGTGAAGTTCTCTCGCTTCTTTGTGCTCCGATCTGGGTTGAGGCTTACCCAGATCAGTGGCACCGCTGGCCTCTCTCTTTTATTTGCATGTTTTTATCTTCTTTTTGGTTTTTATTATGTTTTTATATGTTTTTTTCTCTAATAAAAGCCCCACTCTTGTGTTTGTGTTAGTTTGGATTTCTTTTTCCTATTGTTGTGGCCTTTTTTATTTGCAGTTGTTTGGGTTAATAAGCTCCGACCTTAGGTCATTGAGCCTTTTTTGGTCGTATCAGTGGCTGGTCGTGGTTCTCCTTCCTGCGAAGGTGCCTGCGGCTCTTTCCTCTCTCACTATCCCTCATGACCAATATTTTGGGTGGTGTTTTTCGAAGGCTTTCGGTGGACTACACCTTCATTACTTTCACGCTTGAGCTCTATCGCGTGGGTGACTTTTGGAGTCTTCGTCGATGTGTTGCTTTCGACAGGGTAGTGTATCTCGTAAGTCATGCTTCATCTTTGCTCGCTGTTGGCGAGTTTGTTTTGGTGCTTCTAGTAACTGCGTTGGTTTAGGTTGCAGTGTTTTTGGGCCTCTATTGTGTCTTTCTTAGCCGCTGATGATTTTGTTGGTAATGGTGTTATCTGTGCCGGTATCTTTGTTCACATCTAGAATTAGGGTTTATGTCGTTGGGTTTCGGGTCGTAGGCTTAGCCCCTTATTTTTTGTTTCAGTCTGTTAGGGTTGGGTTTCGATGTGGGCTTGTGTCTATATTTATTTTCTTCTCTTCGGGTTATAGTGTTTTGGCTATTTAATTTGTTGTATCTTTGGTGTTGTGTTAATACAATTATTTTTGTATAAGAAAAAAAAAACACAAGATCTTTACTTTAGCTATTATTTTTGACAAAAAAAAAACTTTAACTATTATTGATCATAGGATATAAACTATTCTTTTTTTTTTTTATGTAAGAGGATATAAACTATTATTAAAAATTAATTAATTTAGTCCCGATTATTTATCAAAAATTTTAAATTTGTCTTTATTATTTAAAATTAATCAATTTAGTCCTTATTTTTTTGTAAGGCAAAAAAATAACTGGATTTCATAAAAGAAATGAATAAAGTCTTTACAAAAAGATATGGAGGAAAACAAACAAGCCTAACCTCGAACTAGAAATGCAATTGCGAAACCGCAACCAACTACAAAACCAACTCCATAAAGAAGTGGTCATTCTAAGACATCAAGAGGAAGATGCAAAGAATGGTCATCAATAACCAACTACAATCAACAAACAAAGTCGTAATCAAGTAACTTTAAATGAACTCTATTGGCATAATATTTGTTGATGTTTGTGATAGCAAATCGATTCCGTCGTTAGGTCTTGAGAAAAATGTCCACTCTAATCTTATCTAGAATATGTTCTTCAGTGTGAGCTTGATGGCCGAAAATGCATCCATTCCTTTCAAGCCAAATGTGATAGACTGCGGCACAGAAAAGGAGTCATAACATATAGCTCTTGATATCCTTATTGCCTGCAATTGAAAGGCCAAACATGAGAATAGAATCAAAAGAAGAAAAAATGGGATCAATCTTTATCAAATTTAACCCAGCTTTCCAAATCCGCTTTGTAAAACTACAATCAAATAACAAATGATCTCTAGTTTCACAACCAAGATAACAAAAGATGCAATTGGCCTTGCCAACCGTCCCCCAAGTCATAAGGCGATAACGAGTGGTGAGCCTATCAAGACTAGCCAGCCAAATGAAGTTATGCTTCGAAATGTTATGAATGAACCAAATTAAGTGATGTCAAGCATATGGTTGACCTTTAACCCTAATATGATTCCAAGTGTTGCTGAAAGTAAAGATACCACTATTGTCCGCATTCCAACAGAATTCATCATTCCTATCAACAATTAAGAAATTGTCAATATGAGTAGGGTTAAGATTGAACAGGGAGGGGGTAAATAGGCCTAACAATTTTGTTATCATAATTGATCGTATTCAAAACCCTACTATCTAGGTAGAAGTAAAGGACTCTAATGCTATGCAAATGGAGAAGATTACCTCAAATAATTTCAATTTAGTCCCTGCTTCAATTGGCTAAATTAAAATTATTTTAAGAACAATAAGGAATAAATTAAAAAAATTTAAAGAACAATAGGGACTAAATTAATTTTTTAAAGAATAATAGGGACTAAAGTAAAATATTTTTAGGAATAATAAGGACTAAATTAAAAAATTTTAAAAAATAATATGAACTAAATTAACTAATTTTGAATACTACAGATAAATTTAAAATTTTAATAAACTAATAGGGGCTGTTTGTGTAATTTTCCCGCAAAAGAATAAAGAATGGTGTGCAAAGACGTGTTTGAAATATGCCGGTTAAAAAAATCACCTACGACTTGTTTGGTTGTATGACGGTGGGCTGTCGTGGGCATATTTGGTAAACTTCCTACCTATCTATTCTGAAGTGTGTTAAAACTTTGCCAACTTTCAAGAAGATAAAAATTTCTTAGAGCTTTCTTTCTCTGCCCCTTCTCCAATTTCCTTGCAAAATTGCAATTGTAGCTTGGTTGCTACAGTCTCACACCTAGTTTCGGTGGCTGGTTTCGCCAACTACATTCCCACATCATCAAAAAAAGAAATTTAAGAGTTGAAAAAAGAATGTATTACTAATAATAAAATAAATTGATGCTCTTAGAGAAATTCTTCTATTTCTAAGCAAACAAGAAAAAACAAAAATGGTTCATAAATGTATTAGGATTATCGTGGAATTTCCTTATCTTGTCCCTAATATTATAATAATAGTAATAGGGATGAAGTGACAATAATGGATTATTTATGCATTCAGTGGTTAGGCGGAATGGTCGAGTAATTGTAATAAAAAGTTTTGAATTTGAATCACAACTTCGATCAATATTATATCTAAAATATTAATAATAATAGTAATAATAATTATTTATTATCCACGTTTGAATTTCGGGTAAACATATACTTTAGTCTTGATATAGCAAAATCAAAAGCTCCACTTATTGTGTGCAATCACATTATTGGATGACATAATGGGCAATGCTACGCATTATTGAATTACTTTTTTACTTGCATATCAATATTAAATCAAATCAAATCTGATTGAGACCAATTATATAAAATTGATAACATCATTCATTTTTTAAAAAATTGCTTCCTTTATTAGTTTTATACAAGTAAAATATCATCTAAATATCTTGTCGAACTTATTTTACGTCTTCATGAATAGTCTCCTAACATATCGAACTTGCATGTCAATATTAGCAAAACAATTATGAGTACTTTACCAAAGTAGTCTTTACGTATAAAAATCAAAAGTAAGGGATTCGATTCAATTTTTTTTTGAAAAAGGTGACACTATCATAACACCTTCCACATTTTCCATATAAAAATAAAAAAAATAGCATCTTTTACTAGAACAAACTGTAAAGTAATAAAGGCAACACTTTTGATATTTAACATCAGAAGAATGACCTAAACTCAGCAACATTCTCCTAATTTCTTGTCATTGTTAGGCTCTGTTTTACCTAGTTGTAAAATTTTAACTTTTGACTTGTAAAAGTTTTAGCAATAGAATTTTGGTTACAAGTTTTTAACAAAAGTCGTTGACTGTTTAACCTATATTGGGTAATGTTGAGTTTTTAAAAAATTTGAGAACAATGTTGGATTTTAAAAACTATGAATGAGTACATTTGAGAAAGAAAAAAAAAAACAGCTTTCCGCATTATGTAAAAACAGATTCGCAAAAGCTTATTTTGAAAAGCTCTTGTTTTTTATTTTTTTTCAATTTCAACTTTTACCTAAAAATAGTTTTAGAAATGATCCAAATAAGTTAACCTCAGTTTCTAAACTTATAGGAAACACTTTTAAATGTCAAAAAGTTAGGTCAAACAAAGCCTTAACTATCTTTTTGATTAAACTTTAATAAAAATATAGCATTTATAGCAACAATGTAGATGTCGTAACAAGCAGCATCAGATTCCTAATTGGCATGTTACTATACTGGCAGTGGTGAAATTTTACTACCATCTCAGATTTATCACTAAATTTATTAAATTATTATGTATAACTATTTAGTAATGGAAATTTTATCAAACAATTGTTTTATAGCATATCTATATGAATGGAAGCCTCTTATTAAATATTTGTACACAAAATTTATTAATGAAAATAAAAAATGCCTTTAACACTCTTATTCAAATTATTGAACTATTTCATCAAAAGAAGAAGCCAAACCAAATTATGTTGAAGAAAACAAACTCTAAGCTAAGAATATACCTTTTTTTACCGACTCAATTTTTCCTTTTTTCTTTACACTTTCTCCCTCTATTTTTCTGCCCATAAAGAAATTGAAAGCAAATTCTTTCTATATTCCCCCCTAACCTTTATTCAAATTACATGCCTTTTAGTTTCCATGTCGAATATTGTTTACATGTGAACTAAACTCAACATGGTTTATATATTGCCATTATTCTAGCTTTTGTCATAGAAACTTTTTTTTTCCTTTAATTTTTCCTAGGAAACTTATTTTTCTTTAACCCTGTAGTAATTTTTTTTTTTAATTCAAAAGACACTTAAGTTGTACAATATATATTAAATAACGTCACTTGTGAGAATTAATCTCACAACTTCTTATATTTACAGTGAGGAATATATTACGGACGAAGGGACCCTTGGCCCCCCCATTTTTTTGTTTGTTCCCCCAGTTGCGAAACCAATTATTTGGCTTTAAGCTTTAGTCAAAAAGCTTCAGCCACATTTGTAGTTTTTTTATGTAATAAAGTCATAGCATAATGACTTCAAAAAATAAAATAAAACACTTACCCCTTCTCAAATAGGCAGACGACAGTAGCAAAACACGAAAACTTAGCCAAACACTATATGTTTCTCTTCTCTCGTATTCTTCACATAATCCTCAATATCTATCTCTTCTTCCTAAAATTTTAATTTTCATAAAACAAAACACACAAAGTTAAAGTAATATATTATGAAAGTTTTATATTACAGTTATTTATTAATTTTTTAGTTATATAATTTAATCCATGGTTGATTTTTTTTATTTTGTTGATTTTTTTTAATAGGTGAATAGGGGTGGATCTAGAAATTTAATATTGGGGGGGCTAAAATATTTTTTTAATGATACTATATAGAATTTTTTAAAAATTAGGGAGGCCGATAATTTTTTTTAACGATACTACATAGATATTTTTAAAAAAATTTAAAACGACGGCCCCCCTTCCACACTACAAAGATCCGCCCCTGTAGGTGAATATCCTAACTCTTAAGGCAAGATTTACGCTAAGGTAAGCAATTATTTTCTAATTATGGTTTCACTGGTTTCTTAACTCTTTTAGTTACAATTATAGTTATTTTTATTTTTTATTTTTAGTTTTAGGTCTGATAGTTGATTATTAATTTTAATTTAGTTTTTATAATTGTTGATTTCTTTTATACAAAAAATTTAATTATTTTAGTTTTTGGAAACTACTTTCAGGCCAAAATATGAGTACGTCTGAATCGCAACACACAAGACTTCATTTTGTTAGGTCAGTTTTTTTTTTATTAATTTCTTTCTTATCTATCTTTTGTTTGTTAGTTTGCATTTATATTGGATAATTATTTGTTAAATATTTGATTTTGATATGAGTATGATATATATGTGTTTGTTATTATTATTTGTATAGTACATATCATATTAGTTTTATATTTTGAATAAAATTAACTTATAATGTTAAAAGTTTCAAGTTTAGTCAAATATAAATATATAATTTATATTTGATTAAATTCTTAATTAATTTTTCATTATTTAATTTTATTATAACTAATTATATTGAAAAAATATTGTACAAGAAAAATATTGTACAAGAGAAAACACTGTACAAAAAAAATAAAAAAATCTTGCCCCCTTCCAATTTTCAATTTCTGGCTCCATTCCTAACCACTGGACCAAAGCCACGGTTCACCCTATAGTAATTAGTAAAACAATCTTCAAAAAACCAAATGTATTTTTTTTAATGGAAACGTTATTAATTAATTCATGGCGTTGTCCAACAAGAGAACATCTAATCTTAATCATTTCCAAAATTTGGGGTTAAGGAGCAAATTAATTTGATCAAAACATAAGGGCTACCACTGATCATTTTAGTATTTTTATATTTTCCCGGAATTGGATCTCTATTGTCTCTTCTTTCGCCATTTAGGTTTGTAAAAATGGTATAAATGTGATTGGGATTTAAACACTAGAATTTCCACCTTTGTGCCTAGCTAGGCACTTGCCAACTAATTACAAAATATACGAACTTAAAATGGGAATTGAGTTCATGTATTCCACATGAAAAGATGATGTTCTAACCACTTGACGTGAGTGATGTTTTTTCTTTTCTACTATTAGTCTACTAATCTATTCATCACTTTCTAAATCCTAAACATGCATCAATCGATGTAAAGCATTCTCAAACAATTTAAATTTTTAGATGATAACATGGTATTAAAGTCTAAGTATTAAAAGATTCTATTTAAAACTCACATTCACTCATTTAAAAATATTAAAATTGTCCTAAGTGTAAGGCTAAAAAAATTAATTCCGCATGCACTTGCGAAAACATGTTGAAAAT
Organism: Ehretia macrophylla; assembly: GCA_037974665.1. Classification (NCBI taxonomy): domain Eukaryota; kingdom Viridiplantae; phylum Streptophyta; class Magnoliopsida; order Boraginales; family Ehretiaceae; genus Ehretia; species Ehretia macrophylla. The sequence continues at coordinate 87,957,507 of CM075764.1, forward strand.
AATAAATAATATAACAAACTTATCTCTAACAATTTAAATTTTTAGATGAGGTGTTAACTTAACAATGATGATGAAATGATTTAAACAATTGAGTGTAAACATCAAATAATTGTATAATCACCTTATTATCATTAGTCTCCCTTGTAATATTATTATAGTATTTAAAGAATTCAAATTTATCATTATTTTATCATTATTGATATCTTTAATAATGTTATTATATTATTAGCTTTTTTTTTTTTTTTTCCTTCTCTCTAGTTGAGACAATACCTTCTATCTTTCCTTTGTTTTCGGCTTGTTTGGTCTTTATTAGTTAAAGTATTCACGATTTAGTTGAATAATCAATCATGAAACATAGTACATTTTGTTAGAAGTTATTTTAGTACTAATGAATGCAAATTTTCTCATCTGACATGTTTGGATGTACAAATCAAGTCAAATTTATAAGATTGTTCTTGTGCATAGGAAAAAAAAAATACCTCATGTTCCATAAAAACTATTTATTGGAATTAGTATGTTGTCGGCAATCCAATCCTTACATTATTGAATAAAAATGAGAATTTAGAAAGCCAATTTAATTAGCAATCCAAGATAAAGGAACTCTTTGAAGATTTTTATCATAAGAGTTGTACTTTTACATGTCTCTATCTCTTTATTTAATATAAGGTGAAGTGCATCAAACCCCATATACTTTAGCGAAAGTACACAACACTCCCCTATAGTTTAAAAACCCCCTGAGTTAGTCCTTGTAGTTTTTCAAAAGTGCACAACACCCCCTTACTGTTAAAAAATCCGTTAAATTTAACGGAGAGTGTATTTCACATGCGTTAAGTGAGATTTTTTTTTTATTTTTTACGAATTTATTCTTTTAATAATTATATAAATTGACCAAATTACCAATTTTTTTTTTGGCCTAAACAAAAGAGGAAATGACAAAAGAGAGAAATGAAAAAAAAATGAGGATATTTACGTCTTTTTTACAAAATCCGTTAAATATGACGGATTTTATAACTGTAGGGGAGTGTTGTGCACTTTTAAAAAATATAGGGACTAGTTCAGGGAGTTTTTGAACTATAAGGAGGTGTTGTGCTCTTTCGCTAAAGTATAAGGGGATCTGGTACACTTCACCCTTTAATTTATTACAAATTAATTCTCACAAAAGAGTAATTTATCATTTTTTTTATAATAAGGAACACATTTTTAGTGAAATAGCACGTTCCGATATTCACTCCAAATTAATCAAAAATTAAACAGTATTTATTATAAAAAAATATAAATTTAAACTCAAAACTTTATTTTATTATAAAAAATTACTACCTGTCTTCCAACATTCATAAAAGCACGATTGTATGGAAAGCAGACTTCTAGAATAGTTAAAGAGAAAAAGTTGTAAAAAAAAGACCTTTACTGGTCAGGTCCCTTGTAGAATATTGTCAGCCATCAAGAAACTACTAATAAACAAAAAAAAAAACAAAAAACAAAAACAAAAAGAAGCAAATGCCAGATAATCATTGAAGAACTAAATCTGTCAACTTTTAATTTAAAGTTGTACAATTGGTCAAATTCTAGCTGCTCTCCTCTATTTATGGGTTAGACTTCCATTCATGTGCATCAATCTGATCACAAGTGATAATGATTGTTGATCTTTAATTTTGAATTTGAGCCGTTGAAATCCACTCAAATTGAAAAAAATAATAATAATTATTATATATAATAATCATGTTGCCCTTTGTTTTATTAAATACATACGAGACCTACAAAATATTATATATAGTGCTGAAATATCTTTTTTAACCTTTTGGATTATATAATGATTAAAACACCTTTATCAATAACATCTAATTTTTATCTATAAATTTACTATTATAACCTGTTAGAACTCACTCTATATATTATATGTAGTGTTGAAATGGCTTTTTTAACCATTTTTATTACCTATTTAACCATATTCCCGCATTAACGGTATATGAAAGCTCAATTACTGTAAATACTATTTCAATTACTATAAGTACTACTTCAATTACAAATTGTTCGCTTTTTTCTTTTTTTCTTTCTCAATATAATTTATCCGTGTTACTTTAGTCAAAATATGATATGAGAAATGCAATATGTCAACCCACATTCGCCAGCCAATTTAACCATATCCGAATTTTATGATATATGAAACTTCACCAGCGACTTAACGATATGTGAATCAACGGTATATGAACGTTCGATTACTATAGATACCATTCCGATTGCATATTGTTCATTTTTTTCATTTCTTAAGATACAATATAACCTCTTTAAATTAATAGTGTTGGATCACTAATTTCTATTAACTTAGCGCGATATTAATTTATTAATAAATTAATAATGATTAATTTATAAAGATAGACATGCCATTAATAAATTGAGGGTATTGTCAAACTAAATTGTGTAAGATGGTCATTACGTACAATATATATATATATATGTATGTATATATATATTAATTAATTAGATAAAAGTTTTTAAAATACTATTTATAGATTCTATCATTAGGAGTAAGGATATTAATGACAAAATCTATATTCAGAAATATGTTTTAAAAGTTGTTCCCGATCATAGGATAAATTAATTTGGCGTTAGTTTATCCGGATAGATTGAATTACAGTCTACTAACCAAATAATATGATATATTAGTTTGGACGATTAGTCGTACTTGTTAGTGAACAAGTGACTGGACTTAACCACTACAACGAATTACATGGATTAGTCAATAATTCGTTGTATAATGTAATCATGCAATTATTCTTCAGACTTGAGACACAACAATTATCTCATGATTAGAGATACCATAATTTGCTTGTGCAATTAAGTTAGTCCTAATCATGGATTAGATAATATAAACAGTGGTTATAATTTATTTCATCATGGAAATAGGTGTGTATAAATGCAGGATCTGTCAATTAGGGATCCTATACGATCTATTGATCAAGAAACTAGAAAATCCTTGGCTGAGGTAGAATGGTGGAAGTCGTTCCACGCATTAATCATAAGTTACTGATTAAATAGATTATGACATATGATTGATTAATAGAGTTTGACAAACCCTATCAATGACTTTGACTCAATTGGGATGATTTAGACAGAAAGATTCGATTGCGTGGAAATTACTTAGAAGGGTTCGTATACTTGCATTTCATCTTTAATTGGGTAATCGCGATATACTGCTAGGTGTCACTCGCGATTTGCGAATTAATTAGAAAGGGTTCTAAATAATTAATTAATTGGATTAATTATTCGCTACCGATTAATTATGAACCCGAGATATCATACACAAAAGAGATTTATGAATTACTTGGATTAGAGAAAAGTTCGACCCCTATCTAAGCTATTAAATGATATTTTTACTCTTTTGTAATACATATATATATTTTTTTTCTCTTCATCTCCACTTATTTTTTTATTTAAAAAATACAAAAATTCATCTTCCTTAATACCCCAATCCCCTCCTCCCCGCCATCCCACCTTTACCCCCACCCCCACCCCTACACTATTGGGCACCGGCGTAGCAGCGAGAACTTGCTGCTATTGCCTAATCCGGTGCAACAACGTGAGGGGTAGGGTGGGAAAGGGTGGCGAGAGTAGGGGTAGGGGGTAGGGTAGGTGGGGGTAAAGAGGGTTCGGTTGTTGGGGAAGATGACATTTTTTTAATTTTTTTTAAATTTAGTGGTAAATAATAAAATATGTGGAGATAAATAGAAAAAAAATGTATTATAAAAGGGTAAAAACGTTATTTAATAGTTTAGAGGGGGTAGTGCGATGACTTTTTAATAATACATAAGACTTTCTTAGAGTTTCACGAACACATGGAGTAGAGTGATCGTTTCACATATCACAGGAGAGTAATGTGATATTTTTCCTAAGATTAAATTAATTTTAGGATCGTTCTAATATTAATTTAATTAGACTCGTAGTAATTAGACATTAGACATTTGATCTGGTTATTAAGGAGTATGAGTCTGGTCAATTTAATTAGATTAAATTATTATATGCGTTCAATCAGCGTAAATAACCATGAACGGATAGATGTAATTATTTTGCTGCGTAATTAAAATTTTAATTATCATATATGTTTCATAACAGTAACATTGTTAAGCAAATATCTTCTAAAGTTCTTACCTTTATAAGGGATCTGAACACTAAGGCATAAGAGTCTTTTAAGAGTTTGTGCAAAATTTTGTATGGCAAGTCGAGATATCACCCTATCATCCGTAAAACTCTATGTTGTCCACTTTATGACATACCCAAGATGATAATGACGGGTTGACTTCGGATTGAGGACTATGAGTTAATACACAAAGAATGCAATGGTTGTCTATGTGAAGTACATATTATGAAATTGTTTCATCTCTATTATCTTTTAATTGTCTAATTAAATGTAACAAATATTATACATTTTGTTTTATAATATGTCAAATTTAGGATTTATACTTTTTTTTCTAATGGAGGCCTAAGGTCAAACCATATATTGTTACATTTTGTGAATTGTTACGTTAAGAAGATAGTACAAACACACATAATTTGGAATCCATTTTAGTAATTTTTCATACCTAAAGGCTATTTTCGTCTTTTCTCATAACTCTATTTTTTTCTTTTTAAAAAAAAAGAGAGCAAAGCTAATTGTTTATCGTTGAGAGGTATTTTAAACTTTTGCAATGCTATTTTTTTTTTGGTTCAGGTATGTATTGGTCTTTTGCAATGCTACTTTGTCTTTATTCAATACTATTTTATATACATAATTATATTACTAATACACGGGTAAAATGGTCATTCCGTTTTTTAACATGCCTGACCCACAATAATTATTACCACATGTTGTGCGTTTATTGATTTGCTCGTCTTGTCTCACGCGGCTGAAATGATGCAAATGAATGGAAGATTTTTCCTGTATTTAGGCTCCGTTTGTTTGCTGTAAAATATTTTACCGAAAAATATTTTTCGGATTTTACGGTGTTTGGTAACACTGGAAAATTGGTCAACCGTAAAATGTTTTCCAGTCAAAAATTGCGGCTGCTTTTTCTTAATTTTACGGTGTTTGGTAACACCGAAAAATTGGTCAACCGTAAAATATTTTCCGGTCAACAATTGCGGCTAGTACAAAATTATGTAAAATGTTTTCATGTCCTTTGGGATAAGAAAACATTTTACCGAACTTACCGTACATCCAAACACCAGAAAATATTTTTCAGTATTCTATTTTCCAGTAAAATATTTTCCCTCAATAAGTTATTTTACGGCAAACAAACGGAGCTATATAAAATATTTTATTTTCCAGAAAAACACTTTCTACGAAAAACATTTTAAACAAACAAGTTATTTTACGGCAAACAAACGGAGCCTTATTAGAAAAAGATAAGGGGTCATCTTTTCAGATGGTCACGATGTAGCCTTATTAGGCTTCCCGTACTTCTATTTGTTACTCGGTTTTGTCTCACATCAAATCAAAACGAAAAAAGAAAAGAAAATTTTGGTAAGTCATTTTACATCTTGTGACTGGATATCATCTTGTCAATAGTAGTATAATGACAAATGAAAATGACAACCGATGTGCCTTACAAGCCATTTTTATAACGATATGGGCCTCATATTATGTGACAATTGAAACGTCGGTTTGATTTTCATTTTGTGTCGCGATTATCATCTTGTCAATGATAGAGTAATGGCAAATGAAGAATACTTTGTTGTATTCAACAAAGTATTCTTCATGACCTTCAGCCAGTCTACTTGACAATGGAGAATAGAAAAATCAACCACCATGTATGGATTTGATCGGGCTTTTTATTGGTTTGATATACAATAGTGAAATGTGCATAAAAGTGATCAATCTTCAACGTGCCTCTTACTAGCTCGCAGCACCTTGATCTTTGCCTCGATAAACATTCTTCAGACATTTCTTGGCTCTGTGAACTTTTGATTGAAGGTGGAAGCTTCCGTGCTTGGAATTCCTTTCGAACAAGTTCTCATATTTCTGCACGGGTTTAAGACTAGCGGTTTAAATTTTTAGATGAGATAATAATTTAATATGGTCTCAAAAAAGCTTTTTTTGTCCAGTCTTGTTTATCACGAGTGACCAATTTTTCACATGAGGTCCATCTTGAGGGGTTTATTTTTTTCATTCCTAAATGCAACACGTCCCTTCACGTGTGCGAGATTCTATAACTTTGCACGTGAACAAATTAATAGGTGGTGTTGAGACTTGAACGCATGACTATTTTGGCAATTTGGACTCTGATATTATATATATTAAGAATCATGAAGTTCTAATTTAAATCCAATTGGTATTAGGTGAAGTAACTTAAAATTTTATAATGAGATCTTAGAATATATGATTTTTTGATATGTGATAAGTGTATATTTTTAACAACCATCACAAGCCAAACTGGTAGAAAGGAAACAAGAGAGTCAAGAATACTCGCTTGCAAAACCTCATTCCAAGTGGATTGCTTGGTTACACCCAAAATTTGTCTGGCTTCTTGCTCTGTCATAATTTTACTTCCTTTACGAACATCATTATGTAAAGTCTCTTGAGCAAGCCTTGATTTTGAGGCATCTGCACCCAGCTGTATCCATAATTACTAATTTATCCGGAGCAATAATTCATATGTAGGAGAATAATAGAACATTTTATGGGTTAAACGGGATGAAGATTTTTCCTAACTAATACTTTATTCTAACATTTTAACTTGCATCTCAACCATTTAATTCACTCACCAAAAACACTTTCCTTCCATTTTTATAGTTTAAAAATTAAATAATAGCTGAGATGTAATATTAGAATATCATACCAAAATATCAATTAGGAGATGATCCTTAAAATTGAAGTAACTTACCTAAAACATGCATTATACTACCCGTGGCATATTGAAATTAGTATAAATTGTTATATTTTATTCAATAATAAACATTATACGCAGAGGAGAAATATGTATATGAGTTTGACAGCAAAAAACAAGAAATATGTATATGACAAGGAAATTAATAAGAAGAAACATACATTAACTATAATTTTTTTTTTTTTTTAATCAACAACTTATCAAGAACGCTATATCAATCGTGCTAAAACTAATCTAGTTAGGGATTACATTTCAATAATAGATTTGACGAGCAAAAAAAAAAAAAAAATCTCATGCAAATTATAACGCTTGCATGACATGATTCATATGCATCATAACAAGCCAAGCTCAGACTATATGCATCATCAGGCCAGGGGCGGAACTACTCTCTGCCTACTCAAGCAGAATGAGGAACCAAAAACTTAATATTAGGAAACTAAGATTCAATTATAGGTGATGTTGACAGCCAAGGAGATTGATACATAGATTTTCGAAAAAAAAAAGTGAAAGGCTTGGGGCCTCAGCCCCTGCATCGGGTTTTGAATGTCTACTCATCAACATTTTTTGCTCTCTCTCTCTCTCTAAACATTAGAGTTTCTTTAAATTTTTCTAGAATACTCATGGTTAAGGTCGTCTGTATCATTCCGCCTTCTTCTCACCTCTTCCTTGTTGGAAAATCTTGTTGGAAAATTTTAACATGTGGAGCCACACATATAAATATTTAAATGTGTTGTGTTATCTATTAAGCTTAATTAAAGTGATCTAATTAAGAATTAAGTTTAGGCTTGTGGGTATAATTATCATGGAATTAATGTGTAGATACCTGAGTGATATTTCTAATTTGATGAAGGGCCAAACTAGAAATATCTAAAACTTATAAGTTATATTAGAGTTATGGTCCCCAAATTGTACGTACGTTGTTTTTCTCTACATCCCCATCAACAGAAAAAATGCTACACCTCTAAGCAAAAGTTCGTACTAATTTGGAAGATCTCGACCCGTTAATCTACCTCCAACAATGGATTCAGGTATGCTTCCGCTTTCCGTATCTTCTTATTCTATTGAATTGAAGTGAGTATTAACGTGTTATTTTAGGATTTGTTAAAGAACTTTTAAGAATATGGTGAGTTAGGTTTTGCAAATCCTAACAAGTGGTATCAGAGCCACCCATATTTAATTCATGAGAATTTATTGAATTTTAGTTTGGAAAATTTTTGAAGTTTTAGGGTTTTGATCTTTCATTGTGATATTTGCCTGTTTTTTGGGTATTGTAGACTCAAATAAAAAAAAAAAGGACAAAATTTTGGTACTACCAAGTCTTGAACCCACCACTATGTTATTTTAAGTCTGTGCTGCCAACTAGGACGAACGCTGCTATTAGTTTTGAAACGCAGCTATATTCAATATAACAAATCTGATTTCTTCTGCTCATAGTTCAAAAGAAAAATTATGTTGTGTAAAATTCGTTGCTGCAAGTTTTGAACTGACCTCTTATTAAATGCATGATTGGCCTCTCTGCCACTAGGCTGGGAACATCCCTTGTGTCCTGAAGGAACATGAATATATATTTATTGCTGCAGATACGCTTATGAAGACAAAATATTTTATTTATTTTCTTCATAATTCCTTTCTATTTTATATCTGAAATTGAGATTTTTTTGTCATAAATATATATTTGGTGTACATATGGGTTCAATGCAAATTGAATATTCATTTGGACTGCTCACAAATTCAAATAATTATGGTATATCTTTTAAATAATAAATTGAGGTTGTCTAACATTCTAAGTGGACTAATTGAAACAAGATGTCACCAAAGTGACCTCTCTTATGTAGATTATTCTTGAAGGATGTTGGATGTTTGTTTGTGTGTATATTCATGCGAGTATTAGCCAGCCCAAAGGAAGGTTAATATTTGGCCGAATTGCACATATACCTGTGGTGGTAAACATGTGACGATTGTAAGGTTTTACATGTGAATAATAAATAGATCCAAAGATAGATTTATTATTTGACATGATTTATTATCAATTTTTGATCACTACAACAAGAGTACCACTTACTATTAATATTATTGTCTAAAGACTTGATATTAATGTTGTGCTAGGTATCTTGAGATAGGGTTTACCATTATTTGAATTTGTTGATTATTTTTCTTTATTATTAATTTGAGCATATTTGGTTGGTTGTTCTGTTCTCTATACAGCTAGTGTTTCTACAATATCCGCTAATATCAACTCGATCCCCATTCTTAATGGGACAAACTTTAAGGATTGGAAGGAGAACATACTCATTGTTCTCGGCTGCATGGATTTGGACCTTGCGCTTCGGATTGAGAAACCCGCTTCTCTTACGGATGCAAGTTCTCTTGATGACAGGAGGAACTTTGAGAAATGGGATCACTCAAATCGCATGAGTCTCATGATTATTAAGCGCGGCATTCTAGAGGCATTTAGGGGTACGGTGTTCGAAAGGATAACCAGTGCCATAGATTTCCTAGCCGAAATTGAGAAGCGTTTTGCAAAAAATGATAAGGCGGAAATAAGCACTCTTTTACAAAGCTTGATTTCCATGAAGTATAAAGGCAAAGGAAATATCAGGGAGTACATTATGGAAATGTCTCATATTGCTTCAAAACTTAAGGGACTTAAGCTCGAGCTGTCTGATGACTTACTTGTGCATCTAGTATTAATCTCTCTTCCTGCATAGTTCAACCAATTTAAGGTCAGTTACAACTGTCAGAAAGATAAATGGACTCTCAATGAGCTCATTTGTTATTGTGTGCAAGAAGAAGAGAGATTGAAGCAAGATAGGACAGAAAGTGCTCATTTGGCTAGCACCTTTAAGGACAAGGGCAAAAAGAGGAAGAATAATAAAGCTGCTAAGGGTCCAGAACCAAAGAAACAACATAAAGACAATGAGGGATGTTTCTTTTGTGGCAAGTCTGGACATGTGAAGAAGGATTGTACCAAATATCACGCATGGCGTGCAAAGAAATGTACTTTTCTTAATTTGGTCTGTTATGAGGTAAATTTAGCTTCAGTATCTAGAAATACATGGTGGTTAGATTCTGGTGCAACTACTCACATTAGTGTTTCTATGCAGGGTTGCCTGAGCTACCAAAAGCCAAGTAATGCTGAAAGACATATCTTTGTGGGCGATGGCAAGTCGGTAGAAGCAAAGGCAATAGGGCATTTTAGGTTATTGTTAGGAACTGGTTTTTATTTGGATTTTATAGATACTTTTGTTGTACCGTCTTTTAGATGGAATTTGGTTTCAGTTTCTTTATTGGACAAATCTGGTTATTATTGTTCATTTGGAAACAATCAGTTTATTTTATCTATAAATTCAAATGTTGTTGGAATTGGTGCTCTTAACATTTATGACAACCTATATTTGCTAGATACTATTGCGTCATATAATGAAACCTTGCATGTGGAATCACGTGGTACTAAACGCAAAATTAATAAAGAAAATTCAGCCTCATTATGGCATAAACGCTTAGGTCACATCTCTAGAACTAGAGTTGAACGACTTGTGTCTGAAGGGATTCTAGATTCTCTTGACTTTACAGACTTTGCTGTCTGTATTGAATGCATCAAGGGAAAACATACCAAATCAAAGAAATTAGGTGCCAACAGAACTACGGACGTCTTAGAACTGATTCATACAAACATTTGTGGACCATTCCCTATGACATCTTGGAATGGTCAACAATATTTTATATCATTCATAGACGATTACTCAAGATATGGGTACCTATTTCTTATACATGAGAAATCAGAGTCTTTGGGTGTGTTCAAATCATTTAAGGCTGAAGTTGAAAACCAACTAAACAAAAGAATCAAGAGGTCAGGTCTGACCGTGGTGGTGAATATTATGGCAAACATGACGGTACAGGTGAACAAGGTTCAGGACCGTTTGCTAAATTCCTAGAGGAATGTGGAATCGTTCCACAGTAGACCATGCCAGGATCACCTAGCATAAATGGTGTAACTGAAAGGCAAAATTGGACTCTTAAGGATATGGTAAGGAGTATGATTAGTCATTCCACCTTACCAAAGTCACTCTGGGGTAAAACACTCAAAACGATAGCTTATATTTTGAACCGAGTACCAACTAAAGCAGCTTCTAAAACACCTTATGAGCTTTGACAGGCAGGAAACCCAGTCTAAAGCACTTTCATATTTAGGAATGTCCAACTGAGGCAAGGCCTTATAGGCCACAGGAAAAGAAATTGGACTCCAAAACTGTAAGTAACTATTTTATAGGCTATGTTGAGCGATCTAAGGGCTATAAGTTTTATGATCCCAAACTTAGGACAATTTTTTAGACGGAAACTGCAACATTTTTTGAGGATGTTGAGTTTTGGATGAAAAATAAGGCCAGAGACATTATCTTTGAGGATGAAGAGGAATCAATTTCAATTTCTACTATCGTTTTTGACAATGTGTAGGTTTCTATACTTGTCATTGAAGAAGAAGTGAATCCAGACCTTCAACCAAACAATATTGAACAACCCCCAATTCAAGATGAGATAATTGTTCCTGAGGAACAAACTCAACAACCTCAAGAACCAGTGCCATTAAGGCGATCCACTAGAGAAGGGAAAAATGCAATTTCAGATGATTTTATCGTATTTCTCCAGGAACATGAGGAAGACAATGGCATGGTGGAAGATAATCCTATCAACTTCTATCAAGCCATGCAAGGTTCCAACTCTCAAAAGTGGATTGAAGCTATGAATGAAGAGTACAAGTCCATGCAAGACAATAAGGTTTGGGAACTTGTCCCATTACCAGAAGGTACAAAGCCCATTGGTTGTAAATGGATATTTAAAACCAAGAGGGATTCGAGGGGTGCTATGGAGAGGTATAAGGCTCGTCTTGTAGCTAAGGGCTTTACACAAAAGGAATGGATTGACTTTAAAGAGACTTTCTCTCCAGTTTCAACGAAGGACTCTTTCAGGACAATCATGGCACTTGTTGCGCATTTTGACCTTGAGCTTCACCAAATGGATGTCAAGACAGCGTTCCATTGAGGAAACGATCTATATGGTGCAACCAGAAAATTTTGTGTTAGGAGACCCAAAGAATATGGTTTGCAAATTGACAAAATCTATTTATGGGCTCAAGCAAGCTTCACGTCAGTGGTACTACAAATTTCATCAAGTGATTATCTCGTTTGGTTTTGAGATAAACGCTGTTGATGATTGTGTGTATCACAAGTTCAGTGGGAGTAAACACATATTCCTGGTTTTGTATGTCGATGACATACTGTTTGCCACAAATGATATAGATATGCTGCATGATACCAAGAGATTTTTATCAAAGAATTTTGAGATGAAAGATCTTGGTGACGCCTCTTTTGTATTAGGGATCCAAATACATCGAGATCGCTCACGAGGTATTCTTGGATTATCACAAATGGGCTATATTGATAAAGTGCTCAAAAGATTTGGCATGCAGGACAGCAAACCAGGTGACACCCCTGTCGCTAAGGGAGACAAGTTTAGTCTCAGCCAATGCCCGAAAAATAACCTTGAAGTTAAGGAAATGCAGAAGATTCCCTATGCATCAGCTGTAGGGAGTCTAATGTATGCTCAGGTATGTATGCGTCCGGATATTGCGTACATTGTTGGTATGTTAGGCAGATATTTAATTAACCCTGGGATGGATCATTGGAAATCAGCCAAACAGGTTATGAGGTATTTGCAGAGAACAAAGGATTACATGCTCACATATAGGAGATCGGATAAGTTGGAGATCATAGGGTATTCCGACTCCGATTATGCTGATGCCAAGACAGTAAGAGATCCACATCAGGTTACATTTACCTGTTGGCTGGTGGAGCTATATCTTGGAGGAGTGCCAAGCAGACACTCATAGCTTCTTCCACCAGGCAGCAGAGTTTGTAGCGTGTTATGAGGCATCAAACCATGGAATATGGCTGCGGAATTTTGTCACTAGGCTACGCATTTTGGAGGGTATTGAAAGACCACTCAAACTATATTGTGACAATAAGTCAGCAGTGCTATATTCCAACAACAATAGGAGCTCATCTAGGTCAAAACATATTGACATCAAGTTCCTAGTTATGAAGGAAAGAGTGCAGAGTGGACAAATATCCATAGAGCACATTGGAACAAATTCCATGATAGTGGATCCACTTACAAAGGCATTACCACCCAAGGTCTTTCATGAGCACACTGCTCATATGGGTGTTGTGTTGTATGAGGATATTGTGTTTTAGTGGGAGTTTGTGCATTTATTTGCTTTATGTTTGATTTTGGACATATTTATGTATTTGGTTATTTTTCTGATCAGAAATATAGACATTTAGTTCATGTCACTCTATTACATTATGTTCTGTTTTGATCTCACTAAAATAGGACAAGTTGGAAATAGACATATCTGGATCACATTTCATGTAATTTTCCATGCTACGCATCCATGATTGATCTATGTCATTTGGTTGTATCAGTTACGTGACTATTGATGGATTTAGTTACGCTAAATGTGACGAAGACCGCTTTGATCCTATATTGATATAATCAATGGACGAGATTGTCCAGATATACCCTAAGGTTGTGATAGCAAATTTTGGAGCTCATAAAGTTAAACACATGTGTAAGGTTACATATGTGGTCCAGTGGGAGATTGTTGGAAAATTTCAACATGTGGGGCCACACATGTAAATATTTAAATGTGTTGTGCTATCTATTAAGCCTAATTAAAGTGATCTAATTAAGAATTAAGTTTAGGCTTGTGGGTATAATTATCATGGAATTAATGTGTAGATACCTGAGTGATATTTCTAATTTGATGAGGGGCCAAACTAGAAATATCTAAAACTTATAAGTTATATTAGAGTTATGGTCCCCAAATTGTACATACGTTGTTTTTCTCTGCATCCCCATCAACAGAGAAAATGTTACACCTCTAAGCAAAAGTTTGTACTAATTTGGAAGATCTCGACCCGTTAATCTACCTCCAACAATGGATTCAGGTAGGCTTCCGCTTTCCGTATCTTCTTATTCTCTTGAATTGAAGTGGGTGTTTACGTCGTATTTTAAGATTTGGTAAAGAACTTTTTAGAATATGGTGAGTTATGTTTTGCACACCCTTACTTTCATCCCTCCCCTGCCTACCCTCCCATTCCTTTTCCTTTTTTATTTTAGTCCCAAGTCATCCTCCGCTTCATCTTTTTATTGATGTGATTTTTTTTCCCTCTCCTACCAAAGGAGTTCAGGGGCTAGGTTGTGTTGGTTGTAGCCCTGCCACTGTACTGCCAACCTCTTCTTTTTCCAATTGTTGATCGTATCTTGTCTTTAGCGCATACCTTGCATGTTTTTGACTTTGTTTGGTGGTGTAGGGACGGATTTAGAATTTTGACTCAATGGAGGTAAAAATACATAATTTAATATTTATATATATATAATTTTTTTAGTGGGAGTTAAATTAATTTTTTAACTTAAAAATATATTTTTAAAAAATATAATTCTAATTCACTTGTTAATAACTCTATTCTTAAACTTAGTTGTAGGGGGGCCTGCAATCCCCATTACCTTAGGTAAATCCACCCATGTGGTTGTGCTCTTAGATGGCAATTGGTGGACTTTTTTTAAAAAAAGAAATTAAGGGAGTCTTAAATCATATTACATTATATAAGATATTACGCACGATAATCCATCTTAAAACTTTTCGCACCGTGAAAATACAAATGAGCAGTGATCCCAACCTTTGTTGGCATTTGGCCCTATTTCGTGGTGATGAGTCACTCCATTGGGCTTACGCACACCCCTATTTTCGTATGGTGATTTCTAGTTTTTGGGCATTGGGCTTCGCCTGCTCTGCCCTATCGTTAGTGTGTTGGTTAGGTTTTGATTGGTCTAAGCCTGTTGTCTTTGGCCTTTTGCCTTTTGCCCTTTGCATAATTTCTGGGACTTGACATTGATTTGTTGTAATATATTTTTTTTTTTGTTTAGGTATTGGTTTCTGGGCCTTTATGTAATTCTGAACTTGCCCTGGTTGGTTGTAATATGGATTTTCCTTTTTGTACTTTTTCCTTTTAATATAATTATGTCACCTAACCCCAAAAAAAAGAAAAGAAATGGGAATCACCTCGCCAAGCTTTCATTTCCAAAGTCTAAAAATCAATCCAAAATGATATAAACATCCGCGATTCTAAAGAGTGCTTAGGGCATCTGCAACAGGTACCCGACAATCCATTTTACCCCACGTGGAGGAAAGGTTTTGGGGGGATTGGGCTCCAACAATTTTTCTAAAGAATCTCTAAATCCAATTTCAGTATTTCTACATGTGAAGATGTTAAAAAAATTCCTAAAGCGATCCTTAAACCCATCTGAAAATTTTAAAAAAAGAATGATAGTTTAATTTTTTTTTTTTATCTCCAACGGTCATATTATTAATCGTTGGAGGCATACCTGATTTGAAAAATAAATAAATAAAGCTATTGGAAAAGTTTCAAAATAAATTATAGAATATCATCATAAAAATAAATAAAAAATAAATCTATTGAAAAAGTTTTAAAATAAAAAGTAATTAAAAATAAAAAATATCATAAACAATTAACAAATATAAATAAAAAATTTAAATTAAAATAATATGTCTAATTAAAATATAGAGATATTTTGAAGTAAAACAAAAATAAGGAGCCTCTCAGGGAGGCTGTTGGAGTGAAGTTGAAATAGAGATTCATTGAAATTAAATGTAAGGAAGTTGTTGGAGTAAAACTGAAATAGGAAATTCTTAGATGTAGAGAAATTGTCTAAATTCTCTACATGTAAAGAAAAAAAATTAAGGAAACTATTGGAGTTAGCCTTACTCCTAATATCGATGGTATAACAGGGGGCATAAGAGTATCACGAAGAATAATTCTTACCAAAACTCTTCTCTTGTTTATCGTTAAGTAGTGTGTTACTCCTCTTAATAATTAAAAGATGAGGGTTCGAATCTCATAAAAATAAAAACAAGTAGGAGAACGGGGTGAAAAAAAAAAAAAAAAAAAACCTCTTACTGAAACTCTTCTCTTGGTTACCGTCTTATCCTTGTTCAATTACTCTGTAGCCTCTATCTTTTAAAAGCTACTCAAAAGAAAGCGTAAATTACTTGTATAGTTCCTTAATTGTAAGGCGGCAGACAAAATTGGTTCCCATTTTTAAAAAATGAACATTTTGATACTTGGAATTACAATTGTGGGATGTCATTAGTCTCTAACTCAAATTTTATTTAAAATTTGACATGCACATATTTTTCTCGTGTCAAAATATCAAATTTTGGATGTAATTTGGGTTGAGGATTTAGAACTTTACATTATTATAAGTTCCGAGATCAAAAAATTTATTTTAAAAGATTAAAAAATAATTTATATTCCATAGTATAGTTGAGTGATTGCAAAATTAATTCGCCCCCCAAAAGAAATAAAAACTACCTACTGAGTCATAATTTTCTCATATTTTGCTAGTCCCAACAGGTAAAATTGATGCTGTTGCAAATCTTTTTTTTTTGGTGGTCAAAATGCTGTTGCAAATCTTAGAAAAGGGCAGTTACACAATTTTAATGTAGGTCATAGTGGTATCAGGTATGGTATACAATATGCCTTAATTGCCAATGATAAAAAGAGAAGGAAGAACCTTTGCAAGCAAATTTTATGCGAGTACTTGTTTAACTCTTTTTTTGAAAGCATAATTTCAGTTTTATGAACTTTGGTCCATTATTGAAAATTGTGTCCATGCTCACCCTGTTTTCTTGACATGATTTATATGCAAAAAGTGAAATTTCTTCTATTCAACAATTGGAATATGGTCCTGATGGAAGAAAATTCAAGAGGAGAAGACCCTTCCTATTGTGAACTTTGTTTTTATTCGGATCATTTTTCCGTCGGATGGAAGACTTTTTCATACAAAAAGTTTATTCTTATGTAAATTACACATAAAAAGAAGACCTCTGGGATCGGTGTTCATGTAGAACTTTTGTTAGTTTTGTTCACAAAGAATGCAACTATGTAAAGTGTTTCCAAACACTATGTAAAGTATTATTGGCTGAATTTTAAATGGCTATACAATGGACTATTGATGAGAGACTTGGCCATTCATCTCGTTTGTCGAACTTGTTCGATTTTAATTCCACCTAAACCAATGTCCATCTAACATTGTGTTCTTAGTTGTTTGTTGACCAACATGAATAAAAAGCAACAATGTAACTTTTATTGGTTGACAAAAGAATATAAGAAAAATAAGCAACAGTGAAATGACTAAATTAGATAATTAGGTGTAATTAAAATTAGACGAAGAGAAAATATATAATGGGTGCCCAATTATGCCTTCTATACATACACTTTACATAAAAATCTATTAGATTGTAATGGACAAAGATAAAACTACAACAAAACTTATGAGAAATAAAAATTATAAGACAATATTATCTTAGGGTAGGTTACTAAATCTAAGATAAACTTTTTCCTTTTCTTTTTCTTCTTTAGCAACCTGCATTCATGGTCCTCAATTCCGGGAAATAATGGGATTTCTTCTTGAGCTTTGAATACTATACCTTTGACTTTAAGACATCCCCTTCAATAGGGCATATACTTTTGAAATTTTGTGATGATCATATATTCCTTCTTGGGAAGTGAGACTGTACAACTAAGACTTAAATTCTCCTCCTTGTATATATATGAATTTAATCAAACTTTATGTTGAAAGTCTTCTATTCAAATGAACATCTATTTTTAAAGATTAGGTTCATCTTAATTTATTTATCCAAAGTGTAAAAATGATATTGACAATGTACTATTTAAAGTACCATCAAATGGAAAACACACAAAAATAAAAAACCAAAACTAGAATTGTTTATTAAAAGATTAAGCTGACTAACTAAAATCTAGCATCAATAAAATCAAGTCAATCAATTCTCAAAGGTTGCAAGAATACTGCGTATTCAAATAAATTTCATATCATGATATTTGATCCAGAATAGATTTATGACAAAAAGAATCTAGAATATAATTTAAGATTGATAAGTTAGATTTCCTTATAATAAATTTCTGACAAACAAAACAAGGTGGTTAAAATTTAATACTCCTAAAGTAATAAAGTAACACAAAATATCTTACCACACATATTCAAACAAAAAGATCACACAATGTTATAAGATAATTTTAATTGAGAAATAACAATATTTCTAACTATTAACTTCATTACATGTACAAATTTTTACATTTATTTACTCAAATAGATCTTTAATAAACAATATCTAGTTTTCATTCAGTATATTTTTATTTGATTCAGAAAAGAATACAAACACAATTCACCTAAAATCACCCTTTTGACAAATTTGATTTACCATTGAGTGTACATAATCCCCCATATGTGCATGCATGGTGCAAAACAGTGATACATAACAATAACACTCATTCTACTTGAATGAAAACATGTATAGCCAATAAAATTTTGAAGAAAGAGATAACTTATACATTAATTGGTGTGTTTATTATTTAACCATCACTAGCTACAACCAATAAATAGAGATGAAATTTTTTTCAACAATCTAAGCGAATTCGAAAACCTTAATATTGTATATGACCTCAATATGGCAAATATATATGTGTTTGTGTTTTGAGAGGATAGAGAAAGCACATAACACACCTAAAATAGAGGTATTTATAATTTTGAAGGATATTTCATATTAAGTAAAAAATCAATAACAAGAGGTAGCAATTACACCAGGATTAACCACTAAGGCATTGTTTGTTTGCTGTAAAATATTTTTCTAATTTTTCGGTATTTGGTAACATTGAAAAATTGATCAACCGAAAAATATTTTTTGATAAAAAAAAATGTTTAGTTGAAATGAGTAAACTATATTTTCATGTCCTTTGGGATAAGAAAATATTTTTCACTTATTCTACCCTACCTTTACCCATCCCACCCCAACCCTACTCTTACACCTACACCCACCTCAACCCATACCACTCCCATCATATTTTTAATTAATTATTATTAAATAAAAATTAATTAATTTAATATAAAAATTAACTAATTAAATAATAAAAAATATTTATTAGTAAAAATAATTAATTTTAGTTTAATGACTAAATAATTAATTAACATTAATTTAATTAATTATTTGATTAATTTAAGATTTTATTCATTTAATAACTATTAATTATTTATTTAAAAATTAAATTAATAGTAAAATTATATTTAATATTAATTAATAATAATAAATTAATTAATTTAATATTTTTATTTATTTATTAAATATTAATTAATTATATATCTAATCTTATAAATTAATAATAATCAATCGATCAATTACTATTAATTTATGAAATTATTAATTTATTTATTATGTATTAATTAATTTTTTTATTATTAATCATTTTAAAATTTATTAGTAATTAATTAATTTATTTAATTAATAATATTTTTTCAAAATTAAAAAAATAATATTTTTATTTAATTTTTCACTATTACATTCAAACACAAAAAATATTTTCCACTATGACAACCAAATACTAGAAAATATTATGTTTTCTAGAAAATTATTTTTTTCTTGAAAACATTATCCACCAACAAGTTATTTTACGGCAAACAAATAGAACCTAAGAAATTAGTAGCAAGAAATGCCCTATAGATATATTTGTCGAAGACCTATACATATATCTAGGACATTACCTATGGTACCTTGTGTAAAACCCTGCATACATTCATGCATTTACTTATATGAGTTTATGAGTACTAACGTGCACTTGTATTATCTTACTTGTACTCACAGGCTTCTATGTGCACTTACATCGTTTTATGTACATTGAGTGTTTTAGATAAAGTACATATTAGTTAAATATCTTTTAATGTCTTATATATAAAATATTACTAGGTATAGTAGAAATAAGTTAGAAACTAAGTTAGAATTATAAGATTTAAGTAGAACAACTTCGGGGTAACATTGCAAATATTAGAAAACTTTTGGGGTCAAATTACAATTATGAGAACTAATACTTGGAGACCAAGTTTGGCAGTCTAAACTGGATATCACATACACTAAATCGTACAAGGAACACCCCGGTCAAATTAGAGAGGAAACAGATAAACTTTTACATTTTAGAAAACACGAGGGGTTGATTAGCAAAACTTACAAACTTTAAGTGTAAAGCCCGGCACAAGATCACATGTGCATATAGATCATATCAAACATAATTAAATCATTTTATGTGCTTTTATGTCAATTTATGTGTAATTATCTCGATTTATGTGCATTCTATCGTTTAACGTGCATTTGAGTAATTTATATTGCGTGGCTAGTAATTGAAACCAACTAAGTTCAATAGTTAACTAGAATAATTAAATTAGAACCAAAGCAATTAGAAATAAAGTTGGAATGGCATGCTAGTAAATAACCTTCTAGTTAGGAGGGCAACTTAGGCAATTAAATATTAGATATTTCATCCTCCTCATACATTATTCTATCCTAGGCAAAAACACACACAACACACACAATATCAGCCCACACAACACACACACACACGTTGGAGCTTAGGAGAGAAGAAAGAACAAAGAAGGAAGAGGAGAAAGGACAAGTTATTTTCAGCCATTTCCTTGCTTCTACTCTTGCTTGCTAGCATTCTACTTGCTCTATTTGCTTCTAAGCTTCAACACCAAGGTGAGGGTTCTTTCAAAATGAGTATTTATGATAAACAAATGCATATTGATGGTTTTATGAGGCTTGTATGGAGTTATAATTGCAAATCCATGGTTGAAATGTTGTTGGAGCTTGTTATTGATGGTTTGAATCAAAGATGATGTTGCTGGAATTTTTGGGTGTTCTTGATGGTAAAACTTGTATCTAGCTATGTAGATATGTTTGATTATTGCTTATTTAGGTTGCTAGAGGTTGCTTGGTTGTATAGTAGTTGATGTTGATGATTTAGAAGCTAGAACATGCAAGAATCTCGGATTTGTCTAACCAGAAATTTTAGCCTGTTTTTATGACTAGATGATTTTATAAAAATCTGGAGAATTCAGAAAATGAAGAAAACTCATAGAGGAACATTTCTTCAGTTGACCATGTCATGAGAAAAAAATCGTTTTTATGCTCGAAAACATACAAGACAGTAGGTATTAGAAATTTTGCTGCCACTGGACAGATTTGTACAAACTCGAAATTTTAGCCCGTTTTTATGAATAGATAATTTTATAAAAATCTGGAAAATTCAAAAAATATAGAAAACTCATAGAGTAACATTTCTTCAGCTGGCCATATCATGAGAAAAAATCTTTTTCATCCTCAAACACAAACTAGGAAGTAAGTTATGAAATTTTTGCTAAATCTGGACAGCTCACTGTCTTCGATTTCTTTTACATTGTAAAAATAGCAAACGATCTCAGAATTGAACAAAAATTTCACAGTAGCTATATTAGGCAGTTAGGAATGAACTTTGTGTTTTGTAGATCGTCAAATTCTATTGTTAAAATGCTATGAATTTTCTATTTCTGAAATGACGCAAGAACAGCTTGCAATCTGGACAGAAAAACGTAGTTGCACGAAATAGGTTATAACTCAGTCGTTTTGGGTTGGAATTGAGTGTTTCTTGATTCCAGAATCATCTACACTCGAAGATATTTAATTCTATACCAAAAACATAGTAATTGGAGTTTAGGAATGTAGTTAACTGATTTGCTAAAGTTGGGTCAATGCAATGACAAAAACAATGGCTTAGATGAATTATTTAAGTGCTAATGCTTAGCCTATTGACGAAATGGCTACGTTGCTTGTTCTTACTAATGTGAAATGATATTATCTAACTTCTAGATATGTTAGGACACTTGTGTGATCATTTATATGGATTATATTTCTTCTTGCTCGATAATTACCCAGATTGCTAGAAATGTATAACTATGTGAATGTTTTGAACTCGATGTCTATTTGAATGTTATAAATGCTCGTGTTACTTGAACTTGAATTTGAAATGGTGTCAAAAGGGGTTGCAACCACCTAGTCTTGGCATGGTAGTGTGCATACTACGCCGGACATCTTCGGGGTGTCGGTGATCTTATGTCTACCATGGTCCTATTTCCCTCTCGCTCGGGAACATTGATTTCCTTGGAGAATCGGGTTGTAGGTTTGAGTATTGTCCAGAATACTCTATTGGGGAGATAAGGAAGGAGATGTTGAACATCTCAATTAATAGTGAGGTAGACCAACTCCACCGCTTGATATATGATATATAATCACCATCTCGCTTGGGGGCATTGACTTCCTCGGAGATGTTGGAAAGAGTAAGTTATTTCTTACTTAGTATGTGATATATCACTTGAATATTTATACTTGAATAGTTTATTGACTGCACATCTTGCGTACATTGCATCCACGAATTTACAAAAAGGTTTATGTAAAGGAAAAATGTATTCAAAAACTCTTTCCAGATTCTCCCTTCGCTGAGCTTGGATGCCAAATAAGCTCACCCTCATTTCCCCCCCCCATTCAGGTGTAAGTGAGCCGGAGTACAATACTTGATGATTGTGTGCTAAGGGAAAATATGTTCGTGGCTTTAAACTCTAGTGATGAAGTTGTATAATATGTGGTATTTGAATTAATGTAATGGTTGGATGTCGTACTTATATATAAGTTTTTGGTTATACGAATGATATATGTTTTACCTTGGAATTAGATTGTCGATTTAATATGTGTTGGACGAATTATATTGTGCTATTGGAAGTTGGGGTTGAGGAGTTGTAATGAAGGATTTGGAGTTGTTGGTTTGAAGCTTTTCTATTTGCAGGTTAAAACTGAAAAATTCAAAATACAGCCGTTGTGCTGCCCGATTTTTGAAGAAACTAATAATAGGCTGAAATTTGACTAAGTATGGATTGGTAACTAAATCAACTAAGTTACAACAAGATTTAGTCCCTCGACTAAGGTAAATGAAATTGAATAATTTAGAATTTGGTAATTGAGATATAATTATTTAAAAGTCTTGAAATATTGAATTATGATAATAGTGTTCGAGCTATTGTAATTGTGCCTTAGCGGACTTAGGTGGAGCGATCTTCTTAAACCCGTGGCATCATGATCCCAGGAATGTTGGTGATTTATTTATGGTATCAGAGATTATATTAGCGATTGGAAAATTGGGGTCATGACACTTTGTGTCAGGTCCAAGATATATGTATAGGGCATTTTTCAGAAGAAAAAGATGAGGAAATTATAACGGGAGATGTAAAGAAAGAACTAAGAAAAAGAAACCACCTAACAAAGCGAGTAATTGAAATGAAAAAGAGCAAGCTAAGACTTGTTTTTGTCGTTCATAAGTGCATAGACTGAATAATAAAATATATGACATACGACGGTCTACATATGGCTAATTGTGATACACATTATATAAAGGTTGCACTTCTCAGTTATGGTCCAACTAAACAATAAAATGAATCGAATTGTAAAAATCTACTCTAATTTTTATAATATATTTAATTATATATTTTATTATTCCTATCCCAATTCCTCCACTCCTAGGTCATACACAAATGATGTTATAATCAATCCAAATATTAAAAGAATATAATCCTTATTATGAATTGTGCTTTTATTTCTTTTCCTTATATGGTCTTTGTTTTTCTACTTTTAAGACAATGAGAAACTAGAAATATTTTCTTAAAATTGTATATGCCTCGTATTTTCTTTGAGGTATGAGTCTCTGCATAACCTTTTCGCACTAATTAGTGTTCTACCGTTGGTATTCAAATAATATCTTATCAGAATAATGTAATGGCCAAAATAACCAATTGATATAGCCATATCACTATCCAAGGTTCAATTATATTTTTAACTAATGATGAATTATACACATGTTCACTAGCTAGGCCTTCATAATTTTGGTGTTGGCTAACAATGAGAAAAGTATTTGGATCAGAGAACGACCAAATGCTCAGGGGCGGACCTACTCTATATGGAGTGTAAGCAAAGGCTTACACTAAAAAAAAATTAATATGGTTAAGTGGCTAGAGAAGTGCTTTAAAATCCTTTGGTGCTACACGTCGCGGGTTCGAGTGCTTCAGGTGGCAGATATTTTTTTGCAGTGCACTGAGTTTTAGTTTGTAATGTATTTTTTTTTTTTTAAAAAAAAAAAAACTTGCTCACTTTCCCAAATCAAAATCAAACCCAAACCTTTCTCTTTCTTTTACAACCACATGCATAAACCTAAACCTTTTTCTCTCCTTTACAAAGCACACACACAAATCCATCAATATCCATCCCAAATTGGCAGATTCCTAAATCAAACCCATTTGGCAAGGTAACATCTTTTTCCTCATGTTTTTTTTTTTTTTTTCATTCGAATTGATTTGCAATTTTTGTAATTTTTGTATTTTGTTGTAAACGACTGGGAATTGCCTTTTGTCATTTGCAAGCTTTATAATCTAACTCACTTTTGCTGTATTCTTACGATAAAATAATTAGAGCTTTATCTTAATACATCTTTCTTTTGATTTCTAAATAACCTCTTTGCAAATGTGTTGCTGTGTTTTCCCTAAATAGCTATCAGTTTTTCTTGATAATTGGGTGAGGCTTCCTTTACTCAATTCTTTTTTCCCATTATTTTTCGAAAACGATAGTTGGGTCACTGAGTAATATCAAGAATCTACTAAACATATCTCGTCCTTCTATTTATCCGATGAAAATATTTTCTAGTATTTTGCTTTCAAGAAGTTTATAAGCAATGTTTGGGTCATAAATTGCACTGTTTCTGGATTATTACAGAAATTAAAAGAATTACTGAAATGTTCTTAAAGTTCAGAGGTGGTTTGACTTGAGATAGATAAGGAAAGATTACGTTATGCTATATGATGACTATTGGTTTCTTTCAATGTTTGTGCTTATGCTTACTCTGACATAGTGACACTATTTGATTTTTATCTATATCTTTTGGGGTTTGGCTAGAGCAGTTGAATGCTAATTGGGTTTCTTCAATCGACTATCATTTAATGTGCCACCATCTTAGCTTAGAATCTTTAGCTAATGTATTTAGTTACTCTAATTTTCCTGATTGGATGTAAACATCTTCTTTTATCTGGATTAGTTATGAAAAGTTGAGCATTTTGGACTCTGTTCCAGTGTCATTAAAATTGTGAATTTGAAGAAAACAAATGTTGTGAAGACTGAATTGCGGAATCGAATGGGAGATGATTTGATGAATGATTGTTTAGTCCTTTACATAGAAAGAGACGTATTTGAAGGCATCGACAATGAATTGATTATTCAACACTTTCAAAAAATGCATTCACGCCGGGAACAATTATAAAAGGTACTTTTTGTATTGCTATACTTTTTAGTTACTTTTTTCCTCTCTTTTGTATTTAAAATGTGCTTAATATGTATTTATTTATGTATATATAAGTTTACTTGAATATTTGGTTATTCACTATATTTTTGTGGTGCATGCACTGACCCCCGAAGCCTGGGTCTGCCATTGCTAGTGCTATAGTAATTAGACTTGGGATCTATTAATCAAATATTGTATTTATGCTTCAAGTTCAATTCTTGTATTTTCCTTGAATTTCTTGTGGAATGCATCATGATTGTTCTTAAATCATCAGACTTACCAAACCCTAATAGGAGTTATATAAGATCACTAACAAAATTAGCTCATCAAGGTCTCTTTCTAAAGTGACTGTGATCAAAATCAATTTATTTATGAGAAAAAAAAGATCACTTTGAATCAAAATCGTTATTAGTTGGAGGTATAATATTAAGGGTAAGAAATGGATCAAGTGACCACAAATTTATGATAAATCATTTAGGGTCAGCGTTGCAGATTATAAGACTTCATATCATCCTAAAGATCATCAAAGATTAGTATTCATAATTTATCACTTGTTTTTTTAAAAAAAATTTAACATGTGATTATCTATTTAAATCTCATTGAGGCTAGTTTTAAGCATCAATATATATATATATTTTTTTCTTATCCTTCACGTAGATATAATATGTGTGTGTGTGTGTGTGTATATATATATGTATGTTTGTATGTATGTATGTATGTATGTATGTATATTTAAGCAGCCACAAGTGAATAGTTAGTCCTGAGATGTGAAACAATGCATACTATAGAAAATTAACCTGAAATAGAAATGACAGTAAGTCTGTTATCTATAAAAAATGACATAACTACATAACTGTTTAGTATAACCTCTAATCAAACTATAACAGATACTCAACCTATTCTAAAATTACTTACCACAACGTTACTATTAAGTATCCAAAAAGAAACGAGCACCTGTACTTGTAATTGTTTATTCTGGAAAAGAAATTAGTTTAAACAGAAAATCAACCAAAAAATATTTTTAAAAAATTCAATTTAATGTCAAAAGAGTTCAAAAATAAAATGAATTGAATCACATATGCAACGTTAATAAAATTTATACTAAATTATATAGTCATTACCATATTTATCAACTTAACCTTATAACATAACATATATGTATCATGTGTGTATATATGGATCTACATAAAACTATATACATATTTAATAAATTAATAATTGAATTTTGAGTTTCATTTTCTATAATTTTAAAACCTATCCAGTTTACTTTCGCTTATCCTTTATAACAATCAAACCCGAATAGATACCCTATTGTTTATTGGGTTTTCAATCAGTCAAATAATTGTGGGTTTTAACTTTAAGCGCTACTCACTTTCATTCATAACAAGAAATACTATGTTAACCAACCAACGACATGATAAATCTATATTTTTTGTATTTTAATCCATTAAATCATGTATAATTGTATTATAATTTTGGGCTTAACTGTATATTTGATACAAATTTAATGCAATTTAGGTTTTGAAGAGTAAATAGCAAAAATGATATCAAATATCAATATTTGGAATAATTTTTAGTGCAACACTAAAGGAAAAGGTAGAACAGATTTGAAATGAGCTAAATGAGATTGAATTTGGCGAAATCGAGCGCGAAAACAGATTCAGGACGCTGTAAAACTTTAAAATGGACCTGGTCAACATTTTAGTCAATAGTCAAAGTCAAATGGGCTGGTCAAAGTCAAAATTTGATATCAAAGTTCACCTGCCACACCTTGATGCACGTGCCCGCGCACTTTACTTGTATGCATGTGCACTTTTTGACAAAATGGCAAACAACGTTTTACACATGAAAAAAAAATAATGTGCAACTGAGCACCGCGTGCGCTGTTGGGAATGGTTTGCCCTAAAGACCACATGAATTAAGACATCTCAGCATGATGGATACAAAAATATCCTCACTTGTTTATTATTTCAAAAATAAGGATCTAACATGCCATAATAAGAAATTCAAAACAATAAATTGAAATTAAGAATAAAAGTTACCGAATTTAGGCATGTCTTGATTTGTCCACCTTGATTTTCTCAATAGCTATAGCGCTATTCCACAAGTCCGACCTTTATTTTAGGACCTTAACTAGACTAAACTAACTAAACAATTTACAACAATTAATAACTACAAAATGAAAAACGAAATAAAAGATGTATTCTGGAATTGAGTTTTCAACTACAATTTATAAGCTGGAGCAGGGCACCGCGCGCACGTGCACTACCATGCCTAGTTGTACATTACTTTTTTTTGCACGTGTAAAAAGTTGTTTGCCATTTTGTCGAAAAATGCGTGCGTGTCAAGGTGTGGTAGGTGAACTTTGACTTCAAATTTTGACTTTGATAAAAAAGTTGACCAGATTTATTTCAAGATTTTTTAGTGTCTTGAATTTATTTTTGGGCTCGGTTTAGCCAAATTCAATCTTGTTTAGCTAATTCCAAAGTTGTTTTGCCATTTCCTTAAGTGTTATATTGAAAATTGTTCCAAATATTGTATTTGATATCATTTTTGCTATTTCCTCTTCAAAACCTACATTGCATTAAATTTGTATCAAATTTATAATTAAGCCCAAAATTATAATGCAATTGTACATGATTTAATAGGTTAAAATATGAATTTATCACGACAAAAAGCATAAGCGGTCAGAGAAAAATGTTTAAAGGTTAGTTATACCAAGACAAGAAACAAAGAGTTACTCAAAACAAAATAATCTATTTATTTAAGGCTAACGAACAAATGCTATCAGAAAATTTAAGTTTATAAAATTCTTGGGATTTTTAATTTTTAGGTCATCATTTCTTGGAGACTCAATTAAAAGATTTTCCAAAGATAACAAGTCATATAGATAAATGCAAAACACTATGCATATGGACCTAATAATCTTGGAGACTTGCTAGCGTGGTCTGGACAAGGACTTCGTATCAATGATTGACCTATTTCAATTCATGATCATGGAGGCCTAAATGAAGAAAATCCCAAGAAAGTTTCCTTCTACTCAATTTCCAGCAGCTTTGCAGGTATGACTACGAACTTTTTGCTACCTTTTAGTCTTCATTTTTTGCATGGTGAATGGAATAAATCTGATTGAGGGGTTGGTGAGGCTTCATCGATCATGCTATATATATGTGGTGTATGTGTATATATATATATATATCATTCATCAATTGATTGACAAGCAAGGCCAAAAACGTAAGAACAAAAGAAAGAAAGCCGAATGAGGAAAGAAATAGGCACCGATTTAGGTTTTAGTGAGAACAATTAGACCAAGACAAATGAGTGCGTAGTAATACATAGATTACGCTAGAAGTGAACATGAAGTAGGTAATGAATTGAACAATAAAAAGGACCTAATAAGGTTTTTTTTTTTGTAAAGTCACAATTAGGAAAAATCATGAGAAGATTCATGTTCATTTGTTTAATGATTAATACTTTGTTTTTCTTTTATTCAAAAGAGGACTAACACGTACAACACTTATTAAAGCATATCTCCTTGAGAAGTAATATCGAGATTTCTCATACTTACAACGAGAAATATACCGCTAGACAAAAGGTCCGATAGTGATTAATAATTATTTCCCTCTAGCTAAGTGCCCCTTGTGATATCACGTTCATTATTAATGAGAAATGAGAAATCAATTGTTATTGTGTCCCTAGAGGTGGGGACGGTGGCTACTTTCTCTTTTTTCCCCCTTTTTAGAATGAAACAAAAGAAAAATATTTCCTTGTAAATATTGAATACAATTGATATATAAATAAATTTTTTAGTATATTAAGATTTTTAATGAGGCGATTATTCGTCACAGTATTTAGGATCATGTACTAAAGTCTCATGAACTCAAATTATTTCCTTCCTACAACAATTTAGTAGGCCAAAAGAGAAAGTTATGGAGGATCGAATGTTGGGTCCTTCTCTACTAACCATTTAAGAAAAGATATTTCTACTTGTTAGACTCATTGGAAAAAATTTCGCGTGCAAATGTTGTTATACGTTCAAAGTAATATATAATTGAATGAGTTACCATCACTCATTAAAAATAATATTTTTATGTGCTAATGTTAATTAAAAATTATTTCCCAAATGAGGAGTTGTGTGAAAAACAAGAATTAACAAACCATCTGTAAATGAATTATGCTGGACACTAAGAAGAAATCAAAATATTCAATGAAAACAATAAATAAAATAGAGTTTATAAAAGAATGTAAAGAGATTATGCCAGGTTAACTTGCATCAAATAATGTGGCGGCTTATACTAAGTGCTAGATTATTGATCAATTATCATGTGTAGTAGAACATAGAAGCGGAAAATTAAGAGACTAGATAAAATGCAATAGAAAATAACATCTTTTATTGCTAAGAAACAATGTGAGCGAAGCACAAGAAGTTACAAAAGGAAAAACAAGTAAACACAATAAATAGAAATCAACCCAATAAGGGCATCCTCGATACATCAATAAATTATAATCAATCAAACAAACAATCCTATGAACTCAAGGAACCTAGGCACACCTCCTTTAATTATAACTCTTTTTTTAATCCAAGTAGATGATCCTTTGAAGTTATTTTTACTTGAAAATAATATAAGGACAAAATGAAACATGGTTACTAAAGAAGTTGAAGCAAATTGGTCCATATCGCAATGCTTTAAGTTGTCACATTCCAAGTTGAGGACGTTATTGAACACCTCAAATGCGCTAAGGAAGCCATTCTTTATTCTCTTGTTGAAACCAGAAGCTGTAAAATAACAGTTAAGAAACAGCAAGTGAGACTCATAGTATATTGAACGTTGGTAAAATAATTTATTAATAAGAAAAGTTGCATGACATAATTTGAAATGAGAACTTACTTGATAGGAGGTGCGAACTAGTTGAGTTGTTGGAGCTCAGTAGTGTGTTGGGGGTGGTGGTGAAGCATAAATGTAAACTGGTGGTGGTGGAGATTTCACGGGTGGGGGAGGTGAGGTGTAGTAGTATGGGGGAGGTGGAGATGGTGAAGGGGGAGGTGGGGACTTGTAGTAGTATGGTGGAGGAGGAGACGGTGATGGAGGTGGTGGAGAATGGTAGTAGTAGGGTGGTGGAGGAGATGGGGATAGTGGAGGTGGAGACTTGTAGTAGTAGGGAGGAGGAGGAGAAGGCAATGCTGGTAGTGGAGACTTGTAGTAGTATGGTGGAGGAGGAGATGACGATGGTGGTGGTGGAGGAGATGGGGATGAAGGTGGTGGTGACTTGTAATAGTATGGTGGAGGAGGAGATGGCGATGGTGGTGGTGGAGATTTGTAGTAGTATGGTGGTGGTGGTGAAGGTGAAGGTGGTAGTGGGGACTTGTAGTAGTAGGGAGAAGGAAGAGAAGGCGATGGTGGTGGTGGAGACTTGTAATAGTATGGTGGAGGAGGAGATGGTGATGGTGGTGGTGGGGATTTGTAGTAGTATGGTGGTGGAGGAGATGGGGATGGTGGTGGTGGAGACTTGTAATAATATGGTGGAGGAGGAGATGGCGATGGTGGTGGTGGAGATTTGTAATAGTAGGACGGTGGTTGTGAAGATGAAGGTGGTGGTGGAGACTTGTAGTAGTATGGTGGAGGAGGAGATGGGGATGGTGGTGGTGGTGGAGACTTGTAGTAGTATGGCGGTGGAGGAGATCGAGAAGGAGGTGGTGGCGATTTGTAGTAGTATGGTGGAGGAGGAGATGGGGATGGTGGTGGTGGAGACTTATAATAGTATGGTGGAGGAGGAGATGGAGATGGTGGTGGTGGGGACTTGTAGTAATATGGGGGTGGAGGAGATGGTGAGGGAGGTGGAGGAGATTTGTAGTAGTAGGGTGGAGGAGGAGATGGAGATGGTGGTGGTGGGGATTTGTAATAGTATGGTGGAGGAGGAGATGAGGATGGTGGGGGTGGGGATTTGTAGTAGTAAGGTGGAGGAGGAGATGGGGATGGTGGTGGAGGGGATTTGTAGTAATATGGAGGTGGATAAGACTTCACTGGTGGTGGTGGGGACTTATAGTAGTATGGTGGAGGAGGAGATAGTGATGGTGGTGGCGGAGATGTGTAGTAGTATGGTGGAGGAGGTGACTTCACTAGAGGTGGTGGAGAGTGGTAGTAATATGGTGGAGGTGGAGACTTCTTTGGTGGTAGTGGAGAGTGGTAGTAGTATGGAGGTGGATGAGACTTTACTGGTGGTGGATGAGAGTGGTAGTAGTATGGTGGAGGAAGAGACTTCTTTGGTGGTGGTGGAGATTTGTAGTAGTAGGGTGGTGGAGGTGAAGGAGAAGGTGGAGGTGGAGACTTGTAGTAGTAAGGTGGTGGAGGAGATGGTGAAGGAGGTGGTGGAGATTTATAGTAGTAAGGTGGTAGAGGTGATGGAGAAGGCGGTGGAGGAGACTTGTAGTAGTATGGAGGGGGTGGTGATGGTGAGGGTGGTGGAGGAGACTTGTAGTAGTATGGAGGGGGTGGTGAGGGTGAGGGTGGTGGTGGAGACTTATAGTAGTAGGGTGGTATAGGAGATGGCGAAGGTGGATGTAGTGATTTGTAGTAGTATGGTGGTGGTGGGGAAGGTGAAGGAGGAGGGGGAGACTTGTAGTAGTAGGGTGGTGGAGGGGAGGGTGAAGGAGGAGGTGGAGACTTGTAGTAGTATGGTGGAGGAGGTGATAGAGATGGTGGTGGTGGAGACTTGTACTCATAAGGTGGTGGAGGAGATGGAGAAGGTCGTGGAGGGGACTTGTAAACATAAGGAGGTGGTGGAGAAGGAGATGGAGGAGGTGGAGACTTGTACACATAAGGTGGCGGGGGAGAAGGTGATGGTGGTGGAGGAGACTTGTACACATATGGTGGCGGAGGAGAAGGAGATGGCGGTGGTGGAGACTTGTATTCATAAGGTGGTGGAGGTGAAGGAGAAGGAGGTGGCGGTGACTTGTACTCATAAACCGAAGGAGGTGGAGAAGAATATATATAAGGGTCAGCTGCCACCATGTTCGAGACCGCCAACATGGCCAATGCCACTAGCAGTAGACGACCCCGAGTGGGGTCGCCGCCGTGATGCCTCATCTCTGTCCGGAGGAGCTACCCAATTCCGGCCAATGTCTGAAGTTTAAGATACTCAACTGCCTGGCTTGAAGTTGATGTACTCCTATAGGACAAAGCCTAGGTTGATGAGTTTTTGCAATGCAGTGTCCAAAGTATTTATAGTAGTGAATAGTGAGAAACAGTCGTTAGAATAGAGTTGTCAATATTAGCGACCAATTCAAATTATTTGTTTAATTATTAGAGTAAAATGTATGATAAACTCTCTCCAGCTGGATATACCAATATTTTTAAGGCCTTGTTCTGGTCACTATGATATTATTATGTAGAATAAGTCACCTGCTACAGGGATCTAACACACGTTATTGGGTATTGTTCCACAGTGAACCTTCTCATGGATTGTGAGTTCATACATTGTTGACCTTTTTTTTTTTTTTTTTTTTGGGGGGGTGGGGGGGGGGGGGGTTGTCTGCAGGTCTCTTTGGTTAATTATTATCTTGTAGTTTCAATTAATGGGTATTGTTCCTGAAACTTGAATGAAAAGAAATGTCACAACTGGGGAAGAAGTAATTTTATGAGTCTCGAGGATATGAAATGTAACAACTGGGGAAGAAGTTTTATGAATCTCAAGGATACCATAGAGATTGCTGATGATTTATAAAGGTAAATCGCATGTAACTTGTTGAAGATAATAAATAATTAAATAATTTTATTTTTAAATATTTAAATGAGGTAGTCTTTTATAAAGTTCTTTACCAACGGATCTAAGATATTTTATTGATGAGAGTTAAGTAATTTACCATATCAAAACTAGTTCCATTATAGGGATTGGACTAACTAAGTTTTTAGACAAACAATATCAAAATATTTTACGAATATCTGAAAATATTTTGAACTCGGTTTCTACGGCCTCACACTTGGATCTACCCATGTAACTGGCTGTCTTTACTTCCGTTTTGGTCCAATTGGCATTTGAAGGTTCGAAGAACTTTTCAAAACGAATTTCTCGTTATAAAAAAACTTAGTACTGCTCAAATCTATAGGAAGTGATATATTGGAAATAAGTTGACTCTACCAACAGGCCTTTGGTCTAGTCACTGTGAGTGCGAGAGATTACAAGATTAATTCTCATTAATGATATCTTTTAATATATTGTACGACTTAGGCCTTCTTGAATTAATAACAGAAAAAAAAGAAACAAGTTGACTCGACTAATATCACACTCGCTTTTTGACATTTAAACCGTTAATTAATGGTAAATTTAATGCAATAATTCTCCACTTACAGACATTTTCAGTATATTTGCTATTTTTATACGTTTTTTCTGATGTAAATTTATGGAAGTGCATGTGAGTTCTCTTTTATGAGAGTTGCAAGTGGAAGCAATCAATTTTCTTAGTAGCCTTTTGCTTGTAGTTTGATGATCAATTATGGCGCAAAGTATATGTGAAGGAATAAAGAGAATTATTTTATGTTTAGATTTTCTTTTTTGTACAAAGGGATAATAATTCCAAGTTTCCATTACAAATGAACACATTTATCCCCCAGCCCTAGCTTTTGCTAGGAAAGTGATAATGGACATATATGTATGATCTTTCCATGTGCAATTTGATCATTTCTTCATGTTTCTTACTACCCTTAGATTTTTTTCTCCATTAACTATATTTCACAAAAATTGACTGACCGTTTATTAACTTAAAGTATGTATTAAGATCTAATGTGATTCTTTCTAAGTGTGTTTCTTGTCATAAAGAAAGGAAATTTTGTTTGAGAAGGTCCAAATGGGCATATACTTGTGCAAGTAAATTAAAGGGAAAATATTGCATTTAGTGCCTATTGTCTTAAAAAAAATTCAATTTGGTCCTATTGTTTAAAATTTTTCAATTTCGTTCGTATTATTTCTCCAAAAGTTTGAATTTGGTCCGTATTGTTTAAAATTTCTTAATTTTAGCCCTATTGTTTCTCCAAAAGTTTTAATTTCGTCCTTATTACTTTTCAAAAGTTTCAATTTGTCCCTATTATTTTTCTAAAAGTTTCAATTTCTTCTTTATTGTTTTCTTAAAGTTTTAAATTTGTTCCTATTATTCAAAGACTAAATTAAAAAATTTTGAGAAACAATAGGGATGAATTTTAGTTTTTTTAGAAAATAATAAGGATTAAATTGATTAATTTTGAATAATAGGGACAAATCTAAAACTTTAAAAAAATAATAGGGATGAAATTAAATTTTTAAAAAAAATAATAGAGATGAAATTGAAAGTTTTGGGGAGACAATAGGAATGAAATTGAAAATTTTTAAACAATAAAGATCAAATTAAAACTTTTTTAGAACAATAAAGATTAAAATTTTTCAATTTCGTTCGTATTATTTCTCCAAAAGTTTTAATTTGGTCCGTATTGTTTAAAATTTCTTAATTTTAGCCTTATTGTTTCTCCAAAAGTTTTAATTTCGTCCTTATTGCTTTTCAAAAGTTTCAATTTGTCTCTATTATTTTTTTAAAAGTTTCAATTTCGTCTTTATTATTTTCTTAAAGTTTTAAATTCGTTCATATTATTCAAAGACTAAATTAAATTTTTTTAAAAAATAATAAGGATGAATTTTAGTTTTTTTAAAAAATAATAAGGATTAAATTGATTAATTTTGAATAATAGGGACAAATCTAAAACTTTAAGAAAATAATATGGATAAAATTAAATTTTTAAAAAAAATAATAGAGTTGAAATTAAAACTTTTGGGGAGACAAGAGGAATGAAATTGAAAAATTTTATACAATAAAGACCAAATTAAAACTTTTTTAGAACAATAAAGACTAAATGTGACATTTTCCAAACTAGTGTCTAGTACTAATTGGCCACTCACATTAGTCTTTTTTTTTTTCTGCTAAATCCACTCAAATTAGTCTTGATCACTGTAACATGGTCACATGCAGATGAAAATTAAATTAGAGCAAAATACATTCCTCAGATAACCACTCTTCATTTTTACGCAAAAGTTAACAGTTCTCTATAATAGAAACTTTTTTTTAAAAAAAAACTTTCTCTATCACAACTCTTTAAGCTTTTAACACAAGCAAATGAAAGTAATTACCAGCATCCATTTTATTCATTCCTGAAAAAAAGATAAATCAAACAAGCAAAAATAGAACGAACAGATGAGATTAAAATAATTGATTATTGTCTAATAGGGGTGGGGCTCCAGCCCTGAAAAATCAGCCCAGACAGCTGGTAATAGCCTCGCCCTCCTTTAAGTCCCGGATTTGTCGGGAACAGCAGGACAGACATGCACACAAGAAATATTATCATGGTAGGGGACTCTCGACAGAGATGATCCTTAGGGGTTTGCCTGATAAGGATAGACTCTTGAAGTATAAATCTTTAGGGATTCTCTCCCATCTAGGAGACTAGTAATCTTCAAGTATAAATATGGGATAATTCTATGGAAAAAGGTATGAAACATATCATTTACTATTCTGCCTACGAGGTACTTCCTACAGATAACTGATTTGAGCGTCGGAGTGGGAACCATGGGAGCCCCCCTCGGTTCTTTTGTTTTGCAGGTTTAGGTCTAGCTCAAGAAGCGATTCAGGGCAGTCAGATTTTACCTTAACAATTGTCTAATCGCGATTAAGGAACATGATTCACTTGCCAAGATCTAATCTAACTTGTGTATTAATTAGTATGTTTTGCTGACAGATAATTGATCATGTTTTTATGATCTGAATTCAGTTCAGAAAGCAAAGTTGAACAACCTATTCTTTTCCCCTTTTCTCATCTTTCCTGACTTGATCTTCGAGACCCTTCTGTCACACTATTTTTTTTTTTTGGTTGAATCCGAATTGCAAATTTGTTGTGCAACGTGCACCCCAATGTACGTTATAAGTCAGTCAAAAGTTAAGTGGTATTTGTAATCGAAGAGTATTAGTTCAAAATGATCAAGATCTTTGACCAAAACGAGTTGCCACTCAATTAGAGCTGGCAAATGGGCCAGCTCGGCACGGCCCGGCATGGCCTTGCTGAATCGTGAGTTAAGAAAAATGTTTAGTGGGCTGATGTGGGCTGTGCTCAATTCTTGTAATATAAGACCCAACTCGATCCACAAGCCCGCTACCACGAGTTGCGAGTTGGGCTGGGCCAGCCCATCTTTTAAATTTTTTTTTATTTAATTAATGTTCTGAATTTTGATAGTTGGATTAATAATAAAAAAATGTTAACCTTTTTTTACGAAAAAGTTAAATTAACAATTAACAAGACATAAGTTGATTGATAATATTAATATAAATGATAAAACATTACTCAATAAACTACAAGTTCACGAGACACGAATGCGTTACTAATAAACATAAAAAAAGATTATTATATAAATGCTTGAAGAAAGTTGGTGGAGAAGTTTTCCATTTTATTATACTCCTTATGCGGGTGTTGGGCCTGTTGGTAGTGATGGTGGCGATGGTTGAAAATTAAAATAGTTTGAAACATTTGAGTGTTGAGATACAAGATATTTTACAAGCGTTCCAGTTCTAAATTGACGACGAAATATATATTTACGTTCACAATAGTTACAAATTTATACCCATGTTCTTCAAAGTAAGCAAAATGATTCTAAACATTTGAACGTAATCGTTGTGAGAGATTTTCTTCCTTCATAACCATAGATACTGTGTATTTTCTTGTAGTAAAATAAAGAGACAATAAGTAGTAGAATAAATATATAATTTTTTAGTAAAATGAAGTTAAATATACTAACTATTTATAACAAAAATTACATGCATAAATCATAATATCAAGATGAGCTTTATCTGGGTTCGAATTGGGTCTGAGCTGGGTTCGAACTGGGCCTTTGCTAGATTCAAACTGGGATGGGCTGAGCTTATAGGCTGAGCTGGATTGGGCTTGGGTACCAATGGGCTGGGTCCAAAAATATATGACTCAACTTGGCCCATCTATATGTGGTGAGTTGAATCGAGTCGAACTTACTTTCATTCGAGTTGGGATTGGACTCGAATTTTTGTCTGCTGAGATAAATTAAGCATGTATCAGCTCGGCTTAAATACCACCTCTATATTCAATTAGTTTACCTAGCCCTCAGAGGCTATGTCACTGTAACTTGTTTATTGAGAAAAAAGTGAAAATCCAGTCCTTGTGTACTCTGCTAGCTAACTGATTGAAAATGACAGTGACAAACCAATCTCATGAAAAACTAATTATTTTATCATCCTCACCAACCGCGTACATCAAAACAGAAGATAAGGCAAAGGAAAGCCAGAGAGGCAATGCATTAAGTTGGTGACAGTACATTGCTTAATGAGACAAGGGGAATACTTTGAGTTTTGAGTCTTTGTCAATGCCAATAATAGGGGAATTATGTCTATTGTTTTGCTTCTCACTTCAAATGTTTTTTTTTTTGATGTTGGATTTGGATAAAGTAAAATACAAGCTAGCCAGTTATAATTGGTTAACTTCATGGAAACATCATAACATCACGTTATAACATTATAATATTATAAAAAAGATCAATGATAGTGGTAATACATTTATGATAAAGTAATTTACATTATTGAAATTTAAATAATTGAAGAACAAGTTCGACCTTTTGCTAAACAAGGTTCGGTCGTCTCTTTCTTATCATCAAGCTACAAACTTCCTTAACTTAGGGTTTTTTATTCATAAAGTAGTTTTGTTGGGACGTTACTCTTATTACATGATGCTTACTTAACCAATGCTTAGATCTGACATACCCATATTTGCCAAATAATTTTTGGTAACTCTGATATTTTAGGGTTATAATTTATTTTGTGTGTGAAGATTAAATAATTGTATTACCATAATGTTAGAGAACCCAAATCCCACCCTTATACACCGTTTCTTGCTTGGGCAAAAATGAATTAATCAACATGCTTACTCTTCTTCTTGGTCAAAACTACAGCTGCCTCACCACTAATTGTTGAAAAGAGTTGCCAAAGAGCAAGACACCATCACCTTACATTCTTCAGTCGTACTTGCCAATTTTTCTTTTTCTTCCATTGCTGCTCAAGCACTAACGAGTTCACCTTATTTTCTTCTTGCTTTAGAAAAATTTTCTCTTATTTTACATATTTTTTCTCTAATTATGAAACACATTTCCTTCATTCAAAGTATTTACACAATGGATCAAAACTCTCAAGATTTTCTGAAAAATAGGATTCTTATTTGATGCTGGTTTTTGGCATTCTCATATTAGAGCACTGCTTTTGCAATTTTTAAAGGAATTTTTCTGTTTTCTATTACATAGCAATTGATGAAAGAAATATACATCTCTTCCTATGTATTTTGGCGCTGGTTGAGCTTAAGCAATGCATTTGAAAAAAGGAACTAAAAGAAATTTCTTTTACATGATTTAAAATGATCTAAAATACTTCGACTATGTCAAGTATCATACAGATGCCTACAAAGATTACTTTGACAAAATTCATGAACTTTATGTTCAATGGAAGCAACCTAAAATGTTGATAGGGTAAACGATTGATCAATATGATTTGTGTAGAGGCGAATTCAAAAATTTTGTACAGTGGGTACTGAAAACACATAATTTAATACTCATATATAAATCATTTTCTTTAAGTAGGAGCTAAATTAATTTTTTAAACTATATAAAAATACCTTAAAAATGTACATATTTTCAAAAAAATTTAGAAGCCCCCATTCACCTCTTAATACTAGTGTCGTTTGAATTTCTGCCCGGGTGTAATCCGTTTCTCATAAAAAAAACTTGGAAGTATTTCTTTTTATACCATTCCAATCTAAAGTATGGCTCTTTATGTTCTCAAAGACATATTGATGGAAGAAGCTCCGCTTGTAAATTTTGAATCATTAAGTACAATTAAAAGGAAGCTTGAGTTAGTATAAGAATAAAGTACTCTACAACATGTTTGAGAATCTTACAATGCTACATCAAAATATGGTTTACTATCCAGCTTGATCTTCTCATATGGCATGGCAGGTTAGTTATTAAATGTTCAAATTGGTGTATTTTTTATTCATTTTTAAATTTGGTTTTAGTGTTATTGTTTTGGTACTAATTTCCAATTCGGATGCCATTTTCTAATTAGTCCTATCATAAAAGTCTAGTTTTAATTTTCTATTCTCAATTTTTTTTTCTACCTATATATCATTTTTACTAAACTTGGATCATAATGGGGTATGAAATTACATTTTGTTGTCCAGTGGTATGTAATTCGTTACCTATCATGCGAGTTACATTTTGTTGCAATGTATGCAACAAGTTACGAGCTCGAACCTCGCTAGTTACGTTGTACGATCTTAGACCTTTCCTGAATAAAAAAAAAAAAAACTACATTTCGTCCAATATAACGTGAAAATAGAAAGTTTAATACATGGAACGTCAATTACACATTCTAAAATCAAAATAAGAAAAAGAATATGAAAGTAAAATTATTTGAGTACATAACTTGAGTGAATCTAAAATAGTTTTAGTGGTGGGTTATCTCCTGGCCTGAGGGTAGCCTTCAGGGTGGGGGTAAAAAAAAAATGCATAACCTGAGTAGAATATGATGAGAAAAGAAAGAAGAAAAAGGTTTAATTTTTAGTTCGGTAAACAAAAGTAATTTACAATTATGCAATTATGTTTAGATCAGAAAGAAGTTATTAACCCTGACCACTAGGGACAATATAATAGGGCATCACAGTGTTTGTACGACCATCTATTTGTTATTATCCAATATATTTTTTGCTCATTAAGAAATATAATATAAGTTTCATAACAAAGTAGTATATCTAATATAAACTATCTTACTTGGTGCATTTTTGGGGCATAGCTCTACAATTAGAGTTTTGGTTCACGCTCAACCTATTAAACCAAACGATGCAGCGTAGGCTTTGTTTACTCACATTTTGGGTTAAGTAATCTTATTTATTCTCGTAAACTAAATTAAGTGAAAATATTTTATTTGTTAAAAAAAAAAAAACAGAAAAAACTATCTTTATGAAAAAAAAACAAAGAATTGTAGTACTACTGTTTTTTTATTTATTTGTTTTTATTTATATTTTTTGACATTAAGTACTACATCTGTTCACAAACACAAATCTCTAATCATATAGCCACTCCTTTGACCAAAAAAAAAAATCATATAGCAACTCCCTTGTCGGTTTATGTTACCTCTGGCCTCGGCATCGGTAACAAGACAATGCACCTATCATCATCAAGGTCAACTATATCGTCCTAATAAACTGTTTGGCGACATTTCTTCACATGGATTGCAAGCACGTCTACTTCCTAAGACATACATTGCCTTAGAAGTTCACCAACATAATCAATTTTGTACGTTCGGTCACGGCCAGATTTAAGAGAGATAATTAGAGGGGGCTAAATGATTTTGATATATGATACGGGCAATAAATTCAATCCGAGATCATAGTTGAGCCGAGATCCATTATGGAATTATAGTGGGATAGTTTGAGTAATAAGCTTGATTAGTCGAAGTTTGTTGAGATCTACACAAATTCTTACATGATGTGTACATTTTATTTGAGTAAAAACCACAAAATTCAAATGTTCTGTTAGAAAAAGATTCATTTATCCACGAGGAAGAGTTGACTTTATGTGTTCTTTCCTAGGTATGCAATGTTGGGTTATTTTAATAATTTAATGTGGAGTTTCAAATTATTAACAATTATATTTGGGCTTCTATTCAAATTAATATAATTAAAGTGGTCTATTGTAGTAGATCCTAATAAGATATCTTATTTGGTATGGACTTTGTAATGTGTGGTACCCAATAGAAACCTAGTTAAGAATTAGTGAGATCCCTATTATTTTTCTAAAAGTTTCAATTTCGTCTTTATTATTTTCTTAAAGTTTTAAATTCGTTCCTATTATTCAAAGACTAAATTAAAATTTTTTGAGAAACAATATGGATGAATTTTAGTTTTTTTAGAAAATAATAAAGATTAAATTGACAAATTTTGAATAATAGGGACAAATCTAAAACTTTAAGAAAATAATAGAGATGAAATTAAATTTTTTAAAAAAATAATAGAGATGAAATTGAAACTTTTGGGGAGACAATAAGAATAAAATTGAAAAAATTTAAACAATAAAGACCAAATTAAAACTTTTTTAGAACAATAAAGACTAAATGTGACATTTTCCAAACTAGTGTCTAGTACTGATTGGCCACTCACATTAGTCTTTTTTTTTTTCTTCTGCTAAATCCACTCAAAATTAGTCTTGATCACTGTAACATGGTCACATGCAGATGAAAATTAAATTAGAGCAAAATACATTCCTCAGATAATCACTCTTCATTTTTACGCAAAAGTTAACAGTTCTCTATCATAGAAACTTTTTTTTTGGTTTTTTTTTAAAACTTTCTCTATCACAACTCTTAAAGCTTTTAACACAAGCAAATGAAAGTAATTACCAGCATCCATTTTATTCATTCCTGACAAAAGATAAATCAAACAAGCAAAAATAGAACGAATAGACGAGATTAAAATAATTGATTATTGTCAAATAGGGGTGGGGCTCCAGCCCTGGAAAATTAGCCCAGACAGCTGGTAATAGCCTCGCCCTCTTTTAACCCCCAGATTTGTTGGGAACAGTAGGGCAAACACGCACACAAGAAATATTATCATGGTAAGGGACTCTCAATAGAGATGATCCTTAGGGGTTTGCCTGATAAGGATAGACTCTTGAAGTATAAATTCTTAGGGATTCTCCCCCATCTAGGAGACTAGTAATTTTCAAGTATAAATATGGGATAATTCTATGGAAAAAGGTATGAAACATATCCTTTACTATTCTGCCTACGAGGTACTTCCTACAGATAACTGATTTGAGCGTTGGAGTGGGAACCACGGGAGCCCCCCTCAGTTCTTTTGTTTTGTAGGTTTAACTCCAGCTCAAGAAGCGATTCAGGGCAGTCAGATTTCACCTTAACAATTGTCTAATCGCGATTAAGGAACATGATTCACTTGCCAAGATCTAATCTAACTTGTGTATTGACTAGTATGTTTTGCTGACACATAATTGTTCATGTTTTTATGATCTGAATTAAGTTCAGAAAGCAAAGTTGAACAACCTATTCTTTTCCCCTTTTCTCATCTTTCCTGACTTGATCTTCGAGACCCTTCTGTCACACTATTTTTTTTTTTTTTGGTTGAATCCGTATTGCAAATTTGTTGTGCAACGTGCACCCCAATGTACGTTATAAGCCAGTCAAGAGTTGAGCGGTATTTGTAATCGAAGAGTATTAGTTTAAAATGATCAAGACCTTTGACCAAAACGAGTTGCCACTCAACTAGAGTTGGCAAATGGGCCAGCCCGGCACGGCCCGGCATGGCCGACTGAATCGTGAGTTAAGAAAAATGTTTAGTGGGCTGATGTGGGCTGTGCTCAATTCTCGCAATATAAGACCCAGCTGGATCCACGAGCCCGCTACCACGAGTGGCGAGCTGGGCTGAGCTGGACTGATCTTTTTTTAATTTTTTTTTAATTAGTGTTCTGAATTTTGATAGTTAGATTAATAATAAAAAAATATTAACCTTTTTTTACGAAAAAG
Source organism: Ehretia macrophylla (assembly GCA_037974665.1). NCBI lineage: Eukaryota > Viridiplantae > Streptophyta > Magnoliopsida > Boraginales > Ehretiaceae > Ehretia > Ehretia macrophylla. The sequence goes on from CM075764.1 coordinate 88,000,319, forward strand.
TTAAATTAACAATTAACAAGACATAAGTTGATTGATAATATTAATATAAATGATAAAACATTATTTAATAAACTACAAGTTCACGAGACACGAATACGTTACTAATAAACATAAAAAAAGATTATTATATAAATGCTTGAAGAAAGTTGGTGGAGAAGTTCTCCATTTTATTATACTCCTTGTGCAGGTGATGGGCATGTTGGTGGTGGTGGTGGCGCTGGTTGAGAATTAAAATAGTTTGAAACATTTGAGTGTTGAGATACAAGATATTTTATAAGCGTTCTAGTTCTAAATTGACGACGAAATATATATTTACGTTCACAATAGTTACAAATTCATACCCATATTTTTCAAAGTAAGCAAAATGATTCTAAACATTTGAACGTAATCGTTGTGAAAGATTTTCTTCCTTTATAACCATAGATATTGTCTATTTTTTTATAGTAAAATAAAAAGACAATAAGTACTAAAATAATTATATAATTTTTTAGTAAAATGAAGTTAAATACAAAAATTATTTATAACAAAAATTACATGTATAAATTATAATCACAAGATGGGCTTTATTTGGGCTCGAATTGGGTCTGAGCTGTGTTCGAACTGGGCCTTTGCTAGGTTTAAACTGGGATGGGCTGAGTTGGGTTGGGCTTGGGTACCAATGGACTGGGTCCAAAAATATATGACTCAACTCGGCCGACCTATATGGGGTGAGTTAAGCCGAGTCGAACTCACTTTCATTCGAGTTGAAATTGAGCCCGAATTTTTGTTTGCTTAGCTAAACTAAGTATGTGTCGGCTCGGCTCAAATGCCACCTCTAAATTTAATTACTTTACCTAACCCTCAGAGGCTATGTCACTGTAACTTGTTTAGACAGAAAAAAGTGAAAATCCAGTCCTTGTGTACTCTGCTAGCTAACTGATTGAAAATGATAGTGACAAACCAATCTCATGAAAAACTAATTATTTTCTCATCCTCACCAACCGGGTACATCAAAACAGAAGATAAGGCAAAGGAAAGCCAGAGAGGCAATGTATTAAGTTGGTGACAGTACATGCTTAATGAGACAGGGAATACTTTGAGTTTTGAGTCTTTGTCAATGCCAATAATAGGGGAATTATGTCTATTATTTTGCTTCTCACTTCAAATGTTTTTTTTTTTGATGTTGGATCTGGATAAAGTAAAATACAAGCTAGCCAGTTATAATTGGTTAACTTCATGGAAACATCATAACATCACGTTATAACATTATAACATTACGAAAAAGATCAATGATAGTAGTGATACATTTATGATAAAGTAATTTACATTATTGAAATTTAAATAACTGAAGAACAAGTCCGACCTTTTGCTAAACAAGGGTCGGTCGTCTCTTTCTTATCATCAGGCTACAAACTTCCTTTACCTAGGGTTTTTTATTCATAAAGTAGTTTTGTTGAGACGTTACTCTTACTACATGACGCTTACCTAACCAAGACTTAGATTTGACATACCCATATTTGCCAAATAATTTTTGGTAACTCTGATCTTTTAGGGTTATAATTTATTTTGTGTATGAAGATTAAATAACTGTATTACCATAACGTTAGAGAACCCAAATCCCACCCTTATACACCGTTTCTTGCTTGGGCAAAAATGAATTAATCAACATGCTTACTCTTCTTCTTGGTCAAAACTACAGCTGCCTCACCACTAATTGTTGAAAAGAGTTGCCAAAGAGCAAGACACCATCACCTTACATTCTTCAGTCGTACTTGCCAATTTTTCTTTTTCTTCCATTGCTGCTCAAGCACTAACGAGTTCACCTTATTTTCTTCTTGCTTTAGAAAAATTTTCTCTTATTTTACATATTTTTTCTCTAATTATGAAACACATTTCCTTCATTCAAAGTATTTACACAATGGATCAAAACTCTCAAGATTTTCTGAAAAATAGGATTCTTATTTGATGCTGGTTTTTGGCATTCTCATATTAGATCACTGCTTTTGCAACTTTTAAAGGAATTTTTCTGTTTTCTATTACATAGCAATTGATGAAAGAAATATACATCTCTTCCTATGTATTTTGGCGCTGGTTGAGCTTAGGCAAAGCATTTGAAAAAAGGAACTAAAAGAAATTTCTTTTACATGATTTAAAATGATCTAAAATACTTCGACTATGTCAAGTATTATACAGATGCCTACAAAGATTACTTTGACAAAATTCATGAACTTTATGTTCAATGGAAGCAACCTAAAATGTTGATAGGGTAAGATCAATATGATTTGTGTAGAGGTGAATTGAAAAATTTTGTACAGTGGGTACTGAAAACACATAATTTAATACTCATATATAAATCATTTTCTTTAAGTAGGAGTTAAATTAATTTTTAAAACTATATAAAAATACCTTAAAAATGCACATATTTTCAAAAAAATTTAGAAGCCCCCATTCACCTCTTAATACTAGTGTCGTTTGGATTTCTGCCCGGGTGTAATCCGTTTCTCATAAAAAAAACTTGGAAGTATTTCTTTTTATACCATTCCAATCTAAAGTATGGCTCTTTATGTTCTCAAAGACATATTGATGGAAGAAGCTCCGCTTGTAAATTTTGAATCATTAAGTACAATTAAAAGGATGCTTGAGTTAGTATAAGAATAAAGTACTCTACAACATGTTTGAGAATCTTACAATGCTACATCAAAATATGGTTTAATATCCAGCTTGATCTTCTCATATGGCATGGCATGTTAGTTATTAAATGTTCAAATTGGTGTATTTTTTATTCATTTTTAAATTTGGTTTTAGTGTTATTGTTTTGGTACTAATTTCCAATTCGGATGCCATTTTCTAATTAGTCCTATCATAAAAGTCTAGTTTTAATTTTCTATTCTCAATTTTTTTTTCTACCTATATATCATTTTTACTAAACTTGGATCATAATGGGGTATGAAATTACATTTTGTTGTCCAGTAGTATGTAATTCGTTACCTATCATGCGAGTTACATTTTGTTGCAATGTATGCAACAAGTTACGAGCTCGAACCTCGCTAGTTACGTTGTACGATCTTAGACCTTTCCTGTATAAAAAAAAAAAAAACTACATTTCGTCCAATATAACGTGAAAATAGAAAGTTTAATACATGGAATGTCAATTACACATTCTAAAATCAAAATAAGAAAAAGAATATGAAAGTAAAATTATTTGAGTACATAACTTGAGTGAATCTAGAATAGTTTTAGTGGTGGGTTATCTCCTGGCCTGAGGGTAGCCTTCAGGGTGGGGGTAAAAAAAAATGCATAACCTGAGTAGAATATGATGAGAAAAGAAAGAAGAAAAAGGTTTATTTTTTAGTTCGGTAAACAAAAGTAATTTACAATTATGCAATTATGTTTAGATCAGAAAGAAGTTATTAACCCTGACCACTAGGGACAATATAATAGGGCATCACAGTGTTTGTACGACCATCTATTTGTTATTATCCAATATCTTTTTTGTTCATTAAGAAATATAATATAAGTTTCATAACAAAGTAATATATATTATATAATATATCTTACTTGGTGCATTTTTGGGGCATAGCTCTACAATTAGAGTTTTGGTTCACGCTTAACCTATTAAATCAAACGATGCAGCGTAGGCTTTGTTTACTCACATTTTGGGTTAAGTAATCTTATTTATTCTCGTAAACTAAATTAAGTGAAAATATTTTATTTGTTAAAAAAAAAAACAGAAAAAACTATCTTTATGAAAAAAAAACAAAGAATTGTAGTACTACTGTTTTATTTATTTATTTATTTTTATTTATATTTTTTGACATTAAGTACTACATCTGTTCACAAACACAAATCTCTAATCATATAGCCACTCCTTTGACCAAAAAAAAAATCATATAGCAACTCCCTTGTCGGTTTATGTTACCTCTGGCCTCGGCATCGGTAACAAGACAATGCACCTATCATCATCAAGGTCAACTATATCGTCCTAATAAACTGTTTGGCGACATTTCTTCACATGGATTGCAAGCACGTCTACTTCCTAAGACATACATTGCCTTAGAAGTTCACCAACATAATCAATTTTGTACGTTCGGTCACGGCCAGATTTAAGAGAGATAATTAGAGGGGGCTAAATGATTTTGATATATGATACGGGCAATAAATTCGATCTGAGATCATAGTTGAGCCGAGATCCATTATGGAATTATAGTGGGATAGTTTGAGTAATAAGTTCGATTAGTCGAAGTTTGCCGAGATCTACACAAATTCCTACATGATGTGTACATTTTATCTGAGTAAAAGCCACAAAATTCGAATGTTCTGTTGGAAAAAGATTCATTTATCCACGAGGAAGAGTTATCTTTATGTGTTCTTTCCTAGGTATGCAATGTTGGGTTATTTTAATAATCTAATGTGGGGTTTCAAATTATTAACAATTATATTTGGGCTTCTATTCTAATTAGCATAATTAAAGTGGTCTATTGTAGTAGATCCTAATAAGACATCTTATTTGGTATGGACTCTGTAATGTGTGGTATCCAATAGAAACCTAGTTAAGGATTAGTGAGATTCTAATTAGGTTGTCTATATAAAGAATGCTTGGTCCTTAATGCTAATCATCATATTTTCTCTGTTTCTCAATTTCCCATCTTTGAGTGACATTCAGTAAGAGAGAGATTGATTAATCTGTGGAAGATCTTGCCCTAATTCTCTACAAGGTGATTTCGTCTTCTCATAATTAATATCATGGATTCAGGTACATCATTCTTATTATTTTTGTCATCAATCTTGATACTCTAAACGAAGTATGGAATTGAATGAATCTATTACTACATATGTTCTAATAAGTGATATCAGAGCCACCTTCGTGTTAGATTATTAGGATTGATTCTGTGATTTTGATTAATGAATTTCTTGTGTTTATATGATTAATACACATGATTTGTTTTCGTTAAATTCATATGATTTTAGGATTTGATTTGAAATTATGTGTATGGTTTATTTTCATAAATCTTGATCACATGCTTGATTAAATTTGCAGAATGGTTTCGATTCTTAAATCTATGATATTTAAGATTTTATGTATAATATGTATAATATGCATGTTAATTCGGGATTTTCATGTTCTTGATTTTCATGATTGTTAGGGTTAAAACGTTCTTAATTCATGATACAATTGAAGTTTTAATTTTCTCTATTTTAGTTTGATCCTTGTAGAATTGGATGAGAAAATTCAAGGAATATCAATTTTGATATATGAATATGTGTATTGTGGATTAAGAAGTCATGAAATTCTGTTTAAACATGAATATATGTGTGTCATACATGATTAGGATGTCAAAATTTCTGGAAAAACGAGGATCGAGTTGGATGAGTAAGTCGGTCGAGTAACTCGTCTGACTTTTCTCATCTAACAATTCCAGTGGGCTAATTAAGCAAGTCGATCAAGTGACTCGACCGGCTTGGCTCAACCGACTTATATAATGGCCATACGGTGAATGCTGGACGAGTAAGTCGGTCGAGTGACTTGACTGACTTTGACTCGCCCGACTTGAACAATGTGCATCTACGAGGGAAATTGATTTCATTCTCTGCATCTATGTCTTTTATCTAAAAATAAATTGATTGAAGTTTAACGTTGCCAAAATAACACCTTTTGCGTAGATTAGTTTATTTTGAGATAATAAGAATGTGTGTTTGTTGTTTATGCGATCAATGATCGGCCAAAGGAAGGTCATTGATTGGCCAATAAGTAAACACACCTGCGAAAACAAACGTGTGATAATTATAAAATTTTCATGTGGACAACATGCCGGCCCAAAGGAAGGTTGTTGTTTGACCGGATTTATTATCAACATTTGATTTATGCGTGGAGAGTACCATTTTCAAGTTAATAATCGTCCCAAAGGAAGGTCATTAATGTTGTGTTAGGTATTTTTGTGAAATGGGCTCACCAATACGGTAGTATGAAAATTTATGTCTTGCATCTACATATTTGTTTTGTTTTTTTTTTAACTTGTATTTATGTCTTGATATAAATTTTACTAGTGAGCTTATGTTATTTATTTGTTCTTTATTTTGTTAGTTGCTATTACTGTTGCTAATGTTACTGTCAACGTAAACTCAATCCTTGTGCTTAACGGCATTTTAAGAGCTAGAAAAAGAACGTTCTTTTGGTTCTCGACTGCATAGATTTAGACTATGCATTAAGGAAAGAATAACCCGCTCCTCTTACGGACTCAAGTTCCACTGAGGATAAAAGAAACTTTGAGAAGTGGGATCGTTCTAATCGCCTTAGTCTAATGATGCTAAAGCGCAACGTTCTAGAAGTATTCAGGGGAGAGGGGGTATATCCGATAAGGTAACTGCTAAGGGTTTCCTTCAAGAAATTGTGAAAACGTTCGCAAAGAACGAAAAGCCTGAGACAAGCAAGCTTTTAGGTGACGTTGTCTAGATAAGGTATAAAGGAAAAGGAAACATAAGGGAGTTCATTAAGGAGGTGTCTAACATTTTTTCAAAACTTAAGGCACTCAAATTAGAGTTGTCTGATGACTTGCCTGTGCATTTGATACTCATATCCCTTCCTGCACACTATGGTCAGTTTATAGTGAGTTATAACAGTCAAAAGGATAAATGGACTCTTAATGAGCTCATTTATCATTGTGTGCAAGAAGAGGATAGATAGAAGCAAGATACGACTGTAGAAAGTGCTCATATTGCAACTACCTCAAAGAACAATAAGCGAAAAAGGAATAAGGATAAAGAAGTAGCAGTGGGAACATCACAACCCAACAAGCAACAAAAGAATTAGGATTAGCAATTTACTTGCTACTTTTGCAAGAAACCTGGACATGTGAAGAAAGACTGTTCCAAGTACGCCGCATGGTGTGTAAAGAAAGGTACACTTCTCACTTTAATTTGTTCTGAATTTAATTTAACTTATGTACCTAGTAATACTTGGTGGGTAGATTCTGGTGCTACTACTCATACAAGTATGTCTATGCAGGGTCGTATGCAAGGTTACCTGTGGAGCCGATCACCAAGTGATGTTGAAAGATTCATCTATGTGAGCGATGACAAAGCAGTTTTGGTTGAAGCTATTGGGACCTTTAGATTATCTTTTGAAATTGGTCATTTTATTGAATTGGGAGAGACTTATGTAGTACTATCATAAAGGTGGAATTTGGTTTCTGTTTCTGTTTTGGGCAAATTTGGTTATTCTTGTTCATTTTGGAAACAATAAAGTTAGTTTTTTTCTTAATTATTCTCTTGTTGCAACTGGTTCATTGATTGATAATATATACATGTTGAACACCATTGCTTCATTTAATGAAACGTTGTAAATAACTTCAAGAGGTACAAAACTCAAATTAACAAATGAGAATTCCGCCATTTTATGGCACAAAAGTTTAGGTCACGTCTCCGAAAGAAGAATTCAGATACTTGTGTTAGACGGAATCCTTGAACCCCTTGATTACACAAACCATAATGTGTGTGTTAAGTGTATTAAAAGGAAACAAACAAACATTAGGAAGTTAAGTACCAAAAGGAGTTGTAGTGCCTTACAATTGATACATACTGATATATACGGTCCATTCCCTACAACTTCATGGAATGGCCAACAGTATTTTATCACTTTTATAGACGACTATTCTCGTTATGGGTACTTATACTTACTTCATGAGAAGTCAGAATCCTAGGACGTTTTTAAGGCCTTCAAAGCTGAAGTTGGAAATCAACTAGGCAAAAAGATTAAAACTGTCAAATCTGAGAGTGGTGGTGAGTACTATGGAAGATATGATGGATCAGGTGAACAACATCTAGGGCCTTTTGCCAAATTCTTAGAGAAATGCAGAATCGTCCCACAATACACAATGCTAGGGCAACCTAGCATGCATGAATGGTGTTGATGAGAGATGAAACAAAATGCTTAAGAACATGGTAAGAAATATGATTAGTCATTCTTCCTTACCAGAATAATTCTGGGAAGAGGCACTTAAGACTGCGGCATACATACTGAACATAGTACCCAATAAAGAGGTAATTAAAACCCTTTATGAACTATGATTAGGCAAAAGGCCTAGCATAAAACATTTACACATTTGGGGTTGTCCAACAAAGGCAAGACCTTATAGGCCACATGAAAAAAAAAACTGGACTCAAGAACAATTAACTGCTATTTTGTTGGATACGCTGAATGGTCGATGAATTTTAAGTTTTATGATCCTTCAACTAAGTCCTTTTTCGAGATGTTGAGTTTGAGGGGAGATAAGGTTAGAAATGTTGTCTTTGAGGAGGAATCTATTTCTCTTCCAAACATTGTTCTTGACAATGATCAGCCTACTAACATTGTCCAAGACAACAATAAGGCTTTTCCTGTGGACCTCCCCACTCAAAATCAAGATGTTTCTCCAGAAGAGCAAACTCAACAACCCCAAGAAGAAGTGCCACTTAGGCGATCTACTAAAGAAAGAAGAAGTACACAATTTCAGTGATTACATTATGTTTCTTCAAGAGCATGGTTTTGACAAAGGGACAATAGAAGATGACCCAATCAACTTCTAACAAGTTAAGCAAAGTGCCAACTGTCAAAGGTAGATCGATGCCATGAATGATGAGATGAAATCCATGAAAGACAATGACGTTTGGGAATTCGTCAAGTTACTTAAAGGTGCGAAGCCCATTGGTTGCAAGTGGATATTTAAAACCAAAAGGGATTCCCAGGGCAACATTGAGAGATGTAAGATACGTCTAGTCACAAAGGATTTCACTCAAAAGGAATGCATTGACTATAAAGAGACTTTCTCTCCAGTTTCTATGAAAGACTCTTTTAGGACAATAATGACACTTGTGGCTCATTTTGATTTAGAGCTACATCCAATGGACGTTAAGACGAATTTTCTCAATGGTGACATCGAGAAAACCATATGCATGGTGCAACCAGAAAACTTTGTCTTAGATGATCCAAAGTCTATGGTTTACAAACTCAAAAAGTCCATCTAAGGTCTCAAGCAAGCTTCCCTTTAATTGTATCACAAGTTTCATCAAGCCATTGTCTCCTATGCTTTTGAGGTTAATACAGTTGATGACTGTGTATATCACAAGTTCAGTGGAAGTAAATTTATCTTCCTAGTGCCTTATATCGATGACATACTATTGGCTAACAACGATATAGGTTTACTGCTCAGAACCAAGAGATTTCTGACTAAGCATTTTGAAATAAAAGATCTTGGTGACGTCTCTTTTTGTGTTAGGAATTAAGATACACCGAGATCGCTCTTGGGGTGTCCTTGGGTTATCACAAAAGAGCTATATCGAGAAGGTACTTGTTAGATTTGGCATGATAGATTGTGCGCAAGGAGATACTCCCGTTGCTAAATGAGACAAGTTTAGTCTCAGTCAGTGCCCCAAGAATGAAATTGAAAGAAAATAGTTGCAAAAGGTTCCCTATGCTTTGGCTGTAGGGAATCTTATGTATGCTTATGTATGTACGCATTTGGATTTAGTGTACATAGTGGGTATGTTAGGCAGATACTTAAATAACCTTGGCATGGATCATTGAAAAGCAGCCAAACAAGTTATGAGGTACTTAAAAAGAACAAAAGATTACATGTTCACCTATTGGAAGTCAGATAATTTGGAGATCATTAGGTATTCTGACTCTGATCTTGTGGGTTGCCAAGATACTAAATGATCCACTTCTGGCTATGTCTACATGCTAACTGGAGGCGCTATTTCCTGGAGAAGTGCCAAGCAATCACTCATAGCTCATTCCACTATGGCAGCGGAGTTCATAGCTTGTTCTGAGGCAACCAATCATGCGATATGGCTGTGAAATTTTGTCACTAGGATGCGTATTGTTGATGGTGTTGAAAGACTACTTAAGATATATTGTGGCAATATATCAGCAATTCTATATTCGAATAACAACAGGAGCTCGTTGAAGTTCAAGCACATAGACATTAAGTTTCTAGTTGTTAAGGAACGAGTTCAGAGTAAGCTAGTGCCAATCGAACATATAGGAGTAGATTTCATGGTTGTAGATCCGCTTACTAAAGGTTTATCACCCAAGGTCTTTCATGAGCATACTGCTCATATGGTTGTTGTCTTATTTGATGATATGCACTTTTAGTAGGAGTCTGTGTTTGCCTTCAGTTCTTTTCTTTGATACTATTAAAATACTTATGCATGTTCAGTTTTCTGCAGAATAAAGTTGATGGTTTTATTTTTAGTTATTACTCTGAATGTAATATTTTTCAATTGTGGTTTAACATAAAGTTTGAAAAACTAAGATTTGATCTCAGTACGGAATAAAGTTAGGACCAATTAAAAGTAGACATGTTTGAGATCACATTGCATGTAATTTCGAGTCACAAATCCATACTTGATCTATGTCGTTGAATATATTTGGTATGGTGATCATTGATGGATCGAGTTATAATGAAATGTAATAAAGGTCGCTTTGGTCTCATGTTAGTATAGAAGATGAACCAGATTAATTCGGGAGATGTTTTAAGAGTAGATAACAATTTTGTGCGTGCCTATGGTTATCAAATATAATTGTCTTCAGAATTAATTTGTAGCCCAAGTAGGAAATTGTTGGGTTATTTTAATAACCTAATGTGGGCTTTCAAATTATTAACAATTATACTTGGGCTTCTAATCTAATGAGGCTAATTAAAGTGATCTATTGTAGTAGATCCTAATAAGATATCTTATTTGGTATGGACTCTGTAATGTGTGATACCCAATATAAACCTAGTTAAGGATTAGTGAGATTCTAATTTGGTTGTTTATAAAAAGAAAGTTTTGGTCCCTAATGCTAATCATCCTATTTTCTCTGTTTCTCAATTTTCCATCTTTGAGTAACATTCAGTAAGAGAAAGATTGATTAGTATGTGGAAGCCCTTGCCCTAATTCTTGACAAGGTGATTTCGTCTTCATAATTAACGTTACGGATTCAGGTACGCTATTCTCATTATTTTTGGCACAAAGTATGAAATTGAATGAATCTATTACTATATATGTTCTAACATGCAGGACTTGTAAAATCTGGGGTGTAGGGTAGGCGTGTAGAATTACCCCAAATAGTAAAATTACCCTACTCTGGCACCAAAGGTGATTCATCCTAAGCACTCATACTCTTTAAGTACATTTTCTCCATATTCATCCTTCCAAATTTTATTTGCCAATCACTGACTCGATCATAGGACTGATCTTATAGGATTGAACCTTTTTGTTTCTTGCAAGTCAGTTTGGAACATTACCCAACCCGATATCTATTTTTACCTTAACAATGTTCAAAATTAGTGAGGTTGGAAAAGGTAGTTATTGATTTTTTAGATAAAAAATATCCAAATTTTAAAATACTTTGTGAGATCATTAGCATTGCAGCCCTCAAAACTTGAAAGTTGAATCGATCTTGTTCTAGTTGTTTAAAAAACAATATTAAAATATCAACGAACTTGGCAAGACGTGCCAGGCTAATAATTAAACAAGATTCGGATATGCCTAGAACATGCACATAGATAAGTCAAAATTTTAATCATTCTTCTATTAAACCTCGTCATGGGTGACGAAGGTTGATCACCATCATGGTTAGTAATAGGTGATCATTGACACATGTTTTTCAGAGATACCTTTGATAATAATGACAATGAAAATAGTTTTGTGGACACATAAAATTAAAATCAAAAGGGGTTGGGGGTGTAGGGGTGGCGGGATATTAGAAATTAGAATATTAAATCCAGCTGAAGGAAGAGAGGCCGACTGCCCGAAGTTCTACTATTTGAGGAAGTCTTCAAGTTTTAATCAGTCAGCTAATCCTTGTTTTACTCAAAACTTAATTTACGACGCACCTTGATTTTGAGTGCCTTATTGGAAAATTATGAAAAACCGTGTGGATTTAATACTAAATCACAATTTCATTTAAAAGTTTAAGTTGTTAAAGAAGTGCTTGTCCTAGTCCTTCACATGTAAGCGGATTCAATTTCAACATTGCAGACAGTTTTAATATTTTTAAATGGGTGATGGCAAGATTTTGAACCCAAAATCCTTTGGTAATTTGAACTCTATATCAAATGACCACGTTTATTTAAAAGGGTAATTTGTTGAAAAAAACATTTATTATATTTAGTTATTATCTTCAATGTTTAGATGGACAAATTAGGGTTTTCTTGGACACACTTTTTTCACTTTCATAAAGAATATGAAAAAGTGAGTTTGATGGAAAAGGTAATGTTTGAAAATACTAATGAAATGATATATGATTCAAAATAGAGAAAGCAATATGTCGAAATTGACAAATTTGTTTGATCCAGACTCGAATTGATTTGTTGTAATATTATTTTTGTTGTTTAGGTATTGGTTTCTGGGCCTTTAAGTAATTCTGAACTTGACTTGTTTGGTTGTAATATTGATTTTCTTTTTTGTACTTTTTCCTTTTAATATAATTATGTCACCTAACCAAAAAAAAAGAAAAAAAGAAATGGGAATCACCTCGCCAAGCTTTCATTTCCAAAGTCTAAAAATCAATCCAAAACGATATAAGATATCCCTGATTCTAAAGAGTGCTTAGGGCATCTCCAACAGTTGCCCTACAATCCATTTTACCCCACATGTAGGGAAGCTTCTGGAGATATTAAACTCCAACAGCTTTTCTAAGGATTCCCTACTTTGTAAAGAATCTCTATATCTAATTTCAAAATTTCTACATGTGGAGATGCTGAAGAAATCCCAAAGGCTATCCTTAAACCCATCTGACAATTAAAAAAAGGAATGATAGTTAATTTTTTTTTTGTCTCCAACGATCATATTTCTGATCGTTGAAGGCACATCTAATCTGAAAAATAAATAGATAAAGCTATTGGACAAATTTTATCATAGAAATAGAATATTGTCAAAAAAATAAATAAAAAATAAAGCTATTGAAAAAGTTTTAAAATAAAAAATAATAAAAAATATTAGTAATTAAAAATAAAAAATATCATAAAAATTTAACAAATATAAATAAAAAATAAAAACAAAAATAATATGTCTAGTTAAAATAAAGAGAGATTTTGGAGTAAAACAAAAATAGGGAGGCTCTCAAGGAAGCTGTTGGATGTTATTTGGATTGAGGATTTAGGACTTTACATTATTATAAGTCCCGAGATAAAAAAAAGTTTATTTTGAAAAATTAGAAAATAATTTGTACTGCGTACTATAGTTGAGTGATTAAAAAATTAATTCACCCCCTAAAAGAAATAATAACTACGCACTGAGTCATAATTTTCTCATATTTTGCTAGTCCCACCAGGTAAAATTGATGTTGTTGCAAATATATATATTTTTTTTGGTGAAAATGTTGTTGCAAATCTTAGAAAAGGGCAGTTACACAATTTTTAATGTAGGTGATAGTGGTATCAGGTAAGGTATATAAAAGGGGTAGGACTCAAGCCTCAGAAAGAGCCGGCCTATGATGCTAAGAATAGTCCCGCCAATGTACTGCCCAGGGCTCGCGGGGACTATAGGGCAGTCAACGCGTATGGAGTATTATTTGGATAAGGATAAACACGGTGCAAGAAGCCTGGTATCCCTTAGGAGTTTATCTTCATCTAGGAGTCTAGTAATCTTTGGGTATAAATACAAGAGGAACTCTACGGTGAAAGGTACACAATTTACACTTGAATTCATATATTCCTCGCAACCTTTGATATATTTTTCTACAGTTAACTGACTAGGTCATTAGAATGGAAACCCTGGGAGCCCCATCAGTTTTTCTATTTTACAGGAGTTAGTCTAACCTAGGAAGAAGTTCGGAGCTTCGAATTTCTTCCTTAACAGGTGGTGCCGTCTGTGGGAAACAAATAGGAGTCCCACTGAGATACCACAATGGTTCATACCCAGAGTCAAGCCAAAGCCAGGGAAAATCAGAACCCCCTTAAGGAACATCAAACTTGTGGGGAGACTGACCCTCCGGTGATAGCTGCCCCGCTCAATACGGTACCTCCAGGGCCAATAACTACCCCGGTACCACCGGTATTTGTCCTGGGAACATGCCGTCGTCATCACAACAAGTCGATTTACCAACTCTGGTCCAGATATTCAATGGCCTTAGAGGAGCCTTTAATCAATTCCTGCAAACCTAGGGGTTGGCGCGGCCAAAGGCAGTCTTCCCTAGTGGACAAACCTAGTACTTAATGACCAGCCTCAACACTTTGTGTTTTCAGAGGATACAACAGGTTCAACAGATCTAATGGATAGGCCAGAGTAGGACAGACCCCGGAGGCTAGGAAGACGTGGGGGGTAGAAGGCTTCCCCTCCCTATGGAGACTAGCACCAAGCCTTGGTGGGACAAGGGAAACACCACCCCTTCGCTAGAGAAGTCATAGAGGAGCCCATGCCGTGCGGCTATAAGTTCCCGAGTTTGCAGACCTACAATAGGTCCGGCGACCCAGAAGATCACCTCACGATCTTCGAGTACCATACGACATTCCATGACATCCCAAATACCACCGAGTGCAGGGCTTTCCTAGTGACTTTGGTGGGATTCGCTTGGACATGGTTCGTTGGCATGCCAGAAGGCTCGATCCTTAACTTTGATAAGTTTATCAACCTTTTTCTCGTTCGATTTCCCAACAGCAAAAAACCCTTGAGGCTCACTGCTTCGTTGCTCTCCATAAAGTAGCAAAAGAGTGAGAACCTACGGGACTTCACGCAGAGATTAACCAGGCAGCTCTAGAGGTTCTAAATCTCGACCAATCAGTAGCCATGATAGTGTACATGCAGGGCTTACACTTCAAGCCACTTCAGGCCTCATTGGGTAAGAGAATTCCCCAAGATATTGAGGAGTTCATGGCCCAAGCCTCCAAGTACATTAGCTTCGTGGAAGTCATGACAATCAAGAAGGAGGAGGAGAGGGGCCCGGCTAAGGGGCAAAACCAGGACAACAACAAATAAAAAGAGGCCTAGAAGGGCCAGACTGGAGGACAGGGAAGCAACAACCAGACTAGATATGAAAGGGGTTACACGCCTTTGAACGCCCCTAAGACGAAGATTCTTCATGAAATCTAGACCTAGAAGGTGAAGCCTCACCCAAAAGGTCCGAGAGGTCCACTTCAATGCCCTACTTCTTCAAGCGAGTTGTGACATCCTCTAGCAAGGCAACCTTGGTATCACACTCAACCTTGGAAATGGTATGGCGTATCAGTTCTCCCAAGAGCACTTTGATGGCATGGCTCTCCTTATAAACAGCAACGGCGAGCTCGCCTTCAATCCCGGCATCCTTCACTAGTTGATCATATTTTGCTTAGGTAGCAATAGCTTCTTCTTGGGCAACAGTGGCATGAGCGGAGTCTTCATCTATGTCTTTTCTGATTCTCTCACAGGACAGGTATAACACCCGTGCCAGAGGCGAGTTAGAATAAATTGATAATTATTAGAAAATGACCTATTAATGTTTAAAAAGGTAATAAGTAGTGTGAAATATGTCAAAATAATGCCGAGACATTTTAGTGGATGTTAAATTGAATTAAATAAGTTATACTCGAAAGTTATGAGACAGTTTTGGGCCAACTTTGAAATACAAACTATACCAATTGGGAAAGAGTTTTGTGGTCAATTATACATGGTTGGAAAGCTCTACGAGTCTAGTTTCTAAAGCTTCAAACAGTTCATGAATTGGAGTTTTTGAGAAAAAATTATGGCCGTTTTTGTAAAATGTGACGGAATTGTTCCTTTTACGCGAGAATTGATGAATGATTTTCAAAGTGTATGTGTATGGGATATAATGGTCTTTTGATTAATTGTTGACTAATTAGTGGTTATTTGGTAGAATTTAGAGTGATAAAATTTGCTAGCACCAAATAGTGATCTTGACCATTTGACCTAAGCTTTGACTATATAACATAAAACAAAAGCCAAGCAGGACCAATTGAGAAAGAAAATCGGGTGAAGGGAAAAAAATGGGGAAAAATTAAAAAAATGTTAGGGTTTGCAATTTTGGTGAAGATTGAAGAGGAAAACTTGCTTGTTTGGACCAAGACCAAGTGGATTTAGCTTCTCCATGGCACAACCGTGCTTATTCTTGCATTTATCTTCAAATTTGGTGAGGGGGTTTTAAATCTCAAAGTTTAAAGTTGATGTTTTGTTTAGGTATTTGTATATTTATGCTATATATAATAAGTATGCATGAGAATCTTGCTAGATATAGCCTTGAGAGTAACATACATGATTTTTAGCTTGAATAAACCATGAATTGTTATAGCTTGCTAAAATGGGTTGTAGTTTGAGTTTTATAGCTAAAAATGAGTTTAATATTTGGTTCATATCTTGTATTAGAAGTCTATATGCATATATATATATGTTCATAGCATGAATTAGGAGTTTGGAGGCAATATTGAAGGTTGAATAAAGATTGGTGTGTTGGCTGCAATTTTCCAGCATTTTTACTATAGCAGCCCCATTTGGCTGCCTTTTTGTGTAGTTATATGCCTACTTTGCTCCTTAATTGCTAGATATATGAAAGTGTAAACGTATTGCATGGTAAGGTGTGAAAGGTGTTGATAAAAGTGTTGTTAATTGTGGATTAAAAATGTTGTCGAATGATCATATTAAGTCTTGAATGAATATTGTGTTGTAAGGGCTGCGTTTCTTCATGGATTATTAGCTTGATTTGCTCCTTATTATGCTATATAAATGTTTAGAAATATGTGTTGCATTGTAGGTTATAAAAGGGGTTGGTGAAAGTTGTGTTTATGTGTTGTTAAAAGAGTTAAAGTGTTGAATTGAATTCTATTGTGTTGAATATGTGATTATGCTTAATATGACTGTTTTTTTGGGTGGTTTAATTGCTTACATTGCTACATAATTACTAAGTATATGATTGTGCATTGAGGTGACATCATGAGTTGGATAAAGTGTTGTGTAAAATTGTTTTAAAATGTCTATGAATGTTGTTGAAAAGTATTGGTTTATCATTAATTGTTAAATATTGCTGTTAGTGATGATTGATTGTATGTGAATGTTAAGCGAGACATGGTAGCGTCGTGTCATTCCGGGCGGCTCGATGTCGTCGGTGTATTGACATGACTACCATGGTCTTGAATGTGATTGGTAGTGTCATATCACTCTGGGTGACTCGATATCATCGGTGTATTGACATGACTATCATGGTCTTGAATGTGATTGGTAGCGTCATGTCACTCCGAGTGGCTTGATGTCGCCGGTGTATTGACATGACTACCATGGTCTTGAATGCGAATGTGTAAGCGGCATCAACAATGTTAAGCGTATCCTTCTTGAATGTTTACCTACTTTGTTATTACTTCAATTAATTGTGATTAAATGTTTATTGGTTGTACGTGGTCATATGGCTTATGTGTTCTTGTGCCAACTATATTTAAATGCTTAATGTTTAGGTGTTACTTAAATGTATGCTAACTAAATGTACTTAGGAGCCTAATGCTTATACTTTGTCCTTAAGTGCTTAATGATTACATTGTCTTTTAAATGCTTAATGTTTATGTATTGTTTATGCTCATTGTTTCATATGACATTACAAGCATGTTTTCAAAAGGATTTCCAAGTTAAAATGTTTTCCAAAAACTTTCCCATTCACCCCCCCTCATTGAGCTTGTGAAGCTCACCCCGTTTTAACAACATTTCAGGTGAAACCGAGTTTGAGTCTTAAGGAGATTAGAAGTGATAGATATGTTTATCTTGCTTTGGATGACGTATATATTATTTATGGAGTTTACGCAGATTATGATGTATTGGAAAATTATTATAGAGATGTATTCTTTGGTACTAAAGAATGGTTTTGAAGGTTTGTTGTAATGAATTCTCGAATGTATTTGAGAAGTTTGAATAACTCTGAGATACTATTTTATGGATATTAGTGATCGCGTTTTTGTAGTGTGCTTTTACGGACTTAAAATGAGTGATCTTCTTAAGCCCGTGGCATCACGATCCCAGGATTGTTTGTTGTATTTTTATGGTATTAGAGATTGTATTAGCGAAATTGGGGTTGTGACTACAGGGTTATCTGGTCCCAATCAATAAAATCTTGGTGGCACGTCTTCTTAGCCTCTGAAAACTGTAACCTGAGCAGCATAATAAGATGTCACCAAAAAGGTCCTGGTAAATGCCAACCTCCTGGATAACGACGCTTTGCCATCAATTATGGCCTTTATTTTGTTGATAATGCCCAGGTCATTATCAAAGGCCTTAGGCCAAGCTAGGTGATACTCAGCAAGGAGTCGCTTGTAGTCATTGGCCCTTTTTTTTGCCTTTGCAATCGTGTAGGCAGTACTGAAATTGAACTTATCATAAGCTACCAGTACTTTGTAGAGCATTCCATGAAGGTGGTTTAGGTCTAGCCAACCCTAAAATAACGATAGTCGATAAAAATGTTGGTAAATGAGAAGGAAAATGGGAGCCAGAACAATTATTACATCATGAATAGCCTTGCGAACCTCTAATCAGCCCTAGTGGTAGTGAGATAGAGGGCCTGGACACGTGTGGAGCCTCCCTGCCCATCGTCAACCTCAAGCTAATCATCGAAGCTGAGCAGGGGCTCAGGACAGACTGATTCGCCGTACTTCTAGAGTTAGAGAGTGTTAATTGGGTAGGCCTCTGGAAGAGGGTGACACTATTCCTCCTTTAACACGTCAATGGTAGAGACATGGTCAGGAGCCCTGTCCTCAAAATGAGACTAAAGAGGATATGGCAGGCACTTTCGAGGAACAGTTTGGTAATTACAATTTTGTCCCCAAGGACAACCTCTTTTGATGGTACGGATACTTTGGTAGCAGGGTTTTTCGCCGACTTAGCAGGGGCTGAACTCTTTGCACCCTGCTCTTCGCAGGAGGGTTAGAACTCTTTGTAGAGGGGGCTGGCTGTATGTCGAGGATCTGGACCTTCTCGTCATCACCAGGAGCCCTTAACTTTTGCTTCTTTAAGGAAGGTTGGCTAAAGGCCTTGACCAAGCGCCTTTTGGTCATGTGGTCGCCGCGGGCAATAGAAAAAATCTCAGAAACCTTTATACTTGAATAGAAAAGGTAAGGAATACAAAAGCACCGTAAGTTTTATGAATGAAGAGAACATTAAATAAAAGAGATTCAAGAATAAAGACCTAACCTTGGGGTATGGATGACAAAGGGGTTGTAGCCCCAAAGCTCTGGTCAATTATAGGGGAGGTAGACGGGGCTTTAACCTCAGCCCTAATACTATTGCTCTCTGCAGGAGAGACATGAGGGGCCACAATTCCAGGCCCTGGAGATTGTGCAAACAAGCCTATTGTGGCTATCTTATCTGGAGTAAGGAAAGTGTCTGCCCTGATGGGAAGGGTTTTCTTTAGCTCATCGATGACCTTCTTCTTAACTTCGGTGAGGGTAGGAGGGTCCTTTGCTGACTCAAGGGGGACAACCCAAACGCTACAGATCTGCCACCTAGTAGGTGATTTCACAAAGAAAAACCTATCATTCCATTTCTTGGAATTGTAAGGGAACTCAGCAATTAAGGGATCATGACGGGCAACAAAGTAATGTTAGTCGGTGGTTTTGTCAATTGTTTTGAGATGGTGGTAGAAAAGGAAAAGATTGAAGGTGGATGTATAGCCTAGATCTTTAAGAAAGATATAAAAGCCTATGATCAGTCTCCAACTGTTGGGAGTAACCTGGGCTGGGCTGATCTGGTAATGGTTGAAAATCTCTACAAGATAAGGCAGAAAGGGCAAACGGCCTATGATAAGTTGCTCAAAGTAGAAGGTAACCTTCCTTCACCGGGCATGTAGGTAGACACCGATTCATCGGTAGATGGGACGCAGACCTGAAAATTTGGTTGGATTGCCTTGTAGGCCCTTAGATGGGTAATGTATTTCTTATGAGTTATGCAGGCTCTACTCTCAACGCGGAAGATGAGAAGGTTGCTGATCTTTGCAAGGCCCGCCGTGGAAGAAGAACGGTGAGTGGAGGATCTAGCCTTAGCAGGAGATATCTTAGAGCCATTCTTGGGAGGATTTTTAGAAGGAGGCGGGCTCTAGGATATAGGTGCGGGGGCGATGGGCTCAAGATTTTCGCGTGCCTGGCTGATACCCCTTGACTCGTCACTGGACTCACTAATGACCCTTGACCAAGTGGACCTAACCATGATGGAAAGAGGGGAGAGTAGCGTACCTAAACAAGGGGTTGAAACTCGCGGGAAGCTTGATGCGCAGTAGAGAGAAATAAGCAATGGAAATTTAGAGCAATGAAGGGAAGATGTGGAGCTGGGCAGAGCTGAGAAGGTCCTATTTATAGAGGACCTCGCGTGGGTCCACGATTCACGTAGATGGTCCACTCAGCGTCGTAGGGAAGTAGGGTGCGAATCGCTAGGGACGTGTCCACGTAGGGGCGGAGACGTGATGATAGCACGAACTGGAGGTTTTAACAGCTAGTAACCATCAATGAAGATAAGGAGTCCCACCATCGTAACAATTTCCTGGCTTTCTGTGTAGCCCAAAAGATTGGGGGGCAACTGATAGGGGTGGGAACTCGAGCCTCAAAAAGAGTCGGCCTACAAGGCTAAGAACAGTCCCGCCAATGTATTGCCCAGGGCACGCAGGGCTGTAGGGCAGTCAACGTGTATGAAATATTATCTGGATAAGGATAAACACGACGCAAGAAGCCTGGATAAGGATGGACTCTTTGGGGCGATATCTTTTAGGAGTTTATCTCTGTATAAGAGTCTAACAATCTTTGGGTATAAATACAAGAGGAACTCTACGGTGAAAGGTACACAATTCACACTTGAATTCATATATTCCCCGTAAGCTTCGAACTATTTTCCTACAGTTAACTAACTAGGTCGTTGGTGTGGGATCCCTGGGTGCCTCCTCAGTTCTTCTGTTTTGCAGGAGCTAGTCCAGCCCAGGAAGAAGTTCGAAGCTGCGGATTTCTACCTTAACAGTATACAACATGCCTTAATTGCCAATGATAAAAAAGAAGGAAGAACCTTTGAAGTAAATTTTATGCTAGTACTTGTTTAACTAAAATTTGAAAGTATAGTTTCAGCTTTATCAACTTTGGTCCGTTATTGAAAATTGTGTCCATGTTCACCCTATTTTCTTGACATGATTTATATGCAAAAATTGAAATTTCTTCTATTCAACAATTGGAATATGGTCCTGATGGAAGAAACTTCAAGGGGCGAAGACCCTCCTTATTGTGAACTTGGCCTTTATTCGGATCATTCTACTGTCGGATGGAAGACTTTCTCATACAAAAAGTCCATCTTATACAAATTATACGGACAAAGAAGACATTTGGGATCGGTGTTCATGTAGAAATTTTGTTAGTTTTGTTCACAAAGAATGCGACTAGGTAAAATGTTTCCAAACACTATGTAAAGTGTCATTGACCAAATTTTAAATGGCTATATGTTAGCCTAAAGGGCTTCTAATCTTGGTTTTGATGATAACAAACCATGATTATGTTTAATGAGTTTGTTTAAGTGTGCATGAGTGAGATAAATCAAGATTGACTTCGAATCCAAGTCTATCAAGCTAAAAGAAGAAAGAAGATCATCCATCAACTCAAGGAAATATAAAGATTCGAAGAATGAAGATGGAGCTATAAGGATGGAGACGGAAGTCATAAGAGGTACCGATTGGGACTTGATCGGGGTTTGGGTCTTGCAAATGGTATATGCTCAATGATGATTCTTGAAAGTCTTTTTGAAATATTTGAAAAACTTCATCTATCTTTGAAAAAGGCTTTACAAAAGACTCTATAAAAGAAACATCCACAAAACCCAAGTCTTTGCATTTTTGATCAAACCGGTAGACCCTAGAGCAACCGGTCTACCGGTTCAAAAAGGGTTTTCTGCCCAAGGCTTTTCCACAGGAAAATGTCTCCTCTTCCGGTCGATCGGTTGAGTAGGGGTTAACCGGTTGTGCCAAAATGTTGTTTTAAAAATAAAGCCATTTGTGAACATTGCAATGCATTAAATGCACACCTCTTAATCTCTATTAATGTCTCTCAACAGCTATCTTCTAAAACATTGATTCAAATCAATTACTCTTGATTTCGAACATTATATTCATCTTTGAATTATCATTGTACTATACTAGAGCAAGAATTTGTGAGCAATATTGAGAGAAACATTTTTTTATATTCATCTACCCTAAAAGAGGGCTTTTATTATTTTCTTAAACACTTATCAAAAGAGAGAGTTAAACACTTTGAAAGGAAGAACTTCCTTGTCAAAGGTGTTGGGGTTTAAGCTTTGTATTAAGAAGGAATTTTCTATTGTAAAAGCTTGAACTACTGTTGTAGTTGGTTTGTGGACTCACCAACATTTGAAGAGTCACAATAGTGAAGATTGTTGAAATCCTAAGCGGGGAGCTTAGGTCGTGGACCTAGGCGGGGGCCGAACTATGCTAAATTGTGATTTTCAATCTTTTTCTCTCAACTATCTCTTAATATTAATTTCTACACACTAAGTGTTTGATATTTTGCCTTACTTACACGTTATATTGCTAGAGTACATATTTGTTTAAGATTGTTTTTGATTGATCATTGCTAGTATATTGCCTAATCGAAAAAGTAGTAGTATTGCCTATCTAACCTTTAATACCCGAGCCTGGCCATGCATTTATAAAATTCATTTACATTTATTTATGTCATTACTTTGCATTTATTCTTGAAAAACGTGCCTTTACAATTATTTGCTTACATACAATTTATAACTTATTGTCTCAATATTTAAGATCAATTTGTATTTTGATTAATAGTAATCTACTAGGTGCTCTTAGTTCTTATAACATGAACAAAATGAAACTTAGAAAATATATAAGTCTAACATATCAAACTAAGCATTCGTTTCAATTTAAGGGAAAAGAATAACTTGAAAGGTGTATTTGGATAGTTTGAGTATTAAGAAGTTAGAAATAATAAATTTAGTACTTTACCTATCATTTAGATTAAGTAATCTATGTAACATTTAAGCATGATTAAGTTGTTTTTAAATGTTAAATTAGCTACCTTAGTTGGAATAAGGCTGCAAACTATAAAATTTACTAGGAAATAATATGGTAATCTTGAAAATATACTGATAATGACTAGGTAATATAGTTTAATAAAACCATAAAGGGATCTTAATTACTGAAATAAAAAGGGACATTAGATAAAGTGTAGATATATACAAATAAAATAATAATAATAATAATAATAATAATAAAAAGTAGTCTATATGTTAATAGGAATCTCTAATAGATTTGGACTACCAAGGTTTACAAATAAATTAGAAATTAGTTGTCAATTAAGTAGTTTAATAAGTACATTATATTATACTTAGAAATATTACTAAATGTTTACCAGTGAGTTGATTAGAAACATTAACTCTTAATAATATTATATTGCCCTTCTTTAAAACGAAAGACTAAAATAGTATTTCAAACATAATTCATTAGTTCTCAAGTAGGATTCATTAGTTATCCACACTATTAAAATAACCTCATTGTTTTCCTAACTAATAATGTCCTGAACCAATAAGGCATAGCCAAGCACCAACTAACTACTTAAGTAGGCACTAAGCCAAGCTATTGGCTCGACATCTTGCACCAAGCTACTACCAAAACCCGTTATCATTTCACCTATGCCTATAGACTTGCATAACTAACGATATGCATTGCCCACGTTTTGCTTAAGCAAATGAATCAGCACCCACCGTTGAGTAAGCTTTGCATCGTGCCATTATTTCCTCTTAACAACGCAACAACTTAACTCATCATCAATCTAAGCCTATCACTGCTTCTTTGAACCAATAGGATGCAGCCATCATAACCTATCACCAAGTTTATCTGGATATTAGCAATGATTCTGCCTATAGCTAGCTTATACCCGTTGTCGAACAAATAAATAAGCTAAGCCATTCACCGTGCGGCGCTGTCGTCTTGCATGGAATTATAGGAGTGAGTAGTCATGTAAACCAATAATCATATCCTAATAATAGCTCTAACGAATCAGCACCGCAAGTGCTTCTTCTATCGATATCTCACCAGTTCGCTGTTTTCCACACACCACGTCTTTAGCCTAGTAATTTAGTTTTAATCATCACACCACCAAAACTCATTATCACCCTACTGCTTTCACTGCCACCCTAACCCAGTTGAAGATCAGCTAAGAACCTATAAAAAGCTTGCACCTTCGATGATTAGGAACACAACACACAAAATAGTTTACATATATATAACGTAGTATCTATGAGCCAATTAAATCATGACAAAGACCTTATATTCTGCAGTTAGCACCCAAAAAACACAAACACTTCAATTAAGCTTACAGTGGCAACAACATGATTAAGGTGAGAAAAACTTTATAAACTCACGTTTAATTATGAATATATGTGTATAAGCTAGGAACTCGTGCATATTCTATATTAACAGCATCTTTATTGTGGCCATATGATACTGCGTAGTTAATTTGGGTAAGAAAGTTTGCGGCTATAAGAACATCTGCATAGACAATTTCCTACATGATTAGTTTGACCTACGTGGATATGTGAGGAGATTTTACTAAAATAGCATCTTTAATATATGTCTACATGATTATTGTAATATGATTTGTTATATCTTGAATTCTACTATTTTAATTTAAGATATTCTATATGAGTTAAATATATGAGTTAGTTGTTTTAACTATTTTAGCTATTAACTTCACTTATGAGAGACAATTAAATAAGTTAATGATATAATACTAAGTTTTAACTCGTAAGTTATATGTATATAATTAACTATAGGTGCGTTCTGCATGTTTAATTCTCATGAGATAAGTAGTACTGATGGAATTTCATCAAATTAGTTCGAGACTTGATATTAGTTGATAAGATAAATTGCATTAGTAATTCGGTGAGCAGGCTGGTCATTAGTTTATTCCCTTAATACTAAATCATTATTCCTGGAAAATAGATATATGTACCTAAATGACATTTAAGTAATCTGGCTAGTTGAGTTCTAATTTACCGAGGACACGGCTTGTAATTATCTGCTTTTGTTATTGATTATCTATTGGTCATCAATCAAGATAAGTAGTTATTAAACGTTTGAGTGACAACAATGACTTGATATGAATTATTAATCTATTGTTTACTTGTATTTATATTTCTAATTGATAAAGGTATTTGTTCAGGGACAACCTCTTTTGTCATTCCCCATCTACGTGCTTATTGAAATATTATATGCTATGTGTTATATGACTACTTGTGCATGCTTGTGTGCTACTTGGGGGTTGCAACCTCAGGCATAATAGCATTTCACGAATGCTAGGCGGCAAAGGGCTTGCCCGTGCTCCCGTGACTATCGTGGTCCTATTCTCTCTCCCGCTTAGCATTTAACCCTTGGGGAGCTGGGTCGTAGATTTCGGGTACAATTTGGAGTACCCTCTTGGGAGAGATAAGAAGTCGTGATCTTGATTTGGGACTGGCCACCTCTGGTGATATCTAAACGTATCTTTTTACTGTGTGTTTAAGTACTCTCGTTTTGGACCACTATCGCCCTTGGAGAGCTTGCTCTCGCTTGGGACCAGTACTGCCCTGGGAGAGGAAAGACTATTTATCTTTATGAGACTACTATTATTGATACATGAATCAAATGTGATAGAAATCTCTACTAGTTATCACATGATATTGTATTTTAGCATTTACCATATGTGAATAATTTGTTAATATTACCGTACGTGAATTGCATCATGATTTGCAAAAGAGACTGACCATAAATGTTTTCAAAACTCTTCTACTCCATTCTCACTGAGCTTCCCCAGAGCTCACCCTCTTTTCTCCTTTCCTTGTAGGTGTAGCTTAGCTTGATATGGGTTGACATTATGTACCAAATAATTACGTGCTCGAGGCTCCTTGCTTGTCATGTTTCGATCAAAGTTGTAAAAGTTAGAGTTTGTTTGTATTATTCTCGGGTAGAAGGGTAATTGTGCTGAAACCCTAGTTTGTATGGTAGTCGGGTAGTTATCAGATCTCAGATGTTGTAACACCCTTCTGTACTTGAATTATTATATAAAGGTTTGTTATTGAATAATTCTTTATTTATTGTTTCTTTTTAGAGAAAGTTATGAAATCGCAATGACAGTAAACACAGACTTTGACCTAATCTTGAGAAGGGTCAGGTTAGGGTTGTTACATAACCTAATTTACCCTCCCCTCCCCTCCCTCCCTCCCTCCCTCCTTCCTCCTCCTCCTCCTCTTAGGTTTAACCAAGGGACAACAAGTGGTATCAAGAGCTAGGACTTTGCATATAGCTTAACATCTAATAAAAAAAAGATAAATGACAAACAATACTACTTCTCCTTTCTTTGAGGGTTATGCCATTAATAGGCCTCCATTGTTTGTAGATACCAATTTTAATTATTGGAAGAACGAGATGGAGACATACATACAAGCCATTGACTATGCTCTATGGTCATTGGTAGAAGATAGCCCTTATGTTCCAATGAAAGAGGTGATTGTGACGCCTGAGTTTTAGCCATGCATTCAATTACTGTTGCATCCCTTGTTTGCGCATTTCCTTTTGTGCATTATTAACTGTCTTTTTAAATTACTATTCACTCCGTTTTTAACTTCATGCTATTAGTGAATTAACATTTTTATTAAATCATATTAATTGTTAGAGTAGTGGGAAAAATGTGCATTTGAGCTAGAGGCGATAGGAGAGCTCGTTTAGAAAATAATTTTTGTAGTTGTATGAATAGTGTTACGTAACATAACTTAGGGAATGAATTAGCTAGCATTCATTTTACTATCTAGGCTCGTTTTAAGCTAACTAAGCGCATTTAGTGAACCATTTAAGCAAGCAACTTAGCCCCATTTAATATATAACTCACACAACACACACATTAGCTCATAACTTAGCAAAAAAAAAAAAAAAAAAAGAGCATGCTGAAAATACTGTAGCAAATTCGAGAATTGCATAGGAGAAGAAATAGAGTTTTTTTGCTCAACAAATCCTCATTCCAAGCCAAGCCAAGCTATGTGCAAGTGGTTTAGGGTGTCTACTAGCCTCCTAGGAGCTCTTACGCGCATTGGTAAGAGATTTCACGACTTATTTTCGCATTTTAAAATAGTTGCTATTTTCTTGATTTGTTGAAAATGTGTTCAAATGCTATTGTATTGATTATCTACACTATTATACCTTGTATATGAGTGCTAGAGAACATATTTGAACCATTGTTTCGCTTTTTAAATGGTTGGAATCGTTAGTTTAATTCATGAGGTGAATAGTGATATTTTTTCTAGGGTTTTGTGTAATTGCTCGAATTAGCTTGATTCAACACTCCTAATAGATGCCTTAGGTGCTAATGAAGGTAGTCTAATAGCCCCGTGCACTTGAATTGCTCTAAAATCGCATAAAACGTAAAATAGTCGACTTTAATAAAGGGGCTTCGGGGTTAAGACGAATCCGGGTGGATTCGGGCTCTACTTTTGGTATCCTTAGGCTACCTAGGTGCTATAGAAGCTTTGCTAATCCTTGTTTGAAGCCCGGATGAGGTAGGTGTAGTGTAAAGCTATAAGAAGGAATTTGGGGCTTTCGAGGTTATTGCGGGCATTTGAATGAGTTAGAGGGTTGAAAGGGTTTCTTGAGGGTTAGTTAGAAGGTTGGTAGAGTTTCCCTCTAAATTTGAATCATTAACTTTGGTTTGGAGGAGAAATAGCTTGAATAACAAAGGGGTTTAGGTGCAATTTCGGTTGTCTCGCGCTTCTAAGACCTTGGCATGACTTCTTGAATGTTTAAATGTAGTTTCAAGTTGGTGTGGAACTTTTGATGTAATTCTAATTATATCTTGTATATGCTCTTTTGTAAAACTGCTTATTTGCTCGTATAAACTGCTTCTATTCTAACTGCATTGAGGAAACTTTGAGCTTAAAACTGTATTAATTGGAGAAGGATTAGGGGTTGAATTATATACCATTAGAAAGCCTTACGAGTCTAGTTTCTACAGCTTTTTACGGTGCATTAATCGGAGTTGTCTAGAGCAAGTTATGATCATTTTGGTGAGATGTGTCAGAAATGCCCTGTTACGCGAGAATCTGAATTTTGTTGTTATTTTGCTATAGTAATGATATAATTCAGTTCTAATTGGATGTATTCGATCAAGACCTTATTGTGTAGTGTCCTTGGATGATTAATAACGTAATGGGGCTCTTATAGTTATGTTGTTTTCATGAATTGTAATTGAAATATAATTGCTAGTAAAGTTAATTGAAATTGAAAGCTATTCTATTCGACTGTGAATGAAAAATGCTAGTAGAGTTGTGATGGTCACCACCTTTAGACATAGGTAATGTTTCTATATATGCTAAACAATTCAACTGTTAGAATTAGTTGTTGTTATCAATGTGCAACTAGTGAACACTTAGAAAGGTCAAGTAAACTATGTGGAAGAATGTGTTTAATGCTTTTTGAAACTACATGTAAGGTTAATTGTAAGTTGATAGTTGTCTATTATATGTTAAATGTAATTAACTTAAGTTAATATTACTAGTGATATGTTAGAATCTTATCTTGAAGGATAGTTATTTTACTAAAAAAGTATGTTAGTTATTAAATGGTTGATAGTTACCTTTTGTATTAGTTGATAAATGCATTTCTTTCCCTATGTTGTAATGTTGGGCTATCTTCATAGAGATATTACTAACTATTGTAAGTAAAGTAGAATATGAATTAGAAGTTCATTAAAGTAGTAAAAGACTGGGTGGTGTCATTGTGAATGAATGTGTCATTTGAACTTTAAAGTAACCTAACCTTTATTATCTATAAATTCTTTGGAGAAATTCTTTGAGTTGAGTTAATGGCTAGTTTATTGTATGTGGAGTGAATTAGTTCTTGTACAAGTTATTAACTAAAGTCAAATGAGAAATAGTATGAGTAACTGCAGGCTCATGTGTTGATCTTAGTTAAACTAAATTCTAGCTCGATTTATATCTAGTTATAGTATGCTGCTTGAATCATTCTCATTTAAGTTTTTGAACTATCCTCTTAATTAACTTGTAGACTATTGAAAATATGGAATATATGTTAAGTCAAAGTATATAAAAGTGGTATTTTGTTAAAAATAGAATTTTAATAGATATTGTATATATGCTAAATAAGCGAAGTTATAAGTTAACTAACTTAGAATGAATGTTGTAGTTAAAGAGTAATTGAAGTAATGTTTGCTCATAGGTTCAAGGTGATTGGAAATGATGTGATTCAAACTTACATCTTGGAGCTCGGTAGAGGTGAGGGACCTGCATCCTTACGTGCATCATAGTTTATTTTCTTTCTAAAAGAGTATATTGTTTAGTATAATTGCGAAATTGATATATGCTTATTATTGCTAAATTGTAACTTGGTGCGAGAACAACTTACTTTGTCCTTAAATGTGTTTCCTGATTATATTGTCATTGTTATCATTCTTGCATTGCATCGTGGTTGCGCAACCTCATTGTCGCGGCGGATGCGATGGCCTCGCTGGGCGGCATCGGGCTTGCCAGTGTTGGTTGCCTTAGCTCCGTCTGCTATTCTCTCACTCGCCTGGTCCAGAGATTGCCAGGGGGTGTTGGGTCGTAGGATCGGGTACATCCGGAGTACCCATTGGTGTAAGGGATGCCGGCATATTGAGATCAAGATCGTGGTTCATGGATCGGGGATCGAAGATTTGGAGTGATAAGGGTTATCGATTGTATCCTTCTAAAATGTGGTATTAGAATTGTTATTCACTGTTTATCTATTGTATTAATTGTGTTAAGTTGCTGCATTGCACGTCCCCGGTAGACCTTATCCCTCACTGAGCAATTGTGATTGCTCATACCTCGCTAAACATGTTTCAGGAAGTGCTGAGGGTGAACCCCAACTAGTTGAGGTGTTAGTGGAAGAGGAAGAAGTTCAGGCTAAGCCTTTGCCCTAGTTGTTGTGTGTTTGTTGTCTAAGGTGGATTTGCCTTCTTGTTGTTACATGGTGTACTTGTATTGCTATAGCATGATCTATTTTGTGGCCTTAAGGCTATGTATATTCTTGTAGTTGCAAGTTGAAAGCTGTTGGTTGTAATGTTAGTTTTGAGATATTATGGTTTGTAATAACTTTTAATTCTCCTTTTAGTTCTTGCATGCTTGGGGGTGTATGTTTAGAGGTGTTGATTTCAACTTCTAAAATTGCTCTAATGTTATCATAGGATGGCATGTTAAAAAGGTTTAATGAAAAGTTAAGTTGGGTGCATGCATGTGTGATTTGGAGCTGTTGTTTGTCTCCTGGCTTGGATGGCCTTGAACCTTTGAATTTTAATTATAAAAGCTTGTTTTAGTATATTGTGGCTATTTTGAGCATTTACAGGTTTGAAAAATGTTCGCGGTACAGAGGAAACTCTGTCTGTTTTGTCCCTAAAATTTTGTGACCGGGTTTGGTATTGGGTTGAAAATACCAAGGTTATTAGAGCCTCCGGTCTCGTGAGGGATCGGGGCGTTACAGGTGGTATCAGAGCTTAGTTAGCTCTCAGCCGGGATAGGGTCCTCGGCCTGTCGGGTAGTAATCCTTGTGTGTGTGCTTGTTAAGTGTGTCTTGAAAGTGTGTGCTTGAATGTGTGATTGTGTGTCTTGAATTGATTGTGTGCACCTATATGATATAGTTATGTGTTATGTCTTAAATGTGTGCTGAGTAAAGTGAAGTTGCATCGAATTGACCTCGTGAATCGTTATCTGCTTGAATTATTGATTGTACCATTTGTACTTGAGCATTTTGAATTAAGTTTTGTTGTGAATTGAATTGGTTTGGTTATAATTCGCACTTGAATGATTTTGTTGCTTACATTGCTTTATATGCTCTTTTATAATCATGCTTGCATAATAGTTTAAAGAATGTTTATACATATGCAATAGTTTGGCATTCATACATAGTCCGTCGAATGGTAAGAAAAAACTTCTTCCTCCCCTGAAGAGAGGTGATCAGTGGCTGGCCTTTCAAGTTATGTGGATTAGTAGGAACGTGAAGCGGTTGATCAACTCTTTTATTTGGGAATTGGTGTTGTAGGCAGAGCTCAGTTATTGGGATTCTTCTAAGGCCTTATTCAGTGCTTATCGGTCATAAATGAGTAGCTTCTTTTGGGGTTTCTATATGACAGTTCTCTGGAACATATTCTTGGTATTTTTTTTTTATCAGGTATTCTTTTGTCGGCATCTCTCGGAAAAAAATTGGTATATGGATTCTTTTCAGCCTTATTATCTGGTATTATTTACAATACTCCTGCACGGAACTTTTATTGGTATTTTCTCTCCGCTCTTAGTTGGGATTCCATTCTTCTATGGTATTCATGCCAGCGAGATTCTTATTTGGATTTCGAAGTAGCATCTTTATTGGAGCCTTTATTTGGCCTTATTAAGTGAGGTTCGCAAACAATACTACTGGGATTTCTTAATGAGCTCCCACGAGAATTCGTATATGGTATTCTTGCTTAGCAACTAATGACGAATAATCGGAGTTGGTTTTCAGTTGATGCGGAGTTCTCTTGTGAAGAAGAATTGCGTGGACGCAATTAGTTTAAGGGGGAGAGGATGTGACGCCCGAGTTTTAGCCATGCATTCAATTACTGTTGCATCCCTTGTTTGCGCATTTCCTTTTGTGCATTATTAACTGTCTTTTTAAATTACTATTCACTCCGTTTTTAACTTCATGCTATTAGTGAATTAACATTTTTATTAAATCATATTAATTGTTAGAGTAGTGGGAAAAATGTGCATTTGAGCTAGAGGCGATAGGAGAGCTCGTTTAGAAAATAATTTTTGTAGTTGTATGAATAGTGTTACGTAACATAACTTAGGGAATGAATTAGCTAGCATTCATTTTACTATCTAGGCTCGTTTTAAGCTAACTAAGCGCATTTAGTGAACCATTTAAGCAAGCAACTTAGCCCCATTTAATATATAACTCACACAACACACACATTAGCTCATAACTTAGCAAAAAAAAAAAAAAAAAAGAGCATGCTGAAAATACTGTAGCAAATTCGAGAATTGCATAGGAGAAGAAATAGAGTTTTTTTGCTCAACAAATCCTCATTCCAAGCCAAGCCAAGCTATGTGCAAGTGGTTTAGGGTGTCTACTAGCCTCCTAGGAGCTCTTACGCGCATTGGTAAGAGATTTCACGGCTTATTTTCGCATTTTAAAATAGTTGCTATTTTCTTGATTTGTTGAAAATGTGTTCAAATGCTATTGTATTGATTATCTATGCTATTATACCTTGTATATGAGTGCTAGAGAACATATTTGAACCATTGTTTCGCTTTTTAAACGGTTGGAATCGTTAGTTTAATTCATGAGGTGAATAGTGACGTTTTTTCTAGGGTTTTGTGTAATTGCTCGAATTAGCTTGATTCAACACTCCTAATAGATGCCTTAGGTGCTAATGAAGGTAGTCTAATAGCCCCGTGCACTTGAATTACTCTAAAATCGCATAAAACGTAAAATAGTCGACTTTAATAAAAGGGCTTCGGGGTTAAGACGAATCCGGGTGGATTCGGGCTCTACTTTTGGTATCCTTAGGCTACCTAGGTGCTATAGAAGCTTTGCTAATCCTTGTTTGAAGCCCGGATGAGGTAGGTGTAGTGTAAAGCTATAAGAAGGAATTTGGGGCTTTCGAGGTTATTGCGGGCATTTGAATGAGTTAGAGGGTTGAAAGGGTTTCTTGAGGGTTAGTTAGAAGGTTGGTAGAGTTTCCCTCTAAATTTGAATCATTAACTTTGGTTTGGAGGAGAAATAGCTTGAATAACAAAGGGGTTTAGGTGCAATTTCGGTTGTCTCGCGCTTCTAAGACCTTGGCATGACTTCTTGAATGTTTAAATGTAGTTTCAAGTTGGTGTGGAACTTTTGATGTAATTCTAATTATATCTTGTATATGCTCTTTTGTAAAACTGCTTATTTGCTCGTATAAACTGCTTCTATTCTAACTGCATTAAGGCAACTTCGAGCTTAAAACTGTATTAATTGGAGAAGGATTAGGGGTTGAATTATATACCATTAGAAAGCCTTACGAGTCTAGTTTCTACAGCTTTTTACGGTGCATTAATCGGAGTTGTCTAGAGCAAGTTATGATCATTTTGGTGAGATGTGTCAGAAATGCCCTGTTACGCGAGAATCTGAATTTTGTTGTTATTTTGCTATAGTAATGATATAATTCAGTTCTAATTGGATGTATTCGATCAAGACCTTATTGTGTAGTGTCCTTGGATGATTAATAACGTAATGGGGCTCTTATAGTTATGTTGTTTTCATGAATTGTAATTGAAATATAATTGCTAGTAAAGTTAATTGAAATTGAAAGCTATTCTATTCGACTGTGAATGAGAAATGCTAGTAGAGTTGTGATGGTCACCACCTTTAGACATAGGTAATGTTTCTATATATGCTAAACAATTCAACTGTTAGAATTAGTTGTTGTTATCAATGTGCAATTAGTGAACACTTAGAAAGGTCAAGTAAACTATGTGGAAGAATGTGTTTAATGCTTTTTGAAACTACATGTAAGGTTAATTGTAAGTTGATAGTTGTCTATTATATGTTAAATATAATTAACTTAAGTTAATATTACTAGTGATATGTTAGAATCTTAGCTTGAAGTATAGTTATTTTACTAAAAAAGTATGTTAGTTATTAAATGGTTGATAGTTAACTTTTCTATTAGTTGATAAATGCATTTCTTTCCCTATGTGCTAATGTTGGGCTATCTTCATAGAGATATTACTAACTATTGTAAGTAAAGTAGAATATGAATTAGAAGTTCATTAAAGTAGTAAAAGACTGGGTGGTGTCATTGTGAATGAATGTGTCATTTGAACTTTAAAGTAACCTAACCTTTATTATCTATAAATTCTTTGGAGAAATTCTTTGAGTTGAGTTAATGGCTAGTTTATTGTATGTGGAGTGAATTAGTTCTTGTACAAGTTATTAACTAAAGTCAAATGAGAAATAGTATGAGTAACTGCAGGCTCATGTGTTGATCTTAGTTAAACTAAATTCTAGCTCGATTTATATCTAGTTATAGTATGCTGCTTGAATCATTCTCATTTAAGTTTTTGAACTATCCTCTTAATTAACTTGTAGACTATTGAAAATATGGAATATATGTTAAGTCAAAGTATATAAAAGTGGTGTTTTGTTAAAAATAGAATTTTAATAGATATTGTATATATGCTAAATAAGCGAAGTTATAAGTTAGCTAACTTAGAATGAATGTTGTAGTTAAAGAGTAATTGAAGTAATGTTTGCTCATAGGTTCAAGGTGATTGGAAATGATGTGATTCAAACTTACATCTTGGAGCTCGGTAGAGGTGAGGGACCTGCATCCTTACGTGCATCATAGTTTATTTTCTTTCTAAAAGAGTATATTGTTTAGTATAATTGTGAAATTGATATATGCTTATTATTGCTAAATTGTAACTTGGTGCGAGAACAACTTACTTTGTCCTTAAATGTGTTTCCTGATTATATTGTCATTGTTATCATTCTTGCATTGCATCGTGGTTGCGCAACCTCATTGTCGCGGCGGATGCGATGGCCTCGCTGGGCGGCATCGGGCTTGCCAGTGTTGGTTGCCTTAGCTCCGTCTGCTATTCCCTCACTCGCCTGGTCCGGAGATTGCCAGGGGGTGTTGGGTCGTAGGATCGGGTACATCCGGAGTACCCATTGGTGTAAGGGATGCCGGCATATCGAGATCAAGATCGTGGTTCATGGATCGGGGATCGAAGATTTGGAGTGATAAGGGTTATCGATTGTATCCTTCTAAAATGTGGTATTAGAATTGTTATTCACTGTTTATCTATTGTATTAATTGTGTTAAGTTGCTGCATTGCATGTCCCCGGTAGACCTTATCCCTCACTGAGCAATTGTGATTGCTCATACCTCGCTAAACATGTTTCAGGAAGTGCTGAGGGTGAACCCCAACTAGTTGAGGTGCTAGTGGAAGAGGAAGAAGTTCAGGCTGAGCCTTTGCCCTAGTTGTTGTGTGTTTGTTGTCTAAGGTGGATTTGCCTTCTTGTTGTTACATGGTGTACTTGTATTGCTATAGCATGATCTATTTTGTGGCCTTAAGGCTATGTATATTCTTGTAGTTGCAAGTTGAAAGCTGTTGGTTGTAATGTTAGTTTTGAGATATTATGGTTTGTAATAACTTTTAATTCTCCTTTTAGTTCTTGCATGCTTGGGGATGTATGTTTAGAGGTGTTGATTTCAACTTCTAAAATTGCTCTAATGTTATCATAGGATGGCATGTTAAAAAGGTTTAATGAAAAGTTAAGTTGGGTGCATGCATGTGTGATTTGGAGCTGTTGTTTGTCTCCTGGCTTGGATGGCCTTGAACCTTTGAATTTTAATTATAAAAGCTTGTTTTAGTATATTGTGGCTATTTTGAGCATTTACAGGTTTGAAAAATGTCCGCGGTACAGAGGAAACTCTGTCCGTTTTTCCCTAAAATTTTGTGACCGGGTTTGGTATTGGGTTGAGAATAGCATGGTTATTAGAGCCTCCGGTCTCGTGAGGGATCGGGGCGTTACAGTGATGGCCAAAGATGATGCTGTTTCAAGTTCAAGTGAAGGTGATAAAGTCAAAGCCATCAAAGTACCTAAGGAAATAAGTGAGTTCAATGATCAAGATGTTATCATGATGACCAAGAACTCAAGAGCCAATAACAACCTCTATTGTGCCCTAAACGAAACTGAGTATAGTCGTGTGAGTCAATGTGAAACCGTTCATGAGATTTGGGAGATATTACACATGTCTTATCAAGAGACGTCTCAAGTGAAGAATACTAAAATTGATCTTTATATCCATGAGTATGAATTGTTTTGTATGAAGGCTGGAGAATCACTAAACAAAATGCATCAAAGATTCTCTAAAATCGTAAACAACTTGAGTATTCTCGAAAAGAAGTATCCAAATGAAGAACTCAACCAGAAGATTCTTATGGCCCTTCCAAAAGAATACAAACCAAAGCTGGCATCAATTAGAGAATCAACCAATCTCTCCAAGTTAAAGGTGCATGTGCTCATTTGCAACCTTGAGACGGAGGAACTCGTATTGAATCAAGAGAAGGTACAAGATGAAGAAGAAAAGAAGACAAGGAATTCACTTGCTCTCATTGCTCAATCTCAATCAAGTGATGAAGACAAAGATGATAGTGATCTTGATGAGCTTGCACTCCTTGCAAAGAATTTTAAGAAATTCTTGAAATACAAAAAGATGAAGAAAGGAGAGCCCATTAACAACAAAGTCGAGAGGAGATTTAAAGAAAAGATGGAAAAGACCAAAGAGGAGATTAAGTGCTTTAATTGTGACAAGCCGGGATGAATCAAAGCAAAGTGTCCAAAATTGATCAAAGGGAAACAAAAGGCAATGAAGGCTTGTGTTGAAAATCATGTATCAACTGATAGTGAAAGTAGAAGTAAAACCGAAGTGGCTGACTTTGTGTGCTTTATGGCTAGAGATGATGAGGTAACTTCTTCTAATGATAATGAATGTACTTTTGAGGAATTAACAAATGAATTTTCAAAACTACATGATAGTTTTCTCCTTGCACATTCAAAAGTAAAGAGTTTTCAAAAAGAAAATGATGAACTTCAAAAAGAAATTAAAGAGCTTAGAGATGACAATGATACACTTACCAAAGAGATTTGTGAGTATCATCATTTAAAGATAAAAAATGAAGCAAAGGTCAGAGATTTTGAAAAACAAGTTCTTGATTTACGAAATGATCTTGCTAGATTTTCAAAGGGAACAAAAGCCTTGGATGAAATCCTTGGCTCCCAAAAAGTACCATTTTACAAAGGTGGTATTAACAATGAGCCATTTTTTAAACCAAAGTTCTGAAAAACTACCTTTGTGAAAGCCTCTCAATCCTCAATTGTCTATCCACCATTAAAAGAATCACAAAAAGTACAAATTGACAAAATAGGAATTAGCTATAAGCCACATCCAAAAAGTTTTCCAAAATATTTTGTTAAAGCATCATCCTCTTGGCATGTAGCCTCAACATCAAGAGGATCATTTAAGAGATGTACTTATTGTGAGAAGATTGGTCACAATGCATCACGATGTAGATTTAGAAACATGGTGAAAAGAGATTCTCACATTCCTTTATGGCTTAGTCCCAAATGGGTTGTTAGATGTGTTAGGACTTCGTACTGATACAAAAGGACCCAATAGAACCTTGGGGACCAAAATGAACTTGATTTGTTTCTATGAATGATAGGTTGCCCTAAAGGTGAAATATGAAGATACTTCGGTTATTGATAGTGGGTGCTCAAGGTACATGATGGGTGATGTTTCTTTCTTTTATGAGATTGACAAAGATTTAAAAGGTAAAGTTAGTTATGGAGGAAATAAAAGAGACAAAGTCATTGGTAAGGGTAGCATAGGAGATATAAACTCTATTTCTATTCATGATGTCTTGTATGTTAAAGATCTTAGACATAATTTACTAAGTGTGAGCCAATTTTGTGATAGTAGATTTAGAGTTGAATTTCTATCTACTTGTTGCAAGGTGTATGATAAAGATGATAAAGTGTTGTTTGTTGGCAATAGATGCTATAATGTGTATGTGATTAATTTCCATGAATTAAAGTATCAAAATGTGACATGCTTAGTTACCATTAATGAAGACTCATGGTTATGGCATAGGAGACTTGTTCATGCTAGCATGGATTTACTTGCTAAACTTTCTAGAAAAGAACTTGTCATAGGTCTTCCTAAGACTAGATTTCAAAAAGACCATTTATGTGATGCATGCCAATTTAAAAAACAACAGAAAATATCTTTGAAAACAATTAGCAAGGTAACCACATCAAGAGCTTTACAAAAATTACATATGGATCTTTTTGGTCCAGTGGATGTGGCAAGCCTAGGTGGATCTAGATATGTCTATATTATCATAGATGATTATACTAGATACACATGGGTGAGACCCCTTGCACATAAAAATGATGCCTTCAATGAATTTGCTAAACTTTGTAATAATGTGCAAAATGAGAAAGGCTATTATATAAATCGTATTCATAGTGACCAAGACACATAATTTATAAATGCATCTTTTATGGACTATTGTGAAGTATGTGGCATTGAACATAACTTTTCGTCTCCTTGAACTCCTCAACAAAATGGGGTAGTGGAAAGGAAGAATTGGACTTTACAAGAAATACGAAGAACAATGTTGAAAGAAAACAATTTGCCAACATATTTTTGGGGTGAAGCCATAAATACCGCATGTTATATGCTAAACTATGTGCTAATTAGACATTTTCTAAAGAAAACACCTTATGAATTAAAGAAAGGTAGAGCACCAAATGTGTCTCACTTTAAAGTATTTGGTTGTAAACGTTTCATCCTAAATACAAAAGAACATCTTGGCAAATTTGATTCTAAATCGGATGAATGACTTTTTATGGGTTACTCTTCTAGAAGCAAGGCTTATAGAGTTTTTAACAAAAGAAACATGCTTATTGAAGAGTCTATGCATGTGGATTTTGATGAAACTAATCATTTAGCCCTGAGAAAGAATGATGATGATGTAGGAGTTCTTGAAGTAGACATTCAAATCCTACCTATAAGCATTGGCAATGAGGGAACCCCAAGTGATCCAAAGGAGACACATCTTGAAAAGGGTCAAACCTCAAAGGATGGTGAAGCTCTAGCAAATCCACAAGACAATGAACAACCAATTCAAAATGTCCAAGAAGCTACAACAAATGAAGATCTTCCAAGGTGTTAGAAGTTTGTGAGAGATCATCCAAATGATCAAATTCTTGGTAATCCTTCCAAGGGAGTAAGAACTCATTCCAACCTAAATGCTTATTGTGAACATGTTGCTTTTCTTTCCTAAGTAGAGCCTAAAAATGTTAAAGAAGCATTAGATCATGAAGATTGGATAATTGTCATGCAAGAAGAATTAAACCAATTTGGAAGAAGTGAATTATGGCATCTAGTTGAAAACCCTAAGGATTATCCTATAATTGATTCAAAATGGGTATTTAGGAATAAACTAAATGAATTCGGGGTAGTAACTAGAAACAAAGCTAGGCTAGTGGCTCAAGGGTATAATAAAGAAGAATGCATAAATTATGATGAGACCTTTACTCCTGTAGCTAGACTTGAATCTATTCGCATGCTTCTTGCTTTTATATGTTATATGGACTTTAAATTATATCAAATGAAAGTAAAAAGTGTCTTTCTAATGGCTATTTCAAGGAAGAAGTTTATGTGAAACAACTACTTGGATTTGAAGATTCAAACTTGCCAAATCATGTATATAAACTAGATAATGCACTATATGGCCTTAAGCAAGCGCCTAGAACATGGTATGATAGGCTTAGTAATTATTTGCTTGAAAAAGGGTTCACTAGAGGGAAATTAAATTCCACTCTCTTTGTTAAAACAAAAGGCCAAGATATATTGCTTGTACAAATTTATGTTGATGATATAATCTTTGGTGCTACTAATGAATCTCTTTGTGAGTATTTCTCTAAGTGCGTGCACAAGGAATTCGAAATAAGTGTGATGGGAGAGTTGAATTTCTTTTTTGAACTCCAAATCAAG
The DNA here is from genome assembly GCA_037974665.1 of Ehretia macrophylla. Classification (NCBI taxonomy): domain Eukaryota; kingdom Viridiplantae; phylum Streptophyta; class Magnoliopsida; order Boraginales; family Ehretiaceae; genus Ehretia; species Ehretia macrophylla. Next base: position 88,039,870 of record CM075764.1, read on the forward strand.
CAAACACAAGAGGGTACTTTCATCAACCAAGCCAAGTATACTAAAGAACTCATCAAGAAGTTTGGGCTTGAGTCATCAAAAGAAATGAGTACACCAATGTCAACCTCAATCAAACTTGACAAAGATGATGAAGGTAACAAGGTAGATGAAAGGCAATATAGATGTATAATCAGAAGCCTTCTTTATTTAACTCCCTGTAGACCCGATATTGTATTTGCTGTGTGCTTATGTGCTCGTTTTCAATCTTGTCCTAAAGAGTCTCACTTAAATACAGTAAAAAGAATCATTAGATATCTTAAGGGGACTATAGATTTAGGCTTGTGGTATCCAAAAGACACATCATTTGAACTTGTAGGTTATTCGGATGCAGATTATGCTGGAGATAGAGTAGATAGAAAGAGCACTAGTGGATGTTGCCAATTTCTAGGTCAATCATCAATCTCATGGTCTAGTAAAAAGTAAAATAGTGTAGCTCTCTCTACAGCCGAAGCTGAATATATGTCTGCCGGAAATTGTGTAGCCCAAATTCTTTGGATGAAACAAAATTTGCTCGATTATGGTCTTGTGTACGATAATGTGCCTATTGGATGTGACAATACAAGTGACATTAATCTTTTTAAGAATCCCTTACAACATTCTAGAACTAAACATATTTAAATTATGAATCATTTCATTAGAGATCATGTTCAAAAATGGGAGGTTAGACTTGAATTTGTTGATTCCTTGCATTAATTAGTGATTATTTTTACCAAACCATTGCATGAGAATCAATTTTGTGTTATTTGAAGAGAGTTGGGTATGCTTAAAATGTGCTAAAGTTGCAAAACTTTGAGTTTTCTAAGCCAAAAATAATACCCTGGCAGAAACTACCCAACCGGAAGAGGGTGAGCCCATTTGTTGACCGGTCACTCTACCCTTCGTCTGGTGGAAGCACCACAAGCGGAAAAGGGTCTTGACACCGGTCGACCGGTTGTCCTACCCTCGTCCGGTCACTGCACTACCGGGCATCAACTTTAAAACATGGTTTTGAAACCCTTTCATTCACTTTCTCCTTTCAAAAACCTCTCCATTTTCCCCAGTAAACCCTATAAATCACCATTAAAGCTTGACCCTTTCAACTTTATCTTTTTACTATAAAAAGAAGGTTAAGCCTAAGAATTCTTCACAACCTACTCAAGTGTTCTTCATTCTCTTCAAATCTTCATAAGCATTTTTACAAACCTCTCTCGCACACTGAGTGTTTGTTAAAATTCCCCAACCAAGTTTTCCTTGCATTTTCTTGGATTTTCTTCCTTACTACTCATGGCATCCTCATCAAGACAAGCTTCCAAGAAAAGAAAGATCGGTTTTGGGCCTCATACAATTGTCCTATGGGATCCTATAAATATCATTGCATCGGGAGATTACTCCAAGAAGGAGATACTATGGGGTAAGCTTCTTGATCTTCCAAACTTTTTGGAACAAACTCATCTCTATAAATTTCTTAGACATCAAAGGTGGGTTAATCTCTTTGGACTTGAGGATATCAATTGTGATCAATGGGTTCGTGAATTCTATGCCTATGTAGTGGAAGGAGAAGAAGATGGAGTAGGTGGGTTAAAAAGTAGAGTAAATGGAATAAATATATTTGTGACTGAACATGATGTGGCTAGAATGCTTGGCATTCCAAATAGTGGCCTAACGATCTATTCCTCTGCCAACTTACCAAAAGGGTTGCACCAGAACGCCCAAGCCGAGATGATTGCTACTTTATAGGAAAGCTCAGGAAAGTCAAAGACATACATACCTAAAAGAGATGACATTTGTGCTGAAAAACGAGATATTCTCTATATCTTGAATCAAGTCATCATGCCTTGAAATGTGAAACACGGGTCTATTCCATTATTCACGGGCTATGTGATACATCTCATTTACAAAAAGGTAAAAGTTAACCTCTCCCACATCATGCTTAGTCATATGTTGGCTTTCAAGAAGAAGTCCATGCCCTATGGAATGATCTTGTGTCATCTTTTCCGTCTGAAAGATGTTGCTCGTGTTGGCTTTTTTGAATCTCTAAATGTTGCCACCTAACCTCTTGATAAATATTGTCTTGATAGACAATTTATGGCTCTTGTGAATAACGAGATCGTCTAGATCGAGCAACGTCAATTCCTCAAGAGTCAAACTGAAGTACCTGAAGATATTAAAAATTATGACCTTGGAGAGGAGGCTGATGAAGGTGAAATAGTAATCAAAAGTTATGAAGGAGATGACGAAGCAAGAGATGCAAACATTGGGGCTTCACGGACTGACATTGGAGGTACAAGTACTTCTACAAGAAGAAAATATCGCCAAGCCACTCTTGAAGAAATCAATGCCAAGCTTGACCATTTGACTTTGCGAGTTGATCAATTGTCTTTCGATGTTAGAGTTGGCTTTGACCAAGTGAACACCGAGATGAAGGGTATGAAGACCATGCTTGAGAAGCTCTATGAGAAGTTTATGAAGGACTAAGAAGGATGCCTTGAGATGCCTAGGATGTTTTTTCCTTTCCCCTATCCCCTAGATATTGCATTTTCCTTTCAAAAACAACTTCTCATGCATTTTTCGTGTTTTTTGACTTTTTATGTTCTACCAATATATGCTTCCATTATCTTGCTATTTAGTTTTCATTTGCTATACTTTGCTTTACATTATTGCTCTTCCTCTTCTATTACATTCTTTGCTAATGACAAAAAGGAGAAAGAATATGTAGAAATATGTGTAGAAATAGTAATACAAAAAAAAGCTAGCATGATAAAACTTAGAAACTTGAGCTTAAAAGAAGACTCATACATTGAGGGGGAGCAATATATTAACTTTAGCTGAAGTATGCACAAGTTGAGGGGGGAGAACTAATCTTAAATTGGTTAACTAAGGGGGAGCTTGTACAAACTTTTATTACTATTTGAGCAAACTTAAAGTGAACTAAATGCTCTCTCAAATTCATTATGCTTACATTGTTATTACTATTTGAGAAAGGTTTTGTCATCATAAAAAATGGGGAGATTGTTAGCCCAAAGGGCTTCTAATCTTGGTTTTGATGATAACAAACCATGATTATATTTAATGAGTTTGTTTAAGTGTACATGAGTAATATGAATCAAGATTGACTTCGAATCCAAGTCTATCAAGCTAAAAGAAGAAAGAAGATCATCCACCAACTCAAGGAAAGATAAATATTCGAAGAATGAAGATGGAGCTATAAGGATAGAGACGGAAGTCATAAGGGGTACCAGTTGGATTTGATCGGGGTATGGATCTTGCAAATGGTATATGTTTAATGATGATTCTTAAAAGTCTTTTTGAAATATTTGAAAAACTTCATCTATCTTTGTAAAAGGCTTTACAAAAGACTCCATAAAAGACACATCCACAAAACCCAAGTCTTTGCATTTTTGATCAAACTGGTAGACCCTAGAGTAACCGGTCGACCGGTTCAAAAAGGGTCTTCCGCCCGAGGCCTCTCCATCGGAAGAGATCTTCTCTTCTTGTTGACTGGTAGAGCAGGAGTCGACCAGTCGTGCCAAAATGCTATTTTAAAAATAGAGTTGTTTGTGAACGTTACAATGCATTAAAGGCACACCTCCCAGCCTCTATTAATGTTTCTCAACAGTGCTCTTCTAAAACATTGATTCAAAGCAATTACTCTTGATTTCTAACACTATATTCATCTTTGAATCATCATTGTGCTATACTAGAGCAAGAATTTGTGAGCAATATTAAGAGAAGCATTTATTGTATTCATCTACCCTAAAAGATGGCTTTTATTATTTTCTCAAACACTTATCAAAAGAGAGAGTTAAACACTTTGAAAGGAAGAACTTCCTTGTCAAAGGTGTTGGGGTTTAAGCTTTGTATTGAGAAAGAGTTTTCTATTGTAAAAGCTAGAACTATCGTTGTAGTTGGTTTGTGGACTCACCAACATTTGAAGAGTCACAATAGTGAAGATTGTTGAAATCCTAAGCGGGGAGCTTAGGTCATGGACTTAGGCGAGGGCCGAACCACGCTAAATCGCAATTTGTAATCTCTTTATCTCAACTCTCTCTTAGCATTAATTTCTGCACAGTAAGTGTTTGATATTTTGCCTCACTTGCACGTTATATTGCTAGAGTACATATTTGTTTAAGATTGTTTTTGATTGATCATTGCTAGTATATTGCCTAATCGAAAAAGTAGCAGTATTGCCTATATAACCTAATTCACCCCCCTCTTAGGTTTAATCAAGGGACAACACTATACAATGGGCTATTGATGAGAGACTTGGCCATTTATCTCATTTGTCGAACTTGTTCGATTTAATTCAGCCTAAACCAATGTCCATCTAATATTGTGTTATTAGTTGTTTGTTGACCAACGTGAATAAAAAGAAACAATGTCACTTTTACTGGCTGACAAAAGAATATATGAAAAATAAGCAACAATGTAATGACTAAATTAGATAATTAAGTATTGATATGAGTGCAAAACTGATCTGACCCGAAGCGGGTATGAATCGACCTACACCCGACCTATGAACTACTGCCTAATCTAGCATTTTGAAGGACGTACTAGGATTAAGGATATGCATAGCTTAGAACCAAGAACTAATCAAGGCTAGAATTTCAAAAAAATTATATAATAAAAACTATGCAAATCTTAAACCCTAGTCTTGATTTTATATCACTAACGTACTACAAGCATATATTCAACCAAAATATGTAATAAAGAGGTAGATGCAGGTATACCTCTTGAAGATCTAAGCAAAGAAGATGAAGGATTCAAGTTCAAGCTTTGACAAGTCCTCCCACAAGTGTAAGAGTTCTAGGTTGTTCACACAAGCTTGAATGTGCTTCCTTGATCACTAAAGTTTTATGCTAGGCTCCTTAGTGATGAAGATTAAACTAAGAATAGATTAGAAAGCAAAACAAATTTTTCTTGCCCTTATTGGTCTTGGCCAATTTTCGCAATAAGCAAGAGAGAGAAGATTATAATCTATCTTCTTGCTATTGCATATGTATTGTATGTAATGTATGTGTAATATCTAGAAGACAAAAGATAGTGGATTATGACATACTTCACAACAACCACTTATCTTGTCTTGTTTTGATCCTAGCCATTCAGTTCAAACATAATGCCTAAGTAAGTGATGTAGAGCAATGCTAGCCAAACATTTAGCATCTTTCACTTTTCAAGACTATTATGTATGTATACATATCTAATACGTATAGATACTTAATTACTCTTGAATACGTACATTTAATTTAATCTAATCACTATTAGTTTAAATTAATGAAACAACTTTTCGTAATTGCACTTTTTCCCCAATACTTTAAATAATTACACATTTGGCCTATTACCTATTAATATCCGATATTAAACAACGTTAATACCTTAACGTATCTCAATAAAATATAAGCTTATCCGAAACTCATTCATTTATGTTTTATTGTGTGTGACTCTCTAGATCCACCACCAAATAGCAATGAAGGAATATTAAATGATTTTAATATATTTTAGGAATATCTCCCTATTCCCAAAATACCCTCATATTCTAGAGTGACGTCTAGTAACTTATCATGATAATTTATATGGCAATAAAGTCAAACAGGTGAATCTAATTATAGTCGCGAATTAATGTACAATTTAATCATTTTATTAAAATATCCTGATCGAACAAAGACCATGAAATGATTAAGTCTATAAACTTGATAACGATGCAAACATCTAATAGGTGGAATGAGAAATGACATCCATGGAAACGATTTTCCATCTTTTATTCCCTGGCCAGGGACTTACTCATTCTACAATCGAAATTAGATTGCATAGGACATCGCCTCATGACGGAGGTTAATAGATCATTTCTCACCAATTACCTGTCAACCACTATACCAAAAATATAATATACAAGATGCCGTAACTCATCTTGACAAATCAAAGACGAGTATTGTCCAAGTACTTGTATTAAATTCTCGATAAATGTTACAATTGTAATTTCCCAAGTCTAAGAATAACGTGTACATTTGCAATGAATAGCTAACTATTAATCTGAATCATGTAGCTTGTTGTTCACGTCACATTCAATGATCTATTCTACTAATAATCATTCACATGATTGTTAATCGCATCATATGCAGTTATAATTCATGGCTCACCATCCTTTATCATTAATATCAAATATTAATCAAATGTAACAATTCACGTGATAGTCCATAATACATTATTTTAGTCCTAGTCAAATAATCTAAGGACTACAAACAACTTTAGATATTCTTCATATATAAATGAAATAGGCCAAGATATTCTAAATAATTTTTAGAATATATTTCCTTTATGAAGATATCAAGGGACATATTCATATAATTTGAAAGCAGAGAATATGAATATCATTAAAATGCCATTGATAAATAAACAAGTTTACATTAAAATGCCCAAGATAAGTCATCAAACTACATAGCATTAGGACATATCACTAACACATTCAATATGAGATGGGACATAAAGGTATTGACCACTGGATAATAGGTTTACCCTAATGACAAGAGCTCGGGTCAGACATGAATAGTATTGAGTTGAATTAAGTGTTTAATGTTGTCCATATTAATTGCTAGTATAAATACCCCATTCAATGATCCTATGAAAGGTAACTGAACTCTCATTGATTGCTCTCAACAATTACTTGAGCTCGAACATACTAACTTATTCTCACGCCGGAGGAGAATCGCGGGTCATAACATCTGTAGTTTCTTACCTTACCAGGGACCCTCTGCAGTTAGCGCTGTCTGTGGAAAACTACCACAAACCTATTGAGTGAAGCCACGATGGTCAATATTATAATCCATAACCATATTGCAGGGGATCCACCACCTACGGATCAAGTGTAAGACACTTATCGATGACCCTCTATAGTTGAATAAGTCGTACATGATACAGCTTCATACACTCACTTGACCCAAACCCAGGCTAGACTGAGCCAGCCTATACATTTAGCCACAAACATTTTCACACCCGAAGCAGTAGACCCCACAACTACAATGATACCTGAGGTAAAATTACTATACTAGATGGTCAAAGAATTGCAAAGCACGATGAACCGCTTGTCAGCAAACCAGCCTGTACCCCCACAACACTGACCTCAAGTCCAGATAGACACCCTAGCATAGAGAGCTTGTTTTGGAGCCCAGGCAGGGGTTACGGTGTAAGGCAGATGATAGAGGTTCCTTAAGACCTGTGAACCGTCCCAACATGACAAAGGGAAAAATGGCAGTGTATGTAGAGCCCGGACCGTCCAAGACTGCAGCGACAATCACCAAGGTATTAAACCAGCTCCAGACAAGTCCTCTGGCCCCATAAATCCTGGCTACGCCATTACTAACTGGAAATCGTATGCCGAACTTGGTGATTTACACGGGAGAGGGTGACCTAGCCAGTCACCTCATGAACTTTATCCACAACATGATCTTGCATGACATATCTCATGCAGTGAATTATAAGGCATTCTTGACCACACTAGTAGGGAATGCATTGGCTTGGTATCAAGACTTGTCTGACAGATCTATAGATACATTTGCGAAGATAACGGAGGCCTTCTTGGCTAATTTTAAGGCTAGTCGTCACCTGAAGAGGTACACCTCGACGTTGTTAGTGATAAGGCAACAAAAATAGGAGACATTGAGGTCCTATACGACACGGGTCCATGATGAATCCCTTACCTCGAGGATTCTATGGCATTGATGGCTTACCAGAGTGGGCTCTGACTTGGACCCCTCATATCCTCCTTGGCAATAGACCTGATGTCCACTATTTCTGATTTGATGGTCAGAGCCGAAGGGTATATTCATGCTGAAGAGATCTGTCAGGCCAAAAGGGATGAGTACAAAGAGAATGATCCTACAAAGAAGGTCGAGGCTCTTAAACCAAAGGTTCAGGCCAGAAAAAACCCGAGGGCAATGCCAGGCCCAAGTAACAACAACACCAAGAACAACCGCATATCCCAAAGTTTACTATGTTTATATCTCTCAACACCCCCGCGAGCAGATAGTGATGGAGATTCACACTCAGTTCAATATACTTCTTCGTCCCAAGATGGGTGGCAGACCTGATAAAAGGCCCAAAAACAAGTATTATCATTTCCGTAATGAGTACGGGCACAATACTGAAGATTACAGATAACTCCAACAGGAGATTGAGGCCTTGATTTACCGAGGCCACCTGAAGAGGTACAATGCAGGCAGTGGTCAGCAGAACCTATCTTACGACAGAGAGAAAGAGAAAGAGGGAGCAGAGTCCCTAGAGAAGGGCCAAAAGTGTTGGAGATATGCCCTTATGTTATATAGTTAGATGACATATTTTGGAATATTTTGGCATTAACTTGTACCTAATAGCATTTAGGTCTATATGTTTTTTTACATATTGACTTGTTTGTGACGTTCATATTCTTCGTCATTCCCATTATATGAATGTGTCCTTAATATTTTTAAGAGAATAAATATATTCCAAAAGTGTTTAGAATACGTTGGCATATTTCTTCGATATAATAAACATTCAAACTGATTCATAGCCCTCAGATTATTTGACCGAGACTAGAAAAATCAAGTATGGGCTATCATATGTAAGTTACCTTGACTAACAAAGAGATGTTAATGATAAAGGATGGTGAGCCTTGTACTATAACAACATAGGGATGTGACTGACTTACATATAGGTGATTGTTAGTTAAACGAATCACTGAATGTGACCAGAATAACAAACTAGATGACTTTGGATTAATAGTTTATTATTCGTTGCGAATTGTGCAAATTAATCATTTGACTTGAGAAATTACGACTGCCGGTTATATTAGGGGCTAAATACTGCGTTTGGACAATACCCATATTCCAAAAGGTGGGTTACGGCCTTTTGCATTTTAGTTTTATGGTATAAACTGACAGGTAATTGTTAAGATAGGATCCATTAACCTTCGACGTGAGGCAATGTCCTATACGATCTTATTTTGGTTGTTGAATAAGGAAGCCCTCGGCCGGGGCATATAATATATGGAGTGATGGAAAGGGTTCCATAGGTGTCATCTCTCATTCCACCGAATAGATCTATACATAGAATTGTTTAGTGGACTTAATCGTATCATAGTCCCCACAACGATTGGGATATATTTAATGGAAGGATCGGATTGCACGCTAATTCACGACTATAAGTAGATTCATATGAGTTAGACTTCATTACCGTATAAAATGTCATGATGCGCGTATATTGCTAGGCGTAACTCTTTAACATAAGGGTATTCTAGAGAATAATGGAGACATTCTTAGAATTGGTTAAAAGCGTTTAATAGTCCCTCATCGCTATACGGTTATGAATCTAGAAAGTCACACACAAAAAGAGCATCAAGAATAAGACAATTAACGAGCTTGATATTAAGTTGAAAACACGTTAAAGAGTTAACGTTGTTTATTTTGGACGTTAATAGTTAAGCGGGCCAAGTACAAATACTGAAAGTATTGAGGCCAAAGTGCAAATACTAAAAGTATTAGGGTCTATTTCCAATTAGTTATTCTAATGGGGATTATAATTAATTATTAGAAAGTTGTCACTAGAAGACAAAAGACAACTTGCACTAAAAGATAAAAGACAACTTGTACTAGTGGACGGAACGCTAGAAGACAAAACACTAGTAGACGAAACACTAGAAAACAAACAACAAGTTGCACAAAAAGACAAAGAACAAGTTGGCTTGAGTGTTTGCATGATTGACACTTGGCAAAAGGATGATGTCTTGAGAAGACATAACATGCCATTTGTCACAATCTTACACAACTCAAGACTCTATATAAAAGCCAACTATTCTATTCTTTTGTTGATGATTTTTGGCCAACACAAAAGCAAAAAGATGACAAAATTCTCTCATTTCTTTCATGGTATTTTCGGCCATAGTGAAGATAGGACGGTAGGATTTTTCTCTTGCCTTCTAACTTTATACAAGCTTAGATCTTTCACCGAGAAGCTAGCAAATTTACTTGGTTGGTAGTGTTTGCCATTGGATGCTCGTGTGTTTCGATCTATGACATTTACACTTGTGAAAGAGGCTAGTCCATGCCATCTCGTTTCATCACCATTTCGGCCATCAAAGGGAATGAAGAAAAAGATGAGAACTACGTTTTCTTCTTTAATGCTCTCGACCAAAGCACAAAAAAAATCAGTTTTATTCTTTTTGCTTTATATCTATATGCAAGCTCTAATTTACTACTAAGTAGCTATTACATCTACTTAGTTTGTAGAAATAACATTTGGATGTTTGTGTGTTTTGATCTAGAGCTTTTGCATGTGAGAAGAAGGCTTGTCCTAGTTGTAGCATCTCTGTTGTGATGCCACCTTCTTTCGGCTATAAACGAGAGGTATGCCATTTTATCTCTCGTTTACGTTATAGTATATTTGATATATTATATGTTGCATGTTGATTACCATGGACTTTACTTTGGAAATGTATGTGATTACAAAAGTTAATGCTGAAAATTTTAAAATGCTCAATGCTTCTGCTTTAACTCTTTTATGTTGTGAATCACACGTTTCCAAGAACCGAGCCTTTCAAGTGGTATTAGAGCCACAGTTTCTAAAGTCCTTGAAATCACATGTATAGCCACAGATCTAATCATTAAAGTATGTAAAATGGCCTTATCTCATGATTCTAAATATACGCATGTAAAGATCTATGATTGTCTATGATGGTTCGAGAAACAAGTAAGTAGAATATTTTTCCCTTGGCATGGCCGAGAGACACTAGGCTTTTTTGGATGGTTGAAAAATGTGCCACTTCATGAGTATTGTACATCGTATACGATGAAACATGAAACATGTGAGTAGAGCCTTTTTTCCTAGCCTTGGCCATTTCTTTTTGGTCTTGAGGTTGGCTTTTGAGGAATGTATCGTTCCATGTGTAATGTACTTCATATATGATGGAACATGGAACACAAATGTAAAGTACTTTTTCCCTTGCCATGGCTGAGAGTCTTCTTGGGATTGTAGAGGTTGAAAAGTTGTTGTTATATTGCTTGTACTTGCCATGATGATTGATCTTAACTTGCATTTGTGTTATAAGGTGTTATGATCACAGAATCTATTGGTTTACATACCGATTGGCTAAGTGTTGCTAATGGATATTGAAGATTATATGGTTGTATTGTCTTTTGTATGTGATGCATAAGATATATGTGTTAGCTTGCTTGTTTAGCTTAGATTGTATATTGGATATGCATGATCTTGGCTTTATGAGTATGAATGGTTGGTTGAATGGTAAACTAGATCACGGACTTGGTATTTGAATGGTTTGTAATTGAGACATAAGTCTCATTTTACTTTATTATGTAGTGAGGACTATATATAATCTTTCAAGATGAAGTGCAAGAAGACCAATAAAGGCATCCAAGAAGTTGGAGGGGCTTTGGAGATCTCAAGGAAGTTGAAGATCTTGAAGACATTGGATGTGCTTTAGGATAATTTTCTTTTCCTTATACTAAGCCCAAGTCCATGATCCACCATTCGTTTGTGTTGCTTGCATGCATGCTATGTTATTTGTTTTATGAGATAATAGCCTATAAGTAGTATTGTGTACATGATAAGATCTTAATGTATAATTCTTACATATGTGTTTATTCATTTGCTAATATGTGATATTCGCTTATAAATAAACTAATGTGCAAAGTGAGACCTTAACAAATACTAAACTCCCTATGTGCAAACTAATATTAGATCTGTAGTCTTCTGCCATCCTAGGACTTAATAAACCCAAAGCGATCATATCCAGTCTTACCCAAAGGTAGAGGGACATGATTCGTAATAAGTTTAATTAAGTCGCTAGTAGAACATAGTGATGTGGTTATCTTCCAAAATCTAACGGCCAACATAGCCACAAAGGTTTGAGGTTATTGATTCAACTTGTCGGATAACTTAGTGATGGCGGGTATTGATCTAACTAGATCACTTAATCAACAAAGCCACAAAGGTTTAAGACCAAGTGATTTAAGGACTAAAAATGACCAAATCCTATTTAGTGAAATAGACGAACAAAGCGTTGTTGACTCTTGGCACCTATATTTCAACATAGTCACAAACGTTTGAGAGATATATGTGATTAAGAGAATTTGGTCACCCACTACAGGATTCTAACAAAATTCGTGTTTCTCATTTTGGGAGTATGAGATTCGATAAAATTACTAGGGAACTATCATTTAATTAAAGACCAAGTAAAATGATTAAACGAGTTAAAGTCAACTAGCAATCTTATTTTTTCGCATGTTTATGTCTACATGTATGAACCCATTTTTATCTTAATATTCTAGACTTTTATCACATGAATCGGACCAAACTTTATTGATTAAATGTTGTCTGAGAATAGTTCTTAGAAACTTAATCATATGATTAGATTGGAATGCTCTTAGATTTCCTTCTTGATAATGCATCAAAAGGAAAACATGTGATACTTATGGTTGATAAGTAAAACAACTTTTATATGCTAGTTATATTCTTTTATTGATTGTATAGTGGTATACAAGATATGAAAGGAATATGATTTTAAACCTACAAAGAATTGTGTAGTAAGCATATTTCATGGGCATAATATAGGAAGTCAATTCATGGTCGTGTTTCATCTTTGATTATCCGTAATGCAAAGAAGAAAGACATGAATTAGATGATTTCTATTAAGCCAGTGGAAGCATAATCTAAAGGATAATTAAGGAATGTAAAGGTATATGTAAAAGTGTTTGCATAACTGATAAATCGGACATTAAAAGGAGGATTTATTCAATATATCTTTATAGCTTGAATGGAAAGGCTATGAAGCTATAATGAATGATAAATCTTCTTTGTTAATGGTTGTTATTACTTTATGGTTTTTATTATTTTATGACATAAGTGTATGTGCATTTGAAAGAATGTTAATCAAAGTGTGCTTTGGAAGCGTGGAATGGTTTCAGTGTTAGCAAATGGAACAACTGTTGTTGCATTAGCTAAAGACAAATATTTTGTTAAATGATTAACCATATACCAAATATATTTTGAGATAAAATTTTGTAATCCAAGTCAGTTGTAGTTTTTTTATGACTTAGTTAGTTCCAATATTAAGATACTGAGTAAGTTGTTTTTTGGATCGACTTATACATCTTATTTTGGGAAGGTAACCGAGTCATCCTTTGTTTGATAAAGGGATAAAGATATTAAATTGTTTGGATTAGTACATTGTCATGTACAAGTTTTTTTGTGAATAAGCTTCGACTATGTTTTCTCCTTTATATAACCTCACTAATGATTGTTATAGAAAGGTTATGTGTCCTTGTTGAAGAACATGTCTAAGTTTTTGAATGATTCAAAAAGCATTAGACTAAAGTAGAGAAACCATATAAGAAAAAGGTATTATTGCATTATGATATGATCATGATTCTAAAATACTTGAGTACTATTTGGCTAAGTATCTCAATCTTTTTTATAGTATCGTAATTAACAACACCCAATGCACCACAGTTAAACGGGAATTTCTTAGTGAAGAAATTATGTTTTGTGCAAAAGTTGATTAGTTGGACTAATCATACTATTCACTTGTGGATTGTACTTTCCTTATTTTTTTCTTTTGAATAGATCTTGATTCCTGTCATTGCTATAACTTTATATGTGATAAAAGTTGGATAGCAACCAAATATTAAAGAAGGTAATATTTGGATTGTCCTACGTTTATTGAAAAGTATGTTAAATGACAAATGGAATTTTAGGGTTGAAAGGTAATTTCGTGCTATGTCCTTGTTTTATAGGATATAATTTCTATTGTATGATCAAGTTCTATTGATTTGTTAGATTGTGATTATTCTTGAAGAAAAGGTTTTGTTCAAGAAGGTTGATGCATTCTAACTAAATAGAAATTGAGGAAGTGTCCTCTAAGTCACAAAATCACCTAAACCTAAATATTGAATCTATTCAATTCGGTCTGAAATGTCATCATACAAGATCTTTGCAAATCTAGTAGTGTATCTCATCCTTTGAAGGATATGGGGACATCTTCTATTGGATGCACAAAAGTGGTTTGTGTCTTTGAGATAATGATTACTTGGATGAACCTTATATTTGCATCAGAGTTAGTGGGAGCGCAACCACTATTCCTAATCTGTATGTTGATGATTTGTCTATCATAGTTGATGATATAAGTGATGTGATGTCCGTTAAAGTCTAGTCATATTAAATGTTCTCCATACTTGGAAGATGTTATTAGTATCTCGGGAATTCGTAGCTATGGTGATAGTACGAGGAGATTAGTTAACATATTCCAAAGATTGTACCTAAAGTGATCTTGAAGGTGTTCAAGATGGTTTTTCAAAAAGAAATCAAAGAAATGAATTATTGTCCTTGAGACAATGAATCCATCACTGACAAATGATTTTCGAGAAACTCTAGCATCATAGCAAGCTTGGAATGAAATCATCATATGTTTGAGTAATAGATGACTTCATAAGTTGCTAAGTACAACGTTTGACATTGCGCAAACTGTTAAGTGTTACGAGTAAATGTCAATCCTATCCTAATTGAGGATGTTGGATAATATTTGCATATATTTAAATTACTTCTGAAGCACTTAAAATATATTCTATGGAGAAGATAAAATCCGTGGTGACGAATTGAGTAGTTTAGATTTTGATATGAAACCAATAATAGAATGTCTATTTCGGGATTCATGTTTAGTGGGAACACAATAAGTTAGAAAGGTTCTGAACGAACTGTATATCCCATTATGTATATTACATCTTTTGCAATATTTGATGTTACAAAAGAATTTGTTTGGATCAAGGTTATCATACAAGTTGATAATGGTTCTTATCATTTACTTGTAATGCTTTTGTGTTACGACTATAATGGAGCTATTGCACAAGCTAAAGGAACCAGGGTCGCACAGTATGTCCAAACATTTGGAAAGATGTTACCATTTTCATATATTGTATCTGTAGCCTATAATAATATTGTGATATGTCACTGTGGAAAAACGACCACATCTGATGTAGTTGACCCACTTACCTTAGCCATGAATTTGTCATAGCTAGGTCCACGTCTTGTTAAGATTGATATGTGACATCATTGTGTTTTGCGTTAATACTATATAGTTAGATGACCTATTTTGGAATATTTTGGCATTAACTTGTGCTTAATGACATTTACGTCTATATGTTTGTTTACATATTGACTTGTTTGTGACGTTCATATTCTCCGTCATTCCCATTATATGATGTGTCCTTAATGTTTTTCAAAGAAGAAATATATTCTAAAGGTGTTTAGAATACGTTGGCATATTTCTTAGATATGGTAAACATTCAAACTGATTCATAGCCCTCATATTATTTGATCGAGACTAGAAAAATCAAGTACGGGCTATCATATGTAAGTTACCTTTGATTAATATAGAGATGTTAATGATAAAGGATGTTGAGCCTTGTGCCATAACAACATAGGGATGCGACTGACTTACATATGGGTGATTGTTAGTTGAATGAATCACTGAATATGACCAGAATAACAAACTACATGACTTTGGATTAATAGTTTGTTATTCGTTGCGAATTGTGCAAATTAATCATTTGACTTGAGAAATTACAGCTACAGGTTATATCAGTGGCTAAATACTGTGTCTGGACAATACCCGTCTTCCAAAAGGTGGGTTACGACCTTTCACGTTTTAGTTTTATGATATGAACTGACATGTAATTGTCAAGATAGGATCCATTAACCTCTGACGTGAGGCGATATCCCATGCGATCTTATTTCGGTTGTTGAATGAAGAAGTCATCAGCCAGGGCACATAACATATGGAATGATGGAAAGGGTTCCATAGGTGTCATCTTTCATTCCACCAAATAGATCTATGCATAAATTCGTTTAATGGACTTAATCGTATCATGGTCCCTACAACGATCGGGATATATTTAATGGAAAGATCGGACTGCACGCTAATTCGCGACTATAAATAAATTCATAAGAGTTGGACTTTATTACCTATAAATTGTCATGATGCGCGTATTTTGCTAGACGTAACTCTTGAACATGAAGGTATTCTAGAGAATGACAGAGACATTCTCAGAATAGATTAAAAGCGTTTAATAGTCCTTCATCGCTATACGGTTATGAATTTAGAAAGTCACACACAAAAAGAACATCAAGAATAAGGCAATTAACGAGCTTGATATTAAGTTAGAAACACGTTAAAGAGTTAACATTGTTTATTTTGAACATTAATAGTTAAGCAGGCCAAAAGTACAAATACTCAAAGTATTGGGGCTAAAAGTACAAATACTAAAAGTATTTAGGCCAAAGTACAAATACTGAAAAGTATTGGGGCCAAAGTACAAATACTGAAAGTATTGCGATCTATTTCCAATTAGTTATTCTAACGGGGATTAGAATTAATTATTGGAAAGTTGTCACCAGAAGACAAAAGACAACTTGCACTAGTGGACGAAACACTAGAAGACAAATTACTAATGGACAAAACACTAGAAGACAAACAACAAGTTGAACAAAAAGACAAAGAACAAGTTGGCTTGAGTATGTGCATGATTTTGGCAAAAGGATGATGTCTTGAGAAGACAAAATATGCCATTTGTCACAATCCTACACAACTCAAGACTCTATATAAAGGCCAACTATTCTATTCTTTTGTTGATGATTTTCGGCCAACACAAGAGCAAAAAGATGACAAAATTATCTCCTTTCTTTCATAGTATTTTCGTCCATAGTGAAGATAGGGTGGTAGGATTTTTCTCTTGCCTTCTAACTTTATACAAGCTTAGATCTTTCACTAAGAAGCTAGTACATTTACTTGGTTGGTAGTGTTTGTCATTGGATGCTCGTGTGTTTCGATCTATGACCTTTACACTTGTGAAGGAGGCTAGTCCATGCCATCTCGTTTCATCATCATTTTGGCCATCAACGGGAATGAAGAAAAAGATGAGAACTATGTTTTCTTCTTTGGTGCTCTCGGCCAAAGCACGAAAAAAATATAAGTGTTATTCTTTTTGCTTTATATCTATATGCAAGCTCTAATTTACTACTAAGTAACTATTACATCTACTTAGTTTGTAGAAATAACAGTTAGATGTTTGTATGTTTCGATCTAGAGCTTTTGCATGTGAGAAGGAGGCTTGTCCACGCTGTAGCATCTCCGTTGTGATGCCACCTTTTCTTGGTTATAAACGGGAGGTATGCCATTTTATCTCTCGTTTACTTTATAGTATATTTGATATATTATATGTTGTATGTTGATTACCATGGACTTTACATTGGAAATGCATGTGATTACAAAAGTTAATGTTGAAAATTTTAAAATGCTCAACGCTTCCTCTTTAACTCTTTTATGTTGTGAATCACACGTTTCTGATAACCGACCCTTTTAGAAAAGGGACATCAGGCCGTGATCGAGACCGTCTCTGGCGGACTCTCAACTCGCAACTGGGGATAAGACCAAAGTCACCCGAAAAGGTTATATGAGAGTAGGTTGAAGGCAAGACCCCATGCTGGGAATAGTCCAGGACTTGGAAAGAATAACTTTTTCTTTAAATGATTGGAGATGGTATTCCTGCCTCACGACGACCCCTTAATGGTAAGTCCTATAATATCTAACCATTTAGTGAGAATGATAATGGTCTAGGAGCTTGACAGAAGTCATCTTCCTAAAGACCTTTGAAAAGTTGGGTCTGGACTGGAGCTGATTAAGCCAATGAGAGGCACATTGGCAAGGTTTATTGGGCATAAATTTAGAGATGAAGGGATAGTTAATCTCTCACTAGCTCTTAAGGATAGGGATAAACGTGTTACCATGCAGGCCAACTTCATAATGATGGATTGTCCATCTGCATACACTGCAATCATAGGAAGGTGGCATTGAATTATTTCTGGGCAGTACCGTCCATGTATCATCAGTTGTTAGTTCTCAACCCCCTTTGATATTGAAGAGCTCAGAGGAGTATAGTTTTCAGCGTGAGAGTGCTATGAAACTTTCTTACGGCCCAAGCACTGGGTTGATTGGGGCCCAGACCTGCCAGAGGAAAAAAGAGATATAAAGCGAGACAGCCCAGTCGATGATTCGTAGGAGATTTAGCTGTCAAAGGACAACAAAAAAAGCCAAGATTGGAAGTGAACTTCTTGATCACCTTAAGAAAGGTATAACCCAATTTATTTTGCAAAATGAAGATATATTTGTTTGGTCTACTGCTGACATAACAGGTATCGACCCGAGTGTGATTGAACATCATTTGAATGTCAAGCTCGATTACCGACCAGTGCAACAGAAGCGTAAAAATTTCTACTATGATTAACAAAAAGTCATCATGGAAGAGGTCGATAAATTTATTGATGCAGATCATATCTGAGAGATAAAATACTCGACCTGGCTAGCCAACGTAGTCTTGGTTCCAAAGACCCCATGGAAATAGAGGTTGTGCATTGATTTTACGGACCAGAACAAGGCATGTTCCAAAGATTGTTTTCCTTTGCCTCAAATTGATCAGATAGTAAACGCCACCTCAGGTTGTGAGTTGTTGACTTTCATGGGTGCCTTCAAGGGCTATAACCAAATAAAAATGTCCCCTGAAGACAAAGAAAAAATTGCACTCATCACTAACGAAGATCTGTACTACTATAAGGTTATACCCTTCAGCCTTAAGAATATCGGAGCCAAATATCAGTGAATCGTAAACAAAGTCTTTAAGTCATAAATCGGGCATAACATGGAGATCTATGTTGATAATATGTTGGTCAAAAACAAGAAGGTTAAGAACCACATCGCCGAAGTACAAGAAGTTTGGGATCAAACTGAGCCTTGAGAAATGTGCCTTCAGATTCAAGGCTGGGAAATTCTTGGGCTTCATGGTGACAACTTGAGGTATCGAGGCCAACCTTGAGAAGATTCAAGCCATTTTGGATTTAGCTCCCCCATGTTGTGTCAACAATGTGTAAGAGCTGACAGGCTGAGTGGCTACCTTGAGTCATTTCATGTCGAGATCGGCGGATAAATGTCCTCCGCTATTCAAAGTTCTCAGAAACCCCAAAAAATTTGAATGGACTGAGAAGTTCCAGAAAGCCTTCGATGAGATCAAAAGATACTTCTCTTTACCACCTCTGTTGTCCCGACCTGAGGTGGGGAAAGAACTGGTACTATATCTGGCGTGCTCGGGAATAGTAGTAGCGACATCATTAATGCCAGAGAAGGGCAGGGATCAGAAGCCAGTATACTACGTGAGCAAACCTTTGAGGGATATTGAAACGCAGTATTCTTCTATTGAAAAGATTTCTCTGGCTCTGATCATAGCTTCGAGAAAGTTGAGGTGTACTTTGATGAACATTTAGTCAAGCTAATGACCGATGCCCCACTCAAATCTATTCTGCATACACCGGAGGCCTTAGGCAGGGTTCTCAAGTGGGCAGTTGAGTTGAGCTAGTTTGATTTTGTGTATCAGCCGAGGACTGCTATCAAGGCTCATGTTATTGTTGATTTTGTTGTGGAATGTACTGGTCGAGTTGAGCATCATCTATATGAGGTTTAGAAGGTTGAGGTCGATGAGGCCTTAGGAAAAAGTGAAAGTGGAGCTAGGGTTGTAATCCTTGATCCAATGGGACATGAGCATCAATACTTTGTAAAGTTCGCATTTCCAACCTGTGAAGCCCCACACACATTCATACATTTATTTATATGAGGTCATAAATAGTTAACGTGCATTTGTATATTCTTATTTGCATTTGTGAGTTTCTAAGTGCATTTACATGGTTTTATAAATATTTATATCGTTTTACATGTACTTGCATCGTTTAACATGCATTTAAATTCAATTACGTGCCTTTAGATGTTTTAGATATCGTAGGCAATAATTAAATTCTTTTACGTTGCATTAGCTAACTAAACAATTGCATTTAGACTAAAATGGCATGCTAGTAATTAAGTTTCTAGTTGGAGGGACAACTTAGACATTTGGTCACTTAGATATTTTCTACCTAACATAAAACACACAAAACACACTCTACACACACACAAAAATACTACAACACATATACATCAGACCACACATACCACACACGATCAGGAAAGAAAAGAAGAAAAAGAAGAAGAAGAAGAAGAAGAAGGGAATGAGAAGAAGGAAGCTTAGGTCATTCTCAAGCCATTTTTGAGCTCATCTTTGCACTTCTAGCTAGTATCAAGTGATTTTCTTGCTTCTCTTGCTTTCTAACTCAAGATCCAAGGTGAATGATTCTTTCAAAAGGTTTTCTAATTTCATTCAAGGTGTTTAATATGTGTTGGAGTTCAACTTGCTTATATATGTATATGTATCTTAGAGTTTGATGAAAGATTTGAGCATTATTGTGTGTTTGAGCTAGGGTTTGGTTAGATGATCTATTGATGGTTGTTGATGGGTTGAGAAGTTGCTATGTAAGTTGGGTGATGTTGTACTTGTGTGTTTATAGCTAGAATTGTTAGAATGAAATTGAACTTGGGTGACATGAGCATAGAGCTTTCAAATGACTTTGATGATTCTTAACTTGTAGCTTGATTCAATTGTGTTGTATATATATGGTATTGAGTTTATTATGTTGTTTAGCTATGCCATGGAGTGTATTAGGTGGAAAATTAGGGTTAAAATCAAAAGTAGTAAGCTAACAAGCAAGAAAATGCATGTTTTGTGTTGTCGAATCCGATTGACCGGATCTGACTCCAGTCGACCCGATCTATCGTTCGGATATCACTAGTCAAGATCCGGTCTACTCCAGTCGACCGGATTAGTCGACCAGATGATTTTCAGTTTTGCGCAACATTTTTCAAACGACTATTTCTCACTCAATCCAATTTCGAATTGAGTTCTGTTTGATTCTAAAAATATCTACATTCGATAAGCTTCAATTATATATCAAAATCATAGTATTTGGAGTTTGGGAATGTAGATAAATTAACTATCTAATTTAGGCTAATGTCAAAGCGTTGAAGTTGCTTGCTTAGTTAGCTAATATGAACAAGGAACATTGTGAAAATTATTTGGGCATTATAAGAACATGTAATTGTTGATCTTGCATTGCACTTTAAGTTTAGCTTGCTAAGGTGAGACCAAGATATATGCATAGCACGAGCTTATTTGCCTTGAATTCATGAAGTTTTACTAATTTGGGATTTGCTTATTAAGTATTGGTTAAGTATGAGAATGTTAATACTGTTACATGGACTATTGCTTGCTTGACGGAGGCAACCTACTTTGTTATCCTCTGAACTTGTTTAGTATGATTAATGCCTTTTCTCGCTCGGTACAACCCTTGGAGAGTTGAGACGTATTTGTGCAGTTGTCAAATAATTTATGCAGCTTTGTGAACCCCACGGTAGAAGTACCGATTCCCCTGGGCGGCATTGGACTGTTGGGTATAAGTCTTGGCTACCATGATTTTGGGTTGCCTCCGGAGTGCCTACTCTTGATTGGTGTGATAAAGATGATTTAGCAAGAAAGCTCAAGACTGGCCATCTCTAACAAAGTTCCTGATATTGTATCTTTTTATCTACTCTCGCTTGGTACAACCCTCGGAGAGTAGAATTGAATACTTGTTTCATTATTGAGTTCATTCCAATCTTGTTATATTTGGATTATACATATTAAGTTGATTTTGTTCTTGTTATATATTGTATTGGCATAGCATTGTTATCTACTATCGCTTGGTATAACCCTTGGAGAGTAGAATTGAGTATTTGTTTTGATATTATTGTCATATATGATGTTCACTTATTAGTTTTTATCTACTCTTGCTTGGTACAACTCTTGGAGAGTAGAAATGCATGATTAGTACGTTGTGTAATTCGTTCATGTGTATTTGTTATCCATGTTAATCTTGCTATTCTTGTTGTATATGCATAGCACGGTTTTACAAAGAAGTTTGCGAAAAGATAAAATCGTTGTGAAAACCCTTCCTTGTTTCCATCCTTACTGAGCTATATGCAGGATTAGCTCACCCCTCTTTTAACAATTTCAAGTGAAGATTAGCCCGAGCAAGCTCCCATGTGGTTGCAAGCTTTGTTGATGTAATAAGTTGGATTCCTGCTTATGTGACCTACTTGTTTGCCTGTGAAGATGTATTCCTTGTTGTAATAAGCATGATTTGGTATAATTGAACTATTTAATCTATTGTAATATTCTTTTGGTCAACTAGATACCTAGCTAAGTTGATTACTCTACTTAGTAGACCTAGGTTTGGAATGTTGGCAGGTGGACTCGAGTATTGTAACATGTAACAGGGTGTTGTAAACCTTTAAGGCCGATGTTTTTGAGAGAATTTTGGAAGTCTTTTGGAACTTCTTGTGGAATATTATAACTGTTCAGGTTTCTACTTTCAAATCTTGCAGGGGTTAAGCATTGACACGTCATGTTTCGGCCTTAACCTAGCGATGGGTCAGGGTCGAGGCGTGACATAACCTCTAATAATGAGGTTGAGTATGAGGCATTGTTGGCAGGGTTGAAGATAGGAGCCTAACTCGAAGCTCAAACCATTGAGGTGTTCTCTGATTCTCAGTTGATAGCTAACTAGGTCACGAGAAAGTTTGAGGCTAAAGATGCAGTCATGCTCTCTTACCTCACGAAAGTAAAGGTGCTAGTCTTGGGATTTAGGGGATTCTTAATCCAGTAGGTCTCAAGAGCAAAGAATGAAAACGCGGATGCATTGTCCAAGTTGGCAGTCGGGGAAAATAGGCCTGCCTTGGTGCATGTTGAAGAGATCGCTGAGCCTAGTATACAACTAGGAAATGAAGAAGTTGTGGAACTCAACCTTAGTCTGGATTGGACCAAGCCAATTCTGGACTTCCTAGAGGGGGTATAGTTCTGGAGGATGAGAAAGCAGCTCAGAAAATTGAGCACCAGGCTTCAATGTTTGTCATTATAGTTGGGCAAATGTATAAACGAGCTTATACTTGGTCCCTCCTAAAATGTGTACGACCTGAGGAAGGGAACTACGTGATAAGGGAAATCCATGAAAGAATATGTGAAAATTACCTAGGAGAAAAGTCATTAGCTCGAAAAAATTAGAGGCAAGGCTATATTTGGCCGACTTTAGAATAAGATGCCAAGAAGTTCGTCAAGAGGTGTGATACTTGCCAGAGGTTTGCCAAGGTTCAGAGGAAGCCTTCTGCAGAGTTGACGGTTATGATGAGTCCATGACCGTTCTATCAGTGGGGTCTTGTCATGCCCAAACCCAGTCCCTTCAGAAACTAAGCTTGGTCATGACGACACATGGGCATTATAACACCTGAAATATGAACAACCAACTAGACATAAAAAACACAACATACATCCTGAAAAGTTGGCGTCATATATACAACATTTCTAACACTCTTGAGCGGAATATACTAAACATACATTCATTCACTTGGCAAAAGTTGACAACATCCCTTACAAAGCTAAAACATTCTGTGATAAGATATAAGCCTAGCTAGATGTGATCACGATCAAACGTGACCAACCATATATACAACAAAACAACTAGACCTTAAGAAAGACAAGTTTATGAAGTATACAATACATAAACTTCAAAGCCTTCTATACAACAAAACCAAAAACTTCAAAGCCTTCTATACGACAAAACCAAACATCTAGCAACATTATTTCTCAACAACTAGAACACATCAAACATAAGGCACATTCTCGAGCTCATTAACATCTTCCTTGCGCACATACTCAACATCAAGCATACCTGTAACATTCATTAAAGAGGGTGAGCTAAACTGGCTCAGTGAGGGAGGGTAAAAGGAAGTTTGAAAGCTTTAACCTGAAAATCATTTGAACATATTAGATACAACATATCACGTTAGTAACCAAGTATTCACATTCGCTTAATAACCTTGGAACAACCAAGCTAAACAACACATTGAAAGGATACCGTTTTAGAACACTTGTTGGTGCCGACACTTATAACTCCTTCATGAACTCATCGTATAACGCTTATCTCTTTCGCTAGTGTACTCCAAATGTACACGAATCTATGACCCATCATACCATGGCCATCACCGAACACACGAGAGATTGACCAGTACATGGTAGTTATGCAATTACCGGCAAGCCCTATACCGCCTAGCACGACACGACACTACCATGATGCACTAAGATTGCAACCCATCGCTTCACATCGCATCATATCAAACATATTCACACATTTGTATCATGTAGAGATAACAACAAAGTAGGTTGTCTCTCAACCACATTAAACATTAACAACACATTCTTTAGATAACAAAGTAGGTTATCCAACCATTAACAACACCTTCAAACAACTACTCATTTCCATTAATTAAGCTTCAAAAGAACATGATCTCTACACATTAACATCAACAATTAGTCATCATTTAACCACTTTATTAAGCTCTATAATGCACAACCTTAGCACAACCAATATAGCAACCAACTATAATGCAATATAAACACATTACAATAGCATAAGTAGGCATGAAACAAGCTTAACAAGCCAAACACTAAATTTACATCTTTGTTGGAATTTTTGGAAAATAATCAAAATTGACCCCGAACTCCACCAAATTCACACCAAAGCTATGAAATCATACCACAAACACATATATATAATCATAAACACCAAAGCTAGCTAAAATTCTCAACTTCCAACATCATAAAGTTAGGTTATAACACTTATAATGCCTCAAACAAGTTCTATTGCATATATATAGCTCTCAAACCACTACTTTAACATATATTCATGTCCAACTAGCATTTATACCACATATATATGAATTTCCATAAATCAAAGTAAACATTAAACATGCGAGACTTGAAAATCTCTCACCTAAAATTGTTGGAAAAGGCAAGAAATGGCATAAACAAGCAAGGTAGAGCTAGGTTTGAGCTTAAAATCAACTAATTTTCTCTTCTTTCTTCTTCTTCCTTTATTTTCTTCTTCCTTTTTCCTTCTTCTTCCTCACGGCTCTTTTTTTTCTCTCTTGTTCTAGCCGACTCTAGAGTTTTCATTTGCTTTGTTTTTGTTTTGTTATGTTATATTGTGTGTATATATTGTATATAATGTAAAATAGTCAATACAAGTTGAATATGCTAAATCAAATATGGTCAACAATGGTTGGCTAGCAAAAATATGTCTATATTTATATGTATATATGTATGTATGGTATTTATATGTATATATGTATGTATGGTATATATATATATGAGTCAAAATAAGTCAAATGCCAAGTAATCCATAGACATATGTAATTTAAATGCACATATTATGTGCTAAAATAAATAAACACTTAATTTGCATATATTACGTTCAAATAATGTTTAAAGTAAATAAATGCACATGAAATGCATGCTTGGGTATCACATCCTCCCTCCCTTAAAACAATTTTGACCTTTAAATTCTTATATTCTCAGTTGACCAACTTTGGATACTACTGCTCAATCTGATCCTATCTTTTTCAAGTAGCTTCCTCAATCCCATGATGATACCACAAGACTTTGACCATCAGAATCTCTTTTGAACGCAGCTCCAGAATTGACTGATCCAAAATACGAATAGGTCACTCCTCATAAGTCAAATTCGTACTAAGCTGCAACGGCTTTGCCTCCAGAACATGAGAAGGATTTGGATGATACTTCCGCAGCATAGATACATGAAAGACATCATGAACTTTGGACAGACTCCGTAGTAAAGCCAACTTGCCAACTCTGCTAACGATCTCAAACGACCCTACATACCTCGGACTCAACTTCCCACCTTTACCATACCGAACAAAACCCTTGCGATGAGAGATCTTCAAGAATACCTGATCACTGATGTCACGCCCCAACTCGACCCCACTTATATTCAGTCAGGACGCAATAGAATTTTGGCAATATAACATTTGTAACATAAACATCAGGGCTCTAAACTAGCCCTTAATAAACATCAAACAACCAACTCCAACCTTCAACAACAACTCCACAACCATTCATCAACTTTCAACATATATTAAACAACTATACAACATACCACATACAAGTCATATGCCTCCATTTCAACAGCATACCACAAGCTATACCATACATATGCATACTTGTTACAACTAGTCTAGCAACTTAAGCATATTCAAAAAGTTAGACTACTAAACTAGCCATATACAATCCACTATCTTTAGATCATCTTATACAGTATAACTTCAAAGTAAATACAACCCAACTAGTTCTAATATACAAGATAGCAAAAAGAGAACTTCAGCTCAGATACCATGGATAAGACTCTAGCATATAAGACTCCTCAACAAAAGGAAAATTCTTAGCTTCCTGAGGGACGTAGCCAAAGTCTGGCTCAGTTACATCTGATGACAATAAACGAATGAGGGTGAGCTTATATATAACAAAGCTCAGTGAGGATTCGAAAGATGTTTTAAAATCATTTACTTTACCACTTGGGAAATCATGCTATGAGCAATAACACACATTAAACATCATTAACATCAACATTACATTTCAAGCCACATAAATAACCATTCAATTGAGAAATGATACACTAGTTGGTGTAGCTCCATACGCCATCACAATCTCAACTAACTTCTTGTAACTCCCATAATACATAACCGAGGTACCTCATCTAGCCCCTCCTTCCATGGCATCTCCGCCCATGCGAGCTGGGGATACTCTATGATAGTCATGTCGTTATCAACACGACAACCCGATGCTGCCCGAGATGTGACACACTCTATGAAAACTCATGACAATAATAATAAACATCTCATATTCTGGAAATACAACAAAATAGGTTGTCCTCCAGATTATCATCAATCATCAATCAGTTAACAACATTCCAATTGACATAATATCAATTAAAAAACTAAGACAACCAAGTTAGATGACAAAGTAGGCCACCCAACTTATCATACATATCAACATACATTCCAAACCCGATCCTACTAAACAACAATCCAAGCTATAAAACCCGATTTTGCAAAAGATGACGAAAAATCCTTTTAAATTCCTAATTCGTTTTAAAATCTATTTTAATCAAACATGGGTCAATTAATATCTGAGGACTAGGTTTTCAAATGCTTAAAAGACCAATTTCAAAATTTTAGCGCACGTGTTTCAAAAATATTGTTCATAAAACTTGATGATAAAATTTTAAATGCGATTTTTATGAAAATTTCATGGATGCTCACATAGCATGTAATAGGAGTAGAAATCATAAAATTAGCGCATTCTAAGTCAAGTAACACATATACAAGTCAAAACACGCAATTTCACACAAAGACGAAATTTGGGGTTTTACATTTTTTCCCCCTTAAAGAAATTTTGTCCTCGAAATTCTTACTTGCTGCTTGGAATAAATCTGGGTATTGTTGCTGAATCTGATCTCTTCTTTCCCAAGTAGCTTCTTCAATCTTGTGATGTTTCCACAATACTTTAATCATCAAAATCTTCTTCGACCTCAACTCCCGTTTTATCTGATCTAGAATATGAATTGATCATTTATCATAAGTCAGATTCTCACGAAGCTGTAATGGCTCTGGTTCCAGAATATGAGAAGGATCCGAAAAATACTTCATCAAAGTAGACACGTGGAAAACATTATGAACATTAGAGAAGTTCTCCAGCAAAGCCAACCATTACGCCAACTTGCCAACTCTGTCAGTAATCTCAAACGGCCTTGCAAACCCCGGACTCAGCTTACCACCTTTACCATGATGAACAAAACCCCTACGAGGAGACAATTTCAAGAAAACTTAGTCCTCAACTGCAAACTCCAAATCCTGACGGCGTTTATCAACATAACTCTTGTATCTGCTCTGCGCTGTCAGTATTCTCTGCCTGATCAACTGTACATTCTCAATCTTTTCTAAAATCTCTGGCATTATAGTCGGATCAATAGCTTTCATCTCCCCTACCTCGTCCTAATACAAAGGTGATCAGCAGTTACAGACGTAGAGAGCTGCATAAGGTGTCATCCCTATAGTCGCTTGATAACTATTGTTATAGGCAAACTCGGCTAGTTGTAGATATTTGTCCCAGTTTTTTCCAAAGTCCAAAACACAAGCCTTGAGCATATCCTCCAGAATCTGGATAGTTATCTCCGACTGGCCATCGGTCTGAGGATGATACGCTGTGCTGAAGTTCAACTGAGTACCCAAAGTTTCCTGGAGTTTCTCCTAAAGTCGAGAAGTAAACCGAGGATCTCGATCAGAGACAATACTATCTGGAATTCCGTGAAGTTTAACAATCTGATCCAAATAAAGATCTACCAACTTTGCAACTTCATCTACCATTCTCATCGGAATAAAATAAGTTGTCTTCGTCAAATGGTCCACAATAACCCATATCGCGTCACATCTTCTCGGTGTTCTAGGAAAACTAGAGATGAAGTCCATTGTAACATGTTCCCATTTCCACTCTAGTATTTCCAACGACTGAAGTCACCCTACGGGTCGTTGATGTTCTGCTTTCACCCGCTGACAAGTCAAACATCTGGACACAAACTTAGCCACTTCCCTTTTCATGTTGTTCCACTAGTAATGTTATTTCAAGTCCCGGTACATTTTGTTTCCACCGGGATAAATGGTGTACTTAGAATTATGAGCCTCCTCCAGAATACATCTCCTCAAACCCGGTTCATCAGGAACACACACCCTATTCTGAAACCGAAGAATACCATCCTTATGTACTTTCAAGTCAGATTGATCATCTGTGATCTGATCCTTGATCTTCTGAAGTTTCACATCAAGTTGTTGAGTTTCTCGGATCTGATATAGCAATAAAGGTTAAATCCGAAGATGTGAACATATTACCCCAACCTGAGTCAACTCTGGTCTCCAATAGCTAATTTCGTCAAGCATCTCTCATTTCTTAATTGTCAAACAAGCAATACCTGTCTTTCGGCTAAGAGCATTTACTACAACATTTGTCTTCCCAGGCAGATAATTGATAGAACAATTATAATCTCCTAGAAGTTTCATCCACATCGGTTGTCGCATATTCAACTCATTCTATGAGAACAAGTACTTCAAACTTTTGTGATAAGTGAAAATCTCAAACTTACTGCCCCACAAATAGTGTCGCCACTTTTTCAGTTCGAATACAACTGCTGCCAACTCAAGATCATGAGTTGGATAATTTACCTCATACGGTTTTAACTTTCTAAAAATATAGGCGATAACCCGACCATTCTACATAAGTACGCAACCCAAGCCCTCCTTGGATGCATCACTATAGATGACTATAATATCGGTTCCCTATGGCAATGCAAGTACCGGAGCGGTAGTCAATCTTTTTTTCAACTCCTGAAACCCACTCTCACACTTCTCATCCCAAGTAAAGTTGGTTCGTTTCTGAGTTAACTTCGAAAGTGGCCCTGCAATCTTATAAAAGTCATTCACAAACCTGCGGTAATAACTTGCCAAACCAAGGAAGCTGCAAACCTCCGAAACATTCTCTGGTCTTTTCCAAGACATCACTACTTCAATCTTAGTGGGATCTACTGAAATACCATTCTAAGTAATCACATGGCCAAGTTGTAGCCAGAAATCACATTTACTGAACTTCGCAAACAACTGATGCTCCTAAAGTTTCTGTAGGACAAGTCGTAGATGTTGTTTGTACTCTGATTCAGTCTTAGAATACACCAAGATGTCATCAATAAAGATTACAACGAACTGGTCCAAGTACGGCTGAAAGACTCGATGCATAAGATCTATGAATGCTACCAGTGCGTTAGTTAGTCCAAAGGGCATAACTACAAATTCATAATGCCCATACCGACTCCTGAAAGTAGACTTTGGAAGATCCTCCGAACGAATCCGAAACTGATAATACCCCTACCTCAAGTCAAACTTAGAGTAGACTTTGGCTACCTGAAGTTGATCAAACAACTCGTCAATTAGTGGCAAATGATACTTGTTCTTGATGGTCACCTGATTCAAACCACGATAATCGATACACAATCTCAAGGTACCATCCTTTTTCTTCACAAATAAAATGGATGCTCCCCACGATGAAGAACTCTGTTGAATGAAACCCTTTTCTAATAACTCATACAATTGAGTTTTCAGCTCTTTAAGCTTAGCTGGTGCCATCTGATATGCTGATTTAGAAATAGGTTGAGTACCGGGAATAAGGTTAATCACAAACTCAATATCTGTCTCTGGCGGCAATCTTGGTAACTCCACGGGAAATACATTGTGATATTCCCGAATTATCGAAACTTCCTCCAGTTTTAGCTTATCAGATGGCTTGTTGATCAAATAAGCTAGATAACCTGAACACTCCTTACTCACCAACTTAATAACTTTAAATGATGTGATAATGAAACTCATCTTTGCATCCTGGTTCCCCGCTACCTCGACCACTGGCTGTTCTGGCAAACGAAACTGTACCACCTTTGTTCTATAGTTTAACTGAGCATCATACTTGGCAAGTAAATCCATACCCAAGATAACATCATACCCTCGGATAGGAAATAAGATAAGGTCCGAAGGAAAACCCTGACCCTTAACATGTATTTTACAGTATTTAGATACTAAGCCAGTCACATACTTATCAGTCAAAGAAGTACTAATCTCAACCACATAAGGTAACTTCTCAGGTTGTACATTAACACATTGCACACAGGTAGGTGTAATGAAAGAATGTGTAGCACCAGAATCAATAAATACATTAACAAGTTGATTGAGTATAAGAAAGTTACCTTCCACAACTATCGCTGCCTCAGGTAACTCCTCAAAGTACACTGCGTAGGCCCAAGCCTGAACCTACTGCTGTTGAGGTGCACTACCTGCAGGTTTACCTTGATAACCTTGGCCTGCTAGCTGACTCTCAGATCTCTGATACCTGGGACAATCTCTCACCCTGTGTTGGTTGCTGCCGCAACCTAAACATGTCCCTGCCTTTGCTAGACAGTCGGTCTCCAAATGGCCCTTATGTTTACAATAAGCACACTATAGTGTCGGAGTACTAACACTGCTTCCTGAACAACCAGAAGCTGAATAAGCAGTCGTATCAATCTGCTGCTAAGGTCTCACAACATATGGCCTGTACTGACCTTGAGACTGTGCTGGCCTATGCTGTGATTGCGTCTGGTATGATCCCTGCTGAAACTAGGGCCCCAATGAACTTTACTGCCCCTGAGGTCTGAAAACCCTGCTGCACTGGGGGCCTGTATCCACTCTGCTGCACTACAGGCCTATAAACAACCTGATGACCCTGAGGCTAAAACGGCCTCTTATTGGCCTGACTAGAACTTGCATGTTCCCATTTCCTCTTTTTCAACCTAGAAGCCGCATTAAAGGCCACAGAAAACTCATCATATTGTATCAAGGCCATCGCATCCTGAATCTCAGGCCTTAGACCCAAAATGAACCTCCGGGTCTTTCGTTCCTGATCCACCACAAACTCCGGTGCATACCGGGACAGCCTGGTAAAGTTGGCCTCATACTGAGCCACTATGGAATTACCTTGAACCAGAGATGTGAACTCCTCTTCCCGTCGTTCTCGAGTAATCCTCAGGATATACTTGGCCCGAAACTCCAGTAGAAAGGTAGCCCAAATATAGGGAGTACCATGAGCTTTCCAATCAAACCTCACCATACGCCACCATTCCTCAACCTTATCATCAAATAGATACACTGCAAAGGTAACCTTCATCTCATCAGTGTAATCAAAGGGATCAAATATTTTCTCAATTTTACTGATCCAAGCTTCGGCCTTCCGATCATCAGGCTCACCCTAGAACCTTGATGTATAATAACCCAAAAAATTCCTTCAACAGACAACCCCCTTGATAACTACCTTGCACATTTTGCATTTGAGTCTGCACGATATGTGCCTGAGCGGCTACCCCGTTAAAATCAGTACCTGCCCCGTTATGACCTCCGTATCCGGTCCATAGTCGCTGCAAGACGATCATAACCCTGATCTCGACCTGGTGCCGCATTCCCCGGTGCATCATTATCTTCCTGAGGCCTTGTTCTTGGACGCCCAGCCATTCTACTATCAAAGAGTTAGTACAGGTTATAGCACATAGACACGCTATAGACAATTAATAGCACATAGGAACGAAGTTCATGCAAGGCACATAGATCACATAAAGGGTTAGTCACATAAACAAGTTAATCACATAATCACATTAATACATAATTCACTTTTCTTTCACTTCATACATACTTTCATGCTAAGACTACTGCCTACATTCCAAGAATAACCCGGTTGACAGCTAAACATGCGCTCTGATACCACTTAATGTCACGCCCCAACTCGACCCCATTTATATTCAGTCAGGACGCAACAGAATTTTGGCAATATAACGTTTGTAACATGAACATCAAGGATTTAAACCAACCCTTAATAAACATCCCACAACCAACTTCAACCTTCAACAACAACTCCACAACCATTCATCAACTTTCAACAACATATATTAAACAACTATACGACATACTACACACAAGTTATATGTCTCCGTTTCAACAACATACCACAAGCTATACCATACATATGCATACTTGTTACAACTAGTCTAGCAACTTAAGCATATTCAAATAGTAAAACTACTAAACTAGCCATATACAATCCACAATCTTTAGATCATCTTATACAGTATAACTTCAAAGTAAATACAACCCAACTAGTTCTAATATACAAGATAGCAAAAAGAGAACTTCAGCTCAGATACCATGGATAAGACTCTAGCATATAAGACTCCTCAACAAAAGGCACATTCTCGGCTTCCTGAGGGACGTACCCAAAGTCTGGCTCAGTTATACCTGATGGCAATAAACGAATGAGGGTGAGCTTATATATAACAAAGTTTAGTGAGGATTCAAAAGATGTTTTAAAATCATTTACTTTACCACTTGGGAAATTATGCTATAAGCAATAACACTCATTAAACATCATTAACATCAACATTAAATTTCAAGCCACATAAATAACCATTCAATTGAGAAATGATACACTAGTTGGTGTAGGTCCATACGCCATCACGATCTCAACCAACTTCTTGTAACTCCCATAATACATAACCAAGGTACCTCATCTAGCCCCTCCCTCCATGACATCTCCGCCCATGCGAGTTGGAGATAGTCTATGATAGTCATGCCGTTATCAACTCGACAGCCCGATGCTACCCGAGAGGTGACACACTCTATCAAGACTCATGACAATAATAATAAACATCTCATATTTTGGAAAGACAACAAAGTAGGTTATCCTCCAGATCATTATCAATCATCAATCAGTTAACAACATTCCAATCAACATAATATCAATTAAACAACTACAACAACCAAGTTAGATGACAAAGTAGGCCACCCAACTTATCACACATATCAACATACATTCCAAACCTGATCCTACTCAACAACAATCCAAGCTATAAAACTCGATTTTGTAAAAGATGATGAAACATCTTTTTAAATTCCTAATTTATTTTAAAATCCATTTTAATCAAACAGGTCTATTAATATCCGAGGACTAGGTTTTCAAATGCTTAAAAGACCAGTTTTAAAATTTTAGCGGACGTGTTTCAAAAATACTATTCATAAAACTCGACGATAAAATTTTCAATACAGATTTTTATAAAAATTTCATGGATGCTCACATAGCATGTAATAGGAGTAGAAATCACAAAATTAGCGCATTCTAAGTCAAGTAACACATATACAAATCAAAACAAAGACAAAATTTGAAGATTCACAACCGACCTTAAATTTCAAATCCCGCATTCTCTTATCCGCATAACTCTTCTACCTACTCTGAGCTGTAAACATTCTTTGATGAATGAGATGAACATTCTCAATGGTATTCACAAGCTCTGGCAACAAGGCTGAATCAATAACCTTCATCTCCTCAACCGTATCCCAATACAACGGAGACCGACACTTACGACCATACAACGCCTCGTACGGAGCTATGTCTCAGTGCAGTTTTAAAGTTTTTAGAGGACTTTGAGTTTGTTAACCCGAATTGAGTAAGTCATGCATGTATTGTCCAGATTTTCCAGTCCATGTGTTTTACGTTGTATGGTAGTTAAATGCTAGCTAATCTGGGTTTTTAGCGTGAATATGAAGTTAATAAGTATGCATAGACATTTATTGCATAACTTAAGTGTTTAGAAGTAAGAGTAGTAGCATGAGCAAGAATGAACTAGCTTTGAAGCCAAAACATCATGTCTTTAGTATGGTTGAGCTATCATGAGGTCTATGATCATGCTATTGAATTCCTATTGAGTTGCCATTGAAATGAGAGTATGTGTAACACCCCGATCCCTCTCGAGACCGAGAGTTCTATCAATCAATCTAATCGCAACCCAATTCTAAACTCCGGCATAAAATTTTAGGGAAAGACGGACAGAATCTCCCCTATTTCTAGGCAAAATGCAAAACCTGTAATAGCATAAAAGTGGACCAGCAC
This sequence comes from Ehretia macrophylla, assembly GCA_037974665.1. Taxonomy (NCBI): domain Eukaryota; kingdom Viridiplantae; phylum Streptophyta; class Magnoliopsida; order Boraginales; family Ehretiaceae; genus Ehretia; species Ehretia macrophylla. The sequence continues at coordinate 88,074,282 of CM075764.1, forward strand.
CGTGTCTAACAATACAAACACCTCAAGGCCATCCGAGCCTTGTTTCTCAACAAATAAACACAACAAGTATATGTACATTTCCAGTTTAAAAGCTAACTTATCTCTTCTCATCTTTGAGAAGTACATCCAAGCTTGACAATTAAACCATACTAACCTATTGCATAAAATAGACTATCATACCATTCTAACTCTTTTCCTTTGGACATTACAAACATGCATTGAAGTTAATTGAAGTTAAACTATACTAACTCTTTCTTTTAGACAATACAATCATGCATTGAAGTTAATTATACTAATTAGATACATACACTAGCTTATCATTCTACCTCAATTACCTAGTTAAATTTAAATTACATTCCTTTTAACATTAAATACATACAACACATGAAACATACATCTTTGCATCTTTGACAACTCAAGCCACATAGCACGCAAGACAACTCTTCAAGCATGATCTTTCACGTAACCACGAACCTTCCAGCTAACAAGGCATTTCCTGAAATGTGGTGGTGAGGAGTGAGTATACACAACACGTATACTCAGTGAGGGCGAGACAGATATCGAGGTGGAGAGAAAGAAAGTCGTGTAATGCAAATAAGGCAGTTAAGCAACATAACTGACAAGTAAGCAATCAATATAAACAATCAAAGCAATAAACAACTAATAAAAGCATTAACACAACCATTCAAAGCTATACCACACTCTGAAGGCTATGGTTCACTCATACGAGCAATATACCATTCGATTCGATTCCACGAGCATTACATCAATCTCGAGATTGATGTTGACAACGATGACAATAAGCGTGCAACCACCTTATAAATTCAGTTTGGAATACCCCGGAAGTATCCAATCAATTCTACGACCCAAATCTCCTTGGGAGGCAACCCAAGCGAGAATGGGAATAGGACACGGAGCTAGAGCAACTAACACTGGCAGCCCGAGACTGCCCAGAGAGGCCCATCACTCACGCGCCTGACACTTATGTAATGCAATACGAGATACAAACAATAAACAAGCAATAGCACAACAATACAGATTAGTGGCGATAAACGAAATATCAAGCATTTACAATCGATACTAGCATTCAATTAATTTTTCAAGCATAACCATCACTAATATCAACAATAAAATCAATCAAACAAGTAATAGCAGTTCAAACATGAAAACGACAAATATCACTATCTAATCTCTAACTTCCAAAGGCAATTACGAGCAAACGAGCTACAGGATTAGAAAACCGATTTCACTACATTCACTTAGGCACTACAAGGCACGTTTTTATGTCACTAAACTTCATTTTCCCAACCGAAGCCCGACAGTCCACCAACTGCGTTTGAACTACAGCTATACTAATCGGTCCCCCAATCAACGCCACAACAGCGCCAAAAGTGCTTCCATGCCTTCAATAGCAAAAACCCCAACTCAATTCGAGCACGGTCAACTTTTGGTCAAAGGACCCCTTTATGTTTCTTTGTCTAATTCCTAATTTTAACAAAGGCTGATCCGTTTTTATTGCACATTTTATCTTTCTATTATTAATGGCACCTATCCAAATCAAGCAATCGCAATTCGGATCAAAATCTAAATTTCTAGGGTTTACTATTCAAAATTCACTATTCATTATTTTCCCCCAATTTCCAATACGCAATTTCAGCCGTAAAAACCGCTAAATAACTAACAAGCAATGCTCTACGAACTCAAAGGAAGCTATATCAAGCAATTATAGGCATTATAACGCAATATATTTCAAATCTGAAAATTTGTAACAATTATCAAATCTAAATAAAAACGCACAAAAACGTGAAAACCCTCACAGAGATTGAAGATCAAGACCCGCAAGGACCTGAGCCACGACCCCCGAGCAATTCCACGCATGATTGTAGAAGAAAATGCAAGCAAAATCTTTTTTTTTTTCCCTTGAGAAGTTTCGGCCAAAGGGGGGACATAGGAGGAATTTTGCAATTTGTTTTTCTTGATTTTTGCCTTGTTTTATTATTTAAAAGGTGACAAAGGGCATTTTGGTCATTTGTAAAATCAAGCTTAAGTTAAAAATGGTCAAATAAGCTTATTTTGATGCCATTTAATCCAATTCAAGTTAAAACAATGCAATTTTAATGAAAACCAACTAAAACTAGCTAAATTAAACTAAAAACATTTTTCACTAAGTCCGAGGAATATTTCTATAACTCTCATTTTAGAAATACTACGATCAAACGGTCAATAGATGATCACTAATAAGGTGATTAGCAATAATAGAAAACTTTAATTTTTTTGAAAAGTAGAACAGTAGAATAGTTTAAAATTCACTCCGGCTCAGAGTTACTTTTCTCATTTATTTGAAAACTGAGTGATTTTAATGCAAAACAATTAAAATCGATTATTAAAATAATCAAATTAATAAAATTAATCAATATTCATTAAAAAATAATTAATTTAACTATTTCTAGAATATTTTAAAGAATTATGAAGTTAATGCTAAGATACAAACAAGCAGGTTAATATAAACACGTAATCAAATGCAATTAAACACTAACATTTAAGTTGTCACTTAATTAAATATAAGAAAGTAAATCCAATTTTTATAAATAATAAAAATAGGTGATAATCTTTTAATTAATCAATATAAAAATTATTAAATGTTTCCAAAAGAAATATCAAAATTGTGCAAATTGGTTGATTTAACTAATTAAACATTTAATTAAATGCAGTCAAATGCTATTAAATGCATGCCCAGTTCGGGTTATCACATCCTTCCCTCCTTAAAACAATTGTGTCCTCGCAATTCTTCTTCCAATAGAACTCAGCATCATCTGAAATCCAACTGTGACTAATCTTCTTCAGTTGTTGAGCAAGATAGTGAATAAGGATGCTCGTAGGGAAACCCGAATAGAAATCCCAACCAACAATGCTGAGAAAATACCAACTAAAGACTGAAGCAAAGATACTGTAGATGTCACTAATACCACACAATAACGACAAGAAGAATACCCCACACACGAATCCCCAATAGAAGTTCAACTACAACCGCTCGAGAACTCCCTATCAAGAAACCAAATAAAGACTCAACTAAAGATTCTATCCAGAGGCCCAAAGAAATACCCCACTAGTCATGAATTTCATAGAAGAATTCCCTGTTAGGAGTGCTGAGGAGAGTATTAAGAAAACCCAATCAAATATACTTCAAGAGTCCCAGAGAAGTCTTTCAAATAATAACCCCATAGGATAACCAATTAGATCCTGAGTACTGCTATCAAATGCTGAGAAGAATGTCAACGAAAATAGCAAAGAAAATATAATGTGTCCAAAAAGACAATCAAGTTGAATAACAAATATAGTTTCCCAACTAGACGAAAAACCTAAGGGAAAATACCGAGCTGGTGCACAATATACAAAACCAAACTCCGAGGCCTCTTCACTGTTTGCCAAGTGAGAACTTTGTACATCCTTGCCAATAAGAAAAATACTAGTAGAATGCCCACTAGGAATTCCAAAGAATAGCGTAAGTAGTACTATACAATAAGTCTTATAGGAATTCCAAATACCAAACCTACTGAGGAACACTAAAGAAAATTCCCGAAACAATGCTCCAGTGAGAAAATTCCAAGGATTGCCCAATAAGTAAGTACCAAATAAATAACCATCAAGAATTCTATAGAATGCCATTGAAGAATTTCCAATCAGGGATGTCAATAACACACCAATAAAGACCGAGACACATATATCATAAATAATACCATGCAGTGAGTCCGATTGAAAACCCAATAGCCAAGTCTACCAAGAAGTGCCAACAAAAGTTTCCAAAGAATACCCAATAAGAAAACCAAAGAATGCTCCAGAGAACAACCAAATAGAACCCCAAAAGAAAACTACTATTTTATGATTGCCAACCACAAAGAAGAGTCTTAGAAGTATGCCAATAACCGAGCTCCAAAGACAAACACCAACTCCCTAATAAAGGCTAATTAAATGCCATTCATTTCCTGCCAATCCATACACCTTAAAAGGCCAGCTGTGAAACACTTTATTCAGGGGAGAAAGAGGATTTACTTACCATTTCCACGGGACATGTATGAATGCCAAGATTTCTCATTTATACATATATGCCTTAATCTATTATGCAAACATGTTTGTAAAACAGTTTATTCCTCAAAGTCACTCAAGCACGACAATCAAGTCAAGCACAACATATTCAATTCAAATCACGGCATAACAAATTCAAGACATTCCAAGACACACATTACAAGCAATACTTTAAGCAAATAACAATTCACGAGATCAATTCGATTCACAATGCCAATTCGATACACGAGTAGTCACTTCACTTTACTTGAGAAACATTTAACACATAACACATAACTATATCACATAGGTGCATACATTCAAGTCAAGACACACAATCTCACATATAAGCATACACTTTCAAGACACACTTATCAAGCACACATTCAAGGGTCACTACCCACCAGACCGAGGACCCTGTCCTGGCTTATGAGCTAAACAAGCTCTGATACCACATGTAACACCCCGATCCCTCTCGAGATCGGGAGTTCTATAAATCAATCTAATCGCAACCCAATTCCAAACCTGGGCATAAAATTTTAAGGAAAGACGAACGTCATCTTTCCTGTTTCTAGGCAAAATGCAAAACCTGTAATAGCATATAAGTGGACCAGCACCGTGTCCAACCATACAAACACCTTAAGGCCATCCGAGCCTTGTTTCTCAACAAATAAACACAGCAAGTACATATACATTTCTAGTTTAAAAGCTAACCTAACTCTTCTCATCTTTGACAAGTGCATTCAAGCTTGACAATTAAACCATACTAACCTATTGCATAAAATAGACTATCATACCATTCTAACTCTTTTCCTTTGGACATTACAAACATGCATTGAAGTTAAACTATACTAACTCTTTCTTTTAGACAATACAATCATGCATTAAAGTTAACTATACTAATTAGATACATACACTAGCTTATCATTCTACCTCAATTACCTAGTTAAATTTAAATTACATTCCTTTTAACATTAAATACATACAACACATGAAACATATATCTTTGCATCTTTGACAACTCAAGCCACATAGCACACAAGACAACTTTTCAAGCATGATCTTTCACGTAACCACAAACTTTCCAGCTAACAAGGCATTTTCTGAAATGTGGTGGATAGGAGTGAGTATACACAACACGTATACTCAGTGAGGGCGAGACAGATATCGAGGTGGAGAGAAAGAAAGTCGTGCAATATAAATAAGGCAGTTAAGCAACATAACTGACAAGTAAGCAATCAATATAAACAATCAAAGCAATAAACAACTAATAAAAGCATTAACACAACCATTCAAAGCTATACCACACTCTAAAGGCTATGGTTCACTCATACGAGCAATGTACCATTCGATTCGATTCCACGAGCATTACATCAATCTCTAGCTTGATGTTGACAACGATGACAATAAGCGCGCAACCACCTTATCACTTCAGTTTGGAATACCCCGGAAGAATCCAATCAACTCTACGACTCAAATCTCCCTGGGAGGCAACGCAAGCGAGAATGGGAATAGGACACGGAGCTAGAGCAACCAACACTGGCAGCCCGAGACTACCTAGAGAGGCCCATCACTCACGCGCCTGACACTTATGCAATGCAATACGAGATACAAGCAATAAACGAGCGTTAGCACAACAATACAGATTAGTGGAGATAAATGAGATATCAAGCATTTACAATCGATACTAGCATTCAATTAACTTTTCAAGCATAACCATCACTAATATCAACAACAACATCAATTAAACAAGTAATAGCAGTTCAAACATGAAAACGACAAATATCACTATTCAATCTCTAACTTTCAAATGCAATTACGAGCAAACGAGCTATTGGATTAGGAAACCGATTTTACTACATTCACTTAGGCACTACAAGGCACGTTTCTATGTCACTAAACTTCATTTTCCCAACCGAAGCCCGACAATCCACCTACGGCGTTTGAACTACAGCTATGCTAATCGGTCGCCAAATCAACGCCACAACAGCGCCAAAAGTGCTTCCATGCTCTCAATAGCAAAACCCCCAACTCAATTCGAGCACGGTCAACTTTTAGTCAAACGGCCCCTTTACATTTCTTTGTCTAATTTCCAATTTTAACAAAGGCCCATCGGTTTTTATTGCACATTTTATCTTTCTATCATTAATGGCACCTATCCAAATCAAGCAATCGCAATTCGGATCAAATTTTGAATTTTTAGGGTTTACTATTCAAAATTCACTATTCATTATTTTTCCCCAATTTCAAATACGCAATTTCAGCCGTAAAAACCGCTAAATAACTAACAAGCAATGCTCTACGAACTCAAAGGAAGCTATATCAAACAATTATATAAAATATTTAGGTCGATAAAATACAAAGAAAATATTTTAAATGTATTATGTTATAATTTCATCAAAATTATTAATTTTTTACACTAGTCCCAAGTTGGGACCAGACATTAAAGATTATTAATTTATTGAGTATTAATTTTAAGATATTTTACTGTAATTTTGACATTTTGTGATGATCATATATTCCTTGTTAACAAGTGAGACTGTACAACTAAGACTTAAATTCTCTTCCTTGTATATATATGAATTTAATCAAACTTTATGTTGAAATTCATCATTTTTTAAAGATTAGGTTCGTCTTAATTTATCTATCCATAGTGTAAAAATGATACTGACAATGTACTACTTAAAGTACCATCAAATGGAAAGCACACAAAAATAAAAAACCAAAACTAGAATTGTTTATTAAAAGACTAAGTTGACTAACTAAAATCTAGCATCTATAAAATCAAGTCAATCAATTCTCAAAGGTTGCAAGAATACGGCATATTCAAATAAATTTCATATCATGATATGTGATCCATAATAGATTTCTGACAAAAAGAATCTAGAATATATATAATTTAAGATATCCTTATAATATATTATTGACAAACAAAACAAGGTGGTTAAAATTTAATACTTCTAAAGTAATAAAGTAACGCAAAATATCTTACCACACATATTCAAAAAAAAAAAAGATCACACAATGCAAGAAATACGTTATAAGATAATTTTAATTGAGAAATAACAATATTTCTAACTATTAACTTCATTACATGTTCAAATTCTTACGTTTATTTACTCAAATAGATCTTTAATAAACAATATCTAGTTTTCATTCAGTATATTTTTATTTGATTTAGAAAAGAATACAAACACAAGTCACTTAAAATCGTCCTTTTCACAAATTTGATTTATCATTGAGTGTACATAAGCACCCATATGTGCATGCATGGTGCAAAACAGTGATACATAACAATAACACTCATTCTACTTGAATGAAAGCATGTATAGCCAATAAAATTTTGAAGAAAGAGATAAATTATACATTAATTGGTGTGTCTATTATTTAAGCATCACTAGCTACAACCAATAAATAGAGATGGCAATTTTTTCAATTATCTAAGCGAAGTCAAAAAACCTTAATATTGTATATGACCTCAAGATGGCAAATATATATATGCGTGTGTGTTTTGCATGGATAGATAGAGCACATAACATACCTGAAAAATAGGTATATATGAGTTTGAAGGATATTTCATATTAATTAATTAATCAATAAAAAAATGTAATAATTATACTAGGATTAACCATTAAGGCTTTGTTTGTTTGCTGTAAAATATTTTCTGGAAAATATTCTCTGGATTTTTCGATGTTTAGTAACATTGAAAAATTGGTGATCCAGAAAACATTTTCTAGTCAAAGAAAATATTTAGTTGAAATGAATGGAAGATGTTTTTATGTCTTTTGGGAGAAGAAAATATTTTCCACTCATTCTATCCCACCTTCACCTACCCCCACCCCTACCCCTATACCCATACCACTCCTGTCATATTTTTAAAAATTATATAATTAAATAATAAAAAATTATTGATTAATAAAAATTATTATATTTAATATTAATTAATAATAATTAATTAACTACATAAATAATTTAATATTTTTATTTAATTATTAAATATTAATAATAATCAATCGGTCAATTACTATTAATTTATGAAATTATGAAATTATTTATTATGTATTAAATAATTTTTTATTATTAATAATTTTAAAATTTAATTAGTAATTAATTAATTAATAATATTTTAAAAACATTAATAAATTAATAGTATTAATTAATTTTTCACTATTACATCCAAACACTAGAAAATATTTTTCAGTGTGACAACCAAACACTAGAAAATATTTTGTTTTTCAGAAAAATATTTTTTTCTTAAAAATATTTTTCACCAGCAAGTTATTTTACGGCAAACAAACGGAACCTAAGAAACTAGTAGCAAAAAATGTCCTATACATATATATGTCTAGGACCTATACATATATCTAGGACATTACCAAAGGTACCTTGTGTCAAGTCTTAGATATATGTATAGGGCATTTTTCATAAGAAAAAGTTGAAGAAATTATAACAAAAGATGTAAAGAAATAACTAAGAAAAAGAAACCACCCAACAAAGCAAGAAATTGAAATGAAAAAGAGCAAGCTAAGAATTGTTTTTGTCATCCAAAAGTGCATAGAGTGAATAATAAAAATATATGATATATGACGGTCTAAATATGGCTAATTGTGAAACACATTATATAAAGGATGTATTTCTTAGTTATGGTCTAACTAAACAATAAAATTAATCAAATTGTAAAAATCTACTCTAATTTTCATAATATTTTAATTATATATTTTATTATTCCTATCCCAATTCCTCCACTCCTAGGTCATACACAAATGATTTTATAATAAATCTAAATATTAAAAGAATATAATCCTTATTATGAATTATGCTTTTATTTCTTTTCCTTATATGGTCTTTGTTTTTCTACTTTTAAGACAATGACAAACTAGAAATATTTTCTTAAAATTATATATGCCACATATTTTCTTTGATGTATGAGTCTTTGCATCACTTTTTTGCACTAATTAGTGTTCTACCATTGGTACTCAAATAATATCTTATCAAAATAATGTAATGATCAAAATAACCAATTGATATAGCCACATCACTATCCAAGGTTCAATTACATTTTTAACTATTGATGAATTGTACACATGTTCACTAGCTAGACCTTCCTAATTTTGATGTTAGCTAACAATGAGAAAAGTATTTGGATTAGAGAATGACCTAATGCTATAGTAATTAGACTTGGGAGCTCTTAATCAAATCTTGTATTTATGCTTCAAGTTCAATTCTTGTGTTTTCCTTGAATTTCTTGTGGCATGCATCATGTTTGTTCTTAAATCATCAAACTTACCAAACCCTAATAGGAGTTATATAAGAACCAAACCCTAATAGGAGTTATATAAGATCACTAACAAAATTAGCTCATGATCAAGGTCTTTTTCTGAAATGATTGTGATCAAAATCAATTTATTTATGAGAAAAAAAAAAGATCAATTTGAATCAAAATTGTTATTTAATTGGAGGGACAATTTACGGGTAAGAAATGGATAAATTGACAATAAATTTATGATAAATCAATTAGGTTCGGCATTGCAGATTATAAGGTTTCATATCATCCTAAAGATCAACAAAGATTAGTATTCAGAATTTATCACTTGTTTTTTTCTTTTAAAATCTTTATTATGTGATTATCTATTTAAATCTTAGCGAGGATAGTTTTAAGCATCAATATATTTTTTTTTTCTGATCCTTCACGTAGATATAATATATGTATGTGTGTGTGTATATATATGTATGTATGTATGTATGTATGTATGTATGTATATTTAAGTAGCCACGAGTGAATAGTTAGTCTCGAGATGTGAAACAAAGTAGACTATGAAAAATTAGCCTGAAATAGAAATGACAGTAAGTCGGTTATCTGTGAAAAATGACATAACTACATAACCATTTAGCATAACCTCTAATCAAATTATAACAGATGCTCAACCTATTCTAAAATTACTTACTACAACGTCACTATTAAGCATCCAAAAAGCAACGAGCACCTGTACCTCTAATTGTTTATTTTGGAAAAGAAATTAGTTTAAACAGAAAATCAACCTAAAAATATTTTTTTAAAAAATTCAATCTAATGTCTAAAGAGTTCAAAAATAAAATGAATTGAATCATAGACACAATGATAATAAAATTTATACTAAATTACATAGTCATTATAATTTTTGTCAACTTCACCTTATAACGTAACATAAATGTATCATGTGTGTATATATGCATTTATATAAAATTATATACATATTTAATAAATTAATAATTAAATTGCGGGTTTCATTTTGTATAATACCAAAACCTATCCAGTTTACTTTCACTTATCCTTTATAACAATCAACCCCTAATAAATACGCTATTGTTATAGTTGTTGGGTTTGCAATCAGTCAAATAACCGTGGGTTTTAGCTTTAAGCGCTACTCATTTTCATTCATAATGAGAAATACTATGTTAACCAACCAACGACATGATAAATCTATATTTTTATATTTGAACCCATTAAATCATGTATAATTGGATTATAATTTTGAGCTTAATTGTATATTTGATACAAATTTAATGCAATTTAGGTTTTGAAGAGGAAATAGCAAAATTATCAAATACCAAACATTTGGAATAATTTTCAGTGCAACACTGAAGGAAATGGTAGAACAACTTTGGAATGAGATAAATAAGATTGAATTTGGACAAATCCAGCGTGAAAACAGATTCAGGACGCTGAAAAAGATTGAAATAGACCTGGTCAACTTTATGGTCAATAGTCAAAGTCAAAATTTGATATCAAAATCCACCTACCACACTTTGACGTGCGTGCCCTCTCACTTTACTTGCATGCGCGCGCACCTTTCGGTAACATGGTAGATAATGTTTTACACATGCAAAAAAAAAAATGTGCAACTGGGCATCGCGCGTATTGTTGGAATGGTATGCCCTAAAGAGCACTAGCATTAAGACATCTCAGCATAATGGATACAAAAATATCCTCATGTGTTTATTATTCCAAAAATAATGGTCTAACATGCCATAATAAGAAAATCAAAACAAGAAATTGAAATCAAGAATAAAAGTTACCGAATTTAGGCACGTCTTGATTTGGCCACCTTGATTTCCTCAACAGCTATAGTGCTATTCCACAAGTCTTGTAACGCCCCGATTCCTCACGGAATCAGGTCCGATAGTAACAACCTGATCCAAACCCCGAGGCAAGAAACGAGAGAAAACATATGGAGTTTTCCCTATACTATGGTCAGACCAAACCTGGTCAATCAATCTCAACAACATACAACAACACAATACTATATAAAATTTCATTCAAGTTTGCATGATAGACTTAGCATTTCTTCACTTTAGATGAATATGTACATTGTCAATTTAACCATCTATTGAACAAAAATAAGCACAAAGAGACTTTTATGCCCTTTCACTAACTAACCAATATATCACAGTTACAAGTGCCACAAATACATACAACATTTGCAATACTAGCCAAGCTACAAAGTAAACCAGTTTTATGTTAAATACAACTTTACATTTCAACACTTTTGACCAATCAAGACAAGATTATCCATCCTTTTAAGCAGGCAAGAAAGCAACTCAAACTTCTTCTTTCTCTTGGAAAACTAGACTAGCTTCTTCTAAAAATGTGAGATAAAAGGGGTGAGCATTCATAAGGCTCAGTGAGAGGGGGAATAAATACGGGGAATTTCGAAAATCCTTTCATGAATGCACGTATGAAAAATATTATAATCAACTAGCAAGTTTACACTAAATAAGCACGAGAGTATAACATTGATATAAGATATTCATTAAAGCATTAAAACATTAAATAACCACATATGAAAAGGATACATTCGCTTTCATTCAACCCGTATCACTTCTATTTTCTTTGTTCCACTTCGCTATGCTTGTAATGCCGACAATTCTCTTATAACTCCGTTGGGTGTATTTCGGATGTACCCCGATAATCCTATGACCTACGCCCCATGGAACGCTCCGTCCATGCGGGATAGGGAATAGGTCGCGAAGGATGAACAACCATTGACAAGCCTGCTGCCACCCAATAGAAGGTCACCACATCCATGCCTCGCTTAAGGTTGCAACTTTCGCTATACTCATTGAAACGGTTGATACGTTTGTTATCTTATTAGTCTTTCATGTAAATGCTTGATAGGACGTATCACGTAAACACTTAATAGCATGTATCATGTAAACATTTGATAACACGTATCATGTAAACATTTGATAACATGTAAAGTGAGGGGACGACAAAGTAGGTTGCCCCTCGAGCATATAAGCATTTACATTCGATATAATCATTAAAACATTCACTAGTTAAGCCATAGCTCAAGTATTCATGCTTTGAAATCATTATTTGCTAATCAATCACTTGCATATAAATAGCACTAAACTCACATGGATAACAATTAATTCACATGTAAACTCATGAATAACTTTAAAGGGAAGTGAATATGCATGCATTCTTGTACATCATTGATTATAGCATACATTCATTATACATTACATGTCTTTGTTTCACTTACACATACCTTAATTCCATCAAACAACCATTATACATCTAGAATTAACCACAAATGCAACATTGAACACTTAGTAATATAAGCTAAAATTCTAGACTGCACATACATGAATTTATTGATTTGGTTATCAATCTTAATGTTCCCTAAAAACTCTGAAACTGCACCGACATGTAGTTCATTAAGTGTAGATAGGTTTAGCATCAAATGGATCCCAATTCAGAGCGTTATTCATCAAGTTATGACCTCTAGAAGTTCAATGCGCAAACTACCCTGCACCTACGCGAGATTCAGAACCCTACTGTAATGGCTTTAAAATGCACCTTAACGGTATATTTAGAACTTGTACCTAAAACAAAGTTTGTTCCTCAAGGTCTTGGTCACAACATACTAAAAATTTAGCCAAATCCAACAACGTTTACTATGTCAAATAAGCTCTAAAAATCAGGTGTGCAATATGTCTAGAACACATACACTTACACTAGTCCACTTTCAAGTCATTATTTTGCAGGCTTAGCTAGCTATGAACATTATTTGCTATGTAACAAGTTTAAAACTTCATTAAGGCCATTAATCAAGCATTTCATCTTCACTTTTGATCATAGTAACAAGATAATAACAAACAACTACAACACACACAAGAGTTAATTACATAAGCATTTCAAAGTTATCACTTTAGTCTATACAACTAATAACCAACTTTGCATGCTTCTATAGCTTCATCTAGCAATTAACTACACCACAATCATTCTTCCACTAGCAAGATATCAAGTAAAAATGCACATTAACATGAACCCCTCACCTTAAAACTTGAAAAATGGCATGAAAATGGCTAAAGCAAGGCTCAAACTCCTCTTTTCTTCCTTCTTTCTTCTTCCTCTCTTCTTCTTCTTCTTCTTTCTCCCTCATGTTTTTTTTTCTCTCTTTTCCTCCTCTTCATCTGATTTTCTTGAGATTTCTAGAGCCTTCTTTGTTTTGTTTGATCTTATATTGACTATTGTTGACCAATTGGGCCAAGTTGGGCTTAATTAAATCCTAGTGTAATTATCCAAGCCCAATAGCTATTTTATTCTTCCTAATGATCCAAATAAGCCCACTAATGCACCTATATATTATTTTCCATGTAATCTACTTCTATTTACATTAATTCTACTTACTCTAGACGCAATGCAAACACACTTCAATTCATATATATCAAGAAACAAACAAATTTAATGCAGCAAATACTTGCACATTAATAAAATAATTATTGGCTCAAGCTGGGGCGTGACATTCTCTCCCCCTTAAAATAATTGCGTCTTCGTAGTTCCTTCTTCATAAGATAACTGCTCATGGAACTGCAACGGCTCTGGTCCAAGTATACAAGGTAGAGCATCGAATGCCAAATTCTAATTACCAAGTGCCAATTGCCGAGTACCAAATATAAAATACCGAATACCAGTTTCTGAATACCTAATGCCATATTCTGAATATCATCACCGAATACCAAAGCCAAATGTCGAATACCGTACAAAAGCACCGCACAAGAATACCAATAAGAAAACCCAACCAGAACACCAAGAGAAATACCAAATGAGAATTCTTAAATATGGATGTCAAATAAAGGCTCCGATTAAGAACACCAATTAAGAATTCTGAATGAGAACCCTCTGAGTAAAAGCACCATAAAAGAACTCCAAATAAAAGTACCGGATAAAAAGTCCATATAATAATTCTGGGTAAGAATACCGAAAAAGATACCAAATAAGAAATCTAGATGAGAATATCTAAATGGAAATACCAAATGTGAACACTAACCGTCGAACACTGAATTTTGACTACCAATTATCAACCACCGGTCACTGATCATCGATTACTAGAAGAGCTCTCCACAAGTTGCAACACTGCCGCAGTTATAACATACTTTAATGCATCATTATCTTATTATGCAATGCACATTATATACACATGAGAAGAAACTATCGCATAATGAACACTTATTACATATTGTGGCCACGTATTACACATTCAGTACTTAATATACATATATCACATTATACACTTAGTACATTTCGCACACATTCACTCAAGGGTTGCTACCCGATAGACAGAGGACCCTGTCCCGGCTTATAAGCTATCTAAGCTCTGATACCATCTATCACACCCTGATTCCTTGCGGAATCAGGTCTGATAGTAAAAACCCGATCCAAACCCCAAGGCAAGAAACGAGAAAAAAAGGACGAAGTTTCCCCTGTACTATGGCCATACTAAACCTAGTCAATCAAGCTCAACAACATACAACAACACAATACCATATAAAATTCCATTCAAGTTTACATGATAGACTTAGCATTTTTTTACTTTAGATGAATATGTACATTGCCAATTTAACCATCTATTGAACATAAATAAGCACAAAGAGACTTTTATGCCCTTTCACTAACTAACCAATATATCACAGTTACAAGTGCCACAAATAAATACAACATTTACAATACTAGCCAAGCTACAAAATAAACTAGTTTCATGTTAAATACAACTTTACATTTCAACACTTTTGACCATTCAAGACAAAATTATCCATCCTTTTAAGCAGGCAAGAAAGCAACTCAAACTTTTTCTTTCTCTTGGGAAACTAGTCTAGCTTTTCCTGAAAATATGAGATACAAAGGGTGAGCATTCACAATGCTCAGTGAGGGGGGAATAAATACGAGGAGTTTTTGAAAATCCTTTTGTGAATGCACATATGACAAGTATTATAATCAACTAGCAAGTATACACTAAATAAGCACGAGAGTATAACATTGATATAAGATATTCATTAAAGCATTAAACATTAAATAACCACATATAAAGAGGATACGTTCGCTTTCATTCCACTCGTATCACTTCCATTTTCTTTGATCCACTTCGCTATGCTTGTAATGCCGGCAATTCCCTTATAACTCCGTTGGGTATACTCCGAATGTACCCCGATAATCCTACGACCCACGCCCCATGGAACGCTCCGTCCATACGTTATAGGGAATAGGTCGTGGAGGATGAGCAACCACTAGCAAGCCCGTTGTTGCCCAGTGGAAGGTCACCACATTCGTGCCTCGCTTAAGGTTGCAACCTTCGCTGCGCTCGCTGAAACGCTTGATATGCTTTGTTAGCTTGTTAGTCTTTCACGTAAACACTTGATAGCACGTATCACGTAAACACTTAATAGCACGTATCACTTGAATATGCATGCATTCTTGTACATCATTGATTATAGCATACATTCATTATACATTACATGTCTTTGTTTCACTTACATATACCTTAATTCCATCAAACAACCATTATACATCTAGAATTAACAACTAATGCAACATTTAACACTCAGTAGTAGAAACTGAAATTCTAGACAGCACATGCATGACTTTACTGATTCAATTATCGACTTTATGTTATGTAAAAACTCTGAAACTATACATACATGTAGTTCATTAAGTGTAGATGGGTTTAGCATCAAACGGATCCCAATTCGGAGCTATATTGATCAAGTTATGACCTTTAGAAGTTCAATGCGCAAATTGCCCTACACCTACATGAGAATCAGAACCCTACTGTAATGGCTTTAAAAATACACCTTAACGAAATATTTAGAACTTGTACCTAAAGCGAAGTTTGTTCCTCAAGGTCTTGGACACAACATACTAAAAAATCAGCCAAATCCAACAACGTTTACTATGTCAAATAAGCTCTAAAAATCAGGTGTGCAATCTGTCCAGAACACACACAGTTACACTAGTCCACTTTCAAGTCATTATTTTGCACGCTTAGCTAGCTATGAACATTATTTTCTATGTAACAAGTTTAAAACTTCATAAAGGCCATTAATCAAGCATTTTATCTTCACTTTTGATCATAGTAACAAGACAGTAACAAACAACTACAACACACACAAGAGTTAACTACACAAGTATTTCAAAGCTATCACTTTAGTCTATACACCTAATAACCAAATTTGCATGCTTCTATAACTTCATCTAGCAATTAACTACGCTGCAATCATTCTTCTACTAGCAAGATATCAAGTAAAAATGCACATTAATAATAGACCCTTTGTGATAACCCGAACCAGACATGCATTTAATGGCATTTAATTGAATTTAATTAAGTGTTATCTTAAATGTTAGCATTTAATTATGTGTTTATTTTAGTTAAACATTCATTTATAGCTTTATTTTCATATTTTGTTAATCGGTTTTATTTTTCTTGCATCTTAATGCTCGGTTTTCAATTAAATAAAAAGTAGCACCGAGCCAGAGTAAATTTTGAACTATGTTACTTTCTGAAAACTATATTTTCTTAAATTCTTTGAAGTTTAGTTGTTATTCTTTTGTTGTCGCAAAGTGCATAGCATATCGCGAGAGATAGTTAGGAAATAGTTTCTAGTCCTCAGCAAATAGTGAAAACTAGTGTTTAGTATTTTAATTTTAGTATTTTAGTTGTTATTAACTGGAATTGGATTTATGTTAGTTGTTTTAGCCATAAAATGCACAAAATGAACTACTTTGTCCATGTTTAGTTCGCATTGTCCAAGAGGCCTTGACCATTTAACCTTGTGTCACCTTATAACCATAACACATACAAAATAAAACAAGCAAAAATCTGGAAAAACGGAAAAGCTAGGGCCGAAAATAGAAGGAGAAGAAAAAAAAAGAAATTTCAACTTCAAATCTTCACATCTTCGCGAGGGCTTGCGCGGGGTGGTTTCCGAGGCATCCAACAAGGTTTTCCTAGCGTCTAGGAGCGTATAAGGTGAGGGTTTCATGTTTATTTGCACATTTGAATATTTTGTGTACTAACTTTGATTTTTGGGTTTTATCCATATATTATTATTTTAATCATTTTGAGGCTTAAAGAATGTTCCCTAGTAATTGTAGAACATGTATTTATAGCTTTGTAACATTTTCTGCGGTTGAATATCGAAATTGAAATATAAATTGTTTAATGAATAGTAAATTATGAATAGTAAACCCCCGTTTCAATGAAGTTGCTCTGTTACGCGTTCTGTTAATGTAGGAAGGTGCTAGATATGCTAGAATGCCTAAATGTATGGTTTAATTAGATTGTGTAATGGAAAAAATGGAGAAAAATGCTTAGTGGAAGTTGGGGTCATTTCGGTCAAGTTTGGAATTTTCTCAATTTACGTGAAGGCATTGTCGAGGTACATCATGGAAGCACTTTTGGTGCAGTTGTGACATTGGTTGGGTAATCGGTTGAGGTAGTTGTAGTTCAAACGAGCAAAGGGAAAAATCGGGGCTTTGCGTGAATTCTAGGGTAAAGTAGGGTTTCGAGGTCTTTAGACGTGCCTTATAGTGACCTAGGAGGATTGATGAAGTCGGTTTCCAAAACTCGTGGCTCGTTTGAAAGTAGTAGCGTTTTGAAAGTTGTGGTCATTTTGTGATTTTGTGTGTTTTCATAGTGTAATGTCTATAGAATGCTTGATATTGCTTGTTATGCTTGCTAAAGTTGATTATGATTGAATTTGTGTGTCAATTGTTGATAATGCTTGTTAGTATTGTTCTTGTTACTTTATTGATTGTAAATGCTTGATATCTCATTTATTGCCACTAAATTGTATTGTTGTGTTATCACTCGTTTATTGCTTGTATCGTGTCTTGCATTGCATAGTGTCAGGCGCGTGAGTGATGGGCCTCTCTAGGTAGCCTCGGGTTGCTAGTGTTGGTTGCTCTAGCTCTGTGTCCTATTCCCTTTTCTCGCTTGGGTTGCCTTCCAGGGAGATTTGGGTCGTAGAATTGATGGATACTTCCGGGGTATTCCAAACTGAAGTTATAAGGTGATTGCGCGCTTATTGTCATCGTTGTCAACATCAAGCTCGAGATTGATGTATCGCTCATGAATTGGTACATTGCTCGTATGAGTGAACCATAGCCTTCAGAGTGTGGTATAGCTTTGAATGGTTGTGTTAATGCTTTTATTATTTGGTTATTGTATTGATTGTTTATATTGAATGCTTGTTTGTCAAATATATTGCTTAGTTGTACCTATTTGCATTGCACGAATTTCTTTCTCTCCAATTCGATATTTGTCTCGCCCTCACTGAGTATACGTGTTGTGTATACTCACTCCTCACCACCACATTTCAGGAAATGTCATGTTAGCTGGAAAGTTCGTGATTTCGTGAAAGTTCGTGCTTGAAGAGTTGTCATGCGTGCCTATGTGGCTTGAGTTGTCGAAGTTGTAAAGAAGTATACTTTTATGTATTGTATGTATTAAGGTTAAAATGAATGTAATTTAAGTTTCATTAGATTGTTGAAGTGGTTTGATAAGTTAGATTATGTATCTAGTTAGTATAGCTTAACTTTAATGCATGTTTGTAATGTCCAAAGGAAAAGAGTTAGAAAGGTATGATAGTCTAACTTATGCAATAGGTTAGTATAGTTTAATTGCTAAGCATGAATGTATATTTGCTTATGATTGCTTGTTGTGAACCAAGGCTCGGATGGCCTTGAGGTGGTTGAATGTTTGGACATGGTATTGGTCCACTTATATGCTGTCGTAGGTTTGCTTTTTGCCTAGAAACAGGGGAGACTCCGTCCATTTTCCCTAAAATTTTGCCTGGGTTTGGAATCGGGTTGTGATTAGATTGATAGATAGAACTCCCGGTCTCGTGAGGGATCGGGGTGTTACAGGTGGTATCAGAGCTTAGTTAACTCATAAGTAGGGACAGGGTCCTCGGTATGGTGGGTAGTGATCCTTGAATGTGTGATTGTTAAGTATGTGCTTGTATTTGAGATTGTGTGTCTTGACTTGAATGTATGCACCTATGTGATATAGTTATGTGTTATGTGTTAATTGTGTGCTAAGTGAAGTGAAGTGTCTAGTTGTGCATTGAATTGACCTATTGAATTGGCATCGTGAATCGAATCGACCTCGTGAATTGTCATTTTCTTGAAGTATTGCTTGTAATGTGTGTATTGAAATGTCTTGAATTGGTTATGCCGTGATTTGAATAGATTATGTTGTGCTTGACTTGATTGTCGTGCTTGAGTGACTTTGTTGAATAAACTCTTTTGTAAACTTGCTTGCATAATAGTTTAAGGCATGTGTATAGCTGTGATATATTGGCATTCATACATGTCCTGTTGAAATGGTAAGAAGGACTTCTTCCTCCCCTGAAGAGAAGTGGTTAGTAGCAAGCCCAAGTTATTTGGATTGACGGAAACGAGCAGTGCTTAACTAGGCCTTTATTTGGGAGTTGACATTTATAGCTGGAGTTTGTTTATTGGGGTTCCTTGAAAGTTATCTTCTATGCTTTGTGTAAATGACTTCCTTTGGAGTTCTACATGATTATTCTTTGGAGCATTTTCTTAAATGTCTTCTTGATTGGGCATTCATCGGGTATTTTTATATTGGCATTTCGTGGGAGACTTGGTTGGGATTTTAATCAACCTTTGGTGTTCTTTCTGCATTCTTATGGGGAACTTTGATTTGAGTCTGCTTACAATGATCAGTTTTGTGTAAGGTGTACTACTTTGGTATCCCTTGTGGACATTTCTCAGTAGATTTGGCAATCGGAGTTCTTATTGGACTTGCTGCATAATATTGTCTACAATATCTTTGCTCTAGTCTTTCTTGATATTTTATTGGCAATCGTGATTGGAATTCCTCAATAGTATATGGTGCACCTGCACGGCATTTCCTTTGGTATTTTACCCAATATTTGGTAGCAGTATTATTTTGGGAATCTACTCGGTTATTCAGCTTGGTGTTCATTCATGGACTTTTGAAAATTATATATATGTTGACGTACATTATGGATTCCCTATTCAGATGTTTCTTGAGCTATATATTTTGAAAGACTTCCTTGAAACTTCTGTAATATGATTGACTGGATTTTTCATCTAGAGTCTTCCTGAGTGGTACTTGGGATTCTTGTTTAGACTTTGCTTCAAATTGTTTATTGGTATGTTCTCGGTACTTTTAGTTGGGATTCTATTATGGCATTCATGTCTAGTAAGATTTTTATTTGGGATCTATTTGGTATTCTCTAGAGTCTTTATTTGGCCTTATTATTTTGGAAATTCTGGGCGGTACTACTCGGGCTTCTTCTTCGGCCTTTTCCACACAGGGGAAAATTTATACTTGCTGTTTTATTAAGATGATGCAGGAGGGACTCAGTGATTGGAGGATTTCATTTAGAGATTGGCCTTTGGTATTTTTCTCCATATTCCTTTACAGAATTTTCAGCTAGGTCTACTTACGGTAATAAGCACTGCATGAGTATCTTTGCTTCAGTCTTTAGATGATATTTTCTCGGCATTGTTGGTTGGGATTTCTATTCGGGTTTTCCTACGAGCATCCTTATTCACTATCTTGCCCAGCAACCGATGCAGATTGGTCAGAGTTGGATTTCAGATGATGTTGAGTTTTATTAGAAGAAGAATTGCGAGGACGCAATTGTTTTAAGGGGGGAAGGATGTGATAACCCAAACCAAGCATGCATTTAATGGTATTTAATTGTATTTAATTAAGTGTTATCTTAAATGTTAGCATTTAATTATGTGTTTATTTTAGTTAAACATTCATTTATAGCTTTATTTTCATATTTTGTTAATCGGTTTTATTTTTCTTGCATCTTAATGCTCGGTTTTCAATTAAATGAAAAGTAGCACCGAACCAGAGTAAATTTTGAACTATGTTACTTTCCAAAAACTATATTTTCTTAAATTCTTTGAAGTTTAGTTGTTATTCTTTTGTTGTTGCAAAGTGCATAGCATATCAAGAAAGATAGTTAGGAAATGATTTCTAGTCCCCAGCAAATAGTGAAAACTAGTGTTTAGTGTTTTAATTTTAGTATTTTAGTTGTTATTAACTGGAATTGGATTTATGTTAGTTGTTTTAGCCTTAAAATGCACAAAATGAACTACTTTGACCATGTTTAGTTAGCATTGACCAAGGGGCCTTGACCATTTGACCTTGTGTCACCTTATAAGCATAACACATACAAAATAAAACAAGCAAAAATCTGGAAAAACAGAAAAGCTAGGGCTGAAAATAGAAGGAGAAGAAAAAAAAGAAATTTCAACTTCAAATCTTCACATCTTCACGAGGGCTTGCGCGGGGTGGTTTCCGAGGCATCCTACGAGGTTTTCCTAGCGTCTAGGAGCGTCTAAGGTGAGGGTTTCATGTTTATTTGCGCATTTAAATATTTTGTGTACTAACTTTGATTTTTGGGTTTTATCCGTATATTGTTATTTTAATCGTTTTGAGGCTTAAAGAATGTTTCCTAGCAATTGTAGAACATGTATTTATAGTTTTGTAACATTTTCTGCGGTTGAATATTGAAATTGAAATATAAATTGTTTAATGAATAGTAAATTATGAATAGTAAACTCCCGTTTCGATGAAGTTGCTCCGTTACGCGTTCTGTTGATGTAGGAAGATGCTAGATATGCTAGAATGCCTAAATGTATGGTTTAATTAGATTGTGTAATGGAAAAACCGGAGAAAAATGCTTAGTGGAAGTTGGGGTCATTTCGGTCAAGTTTGGAATTTTCTCGATTTGCATGAAGGCATTGTCGAGGTACGTCATGGAAGCACTTTTGGTGCAGTTGTGACATTGGTTGGGTAATCGGTTGAGGTAGTTGTAGTTCAAACGAGCAAAGGGGAAAATCAGGGCTTTACATGAATTCTAGGGTAAAGTAGGGTTTCGAGGTCTTTAGACGTGCCTTATAGTGACCTAGGAGGATTGGTGAAGTCGGTTTCCAAAACTCATGGCTCGTTTGAAAGTAGTAGCGTTTTGAAAGTTGGGGTCATTTTATGATTTTGTGTGTTTTCATAGTGTAATGTCTATAGAATGCTTAATATTGCTTGTTATGCTTGCTAAAGTTGATTATGATTGAATTTGTGTGTCAATTGTTGATAATGCTTGTTAGTATTGTTCTTGTTACTTTATTGATTGTAAATGCTTGATATCTCATTTATTGCCACTAAATTGTATTATTGTGTTATTGCTCGTTTATTGCTTGTATCGTGTCTTGCATTGCATAGTGTCAGGCGCGTGAGTGATGAGCCTCTATGGATAGCCTCGGGTTGCCAGTGTTGGTTGCTCTAACTCCGTGTCCTATTCCCTTTTCTCGCTTGGGTTGCCTCCCAGTGAGATTTGGGTCGTAGAATTGATGGATACTTCCGGGGTATTCCAAACTGAAGTTATAAGGTGGTTGCGCGCTTATTGTCATCGTTGTCAACATCAAGCTCGAGATTGATGTATCGCTCGTGAAATGGTACATTGCTCGTATGAGTGAACTATAGCCTTCAGAGTGTGGTATAGCTTTGAATGGTTGTGTTAATGCTTTTATTATTTGGTTATTGTATTGATTGTTTATATTGAATGCTTGCTTGTCAAATATATTGCTTAGTTGTATCTATTTGCATTGCTCGAATTTCTTTCTCTCCAATTCGATATCTGTCTCACCCTCACTGAGTATACATGTTGTGTATACTCACTCCTCACCACCACATTTCATGAAATGCCATGTTAGCTGGAAAGTTCGTGATTTCGTGAAAGTTCGTGCTTGAAGAGTTGTCTTGTGTGCCTATGTGGCTTGAGTTGTCGAAGTTGTAAAGATGTATGCTTTTATGTATTGTATGTATTTAAGGTTAAAAGGAATGTAATTTAAGTTTCATTAGATTGTTGAAGTAGTTTGATAAGTTAGATTATGTATCTAGTTAGTATAGCTTAACTTTAATGCATGTTTGTAATGTCCAAAGGAAAAGAGTTAGAAAGGTATGATAGTCTAACTTATGCAATAGGTTAGTATAGTTTAATTGCTAAGCATGAATGTATATTTGTTTGTGATTACTTGTTGTGAACCAAGGCTCAGATGGCCTTGAGGTGGTTGAATGTTTGGACATAGTATTGGTCCACTTATATGCTGTCGCATGTTTACTTTTTGCTTAGAAACAGGGGAAACCCTGTCTGTTTTCCCTAAAATTTTGCCTGGATTTGGAATTGGGTTGTGATTAGATTGATAGATAGAACTCCCAGTCTCGTGAGGGATTGGGATGTTACACCCTTCACCTTAAAACTTGAAAAATGGCTAAAGCAAGCCTCAAACTCCTCTTTTCTTCCTTCTTTCTTCTTCCTTTCTTCTTCTCCTTCTTCTTTCTTCCTTCTTTCTCCCTCACATTTTTTTCTCTCTTTTCCTCTTCTTCATCCGATTTTCTTGAGCTTTCTAGAGCCTTCTTTGTTTTGTTTTATCTTATATTGAGTATTGTTGACCAATTGGGCCAAGTTGGGCTTAATTAAATCCTAGTGTAATTATCCAAACCCAAAAGCTATTTTATTCTTCCTAATTATCCAAATAAGCCACTAATGCACCTATATGTTATTTTCCATGTAATCTACTTCTATTT
Organism: Ehretia macrophylla; assembly: GCA_037974665.1. NCBI lineage: Eukaryota > Viridiplantae > Streptophyta > Magnoliopsida > Boraginales > Ehretiaceae > Ehretia > Ehretia macrophylla. The sequence goes on from CM075764.1 coordinate 88,098,257, forward strand.
ACATTAATTCTATTTACTCTAGATGCAATGCAAGCACACTTCAATTCATATATATCGAGAAACAAGCAAATTTAATGCAGCAAATATTTGCACATTAATAAAATAATTATAGGCTCGGGCCGGGGCGTGATAAGTTCGGCCTTTATTTTAGAACCTTAACTAAACTAAACTAACCTATTTCTAAACCAACAAAATAATTTACAGCAAAGCGAAAAATGAAATAAAAGATTTGTGTTCTAGAATCGAGTTTTCAACAACAATTTATAGGCTGAAGTAGGGCACCGTGCGTACGCGTAGTGGGTACTGCGCGCGTGCACGATGCCTAGTTGCATATTACTTTTTTTTGCTTGTGTAAAAAATTGTTTGCCATTGTCAAAAAGTGCGCGCGTGCGCAAGTAAAATGCGCGGGAACGTGAGTCAAGGTGTGGTAAGTGAAGTTTGACTTTAAATTTTGACTTTGATTGGCCCGTTTGACTTTGATCAAAGTTGACCAAATTTATTACAAAATTTTTTTGCATCCTGAATCCATTTTCGTGCTCGGTTTGGCCAAATTCAATCTCGTTTAGCTAATTCCAAAGTCATTCTGCCATTTTCTTCTGTGTTACACCAAAAATTGTTCCAAAAATTGTTCCAAATATTGGTATTTGATATCATTTTTGCTATTTCTTCTTCAAAACCTACATTGCATTAAATTTGTATCAAATTTACAACTAAACCCAAAATTATAATACAATTGCAGATGATTTAATGGGTTAAAATATAAAAAATACGAATTTATCACTACAAAAAACATAAGTGGTCAGAGAAAAGTATTTAAAGGTTAGTCACACCAAGACAACAAGCAAGTAGTTAGTCAAAACAAAATCATGTATTTATTTAAGGCTAACAAATAGATGCCATCAAAAAATTTAAGTTTAAAGTTCTTGGGTTTTTTAACTTTTAAGTCATCAGTTCTTGGAGACTTAATTAAAAGATTTGCCAAGGATAGCAAGTCATATAGATACATGCAAAACACAATGCATGTGGACCTAATAATATTGGTGACTTGCATGCGTGGTCTAGACAATGACTTTGTACCATGATTGACCTATTTCAATTCATGATCATGGAGGCCTAAATGAAGAGAACCCCAAGAAAGTTTCCTTCTACTCAATTTCCAGCAGCTTTGCAGGTATGACTACAAACTTTTTGTTACCTTTTAGTCTTTACTTTTTGCATGGTGGATGGAATAAATCTGATTGAGGGGTTGGTGAGGGTTCATCGATCATGCTATATATATATATATATATATATATATATATATATATAATCCATCACAAGGACAAAAATGTAAGAACAAAAGAAAGGAAGTAGAATGAGGAAAGAAATGGGCCCTAATTTAGGTTTCAGTGAGAACAATCAGACCAGGACAAAGGAGTGTGTTGTAATAGATAGATTACGCTTGAAGTGAGCACGGAGCAGGCAATGAATTGAACAATGAAAAAGGCCTAATAAGGTTTTTTTTTTTTTGTAGTCACAATTAGGAAAAATCATGAGGAGATTCATGTTCATTTGTTTAATGATTAATACTTTGTTTTTATTTTATTCAATAGAGGACTAACCCGTACAACACATATTAAAGCATGTCTCCTTGAGAAGTAATATTGAGATTTCTCATATTTACAAGTGAAAAATATACCACTAGATCAAAGGTACGATAGTGATTAATAATTATTTCCCTCTAGCTAAATGCCCCTTGTGATATCCGTTCATTACTAATAAGAAATCAATTGTATTGTGTTCCTAAAGGTAGGGACGGTGGCTACTTTCTCTTTTTCCCTTTTTTAGAATGAAATGAAAAATAAACTTCCTTGTAAATATTGAATACAATTGATATATAAATAAAATATTTAGTATGCTAAGATTTTTAATGAGGTGATTATTCGTTACGGTATTTAGGATCATGTACTAAAATCTCATGAACTTAAATTATTGATTTCCTGAAAAAATTGAGTAGGCCAAAAGAGAAAGTTGTAGAGTATCATATGGTGGGTCTTTCTCTACTAACCATTTAAAAAAAAGATATTTCTACTTGTTAGACTCATTGGAAAAATTTTGTGTGCAAATGTCATTATATGTTCAAAATAATATATAATTGAATGAATTACCATCACTAATTAAAAATAATATTTTTGTGTGCTAATGTTTATTAAAAATTACTTCCCAGATGAGGAGTTGTTTGAAAACAAGAATTAATAAACCATCTGTAAAGGAATTATGTTGGAGACTAAGAAGAAATCAAAATATTCAATGAAAAACATAAACAAAATGGAGTTTATAAAAGAATGTAAAGATATTATGCTAGGTTAAGTTGCATCAAATACTGTGGCGGCCTATACTAAGTGCTAGATTATTGATCAATAATCATGTGCAGTGGAACATAGGAGCGCAAAGTTAAGAGACTAGATAAAATGCAATAGAAAAAACATCTTTTATTGCTAAGAACCAATGTGCACGAAGCACGAGAAGTTACAAAAGGAACAACAAGTGAACACAATAAATAAAAATTAAAACAATCCTATGAACTCAAGACCCCTAGACACACCTCCATTAATTATTACCCTTTTTTTAATCCAAGTAGATGATCCTTTGAAGTTATTTCCACTTGAAAATAATATAAGGACAAAATGAAACATGGCTACTAAAGAAGTTGAAGCAAATTGGTCCATATCACAATGCTCTAAGTTGTCACATTCCAAGTTGAGGACGTTATTGACCACCTCAAATGCGCTAAGGAAGCCATTCTTTATTCTCTTGTCGAAACCAGAAGCTGCAAAATAACAGTTAAGAAATAACAAGTGAGACTCATAGTGTATTGAACGTTGGTAATATAATTTATTAATAGGAAAAGTTGCATAACATAATTTGAAATGAGAACTTACTTGATAGGAGGTACGGACTAGTTGAGTTGTTGGAGCTTAGTAGTGTGTTGGGGGTGGTGGTGAAGCATAAATGTAAACTGGTGGTGGTGGAGATTTCACAGGTGGTGGAGGTGAGGTGTAGTAGTATGGAGGAGGTGGAGATGGTGAAGGGGGAGGTGGGGACTTGTAGTAGTATGGTGGAGGAGGAGACGGTGATGGAGGTGGTGGAGAGTGGTAGTAGTAGGGTGGTGGAGGAGATGGGGATGGTGGAGGTGGAGACTTGTAGTAGTAGGGAGGAGGAGGAGAAGGTGATGGTGGCGGTGGAGACTTGTAGTAGTATGGTGGAGGAGGATATGGTGATGGTGGTGGTGGGGATTTGTAGTAGTATGGTGGTGGAGGAGATGGGGATGGTGGTGGTGGAGACTTGTAATAGTATGGTGGTGGAGGATACGGTGAGGGAGGTGGAGGAGATTTGTAGTAGTAGGGTGGAGGAGGAGATGGAGATGGTGGTGGTGGGGATTTGTAATAGTATGGTGGAGGAGGAGATGGCGATGGTGGGGGTGGGGACTTGTAGTAGTATGGTGGAGGAGGAGATGGTGATGGTGGTGGTGGGGATTTGTAATAGTATGGTGGTGGAGGAGATGGTGATGGTGGTGGTGGAGACTTGTAATAATATGGTGGAGGAGGAGATGGTGATGGTGGTGGTGGGGATTTGTAATAGTATGGTGGTGGAGGAGATGGTGATGGTGGTGGTGGAGACTTGTAATAATATGGTGGAGGAGGAGATGGCGATGGTGGTGGTGGAGATTTGTAGTAGTAGGGTGGTGGTGGTGAAGGTGAAGGTGGTGGTGGAGACTTGTAGTAATATGGTGGAGGAGGAGATGGGGATGGTGGTGGTGGAGACTTGTAGTAGTATGGTGGAGGAGGAGATGGAGAGGGAGGTGGAGGGGATTTGTAGTAGTATGGTGGAGGAGGAGATGGGGATGGTGGCGGTGGAGACTTGTAATAGTATGGTGGAGGAGGAGATGGAGATGGTGGTGGTGGAGACTTGTAATAGTATGGTGGTGGAGGATACGGTGAGGGAGGTGGAGGAGATTTGTAGTAGTAGGGTGGAGGAGGAGATGGAGATGGCGGTGGTGGGGATTTATAGTAGTATGGTGGAGGAGGAGATGGCGATGGTGGGGGTGGGGACTTGTAGTAGTATGGTGGAGATTTGTAAACGTAAGGAGGTGGAGGGGACTTGTAAATGTATGTTGGGGGTGGAGGTGGAGGAGATTTGTAGTAGTATGGAGCAGGGGTTGGCTTAGGGCTAGCCTTCTTGCACTCATCATAAGGAGTCTTTGGAGCATAAGCAAACGGCTTAGCATAAAGCACAACTTCATATTTGTTCTTGGATTTCACTTCCAGGCTAGCACCCTTTATGCCCCAGTGAAGGTTTGTTGGAATGTTGCATTTGGAATCCTTTGGTGCCTGGTGGAGCTTAGCAATGCATGCCTTTGCTCCATATTTGCGGTACTCAAACCCTGGCACTGTGATGCTGAATTTGCCATTGATCTTGGTGGTGCCGTGTGCCACAATTTCCTTGTCACCAGCCTTGCATGTCACCTCCACGACAGCACCTGCTCCATGTGGGTTAATGAACAAAAGTTAATTGCCAGCACCAAAGTAATTTGTTTTGGTTACAATACGAAGCAGTGAGTCAAAACATCCTTATATAATTATATTCGATCGAAAAAGTCTCTCCCTTGATATCACGAAACTATTTAATTGACAAAAAATTTCAATTTGTCTTTAAGTTTGTGCCTACGAACTACAGCAACTAAGTTTGCTCAATCATTAATAACAGTTTTTCTCTTATACAATTACTTCTTCATAATCTATTTTATGTTCTCTTCCTTTACACCAAAAAAGGTGCAACTTTACGTTGAAGTGTTAATATTAAATTAGTGCATATCATAACAATTAATCATTGGAGATTATATAAAATGATCGTTTCTCAATGACCCTAATTAAGAAAATATAAGCTAGACACTCGACGATGAACAAAATAATATTTTGGTCAACGGGTAAGGGAAAAAAAAAAAAGAAGAAGATTTAAGTTCTTAATTAAACAAAAAGAAACAAAAGTAATTGATAGAAGTGTGTGTATATGTGTGTTTTTTGTATTTGGTGCAAGGAGACAAACCTTGGAGGTGTTTCTTGTTGTGTGAGTTCTTTGGATATTTCCAGTCAAAGCATCTGTAGCAGTACACTTTTCCAACGACCTTAACTACCAATGGGTGAGGATGGTAGTGATGAGCAGGTGGTGGGGTGTAATGGTGTGGTGGAGGAGAGTACTCGACTGGTGGAGGGGGTGAGGTGTAGTGGTATGGTGGAGGATAAGACTTCTTTGGTGGTGGTGGTGGTGGAGAGTGGTAGTAGTATGGAGGTGGTGGTGACTTCTTAGGTGGTGGTGGAGAGTGGTAGTAGTATGGAGGAGGAGGGGACTTCACTGGTGGAGGTGGGGATTTGTAGTAGTAGGGTGGTGGAGGTGAAGGAGAAGGTGGAGGTGGAGACTTGTAGTAGTAAGGTGGTGGAGGAGATGGTGAAGGAGGTGGTGGAGATTTATAGTAGTAAGGTGGTGGAGGTGATGGAGAAGGCGGTGGAGGAGACTTGTAGTAGTATGGAGGGGGTGGTGAGGGCGAGGGTGGTGGTGGAGATTTATAGTAGTAGGGTGGTGGAGGAGATGGCGAAGGTGGAGGTGGTGATTTGTAGTAGTATGGTGGTGGTGGGGAAGGTGAAGGAGGAGGGGGAGACTTGTAGTAGTAGGGTGGTGGAGGGGAAGGTGAAGGAGGAGGTGGAGACTTGTAGTAGTATGGTGGAGGAGGTGATGGAGATGGTGGTGGTGGAGACTTGTACTCATAAGGTGGTGGAGGAGATGGAGAAGGTGGTGGAGGGGACTTGTAAACATAAGGAGGTGGTGGAGAAGGAGATGGAGGAGGTGGAGACTTGTACACATAAGGTGGCGGGGGAGAAGGCGATGGTGGTGGAGGAGACTTGTACACATATGGTGGTGGAGGAGAAGGAGATGGTGGTGGTGGAGACTTGTATTCATAAGGTGGTGGAGGTGAAGGAGAAGGAGGTGGTGGTGACTTGTACTCATAAACCGGAGGAGGTGGAGAAGAATATACATAAGGGTCAGCTGCCACTATGTTCGACACCGCCAACATGACCAATGTCACTAACAGTAGACGACCCCGAGTGGGGTCGCCGCCGTGATGCCTCATCTCTGTCCGGAGGAGCTACCCAATTCCGGCCAATGTCTGAAGTTTAAGATACTCAACTGCCTGGCTTGAAGTTGATGTACTCCTATAGGACAAAGCCTAGGTTGATGAGTTTTTGCAATGCAGTGTCCAAAGTATTTATAGTAGTGAATAGTGAGAAACAGTCGTTAGAATAGAGTTGTCAATATTAGCGACCAATTCAAATTATTTGTTTAATTATTAGAGTAAAATGTATGATAAACTCTCTCCAGCTGGATATACCAATATTTTTAAGGCCTTGTTCTGGTCACTATGATATTATTATGTAGAATAAGTCACCTGCTACAGGGATCTAACACGTTATTGGAGATGCAGGAGATAATATATCATTAATTAGTTGTACAATAATATTTTCATATTTTAAAATTTTGATTGTGATTCCACAGTGAACCTTCTTATGGATTGTGAGTTCATACATTGTTGACTTTTTTTTTGGGTCTTCAGGTCTCTTTGGTTAATATTATCTTGTAGTTTCAATTAATGGGTATTGTTCCTGAAACTTGAATGAAAAAAAATGTCACAACTGGGGAAGAAGTTTTATGAGTCTCGAGGATATGAAATGTAACAACTGGGGAAGTAATTTTATGAGTCTCAAGGACATGATAGAGATTGCTGACGATTTATAAGGGTAAATCGTCTACTGTTTGTTAAAAATAATAAATAATTAAAGAAATTTATTTTTAAATATTTAAATAAAATAGTCGCTTATAAAGTTTTTTTCGAACATATCTCTAGGATATTTCATCAATGAAAAATAAGTAATTTAGCAGATCAAAACTTGTGGCGTTATAGGGACTAAATAAGTTTTTAATCAAATAGTATCAAAATATTTTACGAGTATCTGAAAACATTTTATGAAGTCTTGGATCTACCCATGTGCTTGGCTGTCTTTAGTTCCGTTGTGGTGTTTTATTTTCAGTATGCCAATTGGCATTTGAAGGTTTTGCATACTTGATCTCGTTAATCTGTTCTTGTTCGAGGTTAGAAGATGCCTGGACAAAAAATAAGCAGTTGAATTACAGATTTTTTGTTTTTTTGGATGACAAAAGAAACTCAGCTGGTAGAGTTCGATCATCGGATTATCATGTTGAGCCCAACCATCAATTAATAAATAATTTCACTCCAAGAATGTACCAAATGAATCAAGAATGAAACCTCAAAGAAAGGGTGAGAATTCGAACCTGTCAACCACAAATTTTTTTTCACATCATAACTACCCGAGTCATGTCATGGGGGCCAGCTGAATTATAGTTAAATATAAAATTTCTCTCTAAAAGAATGGGTTTTTTGTGATCATCGATGCCGTACCGCTGAACTTAGACTATTTCTTCTGATGATATTTTTTTTTCTGAAATAATCAAAAGGATGTGATCTGCTTCTGGCGCATCGCGAAACGTCAAAGATTAAGAGATAAAAGAAGATTAAGTAATAATAATTACTTTAATATAGCACCTCCGAGTAGGATTACGTGTCTTAAAATTTGACATCATTAAAGTGAGTTCGAAAAACTTTTCAAAACAAATTTCTCGTTATAAAAAAACTTAGTACTAGTCAAAAATGTCAAGAAGTGATCATATATTGGAAATAAGTTGACTCGACCAACGGACCTTTGGTCTAGTGATATATCCCTTAGTGTGAGTGTAAGAGATTACACGTTCAATTCTCGTTGATGATATCTTTTAATATATTGTAAGATTTAGACTTCTTTAAATTAAAAACAAAGAAACAAGTTGACTCGGCTAATCACACTCGCTTTCTGACATTTAAACTGTTAATTAATGGTAAATTTAATGCAATAATTCTCCACTAACAGACATTTTCAGTATATTTGCTATTTTTATACGTTTTTTTTTTCTGATGTAAATTTATGGAAGTGCATGTGAGTTCTCTTTGATGAGATTTGCAAGTGGAAGCAATCAATTTTCTTAGTAGCCTTTTGCTTGTAGTTTGATGATCAATTATTGCGCAAAGTATATGTGAAGGAAAAAAGAAAATATTATTTTATGTTTAGATTTTCTTTTTTGTACAAATGGAAAATAATTCCAAGTTTCCATTACAAATGCACACATTTATCCCCCAGCCCTAGCTAGGAAAGTGACAATGGACATATATGTATGTTCTTTCCATGTTCAATTTGACCATTTCTTCATGTTTCTTACTACCCTTAGATTTATATTTCAACCCGGGACAAGAAAGAAAGTTGACTTTTAAAAATTGAGTAGAGTGATTAAGTAGCGATTTATAATTTGAACGACGGAGAAATTTTGATAATCCAATGGAACAATACTGTTCTCACGAGAAATGGTAGCGCGCTTAGTGGCTCTTTTTTCCTTTAATGGTTGATTCCATCAACGGCCTTTACAAGGTTCATCCAGGCTGTCTTTATAATTAAATATTTTTAGTTCGAAATTATTTCGTTCATCACAAAAATTGACTGATCATCATTAATTGACCTAGAGTATGTGTACATATCGTTGCATCACAGGGTATGTAACCTTAGAATGGATCCAATGTGATCCTTCCTAAGTGTGTCTCGTCATAAAGAAAGGAAATTTTGTTTCTTCTATCACAAAAATTGAGTGACTTTTGAATGATCTGAAGTATGTGTTGAAGTGTACCGTAACTTTACAGAGTTTGTACGTAATCTTGATATAGATCTAATATAATCCATTCTAAGTGTGTTTCTTTAGGAAATTTTGTTTGAGAAGGTCCAAAGTGCTTATATTTGTGCAAGTAAATTAAATTAGTGTCCAGTACTGATTGGCCACTCAAATCAGTAACATGGTCACATGGAGATGAAAATTAAATTAGAGCAAATACATTCCTCAGATAATATCTCTTCATTTTTACGCAAAAGTCAACAGTTCTCTATCATAGAAACTTTTTTTTTTTCTTTTTTTGGGTCATATCATAGAAACTAGTATGACAGTCAATGCACATATTGTACATACACAAATTGTGGCAATTTTTATTTTTATTTGGTTTCAATAGAGATAAAGTCGGTTACATTAAATAAATCTAAAAAATGTTTGGCCCTTCATATTTTTCTCCACTAGATGCTTCAAAAGTTCGGAAGATTATCGATGCGAGATGCGCCAAATGGTTATTTTTAGCTTTCTCTATCACAACTCTTAAAGCTTTTAACACAAGTAAATGAAAGTAATTACCAGCATCCATTTTATTCATTCCTGAACAAAGATAAATCAAAGGAGCAATATCTCTATCGTCAATCGAAAGCAAAAATAGAACGAACAGATGAGATTAAAATAGTAGATTATTGTCTAATCGCGATTAAGGAACATGATTAATCACTTGCCAAGATCTAATCTAACTTGTGTATTACTATATATGTTTTGCTGGCAGATAATTGATCATGTTTTTATCTGAAGTAAGTTCAGAAAGCAAATTTGAACAACCTATTATTTTCCCCTTTTCTCATCTTTCCTGACTTGATTAATTATCTGGACATGAGTGTGTAATCATATCTGTATTGTGAACTTGTAAGAGTAGGGGCAGATTCAAAAACTTTTTTCTACTAGGGGTTAAAATTCATGATTTTTGAACTATATAAATTTTTTTTATCAATGGGGATTAATTCATATTTTTAACTAAAAATATATAATTTTTTAATTTTTTTTAAAAAAATACATAAAATTTTTAACGTTTTTTTTACATCCACAATCCTCCGCCTCTGTGTAAGAGGCGTGTCTTAGCAGGCCATTGACTGAGATAAGGCAAAGGAGAGCCAGAGAGGCAATGTATTAAGCTGGTGACAGTACATGCTTAATGAGACAAGGGAATACTTTGAGTTTGAGTCTTCGTCAATGCCAATAACAGGGGAATTATTTCTATTATTTTGCTTCTCACGTTAAATGTTCTTTTCTGATGTTCGATCTGGATAAAGTAAAAGACAAGCTAGCCGGTAATAATAGGTTAACTTCATAGAAACATCAGAGGCTCACGTTATAACATTATAAGATTATGAGAAAAATCAATAATAGTGGTGATACATTTATAATAAAGTGATTTACATTATTGAAATTTAAATAAATGAAGAACAAGTCCGACTTTTTTGCTAAACGGGATCCTATCATCAAGCTACCAACTTCCTTAACCTAGGGTTTTTTTATACATAAAAGTAGTTTTGTTGGAATTATACTCTTACTAAATGACGCTTACCTAACCAAAGCTTAAATACGGCGTACCCATATTTGTTAAATAATTTTTGATAACTCTGATCTTTTAGGGTTATAATTTCTTTTGTGTGTGAAGATTAAATAACTATATTATTATAACGTTAGAGAGAACGCAAATCCCACCCTTATACCCCGTTTCTTGCTTGGGCAAAAATGAATTAATCCACATGCTTACTTTTCTTCTTGGTCAAAACTACAGCTGCCTCATCACTAATTGTTGAAAAGAATTGCCAAAGAGCAAGGCACCATCACCAGACATTGGTGACCAAGTACTTATTTTCTTCTTGCTATATATAGAAAACTATTCTCTAATATTACATCATTTTTCTCTTATTATCAAACACCATTCCCTTATTGTCTTGCCCTAGCTTTGCGAATCAGTGCATCAATTTGGGATTAGCATTTATTCAAAGTATTTAAACAATGGATCAACTCTCAAGATTTTTGGAAATAGGATTTTTATTTGATGCTGGTGTTGTTAGATGTTAATCTATATGATCTGGAAAATATTTCGGAAAATATGTGAACATCTACTAAAGATCACTACTTTTGCAATTTCCAAGGATTTTTTCTGTTTTAGAATCAATGGACATTCTATTACATAGCAATTGATGAAAGAAATGTACATCTCTTCCCGTGTATTTTGGCTCTGGTTGAGCTTAGGCAAAGCATTTGAAAAAAGGAACTAAAAGAAATTTCTTTTACATGATTTAAAATGATCTAAAATACTTCAACTATGTCAAATATTATACAGATAGATGCCTACAAAGAATACTTTAACAAAATTCATGAACTTTATATTCAATGGAAGCATCCTAAAATGTTGATAGGGTAAACGATTGACTAATATGATTTGTGCAGAGGCGGATTCAAGAATTTTGTTCAGTGGGTACTAAAAATACACAATTTAATACTCATATATAAATAATTTCCTTTAAGTAGGAGCTAAATTAATTTTTTAAACTAAAAATACCTTAAAAATGCACCTAATTTCAAAAAACAAAAATTAGAAGCCCCCATCCACCTCTTAATACTAGCATCGTTGGATTTTTGCCCTGGTGTAATCCGTTTCTCATAAAATAAAATAAAAATAAAAATAAAACTTGGAAGTATTTCCTTTTCTACCATTCCATTCTAAAGTATGGCTCTTTATGTTCTCAAAGACATGATGGAAGAAGCACTTGTAAATTTTGAATCATTAAGTACAATTAAAAGGAAGCTTAAAGCTCTGTTTGGCCTACCTTCTAGACAGTAAAACTACTTTCTGTGAGTTTAGAAGTTGAACTAATTTGTTTGACCCATTTTTAAAAGTACTATTAGGTAAAAGCTAAAGTTAAAAAAAGCTAAAAATTGATAAGCTTCAAATTGGAGATTTTCAAAAAAGGCTTTTGCGAAACTGTTTTACAAAATGGGGGAAGTTGTTTTTCTTTTCTTTTTTCTCAAATATACCCCTCTATATTTTTAAAGTCTAATATTACCCTCAAAATTTTTAAAAACTCGATATTGTCTAATATAGGCCAAACAATCAACAACTTTTGTTCAACAGCACTTTTTATAAAAACTTTACTCTAAAAGTTTTACAGCTCAAAAGCTGAAATTTCACAGTTAGATCAAATAGAGCCTAAGTTAGTATAAGAATAAAGTACTCTACAACATGTTTGAGAATCTTACAATGCTACATCAAAATATGGTTTACTGTCCAGCTTGATCTTCTCATATGGCATGGCAGGTTAGTTATTAAATGTTCAAATTGGTGTAATTTTTTTTCATTTTTAAAATTGGTTTTATTGCTTTGGTACTGATTTCCAATTCGGATGCCATTTTCTAATTAGTCCTATCATAAAAGTCTAGTTTTAATTTTCTATTCTCAATTTTTTTTCTACCTATATACCATTTTTACTAAACTTGTCTTCATAATGTGGTATGAAACTGCATGTTGTTGCCACTATAGGGTCTAGTGGTATGTAACTCGTTACCTATCACGCGAGTTATATTTTGTTGCTATGTGTGCGAGAGGTTGCGAGTTCGAGTATTGCTGGTTATGTTGTATGATCTTAAGCCTTACTTGTATCTAAAAAAAACTGCGTACATTTTGTCCAATATAATGTGAAAATAGAAAGTTTAATACATGGAACGTCAATTACACATTCTAAAATCAAAATAAGAAAAAGAATATGAAAGTAAAACTATTTGAGTACATTACTTGCGTAAATCTGTGATAGTTTAGTGGTGGATTATCCCCCTAACTTGTGGGTAGCCTTGGGGGTGGGGTTAGAAAAAAAATACATAACCTGAGTAGATTATGATGAGAGAAGAAAGAAGGAAAAGGTTTAATTTTTAGTTCTGAAAACAAACGTAATTTACAATTATGCAATTATGTTTAGATCAGAAAGAAGTTATTGACCCTGACCACCCGGGACAATATGATAGGGCATCATGGTGAGACCATCTATTTGTTATTATCCAATATCATTTTCGTTCATTAAGAAATATAATACAAGTTTCAATAACAAAGTATAATATATATATATATATATATATATAATATAAACTATTTTATCTAGTGCATTTTTCGGGCAGAGCTCTGTACTTAGAGTTTTGGTTTACGCTAAACCTATTAGACCAGGCGATGCAGCGTAGGCTTTGTTTGCTCACATATTGGGTTAAGTAATCTTGTCTATCTTGTTAAACTAAGTTGTGTGGGGATGTTTTTCTTGTTACAAAAAAGGAAAAAAAAAAAAAAGCCAAAGAATTGTACTACTTCTGTGTTTTTTTTTTTTGACATTGAGTACTATTTCTGTTCACAAACACAAATCTCAAACCATATAGCCACTCCTTTGACCGAAAAAAAAAATCATATAGCCACTCCCTTGTCGGTTTATGTTACATCTGGCCTCGGGATTGGTAACAAGACAACGCGCCTATCATCATCAAAGTCAACTATATCGTCCTAATAAACTGTTCGGCGACATTTCTTCACATGGATTGCAAGATTCACCATAATTTTTTTGCACGTCTGCTTCCTAAGACATACATTGCCTTAGAAGTTAACCAACATAATCAATTTTGTATGTTCGATCACGGCCAGATTTAAGAGAGATAATTAGAGGGGGCTAAATGATTTTGATATATGATACGGGCAATAAATTCGACCAGAGATTTTTTACGGAATTATAGTGGGACAATATGAGTAACAGTTGAGGTTCGTCGAGATTTACACAAATCCCTGCATAATGTGAGCATTTTATATGAGTGAAGATTACAAAATTCGAATATTTTTTCGGAAAAAGATTCCTTTATCCACGAGTAAGAGCTAGCTAAATGTCTTTTCTTCTGGATTCGTAAAATCGCAGGAAGGTGGGTACGGGGAGAGGGAGGGGGATTACCTCAAATAGTAAAATTACCCCACTCTGGCAGCAAGTAAAGGTAATTCATCCTAAACGCTTCTACTCTTTAACTACGTTTACTCCATATTCATTCATCTGAATTTTACTTTGTTCGATTATTACTGACTTGATTATCGGACTTATCCTACACGATTGAACCATTTTGTTTCTTACAAGTCAGTCTGGAGCATTACCCAACTCGATAACTCTTTTTGCCTTAACAATATTCAAATTAGTGAGGTTGTGAAAGGTAATGATATTTGAGATAAAAAAATATCCAAATTCGTCAAGTGCATTTTAAAATACTTTGTGAGATCGTTGGCACTGCAGGCAGCCATAAAAAACTCGACAGTTGAATCGGTGTTGCTCTAGTTGTTTAAAAAACAATATTAAAACATCAATGAACTTGGCAAGACGTGCCAAGACTAATAATTAAACAAGATTCAGATATGCCTAGAACATGCACATAAGATATGTCAAAATTTTGATCCTTAATTCTTCTATTAAATCTCGTCATGGGTGACGAAGGTTGATCACCGTCGTGGCTAGTAATGGGTGATCATTATAAGTACAAAAGTTTGGAAGATTGTGACATTGCCGAATTCATATGAGATGCATGTTTCTTCAGAGATACCTTTGATAATAATGACAAAGAAAATAGTTTCGCGGACACATAAAATTAAAATCAAAGCGGGTTGGGGTTAGGATTGGGGTTGGGGGTGGGGGATGAGGAGTTGGGGGTTGTTAAGTGACTACCTCATCTAAAAATTTAAATTGTTAAAGAGAGGTTCATTATATTATTTATTATCTTCAATACGTCCTCGCAAGTACAAACAGAGTTAGTTTTTTAGTCTTGTACTTAGATAATTTTAATATTTTTAAATGGGTGATGGTAAGTTTTGAACCCATAAATTTTTGATACCTAGTCTCTCCTCATCTAAAAGATTAACCTGTTAGTGAGAGGTTCATTGTATTATTTATTATGTTCAATAGGGGTGTGGGGGTGTAGGGGTGACAGGGGTACTAGAAAATGGAAGATTAAAGCCAGCTGAAGGAAGAGAGGCCAGCTGGCAGAAGTTTTACTATTTACAGAAGCCTTCAAGTTTAATACTAAATTATATCTCATCTAAAAATTTAAGTTATTAAAAAGGGGTTTGTCTAGGCCTTTCACATATAGGCAGATTCAATTTCAACCTTGCAGACAGTTTTAATATTTTTAAATGAGTGACGGCAATATTTGAATCCAAAATCCTTTGATAATTCGAACTCTGATATCAAATGACCACGTTATTTAAGAAGTTAAGTTGTTAAAGAAGAATTTATTATATTTATTTATTATGTTCAATGTTTAGATGACCAAATTAGGGTTTTCTTGGACACACTTTTATCACTTTAATAAAGAAAATGAAAAAGTGAGTTTGATGGTAAAGGTACGTAATGTTTGAAAATACTAATGAAATGATATATGATTCAAAATAGAGAAAGCATTATGTCGAAATTGACAAATTTGTTTGATCCAGACTCGAATTGCTTGATAAAAGCGGATGGAACTTAAAATGAATATTTTTGTTTTTTATCTAAATTATTTTTAAAAAAATATTAAACAATTTTTCTGCTTGAAACTGAAAGAAATGAAAAACGGAAGTAGGAAATAACATATATTCGGTTATTTCTTTTTTCTTTTTTTCTTTTCCATTTGAGGATTAACTCATGACTAGAAATGAACATCATCAAGCCATGCATTGAGTTTATGACTAGGTAAACTATCTATGTAATCATTATCCTATTGATTGATTGCGCAATCATCTTTCGATTATTTTCAGACATGAGAGAATTATATAAAAAAAAAAATAAGGAAAATAAAAATGAAACAAATTTTCATTTATGGAGGACCCCCGCAGTGACCATCACCTCTGTGAAATACTCCAAAATGTGCCTTGGTTTGAAATACAAAAACATTCTTTTGAATCAGATTACAGGAAGAGCTTGGAACCTTGAGGAATTTTTTTTGCTAAAGGAAGTGAGAGATAACAATTTTGTCCTTTTTTTTTTTCGATTCAAATTTGACATGACATAGGGGAACATGATCTAGAGACAAAGCGCTCGCGCAAATTTTTTTTTCCCAGATGAAGATGGTGGTGATATGGTTATCCAGAGATGGGGAAAAGAGCGAAAATGGCAATTATATTGTCCAGAGATGGGAAAAAAGAGCGAAAATGGCGATTATGTTGTCCAGTGAAAATTTGCCCATTGAAAAAACTTTGGCCTTGGCGAAGATAGTGATAATGTTATCTATTATCCCTAGTGGAAAAAATTTTCCGCCCAGGCGAAACACTGATGCAATGCCCATGCATTGATCTTTAAGTTGTTGATATTATTTTGCTTACTACTTTGTAATTATTTTACTAGAGGTTTTTTTATTTTTCCCTCTAACTAGGATGAACATATTGGACATTTAACTTTTGATTTCAAATGTGTTACAAAATGATTAATTAATTTTGGAGCTTCAAATTTTGATTATTTCTCTCATGTTGTCATTTATGACAATACCATCGTTAATTATTAAATAAATTTGGAGCATTAAATTTTGATTCATTGTGTTACAACATCATTACCGAGAGGGGATTATAAAAAACGCCAAACAGGGGTGTTGACCAAAAATTAAAAAAAAAAAAAAAAGGATAACAAAAACTTCAAGGGTCTTTTTTTTTTTTTTTGTGTGTGTTTCTTCTGTATGCCATGTGATGAGGCATTGCAGCATATTGTGCTAAGCTCTAATCAAGAGTGCTTGAGCAGTAAGAAAACCTTGTTTCAGCTGCATTATGATTTGTTTTTTTCTAATATGTATCTACACACTTCCTAGATAGAGCTTAGGTTCGTTTTTTTTTTTTTTTTTTCTTTTCTTTTTAAATACAAAAGACGAGTTGCAACTAGAGAGAGGACATATTATTCATTGACTTTTTCTTTCCTTGTTTGGATTGATTTTTGCAAGGGAGAAAAGGTTATGAAGGGATTAAAAAATCTTTTAGTGAGAGAATTTTGCAATTAGGACTAATTTGGGATTTTCTAGAGAAAAAGTAAAAGTTAATTTGTTGTTTTAATTGTCCCTAATCTTGACTCCAATTGGTTTGGCAGTTACTTTGTGAAGTAGATCTGTGTTCTTTTTGTTGTTTTAAGATCATGTATAGCGGTTTGTTTGTTTTTCTTTCATCTGTACATGATTTCTTTTTTCCAATTGCTTCGGCTTGTACGAATCTTTGTAATTTATACTTCTTTCATTTATGAAATTCGTCCTTTGCTAATTTATCCCCAAAAAAAAATTCTTTTACATAATTTCAATTATATTCTTAACGTAATGATGAGTATGAAAAGAATATATAGTAGGCGTACATTCCGTGACCACCGATTCAGAAACTCTGCAAGTGCTTCTGAATCTCCATCGCTATTCATCTCCAATACGACCACACAAAGAAGTGGAACTACATTATCTTGATTCTTTTTTGTTAAAATCAGTATTTTTTTTTTCTTTCTAAATCTACACAAATATTTAGTTAATGTTTACAATTGAATGTATGTAAACGTATCGAGCCCTTTCTAGTCTTCTTGCTGTTTCATTTTTAGCGTCTCATTTCCTTTTGGACTCTCCGAAGAGTAGAGGAAGTTTCTTTTTCTAAGATTGGTAATTGACTATCTAATTGAAAGTTCAAACGGTTACATTGGTGTTTATTTTATTTATTTACTAACTCTAACACATCTTTTTGCGTGTAGACGAGATTATCTTACACGTAAAAATATTTTTTTTAAATATATAGTGGTAAGATTTAAACTCATAACTTTTTTAATAATTGAACTCTCTAATATTATATAAATTAATTATCTCATCTAAGAATTTAAGTTCGTTCGGCAAAAATATATTTAACCCATTGGAGGTGGATAAAAAGCTTTTATTTAATATTTGTTAGTTAAGTGGGATATGTGTCAGTAGGCTTAAAAAGCGACTTAATTATAGAAGAAATCAACATGGAAAATAATTTATCATAACTTAACTATGGTCTAATATGTATAAGATTTCATTACTTGGTTGCACATTTTCAATTATAAATTTTCACCATCAAGTACTGATAAAGTAGAAGAAGTCTGATCTTAGCAACAAAAAAAAAAGTAGAAGAAGTCTGATCTTAGCAAAAAAAAAAAAAAGTAGAAGAAGTCTGATGTTAGGTAACAGCGTGCGGCCTTTGCATGTCTCATTAATTGGTTCTCATTTTTCTTGTAGGAATTTTTATGCTAGCATCAAAATTAATAGTGGTGAAATGGATGGTGTAATTATTTATTTTTTACTCGTAATAATTTAGATAATTTCATTATAATTATATCACCATTTCACTATTATTGATCTCTCTAATATTATTATTACGTTATTAAGTAATCCAAATTCTAAACAAAAATCACAATAGCTAATAAAGAGCATGGTCATCTTTATCATCTCAACATCAACATTATGACATCTTTATCCATTATTATCAATATCCAACCCGAGTAGACCAAGAAATGGAACTACATTATCTTGATTTGTGAAAATCAGAAAATTCTTTCTAAATTTATAGAAATGATTTTAGTTAACATTTTAGATATATCTAAAAATTTATGGAGTGATTTCTTCCACTTTCTAAATAACGTAGTCATTTTCGAACCGCTGTTTTGATATCATAAGGTCATTTCTTTTGGTAACAATTGATTGTATATCCCTACAGAAATTTTTTAGTCTTCTTATTGCCTCATTTTTATCGTCTCATTTCCTTTTGGACACCCCAAAGAGGAAATGGAGTTTGTTTCCCCGCACGGGTGGGTCTAAGATTTTTTGCTTAATAAATTAAATTAAACCAAACCAAATTGAGTTTTATGGGGTCGGTTATATGGATTAAACGAAGTTATTCATTTATGTTGAGTGTTAACTCTCTTCTATAAGCTCTATACACGCAGAGTCTCGTCTAAGTATCTTTGTCGAAGTCAACTTAAGTCTTCTTCTACCCCTCTTTCGATGTGTTATCTTTAAACATTTACACCGTCTAATAGACGCCTCTATAGGTCGTCTTCTAACATGCACAAACCATCTCAAACGGTTTTGCCTCATCTTATCCTAATATTTTTTGCTTAGTACTGGCTAAAAATATACAATTGAAACTTAGCAAAAAAATATACAATTAAGAACTCATATATAAATAAATAAATAATTAGTGGGGGCTAAATAGATTTTTAGTCTAAAAGTATTTTAAAAATATACATATTTTTAAAAATACAACTCTTACTCTTTAATAGTTACGTTCTTGGGATTTGTGGAGGTTGCAACCCACACTAGCCCCCAAGTAAATTCGCTTTTGTTCCCACGATAGATTGAACTCATTGGACTAGGTGTATAAAAACCTTACTATTTTCTTGATATCAATTCTAATGAATCTCATGTTTGATTAATCTAGACTAATTTCTTTCAATCAAAATAATGTATTTCGTAATTTGACATTCTTAATATAAACTTGAAGGGCTTTCGTAGAAGTTCCTTGATTCGTCATATAGAAATGCCTTTTCTATTTGTTGATCAAGTAGGATATGTTCGGTAGACTTGGAAAATGACTTAATTATAGAAGAAGTCCATTGGCAAGCAATCTATTGCTACTCAACTATTCTTTTGCCAAGTATTTTTAATCAACTATGATCAGCTAATATTTATAAAATTATTTTTTTATCTTAATTCAACTGATTAAGTTGAAGAAGTCTGGTGTTAGCTTACAGCATGCGGCATTTGTATATAGTATATTTCTCTCATTTTTCTTCTTGTTGGAATTTTGATTATTTTATATTTATTCTGTCTCTTTCAATCTTAATAAACCTAGCTATATTTTTCTTCTAGGCGAATAAGTACTTTTCTATGTTTATTAATGCTTAGCTTCAATATGATCCAATGTAATTCAATTGAAATACTTATCTTTTCTCATTTATAGATTTTTTTGCATTTCATAACTTAACAATAATCGACCAATCACACTTGTGTTATGTCAAACACTAATGAGTTCATAAGATTGAAGATACATATTGGAAAAACATACGTCTAAGTATAGCTATCTGGTGAATTTCAGTGGTAATTTTCTTAATATCGAATCAAATAGATATATACAAAGAAAATTACAAAAACTCCAATTTGGTCTGGTGATAAGTTACTCACTGTGATTGCGAGAAGTCGCAAAATCAATTCTCACTGATTATCTATGTATTGTATGACTTTAAACCTTATTTGAATTAAAAATTAAAAAAAAGTACAAGATCACCAAAAAAAATTTATATTTCCATTAATGCCTATCTTTCATCTATGTTTGATTTCTTGCTTATATAAGTAGATTGTGACAACTTGTTATAGTTAATGGTCAAATCAACATGCAAATTAGTTTTTTTTTAGCATAGACATGGACGATTGGGCCCGAATCTGAGTGCAAAAATTTGAGTTCGATATTCTAACTTCTAAATGGTTAGAAATTTGGACAGGTCAATTAGTTTCGTTAGCATGTAACATTCGAAAAATGAGGATATAAAATATTGAAGTTTGATGTCCATTCATATGATTTCTTTCTTTCTTAAATCTAAAATGAGATTATAGAACCGTAGTTGGTGTAACTAATTAAATTCCTGTATTAAAAATATATCATTATCCATTTGTCTTATATCGTTATCAATCTCGTTGCCAATATCCCATTGTGTAATCGCACATGTTTAAGTCAAATGGTAAGCAAATAAGGGAGAAAGAAAGCAAAATGAAATTGCCCTCAAAGCAAGGTAACGTAAGGTGCATGGTCCTGAGGGTCGGGTAGAGCGGTCAGATAATAATTTGTTATAGTCAAATCTAAGGTTTAGACCTATACTCTTTATCACAAATATTGCATGACCCTTAACCGATTTGGAGCATGCGTTGGGACACTCTGCAACACTATGAAGTTTATAACTTTGGCGTGAATCTAATGTGGTCCAACGTAGGTTGAGTTCTTCATCTTAAAAAATGAAAAAAAAAAAAATGTAACGTACAGTGACTTCTTTCGTTTGTGTTTGTTATTAATATACAGTGAATATCTTTAAACATTTTCATGCTGGCTCAGCTGAAGACAATGCGCAACTTGACTAACTATGTTGATTTCCAAACTGTGAGAACAATTTTGTGACGAAAATCTTCCTTTGTCATAGGTGAATTTTATTTTCTCTAATGATCAAGCTTTGCACTATTCTTAATTCCTAAAATTCTGATAATTTTACTATCAATTTAAACAATATTAAAAAAACGATTCCTTTTTAAATTCAAAAAGATGTTATATTATATGAATTGGCAAGCTAGCTAGCTGAGCTAATTAACTCCGCTCAATTAACAACAAAGAAAAAACGAAATCCATTTATAACTAAATAGATTGTGTTCAAGTTGAACTTCAAATAGCGAAGCCAATATTTATTACCAACTAGCTTTGTTCGTTTTCTTGGTAGGACATCCTACATTGTTATGCCCATTACCAGGTCCAACGCAGAAGCCCAACAGGTTGAAGGCCCAGTACATGTGCGCAGGATTGAGCGTGTAAAGCAACCATCAAGAGCACTTTGCAGAATATGTGACTGAGATATAGTTTGTTAGGCTAACGGTTTGGAGAATATAAAATGTATGAGAGTAGTAGTGATAGGCAAGCAGTCACCAGTGAAATCTTCTAGTCTCTACTCTCTCTCTATAGCCTAACTTCTTCTTCTTCTCCAACTCTGCTCTGTAATTTTCTGCTTTCTATTAGCTCAAGTTGTAATAATCCAGCTGGGTTTTCCCTGGCTTAATATAATTTATCTTCAGCTTGAGTTAGTTTGTATCATACATCCTACAAAAAAAAATAGCTTGAATAAAGATTTATGTAGTAGGTGGAGGATTAATGATATCCTTGTTTATTTGTGTGGCATCCTAATTTCAAATTGTAACTTGTCATCACTACAAAAAAAAATGGAGGTAGGTGGCATTTTATTAGCAGCGTTTCGATGAAACGCCAAACGTTTTGAGCAATTGCCACTCATGCCATTAGAAAATCGCCCCCAAAAGTGATAAGCATTGGTGGCATTTATATTAAGTGTAGCGAATTAGTACTATTATAGTTAGTTCTCTATAGGCGGCACTTATGCAAGTGTCGCTTATTCTTTATCAACATAAGCAGTGTTTAGTAAACGCCACCTATTTTATAATAATAAAATTATACATATGCGACGTTTTCTCTAAAATGCCGCCTATTTGTCAAATGATGATATGAAAATATCTAGAAGTGTGCAGTTGCACTTCCTCAAAATTTGCATAAAAAAAACCAGGTCAGTTCATTGCTATGAAGTTTGCCTTAGTTTTTATTTTGTTGTTGCTTTTTACTTCATTGCTATAAACTAATTAGTAAGTCCAATTTTATAATTATGTTTCTTCAAGATTTTTCTTCATCTTTCACAATATGCTCCTGTATTTTTCCCCATCATGTATATCATGATCATTTTCTTTAAAAGTGTTTGCATTGGTATTGTGTCCACATACATGTAATTTTGAAGAAACAATAATCATTTTTAGATAAATTTTCTATTTTTTGACAAAATGAGAAAGATTTAAATCCAAACAAAACCTAAAATAAATTGGAATCGACCATTTTTCGACTGAGCTAAAGAAATAGCACAAACATGATTTTATTTCTTATAGTTGCCTCTAAGATTTCTTTGCTAACAGTGTGTGAGGTACATATTATATTTTATTTTTGTACTAGTTATAATATTGATCTTAATGTTTTAGACATAGCAATGGATAAAAGTTGGATGACGAAGCCACGCTATAGCAATGAATATCTGAATGGATCGGAAATATTTCTCGATTTTGCATTCAGTAAATGTAGTCCACCTCACAATGCTATGACACCTCATAAAATATTGTACCCTTATGTTATGTGTGCCAATCTTCTATATCATAAGCGCGATGATGTGAGAGATCATGTAGTCTGCAAATGAATGACAAAGGGATATACTTTTTGGGTATGCCATGGAGAAGATTTTGTAACTAGAGATTCACCATCTCCAATTACTTCAAACTCATCACACAATAGTCCATTTGAAGAAAATTGTAATATGCACGAGTTAGTGAGAGATGCATTCGGGATTGATGATCTATTAAATGCAATGAATGAAGACGAGTTAATGAGGGATGTATTTGAAATTCATGATATATCAAATGCAATGACAAAAAATGTAGAAAGAGAAAAAAAAATAACAAAAATGGCAGTGATCCTAATGTTGAGCCTCACATTCAAAGCGAAAATAGTCCTAATGAAGAAGCTATTGGATTTTTAAAATTCTTTCAAGAAGGTAACCAAGAACTTTATCCTAGATCAAAATCAACAATATTGTCATTTACCATCCAACTGATACACATAAAATCCTACAACAAATGGAGTGGAAAATCAATTGGCATGTTTCTTAAATTTTTGAAACAACAATTTGTTGAATCAAATATTCCTGAAACTTTATACGAAACAAAGAAGATAACAAATGTTCTGGGTTTGGGGTATGAAAATATTGATGTATGCCCAAATAACTGTATGTTGTATAGGGGTGTTAGAGTAGAACAATAATCCTGTCATGTTTGTAATTCTACTTGTTGGCAACAGGACAATGGTGTTAATGGTAGAAGACACAAAAAGACATAAATTGCTTGTAAAGTTATGAGATACTTTGGCTAATCCCGAGGTTACAAAGATTTTATATGTCATCAAAAACATCATCATCAATGATATGAGATGACAAGGCTGCACAAAGGATGGACTTTTAAGACATCCTGGTGATGCACTTTCGTGGAAGGCATTTGATTAGAGGTATCTTGATTTTGCTCATGATTCTCGTAATGTTAGACTTGCATTAGCCAGTGATGGTTTCAATCCATTTAGATCTATGAGCAATGCAAACAACATCAACATATGGCCTGTCATTAGAATGTTGCATAATTTACCTCTGTGGATGTGCATGAAACAATCTTCACTAATCTTGTCGACAAGCATCCTAGGAAAAGATGACCCCAAGAGACAAAATATATATTTTTCTTCAGCCACTTGTTGATAAGTTGTTACAATTGTGGGTATGTGTCCAAACATATGAAGCAACAAGTAAACAAAATTTCACAATGCGGGCTGCATTAATGTGGACTATCAATGATTTTTTGCCTATACTTATTTATCAGGTTGGAGCACCAGAGGAAAGAAGTCATGTCCATGTTGTGCAGATATGACAGAATCAAAGTGGTTACATGGGCACAAATATTGTTATTTAGGACATCGTCGATTGTTGAGTCAATCACCAGTTTCGAACGTAAAAGCACGACTTTGATGGGACTAAGAAACAAAGGATAGCACCGAATACATTATTAGGGTCAGATAACTTAAGACAGTTGCATGGGGTTAATTTCATTTGATGAGTCCATTATGAATACAAGAAACGAAGTAAATACTTCTAAAAGGAAGAGAAGGAGAGTTATTAGTCCCCTAGATTACACATTTGACGAGACGTAAATTGAGATGGGTGATGAGATTGTTGGGGAATAAGTGTCATGAAAAAAAAAGTATCTTCTTCAAATTGCCTTATTAGGAGTTCAATATATTGCGTCATAATCTTGACGTTATGCTCATCGAGAAGAATGTATGTGAAAATGTGCTTGGAATGTTGTTAAATATCAAAGGAAAAAGAAATATGACCCAAAGGCCGCTATGATTTGAAACGCATAGAAATACGAGATAAACTTCACCCTGTGGATCTACCCAATGGAGGAGTGTTTTATCCTCCTACTTCTTACTCAATGATTAGAAAAGATAAAGAAATATTTCTCAATCTGTTGAAGATTGTCAAAGTACCTGATGGTTATACATCACATATATCAAGGACTATTAAGGTTAAGGAAAGAAAATTACAATCCCTTAAGACCTATTATTATCACATATTGATGCAACATCTATTTCCTGTTGCATTACGCTGTTGCATTACGCTTGTCTATGAACAAACAAGTTACGAAACTCATAATTGAATTGAGTAGTATTTTCAAGGCCATATGTTGTAAGAAATTTTCTATTCAATTCTCGTTGAAGTTCAATTTTTTGCAAACGAAAAATTTCTTTAACTTTTAGTCAATTTTAATTGAAGAACAATTTTGATTAATATATGCACTATGAAGATGATAATATCAATTTTCCTCCAAATACATATTTGCTCAAATTATACTCATGTTACACATTTTTATTGCTCTTATATTATTTTTGGTCATGAAAGTATTATTAATGAATGCATTATCGCTCATACTTTATTTTCGTACAATTATAATTCTCTCCTAATATCAAATATTCAATGTGACAATAATTTTCTATCTTTATATATAATCTACACAATATTAAACATAAATACCAAAGATTATTAAAAATGAAATTGATACCCACCAAAACTGTTCATTTTCACCCAAAACCCTTTTTTCCCAAAATATTATTTCTTACTAAAACTCTTTTCCCCAATACCTATAAAACGTTTCTAATACCCACAACACTCTTCATTTTTACACGCACACACACGCATTAAACTCATCTCACAGTTTCACCCCAAGTTGCACCATCCGATCATCTCAAAGTTGCACCTCCGACCTTCCACCGTCAGTGCTAGAGACTAGGTTTGCAAACCATAAACGTAATTTTTTTAGAAAAAATTAGTTATATTTTAGATGATTTTTTCCATTCATTCAGATGATCTTCATTTTTTTGGTAATTTTGAACCACAAATTTCTACATGCGTGGATGTCATTTACACTAATTTTAAAGGAAAATTGATTTTGCGGTTTCGATTCTCAAGCTGTGTGTTTGCATTTATTAGATATAAGCATCAATTTTGTTGGGTCTTTCATTATTTTTTCTGATTTATGTAGCGCCCTATTTATGAATGTCTTTCTTCTCTACTTGAATGATTTAAGTTCCTTAACATCTCGCTATATTCTTCAAAGAGACATCTTAGTTAGCAGTCATTTTGAAAACAAAGGGAAGAAGCAGCATGCGGTGCTTGGCATGCTGCTCTTCTTGCCTCTGCGCTAGGATGTTTTTTTACCATCTAAGGAGTGTTTTGGAAACAAATACTGGGAAAGCTTAGTAACATCTGGACACACCTTTTTCTGGATTGTTCTGTGACTTGTATCAATGTCCACATAATAACCAGCATCATGAATGTAATCTCGTACCTGCATTGACATAGCACCTGATGATAGAACTTTTAATTATTGCGATTTTAGATTCTATTTTGTTTCCACTGGATTTTAAATGCTTTGATAAGCTTGTGTCACTTTTATTAGCTATTACAACCAGATTGTGTTAGCATTCAAGATTGCTGCATATGTATCTACAGCAATCAAATAGTGAACTTGATTCCATTAGATAGCTATCATGCCTGTGATTATATATAGATTAACTAGAATTTAGCTATGATATTAAAGATATGCTTGGATTTATATTTTATCTATTATCATTAAAAGAATAAAAGTTTCACTAATCATGTATGTGATAAAAATTGTCGGTAAACGGCAGAAATTAATGCAACAGATGCATTATCTCCCTAGGGGCCAGGTATTGAACATACCATGTGTTTAAGAATACAGATACTTACTATGAATTTTTACATTTAAATTATTGGAATTGGTTGAATTCTTTAGTAACTAATACCCTAAGAAAGAGAAGAGGCAAGACCTATTGTAGAAAATGTTGGCATCTCGACAGGGATAAACGGATCAAAGTGAAATTTAACTTAGAGGGCCAGCCTATTGGCCGTGGAAGAGCTAAGCTAACAAGCAGCTCTGGAGTAGTCTCTCGCATGGGCAACTACTGTTCTATAACTACATAGTGAATAGATATTAAATGTGACACGTATGGTACTTACCTGCTACTTGTGGATAAATACACGTTTAATTATTACTATAACTTTGATGTTAATTATATTGGTAGAAAGCATCAGCAAATGTGAAAAATATAGAAGTTAGCAAAAAGAGTTACACAGATGTGACAATAAGAGTTATGCCCAAATAAAGGCTGCTATGGTACTTAGAACAATCTCTTTTAGATTTCTTCCTTCAATTGCACAATAAATGAATAAACATTACAATTAAACTTACCTATATAATTTTACAGGAGAAAAAGAAGCAACGTCCAATAAGTCATATTGAATTCTATAAAGCTACACACAGGACAAAAAAGGCGACATAGATGATGATTGTAGCGATGTTTGGGTAATTTCTCCCTCTATTTCTCTTTGTCCTTGGAGGAGGTCCTTCTCTTTCACTTATAATATATTTATTTCTCTTTTTCCTTGGAACCTCTTCAATTCATGTAAAAATCGAGACTCTATCTAATCCCATTATGTTCTACAAAAATTTGTGGTTGCATTTGTTATTTTGATTTTATCCTCTTATGTTAGTGCTGATTTTACTGAAATTTGTTCTTCACATAATGTTGTGTGTTGGTATGATATTGTTCAGTTAGTTTGTTATTTTTGCTTGCTATTGTTATCGAGTTCAGAATATACTTGTATACCAATTGATATTGTGGGAAGATGCATTTGCATACAATGCTAATCTGCATTGCACTTTTAGTCTTTGTAAAGTCATTTGTCTTTCAAAATTTTGATATCTGAACTTATTTAATGTATCTTTTCATTATTTAGAATTGTTCAGAGATTCATAAGGCCATCTTGACGAAGTTTATGATAATGTTTTTGTTTGCATAATTAACATATATGTATTTAGCATGCACAAGTTATTTATCTTCATGTACTTAGTGTGACACCCAAACCTAACATATAGACTTTAAATTAAATTGCATATCTATTTTATTAAATTGCATATTCTTGGAAAACGTGCAATGAAAACTGTTCGCATTCATTTAGATTCTATTTATTTGACTTGCTTAGAGTAATTGCTTTATTCTTTTATTTATTAGAATTTACTTTATTTACATTTTCATTAATTGATTTAATTCTACAATTGATGTGAAGCCCGGACCCGAAAATAATTACTTTGTTATTATCATCATGTATATTTATTTAAATTGTATTTAATTAATTTATGAGAAACAATTAGTTATTATTTCATTGTTTGTAATTATTTAAATTATGTTTAAATGACTTGGCCGTGACATTTACTTTATTATTCTATTTATTTAAATTTATTCTACATACCTTTAAATTAATTTTTTTTTACTGTTGAATGCAAAGCCGACCCGAAAACTGAATGAACTATTCTAATTAATTTTTTTATCTAGACCACGTCTAAATGTTTTACATGAAATAATCAATTTGTTACTTTTATTATTTGTGATTATCTTATTTGCATTTAGTTGACTTGTGTTTATTAATTGAATTGTTAATTGTACAAGGCTAAGCTTGCTAACATGTGACAATTCTAGAATAATCCTTAGAGTTTGACCTTGCTTGACTTGATTTTAACTACACTTTATGTAATTAAAAAAAAAAAAAGACTCGACACACACACATGGCCACATACATAACTACACAACAAGTATCTACCACCTAACATAACACTCACCACACAATTAAAATAGCAACCACTCAATTGCTCTCTCTCACTCGACGGCAAAACAACAACAAAAAAAAGAGAGATCAGATGCAGTGAGTCGACGGCAAGAAGGAAAAAAAATAATAAATCAAGCTCTCATCTCTCACCTCATCGTCGGACCAAGGCAAGAAAAGGAAAAAGGAGCCAGATCGGGAGTAGGAAGCTAAATCATATGAGGGATTCCTGAGCTATTTGCATTAATTATGTGTGATTAGTTACTTTAATGTTGTTTATAAAGTAAACCTATGATTCAAAGCTCGTAAATGTTTGAATGTATGATTTTTAACATGCTTTGTGATGTGGGAGTTCTCTGTTGTATGATCTAAAAGTGTTGTAAGAATTTTCTATGATATTGTTATCTTGATAGTTATTGATCTTGAGTTGAGCATGTGTTGTTTGATAAAAGGTTCCTATGAGACGATTTAATGTTAGTTATGATAGGACTAAGTGCAAAACAATTTCATAAGCAAGCATAAGCAAATAATGACATATATATGCTAATGTGTGTGTGTGGTGGCTTTCGGCCAAACTGATTCAGCGCTGGCAGCGGCACCGGCGCTAATCAGTTTCGATGTTGGCCTTCCCTTTGCTCTGCCGTGTGTTGTGTGAGAAGGTTAAGTAAGTTAAGTGCATAAGGTTATACTTTAGCTATTGAATTTTGGGTGTTGTTTAAGTAATGTTGTTTAAGTAATGTTGTTTGTGTAAATAATTAGTTAAGTGAATGAAATTAAAGTTAGCTAAGTTCTAGGATATAAAAGTCTTAAGTAATGTTGCTAGATCTAGTTAAGTCCTAGATAATAAGATATATACTAGTTCATAAAAATTGATTAGAAGTCAAGCTAATATTTGAGTTGAAGAATGGTTAGATATGAGTATGTGTTAAGGTAAATCTAGAGTTAAAATGAGTAGACTTGCTAGTTGGTGTTCAACTTTGTTAATTGGATGATCAAGTTTAGTCTAGTATAAGGTAATGCTTAATAGTATATAACTAATTATGAATACAATAAAGCTAGAAAAGGAAGTATTAACCATTTCAGGGGATTATGCTAACTAGAAAGTTTAATGAATGTTAGAGAATGACATGCATATTAGCTAGTATGACTAGGTTATAGCTAGAGTTTGTAACTACACGTTTTGCATTAGACAAGAATATTTAAGGAGGATTGTAAACTAGGAAACTATAAGAGATATCATGGAATGTTACTTAACATTGAATTAAAGTATGCCTCTAACTTAATGTGAAATAATACAAGCTTTGTATTAATAATGTGTAGAAATATGTTTGAAGATACATGATAGCTAATGAAGGTTAGCTAATGGTATGATAATGTACATGTTCTAAGTGTGGTGAACTTTAGTTTAAGGCTTGGCTACCTTAATTACTAAAAGCAGTTAGTAGTCAAATAGCTCATAGTTAACTTTTACTGCTGATTTGATTTATTCTTTTCACATAAGCTATTGTTTGTTTATTAATGCTCAATTATTTGTATGAATAGTTGAGTTGCGTGTTCAATTGAAGTTTATTAATGGCTATTTGATTCTATTGCTATGTGTTTGAGGACAACCTACTTTGTTGTCCTTATTTTTGTGCCTATTAGGGGTAAATGCTTTATGTGCTATCTTAAATGTATCGTATTATGGTTGCGCAACTTTATCGTCGGGGTGAATGCGATGTATAACAACCTGAACCTTGCATGTAGTGATTAATATTTAACTGTATATGTCTAAGTGTTTATTTTAAATAAAAATGCATGATTAGGTGATTATAATTAACTAGTATTGCATATTTCTTTACATAGTTTCTTTTATTTTTTGGAAATGTGCAAAATGTGTTTAATTAATTAATTTAAGTTAAGTGTTTTATAATTATAATTATTTAAAATTATATCTTTGCAGTTAATTGTTAATCATTCATAAATTTCAATTAATGAATAAGTCGCTCCAAGCCCGGAGTGAAATTTTAAATATTTTATTTTTCGAATTTGATATTTTTCCTTTAATATACTTTATATATTATGTGTTACGTTCATTGAAAGAATGTGCGTAGCATGTGCCAAGTGCGAGATAGAAAATGTTTAGGTGTCCCCGAGTGAATAGTAGTAGTTTAATTGTTTTGGCCCATTAGCTTTCTAATTAGTTTTCTACCTAGTTAAATTAAGCCCAAACACTTAGCTAGCCCAATTAATTAGCCCAAGTTAAGTCTAATTGTTTAGTTAATTAAGTCTTATATTGTCAAAGTAATAAACAAAGCTCAAGAGAAGTCTAGAATCGGTCGAGATGAGAGAAAAGAAGAGAGCAAAACCGTGAGGGAGAGAAAGAGGAAGGAAGAGAAGAAAAGAGAGAAAATAGGGAAGAAGAAGAAGAAACCAAGCATTGCAAGCCATTTTCATACCATCTTTCTATGTTTAGGTGAGGGTTTCATCTTGTATGCATGTCTATTTGATATTAATGCAATAAATGTGAGTATTGTATAGTTGGTCTGTAACTCATGAAGCTTAAAATGTTTAATTTGAAGATGATCTAGCATGCTAAGTGTTCTAGTAGTACTCTATGTTTATGAATCAAGCTCATGCATGCTAACTTTAATTGTGGTAGTTGTTTGTATATTATGTTCAAGTAGTAGTTTAAGTGTTTGATAAAGGTTCTAAGAGAAGTTTATATGTTACTTATAATGTTCATATGCCATGAGATAGCTTAAAATTAGCTCTAAATGCAAGAAATCAACTTAGGAGCAAGTGGACAGGTTACTGCCAGTGTCTTTTAGGGCTCGTTTAGCATAGTAAACATGCTCGGAAATTAACGAAATTTGTATAGTAGCTAGATGATTTAGTGTCGAACAAACTTTGTTATGGACCCAAGAGGTAAAAGAATCGTTAAAGTCCTCTGATCACATCATTTCCGAAATGTAGCTCAAAAATCACTAGTTCTACCCAACTTTGCGTAGTTGCGCGGTAAGGGTTACAAGTTATGGAATTTAACTCGGAATTGAGCACCGTTTGAACCTAAAATTAACTACACTGGAAGAGCTACGTTTGTACATAAAAATAAGTCAGTTTGGAGGTCAATAGCATAGGTAACCGAATTGGTTAAGTTAAGTTTATGTTAGAGAAATTGGAAAATGTGTTAGTTGGATAATTATTTGATATTGTTAATTGGGATTACTAAGTGGTGAAATTTCTAATGTCTATTGTTGATTATTGCTATAACTATACTTATAAATGCTTCAATTCATCTTATTATGCCTAGTGAACACTCTTTTGAAGCTTGTTAACATTTTTAATGGTTAGAATTGTGATTGCAAGTTATAGGAAGAACATGAATAGTAAAATTTACACATTTTGGAGATTTTACATTTCTAGGTGTTCTATTGCTTCTATTAGTTGCTATAACCCTTAAGAATGTTAGATGTATCATAAAAATGACTGTAACTTAGCTAGAATTAGAATTTTGGCTTAAAACGTAAAGGGGACTTTGAAACGAAGTATTGAGTTTGGCTTGTTTGATTATGTAATTAGTCTTAGAAGGGTTAGGAAGCTCTTAAAATGTATTTATGACGCTTAATTACTAATCGGATTAGGTAACTGTAGTACAAATCACCTAAGGAACTTTTCGGTGTTTTTAAATTAACATACTTGAAAATGTGATTTCGTAGCATTTATATGGGTCATAAAGTGGCTTTAGATGAATGGTAATGTTAGATTTGGAATTCGTAATCATGTGTGAAGTTTAAAACCTAAATTGTAAGCATTGGAATTGTATTTTGATGCATTTCTTGTGAATTACTTGAACTAATTGCATGAGTAGTTGATTATATTGCTATAATTGCTATAATTGACCTTTATAAGGCTAGTTAAATGCTAAATAGATGTTTGGTTAGAATGCTCATTCATTTGAAGAATGTTAGGGTGTAGTTAAGTAGTTGAATGTAATTACGTGCTAAGTGGATTATGTGAGAATGAATACAATTTTATGAGTTAAAGAAGTGTTATTTTAACTTGTCTTGTAATCTAAAGCAGTTAGTGCATGTTTAATAATTTTAAAGCATGAAAATAATTCTTAGTCCATATATTTATAGTTAAATTAGGTTTAAGTGTTTAAGTGTAGTCGTCTTGATTGAATGCTTAATTTGATATTCTTTTGTGAGATGAGTGAAGTTGAACTAGTTATGAAGTTTAACTTGTTAAATGCTAATGTAGTTAATGTCCTTAGTAAGATTAAATAAATGTTTTAGCGTTAATTGTATGATTACTTGGACTATGTGGCAATATGAAATATATAAGTGATTGTATATAACATCTATTGTTGTGAGTTGAGTTAGGTAATAGTTAAGTTGGAATTGGTGAGTTATCTGCTAAAGTGTTATACTTATAGGAACAAGCTAGAGATTTCAGGATTGGGCAAATTCAGGGAGAATTGGAGGGAATGTAAGCTATTTTTTCTGCATGCTTGGCTTAATCCAAGGTGAGGGATTCATCTTACTTGACATTGTAATTAATTTATTTCTTTATATTGTTATGGATATTATGGGACTAATAAGTATTAGAGTTACTTTGTCAGGTAGAGCATATTTTAAAGTTATATAGATTGAATTGTTATTTAGTTGTTTCACATATGTAAGGGCAACCCCTTTTGTTGTCCTCCTTGCATGGTTATCAGATGTGCACCTATTGTATTGGGTAATTATGTTTGTTAGTTGCTTGCGTGTGATTATTGTA
Organism: Ehretia macrophylla; assembly: GCA_037974665.1. Lineage (NCBI taxonomy): Eukaryota > Viridiplantae > Streptophyta > Magnoliopsida > Boraginales > Ehretiaceae > Ehretia > Ehretia macrophylla. The sequence goes on from CM075764.1 coordinate 88,131,421, forward strand.
TCGTTTCAATGGTTGCGCAACCTCATCGTCGCGGGGGAAGCGATGGCCTCACTGGGCGGCATCGGGCTTGCCAGTGTTGGTAGCCTTAGCTCTGTCTGCTATTCCCTCATTCACTTGGTCCAGAAATTGCCAGGGGATGTTGGGTCGTAGGTTTGGGTACATCCGGAGTACCCATTGGTGTAAAGGGATGCCGGCATAACGAATTTGAGTTCGTGGTTCGTGATTCAAAGAGTTGAAATGATAAGGGTTATTGTAACGTATCCTTTTTAAAATGTGTGGTATTTTATAGTTCAATTGTTTATTTATTGTATAATTGTTATCTTCTGTGACTAATTGTTGCATTGCACAAAAATGATTTCGAAAACCTCCTTGGTTAACAGTTTCCTCCCTCACTGAGTATATATGTATTATATGCTCACCCCTCCTTTCTAATATTTTACAGGTAAAGAAGTAACTGGATCTTTAGAGGAAGTTTGGAGGCTTCATTGCTTGCATGTAGCTGTGGATGAGTGATTTATGTGTTATGAAGTAAAATATATTGATAGTACAAAATTGTATGTATTTGCATTGTTTAAAGGGTTGTAATATGAGTTGAAGGATTTGTATAATTAGATAGTTGTAGAGGACATGTAATAATTCTAATGTTTTACGTAATTGTCTAGTTTAACTTGCATGCTTGTGTGAGAATAAGTTAAGGTGGTTGGTTGACTTAACATTTAAGAAAGTTAATTAGAAAAGATTAGAGTGGTATGATAAGCGAAATTATAAACATAGACTTTCAACAGTTAATGAATGCATGCTTGTATGTCTTCAATGTTGGGTTCCAAGGCTCGGATGGCCTTAAGGAGTTTGTTGTGTGTGATGATAGTGAAAGTTGGGAATTTCGGAGGAGTTTGGACTTTGGTTTTGAGGTTATAATTGCTTGTACAGGTTTTGGATTGTCCTATAAAGAGGGGAGATTCTGTCCGTCTTCTCTTATTTTTCGTGACCTCAACTATTGGATCGAGGCTCCGGTCTTGTGAGGGATCGGGGTGTTACACAATGGGCCTCTTTGGGCTGCAGTGGGCTTGTCAGGGTTGGTTGTTCTATCTCCGTGCTTAGTCCTTCACTCGCTTGGTCTGGAGATTGCTAGGGGGTGTTGGGTCGTAAGATTTCGAAATACATCCGGAGTACACCCACTGGGAAGTTTGGGAATATGCCGGGAAAACTTGTTCGTGGTTGGTGGTTCGCAGTCCAAGACTGAGAAGTTGGAGTGATAAGGGCTGTTGAAGTTGTATCCTTTATCATAAGTAATAGTTTACTTTATGTTCTTGAATGATACTTTGTTGTGATATTGAACTGTCGTGGTTATCTTATGTACTTATCCTAGTGTGTCTTTCTTAGTATGCATTGCTTAGTTGTATATGTTACCTAACTGCCATATTTGGGTACTTACCTCCATGACTACTTGTTGCATTGTGTGAAAATACTTTCGAAATCTCCCTGGTTATCTATCTCATCCCTAACTGGGCATAGTTGTATGCTCTCTCCCTTTTCTAACATTTTTCAGGCAAGGCAGGATTGGCTCCCCCGTGGTAATGTCAAACATTCCCGAGACTCCCTGACTGACCCTAGCTTAAGGTGTTTGCTGACGTGCGTGGTTAAGTAGATGTTGACGTATTCTTTTGAGGCCTACATGCCTTGTAAATGTTTCGGCTGTAAAGCATGTAGTTAAGTAATAGGTTCTCCTAGAATAATGGTTTGTAATAACTTAACTAATGCCTGGTTTCTTCTTGCGCTCCTAACCTAGAAGGCTTATGTTTTATTATGCTAAACGGAAGAAATCTAATCTATCCTTTGAACAGGAATTAATATAAGTTTACTTTGAAATTTAATTAGAGTGGTATGATAAGTTGGTAATGCTTGGAATTTCTATTGACTAAGGTAGCACTCAGTATTAAGACCTAGGAATGAACCTTATAAATCTTATGAATGTTATTGTGGGCAATTTCTTCTGCGTGCAGGTTATTGGAATGACTTAAAAACAGGGAAAATTTTGTCCGTTTTTCTCATTTTTCGTGCCTTAGGGTTTTGGGATCAGGGATTCAATCTCGTGAGGGATCGAGGTATTACACTTAGAACTGTCCCTCTTGATTATGTTAATAAAATCGTTCATCAGTCGTGCATCTGTTGTAGCTTCATAGAGAATTATGGTGTTCCATGTTTAAGTACAAACAATATAATCCATTAACTATTTTCAATTTTTATGTCTAGACTAAGTGTAAATCACGTTTCGATGAAAATATGGCATCCCTAGTTATTGGAGCTGATGACCCAAAATCAATTTACTTAGAGTACGAGGCCATTCATGAAATACGAAGCCCAGAACATCTGAGTCGTGTTAAAGGGGAAGGGTTGGGATCGACCCCTTCTACAATCTTGGGCTCAAGGCGTGCTACATTAGAAGTACGGAGTTTGGAGGACCAATTAGTTGTTAAGCGTGTGAGGCTCGGACCCGATAATAATAAATATTTAATTAACGTGCATCTATTAATTTGCCTTTAATTGACTTGTTTCTTATTTATTTGAATAGATATATGCTTTTGAAATTATATGATAATTGTGTTACCTTAAAATAATTGGGATTAGTGATAATTAGCAAAGTAGAATATAAATTTATTAGCATTATAAGGGCATTTTAGTACATGTAATTTATTTACTTAGACTTGTGAATGTTGCTAAACTTGCCTAGACCGAATATGGAGAAATGTTGTGTTTAACATGCTATGCATAAACAAAGCTTAAAGATGATGTTCATGTGTATTTGTTGTTGGCTTTGAGTATAATTGTATTGGTGTTGGAATGTCCGTAATACACAGGAGACTCTGTCCAATTCTTGTCGCGTTCGGACTTGACTTATAGGAAAGGGTTGGGTCGGGGCGTGAGAAAGTGGGCTAAGAAGGACGCCCAATCGGTTGCCGAGAGGGCTGAACGTTAAGCCTTATTAGTTTATGTTAAGGCAAATATACTTAAGAGGGGGGGTTAAATAAGTATTTAACTAATGACTACCAATTAAAATTTCAATGTAAATAATTTATATCTAGCAAGCAAATTATCAAACACTTAGTGTACAATAATGAAAGCAAGAAAATAAATGGTATAGAATACGAACACAATGATTTACGGTGGTTCGCTAATCTACATTCACCACCCAAGGTTTCCTCCCTTTAAGAATTTCACTAGCTTCACTATTAGTGCTTCTTCACAAGTTGGTGAAGCACAAACCTGTTAGAAATATGCCCTAATGTTACATATTTGGATTACATATATTGGGGCATTTTGACATTTACTTATGACATTAGTGTTTATATGTTCGTTTACATATTGACATAATTAGGACATTCATATTCTCATTATTTACGTGTATGAATGAGTCCCTAGTATTTTCATTAGAGGAATATATTCTAAAAGCGTTTAGAATATGTTGGCGTATTTCCTTAATATGATAAATACTTAAAGTGTTCATAGTCCTCAGATTATTTGATCGGGACTTCAATAATCTATTACGACTATTACATGTGTTGTTACATTTGATTAACATAGGGATGTTAATGATAAATGATGGTGAGCCACGTGCCATAATAGCATAGGGATGCGACTAACAAATATGTGGGTGACTATTAGATGAATAGTTCACTGAATATGGTGTGAATAACAAATTACATGACTTTGGATTAATAATTTGTTATCCGTTGCGATTGTGTATGTAATCCTTAGACTTGTGACATTACGGCTATCATATGTATTGGAGTTTGATTCAAGCGTTTGGATAATGCCTGTCTTCACAAACGAGATGCGATACGTCATCTCGCAGTTTCATTCGTCTGGTATAGTGATTGACAGGTAGTGGTCAAGATAGGATCTATTAACCTCCGTCGTGAGGCGATGTCCTATGCGATCTAAGCTTGGTTGTTTAATGAGGAAATCATTGGCCAATGTATGAACAATGGAGAAAGGGTTTTTCATATGTCATCTCTCATTACACCAATTAGATCTATACATAGTATCGAGTTTATGAACTTAATCGAATCATGATTCTTGCTCAACGGGATAATTAATGGAAGGATTGGATTGCACGGTAATCGGTAACTATAAATAGGTTCATTACGTGATTACTTCATTGCCTTATAAATTATTTTGATATGTTGCTAGACGTCACTCAAGACCTTAAGGGTGTTTCAAGAATTAAAGGAGAAATTCTTGAAGCAAATCAAGAACCTGATTGACATTAAGGTGTTTAATGTTTCCTTAGTGCTATTTGGCTATGACCTAGAAAGTCACACCATATTAGCAAGGAGATTAAGTCTTGCTTAGACTTGAATCATCTTCTCTAATAAATTATTAAGGAGTTAATAATTGTAGTCTCAACCATTAAAAGTTAATGGGGCAAATTTGTAAGATTGGTAAAGTTTTAGGTGCTTAGTGCAAATAGGTAAAATATGATTTCTTCCTATTGGTTGCCAATATGTTGATGTGGCAATGTATTAGCCAATAAACACAAAGCACCAAAATCAAAATCCTAGCTATCCATCTATTAATCCAAGGGTTGAAATTGGTCAACAATTGTAGGCTTTATTTAAATGTTAAATAATGACAACTTGTTTTGAGAAAACAACTTGCAAGACAAATGTGTTTGTATGTGTATGTTCTTTCACGGGAAAACCAAAACAAAAGAAGACAAAGTTATTAATATATTATGTCTTGTGTTTTGCATGAATCAAGGAAATGAAAACATAACAAGACAAAGCATGGACCTTGTGTCTTGTGCTTTTCTTGGTCAAAGCAAAAAAAAAAAGAAGACAAAGATTTCTTCTTATTTCTTGCAAAGATACACGGCTAATCAAGGAGAGAGAGAGAGGAAAAATTATGCTCATCCTCATGTGTATGCACGGCCAAAATAGAGAAGTAGAGAAAGCTTTTGAAGTCTTCTTCATTCTGAAAAATACAGCCACACATACATACACAAAGTGAGTTGCAAAAACACAAGTGTTTGTTCTTCATTTTGCTTTGTCATCTTGGATTAAATTGAGACTTGGAAAGACAACTAAACTAAGAGTAGTTTTAAGTAATCTTTCAAAAGAGAGAAGTGTTCTTGTCCATGAATCTTCCAAGGAGTTTGCTAGCACTACAACTCAAGGAGGAGGAAAGGCTTCTTCAAATTGCTAGGTGGACAATCTAGGACTTCTACACTTGTGGAAGGTTCAAGGAGTTCTCAAAGCTTTACCAAATGATTCCAACCTTTGGTCTTCCAGAGGTATTCTTCTCTTCTTGTATTACCTTTAGTTTGAGATGTATATTGCATAAATATCAAGTATTGAGATTGACTACACATAAGAATATCATATATGTTATGAAAAATTGTATTTCATGCTATCTTCCGCTACAAAATTTTTATTCTATATGTGCAATCCCGGATATCGTTCCTTCAATTGGTATCAGAGCCATGACTTGATATTCATGCAATTACATGTTTGTTTGCATTTAGTTTATAAGTCTTGAGTAGAGGTGGCATTTGGGCTGGACTGACACAGGCCCAATTTAGCCCAACACACGAAAATTCGAGCCCAGCCTAGCTCGTTTAAAAGTGGGCTCGACTAGGCCCAGCCCACCACAATAGGTGGGCCGAGCTGGGTCATGTAATTTTTGACCCAACCCATTTGAACCCAAGCCCATTTCGACACAGGCCCAACTCAGCTTAGCCCATGAGCCCAGCCCAGTCCAACCCAGCTCAGCCCATGAGCCTAGCCCAGTTCAAGCACAACTCGAGCCCAGCACAAACCCAGCTCGAGCCTAGTCTTAAATTTAAAGTTTAAAATAAAAAATAAAAAAAAGCTACCAACTAGCCATTTAGATTTATTAAAAAAAAAAAAAAAGAAGAAAAAGACCAGTGGCAACTTAACCAATTTGCCGTTGACACTTGACACAAAAAACAAACATTTGCCAAGTAGATTATTAATCAAAATAAAAATAAAAAAAAGACCAACGGCTATGCAGCTTTGTTGCCGTTGGTCTTGGTAAACACATAAATGATAAAGCCATAAAGGCTTAAAAATTTGGAAATAGTCGTTGGCATCAACGGCTATTTCATTAATTTTTTTTTAAATTAAATTCTTTTAACTTTTTATTATAGTTTAGTCTCTAAATAATTTTTATAAATACCCTAATTATCTTTCATTCTTCTCACACCAAATCAATCTTCTTTCTCTCAATTCTCTATATATTCTTGAGTGTTGATTATTTTGCGAGATTCAAATTTCAATTGTTCAAAGTTAATTTCAAGGTTCTCAAGTCTGAATTTATTTTCAAGAACAGGAGCTCCACTTTTTTTCAATTGAATTTGGCTGAGGTATTTTTATAATTATACTAGTAATTTTATTCGAATATTTATTTTCATTGTCATGGATCCTTACTCACAAAGCGGTACTCCATATGTTGAATTAGAATATATAAATATTGCACAATCACAATCACAATCACAATCATTATCATTTTTTGACTCCAATTCGCCTATTATTCCCATAAGTAATCCAAAATGAGGCAGAGGTACAAGTTCAGATGTTTGGAAATTTTGTACCCATGATAAAGAAAAAGAAATTGCTACTTGTAATTTTTGTCAAAAAGTATTTTCTTTTAAATTTTTTTTTGGAACAGGTACTTTAAAAAGACATTTGGAGTGTATCCACCCTAATTTATTTAATGATGGAATTCAAACCCAATTAGATATTTCTTCATCTAGTTGTATAACTAATTTTCGTTATTCACATGAAGTAAATAGGAGAGAATTAGCAAAATTTGTTCTTGCATCTGAAAAACCATTTAATTTTGGTGAAGATCCTGCTTTTGAAACCTATGTGAAAAAAGCTTTACAACCTGCTTTTGTAAGAGTTCCAAGAAATACTTTGAAAAAAGAAATTGTTTCAATTGTTAATGAAGGAATAGAAATTTTACAATCAAAGTTTTCTTCTCTTTCAACTAAAATTTGTTTAACATGTGATTGCTGGAGTAGTAGAACTGATCTTCCTTTTATGTGTATAACTGCTCATTGGATTGTCCCTGATTGGCATTTACAAAAAAGAATACTTTCTTTCCGTATTTTTCCATATCCACATAATAGTAGCAATATTTATACTTCTATGTTAACAGTTTTAGATGAATATAATATTTATGATAAGTTTTTTTTCATTTCCTTTGACAATTCTACCAACAACACTTCTTCTATACGTTTACTTCAAAATTTGTGTAAACCGATCTTAAGTGAAATTTTTTTTCATATTCGTTGTTGTTGTCATATTTTAAATTTATGTGTTAAAGCTGGTCTAGATAATCTTCACCCTCAAATTCAAAAACTTAGAAGTGGGGTACGATTTTTTAGATCTAATCCATCCCAAAATCAAGAATTTCATGATTTATGTAAACAATACAAATTAAAATCCAAGAATGTCCAAGGTGACATGGAAGTTAGATGGAATTCTACATATAAAATGTTAAGTGGCCTTATTCCTTATAGAAATCTTTTTTCACAAATTTATAACTATTCACTTAGACAAGATCAATCTAATGAATCAATAGAAGATGCAGATTGGGAAAAAGCTATCATATTTTGTAATTTTTTAAGTGTTTTTCATGACATGACCAACTTACTTTCTGGATCATATTATCCTACATCAAACATGGTACTTTATGCATTGTGAAAAATATCTGATGTTTTTTCTGAACATGAAGATGATTTCGTACTTCAACAAATAATTCATGACATGAAAGAAAAACTTTCAAAATATTTTGAAAATGTGCCTATAGTTTATTGTATTGCTGCAATTATGGATCCAAGAATAAAAAAAACTGTTGTTGAAAGTATTTTACAACAATATCAAAAAAATATGAGAAATAATGACATCAATGATAATCAAACTTGGAACGAAATTTGTTCAACTTTGCAATTATTATTTGATATGTATGTCGCTCAATATTCTAATGACACTTCCTCTTCGTCTTGTTTTGTAAGTAGTAGTAGTAGTAAAAAGTTTGATACAAAATTTTTTCAACTTTTCAAAAAAACAAAAACTGGTTCTTCATCGTCACATATTAATGAATTAGATTTTTATTTGGCAACTATGTCTCCAACTGACGAATTTGATCTTGATTTTGATATATTGGCCTGGTGGAAAGTACAATCTAGTCAGTACCCGGTGCTTTCCATCATGACCCGTGATCTACTAACAATTTCGGTGTCTACTGTAGCATCGAAAAGTGCTTTTAGTCTTGGTCGCAAGATATTGAGTGAATTGAGGAGTAACTTGACACCAGACTCCTTAGAAACACTAGTCTGTGGTAAAGATTGGATTGCTGCAGAAAGCAGGACACAAAATCTTGTTGAACTTGATATTGACATTCAACAAGCTTTAAAGGAAAATTCAGCTAATGCTCCAGTCGAATGATCAATATTGACAAATCAAGATGGTAGATCGAGTTATAGAAGATTTAATTTATTTTAGAATTTTTTTTTCTTTACGTGTATTTTATATTTTTAACTTAATTGTAAGTTGTGATTATCAAGTTAATGAATAAAAGAACGAGGTATTATGTAATTTATGTTGCAATTATCAAATTAAGTGAATAAAATTTGAGGCATTATTCGGAAATTTGTTTTTATCTTTTTTTTCTTTTTATTCAAAAATTTCAAGAATTACATCTTGAAGTTCACCTTATGAGAAAATAAAATGTACACTTCCTTTGAAGTTAACTTTCTATAAAATGATTATATATTAGTTAATCTATACTTAAATAAATTTATATTATATTGAATTTCTTATTTCTAATTTTATGTAAAAATTAAATTTTTAAAAAATAAAAATTATAATTTAAACAAACTTGAAAAATAACACTTTTTAACTTACTGAGTAAAAAAAAAAAAAATTAGAGACATCATGTCTCAACTACCAAGATGCCAAGACTTTTGACCAAAAAAAAGATGCCAAGACTTGCTTTAGCTTTACAGCAAAGTATTTGTATATTTAATATATTATATTGTAAAGCAAATGTTATTATAATTATAAGGATTAGACGTCTCAACCTTTTACTCCCTCTATAGAACATGGAAAGTTACTAAATCTAGATGAGTCCGTCTGTCCGTGTGTTTTTGTTGAGGGATTAAATTATTATTATTTAAAAAAATATATTTTAGTTATAATTTTAGCGTTATAATTAAGTTCATGGGAGAAAAAAATCTTCCACAACGATTACATTCGTCACAGGTTTGGAATCATTTTACGTACTTTAAAGAACAGTGATATGCGATTTGTAATTATTGTCAACGTCAATGTATATTTCGACGTGAATTTGGAATTGGGACGCTTATGAGACACCTTACATCTCAACATCCAAATGTCATAAATCATTTTAATACTGAAGTGGTTATTAAACCACTGCCACCGCCAAGCCTACCACCACCACTACCAGTCCCAGCACCCGTACAAGGAGCATAACAAAATGAAGAACTTTTGACTATCTTTTTTTTAGTATTTATGCAATGTTTTATTTTCATATTTATATCACTAATGTACTTGTATCTCATTAATTTATAGTTTGTTATGTTGTATTGTATTTTATTGTTTAAGTTAATAATTAATATTATCAATCAATTTGTGTACTATTTCGTTAATAGTTAAATTAACTTTTCTTAAAAAAATTAATATATATGTATATATGTATATGGGCTAGCCCAACCCAGCCCAGCTCAGCTCGCGACTCGTGATAGCAGGCTCGTGGACTGAGCTGGGTTCTATATTCTAAAAATTGAGCCCAGCTCAACTCGGCACACCAAACATATGTGCCGAATCGAGCTCAATTTTCTAGACACACAATTCGGTTGGGTCGTGCTGGGCTGGCCCAAATTCCACCTCTAGTCTTGAGTACTAAAAAGAACTTGGAAATAGTTTCATAGTCTATGCATGTTTGATGTTTAGATTTGGTAAGCAAATATTCTGCGCACTGAATTTACAAGGCTGATTTGACACAGTAAAAGTCGTTGTTTATTGCTGATTTTTTGACATGTTATGCTATAGAGATAGTAGAACATTTCATCATCTAATAGGCATCTCCAAATTTCGTGGCTATGGGTTTCAAATAAATCAATTACAGTGATTTACTGATTCTCGCACTTTTTTGGATAGACTGCCTAATATCTGTTCCGAGGGGCATAACTCAGTCAAATTAAATCCGAATTGAGTTTTGTTTGATTCTAAAACTATCTACACTGGAAGATCTACATCTCTATAAAATTTTGCAATTTTTGAAGAACTTTGGATTGGTGAAACGAATCAAAATATTTGATGCATGTGCAACAGGTTTGTAATTGTACGATTACAAGTTGAAAACAATGACTAATTAATTGAATTTTGGTAAAGCCCAAAGGGCCCAAATATTCATGGGCTTAAATCTGATAAGATTAGATGAATTTTTCTTAGCGAAGATTAATTCAAGCCTAGAAACTCAAATTGGACCACGAAATGGACTACGAATTTGCATTGGGCCTTATTCAACAAGTAGAGTTCTTTTATTTAAACATTAGATGTTAAAAGCTCAAGATATGAAACTTATTGCAAGCATGTCTTTAATTTATTTTATGGATTTGATTCATAATTATATTATTCATATCTTGGCATGATGGATGGATCATGGACTTATAGATGAATGGTTGAATGGTTGTAAATTCATTTGATGGCTTTGTGATTATATTCTTTCATTCATTTGATTTGTAATTGAGACATAAGTCTCATTTTTACATATATTGCAAGAGAACAAATTGTAGTGAGACATATGATGTAATTATTCTACAAATCAAGCTTGCCAAGGAGTTCAAGATCAATCAAGGATTTGATGGACTTGGAGGTGTTGAAGAGTTCAAGGTGCCAAGACCCTTTGAAGACATAGGATGTGCTTGCTTAGGTTTTGTGATTGATCAAATTTATATGGCTCAAATTTGATCAACCACTAAGTCCATGATCCACCATATTTATATTATTTCATATATGTTTATTTAGTTATTTTGTATGAGATGCATGCTAAATGGACTAATGTGCAAAGTGAGACCTAATTAAATTCGAAATCTTCCTATGTGCAAACAATATTAGATTGTAAAGCAGTAAAAGTGTTTATCATTGCCCTCCACTATCCTAGGTTATATTTGCTCGATTGGGTATGTATTGGCTAACCCAAAGGTAGGAAGACATATTTCATGAAAGTATTATATTTACTTAGCAAGCATAGTGATGTTGTGTTGTTCCAATATCACGAGGTCAATAACGCACCAAAGATGAGGTCCGGGATTCAAATTGTCGCAACACTGTGATGGTGGGTGTAATCTAACTAGATCACTTTTCCAGTAATGCACCAAAGCTGAGGTTATGGTGATTTAGGGGCAAAATGGCCATATCATATATAGTGATATATATAGTAATCGTTGCTAACTCTTTGTATGTATATTCCAATAATGTATCAAAGTTGAAGGGTATTCATATTAAAGAGAATAATGGTCACATACTAATGAGTCTTTAATTAGATTCACGATCTCATTTAGGAAGTGTGGGATTCAATAAAAATTAGTGGGATGTATTATTTAATTAAAAGCCAAATTAAATGTTTTAACAAGTTTTATGTCAACTTGTGATCTTATTTTCTGCATACGTTTATGGATACAACACTGAACTCGTTTTTAATTAACTAGACTATATATCACGTAACCGGACCAAACTTTTTGAATTAACGATTTTGTCTAAGAATGGTTCTTAGAAACTTAATCAAGTCTTAGAATTAAATGCTCCGTTATTTTTCATCTTGATAATGCATCAAAACGAAAAATTGTAGTACTTATGGTTGATAAGTAAAACAAGTTAAATATGCTAAGGAGTTGTATTCTTTCATAGTTTGCATATAGGAATGCAAGATGTAAAGAATATAATTCTAAACTAGCAAATGGTTGTGTGGTAAGTATATTTAATAGCATGATATTAGATATAAATGGAATTCATTCTCATAATTGTATTTCTTTTTTAATTAGTGGTAATGCAAAGAAAGATGATTTCTATTAGCTAGTGGGAGCATGTCTAAAAAGAAAATTAAGGATCGTATAGGCATATGTGAAAGATGTTTTCATAGCCTAAAAACCAAACATTCAAAAGAGGTTTTAATTCAAAGTATCTTTATAGTTTGAATGTCAAGGTTGTAAAGCTATTATGAATTATAAATCTTCTTTTATTGTGATTGATACTACTATGTGTTTTAGATTCTAGTGAAACATTGATGTATGTGTTCAAGAATAGAATCTTAATCACAGTAGTGCGCTTGCGGAAGCGTGGAATGTTTTTAGTATTAGCAAATGAAACAAAGGTTGTTGCGTTAGCTAAAGACAATTTGCTTGGATACCTTCTGGACATATTTTTTATTTTAAGGATTATACCTAAATGATGTTAGGAATAAAATGTATATTCTTAAAACTTGTAAAAGCACATTATGGTGTAGTCTTTATTATCTTGATATGGACGAAATAATGTATTGCAAACATATTGTTAACCGTTATAACCATCCACCAAATTTTAAGATTACTCAAATAATCCAAATCAATTGTAGTTTCTACATGATTAGGTTTTTCTAATAATAAGATGATGATTAGGTTAGTTTGATCAACTTATACATCTTATTTATTAGAATGGTAACCAACTCATCCTTTGTTTGATAAAGGATTGAAACTACTTGGCTATTTGGATTAGAACATGTTGATGTATTTAGAGCTATTTATGAATAGGCTCGTATAGAAAAATGTATTAGTGCCTTATGATTAGATCGTGAACGTAAAATACTTATGTACTATTTTGTTTGAGTATCCTAAATTTTGATATAGTATCGAAATTAACAATACCCGGTGTACAACAATTAAATAGGGTTTTCTTAGTGAAAAAATCGTATTTTGTTGGATATAGCACATTTGTTGATTGGTTGGACTAATCATCCTTTTTATTTGTGGGTCGTATTTTTCTCAATTTAATTTTATGTTGAATAATAAATCCCTATTATTGCTAGAACTTTATATTTGATATAAGTTGGATAGCAACCAAGGATTAAATATGTTAATTTTGGTTAGTCCTACTTTTATTGAAAAGTTTTATAAAGACTAGTGAGAGTTTTGGCTAAAGGTAATTTTATAGTATATCCTAGTTTTGTAAGATATAATTTTTGTTTAATGATCAATGTCTATTGATCTATTGGATAGTATTATTTTTGAAGAAAATGTTTTGTTCAAGAAGATGTTACTTTCTAATAAAATAGAAATTGAGGAAGTGTTCTCTAAAGCTATAAAATCACCTAGACCAAAGTAATGAATCTATTCAATTTGGTTCGGAATGTGTCATCACACAAGATCTTTACAAATCTAGTAGTGTATCCCATCCTTAAAAAAAAATATGGATATCTTTTTGGGATGCACGAAAGTTGTTTGTGTATTTGAGATAATGATCAATTAGTTGATCCTATGATTTACAAAGAAACGATATATGTGATATCGACTCCAAGAAACTATATAATGTAAAACATATTGATTAGACTCCATATACTTTAACTTAATCTGGATATTGATTTCTGAGATAAAGGTTGAAGTTAATGGAAAAAGGATGGTGACCTTTTATAGCTAGATTGGTTTGTTAAAAGATATCATCAAATGCAAAAATGTTGTCTATGATGAAGTCTTTTTACCAATTATTGTGCTTTGGTCTCGTTGTATTATGCTAGTCATTATAGCACATTGTATTACTATATTGATGATTCTGATCTATTAATATGAGTAATATGTGCATACTTGATAAATCCATTTGTGAATTTTTAAGTAAATTTCTTGAAATTGTTTTTTCCAATTCAAATGAGATTAAAAAGTTAGATTTCATTTAGAATATGGATGAACCTTATGATTGCTGAAGAATAGTAGGAGCGCATCCATTTTTTCTATAGCTGCAATAATGATGACTTGGATATCATGGTTGATGATATGCGCGTTGCGATATTAATTAAAGTCTAGTCCTATTAAAAGTTCTCCATTTGGAACTTGCCGTTCATATTTTGTGAGTTCGTAGCTATGGTAATAGTACAAATAGATTACTTGGCATGTTCTTTAGATTGTACATAGAGTAATCTTGAAGGTGTTCAAGACACTCTTGTAGCATAGCAAATTCATGTTCAAGTTATAGTAACTTTATATTTGCTATACTATGTACAAGACTTGATATTGTGTAAACTGTAAAGTGCTACGAGTAGATATCAATCCAATCCAGGTTTGGGAACGGTGGATAAAATTAAAATATATTCTTAAGTACTTGGGAAGCACCAAAGATATATTTTGGTTTATGGAATAGGCAAATTCCGTAGTGATGAATTTACCAGTTCAGATTTTTAATTTGAATCTTATAATAGAATGTCTATGTTAGGGTTCACGGTTATTTGTAGTGGGAGCTCAGTAAGTTAGAATGGTTATAAACAAACTGTAGATTCCATTACATAACTCATATATTTTGTGATATGTAATATTACGAAAGAAGTTGTTTGGATCAAGGAAATCATACGAGTTGGTTATGGTTCCTATCGTTAAGTTGTGATGCTTTTGTGTTACGACTATACAGAGCTACTACACAAGCTTGTGGAACCCAGGTCTCACTGTATGTCCAAACATTTGGAAAAGTGTTTTCATCTTCATGCATTGTATCTGTAACCAATAACCATATTGAGATATCTCTTTGCAGAAAACGACTACATCTCTTGATGTAGCTGACCCACTAACCGTAGCTATAAACCTATCACAGCTAGGTCCTCGTTTGAGAATATGGATATTCGATACCATTGTATGTTGTGCTAATACTATGTGACATAGCATTAGTGCAAGTGGGAGATTGTTAGAAATATGCCCTAATGCTACATATTTGGATGATATATATTGGGGCATTTTGACATTTACTTATGGCATTAGTGTTTATATGTTCGTTTACATATTGACATAATTAGGACATTCATATTCTCCTTCTTTACGTGTATGAATGAGTCCCTAGTATTTTCATTAGAGGAATGTATTCTAAAAACGTTTAGAATATGTTAGTGTATGTCCTTAATATGATAAATACTTAAAGTGTTCATAGTCCTTAGATTATTTGATTGGGACTTCAATAATCTATGACGGACTATTACATGTGTTATTACCTTTGATTAACATAGCGATGCGACTAACAAATATATGGGTGACTATTAGATGAATAGTTCACAGAATGTGGCGTGAATAACAAATTACATGACTTTGGATTAATAATTTGTTATCCGTTATGATTGTACATGTAATCCTTAGACTTGAGACATTACGGCTGTCATATGTATTGGGGTTTGATTAAAGCGTTTGGATAATGCCTGTCTCGACAAACGAGATGAGATACGTCATCTCGCAGTTTCATTCGTTCTGTATAGTGATTGACAGGTAGTGGTCAAGATATGATTCATTAACCTCCGTCGATATCCTATGCGATCTAAGCTTGGTTGTTTAATGAAGAAATCCTTGGCCAAGGTATGAACGATGGAGAAAGGGTTTTTCATGTGTCATCTCTCATTACACCAATTAGATCTATGCATAGTATCGAGTTTATGAACTTAATCGAATCATGGTTCTTGCTCGACGGGACAATTAATGAAAGGATTGGATTGCACGGTAATCGGCAACTATAAATAGGTTTATTACGTGATTAATTCATTGCTTTATAAATTGTCTTGATATGTTGCTAGACGTCACTCAAGACTTTAAGGGTGTTTCAAGAATTAAAGGAGAAATTCTTGAAACAAATCAAGAACCTGATTGACATTAGGGTGTTTAATGTTTCCTTAGTACTATTTGGCTATGAACCTAGAAAGTCACACCATATTAGCAAGGAGATTAAGTCTTGCTTAGACTTGAATCATCTTCTCTAATAAATTATTAAGGAGTTAATAATTATAGTCTCAACCATTATACGTTAATGGGGCAAATTTGTAAGATTGGCAAAGTTTTGGGTGTTTAGTGCAAATAGGTAAAATATAATTTCTTCCTATTGGTTGCCAACATGTTGATGTGGCAATGTGTCACGCCCCGACCCAACCCCCAAGCTAAAGGTTAAGTCCGGACCCGACACACGGACAGACTCTCCCCTGTACCGTGGACATTCTAAAAACCTATACTCACTCAAACAAGGTACCAACAATACAATACAAGCTTTTCTTAAATAAACAACAAAGTTCTAAGGCCATCCGAGCCTTATAGTACACAATAGTTCCAAAACACACAAGCATGCGAGAACTTATTATCAACATAGTTTTATAATCATGATATCCTAGGAAATCAATTAAACATAATTGAAAGATCAAACATTTCTACTTTAAGTCATTCACTCCCAAGCAAGCAAAGCGAATAGAAGTAGATCATAAGTTATTACAGTTCATAGGCTTTCAAAGTTACAACACAACCAACTAGTCTTCAACTTATACATCAAACATATATATAGCCCTTGGGCTACAAAATAGTACATAAGGTAATCAGATGAATCTTCCACATAGCAGCAAATTCATTAACCACCTCAAGCTATCAGGCACAGCAACTAAGGTAAAGGCTCAATCTGAACTTCTTCTTCCTCAACTAACTCAACAAGCTGGGGATCACCCTCAGCGTCTCCTGAAACATATCTCGAGGTATGAGCAACCACTGTCGCCCAGTGAGGGATATAGTCCCGGGGCGTGCAATGCAACAGATAATACACTTATACAACAATAACACTTAGACAATTAAAGAAACAATGATAACTTAAATAACCACACATTTAAAAGGATACATTTCACACAATCCCCTATACACCAATCTTCACAGGTCTTCAATCACGATCCACGAACCACGAGCACGATCACGATAAGCCGGCATAACCCCAAACACTCCAGTGGGTGTACTCCGGATGTACCCCGATAATCCTACGACCCAACATCCCCTGGCAATCTCCGGACCAGGCGAATGAGGGACTAGGGCACGGAGTTTGAATATCCACCGGCAAGCCCTCTGCCGCCCAGCCGATATTCAACACATCCGCCCCTGACACTATGGTTGCGCAACCACGATGCAATGCACTTAACAATGGCAAGTTAATAGCAATAATATAAGCATTAACACATAGGAGGATCAACAAAGTAGGTTGACCTCGATGCAATTAGGATAGAAGCAATTATAGAAGCTAATAAGCAGTTTACAAAGGAACATATACAAAATAAGCATAGAATCATACCAAAAGCTCCAAATCAATTTAAAATCACATATAAACACTCAAGAAGTCATACCATGGGTTTAGAAGTGTGAGACAACCGAAATAGCACATAAACCCCTTTGTTTTTCAAACTATTTCTCTTCCAAACCAAGGTTAATGATTCCATTTTCAAAGGAAACTCTCCCAACCTTCTAACTAACCCTCAAGGTACCCTCTCAACCCTCTAACTCATTCAAATGGCTGCGATTACCCCGAAAGCCCCAAATTCCCTCTTATGGCTTTAAACTACACATACAATGTCCGGGCTTCAAACAAGGGATATCAAGGCTTCTATAGCACCTAGGTAGCCTAAGGATACTAGAATTGAAGCCCGAATTCACCCGGATTCGCATTAACCCCGAAAGCCCCAAATTAAAGTCGACTATTTTACATTTTTAGCGATTTAAGGACAATGCAAGTGCACGGGGCTATTAGATTACCTTCACTAGCACCTAAGGCATCTATTAGAAGCATTTAATCAAGCTAATTCGAGCAATTACGCAAAACCCTAGAAAAATATCACTATTCACCCTAAAAATTAAACTAACGATTCTAACTGTTTAAATTGCGAAATGATGGCTCAAATATGTTCTCTAGCATTCATATACATGGTATAATAGCATAGATAACTAATACAATGGCATTTGATCACATTTTCAACAAATCAAGAAATTGACAACTATTTAGAAATACAAAAATAAGCTGTGAAATCCCTCACCACTACGCGTAGGAACACCTAGGAGGCTTGAAGACACCCTAATCCACTTGCTCAAGGCTTGGGAGGGCTTGATTTGGAGAGTTGATGAGCAAAATCTTCCTCTTTTCTCCCTATGCTGCTGTCGGCCCTATTTTGTTTATGTTTCAGCTTTTATTTTTTTTTTCTTTTTTGCATTTTGAGAGTTTAAGTGATATATAAAAGGGCTAAGTTGAGGTGGGGTCATTTGGGTGCTTAAGTGGTCAATTATAATGCGCGTAGTAAGCTTAAAACGAGCCTAAAGTGAAGGAGGTGAGCTAGCTAATTAAATCTCTAAGTTAGTTACGTAATACTATTCATTGAACTACTAAAATCATTTTCTAAACGAGCTCTCCTATCGCTTCTAGCTCAATTGCACATTTTTCTCATTACTTTAATAATTAATAGGATTTAATAAAAATACTAATTAACTAATAGAAGGCAGTTTAAAAACGAAGTGAATAGTAGTCACAAAAGTCAGTTAGTAAAGCACAGAAGTAAATGCGCAAACAAGGGATGCAACAGTAATTAAATGCATGGCTAAATCTCGGGCGTCACACAATGTATTAGCCAATAAACACAAAGCACCAAGATCAAAATCCTAGTCATCCATCTATTAATCCAAGGGTTGAAATTGGTCAACAATTGTAGGCTTTATTTAAGTGTTAAATAATGACAACTTGTTTTGAGAAAACAACTTGTAAGAGAAATGTGTTTGTATGTATATGTTCTTTCATGGGAAAACCAAAACAAAAGAAGACAAAGTTATTAATATATTATGTCTTGTGTTTTGCATGAATCAAGGAAATGAAAACATAACAAGACAAAGCATGGACCTTGTGTCTTGTGCTTTTCTTGGTCAAAGCAAAAAAAAAAAGAAGACAAAGATTTCTTCTTATTTCTTGCAAAGATACACGGCTAATCAAGGAGAGAGAGAGAGGAAAAATTATGCTCATCCTCATGTGTATGCACGACCAAAACAGAGAAGTAGAGAAAGCTTTTGAAGTCTTCTTCATCCTGAAAAATACAGCCACACATACATACACAAAGTGAGTTGCAAGAACACAAGTGTTTGTTCTTCATTTTGCTTTGTCATCTTGGATTAAATTGAGACTTGGAAAGACAACTACACTAAGAGTAGTTTTAAGTAATCTTTCAAAAGAGAGAAGTGTTTTTGTCCATGAATCTTCCAAGGAGTTTGCTAGTACTACAACTCAAGGAGGAGGAAAGGCTTCTTCAAATTGCTAGGTGGACAATCTAGGACTTCTACACTTGTGAAAGGTTCAAGGAGTTCTCAAAGCTTCACCAAATGATTCAAACATTTGGTCTTCAAGAGGTATTCTTCTCTTCTTGTATTACCTTTGGTTTGAGATGTATATTGCATAAATATCAAGTATTGGGATTGACTACACATAAGAATGTCATATATGCTATGAAAAATTGTATTTTATGCTATCTTCCGCTGCAAAATTTTTATTCTATATGTGCAATCCGGATATCGTTCCTTCAATTGGTATCAGAGCCATGACTTGATATTCATGCAATTACATGTTTGTTTGCATTTAGTTTCATGAGTCTTGAGCACTAAAAAGAACTTGGAAATAGTTTCATAGTCTATGCATGTTTGATGTTTAGATTTGGTAAGCAAATATTCTGCACACTGAATTTGCAAGGCTGATTTGACATAGTAAAAGTCGTTGTTTACGGCTGATTTTTGGACATGTTATGCTATAGAGATAGTAGAACATTTCATCATCTAATAGGCATCTCCAAATTTCGTGGCTAAGGGTTTCAAATAAATCAATTACAGTGAGTTACTGATTATCACGCTTTTCTGGACAGACTATGCAGTGTCTGTTCCGAGAGGCATAACTCAGTCAAATTAAATCCGAATTGGGTTCCGTTTGATTGTAAAACTATCTACACTTGAAGAGCTACGTCTCTGTAAAAGTTTTGAATTTTTGAACAACTATGAATAGGTGAAACTAATCAAAATATTTGGTGCATGTGCAGCAGGTTTGTAATAGTAAGATTACAAGTTGAAAGCCATGACTAATTAATTGGATTTTGGTAAAGTCCAAAGGGCTCAAATATTCATGGGCTTAAATCTGATAAGATTAGATGAATTTTTCTTAGCGAAGATTAATTCAAGCCTAGGAACTCAAATTGGACCACGAAATGGACTAAGAATTTGCATTGGGCCTTATTCAACAAGTAGAGTTCTTTTATTTAAACATTAGACGTTAAAAGCTCAAGATATGAAACTTATTGCAAGCATGTCTTTAATTTCTTTTATGGATTTGATTCATAATTATATTAAAACCGTATAACACGATCCGCCCAGTCTTCAAGGGCGGTTGTGTTCACGGTCATGATACAACACGATTGGGTACAACCTCGTAAAAAAGCTCTGCTCTCTGGCGGTCTTGTTTAACACAACCGGTATCAAGACCATAGAACAAAATCCACCATTCTCCAAGGTGGTCGTGTTCACGGTCGTGATACATTAGGACCGGGTACAAGCCCGGATAAGGCAATTTTGTTTGTTTGAAATGTTTTTCAAAAACCTCTTTGAGAGAAGATTAAACCTTTGATTTAAAAAGAGTTTTTGGTGACCAAATCTTGAAGTGTAAGTTTGTGAAAAACATTGCAAGATTTTTATGAGCTGTAAAATCAATTCAAAGGCAAACGACAAGAAATAAAGCCGGTACCCCTTATGTTACTACTTCTCCACTTATGACTCCCTCTTTAATTTTCGAGATCTTATCTTGAATCTTCACATGAGCTATTTGGATTTTGTCATTTGAGAAGCTTGGACTTGATCATGTTTGAAGTCTTTGGAGCTTGATCATTATTTCTTGGCTTTTGAAAACATTGAAGATGTTTCACATCTATGACTAATTGAGATGCATAAACTTTGTACAAGTCATGATTACACATCAAATATCATTTGATTTAGATTTAGTTATCATCAAAATATGAGATCAAACCATTTAGGCCAACAATCTCCCCCTTTTTAATGATGACAAAATCTTAACATATATGAGCTTATTTCCATTTGACAGACAGTATGACATTGACACGTAAGCTCAAACACATTTAAGATAAAAATATTTAGCTCATGATTCCTTGCATATACTCATGCTTTCTTGCATATGCTCCCCCTTACTGTGTGTTCCCCCTTACTATAAGCATATATGTATGCGCCCCCTCACAATAAGCATACTATATAAGTATGAGGTTAATAAGCATGCAAGCAAAACATATACCACAATGAACATATATGTATTCTCAAGTAAATTCAAGTGTATTTAAGTTCATACTTCTCATATTTCAATGCTCATGCTTCACACTTCATATATCAATTCTTTTCCCCCTTTTTGACATCATCAAAAAAAATGAAGGAATAGTGAGGCAGAAAGATAAGCAAAGCAAGCATAGTCATAAAACCAACTAAAATAACTAAAACAAGCATAATCAACATCTTTGTTCTTCACAAATGTGATAAAGAGAATTAATTAAAAGAGAAATAACTAAAAGAGTGCTAAGGATAAAAAGGAAATAAAAGAGTCAGGCATTTGGGGGCAGCTTTTGATTGATTCTTTGTACTTCTTTCTCCACGAACACCAAACGGGTGTCAAGCCCTTTGACCATTTCTATCAAGCTATCAAGTTTAGCCATAACTTCTGCATTGCTCAGACTTGCTTGAGAGCCTCTGTGAGAAGTACTAGTCCCTGCTCACAGCTCTCGAGATGCTTGAACAGCGACATCCATTGTTATGGCATCACCCAAGTTTTCTGGAAGACGACGATTTTCTTCCTTAACCCTAAAAAATTTATCATAATCAAGTATGATGTTTTGATATACATCTAAGTTCATAGATTTTATTCCAGCATCATTCAGACAGTAGGTATGATGAAATTTCTTTGTAGGACCATTTGTGGGAATACCGAGACGATCAAAGATATGAAACAACATTAACCCATATGGAAGAAACATGGATGATTTTTCACATGAATCATATGATGCATTAAGTGAGCATTGAACCAGGAAATTGTATTATCATGCAGCTTCTTTGGAAGAATGATCGAAAATAGAAGATTAAACAATAGTCGTTTATCAGCAGGAAGGCATTTCGGTCAGGAAGCTTATCTCCTACATGATACGTCTCATTCCAAATAAAATTCAAGCAATCTGTCTTAGTAGACTCAGTAAACCCATCAGAAATTATATTTTCATGAAGTTTAATACCCTCAAGAAGAACATCTAAAAACTCTCTAATATCCTTAGAAGTCAATTTGATATCAACCTCATTAACATGACTATAGAGGGATTTCGTAGGCCCCGATTGGGTTAAATTTGCATAGAACTCATGAACCATTAAAGCACTTGTAGGCATATTGAAGCGCATTATAGGAAACTAACCTTGAAAGGTAAGGAGTGCATGAATCTGTGAACCTCAGAGGTAATTTTCCTTGTAATGCTTTCCCCATATAATCTCCATTGTAGGAAAAACATCCGGATGTGCCTATTGAGTTTGAGATCTTCCTCTTACAGTTTGCTTTCTCTTGGATAGAGTTTGAGTGGATGTCTTTGGTAGAGCCATGAAGAAACTCATGATTTTGATTAGTTAGTAAGTGGGTAAGAATAAAATTGAAGAAATTTGAAGAAAAATGAATAAAATTTGAGGAAATTTGATGAATTTTTTTAGGGAAAATTGGGTTTTGTGGGCTAGGGTTTCGTGAAAAGGGTTGGGGGTTTTGAAAAGAGAGGGAAAAAGACCTTTTATATTGCCTAAAAAATGCGATGGGCGGTTGTGTATGCGGTCATGTTGAACACGACCAGTATCGCGACTATCAGATCGCTGCACAAATGTCAGGTCATGTACACACAACCATTATCGTGACCTTCAAAAGGCTTGTAATTTTTCTGGTTGTGTATGCGGTTGTGTTAGAACACGACCGCTATCACAGCCTTGTATTCGAAGTACTTACTTGATTTGAAAGAAAGTATGGTCGTGTTGGAACACGACCGGAATTGCGACCGGGCTTTGCTGCATAATTTTTTTTTTTTTTTGAAAACATTTTGAGGATTTTAATCAAGTGTTTGCATACCCAATTCTCTTCGAATATCACAGAATTGATCCATATTCAATGGTTTTCTAAAAATATCCGCTAATTAGTGCAAGGTATTAATAAATTCAAGAATAACATCACCTTTTTTGCACATGATCACGTATGAAATGATGTCTAATCTCTTTATGCTTGGTCCTTGAATGTTGAGATTTATGGCACTAATGTTATCATACCTAATGGGTATATGATCATAATCAACACCATAGTCAAGCAAATTTTGTTTCATCCACAGAATTTGGACAACACAATTTCTGGCGGATATATATTCGGCATCAATTGTGGATAAGGTAACACTATTTTGCTTCTTACTAAACCATGAGATTAGTGATTGACCAAGAAATTGACAGCTACCACTAGTGCTTTTTCTATCAACTTTACATCATGCATAGTTAGCATCAAAATATCATGTCAATTCAAAAGACGTGCCCTTTGGATACCAGAGCCCTAAATCAAGCGTGCCGTTGAGATATCTAATGATTCTTTTTACTACATTCAGGTATGATTCTTTAGGATTAGATTAAAACCGAACACATAAGCATACAACAAACATGATATCAGGTCGAGAGGCAGTTAGACATAGAAGGCTTCCGATCATACCTCGATTCCTCTTTTCATCAACTGATTTACCTTTATCATCTTTGTCTAGCTTGGTTAATGTTCCCATTGGAGTGCTCATTTCTTTAGCGGTCTTAAACCCAAATTTTTTGATGAGTTCCCTTGTGTACTTGGCTTGATTTATGAAAATCCCTTTATTTGTTTGCTTGATTTGAAGTCCAATGAAGAAATTTAATTCTCCCATCATGCTCATCTCAAATTCTTTGTGCATACACTTAGAGAAATACTCACAAAGAGATTCATTAGTAGCACCAAATATAATATCATCAACATATATTTGCACAAGTAAAATATCTTCACCTTTTCTTTTGACAAATAAAGTTGAATCTAATTTATCTCTAGTAAATCCATTTTCAAGGAGATATCCACTTAATCTATCATACTAAGCCCTAGGAGTTTATTTCAATCTATAAAGAGATTTTTCAAGTCTGAAGACATGATTAGGTGAATTTGGATCCTCAAACCCGGGAGGTTGTTCCACATATATTTCTTCTTGAAGAAAACCATTTAAAAATCCACTTTTGACACCCATTTGAAATAATTTAAAGTTCATAAAACAAGCAAAAACAAGAAGCATGTGAATAGACTTTAATCTAGCCACAGGTGCAAAAGTTTCATCATAATCTATTCCTTCTTCTTGATTATAACCTTAAGCTACTAATCTTGCCTTATTTCTAGTTACTATACAAGATTCATCTAGTTTGTTTCTAAACACCCATTTAGTAACAATTATCGGATAGTCCTTTGGCCTTTCAACAAGTTTCCAAACTTTGTTTCTTTCAAATTGATTAAGCTCTTCTTGCATAGCCATTATCCAATCATCATCCAATAAAGCTTCTTTCACATTTTTAGGCTCAGTTTAGGAAAGGAATACAATGTGCTCATAAAAGGTATTCAAGTTAGAACGAATTCTTACACCTTTTGATGGATCACCAAGGATTTGATCATTTGGGTGATTTTTTACAAACTTCCAACACCTTGGTAGATCTTGAGTGTTTGAAGTGGGTTGACCATTTGATGTTAGTTGATCTTCCTCATTTGATGTTGGTAAATCCCTTGCATTAGATGTTTGTTGATCTCCTTCATTTGATAAATTATTTGGATCACTTGGAAATGCCTCATTTACTTGATTTGATGTGATAGGTTGATTTTGAGTCTCAACTTGTTGAATACCTACATCATCATCATCTTTTCTCGACCTAAAATGATTAGCTTCATCGAAATTCACATGCATTGATTCCTCAACAACTAGAGTTCTTTTGTTATATACTCTATATGCATTACTCCATTTTGAGCAACCAAGAAATAATCATTCATCGGAGTTAGCATCAAATTTTCCAAGATAGTCTTTGGTGTTTAAGATAAAGCATTTACAACCAAACACTCTAAAGTGTACAACATTTGGTATTCGTTCTTTCCACAATTTATAAGGGGTCTTATTAAGAAAATGTCTAATTCACATAGCAAACCGTATTAACGGCTTCACCCCAAAAGTATGTAGGCAAGTTGTTTTCTTTCAACATGGTTCTTGTCATTTCTTGGAATGTCCGGTTCTTCCTTTCTACTATCCCATTTTGTTGAGGAGTTCTAGGAGCTAAAAAGTTATGCTCAATGTCAAGTTGTTTACAAAAATACACAAAAAATGAATTTATAAATTCTATGCCTTGATCACTATGAATGCAAGTGATATAATAGCCTTTCTCATTTTGCACTCTTTTGCATAGTTTTGCAAATTCATTGAAGGCTTCATTTTTATGGGACAGGAACATAACCCAAGTATACCTAGTATAGTCATCTATAATAACATAGACATATCTTGATCCTCTTAAGCTAGCCACATCCATTGGTCTAAAAAGCTTCATATGAAGTTTTTGTAATGCTTTAGATGTAGTTACTTTGTTTATGGGTTTGAAAGATGACTTATGTTGTTTTCCAAATTATCATACACAATGCAACAAGAAACTTTAAATTCAACTCTATATCCATTGTCACAAAATTGACTCACATTAAACAAATTATGTTTCAAACCTTTTACAAGTAACACATTATGGATAGATATTGAATGTTCATCACCAATGCTACCTCTTCCGATGATTTTACCTTTCCCGTTGTCTCCATAACTTACGTTTCCTTTGAATTTCTTGTTGAGCTCATAGAAGAAGGATGAGTCACCGGTCATATGTCTTAAACATCTACTATCAATGACCCAACTTCTTTCATACTTGATCCTTAGAGTAACCTATAAACATAAAGACATACACATGATGTCCTTTTTAGGTCCCTAAGTTTTATTGGGTCCTTATGTATTAGTGTCAAACCCTAACACATCTAATAACCCATTTGGGCTTAAGTCAAGAAGGAATTCTAGCATCTCTACCAACCATGTTTCTATATTTATAATGAAATGCAATATGACCATATCTTTCACAATATGTGCATGATTTTTGAAAACTTTTTGATGTTGAAGCTTTATTTGAAGAAGAAGATGCTATAACAAAATAGTTTTTGAAGAATTTTTGTTTTGTAAATGGTTCATAACCAATTCCACTTTTATTAAATGCCATTTTTTGAGAGCCAAGCATTTTATCCAAAGTTTCTTGTCCTTTTCTAAATTTTGCAAGACTTTCTTCTAAACTTTGAACTTCTTTTTCAAATATTTTAATTTTTTCTTGAAATTCTTCCTTCTCATTATAGTATTGAAGAGTCTTTTTTTGTGCACAATCGCGTTCCTCTTCAAGACTTATATTTTTAATCTTCAACTCATATTTTTCTTTTTGAAGTTCTTTGATTTTTTAAAGAACAATTGCAAAGTCATAATGCATTTTTGAAAACTCATTTTGCGATTCTTCAAATGAACATTCATCATTATATAGTGATGTGGAGCTAGAACAAGAACTAGAATTAGAAGAAGAGCATACCTCATCATCTTTTTTTGCCATAAGACACACAATGTTGGCTACCTCTTCTTCCTTTTCACTTCCTCCATTGGTTGAAATATCATCCTCAATACAACTTGTCTTCATGGTTTTTCCTCCTTTAGATTTGATCAATTTTGGGCAATTTACTTTTATGTGACCCGGTTTGTCACAATCATAGCACTTTGATTCTTCTTTTGATTTGTCATTGCCTTTCCACCTAGAGTTGTTGCTTGATGAAGTTCTTCTTCTCATCTTTTTGAATTTCATGAATTTTTTGAAGTTCTTTGCAAGAAAGACAATTTCATCATCATCTTCATTTTCACCTTCACTTTAGAAAAATAAAAACAAGCTCCCGCTTAACCCCAAAACCGAGCTAAAAATTTAAGCCCCATCTAAGAATAAAATCACTTCTCCTGCTTAAATAAAACTTTCTTCAGGGGCTGCAAGCCAATTGTCCATGCGCCAAAGTCATCCACTTCTCTATCTTAAGGTAAGCATTTGAACTACTTCATCTATTTCATGTTTGTTGCTCGTATGTTTGACATAAACCATCAAGCTTCTCCTATTTTGACCTCTGTTCTCTCAACCGTTCTCTCACCAGGTATACCAAGTATATATGATGCATTTATGAGTTGATGCGTCTGGACTTTGACCATTTTGGAAGCCATAGACAACTATCCCTGTATTAATACTACAAGTTTAACTTTCAGTGAGATATTTACAACATATATAAGTACTATTGTAGTTCTTATTACTTTTTGAACTTCGCGTACAAACTACAACTGGCTAGCCCAGCCGGATGATGGGTCAACCGTTTCCATCGATCGGTGGATATTATCTGTGACGGTCGATGGAACCGGTCGACCCCATCGTCCAGCTGGGTTGGCCGGTTCTTCAGTGCCAGGACCAACATCAACTACACATTGCCAATTTAATAAGTGTGTTTTCTCATCTATAATTTGCTAAAAAATAATGTGCTTTATATTCATATGTTAGTACATAGGCACATAGCTTTTATGAATGAGTTAAAAACTAATGTGCTTTATATTCATATGTTAGTACATAGGCACATAGCTTTTATGAATGAGCTAAAAACTATTGTGCTTTATATTCATATGTTAGTACATAGGCACATAGCTTTTATGAATGAGAAAAATATATATTCGGGCAGGATATTCATCGTACACTTGATTATCCAAACTTCTAATATTAATTAAATTTTTTTGATGTGTTTATTAGATTTTAAATATTTGATGTACTACAAAAGTTACCAATATGGACCACAATTGTGAATGGATGGATAACCCTTGGCAACCTGATGGACAACTTAGTGATTCTTTTATTGATGATGTACATGAATTTGTTACATTTGCAAGCAATCAACAATATTACATGGACGGTGATAACATAAGATGTCCATGTGCCAAATATAGAAATCATAAGTTTTTAGATATTAACTCTGTGAAGATCCATCTTTACAAGTGGGGTTTTATGTCTTATTACTACGAATGGACTTCGCATGGGGAGCAGTTTACATCCTACGCCAATACTTCCAAGAATAATTTTGTGAATAATAATTATGATGGATTTGCCGAAGAAAATAATTATAGGACAATGATATATGAAGCTGCTAATCCGGAATTTCATAAGCATCATAATGACCCGTGTGATGCACCTAATGTGGAAGCCCAAAAATTTTATGATCTGTTGAATACAGCCGATCGACCATTGTAGGAAGGTTGTAAGAACCTCACTCATTTGTCTGTTGTGTCTCGTTTTATGAATATCAAATGTGAAGAAAATATGAGTGAACAATGCTTCAATAGAATGATCGAGACGACGAGAGAAACATTTCCAGATGCTCATAATTTACTTGAAACCTTTTATAGGTTCAGGCATGAAATAACACCTTTAGGTTTGGGATACAAAAAGATAGACGTATGTATAAATGGATGCACATTATTTTACAATGATAGAAAATATTTGGATTCCTGTCCTACTTGTCATGAGTCACATTTCAAGCCATCAAGACGGGGTAAGCTTATTGCGAAGAAAAAGTTGACTTATTTTCCACTAACTCCAAGGTTGAAAATGTTATATTTCTTGCTAGTATATAATATATTTATCTTACTTCTCTACCTATTGCATCGTATTATATGTATTGCATTATTAATTATTTTATTTATGTGTAAAGATAATATATAAGTGGTTGTCGTGTGATGAATCCAACATTCGGAAACTATTCTTTGAAAACGTAAGTCATAGGATACGAGACCTCTTCAGCAAGGGTCATAAGGACAACAATAAGAAATGGCCAGTTTGGGTGACAATTGACATATGGGACCAACTTTGTGACCATTGGGCATCAGATACGTGGCAAAAAAAGGCGGCCACCAATTCAAACAATCGAAAAAAGGTTCTTCAACCCATTATGCAGGTTATGTCCCTTTCCACGAGGTTAAAAGAAGAATGGTAAGTTTTGAAGTACTATAGACTTGTAAATAAAAGTTATTAATTACTTAATATCTTTTTTTTTAAACGAATGTATAATGCAGGAAGAAGAGAAAGGACGACCGTCACTACTGCAGAGGTCTTTGAAAGGGTCCATCGTAAAAATTCCGATGGTCCCTACTCTGACCCTAGGGCTGCTGAGATTATGGTATGTATATCATGATCTTTTTTATTACAATGATATACAAAAGGTAACTGGTTTTTTAAATCAGGTTGTTTATCTTGTTGCATGTCTTGCCTACAAGTTCTTAGATTCTTTCTCTGTTTTTCAACTTTTCACATCCTCAAAACTTAGGTCATTTTATATAAAACTAGCTTAGTTAACGGATCGATCAATTTTGCCGGCCGACACCCTTGGCCGGTTGAATCACCCGACAAAGGCCCCGTCAACCGGCAATGTCGACCGACAAAGTTATGCCTTTATTAGGTAAGACATTCAGCTGGCTGTGCTGGTGTTGTTTGTGGTGGTGTTGGTTATCTGTAGTGGTGTTAGTTATGTAAAATTGGTAGTATGTCAAAAGGCCAGTACTTTTTCATTTGCATAATTTGATCTTTGATGTCATAGAATACTTTTTTATTTGCATAATTTGATCATTGATGTCATTGAATACTTTTTTATTTGCATAATTTGATGTCATAGAATTCGCCTTTGTTGATTAATACATGCAATATGTCTTCACCAAGTGCTTATTGTACGTAGTCCTCAGTGTGTGAAAGTTACATATATAGTTCTGTTATGTACTTAACAAAAAGTTTTCATTTTTCATGACATGCATTATGTATGTTCTCTTGAGAAAAACAAGAGGATACTAGACATCTCTATAGAAGAAGTGGCTACACATTTGTTATTGGTATATGAATTATTTGAAGATTATTAGGGACAATGAGTTCAGTCATATATACTAATGCTTTATATTGATAAAAAAAAACTTGCGATATACATCATTAGCATTAACCATCATATGTTTTAATTTTTATTGCAGGTCAAGTATAGTGAAATAGTCCAACAAGCCACACAGGTCTCGCAGAAGGATCCTACGGCACCATTTATCGATTACAATGCACTATTTTATGAGGCGTCAGGTGGCTCGCATGGAGGACGAGTGTACAGAGTCGCATCCCTCGGTGTTGAAGGTCATTCCACTCGTTATCAGATTAATGAGCAACATATGCAAGAAGCTGTAACTCACGCAACATTGGATTTGCGACAAGAGGTGATGCAACAACGAGAACAACTGCATTTGCTCGAGGAATGGATTGCTGCCTTAACCCGAATATTGCCGCATCTACCTTCTTCGCATGATCAGGGTCAATCGCAGTTGCCCTCTGATGACCAGGCTGATAATAGAACTCAGGGTGGGGAAAGTCAATAGATTACTTTTATAAAATATTTTGGACTTGTTTGAATTTTATTTTAAATATTGTAAATATTATTAGGGACAATTTCGAGTATGACTTTTGCGATGACTATTAGCAATGATATTGTAGGACAAAATTACCAACAAAATTAGAGACGCTTTTAGTTACGAGTTTTTGTTATAACTTTAGCGACAAAATGTGCAGCTATATTTGCGACAAATATGTGCGACGTCTTTTTTCACGACATTTGTTACGAAAAATTTGCAACTATTTTTGCGACAAAAAGTTGCGAGGAGTTCTTGCCACGACATCAGCT
Source organism: Ehretia macrophylla (assembly GCA_037974665.1). Classification (NCBI taxonomy): domain Eukaryota; kingdom Viridiplantae; phylum Streptophyta; class Magnoliopsida; order Boraginales; family Ehretiaceae; genus Ehretia; species Ehretia macrophylla. The sequence goes on from CM075764.1 coordinate 88,162,383, forward strand.
ACGACATGTAGGACAAAATATTTGACTAATTTTGTGACATATTTACGACGAGTATTTTCAACGACATTAGATACGACAAAATTTGTGACTATTTAGCGACAAATACTTACGACTATTTTGCGACCAATATTTGCAACGAGTCTTTGCCACGATATTAACAACAACATTTACGACAAATCTTGCGACTGTTTTGCGACAAATATTTACAACGAGTATTTGCCACGATATTAACTACGATATTTACGGTAAAATTTGCGACTATTTTGCAACAAAATATTTGCTATAAGTATTTACAATGATATTAACTACGACATTAATGACATTATTTGTAACTATTTTTGCGACAATAATTTGTGACAACGTTTCGCCACGACATTAGCTACGACATTTACGACAAAATTTGCGACGCTTGTTGCCACAAAATGAATATTCTGACGGTTAACAAAACTCGTCCCAAATTTGTTGCTATTTGCGATGAAAATATATTAGTCACTAGTAGCGACATATTTGCGATTATGTAGTCATTTTCGTCTCGAATGCGTCTCTAAATCAAATTAGCGACGAATTAGAGACCAAAATCCACCATCGCAAAATAGCAAATTTCTTGTAGTGATTTAGATAATTAGAAGATTTGATGCAGTATAAATTTAGGTATTTAGTGCTTTCTAATCATAGTTTGAAGGTTAGTTTAGCAAGATTAATTTAGACCGTAGATGATATTTGGTAACACATAGCATTAATCGACATGTTTAATGCATGAAATTGTAGATAATAGAATTGTAAAGAAGTCAAATTCGCATTTTTACTTTATGGTCAATTCATTTTTATCCCAACTGAAAATTTAGAGCATGTTTCTTTATCTATTTAAGAAAAACTATTTAAATAAGAAATTACATGTTTATTGTATCCAAAGAACCAGGGGCGGAGGTACCTAAGGGCCAGTGGGGGTTACAGTCTCCACTGGTCCAGAATAATGTTAAAAATTTTATGCATTTTTTCAAAAAAGAAAATTAAATATCTATGTATTTTTAGTTAAAAAAATTAATTAGTCTCTACTGAAAAAAAATGTACTTATATAGTTGAAAAATTATTTATTTTAGCCCCCAAGTTGCCTCACAAGTCCAAAATAATGTTAAAAATTCTATGTATTTTTTTGAAAAAATTATATATATATATATATATATATATATATAGTTAAAAAAATTAATTAGCTCCCACTGAAAAAAAAAATACTCATATAGTTGAAAAATTATTTATTTTAGCCCCCACTGAGAATATTTCCTAACTCCGCCCTTGCAAAGAACAATCGAATTCATAATAAAATCACTTTGATTTTTTTTTTTAAAGGTTAAATTAGAAATCTAATGTGAGTAACGTGAATAGGAGAACCGAACTTAGAGTGCCTCTAATACACATGCCATAGAGAAAGAAAAAGAAAGAGAGACTCTTACATTATGCTGATCTAAAAAATAAGACTAGACTGTGGCTTTTCCAGATACGTGGTTCTCACCAAGTGAAAAGTTCTGTGATCATCAATGACCTCCCAGTGCCATAGGAGTACTATGGTTAGAGATGGCAAGGAGTACGGTTTTAATCCGAGTTCTGTGATCATCAATGACCTCCCAATGCCATCGGAGTACTATAGTTAGGGATGGCAAGGAGTACAGTGTTAATCCGAAATCGACGGATATCTGTCCAATAAAAACCCGATAAAGCAAATCGATAGAAAAATTGATAGGTTTTGATTTTTAAAAGTAGAGATTGATTGTTAAACGATAGGTTTTAGTTTTAGACGTTAAAAAAAATCGAAAGCCGAAACTCAATTATAAATTTATTATCATACACACACACACACACACACACACACACACATATATATATAAACAAAGTTATAGTTAGATTTTTAACCTAAAGCATAATCGGCCTCCCCAATAATTTTTTTTTTTTTTGTCAAGGCCTCCAACATGTTTTAATCAAAGAGGTAGAGGTGCTTTTATGATTACCAAATCTTTTTTATTTATTTATCTAGGATTCCTTTTCTTTCATTTTTCTCCCCTACTCTTTTTAATTTAGTCAAATCTGTCTTACTTTCTCTCTCTTCGTTTTTTTTTTGTTTTGATTCAAAAGAGGCCTATGGTCGTACAACATATAAGTAACCAACAAGAATTGATCTCACAACCTCTCACAAATAAGCGAGTAACTTTACCACCAGATCAAAGCCTTCGTTTTTTCCATTCTTCTCCTCTTTCTTATTTTTCCCCCCACCGAATTTATCCCACTTTTCTCTTTCATCTCTCACTTTCACTCTCTCTTTTTTGTTTTTCACCTAGCCCAATCACCCCCACCCCAAATCTAAAATCTAACCCTTTCTCTGTCCACCCCTCTTCTTCTTTCGTTCTAGTTCTCTCACCCAAAACAATGTACAACTTAAAGAAAGCTCTCTTTTTTTCAACTCCATGGCGCAAATTGGCAACGGATCGTGAAATCCTATCTAAGCAAAATATATATACATACATATAGATCTGCAATTTACACTAGATCAGTAAACTTTGCAGTTGTATCCTTTGTGTAGTCTATTCCAATTCATAGATCTAATTCTTATGTATTTCATTTTATTTATACATTTATTTACATCTTATTTTATTGATGATTTATTTCATCTTTTATATGATTGATTTTTTTTTTTTGATTGATAAATCATTATTAGTGTTCATTGAAGATTTTATGAATTGAAGATGTTTTCAACCAATTTGATTTTTTTACTTGTATATTAGTTAAATTTTAATAATTCTTTTATATAAATTTTATATTATATAGTATTGAATTTTTTATATTTTTAAGTTTATTTTGTTATTCAAACTAATTTTTTATATTTTTTTCAACGTTAATCGGTTTCGGTTCGGATAATCGTAGTTTTTTCAATTTTAATCGGATTTGGTCTTGGTTATTAATTTTTAAATCCATTCGGTTTCGGTTTTGGTTTTGGTTTTTGATTTTGTTAAACGGTTTCAGTTATGGATATTCCAAAAATCGCAGTTATCCGAACCACTGCTATCTCTAACTATGGTGTTGGCTATTGTTAAGATCGGATTTGAGTTGAATCTCAAGGATTGTGCTGGTACTCTTTTTTTGTGCCAAATAGTTAAAAATCCTAGTTGGATTACCTGCAAAAAAAGGGCTCAAGGTGGTGCCTAGAGTCATCATTCGATATTTAAGTTAGTTATGAGGACAAGAGAGCTCGTATAGAGCTTAAAAGGCAATGTAGTATGATTAATTGCTTAGTGAGAATTTGATACCCCCTTGAACATTGCTGACACCTTTTTATAGGCAAAGCTGTGCTCATAATTCCCTTGTGGGAGGAGTGGAATTGACCCACTATAGAAGTGGGAGTTGTTCCTCGCGGTTTCCAAGCTCTTGGGAGTATATTTGCTTGAGTTAGTTGTGATTGTCTTTGAACTGCTCAACGTCATCTCAAGTTTGTTACCTCAGTCTCCTTATTGTGCCACGATCTAGTCATGTTTAAGACCATTATTCGGTCCTGCCCTTAGCTACAGTTGTTTGGGCCTTACTAATTGGTTTGGGCTTTATTTTATGGCCCATCAGCTAGGATTACATAATGGGAATCATGCTAAGTGCAAGGCTCAGTATTTTCAACCATTGAACTAAGACTTCTAACTCAAAAGAGGAACAAACCATTGAATTAAGACTTTTAATTTTTCTACGTTGAACTAAGACTTATTGACAACCAAAATCACGTTATGCATAATGCGCATGTAACTCGTGGTGTAGGAAAATTTTTAAACAAATTAAGTAGTAAAGAGTGACTAATGAGATCCTTATAGTGACCCAAAAAAAAAAAAAAATTCCTTATGGTCGCCTAACATTAAAAGAATTAACGGGCTCGCGGAAAAAGAAAATTCTTCAGTCCTAACATTATATTGAATGGTCTGGATGAAAAGGTATTATCTTGCGTCCGCTTACGTGTAAGTCGGACAAGAAAGAAGTCACAGACTCACAGAGCATTATCATCTTAAAGACTATGGAATAGACGAGATTCTTTTTTTTTTTTTTTCTAATTAAAGGAATAGGTGAGATTCTCCGATTTAGTAATGTGTCAAGCTGTATTTTTATATGTTTCGGAACTCCATTATGTGAATTGTTTGCATTGAGTAATTAATTATTAATTAATAATAGGGTAAATTATTTATTTAATCTGGTATCTTTATTATTTATATTAATTTAGTCTTTATCTTTTAAATTATACTCTTTCAATTCTGTATTTTTACTATTTGTCCTAACTTAATTATTATTTTTAAAAATGTACATTTTTAGTCTCGTATCTTTATCATTTGTCCTAACTTAGTTCTTATATTTCAAAATATACCCTTTTAATCACGTACTTATTTCGTTAGATTCTGGATGAAAAAATAGTGGAGAACTAATGTGGATTATAATGACAAAAATATTAAACTAAAATGGTACATTTTGAAAGATCGAGACTAAGTTGGGAGAAATGATAAAGATACGAAACTAAAAATATATATTTTAAAAAATAAAGACTAAATTGAGATAAATAATAAAAATAAACATTAAATTTGACGAGTATTTTTAATATCAAAGTATCTGAGAATCCGAAAAGCAAATAAAGAAAAAGAATAATGACTTTGAGAAGCCAATTTATATACCATATGCCATGAAACTTGTTACGAGGACTTGTAAAAGTGGGTAACTTATTCTAATAGCAACTTCAACCATGTCCCTCCCGATGTACACCTTCATTTCTAATGAAACCTTTTACTCACTGAGATTGGTTGTTAAACGAGAGGCACTTAACTTGGAATTCCCCTTATGAGATTTTTGTTTACGTAAAACTTTAATTTACTCTTTCTTATTATAGTTTCAATGCTACATTATTTCGAAAACATAATTGTTATTATTGCAAACTGCTTAATGGTTCAGAATTTATTCAAGTATGATCTCATGCCTATATATAGAATCACATAATAGTTTCCCTCCATTTTAAGGGTTAAATAGACTATTTGAGATTTCTATGATGATTTCCTACAATATTCACCTTTTCTTATTATAGTTTCGAGTTTACAAAGTGTTGGACTATGGCCCATATTTGTAGTTAATTCATAATTGTCTTATAAACTTATTACTTAAAACCTTAAGAATTACCTATAAATAAGTTTTATAACTATTGTAATAGGTGTAGCAAAATAAGAGATGTGAGAGGCTTTGTAAGAGAGTGCTTGTAACGTATTCATCATATAGTGAATTAGTCTCCTACTGCCCGTAAACGTAGGTTTTAGGCCGAATTATATAAATCTTGTGTTTGTCTTAATTTCTCATTTTTATGCATTATTACCCTAGATTATCCTAACAAACTGATATCTAGAGTTAGGTTGAGGGTAGAGTGACGAGAAAATCAAACTTTACGAAAAAAAATGCTCGGAAAGCTCACGACAAGCGATAAAAATTTTCGTGAGCAAAATTTGACAAATTATATATCGTGAGATTCGTCTCGATACAAGGATTCTAATGGTACCATACACGCAGCCTGAAACTCACCGGAGCACCATCGAAAAAGGAAAAATCGAAGTGGGTCTCGTCGGAGTCATTTTTTTCAAAGTTGTCTCGTGAGGTGTGAAGTATATCAAAAGCTTTCTCGTCACGAGAAGAGTCCGTTGGTGGTGGTTTCGTCAAAATCGGAGGTCGGTGGTGGTTGGAATAACAATTTGAAATTGGTGAACGACGAAGTGGTGGTTGACGGTGTTGGGGTAGCTTGATCGGCGCGTGGAGAAGACCATTGTGCTCGTCCGTGGATAGAGATCTAGGTGGTGTTGTTGCTGTCAAGATCCAACGATTGGATCGTTTTGGGTGTATGGGTCAGATCGTGTAGTTGCGTTGACGAGTTTTGTTTCCTTTTTCTTTTGGTTGGTGACGAGTTGGTGGTATTTTTTTTGAAACTTGGGTTGATGATGTTAATGCTGGGTCAAAAGTTTTGGATTGGTCAAAATTGGGTTTAATTGGCTATTTTTGAGTTTTTTTTATTTGGTTTGTTTTTTAGCTCTCTAATTTAAAAAGAAAAAAATAAACAAAATAATAAAAAAAGGAGAAAAGTTGCCAAAGGGGAGAAAAGTTGCCAAGGGTGTGATCCAGTATGGTGCAAGGTGGTAAGCTTGGTTGACTGAGTCGACCAAATTATTAACTGGGGTTGACCAAGTGTTGACTTTGACCAGGGTTGACCAAAAATTGACCAGTGCATTCCTAAGGTTTTCAGACGTGTTGATTTTGAATTCGTAGTCCGTTTTGTCAAATTCCAGCCCGAAGAGTATGTTTTGAGTAACCAAGATGGCTACAACCTCAAGAAAGTTTGGAATCGAGAAATTTGACGGGAGGAGTAATTTCAGTCTCTGGAAATCAAGTTCAAGCCACTCATGGTGATGCAAGGTCTATAGAATGTTGTTGAAGGAAAAATTTCAGAAGAGATGAAACCCGAGGAGAATGAAGAGTTACAAGCGAGAGAAATAAGCACAATACACATGACAATAACAAATGATGTATTGTTGGAGATTGTTGAGAAGACGACAGCAGTCGAGGCTTGTAAGGCTTTAATGGATCTTTATGCATCTAAGTCTCTTACAAATCACCCCTACCTGAAGAAGAGATCGTATAATCTCCAGATGAAAGAAGGTACGCCTATTGAGGAACACCTTGATGTATTTAATTCTATTGTGATGGAACTAAAGAACATAGGTGCCACCGTTGATAATGAAGATCAGGCTCTCATATTGTTGTGTTGTTTACCACACTCATATGAGAATTTAGTGGATACTCTGTTATATGAAAGGGATAAAATTACTTTGGATGATGTGAATTTTGCACTGAAATCCAAAGATCTTTAGAAGCAATTCTCGGGAAATAATGTGGAAGTTCTAAGGGATGGTTTAGTGAGTAAAGGGGAAACACATGGGAGAGGGAGGTCTTCGAGGAAGTCAAAATCAAAATCAAGAGATAAAAGACATTGTTATTAATGTGGGCAACTGGGTCACTTGAGGAAGGATTGTCCGAATAGAGAAAAAGGTAGAAGTTCAGCAAATGTAGTGAATGCTGCTAAGAGCGAGAGTTCTAGTGACGCAGAGGTTTTGACTGTCAATACTGGATAGTGGCAAAATCAATGGATTCTCAACACAGGTGCGTCGTTCCACATGTGTCCTAGGAGGGACTGGTTTTCTTCTTACTCTAAGAAGAATGAGAGGGTCTACCTAGGCAATGGTTTCACTTTGAAGGTGATCAGAACAGGTATTATGAAAGTCAAGATGTTCGATGGCATTGTTAGATCTTTCAAGTGTTGGCATGTCCCAAAGTTGAAGAAGAACTTGATTTCTCTTGGTCGTTAGAATTCTTGTGGTTACAAATTTAGTGGCGAGAATGAAGTTCTGGAAGTGACGAGGGGTTCTGAGATGCTCTTGAAAGGGATTTTGAAGAGAATGTTATATGTTCTTTAGGGGAGTATGGCTAAAGGTGTTGGGGTGGCAGCTACTGATTCAAATTGCAATGTCAAGGAACAGGTGGAACTAGGTGATACAGTTCCAGGGGTTCTGAATTGTAACAGACAGGGCAGTTCAGTTCAGCCGACTGAGGTACATGAGAAATTTTTATCTCAGGGTGCGCAGTGCAGTTTTGAGAAGCAGGGATGACAGGTTGAAGAATCTCACAGAGAGGGGGATGCGGATTTGATGGCTTATGCTTTGTCTGCTGCAGAAACGAGTGTACATGAGCTAGGCTCCTAGGGTGAGGTTGGTTGTCCAAGTGCATCTCAGTAGGTTGGTGTTGCGGGTGAAGTAAACATTCTTTACAAAGGTTTATCTGAGGACGAGGTGGAGCATTTGTTACATGTTCCGTGTTCGAATGTTGGTAGCATTGGAGGTGCTATGGGCTACACTCGAGATGATGTTTCACAGGCAGGCAGTGTTGGTAGCGGGGACATGGCACTACGGGGACATTGGAGTTCTGTGAAAGAGTTTCTCAAATGTCTGCAGGGCATTGCAGGTATTGGTCCAGTCTTCGGGGTGACCAAGGTGATACCGAGAAACAGGTTCAGGCGGCGTGGCTGGACTTGGAGTGGTATATGCATTGCAGAGCAGTGAGCCCTCGTGAGGGGGCTGAGTCCTGATGGGGACTGTTTGCAGGGAAATGAGAATGGATGACTTTCCTTTATGATGATAGAGCGAATACAGTCCAAGGTGGAGATTTGTTGGGCTATGACTCGTATTTGTAGTTAATTTATAATTATCTTATAAGCCCATTACCTAGAACCGTAAGGATTACCTATAAATAAGTCTTATGACTATTGTAATAGGTGTAGCAAAACAAGAGATGTGATAGGCTTTGTAAAAGAGTGCTTGTGTAACGTATTCATCATATAATGAATTATTCTCTTGTAGCCCGTTGACGTAGACTTTAGGCCGAATCACGTAAATCTTGTGTTCGTCTTAATTTCTTGTTTTTATGCGTTATTACCCTGGATTATCCTAACACAAAGAATAATTGTTATTATTTTTACAACATGAATAACTTTTAAGTGTTTAATAGTTTATAATTTATTAATGAAGTAAGAGCTAATGCCTACATATGTAAATCAAATCATAGTTGTAGAAGAATTGGTGTAAGATTGGACATTGGAGAACAAAAGATATATATAATCGATAGGCAATTAATATTAATGATCGCATAGGTACTTGGAAATTCAATTAAATATGATAGATAAAAATATTGACATAACTAATTATTCTGAGAAGAAATTCAATCTATAGATCCGAAGAGGTTTTATATCAACACATATTGAAAATTTTCCCTCCATTTATATACTAAATGTAAATATCATTGTTTAATTGGGGATAAAATTATCGTCGCTTAGTCAAGGCTAAACAATATGGATATTCCATACAACACCGATTACCTAGTAATACTATATTTTTCTCTTTATACAATTAGATCTAAGGCATTAATTCATAACCAGCAGAAGCATAACATGCAATTCTTTTTTATTTTTTATTTTTTATTTTTCGTTTTTGTATAGACTGATTCGTACATTAGCGCTCCATGTGTAGTATTTCGATTATAATTTTATTATCGTCATAACGATTTCTTTAACAACCATAAGAATGCATATAGAAAAACTCGTTAAGTGGTATTTCAACATATGTTTTTGTCGTCATAATTAATGACTTCTTTAAGAACTGTAATTCTCTTCTAAAATTCACTATTTTAATAAATAAAAAAGTCAAACTTCTCATTCAATTAAATCGAAGAATGTCATATCTCATGAGCAGTGGCAGATGCAGATTAGGGTTAGTGGAGACAACAACACCCATCGGTGGAACCACATGGCTCTCAGGTGGCGTCGGTGTACCCCCTGAGTTTATATAAAACTAGCAATGGCACCAGGATAGGTGTGGAGGTAGTCAAGCATTTGCAATAGTCCAAGTCTGAGAAAGACTAGCCAAAATGGAGCGAAGGGATTGGTTCGGGAGATTCAAAAATTTGTCCTTTTATTTAAATTGGAGAAGTTTATAAAATATTGATAAAGGGAGTATCAAAATATCCAACAAATATCTGATTTAGTTTTGATAACAAGTTATGTTAATCGAATTCGGATATCCTATTTTTCTCACTATATTTTTTCTTTCTGACCAACCAATGTGGGTTGGATTCTTTTTATCAAAACCAAAAAATACAAAGCGATAAAAAATGACGTTTTATTAAATGAAGAGAAAGAATGAGGAAAAGGGAGAAAATAAAGAGATTGAAAAGAAAAATATAGGAAAAAATGCATAGTTTTTATCAAAGGAATAATTAGATAGTGATCTTATCTGATCGAGATGAAAATATAAGAAAATTGCATAATCTTCATATAAAATTTCATGTGCAAATGATTTCCTTAGAATCCCGATTACTGATTCCAATACTGTAATGCATCGCTAGACTCCTGGTGTTTGACTCCGCCATTGGCAACACCCAGTAGTTTAAAAAAATGTTAAAAAGTTTTTGTATTTAAAAAAAAAATTAAATATCTATATATTCTTACTTAAAAAGAGTAACAAATCCTTACTAAAAATATATGTACTCATATAATTAAAAAATTATATTTTTTATATCTCACTGAGAAGAATTTCTATATCCACTCTATTCATGAGTAGTGACCTCCTTATGTTAAAACAAGATAACCATGGATGATGTATCAGATAGACTGAATACTACGTTCAAAAAAGGGGAAAAAATGACAATCAGATCTCAATGTTCATTTTATGTTTTGTGGTCCATAAGGTTTAACCTATGGAATCCTATTATTTTTTTGGGTAGATTACCTATTTAGTCTTATATTTTTATCATTTATTTCAATTTAATTCTTATTTTTTAAAATATATATTTTTAGTCTTGTATTTTTACAATTTATCTCAACTTACTTTTTATCTTTCAAAATGTACTCTTTTAGTTCCGTATCTTTTTTATTTTTTTCAACTTAGTCGTTATTTTTTAAAATATATCTTTTAGTCATGTGTTTATTTCGTTAGATTTTTGGACAGAAAAAATGGTGGAGGACTAACGCAGACTATAATGACAAAGATATTAGGCTAAAATGGTACATTTTGAAAGATAAAGACTAAGTTGAGACAAATAGTAAAAATACGAGACTAGAAAGGTACATTTTAAAAAATAAAAACTAAGTTATGACAAATAATAAAGATACGAGATTAAATATGTAATTTACCCTGTTCCTTTTTAAGCATTTTTTTCATAACAAGGGATTAGCTTATTTGTTTGATTTAAAATGCACAAATAATCACTAATCAATTTCTTTATTTAAAACTTGAACGACCAAAATGTAAAAACTAAAAGGTTAAACTAAATTATAATTTTTTGTAAAGAACGAAAGAACTTTTGGTTGTAAAACCCTATTAATGAAATATTTTTCCTTCTTTTGACCAAAAAAAATATATATTATTTTTCCTTGTCGGCTAGCTAACTCACAATTCGCAAGCCAAGTCTCAACCCTTTAGTCAACACTTGTAAGGACGGAGAAGTCAGACAAAATAATAATAACAAAAATGTATGGGCCCACATTCTTGTAAGAAGGAGTGGCTCATAAAAAACTAATCCATTAATAAATGATGTGACTAATTTCAGTTTTTCATCTATTTATGATTCCGCCCCAGAGGCATGGTCAAATAATAGTTTGGTAATAGGAACGGAATCAGAAATTTTTGTTAGTGAAAATTAAAATTTATAATTTTTAAATTATATGAGTATTTTTTTTCACTGTAGACCAATTAATTTTTTTAATTAAAAATATATAGATATTTAATTTTTTTAAAAAAAATACATAGAAATTTTAATATTTTTATGGGTCAGTGGGGTTAAAATCTATAATTTTTGAACTATACGAGTACTTTTATTTTTCAGTGGAAGCTAATTAATTTTTTTAACTAAAAATACATAGATATGTAATTTTAAAAAAAAAAATACATATAAATTTTAACATTTTTATATATCAGTTGGGGCTACAGCTCCCACTGGCCCTTACGTGCCTCCGCCCCTATTTTATAAAATTATTTTTACAAGATCTTAGAGTCGATATTCTTTATTATTTTTCTTCCTTAATTAATTTAGTATATATGTGAAAAAGTATCACTATACTTAAAAATTTATATGTTGATGATCGGACTCTATCAAAATAATTCAGTGATTAAATTACATCAATTAAGTTCTCATATCATTAAAAAAAAAAAAAAAAAAAAAATCTATCTATGATGGCCCTTTCGATTTCTGTGATACCAGCGACCAAATTAGTAAAAATTCTAAGGGCAAGCTCAATAGAGGACTCTAAAATATAAAGCTTTTCATTTTTGGGCATTTTTGTACTTTTTTAGAGCCTCATACCCTAAAAAGTAACATTATTCATAGAAAAAGTATGTGGGGTCCACCACTTTTGGGCTAAAAGATGCTAAAATAGTGTTCCGGGCTCCAAAAAATTCTACAAATTTAAGATATGAGACTCTAAAAAAATATAAAAATACCCAAAAATAAAAAATTTTATATTTTAAAACTCTTATTGAGGATAGCCTAACAACTCAAATAACCGACCACTTAATTAAGACATTGAAACTTTTGATATGTGCACGGTCAAATATCCCCATACATGACAACTTAATTTGCTGTTTTCTCAATAGTGCGACCCGCGATATTTACACTTGCTTGACGAAAAACGCATCGTCGTCACCTAATTCTCCTCTAATTCATCTGAAAGCTAGAAGAAGGTAGCTAGTCAATTTTACTGTAGACTCCTAACTTAAACGTAAAACACATTTATCGTGAAGCAAATAATAACGTGTTCTAACATAATTTTTTAAAAGTACATTACTTGAATAGCCTCTGTGAACCAATTTAAATCTAATTTAAACTAAGATAAAAGAGGTGAAAGATCTTTTAAAATAATCAATGCATAACTTTTTATAGTTAATGCTTCCGTAAGCATTTAGTTGTCATTGAATTTGAATCACACCAACTAAGTCTCCCTTTAAACCAAACCCCCGCAAAAAAAAGGAAAAAAAACAAATAGTGTAATGGTGCACAAAACACCTCGACATTACAAATACTCCTTTGATTATATACGGAGGCTACCCTTTAAAGATGGCGTGTACTCAACCATAGAAAAAAAAAAGTTTTTTATTTTCTTGTTAAAAGAAAAATAATTATTATATTAAACTATTTTACTCTATTAGTGAATATTTTAACCCTTCTTATTCTATCCGACCTTGAAGTTCTGGCTCGTCCACTAATTATATATAGTTTGCTACCCTCTCTACATACCATATCAGCCTCTCTCTCTCTCTGTCTCCTACTAACCTCTCTCTACTTCTCTCTCAGTGTGGAATCAAACCATGGTTTCGGCAATGCTCAACAACATGCCAAATTTGAACACAAAATGTGCTACATTTATAAGTGGTGGTTTGCCTCAGGCATGTTCTGTTACTCATGTATCGTTAAAAACCTCAAACGATGCCTCTTCAACAAGGCAAGTAGCCAATGCTTCCACACTTGCACCAAGAGTATCAACAAAGGTTGGCGAAAAATACTCAAGACTGGCTCGGCTGTGGAGGGAGATTCAAGGGTTGAACAACTGGCAAAACCTAGTCGAACCCTTGGACCCTCTCCTACGGCAAGAGATCATCAGGTATGGCGAACTTGTCACCGCTTGTTACAAGGCTTTCGACGTTGATCCCAACTCGAAACGCTATTTAAACTGCAAATATGGCAAGAAGAACATGTTGCGTGAAGTCGGGTTAGGCAATTCGGGTTACGAAATCACAAAGTACATTTATGCAACTCCTGATATCAACTTTCCAATCCAAAATGGTGCATGCCATGGTAGATGGATCGGCTATGTCGCCGTGTCTGACGACGCCGCAGTTAAGCGTCTAGGCAGAAGGGATATAGTCGTTACATTCCGCGGCACGGTTACGAACAACGAGTGGATAGCGAACTTAATGAGTTCATTGAAGCCTGCGCGTCTTGATCCGCATAATCCTAGGCCTGAAGTGAAAGTAGAAGCTGGATTTTTAAGCTTATACACTTCAAACGAAAGTGATTGCAAATTCGGACTCGAAAGTTGTCGAGACCAGCTTCTTTCTGAAGTCTCTCGTCTACTAAACAAATACAAAGGTGAAGAAATCAGCATCACTTTAGCAGGCCACAGCATGGGGAGCTCATTAGCTCTCCTTTTTGCTTACGATCTAGCAGAGCTTGAATTGAATCGTCGCGACGACGATTCGGATAATGAAATACCAGTGACGGTTTTTTCCTTTGGAGGGCCGAGAGTTGGTAACTCTGGCTTCAAAGAAAGGTGTGAAGAGTTGGGAGTAAAAGTTTTGAGAATTGTTAATGTAAATGACCCCATAACTAAGCTACCTGGAGTTGTTTTCAATGAGAATTTTAAGGTACAGTTTGGTGTTTTTGGTGAAAAATATGAGTTTCCATGGAGATGTTCGTGTTATGCTCATGTGGGTGAGGAATTATTGTTGGATTTTTTCAAGATGCATGATCCATCTTGTGTACATGACATGGGAACCTATGTCAGCTTGCTTAAATGTCCTACGACGACCTCGCAGGTGGTTCGAAAAGAAGGCGCAGATTTCCTCAACAAGGCCAAAGATTTTGTGATCACGACTGCGAAAAATCTCGAAAGCCTGCCGTGGAAAGATGCTGCACTCAATATGGTGAACTTGGACCAATCCCAAAGGGCATGATTCACTTGTAGATATCAACATAGTATATAATTTTTTTAATTTTTTAATTTTTTTAGGATGGAGAAGGATATGGGTTGAACTAATAACAACTTATTACAAAATGTCACCATTTGATTATTTTACCTTACTCTTAGGTGTACTGTATTTTATATGTTTGTTGCCGTCAAGGTTGGTTCATATTGTAACATAGAAACAAACATTTGACTCGTGTAAGCTTTTCTTTTTCTTCTTACGATAAATTCACACTAGGTAGAATAATATTTTTTGATTCAAAGAGAAGTTTAAGGTCATACAACGTAATCAATAAGACTTGAGTTTGAAACTTCTCCAATATAATGAGTAACATTACCATTAAATCAAAACCCTAGTAGCTAGGTAGAACAATATTAGATCTACTTAAAAATTAAAAATTTCATGGTGCAGTAACGCATGCACCATAACATACACTCGAAGTCACTCAAGAATTATAAACTATTTGTGATGAAAATACACAATATCAAATTCGAGACCTTTAATTGTAATGAGTCAGCTACCTGAATGTCATGAGGTTATGTATACTACTCAAATTGGTTGTATAGACAGATTACGATTTATAGCTAATAACACAAAATACTACCTGCATATAATCCAATGTTGTAACGTACCTAACACAGTCTTTGGGAACGTTCACAAAGAAGTCAATGGAACTTATCTTAGTTTCTTCTTTGAATTTCATGCCGACCGTAGTTGTAGCATCTTCACAACTACTTCTACTTAAGTAGTTAACCATTTGATTATCTAATTTATTCGTACTCCTATAGCCAATTCTTTTATTTATGCTTCGAAGGTTGTCACATAGGTTACCCCAAAATTTAATAACCTAATACCATAAGGATTATGATCTTCTCATAACTAGTATTATATTATTACATTATAATATTATTGTATTTTAGTTATACATTCTACTCAAAATATTTAATATTTCACTTTCTCTCCTATTTTTTATAATTTAAAATTTAAATAAATAACAAAAATATAATACTAAATAATTAAAATAAAGTATTAATTAAGGGAAGATATTAATCATTACAATATGGCATGATGCTGTAAGAGATAGTAGAAAGTAAAGATAAATGGAATTAATGTGACGTGGATCACTAGTATTTTATAATGGAATGAAAAGTTATCTTTTGAATCTCTAAAGATTAAATATACAAATGCATCGAAATAAATAATTTCATAATGTGTATTATTCTATTATAAAAGATCGTAGAAGTTTCTATTTTAATTAAGAAATAAGTAAAAATTTATTTTGGAATATCCTAAGAAGAAAGAGAAGATGAGATAATAAGAAACAACATGATCCAACCTTAGAACGAATATTGACTTTTATTTATCTCACTTTTTTGTTGTTTTTAGTATGGACTTTATGGATGTAAACAGAAAAGCTTGTCCACACATCTGTTACTGAGTTGGACAATCCTATATGATTTATCCACATGCCAATCCTATTCATGAGTATCAAAACACCATATTATGAGAAATTGTCACTGTGTCAAAGCTAAGGGCCTCAGTTACCTCAAATTTGATAACAACTATCTTTTGATTTCTTCTTTATCTATTTATTTTGTTTTTGTAAAAACTACATTGAGATTTCAGAATCAAATTAGTGTCCCCGCTGTAAGTGTGAGAAATTGGAAGATCAATTATCATGAGTGACATTTAATAGGTGTTGTACAGATTACGTCTCTCTTAAATAAATAAATAAAAAGGACATGGGGCATGGAAATTCCCACCGTACCATTCGATGTACTCAATCTCTCAATAAATCCATAGTATATTATTAATTTCGACTGGTTTCCCGTGTCATCGCCACCATCCCTCAACAAGGTTGGTTTTTCATCTAGCATTCGACCGTTTGACTTACTCACAGATATTTGGGTTACACATTTATGGAGCTCACCTTTTCATTTCACAGATTGAACTGCCGAATGCCACATTTAAGAATTTTATCCCTCAACATGCATGATTATGAAAGTGGCTGAGACACACGACTAATTCAAAAGAAGAGAAGACCATCGTTACCCAAGGAGGTATAAACAACCCCACCAATTTTGTGAAAAGGGTATATAATTCGAAATATAAAGAAAAGAAAAGGGTATTTTTGATCTAAACCCCTTCAAAATTTTAAAAAAGAGACTTGGATCCCATGCTTTTTATTAAGTTTGACACAGACCCCTTCTATTAGGGGTCTGTGAAGTTTTCTGTTAAAATCACATGAAATTTCATTTATACCCTCACACTAATATCTCACCCAACGTTCAAGCTCTCCTCCTCCTCCTCCTCCTTTTCTTCTTCTGTAACTCTTATTTATCTCTAACATACACACAAGATGCTTAGCAAACAAAACACACCACAACACACGGCCTAAACACCACACATACTACAGTCCCCATACAATTTTTTTGGCCACTTATATATCTATATATACACACATAGATATCTATAGACACCCACATACATATTTGTGCGCGTGTTTTTCATTGGTTTTGTGGTGTGTGTGAATTGTGATTTATGTGTGGTTTTGTGGAGTGTGTGTGATTTCAGTGTGGGTTTGTGTTGTATGTGTGCCCTTGTAAGTGTTATGTGTTCTTTTTTTTCTAATTATGTATATCTATAGACACCCATATACATATTTGTGAGTGTGCTTTTCAGAGGATTTGTGTGATGTGTGTGATTTATGTGTGGATTTCTGTAGTCTGTGTAATTTCGGTGTGGGTTTATGCAGTATGTGTGCCATGTTTATGAGACTGTTATGTGTTGCTAATTAGGTTGTGTATGCTATTTGTTCTTTGTGTTTGATGGTGCGTGCAAGGGAAGAAGACGGAGAATGATGCCGGGTGAGAAGAAGAAGAATGGTGAGTGAGTGAGTGGGTGGAGTGAGTCAGTAGGTGAGTTGGTGTTTCGGTGCGATTCAGAGGGTATAAATGAAATTTCATGTGATTTTAACAAAAAACTTCACAGACCCTAACAGAAGGGGTCTGTGTCAAACTTAATAAAAAGCATGGGATCCAAGTCTCCTTTTTAAAATTTTGAAGGGGTCTAGATCAAAAATACCCGAAAAGAAAACATTGTGAAACAGGTGTTGTCTTGAAGCTTTTTCCCTCGGACATCTCTACCCTAATTCTTTCCAGTTTAAACCTAATATCGACATTATCACCTATATTTCTCAATCTTCAAATATGTCTTCAAGATTTTCTCAAGGACCTTATATTCTTTTGTAATTTTTTTCCATTGAACTTTTCTACCACGTACTCTAACACGTTCCAGTCTTTTCTTCAAACAAATGAAAGAAAAGAGAAAAAAAAGAAGAAAAAAACTCTTAACCTGTTCAACCACTAAAAGACTTTGTCCAAATCAATCATCCTTTGAGCAGTCTCTCATCTATTTATCAAACTTTCAACTTCATTGTTAACCTCAATCTAGGTCACACTATTGGGTTATGGCTCGAATTGGAAGTCTAATTCCAACTAAAGTTGAAAACAAGCAGAATTTTATTAAGAGTATAAATAAGTTTCGCATCCTAGAGGAGTTATGATTAATTGTCTATAAAATAGACATCTCTAGCTTGTAGTTAGGTGTTGAAAAATCACTCTTTGTACTCTAAGTTGAGAGAGGGTGTAACTGGGTAGAATGAGTGGTTGTGAGCAACTAAGAGAGGGTTAGACTTTTCCTGAAAAGTCATCATATGTAATCCGTTATTGCTAAATAGTAGAATTTTTCCATTCTTGGGTCATGGAGTAGGCTTAGTTGATCCACGTTAGATTGTGCGTGTTTGCTTGTTCACATTTTTTTGCACACGATCCAGAGTAAGAATAACGTCATATTTTTAACAAATGGTATAATGAGCTGAGGTTTCCGTACAAGAAAATGTGTCGAGCAAGAAAATTTGTGTTGGTGTGAAAAAGAAAGACGCCTAAACATTGCTGACATCAATAGGGCTAGGGTGACATCATTGTGATGTCATTAGGATAGAAGAAAAAAAAAACTATCGTTAGATAAAAGAGAGAAGGTTAGAGTTTAAGATTTAATTGTGTGTATCGCAGAGCACTACATAAGTGTACACCCTAGCAATTAATTGAAGGAAGCTACAAGAAATTATCTAGTGTAGCACGTGCCTAAGAGTTTATGTGTGCTTGAGTTTGACTACACTTTGACTATGTTGATTGACCTTTGACCGAGGTTTGACTATGTTAACCGATGAGGCACCCCCTAAGGGTTTTTCGATGTGATGAGTCTATTTTTGCAATCCGTTTTGTGAAATTCTTGTTGCATCACTGAGTTTTAGGTGAATTTGGTACTTTTAAGTTTGATGTAATAGCATATCACACAAAAATTTGAAGTTTCAATGTTTAATGGGAAGATGAACTTCACTATTCAGCAAAGGACAATACAAGAACTACTCATACAACAAGGTCTTGAAAGGGTTGGGGAGAATGAGAAGCCCTAAAAGATGACTGAGACGGAATAGAGTTTGATGCAGAGAAAGACAGTGAGTACAATTCGATTAACCTTGCTTTTGAGATCAAATACAGTGTGATGACAGAGACCACACCAAAAAATTTGTGGGAGAAGCTCAAAAGTATCTATGTGTCAAAGACAATGATTAATCCATTGTGTCTTAGGATAGAACTTTATCCGATGAAGATGGAAGAGGGTATAACAATTGAGAATCACATCAATATGTTTAACCAACTAGCGTTTCAACTTTTAAATGTAGAAGAGAAGTTGAAGGATAAAGAGCAAACACTTCTACTGTTTTCTTTTTTGCTGAAGTCATGCAAGTCGTTGGTATAGACAATGCTAATAGAAAATAAGACAATCAAATTGGATGAAGTTATAACACTCTTACGTAAAATTGAGAGAATGATGGAGTAAAAAAGTGCTAATGAGGATAAGTATGCACTAGTTGAACAGGAATCTGATGAAGGGAGGAGTCATGAGAGGAATGGGATAAGTCATAAGAGGAATGGCTAACGCAGGAAAAGAAAAGAAGATTAAGATTTCGGACTTGAGACCTAAACAAAAAAGAGTGCTACTATTGGGCGAAGAAGGGTCATATCCAGACGAAGTGTCCTGAATTTAAGGATGACTTGAAGAGCTTCAAAGAGATGAAGAAAGTGAAAGGTAAAGTCAAGTGTGAGGATGACTCAAGTTCGAACCCGTGTACCACTAAAGAGGATAGAGTGCCCATGTTAATGAGGAAGACTGATGATGAGTGGATTCTCGACTCTGCTGCTTCTGATCATATTTCCAATGACAAAGCTCACTTTGATACTTTACACACTGAGAGGAAGTTTTTCGATATCACCATTAGAAACAATGAGGTTATGAAGGCTAAAGGCGTTGAGCCAGTACGCCTGAAGTTGAACAATGGTATTGTTAATACCTTTTGCGATGTGAGATATGTGTCATCCAATAAAACTAATATCATTGTGTTAGAAGTATTAGCTATATGTGGATGTAAATACATGGGCAAAGGTGGTTGATACAGAGTATAGAAAAGAGATAAGATGATTCTCATTGGGAAGATGAATGAGAAAAAGATTTGTGTCTTAGATGGTTATGCTATACAAAGAAGGAATAGGAACACTGGCAGCCAATTAACAGGTAATTGCCTAACACAAGCAAAGGAGGTCAAGAAGAGAGTAGCGTTCTCCGAGGTTGTCGAGGTGTTTGGGGATTCTCGACAAGGGATGAATTTGTTAGGTTGTGGCTCGAATTTGGAAGTCTAATTCTCTAATCAAAGTTGAAGACAAGTAGAACTCTATTAGGAGTAAAAATAGGTTTCATATCCTAGTAGAGTTAGAATTAGTTACCTATAAATAGACATCTCTAGCTTGTAGTTAGGTGTCGAAAAATTACTCTTTGTATTCTAGGTTGAGAGAGGGTGTAACCAGGTTGAAGGGGTGGTTATGAGCGAGTGAAAAAGGGTTAAGACTTTTCCTAAAAAGTCATCGTGTGTAGTATGTTATTGTTGAATAGTGGAATTTTTTCATTCTTGGGTTGTGGAGTAGGCTTAGACGTTGCACGTTAAATTGTGCACGTTTGCTTGTTCACGTTTTTTCATACACGATTCGGAGTAAAAACAATGTTATATTCTTAGCACACACTTGGGAATGAGTGGTAGACATACTAAACTTGTTCCGCACTAGTTAGTGAGATAACTACACCATTATTAGGGGTGGAATCAAGAACTATAAGGTAAAAGGGTGTACTCATCTGAGAGTGCATCATTCATACTGTAAGAGGTGTTTAATATATTATTTTTTTAGACAAAAAAAAGTAGTTTTTTTTTACTAGTTAAGGGTGTTCTTGTGCATATCCTCATATCAATGTGGTTGTACCACTGCCCATTACCTTATGATTTTAGGTTGCCTACTCATACATTAGGTGAGGCATCAATTTTGTATGCTATTTGTATCAAGTCTAAAAAGTGGTCAAGTGTTTGAGTCTTGTTATCATCCATTTAAGAAAAAGTATTTCAACTAGTTAGATTCATTAAATAATAATAATAATAAAGAAATCGGTCTACATGAATATTAAAAACTAAAATTTATTTTTCTCAATTAAAAATTTTAAAGGAGACAGCCACTTAAAAATAAAAAATTCTTTTAGACAACTGAAATTAATGAGTAGATAATTATTGACAAAACCAAGATTAATGTATGTGCATGAAATTAAACTAGTTTGCCTCATCATGTGTTTCATTTTATGTCTTAAGGTATACCACAAGAAATTCACTTGAGAAACATATCTAAACAACAAAGTCAAACAACTCGAAGAAAATATTATGCCCTATAGAAGTCCTGAGAGAAGAAAACACTTTGGGACGGGGTCGATGGACGATCAATAAGGCCCATGGCCTAAGTTGGTGACCTCCGATCCATTGCACTTAGCAGGGGTGCCCCCTAAGGTCTACCCAAGTGGCAGAGCCTACATCATAAAGAAAATGAAAAATAAAAAAATAAAAATAAAACTTTGGCTTGATTCCAGAAATTAGCTTAAAATCAACTTATAGGCTTGATTCTTGGAGGAGTATTGTGCAAAGCAAAGAGTTTCTTAAGGATAAGACTATGTGGAGGATTGGAAACGGTAAAAGTATCAACATTTGGGAGGATAAGTGGCTACCGGGGCAGATGTTGAGTAATCAGAGGCCCCAGGAAGGCCCTGAGTGGGTTAGTGACCTTATCTTGTAAGACCAGAGAAAGTGGAATGAGGAGCTGATCAGTTAGCTTTTTGATCGAGAGAACAGGCAGAATATTCTTGCTACTTATATACCTTGGAATGAAATAGATGATCGCATTGTGTGGAGTCTAGGCAGGAACGGGGAATACTCTGTCAAGTCAAGATATCATGTGGCGAGAGAAGGTGTTACTAATAAGGGTAGAGAAGCATGCAACAGAGCGAGCTCATTGTACCAGACTCCGAAAGAGGTGTGGAAGCTCGTGTGATCGATCAAGGCCCCCCCAAAGTTGAAGTTCTTCTTGTGGAAAGCGTTCAAAAACTATCTCCCGACTCAAGAGAACCGGTTTCGAAGAAGGGCAGTTGTGTCTCCTATTTGTCCGCTGTGTGAACAAGAAAATGAGTCTGTCGAACACATCTTCCTTTTCTGTCCTTGGGTGAAGAGATTTTGTTGTACTTCCCCTCTGCAGTGTGCTTTTGATCCAGTCTATGTGGTGTGTTTTAGTGAGTGGCTTCTTGGCTTCTCTAAGAGATGCTGCAAGGCGGGTCACTGCAAAGAGGAAGCAACGACTAAAATTGCGATGTGCTGCTGGCAGATTTGGAAGGAGAGGAATGATGGTGTCATTAATGGCATAAGTATGGACATTCAGAGGGCGACTGTGAGGATTCAGTGTATGATATCTAAATGGTACTGCGAAGGAAATTTGAGACAGAGGAGGTTGGATAATAGACAGTATGAAGAAGCCCAAAATAGGGTGGCAGCACAATGGGTTCCCCTAGAAGTTGGAACTGTCAAAGTTAATGTGGATGCATCCTTCGAAGAAAATGGGATTTCTGCTTATGCATTTATTAGGCGAGAACGAAATGGGGAGTTGATTTTTGGGCAGGCAAGACCTTTTAGATATTTTTCAATGGCGGAAACGGAAGCCTTTGCTATTAGATGTGCGTGTCAATACGTGGGATAGGTGCAACAGTCTAGCATCATAATTGAAAGTGATGCTCAAGACGTTCTCAAAGTAATCAGTTCTCCGGAGTACGCTCTCGGATGGAGAGCAAACGCCATAGTGGATTATATCAAAAAGATTGTGGCAGGTAACCCAAGGGTGATGTTCCAATGCATAAGGAGAATGACCAACCAACCTTGCGATTGGATAGCAAAGTGTCGACGCAGAAAAGAGTTGCCAGTTAATTGGATTTCCTGCAACCCACTTAAGTTGATGTATCTGTTGATGAAAGATAGAGATCCCACAGGGGTCGGATGATGGAAATTGTATTGATGTTTTTTCTTTCTACTTTTTTACCCAAAAAAAAAAAGTGAGAAACACGTATAGAAAGTGGTCTTTTTTGAGCATCTACAAATCGAAAAAACTATCCACTATCATCCACTTATTTCCCTTATCTAGATTACACTTTTCACTATTAAGATTGCGGAATAGATGTCACAAGCATGTTACAAGAAGCAATCGAGACAAACATTTTCCACATTTTCCATATAGGTATCTTAAACATATATAAAGCGGATTAAAAGTGAACTTGAGCCATTTCTTTTTAAAAATAATTGGCCATTTAATCACTCAATCAATCTTCAGAATGGCAATGATGTAAGGCAAGAATCTTCGAGTGATGTTTTTTATACTTAGAAGCTAGCCTCATTAGTTTCTCATCTGGAAACTAGCTATAATTATGATATGTGGTCCTTAGAGCAATCTTTTTTTTTTTTTTTGGTCAAGTCCTTAGAGCAATCTAGAACACTGTCTTATGCATTACTGGCATCTCTTAATTAAGCTTGATTAGTGTAAGAAACAATCGTAGTTATTGAAAGGCTTTTTATGGGTATCATTAAAGCAAAAAATTAATTGTTTGATAACATCTGTGCTATTAATTGCAAGTCAAAGATTGATCCAAAGGCATATTGATTGTTGCATAGCATTTTGGCCCCTCTTATTTCCTTTTAATGCTTTGTTTTTACTTTGCTCGTCTTCACTTTACTAGTTATATGATTCACTTAATCGTTGTTTCTAGAAGTCTCGTCGGCCATGAGATAAAATGATTCATGCTAGCAGCAAATTTTTAGGCCGATAAATGTTACTCAAGACATGGATCACTTTAAAGGTCGGTACGGCTAGCTTAACTGTAAAATTTGAGCGCTTGAATTGTAAAGCTTTCAACAATATAATTTTAGTCATATATAAGTATTATTGAAAAGAAGTCGTAGACTACTTAGTATTGTCATGTCACCAGTAGAGCTTTCAGAATTTTTTTAGGACAATGTTGAGCTTCAAAAAATATGGAGAGATGCCACCAAGGTTTTCGTCTGATGGTAAAGTTACTCAATTGTTTGCGAAAGGTTGTGGGATCAATTCATGCTGGTTACATATATGTTATACGACCATAAGCCTCCCTTGAATTTAAAAAAAAAATGGAGAGATATTTTTGAAAACTCCGCATGATATAAAAATAATTTCGTGAAAGTCTTTCGAAAAACTCTGAATTGGGGCTTTTTACTTTTTATTTTTTAAAATTTTGTATTTTAACTGACAACTCTTCTAAAATAGGCTAAACATGTTAGTTATATTTTTAAATGTCTAAAAGTTGGACAAACATATCCTAATTAAAGAAGGAATCGATGTTACATATCTAGGTCAAACCATCATGAGTTTGAATTCTCTTATAATATTATAATCTTATGGGAGAGAGCAATGGTGATAAAGTGATGATATAATTATGATGCAATGATCTAAACCATTGATTATGCAGAGCAAATAATTGATTCCTCACTTTACCATTATTAATTTGTCTAAGAATTTTAATTATAACTTTATGAGGGATCTAAATCCATACCTTCGTGAACGGCAAAAAATCTTTTTATTAAATTTGAAATTTTACTAGGAGCCTTTTGAACCAATAAAACTCTAAAGTCACTCGCTTGTTCAAACTCATTCTTTTCCTAAGTCAGCAAGATCATTTCATTTCTCATCTCAAAAATATTATGGCAAAGCCATTTACATGTATAACTTTTTAAATAAAAAAAAAAACCTTGAAACTAAGCTAGTATACCCCTAATGTTCCATTCACTGGCTTGTTCAAACTCATTATTATACCTTAACAACACAATGTGATCTTTAACGGTACTTGGATGAATATTTCATCAGTTGAGGTAGTTATGTGACGTTGATATATATATATATATATATATATGTTAGAGGATCCATATATAACTCGACCGTGAATTTAGAAGAGCAAATTATTAAAAAATTCTTTGAATGTTAGAGAAAATTTTTTGTACAACGTAAATATAGTCATAGCCTAGAAAAAGGTTGTCTATTATATAGAAACTGGAGAATCAACCTTTCTTGAGTTCATATCCAAGTTTTTTGTAAATGTTCAAAGAGGGGAATGAAAAAGCTTACTTCTAACCAAAAAATAAATAAATAAATAACATCAACCAGAATAAAAATAAAATAAAATAAGAAAAAGAAAAGCTTACATGTTTTCAATGAATGATTAAAATAAAATAAAAAAAGGATAAAGACGTATTTGTGGCCTCTAAAATAAAAAATTAACGATAAAAGTGTTTGTTTTTTTATCAAAATTTCAAGTTAAATCTCTCCCTAGATTAACCTGATACATCAAGAATAATAGTGGAACTACTAACATTCCAGTGAGCTCCATCTGGTAGACTTGTGAGTGGGGCGCATATTTTGACTAAATTATTATTATTTTTATATTTTTTTAAAAGAATATTAATGATAGTTGTTCACCTACCCTCCTTAATGACTCAATCTCAAGACCATTTAATTCTCAAACATAATTATTTTGGCTAAATTATTTATTCTCTTTTTTCTTCACCTTTTACTTTTAGTCCAACGCATAAGTGAGCTAGTGAGGACCGCAAGTTTTTGTCTCATCACTGGAATTTAATATGAAAAGTACGTCATTATGTTAGCACCATATTGATTACGACGCACGTGCAACCTAATTTACTTCACATATTTTAGTTTTCACTTTCTTGTTGTAAAAATGTGTTTAACATTAATTATAGAAATGTTGAAACCGAATCCAAGCACAATTAAGGATTTGTTCATAATGTCATAATGAAAATGTTAAAACTAAGAACAAGCGTGAGTAATAAGGATTTGCTCCTAATGTATTAACGAGATCTAAAAATTATGAACTATCAAAATTATTTCATCATCATTGTATAATTAATTCACAATTATTAAATATTTTTCATAATAATTAAAACGTTATGGATGAATTCTTACTCTTACGAGCGGATAAGATAATCCATTTCTTACTTCTTTCCGAAAGCATAGAATAATATTTTATGGAGTTGAAAACTCAAATTCATTAATCATTTTTCTTAAGTAGTTTGTCGTTAATTGAACTCTTTGTAAAAGTTTCTTTTAATACCCTTTTCATAGTTTATGGTTTAATTTCTCAAGAGAGCTATTGACTTTTCACTTATAGTTGTAGATATACCATCTTTCTGTGCATTTCCCTTTAGCATATATTTTATGCCCTCACTTATAACACGAAAATTTAATAAATCTCCAAAAAGAAGCAGAAAATTTACATGTTGAACCTTTTATGTTCTCGTGGGAATAATATCTGCATTATTTATTTATTGTTTGCCTTTTCAATTCACTTCTTATTTAGACTTTGTGCAAGAGAAAATCTTAGCAAACTTATCAACTAAAAGAAAAATAAATACAATCTTTTCCCAAAGGGTAAGATGCTTTTAACTATATACATGCATGTAGATAAAATTTCACTTTTTCAAATTTCCATGCGATATTGTATCATAAGAACTATATATTTCATGAATATGTTTGAGGAAATAGTTGAGATCTAATGGGTACTCTTGTCCCTAATGTTTACAAACGTGATTCAAAATATTTCTTATTGTTTAAAATTCGTCAATTTAATCCTTATTATTTTTCAAAAATTTTAATTTAGTCCTTTTTTTCTAAGAAATATCAATTTAGTCTCTGCACGTGACCCTATTTGAGGACTAAATTGGCTAATTTTGAATAATAAGGACTATTTTGAATCACTTTTGTAAATATTAAGGACTAATATAATTATTTTAGAACATTAAGGATTAACTTAAAAAATATGTAAACAATAGGGATTATATGTATAATTTACCCAAAAACTAAAGCCTTAGAGCACTAAAATCCGAAGGCAGAAAACTAGGTATAGAATCTTCTGGATATAAATACATTAAATATATAAATTTCCTATGTATAATTTTTAGTCTTTTGCCTCTGTCACCAAATGTGGAGGGTCGTAACAGATCAACAGTACTTTTTTTTTTCTAGGCAGATTTGATAATGGAAATAAATACGTAAATTAAAAAAAAAATCTTTTGTATTTTATCAAAATTGCACCTCAGACATTTCGATACCTTAATAATTTAATCACACCTCATAATTTATAAGAATAAATCTTACTACCCTTCTCTGTTTGATAAGAATAGAAGCTTTTGGAACATTATTATAAACCATAATGAATGGTCAAATTATCATATATCATAAGATCTAACAAATAATTTCCACAAAACACAAAAACCCTTACAATATACCCCAAATATAGATAACTACTTCCTTTCATGCATCAGGAAGGAAAATATAATGCTTAGAGTTAACTCATCATAATTATCATTATTATAAACCATAATGAACGTTCCCACAAGAGTGAACGCATCAAGAAAGCAGTATAATAGGTTTCTCATGCACAAAAGTAGATAATATTCCTTTTTTTTTCCAAGAGGCTCAGCCACTTATATTCGAATCTATTTAGGGGATATTTCTCTCCACTTATCTTTCTTTAATGAGTTTTTTATTTTTTTTTATTTTTATCATACTTTGATAAGAGTTGAAGTTATTCAAAAATTATTAAAAAATAATGATTCCAAAAAATTAAAAAAAGATAAAAATTAATCAACCAATACGCACAACGCATAACGACTCACTTTCATTCCAACCTTCTGGAAAGAGTTGCGTAATTAGGACCGAAAAGGGGTGGGCAAGTTCAGGAATTAATATAGCTCCAGCAATCATTCAATGTTCCACACTAGTCGACAGCGTAAGACTTTCTGGGATTTCTTTGAAAATGGAGATCCAGTACTGTTCAATATGTGGCTATCAATTATGACCGGATAATTAATTTGGTGTCGGGAAACGGGAAATTTTACTAATAATATCTAATGTTTATATTTATTTTTAATTTTATTCTCATTGTTTTAAAAATGAGGTCGAGCTTGATTCTCAATGTTTATACAATTTTTAAATTTATTTTTATTATTTTAAAAATGACGCGTTTAATTCTTAAAATTTAGAAAAAAAATTAATTTAATCTCCAATATTTTCACTTTTATTCAATATAGTCCCTCAAGTTTTGTATGCAAGTCACAAATTGAAATTTCAAGGCAAAGAGTATTCAAAAACTTTTTGCAATTGGAGATTAAGTGCATCACTTTTAAAATAATGAGAATGAAATGAAAAAAAAATAAAGTGAAAACATTATGTACTAAGGCTCCGTTTGTTTGCAGTAAAATATTTTCTTGGAAAATATTTTTCGAATTAGTCAATCGAAAAATATTTTTTGGTCAAAGAAAAATTTTAATTCAAAAGAGTGAAATATTTTCTTGTCATTTGAGAGAAAAAAATATTTTTTGTAACTAACCCACTTAATCCCCACCCTACCCCACCCTCTACCCTCTACCCTCTACCCTCTACCCCCAAGGTTAACATATATATTATATGTGTATATTTTTTTTATAAAATCTCATATCGGAAAATATTTTTTATTGTACATCCAAACACCATAAAATATTTTATAATATTCTATTTTTCAGAAAAATATTTTCCCCTAAAAAAATTTTCTCCCAACAATTTATTTTACAGCAAACAAACGGAGCCTAAGTTGATAACTCTTTACAATCTATGAGACGAAGCGCAATTTTTATAGGCATCTTATAAATAAGAATTATAATTGCGCCCATGTAAAATTACATTTATTATTTTCTTTTTCTGTTTAAGAAATAAGAAATGAGTTTAACCTTTGAAAGTAGTGTTTGGCATAATCACAACCGACTTTGCAACTATAGTGTAATATCATATATTGTAGGGAGACATGAAAAGCGAGTATTGTAAGTGTAAGTAATAAGTTTTTTTTTTTTTTTTGTCAAAGTGTAAGTAATAAGTTGATTTAGCTATTTTGGTCTATTATATTTGAGACTTAAAATATTTATTTTTAGCTCATAACACTAATCTCGTTTATCAACTTGGGATTTTGGACCTAGGCCGTGACAGAGAGGTATTTAAAGCTAGTCATCAACCATGGTCAGAACTAAGAATTGTGCGAGATAATGTGTTGCACTGTGTAAATACGGTGATAGTCACCTCTGTGTTCTATATGAATCACCTTTATAGTCCTATACTATTTAGTTGATCACGAGTGTCTGTATTCCTAATGAGGACATCAAGTCCTCAATAGAGACTAATTATAATGTGTTAATGAGTAGGAGAAAAGATAAATGAGTAATTTATAATTGAGTATTGTAAATTTAAATAATAACTCAAGTAAACCAATACATTTGAAGCCCAAAATATAAATTCATAAATTTATAACTGTAGTCTCACTAGTGGATTTGGAACTGTAAATTTGAGGGATGCGGCATATATACCAAATCAGTAGGAACTAAAGAAAATTATTGCAACTATGGAAAAAGCAATTACGGAAAGTAATAAAAACAGAAAGCGAGTTTTCCATTTTTAATAGTCCAAAAGGCAAAACATATCATTTGGATGTGATTATGCAATTCAACTTTTGATTCTCAATTTGCAAATGATTATTCGGTGAGATTTTGTCTCCCATGATGTCTCAAAAAAGTTTGCTGCTTCAAAGGATTGGACCCAAAGTGTCTCCATTGACAAAGAAGGAGACAATTAGTAAAACATAAATAAAACACATTATAAGTCTGAATGAATGCGGTATTCGTTTTAAATGTGAAAAATTATAAATTTAATTTTCGTTATATATATGTATTGTACGATTTTTAAATTTTTTTTAAATTAAAAAAAAAAAAAAAAAACATTATAAGTCTTTATCAAATATGCGGGTCTTGACGTGTCTAGTATAGAAAGCATATATAGCTTAGGACCACATAAACACGGCCCCCTCTTTTATCTATCTTTGAGATGGGTCCAGTTTACAAACGGATAAAAAAAAAAAAAAAAAAGCACTAAAATCTCATTAAAAATGAACACGTAGTGATGACAGTGACATATTTTGTCAGTATTACGCTTTTTTTCTTTTTCTTTTTTTGGGCACACTATCACACTTAAACTATCGAGTGTTTTTTTTTTTTTTTAGTTATAAGGGGGCTTTAAGCCTAGTTGATAAATTTTATTAATTTAAGAAATGTCTCATCCTTAATGTATAGTCATTCATTCAGCAAAGTTGAAGGCTCTGTAAGCATATATGTGACACCTTGGACCTAGCATGTAGCCTATTATACACATTGCGTATAATTATGTGTTATTAAAGTGCTTATATGTGTATATGTATTTACTTTAGTCTTACATTTATTTAGTAACTTACTTTTTATTTTTTTTTCTTTCCAAAAATGCAACTAATATTTAACGAATCCAAATAAAATAATTAACCTATTATTTTGATATTTTTATTAAATGAGATGGTTTCTTACATTTAGTAGATTAATTTTCATCATTTTTGAACCAGCTCTAAGCCCGAGATAAAAATTAAAGTATTTTATTTTGCAACTTTCATATTTTTCGCTCACCCTGCATTTGTTTCTGAACATACGTTCATAAATTTTATTTACATAGTATATCAGATGTGCGAGTTATAAAATATCTTGTGTAGCATATGAATAGTGATCTCTAGACTTTTTAATTGGGCCATTAGATATTCTGGATTAGTTTTAGACCAACCCTAGTTACTTAAACTAAGTTAAAATAAGTTTAATAGCAAGCCCAAAGTAAAGCCCAAGCCCACAATTTAATTAGCTAGCTTAAATAATCCAATTATATAATATAAAAAATATATATATATCAAAGTGGCTTCTTGTAGAAGCCTTGGCCGACCAATATAAAAAGAAAGGAAATGAAGTAGAATCATCTAGAACTTAGAAGAAGAAGAAGAAAGGCACGGCAGGAAGAAAGAAAAAAAAAATGAAAGGGGAAAACAAGAGGAGGAGAATCGAGAGAAAAAGAGAGAGAAGAGAAGAAAACTTTTCAGGCTGCAAATTAAAGTTTAATATTCAAGTAAGGAATCTTTCTGTTTATCTTGTTTTTTCTAACTCTTAGTATATTTAATATATGTTTGTGCATATCTATGTAGAAGCAGTGACAACCTCAATTAATCTTGATTCTAACTTGAGAGTTCTTGAAATATAGATGAATTTGGAATATTAACTGGGTGAAGATTTAGTTTATGAAGCTTTAATAATCAAAGAATAAAATTATGAATTGGGTATTTTGAATAAGGTAGTTGGGTGTATGTGTTAATCGTGTGTGTGCATCTGTGAGTAGCCGTGTGTGTGTGAATCATAAACATAGGATTTGGTGTGTGATGTGTATAAAGGCATGTCTGGTAGTGTGAAAGAGTAAAATTGTGGGGTTAGTGGACTATAACATAAAGCCATATAATTGGGAGAAAAAAAACAGAGAATAAAAAGGTCAAACTTGCATGTTATAGTTATATTTAGATGAATTATATGTTCTAGTCACTGTTGGCAATGTCTACGTAATTAATTATATCCTATGTGCATGTTAATTTAGCCAATATATGTATACATATAGTATTCGATACATAATACATTACAAACCTTAACTTATTAAGCTTATAAGGAATTACGAGATGTATGATACGGGTTATACTAGGATTATTACTTAATATACATAGGAGAGACTTTTAATGCTAATAACCAACATCTTTAATTATTGTAATGTGGTTTACCCTACAATCTGGAAGACATGAAAATTAAAGCTTGACATAAAGAGGAGATAAGTAATAACTTTGTGTATTTTTCTCATATCTTAGTTTGAAGGTATCATCTTGCAGTAACAAGTTACCGTGAGAATATAAGCTTGAAATTTAGTAGATTATAAAGCTTGCTTGAGGTAAGTTGGATTAGCTAGTTATTTGCATGTTGAGTTTAAATGGATAAGAGCTATGTGCATGATATGTTAGATAAGCTATATTCTTTTGCAAATACTTAGAATGGAATGGAGTTTTGAGGTATTGATATTTAGATGTTAAAGTGACTGATGAAATTAATGGATTGATATTATGAGTTTATTTGCCTAAATGTAAATTGTTATTTATATATGAATTATTGGATTATTAGTGGTTGTTACAAAAAGGGTGTTACAATGTTTATTAGCTAAGGTGAAGTATAGGAAATTTAGTTGAGTTGAGTTAGGAGAAATGATTGAGTGGGTTGGCTAAAATATTGTTAACTAGCCATTTAAAGATAGATTATAGAATTTGTTCAATTACTGACTATAGCTTTAGAGTATAAAGTGGAAAGCAAGGGTTATCTATTAAGTGAATCGTTAACTAAGTGTTAGATGAATTTAACTTATAATTAGACATGGACTAATGACTAGTGGTTAAATGTTTTCTTTAGGTTACTCATAAGTTAGATTGAAGAAAAGCTGAAAATTAAACTAATGCCCTAATCTGGACAGCTTACTGTCTGCGTCTTTTAGAGCCATTTCGACATAGTAAACGTGCTCGAAACTTATAGGGCTAAGGCTGATTCTAATGTTTTAGCCCTTTGATCACATCATTTCTGAAATATAGCTAAAAAATTGCTGGTTCTGCCCAGCTATGCGTGGTTGCGCGGTAAGAGTTATAACTTTTGGAATTTAACTCGCAATTGAGTACCGTTTGAACCTAAAATTAACTACACTTGGAGAGCTACGATTATACGTAAAAATCAGATAGTTTGGAGGTCAATAGCCTAGGTAACCGAATTGATTAAGTTGAGCTTCTGTTAGAGGAATTGGAAAATGTCTTAGTTGAGCTTGCGGTATTAACTTTGCACTTGGAAACTTGTATTGAATGTTTGAAGAATTAATTAGAATGTAAGTTAAATGTAAAGATATTAACCAATGCATGTTAGTTGAGTCCACTTGTACAGTTGGCATTTAGTTTATATGTTAAGTACAATTTTGGTTAGTTATAGTTAACTTAACTTTATATATTAGTAAATGCTTCTATATTGTTACAAAGATATGGTGTTTAATTAAGTTACAATGAAATAAAGTATGTAATATAAATTCTTGGATGTGGAAGATAGTTATTAAACCTTCTATAGTCAATTGCTAAAGTGTTATACTTATATAAAAACTAGGGTATTCATATTCAAGCTAATCCAAGGAAAGTTGGAGTAACTAAGTCATTTTTACATCTTGAAGCTTGGTAAAGGTGAGGGAGATAGCATTTTCATTGTTTTAAAGATTTTGTCAAGTTTTGCATTTTTATGATTTGTTGCTTATTGCTTTAGATATGCTTATATATTGTTGTATAATGCTTAATTATGCTATCAAGACTTAGTATGTGCAACTAGTTGGCTTGTTTCATGGTTATAGCTTGAATCCTCACAAAGAAGATGATGAATAGCACTTGGAATTAGGGTTTTGAGAAAACTTGCTAATTAGATTGAATCGAGGCTTCAATTAGGTGCTTTAGACATTAATGAAACTAGACCAAGGCTCACGTGAGGTTGATTTGCTCGAAAATGAGTTAAAATGCAAAATTTGTTAACTTTAAAAAGGGATTTTTATACGTTAAGCAATCCGGGCACATTTGAGCTTTGGTTTAGGTATTCTTGGGGTGTGGAAGGCCTTTTGGTGCTTTCGTTACGTGAAAACGGGGTCCGGTTAGGATAGTTGTTGTTCAAATCCGCTCGGGGCCTTCTCGAGCTTTTGTTTTCAAATCGGGTTTTCAAGGCTTAGATAGGTGTCTTTTGACCTACCTAGGAATGTGGAACAATTGGCTTGTTGATTTGGAACCTTGAACCTTGCGTAGGAGAAGAAATCGGAAAGTTAACAAAGGGAGAAAAAGGTGTTTTTGAATGCTTTTGTGTTTATATGAATTTGTAATTACTAGAAAAGGTGTTTTATGTGCATGATTAGGATTATTCAAGCTATTCATAGAGTTTTGTGGAAGAATATAATAATTGTCTCTTTCGTGACTAAATAGTTATCTCGTGCGTATGTTGGCTTATATAGTGTTTATATATGAGGGCGGCTTACTTTGTCGAATCTCTTACGTGTTATTTGATACCTTGATTCTTGTGGACTCATCTCGGGGTTGCGCAACCTTTTCGGACATGGTAGTGTCGAGAAACACGGGCGGCGTCGGGCTTGCCGTGCTCCCTCGACTACCATAGTGCCTATTCCCTTTCTCGCTAAGTATACTCCACTACCCCAGAGGTATGGTTTACCTGCTGGGCATATGGACGTACCTCAAGAGAAAGGGTCAGAGGATCGGGATACATAAAGTTCGTGGCTCGTGATTCAAGATTGAAGATTTGAAGTGGAACCGTATCTTTTTTAATGTGGTTAATTACTTGACTATTTGATTATTTGATCTTGTTGCTCTATGTTATTTATATATTTGACTTCTTGTGATTGCATATCATATTGCACGTCCCGGTATGCTGCATCACCTCTCTCGTTGGGCAACATTATTGCTCACTCCTTATTTAATGTGTTTCAGAAGAAGCTGAAGTGAATTCCCAGCTAATAACGGTAGATGAAGAAGAAAAAGTGCACGTAGATCAGATTCCTTGATTCCTGTATGATAAGTTTGATCATGTGTGCAGTTTGTTTGGAGTTGTTGTTAGTTATTGTGTTTTGAGACCTTGAGGTCTTGTATATATGCTTGGAAGTTGTAATCATGTATGTGAATATAAAGTTAGATGGCATGTAATAATGGATTCTAGTTTACTTCTTTTATTGCATGCTTGTGTGTTTACCAACTTGATAGAAGAACTTGGTTTAGATGTATTGAACTACTTATAGTTAAGTTAACATTGTTTTGCTTGCTTGTGTACTGTAAGTAGATTTTGTTGTTCCAAGGCTCGAATGGCCTTGTGATTTTGGGTTGGCTATGGCAGTCTTGAAGGATAGATTGTATATGTTGTTGTTTGTGAATCAAAGACTATATTTGGTTAATTCCAGGTAACCATTTAGTACACGGTACAAAAGAGATTCTATTTGAGTGACGAGTCCGGACTTGACCTATAGCGTGGGATTGGGTTCGGGGCGTTACAATATAAGTCTCAATCATATATGACAGCTTAAGGTTTACCAGACAATCTGCACATTGATTTGCTTCTTTGAAAATATGTTGTATTTTGAAACAAGGATTACGTTTAAGAATTTGTTGACACTTTTCAATATAAGGTTTGAAAGAGTTCTTACATGTAAAACCGTGCGCAAGGAAGGATGCCACATTACGTGAGTCAATCTCCACAATCAATTGTTGGATACCTAAGAGTTCAACTCGACGACCATTACGCATAACCCATTTCACACCCTTTTTTAACCTTTCAAAACTACCGCAAATATTCTCGACATTAAACGATACACTAAGCCGTATAAGAGTGTAAAACTTCCAATAGGGTCAGAGATACTATCTGTGATAAGATATCTCAGGCATTGTACAGCATTAAGTGAGAATCTTTTTTTATTGAAAGTTGTAATTATTAGTTGTTTGATTTGATGTAAATTTATTACTAGCACTTATTATGTCTGATAAAACTTGTATTATTTAAACTAGTTATTGTAACATATCTTATTCAAGGAAATACAATCTTATCATTCCTTCATGGTATCAGATAATACAAACTAATCGTCTCGATCCTCCATTACAAATCAAGTCACCGGCTTCGATCTTATCACTTCTCTTATCAATCTTTTCTACTAGCCCACATTTGCTCTTTTTCCATTCTTCATCATATTCTTCATACACTGTCTACGTCTTTTTCTCAAATCTTTTCTTCTCATGGACAACCCCAACCCCACATGCCTTCTTTTTCTACTTTTCCCATTATAACAAATTCCACATTCCCTCAAACATCTCATTTGCATTCAAAATACAATGGCAAATGTCAGATCTGTCACCACAAGGGACACTTTGCTTCTCACTGCAGTTTTCGTTATGTGCCACATCGGCACCATACTATCCCTTATCACTTTGTCGGCTATCATCAGAATCACTCGACTCTTTCTCCTTCCTCTTGGATTCTCGATTCTGGTGCCACCTCACATATGACACATGATCTAGCTCTTATTCATAACATTCAATCTTATAATGGTTCTGATCAAGTTTTCGTTGGTAATGGTAACTCTTTTCCCATTCAGAACATTGGTTCTTCCAGACTTTCTAACATAAACTGAAGTTTATCTCTCAATAACATATTATATGTTCCTGACATTACGACACACTTACTATCTGTTTCTAAGTTTACTTGTGATAATAATGTCTCCCTTGAATTTTTTTCCTTCTCACTGTGTTCTCAAAGATCTCTGCACTGGCACTCCTCTTCTTCAAAGTCCTGTTATGTCCAACCTTTATATTCTTCCCAGCCCTACACTATCTGCGCCTGCTTCCCCTCTTGCTTTCACTGTCGCTTGTATCTCTCGTAATGTTTGGCACAATCGCTTGGGACATCCGTCTCAAGCAATTCTCTCTTCTCTTAAGTCTCAACAATGTTTAGATTTCTCCGATTTTCTCTCAGTGAAGAAAATTTGTACAGCTTGCATGTTAGGCAAAAGCCACAAATTACCTTTTAGTGCCTCGTCTTATGTCTCCCACTCTCCTCTTGAACTTGTTCATTGTGATATTTGGGGTCCGGCTCCAGCCACTTCTTGCTCCGGTTTTCGCTACTTTATCATTTTTGTTGATGATTATAGTCTGTACACTTGGATATATTCCTTGAAAAATAAATCTGATTCTCTTTCTTGTTTTATGAAATTTAAATCTCTTGTGGAAAATTTATTCTCTACTCTTATTAAATATTTTTAATGTGATGGTGCCAAAGAATTAACCCAATGTCAATTTTCAAATTTTCTTGCTCAAAATGGCATTCAATATCGAATCTCTTGTCCTCACACACCAAAACAAAACGGATTAGCTGAGCGAAAAATTCGCCATCTTACCGAAATGGGTACCACTCTTATGTTTCATGCGGCTCTGCCAAAACATTTTTGGTTAGAGGCATTTTTTACTGCTATTTTTCTTATCAATCGACTTCTTACTCCAGTACTACACAATAAATCTCCTTTCTTTATTCTTTCCAGTAAAACTCCGGACTATAATTTTCTTCGTGTCTTTGGTTGTCATTGTTTTCCCTTTCTCGGACCATACAAGCATGATAAACTGAGCCCAAAATCTACAGCATGTGTTTTTCTCAGATATAGTGAAACATACAAGGGATATCGATGTTATCATCCTCCTTCTAACCGTGAGTACATTTCACATCATGTCATTTTTGACGAAACTACTGTCCCATTTCGGGAACCATCTTCTGAACTTGCCAAATCTTTTACGCTTCACTCAAACACACTTCCTTCCATGTATATTTTTCCTTCTTCCCAAAAGGCCACTACGTCTCACGATTCTCAACAACCACAAAATTTTTCACCTATGCACATGACTCCACCCTCATTAAATGCGTCTAATTTATCACCAACCATGCCTATAACATCACTATCCACTACCTCGGGCCCCGTGCCACCTTTTAATTCCTCTTTCTCTAACGACATTAACACCGATATTCCTTCACCTGTCATGGGCCCCATGCCTTTTAATTCTCCTATTTCCTCCAACTTGAATTCTACAACTTCTTTTTCCACATTGCATAGTTCAAATATTCCTCCTACATCAACTAGGCCCCACAGACTAATAAATGCTTCCATTTCTTCATTAAACATATCTACAACAAATATACATTCACATGTTGTGGGACCTACGCCATTTATTTCTTCTCTTTCCTCCAACAACTACTATACGACTTCTCTCTCCACATTACTTAATTCCAATAATCTTTCTACATCAACTAGGCCCCACGCACCAATGCCTACTTTTTCTTCCACAGCGGGACCTGCGCCTTCCTATTGTTCTATCTCTTCTGATGGCACTGATCCAATTTATTCCACATTAACTCTTTCAACCTCTCTTTCATCCACTTGCACTCATAATTCTATCACACATGGATCTCATATCCCCCCAAATCCCCTTACTTCCTATAATCTCATGCCTTTCACCCATTCTCTCTCTTCCGACAACACTGACCCATGCATCATTCCCGATCCCACTCCTATCATCACCTCAAGTTCATCAGCCATATCCTCCCACGAAACCCGGGATATCAAGACTACACATTCCAAAGATGGTACTCGTGTTCCCAAATCTTGGCCAGACCATGTCACTTACACTGCTAATACTACCACTGTTTCCTCCTCTGAAAACTCTCCCAGTGAACCAACTTCTTTCTCTCAAGCACAGAAACTCCCACAATGGCGTGATGCCATGACTGCTGAGTACAATGCTCTCCTACACAACGAAACTTGGCATTTAGTTCCCAAACCCCCAACTGCCAATATCATTGGTTGTAAGTGGGTTTTTTGCATCAAAAGAAAACCATATAGAAAAATTGAGCGTTACAAAGCCCGTTTAGTTGCCAAAGGTTACAATCAAGAGGAAGGTCTTAACTACACTAAAACTTTCAGCCCAGTCATTAAGCCTACAACGATTCGGGTTATTCTCTCTGTTGTTGTTTCCAACAAATGGACCATTCGATAATTAGATGTCAATAATGCATTTCTTTATGGCTTTTTAATTGAAGATGTTTATATGGCCCAAACCTCCTGGTTTCATTCATCCATCCTTCCCAAATCATGTTTGCAAACTCACAAAAGCACTATATGGGCTCAAACAAGCGCCCCGGGTATGGTTTTCTCGTCTCAGTACATATCTCAACCACCTTAGTTTCTCTACTTCCAAATCTGACTCCTCTCTCTTTACTTTCTTTCGTGGCTCTGTGGTACTCTTCTTACTGGTGTATGTTGATGATATTATTATCACTGGTAGT
This sequence comes from Ehretia macrophylla, assembly GCA_037974665.1. Taxonomy (NCBI): domain Eukaryota; kingdom Viridiplantae; phylum Streptophyta; class Magnoliopsida; order Boraginales; family Ehretiaceae; genus Ehretia; species Ehretia macrophylla. The sequence continues at coordinate 88,201,065 of CM075764.1, forward strand.
TGCTCACAAACCATTGCCTCTATTATTTCTCTTCTAAATTGCCAGTTTGCTTTGAAGGATCTTGGCAGTTTATCATATTTTTTAGGCATTCATGTACATCACTCCTCAAATGGTCTACTTTTATCTCAACATAAGTATGTCACCGATCTGCTCTTATGCACTAAACTTGATAATGCCAAACCTGTCTCGTCTCCTATTGCTCCTAATCAGTAGTTGTCTATGTATTCTGGTGATCCTTTCTCAGACCCGACTCAGTATCGCAGTGTTTTCGGTGCCCTACACTATCTTACAATTACTCGTCCCGACATTGCTTTAGCCGTCAATAAAGTATCACAATTTATGCAAAAACCAACAGAAATTCATTGGACTGCTGTGAAACGCATTTTTCGCTATCTTAAAGGCACTGCTTCGTATGGCTTAACTTTCCAAGCCTCTGATAGTTTTGCACTCCATGCTTATTTTGACTCTGATTGGGCCGGTTGTCTTGATGATCGTCGTAGCACACATGGTTGCTGCATCTTTTTGGGTCCTAATCTTATATCTTGGTCTGCAAAGAAGCAAACTACTACCACTCATTCAAGCACCGAAGCTGAATATCGGGCCATCATCTATGCCACTACAGAGATTTGTTGGCTCCAGTCTTTACTTTCGGAGCTTCGCCTCTATTCTTCCACTACTCCCACCCTATGGTGTGACAATATTGATGCTACATATCTGACTGCAAATCTTGTTTATTATGCTCGCACTAAACACATTGAAATTGACGTGCATTTTGTTCGAGAAAAGGTTTCATCTGGTCATCTACAAGTCTCATTTATCTCGAGTGTTTATCAAATTGCCGATATCATGACCAAGGGTCTCTCTATTCGTCGCTTCTCTATTCTTCGGGACAAGCTCACTGTGTGTTCTCTAGTTTCGCTTGAGGGGGCATGATAAGATATCTCGAGCATTGTACAAGATTAAGTGAGAATCTTTCTTTATTAAAAGTTGTAATTATTAGTTGTTTGATTTGATGTAAATTTATTACTAGCACTTATTATGTCTGATAATACTTGTATTATTTAAACTAGTGATTGTAACATATCTTACTCAAGGAAATACAATCTTACCATTCCTTCAGTTATGGATAACCAAAAATAACATGAACAAAATAACAAAATATATGTTATGAGATCGATGCATTCTAGAGGTGAATTTAAGATATTTTATCATAATTAAGAACTATAATGATTCCGAAGACCACAATTAGTGAGAACAAAAATACTTTTGGAGATCAATATTATTGATGAACTTTAATTACTAAGTATATCATGCATTTCAAAATATTTCAGATCAATGTGTGTTGTAACCCCACTATCATATACATATTGCATTCTATATATACCCTATAGGCCTATACATTTTGCTGCAATATCATTACATTGCAGGTGATTTTAGTTTTCGAAACCAAAAAATTGTTACTTATCATTTATTAAAGACTATTAAAATACAGAATTTGTAATAACAAGATCATTTAAAATGACTTTTTTATTACTATTTTAAATGTTATAACATATCAAAAATATAGTAGTGCACGCTCTGCTACAATCCAATTAATTGCGGTTAAGTTCCTTTTATCTAGGGATGCCAACGGATTAGTTAATCGCAATAATTGAAAAAATTAAAACCGAAACCGTTTAGCATAATTTAAACTCGAAACCGAAATCTAAAAATTACTATTCAAAACCGAAATCGACAAGTGAAAAAAAAAAATCGTGGATAACCGAACCTAAAATCAATAAGCTTAAAAAAATAAATTTAAATAGAAAATCACTATAGAATTATATAAAAATAATAATTTAAATGATTAATTAAAACGAAAAAATTAAATAAATCAAATTTCTAAGAAAAAAAGCAACTGACAATCATTAAGAATAAACAGTTCAGATCAAAATTACTAAGAGAGAAGCAAAAATGCAATTCAGATCTAGGGTTTTTCTTATCATTAGGAATAAACAACTCCTAGTCCAACAATCAAGAATTTCTTTCAGTTGTAAGCAAATATGAAATAAGTGAAATCAACAAATTAAAGAATTATATATCTCCTTGGTAAGGGAAGGAAAAAAGAGAGCCTTGGGTTGGATGCAAATATGATGCTTGTCTTGTATTGAGGTATACCAAATAAATTCTCAATCACTCTTTTTAGTGGAGAGGAATATTACGTAAACGGTGGTTCTCACACGTTCAAGTAAAATATCCATCAAACGCGAATTAATGTTGAGATGGAGTCCTTATACCTTTATACTTCTCCGTCCCATCTTACTAATAATATTAAAAGGTTTATCGGTCATCTTAGACTTTTATATACTAAGCACAAAAAGTTAAGAGCATATCCAAAAATAGATATTAGAGGAAAAAAAATAAAGTCTCAAGAGTGCTTAATGCTTTACACGACATTAAAAGAAAAAATGCTTTATTATTAATCGCTGGAGCTGTCGAGAGAGTTTGGCTTTGGCGGATCTATTGAGACTCGAGAGTGAAAGAGTTCAGCAGAGCTCTTGCAAGGAAAGAAAAAAAGAAAGATTTCGTTGGAGCTTTGCAAGAGGAGAATAAAAAAATGATTTGGTGCTTTACATCCTTTATTGCTTTTAGAGAGCAAGAGTTTTTTTTTTCATAAAGAGAATAAGAATATAAGAAGGTAGTATTTTTTTGTTGGGCTAAGCCCAGTAGTCTTTTTTAGTGGTTATTTTTTAAAACAAAAGTATTGGGCTTAGCCCAAATCTTTTTAAAAATATAGTCTATTCTATTGACGTTATTTTAGATATTAGTATAAAAATTAATTTTATATTTCTATTAACTTTAAACATTATATTATATATGTATATATATACATACATATTATATAATAAATTAATAATTGAGTTTCATATTTTAATTTTTTTAACATCTAAAACCAAAACATCTCGGTTTAACCGTCGGTTACCATTTATAAAAATTAAAACTTATTGCTTTACCCATAGATTTTTGTTATCGAGTTTTTATCAAATGGATACTCATCAATTTTGAATTTAAACCCCACCTGTTGTCATCTCTATTTTTGTCCTTTTAATATTCGTGGACGGAGACATGTTGTCATACTCGTTGATGAAGGTGCTGCCTTTTTTTTATTTTCTTGTCAACATAAAGGTGTAAGAATAAATTATTGTGAAAACATACTGCAATTTAAATTTATCAAAAGCATGTAATCATCATATAAAAACATTAAGGGCCATAAGCTACTTACTTGATGCTAAAGACGAAACCATTATTGTAGTCAATTGATTTCTCTACCTTAACCATAAATTTTATAGTGTAGATATGTGATGAAATTCTACAACTCTCTTATATGCAGGGAGAGGACCAATTAGCAAGTATTTATAGGAACGTGTTACTTCCATCAAGTAACCTAATGGGCTTGGACATTAGTGGACTATTATTTTAATTAAGTGGATCAACTTAATGAGTCACACCACTTACATTCTCTCACTTGACCTATTAGCCTTTGTGGACAACATGATTCAATCATAAATATAAGGTGCGCATAAGAGATTAAATCATTTCATAATGTCTTTCATAATTATCAACGAATAAAACAGACTACTAAATGTGGGTTATAGCGGTCATACAACATTTATTCGATGTACTTCCTTCTATACAGTAGAATCTCTTTAAATTAATACTCGATTAATTAATAATATCTTTTAAATAATAAAAATATCTAGTCCCGACTTGGGACCAGTGTAAAAAATTAATAATTTCGATAAAATTATAAGATAATACATTTAAAATATTTCCTTTGTATTTTCCTATACCTTCCTGTTTTCCTTAGCAAACATAAGTCACGTAAATACTTTCATGAAAAAGGAAAAACAATTATATTTGTCAGAAACAATTCATTGAGTTCAGAGTATCAACATAAGAACATTTTCATCTTTCATAATTACAACCGAGACCTATCATTACTTCATGTTCCTTAAATAGCTTGATTGCAAGCCTTTAGTAATAAGATAAGATCACTGCTTATGTGTTCAATAGACACTCTTTGTTTCTTATGTGTTCAATAGATACTCTTTGTTTCTGAACTTTCTCATTAATGACAAATACTTTAATTCCATGTATTTGGCATCTCATGATTATTTGTTATTTTAGAGAAGAAAACTGTTACATAATTATCAGAATAAATTTTCAACGACTTTGGCAATTAGTATCGACAAATCCAAGTCCTGAAATTAATTTTCTGCAACCATAATGCATAAGTTGTAGCTTCAAAATATGCTACAAATTCCATAATGGATGACATAATGATAGTCTATTTCACACTTTTTCATAAAATCACCCCCTAAGCTTAAAGGAAAAGATGGCCAAAAGTAGATTTTATGCTATCAACACGTCCAATAAGATTTGAATCCTAATATCCAATAACTTTAAATGATTAGATCATTTATATGTCAGCATGTATTCTTTGTTCTTTTTAGATACCTTAAACTTTCATTTCAACTATCTAGTAATTCAATTAAGAATTACTTTAATACATTCTTACACTCCACATCATTATCAAGAGATTGCATGAGACCAAATTTATTCACATTAAATCCCTCTACAATTCTTTCAATATAGAGTTTTTGGGACAATTCTAATTACTTTCAATATAGACTTTTTAGTAAAACTTGCATTTAAAAAATTTTCTATTAAATTGAGCCCGGACTAAAAATTTTATTATCTTACTTCCCGGATTTCATATTTTTCTATTATTACTTAACTTATAATTAGCCTACGTTCACAAAAATTATATTCATTGCATATGTGACGAGTGATTTGCAAAAATATCTTGATATTATACGAATAGTAAAACTATGTATTATTTTGGGTTGAAAGAAGTCTTCTTACATTTATTCTAATACACCTAACCTCAAACTCATTTTAACCCACAACCCAAACTCAATATCCAACCCATCAACTCATATAATCATCATATACATATATATACTAATCAAAACACAATAAACACACACAAAAATGCTCAAATAAGACAAAAAATGCCAAAAATCAGCCAAAAAAACCTATCACGGGAATAGTAATTTTCTTACAAATTTTGTTCAATTTGATCTTCCAATCTCTTTCAAAGAATTCCAAGCCATCAAAAAACTTCTCCCTTGCTCCTACATCTCTAGTTTGGTGAGGGATTTAACATTTTTGTGCATTTTTAATGTTTATTCCATAACTTTAAATTTCTAGATTTGTCAATATTAGCCAATGAAATACTCAAATATGATCATAAATGTTGTCTACATGCTATAGAGATGTGTTTTTGTTAGTTTTATGGTTTGGTTTTAGAGCTTTAGCAAAAGGTGAGTTGGAGAAGATGATGAATAGTACTTTTCTAGGGTTTTTGATAAATTTTGCTATTAAGATTGATTTAATGCTTCCTATAGATGCTAGAGATGTTAACTAACATAGAAATGTGATTGTATAACCTTAGATTGCTCAAAACTTGAGAAAAATGCTAAAAATGGTTCGGTTTACAAAGGGGTTTCGAGGTAAAAGCGAATTCGAGTTGATTTGATCAGTATATCTAGTGTTCTTAGAGTATATAGGTGTTAGATGTGCTTTTATAACGCTTGTTTGGACATCAGTTAGGGTATGTGTAGTTCAAATACATAAAGGGGTAAATCGGTTTTTGTAGGAAACGAGGGCTATCAGGTGGACTTAAGGGTTTAAAGGGTGTCATAATATGAGGGTTGGAAGGAAGGATAGTTCGTTTATGAATTGGGAACCTTGTCTTCCGGTTAGAAGCTAAATAGCCTATGTTATCAAAAGGGAAAAATGGGAGTTTGAGGGTTTTTAGCACTTACATTGCCTTGTAGTGGTTTATAGTATCCTTAAATGTAGTTCTAAGGTTTATGTAATTTTTTGGTAAGGTTCCGTGAAAGATTATGATTTATATCTCTTTATGCCCAATCGGTTATTCTAATGTTATTGCTTGTAAATCATTAATTTCAACCTACTTTGTTGTCCCTCATTTATTATTTTGCTTCATATCGCTTCAATTTTTTTGTCATATTCTCATTGTCTTTAAGTGCATTGCATAGTGGTTGTGCAACCACAGTGTCAGGGGCGGATGTATTGGATATTGGTTGGGCGGCAGCAGGCTTGCCAGTGGATATTCGATCTCCGTGCTTGAGTCCCTCACTTGCCTAGTCCAGAGATTGTCAAGGGGTGTTGGGTCGTTGGATTTTCGAGGTACATCCGGAGTACACTCACTGGAATGTTTGGAGTTTATGTTGGCACATTGATCGAGGTTCGTGGTTCGTAATTGAAGATCAAGTGAACTTTGGAGTGTATGGAGTTAAAATGAATCGTATCCTTTTAAATGTGTGGTATCTTATTGCTTATGCACATTTTAATTGCTTAAATTACTTTATTTGAATGTAACTAATTGCATTGCACAAATCCCTTTATAAATGCTTCCCGTATACTATTTGTTCCTCCCTTATAAGGTATACATGATTGTATACTCACTCCTCATTATCCACCTTTTAGGAAATTCCATGTTAGCAGAAAAGTTCGTGATTACGTGATAGTTCGTGCTTGAAGATTTTCCTTATGTGTTATATGGCTTGAATTGTAAAAAAAGTTGTAAAGTTGTTCTATTATGAGCTGTATGTATTCAATGAATAAAGAAATATAATTTAAGTTTAATTAGATCATTAGAGTGGTATGATAACCTAGTTTATGTAATGGGTTAGTATTATTTCATTTCAAAGGATGAGCGTGCTTGTCTAAAGGAAAAGAGTTAGGATAGCCTTTGAATTTGGAAAATGTATAATTGTTTGTGTTTGTTTGTTGTGATCCAAGGCTCGGATGGCCTTGAAGAGTTGTTAAATGTGTTGGACACGGTACTGGTCTATTTATATTCTATTTGCAGGTTTTGGTTTGTCCTATAAATAGGGGAGACTCCGTCCGTTTTCCATGAATTTTGTGTCCGGGTTCGGATTTGGGTTGAGTATAGCATGTTTAATAGAATTCCCAATCTTGGGAGGGATCGGGGTGTTACACTAGCTTTCAGGAAAATGAGTATTATGCCAACTCTATCTTTGTGTCTAATTTTCTTTTTTCTTTTTTTTTTGTTTGTGTCAAATCCTAGTGTCTAATTCAAGTACTCTCTTTTATCACTTTTGGGAAACAAGGTCAATTAAGGAAAACTCTTCTATTAATTTGGAATGATATTAGTCCGTGAGAGATGAAGTGGGTCCCATATGTGTATGGGACCCATCCCATGTAAGAAGACTAATGTTCGTCTAGTTGAATAGCAACTTGTCAACTAAATCTTCGTGAACCTTCTCATATTGTAAATCTTGGAATGGTAAATTGATGTGTTTAAGGCTAAGCCTACATGTAAACCTACATGTTCTGTAATTATGTTAGATATAATTGATTGTAAATGATCCACTTGGTCTTAACAAGTATATGTATTGGCGATCAAAGGGATTCTCCTGGTTGTGTATAGGAAAATGTTTTAGAAATAGCACATTTGACATGTTCATCTTTAGAGTTTGAAATATAGATTATAATATTTTGGTCTAGATGATTTTTTGCATCTTTTGGTGTTTGTTACACATGTAATTAATATTTTGATGTTATTAGAAGTTATTCCTTACCTAACAAAGAGGAAAAGGAATTCTCTTGCATGCAAAGGCCAATAAAGGGAAAAAAAAATTCTCCTGCAAACAAAGGATTTTGAGAAGGCTAAAAGGCATAATACCCTATTTGACGTGCTAAAATTGCAAACTATTCCTTGTGATATTCCCTATACTTATTCTAGTTTAGCGCATGCACCCCTTGTAATACCCGTATCTGTGTATATTTATATATGTATGTGGGTATGCATATATATACGTGTAGATCTATATATATGCGTGTGTGTATGTATGTATGTATGTATATGGATGTGATTGTATGCATTTTTTGTGATCTGTGTATATGTGTGGGTTGAGAGAAAGTGTGGCATTGTGTATGTGAGATGGAGATGAAGAAGGGAAAAGGGAAGAAGAAGAGAATGGGAGACAAGAGAAGGACAAAAAGGAATAGAATTTAGATTGAACTTTTTTAAAAGTAACGAGGATTAATTTGATCACTTCTTAAAAAAATATTAAGGGCTAAACTAACTACTTGTGAAGTATTCCACTTTAACCCTCTAATCAAGGGTGCACATGACAATTCTTCGCTAAAAACGTAATGTTACCTATTTCTTTTTAAGGATGAGACCAATTTGATCATTTTTAATAAGCTTCAGGGACTAATTTAAACTTTAAAAAAAAAAAAAAAAAAAAAAAAGAGGGACTCATTTAAAAAACAGTGCCAACATTAGAAAATATTTGCATTATTAACATGGAAACAAGCTACATATGAATAAGTATTGGTATATATAATATAAGAAGCACAACATGGGTTATGAATGCATCTTGCCCTCTTTCATATATAGCTTAGAGATTTATGAGTTAATTGTGACCACCCAAAGTTTCAAGACTGATGTGAGATTAAACGCTAGACTAAGTCGTAAAGACTATCTGTTGGATTTTAGGGTTGGGTCGCCCAATGTGGGTTGACCCGACCCGACCTGACCTATTTAGTATGGGTCAAAAGGGAGTTGCAACTTCCCACTATATCCAAAAAAAAAAGGAGAACGTACGTTAGTTCTCAGACAATAGAAGAAAAGTCTTTTGTCTTTCTCTCCTTTTCTCTCTCTCAATCTCCCTTAAATTCACCATGTTTACTACGTGTAAACATCAAGCTCTTAAGTTGTGAACATATAATTCAAAGTTGAATTCGTACTTTGAACTTCGATTCGCGGTTGTTTAACGGTGGAACAACCGTGGTTAATTCCTACAAACTCTTCCGCATACTACGAGGATAGTATTAAATTTTATTCGGTTTATGAAGATCCGTATTGTGTACTTAAATTCTTCATTGGTATCAGAGTCATATCGTTGGTTCTCCGTAGAAAATATTGCGAATTAAAATATTTATGTAAATTTTTGTGTTGTTTTTTTAGCATGATAATTCTTATGTGATATATAGTGAATTGTTGCATGCAAAAATCAGTGGAATACGTGTATTTAACCACGAAGGCATAATCTGTGTAATTTTAAACGTTTAAATCATAAATCAATTGTTTCTTATAATTTTCTTAGATTTTTCATAATCTGACTTGGCCCTTTTCATGATTGTAACATGCTCTTAAAATTGTGTATTTGGTACTATTAGAACGGGCTCGTCGAGAGATTTCTGTTGATATATTATTCGTTAATTTTGGCTTAGAAACGCATAAGATATGATTTTTTAAAGATTTTATGTAAATCTAAAATTTTATCGCAACTGTGTGTTCTTGGTGTAGTGCGTGTACGTTAAAAAGCATGTAAAATTGTAGAACATGTCTGGACATGGCAGGACATGTGGCCCAATCGTAGGCTGCCACATGGAGAGGTCATTTTTTTAAATAATATATATATATATATATATATATAATTAATAATAAAAGTATTATTAAATTTAAAATTTGACAATGGACATTGTCCATTGTCAGACGTGATTGAATCACGTCTCTGTAACGTGATTCAAACACGTAGGGCCCATGACTTTGTGGGCCACGTGGCTCATTGTGGTACGCTACGTGGTCATGTGCTTTTAAAAAAAAACAATTTGAATTGTTTTAATTCCAATTTCGTGATTGAATCACGTCTAAGGAACGTGAATCAATCACATAAATTGGCTTTAGATGGTGGGCCACGTGGCTCAGTTAGGCTGTGCCACGTGGCCATATCAATTTTTATATAAAAAAAAATTAATTTTTTTTAATTAATTAAATTTTTTTTTAATTAATTCATTAAAGCCACAATAGCAACCACGTGGCCCTTTTTGAAAACCTACCACATGGCAACCCTTTGTGGTCTCGGCTTGAGGCTCAGCTCCACGGCTCAGCCCGCGGCTCGGCTTGGCTTTGTGTGTCAACTCAGCTCGGTATTTTTTTTAATAAAAATAAATAAATACATATGTTGTATTATTTTGGTTTTTGGCCCACATATTTGTTATGATTTTATAAATGTATATTCAATTTTTGACCTATTATCTTTGTGATAATGTCATTTTGGACCCCATATTTCTATTTTGGACTATTATCTTTCTGATAATGTCAATTGTGACCTTATGTTCTCAATTTGAACTATTATTTTTGTGATAATTGTGTTTTGGCCCTAATTTCTTGCAAAACTAGGACATACCTTAAATTAATTTCAATTATGGCATGAAATTATGAGTAATTTCATTCAATTGCCCAAAATTTATGTAATTTAATTGTAATATTTACAATTAAGGGCATGAAATTTTTGTAATTTCATTTAAATGCCTAAATTTATGTAATTAAATTGTAATCTTTCCAATTAGTGACGTTAAATTTTTGTAATTTCATTTCAAAGTATGAAATTTATGTAATTTCATTATACATATTTTCTACAACATTAATACATGCTACATGCATTATTAATTTTTTAAATTAATTTATTAGATAGTTATGTATTAAAGTTTATTTATTTTCCCGAGGACCTTAGTAGTCATTTGAGGGCTGTGTGAGTTAAACAAATTGCGAGAAAGATTTTCACCACTATTGGACATAAGAACTCGTACTGTAATGGGCCCAAACTTATTATCCCATAGTACTTCGTACTTTTATATTATGTGTAATATTAGATATTTTATGGGATATTTTAATGAGCATGTGATATTGTTAGACGCACTCTTATTTCTCCTAACACGTAGAACTAAAAATGTGTCTTTTGGGTCTCGATAAGTTTGAGACAGCTTCTACATGACCAATTATCAAGGTCCACATGTGTTAAAAAATTGAATGTGTCAACTCTAGTAGACCGGACCAAATTATAAGAGAAGGAAAATATTGAGTTGTAATTATTTTTGTATAACTTTATTAGTAATTTATATGTTAAATGCTAACTCATGTTAAGATAATGTTAATATTTGACGTTATTATCATGTCTTTATCATAAGCATATGTTGTGTATGTAATTAAATTAATAATTCGTTTGTTAATCCTTTATCTGAGTAGGAGTTCTAAGATTGAGATTGGTGTGATTTTAAACTAGAACTATTAATTCCTACACATGTGAATTTATGTAATTCATATACGAAACTAATGTTTCTACTCAAATAGGATTAAATTGTGATAATTATGACCTTTGAATATAGAATTTGGCAGGTTGTACTACAATCTATTGGTATTATATCTTATGTCACTTTACATTTAAATACTTGTTCAAGTATAATTAAATATCTAAATGTGCTAGTACCGAACATCAGAGATGTCTATATTGTGGTTATTTATGATAACCGCAAAATATCATTGTTGAAGGAAAAATGGACGGTGATGATTGCCAATGTGGCATCATCAAGTTCAAACTGTCCTTGAGCAGCAAATAGGTGCTTGAAACACTGAGTTATGTTGTAGTGAACCAGTAGGGAGGTAATACCACTCCGCATGAGAGGTAGAGGCCTATCGGGCTGAAAAATGCTAATGCTCGCAACACGTTGCTGAGCACTGTGCATAATACCTCATTGCTTATTACAAAGTAAGACCCACTGATATGGGATTTTGAAAGCTTGAAAGAGAAATTCATTGGAATTTCCATTTCTAAGTTGAGTCAACTTATAATCAAGTTCGACACGTGCTAAAATAATTAAAATGCTCATAAGGGGTAACATTTGTGAGATGTTGAACATGATTAGAGATTCAAAGGAAATTGGCCATATTTCTATCTAAGCTGGGTACGCAAGATTGTCAACATGATGCACAATAGGAATGTTGAGACATTCCAAACATAAAGTGTCACATGGAGATCGTAGGTAACGGCCCTTATCCATCTAGACCAATGGTCAAGCTTATGTAGCTGAGTCTAATAAGCAAGGGTCATGTGGATCCAAGCACAAGGGGTAATGACTCCAATGACAAAAAAGAATAATAAGCTAACTGAGAAGACCAAGAAGGTCAGACGTATGTGCGACAAATACAAGCTATGTGCTACAATTGTCACGAGAAAGGTTATTAAGCTTAGCATTACCCTGAGCTGAAGACCGAGTGTTTGACCTCATAGCTAAAATCGAAGGAGTGTACGTGGAAAATCATTAGATTTTCGCCAAATTATGGTGGATATCTACGGAAAATACCTTAAGAGTTGAGGTCAAGGGCATTGGCACTTATTAACTACCGTTTAGTGATGGTCAAACTCTATTTTTCCATGATGTCCAGTATGCTCTGAATTTTAGAAAAGGCTTGGTCTGAGTATTAAATCCCTTTACGATTAGGTTCTTAACTTCATTTATTTAGTACTCAGTCTAATATTCATTATAGATCTGGCTAGATTGTGGATGTTTTTCTTGTTCTATGTGTTTAACATCAAAATCATTGTTATATAAATATGTGTTATTAACACTGCATCTTCGAGATCGATAGCATAATAAGCTAGGCATAAAAGGGCAAAATAGAATGAACAGACTCGCAAAAGAAGGTCTTTTGAGTCTGTGACTAGCACAATTCTATCTTCCCTTGTGTAAAAGTTTCCTAGCCAATGAATCCAAAATAAAGATGTTTGGAAAAGGCTTGTGAGCTAGCTTTCCATTGCAATTAATCATCCCAAAATTTATGGACCAAAGAATGTTGGGGCATGGCAAAAGGCCTGATATTTCATTAATTACGATTTCACAAGTTGTGGACTTGTCTTTTTGTTTTCTCACAAGTCCAAAGCTTTTAATTACTTTGGGCATAATTTAAACCTTGTTGAGAATCGATAAGACATAAAATGAAATCTTTGATAACCGACTGTGGTCGGGTATATTCATTTGATTTGTTCAAGAGGACTTGTAATAAAACAGGTATATCTTGAGAGCTAATTATTCCTAGAACTTCGCAACTATGAGATGTTGTAGAAAGAAAGAATAAAACCTCATTAGATGTGGTTAAGTATATGATGGCTCATATAGATTTTTTAATTTTTTGTTGAGAATATATAACTGCCATATATATGTCTACTTAACCGAGAGCCCTAGAAATCAGTCACTTCAACTCTCTATGAGTTATGGACAGGTAGTGAACTAGTCAGCGATGACTTATGACCCTGTGAGTTGACTATTTTTGTTCATAACATTTCTCATGAGCTTGAAAAAATTTAACCGAAAGGAAATATGTATATTTCCATTTGGTACTTTGAACGCTCCAAAGGGAATGTTCATTACTGAACAGATAGTGGGAGTGTGTTTGAACTCAACATTCTTGGATATAGAATTTCCTAGTAGGAGATTCAGTTATCTTAATTGAATGCTCCAAATGATCCTATCCCTCACAAATTTTCAGTTGAAAGAATGACTTGTTTTTGTTCACTGATCCAAGTAAGAAATAAACACCGGTTTGGTTTTGGTCAACTTGAAGCTGTTTCACGATCAAAGTGAATTCATTTCATTAACCGGTTTGTGGATCATGTTCACTTACAATAATAATATCGATATGGTCAACTCGAATCTGTTTCGTGATCAATGTGAGTTCGTTTCACTACCAATGATTATGAAAATAAGTTTTTCATATGATTACTAGTTAAGATGATGATAAACCTTAGATAGTGGCTGAAGTTCTCTCATCTTTTTTGTAAGGGAAAGTCAGATGAAAGTAATGGAAGAGCAATTGGATTTAATATTAGATAGTAATCTCGCCAGTGGCTAAAAAGTTGTATCCAAATTTAGTGTATAACTTGCACGCAAACCTTCTTTCGTTGTTAGGTTTGCCTCAATCCACCCATTTCCGATCATGTCACCCAATTGAATCTCGAATTATATCAGATGGATATAAAGGTGATTTACATCAGGTGGATCTAAAAGTGATGTTTCTTAGTGGAGAAATGCAAGAAGAATTCATTTTGTATGATCTTCAAATGGTTCAATGAGACATTTGTGTATATGTCAATTGATCTAAGAGTAGATATGTGATTCTATCTCTCTAGATGGATGATATATTGTTGATCAGAAATGACAAGGAATATATAATCACTATTAGGAAGTGATTAGTTGTCCTCAACTTTATGGGCCGAAGGACATTGGTGGAGTAGCTTATGTGTTTAGAGTCAAGATCCAGAGGGATCAATTTAAAGATTCTTGTTTTGCTGCAAGAGTCATATGTCAAGAAAGTTCTTGAATGACTCTACGTATAAGTTTACAAACCTATAGATGCTCTTGTAGCCGAGGAGAAAGCCTAAGCCAAGGGATATGTCCCCTAATGCCAGAATAGATTGATGAGATAAAAATGTTCCTTATTCAAGCACCATGGGTAGCCTAGTATTTATTATGGTGTATACATGGTTAGATATTTGTTTTTGCCATGAGATTGGTAAGTTGTTACCAAATCAAATCTTTGATAAGTTCATTGCATCATTGTCATAAGATCATGAGGTATTTGAAATAAAATTTAGATTTTGCCGATGCCATTAAAGTGTTGATCTCTATTAGTAGAGATCCACAAATGCTAATTTGGGTGGTGACCTAGATGAGCATAAAGTTATCTCTTGGTATGCTTACTTGCTGGTCAATGGCACTACTTCATGAAATAGCAAGAAGCAAATATGCATAGCATTGTCAACTGTGGAAATTGAGTTGTGTGGCATGCTCAGTAGCTATGCAAGGGATAGTATGGCTCGAGAGATCATGTTTCATCTTGAGATGAGTCAATTGCTAGATGAGCAATGACAATCTATTGTGTCCATTAATTAGCCATTGCCTATGCCAAGGATCCCAAATTTCATGGCGAAACCTAGTACATAGACATTATGGCTTTGTGTCATAAAAATAAGTGACTGTGGAACACTCACCTACGCATGAGATGGCGTTGACCCACTCTATAAACCCATATCCAGAGATATGTATTTGTTGCAGTAGAATCTCTAGGATTGCTTAGGACTTGATATTGATGTTGTATAAAGTATTGTGTAAATACTAATGTACTCATACTAGTGAGTATTTGATGCCAGTTCATAGTGAACAAAATTTTCTTCATGTGTTTGCTTAGTGCCTTATCTTTGTTATAAGTTTGGAAGAAATCAAGTATGAGTATGCTAGCACAGATTGGCATCGAAAAGTATGTCGACAGGTTGATGAGATTGACTCTCTCACACGAGCAATCGCCTCTGGCGCAGTGGGAGCATGCAGAGATGAGACGATATGAGTTGGTTAGTATTCATGAGGAAATACTATACTCATATAAGATACGTCACCTTAAGTATTAGTTTGAAATTGGTTTCCGTGACAATATTAAGATGAGACCTCTTAATTGTATATGTTACAATTAAAGACTGACATGAGTTCGATATAGATTCCCGCGGTCCATATAACCTATTTGTAGCCAGATTTGAAACCTTGATTACTAAGTGTATTAAGTTTGAGGATTCAGGTTAGTTTCTAAGTAATAACTAGACCAAGATCTGTACGGTGTTTGATTTAGGTAAAGACATACGCCCCTTATAAGGGAAGTCACATCGTAACATTTGTTTCATGCCATGTGTGCTTTGCGACCGTAAAAGGAAGTGGGTGAATGGATCCCTACTTCACCACTATGTGAGTCCTTGAAGCAATAAATGCTTATTTGGAATACACTTAATAACCTACGCTCATATTCTAATAGGTTAAGTTCAATGTTAGCTACTTTGGTATGTTGCCTAAAGATCACGTTAGATTCGATCATATGGGACATGTCTGGGAAAATGGTTGACTTGATTTAGAAGGATATTGAGCGAAGGGAAGACTGTTTGCATCTAGCGCTACATGTGTTCATTGGTCGACCAGTTATACAATATTTGTGATTGAACAATCTTTGTGATTGAATATAACTATGAATACATGTTTGAGATTTAAAGGTCAAACATAGCCTACGAGGGATAAGGTGTGTGTTGACTAATGTGAACTTAAAATTAGTCTGGGGTACAGCGAGACATTTTATTCCATTGAAGACTGTAGCTCTCATATCATCCCTAACAGGTGCATGGTCTGAGTTTCCACTTGTTGTGTGTCACAGGTCGCACGACTTATTTGCCCGTATGAATTTGATGGTGGTTCCCGACAAGGTAGTAGAGAAAGATAGTGGTAGATATGGGTCTACCCATCTTGTGCGAGTGGGAGATGTTGGATTTTAGGGTTGGGTCGCCCAATATAGGTTGACCCGACCTGACCCATTTAGTATGGGTCAAAAGGGAGTTGCAACTTCCCACTATATCCAAAAAGAAAAAAAAAAAAAGGAGAACGTACGTTAGTTCTCAGACAACAGAAGAAAAGTCTTTTGTCTTTCTCTCATTTTCTCTCTCTCAATCTCCCTTAAATTCACCATGTTTACTACGTGTAAACATCAGGCTCTTAAGTTGTGAACATATAGTTCAAAGTCGAATTCATACTTTGAACTTTGATTCGCGGCTGTTTAACGTTGGAACAAACCTGGTTAATTCCTACAAACTCTTCTGCATACTACGAGGTTAGTATTAAATTTTATTCGGTTTATGAAGATCCGTATTGTGTATTTAAATTCTTCACTATCCAACTTCTAGCAATGTCAAAATTTATATCTAACAATTTTCCTATTTTTATGTTTTAAACCACTTGAGGTTCCTAAAATTAATTGGTATTAGGTGGAGTAGCTTAAAATCTTATATACTAGTCTCGAATGTGCTGATTTATACATGTAGGACAATTGGATTCTCTAACACCCCTTTTCACGTCTGACCCATGATTAACTAATTAACGTGATTGAAAAAGTAGCAAATTTGGAAGAGCTACACAAAGCCAATTGTTGAAGGCTGAAGGCGCAATAATGAATGACGTGGTACAAGAGTAGTAAATTTGAAAACTCTATACCAAAGTCGATGCACAAAGCATGAAACATGAATAGATCGCATGTGGATGGATAACATAGGAACAAGGTCCAACTCTGATACCATGTTAAATCACTTGAGGCTACAAACTAAAATCAATTGGTATTAGGTAGAGTAATTCATGATCTTATATACTAGTTTAGAATGTCCTGATTTATCATGTGGAACAATTAAATTCTCCAACGCGTACTTGTTGATTAATGTCTAGCCTAGGATCTCTATCACCATCAACTATTAACAAGAATAGTGAAAAAATTATGGCAAATTCGGCTTACAGAGTGGATTCAACAAGATGAACCGTTACTCAATGTTGTCATTGTTTCAACATATGAATCTTTCATTTCTTTCATTGTAGTAGCCTCATGATTTGGCTCCTCTGCAAGATCTTTTATTTATAATTTCACACAATATACACCCCAATTAATGTTACTGTTATCAAACAAATATAATCCAAAATTGGGATATGTATTATGCGCAATTGCAAGTAAAAAGTATTATAAATGAACCAAATTCATAACTTCCACGTTAGCTGAAGCAAGGGCAAAACTAGGATCTATGTTTATATGCTAATAAATTGTGCTCTAGTAAAATGGCAAGGAAATTAAAGCTTATGATTACCAAGGGTGAACGACAATCTACTAACAACGACGCAAAACTAACACATATGTTTATATGCAAATATGTTGTTCCTTTTTAAATTCAAAATTATTTTTTATCCTAGTACGGTACATAATTTGTTCTCTAATATTTGTAGAATTTTATTCATATAATTGTTATATTTTGTGTTATAACTACCACTTGTAAAAATCTTGGATGTACTATTTTGGCAAGTGGTGAAAGATATTCATCCGTGAGCTCAAGTTTGATTTTATATATAGGTATCTTAGATTATGGAAATATTTAGTGTCCTATGATATCTCGACCAAGGATGTATAAATTGAGATGTACAAATAAGCCAAGTTTTAATATTTGCAAGCACACGAGTATTTTAGTATAGTGCGCGTAAGTATGAGATTAAATCCATAGGGAAGGCTATTGCGTAGTGTGTGTACAAGTGTGTGAGTGTATCTAAATGAGTGTTAAGAGATAAAAAAGATGGTCCGTTGATGGTGTAATCTAAAGTTCTAAAACAATAAAATACAACATTTCGGATAGAAATGGGACTTACACAAGTAATAGAAGGAGATAAGGGTTAGATTACATGCAAGGCTACCATCTCATGCTTGAAGAGGGGTTTTCCTATTTTAATGCTTAGATGAGCTACAAGCATAACTCATTTATCACCTAAGTGCAAAAAACTAACATGTTTAACCCTAAACTCAAGTGTAGTATTCTCGCTTTTGCCATTGTCTAACTGGAGTATTGTTTTTTTCAACAATCTTAGGTTGTTGATCTTAAAGCTTTAATGTTTTTTTTTTTTTCTTTTGGTCAGATCACCAATGCCTTTCAAAATGCAATTTTTGTATCTATCATAACTTTTAGCCAAAAAATCTGAAAGCTCCACTAAATAAATGAAAATTAATAATTAGATTATTAAAGAAACGCAAAAACACAATCTCTTTACACCAAAATACTAGTCCTTGTTCTCAACTTGATTTGTTTGTTGTTTTTTACATCAAATGAATACACGAAATAGAGAAAGTATGAGAGTAACAAATGCAAAAGAGAAAGAGAGAACATACTTGATTAGAGATTAGAGAAAGTGAAAATAAGAATTAAAAGAATAAGGACAAAAATTGATAATACGTTAACGTTTAGAAAGGCTAGACGTGTTAATTAATTGTTACTAAAAATATAACAATAAAGACAATGAAAGGTTTAACTGATACAAAATATACATGAGGGGTTAATGTGTTACACTTCATATACATTAAGGATATACATATATGTATATGATAATAAATATATACGATGATAATAAATAGACGACCATTACGTAAAAATCATATCCTAAACAACAAATATATGGAATCATATTCAATGATAATAAATACAAGAAATTCCCCTAAATATTTATTACAATCCTTGAAATAGGTTGTTTGTAATTTCAATATCCCTCCAAAAGAGTGTTTAAGACCTTCAATTTGAGCCTCCAATGGAGGGAGATAAGTTTTTCCCTCATATTTTGGTATTTTTCATTAAAAGGAATGAAAAGAGAATGAATTTTCAATTAGTGTGGTGTTGAATAAAAGAATAGTGTTTTGAGTTGGAGAAGGGTAACCGATTGAACTCTTCATCCATTTAGTCCAATAGCATTGTTTTTTACTCTATATTAACCGGTCAAGGCATTTTTATCGGGTTGCTCATCTAACAGCTCGTCTGGAAAGTGCAGCTTGCTTCATTTAATCTCTTTTTTCAGCAAGCTCTTACACCGTCGCTTTCCGGCTTATCTTCACTTTATTTAATCAATTTTTTGTGTCGTTCTTGCCAATCCCTGTTTGCACTGCAATACACCAAAACATGATCAAAATGCTTCTTGACAAATATACACAATAAATCAAAAAGACATGTGAATAACCACAGTAAATATGACTACATCATCCTAACTAACAATTATATAATTCTTTCATTGTTGTAAACTAATTATCAAAATACAGTAACAAAGAAGAAATAGAAAGAAATTCCATTGAATTCTTCTTTGTGTATTTCCTCTTCTAAACATCCACTATTTATAGAATTTTTAAACCCCTTGATGACATATGCAATGACATCATATTCCATACATGGACTTCATTATTATATGAAGGTATAGTTTCCTATACAAGTATCCTATGATTTACAAAGATGAATTTATTGATCTTGATAAGCATCCTATGATGAATATCCATCATTCCATTTATATATTTGTTTTCTTCTTCTTTTCCTTTGCTTTTGTTCCCTTTCTCTCTAACCTACTCACCCTACTACATAATTGCATAGCAAGTCTAGATACAAAGGAAAAAACTTGTTAAGCAAGTAATGATACATCTCATATTGATATTTATGTTGATAGCTCTTTTCAATTGGTGGAATAAACTCTTTACGGTAAATACCTCATATAGTCCCTTAACTTTAAAAGAGAGTCTTTTGGCCCCTTAACTTTGATTTGTGGGATGCCGCTAGTCCTTTTTTTGGTCTTTCGTTAAATTTTGCCCGTTAAGTGAATGTGATATGCCCATGTTATGTGAAAGTTAATTTTTGAAGGGTAAAATAGTAAAAGTAGTATTTCTTTTTTTCTTTTGTTATCTTCTCCGTTACTTGTTTAATTTTTTTCCTTCTCTTCTCCATCACTATCACAACCATTACCACCATTACTACCCACTTCCATCACAACCCATTTTTCTCCTCTTCCACCACTACCACCACTACCAACAACATCAATATGGTCATGTCAACTTCAATCTCCTATTCCCTCCTCAAGAACCCAAACCAAAACCAACCCTTCAAATCCCCCAACCTCACCACCCAAATCACCATTTTCCCCACCAACCACAAATTGAAACTACTTCTACTATTACCTACTCAAGGTTTGTGTGACTTTATATATACACATATAGTTATATATAAAATCAATATATATATACACACACACAATATATACTTCAATTGATTTTAATTTATTAGCTTCTATGTTGTATAGATAATTCAGCTATGCATTCTAATATTAAGAGAAGCATGCTATCTTTTTGGATTTGAGAAGGTAATAGTGGTGGTGGGTTTGAATTTGTGGATGTTAGAGAAGGCAACTTTGGGTGGTAGAGGTGGTGCACTTGAGGGGTTAGTTTGGGAATGGGTTCTTGAGGAAGAGGGAATAAAGGTTGAAATTATACTGATGTTGATGGTGATAATGGCAGGGCGCCAGCTGCAACATCAAGAATAGTGACGACGACGACGGTGGTGATGGTGGGAAAGATAGAAGAAATATAAAAGGAGAAGAAAGATAAGAAGAAAAATAAATATTAAAAGAAATATTGAATTTCCTATTTTGCCCTTTAAAATTTAACTTTTTGATAACATGTGCAATTCACATGCACCTAACGGGTAAAAGTTGACGAACAAACGAAAAAAGACTAACGGTGTCCCGAAATATAAAGTTAAAGGACCAAAATGCCCGTTTTCAAAATTAGGAGACCAAATTATCATTTTGGTCAAAATTAAGGAACCATTTGAGGTATTTATCAGACTCTTTATAGTTATAAAAGTTCAAACAGTCGTTTAAAAATTGTGATGTTCCTCCTTTTCCAAGACATTTGCTCGTATTTCTTAATTTTGTGCACGAGCCCTTAGTTTCTAATGATAACACTTGCCTGTGAAGAGATAAGAATATGCTTGCAATGCAAAAGAGCTCAATTATAAGAAGATGGAGTCAAATTCCTTTGTGGAAATGCAAATTCTATATAAGATATAAATGAAGTTTCTCAATGAAAAGTTGACTATCCCTAAGTTGATTGCAAATAATCCACCCAAAATGTCTTTTTCAAATCTAATAGTGCTAGAACAATGTAAAATATGATCATAATAATATATAACGAGCTATGTTTTCTTCATGAACAACTTGATACATATATAATGAGCTATGTCTTCTTCATGTAGGGAGATCTCAGCTACACAATAAATATTAAACGATATTGATCTAACAATTTCTCGCTTTTACAGCAAGAGGTATACCACAAGACCAAAGGCCTGTAGGTAAGCACTTGTCTTTATGTTTTATTCTTACTATGATATAAGCACTTTTCTTTATTTTTTATGTAGTTTGAAAGTTCGACTTGGATTCCTCTTACTTTATAAAATTTGAAAATTTATCAATGGCAATAAAAACACCGAATGTGAGACGGCTTTACTTGATAAGATTGTATTGAATTTTGCAAAATTTCTAGTTTATTCATCTTCTAGAGAATAATAATCATCTTTCTCTTAATATGTCATCTAAGTGTCACATTTGTCCATGGACAGATGCACATTGGGAAGCCCCCCATTGACCCCCAAAATTTGATTTTAAATATGGGTAAATTTTACAAATAGTTCTCAATATTTGTAATTTTTTTTTTAATTTCATCCCATTATTTTAAAAATTATGCACTTAGTCTTTGTGTTTTATTGTTACTATGATATAAGCTATTTTATTTGTTCTTTATGTAGTTTGGAAGTTCGATTTGGATTCCTCTACTTTTTAAAATTTGAAAATTTATCAATGGCAATGAAGACGCCGAATGTGAGATGACTTAACTTAATAATAATCATCTTTCTCCTAATAGGTTATCTAAGTGTCACATTTGCCCATGGGCAGATGCACATTGGGACCCGCATTGACCAAATAATTTGTTTTTAAATATAAGGGTAAATTTTATAAATAGTTTTTAATATTTTCACTTAGTCCCCAATGTTTATAATTCTTTTAATTTCATCTTTATTGTTTTAAGAGCCGTACTTAGTCTCAAAAATTTGTAAAAGATTTTAATTTAGTCCCCAAAGTTTTAACTTTTTTCTCCTCCAATTTAATCTCCAATGTTTCATGTAAAAATGTAAATATTTGGGACTAAATTAAAAAAATTTGCAATCTTTAGGAACTAAGCACGTCATTTTTTAAATAATGAGGATGATTTGAAAGAGAGTGTAGGCATTGAGGACCATTTATAAAATTTGCCCTTAAATATAATGATATTTTAAAGTATTTTCAATCTGAAATATTAATTAGTCTCCAATAAAAAAAAATTAAAAAAAAAATTATTTATTATAACCCCACTGAAAAGATATCCATCTGCCCCTATATTTGCCAAAGTCTTTTAATGCAATTGTCTTGGATAATCTAAGCACTTGTCTTAATCCCTTTCCCCCTCTGCTAGCATAATACACTACAAACTCTCTTTCTCATTGAAGCATGAGACATTACTCATTAGTCCCCTTGCAATTACCTAGTGGAGGACAAATTAGTAAAGCTAGAGGCTACTGTAGTGTAAAACCAACAAAATCATATTACAATAATGAGCATTAAAACTCTTAGTTCAGGAGAGATTTCCCCTGAAACAGAATGTTTGGATAGAATATTTTGTTAACATGAGAAACTGATCGGCAGAACATGGAACGGTACAGGGCAATTGCTTTAGTTATCCATCGTTTGTTTAGGGAATAGATCTGCTTATTATGTTATAATAGTATGAGTAAGATACAACAATTATAAATTATTAATACCATTATGATAAAATGAGGACTGACCCACGTACATTTCTAGATTAGGAGCCACATGCCCCATAGGAGAAGTTGAGAACAACTATTAGGCACGGGACAATTCACAACTACTGAAGTCAGCTCATAGGAGAAGTTGAGAACAACTATTGGGCACGGGACAATTCACAATTACTGAAGTCAGCTCATAACGTTCTTCAATGGCATTAACTTTGGCTTCAATAAGTATATCATTGTTGTGGCTGCTTAGATGTGATCCATCGATATTCGACAATAACATATCCTGAAAACTAAGCTCAAATTACTAAACATCGCTGCAATTTATGTTTGGGAATGGAAATCATATTACACAAAGTTCCTATAAGGTTTCTTGCTGTCACTACATAACTTATTTACATGGTATATGTCTATGAATTATGAGCACTTGCTATAGCTGATTATGGTTATCAGCTAAAATGCTGGATTACTACAGCAGCATGAACCAGCAGAACTTCTCGTCTAAACCTTCTTTAGCAGCTTCACTACGTCTAGCATTGTCGGGCGTTTCCACGGATCATCATTGGTGCAGCACTTTGCAATGGCGAGAACCTGCAACATCTGATCTTTGCACATAGTTAAGCCATAAAAATATGGATCTAGCACCTCGCTTTCCCTCCCGTTAGCAGCCATCCATCTTACCCACCCAACAAGGTTGCCTCCCTCCATGTCAGCCTGACCTGTTGGCGCTCTTCCGGTTAACAGCTCTAGCATCACCACTCCGAAGCTATAGACATCGCCCTTGGTTGTAGCCACCATGGTTTGGCCATACTCAGGTGGTATGTATCCAAAGGTTCCAGCAAGCACGGTACTGACATGGCTCTCACATGCACTAATTATTCGAGCCAGGCCAAAATCTGATACTCGTGGTTCAAAATTTCTGTCCAGCAATATGTTGCTTGACTTGATGTCTCTGTGAATGATGTGTGGAACAAATCCGTGATGCAGGAAGGCAAGCCCTCGGGCTGAACCCAGACAGATCTTGAGCCGAGTAGGCCAGTCTAGTGCCTCCAGTGCATCCACTCGATTCCTTAGCCAAAAATCGAGGCTTCCATTCTCCATGTATTCATAGATTAAGAACCTCTCATCGGCAAAGACACAATAGCCAAGCAATGGGACCAAATTCTCGTGCTTAACCTTCCCAATCGTCTCCATTTCAGCCAGGAATTCTCGATCACCATGCATATGACCTCCATTAAGCCGTTTGACAGCAATTGTACGACCTTCTGGTAAAGAAGCTTTATAAACCGTCCCATATCCACCATCACCAATAATGTAACTCTTGCTGAAGTTATCAGTAGCTGACAGAATGTCTGAAGGGTTTATCCGTAATAACGGGTGCTCAAATGTTGCAATGTTGATACTCAGAGGCTCCTTTGGCTTCTTGCCCAATAGCTCATCAGTTGATGCTGGCTCAGTAGCCGTGACACACTTACCTTTACCTCTATCAAGAAGTACAGCTTCTTGTCTCAGCATTCTCCATCTCAGCAGACCAATGAGTAGGACCAAGGAAATTAGCGTGGCACCAAGAGCAATGGCTAACACAGAAGCATGGGTGAAAAATGTTGCAGATGAGTAGTCGTGCTTAGAAGGTAAAATGGGTTGGTTTGGTATGCAAGCTCCGGGCTTGGTGCAAGTTTCAGGTACATAGCCTGAGAAATGGTTACCAGAGAAATTGGCAAAGGCAAGGCCTTCTATGTCACAGATATTACATGGAAAAACGGCTTGGAAGTTATTATTAGATAAGTCAAGATAGGTCAAGGCAGCAAGAGACGAAAGAGATATGGGCAAAGTGCCTGTGATTGAGTTGCTGTGGATGTCTAATACAGAAAGGGAGGTCAGGTTGGAAAGAGAATCACCAAGGCTACCAGAGATTCGATTGTTGCTGGCATTCAGGAACAAAAGAGAACTGGTTGTTCCAAAACTGAAAGAGAGAGAGCCTGATAAAGAGTTCGCGCTAATATCCAGATAGGTCAGACTTTTGATGCTAAACACAGAAGGCGGTAATGGACCAGTTAACTGATTATTTGAAAGATCAAGCTTGGCTAAACTTGGCATCACGGACCCAAGATCATCAGGGATCGATCCACTAATTTGATTATGTGAAAGGACGAGACCTTGAAGATTCCTCATGGAGAATAACTGAGGACCTATGGCACCTGTTAAATAATTAGAAGACAAATCAAGCAATGTTAAGTTAGCAAGACGAGAAATCTCGTAAGGAATGCTCCCATTGAGTTTGTTCCTGTCCAATAGTAGCTCTGTCACTACGATGCACTTCTCAATCGATGGAGGAATGGGGCCCTCGAGTTCGTTATTAGACAGATCAAGCATTCCATAATGCTGAATGAACTCTGAGTCTGGCAAAGGCACCTTCTGAAAACCAGAGCAAATTTCCTCAGGTATGGGTCCAGAGAATCGATTGTTGGATAACACCAGGTTGTCCAGCAATTTCAACAGAGATATAGCTTTAGGAATCAGTCCTGTAAGTGAATTTGCACCAAGGTCGAGAGACACCAGCTTTGTACACTCAAAGAGCTCCAAGGGAATCACACCAGTCAGCTTGTTACCACGCAGCGAAAGATTGGTCAAATTTTTCAGTTTGCCAATTTCAGTTGGGATGCTTCCTTCAAAGAGATTATTATCTAGTTGCAATCTCTGAAGTGTTGTGACCTTTGCAATTGCCCGTGGAATTGGACCTTCAAGCATATTGTTGCTCAGTGAGATCTCCATTAGTGTATTTGACTCCCATAACTTGTCAGGGATCTTACCAGAGAACTTGTTCGTAGATAGTTCCAATGTAATTAGCTGAAGCTCCCCGAGATAACCAGGAATTTGACCAGAGAGATTATTCTCAGACAACACCAAATCGGTGAGACTTGAACAATTCCTGAATGTATCTTCGATACCACCAGTGAAATTGTTATCAGATAGCTGCAGGATGGTCAATGACTTGGCATTGCATACGTCTGCAGGCAACTCGCCAAACAACTTGTTGCTACTGACATCAAGGATAGATAACGAAGGCAGAGTAAGTGCTGGCAAACCCCCGCTTAAAAGATTCTTTGACAGCATCATAGACTCTATCTGTGTCCAGTTGGAAATCCACTCAGGCAACGGACCTGATAATCTGTTAGAATCAAGTACAAGTGAATTAATTGACTCCATGCCGGCAAGTTCATCAGGTAAGGGTCCAGATAATGAGTTGAAAGAGAGATTCACAATCTTCAGCATCTTGCACTTTCCCAACTGTGAAGGAATTGTTCCAGTCAGTCCAGCATTCGGGGCGATCAGGTAAACTAGATTTACCAGCCTGCCGATACTGGATGGCAGTTCCCCCTCAAAATCATTCTGTGCTAAATTCAAGTAAGTCAAGCTACGAAGGTCAGAAATTTCCCCAGGAATGTTTCCTGTGAATCTGCAGTTCTGGAGATCAAGAACCTCAAGGTCTTTCAGGTTGCCAATTTTTGCTGGAATAGGCCCAGTCATTGAGTTCAACGCTAGATCAAGAGTCCTGAGCATCCTCAGGTTTCCAATTGCTGGAAATATTGATCCAGTAAATTTATTTTGTCTAGCGTCAAAGTACAAAAGCCTTGTAAGATTGCTTAAACTGGAAGGTAGATTCCCAGAGAAGTCATTTACACTGAGATCAACGGATTGCAAGTTCTGAAGATCACCAAGCTCTTCAGGAAGATTTCCGGAAAATGAATTTGCATGAACAGAGAGTTCTACAAGTTCTTTAAGTTGACCAATTGTTGATGGAATACTACCAAAAAATATGTTGTCATCAAGCACAAGTTCTCTCAGACTCTTCAGATTAGCAATATCCAGAGGCAGCATCCCAGTTAATCTATTGGCACTCAAGTCAAGTGTCTCCAAATTCTCCAAACTCCATAACTTTGGTGGGATAACACCAGTAAGGGCGCAATAGCTTAAATTAAGGACCTTAAGAGACCTAAACTCGGCAATAATATCAGGAAATGGAAGTTGTAGAGGTGATGGAATACAAGGTAAATCTATCTGGCTGACTACAACGCCATCACACTTTATTCCAGTCCAATTGCATGGAGATATCTCTGAATCAAACCAACTGGGAATAACATCTCTTTTCTGCACAAGAGTGTTTCGTAGAGCTTTCAGTAATGCCATATCTCCAAGAAACATGCCACTTGAGAACGTTGAACAGATGAAGCAAACAAGAATTATAGTGAGCAAATGAGAGGCCTTCCATCTCAAAGTTAACTCAGACATTCTGCACCTAATTCTCACTGAATGTTATTGCACCACTTCTCTTTGCAGAGTAACACTTGCTGTATCCAACAGAAGATCCTGCAAGGTGAAGCAAAATAAATTTAGCTAATGTTTTTCTATTCCCTATTTAAAGTACATAAATAAACTCGGTTTTATCCTTGGCATTGTTGGTCTCACCCGTGGATAAAAGAGAGGGGTAGTAGTAGGTAGCCGACAACTAGCATAAAAACTGTCAGATTCTTCTTCTTATGGATTTATAAATGGCAAGAATCAAATCCGGTCATTTCTGATGCAGATGACCACTTGTGTTGGAGTAATATACATTGATACAGCATAGCATTTGAAATTGTAGAAGGGTCAAACAGAAAGAAAAGAAAAAAAAAAATTTAACTTACTTTAGGCTTATGCTGCTCTACACAGATTATTAGTTTTCACAATTTTTTCGTTTTTTTGGCTAAGCAAGCAAGCTTTCATTAAGATCAAACTTTTCAAAAACTGTACAATCAAAAAAGAAGACAATATCTACCTAACAATCCTTCCATCTACGTTCCACACTATGCATATTACCCTATTTAAAAGCGTATTTTAAACAACTTTACATCAAATTGGATATTCTCCATCAATTGGTCTTGACTGACCAAAGAAGAAAAATCAATTGGTCTTGAGTTAATACTTCATTTCCATGGATAAGTTTTCATATTGTTAAATCATGTAATAACCACTAATGACATTTGTAGGGACACTACAAGGCTGAAAACTCTTCAGTCAGGTCACACTAACCGTCAATCTCTCACATATTGGTAGGTCCCACCAGTGACAAATTTAAGAATTTTTCTTAGTCGATGCTAAAAAATAATCTTTTTAACTAATAATACATGGGTATTTAATTTTTTTCGAAAACTATTTCGAATTTTTAATTTTTTTTCCAAACATAAATATGTCATTAGATCCCACTAACAATGTAAGAAACTGAACCAAACATTTTCCCTACGAGACAAATCAAAAGAAAAAAAACTCATCTTGATTAGACCCGAAATGAGAAAGAACTCACAGTTCAGTTATGCAAATCGACTATTTGAACTGCATGAAAACAATAGAAGTACACCCTCTGCCTAGAAACAACCAGCAACCTCTTTCTTGCATCAATGCAATATACTCTTTGACTTGCATATTTCAGTAAAAATCATGGAGAGAGAGACACATTATGAATAACAATTTTACTTAGTTTCAAATAAAGCAAATCCAACCACACAGTTTATTAAATTACCACCTCGTCTAAAAGAAATGTACGCAGGATCTATTTTAAGCCTTACACGTGTAGTTTTTTCGTTGTTACAGAGGTGGCAGTAAGACTTGAAATTGATATGTACCTTCAAATCTGCTTAGATAAACCACTTTCAGGACCTCACAACTTGTAGCTTAGCCAAGGACTTGAATTTCCTACACCAACACCAAGCATTTCATAGTGTTACTCAAGCATTAACTTTTATTAGCAAGAAAAAGCTGTTGAGAAGGATTTGCTTACACATACATATCAGTAAGTGAAAATACATACACACACACATATAAATGTTACTTGAAAGCTTTTCTTTTAAAGAAAAACAAGTAACTAACCATCTTAAATTATTAACTTGATATATCAATAAACAGCTCAAAACAACCCAAAAGAAAAAGAACAGCTAAAAAGGGAAAAAGCAAAGGATTTATTTTTCAAGATTAAAAATGTTCAATAGATACAACAAAATCCCAAAAGTACTTAAATTTTGCAAAGTGGACACTGGATACAGCAACCCTTAAGAAGTACACTATAATTGCCTAGAGAAACAGACAAGACCAATTAATGAAGCTAATAATTGTACAATGTAACAATTACCGTGTAACAATATCTCTAACTGCATTATTTAATGTAACCTTCCCTGGCCTTACCACCAAAAAAGAAAAAAAGGAAAAAAAAAATTCAAACTCTTTTATGTCAAAAGGTGGTAGTATACTTAGTTTGTTATATCAAAAAGCACCAAGGGAATGGACACTAGGGTACATGAAATTCACATTATATGCAAACTCACTTATTCGGTCGTATCTTATATTTTATAAAAAAACTGCTTTTATGATTTGACCGTGTATAGCAAATTCACTTTGAATCTTATATAAATGGTCTTATCTTGTATTTTATAAATAACCAAATTTTATTACTTAACCCGTATAACATACTCACTTTGGATTTATTTTTTTCGGACTTTTCAATATTTTATAAAAGACTATTTTTACAATTTCATCCGGACTCACATTTTATAGAATATATATTTACGACTGTTCCGTGACAAATAATGTGAAATGTTGCAGAAAATGAGAATCTTTGGTCTGTTTGTGAGTGGTGGAAAGCGGACAACTCAGAAAAGTGATCAAGAAAACAAAGAAAGGTGGCAACTTTATGCATAATAAATTAAGTGGCTAAAAAAACAACATAAGCATTGGGCTCGAGAAAGATTCAGATGAATAATCATTTAAAAATAAATATATATAAAAAAAAAAAAAATCTTATCCAATGCCAGATGATTAAGGTACAACTGTTTGAGCATAAAGTACAAAACTTTAAGTTGTTGTACACTACGCTGGAAGAGTTGTACCTTGATCTTTTCATGCACTACATCTCTGAACAGATTTGTGCTTTTCTTGCACGCATTTGGTTTACTAAAAATGGTAAGAAACGTGAGAAGTGAAGAGGGCTAAAGCTGCAAAAGCTAGTTAATGCTACCAAAACAAGAAATACTTAAAACAGCTTTTATAAAATTCAAGAAAAAGAATTAAAAAAAAAACAATTCAAAGTATGAGCTGATAAGTTTTAATTTTAAGCTTTAAGAAAATAAACAAAATGGGTTTAACAAAAAGTTTTATAATTTTCAAAATAGTATAAGAAAAAAAAAAAGCAGCTTATGCTTTTTTTCAGTTTTAACTGTGCAGAAGCTTAGAAAAAACAGATTTTAAGGGAAACCAAAAAACCCAAATGACAAAGTAAACCAGTAATGCTTATAGAAATATAGAGGGCAGTCTGGCGTACGAGATTCTGCTATACGTGAGGTCTGGAAAAACAAAGGGAAGAAAATGAGCACATTGAGAGATGTTGTTGCAGGCTTTAAAATGCATAAAATAAACGGAAATCACCTTGTCACCATGTGTTTATCTCATCAGAGTAAGTTTTTCTTTGCAAGCGAAATTTAAAAAGGACGGTTCAGTGCACGAAAATTAGCTTGCACGGGTCGGGAGAAAGGTCGGACTAAAAAAACAGAAAGAAAGAATTAAGAAAAAGGGAAGAAAATGAGCACCTTAAAACGAACAGAAATCACCTTGCCACTATGTGTTTATTTTGTGTGTGTGTGTGTGTGTGTGTTTTTGAAGTGAAATAGTATGAACCTTTATGAGCAGCATGCAAAATGGTTTGTTCTTGATGTGAATGAGATAAATTTTGAAAGAGAATAAGCAATCCGTACAATATGTGCAGTTTCAGTTTCTTTAAAGCTGTCTGAAACGTATCGTATCTCAGGGTTGGTGCAGCAGAAGATATATGATATGATACTATGGATGATGATGATGTTGATGATGGTGATGATGTGGGTAGAGAAAGGGGAGGGGTGGTGTGGATGGTGTGAGGGGTCTGCTACTTTTTCTGTTGCAGTTTTTTGGTAGTATTCTGGTTTAGTTGGTAATTACACTACATGGGTCCGAGCAAAAAAAGAATTACACTACGTGGGACATTAACGGGTTGAGTAGAGTGATCGAATAATAATTTATTTTATTTAAAAGTTTTAAATTTATATTTATATTTTTTGATTATAAAAATTGCTGAACTTTTAACTAATTTAAAATATGCGTTAGAGTACGTTGTACTCTACATAATTTATAGTCTTGAGGGAGAGGAAAGTGTTTTTAGGCCAACTCTAACAATTTTTTTATTTTTATTTTACATGTAGATATTTTGAACAATTTCTCTATATCTATATATTCTCTATTTTAATTTCACTCCAACAACTTCTCTACATTTACTCAATTTTTAATTTTAGAGAATCTCTATTTCAATTTCACTCCACCAACTTTTCTATTTTACAGATTCTTTATTTTTGTTTTACTTCAAAATCTTTTCTTATTTTAATTAAATATATTATTTTAATTCAAACTTTATTATTACCTTTTTTTAATATTTGTTCGTTGGTAATAATGATTTTTATTTTTAATTCTAATATTTTTTATTTTTTATTTTTAAAATTTTTATTTTTATTTATTTTTTATGTCTATATTCTATTTTATAAATTTTTTCTACATTTATTTTTTTATTTCATTGTTTTTTTTCTATTTTTAATTCTACTTTTTAAGTTTTAAAAAATGGATTCAGCATCTCCACCAATTGTAGAGAATTTGTAAAGATACTGCTGGAGACAAAAGTCTCCAAAAATATATCTACATGTAAAGATTTTACATTTGTAGAGATGCTGCCGAGAAAGCCTTATATCATATCTTTTACTTTTTTTCTTTTTTTTTCTCTTTTTTTTACGCTTCAATGTTTGTATCTTTTTTTTACTAGCTTCTTTTTATTGTACTCTATAATGGTCTATTAACCCATCTGTTGTAACTTCACACTCTCATTCATAATGAAGCTGCAAAGATCAGAGAAAAGAGTAGACATATCGAAAATGGAAAGGCTCAAGGGTCAGAAGAGTGTGTGAGTGTGGATGAGGATAGTCTTAAGTGATGCACGCAATGTTGGCAATGATTCCAAGAGTGATACTTATGCTTCCTTCATCTTTGGCTGTAAAGATGCTAATTTTACGCCATCTATTAGACGTGCTGTGAAGAAGAAGACTAAGAGGAATAATTATACTAATGCAATTTTGAGACACCATGATGAAAAACTGCAGCAATAGATTGCTAAATTGAATAAGGGGTCGAAAAGGGGGTTGGAAGATTTGAGGGGTAGCGATTAGGGTTAGGGATTTGGAGGTAATGATAAGGGTTAGGGATTTGGGTTGGGAATCGGGTGTTGTAGTTAAATGAAAGAGGTAATATATATGTTTGATTGCTTTGACACTTTTGTCCTCTAAAAAAGATATTACATGCTTTGTACATGTCAAAATCGTTAGAAATGTGACAGAAGGACCAACGGTGACACAAAAAATAAATATAAATAATTGATTTATGATCATTTTAAAGATGAGAGATCAATTAGACAATATTAAAAAAATAAGAGATCTATGGGGATATAAACCCTTTTTTTTACGCTTCAATGTTTGCATCTTTCTTTGACTAGCTTCTTTTTATTGTACTTCTCTATAATGGTCTAGTGACCCACCTCATGCACCTTCACACTCTCATTCATAATGAAGCTTTTTGCTTGTTGATTTTAAAAAAAAAGAAAACAAAAAGAATGAGTTTTCCGTCACTAAATAAAAAATAAAAAATAGCACAAATGGTCCTTTTTTCAAAATTTTAAATTCGTCTCTATTGTTCAAAATTAATTAATTTAGACCCTATTATTTTTCAAAAAAATTCAAATTCATCTTTATTCTTTGAAATTAGTCAATTTCGTCCTTATTATTTTCTTAAAAAATTAATTTAGTCCTTCTTGTTTTTCAAAAAAAAAAAAAACAATTTGGTCTCAGCTCAAGACCACTATTTGGAGACTAAATTGATTTTTTTGAAAAATAATAAGGACTAAATTGACTAATTTTGAACAATAAATACTAAATTAAATAATTTTGAACAACATGCATAAATTTAAAATTTTAGAAAAATAATAGAGTCTATTTGCTCAATTTTTCCGAAAATTACACTACATGCCAATAAATGTTCGAGAAGTTCCAAATTACCTACTAAAAGTTGTTTAATTTAGCTCGTTAGATTTCGTATTTGTCTACAAATATGATATTTATTTACTTGTAAAATTAAAAGTAATGGCTTAAAGGAAAAAAATTGTTAGTTATGCATTAAAGGGTTAAAGGTCAAATTCCGATATTATTAGTATTGATCTCGGAATGTACTGACAAGTTTTGAATAAATACACATTTTAATTAGAAAGGAAGAAGTTTTATACTAACCGAGCCTCCATTAATAGATGAAAACTCTTCAATTAGTTCGAATTGATATTAGTTTTTTATATAATGGTAAAATTTATACGTGTAAGTCCTATCAATTATATGAGAGGTTGATTAATCAATTCAGACTAATGAAATAATTTTCTATTAATTGATACTTCTATTGGGCTCTATTTAGAAAAGTAAGCGGGGTCAAAAAGTTAATAAAAAATATCTAAAAGACCATCATGGTCGAAAAGGATATAGTAGTCAAAGTCATTGAAATTCTAAGTTTATTCCAAGACAGGAAATGATTAGTATGATAATATTTGCTTCAAGTTTAGGGCCTTAAAATGCTTGTATGTGGCGACTCACAAAAAAAAAAAAAATGGAAAGAAAAGAGTATTGAAGAGGCGAATTAAAAATTTTACGTGGTAATTGGTATGTTAGAATAGTCAGGAATAAAATGATCATTGTCATGCTTAGTATGATGAGATAATAAAATTGAGAATTTTATTCCCTAAGTAATCAATTCCTCCCAAATATTTGAAATTAGTCATTCCTAAAAAAATACATGAAATTAGCTCATACTCATGTCTTTAGGAATTGACTCACATGTCAAATGACCAAAATGTTTTTCAAAAAATAATACATTACAAAACTAACCCTTTATATACATTTTATTATCTTAAAAATCATAATAGACATTATAGTAATGATAATAATAGTAAATGATATTAATATAATAATAAGAACAAATAATAATTGTCCTATTTATTAATAAAACATATTATACATGTTACAAAGCTCATTTGTCAAATGATCAAAATGCCTTTCAAAAATAACTTATTACAAAACTAGACGTTATGTACATGTTATTGTTCTAATAATAAAAATAAATATAATAATAGTAATAATAATAATAATAATAATAATAATAATGGTAATAAAAACAATAATGATCATAAATAGTATTAGTATATAATGATATTTCAATAAATAATTAACATACTATACATATGTCAAAATACTCATTTGTCAAATAACCAAAATGCTTTTTCAAACATATTGTATTATAAATCTAGCTCTTTATTTACAAGTTAGTATCTTAAGAATAAAAATACACATAATATTACAATGGAAATAAAGATAATAATAATCAATAATATTATTATTATTATCTTTATTTACGATATTTTCCATAATATTACAATGGAAATAAAGATAATAATAATAATCTTAATAAATGACAATAATAAAGTAATAAAAATATCGTAAACAATAAAAATAAATAATATTATCATTTTTAAATAATAATAATCTTAATAGAGAATAAACTCATTATATATAATAACAAAATGACAATTTTATCATTTTAATTTTATACAAGTCATTCCTAATGATCTTGACTACTGACTATTAAACATGAGTTTGGAGTCAATAAATCTATTTCTATATCCATTCGAATAGCATACCAAATATTATTTCTTTTAACTCATTTGATTGCTATCCAAATTCATTTAGTGATACAAGGTATAATTTATCTTTTAGTTTATTGATTTGAGAAGAGAAGTATTTGAGTGTTTAGTGTAATTGTAATATTCATATGCAGCCAAAAAGTGGGGCACTGCACTGTCGACGGTTACATTCGTACGCAGACTTTGCTTTTGTTTTTTTCTTTGGCTTTATAGAGAAAGGGAAAGGTAAAAGTAAGGGACTCTTCAGTGGAATATATACTTTCCTTTGGCTTGTGAGCACTCGCTTGAGTTGATCAGCCCCCTCTACGCTTCTCCTTTTCTTTCTCTTTTTTATAAAAAACTTACAATAAATAGGATTAAATCGATTTTATGTCAAAATTACAAATTTTTTCAATGCATGCTACACGAAGATTTACATTTAAAAAAAAAAAAATTGTATTAATATCATGGTGTGCCTCCCTGAGGTTTAAATTAGTTTTGTTACTTTTTTCGAGTGTTTCTAGTGCTCTTTTTCTTTTTATAAGTAAAATTTTGGTTGAGAGAGAAATAATGAGCACCATTATAAATTTGGAAGTCTAAGGGCATGCTACGATTAGAACAAATTGAGAAATTATTAATGACAAATGAGAGAGTTCACAAGAAGTGGAAATATTAGTAGAAACATTATTGGGTCTAGTTCTTTTAGTTCACACACACTAGTGATATTTATATGTGCGAATTCCAACTATGAATGAGTCTCATGTTTCAACTAATCGAACTTAATATTTTTCCATATTAGTAATATTATGTGACAATAGAACCTATACATTTATTGGAGAAACTCGAAACTTTAATCTTTTAGCATTGGGCTACAACCTCACTCGCATTCCTAATTCTCCTTTAATTTCCTCGAATTATTTTTGAACATTGACCTCACAATACAGATTTATTTGATGGTGACATTTCATGCGACTTCCATAGATACCTTTAGCCACAAACAAGTTTAAATTTTAATAACTATCAAAGTGCTCAATCAATAAAAGGATCGGAGGGGCTCTCGACTTGTAGTTGTGTAATTTCTTGGCTTCAACCTCCCTAGGAAAGAAAAAAAAATGCTCAATTAATAAAATTATTTGTATGGTCCCTTAGTTATAGTACGGATGATAAATTAATTTATAATCTTTCAAATAAATATTTTAGTCCTTAGACTTACAATTATATGATGTCGTCTATTCTCACCCTAAATTTCGTTCAACATTTAACGTTTTTGGCATGAAATTAGTACATACCTTTCAATTTTTGAATAAAATTTGGGTCAAAATCATTAAATTTTAGATAAGATTTAAATTTAAAGCTAACAACACCACACAATTACAAGTCAAGGGACCAAAATATTCATATTTATCTTTTCCAAACATTCTTTGTCACCAACAATAGATATAGCCATGAAGAACATTGCCAAAGGCCAACGGGTATTTCATTCAAAACTCAAAAATATTTACATATTACAAAAGATCTAAACTAATTTAGACATATCAATACTCCAAGCTCTACAGATGGCTTGGTTCAAAAGTGTTTTTTTAACATTTCTATACATGTAAATCTTTGATTGAACATCAAAAAAGATATCATGGAAGATGTTCTCTTTCATTCTAATCCCGTTGTTGTGGAGGCGGGCATTTCTCTCTTTCCATATGTGAAAAACATAAGCTTCAAAGAAGAGCTTAATAGTGAATCCCTGGAATGATTTGGAAGGTGCCATCTGAGAAATCCAATTGATATAGTCTCTCCATTCTCTGATCCTTAAAGGGCCCTTAGTCATAGTCCAACCTCTTCTTCAAATTCTGCTAGGGAAGGAGCAGGCACAAAAGAGGTGGAAGTTATCTTCAATGTGAAGGAAGCAAAATTCACACCTTAGATCAATGCTCATGCCCCAAGACAAAAGGCGCAGTTTTGTGGAAAGTCGATCAAGCCAAAAGAGCCATGTACAAAATGCATGCTTAGGTATAAAGTGTTTGAACCAAATGATATGATGCCAATCAACAGAAGGAACCTGTTGCCGGGTAAGTTCTCAGGCCCAAATCATCTTGTAATTTCCATTTGGAGAGTTAAGCCAAATAAACCTATCATTACTATTGATATCGGGAGCAAGGCCACCAATACATTGAGATATCATCGCAAAAATGGGATCATTCGTTGGCCACTGCCATTGCCCATTAACAATAAAGTCAGCCACCAAAGCCTCAAGGTTGTAGCGAGAAACAGTAATCAGACTATCAGCAAAGTAGGTGATAAGGCAACCAAGTGGGTGCCAATTGTCCTTCCAAAATTTGGTGTTACCACCGTATGAAGAACATTTATTTGCTTGTGCTATTGAAGCATACATTTCAATATTTGGCATAATTAACTCTTGAGTATTCAAAAATAAGGCATTGATTTAGGCAGAGTCGTTTCAAATAATTTGGAGATCTTGGACGATCATCTAAATAGGGGCCTTAATAATTAATTTTTTTTTTAATAAAAAAATTCTAAATTTTCTACTAAAATAATCACTACAAATAAAAAAAATACCAAAATTAAAATTATAAAATAACATAATATTACAAGTTAACAAAAAGATAGAGTTTCAACCAATCATTAAAAAAAATTAAAAATTCTTTTAATTGGGGTCAATGGAGCCTTAGAGTCTCAACCAATTTATTGATGAAAGCCTACTCGTTTAATGAGCAGACTTTGGAACTCTAATGACTTCTTAACTCTAATTAAAAGACACTAGTTTATGATAGACCTTTATCTTTAAAAAAAATAAGCAATTTCTTTAAATTGGGGCCCCTGGACTAAGAAGGCCTTGGGCACAGGCCCAAGCCGCCTTAAGCTTGGGCCGGCCCTGGATTTAAGTCAACTCCAATTACCACTCTATTTATTCCTTATAAAAGAAAGACTAATTTCGCTCCAATAACACTCCTTATTTTAAGAACTCCCTATTTTATCATTTTAACAAGACTCTACACAAAAATAAATAGACCTAAACCTGTTGAGACCAACACAAAAAATAAAAGAAACTCCTGATAGGGAGAGTATTGGAGTAAATTTTGAGCATTTTATAATTCTTGTCATTGCTATGGATTGATAAACTTTGTATCTCATTGCAAAACAAAAAAAAAGAGAGACAAAAAAGAAAATACTTGGCTTTTTACAAAAGCTGTCATGCAAATTACATATCTTCAAAGCAACCTACTCAACAAGCATGTTTTCACTAATTACAAACTCATATGTAACTGAAAAATATTATATTATGGAAATGTTCCAACAATTTTCACTTCAATTTGTGTCCAAACCTATCCACACTGATTCATGTTTCCTCTCGTTAATTTCTTTTTTTTTTTCCATCAAAAACGTTAAAATTGTATTAATAATAAAGACATAATTATTTAATTCTTTCAGAGGACAAGTTATGATACAGAATGAAGTTAGTTAGAAATATTGCAATGGACGGAGCCAGAAAATGGATATTAGAGAAGCCTAATTATAGAGTGAACATAAATAGTAAAATCAAAATGAAGGTCAAAATCCTTGATAAAAAAATAGGAGGGTCTATAACCATTTTTTTCAAAAAAGGCCTTAGTTTTTAAAAAATTTAGAGGCTTGGGAGGACCGGGCTCCCCTTGCCTCCGCCCCTACATATTGCTAATCTAATCACGACGTAACTAGCTGCACCAAATAAGTTTGGCTATTCATTGCACCGAATTATTTTGGCTATTTGTTTCCTTAATAATAAGAGTAAGGCTATTCGAAGGTTTAGATTGCAACACCTCCCCCAATATCATAACGTTATAAACAGAATTCAAAATTATAAATTATCCACGTCTTTTCGTTATAATTGTATCACAATTGTTAAATCTTTTTTCCTCTTCCCAGGTACGGGGATAGGCCAAGAGCATTGAACCAAAGTCACCAAGAGGGGCAATTTCACCAGTTGAGAAATTCAACCAAAAATAAAAGCATTGTTAAAAGCATTCCAAGATACATACTCTACCACTGGCTCTTTCACTTTCATGGTGAAAATGATCTTGACAAATGTATAAAAACTTTACCCTCAAGTCATTGAAGAGGAAAATTACATAGATTCACTTCAAGCATGATTATAGTAAAACCTGCGACTGTCTCATTGAAGTTTTATGTATAAAAGATGAAGTAGAAATCGATGTCTCCCCTTCATCTTCAAATATTTCCAATGAAGAACGAATATTGATGGTGACAAGCTATTGATGTGAGTGATCGAACTAG
Organism: Ehretia macrophylla; assembly: GCA_037974665.1. NCBI lineage: Eukaryota > Viridiplantae > Streptophyta > Magnoliopsida > Boraginales > Ehretiaceae > Ehretia > Ehretia macrophylla. The sequence goes on from CM075764.1 coordinate 88,240,302, forward strand.
GAAAATGAGGATTTACATCTGTCTAGCTGCCGAAGCTCAATTTTGATCATCTAGGCAAAGAGCATAGTCGATACCTTATAGAGGAGCGATTAATCCCTTCTCCTTCTTGTTGGTCAACAGCTCGTGTAGCATAATTTCCGCCAAGATCTGCTTCAAAGCTACATAAAAAAAACCATCAACACTTCATCACCTTTATTTACTAATAGGACATGTTCAATGCGAAATGAAATTATTGCATTACAAAGTAACAGTGATACCTTTCCACAATATTATAGGCAGAGAAGATCCAATTGCATTTGATCATGCGGAACAAAAAGGTGAAACTACCAATGAAGCCGGTAACTAGCAGCCTGCATAAGTGGGTGAGCCAAATATGCGCCTAAAGTTAGCACTGTTATACTTAAATATGGCAACCGAATAAATTCCTTATAGTAGTCATTTGGCAACTTCTGGCGCCCATCAAGAATAGCTGCAAATGGAATGACACTTGTTCTGCTCTTCACAACTTCAAATGCATCTCCATATCGTTTGGCCAAACGCCTGTCCCCATTCCAAACACCAAATAGATGGTGACCAATCAAACCTACTGAGGCTGCCAATGCAACAGAATTGCCAATCCAGAGAGTGTGAGCCAGACACCACATTACCTGCCCAACCATCTGGATCGAAAGAAAAAGGAAATCTTAACTTGCAACACTACAGAGAAGAAAAGCACATTCTAAATAATTTACTGCTAATTCAGGGCCATTTGGAGTTTAAACAAAAGCCTAAATCCAACCAAGATTATGTTGAATTACGTGAGAATTTTCCTCACATATTATAAAGACTAACTAACAGCAATTTGGCCATACTTTTACTCATGCACAAGTTTATCTGCTGTAAGAGTATTATCTGAACCAAAAAGTAAATTGTTTTCCAATAAAGAACTGAAAGACTAAAAACATCATAACTAAATATCAACATTCTCATCTAATATCATTTCAGATTGAGGGCATTCTTTATCTTCGTATTGATTTTACCAAGGAAAAGGATAAGTAACTATAAAATCAGATGATCAGAGAGTTCATAATGAAAGATATGTACTACCTCTATCATAATGTAACGAACTTGAATTTTGAGGGAGAGATAAAAGACTGGAAATTAAAGAAAAGTTGCAAGAATTGAAAGCTACTGTATTTAAATTGCAGAAAAGTTGAAGAAAATGAAAATAAATTCTGAAGAAAAACCAAAGGAAATTACAGGAAGGAAAAGTAGAAGATGATTGTTTTCTTTTTTCTATTCTCCTATCAATTGCTATAACTTATAGGCTCTTAGTCATGGGCCGCGTCTCTTAATTCTTTGGTAGTGGATTCCTTTTCTGTTATAACCAACTCCTTTATTTCCATGCTCAAATAATCACTCACATATTGTGGTTTGCTCTTTACCCTCCTAGTGTGACGTGCCTGCTTTGTTGGCCTATGAGTCAACTTGCATAGTTCATCCATGTAAGAGTAGAAGATCGATTTCAATTAACAAAGCAACAGGTTACACATCACTAAATGGGCTCTAATCAGTCGTGAATTTTTTAAAATGCACGGATGCACCACACAATAGCAGGCAACCGCATCCAATTTAAGATGATAGATATCATACCTGAGGATGCCTCGTAATTCTCATTATCCCTGTCTCCCAAAGATGCGTTTTGGGCTTGTCAACAGCTGCTACCTCTAATAAATTAAAGGTCGATGGGTATAGGAAAAAGAAGGAAACAAAAGAAGAGAGCCAAACTAGTTGATGTACCCCAGGAACATTCTGCAATTGCCATAACTGCATACCATCGTACCTGTGGTTGATGAAATAGACCTGTTCATCAACACTCGGGAGTTCAGATAACTCTTTAATCATTCATTAATCAAGCGATTCCAGATGATGTCAGACGCAAAGACAAATAAAGAACTATATCCAAGATCAAAACGATCAGCCATAATACTCACAACAGTACTGACGGCCAATGGAAGAGAAGTCCCAGCAAACAATACACGGTAAGCGCGTTCTCCAATGAGTTTCTCACCTGGGTCCCTGAGACTAGCCAAGCCACTATGGACTATTGCGAAAATGAGAGTAAGGGATAACATCACGACCTGAAACAAAAACATATATCTGAATCAATGACGAGCAATCACAAAACTGCAAATGCAGACGTCCTGATAGATTATACTAAGTTATATTTTCCTTCCTTCTCTTCCAAACTAGAAAAACACGCAGGTGGTATTTCGATATAATCCAAAACTACAAGGGCATTAGAATTAAATCTTACAAAAAAGTAAATAATCTTTACATGTTTTAGGTAAGTACTTGGCCCATCCCACCACTATTGTTGCCTATGTAACAGTCATGTACTAAAGAGGATTTTGTTTTTATAAATTGAATGACGGAAGCCATAGCTTCTACACTTTTTTCTTCTTTTCTTTTTTGATTTAGGGGAGGCTTAAGTCATTTACATCACTTAGAATGTTACACACGAGACTTTTCGCATCTAAAACAAGAATGATACCACTAAACCAAATGGCTAGTTTCTCCACTTTTTCCTATGTAAACATTGTTCTTGTAGTTTCTTCTTGAAATATTTAATAAGAATAAATTATTCCATACGGCAATGTGATTATTTATCGGAACTTTTAAAACTAATCTAATAGTTTAGTTACTGCAAGAATAATTTAATTTCCCCTATATAATATACAGTAACTTAATAATAATAATAATAACAACAACAATAATAAATAAATAAATAAATGAATAAAAGTTAATATAAATAATAGCGAACAAGAAATTATATAGAAAACGTGACATGAATTTGGAACATTAGCAAAAATATTTTTTCACAACAAATTCTTTTTACCTTTTTACCAGTTGAGTACATCAAAATTTTGACCATTTAATAGAAAAAAAGAAAATAAACAGGAAAGACAATTAGTGATATAAGCAACAAATTCTCGAAATTCTCGTCTAGACTTAAACCGTGACCTCGTTTGTAGTATGGGTCACTCACTCGTGGCACGAGCCAATCATTACTCGACTTACATAAGTGGTACTTTAGTAATTATCAGGAATTAATTGTCACATCAACAAAAGATGATAATTGATGTCACGGCCTAAGTCGAGACAAGAATTTCCCGATACAAAACTCCCACAAACTAAAACACACACCTCCGGGCTTTGAGAAAGGCTGGAGACAGCTTCAATGAAGACTTTACCAAACCCAGTGGAATTATCAATCCAAACAACATTAAGAACAAAGAGAACAACACCCAACACAACCAAGAAGTAAAACCAAGACGACAATTTCTGTTTCGAAAACTCGAATTCCGCAGAATCTTCGCCCACAATGAATTCATATTCATTTCTATCAGTCTTTCCTACTTTAGTAAGCAACAAACTGTTATTTTTTCTGCAACTGTTTGGGAGAGGGAATAGTAGAGTGTTTGGAAACAGGGATTTGGAGGGTGATGGTTTGAGGGAAGAGTAAGTTGGGGTGAAGAAGGATTGTGTGTGTGTGTGTTTGTGTTTGGACTTGGGGGAGTGATGAGGGAAGGGAGAGAGAGGGTGTGGGTAAAGAAGTGAAGTTGCCATTTGGTGTGTGTGTGTGTGTGTGTGTGTGAGAGAGAGAGAGAAGGTATGTGGGTGTTTGGGTTTTATACATTGATATGGGAGGTGGGAAAAGTTGGGAGTTGGGGATGGATTTGTTTGTGGGTTTGGCACTTTTTGGTGTGAGTTTTGGCTTATTGTAAGTGGAAGGGAAATGGTATGTTTGGTTGGGTATTTTGGATTTGTTGGTGGAATGAGAAAGTAAGAGTAAAGTTGATAAGGATGAAGTGCATCATATATCTTGTATTTTAAAGTTTATTTTATGTTAATATCGTATAATTTATTTTAGTTAAGCTAAACAAAGACTCTTTTTTTTATATATAATTGAGTCTAGTCAAGTTTTAAGATGAATGAATAATAAAAAAAGAATCAATTCAATGATAGTAGGATAAAATTGTTTTTACTAGATCACAAGTACTTTTTATTATTATGAAATTCTGTTCTTACTTGATCTGATGCATGGTGAGGACGCATTATTGCATCGAAAGTTTACTAATTAATAATCCGGTAATTCGATGATCAGATTCCGTGAGTTAAATTTTTACGTCATTCAAAAAAAATGACGAATAAAAAAAGGCACTTTTACTTTGTAAAGTGTTAATTTCACCTTTTTATCTCTAAGGTCATTTCAGCAACTTGGTTACTGTGTTTTAATAATAAGAAACTAAGCAAGTGGCCAAATGTAATGACCTATTTAAAAATACATGATTCAATTTGATAGGTAGTCGTCTATTTTTAAAGACTTCCATTCAATTTTATTCTAAGCACCTTCCTTATTTTAAAGGATCTATTTTTAAAAATTAAAAAAGAATGTAGAAGAAACCCGACTCACTAAATTTAGGGAGTCAAATATGTCAATTTAAGATGTCCATAAAAATAGAGAGCCTTATAACAAGTCTGTTAGAGCGCTTTAACTATGCCGAACTTCTATTTTTTACTAGCGAACCAAGATAAGGAGGTTGTTGAGATTAACCAAACAAATAAAGCTTATTTTACTTGACCCACTCACTTTTATCTTAATCACTGTATTAATTCACTGCACGAAATTTCAAGGCAATAATTATTAAATTTACATATATATATATATATATATATATGTTAAGAAGAGATCAAATACACAATAAATTTTGAGTTTTATGCCTTCAACAAGAAAACAAAAGCTAATCTTGCAATAACCAAAATTTGAAGCATCTAAATGAAATCCAACTAGATAGAACAACATATGAGAAAAAAAAAAAAAGAGGATTTAAGGTATACTTGCAAAGAAAATATGATCTCTTGTACAGTTTGGGAACGGGTTTTGATTGATCAAAAAGAAGAATCTACTTCAAACAATACTATCACATTGGCTAGGAAGATAATTAAAACGCAATGAGAATCAGAAAGTCACTGTAAGAGTAATCTTAACAACTTCATCTCCAAGAGAATATAGTTTCCTTTGACTCATTAGTTTACCAGACAAAAACAATGCAAGGAGAAAGTGAAGCTACACAACATGACTTTACTGCAAGAAAAAAAGGGTCAATTTGCCAAAAATAGCATGTCGAACCAGACTCCAAGCGCAGCCTCTTTTACCAATCTGCTGAAAACCCATGTCACAGCAGCCTCCGCGAGTGCAACCTCCTTACAAATTCATGTGATGCTGTACTTTTTCTACTGTGAACAGAAAGGGTAGGTGGAACAGGGACATCACCGGCACAACAATTTATCACTCTCATAAATGGATCATAATCCATCAGACAAGTCAACCATATGCGATAGAATAGATGCTCATGGATGCATGATGAAGAACCAGACTCGGCAAAGTGTGACCAAATACTGAGATGACTCCATTGTAATATCAAAATCCCTGAAAATTGGAAGAACGGGAATTAGGAACATACAAATAGAAATACCATGCAGAAGGAAAAGGCAACAATCTGATGCCATCAGCCAAGACAATGCTACTGGATGCCCCGAGTGGAATTAACATTACTTCACGAAGAAAAGCAAGCAAAGCACACAACAGCCACAACTGGCAATAACACCAAATAAAATAGTGACCCCAGATTGATACCAAGTTCAGATTTTAGAAACAAGAAACTGTTAAAAACCACTTCATATCTCCCAAAATACCTCCACAAACTATGCCCACAAAAGACAAATGACAAAGTAGTGAGTTGGAGATGTCGTCACTTATGATCATCTGACTCCCCACAGACACCAAGACATGATTTCAAGCGTAGGTCCACTCGATATTTGAAGGATATATTAGAATAATTTCTCCTAAACCTTCAAAACACTTGCAGCTTTCACCCCTGATGACTTGCTTGTTAATGACCTCAGAGATTTAAGTTTCAAAATTCCAGGGATAAGTCTTCAAAATGAAAGAATGAAGTAATATAAGAAACATAAAGCATGAAACAGGCAGGTATTTGTCTGTTATATAGTCATTATCTCAAATTTGGAAGATGGTCTGCAAAAGTATTCTGAAATTCTCAAAAGCTTTTTGAAGTGGCTGGCCGTTCCCCAAGGGACCAGCTAATACTTTCTATAACTGACCATTTCAGAAGATGCAATCATGGCCATCGTATGGGTTAATTTCACTTTGATACTGCAAATTCTCTGCAATCCTGATTATAAATTGGTACTCATAGTTTGATATCTTAACCCATCTTAACTGCTAAAGATTGGTGCTATGAATTCGCCTATCAAAACCTTAGATGAAAAGAGATAAAAATAATGTACAAATACATGTGAAGAATGTACAAATCTGTTGAGAGATTTAAGTTTCAAATTTTTACCACTAAGATGTGGTAGAAAGCCTCTGATAAGAAACTGTTTGTTCTTTGAAGAAACAGATGCTCAAATCATATGGAGGATTGAATCAAAGTTAGTGAAAGATGTATACATTACAGTAAAGATTGGAAGCTTTCTTGACATTCCAAACTTCATGACTAACACAATAGTTATCAAAAGCATATGATCATAATTCAGATCACATGATTTGGTTTGATTCGTGAGCAAAATAATTTCGACTGGAAGGTGAATTGAAAATGTACATGATGCCAGCCAAATCACACTGAATTGTAGTGAATCATGATTCAACGATTCAGTACAATTCACTTCTATGTATCTGGTCAGGTCAAGTTTGTTTCCTGACCTTTTTCTTTTATTTTTTTTCCGACAAGGTTGTAAATGCCCCCCTGTGTTTTCATAAAGTTGCATTATAAACTTTGTGTTTTAAAAAGTCGCGTTATAAACCCTGTGTTAGGGGAAACGTTGCATACACGCCCCAAATTCAAATTTTGTTTAACTCTGTTAGTTAGCTTTGTAAAAAGATAAAATTGTCCTCGTTTAATGATAAATCCGTCAAATGGGGTATTTGTAACTTTTTTGATATCAGAAGTGGGTATTTATCACTTTTTAATATTAGAGGGAGGTATTTACAACATTTTTTATTTTGCAATATCAAAACCATGTGCTAGTCTACCTTCTAAGGAGATCTACAACCTTAAACTAATAAATATCATTTAATTAAAAGAATAAAAAAACGTATAGCTTATATAACAAAACATTGATGTCCACTATAAAAAATATAAATCTTATGCTTGAAGTTCAAAGTCATATTGCAACTAGCAATAATCGTACCTTCACTTGGAATCATGTTCTTCTATAAATAGATTAAAATCTTTAAATCAGTGCAAAATCAACTTCAAATCGAAGGAAAATCACTTTGAAATAGTTTTTCTCTCTAAGATTGTCAATTTTTTTTTTTTTTTATCTTTGAAGGGCCAATTTACATCTTTATAAAAAAATATAGGGGCAATTAGAAGCCTTATAAAAAACACAAGGGGCAATTTACAACCTTATCGAAAACACAAGGGGCTATTTACAACCTTATCGAAAACACAAAGGGCAATTAGCAACTGATATTAAAAAGGGTATTTTCGTCCTTCTACATGTGTTTTAAAGCTTGATAAATGTCATACTTGCATTTCAAGTGTGTGTATTACACTCACGTTAAAATTGACAGAAAAATAGACGACGGAAGGTTATATGCAACGTTTTCCATAACACAGGGTTTATAACGCGACTTTTTAAAACACAGGCTTATGATGCAACTTTGTGAAAACACAGGGGAGTATGGTGCATTTTACTCAAAAAGAACTTATTTTTTAAGCTATAATAAAGCTCATCTGACCAAGGTAAGAAAAGCCAAGCATGCCTGCTCGGCTGGATTAAATCATGCCAATGGAAAACACCTCCTCTTGCTCTACCAGCCAGAATCCTCAGTAAGGATGAAGGTGATGAAAAGAAAGGGTCATTGTTGATTAACTCTTGTGTCCTTGGGGGGACAATTCACAGGTTAGGTTAGACACGGAAGCGCAACGTTATCATGGAAAAAGAAGGCTAGGGATAATTTAGGAAATATGTATTTCAACAAACAGAAATAACAATTCTCTGTAATGATAGCCATAGCTTGGTAGTTTCCGGATAGTTTTAACGCTTCAACAGAATCCATTAGGATATTAAGTAATGACAACCATCATGGGAAAAAAAAAGCTAGGGTTAATTTAGGAAATATGTATTTCAACAAACACAAATAACAATTCTATTTAATCATAGCCATAATTTGGTAGTTTCCAGATAGTTATAAAGCTTCAACAGAATCCATCAGGATATTAAGTAGCGTTTTTCCATGTAATCAAATGATTAATATAATTTGACCCAAAAAAAAAATGATTAACATAAAGTACAGTGAAACAAAGTGAAACATACCATGAAAAATATCTTTCTCAGACAATAGAGACGTTATACGAGCTGCAAAGCTGAAGTAATGCAGCTTGATTTGCTGGCTCAAGATTTTCATTAATGACCTGAGGGTATGTCCCAGGAGACATAGCAGAAAGATTTGCCAAAGAGGCCACCAGGAATTGCTTTGGATCCTTAATATCCTTCAGAGGATCCTCCTCTTTCTTCCCAGCATTATACAGTTGAACAAAGGCGGCATTATAACCAACAGTTTCCCCAAAATCCGGAACTTCTGGTTCCTCCTCTACCCTCTGTTCTTCAGGGCGTGAAAGAAGAGTAACAATGCTGTCCAGCATTTTCCCCCAAAGCTTAGAATCTAATAGAGTCGGAGATTCACAGATAAGCCTAGTTGAAGCAACTGAAGTTAGTTTGAGCTCAAGGGAACCTGTGATCAACTTGAGAATAGGCACCCAAAATTGCTCCAATATTGTGCGAAATATGTTAGGTTGAACAGCATCCATTGAATTCGCGAGGTTCTGAGACCCATACTTGACCAGAAAAAGGGACAAATTTATCAGAAGATACTTGACGAACTTCACCGTTCTATTAAACTGGAGCCGTTTAAATAAGGAAACCCAAATGTGGCTGACATAGGGTGAAATCACATCATACCCAAGGTTCTCAATCACCGTGTTAAGCACATAAAACCCCTGTTCATCCGTGCTAGGAGATTGCACTAGTGTGTCAAAGATCCCAAGCACACTAGACAACCTTCCCTGTTGATTAAGTTCATGGGGTGCCTTTCGAAGAAATGCCTGGAGCAAACGAACAAGTGCAGGAACATTTGCAGACTTTTTCCATGATTCCGGTAAAAGAAGTAGTTGAAAGATCATCATGTAGTGCTGTGGAAGAGGAGGTCTACTCAAATCAACCAGCTGAGCAAGAAGTTGGAAAGCATAAGGGAAGAATTCACTTATATCTTTCCCCAGGATCATTTGGAGGCTGGGAAAAAGGCTTGCTTCAAAAGCTGATATGAGGGATGGATCCTTCTCGCTGGCCCGTCTGATCAGAGTAGCGACTGATTCAAACAGGTAGTGATTAAAGACAGGGTTCTTCGGGTTCTCACAGACCCTGTTGAGAACAGCTGTCAGGCCACTAATGCATGGTAAAGCAACCTCCTGAGAGATGTCTGCAACTCCAAGAACACGCAAAATACACTTCATTACATACTGATTCTCCTCTGACTCTGGCTTCTGCAAGGCACTAAACAGGTTGGTCATCAACATTAACAGAACTGGGCTTATATCTCCTGCTGAATATCTTGCTCTTGCCCCATCATCCTTGACCAGCAAGAGTTTCTCAATGCAGCTTGCTGCATAAGAATGGACAACATTCGAGTCTGATGTCAGGAAACGAACTACATCCTGGAGCAATGCCATTGCAACAGGTTTCGAGATCTGATTTCTAAACATTGTGAAGAACTTCAATGCACCTGCCTTCAACATCGGGAATGCATTTACATCCTGTCTTTGCAGCTCAGGTACAATAACAGAACCAAAAAATCTTTCAACATCAACAAGATCAGTTGAAACCGAACTACCACCTGCCTTCTTCGTGGCAAGCGACACAACCAAATAAATAGCACAATCCTTGTGTTTCCAATTTGCAGCTGGATTCTCAGCAAACAACGCCAAACAACTCTGTATTTGAGCCGAGACCTTCTCAGTAACCTTGTCCTTATAATGCATAGCAATTCCCTTGAGGAGGTCACAAGCAATCCTCCTCCTCGTGTCGAGATCACTACCTTCCATATCCCTCCTTATGAACTCAACATAATTCATGTCAAACAACTCCTCATCCTCATCCCTTAGCATCACATTGGGAATAACAATACTCTGACAAATCTGCTGCAGAACATCATCTCTTGCAAACAGTGTATGGTGAACACTCGTGCTGACTGTGGTCAAGAACTTGATAGCAGTCACGGTAAGCCGTTCTCTGCTAGACAAAGCAGAAGCAGTCACAAGAAGACCCCAAACAGCCTCCACAAACCCACTCAAATAAGTCTGAAACAAGTCCTCCTCCTTCTCCATATAAAGACTAATATTTTCACATACAGCAGCTCGCAGCTCATCCACAAGCGCGAGCCCATCAGTACCAGCATCCTCAAGAGCAGGATATTTAACAGTGAGATACTTGTTAAACTCAACCATCCACTCATTCATATGGTCCTCAAAAAACTCGGGCAACTCCATAAAATTCAGAGAATAAAATATCCTACAACACAACCTCTGAGACTCTATATACGGCTTAAGGATCGCTGCAGTAGCAGCCCCCGAAGCCACCACTTGATCAATCAAACTTGCAGTCCGTTTAAACACTTCCAACAACGGCTTAGCAAAATTATCGAGACAGTACTTTAAATCAAGAAGCAACTCATTGGTCTTATACTGGTACCGAAATTTCTTGAACAACGAATTTATTGTAGCCAAACCCCCGCTCACGGAAGCATAATCATTAGCTTGGCTCAACCTATCGAGGGTAACAACAAGTTCAGGTAGCAAAGTAGGCCACGCTTTCGGAAAGTCATGTTTGCCAATCACGGCAAGGGCTTCACTCATCTGGGATTGTATCTTCGGGGACGAATTAACCATCAGGGAAACAATCAAGCTCTTAATCTGTTCCTTTTCGGGGTCCAATATAGGGTTGCTTACTACATTATTAGGATCATTATTATTAGGGTTTTGCTGCGGAGCCCACCTGGACTTCAGGTGGTTTTTGAAGTGAACAGCAGCAGCTTGACGGATCTGCTCGTCGACTGAGGGCTCGGCAACGAGGCGGAGCACGGCCAGGCCGTAATTGGGCTTGTCGGAAGCTTCCGAAAGGGCGGATTCAGCGCGGCGACGGGGTTCGGGGAGAGGGGAAAGAGTGTTGAGGAAGCATTCGGACAAAAAATTTAGAGTTTCCGGGTTCCACTCCATAGTCAATACTCTACTACCAGTGTATGTGTGTGTAGAAAAAATGTGTGTTAGTGCGTGTGAAAAAAAAAAAAAAAGTGGGTCTAGGGTTTTACAGAGATTTTAAGATCTATGATGGAGATAAGATGTGCTATAAAGTGCGTGTGTGTGTGTGTGTGTACGTAGAAATGAAGAAGCTTAGAGAGAGAGAGAGTACCTTTTGAGAGCGATCAGTGTCGGGAGAGAGAGAGAGTGTGTGTGTGTGTGTGTGTGTTTGAAAATGATAGTGGAGGGGAGCGGATCAATTTGAGTTGTCTGAGCGGGCCGGAAGGCCCATTTTGAAATTTTTCTTTTTTCTTCTAACAATAACTCATCTATAAAATTCTTCAATCTCGTGTCAAGTCATTAAAATTTTAACATCCTGTCAAAAACTTCACCTCGGTAAACTTTTGGAGTACAGATCGTCGAGCCACTAACAACTCTTAGGGTTCACTAAAACAGGAATACTCTGCGAAAGACTATTAAATAACATGTCGAGCTGATCTGACACTAAGTGAGTTGTATCTCTTAAGACTCAATATGAAAGAGAGAGGGTTTTTTTTTAACCCCAAATCCTATGTTGGAGGTATCTAGAGGCTCGCGCAGTATAATCGGGGAGCGTACCTAAGGACAACCATTACAATTAGGAGACATGCGGGCGAATAAAAATACCTATAGATGAGGTATGCGAAGGTAACTTGTCTGCAGCATGTATGACAGTCTTTTGTTTGATGAGAATGGGAACGGCCATAGCATGATAAGAGGCATTATCTATTGTACTTAATTACACGCAAAATTTATTAAGATTGGTTCAAAGAGAATTAGCTTTTCTAACTGATTCAGTTCCGAAATGTAATTAAGTATTTCGTCCACGATCCAAACACTCTACCACTATACAAAATATCAAGTCTATTCCTTCAAATCAATCACGGATTAGCAATAGTTTGGATTTGGAGATCTGTCAACTGTGGCACCGATTTTGTTCCAAAGCTAGCTAGGGTTTCAAATCTTACTTTAAATTGGGCGTGTTATTTGCTTTTTGGCCTTCTATCTATCTATCTTTAGATCAGACTTTGATGATTTAGAGATTAATGTCCTCTCGCCTCCTTAATGAAATGTCTTTAACCAATAAAGAAAAACAAGAAAATAAAAATACACTAACCCTTGAGTTGATAATTTATTTTTCTTTTATTTAAAAAGTGTACGAGACTTTCCAACCATACGAAATATTTTTATTTATTTACCCTTTGAAAACAAAACATTTATATAGAACAACATTTAACAAAGTAACACTAAACCTTTGGTCTAATGGTACGCCTCTCGCCGTAAGTACGAGAAATTGTAAATTCAATTATTAGAAGTGATATTTTTTAACATATATTGTACGACTTAGACCACTCTTAAATCGGGAAAAGAAAAACATTGAACATAAGTTTTGATAAATTGCAAGTTGTATTAAGAAGTTAAATTACAAGCTTCAGTGGGTCTCCCCTTTACATCATCTCAACCTAATTATCTATGATTTCTAATAGGCCAACCAAGAGAACAAAATCAGATTTTATACATACAAAAGAGAAACAAATACTAGCAAATAAGTATACTATATTCTCAATGTCGCACAAGATTGATTCTATATTTTATGGACACAGCAAGGGATATAAATATTGTATTCAGAATGGTTTTTGAACTAAAATTAGTGAGATTTGCAAATTCAAAACATCAAAATATTTTAAGTATTTTGTAGAATCAATAAAAGTTATACGATCGAAAACATATTCTGATAGAATGGAGGGAGAAAATCACTCATCAAAAAAGAACAATTATTTTAAAAGTCACTAAACTATTCCACGGTGTCTTAACATCAAATTATTTTTCAACTTTAATAATCCATCAGTTATTCAAAATGACTTTATTTAAGTTCAAAAAAATTATTTTGAAGCCAAAGATAGTTCAATAATCAGAATAATTTAATGACACCTCAAATAATTTACCGTAAAAGATAGGACAAGAGCAACAATATTGAGAATTACATACCAACTTCTGATTTCATTTCTCATATAATATTCTAATCAACATAAAAAAGAGAAGTTCAAGAAGCAGCTTTAAAGTAATACAAAACTAGAGATTAAAAAGGTTAATTTCGCCCAGCGGCTTAGTAATTATTGACGGTAGACAAAGCATGATAAACCAAATCAAACTAAGCCTTATTGACTTTGTGGGTCGGCTAAAAGCATCCAAGCCAGATGGTCAAAAAGAACATAGGCCTTGGTTCTACAGGCACCATATCAGTTCTCATGCAATGCTTTCATCAGATATAGCCTACTGAAGCTCTGGCCAGAAACACTGCAAGTAATAATGCAAATACATTATTTCCCCCAAAAAAAAAAAATTATAAAACTCAACAATTTCTTTAATCGAATACAAATTGTGACCTCGATCTCCCAGATATTTCGAAAAGGGTTGGCAGACAAGCACAATATTTTCTGAAATGCACCGTCTGATAAGTACCGTAGAGTATTTGACACAGTTAGCTACGCCTTCGTATTAAGCATGTCTTCTCTTTTCCTTATAACTCGGGCCGAAAATGGTAGCCATGCGCTTTATTATGTCATTTAGAAATGGAAATCTTGCAATCGCAAATGACCTCCAAAAATCAGTCTTCGCATGTATCATGCTTACTGGAAAGAACTAGACCGCCAATCAAACAAGAAATGACCAAATCCCCCCAAGAAAATGTTAAGCAGAGAAACGCATCCCCAGACCCAGGGGGATAGAGGATTGAGATTGGAACTCGAGTTTTCTATCCAAGAAAAATCCTAACCAAGGCAAAACAAAGGAGGCCCGTCATGATTTTTAGTTATATGATCAACATAGATTTCCCCCCGCATTGAACTCGGGCAAAAAAAGGAGTTATGATGCTCACCAGATGGACAAGACGAGGTGGTCCACCCACATATACTCCCATTTTCAATTATCAATCAAGGAATTTGTTTACTCAATCACATTAAGTTAAATACACGTAAGACGGTCTACAATTGATTTTGAAATAAAACATACCCATTAATTTGGTTGCAATAGTTGGCAATTTGATTCGTGATGAGAAAGCTATCCAGTCGAGATGGCTCAGGAATTGGCTTGAATATGGGATTAGATGGATCTTCCTCAGGCAATGGCTCTTCTCCTGCGGATTTACGAGCCATGTTCTCAGCCCTAAAGAACAAGCAAATAGCATATCAGAGAACAGCAATACACGAATCAGAAAAGTTTCTTTGGAGACATGATCTCATGATCACACGACAACAAGATTATAAACAAAGCACTTAGTAAAGGTTAAGACTTGGATATACACATAGCTTTTGCAAGCTGATACTCTGTCAAAAACATGACTACACAACCAAACCTAGTATACATAACAATGCTGTTGGCTAAATTCATTTAACATTGCTTTCACAAACCTCAATCTGTGGTAATTTCTAGACTCATCAACCAGTTTTTCCTTCTTCCCTAAGAAGTTCTTCCATCAATGTATACATATAGCTGGATTGTCCTTGTAGATTATGGCAGCTTCTCTTTCTTCTACCCACTCGTTGAGTATCTTCTGCAGGAATCTGTTCTTATCCTTTCTTAAGATCTTTGTACAGGATCAGAATCAACTAAGTGTTAACTAGAGATGCAGGGTTGATCTGCGATGGGATATTTTGCATCCTGCTATTGATACCCTTCACTAAGAGAACCAGCATACCATAACAATGGCCCCTTCATTCTAAATAATATTCATAGTACATTTGGAAGTAGCATTTGGTTTCAGGGGAAGGTGGAATCACCTTTATGGTTTGATGGTGAGAAATGATGTAATAAGGTTTACTGAGTGGGACAAATGTGGAGAAATCGCTCAACTGAGCAGAACTTGGCTCATCCAGCTCAAATAATTACTCAAAGAGGTGCAACAGATTAAAATGTGGCAAAGATCAATCATATCAAAATGACAGGAAGGGAAACTGAATTACGAAATAGTCTTACGACACATTTTAGAGATGATCAAGTAACTACTAATATGAGAAAGGGAGGGCTTAATAGAACTCCTCCAGCAAGTAGAAACCATAATCAAATTTTCTTGCATCTGTGTCCAACTCAGCACAAGAAGCTGACACAAAATCGGTCCTGCTTCCAATAAACTCAAACTTAGTGTCTGAAGGTGTGCAATAGTATAGACAGATAAATTAAATTATACTGACTGAAGGAAATCATAACACATACAGTCTTTGTTTTCAGGGATAAAAAGGGACAAAATCCAATGAAGAAAGAGCAATGGTTTCATAACATCAGGTTGCATCGCACACATACCAGAAACCCGTCACCACCTTCACCTTCTAAAAATATATTATGAAGCTTGAAGAAAGTTTCTCTAATCCCACGCAAAACATGAGAGGCTAAAACTAGGAAGACTAGAATGCAGTTAAGAAACAAATGCTTTGAGTTCTGTGATGTCTCTTATAGCTGTTGTTAGAGTGACTCTACGAGGCTCCGTATGTATGGCTCTGTAAGCAGATAGGGAGCCAAAATGCCCAAACAACTCTCCCACAAACTCATATATTTTCTCCATAAACCTGGTAGTGAAACTAGTTTTTCCTATTTTAGGCCAATTCCAATAGTCTTCCCTAGAGCACTCATATTTTTTCCTTAAAACTGGAAGTGAAACTAGTTTTTCCTGTAGGTATCTCCTTATTTCAATCTACACTAACAAAACTCACTATTTTATCTAACACACTAATTTTAATTATATCTTATTTTCATTTTATTTATTATTATTTTTATTGTTATTGCAATTAAAAATCAATAATAGAAACTTTAGAGTGTTGAACATAAAAAATTTGTGGGCTTGTTTCATCAAGGAAAATTACAACAAATAAAAACCCTCTGTCACGCAAAAAAAAATCATACTGCTCCCTTCCTCTCATCAAGCGCTCCTCCCCCCTACCTTCCTCCTCTCCTGCAAGCCACATCTTCCGCCACATCTTGCTCTATGTACGTGGATTTAACTAGAAGAATGTATTCAATTGGAGTTATGCTATCATATACTACTTTTAACAAATATATTTATGCATTTCTTTTAAAGTAGCCTTTAAAATGATTCATTTTAAAATTAAACTGAAAAAACAAAAATATTAAATAAAAAAACTGTGTATCGGCCGGCACAACCAACCATGTTGAACCACATTTTGGAAAATTTTAACCAGTCATGCCCCCATCTAATGCTAGGCTGTTAAACTCAAGAAAAATGAAATGTTGTCATTATGGCCTAATACCTAGAATTATAGAAATGGGTCATTATTCCTAATCCAAACAAGTTAACCACAATACATTACCTATTTAACTAATACTCAAATCACATACGTCAAACTTGAGCACTAAGCCGCAACCAATTCCCGTCGCCTTTTGCTATTGCCAAACACTATCCTTTTCGCCATTCCTATGCGCCATCTTAGCTTCAATGCTTCACCTAATCAATTTGCAACTAAAGCTACAGTTACTTTTTGTTTTTCTCTACTTTTCACTGTGGGGTTGTAGAATCTTTTATTTTTTTCGATTTTTTTGACATATTTAGATTTTGCTTTATTTGTTTTTGTTTGTAAGTTTCCAATTATTGTATTGAGTTTTAGCATATTTTAGGCTGTTTTTCTATTGAAATTGATTTTTTTTTCTTATCATGCGGTTTGGGTTTGGGTAGCCATAGGCTTTTTATGTTTATCGGATTTGGGTTAGGTAAGAAAATTCTAAACCCATCGGGTTTTAAATTCACATTTGGTTAAAAATAAGTTGTTTGGCTCAAGTTTGCAAATCTTGGTAGATACCTAACCCGCTGCCAATAGAATTGGTAACCCTTATAAAAACTGGGCTCTAACAATATCCTATTAGTTTTCTATTCGGGTTTATAATCAATTTAGTTACTCATTGAATTCTGGTTTAAACCCTACTCGCTACCATCCGTGAGTGAGGTAGAGAATTTGTTGGAAAGGTGATTTGGAGTTAAGAGTTCCTTTTGAAAAAGAAATAGAGAATGCTATTAGAGTAGGGCTTACACATTAAGTTATACTGGCTTAGTTGATAACTTTGGGTACACAAGTACCTGAATATGGGTGATGCCAAGGCTCTTTTGGTCATAGTCACCAGAATGACTTAAATTACTTCCAGATTATTTTTCATGACCTCTTTAGAAGGGAACAGGAAAGACAACTACAAATTGGTGTCAAGTACTAAGGATCAACTCCTAAATGTTAATGCCATAAGCATCAGGTCACACATCAACTAAATTAGAATTAATTTTGTATTATCTCCTTCTCACCATATCTTTTTTCTTTATTTTCATGAGACTTGGGATCTGTTTGGTTTACCTGTGAAATTTTATCTGTTAAGTTATATAGTTTTCAATAATAGAACTTTGGTTAGAAGTGCTGTTGAACAAAAGCCGTTGACTGTTTGGCCTTTTTCATGTCAATGTTGGGCTTCAAAAAATATGAAGGGGTATTTTTTAGAAAAAAAATATAGAGGGGTTTTTTTGAGAAAAGATAAAGAAAAACAACTTCATGAATCATATAAAAATAGCCTCGTGAAAGCCTTTTTCGAAAAACTCTTGGAACTTCTTATTTTTTAACTTTTTTTTAGCTTTGGCTTTTTCTTTAAAAACTCTTTTAAAAATGGGTCAAACAGGTTAGTTTCAACTTCTAAACTCAAAATGATTTTAATGTCTAAAAGTTGTGCCAAATAATTGAAAGCAGAAGAACCATCCTTTGCTGCTAATACTCTTCCACGTCAGCTCCTAGTTTCACAGATTATATAGTGTTCTAGCAATCTTCTAGAGACCCTAAAACCTAGATAGCTGCAGCCAGTATCTTCAACTATTTCCCCAATATTTTGTGGCCAACAAACCACTACCAAAACATTTTCAGCCCTTTCTCATCTACGGATTTTTATAACACTTCAATCAAGTCCATAACAGATCCACATCACATCCACCAATATCAACCAAGAAAAAATAATCTGAAATCAAATTGCCCAAACACTTGAAAAGTTCCGAAAGAAAATCACCTTCTCTTCTGCAGCCACGCTTGCTGCTGAGCTTGTTGGCGAGACAAGTTCCGGTAGTAATATTGGAACTGTAATAAAAACACTAGTCTTGTCATGTGAATGGCCAATCATGGAGGTTACTCCCTGGGCAAAAGAACAGACTGACCTTTTGCTGTTCCATGGACAAGTCATCCATACATTCGATCAGAAATTCCATATTTCTCTCCAAATATGGAGTTGTTGATAACTGAAGTCTTTCACGATCACACTACAACACAAGATCAAAGAAAATCAAATTATGTCATATCATGATATATGTTCTCAATGACAAATATATTTAATTGGCATAAAATTACCTGGGTTACAGGCGCATCAGGTTCCAGTTCAGTCATAAAGGCACTTATAAGAGCAGAATTTGAAACCTTTATCTGTAAAATGCAAATAGGTGGCCTTAAAATGTATTACAGAAAGGATACTCACACAGCGGTATAATGTATACTACCGAAAGGTTGGAAGTGGAGAAAAATAGGAGTGATTCATTAAACAAGGCCATTCTTTTCTTCTTCAGTTTCTTAATAGATTATTGAAAAGGCACTTTTCCTCAAAAGTATACCTGTTTACGTACTACTAACAATGTACAAAAATAAATAAAGGCAAAAGGTAAAACTAGATCAGATTAACTATTTTCTCTCTACCCCTCCCCCTTCCCCCCGCGGTGGCCTGCTCCCCCTTCTCCCTTAAAAAAAAAACAAAAAAAAATGAAGAAGGTAAAAACAAAGACGAGAAAACATGATGAATTGCAGTAAAACATTAACACAAAACCCTTTCCTTTCCCTTTTTTTTTTTTCCATCCAACTCCAACTAACGGAAAATGTTCCTTCTTCGTCATTTTTCTTCAAACACACTTCACCCATCCATTCAACAGAAGACATGTATTAAGACAAAAGGGGATTCCCTCGAAACCAAACACAAGATGTTAGAAAAATTAGTATAAGATGTAATATGTAACAGACAACATTATGCTACATATATGTGTGCTATTAGCAAAGAACACAAAGAATCAGAATACTTCATTATCCCCAAAAAGATAAAAAATTTCCTTCAATTGTATGGGGTCTTGAGTCATGCAATTGACATGCATATTGGAACTATACCAGGTGATTGACATAATAAGATTGAAGAAGCTATGGCAATCAAAGATATAACTCTTCAATATTAAGGGAGAATAGAGCATCAGATGCGTACAGGTATCTCCTCAAAGATATCCACCCATGAAAGGTTCTTCTCCCTCAACCTAAGAAGCACAGACAAGTAAGAGAATTGGGATCAAAATTTCTTAGTTTCGGTTAGCTATCATGGAAGTAAAAAGAAAACAAAAAGAAAAACATACTTCTCTCCAGTAAAGTTATTACTGCGGTAAAGTTCCATAAAAGAGTCAGAAAGCTTCAAGGCCTTCAGAGCTAAAGCACCTTGGTTAGACCTTGAAGGATCATAAATGATGCACACACACCGCCTTATATTTTGCTGCAGTAACAATAAGGAATAATGAATTTCTTTCTCAGAGAATTGAAAAGGATAACAATATAAAACAAAATTCCTCAACTCAATTTACTGAGATACAACTTTACCAAAGAAAGAAATTACATTTTAAACTACTTCCAACTCTTTATTAGGTTCATCCACCCATGTACTTCAGATGTTAGAAGATCAACCACGCAAACTGTCAGGACAGACAGATATCTGTATTTCAATTGCATGTAATGTAGCCTAACAGAAGACACATACTGTCGCCACTTGAGGTTTTCTCACACGCTGCAATCTATAATGGAAAACCCTCATATTCGTGATTAAGGAACAAAATAAAATTTCAGTAAGCAATAACCTAATAGAATTCTTAGACAGCATCATGCAAGGAGTAATACCAAATTAGCACAAATAGTTTTTTTTTTTAAATTAGCAAAATTAGCACAAATAGTTGGAAGCAAAAGGCCATCAATATTCAAACTTTCAACCAAAAGTATGATTGCCATCAGAAAATAGAATCCCACCAGCGTTCTCCAAGGGGTGAGTAAGGGAGAAGTATCAATAGGAAAAGGTCATCAAACTCACTAAAAGAGATGATCTCAGGCAGCAGCTCGATGATGAACCACATAAATGACAATCATAAGCCCTCCCCCTAACCAGAGAGAACAATACAGAATATCGAAATTGTTGTTTAGACTATCTTTCATAAGGAGTCAATCCTTATCAAATAGATAAAACTGAAAATATAGACAGAAAAATGGTACCTGATAATTCATGAATGTCTCAATCAGTTCAACTGTCTGGTAAGAACCAAATAATGTGGACTGGTACCTAGAAAATATTGAACAA
The DNA here is from genome assembly GCA_037974665.1 of Ehretia macrophylla. Lineage (NCBI taxonomy): Eukaryota > Viridiplantae > Streptophyta > Magnoliopsida > Boraginales > Ehretiaceae > Ehretia > Ehretia macrophylla. The sequence continues at coordinate 88,261,094 of CM075764.1, forward strand.
AAGACATAAATGACAAGCATATATAATGGTAGAAATATAGAGACAGACATAAAACTTCAGGATAACTAGTTGATCACAACTAAGGGTCCTGTTTAATAACCCAAATCAGAGCTGCAACTGAACAGTATCAGTAATTTTGCCATTCAGACTGTTCAATAATAAGATTTACTATCTCTGAATTAATACGTTTAGATGAAAGTGTATCCAATATTTTCAGTCCAATTAGAGTCACTTAATTTTACAAACCGAATGCGCTCTGCATCACTGAACTTTAAAACTTGCATTTGTGACTACTTCACTCCGAAATGCCCGTTGGCCTTCCCTCCCTCTCTGAATTAAATAAATTTAGCTGAAAGTGTATCAGATATTTTCAATCAAATATTGGTTGCTTAATTCTGAATGCAGAATGAGCTCCACATTCCTATACTTTAGAACTTTTGTCTTTGCACCACTTTACCCTGAATTGCCCGACCTCCTTCCCCTCTCAGCCATTTCCATCATGTTTAAGATCCACCCATGCTTTGACCCAAAAAAAAAAAAAAGAAGAAGAGATCCACCCATGCTGGCTTCAAAGAAAAGATTAAGAAGCAATTTTCTTGGGTGATGAGACCTAGACAAGCACCTATGCCTTTGTCAAGCACCCTTCCAGCAATGAATTTTCTCACAAAATTAAATAAATGCAAAGAGGAAGGAGAAAGACAAAGAAGATAAGAACAACATTGAAGATAAACTAATACCAATATTGCCTTTTTTATTCTTCTTTTCTCTCTTTCCTTTCTTCTTTTTTGAAGGGGCGGGGGGGGCTAAACCACAGAGCCCTATCTCATCCATTCTTCCTTCCCTGCTTTTTCCTTTTTCTTTGTTTTTTGTTTTGTATAGACTAGTGAATAACTCTGCCTGCTGTGAAGGTTTTATCCTTGCATAACCAAACCAAAACATTGAAGTGGTGTCACCAGATCCATATAGCGATTGCGACTAGTGGGCAAGGCTTGGTTTGGTTTAGTTTTGTTATTGAGTGACAAAGAAAAGAAAGAATACAGACAAAAAAAGAGGAGGAAGAAAAGAAGAAAATAGAGAACAAGGAAAAAAAACTTTTAAGTGGAATACCCCCTTCAAAATAAAATCAATTGCATAATAAAGAATATGGAATATTAACATTTTCATTTCAGTATATATTTCAGTTTCTTATCAAGCAAAATCATTGAATACAGTGCTTAACTTTCAGCTGGTTAACAAACAGTAATTCCATCTGCATTTTCAGTGACTTTAATTTTTCAGTACTTGAATTTCAGATTTACCATACAGCCCCTAAGGATATCCATTAAAATTCATTATCTACTCATGTCACACCCAAGAAAAGCAAGTTCATGCTTTGTCCATCTATGTATTCATAAACACAAATACAATAATTGGAATCAGCAGGTAATAAATTCATAAAAGGAGACTCAAAAATATACAACATTGGCAAGGGAATTAAGAGAAGAGTGCCAAAAAAGATGTCATCTCCAGCATAACAGCGAGTTCCTATGTCCAGCTGATGATAGTTTTGCATTCTTAGAAACTGGGGTCAGAGAAAATAAAACAAGTAACAATTTCTACATTAAGAAAGGCCATAGGTGAGCTATCTTTCCACAATGCATGACAATTATAACCATATTTGGAGCTGCAATTACGTCAAGCAACATGTAATCTGTATGTCACTCTTCTCCACCTGGTCACGATATTACTCACCATCCAACTGTGTTATTGTCAACATTAACCTCTCTCAAGCATCTCATCATTTCAAGCTGGTAATTAGCACCATCTGCTTCAATCTCTTCATCTTCCTCTCGAACCTATCAGTATTATTACTGTAAATTTCCTTCAAAGAAATGCAAAAGTAGCATCTGTTCTTGCAAAAAAACATTGGGTCTACGTACCGGAAAGGGGAAACAGTTTGTAACTTCAAGAACGCTACCAACATCCAATCCAAGAAGTTGTCCAGTAACTAAAGCAGGTGAAAATTCCTTGCAGTGCTTTATAATCTTCATAATAACCTGAGTCACGTAACACAGAGTAAAACGCTGTTAACAAAATTCCACTAGATAATAAAAAATAAATTCTGGTTAATTTCTCTTCTTCTAACCACATCCGTCCTCCACTCCCCAACCCCAAAAGAAAAAAATGAGAGTGAGAGAACCCAAAAAGAGAAAAGGTTCGGAAACAGTTCGACAAATGGGGTTACTGTTGAACAGAAAAATATCCAAAAAAGGTAGAACACATAGTTAAATATTTTAAGAGCAGTAAAGAATCAAACATTTCCAAAAAATCAATAAAAATCAGAGGTATAATATAATTAATATTTTTAGCCAAAAAAATTGACTTAAAGTTTTCTTTTTAACCCAAAACATATGAATCAAAAGATAAATAAAAAATTTAGCAAAAGACATATGAATCAAAAGCAAGCAAAATAATGAGAAAGAAAACAAAACCAATCTCACGGGAACAAATGTAACACCACAAATCACGTTTTTATTCGAATTATATATCATATAAGCATTCCTAATTGCCAAAAAGGGTAAATACTATATAGACAGACCTACCAAAAATAAAAATAAAAAAAAGAGGAAGTTCTCAAATTTGATAAATTGAACCAATCTAAAATCAAGCTTCTTAAATTTAAACTTTGAACTTTTTGAAACAACAAATAATTGTCGAAAAAAATATACCAAATCACAAGATAAATCTTTACATTTCTCTTTTTTCATTAATTGCGTATCCAAAATATAGCATTCTATTCCAAAACAAAGCATGACCGATAAACAGTGGAGGATGTAACTGGGGGCCAGTGGGGAGCTACAGAAAAATGTTAAAAATTATATGTATTTTTTATTAAAAAATTAATTAGTTTCATTGAAAAAAATAATATATGTTGAAAAATTATGTATTTTAGCTCCCACCACAAGAATTTCGGGATTCACCCCTAACCGATATACATATATATAATCACACAGACAATATATATGTGTGTGAGAGCGCGTGTGGAGGTATATGTACCAGTCCTTCGATCTGGACGACATGAAGCGGAGGAACGGCCTCCTCCGTGGTAGTAGCAGCCGCTTGTAAGAAAGAGCGAGCCATTGCTACAAAAAATAAAAAATAAATAAAGATTACAAAATTTTATTTTAATAACATAACAGCAATAATTGTACACGTAATAAGAGATAAGAGTTTCATGTATCGAACTACTCGTTAACAAAAACAATTGTACGTTATTATGACATATATACATATGTACACACTATGTCTACAGAGAGTGAGATAAATAATGTACTGTTTTCGTACTTGGGTTTGCCATCGTGTATTACTCCCTGATGGATGTTGAAAGCTAAACGAGTGAGAGTGAGAGTGAGAGTGAGAGGAGAGAAGGGGCTTTATATAAGTTGCTGGGCTGGGCCTCTTGGGAGTTCATATGCAAAACCAAGCGGAGGTTTACACGTTTGCAAGGATTGTTGTGTGATGCCAAAATGACGGTGACACGTATTTTTTTTAAACGAGCTTTAAATGTTTTTTTTTAGATTTTATCAATAAGTAAATTTTTTTTCTGCTAAATGAGCAAAAATTTTTCATTAAATAGCAAAGGGTAAAGGTGATTTTTAGTCTATTATATTTCGTTCAAATAATACTTTCATTCATTATTTTTAAAATGAATATTTTAGTCTGTTATATTTTAGATTAGTGACGCCGTCAGTTCGATGTGACTTTTTTATCTATTTTTTAATGTTAATATCACGTGATACGCACATGTATCACATTATCAAAGGTAAAATTGGTATATTAGCTGATGGCATTGTTTTGAATGACAAAATCAATATTTTCTTCTTTTTTTATCAAAAACTCTAGTCTACTCTTTACTCTTCACAAAATAACAACTGAAATTGGGGTTTTCATTGTGAAAAATTGGGACTTTCATCATTCAGACTAAGATTTCAGATTTGGGACTTCTTCGACGTGGAAGCGACAAATAAGGTAACTATAACACTTTAAGATTTCAAATTTTGGGACTTCTTTTAGGGCTTTTGAAATTATTTGATTTCTCTTTACGTTTTTTGCATTTGTATTTAGCATTAGAAGAAAATTGTTTTTCGCATTTGTATTTAGCATTAGAAGAAATTGATTTTCCGCATTTGTATTTAGCATTAAAGGAAAATTATTTTTTGGGATTCTTGATAAATTATTTAACACTAACCTTAACGCTTTGTTTGATTTATAACAGTGACACGAGTGACTCAATACTGAGTGACTTGACTTAATGGTGTCCAGTGATCCACACTTGATATACGGTATGTGTTCTTTTATTTTTTCTAATATAGTATGTTTTCTTATTTATTAGGGCTTTTTAAATTTACTGTAAATTTCGAGTCATAAATGATGTGTATGTGTATTTACAGAACCATTTGATGTCATATTGCACTTTGGTGGTGAGTTTAAAGACATGTCTTACAAGCAATATATTGGTGGTAGCACTACGTCTATGGAAAATGTTCGTTATAGAATGATGACTTTGTTTATTTTCGATCGTCTTGCTTGAGATTTAGGTTATGAAGACTATGCAGGTTACTATTATAGGAAACCTGGGCATGATCTAGATACTGGTTTAGTATTCTTAACAAATGATGTAGATGTGTTAGATATGTGCAAGATAACCACAGAAAATGAGGTGATTGATATGTATTTTGACGAGGAATATAATGTTGAGAATGCTATAAATGATAATGTTGAGAATGTTGCAACACTAGAGATTGTTGTTAGGGAAAATAGAAGGAGAACTCTGATCGCGTCGTTTTGCGCTAAAAAATAGTGAGGTTAAATGATTGAAATAGTGCTTACTTCGAATTACCTCTAGCTATGGCGAGTAGCGGGTCGATCCATGGAGATTGGGGTTATCAAATTAAGTTCAATCTTTAATTTATAGTTGTTTGACTATCTCTCGTCACGAATAAGTTTGATTAACTCCAAAAGTCCAAGAAATGTCCAAAGATACAGTATAAATGAGATTCAAAGGTGAATTGAACAAAGGTACTAAATTGAAGAATTACAACACTTAACAATAAAATGAAAATCCAAAGGATTAATGATTCGGGGTGTTTATAGCTCGGTAGACTCAAGTACAAAGTTATTGATTCAGATTAAAAGAAAAGTCCTTCAGAAATAGGGCTACAAGCTCCTACTACTGAGATGCGTCTTTAGTTACGTAAGTGATAAGATTAATTGATTAACAAGCTAGATGGGTTGGTACAACCTAACGATATCCAATCTCTGAATTAATCTTTCATTTATGTAACCTGGAGGTGTCGGTACAACCAGACTAAAATTCATCCGAGATAGTCTCGTATTGTCACTAGTTTATAAAACTGGGCATATATGTATTTTCAATTAACTATATCATAACTACAAGTATACATAAAATTAATCAAAAAATACTTAGAAATAAAAAAAAATACGATACTTTAATAAATCTGAATCAAAACATATGTACAAGAATAACCTCACACGTATCACCCTGAATTTCGAGTCTAGTGTGTCATGATAAACTTTAAAGTACAAGAAATCATAACGTAAACCGAAATAAAGGAATATTTATCGTGTTGTACAGATTTCGGTTGATCGGTATAATTTCAGTATGACTATGGCTCACAAGACCCTCCCCTTGAGATTAAAACTTTACATACAATTAAGAATAATAACTAAAACATTCAAAAACTCACTCAAATATATACTAGAGTAACAGAAAATAAGCTAAGAAGAGAAAATGGTACCCCTTTTCGTTGCTGAAAACCGTAGTATTTATAGGCTGAAAATTCAGGAGGGCGCGCGCTCAAGCGCCCTTCTGCATTGAGAATTTTTTATATTTTTCTTTTGTCTTTTTCCTTTCATACTTTGTCGTCCATTTATCAGCCATTTTCCAAAAAGGGCGCTCGAGCGCACTTCTGGCTATAGTAGGTGAACTTTGACTCCGAATGTTGACTTTGACTGGCTTGTTGACTTTGACAATTGACCAAAAAGTTGACCAAGTCTATTTCAAGGTTTTTCAGCGTCCTGAATCCGTTTCCGCACTCAATTTAGCCAAATTCAATCTCGATTTGCTCGTTTTAAAGTTGTTCTACCATTCTTCACTAGTGTTGCGCTGAATTTCTTGTTCAAATGTTGGTTTTTGTGGTCATTCTTGCTATTTCTTCTTCAAAACCTATATTGAACTAAAATTGTGTAAAATATACAATTAACCTTGAAATAAAAATGCAATATACATGATTTGATGGGTTAATGTGAATTTATCAACCTCCTCAAACCCATTCTTTGCTTGTCTTCAAGTAAAGGCATCAATTACTTTATAGATTCAAAAATATTAAATCTAAGCAGTCAATGTATTCATACAGTTAGATTTTATAAAATACAAGATTAACAATGAGTTTGTCTTCCAAACAATTCCACCCCAAGAAATCGTTTTGTATCTAGAAGAATAGAAACCAACTTAACTACAAAAAAAAAAAAAAATCATTTGAGCCTTTTTAAGCACTTGTAACTCAATTAAGAGGTAAAAAAATTAATCACGCAAAATTTGTAAAATCGAAAATATTTTATATGGATAGTCATGAAATGTTAAAACTCAACTACCTTTCAAATCATTTAGTACTCCCTTAGATTTTTTCTATTTCTTTGTTTTATAGAATAGATGACTCGAATGAAAGATGTTGGTTGATTCAATGACTTCATTGAAGTATTGTCTTTCTTTGGTTGAATTGTATATGGTGAAAGAAGGCTTGTCTGGCATGATTTGTATTGATAGCTTTTTCATAACAAAAATGGTTAGAAGGAAGCATTTGTTATGAATTTCTTTTATGCCTCTATTTGTTGAATCAAGACTTTTGATATTTGAGTGACATTGAGCGAGTCAATCTATACATATATATATATATATATATATATATATATATATATATATATATATATATATATATATTTTGAATATATACATTTTTTCAAAGGAGTATACCGATCTAGAAAAATAAATCAAATTTTCATAAAGTATAATATCTCACATTGAAAACACTTCAATCTACTATTTTTTTTTTATAATTAATCAAAAACCACTAATTGAATCATGTGACGCTGTTGGGATGTAATAATAGTTAACAAGGTTTCAAAAAAAAAAATCCTTAGATACAAACTCAACTCTAGTGGCTAATCATTTTTCCATTTCAAACTCACAGTTAATTCAAATGTTTTATTAAAATCTAACCATATTTCAACAATCAACTACTCAAATTTAATTATTATGAATAAGTGAAGTAAAGGTTTTGAATTTTTTTTGAAGTTTGTGTAGCAAATTTTATTATTATTATTATTATTTTATTTTTAAATTTTTGTAGCAGGTTGGTATCAACTTTTTTTCTCCTCCTCAAACCCGAGCCTTACATTGCCCTCAATGAAAGAAAACCATGTAATGCAAAGGAAAAAGAAATATATAACCTGATAAATAATCCAAGCAATGTTCCTAAAAAACTTCTGAAAGAAGAATTGTCAAACAAAATCTCAAAAACCAACATTAGCCGTGAGTTTAAATAAAAACTAAAATATTTCTAAAGAAAGATAAAATAAAAAGCATAAACGGGATAAAATAAAATAGAAAGCACGCCATCCGAGTTACTGAGATGGTGGCTGTTGAGGACCTGCTTCTAAACCTCTCAATAAAGCAACTTCTGCTCGTAAAGCAATAACATCGTCTTTCAGTCTATATAATCTTGCATTGATGTTAGTATTCATCGTCTACATCTCTCTGTACATTTTTTCCATCAAGGACTTTTCAGGCTGAGTACTCGGTTGTTGTGAAGAAGTGGTTTCCTCAGTAGGTTGAGTAGAGGTCCGTGGGGCATTTAATGCTAATGGCATTTTTTTAACAGCTCACTCCAAATGTTTAAGATTCTTGGTGAAATCTGGTTCACCATACAGAGCAATAGAGAGGACCATGATTGGCTCATCAGGTGAAAAATGAAAATTAAACCTCTAAAGTAAAGAAACTATTAATCGAGGAAAACGAAGTATAAATGTAGCATGAAATCGTCGCATGTGGTCTATAAGACTCATCATATTTTCCCCCATGACAGCTCCAACATCGAAAAGTTCACCTTGATAAATCTAATATAACACTTGTAAGAAAACTTCTGTCCTCTCTTGATCATGACCATGTGGGCAAAAATTCTTCTTAACAATTATATCAATTAACCACATGGAGAGAAGTTCTCCTTATACCTATACCATGTTCAAGAACTGGACCCCCACACAACTGAGTAGCAATCTCTAAATCTGTAGTTCCAGTAGTAAAGCCCTCATTTTTCGCATAAAACATATTATGCCCACACAGTATAGACATAATATCAGCAGTAGTAAATGTAATCTCAAAGCCATCAATTGTCGTATGAAATGTACCATCATTATAAAAAGATGCTCATAAAACCGTCGGATGAGACGAAGAAAAACAATAATATCATCAAAAGGCGGATGCAAGATACAGTCAAGATAATATCCCTCAAAATAATCAGAAGCACGTGCCCCACTTTCGTGAGCCCTCAAAACTTCCGAGAAATCAGTTTCAGCCTCAATTTGAGCATTATCAAGTCTTGCAGTCAATGATAATTTCTGTCTTTTTAGACCCATAGTCTAAATAAAATAAAAAACTAAATTAGAAAAAAAACACACAATATATATATTTTTTATTTTTCAGAATTTATTTATACAAACTAGATTAAACAACCCCTTAAGGAACCATGAAACCATTCTTAACAACACACAACATTATCGAATTCTCATTCTCACAAAATCTCCAACATCTACTCAATATGCAATTATAAACTATCCATGACAACCAAAATAGAGACATATATAAAGATGTATTGATATATACATAAATACATTAATCTGAAACTTTTATTTTTTTATCAATTTTTTGGATTTTTTTTTAATTCTAAACAGTATGTAATACAAAATAAAAATTGAATTCTAACTAATATTTTATAAATATATATATACACACATATACATACATGTATACATACATATATACATACACATATACATACATATACAAGAAAAAAAATCATACCTAAACGAAGATTGAAAGCTATAGAACAACAATAATCCATAAACAAACAGTAAAAATCATCCTAAAAGCTTAAAAAACGCATATATACATACATATATAAAACTCGAAATAAAACTAAAAAAAAATGCAAAAATAAGACGTAAAGCATGAAAACATACCTTGGAGTGTAGATATGTGGTTGATCTGGGGTGGGAAAGGGTTTTGGTGACTTTTAGGGGTGATTTCAGTGGGGTGGGGGGTGTTTTGTTTTAAAATTTTGCTACTGCCGTCGGGGCTTAGGTTATAAGCCCCGATTGTAATCGGGCGCTCGAGCACTCTGCTGAATTTTTTTTTTAATATATATATTTATATATAATATATAATATATACATTCTTAACAAAAATAGAACAAATGAAAATCCTACCATATTCATAAATATATATATAGATATATAAATAGATATATATATATATATATATAAATAGAGATATATATATACTATAAATACATAAATTGGAAAATCAACCACATAATATTTCAATAAACATTAAACTAGTACACAAGAAAATGAAAATTACAACAACAACATAAAATTATCTCACAATCGTGGGAATGCAAGAACATTTTATTTATACTCAACACGCCTATGATCCCAGTTGATAAAAAGATATATAAGAAAAAGGTAAATGATGCAAATGAGTACACAACCATGGCAAATTGATATTCCGTGAGAGTCCCAAACATCATCATGTTGAATGCAGCAGAGTAGAGAAATGAAAGAAGAAAAATTTGCTAGAGGGGAGAGTGAAGGTGGCGGTGAAGAAAAATGAAGGGGAGAATGAAGAAAGTAGGGTTTTAAAAACCTTCTGCTAGGGTAAACAACGCTCGAGCGGGGGATTAGGCGCGCTCGATCGTGGTCTTCCCGATTCTTTTTTTTTAAATGTTTTTTTTTATTATTATTATTTGAATTTAAAATTAACGGACTAGCTATTCCAGAGGTTTCTGTGTTCACGCCATCCAGTACTTTCCTTCGGCACTCACATGGGGCCACAACCAGTTCTACAGGGTCAAAAGCAAAATAGTGGAGTTTTACGTTATAGACAATACCGTTTGGTAAATGCTCTAACTCCTAACTACCTTATCAAGTAATGCCCAAACAGACCCTAAACTACATTAAGCTAGTGGAGTGGCAAGTACTGTTAGACAGAGTTGTACTGATCAGTCAACCGCACACAAAAACGTACAGTGACTACTAGTATCATGACAATCATACCTGTATGAGTGCTTCTCAAGGTTAAAACCCAAACTACATTAAGCTGGAGAAAAACTCATATGGTAAAGAAAATAAATGACAGAAAAATAAAATTGAATCCAAATAGCCACAGGAATCCCTAGGTTACCTCCTAGGAGGGCTAAGTTTAAGGTCTTCAGCCAGACAGAGTACCATTGAAATTGTTACTCTGCAGGGATTAGGTCTTTAAGTACAATCGACTCTTTACCCCAATTCTTTAACCGGATTGCTGGTTTTAGCCTTTGTCCGTTTACAAACATCATTTTTCCATCTTTCTTATCTTTTATCTTGACAACACCGGACGGAAAAACTTGTTCAACCTTAAATGGCTCATCCCATCTAGACCTCAATTTTCCTGTGAACAATCATAACTTAGAATTAAATAACCACACATCTTCTCCAGGAACAAAATTATTCCGAACAATCATTTTGTCATGCGTTCTTTTCATTCTCTGATTATAAATCTTGGCATTGTCATATGCCTCTACACGCATCTCTTCAAGTTCATTTAGATGGAGCAATCTATTTTTACGAGCTTTCTCCAAGTCAAAATTCATAGTCCTAATTTCCCAATAAGCCTTATGTTCCAATTCAACAAGTAAATGACATGTTTTCACAAAAACTAAATGAAAAGGTGACATTCTTATGAGAGTCTTATATGCAGTTCTGTATGCCCAAAGTGCATCATTCAATCGAGAAGACCAATCATTTCTATCAGGTTTTACTGTCTTTTCAAGGATTGATTTAATCTCCCTATTAGAAACCTCAACCTGTCCACTAGTTTGTGGGTGATATGGAGTAGCAACCTTATGACTGACTGAGTATTTCTTCAGCAATTTTTCAAAAGTTTGGTGAATGAAATGACTTCCACCGTCACTAATGATAGCTTTTAGAATTCCAAACCGACAGAAAATGTTTTCTTTTATGAATTTCATCACAACAGTGTGATCATTAGTCCTTGTTGCAATTGCTTCAATCCACTTACACTCATAATCAACACCAACCAGAATGTATTGAAAACCAAAAGAGATGGAGAAATGACCCATGAAGTCAATACCCCATACATCAAAAAGTTCACAAACCAAAATGGGATTTAAGGACATCATATCCATTTTTCCCATATTACCTGTCTTCTGGCATATTTCACATGCCTTGCAGAACTCATGAGCATCTTTGAATAATGTAGGCCAATAAATCCACTTTGCAGAATTTTGATAGTTGTCCATCGTCCTCCAAAGTGTCCTCCACATTCCTGCGAATGATAAAATTACATGATGCTTAGCTGTTCAGGCGCTGGTATGCATCTGCGAATGATTTGATCAGAACAAATGTGAAATAAATGAGGATCCTCCCAAAAATAATATTTGCTTTTGAGAAAAAACGATCCCTCTCAGCCTTGTTCCACTCCTTGGGTATTTTACCTACTGCAAGATAATTCACAATATGAGCATACCAAGGAAGTTTAGGAGCAGAAATTAGCAATAATTGTTCGCCAGGAAATGTATCACTCAAGGGTAATCCATTTTCTGTTTCCTGAGATATAATTCGTGACAAATGATCAGCAACTACATTTTCCCGACCTTTCTTATCTTTGATTGTTAAATCAAATTATTGAATTAATAACAACCATCGAATAAGCCTAGGTTTAGCATCTTTATTTTCTAATAGGTATCTTAATGTTGAGTGGTCAGAATAAATGATGATTTTTGACCCCAACACATAAGACCGAAACTTTTTTAATGCAAAAACTACAGCAAACAATTCTTTCTCTGTGGTGGTATAGTTTTTATAGGCGTCATCCAAAGTTCGGCTGGCATAATAGATCACACAAAGAATGCGATCCTTGTGTTGACCTAATACAACTCCTATGACATAATTTGAAGCATCACACATAATTTCAAAAGGAAGAGAATAGTCTGGTGGTTGAATCACCGGAGCAGTGGAAAGTGCATTTTTCAGTGTTTCAAAAGTAGTGACACATTTTTCATCAAACTGAAATAGAATATCTTGTGCCAACAAATTTGATAAAGGTATAGAAATCTTACTAAAATCCTTTATAAATCGTCGGTAGAAACCAGTATGTCCAATGAATGATCTCACCTGTTTAACAGTTATTGGAGGGGGTAGATTATAAATAATATCAACCTTAGCTTTATTAACCCGAACTCCTTCCTTGGATAGAATGTGTCCGAGAACAATTCTGTCTTGCACCATGAAATGACTTTTCTCCCAACTAAGGACAATATTAGATTCCTGACATCTTTTCAACACCAAAGATAAATTATTCAAACGGATTTCAAATGAAGAACCAAAGATAGAAAAGTCATCCATGAAGACTTCCAAAACTTTATCCATCATATCAGTTAAAATAAACATCATGCAGCGTTGGAAAGTGGTTGGTGCATTACAAAGGCCAAAAGGCATTCTTCTGTAAGCAAACGTGTCAAAAGGCATTCTTCTGTAAGCAAATGTGTCAAAAGGACATGTGAAAGTTGTCTTTTCCTGATCTTCAGGGTTCAGAGGGATCTAGTTGTATCCCGAGTACCCGTCAAGAAAACAATAATAACCATGCCCTGCCAATCTATCTAAAATTTGATCAATGAATGGTAAAGGGAAATGATCATTTTTTGTTGCAGCATTGAGTTTCCTATAGTCAATACACATGCGTCATCCAGTTGTGGTGCGGGTAGGTACCAATTCACCTTTATCATTTGTCACCACAGTGATTCTTGATTTTTTAGACACAACTTGTATAGGACTAACCCATTTACTATCGAAAATAGGATAAATGATACATGCATCTAACAATTTCACTATTTCCTTCTTTACAACTTCCATCATGTTCGGGTTTAGCTTACGTTGTATCTCTCTAGATGTCTTGGCTCCTTCTTCCAAATTAATCTTATGCATACAAAAAGAGGGATTTATTCCTTTAAGATCTGCAATAGTCCAACCTAATGCTTCTTTATTCTTAGACAACACCTCAATAAGTTTAGCTTCCTGCTCCAAAGATAGATTAGAAGCAATAATAGCTGGAAGTATTTGGTCTGACCCTAGAAAAACATACTTGAGGTGACTAGGAAGTTGTTTAAGTTCCAACTCAGGAGGAGATTGTATAGAAGGAAGCAAGAGTTCTTTAGAAATAGTCAATGATGGTTCTATTGCACACACTTGAAGTTTTTCATCAAATTCTAAATTTCTTTCTAAAGATTCATTATCTTCATCAGATTCTTCCTCAAACTTATTCAAAACTATTTCACCATGATTCAAAGTATCTTCCAAAAAATCTTTTTGCATGAGAGTAAGAAAAGACTCTTCAATTAATGGATCAATCTTATCAAGAATAAAACATTCAAGACCATCATTTCCATTTGCAAACCTAGCAGCATTAGCAACATTCAGTTTTACCTTAATATCTCCAAATTTAAAATCCAACTCTCCAGTTGCACAATGAATTTTTGCATTAGCAGTTGCTAAGAATGATCTTCCTAGTATGACTGGAGTTTGAAACTTCTGGGTTTCTCCTGGTTCCATATCTAGCACAACAAAATCCACAGGAAAATAAAATTCATCAACCTTTATCAAAACATCTTCAATCATGCCCCTAGGAATTCTAAGTAATCTATCAGCCAATTGAAGGGTGTCAGGAGTAGGTTTCAATTCTCTTATATCTAATTGTTCAAACAGATTAAAGGGGAGAAGATTTACACTAGCTCCTAAATCAAGAAGGGCACGATTTACGCAGTGATTACCAATATAACAAGGAATGGTAAATGCACCAGGATCTTTCAATTTCGGTGGAACATGAGAAGTAAGAATGCAACTTACCTTTTCAGTCAACCTTACTTTGTTTGATATTAGAGGTGAATTCCTCCTTTTTCTGAGTGCACAGATCCTTAAGAAATTTTGCATAGGTAGGAATTTGCCTGATGATTTCTAAAAAGGGCAAATTGATTTTCACTTGCTTAAAAGTTTCCAGCATTTCTGCCCTTTTAGATTCTTTATTAGGTGGATTTCCTAATGCCTGTGGAAAGGGTGCCTTGGGACTCAGGATTAATGGAATTTTTACAGTTTTAGGTTCATTTTCAGTTTCTTTTGATGAATCAACAGTAACTTGAGACTTAGCTTTTTGCTTTGTTTGCCTTGCATTTTCATAGGCTTCAATGCTTACCTTGTTATCAACTTTTTTACCACTTCGCAATGTAGTGGCAGCTTGAAGATCCTCCACTATTTGACTTGTAGAAACTACATGGGCCTTACCTTTCAGATTTCCATCTGGTTGGGCAGGAAGTGTTCCTTCTTCTCTTTTCTGCATGGTGCTAGACAATTGTCCTACTTGTCTTTCCAAGTTGGCAATTGCCTTTGTATGTGTACTTATTAGTTGCAAAATTGGTTCCATATTATGAAGCTTTTTCAAAACCTGTTCTTCAAAAGTAGTTTCGTAAGAATTGGAACCTGAATTAGAGGTTGAAGGTACCTGTCCTTGTGGTACTGAATGAAATCCTGGTGGATAACCTCTTGTTCTTTGTTGCTGAATATCCTCTCGATTTTGATCCCACCGTAAATTTGGATGATCCCATGTACTTGGATTATAAGTGTTAGAAAATAGATCATAATTGCGAGGGTATCTATAAGCAGCACAAGCTTGCTCTGAAATTGAATTGGGATTTGATGCAAGAATGCCTTCGCCTGAATCAACTACTTGTAATGATTTTTTTCTTTTAACCATTTTTTCCAATGCAAGAGTTAGAGTTTCAATCTTTGAGGTCAAAAAGTTGTAATCATTTGAACCTACATTTTCCTTCCTTTCTCTAGATAAAGATGCAAGCTTTCGTGAATTGTTACTTAGTTTTATAAACAATTATGTGGCTTCTTCTGGAGATTTCTCAAGAAGTGAACCATTACAAGTTAAATCGAGCAAACTTTGATTATGCTCATTTAACCCTTGATAGAAATTCTGAGCTAATTGTCAATATGGAATACTATGGTGTGGACATTCATGAATTAAGGTTTCAAATCTGTCCCAACTCTCATGAAGTGCCTCTCCAGGTAACTGAGAAAAATTATTTAATTGATTCCTGCATTTATTGGTTTTGAAGAAGAGTAAAATCTTTCAAGAAATTCTCTTTGTAGTTGATCCCAAGAAATAATGGAACCAAAACGTAATTTGTAAAGCCAAATTTGTGCTTGACCCATTAAAGAGTAAGGAAACAATCTCAATTTAACAACCTCTTTCGAGGCAGTTCTAGTATTGATCGATCTGCATGTATGGACAAAATTATTAGTGTGATCATACGAGTTTTCATTAGAAAGACCATTGAACATGGGAAGTATTGAAATCATGTGAGACTTTATTTTAAAACCTTAATTAGTTTCAGGTAAGGCGATAGCTCGTGGAAGAACATAATCTTGTGGTGTGAAAAAATCTTTTATGCTCCTCCTCACATTTCCTGCTTCTCTACCTTCAACTTGATCCTGATTTTGGGTTTGATTCGGATTTTGATCAGTCATGATTAGAAATTTATGTGCTTTGTTTCTGTATTTAAAATTTTTCTCAATTTTTGTATAAAAAACAAAGATAACTGGCTCTAAAGATCTTCGACTAAAAAGAAATAAAATCTATACAAAGTAACACAATTGACTAAAAATTAATTCCTAAAGACTAAAAAAAAACTAAAATATATATACATATTAACACACATGTACATAAATCAAAGACTTACTTTAATTGATGAACACCGATCCCCGGCAACGCCGCCATATTTTGATCGCGTCGTTTTGGGCTAAAAAATAGTGAGGTTAAATGATTGAAATAGTGCTTACCTCGAATTACCTCTAGCTGTGGCGAGTAGAGGGTTGATCCACGGAGATTGGGGTTATCAAATTAAGTTCAATCTTTAATTTAGAGTTGTTTGACTATCTCCCGTCATGGATAAGTTTGATTAAGTCCAAAAGTCCAAGAAATATCCAAAGATACTGTATAAATGAGATCCAAAGGTGAATTGAACAAATATACTAAATTGAAGAATTACAACACTTAACAATAAAATGAAAATCCAAAGGGTTAAT
Organism: Ehretia macrophylla; assembly: GCA_037974665.1. Taxonomy (NCBI): domain Eukaryota; kingdom Viridiplantae; phylum Streptophyta; class Magnoliopsida; order Boraginales; family Ehretiaceae; genus Ehretia; species Ehretia macrophylla. Next base: position 88,277,573 of record CM075764.1, read on the forward strand.
GATTCGGGGTGGTTATAGCTTGGTATACTCAAGTACAAAGTTATTGATTCAGATTAAAAGATAAGTCCTTCAGAAATAGGGCTACAAGCTCCTACTACTGAGATGAACCTTTAGTTACGTAAGTGATAAGATTAATTAATTAACGAGACTGGATGTGTTGGTACAACTTAACGATATCCAATCTCTCAATTAATTTTTCATTTATGTAATTTGGAGGTGTCGGTACAACCAGACTAAAATCCATTCGAGGTAGTCTCGTATTAACACTAGTTTACAAAACTGGGCATATATGTATTATTAATTAACTATATCATAACTACAAGTATACATATAATTAATCAAATAATACTTAGAAAAAAAATACGAGACTTTAATAAATCTGAATCAAAACACATGTACAAGAGTAACCTTACACGTATCACCACGAAACTCGGGTCTAGTGTACCATGGTAAGCTTTAAAATACAAGAAATCATAATGTAAACCAAAATAAAGGAATACTTATCGTGTTGTATAGATTTCGGTTGATTGGTATAATTTTGGTATGATTATGGCTCACAAGACCCTCCTATCGGGATTAAAACTTTGCACACAACTAAGAATAATAACAAAAATACTCAAAAACTCACTAAAATATATATTAGAGTAACATAAAATAAGCTAAGAAGAGAAAATTGTACCCTTTTTTGTTACTGAAAACCATAGTATTTATAGGCTGAAAATTCAAGAGGGCGCTCGAGCGCGCCTTGCATTGAGAATTTTTTATATTTTTCTTTTGTCTTTTTCCTTTCATACTTTGTCGTCCATTTATCAGCCATTTTCCAAAAAGGGCGCTCGAGCGGGAAAAAATGGGCGCTCGAGCGCACTTCTGGCTATAGTAGGTGAACTTTGACTCCGAATGTTGACTTTGACTGGCTTGTTGACTTTGACCATTGACCAAAAAGTTGACCAGGTCTATTTCAAGGTTTTTCAGTATCCTAAATCCGTTTCCGCACTCGGTTTGGCCAAATTCAATCTCGATTTGCTTGTTTTAAAGTTGTTCTACCATTCTTCACTAGTGCTGCGCTGAATTTCTTGTTCAAAGGATGGTTTTTTTGTGGCCATTCTTGCTATTTCTTCTTCAAAACCTATATTGCACGAAAATTATGTGAAATATACAATTAAACTTGAAATAATAATGCAATATACATGATTTGATGGGTTAAAATTACCAAAAATGTAGATTTATCAAACTCGCAAAAGGAATAATGATGAGATTGTTGAGAATGCAACTGATTGTGAAAGTGATGATGGTTCTAATTTTGTTGATAATATGTATAACATGAGTAAAGGTGAAGATGATAGATTGTATGAAGAGAACATTGATGAAGATGTAGAATGGGCAAGGATTAAAAACTCAAAAGATTCAAAAGTATAGGGTAAGAGTAAAGGTTTGGGTACGGGGTTTTGGAGTGGAAGCACCTCATATTATGATGAATATGGGGAAAGACAAAGAAGTTAGTGAATTTGAATCTGAATCAGAGACAGAATCTAAGGAAGAATTGGATAGTTTGGATGATGAATCTAACGATGAAAATGGAGGAAAATGAGAAAAATTTAAGAGATTTTGGGCTGATTTGGATATGTAAAACCCTAAATTTGTGTGTGACATGTTATTTTCTTCTGCAGATGAGCTTAAATTAGCTGTTAAAGCACATAGAATCAAAAAATGTAGAGATGTGTACTTGAAGAGAAATGACAAGGGAAGAGTGACAGCTAAATGTAAAGGTAAGACATGTAAATGGTTCATTTTTGCAACTCATATGAAGGACAAATGTGCATTTCAGATAAGAAGTTTGTGGACCAAACATCATTGTGCAAGGAATTTGAATCACAAGCTGTTGACTTCTAAACAATTGTTTAAGATATACTTGAATGACATAAGGTTGAATTTGTTCGGTAGAGTTGTTGATTTTCAAAAGAAGGTCCATAATGATTTCAATGTGAATATTACTAGGAAACAAGTGTATAGGACTTCTGACAGGGCTAAATAAGAGATTGAAGGACGATACAATGAGCAATATCATAGATTATGGGATTACTGTGAGGAGTTGAGGAGGATTAACCCAAGCTCAACAATTGCAATGGAGATAGTTGAGGACGAGGAGACAAGAGAAGAAAGATTTCTTAGACTAAATGTTTGTCTTGAAGCATGTAGGAGAGGATTCTTGGAAGGGTACAGACCTGTTTGGGGTTGGATGGATGTCACTTCAAAGGACCTCACCCTGGAGTTATTTTGATAGTTGTGGGAATTGATGCTAATAACTGCATTTTTTCAATTGTTTATTGTTTGGCTTAGAAAGAGGACAGGAATTCTTGGAGTTGGTTTCTCAACTTAATAGTGCAAGATTTTGATATAGTTGATCAGCAGAAATGGATTATTATCACAGACAAACAGAAGGTAATTTTACTTATCTTTGTCTTTTGTCTTTTATGATATGAATTAGTTATGGTTTTAAAATGAATTCTTAATTGTTTTGCAGGGTCTATGCCCTGCTATTGTCGAGATACTACCTGATGTGGAGCATAGACATTGTGTTTGACATATATACGCTAACTTCAAGAAACATCATGGTTCATTGGCATTGAAAGACAAATTATGGATGGCTGCGAAAGTACCTTATGTGCAGAGGTTCGATTATGTGATAAGAGAAATAAGAGAAGTACATGAAGGATCATATGAATGGTTAGCTAACAAACCTGCTACATTTTGGAGCAGGTTACACTTTAGAACTTTAACTAAATATGATATTTTGTTAAACAATCTATGTGAATGTTTCAATGCAACCCTGCTTGATGCTAGAGATTTTGGGATTTTAGTATTGTTGGAAAATATTAGGATTTACTCGATAAAGAGAAGGAGTCAAAAAGGGAATGGATGAGAAAATATGAAGGTTCAATATGTCCAAAAGTGAGGAAATTGGTAAATCAAAAAAAAATGATAGTACACCTTGGAATACTATTTATTCTGGTGAAAACAAATTCCAAGATAGGTGCTTTGGGAGGGACCAATTTGTAGTGGATTTAAATGAGCTAACTTGTTCCTGTAGAACGTGGGACCTTTCTGGAATCCCATGTGCACATGTCGTCTCTGCTTTTAGCTACTCAAGGTTAGAGCCAGAGAACTATGTTGCTGACTGCTATAGCAAGGATACATACATGAGATCGTATAAACCTGTGATCTATCCCATTAATGGGCCTGAAATGTGGCCACAATCAGGTAGGCCCCCAGTTGAACCACTAAAAGCAGTCAAACTGTAACGACCCAATCCCTCACAGAATCAAGTCCACTAGTAACAATCTCGATCCAACCCCAAGGTAAGAAATGAGAGAAAATGGACGGAGTTTTCCCTGTACTATGGACCACCCAATACCTGTTCAATCAAACTCAACCACAAGCATTCCACAGCAACACTTGAAGTTTCAACATCTCTTTACATCTTACAACTCAAATCAGGTCTATAAACATTACAAATCCAAACTAATATAAATAAGCATTTATTACATTACAAATGACTTATAACAAACCCTACGTTCTTTTGACATTTACAAAACATAACTATGAACTATCACGAGCAAAGCGGACCCCGTTGCCAAGTAAGCCAAATGAACTTGCTAACATTTCAAATTTACCTTGCAACACCTAAAACTGTGCATGTAATCAACAAAAGAACATTAAAGTCAAGAACTTTAAGTAAAATAGAACCAAGAAGCATGTATCAACAATAGATAAACATTTAATGGATACCACATGATAATATGAAGTAATAAGCATTAAAACACGATAATAAGGTACAATAACATTCAGTCAAGCTCTAAGAAACTATGTAATCACTTTAGAAAAAGATACGATTCCGCTTGCTGCAATTGCTCTTCATTCCGCTTCCGCGAATACTTTAACGCTTAAACTCGTACCGGCATCCCCTTATCACTCCCGCTTGGGTACTTCGGATGTACTTGAAACCTACGACCCAACACCCCAAGGTCTTCAATGACCAAGTGAGTAAGGGAATAAGATGCGAAAGTTGTGCAACCAATCACAGGCAAGCCCGATTCCGCCCAATGAAGGCACAATACTACCATGCCTCGCTTAAAGTTACAACTTTTGTTAACGCTTAATAAATCACTTTGATAATCATTGTAAACATTGGATAAGCAGGAAAATTGAGGGGACAACAAAGTAGGTTGTCTCTCGAGCATTGTTGTGTAAATTCTAACTCAAGTGCACATATCGCAACAAGTAATAAAGTAGTGAGTAAAGATCGTTCTCACGAGGACTGTGATTATTAAGTACCAAAATTGGTGTAGCTTTAACTTTATTTGGACAATCACGAATTGAGAGTTTGTAACTAATGACTAAAGAAATTATAGGACTTATAAAAATAGCAACTAAAACAATTACAAAATTAATAAAGATGGTAATTCAATAATTAAAAGGCTCTAGGAATTCCGATTTCACCAAGATTAATCCTACTTGAAACTATTGATTTAAATTAATTGACGCCTATTCCCTACGTTGCCAACAATTCGCTAATGTGGTTATTAATCTTTCTCAACCATCAATAACATATTCCGCTAAGCAAGCTACCTACATCTCTGTGATAACTGTGAACTTAGAGAACCCATTAAGCCATAGAAATTCATGTGCTACACTAGATCTCATAACTACCTCTAGCTTATGGCGATTTAATGGTATTTCAAACGTGGTCTAATTTAGTTATTACTTCTTAGTCTCAAACCAAACCACAAATCATGCAATTGTTGATCAGGCAATCTCAAGCATTAAACTTAGCATGAAATACTCAACGCATACATGGAATAGTTCATCAATCAGTTAAAATCAAAAGCATTCAAATATTCATAATCTGGCTACATCATAGCCCTAGAAAAATAACTTAGAACATCATAAGAAATTAAATAAAATTCTAATTGTAACGTAAATCATGATAAGATAGATAGAAAAAACTAGGATTTGGAGAAGAATTGGGGCAGAAGTCCATCTCCAGATCGTTCCTTCATCTTCCACTCACGAATCCCCTCTTTTTCTCCCTCTGGAACGTTGTTTTTTTTCCCCAATAATGGTACCAAGAACCAGCCGCCAACTCTCTTCTCTTTCTTATATTTTTTTGCCTTTTTATTTATTAGGGTTGTCTTTCTTTTCTTGCCATTTTATGAAAAGAACCCTCTTTAATTCCCTGCAACATTGTGAACTTGCGCTACTGCGTTGTGATTAATTTCTTACCAACTACTTCTCAGGTTCAATGCACCTTCGTCCTCGGTAATTCTTCTACCATTTTAGTTCCAAAGCTCTGATTTTCTCATATCTTCCACCTAGATTACAGAACAAATACAAAACCACTAAAATTACTCATAAATTATGCGAAAACTAGCACAAATTAAGTAAAAATGTGTTGAAATAATATATAAATTAAACACCCAACAAGAATATAAGCATTTAAGCAAGTGATAACACTTAAGTAACACATTCTTACATTAGCAATCAATGAACGCTTTAAAAACACATTTGGTAGGTGACAAAGTAGGCTACCATACCGTTTATGCAACATTTATACTTGTGAATAACTTCAAAGGCAAATGAACATGCATGCATTTTTGTACATCTTTGGTTGTAGCATACATTCATTTTACATGACATGACTTTGTTTCACCTACATATACCTGCAAATATTACAACCATAACATCAAAGTTATTTTCCTTTCATTCAAGCTTTCACTTCCTTTTACACTTATACTATCTAGACCTTAATTCCATCAAGTGACCATTACCCATCTAGAATTTAACCACCAATACAACATAAAACACTTAGAAATACAAGCTGAAATTCTAGACAGCATATGCATGAGTTATCCAGTTCGGTTATCAACCTTAATGTTCTCTAAAAACTCTGAAACTGCACAAATATGTAGTTCTTTAAATGTAGATGGATTTAGCATCAAACGAATTCCAATTCGGAAGTATATCCAATAAGATAGGACCTCTAGAAGTTTATTGCGCAAACTGCCCTGCACCTACACAAGAATCAGATCCCTATATAAATAACTCTAAAAATGCATCTTAACAACAAATTTAGAACTTGCACCCAAAACAAAGTTTGTTCCTCAGGGTCTTGGGAACAACATACTAAAATTTCAGCCAAATCCAATAACGTTTACTATTTCAAATAAGCTCTACAAATCAAGTGCGCAAATCTATCTAGAACCACAAGCTTACTTTTAGCCGTTGTTTGCATGCTAACTTAACTTTGAATGTTACTTGTTATATATCTAAATTAGAATATTCACTAAAGCCTTTAATCAACCATTTCAACTTCACTTTCAATCATCAACATAAGTCTTTAAGCAATCAATTACAACTACAAGCAAAGTTTACTACACAAACAATATAAGGTTAACACTTAATTCTTTACACACAATAGCTAGCTTTGTATGTTTCCATAGCTCATAACATCAACTAACTTCTCATATATAAGCCTACTACTACCAAGATTAACAATAAATATGCACATACCCATGAACCCCTTACCTTTAGCTTGGAGAAATACACTAAAAAATGGCTAGAACTAGCTCAAGATCACACTTTTCTTCTCTTCTCTCTTCTTCTTCTTCTTTTTTCTCCCTTCTTTTCCTTCCTTTCTTCATCACGTTTTCTCTCTCTTTTATCTTTCTTCCAACCAATTCTTCTTGTTTCTTCTAGAGAATTCTCTTGCTATTTTTACCATTTATTTGCTAAGTTGGGCCAATTGGTCCTTAATTGAGTTCTTACAAGATTAATTAAGCCTAAACAAGCCCACTAAATGCACCCAATGTAATATTGTCCATGTAGTCTACTTCTATTAACATTAATTCCACTTACCTTAAGTGTAATGCAAACACACATCGATCCACATATATTGGGCTCGGGTGTCACACAAACTCACTGGAAGACCTAGAAAAGCTAAAAGAAATTAGCCAAGTGAGGCACAAGAACAACAAGAAAAGAAGAAGCATAAAAAGGTTGTTGTGCCAAAAATAGGCAGGAAATGTATGAAAGGAAAATGTACCATTTGTAAACAAGTTAGGCACAACAAAAGGAGTTGCAAAGGAGGAAAAATGTACAGAATGTGGATGTGGGTAATAGTATCAATGAAGAGAATGCTAGAGTACATGTACATGAAAGGGAGAATGAAGTCAATGTGGATGCAAACTTGAACAATGTAAGTGTAAAAACTGCAAACTTTATGAATGCAAATACAAGTATTGTTTCTACTAATGAAGGTTCAACTAATATGGAAGTGAATAGTACTACCAGTGAAAATAGAAGACCAAGAGAAAAACTACCTATCAAAAAGGTCAAATGCAGCGTTTGTTTAAAGCATGGACATACAAGATTGACTTGTCAAACTCGACCTGCCAAACGGATTAGAGAGGAAAGAAAGAATGAATATTCTTTTCAAGCTAAAGAGGCACTAAAATACTAATAACATGTTATCATTTGATATCATTTTGTTTAGATCTTACTAAAACTATCTCATATATCATGCAGGTAAGTGGTGGAGCTGGAATTCATATGAGAGGCCCCAACCCTGGTACTAGGTCAAGATCACTCACAATAGGGTCAAGAACATTACAAACAACTACTTACCAATGGAATGGTTAGAGTGGTGTTAGCAACAATACCCCCAAGGCTGCAATTTCAAGTGGAAAGACTAGCAGCAACAACACCTTTCAAGCAACAGCGTTAAGTGCATGTCCAGTGGACAAGTCTTTTACTTTACCTTAAGCTTATGAACAAACTTTTGTAAATCAAGAATTTGGTTTTTGCAGACTTGTGGTTTAGTAGCTCTTTGGTTTTGCAAACTTGTAGTTTAATAGCTTTATGGTTTTGCAGACTTTTGGTTTTGTGGTTTTGGTTGTAGACTTATGGTTTTAGCATATCTATGTCGGTTTTGGTTGTATAAATCATATTTTGCCTTTCGATGTAATGACAAACAACATATTTTGTCTATTTATGTACTGGGAGACACCATTATCCATTATCTTTTGTCTTGTCTTTATAACATTATTTTTTGCTAAAAGTTATACGGGGACCATTTGTAGTCAATGATTGAACATGGGACCATTTCTATTGGTCTCTAATACTATAGTAGCAAATTTGTAAAGCTGTTGGGGCAGCAAGGAAAAAAAACATTAAGAAAAAAAAATCAACAAGCAGATGCAATGAACTCCAATTTATACATATATATTACATCATTAAGCAAACTCTAGTACAAAGAATGCTACTACAAGTGCAAAACCAACATAGCCAACTACAGACACCAACTTGCCAATTACATGTTGAGCAACCAAAAAAACCTATACACCCAAAAAAAAAAAAAATACACTACTGCCGAAGTGTAGCTACCAACATCTGAACAAAAAAATAAAATGGAGATAATCATCTCGACTTGGCAATTACATATTAGCAACTAAATTTAGCATCTGTATTTGAAAAAGAATAGAGGCAAAATCATCAAAATAGCAATCAACGAAAGCATCCTCAAGCACTTTGTCTTTCGATGATGCTGCAACAAATTTTTTTCTTTGTCCGACAGTGATCTAAGCAATCCCGGAATGACATTTTTGTTACGCTCACACATTGGGGGGTCGACCCATTCGAAGAATCCGCATAATTCATCAGTTCTATATTTTGGGCAACCAATAAATCTCCTCTTAAGATTGAAATCAGTCCAAGAAGTATTAAGCTTACCTTGTTGGCCACGATAACATGATAAACCCATCGAATCTTGAGAAATCGAGTTGTTGCTGTTTTTATATAGATGTTGCATTTGAGGTATACTTCTTGTGGTGGTGCTATATATGTAATTGAAAATATTAGGGTTAGGGTTTGTTTTGGGGTTGAAATTGATTTGGGAATTGGGGGTATATATAGAAATAAGGATGCAACGGTAAAAAAGAAGAGATAAATGTTCATTTTGCCCTTAAAAAATGGAGATATTACGATTCACGTGCGTATCACGTGTATTAACGTTAAAAAATAGACTAAAAAGTCACGTCAGACTAACGGCGTCACTAATCTAAAATATAATGGATTAAAAGGTTCATTTTAAAAGATAATAGATGAAAGTGTCATTTGGACCAAAGATAATAGACTAAAAGTGACCTTTACCCAATAGCAAAAATATTTACAATCAGGCTCCGTTTGTTTGTTGTAAAATAACTTGCTTGTGTAAATATTTTCCTTGAAAAATGTTTTCCTAGAAAATAAAATATTTTATAGGGCTCCGTTTGTTTGCTATAAAATAACTTGTTGGGAAAAAATGTTTTCATGGAAAATAGAATATTGGAAAATATTTTCTAGTGTTTGGATGTATCGTGAATTCTGTAAAATATTTTCTTCTCCTAAAGGAAATGAAAACATTTTATAGAATTTTGTACTAGCCGCAATTGTTGACCGGAAAATATTTTACGGTTGACCAATTTCTCGGTGTTACCAAACACCGTAAAATCCGATAAATATGTTTTGGGAAAATATTTTACAGCAAACAAACGGAGCCTCAGTTAGTTAACAAACTCGTTTACATGAAGTTTTTATCATCAATGTTCCAAGCAAAGCTAATAGATCTATTGAGCAAGTTGTTTTTTATTTTTTACACATATACAATTTAGTTTTAATATCAAAGAGGATATTTGCAAAGATTTGGTCTTTCGAAAGAGCTTCATTTGAGTGAATCCTTTTGTTATTCTTTCCCCAAATATGGAGATAAAAGTATAGAAGAAGAGATTAATGGAAGACATCTGAAATGAAGAACAAGATGTATTATGGATCATCCAATTGAAAATGTTCTGTCACCCAGTCATAAACCTTGGGCCTCTAGAGTTTCTCCAGCCTTTGCTCCAAATTCTTCTAGTAAATGAGCAGTTGAAGAAGAGCTATTTTCTATCTTCGATGCAAGTATGATAGAAAATACAGGGCGGGTTAGTATTCAATCCCCATGAGGTCATTCTCTCTTTAATAGGCAGCTTGTCTCTCCAAAAAAGCCAGAAGCAGAAAGAGTGCTTAGAAGTGGCATGTTTAAACCAAATGATATTGTGCCAGCTGGCAAAAAGATGGGATAATTCTGTAAAAAGCTTCCAAGTTGAACTCAAGGAGTAATTACCATCATGAGCATTAATTCAATGAATTTTATCATTTTGATTCAAGTTAGGCTAAATGTTTTCAACATACTAGCTTATCCAAGCGGAAAATGGGTTGTTAAGTGGCCAATTCCAAGCTCATTGATCGATAAGATCCACAACTGTAGTTCTCAGATCATCGCCAAAGGAGGTAGCAAAATTAACCCCAACCACCTCCAGTAGAGGCCCAATACGATGCCAGCAATCTTGTCAAAATAGTGTATGCTTAGTTGGCATACTAAATAACACTTTATTTTTATCACCCAAATATCACTTTCTATGTGTATGCTTAATTGACATACTAAAAAAAGAAAGAGAAATTAAAAGTTTGTTATTTTAGCATGCCAACTAAGCATCCATGTAAGATATGGTATTTGGGTGATAAAAATAGAATGATATATAGCAATGCTTAGAACATAAAATTATTTGCCAAAGTCCTGAGTTGGAGAATTTTTCTCCAAGAACAGGCTGGTCTACACGTCATGGAAATATCCCAAAGGAAGTCATTGCGTAAAGTTATATGAGAGACATAGGTACGAAACTCTCTAGTTGCCTCAAAAATTAGATTATTGACTGAACGGATGTATGTATTAGGGTTTGTCATTGCACTTTTTGATTTTATCCAAATACAATTAGAAGGTCCGTATATAAGGGTGATTATAGAGTTCAAACTCTAGCATAATATATGTTTGTTTGTCCATTATTATAAACTGGTTATTTGAGATGTTTTCCTAAATTATCAAATATAAAAAAATAATTTTTAGTAGGCTCCACATATCCTTATCGAATATTTGTTTGATGTAAAACTACTAACACTGCTCTGGCAAAAAAAAAAACAAGAAACTACTTACATCGTGTTCTATTTTTCTTTTTGAGAATACCAACATTGCATATTGATGACATCAATAGTAACTCACAGTTTGATTTATTTACAAGTTTTTTTGTCAGATATTTACACATGAATTACCACAAGTGAAATGGATTGAAATATAGTGATTGGTTTATAAATTGATACTATTTTAGCATGCCACCTGGTGTATCACAATAATTACAATCATTTTGCATATAAATCTCATTTATTAGTCACATTAAATTTATTCAATGCCTAAGTTTCATAATGACATATGATGGTTTTAAGGTTCCTTTACTGGTGGCCAAATTTACTTGTTTTTTCACCATGAAAATAGGTGAAAATACATTTTGACCCATTATTTATAGGTAATTCCCACTTAGCCCTATAAGCTTTAACAAATACCTAGATTTTCATTGAGATTCGATGGTAACAAAATCTATGAGTTTATAGTGAATTTAACAAAATCTATGAGTTTAGCCCTCTTGTCACTCCCAAACCCCCTCAGCCTAACCCAACACATCTCACTTATCACCCTTACTTTTCCCTACCAACTACACCCCACCATACCTGTAACACCCCAACCCCTCACCAGACCAGAAGTTCTATTAAACAATCTATACTCATCCCAATACCAATCCCAGTCACAAAATTTAAGAAAAACAGACGGGGGTTCTCCTATTTATATGACGAACAGTTTACCTACACACAATATATAAATGGACGAGTACCATGTCCAACATACAACAACTCCTCAAAACCATCCGAACCTTGGTTCACCATAAAAATTCATAACAAATGTGCATTTCCAAATACAAAGACTACCCTACTATTTCTTAAAATAACTATATACATGCATTGAACTCAAACCTCATTAACTTATTACATAAACTAGGTTATCAAAGCACTCTAATGACTTAGTTAAGCTTAATTACATTTCTTTCATACATTAAACATGTACAATTCATGAAGGTAAAACTTTACAACTTTTACAACTCAAGCCACATAACACGTAAGACAACTCTTCGAGCACAAACTATCACGTAATCACGAACTTCACTTTCTTTGGTTATAACCTAAAAGATTCATGATATGGAGTGAGTATACAAATAATATATATTCAGTGAGGGAGGGGAACAGTTACAGGAAACATTTATAAAAGGATTCGTGCAATGCAACATAGGAACATCAAACATTAATAACAATAAGCAATAAACACAAGAAAGCAATTAAATACCACATTTAAAGAGGATACAATCGGTAACCTGTTGGCCTGAAAAGTCTATAATCTTTATTTGATAATAACAAAATATCTAAATGGTGCTTTGGCATTCTCTTTGTTTTTGGCAAGACCTCTAATCCAACAAAGCAAGTCCACATCAATATGGATCAACTAGTTTCAGTCAAAGAGTAGAAAGCTATTGGATCAAAGTCCAAGCCCAATCAGAAATTGTATCCAAGCCTAAAAGAATTCAAGTTAAAGACTCGACGATAAAGAGAGAGTCACAAGGAAGGAGACGTGGTGACATAAGGGGTACCGGCCTTAAAAATGTCGTTTGCCTGAGTATGATTTGTATTGCTCATAATTACTCCAAAAAAGGTCTTTCATACTTTCAAGATATCTTTCGATCAAACATCTATTCAAAATCATCATTGAAAAACAATTTTTGTTTGTTTTCAAACTCTTGTATTATAAACCGTTTCAAAACCTCTCAATAGTTTTGAAAATATTTTGGGATGTTAAAAAATGCTAAGAAATCTTTTTTATATATGCCCAAATGTTTTGCAATTAAACAAATTGTTTTTGGGGCTCAAAATATAACTTTCCAGCATTTTTTAAGCATCCGGGTGTTACTGGCCTTTTCCAGTCGCCCGGATAGAAGGCACAACGCCCAGCATAAAAGACTAATCCAGGCCATACTTGTTCTTTCCGGGCACCTGGAAGAAGGCCTCAGCGCTCAGATGGATTAACGGAAAAATCTGGAAATTCGGCTTAAAATCCGATTTGTGTATAAACTTTCCCTCTTTTTAAACCATGCCCTCTCACCTTCTTAGACACATCTCCAAGCCTTAATCTTCAGATTTCTAAGCTAATTCAAAAAGCTTTTCATATCATTCTTATTGAGAAATCTTGAGCTATCATTTTCATATCTTTGAGCATTCAAAATGTTCTTCAATTGTAATATCAAACTCAAATAGGAGTTGCAATTGTCATTCATTTTATCACACAATCTTTGTAATATACTCTTTCACATAGATTGAGAGAATCATTATGAGAAGAAGTATTGTAATCCTTTGTGGACTCAAAGGAAGAGAGAATAGTAGGTTAAGCTTCACCTATATTTGAAGGAGCTTGTGTAACTCTTGTGGACTCAAGAGTAATTGTAGTCGGTTTTTGCTTCACCAACATTTGAAGAAGCATCTTAGTGAAGAGTTATTAAATCCTAAGGGAAGGGAAGACCTTAGGTGGTGGACTAGGCCTCCAGGAGTGCGAACTACTTAAAAATCATCGTATTTGATTTCTCTTACTCTATTCTCTTTATTTTCAAGTCATTTACTTTCGTGTGAATATTGCTCACATTAATTGCTTGATAATTGTTGAGTTATCTATTTGAAAATTTATTTTGAAGTTCTAATTGCTTATCTAGTGTTATATACTTGTGTGCCCACTAAGTGTTTGATAAATTGACTACAAGAACTTCTAGAGTATTATCATCTTTCACTAGACATTATTTCCTCATTAAGAATTTTTTAAATTGCTTAACCTTGCCTAACAACCTAATTCACTCCCCTCCTTTTAGGTTATTAAGGACCAATATAACCCTTATCACTCAAATTCTTCAATTCTCAACCACGATCTCGATCACGATAAGTCGGCATGAACCCCAACACTCCAGTGGGTGTACTCCAGATGTACCCCGAAAACCTACGACCTAACACCCCCTGGCAATCTCCAGACCAAATGAGTGAGAGACTCGAGCACGAAGATTGAATATCCACTAGCAAGCCCACTGCCGCCCAGTCGATATCCAATACATCCGCCCCTGACACTATAGTTGCGCAACCACTATGCAATGCACTTAAATCCAATGACAATATAACAATAATATAAAGCAATAACACATAGGAGAGACAACAAAGTAGGTTGTTCTCGAGAACATGTACAATATTTGCATTAACATGGAAGTAACTATATGGTATAAGCATTATTATAAGAATAACTATACGAGCACAAATGGGGTCAATGCCACATTTCTCACAACTTTCCGAAAAGCTCTCAAGTACTTTAGAAATGCATTTAAACACATTATAAGCATCTACAAGTCACTAGGTGCGCTCAAACAATCAATTTTCCACTTTTTCCCTTTGTTAACATAGGTTATTTATAAGTTAAGTAATAATAGAAAAATATGAAATCCGGGAAATAAGATAATAAAAAATTTAGTTCGGGCTCAATTTAATAGAAAACTTTTTAAATGCAAGTTTTACTAAAAAGTCTATGATGAAAATAATTTGAATGTTCATTTATTATTTACTAAAGTAAATAAATTCAAATTTTTTATATTTAAAAGAAATTTAACAAATATTAGCATATAAAGAGTAAATAAACACTTAATAGCATTTTATAGGATAAGTAGGCATTTAAATACATAAATGCACGTGAATGATAAATGCATGCACTGAGAGCCGGGCATCACAATACCCCACTAGTCATCCTCATCACACTCGTAAATGCATGTGCATATATATGTATATATACACACACACATATGTGTGTTTGCGCATACGCACATGCATAAACTGTTTGTGTGGGTGGTCTTTGTGAAATGTGTACGTGTGGATTGTGTAAGTAGGACAAAAGGTTAGTCTAGTTGAGTTAAGAGGGTAGGCAACTAACAAGAAAGAATAAATTCATAGTAAAATAACCATTTTACCTTTCAAAAGTTGGTCATGTGCCACACACATGACTATTTTGAGTAAATTTTTAATGGAATTTTGACAATAAGGACTAAACATGTAATTTTTTGTGAATATTGAGGACCAAACGCATAACTTTTGGAACAAATGAGATCAAATTTGAAAAAAATGAGTAAACATTGGAGACGATTTGTGAAATTTTCCCTACACAAAAACACAGGATTGAGTGACCTATCGTATAACGAATATAATTCATAATTTAGGGGGTAAAATGACATGAAAAACACATATCAAAGGGTGGAAATGTATTTTACCTAAAATTGAGCCAACCTTGTAATATATTGTAGGCCCCAAAAGAGTTACAAATTAAAGTTGGGCCCCTTTACAACTACCACGTGGCTCATAGCAAGACTAATTTTATATGTCTTCTTGTAGTGTTGCCCTTTTAAAATTACTATTTAAAAATTTCATGAACTTCTTTTTACTTACGAATCTTCAATTTGCAATCGCTACTACAACCTCCACTCACATATCTATTTGGTAAATCTTTTTCTTAGTCTAAACCCTCACATTTTTTTTCTGGGAATTCGATGGCTATGTTAACTACAAAGCACAACTATTTATTTAATATATATGAATTTTTTTCCCAAAAGAAGGGTTTTAACTCTTTTTTAAATTTTATTTGGGTTCAATGCATGCTTAAATTTGGATTTTTTGATAAATTCTTGCTAATTTTTTGCAAAAATAATTACGAAATATGGACTCATTTTTCAAGAGAAAAAAGGAAAAGAATAAGGAATTTGAATTAGTTATTTAGTTTAGTTGTATTGTATGATTTACGCTATTGGTTAACATGTTTTAGTTATTCGAAATCAATCATTTGAATTTACTAAGTTAAGATTTTTTGGCATGAGTTGTGGTCTGAAAATCATTGATGCATGAAATAACCTCAGGCAAAGAAAATGAAAAGGATAAGGAAGAAACTGTTTCTTAAGTTATTAATGAGTGGAAGGGGTTCCATTTAGGTGATAATCAAACTACAGTCAAACTCCATCTTTTAATCGAAAGAATATGATGATATAATTTGTAATGTATATTTTGTTCAGTGAGATTGTTTGTCTGATAAGGTTATTGGCTGTAAAATAGATAGATGGAACCATAGTTGCTAAATTGTTAATCGAAATGTCATTTTTTTTAATCGCGAATCTTACAATATCGTGAATCATAATGATTCGATCACAAATCAAAAAATAGATGATAATTGATAGACCTTGTTTCCATTAATTGTTTTTGGTTAAATTTGTTTATTTAAACGAACACACACACACACACACACACACATATATATATATATTTATTTATTTATAATTTAATTTCACCACTCCACTACACCTAACAATCCAATATTTTTATAAGTTAATCCCTCCACTCCACTACAAACAAAAAAAAAATATTTTATTGATCTTTAGTGCCTTATTGTAAGAGAAAACTAAATAATTAAATATTTTAGAAGTTAGAAGAATATTTTATCGATTTTTAGTGCCTTATTGTAAGAGAAAACCAAATAATTGAATATTTTAGAAGTTAGCCAAGACCTATAAAATATTCCCAACAAACCAAATATGGATAACAGTTGTAAGTTAAAGTGCTCACGATTTAGATCAAACGAAAAAGCTAAAACAAAAAACAAAGTGGTGACTAAGGGGTCGTTTGGTCCACGAATTAGTTTTTCATTCACAGGACGGGAATGTTATTAAAACTGTTTGGTACGTTAAAAATATTCTCAACAATATATTGTCAAATTCTTAAGAATGTTATTTTTTATGTTTGGTTTAGACTTAATATTCCTGAAAATTATGAGCAATTTTCAACAATGCCCTAACTCAGAAAAACAAAAATATCATACAATGTGTATAAACTATATTTTGTATACTTTTGTTAATATGCGAGCAAAATTTAGAAACTTAAATTTCTTATTTTAAAAGATTTTGAAATTTTAAAATTATTTTATTTATTTTTATTTTTAAATTTGAAATTTAATTTAAATTATTAAAAGTTAGAATTTAGAAAAAAAAATTATTTTAAATATAAATTTATATTTGAAAATTTTAGTTTAAATTAAAAAATTAATAATTTTTATTAATTTCATTTATTTTTATTTTTATTTTATATTTTATATTTGATTTATATTTTTCATTTATCTAATTTTATTTTATTTTATTTTCTCAATTTATCTTATTTTAATTTATTTTCTTTGATTTTATTTCCTATTTTTATTTTATTTTATTTATCTTATTTTTACTTTATTTTATTTTATTTTATTATTTTATTTTTTGAATTATTTATTTATTTTAATTTTGTATTTTTTAATATGGGTATTTGTGTATTTTATTTTTTCAAAAATATTACCACAACTTGGAAATATGAGATTCACACACTCTCATAGGGGAATAGAAATGAACCAAATCATGGGAATATTGCTTTCACAAGAATGTGATATTCTTAAGAATATTTTTTCATTTCACGAACCAAACATGAGAATATTATATAATTCAGATTTCACATTTTCAAAAATCTTATAACATTCTACAAACCAAAAGTCCCATAGGGGTATATTTGATTTAGGGAAATAGTAATAAAGGAAATGACATGATTTAATAATTAGGGTAAATGCCCGCATTAGTCCTTAATATTTCGTCGTTATGACACTTTAGTCCCTAATCTTTAAAAATAAATATTTTAGCCCTTAAAGTTAATTTAGTGAGACAATCTTAATCTCTATAGCAAAATTCGTCTATTTTTTGACGGCTTTATCATGTTGTTGCAACGTGACGGCTTATTAATCTACAGGCTGCAACTTCAACTAACAAAACTAGTAGTGCAACTTTAGCAATCGCGTGTCAACAACGTGATAAAGCCGTCAAAAAATAGATAAATGTTAGTATAGAGATTAAAGTTGTCCCACTGAATTAAATTTAAAGACTAAAATATTTATTTTTAAAGATCATGGACTAAAGTGTCACAACGGCAAAACATTAAGGACTAGTGGTGACATTTACTCTAATAATTAACGAAAGACAAAAGGAGGATTAACTATTGTTTGAATTAGATAAAACTATAAATGAAATGTTTATAAAGGAATTTATGTATTTTTTATTTGAATTGGAAAGAAAATAGAAGAAATAGATAAATTTTATAAATAAATTGACAAGTTTGCCTATTTCATAATATATTACTCTGTTTAACAATATTTCGTATAGCTTAGGATAATTTTGTCATTAGATTTTCCCCTTCTTTTAACCCCAATTTAGGGTGATTCCAAATACAAAGAGTTGGGTGATTCTAAAAATCACCCCAAATCTTTTCCACCCTTAAACCCCCAATCCAAATATGGGGTGATTAAATAAGAAAAAATGTCACAAATAGTCTTTATTAATTTTTAAAAATTTTAAATTAGTTCCTATTTTAAAATTAATCAATTTAATTTTTATTATTTTTTAAAATTTTGAATTCGTGTCTATTATTTAAAATTAGCTAATTTAATTTTTATTATTTTTAAATTTTTTTTAATTTAGTCCTTAAATAGGGTTATGTGTAGAGTTTAAATTAATTTTTTAAGGATTAAATTAATTAATTTTAAACAATTAAGATGAATTTTTTTAAAAAAAATAATATTCATTAACTTAAGTTATTTTATAAAGATGACTTTGAAATTTTAGTGAAACAATAAAAACAATTTGCTTAATTTCCCGATTAAACCAATACGTTCGCACCCAAGTGACTCAATCCAAACAAGCTGTAAAAGAAAAACAGGTTTTGAGAAGTAGACTCGCAGCGCCTCCAAGCCCAAGATTTTGCAGGCAACATAAGGGTTCTTCTCTTTTCTTTTCTTTTTTCTGGTTTGTGAGCTTGATTTGTTAAGGTTATTTTATTTTTTTATTTTTCTCTCGAGTTTGTATAAATTGGGCTTTTTTTTGGGTGTTCTGATTTTTCTAATGTGATTAATCGCACTATTCGCTGAATCGTGCGATTCGAAACGATTTGCTACGATTCTCAAAGACGATTCAGGGGGCTATTCGGCCAACTTTATGATTCATCCAGTGTGATTCGTATCGTTTTTTATATGAATCAACTCGAATCGTACGATTCGCATTCGACAACTATGAATGGAACATGAAATGCTCTTCTTGGTGCTTAACATGCTACTGAGGTGTATTGGCTTAAGTTTGAATCTATTGTGGCATTGGGTGATGATTTTTTTTTTTTTTTTTTTTGGTGGGTAAAATTAAGTATTGTATATGTAGACCCTTTTAAAGGGATGATTGATTATCAGGAGAAGGCATTTGGTGCTTCAATTTCTCATAGTATCAGCAAACTCTTTTTTTTTTTTTCCTTTCTTGAAAGGGGATCAAGTGAAGTTTTCCACCTAACCCTTAGTTGACTCGAACTCGAGATAGATCTCAATTTCACGCTTCCAATACGAAGAAATCAAACCCTACCTTAAGGTCTCTTGGCATTGAGTTTCCGGTTGAACTTATAAGCCGTTTATGCTGATTAGAACAACATTGAACTAACTGAGTCATTGCCTTGACTTGACTGTAGGCAGGCTACTGTTGTTGGGTTTTCACATTTGGAATATTAGTTTGAATATTCTTCAAGGGTCCAAATTACTGATGGATTTCATTTGGTATTTTATTTGAAGGTTTATTTATTTATTATTTATGTCGAAAGTTATTGCCGACCCCACTTAGTGATAAGGCTTAGTTTAGTTTGGTTTGGTTTATTTCGGTACTAAGTTCTGGGTTTGAATTCTCTATAACAATATTGTGGTTTTCAAAGGGTTTATTAAAAAAAAATGATCTTAGGTTGCCTCGCATGCTCTGGTTTAGTGTGCAGCAGTTGCGATGCCCCAACAGTCAGGGTGTTATAGTGCTTTTCGTGTTATAGCTCGAGCAGATATAGACCTAGCTAGTTAATACTAATTGATACAATTACCATCAAATGCTTCTTATTTGGGGGGTTATAATTATGCATATTCATAATCATTGTATTCTTATATTTGCCACTGATCTTGAATCTATAACTTGTGCAGGTTCGCTTAATAGTTTGTGGAATAGGATTTGATTTGAAGCAGAATGGTAAAGTTTCAAACAAGACTTGGTTGTTCTTGTGTTAACTTTGTTATGCATGCATATAATGTATTAGCTTCTTATAACGATTTGAATATTCTGCCTCAGAATTTTATAATTGGAGCTTTTAAGCCAGCGTGCCACATTTCAATCACTTTTTCAGATGGAAAATCACGTAAGCAGGTAGTTTATTCTTGTTTCTCGTGTGGATTAAAGGTTCGACTATCACCTTTCTTTTTGCTAAATTACTAATTTTTGTTTTGTTTATGAGGTAGTTATTGTAAACTTCAGTTGTGGAAAACTGTTAAATAATCTTGTATTTCCATCCAGGGAATTAAGATTTTCTTTTATGTTCTTTAGTCATGCTGTTGTGTCAATTTAGTGACTCTAAATTTTTGATTGTTGACATGCACAAGGAGAATATATTTTCAGTACGGTTATCACAGAAAACATATTAATGCGACATATTGTTAAAATTGAGCGTGAAGAGTTTGAAAAATAGTTTGAGTCTCTCAAAGACTACTAAGTAATTGCCGAGCTTTTGGTGGCACTCATGGGAGAAAAAAAAAGCTCCATGCTCTTTTTTTGGCTGTAATGATGCTGCATTACAAAGTTTCTTCTGGGTGCCAAATTTTTTGTGATTAAATCTTAGTTCTCCAGTTTAGGTTTATACCATCAAAATAATATACTAGCTTAATCATGGTTAACATTTCGATATCATAATCTCACTCTTCCCCCTCGCCACAAGAAAAAAAAAAAAAATGAAGAGTAAAAGAAACAGGGGAAAGAACAAAGGAAAGACATAAAGAAAACAACACTAGGTTACTACTTTTGCTGTTGACTTTATTGGGTATGCTCTCATGGATATTCTCTTTGTCATGACCGTATGGTACAAGGTTCCTTTGAAGAAAGAAAATGGTCAAACAGTGATGGTTCCTCTTTTCCAGAGTCAAGAAAATATCACTGGCAAGGTATACATTAGCTAGTTCATTTTTGTTAATTTTTAAGTTTGATGTACTAGGCGTTGTAACATGATAATTTACCTTCCTGTGATTGTTTTAGATTTCAGTTGAACCAGTTTCAGGAAAGAAGGTTGAACATAATGGTATTAAAGTTGAGCTTCTTGGCCAAATAGGTACATCTTTAATTGTTTTGCAGATCTGATGTTTGGTGTTCTAAATTTGTGATCTTAATGTCTCTGGAACGCCCCCTCTCCCCCTTCTCCTCTTTCTCTCTCTCTCTGAACACATGTATGAACTTTCACTGGGCAACATATGATTTTGATGGAACATCGCAATGTAGTGGGGGCTTCTTGTGTGGGCGAATCTTGCATTGTTTTCTTGTCGGTGATCATAAAACTTGTATCATTTGTCAAGCTACTCAAAATGTTGTAACCGTTATTTAGTCTGACATATATTAGCTAGCTTATTTAGACACTAATTACTCCTTCAAGACTTCATGCGTTGTCATGTTTGGTGAAATTGTGTTCTCCTCTTTGGCTCAGATATATGGATAGTGATTCTGAAACTAGGGTCTCCTTTGCACAGTGTTGATCCTATACCGCATATCTCCTACCTTTACCCCTATCTATCTTGGGCAATAACATTCTTTTCTAATTTTGTGCAGAAATGTACTTTGATAGAGGCAACTTCTATGACTTCACATCCCTTGGTGAGTTAATTGCATTTGATTTCATAAACTAGGGACTTATATCTCACCTTCTACATAGTTGCTCAATTACATAATTGCCAAAAGTTTCTCTCTATTTTCACATTGAGTATGTTTTCCATGCTTAATGCTACTCTTACCAATGTTTTCTAATATGTTTGCCTCCTTGTAGTTCGTGAACTAGATGTTCCTGGTGAAATATATGAACAAAAGACTTACCCATTTGAATTTTCGACTGTGGAAATGCCATATGAAACATATAGTGGGGTCAACGTGCGGCTTAGGTGAGTTACTTGGATATTTATTAAACTCTGCAGTCTTATAATGACTGCATATGCAATTTTCATTGGTTTTTCTTGTTCATGTGAAGGCATACACTTCTTGCAATTCGGTGATATGAATGTTGTTACCTTATAATTCACGTGCATTTAATAATTTGTTTAATTACACCTTGAGCTGAAACCTTGGTTCATTGAAACCTGATATTGTAAAAATGTTCCAAACTAATCCTTGTCTGTCACCTTATTTTGCATGTGAAAGAAATAGAAGGGAGGAGAGGTTAGGGGAAGTGGTGCTAATTTTGCATTGTTATTGCATTATATGTAAATATCATATATCTTAAAGTTCCTGTATTTTCTAGAAATTTGTGCAAGGCTATTATAAAAATATAGACATGAACTTTGTGTAATATATTTAGAATGGCTTATGCCTGTGGAGAATATATTTGTGATATATACAAGCAAAGAAGCTGAAGGCACTTATTTCACATAGTTCTGGTCTTGATTGCATTTTTTTCTCGAACTATATGCTGATTTCAGGTATATCCTAAAAGTGACAATCAGTCGTGGCTATGCTGGTAGCATAGTGGAGTACCAAGACTTCATGGTAAATTTTTCTTTGCTTCCCTTTTCTCATATTTATAGAATGCATATGAAAACTTGATGGCGATTTTGGTCTCAGCTTCCAGTGGCAAGCCTTTTGATCTTGAGAACAAAATAACTTCAGAGATTCAATGCTCAAAGCATAAGAATGCCAAGACTATTGCCTGATTCAACACCAAAATTATTATTACTTGTGCTTATTTTACATCTTTTATTTTATGTATCAGGTTCGCAACTATAGCCCACCTCCATCAATTAACAATAGTATCAAGGTAAAATAACTTTTTTTTTTCTCCTTGTTTTTCCCCCTTCTTCGTAATTTCACAATAATGCTTATGCCATCTGAAACTCATACACATACAGCTTTTGTACATGAGACCTAACAGAAAGTATTTAGTTTTTTCTACCGTCATGGTGTTTGTGGGGATTGTTTTATCACCAATCCATCCAAATTGAATGGCACTTTTGAGGAGATTCAATGATTCCTGGTTCACTTTGGCCTATAAGTAGCACTGCATTGATTTCTGATACTTATTTCCCTTGCACTATGTGGTTTGGAACTGGGAATGCTTAACTTGTGTTCTTTTACTTGCAGATGGAGGTCGGTATTGAAGATTGTCTTCACATTGAGTTTGAGTATAATAAGAGCAAGTAATGCCTATAATCTGCCTGGAATTTATTTTTTGCAGTTTCGGCCCTTAAAAAGAGCCTTCTTAAATCTATAGTTCATAATATGTGCTAAAATGCAAAAGAATATTTGTTTTGCTTGGAAGACTTCAATATGTCTCTGGATCTGGACTGGTCTAGCTAAAGAATATTTGTTTTGCTTGTAAGACTTCAATATGTCTCTGGATCTGGACTGGACTAGCTATGTTACTTATTTTCACTAAGCCTTGCCATGAGTAGGTGAGACAAAAATGCCTAACCAAAAGTTTTTAGTAGGTCAAGTTAGACGGTCTGGCGGCCCTGATTCTTATGAAAAACCACCATGTTTTGGCCATAGTTCACCTTTATGGATGTTCTCCAACTTGTCTTGTAATCGTAGTCTTTTAGCTTATGTAGTCATACTTTTGCTCTTGCTGATTGGGATTCTAAATATGCAGGTATCATTTGAAAGATGTTATTATTGGAAAAATATATTTTCTTCTTGTGAGGATCAAGATAAAAAATATGGACCTTGAGATTAGGCGCCGAGAATCAACAGGTTCAGGGGCTAATACACATGTTGAGACTGAGACACTAGCGAAATTTGAGTTGATGGATGGTGCTCCTGTCAGAGGTAAGTTAACACCACCCTATAAATTTCACTTGTACATGCATATTTGTTTGGTCTATTCTAGTTTGTCTACCTTCCTCTATTTCGACGGGGATTTTGTAACTCTTTATCTGCTTCTGTGACTGGATGCTTTTAATCAGCAATGACATTATTGATAACAGACCAAAGGAGTGCAGCTATAGTTGGAAGCTTATTAAATACCTGTCAATAAATCCGTGGAAGTCTTCCATAATTTTTGTTTGGTTCTTTCGTCAATGGGCTCAAAAGTAGCTGAGAGCTCATATATAAATAGATCCATATTGAAGACCTGTTGAAAACGCTCTGGAAGTTTTCCATTATTTTTGTTTTCTTCGTCTGTCAATTCCTCAAAACTAGCAGACAGTTAATTTGTCAAATTGCATATCAGCAAAATTTAGGACACATGCTGCATTAGACCCAGAATGGCTACGAAATGCAAGCCTCAGCCAACTTTTGTTGGTTAAGTTTCAAATGTGAAAGATGTGCTTCTAGAATCTTGCTTGTGATGTTACTTTTTGTAGCAACTTAAATGGATTTAGTCACATATACATTGGATTCCAAAGTGGAAGTGAATAACCATTAACACACTATATAAATGATTTTATGTTATTGATGTTGGCTTGCTCCTATCGCAGGTGAATCAATTCCTATCAGACTGTTCCTGAGCCCATATGAACTGACACCTACTTATCGCAACATCAACAACAAATTTAGTGTGAAATACTATCTAAACCTGGTTCTTGTTGATGAAGAGGACCGGCGGTATTTCAAACAGCAGGAAATCACGATGTATCGCCTCGCAGACACCTCGTGATTTAACTTTCTTTCAGAATTGGGTTTGTACAAGAGTTGTTATTAGCTTCCTACACTTATTCTAGCCTTGGCGTCAGAGATGACTTTTCTTTACTGATTGATTTCATCTTTGATGCAACAAACTCGACACTTGTATAGACGAGCAACTATGTACATGGATGATGCTGGCAGAGATATTTGCCTGATGCTTTAGGACAACCATATGTGGAGGCGGATAGATGAATTGGAACAACGATATCCATTGCCTGATTGGGCGGGGTGGGGGCGGTTAATGTACTTGTGCCAGCATGTTTCTTTACTCTTATTTCTCATTTTGCTACTATTTGTGTGTAATTTTGTATCCTGCCGCTCTAGCCTTGGTTTGTGGTTCAAGTAACGTTATGAATCAGCAGCATTCCACACCACAACCCCCGTCCTCGTCCCAGTCCCAGTCCCATCCTCACCCTTCTTGTGCACCTTTTCTTTGAATAAGAAACCGTTAGGCTTCGAGTGATTTCATTTGTGCTTTGACCGCTATGCGTGGTTAATTTCTTTGTTTACTTGTATGATGAACCCCCGTTCTTTCTTCTAGCTGATATGCTTTCGAGTTTTGCCTTTTTCTTTGATTAAGAATAATCCCATAGCGTCACATAACAAATGATGGTTTAAAAGTTCAAGGAACGAGCACTTTGAAGTTTTGCCTTTTTCGTTGATTAAGATTTATATTGTAGAGACCTCAGGGGTTATGGTTTAACAATAATGAGGTGAAATTACTCATACGAGATAGTAGATTTGACATTCTTTATAGTTTTAGAGTTTTGTTTTTAATTGACCTGTTTGACATAATTGTTTTTGAAAATTGTTTTGGAAAATGTGTTTTCAAGAACAAGAAAACAAGAACAATTTTTTAATGTTTTCTTGTGTTTTCGTTTCCTTTCTTCTTCTCCTCGACATACATGTAACACATTTTTTATTTCAGTGCTAACAGTTAAAGTGCGTGCATACACACACACACACACACATACACATACACACACTCACATACACATACACACACACACACACTCACACATATATACATACACACTCACTCATACACACACACTCACACTTACACTTAAACTCATACAAGCATACACACACACATTCATACTATCTCTCATACACACACACGCACACTTTCTCTCTCTCTCTCTCTCTCTTTATCTTTCTTTCTCATACACACACCCATACATATATACACATACACATATATAATCATACTCTCATACATACTTACATACATACACACATTCACACATACATACTCACACACTCACACACACGCACTTATACATATACTCACACACATGCACACTTATACACACACATACACATACACATACACATACACTCATATTCACACACATACATACACATTATAATTGCAATGATGGCATGAGAGTCTCGCCTTGGTCTTGCGATGGAAGGCACGATGTCATCCCCAACGTAGTCGACCTTGTCTTAGGGGGCGTGATGAACTCAAATAATTTGTAAGAAGGTTTTTGCTAGTGGTGATATCTTTATTCGATTTATGGATCCCTGGATCTCTTTTCAATAAGACCTTATCCCTCTTATTCTTCTAGGGTCACTTCCTTATTCCTTTCATCGACTTCTATTTCTGCTTTTCTTCCCTTTAAACTGCCTTGTAGAGAGGGAAGAAAATCATGTGTGTGAGTATGTATATGTGTATAAGTATGCGTGAATATGTGTATGTATGTGTGAGAGAATATGTGTATGTATGTGTGAGAGAATATGTGTATGTGTATATGAGTGTGTGTATGTGTGTATATGTATGAGAGCGTGTATATGTGAGTGTGCGTTTATGTGTGGGAGTGTATGTGTGTGTGTGTGTATGTGTGTATGTATATATGTGTGTATAAGTGTACGTGTATGAGTGTGTGTGTGTATGTGTGTGAGTATGTGTGTGTGTGTGTGTGAGTGAGTGTGCGTGTATATATGTATGGGAGCGTGTATGTGTGAGTGTGTGTGTGTGTGTATATATATGTATAAGAGCACGTGTGTGTGAGTGTGTGTGTGTATATATATATATATATATGTGTGTGTGTAAGTATATGTGTATGAGCGTGTGTGTGCGTGTGTGTGTATGTGAGTATGTATGAGTGAGTGTCTGTGTATGTGTATATGAGAGAGAGAATGTGTGTGTATATGTGTGAGTGTATGTAAGAGTGAATATGTATGTAATTCTAAAGATATCTTAATCTTAAGAACTTGTTCAAAGAACATTTTTATGCAAACAAGTTTTTTATTTTTTTGTTTTTAAAAGTTATTTTTGAAAACTGTTCTCAAAAACTGTTTTAGAAAACCAAAAAACAAGAATACTTCCAAACATGCCCAAAAACTCTAAGCATTGTTAGCACGCAAGAATACATGAGTAGGTCTTTTTTATTTCCCATCTCTATTTGTGCATACTAGTACAAATGCCCAAAGACTATTGTATATACAAATTGTAACCGTTCAATAATATTTATTTGTATTATTGATATCACATATTAGTATATAGCACGAATAAATAAATCTCATTTGAATAGAGGCATTTTAGCTAGGCATGCGAGTATGGAGAAACTGTGGATAAGTTACAAACTATCCCACTTTATTTGCAATTATCCATGTTGTGGACTTGCTTCTTGTCTTCAAACGAGATCAACCCCACATTTGCCATACGACCCCTATCACGGGATGTAAAGTCCAGCCCGAGACCACATATGCATATAGGCTATATCATACATAATTAAATTATTTTGTATGCTTTTATATTGATTTATGTGTATTTATATTGTTTTAAGATCATTTATCTCGATTTACGTGCATTGTATTGATTAACGTGTATTTGAGTAAATTAGATGTCCTATACGTTAATTGGGTTCCAATTCGTATGCTAGCTAACTAAAGCAATTAGATTACAACTAGAATGGCATGGAATAAATAGCATTAAGTTGCAAGGGCAAGGTGGTCTTTTGGTTTAGATATTATTCTATCAACACATAATACACACAAAACACACACCAAATCCCTACAACACACACTACACCACTCAACACACACAAAATCTCTACACATACACTAGAGAACTCAACCAAGACAAGAGAGAAGAAGGAGGGGAGGAAGAATCACACCATTACATAGCATTTTCAACTCAACTTCTTGCATTTCGAAGCCTTGCTTGCACCATTGCGTACATTCAAACTCTTGAACAAGGTGAGGGATGTTTTCAAAATGTTTTGTAAAGATCATGTGATTCATGATTATGTATTATATATGTATATTGAGCATGATGATGATAGATACAAGCTTGTTTGGTGAATTTGAGTTTAGTATGTTCAAACTAGGGTTTCAAGATGTTGGGTTTGTGATTTCCTTGGCTTGAACTTATCTCCTATGCTTTTGATGATTATGATAAGTTGTAATATGAGTTAAATGAAGTATTATGTGTGTGGAGTATGCTTGAGTTGTTAGTAGTTTGGAAGAAGAAAAAATGGAGTTTTGAACTTGGGTGCCAAGTTGAATGTTAAGAAGATTTGGTGTTGTAGTTGAGTTGTATGAGTTTCGGAGCTAAAAAACTTATGGTTTAATGTGATTTATGGTTGAGTTTAGTTATCTACTTAGAATGAGCTTGAAAAATTAAGTTTGGAGCAAAAACAAGTCAAATTCTTGTGTAAAGTGCTCCATCCGGTTGAGTAACTCGACCGGATGACTCGTCCGAATGCTCTCTGACCATGATCCGGTCGAGTAAATCCAGTCGAGTAACTCGACCGGATGACTCGTCCGGATTTTTTGACAGATTCGTGCGATGTTTTTCCGGAAGCCATATCTCACTCAATTCAACTCCGAATTGAGTTCCGTTTGATTCTAAAGTTATCTACATTCAATAAGCTTCAATTCTATACCAAAATTAGATGTATTGGAGTTTGGGAACATAGGTAGAATTGTCTCCTAAGTTAGGCTAATGCAAAAACATTGCAAGGAATCCATAGTTTCGTTTGTGTTTGCGTTTGCTTGTCGTTTTAAGTAGTCTATTGATGTCTTTTCTCTATCCCATGATACTTGGAATTACTTGAAACTCCACAAGTGTTGTATATGCATAAATACTATCTGATTGTTTAACATCCATTGATAATTACAAAAGCATTTGAGTTGTATATGCGCGACGATTATAACCATTGTTAATGGAGGAAGTGACGGGACCTTCGGAATTGCCGGTATATCTCGACCCTCCCATTGTTAATAGAGGAAGTGACGGGACCTCCGGGTTTGCCGGTAGATCTCGACCCTCTCATTTCTAATTGAAGACTTGGGCTAAGGATATTTTTGCGTGGATATATGCATGACATGTTTTATCAACCGTTTGCAAAAAGAAAAAAAAAACCTTTACGAAAACCTTTCTTGCTCACCCTCATTGAGCTATACGTGAGGATCTAGCTCACCCCTCTTTTCACATTTCAGGTGAGATTGAGCTTGAGCAGGCTACTCAAGATGACGACAGAACTCCTTGGTGTAATCCCGAGGATTTCTGCTTTATGTGATCACTACTTGTTGATGTACTTGAGATATAAATGATGTATAAATTATTCTTTTGGACAACTCTAATGTAACTAAATACTTACATTCTTTTGAGGCCTAGAAACCTGATTGTTGGTTAGCTCTTACGTTTGAACAGGTGTTTCGAGGTCTTGTACATATGTAACTAATTATGGTTCCTTTTCTAAGGCCGATGGCTTGGTTAACTTTTGAACTTTGATGGAATATAAAAATGGATATATAGGTTGTTAAGCTTTCAATTTACAAATTTAGAAGTTATGAATGTCACGTTCCGGCCTTAGCCTTTGCAGGTATACGGGTCGGGGCGTTACACGGGACAAGGTACAATGTAGGTGATACTCATGCTTGGTGGAACAAGTGATGCACATAAATTCAATACCTTTTGTAACACCTAGGTTGTTTTTGCTTAGTTGGTTGTCAATTACACTTGAAGCTCAACCCACAAAGAGCAACTCCCCGGTCATGTAACTCAAGTGGTTGTCACTGACAAAATCTTCTCACGCTTAGGTCTCGTCTACCAAGGGAATGTGCACTATGCTAATCATTGCATCACTTGTCTCAATGCAAAGTAACTTTTACTTTTAAGGTAAATTTTTTAGTTGAAACACATTTGTTCTAGAAGAAAGAATTATTGGTTATGCCATAGAAGTGGGTAGATCAATTTGGTCTTTGTGTAACCCTAAACACTTAAGGGGATGTTTGGTTTGTGAAATCTTACAAGATTTGTGGAAAAGTGAAATCAAGAACTTGATATTCCTATAATTGATTCACAGAATTGAAAGACTATTTTTGGGCATATTGTGTCATGAAAATACAATATTTTCATGAATATCTCAATTTTTATTTTCATGTGTAGGGGGGGTAGAATTTAACTTTTCTAAGTGAAAATGTTTTAGAGAAAATAAAAAGACTAAAATACCTATACCCCCATATATATACTAGAAAAGATATATACACAATACACATTACTCCAAGATTAGATTTCCTCACTGCCACCACCCACCACCACTACCATCACATAATAATATTACATTTGTAGAAATTTGGCAAAGTATTCTTAGGAATATTTTTAACGTACCAAACAATTTTAGTTACATTATTAAGAATTACATTCTTGAGAATAGAGAATAGAAAATTATTATGTGAACCAAAATGCCCCTTTAAGTATTTTGCATTTTTTACAAGGAACACCCTCCATATTTGAATTCACTGGTTGGACGACTTAAATTGAAATTCTGAAGATAGTGACTTCCATTTAATAGCAAGAATGTTACAAATATAATCTATCAAGTATATTCTTCATTAAACTCCTTTAGAAAAACCATAATAAACTTTTGCATCTTGCTCGAGATTAAGAATGAACCATGAAGGTAGAAAAACTTTTGCATCTTGCTCGAGATTAAGAATGAACCATGAAGGTGGAAAATGACAAATTTCGCAAATAGTCACTCATTTTTGTTAAGAGTTTCAATTATATTCCTAATGTTTTATTTATTTTTACCTTTTAAGTCTATAATATTATGAATTCGAGCATTATTGGTCCAATTTATAACTTCTATCGGCAAACTTAGACAAAAATTAACATGCCAAGGACTAAGGCTCTGTTTGGCCTAGATGTGAAATTTTAGTTTTTGAGTTGTAGAGCTTTTAGCAGTAGAGCTTTGGTTAAAAGTGTTGTTTAACAACAGTCGTTCACTGTTTGGCCTATATTGGACAATGTTCAACTTTTAAAAAATTTGAGGACAATGATAGACTTTAAAAAATATGAAGGGGTATATTTGAAAAAGAAAAAGAAAATAGTTTCTCGCATTATATAAAAACAACTTTACAAAAGCCTAGTTTGAAAGCTCCAATTTGGAGCTTCTTGTTATTAAGCTTTTTTTAGCTTAAGCTTTTACCTAAAAACACTTTTAGAAATGCACCAAACATGTTAGGCTCAGATTCTAAACTTACAGAAAGCACTTTTGAGTATAAAAAAGTTAGACCAAACAGAGCCTAATTGGACCCTAATTTGTGTTGCTTATAATTTTTCTTTACGATTGGAATGGAAGCCAAAATTGGGCCAAATTTTAGTTTTGAACTTATTGACACAAAATAAATATGAGAGATTAACTTATTATTTTTAACGAAGGTTATAAATTATTTGATGAATTCACTCAAAAGAAAATTAAAATATATTCCTTTCTCATCTTTTATTTGAATGTGAGTTTGATACTCAAAATATAAATTAGTAGTTTATTTAACCTATTTGCTCACTCTAAGGTTCATCATAAGATTTTGAGTAAAATACATAACACCCCTTGTGTTAGATTAAATCGCTCATTAAATCTTTTATTTTGAAACTTCACAAATATCCCCTTGTGTTACAATGATTGTTATACCATACCTCCGGCTATCCAATTTACTGTCACAATTTTTTTTTTGGTCAAAGGAAACATTTCATAATAAAAGCACGGTACAAGTAAGTCCGAGCCCAAAAGTGACTGGACAGAGAAAATAACATTTTGGGTTAAAGCCCTACAAACATAAACAAGAAAGATAACAGACTGGGCTATATCTAAAAGCCAAAGGCAAACACAGGAAAATAACATTTTGAAGTTGAGAATGGGCTGAAACCCAATAAAAGGGGCCCAAACAGAAAACCCTAGATAACAATTAATGTATAATTTTACAGATCTATCCTTTCTCCGGTACAGGCGTCGAGAGACACCAAAACCAATGCTTTCCATCAAACAAGAGATAGACAAAAGATCTACAATGCACGGATCTACCAAAGTAGAGATAACTTCAACATTACCAAAAGCACCACAATGACGACAACGCCACTTACACCCGCCAACATGAGGGAAAATGCAATAAACTTGCATCCAACGAACTGATGAATGTGTATAAAGGGACACATTAGCCCTTGAGATGACAGAGACTGGGGAAGTCCAACACCTACAAATCCCACCACAAACAACGACTAAGAGGAAAAGCAGGGCCCCAAGTCAACAAAGGTGGAAAGCAAAGCCACCAAGAAATCTCCAACATAAAACACCATATATGGTGGTTGAAAAGATGGAAAGATGGGCTGACAAAAATGATAAACGACAACACATGAAAAAACATCTATTCTTTGCAGATCTAATCGCAAAGACAATAGATCTCTTCTTGGGTACAAGAAAGCACTCATCTTTTGGATAGGAAATGGACAGATCTACACCAAGGAGTGAGTCTTCATCATCATTAGTGTCGGGTAAAAAAAGGAACAAGGATCTGGGCGACGCCATGGCCAACTCAAAAGCAAAGGTGGAGAGAATGTAGTGTTAAGAGAGGATTGGAGGTGTAACTGTTTTAGCTATACCAAAAGGGGTAGAAACCATTGAGTTTCTGGAAAAAAAAAAGGGTTAAATGAGATAAGAGAATTTCTCTAGGAAGAAGGGAACTTCATGATGGAGAAGCTGAGAGATTCATTGGGTCATAGCCCTATAGTATGTGGAAACCATTATTGAGGGGGTGGTTTATTGGTTTACTGTTCTAGAAAGAACTCTAGATACACGATGAACGTGCTACTGTCACAATTAATGAAGAGTGTCATACACAGGAAAATGATGCACTTGGGGATGTATTAAACGTTCGAGCACATATTTTATGACCAAAATAGTTTTTTTTTCTTTTTTCTCTTTCCCGTTTCTTTTCCCTTTTTTTTACCTCTTCTTCTTTCCTCTATTCTTTATCCTTACCAACAACACAACCCACCTCTAACTCGTTTCTCTACACCTACCTCTCTAACAAATGCAACTACCATTACCACAAACTTGCCCGGTGCATATAGACACACACAATTGTACATGCTAACACTCACACACATGACAACACAATCTATTCCATACTGATGTGCAGCATACCCACACATGTCAGACTTTCAAAACATATCAACACCTACAAATTGACCTTACCAGCACATACCCACACTTCATGCTCATCATTCTCAGCCAGTATTTTGACCAATTTCAGTTGTAGTACTAATGTAGATATCATAATACAAATACACAAAGGACATAAGTAAATTAGCTTGGCACAATGAAAAAATTATTCAAATTTTATCTTGCTCAAGCTTGAATTTTTTCTTAATTTAGAATTTTTTTGTATATATATATATATATATATATATAAGGATGTCTTCCTCAGTAAATTATACCAAAGAGCTGATAACAATGCTAGTTATTGGAAGGAAAGATTCCTTTGTGGACTTCCAAAATTGTTTGCTCAGCAAGTGAGAGATTCACTCACATCAGAATACCCCAGTTTAGACTATGATCTTATGACATATGGTGACATCATTTCCCATATTAATAAGACAGCATTAAAGCTTTGCATAGACCTTCGTCTCAAAGCTCAGTTAAAGAAATAGTCTAACAGAAAAGAACTAGGAAATTGGTGTGAACAGTATGGCATGGAAAGACTTAAACCACCCCATACTCAGAAAACACATAAAACCAGAATTTCCGCCAGAAAATATAAAGGTCACTTCAAGTCTATTGGACAGAAGTATAACCAGAAGTATGGCAACAAACCATACACCCATAAAAAGAAACATTACTAGAAGTTTCCACGGAGAAATTGGAAATATCAGAAAGATAGTAAAAAAGAACAGAAAGCCACAGGATGCTTTAAATGTGGTAAATCTGGACATTTTGCTAAAGACTGTAGAATCAGATCATTAATCCAATCCTTGGAATTAGATGAAACTACAAAGAGCAAAATAATCCAATCCATAGATGATCTTGAATCATCATCCAGTTCTTCTTCAGATTACTCTGATGAAGAGAATATCAACCAGATTGGAACAGATAAGTACTATTCCAGTAGTTCTTCCAACTCCATCCAGGAATGTGCGTGCCCCAGTAAAGGAGCATGTTTCTGTCAGAAAGGATTAAATGTCCTCACAGACTCTCATAGTCTTATGATCGATATGATCTGTAAGATCAATAATCCAGAAGAAAAGCAAGCTTATCTTCTCAGACTCAAAGACATTATGGACCAGAAAGAGGATGAAAAACCTCAATCCATTCTTACCCAGAATAACATCAAGAATACCAATTATTCTGATGTTCTCAGTTACTTTCAGAAGAGAAAAACCCAACCAGTAGGTATCTCTGATCTCCAGCATGAGATTAAACTGTAAGACAATCACCCCAGAACCAAAACAAACACTACCACAGTTACCATCACCCACATACATA
This sequence comes from Ehretia macrophylla, assembly GCA_037974665.1. Lineage (NCBI taxonomy): Eukaryota > Viridiplantae > Streptophyta > Magnoliopsida > Boraginales > Ehretiaceae > Ehretia > Ehretia macrophylla. The sequence continues at coordinate 88,312,143 of CM075764.1, forward strand.
TACAAGAATGTGTTCGACCAGATTCTTGTCACAGAACCTTTTCATTTCAAACAGAACCCCAACATTACCCCTGATGAGTTTGCAAGAGCATTCCTTCACCCTCATTCAAACTACATCCCAGACAACACCTATAAAGACCAGAAATATTATGAGACAATTCTCATAAAAACAGAATCCATTGAGTTTGTCCCAGATGACAAAGACAAATAACCAGGCCAGTATAGCCATGTCAAGGCTAAACTCCAGAAAGTGATCACTCTCGATCAATGGGGACAACCCCCACAGAAAACCAAACAGATCCCAGATGACATTCCCCTCAAGGACTACAACTATTATGACTACATTCATACTCAACATGGTGAAAACCAATGAGAATGGAGAACATATTCTAACTCAGAACGGTCAGACAGAGTCATGTGCTCTTTCTGCACTTGTCTTCGATATCACCTACCATTTCTTAGGTGATCCCACAGTGTATCAGGAAAGAACATCTGAAATCCTTCAGAATCTCAGATGCAGAACACTCCAAGACTTCCGATGGTATAAGGATGTCTTCCTCAGTAAATTATACCAAAGAGCTGATAACAATGCTAGTTATTGGAAGGAAAGATTCCTTTGTGGACTTCCAAAATTGTTTGCTCAGCAAGTGAGAGATTCACTCACATCAGAATACCCCAGTTTAGATTATGACCTTATGACATATGGTGATATCATTTCCCATATTAATAAGACAGCTTTAAAGCTTTGCACTGACCTTCGTCTCAAAGCTCAGTTAAAAAAGCAATCTAACAGAAAAGAATTAGGAAATTGGTGTGAACAGTATGGTTTGGAAAGAATTAAACCACCCCATACACAGCAAACACATAAACCCAGAATTTCCGCCAGAAAATATAAAAGTCACTTCAAGTCCATTGGACAGAAGTATAACCTGTTGTAGCATGATGGCCTTGACTTCGTCAAAACTGGTGGCCGAATCTTGTTTTGTCGTGACTTGATGATCATGTCTGCCTTTTACTGTGGCCGAAAGTAATTTCGTCGTTATGTGATAATGATGTCTGAAGGTGGAATCTTGACTGTAGATTCATCTTCTCCATCGTCCCTGAATCTGACTGGTTCTGTGCTGAAGATACTGTGAACTTCTTCAGTCTGGAACAATATGACTAATGGTAAAATACATACAAGTACACTTGATCGAAGTGTATTTCCCACTAATACAAAGAAAATAAATTAACTAGTCTATTTTCCCTATAATCTACCCTGTATTATACTTAGTCTTACTATCTTCGAAGCCTTACTATCTTCGAAGCCTAACTATCTCTCACCAAACCGCCACATGGCCAACACGGAGTCTTACGCTTTTTGTTATGGCTTTTGTTATCTTGTCTGTCCTGGTCTTTAACATGAATAATAGAGAAGATAAATAATTGAAATACTGATAAGATGAAGATGAAAGAGATAAAAGTCTGAATCTCTTACTGTTATTAACTGTGAATGGAAGTAGTGCTACACTGTTGGTTGTACAGGAGTACAATGTACAAAGAGTGATGCCGAATTAAAAATAAAATTCTAGAAAGAAAGAGAATTCGGATCCTATGTTAATGAGACAGACTCTGTCTTATATAGGATATCGAATCTGGAAAAGAAAAGTGAAATCTGAAAAAGAAAAGTCAAAAAGTAACTTTTCCTAAAGTGAACAGTAAAAAGTGAATTTTACTATTCATGAATAGTGGTCGGCTTTTACTGTGGCCGAATCTTGTTTTGTCGTGACTTGATGATCATGTCTGCCTTTTACTGTGGCCGAAAGATATCTTGTCGCGATGTGATGATTCTGTCTTTTGACTGAATTACTTTCACTGTGACCGAAAGTAATTTTGTCGTTATGTGATAATGATGTCTGAAGGTGGAATCTTGACTGTAGATTCATCTTCTTCATCGTCTATGAATCTGACTGGTTCTGTGCTGAACATACTGTGAACTTCTTCAGTCTGGAACAATATGACTAATGGTAAAAATACATACAAGTACACTTGATCGAAGTGTATTTCCCACTAATACAAAGAAAATAAATTAACTAGTCTATTTTCCCTATAATCTACCCTGTATTATACTTAGTCTTACTATCTTCGAAGCCTTACTATCTTCGAAGCCTAACTATCTCTCACCAAACCGCCACATGGCCAACACGGAGTCTTACGCCTTCTGCTCCTTCAATGCCGTGACCTTACATGGTTGTTGAAATAGGTTTGCTAAAGGTAAGTTGGCTAAAGGTAAGTTGACTAAGCAAAATACAAAATAAATACAGGCTAGAAGATAAACTAATCTCAAAATTTCCTTTGGCTTTTTGGGAAAGCCACACCCATCAACGGGCTTGATATGTCTTTACCGGTTGCCGTTTGACCCGGACTAGCTGAAGTTTCATGGAACTCTTCAGAAACCATATGACTTCAGAGAGGGGAAGTCTTACCGTTTCATCCTAGTTTTTTAAGGGAACTTAGAAGAACAAAACCCTATCTGTCCAATGTTTTTAGAGAACATTAGAAAACTCATTTGTCCTGTGTTTTTGGAGAGAACACCAGAAAACTCAATGGGTCCAGTTTATACTCATAGAAGAGTACTACATCCAGTTTATACTCATAGGGGAGTACTACATCCAATTTATACTCATAGGGGAGTATTACATCCAGTTTATACTCATAGGGGAGTATAAATGCCGTAATAGTCATCTTCGTTGTCATCGGCATGATCTGTTGAAACTGATGCTTGATCTGAAGCATTTTCTAATTCTTCTAGTTGTAGCATGATGGCCTTGACTTCGTCAAAACTGGTGGCCGCTGCTAACTGAGTGGTGAGGAAGTTCTTGAATGAAAGAAATTCCTGCTGTTCTGGTTGGATTTCTTGTTTCTGTTTCTGATTGGTCTCGAGCCATGCTTGGACCTTTGGTGTTGAACACGAAGCATTTTTCATCTTCTTCCACCACATGACTGAGTGAGCTCTTCCGAAAGTCAAGATGTCTTGCTGATTTCCGAAAGAAACATGTTTGTACGCGAATTCTGATATGAAAATCCACGTTACAAAGAAGATTCTGTAAAAAAACAAAGAACGGATGAAGATATGCTAACTGAGCTGGTGTCTTCCAATGTTCTGTGAAATACTGGAATCCTTGAAGTACTGGTTCTGGTAAAATGTCTGTAATTGGACCAAAAGATGCCCACCATTGGATGAACCAATTTGGAACTTCTAATGGGAATGTTTTGGTAAACAGAAAGAACCATGACATATCATGCTTGTCATTCTGCCGGTTGAAAGCTCTGAACCATGCATGAATGTAGTCATAATAATTATAGTCCTTGAGGGGAATATCTTCTGGAATCTGTTTGGTTTTCTGTGGGGGTTGTCCCCATTGATCAAGAGTGATCACCTTCTGGAGTTTAGCCTTGACGTGGCTGTACTGGCCTTGTTGTTTGTCTTTGTCATCTGGGACAAACTGAATGGATTCTGTTTTTATGAGAATTGTCTCATAATATATATATATATATATATATATATATATATATATATATATATATATATATATATGTATGCATGTATGTATGTATGTTTGGAAGTTATTATTGTATAAAGGACAAATTCTTTAAGAAAAAAAGAAAGCTTAAACAAAGATTGAAAGAAAAAACTAAGGAAGACCCTTATGTGATAGTGGTGGTAAAACCCAAGAAGGAGATGGTTGGTGAAGACCCTTCCACGAAATATTTCAAGAAAACCAACTATATATGCTTAGCATAATGGTTATTCTATTGAAGTGTATAACAAAGGATTGTAGGTTCAAATCTTGGAGGTGTTGATACAACTCGGTGGTCGTGTGAAAAGTGTGAAAAATAAATCAAGTTTAAATACCCGCAAGTGCACGGATCTTTGTAGTGTAGTGTGCTTTGAGTGCGGAATCGTATCCATAGGGAAGCTCGTTAGTTAGTTAGTGAAGTAGTGTGATAGTGTTAAATCGCTTAAGTGACAGTTCGCAAAGAGTTTTGGAGTAATGTACGAAAATGTAAATTATACTACAACTAACTAAATTATCTAAGTTAAGCTAAGTATTTGTTGAATACAAGGGGTAGTGATTTAGGGGTTGAATATGTAAATGAGACAATTAATATAGGCTCGACATCTGGGTTATCTAATTCTATGCAAGGGTTTAAGCTACAAGCATACACCCAGTTAGCTAAAAGGATTGACCTAGTTAATCTACTTAGTTCATTTTAACCAAGTACAACAAGGCAAAATAAATTAAGGAATTAAATTTTTAGGTAGAAACTATGGTACAACATATAGTTTCATGGAACCTATGGTACAACCTATAGTTTCATGATTAAAACAATTATATGGTACGGAAGTAACGTAATCATAATATCAACTACAAGTATAATATTATGAAACGAAAGTAAAACAATCATATCATCTACTTAAAAGCATTACGTATGAAATACTGAATTAAAACAAGTCATATATTACAATTGAACTGAATAAACTGAATCCGAGACCATATATTAAAAGACTATCATTTACAATATTCTCCCCTATATATCAATCTACTCAGACATAAATGAATACGAGTTATGTAAATAAAAGAGAGTCAAGAAAGGCTCCCCCATATTGACGAACGCGTATTTCTGATTCCCGAAATTTGAGCAGAGGTCCGACACAAAATAGTTACTAGGGATGATTTTTTCCCGAATAAGAGTTTTTCTATTGAAAGTTATTCGGGTAAAACTTTCTCCGAATAATAACTACTTGGGTCGGATATCCACCTAAAAGTAGTTATTCGGGCAAAATTTTCCCGAATAAAAACTACTTAGGTGCGACTTCTGCCGTATACTACTAATACTACTAAATTAAACTAACTAATTAATTAAACTAATTAAAACTAATTAAGAAAATAATTAAAATATAATTTAATTCCAAAATTCGGATGGAGGGAGGGGGTATTTATAGGCAAAGAAACAGGGGCGCGCTCGAGCGCCCAGTAGCGCGCCTCTATTGTGCCGAATTAAATCGCGCCACGTGGCACTTCCTGATGATTCCATGATGGGCGCTCGAGCGCCCAATAAGCGCGCTTGAGCACACTTCTGCTTTGTCGTTGATTTCGCAACACGTGTTTTCTTCAAGAAAGTGGTAGAATTTTCTATGCAGGGCACTCGAGCGCCAGGAGGGCGCGCTGGAGCGCCCTTTTGTTGACTTTTTGGGCTGGAATTTTGAGCTTTGACCGAGGCATTTTCGGGCTATTTTCAGCGTTCTGAGTCTGATTATGCACTAGTTTCAGCCAAATTCTGACTCTACGGTCTCTATTCTTCTATCGGTTCGCGTGTTCCCCACTCTTCACTTCTTGACTTGCAATTTGGATTGTTTCAAGTCTGAATTTTTACTTTTCAGTATTTTCCTACATTGTATCGAAAGTATCAAAGTGTTGCAATTATTCTAAAGTTAAGATGCAAATGTGGTACAAATACAATAGTTTGAGTGCTGCAAATACAGTTACATCAGGTGTCATGCTTCATATTTGTTCTCAAGGACATACGTCGTGTGTCACTATACAATTGGAGGGAAAGAAAACATATGCCATGTGACACTATACCATTGGCAAGGAAGAAGACCAGCCACGTCTTAACATACCATTGGAGGAAAGAGGAAAAAAAATATAAAGGATAATATGGTCATTCTATACTTTGTCGTCATATCAATGAACTCAAAATTGAGGCGAGTGTACAACATTTTGTGTAATACAATGGGGCATTTGTGAATTTTCAAAACACAAGTTTTAATACTCGATTTTGGTCCAAAACACGGGTTTTATGCATTTTGCACTTATTATTACATTATAGAATAATTTAGATGCTCTCGAATGAAATTTGACAAACACTATGCTCATTTTACCTTTTGTGTTCTTTTTTGGTAGCAAAAATATCGTAAAGATATTATATTATAAGCGAGATTCAATGGTTGTGAATTTTCAAGTTTATTTTCTCTTAACGTATCATCAATTCAGAAATATTTGATCTTGCTCATAACTTAATAACGTTATGAACGGGGCAGATCCTTACTCGAAGATACAAATGATCTAACTAAGCTTATTTAGCTAACAAGAATGCAAAAGAATTTGTAATTTATCCATCGACATTTCATTCCACATGGTTATAGGAAGGAAATAGTAATAACGAGCAACATGAAAACTTCACTATATTAATATTTGTTTTTCATATGATAAGAGTTACCTGTCTTAAAAGGGTCAGATATTCTTGAAGAGTGTTTGAGTAGAAATATTGGCTTTTGATGCAATTTATAATTTGGTTTCTTAAGATTGCAATGTCAATTGAACCAATTTGAAACATACTGTGTATGAATCCTGTAACAAGGGTGATGAAGCAAAACAAACTTGAATGAACATGATTTTTTTCTCTACTCGATTGTTAATAAAAAAAAACAATTTCTTTAAGTATAAATTAATTGACTAGTATTATTTAGTCATAAGAATCTATCTAATAGGAAAAAGGAAAATGATAAGGTAAAAATATGAATATCAGGCTGGAATACGTGTATAGCTAACCTGTAAGAAACAACGGGGCTCAACCCTCTAAGATAAGCTCTGACGATCAAGTCATCCATTGTATAATAAAAGTTTGAACTCAATGAATATGAGTTAAATGATGATTAAAGAGAGAGCCTATGAGTGTGAAATTATGAGAAATGAGGACCCTTCAATTGGTGGGGAGAGGGGATATTTATATCAATGCAATAGCTTTTCTGGTATTTCAATACTAGATGATGTAGCTGATAGAACATTGTACCCCCTTGATCATGTGCCAGACGCAAGCGCAAGTAAGGCGGTGAGTGATAGGATGTATGTGATTTCTACTGATTCTCTAATAGAGTAGACATTTATGTGTTTGAATAGGTTTTGCTATGTCAGGTATCTTGTAGTTGAGCTGATTTCACTGGTCTTCTTGCTTATGACATTTGTAGGACACGAAGTCTTCTCAGGTTGCTGAGGTTGGGTTAGAGTGTTAAGTGAAATACCTCAGGTCAGGATTCCATATATAAAAAAAAAGTTAAATAATATACATAACACCCATATAAAGATTTTGTCATAGCTTCATTAAAGCTATCATAAAAGTGATCCCAATTGTTGAGTGAAATGTTTGGATAGCAATTCGTTTTGACCAAAAGTTTTGATTTTAAATCTATGCCTCCCAACACTACAAGGTTGATGGCCTTGGCATACATCCAATCTAATATTGCCTAAGTAAGTTATTCATCATCCAAAATAAAATAAAAAATTATCATTAAAACTTTATGATTTAAACTAAATATATGCTTACAAGATCAAGACGATCTTTAAGGTCATTATGGACCAATTTACATATATTGATTCACCTAAGGACCATAGTCTTAAATATAATATATGATTCATTTCTAATAACATTTTTGATGTTATTAATATTGAGTCAAATGTTAAAGTTCTAAAATATGGTAACTGAGGCTAATTGTTAGTTGTATTTGCTACTATAATATAAGAATATTTTTTAAATAAGGACATAAGATCTTAACATTGATAAATAGAAATTAAAAACTTCAATGAAGCAATCAACATTTATATTTGTTTTACAAGCATTTGGTTGAGGGATGATAAGAATCATTTCAATGGAAATCGAATTACAAAAGCCAATTCAGTTGACAACATTCAAAAAGTTAGGGATCCATTTATAACTATATCCATTCCTTCTCATGGACACATGGCATAAGTTGTAAAATTAACATTTCCCAGCTTCAATTGTTCTTTTCAAAGAGAGATGTAGTTAGAGGCATAAAGGTAGACTAACCTAGCTAAATTATACCAACCAAATCAAGCCTTATTCCACTATGTAGGATTAATTACATAGGTGTGATAACAATACTCATCCTTTAGAGAGTCATATCCTTACGCAAGATCTTGTATGAGTCTCTTTGTCAAACTAATTTTAGGTTTTCATTGCGGGATCTATCCCTTTACACCTACTAATTGGTGCACCTGACGTCTCATAAGATGCGCAGATCTCTCAAATTGCTTTCCTTCATCTTACTCTCTTGAGGCCACTCTTACTTTTCTTGTATCTCATTGTTCATAATCTTGTCCTTCCTAGTTTTGCTATACATCTATCTTAAAATTCTCATTTGGAACACTACATATTCTAAACATATTGGTACTTCATCACATAACACTCTGAAAATAAAGGCAGACCAACCTACAAAACAAAAATCTGTATTAAGCAACCAATATGCAATAGTCTAATTCTGTCCAAACTCTAGAAGAAGCAGGTAAAAATGATAACCTACAAGTCTTATTATTCTCCATTAAGCAATCAATATATAATAGTCTAATTTCATCCAAACTACAAAATAAGTATGTAAATAAGATGACCTACAAGTCTTATCATATAGGATTATAGATTGAAGTCCGCCATTGTGATGTTACAAGTTTTTCTTTTAGAAAGACGATTAAATTTACATTTATATAAGTTTACTCAATCATGAATTTACTTAAGTTGATGTGCGTTCAAATCCGATATTCAAAAAAATATCACACATATATAGAAAGGGATAGATCCTGCAATGAAGAAATTAACAAATGGTCTGAGAGAAATATATAGAAAGGGATAGATCTTGCAACGAAGAAATTATCAGATGATCAAGGAGAAGATAATTAAGTTTTATGAATTCCAAGAAAAATGTTTTGGCAGGAAATAAAACTTTAAGTGGTCAATGATGATAGTTGCATAAAGGCAATGGGAGTACACAAAATCTAGTGTATCCTAAATTAAGCATATAGCATCTATCAACTCATAAAAATTTTCATACATTGAATGACCTTTGTAATAGATAAGTGAAAAGGAATTTCATTAGTGATGAAAGATAGAGTTAACCAATAAAGAGAGTTTCACAATTGGCAAAAAGAATGTGAGAAAGATCAATCAAATATTACATATTACAAAACTATTACAACTAATAACTATATGGATGAATAATAAGCCAATCACAACCAAATAATTTATTGATGCCAATAAAACAAGTGAATGTACCATCCCTTAGCTAAATATTCCACAGTTCTCTGCATTGTTCCTTAACTAAGTCCAATTGAATAAAAACCTTCATGATATTGTATATAAATTAGAGAAGTTCATAAAACTAAATAAACGTGAAGTATACAACATATCAAATAGAAATACTAAAGTTGGAAACAAAAATTGCAATCAAATTAGTTTTGTTTACAAATGAATACTTTAGGATTATGAAAACAGCTACAACAATTATCAGTCTAGTTACTTCATGATCATATATAATAAATATTGTAAGTAGGGATATTTGTATAATTGTGTCTATTATAAAACTAATATAAATAGAGTTTAGAATTCCTAAGAGCATTATGCCATTATCTCTTTTTGTTTATCTTTTTTTTTTCTTCATTTACTTGGTATAAGATTTTAGGGAGAGAGATTAAATCCAAGCCACCGTATATACCGCTGGAAAAAAACCCTAGTCGTCAATGTTTACAATTGATTTGATCAAAATTGAAGGTCCAACCGATAAATAGTAACCATTATTAACCTTGCTATGAGGAGAAAACCTAATGGTTGTCACTTACCAACTACCAAATTATTCAACATTAATCTCACATCTGTGCGTTGTAGGGGATCGATTATAACTCTAAAATACCATCATATCTGCACTGAGCTGCCAACCACCATTGTGTACCGTTCACTTGCCACCTTCCAACTACCACATGCAATTCTACAACCACTAGTAGACTAGTGCGGTCCTCTTACTACTGTTTCAACCATTATCATGCAATTGTAGGCCAAAATAGCATATGATAGTTATATTATGCTTTTGTAATACTACTTTGAGCTATGAACAGTACCATGGGAGTTTCCTAAGGACTCGTTTTAGTACAAGAGGTTGTACAAATTTTATAGTTTTTCTCACGCCCCGACCCCGACCCATCACTAGATTAAGGCCGAAGCATGACGTGTTAATGCTTAACCCCGGCAAGATTTGAAAATGGAAACCTGAACAGTTATAATATCCCACAAGAAGTTCCGAAAGACTTCTAAAATTCTCCAAAAAAATATTTGCCTTAAAGGATTACACCACCTTGTTACATAATAACCAAACCAAGAACCACTTGTTCATCATCTTAGTTATGGTCTCAAAAGAATAAAGATCAAACCTAGCTTGGTATCAAGTTAAGTAAAAGAATATACAACAAATCAAATAATTCAATTTACAAAATCATGTTCTTCATAACAAGAAGTAAGTCTTCTCAGGCAAGCACGTAGATCACATAAGGCAGAAATCCAACTCATCAACTTCACAAAGCTTGTAATCACTAGGAGGCTTGCTCGGGTTAATCCTTACCTGTAATTGTTAGAAATAGGGTGAGCTAATCCTGCATATAGTTCAGTGAGGATGGAATATGAATGGTTTTCACAAAGGTTTTTATCGTTTCGTAAACAGTTTGATTAAACATGTCATGCACACAGGAGTATGCTGCATTGAAAGCAAGATATACAATCAAGATTCAATAACAGTTAAATAACCAACACTTCTAAGATATCATTGAATCCTTGTCCCGCATGAGGATTTGGTCCCTATCCCGTAGGAGGATCAGTCCTTGTCCCGTAGGAGGATCAATCCCTATCCTGTAGGAGGATCAATAGGTAGCAAGAATTTACAAACGAGAATACAAGTTATACAATCAAGGTTCAATAACAATTAAATAATCAACGCTTCCAAGATATCATTGGATCCCTGTCCCGTAGGAAGATTGGTCCCTATCCTATAAGAGGATCAATCCCTATCCCGTAGGAGGATTAATGGGTCCTAGCAAGAGAAAGAATCAATACTTTGAGGGTCGAGATATACCGGTAAGTCTGGAGGTCCCGTCACTTCCTCCATTAACAATGGTTGTAACGCGCATATACAAGTCGAATGCATTAGCAATTATCAATGACATATTGCATATGGGCTCCTTTAGCACTAACACGTAATGATAAGAATAACAAACTTCTACTCTCCAAGGGTTGTACCAAGTGAGAGATATGCATGATCCAAACCTAATCAAGCATACTTAAACGATTATATGATTCAAACATATTCATGCGTATAGTCGTAAGTGCACCGTTTAGACAATCATGAAACCAATACCCGTTGTGCCTGAACATAATAATAACATTTAGAAGGACACAACTTAGCCATATACCAAAGGAGGGTGTAAGATACCTTAAAACAACTCAAAACGACCATAAAATGCAAGCACGAACGAAATTATGAAACATACTCAACTCATTTACAATAGCCTAACTTAGGAGATAAATTTACATACTTTTCCAAACTCCAATTAATCTTATTTTGGTATAGAATCGAAGCTTATCAAATGTAGATAACTCTAGAATCAAGCGGAACTCAATTCGGAGTTGAATTGAGTGAGATATAGCCTCTACAAAAATACTGCGCGAAGCTGAAAAACCAAGTCGGTTGAGTTACTCGCCCGGCTAGTCATCCGGCTTTTCTAGTGAATTTTGTCAAATATCGGGCAAGTTTAGTCGACTGGCCTGGGCAAAATACACCCGTAAATTCTCATTTTTCTGCCCCTTTTCTTGCCATCTAACTCCCAACCTTCAACCAAGATTCTAGCATGTTTAAGATGGATTATTAGGCAATATACATGAGTTTCAAATCAACCAAACATTCTTCTAATCAACAATTATCCACCAAAACTCCCAAAAATTCATAGAAGCTCATGAACACCAAAATAACATTCAAGTCCCAAAATGTTAGATTCATGCTACTAACTCTTCCATACAAGTCTTACATGCTTTATCACATACAAGATCAATAACAAGCTCACCAAACAACTTTACAAGGTCATCAAATCACAATTTGGGCAATTCCTAGATCTACAACACATATATATACTCAATCTCCTCATCCAAGCTTAGATATGCAATATAGCAATATTAACACCCAATGAACATTAATAAACTTAAATGAATCCTTTAAAACCATTTATGAAAAATCCCTCACCTTGAATGCAAGAATAAGTGCAAGTAGAAGCTTGAAAACACCCAAATTCTTGGTAGGATAGCTTGAGAATGCCCTAGAATCCTTGTTTTCTTCTTCCTTTTTCCCTTTCTCCTTCTTTCTTCTTCTTTCTCTCTTTTTCCTCTCTTGATCGCGTGGGTGTGTGTGTTTTCTGAGGTGTGTGAGTATGTGCTGCAGTATTTTATGTGTATGTGTGGTGTATTATGTGTTTTTTAGTTGATAGGAAAATATCTAAAGGCCTAAAAGACCCCCTTGCCCCTCAACTAACTTGTGTATTACTAGTTTGCTATCCTAGTGTTAATTCTAAGTGTTTTAGTTCTAGTTTAGTTACTTTAACTAGCTATTGAACTAGATAGGTTTTAATTACTAGCTACGCTATATTAATTACTCAAATGCACGTTAACCGATGCAAGTGCATGTAAAACGATGCAAATACACCTAATCCAAGATAACCATATGTAAACCAATTTTAAAAACATGTAAGATGATTTAGTTATTATCTACGGTACCTAAATTACTCAAGGACACGTAATTGAATCTAAATGCATGTTAAACGAGGTAGTGCACGTAAAACGAGACGAATGCACGTTAAATGATGAAAATGCACATTAATTGATATTAATTCTTATTAAATGATGTAAAGTTATATGAAATGCATATGGGCTCTTATACGGCTCTGTACGGCTTGGTACAGGGTCTCACAGTTTTTCTCTTCATTTGGTGCTTTTTTTTGGCCTTGAAATGTGAATTTAAGTAAAGAATAATGTAATAGAGTAAGGCGTGTGTATTTTTGGTTATCTCATTCTTTGCTTGAAAACAATCACTTACAGTCTTCTCGACTTCTCTGTAGGTCTTCATTTTGGTTTAAATTGAGCAAAGTGTTATCGGGGTTTCTTAATAGTCTAGAATGACTATACATTATATCTACTAAGTATAGGAGGTTTTACCTAGTTGGTTGTCGCACAATTACTATATTTAGTTCTATTGAGTGCAAACAGTTATGGCAAACTAGTGTTTATTTTTTTATTTGCATGACATTCATTTGTTTGGGTTCTTTGTCATTATAAGTGCTTGTGGACCCTTTTTGCACCATAATCTATGGTCTCTATTCTTCCAACAAAATATATTCGACTTATCTAGCTTCAAGCATCTCAACAGACATCTTAGCTAGTCATGCCTGCCAACAGTTTCCCTTGCATATATGTAAGGCTGCTAATAGAGCCTTCGATTGGCTAGTTATAAAAATTAGATGTAATCTTTTGTCATTAGATTAATGTATAAACATTCCTCTTAAGCTCTTATCTTTGCTTAAACTTGGCTTTCCTTGTGAAGGAATAGGCTAATGTAATTATGAGGATGAATGAAATATATATATTTTGACCAAAAAATAAAGAAAAACTCAACAACCGAGGAACACTTGAAGAACAAAAAAAAGAGAAGACAAAAAGAGGAACAAATGTCATTTTGTACATTGCAAAAATTGTTGTATCTCGAATGATAAAAAGAAAAACTAGCAATACAAGATACACGTAGACTTCTAAAAACAAGAAATTGTATCATTATTGTACAAAATGTATTGACCATTTTACCTTAAATAATAAAGAGGCAAAATAGATTTTACTTCATGAGTTTTTCACAAAGTTTTAGAATTTCCTATGAGAAAACAAGTAATTCTAAACTTCATGGGACGTTTCGGGAATTTGCGAAGAGTTCATGGGCAAAACGAGATTAACCCAATAATAAAGAAAGCCAGCGAATACGAGTTGTAATCCTCGATACAATATTGAGCGCGTGATCCTCACTTTCCAAGTCAATAGAATAACAAATTTAGTCAACCCCACCCCCTTCATCATTCTCTAAACCCTAATGATTTAAATACACACAGCAAAACACCGCACAGCACTCTCTCTCTCTCTCTCTCAATTCTATCTCGATCATCACCTATACATACATACATATTTTATATATATATATAAAATATACTAATGGATCTTCAGAGCTTATCGATTATTCTTCGTGGTGCACTTAGCCCTAATCCTGATGAACGCAAAGCCGCTGAAGAAAGTCTCAATCAGGTTTCTAGATTTTTATTTTTGTTAATTTTTTTTTTCTGTTTATTTGTATCACTTTAGCTAATTCTGAATCGAAAACTATAAACTATTTTGCTTGTATTATTCTGTTAATTTAGTTAAATTTCGCAGGAAATCAGTTAAAATGACAAAAAATGAAGCTGTTTAGACGTTGGAATTTTTATTTTACTTTGTCAAGTGGTTAAAAATATTAAATTTTGATTTAAAAATGTGATTTTTGTTGGATTTTTTTCATTTGGAAATCGTGGATTTTATTGGATTGATTTATCCTTTGTGTGTGTATAATTAAGAATTGAAAGTTTGTTTTTATTCAGTTTCAGCATACGCCTCAGCATCTAGTGAGGCTTCTACAAATCATCGTTGATGGGAACTGCGATATGGCAGTCCGGCAAGTGGCGAGTATCCATTTTAAGAACTTTATCGCCAAGAATTGGTCGCCTCACGAAGCCGGTATAGTCCAAAATTGCTGATATCTGTGGAATTATGTACCTCGTATTAATATGCACATATGTGCATGTGTGTGAAAGCATTTTGTGTACACGTGTGCATCGGGTTGTTTCTGTTAATGTTCATGTATTGTGTTAATACAGGTGAGCAGTCCAAAATTTTGCCGGGCGATAAGGAATTGGTGAGACAGAATATACTCAACTTTATTGTCCAAGTGCCCCCATTGTTGAGGTACATTTCTTTATTCTCTATACTTGTCACTGTCAAATGCATTTGAAAGAAGATGCTGCCCATGTGGCTTGATTTGTGTGTTTTTGTACATGTGATTTATTCAGCCCTTTTGTTTTGTGTTGGAGTATGCAATTGTCCCACGTGATTAATTGCACAAACAATCATGTTGGGCGCAAACAAATATAGATATCAGCTTACATATCTTGTTATTTTGTACTTTGCTTCAGTTCTCAGTCTCTTAATAAAGAAAAGACAATTACCTGCAAATGTGGAAGCATGCTTATTGATGTGTTTTTAGAATCATTTGTTTGAATGAATTATGTATAGTAATAGTAATACTTGATGTCATAAATCTTTTTTAAATTAATTCCTAGTTTTATTTTTATGCTTATGTGCCGATGCATATATTTCTTTGTTTTAATTTATCAACCACTTACCAAAAAGGAACAGAACTCCCTTAACTATCAAATTTCTGTTTTTGTTCAGAGTACAGCTAGGCGAGTGTTTGAAGACCCTTATACATGCAGATTACCCAGAGCAGTGGCCAACACTTCTCCACTGGGTAAAGCATAATCTGCAGGACCAGCAAGTTTATGGAGCTTTATTTGTTCTGAGGATTCTTGCTAGGAAATATGAGTAAGTTAATTAAGAAAATGATGCACCGCTTAGGATTTTACTGCATGCTTCCTTTTTTATGTAAATATAAGTACTTATTATGAGATTATCTCTTATGGACTGAGAACTGTGCCTGATTTATAAGTATCTTTTTTGACTCTAGTCCACGATAAACCTTCAATCATCAATTTTGCTCTGGTAGTTAATTTGTAAAATTTTTATCACTCTATGAACTTTTCAAGCTATCTCTTCTTTTATATGACTTAAAATTCAATTCCGTATAATTGGGAAATTCTCTATTTAACTTTATGAGAGCCTTTTGGATCTCATACTTGAAAGTTGAATGGCTTTCATTTTGCACCCTCAGGTCTGCGTGGAATAATGATCATTGTGAACGCCAAATGGGATATAATGTATATAGGTACATGCATTTATGCAGATAAGCCAAATATAACAAATTTTGGAATATGGCAGCAATCAATGTAGAGTTTATCTCATGTGAATAGAACTTATGAATGTTAATTTAGGGGTGATTAGTGGTCTTTATTCAAATTGCATTAAAAGAAGCAAAATATGATAGCGGACGAGTCTGGAAGAAATTTGGGGCACAAGGGTAATTGTGCATGCACAAAATATCTAAGCTAATTGCTAGATGTTACTTCTCAAAACAATTAAGTACACTGATTGCTTGATCTTTCAGCTGAACTTGAAAATTTTGGAAAGAAGAGAGCAAATGTATAGAATTTTTTAGTTCCCATTCTTGAAATCTCTAAAGAGTCCCATTACCAAGCCATGGGACTATTTTTGTGGACTAATAATGAATATCTGAAATCCCAACTTTAGAATGTTGTTTGCAACAGGTTATTTGGAAAATAATCACTTGTTTATCTACTTCTGGGAAATTTTAGTTTGTATTTTGAGGAAAAGAATTAACTTGTCTTGCTTGTACTGAAGTTGTTGATCATGGCCGTACATATTCATGAATGGAACTGCTTAGTCATTTGCTTACAAAGAGTTCTGTATGATCTATACAAAAGAATTAAACTCTCATGCTTTAAGAAAGAAGTTTTTGGCAAGCACTATGTGTATTTATGTTTAGAACAAGCTGGATTGCACCTAGTAGCATGGAGATCCAAGAGTAGTCTTGTCGACCTGCAGGTCTAACATTATTTCAGCAACTGTTTCTGTACCTCTTAGATTTTCTTACACGAAAGTTTCTAACTAATGGTTTCCGCTAGAGGATTTGTGATTTTTGGGTATTCATGACTAAAGTCGAAGGCTCTCACGGTATAAATTTGTGTAATTCCTGAACTAAATTCTTTGTCTTCATAGTTTCTGTAGTTTTCTGTTTATTGTTGGAGGTGCTGGCTTGTAATCAAATTCATAGGATCTGCTGGTCCAAGAGAGATTGTTCTCATGCTTTGATCAATTCCAATTCTTTCCTTTTCTCTTGATTTTCTGTCTTTATGCATCCTTTTTCCCTTCACTGTACTAATGTGATGTCCTTCTGAACTTTTTTCCTTCTTATTTTTTTTTGAATCTACAGGTTCAAATCAGATGAAGAGAGAACACCAATTTACCACATAGTTGAGGAAACATTTCCTCATTTGCTGAATATACTCAACAAGCTTGTACAGATTGCAAATCCTTCAATAGAAATAGCAGACTTGATCAAGCTGATCTGCAAGATATTCTGGTCTTCTATCTATGTATGTTCCACTACAATGAATTTAAAAGGATTAAAGTTTTCACTTCCTCTTTTAATCTCATTTACTGATCATCTCGAAAGTGGTATTACTTTGGCAATTGGTGATTGGCTGCTGTCTCAACTCCATTTTTTGTTGGAAGTTGGATGATCAGACCACTTTTGCTACATATGGGTGAAAAAAGAGAAATATATGTTCCATTTTTGTTTTATTTGGCATCACAATCATATGTGACTTTCTTATTTATTGTTTCAGTGCCGCTCTTGGTTTAAAATTACACATGAACCTTCTTATTTTAACCTTCTTTCTATTTTTGCAGTTAGAGATTCCAAAGCAGTTGTTTGATCCAAATGTGTTCAATGCATGGATGGTTCTTTTCTTGAATGTATTGGAGAGGCCTGTACCATTAGAAGGCCAACCAGTTGATCCCGAGCAGAGGAAGTCATGGGGATGGTGGAAGGTGAAAAAGTGGACTGTTCACATTTTAAACCGCCTTTACACGCGGTAAGTTCATGGTTTTAATTATTTGGTGAAAATATACTGCTTGGATTGATATTTTCTTTTTTGTGTTTATTTGATGATGGTCTTTTTGCAGCTTTGGAGATTTGAAACTTCAAAATCCAGATAATAGAGCTTTTGCTCAAATGTTCCAGAAGAACTATGCTGGAAAGATTTTGGAATGTCATCTAAATTTGTTGAATGTTATCCGTGTTGGTGGCTATTTACCTGATAGAGTGATTAACCTCATTTTGCAATACTTGAGCAACAGGTTTGTGTAATGTTGCCCTTTCTACTGGTTTGATAGCAACCTTGTTGAAATTCATCACTTACTGGAGTTAATTCGCACAACTACCTAGTTATATACTTCTGCAAATCCTCATCTGATTTCTGTCCTCTTACGTATGGGTGGGGAGAAGGAGAAAGGGAGACAGTCTCCACTTGAATCTTGTTATGGAGACATAAATATTTTAGTATCTTCTTAATTTCTTCTTTTGCTTTTCTTAAATGAAGAAGTGTTTTAAGGAAGTTGACTAGCTTGCCTTTTAATTTATTTTGCAATTTTGACCTTATTTTATCATATTGTGTTGTCATAATAGTTCTTTCAATAAATAGAAGAAAAGCTGGTAATTCGGTGCAAGAGTTTCAACCTAATTCATCCAAAGCTGCCTTTTCATATTCAATTTTGCTTGCATCTTTGTTGGCTGAGAGTAAGCCAGTTCTCTTGAAACACTAGTGGCTCTAAATTTTTCAGTAACTCAAAAGGGTAAACTTTCCCCAAGGATATCAATATCAAACCCCCTTTTCGTTAGCTTGCTCCTTTGCTTTTCTCATTAAATTATATTAACTATCTACAATTGATATCTGTATTACTTAGGATACTCATGGTTTTTCCATCATGTGTTGTTGCATTATTTCACTATGGTGGGATGCCTCTTTCTATTTTGGGTTGTTTAGAAGTTTGGGTTTTGATAGTTAGATTTGTTTATTCCGCCCTTGATCTTACTCTATCTACCTTCACATGTAGTGTTTCAAAGAGCAATATGTACAGTCTGCTGCAACCAAAGCTTGATATAGTTCTTTTTGAAATTGTTTTCCCGCTTATGTGCTTTAATGACAACGATCAAAATCTTTGGGATGAAGACCCACATGAATATGTGAGGAAAGGTTATGGTGAGTGCAATCTTTGGAATTTTTCCCTAAAATCCCAGTGATGGTTGCTTTCTATACAATCTTGGATTATATTGCATTTTTCAAGGTATATTATGTTTTCATAGATATAATCGAGGATTTATATAGCCCAAGAACTGCAGCAATGGATTTTGTGAGCGAGTTGGTGAGAAAGCGCGGTAAAGAGAACCTACAAAAGTTCATACTGTTCATTGTGGAGATTTTTAAGAGGTATGTGGTCAATGTTTTGGCCATTGCCTACACTTACATCGATCAATAAGCTAACCATATTGGTGCTTGTGCTCATCTCTTCATTTCACCATTTTAATCCAGATATGATGAGGCATCTCCAGAATATAAGCCCTACAGGCAGAAAGATGGTGCTCTTCTGGCTATTGGTGCCCTATGTGATAAATTGAAACAGACTGAGCCTTACAAGTCTGAGCTTGAACGCATGCTTGTCCAGCATGTGTTTCCTGAATTTACGAGTCCTGTGGGCCATCTTCGAGCCAAGGTTTGTTGCTTTACTAAGACCTCTATCTTTCCGCTTGTTGGTGTGCAGTTTTTCACTGTTATAATTTACCCACAACATTCTCATCCATGCTTATAAAATTTTCCAGATTTTGCATGGATTTTGTAACAAGATTTCTGACAAGACAGAAGATTGTTAAGTTGTTTGACTACTTACATTGCATTTGCATAATAATAACAAAGAGAAGATTTTTTGTAGCAGGTGAAATTAATTTATTCAAGTAAAAAGACAAAAAAAAACATATGTTATTATTTTTGAGGTTTTATGTGGATCATGTGAATAGATAATGTGTATGTTAGATGCATTGCATTTTTACTTGGCATGTTCTGCTGTGTCGTTGTCTGTCTTACATAAATCGAATATGAAGATCACTTAATCATTCTGCTCTTGCCTCTTTGGGAAACTTGTAGGTGGCTTTTCTTTAATCTGTTTCTCATTAGTCTGGAGCCCTTTGACGAAATTCACTTTTGTTGTTTCTTATCTTCTCAACATAGTTGTAAACTTATTTACCTCAACTTCTTTGTGTTCTGGAAATTTAGGCCGCATGGGTTGCTGGACAATATGCTCATATTAATTTCTCAACCCCAAACAACTTCAGGAAAGCCTTGCACTGTGTTGTTGCTGGGATGCGAGACCCTGATCTTCCTGTTCGTGTTGACTCTGTTTTTGCACTGCGTTCTTTTGTTGGGGCCTGCCAAGGTAATACCCTTTGCTTGTCTTCTTACTGTCTATTAGTTTCTTCTTCATTTTTTGATGCTTTTTATTGACTAGATCATGTTCTTTGCCTGCAGATTTGAGTGAAATCCGACCAATTCTCCCACAGCTACTTGATGGTATATGATTTTTAATTCTTTGCCTGGTGATACAGTTGATTTACTTTCACCTTTCTCATACAACTCCTTTTGGCAATTACTTTCAGAGTTTTTCAAACTCATGAATGAAGTTGAGAATGAAGATCTTGTTTTCACTCTTGAGACTATAGTGGACAAGTTTGGAGAGGAGATGGCTCCCTATGCCCTTGGTTTATGCCAGAATCTGGTGACACTGGATTTGTGACTTTTTGGAAGCATTTGATTTTTTTTCCCATCTGTTTGTTTGGAAAAACTAATAGTAAAAGCTACTTCTTAGGCTGCTGCATTTTGGAAATGTATGAATACTGCTGAAGCAGATGAGGAAGGTGATGATGCTGGTGCACTGGCTGCAGTCGGTTGTTTGCGGGCCATAAGCACAATTCTCGAGTCCATTAGCAGTCTCCCTCACTTATTTGGGCACATTGAGCCAACACTGCTCCCAATAATGCGAAGGATGCTAACTACTGATGGACAAGGTACCATATTTGAGCATATTTGTCCAATATGATCTTGCTCGGTGATAACTTTCTGATTTCACTTTATGTATCTCAAGCTCATAAACATTGTTATCCAAAAGGAGTAGTTAAGGGTATATATGCTTTTTTTTTTTTTAATCCTTTGGAAGGTCAAACAATCATTACATTTGAGTTCTAAATCTTAGAAGAGAAGAATGAAAGTGTTCATTTTCAAACTTGTCCACACTTGGTATCTATATTTGAATTTAGGAGAATATTTAGGTTGATCTGTTTTGTAGTGATGCATGTTCAGTTTTGCCGACATGACAAACAAAATGAAGTTTGCATTTTTTCTTTGTTTTGCTTCAACCGGTGAGAGAATTTGGTTGTGTGGAATCTGGATTTCACTCTCACTCCCAGTTTTTCTTTATGAATTTTCTGGGTACTGCATTCTAATTAGTATTTGCTCTTGCAGAGGTATTTGAAGAAGTTCTGGAGATCGTATCATATATGACGTTTTTCTCGCCAACTATATCCTTGGACATGTGGAGTCTTTGGCCTTTAATGATGGAAGCACTCGCTGATTGGGCTATTGATTTCTTCCCAAGTATGTTCATTAATATTTTGATTCTTTCATTGTTAAAGATAGAGCACTTTCTTTACCATGCACATTGTGTTTCTATTTGTTGCTTTTCCATTTGCTTTTCTCTTTGTATGAATATGCCTGCAATGTTGGTCTCAAAAGCTTCAGCAATGCTCCACATGACTACTTCTTCCTCCCTCTTCCATTAGAATAGAAAATCTTTTCATTTATGAAAAGCTTTGAACTTTTTTGTTGTTAAGAGCAAAAATGAACCAGTTACTTCTGCTGTGTATGCTTTACTTGAAAATCTAATTCTTGTGTCCCTTGGTGCGTTTAAGGTAATTATTGTATTAGAAATATCTGAACTGGTAAATGACTTGGTTATCACCTTTCAGGTGAGGTTTTATTTTGAATAGGAAAATTGTCTAGCTCTTTATACTGCTTTCCGCCACTAGCAGATGGTAATCTGTGAATGCAACCGTATTCTGTTTTGAGCTATATATTGTTCTTCGTCTATGACAATGCACATTGATTACGTCACCATGTTCTTGAAATAACTAGCCCCTTGTTTATTGTAATTCATTATTAGCTTGTTGCTGTCCTGGAGAATTAGATTGATCAACTTGTTTATTCTGGTTTCCTATTACTTTTTTCATCTCTCTCTCCATAATGGGGTTTATTAAAGACTCGTTACTGGACAATGGGTAGCTGTAATACTTCTAGAAAAATGACAGTAATGATTCCCCCTCCTGCCCACCCCCACACCCAATACTTTTGGAGACCGCTGCTGGCGGGAGTGAAAAGGCGAAATGGAAAATTTTTGTAAGGGGGAGATGATGACCTGCCTTTTTATTCGATCTTCACTAGAATTGTTGTTCTTGGTGATTAGAGCCCAGCTCTCATGTCATGTAGCAAGGCTATGGTGGTGGTGGATAAATAATGGGTTGAAGACACTAATAATAACAACTTAAATAGCTTTTCGGCTGTTAAGGGATCAATAAGTGGCGATGTTAAGGGTGCAGAATCCATATTTATCCTTGTAGTGCTTGGGGTGAAAATGGTTACATAGAATTGATACTATGATGGGAATTAGAATTGGTATAGGAGAGTTCTGATGTGTGGTTTAGGTGTTGCATTGAGGACGACACTGTAGCATGGTAGCCCATGAAAGCCTGATTAGTGGTTTCCATGAGTTTTGTACCCTTAAAACCTGATTGTGTATACTAGTACAACCATGTGAAAGTTCCTTTTATGTGGTTCTAAGGCCTACGGCTAATATCGTGTCACAAAACTCCAGAGTTTGACAGAGTTTTTGAGTATCCTCTCTTTCTTGCTGTGATTTATGTGTCATATTTGATGCACTGCTCCTCTTTTCTTTACACACATGGGACTTGGTGTAAAAATGCATGTCCACTTTACTGGATCTTGGAAAAGAAAAATGAATTTTTTTGAATTTTGGCTGAACGTTGTTTGTTAAACTGTGGTAGACATTGGTATTCAAGGATTTTCTTCCCTTTGATTCCAATTGTGGCCTTTTGTAATCTAAATTCTTTGTTTGATCAACTTGTAACAGTATCTCATGCCTGTCTACTGTAACTTTTTATTATTGTTTTGCAGATATATTGGTTCCATTAGACAACTATATATCCAGAAGTACTACACATTTTCTGACATGCAAGGAACCAGACTACCAGCAAAGCCTTTGGAATTTGGTTTCATTTGTGAGTTATTTTATTCTATGACTGTATTTGCACTGATAAATTAGAGTTATTTGATTTCAATCCATATTAGTTGTTTACATAAATTCTATTATCATGGATTTTAAATCCTTAATCAAACTTATTTTTAATTTAATAAGTCCTTTTGATGAATTTCAAATCCTCATTAAATTGGGGTCGTTTTAAATTCATCCTCATTCTTAACCATATTTTATATCATCTGAAACCTATCAATTCTTGAGCCCTCACATTTTGTTATCCAATTAAAGGACTTTCTGATTCATGGATGTCGAATGTGAAGGATATGAAAATCTGAAAGATTTGGAACCATTTCTCAAATTATAATACACCAAGCCTAATGCGGTATTAGAGAAATCTGGGATAAACAATCTGCTAAAGTAAGTGGCTTACGAACAATTTTAACATGGCTTTCCTTTAATTGCAGATCATGGGAGATAAAAATTTGGAGGACGGTGATATTGAGCCTGCACCCAAGCTCATTGAGGTAGTCTTCCAAAACTGCAGGGGACAGGTGGATCATTGGGTTGAGCCATACATTAGAATCACGGTTGAGCGTTTACGTCGAACTGAGAAGCCATATTTGAAATGTCTCTTGATGCAAGTGGTAAGGATCTTATTTTTTACGAATTTACATGTGTTTGTGGCACTTGTATGTCTCATGCTTTGAATGTTTCTTACATAGTGGGCTAGCAATATTGTGGCAGTGTAGGAATTAGTTGTTGGAGGTACTGGTCAGATCTGTTATTTCGCGTTGTGTAACATGTTTTAACTCTGTGTTTCCTAGTTATTTCTGGCTGGCATTGGAAGAATTTGAGTTCTGCTCGTCTCCAACTTAAGTACCTTCGCACATCTTTTACCCGTTTATAGAATTTTTTGGTTGTGAAGGGGTGAAGAAGTAGAAAAGGACGATATCACCATTAATCATAACCCACAAATTAAAGGAACTGTTACCAATCCAATTCCTGAACAATTGGATTTCTTAAAACGTGGACGCTCCATCAAAATTTACTTATGATAACAAAAAGAAGGTGGATTAAGCTATATAAATCACTGGAAAAAAATTACGGAAAACTCTATAGGTAGAGGTCCATAAATAAATTAAGATTATACCGTTTCTTTTCACCAGGCTCCCTTGTTTCTTTTCCTCACTCACCCCCAGCACCCCGTTCACACACATGCAGTGAAGGTGTTCATGGAGCAATGATTCAATTGTTTGAAAAACAGCTTTGATAAGAGAGTGTAAAATTTCCTGCAGTATCAGTTCTTTCATTATGGAGCTAATCTACTAATGCATTATTGAGAGCGTGGATCTGAGTTTTTCTTTTTGGAATTTTGTGATTGTATATGTTACTGTCCATATGGTGGCCCTAATTTAATTGATGGCTAAATCTGGTTGGGAGGGTCTGTACGAGCACTCGCCTAGAGTGGTGCTACACTATGTGATAGAGTGGGAGCAAAGAAAGAAATTTCTGATGTTGGATAAGTGGAAGCCTCGATTTTTTTATAGGATGTATTTGGATGCAACTGCAGCCTTTAGGGGGTCACTGATCAAAAAAAAAAAAAAAACAACCAAAACAAAGAAATAAAAAAATAAAGAAGGAAGAGAAAGTTAATCATATGCATATAGTTGGATCACGTATTATCTGTATCGTCTGCCTGTTTGAGGGAAGGAATAGATGTGAGAAAAGTCCCTGTACAGGTAAATGACATGAGATTACATCTTGTCACCTGTTTGTTAAGTTGAGCATTTGTCTACCCTAAGGTAACCAAATATTACTCTCCATGTCAATGAAGAGAGTAATTATGTTCACACGTGTGACGACCATTCTCTTTTGCATTCTTTTGCAGATTGCTAATGCTCTTTACTATAATCCATTGCTGACGCTCAACATACTGCAAAAGCTTGGTGTTGCAACAGAGATCTTCGGTCTTTGGTTCCAGATGTTGCAGCAAACTAAAAAGAGTGGTGCGCGGGCTAATTTTAAGAGGTAATGACCTTGTTCTTGAAGGTCTGCGACAGTTTGACAAGTGAGTTCTAATGGGCTTTTGATGTCAGAAAATTTGCAGCCTGAAAGAAGTGCAACACATTATAAACAAAAAAAGTGCAGTAGGAATCATGGAGATTGGCTTATATCTTCGTGTTAATTATGTAGCGGACAACTATAACAACTATATATTGGAATCGAAGTACATCGTGTCAATTGCACAATGTGTCACGCACAAAATGAACTTCAAAAGTTGACGAGCCTAAATGCCTCAAGTACCTTAATTCTATGTGCAATTATATGCTGGAACTGAAGTACATTATCAAGCCGAACCAAGATGTTAGACAGGAGTGACAAATGCTGATGGTTGTCCACTTCTTATTCCTTGGTTAAATTAGATTCATATGATGATGTTTTTGCAGGGAACACGATAAAAAAGTATGCTGCCTAGGCTTGACGTCATTGCTTCCTCTTCCTGTTGATCAATTGCCAACAGAGGCTTTAGAGCGTGTTTTTAAGGCCACTCTTGATCTGCTTGTTGCCTACAAGGATCAACTGGCAGGTCAGTCCATTGAAAACTTTCTCCTCTTGTGCCACAACACTTGCATCTTGGTTTATTTACTTTTCTAAATTACATTGTTTTATTTTTACTTCTAACTCTATTTTTCGGGGGTGAATTTCTTCAGAGGCGGCAAAGGAAGAAGAGGCTGAAGATAACGATGATATGGATGGTCTGCAAACCGATGATGAGGATGATGATGATGGGTCTGACAAAGAAATGGGGGTTGATGCTGAGGAAGGAGATGAAGCTGACAGTTTCAGGCTTCAAAAATTGGCTGCACAGGTAGACTATGCTTTAGTGTTATAAAATTGATGCAATTTATCAAGAAAGATAAATTGAAAACTACCATGACAATTGAGAATTATTCCAAGTTGGATGCTTGACTTCTAACTCCGGTAGCTAACGATGAAAGCTATAGATAAGTTTCTCTTTGTTAACCTAGTGTTGTCCCATAGTTTGATATACTTGATATAAGGAGGCTTCCTTGAAATCACTGTTCTCTCTGTCTCTCACCAATCGGATAAGTAACCATTACAAATATAAAGTAGAAGTAGCAAGAAGATACAAGAAAGAGTATGGAAAGAAATTGCAGCAGCAAAAATAGCACAAAATGTAACTGGCATGAAAAGCTTTGCTTGCGTATTTGTCAGATTGCAGCAATTTTATGAACTGTCTTGTACG
The DNA here is from genome assembly GCA_037974665.1 of Ehretia macrophylla. Lineage (NCBI taxonomy): Eukaryota > Viridiplantae > Streptophyta > Magnoliopsida > Boraginales > Ehretiaceae > Ehretia > Ehretia macrophylla. Next base: position 88,338,414 of record CM075764.1, read on the forward strand.
GTAATTTTTTATCGTGAATTATGCGATGGCAGGCGAAGGCTTTCCGATCAAATGATGACTATGATGATGACTCTGATGATGATTTTAGTGACGATGAAGAACTTCAGTCACCCATCGATGAGGTGGACCCTTTTGTTTTCTTTGTAGATACAGTTAAAGGTAACGTGCTACTACATTCCCTAATGATCAATATGACGTTCGTAGTTTTGTTAGTATTAAGCTATTTACTGACTGACATGATTACCTATAATTCTGACACACCTGTCCTTTCTCCTATGAATAAATCCAGTTTTGCAAGCATCTGACCCGCTTAGGTTCCAGAAGGTCACACAGACCCTTGACTTTCGTTATCAGGCGCTTGCAAATGGTGTTGCTCAGCATGCTGAGCAAAGAAGAACAGAGATTGAGAAGGAGAAAATGGAAAAGGCATCATCAGCCTCTGGCGCTGCATCATGATTTGGTTACTAAAGCTCTAATTGCTCAATTTTGCTTTGCCCGGGAAGTTCTATTGGTCATTGCATTCATTTTAATAATGTTTCACGGAAACCAAGAGTCGTTGCAGTTAGTTTGCTGGTCTTTGGCGGTCACCGAGACGCAAAGAACGAGCAGAATGTGAAATAGGGAGCTGCGGCAGCTCTGCTCATTTTTCTCCGGAGTGTGGGTCTGGACATGGTCTGGTGAATTGGCTATTCTATGTCAGAACATGCCCGTTCCCAGCGAGTCCTTCGAGTCCGTCCTTTTCAGGTGTCATAAACTACTTGTATCAATTCTATACACAAATCAATATCTCAAGGGTACACCAATTAGCGACCCTTCAGTTTCATTTAGCCTAGGAGATTACAGGTTCTGGTATGTATGTAGTCTTTCTCGAGGCGGCCGATAGTCTTGAAATTCTTTTGGCGCACATTGCACCCTACAAGTTTTGTTTCCTGTCATGGTTGTAATATACAGATTTATCACATCATTTGTTGATTTGGGGTTGGGAGATTTTGTTCCAAGTAGAGAGGTCGGTCTTTTGGTAATTAGCTTGCTGCTGGATGTAGAACTTGGTACTTTTTACATGCAGGGGTAGCATAGAATTTTATTCACTTGTGGCTCTCTAGTTGATCTTCTAAGTTGTATCTCTTTGGAGTATATTATACTGCAGATGGGAATTAGAAATTCTAGTGCTACCTGGAAATTGTGTGAGGTCTAACTCGAAGCAAATAATGCTATAAAACACAATGTTCACAATTTTATACACACTGACTTAGGAATGGCAATAGGTTGAGTACTTGCTAAAATTTGTAAAATGGAATTTGAATCTATATAAATTACTTTTTTCCAAGTCTCTAATGGAAATTTGGGTTTAAATTTTGCTTACAAAATCCAAATTCGTTAAGCATTCAAAAACTTGCGGGTGGTATCTGACCCAATACGTAGGTGAATAAAAACTTTATTTTTTTTAAAGAAAATCTTAAAATGTTTTTAAAAGTAATTAATATGAATACAAAAATAATGATCAATTGCAATAAAATTAAAAATAATAAATTAATTTTTTTTGTCTATAAGCAAGCGTAAATTAATCTAAACATAATAAAAACATTAAACAAAATCTAGACTCATCTTATTCACCTGTTTGCTTTTTTATTTCTATTTTCTTAATTAGACTTGTGAATCTTCATCTTCATCTTCATCTTCTTCAGTATTGAATGGCAACATGAAAGACATGCAAACAAATCAAGTATGATGCATAAAAAAAAGTTGTACAGTACCTTCAATTTGCATGTGATAGTGAAAGGATTGAGAGTTTGGAACTTGGTCACTTGGGACGTTGAAGAATTTAAGCAATGAAGCGTCTCTATTTGTTGAATTAGCAAAAACAATAGGTGAACATAAATTATCAGTCAACAATTAATTAATAATAAGGGTTGGGCTATAGGTCCATATTAAAAAATTATTATTTTATAAACAATATAATATAAATATATTATATAAATATTTTTATTAATTTATTTTTTATTAAATTAATAATTGAATTTTCGGGTTTTGGGTTTTTCTTAATTGCTATTATCAGACCCTATTGAATTATCCATGGGTAACCACTTATAAAAAATAAAATCCTAACGAATATTCAATCGGTTTCATAAACGGGTTTATAATCATATAGAATACTCATCGAATTCGGGTTTTAACCTTACCCATTGCCATCCCTACTATGACCTGGAAGATGCAGACGAGTCCCATTTGACTAGGAGGTTTAATTATTAGGGCCTTTATTAAGCAAAAGGGAAATTCTATCTAGAGTTGGGTAGAATAGTCGTTTTTATGACTTTGTTGTGGTAAAAGGTCTCAAGTTCAATTTTAAGAACATCAGGAGTACTCATGAAATTGGCATTTATCCTATGTATAAATTGTGTACAAATAATAGGTATAGCATTTTCCAAGGGTAAATTTTACAAATGGTTCTTATTATTTAATTTTTCTTTTAATTTGGTCCTCATTGTTTAAAAAATAACGTGTTTAATTCTCGAAGACTGCAAAAGGTTTCAATTTAGTACCCAATGTTTATACTTTTTTCAATTTTGTCTCAATTGTTTAAAAAATGATGTGCTTAGTCTCTGAAGTTTGTAAAAAAGTTTCAGTTTAGTCTTTGTCGTGAAATTTCAATTTTCGACCTGTACATGAAACTTTGGGGACTATGCGTGTCATTTTTCAAATAATAGGGTTGAAATTAAAAAAATATATAAATATCATGGATCAATCATGTCACTTTTAAAACAATGAGAAAGAAATTAAAAAAAAAGGTGCAAAAATAGGGAACTATTTGTGAAATTTGCCCATATTTTCCAACAAAAATCAATAGGAAATATTAGAGCAATCAATAAAGAGGGATGGTTGTTTGGTTAACAACTAATTGCCAACATTCCTAATACAGTCCCAATTTTTTAAAATAAAAAGTGAATAAATTAATAATTTCTTTTAGATAACAAAATTATCCAGCCCCAATTTGGGACCATTTTACTAAATTAATAATGTCCATAAAATTATAAGATAATATATTTTGAATATTTTCTTTGTATTTTATATATCTCAAGTATTCTATAAATTAATAATTAGCTATACATTTTCTCATGATTGTCCCAGTTGGAAGAGGACAAGGATTTAATAACTCTAATAGAGTTGTCTTCCAAATTGGGGAAAGACATTAAGTCAATAAGGGGCAATAATATCTCCCTTGACCCATCACATCCGATGTTCTCAAAGATCAAGCAAATTCTTGATCAAGAAGGAAATAGTTATTGTCAAACATCATATGCCAAGGTCACTACTGATGAAGCAGATGATAATGACTCTTATGTGAGTCACACACATGGAAAAGTCATACTTTTTCTCGAAGAAGAAGAAGACAAACAATGGATCAATGATCCTTTGTATCTTATGCAAAGGTATCTTGAAAACTTTGCTTATCCATTATTACATGATAAGCATCACTCTTATTATGAGGCTATTTTACAAGTCACAAAATCTTGTGATTTTGAACATTTCAAAGGCAGTACTCAAAAGTCTTGTCTATACTTATAGTAAAATATATAATAAAAAAGATTTTATCTGTAAAAGCTTGGGGCTTTAGTACCCTCAAAGACAAAGAATTCACTTTGCAAGGTGCTACTACGCACTATCATTTTAATTATTAGGATTATGTTGAAGCTTTTCATAAAGTTTTCTTATATGAAAACCCTAAGTATAAACATTCTTGGTGAGTTAAATTTAACCCCGAAATTTTTCAAAAGAAACGATATCCAAATTGGATTTTTTCTTGGTGGACCATATATGGACTATCAGTTAAAATTTTGCAAGAACCGTTCAATGGACTTTATGCAGAATGGCTATCCATCACACCTCACATTAGGAACAACCCGAATCAATATATTGATGGCACAAGCTCTTTGTTTTTCTTTATGGAGTTTGGTATTCCATGAATTTGGAAATGGTCGGGAAGAACAAACATAATATTCTTTGCTTAAAAAGAACTTTTTTGTTCCAAATTTTGGATGAAACTTCTCAAGGTTGATGACACTATAAAGCAACCTTTTGGCCAGAATTTAATTGATGAAATTACATCAATAATAGCCCAATACCACATTCTTATCAAAGAGTCCAAATTAAAAGAAGCTGAAAAAGAATTTCGTTTTTCACATATTCTCAGAAAAATCCAGATGAGAAAGCCAATGAGCTCAAAAGATGAAATTATGGCTTCATATCTTAATGAGATCAAACAGGATTTCCTTCGCAATTTTAAAGAAGATGTTGAGTATCTAACCAAATACACGCATGTATTTTGAAACATAGCTGATTACCCCTGTGTTTTATAAAAAGTACTTGAGTATCCCCTGTGTTTTATAAATAAATAAATTATCCCCCTGTATTTTAAAAATGTAATTGAATTTTCCCGTATTTTTAAAAACGTAATTGAATACCCGCTTCCATTAGAAAATCATTCATTTTAACAGAGGATATTTATAATATTATGCAGTAGAACTTTTTTTTCAAAAGTCTACTATTACAGTTGAACCTCATAGGAGTGTCTCCCCATCACCTTCATCTACAAAAAAGAAGTGTCAATAAATGAGTATTACAAAAGCTTTCTGACTGTATAATAGAGAGATGGTATTCACAAAATTCGTCAATGTTATCATTAGTTTTCTTGTTGAATTTTTTTATGCTGTTATGACTTTTGCTTTTTGTTTTTTTTTCAATGTGTTTGTCATTGCAAAAAATAAAATCAAGATTTCCATTCACTAGATACAAGTGTTATAAGAGATAATGCTTCATGTGGTATGCCATATTCTCGTATTAATCTTAGATTCTGGCCTCCTTTGGACCTCTGCATTTTATTATTTATGGATTGAAAGGAATAACATAATCTTCAACAACTTGGCAGCTACTAAGGTCCAAATTTTGGAGAAGATCAGATATGACATCAGATGCAAACTGATCAAATGATGGAAATTTAAAAATGTTGTACTTAATAGAAATATTTGTAATGTTTGGAACATTGATTCTAACTTACTAGGCTAACTGTTTCTTTTTGGTTTTGACTGGTCTATGATGTAACATTTGTTATTCGCTTTCTATAAATGAATACACTTGCTTTCGAGCAAAAAAAATATATTATACCACTAGGGCTTCGGTCCAGAGGTATGTTACTCATTGTATATGCGAGAGACTACGAACTCAAATCTCGCTGGTTATATATTTAATATGTATTATACGTCCTTATATTGAAATGTTCTTATAGTGTTTTTCTCTTACCATCTCTATTTACTATGATGCAGGTATACTTCAAGAAGAGATCATCTATTGCTAACAATTTCCAACAAACTCATTCCCTAAACATTAAGGTATCGAAAAATAAGAAAGCAATTAATTAGGGTGAAATTAAAATTGAGATTACTTAAACTAAGGGACAATTAAAATAAGGTAGAGAATCAACTACAAATCCTCCATGTATAGGAAAAAAATAAGAAATTTTAGATGCTAGTAGGACGTGTCTTAAGTTTTCTACAGCGCATGGTGGAGCATGCATTTGAACACTTTGATGCGGGAGTCATTTGCGGGCGGCACAGTTAAGTGGCTTTGAGGAAGGTGGTAGCGGTGTGATTACAAAATCATTCGAGTTTCAATCTCCAAATTCACTGCACATTTCATGCCTTCTTTCAGGGGTCAATATACATTTTGCAACTTCAGATATGGAGTTTTGATAATTTTTCTGATAGCAGATTACTTGCGTCTTTTGGGGGGTCATTGCTTTTCTATTTCTTGGTCAATATACACTCTTTTTCCATTATCACTCTTTAGCTAAAAGCTTAATTTGAACCAAGAGATTACTATGTACGTACGTGTTATCCATGTTAAGCATGTCATAAGTCATGGGTCAAGTTTGCTGTGAATTACCTGCAAATCAAGTCACTGAAAAACGACAACAACTTTGCACTGTAACAAGGATATTTTTAATAAACGAAGTGACAGTTTTGGATCTTGAATAAAGACTAGGTTGTTTTTACTATAAACGTTTCTCCTACAGCTTGCATGAGCAATTCACGTCCACAAAATCAGCAATTGCAGATCAGTTTCTATTGCCAAGTTGTTTTCTGTGGACCATACGAGACTGGGACTGTATATATCTTTTAAGCACTTGCTTGCATGAGCAATTTACGTCCACAAAATCAGCAATTGCAGATCAGCTTCTATTATCAAGTTGTTATCTATGGACCATACGAGACTGGGACTATATATATCTCTTAAGCACTTGCTTGTTTTGCACAAACAGCTCGCATTTCCAAAAGAAAAAAAGAGAAAAAAAAAAAATGGCGAGAAGTATCTACTTCTTTCCTCTTGTAGTTTTGTACGTGCATTGTATCTTAATAGCTTGCTCAGCTAAGATTGTCAGAAATATCACAACAGATGAAGTTGCTCTTCTTGCCCTGAAAAACCATATTACTTTAGATCCTTATCATATATTAGAAAGTAACTGGTCTACCTCAAGCTCAGTGTGTGACTGGGTTGGGGTTACTTGCAGTTTGGGCCACCACAGAATCACTGCACTCGATATGTCAGACATGAATTTAACAGGCACCCTTCCATCACAGTTGGGAAACCTCTCTTTTCTTGTTTCCCTTGATTTGAGTGGAAACAATTTCCATGGAGATCTCCCCAAAGAGTTGGAAAACTTGCATCGATTGAGAGTTATGCTCTTAAGTTACAATAACTTGAGTGGACAAATTCCATTCTGGTTGGGAACTTTGTCAGAACTACGAGCATTATCTCTTGGAAACAACATTTTTACTGGTTTTCTTCCTCCTTCCATCTCCAACTTACTCAAGCTGGAGTACTTGAATCTAGCAGTCAATTCTCTACAAGGAGAGATTCCAGCAGAAATTGGGAAACTAGAGAATCTAGAGGAGTTATATCTTGATGGAAATGGCTTTTCTCCAGGTAAATTTCTAATTCATCATATCCTTGTGGACTAAGCCAAATGAAGTGAATAACAATGAATTTTTTTTTCTCTAACGTTGCATGTTTTGTTTATTGTCAAAATATTATTTTTTATGTTATTCTGTTTAACAAGGCTTCACTTCTCCGTTATCAACTCATTCACAGTGAAAACTAAACTTTTCATGTTTACCCTTTGAAGGTGTAATCCCACGAGAGTTTGGTAATCTTCATAATCTGAAGGTTTTAAGCATGGAAGAAATCCAGCGCATAGGTTCTATACCACTAGCCCTGTTCAAAATCTCAACACTAGAGTGGATAATTCTCCAGTCTAATGAATTGGAAGGTACTCTATAAGCCCTTATTTTGCTTATGCTAACAATTTTTTGTATTCTCATTGAGTAACTGCTTAATTTGGCAGGTGAAATACCACAAGAGATGTGTCATAATCTTCCACAACTTAAATGGCTTTCTTTGTCTCGGAATTCATTAAGTGGTCAGATACCACCGAGTATATCAAATTGTTCAGAGCTACAAGTATTGTCATTATCATATAACAATTTTAGCGGATTCATTCCAGTAGAAATTGAAAAACTAGAGAACCTAGAGAAGTTAGATCTTGGTGGAAATGGCTTTTCTCAAGGTAAATTTCCAATTCATCGTGTCTTTGTGGACTAAGCCAAATTAATGAAGTGAATAACAATGATTTTTTTTTTTCCTAACGTTGCATGTTTTGTTTATTGTCAAAATGTTGTTTTTTTATGTTATTCTGTTTAACATGACTTCACCTCTCTGTTATCAACTCATTCATAGTGAAAACTAAACTTTCCATGTTTACCTTTTGCAGGTGTAATCCCACAAGAGTTCGGTAATCTTCGTAGTCTAAAGGTTTTAGGCATGCAAGAAATCCAGCGCATAGGTTCTATACCACCTGCCCTGTTCAACATCTCAACACTACAATCAATTTATTTATACTCTAATAACTTGGAAGGTAAGGCAAACTCTGTAAGCCCTTATTATGATTGAAAAAGTTGATGCTTGTTTTCTTATTTTCAACTTGTTCAGTAATGCCAACTCAGTTGTACTTGTGCATGATTTTTATGCTAAATTTTTCTCTTTTTTTTTTAAAATTTCTAAATTATATGCCCTAAATGTGAAGTTCTGATTGAGTACACGAAACATTTAAGTTTAAGTTCTACATTGCTTAATCTAACATGTGAAATACCATAAGTGATAATCAACCTTGACAAATTAGAGAAAATCTATTTAATCAGCAACAGCTTAAGTGGTCCTACACCAATGGGTATGTTTAACATGTTCAAATTTGAGAATGCTTTCACTTGCCACGAATCAACTTTCAGGCACTCTTCCATCGAATGTGGGCTATGCTCTTCCAAATCTTGAAGAACTCTATCTTTTAAAGAATAACCTCGGTGGATTTCTACCCGTTTCTTTTTCAAATTCTACCAAACTTGAAAGATTATCGCTTGAACAAAATGAATTCATTGGAGAAATTCCTAACTTCCTCGGAGACCTAAGGCTCCTTGAATATCTGACGTTGGAAAAAAACTATTTAACACCTGATCAAGGATTGAACTTCATCACTTTATTAACAAAGTGTCGATATTTAAGACAGTTGACTGTGTATGAACATTCTCTGAATGGTAGTTTTCCAGTATCCATTGAGAATCTTTCTTCTCTAGAGAAATTTGGTGCATATGACTGCGCAGTGAGATTGGCAATATAAGCAAATTAATTGAGTTAGATCTACATAACAATTTCTTAGTTGGACCAATTCCAACTACAATGAAGGTAATTCAACCTTTAGATCTTGACAACAATTCTATAAAAGAGTCATCATTATATAATCTTTGTGAACTACAAGACATTTTTGATTTAAGTTTGAGCCACAATAATATTTCAGGTCCAATTCCAGATTGTTTTGGTAAACTTACTTTCCTCCAGTATCTTTCCTTTACCAATGCAGGATTAACCTTTATTCCTCAAAGTCTTTGGAGCCTCAAAAATCTCATTACCCTTGACCTATCCTCGAATTCCATAAATGGCTCCTTATCTCAAGAGGTTGGTAGTCTCAAGGCAGTAGTATATATATATTTGTCAAAGAATCAGTTGTCAGGTGACATTCCTAACATATTCGTAGATTTGACAAATTTGGAGCATCTTTATTTGGATCATAACAGATTGGGAGGATCTATCCCTAACTCATTAGGTAAAACTATAAATCTCGAAGAGTTAGACCTATCCCATAACAACCTTTCAGGTTCGATCCCCAAATCCTTAGAAGCACTTGACCATCTCAAAAGACTCAATCTTTCTTTCAATAATTTAGAAGGAGAAATTCCCTATGGTGGTCCTTTCAGAAATTTCACAAGTCAATCTTTTATTTCTAATGGTCCATTGTGCGGAGATTCAAGGTTTCATGTCCAGCCATGTCCTGTTCGTTCCACTAACAAGAGAATGTCAAAAAAGAAACTTTTACTTGTACTCATTCCAGTGGGGATCGCATTGGCCATATTTGCCATGGCTTTCACATTTCTACTGGTGAGATACCAAAGGAAGGATAAGATTCCTAGTAGATCAGCGTCTTTCTCTCTAGCAAGATCAATAAGAATCTCCTATTATGAACTTCTTGAAGCAACTGATAAATATAATGAAAGCAATTTGCTTGGATCAGGGAGTTTTGGCTCTGTTTATAAGGGAATTCTTAAAGATGGGGCTTCTGTGGCTATAAAAGTTTTTAAATTGCAGCTTGAAGGCGCATTCAAAAGCTTTGAGACCGAGTGTGAAGTGTTGCGAAATCTTCGTCATCGTAATCTCACCAAAGTCATTAGTAGTTGTTGCACCGAGGACTTTAAAGCTATAATACTTCAGTATATGTCCAATGGCAGCCTTGAAAAGTGGTTGTACTCTCACAACTATTTCTTAAATTTTATGCAAAGGTTGAACATAATGATTGACATAGCATGTGCATTGGAGTATCTCCACTATGGTTATGCGACACCGTTGGTTCACTGTGATCTGAAGCCTAGTAATGTCCTCCTTAACGAAGATATGGTTGCCCATGTGAGTGATTTTGGCATTGCAAAGTTGTTGGGTGAAGGGGAAAGTATTACCCATACTATTACCCTTGCGACATTGGGCTATATGGCACCAGGTGAATTCTTCAACTTTTGCTTTCGATCATTCTTTTCTACATAATATTTTAAATTCTTAACTTCTGATTTAGTTGTCAATCTAATTGCAGAATATGGATTAGAAGGAATAGTGTCAATAAGATGTGATGTTTATAGTATTGGTATTATGATGATGGAAGTGTTTACGAGAACAAAACCCACTAATGAAATGTTTGGTTCAAATCTAAGCCTAAAAAGTTGGGTAAGTAATTCTACACCCCATGAAGTTAACAAGGTCGTGGATACCAATTTAATAAGGCCAGATGAACAATATTTAATTGGAAAGTTGAAGTGTTTATCATCCATCATGGAGTTGGCCTTGTCTTGTTCTATTGAATCTCCTAATGAGAGGATCAATATGAAAGATGTTGTTGCCACACTGAAAAAGATCAAACTTGAGTTTCTTGCATATTGTGGAGAGATTTGAAATTCAAAAGTGTGTCTTACTTTGACATTACTTCATGTACTCTGATTTAGTGCAGCTAATTGCAAGCATGAGACATGAAACGTTTCTGTTGTTTTTCCTGGAAAAAGAAAATAATTTCAATGTTGGAAAATTATTGTATTATTCTATGTACATCTAAAGTATAAATGGCATAGGTATTAGAAGCATGTGATGGAAAAAAAAGAAAAGCACGTAATTATGTACTCTCATTCACGTACTGTATCTTAAATATATCTTTAACTTGGTCAACTAAATTGATTGTGAAACTTATTCCAAAGCCCAATGCACCAGCTTATGAGTCGAATGCCAATTGAGAAATCAAATCTCAGATTGTATAGATACTCGTTATATTATGTTATGAGCACAATGTCTCTCAAACTCAATAAATTTGCCTGCTTTCTAAGGGTTTAAGGTACAACTAAATACTCTAGTAAAATATGATTATAAAATCATTCACTAAACCACTTAAAGTGTAAGGAGGGGAAAAGAAAAACACAGATAGATCAAAGTCATCAAATAGACAGTGAGTTATTATTATTTTTTTTCTTTTTGGGTAAATAGCACACGACTCCTTTATGATTTGTTGAAATTGTACCGTACTAATTTGGGTAAATGCCATTTTTCTCCATGAAGTTAGCCATAAATCCCAAACTCTCCCATGTGCTTTTAATATTATCCAAATTCTCCCATGACACCTAACTATGCCAAACAAGCCTTAGAACTTGAGGGTATTTTAGTCTTATCATATTTTAAAGCAAAAAAAAAAAAAAAAAAATTCGTTGACAACCCCCTTCTATCCCCAAACTGGCCCTGCATTTGCAAAATGAAGATTCGTTTGCTGCAGTACTATATCTTCATTCCATATTTACATCCTTTAGATTTGCCTTCAACAAATTTACTATTACCATCTGATGCATATAGCTTTGTTACCATTATGTCTAAAGCAGTCTTTGGAAACAAACTTGACTTCTCATCAAGAAAAAGCCCACGTTCTTAGTCTCCAAAACAACTCGTTGATCGGTCTATCTCTGCATTCTCCTGTTTATCTAATCAAGTACTCTTTCTTGACCATAGCTAGTTCTCCAGTTTAATTCCAAACCACTACGTGTGTACGAGTGTGAACCATTGTGTGTGTGTGTGAGTGGCGAGATACAGAGGCGACGACCATGTTTGTTGAATTAAAATTACTTTCTTCAACAGCGACGACGTTGTTGATCATTTGTGCAGGACTTAGAGATGCTTCTTCTTGCATCAGATTGGGAACATTTTCAACAACAGCATGATTCTCCACAAAAGAATTAAAAACTCGTGCCTATAATCCTTTTGTGTAATGGCAAGCTTTATCAACGGAGAAGGGCTTTCTTTTACAATATATATATATTTTTTTCTGGTTTCAAGAGCCAAGATGGGGTTTTCTGTGAGAATCTTCACGAAATTCACAAAAAATAAAAAAAAATAAAAAAATTGGCTTATCTTTAGAAATAAAAAGTTTCACAGAAAATGGAAAAAAAAAGGGTAAAAACTATTTTAGTCCCTCAGGTTTGCTCTAAAGACCAAATTAGTCTCTCAGGTTTGTAAAAAAACCAAAGAGGTCTTTCCAGTTAACTTTTGTTAGTTAAATGTTAACAGTCAAAGGGTTGACCGAGTTAAAAGACCATTATATCCTTAGACGATATATATTAAAAAAGAAAATTACAATAAAACTCTAAATCAGTCTAAAAAAACACAATTCACATAATTCGCGTAGAAAAAAAAATAAAAACTAAAAAATATCAGTTCAAACATAAACAAATTAAAGTTAGTAATATATCGTTAAAAAATGAACAATTATGATTCATCCTCTTCTCTGGCCGGTACCCTCGCTGCTAATTATGTCGATGATGATTGTTCATTTTTTAACAATATATTACTGACTTTAATTTGTTTATGTTTGAACGGATATTTTTTAGTTTTTGGTTTTTTTTTCCTGCACAAATGATGTGAATTATGTTTTTTTTAGGCTGATTTAGAGTTTTATTGTAATTTTCTTTTTTAATATATGTTGTTTAAGGATATAATGGTCTTTTAACTCGGTCAACTCTTTGACTGTTAACATTTGACTAATAAAAGTTAACTGGAGAGGGACTTCTTTGATATTTTTACAAATTTGAATGACCAATTTAATATTTAAAGTAAACCTAAGAGACTAAAATGGTTTTTGCCCAAAAAAAAAATGATAAGATTTTTTAGAGCCAGAAAGCAAGGTTTTTGCTTGAAGCAGAAACTTATCAGTTGAACCAAAGAGAACGGCTATATGGTGATACAGGGGCGAGATACAGAAAATGAGAAGAGATAGAGAGAGATGCGAGTATGAGAATGAGAGAGATAGAATGTAGTGGGGAAGGGGGTAATAGTTTTTTTTGCTTTAAAACATGTTAAGACTAAAATACCCTCAAGTTCTAACGTTTGTTTGGCAATGTTAAGTAGCAGGGGGGAATTTGGGTAATATTAAAAGCACATGGGGGAGTTTGGGATTTATGACTATCCTCATGGGGGGAAATGGTATTTAGGACGAAGTTCTTGGAGATGGTGGTGGTAGAGGGCATATTAAGGAAAAAAAAAGACGAATATAAGATGTATGTATGTGGCGTGTATATGTATTACATATACATATATAGATATGTATATATACATGACCCAACAAAAAAAATTTGACCCAGCAAAAAAAAGATATGTATATAGATATATGTTTCTTTGTTTTTTTGGTTTGAATATATATATATATATATATATATATATATATATATATATATATATAAAAGGAGAAAAAAGAGAAAAGAAAAGGAATTGAGGGTATTTGCGTCATTTAACAACATTTGTTAAAAACCTTCACGGAAAAAAGACAGATGGGGCATGTGTACTATTTTTTCAAATCATAAGGGGTTCTGGTGCATTTTTTAAAATATAAAGAGATTCTACGCACTTTTGACATATTATAAAAGATTACGATACTATTTATCTTTTTTTTTTTTTTTTTCCGGTTCCCAAGTCCCTCACAGTAGTTCCAGGATACAATGTAGTAGTGCAACTATTATGGTAGCAACTACGCAAGCATTACTTCTATTCTTTTCCCTTTTTTTATTTTTATTTTGTTGGGGGAACTGCTGGAGGTGGGGGTACAGTGGGGCATGTGGTGGGCAGGGTACTTTGGTAAATGGGTGACAGTGGATTAGTTTTTGATTTTTATATTTGGATAGTTTTAATATTTTTAAATGAGTAGTGATAAATTTTGAATCCAAATTCTTTTGATACATATATCATGTTAAATGGCTACCTCATTTAAAATTAACTTAAATTATTATATAAAAATTTATTATATTATTTGTTATATTCAACAGTTATATAAATGTTATGTGCATTGAAAATCTTTGCCCTTAACTTAAACGTGAGAGTCTTAGTCATCATTTTTTGGATAGTAAATTTTCAGTCATCATGTCAATATCTGATTGATTTATATATTTATTTTATTGAAAATCACATCAATATTTACTAATATTCTAGATGCAATGGACAAGGCTATTATGTCAATTGACAGTCACTTTCGGCGGTGGGTTTTTTTTTTTTTAAAGAAAGATTTAAGTTATTTTACAATATTATTTATAATGTTATACAAATGGATCTCGATTTATCAATTGCTCAGATGCTTTGCTTTACAAAAGTATTTGGTGAATGCCAATATGAAAATTGAAGATTCACACTATGACTAAGGCGTTGAAAGCAAGAGAAAATTCACCAAATGTAACCAAGATATGTTTATAGACTACAAAAGACTAATGTTAAAGAATTAATTGATTGTCTATTATTTTGCAAAAAAATTATTTTACAAATTTTTAATTCATTCTCTCCTAGTGTTCAAATAATGCTATAGAAAATTCACCACCAAAAGTGGAAGAATGAGGAAAAGCATGAAGAAAAACTACCAGGAATAAGTCATATTAAGGCAAAAATGATATGTACTATGGCAAAACTAGCCATTGGGCACCTACTTGTTGTACGCCAAAATATTTGATTAATTTTATTGAGCATCAATAAATAGAAATTATATGAATTAAGAAGGATTATATTGTTGACTTATAATTGAATGGTCAATATGTTTTGGTATTAAGACCAAATTTTTATTATGATGTTTATTTATGAGTTATCTTAATTCTTTAAGTTATATTCTTATGAAAGACAAGAAATTTGTTGTTACACTATTATCTTTAAATATTAAAGGTTATGATATATGTTCGGCAGATAGTGTAACTACACACATTATACTTTAGGGTAAAATATATTTAGTTAATATGACGTTAGTCCAAGATGTACTTACAATTTTTTGTACTACGAATCTAATAGAAGGCTCCTAAAGAGCTAATATTATGTTACCTTGTGGCACAATATTTGAAATTTCTAATGCACTATGTTTAACAAATCCAAAAGAGATTTGCTAAGTTTTAAATATATTCGCTATCAATTGAAATAATTTTTGAAAGCGACCGTGTCTCTAATCAGTGTATAATGGCCCTGTAATGCTTGCTGCCATATATGAAGCTTTAACATCTTAAGATTATCTTTAATAGGGGGCTTTAAAATATAAATTTTTTTATTTTTGGGTATTTTTATATTTTTTTAGAGTTCTATACCCTAAAAAGTAACACTATTCATGAAAAAAGGACGTGGGATCCACCACTTTTGGGTTAAAAGATGCCAAAATAGAGCCCCAGGCTTCCCGAATATTTTGGAGCCTGAGGCTCTATTTTGGCTTCTTTTAACCCAAAAGTGGTGAACATCACGTACTTTTTCTATAAATAGTGTTACTTTTTAGGGTATGGGGTTCTAAAAAAGTACAAAAATACCTAAAAATAAAAATTTTTACATTTTAAAGCCCTCCATTGAACTTGTCCTAAGAAGAAAATTCACTCAGATCTAGCCTGGCATTTTAAAGCCTAGAAGCTGACAAAGAGGCCCAAAGAAGACAGATTTTTGTACAAAATCTACAGTTACAAGCGTGTCGATAGGAGTTCAACTAACATAGGGTAAACGAGTGCAGATCGCTTTATAGCGTTATAATATTATGAGCGAGTAACGTAGACAGCGTAGTGATTATTATTATTTGTTAACCTCATATATGTTCTCGAACAAACCTTCATCTTAACACTTCGCATAAAAGCTTAGCATCTACTTCTAGCTTTTCTACTTTCCAGTAGACTTTGAATATCCAATAATCAGATCTCTATTTCTAAAGATTGTTCGTTTTGTTTTCTTTCTTCTACTTCTTCCGATCCCAATGAACGTAAACTTGTCAATGGCTTAAAAGTTGAACAAGTTTATAAGCTTATCATGACATGCACAGTGATTCAGATTTCTGGAAACATTTCCCCATTGGTATTATCACTCCAACACTTTTTACTAGTTGCAACACTTAAAACTATTGTTGAAAGGTTAAAAATTGTATAACCAATGATTTAAAAACCTTAGCAATTAAATAATAATTTTAAAATCGTTGGAAAAATAATAATTTCGTTAGCAATTAATAATAAAAAAGGGATAAATTGTAAAAAACTTTAGTTTATACAATGATTTTTATTGGAAGAAAACACCTATTTTAATGATTTTATTAAATTGGAGTGTTAACAAAAACTGTAATAGATAACATTATGGATACATGATAGACAAGAAAATATCCTAAAACTCAAAATTAATCTGACTCATCTCACCTCAAATGGAGAAGAATGTAGTTCACTTGGGAATTTTCTCCAATTTTTTTTAAAAAAATGTATGCCACCATGAAATATTAATAAGCAATAGAAAATGAAAGAGAATAGACAAGACATGAGTTGCCCGGAGGGGAATGCATTACAAGATAAGTGTAATTGACTAAAAATTAAAATCCATCTCTTTCAATAACTAACCAAATTATAACAAATGATTTAAAAACCTTCGCAATTAAATAATAATTTTAAAATTTTTGAAAAAATAATAATTTAATTAGCAATTATTAATAAAAATGATAAAAAAATTAACCGTTGAAAAAACTTTAGTTTATACAATGATTTTTATTGCAAGAAAACACCTATTATAATGATTATTTTTTTAATTGGAGTGTTAACAAAAAATGTGATATATATATAACATTCTGGATACATGATAGACAAGAAAATATCCAAAAACTCGAAATTAATCTGACCCATCTCACCTCAAATGGAGAAGAATGTAATTCATTGGGGAATTTTCTCCAATTTTCAAAAAAAAATCTATGCCACAATAGAAAATGAAAGAGAATAGACAAGACATGAGTTGCCCGGAGGGGAATGCATTACAAGATAATTGTAATTGACTAAAAATTAAAAGCCATCTCTTTCAAAAACTAACCAAATTATAACAAATGATTTAAAAACCTTCGCAATTAAATAATAATTTTAAAATTTTTGAAAAAATAATAATTTCATTAGAAATTATTAATAAAAATGATGAAAGAAAATTAACCGTTGAAAAAAACTTTAGTTTATAAAATGATTTTGATTGCAAGAAAACACATATTATAATAATTTTTTTTAATTGGAGTGTTAACAAAAATTGTAATATACACACACACACACATACACACACACACACACACACATATATATGTATATATAACATCCCTATTGTTTCAATTTCGTCCCTATTATTTTAAAAAAATTTCAAATTTATCCCTATTGTTTCTCAAAAAATTTTAATTTAATTATTGGATAATAGGGACAAATTTGAAACTTTAAGAAAATAATAGGGATGAAATTAAATTTTTTTAAAAATAATAGGGACGAAGTTGAAACTTTTTAAAAAATAATAGGGACTAAATCGAGATATTTTAAACAATTGAGACTAAACTGAGACACTTTGCAAATAATAAAGACTAAATATGAAATTTTCTCTATATTGTGTATGCTCATAAGTTGATGCAATGTAATAATTAGTACTTTTGTATAAGTTTGAATCAACGGTAACTTTCACACTTAGTCCCCATTGTTTGCTTTTTTTTATTTTAAATTGATCCTTAATGTTTTAAAAGATTCATAAAGGTCCTTAATGTTTACAAAGTGATTCAAAATGGTCCCTATTATTTAAAACTAGCCAATTTAGTCTATATTGTTTTCCATAAAATTTCATTTAGTCCCCAAATAGGGATAATATGCATGAATTGAATTGATTTTTTTAAAAAAATAATAGGGACTAAATTGATTTTTTTTAAAAAATAATAAGGACCAAATTGGTTAAGTTTAAACAATAAATACTATTTTGAATAATTTTTGTAAATATTAGGGACCTCTATGAATCTTTTAAAACATTAAAAACTATATTAAAAAAATATTTAAATAATATGGACTAAATGTGAAATTTACTCTTTGAATAAAAGCATGAGGTATATGCCCATTCATGTATTGTGGGTGGACTTTATCTCTCACTTGTTACGTACGTACCAATCCTTCGTTATTTGTTCATTCAAATGAAACTTAGTTGTTTTCAACAGCCATGAACGTTTAAGCCTAGAGCATGAAATAATTAATAATAAGTAGCCAGAAAAAGATTAATAATTCGTTCCAATGAAATAAAAACTCATATTCTAGTTTTTGGCAAACATTTGCAACAAAGTAAGAAATAGAGATATTTTGTTCTACTTATTAAACGAAAAGGCAAAATCAGAAAGTATAAGATTATGAACTAGATTATACACAAAAAATTTTAGGTGATTTTGGATAAGATGAAAGGAAATTGTTTGAGATGATATAAATATATTAGAAGATGATTCATAAATGTATATGTTAAAAAAGTGTGAAAGTATAGAAATAATAACTCATAGAGAGATAAAAGAAGACCTAAAATAAGTTACATAGAAACACTTAAAAGAGACATCGGTTGTATGGAACTAACTAATGAGACGACTTTCAACAAGAATAAATAAAATCAATAGATACATGAACCTAACCCCTTATAATAGGACAATGACTAATTTATTTATTTATTTTGATTTATTAGACAAAAAGGTGAAAGGAAAAATATCGCAAATGATCTAGTGTGTTGTCGTAGGCAACCAAAAATAAAATATGTACTCCGAAAAATATATGTAGTCATACGAGTAAGGATCGTTCCCACAGAGAGTATCTAGTCTAATTTTATATTATGTAAACAAGGTTGGGGGGGTTTGAGTATATAAAGAAAACTTAAGAAAAATTATTGAAATTAAAAATATCGAATTTAATCAAGAAGACGAACCTTGGTTTAAGTCAACATCCACCATCGGAATCTTGTAACTGATCATTGATGCAAGTATTTTTCAATTCAAACTTTAAATATTCAGCGTAGGAATTATTTTCTTATCTCTCCTTAGTCGTAGTTAATTAGAATACACGCGGCCTAATTAACCATAACTACTAAACAACCTCAGACACGCGCTAAAGGTTTAATCTAGTAGTAGCCTTAAGAATTAGAGGGATCGATGAAGCTAAACAAAACAAGCACACGCGGTTGCATTTAAATTAGTTGAACGTTCTTCTTAAAATCTAATAATCTCTGATGCAACAAATTATGAAATCTTAGTTGCTTCACAAATTAGAGGGATCAAACAATTACGGATTTGATATCTAACTTAGCAATATATTAACAAATAATAAACTAGTTGACCACCCTAGCAATTAAACGAAAGAATCATATACATAAAACAGAAGAACATTCAATACTTAAAGCATATATTGAACAATGAAAACTAATTAGATCTTATAGTTTTCTTGATCCTGAGGCTTCAATTTTCTTCAACCAAGAATAAAAGTTTAGCCATGCGGAGCCATGAAGAAAACTTGAAAACTAAGAGGAGAGTTAGAGAGGAGGTCCAAATCTTATAATTTCTCCCCTTAATTATAGTTTGTGAAGCCTACAAAATCCCCTAAGATAATAGAATCATAATCTAAATAGAATAAGAAAATATTAAAGGTAAAGTAAACTCCTAATATAACTAGAAAATCTTAAAACAACTAGAAAAGTCCCAATACAATTAGGACAGCCAAAATAGATGAAATTTTCGTGCACCACCTTTTCTACTATCAACTAGAAGCTTATAGATAAAGAACATTCTAGAACGTTCAACAGCACAGGTGCAACAACTTCATGTCCAATTTCGACTTTGATTCAGCCTTGTTTTCTCAAAATCGCAAAACATAAAAGTTGTAGATCTTCTTCTTGGCTTTTCAGAACATCTTGAATCGCATCAATCGGAGCTTGGATGAGAGAGTTATACCCAAAAAACATAACAGTGTCGGAATTGTCTAGAATTGCGCGATTTAACTTCGTTTTGTTCCTAACGCCTCCATTTGCATCCTAAATCAAAATATAAAAATAATGAATATATTTAGGCATCTAATAGGCATAGAAGATTAAACATTAAAGAAGAAAAATATGACATTTTGCATTCTTATCAAATACCCCACACTTAACATTTGCTCGTCCTCGGGCAAAACTCAAAATTTCAAAAATACCAAAGTTGTAATGCCATCAACAAAGAACAACCAAGCTCTTTAAAACTCATAACATATCATGAACAAACATTCTTAACCAACTTATAATTACTTAGTAAGCATTCTCACTCGAAGATGGAGTAACGGAATACGTAGACCCTCACAGAGATAAACGCTTGACTCTCATGTGTTTGAAGGGTATGTGTTTCGCTTGAAGGGTATGTGTTTCGCTCAAATTCATTCCAATGAAAATGATCTACCATAGGCTTGCATATCGTCTCATTCTCCACCACTAAGATCATATGCATAACACAAATTATAAGGACTTTTCAAGGGTTGTAACGGGGCTTAAGGCCCAAGGTGTGAAATATTTGAGAATGTAACTCAAAAGCCATCGAAACTAGTGGAGCAAAAAGAAATCAACTCAAGCTCGAATATGTAAGACATGTCAAAACCAATCACTCCATTCAATAGCTTCCACCTTTATTTATATCATGTATAAACAGAACTCCTTCTTGGAATTTTTAGGAGGAATTATGAACGTGGACAGTTTAAAAGAAATTTCATCCATCACTTCCTTTCTTCTTTATCTTTATTTTCCTCTCTTTTTATTGTTTTTTATTGTTTTTGTTTTTTTCCTTCCTTTTTTATTTTTATTTTTTTTCACCAAAATTTTATCAACAATAGAACTCACATATCGAGAATGAAAATATGTTTCATTTCACTAGTCATAGCCATACCACAAATCCAAACACCCCACACTTATTTCTTGCACACCCATACATATCATAACGCTGAACAATGCTCCATTAGTCCTAAGGCTTGGGTAAATACATTATTTTTTGGGTTTAAAGCTTATAACGTGGGTTCACAATAAACAAGGTCAATAAAGCTCAAATGGGTTTAACAAAGGGAAATATTAATTACAAGGTAGGCTATTTGGCTTATGTAGCTAAATCAAAGAAGACCTTAATCATGTTCATGCATGCATGTGTCAATGTGACCTCGAAGAGAATCAAGGCAAGTTCTAGAAAAACAAATCCATGGAAAAATATCTCTCATAAAAAAAAGTAGACTGATTATGGATGTGTCAGTCTAAAGGCTCAAAATCTCACCAGCTTTTGTCTACGTAATTCAGTCACTACCATGCTTAAGAAAAATAACTAAACTAATTAATTTTAAGTGGAAAGAGTACTTATGCAATCATGTTCTGAATCTTTCAAGCTTAATTGCACCTTGCTGATGCCATGCTAAAAAAAAACCACTGAAAACTTTTTTTTTTAAAGAAATTTAAAACACAACCTAGATCCCCTCCCCACACTTGAAACTTTCATTGTCCTCAATAAGTAAAAATAAATTTTTAAATTTATGCAAAGATGAGTAGAAATATGAAAGCAAGTGAAGTAAGAGAAAGAGAGTCTGTAGGAGGACATACCTGAATTACTTGTTAGAGAGAAGAAAAGTAATGCTTTAAATCTGTAACTATTCAGTGAAGCCAAAGAAAACAAGAAAAAGCAAAATAATAGGAAACAACAATAATAAAGTACTTTGTTTTTTTTTTATTTTTTAATTTTTATATTTTTTGTTGGCCGACCCTATTTACATCCCCATACAAAGGCTTCGAACTTTGGAAGGCACTGAAGCCGACTCTGTGAAACAATAAAAATGTCAAACTAACTAATACCTAAAAAATTAAAATACCTAGATCCATTTAACGTCAGTCAGTAAGACAATTACCCTTGGGTTGCATCCCAAGCTACGCCTTTGTTTACTGTCGTTGGCTTGACTCAATGCCTCGTTCTTCAATCAGTACAAGTTGGATCCTCAAGGTCCAATTTTGTAGCAGCCTCTACTTCGACACCTTCATAGAAACGTTTAAGTCTATGGCCTTTCACCTTTAATACCTTGGAAGTTGATAAACTTTGAATCTCAACTGCACCATGAGGAAAAACATTAGTAACAACAAAAGGTCTAATCTAACGAGAACGCAACTTACCCGGAACCAAACGAAGTCGTGAATGGTATAGAAGAACCCGTTGACCAACTTCAAACTCCTTCCTCGAGATCATTCTGTCATGAAAAGCCTTCGTCTTTTCCTTGTAAATCCTCACACTCTCATAGGCATCATTGCGAATTTCCTCTAACTCTTGTAGTTGCAACTTCCCGTGTTCTCCACTTTCATCTATCTTCAGGTTAAAACTCTTGATAGCCCAATAGGCTTTGTGCTCTAACTCAACTGAAAGATGGCATGGTTTCCCAAACACCAATCGATATGACGACATACTAATGGGCGTCTTATAAGCAGTCCTATATGCCCACAAGGCATCATCCAAGCACAAACTCCAATCTTTCCTACTTGGATTGACCATTTTTTCGATGATGGACTTGATTTCTCGATTTGACACTTCCGTTTGTGCACTAGTTTGCGGATGATAGGCAGTTGACTCCTTGTGGGTGACATGGTACTTTCTCAGCAAAGTCTCCATAGTTCGATTGCAAAAGTGGGTGCCTCAATCACTTATTAGAGCTCTTGGAATTCCAAACTTGGAGAATATATTAGATTTGATAAAATCTGCAACAACTTTAGAATCATCAATCCTTGTAGCTCTAGCTTCTACCCACTTGGAGACATAATCAACATCAAGCAAAATATAAACATAACCGAAAGATACAGGAAATGGTCCCATGAAATCGATGCCCTAAACATCAAAAATCTCACATAATAGGATATGGGTTTGTGGCATCTCATTCCTCTGGGATATATTACCTGACTTTTGACAATGCTCGCATGACTTACAAAAAGAATATGAATCCCGAAATAAAGATGCCCAGTAGAACCCACATTCTAGCACCTTTCTTGCTGTCTTCTTAGCCCCAAAGTGACCTCCATAAGCATAAGAATGACTAAAGGTGAGAATAGAGATAACTTCATTTTCAGGAACGCACCTTCTTATCACTTGATTTGTACAATGCTTCCATAAGTATGGGTCATCCCACACATAGTATTTGGCATCACTCTTGATTTTATCCCTTCGAGCCTTAGACAAATAAGAAGGTAACATATTAGTAACCAAATAATTGACAATATTCGCGTACCAATATAATGCCCCACTCGCGGAGAATAATTGCTCATTAGGGAACATTTCCTGTAAACGAAGCTCATCTTCCACATGAATTAAACGACTCAAATGATCTGCGACACGATTTTCTATCCCTCTTTTGTCTTTGATTTCCACATCAAATTCACTTAAGAGAAGTATTCATCTTATTAATCTTGGTTTCGCCTCTTTCTTCGTCATCAAATAATGCAGAGCTATTGATTAGAGTAAACAATGACTTTAGTACCAAGAAAATAAGATTGAAACTTTTCTAAAGCAAAAACAACCGTTAAAAGCTCTTTTTCAGTAGTAGAATAATTTCTCTGCGCATAATTCATAGTCTTGGAAGCATAGTAAATGACATGAGATGTTTTTCCCATTCCTTGACCCAAAACAGCGCCTACTGCATAATCACTTGCGTCGCACATTATCTCGAAAGGAATGTTCCGGTCAGGAGGTTGAATAACTGGGGTAGAAGTCAACAATTACTTCAATTTATCAAACACTTTTTTACACGCCTCATCGAACTCAAAAGCCTCATCCTTTTGTAATAACTTGCATAGGGGTAATGCTATTTTGGAGAAGTCCTTGATGAATCTTTGGTAAAAACCTGCATGTCCAAGAAAAGAACGAACTTCCCGTACACTAATGGGGTAAGGGATAGATTGGATAATATCAACTTTAGTTTTATCTACCTTAATTCCCTTAGATGAAATAACATGACCTAAAACTATACCTTGTTTAACCATAAAATGACATTTTTCAGAATTTAACACAAGGTTTGTTTCTATGCATCTCTGAAGAACAAGTGTAAGATTATGAAAACAATTATCAAAAGAGTCTCCATAAACTGTGAAATCATCCATAAAGAGTTCTATGATATGCTCAATATAATCTTAAAATATGCTAACCATACACCTTTGGAAAGTGGCTGGTGCATTGCAAAAGCCAAAGGGCATGCGGCGATATGCAAAAGTCCCGAATGGGCATGGAAAAGTCGTCTTCTCTTGATGCTCTAGTGCAATTGCTACCTGAAAATAACCTGAATAACCATCAAGAAAATAATAATAAGAATGACCAGCTAACCTTTTAAGCATTTGATCAATAAAAGGTAAAGGGAAGTGGTCCTTGCGGGTTACATCATTTAGTTTTCTATAATCTATACAAACTCGCCACCCATTCTGAACACGGGTAGGAACTAACTCATCATTCTGATTTTTCACAACAGTTATTCCAGTCTTTTTAGGAACCACTTGAACCGGGCTAACCCAATTGCTATCTGAAATAGGATAAATCAGTCAAACTTCAAGAAGTTTGAGGATCTCCTTTTTCACTACATCCATCATGGGAGGATTCAATCTTCTTTGCGGTTGACGGGAAGGTTTTCCCCCCTCTTCAAGTAGGATCCGATGCATGCATGTGGATGGGCTAATTCCTTTAATATCCGCAATTGTCCAACCAATAGTCATCTTATGCTCTTTAAGGACCTACACAAGCTTTTCTTCTTGTGGCGCACTAAGTTTACTGGTAACGTTCTACCGTCTCCAAGGAACACATACTTGAGGTGATTGGGGAGATGCTTCAAATCTAGAATAGGGGACTGCAAAACAAAGGGTAAAGGTCTCTTGTTAGAAATTGGTAACGTAATATAAAGAACGTTACCTAACTGTTGTAACTTAGGACATTCATTCAATGCTGCAACAGTTTCTTGTAAATCAGTACTCAAGGCTAATTCCTCATTCTCTTCCTCAAGATGCTTACTAATGACAACTTTCAATCCATCCTTTCCATCAAGTTCAAAAACTTCTTGTACTAAAGAATTAATCACATCAATAGAATAAACATGATTATCATCACTAGGATATTTCATGGCATCATAAATATTAAACTTAATAATTTCACCATCAAATTTCATGGTAAGTATGCCACTATGAACATCTATCTTAGTCTTGGATGTTTTTAAGAATGGTCTTCCTAACAAAATAGGCATAGTTTGATCACCGTTCTTCATATCAAACACATAGAAATCAGCAGGAAAAACCAAATTATTAACTTGCACAAGAACATCCTCAACTACACCCTTAGGATAAGCATTAGATCTATCAGCTAATTGAATCACAATACCAGTTTTATTCAAAGGTCCAAGTTTTGAAGAAACATATATAGAATATGGCATAACATTAATAGAAGCTCCTAAATCTAACATGGCCTTCTCAAATCTAGTGTTACCTATCGTACAAGGGATAATTGATATACCTGGATCTTTGCACTTTGTAGGGAGTCTTCTTTGAATAATTGAGGAAATATTCTCCCCTACTCTCACCTTCTCACATCCTTTAAGTTTTTGCTTCCTCTTAATTGTGCACAGTTCTTTTAGGAATTTAGCATAACGATGTACTTGTTTAATAGCATCTAAAAGTAGAATATTTACCTCACATCTACGAAAAGTCTTATAAATCTATATTTTGCTCATCTTTTCGAGATTCTGCTAAAGCCTGAGGAAAATGAGGTACTGGTTTATAATCAGAATGAGGTGAAAACTTAAGCGTAGGTACGTTATCGTCAATGGGCACGTCCTTGTCTGCAACGATATTTTTCTCCTTTTCTTACTCTGATGATGTAGGATCTTCCTTTTCTGGAATCTCCAACTCTTTACCACTTCTCAAAACGATTGCACTTACATTTTCTATTGGATTTACTTCGATTTGAGAGGGTAATTTCCCCGAACTCTGTGCCTCTAGCCAACTAATCGTAGTTGCCATCTGGCCTACCTGCTTATCCAAATTTTGGATACTGACCCTCACCTCTTGTTGAAATTATTTCGTCTCTTATTAAAATTGCAAAGTATTAGTGGCAAGAGACTTAACAATATCTTCCAAAGACATACCTGAATTAGAAGTTTGCCCTGATTTTTTATATTGCTTATAACTTGGCGATTCTGAGTCGCGGTCTGATTTGCTTGTGGATTCCCAAAGCTAAGATTGAGGTGATCCCTCCATCCTGGATTATACGTGTTCGAGAAGGGATCACACTTCTTTTGTGGTTGTCTAGGAAAACCACTCGCCGCATTCACTTGCTCTATAGGCTCTTCTTGAAGAGTTGGACACATGTCGGTTGAATGCCCCACTACTGAACAAATCCCACAAGCCTTCACCGATTGCATATTACCTATAACCATTTGACGAACAAGAGAAGTTAGACTCGCAATCTATTCTTCAAGGGAATAAATATTTACCTTATTAACATGCTTGGATGGAGAGTCCTGCCTAGTGCCAAATTGTTGAGAATTGATCGCCATATTTGCAATCAAATTCTTCGTGGCCTCTGGAGTTTTGTCTACCAAAGCTCATCCACTCACGACATCAATCATGATTCTATTAGTGGGTAGAAGGCCCTCATAGAAATACTGGATAGGTAGCTACTCACTAATCTGATGATGGGGGCAGCTCGCACATAGTCTTTTGAAACGTTCCCAATATTCGTGCAGAACTTCCCACTATGCTGCCTTATACCACAAATTTCTTTCTGAATGTTTGTTGCCTTTGAAGCTGGTAAATATTTCTCCAAAAACAACCTACTCATCTCGTTCCATGTGGTAATACTTCCGGAGGGTAGATAGTAGTGCCAATCCTTAGCCGAATCCTTCAAAGAAAACGAAAATGCCCTTAATTTAATTTGCTCGTCAGTCACCCCCGTGGATTTCATACTCGTGCATACCACATGAAGTTCCATTAGATACTTATGAGGATCTTCACTTGCAAGGCCATGAAAAGTGGGCAAAAGATGTATTATGCCATATTTTAATTCAAAAGTAACATTAGTATCTAAAGTAGGAAACGTTATGCATAAAGGTTGTTGATCCAAATCAGGGGCGGCAAGCTCCTTCAAAGTTTGATTTCCAGCCATGACTTCCTCTTTTTCTGAATTAGAATCGCTAGCAAATAAGGAATCAACAACTAGTTTGTTCTATTCAGAATTCCTCCAAGCTTCTTTTCTTAACCTGCGCGCAGTTTTTTCTATTTCTGGATCGTATTGCAAAAAACCTTGATTAGTAGATTGATTGACAATCATAAAATCAAGAAAGCACTAATAAACCACGAGAAATAAAGTAGGAAAAGAAATCTAGAGTAATAAGAAATATAAAAAATTTACGCAAAAACAAAAACAATGCCTAAAACCCCTAGTAAATGATAGAATTTGGCATCGAGAGGGTGGGGCTCATATGTCCAAAGGACTACGAGTCTTGCTCAGAACGTTGTTTTCCTTCGGAAAAGTAAATTTTCGAGACCTAATTCTACCAAAATTTTGAAAACTGCTGAAACTGTAACGATAAAATATATATATATATATATATATATATATATATATATATATATTTTTAACACAGATTTTAAGAATGAAATAAAAATCACAAAAAAACACAAAAATAAACTAGAATAACTCACAGGCAACGACGCCAAAATTTGGTGTGTTGTCGTAGGCAACAAAAAATAAAACATGTACTCCAAAAAATATATGTTGTAGTGTGAGTAAGAATCGTTCTCACAGAGAGTATCTAGCCTACTTTTATGTTACGTAAATAAGGTTGGAGGGATTTGAGTATATAAAGAAAACTTAAGAAAAATTACTAAAATTAAAAATATCAAATTTAATCAAGAAGACGAACCTTGGTCTAAGTCAACATCCACCATCTGAATCTTGTAACTGATCATTGATGCAAGTATATTTCAATTCGAACTTTAAATATTCACCGTTGGAATTATTTTCCCATCTCTTCTTAGTCGTAGTTAATTAGAATACACGCGACCTAATTAACCCTAACTATTAAACAACCTCAGACATGCGCTAAAGGTTTAATCTAATAGCAGCCTTAAGAATTAGACGGACCGATGAAGCTAAACAATACAAGCACACGCGGTTGCATTTAATTTAGTTGAATGTTCTTCTTAAAATCTAATAATCTCTGATGCAACAAATTATTAAATCTTAGTTGCTTCACAAATTAGAGGGATCAAACAATTACGGATTTGATATTTAACTTAGCAATAGATTATAACGAATAATAAACTAGTTGGCCACCCTAGCAATTAAACAAAAGAATCATATAAATAAAACAGAAGAACATTCAATACTTAAGCATAAATTGAACAATGAAAACTAATTAGATCTCACAATTTTCTTGATTCTGAGGCTTCAATTTTTTTCAACCAAGAATAAAAGTTTAGCCATGCAAAGCAATGAAGAAAACTCAAAAACAAAGAGGAGAGAAAGAGAGGAGGTCCAAATCTTATAATTTCTCCCCTTATTTATAGTTTGTGAAGTCTACAAAATCCCCTAAGATAATGAAATCCTAAGCTAAATAGAATAAAAAAATATTAAAGGTAAAGTAAACTCCTAATATAACTAGGAAATCTTAAAACAACTAGAAAAGTCCTAATACAATTAGGATAGCCAAAATAGCTGGAATTTTCGTGCACCACCTCTTCTACCATCAACTAGAAGCTTCTAGATAAATAACATTCCAGAATGTTCAACAGCACAGGTGCAGTAACTTCACGTCCAATTTCGGCTTTGATTCAGCCTTTATTTCTCAAAATTGAAAACATAAAAGTAGTAGATCTTCTTCTTGTATTTCCAGAACATCTTGAATCGCCTCAATCGGAGTTTGAATTTCCAGAACATCTTGAATCGCCTCAATCGGAGCTCGGATAAGAGAGTTATGCCCAAAAAATGTAACAGTGTCGGAGCTGTCCAGAATTGCGCAATTTAACTTCGTTTTGCTCATAACGCCTCTATTTGCATCCTAAATCAAAATATAAAAATAATGAGAGTATTTAGGCATTAATAGGCGTAGAAGATTAAACATTAAGAGAGAAAAATATGACATTTTGCATTCTTATCATGATCTTTATTATTTTCTTTAAAATTTTAAATTTATCTCTATTGTTTAAAATTAGTCAATTTAGTCTCGATTACTTTCTAAAATATTTCAAATTCAGCTCTATTACTCAAAATTAGCTAATTTAGTCCTAGGGGTATGCATGGGTCGGTTTGGCCGGTTTGAAGGATATTTTTTGAATCGAACCAATACATTCGGTTTTAAAAAATTGAAACCAAAACCAAGCCATACATTTATCAAAACCACCCAAAGTTGGGCGGGTTCCAAACTATTAGAATGGTTTGGTTCGGTTTGATTCGATTTGTCAGGTTAGTATCTATCACTACCTGCTAATATAATTGTTTATATTAAAAATGTAAATAGAAAAAATAAACAAAAAGAAATAATATACTTGTGTATGTCAAAATACCACAAACTAGTTTTTACATTAAATCCAAATTCAAAATAGTACTGCCCATAACATAAAATAACCATAAGAAATTAGTGATCCCCAAAATAACAAAACATAGCCAAACACAAAATGAAAAAAATTAGCACTTGAACCAAAGGAAAGTGCAGTAAAGAAAAAAATCTGCACTTGTATTGGGTCTATATGTATATATATTTGGGGCGGCTTGGGTTTATTGGTTTTAATTCTAAAAACCATAAACCAACCTATATAGTTGGTTTTTATAAAATCTTAAACCATAGCCAATGAAATTTTTAAAAAACCACCAAAAGTGGGTTAATTTGGGTTGGGTTAGGTGGTTTGGATGGGTTGACGGTTTCACTGTACACCCTTATTTAGTCCTTATTATTTCTCAAAAAACTTCAATTCAGTCCCTAAATAGGGGTTACGTGCAAAGACTTAATTAATTTTTTTAAGAAATAATATGGACTAAATTGAATTCTTTTGGAAAATAATGAGGACTAAATTGGCCAATTTTGAACAATATGGATGAATTTAATTTTTTTTTAAAAATAATAGAGATTATATTGATCAATTTTAAATAATAAAAAAATAAAATTTTAATGAAGTAATAAGGATCATTTTGTTTAATTTTTCCGAAGAGAAATTTAAGACGGCGCTGGCCCTAGTCCTACTCCTTGCAAATCCAAAGACTTTCTCCCTCTCTGTCTCTTCAAAATAAAAGAAAAAGTCACTCAAACTTTTTTTTTTTTTTTTTTCGACTGAAAATCTGAATTTCAATACAAAAATGAGAAAACGTACAAGACTCAAAAGTGAGGCAAAAACAAAACGGGTCCAAAAGTGACCCAGGGACAACAAGCCCAACAGTTCACAGAACCAAACAACAAGACCAAACAAATGCATAACCAAACATGGTTGGAGAACAAAACTACAAAGCAAACAAACATGGGCCAAGACCCAAGACATCGGAACAGATCAAGAACAACCACAATCCAACAACACAAAAAACCCAAATCCAATTGAACACCAGACCCAAGTAATAGTCATCGATTCTGACGCAGGTAAAAGAATATCGTCCCATCAGCAATTGAAGAGAAAAAGGAAGGTAGAATCACACATATCCACCACATTACGAGATCCACCATTAGTCAAACCATAACACTAATGGCGCACTACTCATGACTGTAAAGGCCAAAACCATGACCAGAAACCCCCAAAAAGCGAGCACAAACTTTTTTTTTTTATTATTTAGGGAAGGCCGAATACCGTAACAATGTATTCAGTAAGATTTGAGTTTGTAACCTCTCACATAATAGTAAGTGACATTACAGCTAGACGAAAGCCCTAGTAACAACAAGTACAAACTTTCAAATTATACTATTGTCCAAATTTTATAATATTCATCCCAAACTTTTTTATTTTATTTGGTGAAGGCCGAATACCGTAACAATGTAATCAGTGAGATTTGAATTTGTAACCTCTCGCATAATAGTAAGTGACATTACAACTGGACGAAAGTCCTAGTGACAACAAGCACAAACTTTCAAATTATACTATTGTCCAAATTTTATAATATTCATCCCATGTTCTACTTATCAATGTAAACCTTTCATATTAATATTCCGTAGGAGTAATGCATCGTGATGTTACGTTCATCTTGCAAGTGATTGTCAATTTGCAATCTATAGACTCGTTCTCCTTGTGTTAAAAATATACTACTTCAATTTATTCGAATGATTTAGAATCAACAAAATTTCTCTTTTATCTATCCTTATCCCAATGAGCTGAAACTAATTTACATTGTATACCTATTATATTTTTGATATTCTTCATAAAATTGTTCATTAGCACTTCCAAGCATATGACAAAGAACCGAGAAGAATATCAAGTTGTTAAGGATGTTCTCTATATCCCTGATCGCTAGCTTTGTCACGCTTCTCAGCTTCAAGTATCAAAGATGATGTGCCTTCTTAATTTATTTGTTCTGGAATCACTTGTTACATATGCTTAATAGAAACTAAAACATTTATAGGAAATTTCTTTACACTGAATAGTTGTTTCTACAATGATGATTCTTTAGTTTGCTTCCCAATTTAAGGATTTGGATACTCTCATAAAATTAATATTATGAAAAGAAATCTGTCATGGTAAAATAATGATGTAGTTATTTAATTTTCACACTCAATGTTCTAAATTATTTTCTTATAATTACATTATCATTTCAGCATAAGGGCATAATTATATTTCTCTCATAATGCGTTATAATATTATAAATAGATTCAAATCCTCCCCCGGTTGCGCACAACCTAACTTTCAATTCATCTTATGTATTAGCCTGCTTTCAAGATTATGTTGCAGTTAAAGCCCTATTTTGCAGTCTCCTAGAGAAATGCTTTATAAATTTGTGGTAGTTTTTTTTTTCTAGGTCAAATGAAGATTCATTAACAAGAGCAAAGAACATGAAGTTCATCCAATTCGAGTGGGATGTGAATCCCTACGTAGTAAATTCAAAAAAAGAGGGATATTGACAATCTATTAATTATGAGAGTTTATTTTTAGTTATATTTTTTCAAATACACTAAAATTTAATTTGATTGATTCTAAGAACAATTTTTCGGGCGTCCCCCAAAACATGATTAATTCTTCGGTTACACTTTTGGTCTTGTTTCACAACCAAATTAATACTAATGGATCGCTTAAAAGTCACAGTTTTCAGCCATAGACTCTGATAAAATCTTGAGGTGGGATACACTGCTACATATTTGATATTTCCCTTTTAGCTTCTCTACGTCAATTTTCAATAATATAATATGAAGAAATCTCACTCCAAATTATCATTTGATAAACAAGAAATGAAAAAAAAACTACTGCAAGTGCTATATGTTAATAAGATCACATCTCTTCTATCTTTAGCACGTCATTTCCAGAAGAAAATGAGAAGAAAAAAAAATTTAGCACATCTAGAGCTTATCTTATTATTAAAGTTGTAGAACTTCATTTGAACTTAGGTAGCGATTAGTACATTGAAATGAATTCAGATAGGAATAGAATGAACTGAGAATGTAATGAACTTGAGAATAAGAATGACATGTTTTGTATGCTCTAAGAATGAATATATTGATTTCAAACACATGTTTGGTAGTCAGTGTACAAAAGTAGTAATAAAAATGACTTGTATAATATGATAGGATTAGCCTTTTATTATTATAGTATTAAAAAAAGAATAAATATAAACATAAATGTAAACAACATAAATATAGTAAACATAATAATAATAATAATAATAATAATAATAATAATTATTATTATTATTATTATTATTATTACTACTACTACTACTGTTGTTGTTGTTGTTGTTGCAGTGATTTGACATGATGATGATTATTATTATTGTTGTTGTTATTGTTGTTGTTGTTGTTGTTGTTATTATTCTTTTTCTTCTTCTTCTTCTTATTATTATTATTCTTATTGTTATTGTTGTTGTTGGTGGCGGTGGTGGCGGTATGATTTGAGAAATAAAAGTGATATATTTGTAAAATATTATATTTTGATCGGGTATTTTAGTCATTTGAGAAATAAATTTTCTCAAGCACATGGGAATGGGTTAATCTTTGCTCTGGAATGACTAATTACATATACGAGGAAATAAGATTAACTTGGGAATGAGATTCTAAAGTTAATTCCCTCATAACAAACATGGGATTTGAAATAGATTTAGTTGAGAATGTCATTTCATTCTCAACTCATTTCAGTATATCAATCGCTACTTTAATCTCTTTTTGTTTCATATAATTAAAGAAATCTTTCCAATTCCCTAACTTAAGATTACTAAACTACTTATTCAGATTGTAGAACTTCAAAACAAAAATGTAGGATCTCGTTTCCGATAAGTGATCATTAGAAGAGTTTCCAACTCATCAAGTAAATGAGATAGACCAAGGCGTAGAATTAAAATTGAGATACACCAAGGAATAGAATTAACATATGAGATACAGTAAGTGGTAGAATTAATAGATGAGATACACCAAGTGATAGAATTAATAGAACATGTACCAAGAAAAACTGAGAACTTGATATGAGAGGTTTCACATTTGATTATCTGAAGTGTGTATCAGATACAACTGAGGGATAAAAATGAAAAAAAAGGCAATGTTACTCTCTGAAAGTATGTATTTTAACAACAATCAGGTCATGTTTGGAAGTGTTTTCAAAAACTGTTTTTCTATTTTCAAAAACAAAATAACAAAAAATAATGTTTAGCATGGTTGTTTTTAATGATTGTTTTCGAAGACCATTTTGAAAAATATGTTTCAAGAACAAGAAAATAAAAATACATTTTAGATGTTTTCATGTGTTCTTGTTCTCCCTCCCTCATCCCTCACTCCCTACCCCCTACCCCTTACCCCCTATCGCCTACTGCCTACCCATACTTCTGAACACATATTTAATGAAGAATTTAATTAAACTATACGGATCTTCATAAACCGAATAGAATACTAACATTGTAGTATACAGAAGAGTCTACAAGAATTAACCACGTTTGTTCCACCATTAAACAGCCACAAATCGGAGTCCAAAATACATGTTCGATCTTGGACTATATTGCCACAACTTAAATGTCAATTTGATTTTAATGTCTACGCACTATAGACATAGTGAGAGAGATTGAGAGAGAGAGGAACCATTGAAGAAGACTCACTGTCTTTTATATTTCAAGAACTGATACGTTCAGTTCTTTTCTATTTCTAATTTCACTAATTAGAAATAGGATGAGAAGTTATGTCTATAACTTCCTATGACCTATACAAAAATGGGTTGGGCCGGGTCAAACCATATTGGACGATCCAGCCCTAAAATCCAACATCTCCCACTCGCATAGATGGGTAGACCCTGATCTACCGCTATATCTCTACATGACCTTGTCGGGAACTATCACTAAATTCATACGGGCAAATAAGTCGTGCGACTCGCGAGCACACAACAAGTTGAAGCTCAGACCATGCACCTGTTAGGGACGACATGAGAGCTACGATCTTTAACGGAAGAAAAAAGTCTCATTGTACCGTAGACCAGTTTTAAGTTCACATCAGTCAACACACACCTTATCCCTCGTAGGCTATGTTTGACCTTTAAATCTCAAACATGTATTCATAGTTATGTTCAATCACTAAAATTGTTTAATCACAAAGATTGTATAACTAGTTGACCAATGAACACATGGGGACCCAGATGCAAACAGTCTTCCATTCGCTCAATATCCTTCTAAGTCAAGTCAATCGCTTTCCTAGACATGTCCCATATGATCGAATCTAACGTGATCTTTAGGCAACATACCAAAGTAGCTAACATTGAACTTGACCTATTAGAATATGAGCATAGGTCATTAAGGATATCCCAAAGAAGTATATATTGCTTCATTTTACGGTTGCAAAGCACACATGGTATGAAACATGTGTTACAGTGTGACTTCCTTTATCAGGGGCGTATGTTTTTACCTAAATCAGACACCGTACGGATCTTGGTTTAGTTATCACTCAGAAACTAACTTGAATCCTCGAACTTAATACACTTGGTAATCAAGGTTTCAAATCTGGCTACAAACAGGTTATATGGACCGTGGGAATCCATATCGACCTTATGACAGTCTTTATTGTAACATATAAAATTAAGAGGTCTCATCTTAATATTGTCACATAAACCAATTCTAAACCAATACTTAAGTCGACGTATTTTATATGAGTATAGTATTTCCTGACGAATACTAATTAACTCATATCGTCTCATCTCTACACGCTTCCACTGCGCTAGAGGCGATTGCTCGTGTAAGAGAGCCAATATCATCAACCTGTCGACATACTTTTTGATGCCAATTTGTGCTAGAATACTCATACTTGATTTCTTCCAAACTTATCACAAAAACAAGGCGTTAAACAAACACATGAAGAAAATTTTGTTCACTATGAACTGGCATCAAATACTTACCAGTATGAGTACATTTGCAAGGCCTTCTCCAGCAGCATCTCTACAAATACAAAATCTCTACATATAGAGATGCTTTTAGAGACTTTTGTCTCCAGCAGCATCTCTACAGATTCTCTAGAATGTAGAGAATTTATAGATGATCTCTACAATTAAATTCACCATCTCCACATGTAGAGATCAACTACAGATTCTTTAAAAACAAATATTGAGTAAATGTAGAGAAGTTGTTGGAGTGAAACTGAAATAGAGAAGCTGGTGTAGTGAAACTAAAATAGAGATTCTCTAAAAATAGAGATTGAGTAAATGTAAAGAAGCTGTTGGAGTAAAACGAAAATAGAGAATCTATAGATGTAGAGAAATGTTTTAAAATCTCTACATGTAGAAAAAAAAATAGAGAAGCTGTTGGAGTTGACCTAATTACACAATACTTTACAGAACATCAACATCAAGTCCTACGCCATCCTAAAGAATCTACTACAATAAACACATATATCTGGATATGGACTTATCGAGTGGGTCACTGCCATCTCATGCATAGGTGAGTGTTCCACAATCACTTCTTTTTATGACACAAAGCCATAATGTCTATGTACTAGGTCTCACCATGAAATTTATGATCCTTAGCATAGGCGACAGATAATTAGTGGACATAATAGATCGTCATTGCCTGTCTAGCAATTGATTCATCTCAAGTCCATCATAATCTCTCGAGCCATACTGTATTTTGCATAGTTGTTGAGCATGCCACACAGCTCAATTTTCACAGTTGATAATACTATGCATATTTGCTTCTTGCTATTCCACGATGTAGTGCCATTGATTAACAAGTAAACATATCAAGAGGTAACTTTACACTTATTTGGGTCACTACCCAAATTAGCATATGTAGATCTCTACTAATAGGGATCAATACTTTTAATAGAATTGGCAAAATCTAAATTGTCTTTCAAATACCTAATGATCCTTATGACAACAATGCAATGAACTTATCAAAGATTGATTGGTAACAACTTACCAATCACAAAGCAAAAATGAATATCTAGCCACCTATATACCACTGTATATACAGGGCTTCTCATGGTGCTTGAATAGAGAACATTTTATCTCATCAATTTATTTTGGCATTATGGGACACATCCCTTGGTTTAGGCTTTTTCCCTCGGTTACAAGAACATCTATAGGTTTGTATACTTACGCGTTGAGTTATTCAAGAACTTGCTTGACATATGACTCTTGCAACAAAACAAGAATCTTAGATTGACCCCTCTGGATCTTGACTCTAAATACATAAGCTTCTCCATCAATGTCCTTCATCCCACTAAGTGAAAGACAATCACATCTTAATAGTGATTATATACTTCTTGTCATTTCTAATCAACAATATGTCATCCATCTAGAGAGATAGAATCACATATCTACTCTCAGATCAATTGACATATACACAGATGCCTTATTGAACTTTTTGAAGATCATACAAAATGAATTCTTCTTGCATTTCTCCATTAAGAAACATCACATTTACATCCACTTGATGTAAATCACCTTTACATCCACCTGATGTAATTTGAGGTTCAATCTGGTGACATGATCAGAAATAAGTGAATAAAGGCAAACCTAAAATTGAAAGAAGGTTTGCTTGCAAGTTATACCCTCAATTTGGGTACAACTATTTAGTCATTAACGGGTTTAATATCTCATATTGGATTCAATTAGTCTTCCATTGCTTTTTTCCAACTTTCCCTTACAAAAAAGATAAAAGAGCTTCAGCCATTATCTAAGGTTCATCATCATCTTAACTAGTAATTGTGACGCCCGAGATTTTAGCCGTACTTCTAGATTACTATTGCATCCACTAATTGTGCATTTCTTCTGTGCTTTACTTGTTGTCTTCTTTAGTTACTATTCATTCTGTTTTTCAACTGCATAATTACCATGAATTAGCATTTTTCTTAAATCATAATAATTGTTTTAGGAATGAGAAAAATAGCTAAAAGCGGAAGGAACGCTTGTTTAGAAAATGTTTTACCAATCTAGTGAATAGTGTTACGTATGAAACATTATGTTTTAGTTAGCTAACTTAAATTATGCATAATAGACTCATTTTTAAGCTAACTAAGCTCATTTTAATAGACTATTTAAGCACCCAGCTTGACCCCACCCTAATATATACTCAACCAACACACAACACATGACATAACTTAGCAAAACATAAAAAAAGAAGCTGAAATCATTGTAGCAGGGCCGAATAGCCCTTAGCAGCCAAGAGGGAGATCTTTTGCTCTTCAATTCTTCAATTCAAGCCAAGCCAATCTAGGTACAAGTAGTTTTAGGTGTCTACTAGCCTTTGTCGAGCTCCTACGTGCTTTAGGTGAGGGATTTCATACCTATTTTTGCATTTGAAAAATGTGACAACTTTATTAAATTCTTAGATTTGCTATCAAATGCTTATGTAATGCTTAAATATGCTTATGTATGTTGTATATAGGTAGTAGAGACCTAATTTATGCTATTGTTTCATAGTTTAAACAGTTGAAATTGCTTGTTGATCGTATGACATAAATAGTGATGGGAAAACTAGGGTTTTGTGAAATCAGACCTATAGCTTGAATCAATGGTTCTAATAGATGCTTTAGGTGCTAATGAAGGTAATGTAAATGCCCCGTAGAGTTTAATTGCTCATAACCTAACAAAAGCGTGCAAAAGTTGACTTTTAGAAAGGGGTTTCGGGGTTATTGTGAATCCGGGTTGAATTAGCCTTCACTTTTAGTATTCCTAGGCTATATAGGTTCTAAATAAGCTTAACAAATGTGAGTTTTGGCTTCAACAAGTTGCTTTCTTAGGGCATATAATCTCCCAAGTGGGGATAGCAGTGGATCCCTCAAAGATTGAAGTGGTGCAGTCATGGAAAAGACCCGAGAATGTTACGGAGGTGCATAGTTTTCTTGGGCTAGCCGGGTACTACAGGAGGTTTGTGAAAGACTTCTCAAAGATTTCAGGACCTCTTACAAGATTGACACAAAAGAAGGTGAACTTTATATGGGATGGTAAGTGTGAAAATAGCTTCCAAGAATTGAAGAAGAGATTGACAATCGCTCATATATTAGCATTGCTCGAGAGAAGTTAAGGGTTTGTCATTTACAGTGATGTTTCGAAGGAGGGGTTAGGATGTGTTTTGATGCAAAATGGTCAAGTCATTGCTTGTGCCTCCCAGAAGTTGAAGCCCTATGAAGTGAATTACCCCACACATGATTTGGAGTTGACGGCGATAGTGTTTGCATTGAAAAAATGGAGTCATTATTTATGGGGGAGCAAGTTTGAGATCTTCACCGACTACAAGAGCCTAAAATACTTATTCTCTCAAAAGGAACTGGACATGAGACAAAGGAGATGGATGGAACTCTTGGAAGACTACAATTGTACCATCAACTATGTGCCCGGAAAAGCTAATATGGTGGCAGATGCATTGAGTCGGAAGGCAAGCTTGGCGAAGTTAGGAGTGAATGCTCATCTAACGATTCAATCAGCATTGTTATCTCAAATCAAGGAAGCTCAACAATAAGATCCACAATTTCAGAAGGTAAAAGAAGACAATCCAGATTTCAAACAGCAAGATAGATTGTGGAGATTTTGAAACCGAGTCTGTATACCGAATGACCCAGAGTTGAAGAGAAAGGTATTTGAAGAGGCTCATAACATGAGGTATACAATGCATCCTGGAGGAACAAAGATGTACCGAGATTTGAGACAATTCTATTGGTGGAACAACATGAAGCGAGAGATTGCGGAATTTATGTCACGTTGCTTGACATGTCAAAGGGTTAAGGCAGAATATCAAAGACCCGCAGGACTTTTGCAACCTTTGGAAATTCCACAATGGAAATGGGAGCACATAACGATGGATTTTGTAACGGAATTGCCGACGTTACCTCGAGGTTGGGATACTGTTTGGGTGATTGTGGATCGGTTGACAAAGACAGCGCATTTCATAGCAATGAATATGATGGATAGCTTGCAGAAACGAGTTGATTTGTACATAGCTAACATTGTGAAATTGTATGGTGTACCTGTGAGCATAGTGTCTGACAGGGATCCAAGGTTCACGTCACGGTTTTGGCAGAAGTTTCAAGAGGCGTTGGGGACGAAGTTGAGTTTCAGTATAGCGTACCATTCTCAAACTGACAGGCAGTTTGAAAGAACCATCCAAATCTTGGAAGACATGCTACGAGCATATGCATTGGACTTCAGAGGAACATGGAAAAAGCATTTGCCATTGGCGGAATTCGCCTACAACAACAGTTATCAAGCAACAATTGGCATGGCACCTTACGAGGCCTTATACAAATAAAAGTGTAGATCTCCTCTATATTGGGGTGAGGTTGGTGAGATGAAGGCTATTGATCCTACATTGTTGCCAGAGATGATGAAAAATATAGAGAATGTGCATTTGATCCGGAAAAGGATACTCACTGCATAGAGTAGGCAGAAAAGTTATGCAGATAGAAGAAGAAGAGACTTGGAATTTAAAGAAGGTGATAAGGTGTTTTTTAAATTGTCTCCTCGGAAGGGGTTGATTCGGCATGGTAAGGGTGGCAAATTGAGTCCGAGGTACGTGGGACCGTTCGAGATTGTAAAGAAAATTAGCAAGTTAGCATACTGGTTGAGTCTACCAACGAATCTCTCCAGTATACATGACGTGTTCCATGTCTCGATGTTGGGAAAGTATCAGCCTAACCCTTCTCATATTTTGGATTCGGAACCGCTACAACTTCTGGAAAACCTCTCCTATAAAGAAAGGCCCGTGCGAATTTTAGATGAACAAGTACGGGAGTTGCGTAGAAAGAAGATTCATATGGTAAAAGTATTGTGGAACAACCACGAGATCGAGAAAGCAACCTAGGAGTTACGGGATCAAATGGAGAAGCAGTATCCAGAGTTATTTTCAAGGTAAGCAGAAATTGCGAGGATGCAATTCTTTTAAGGAGGAGAGGATGTAAAACCCGGCACATGAGCTTATACGTAATTACACTAATTATGATGCATTTATATCATTTCATGTGAATTAGCATCAATTAATATGCCTTAACAGCATTCAACGTGCATATTCATCGTTTTGCATGCCAAAATGTTCAATTTCGTGCATTATGGAGTTTTACATGTCGTAGGAATTAATTGTACTTCAAATACGTCAAGAGTAGTAACTAATTAGTTACAAATCAACCAAAATGGTGAACTAGTAGTACACAACATAGTTGGAGTGCACTCTTGTAATTTGGCTAACTAGATATTTGATCACCTGACTTCTACTGTGCTTGCCCACTTAAAACACACAATACACTCCACACACACACAAAATTCCTGCAGACACACTCACACACTCACTCACAAGACCAAAGAGGGAGAAGAAGAAGAAGAAAGATGAAGAAGAAAAGGAGAAGAAGCCCTTGTTAGTCATTTTTGAAGTTTGTCTTGCATCCTACAACTTGGAGCTAGCACTTCTTTTGCACTGTTGAGGTGAGGGTTGTTTTCTTAAAAGTTTTTCAGTTATGTTGAGCATGTTTGTGATTATATATGTGTATCATATTGCTATAGCCTGTATATCTAAGCTTGAATGAGGAGATTGAGTATTTTGTATTGTAGATCTAGGATTTTGAATTGATGTTCCGTATTGGTGGATTGTTGATGTAGGGTTGTTTTGGTTGAGTTTGAACCCTTGTATGATGCCTAATAACCACCTTGAACTTGTTTGTATGTTGGTAGAAGGATTGGTTGTTGTTTGGATGATTTTAGTAGAAAATGTGCATTTCCCATCCAGCTATCCGGGCGTTACAGCCTCTATCCGGTCGCCCGGATTGAAGCCCCAACGCCCGGCAGAAAACTCCCATCCGGGCGTTACCTGCTTCATCCGGTTGACCGGATGAAGGCTACAACGCCCGAATGTTTGACAACTTTGCGCAGTGATTTTCTGAAGGCCATATCTTATTCGTTTTAACTCCAAATTGAGTTCCGTTTGATTCTAGAGTTATTTACATTCAATAAGATTCGATTCTAAACTAAAATCAGATTAATTGGAGCTTTGGAAGATAGGTAAAATAACTGTTTAAGTTGGGACTAATGTGAAGGTGTTGAGTTTAATACATGTTATGTTTTCACATTGAGGGCAACCTATCCTGTTGACCTCCACTTGCATGTTTACGTATTATATGAACTCTATTTGGAACATGATTACACTAATATGTTATTGATTATTGTTATTACCCGGTGGCAACGTACTTTGT
Organism: Ehretia macrophylla; assembly: GCA_037974665.1. Classification (NCBI taxonomy): domain Eukaryota; kingdom Viridiplantae; phylum Streptophyta; class Magnoliopsida; order Boraginales; family Ehretiaceae; genus Ehretia; species Ehretia macrophylla. Next base: position 88,380,200 of record CM075764.1, read on the forward strand.
TGCCTCCGAGCTTGTTTGTTGTGATTGAACTTTTCTCTCGCTTGGTGTGTTTCCTTGGAGAGATGGTTGGTATAATTAAGTTGTTGAATGCCATGGTGGAAGTAGCGTTGGGCTTGCCAGGACGGACTCGGCTACTGTGGTTGGGTTGCCTCCGGAGTACCCTTATCAGTTGGTGTATTGGGTTATATTGGAAGCTGACTCAAGACTACCCATCTCCAACAACAGTACGAGAAATTGTATCATTTGATATATGGTAAACCTACATTCACTTGGGCCCTTGAGGACCTCGGAGGGTAGAATTATGCGTTACTACTTGCTTATTAATTCTTGTACTTAATTGCACTCATGCATAACATGTTTTCATGAAAGGTTTTCAAATGTTGAATCGTTTGTGAAAACCACCGGAGACCATTAACCCTCGTTGAGCTAAGTGTAGCTCACCCCTTATTATGACAATTTTTCAGGTAAGGCTGAGCTGAGCCTGTGCTAGGGACTCAAGCTGAGGGTGAGACTTACTTATGTGATGAGTCGGACTTCTACCTGTTGTGATCCTGCCTGCTTGTAATGATGAGTTTTTGGATGTTGTAAACTATGTTAAGTTGAACAATCTCAACTACTGTATTATTCTTTTGGAACATTGAGTTGTAACCTTCTTACTAGTCTATTCTTTTGAGGCCTAGAAGGCATTAATGCTTGTGGGTGCCGGTTGGTTGAATGTAGGTTTTGTATATAGGAAGAAGCAAGTTAATGAAAGTGAAGTGCCAATGGTTTTGGGCACCCTTCTTGAAGCTACTTGTGGGTTTTATATGCATGAATAGGTTATGAACGGATGATTGGACAGGTTTATCCAGCTCGATCAAGTCAAGTTTCGGCCTTGTCTTAGCAACGAGTCGGGGTCGGGGCGTGACAGTTGTTGTGTCTAGTTGCTTGAGGTGGATTATGTTCTTGTTGATAAGTGAAGAACTTGCTTGTTCTACTTTGTGTTCTATTTTGTAGCCTAAGTGCTATATACATCTTTGTGTAATTGTAAGATGATTGTAGTAGAAGATGGAACTACGACATGTAATAACTTCTATTTATGCTTCTAGCTACTTTGCATGCTTGCGCGTGAATGTTCTGATATATGGTTGTTTTCAATTTCTAAGAATGTTTCAATGCTATCATGGGGTGGCATGATAAGCGGTTTTGTAAAGAAGTTAAGTTATGAATGCATGCACGTGTGTACCTAAACTGTTGTGTGCTTAAGGCTCAGATGGCCTTAATGCTAGGTTTTCTTTTATATTAAATGATATCCTTGTATGTTGTGATTGTATAGAATGTTTACAGGTTTTCAGAATGTCCATGGTACAGAGGAGACTTTGTCCGTTTGTCGGGTCCAAACTTAACCTTTAGCGCAAGGTTGGGTCGGGGTATGACAGTAATCATATGAAAAACTTATATTCATAATCATCTGGTAATGAAACGAACTCACATTGATCACGAAACAGATTCAAGTTGTTCAAACCGATATTACTATTACAAGTGAACATAATCCATAAACTGGTTAATGAAATTAATTCTCTTTGATAGCGAAATGGATTCAAGTTGACCAAAACCAAACTGGTATTTATCTCCCACTTGAATCAGTAAACGGAAGTAAGTCCTCATTTCAACTGAAAAAATTGAGGGATAAGACCATTAGGAGTACTTAATTTAGATAATTGAATCTCCTAGAAGAATGTTGAGTTCAGATACACTCCCACTATTTGTTCATCAATGAACATTCCCTTTGGAGCGTTCAGTATACCAAATAGAAATACACCTATTTCCTTTCGGTTTAAATTTCTCAAGTTCATGGAAAATATTATAACGCCTCGATCCCTCACGAGACCGGAGGCTCTAATAACCAAGCTATTCTCAACCTAATTCCAACCCGATCACAAAATTTTAGGAAAAAACAAACAGAGTTTTCCCTGTACCGTGGACATTTTAGAAATCTGTAAACATAATATAAGCCACAATACAACTAACATCTAGCTCCAACAACTCCAGCTCTAACTATATCCCAGCTTCAAGGTTGACTGAGCCTTAAGCAAGACATAGAAAACATATCTAAGCATGCATTTAACAATCCTTGAAACCTTATCTCTTTTAATCTGCTTATCATACCACTCTATATTAACCATTAGATTTTCTTATAAACTAAAGCCAAACAACTATTAACTTTCATTAACATACAAGCAAACAACATAAAGGAAAGTAAAGATAGACTATTACAATCTACCATTGAAGCCATACATTAACCTAGCTATTACAATTCTTCAACAACTCCAAATATGTACAAGCCCATAAGCACAAAATAGAACATAACATAATACAAACAAGGTCTTCCACAGTTTAGCAGGCAAACACTTCAATCTTAAGCAATAGCACACAACAATCAAGGCAACTCCTCCAACTGCACCACCTAAAATATGTTTAGTGAGGTATGAGCAATCACAATTTTCCAGTGAGGGATAAAGTTTACCGGGGACGTGCAATGCAGCAGATAACTCAATAGGCATTTAAAATAACTCAGGAACACTCGAAATAACAAGTTACCATACATTAAAAAGGATATGATTCACTTGCTCTTCAATCACGAACCACGAGCCACAAACTAAAATCCTGATGTAATAATGACACTGATATCGATAAGCTGGCATTCCCTTATAACTCCAAAATGGGTATACTCCGGATGTACCCCGAAATCCTACGACCCAACTCTCCCTGGGCGGCATCCCAAGTGAGAGAGGGATTGGGCAACCATGGTATCCGAGGTAGACTAGCAAGCCCGATGCCGCCTGATTTACACGGCACTACCATGCCCAAATGGTTGTGCAACCACGATACACTGTCCTCAAGGTGCTAACAATAGAATAAGTCAATAAACACATGATTGAGGGACAACAAAGTAGGTTGCCCTCACACACAATATATAGACAATAAGTGCACATGATCTATGTACAAGTTGGATGCTCCTTCATATCTAGTTATAAGGTTAGACGCTTAGTCTTCATCTCAAGGCAATCCTGAGCTTAGTGACCTTTCTTGTGACAATTGTAGCACATAGTCATCATAATGTTGAATCCCTTTCGTCACATACGTCTGACCTTTTTGGTCTTCTCAGTCAGCTTATCATTCCTTTTTGTCATTGGAGTCAATACCCCTTATGCTTGGATCCTCATGACCCTTGCTTATTGGACTCAACTATATAAGCTTGACCAATGGTCTAGATGGCTAAAAGGCATTATTTACAAACTCCAGGTGACGCTCATCATTTGGAATGTCTTAACATTCCTATTATGTGTCATGTTGACACTTATGTGCATCTAGCTTAGATGGAAAAAATTCGATGACAACTTTTACTAGTTGTTCATCAGTGAAAATGTGACCAACTGCCTTCGATTCTCTTATCATGCTCGACTTCTCGTAAATACTACCCCTTAGGAGCATTTTAACGCTTTTAGCATGTGTCGAACTTGATTATAAGCTGACTCAACTTAGAAATGGAAATTCCACTGAATTTCTCTTTCAAACTTTCAAAATCCCTCAGTATTAGGTTAAACTTCGTAGGCAGCAAATGAAGTATTATGCACGGTGCTTTGTAACGTGATGCGAGCATTAACATTTTTCAGCCTGATAGGCCTATTACCTCATATGCTTAGTGGTGTTACCACCCTAATGGTTCACCACAACATAACTCAGTGTTTCAAGTATCTATTTGTTGCACAAGGATGTTATGAACTTGATGATGCCGCATTTGCAATCATTACTGTTCATTTTTCCTTCAACAATTTTGTGGTTATCATAAATTACCACAAAAAAGACATCTATGATGTTTGGTACTAGTACATTTAGATGTTTAATTCTACTTGAACAAGTATTTAAATGTAATAAAGTGACATAAGATATAGTACCAACATATTGTAGTACAACCTGCCAAATTCTATATTCAAATGTCACAATTATCATAATTTAATCCTATTCAAATAGAAACATTAGTTCCGTATATGAATTACATAAGTTCATATGTATGAGAACTAATAATTCTAGATTAGAATCACACCAATCCCAATCTTAGACTCCCACTCAAATAAATGATTAATAAACTAATTATTAATTTAATAATGCATGCAACATATGCTTATGTTAACAACATGTAATAAAGGAAAATATTAACATTATCCTAACATGAATTAGCATTTAATATATAAATTACAAATAAATTTAGACAAAAAATAATTAAAACTCAATATTCTCTTTCTCATATAATTTGGTCTGGTCCACTAGGGTTGACATATTCAATTCTTTAACTCATGTGGACTTGGATGATTGGACATGTAGAAGTTGTCCTAAACTTATTGAGACCCAAGAAACGCATTTTTAGTTCTACGTGTTAGGGAAAATAAGAGTGCGTCTAACACATAAATCACATATGACTATCACATGCTCATAAAAAACATATCCCATAAAATATTTAATATTACACGTAATCATTAAAAGTAAGAAGATCAATGGGATAATCAGTTTGGACCTATTACAGTATGTGTTCGTATGACCAATAGTGGTGAAAATTTTTCTTGCAATTTGTTTAACTCACACAATCCTCGAAAGACTACTAAAATCCTCAGGTAAGTAAACAAACTTTAATACATAACTATCTAATAGATTAATTTCAAAAATTAATAATGCACATAGCATGTATTAATGTTGTACACACCAACATGTATAAAATTACATAGATTTTATGCTTTATAGTGAAATTACAAAAATTTCACGCCCATAATCGTAAAGATTACAATAAATTACACAAATTTAGGCATCTTAATGAAATTACAAAAATTTCTTGCCCCTAATTATAAATGGTACAATTAAATTATATAAATTTTGGGCAAACTTAACGAAATTACTTATAATTTCATGTTATAATAATTTAAATTATGTACTACACTATAAAGAAATAGGGCTAAAACACAATCATCACAAAAATAATGGCCCTAATTGAGAATGTGGGGTCAAAAATTAGATTATCACAAAGATAAGAGCTCATTTAATAAACATGGGGGCAAAAATGCAATTATCCTAAAGATAAAGGCATAAAAAAATATGGGTTCAAATCTGTAAATATCATATAGATATTAGGCCACACAACTAATGTATTATTTAAATAATAATAATAAAAAATATTCAGTAGTAGCTGAATGACCGGATCGTCAGACCACTATCGGCTGGCCACCGGACTACCGTCCTTCGTCGTCGGACTACCATCTGGTGGCAGCGGGGTTGGGGTGTGAAAAAATTAAAAAATAATTTTAATTCTATCTTTAATAATTAAATTAAAACTAATTTAATTTAATTTAATATATATTATTATTTATGTAGGGGCACGTGGCGCAACCGGAATGAGCCACGTGGCCTAACAAACCATGTTCACATTTGAACATGGACGTGATTCAAATGACGTGATCATTCACCTCTGACAGATGTGACCCTTTCTTTTTTTTTTTTGAATTTGTTGCCACTAAAGACGTGGCCACGTGGCATCCCATGATTGGGCCATGTGGCCCGTATGCCCTAAACTTAATCTCAGCCAATTTTCATGTTTTTCCACTCACACACACTACACCAAAAACACACACTAACCAAAAAATCTCCAGATTTACGAAAAATCTTAAAAAGTACATAACTTATGCGTTTCTAAGTCAAATTTAGCGAATTACATATCTACAAAAAACTCTTGACGAGCCCGTTCTAATTGTACCAAATACACAATTTTTGGAGCATGTTTCAGACACAAAAAAGGGCCAAAACAGTCGCAAAAATGTAGAAAAAAATGTACTAAACAGTTTTGACATTCAAACTTTAAAAATTCGTAATAAATTCATTACCTAACGAAAAATTACGAAATTTACGCTGATAGAATCTTTGCAACGAGCACTTTCTACCAGTACAAAAATACACATACTTATGATACTTCACAGAAACGTAAATTCATAATTATTACGTTAAAATTTGCTCAAATCGCAATAATTCATCAATTTAACATTCATATACACATATATATAGCAGAGAACAAATATCTATGGAGAATCAATGATTTGGCTCTGATACCAATGGAGTATTTAATTAAACAATACGAATTTTCATAAACTGAATAGAATACTAACCTTGTAGTATGCGGAAGAGTCCACATTAATTAATCACGTTCGTTCCACCGTTAAACAACCATGAATCAGAGTCCAAAATACATGTTCGATCTTGGACTATATTGCCACAACTTAAATGCCAATTTGATTTTAATGTCTACGTACTATAGACATGGTGTGAGAGATTGAAAGATAGAGGAACTATTGAAGAAGACTCTCTGTCTTCTATATTTCAAGAACTGATACATACAATTCTTTTCTTTTTCTAATTTCACTAATTAGAAATAAGATGGGAAGTTATTTCTATAACTTCTCATGACCCATACAAAAATGGGTCGGTCCGGGTTTACCCATATTGGGCGACCCAGCCCTAAAATCCAACATTTAATTTAATAATTAAAATTAATTAATTTTAATTTAATGATATAATTAATCAAAATTGATTAATACATAATTAATAAATAATAAGATAATTAATTTGTAATATCCTACATCGGATGCGGAGGTCTTTGGGCTATTGAATATATAGAGATGTCTCGTATATTCGTGCACGCGCGTTTTCCTGGCAGTGGCGGGGTGGCGACAAAATCGTGAGGAGTATGAGCTCCAAAGTGGACAATACGTGCGTAGTGCGTTTCTGGGCCTGCTTGCTATGGCCTAGGTGCTCGCTTGGACCGTTAAGGTTAGGGGGTATCCTGTAGGCGTGGGAGTTGGGTTCGGGGCGTTACAAAGTGGTATCAGAGCCGACGCGTTCGTATGGCCAGCGAGGATGCTGGGTCCCCAATGGGGGGCGGGTGTAATATCCCACATCGGACGCAGAGGTCTTTGGGCTATTGAATATATAGAGATGTTTCGTATATTCGTATACGCGCGTTTTGCTGGCAGTGGCTGGGAGGCGACAAAACTGTGAGGAGTATGGGCTCCAAAGCGGACAATTCGTGCATTGTGCATTTCTGGGCCTGCTCGCTGTGGCCTCGGTGCTCGTTTGGACCGTTGAGGCCAGAGGGTATCCTATAGGCGTGGGAGTTGGGTTCGGGGCGTTACATAATTAGTTAATTAATAGTAATTAATTTATATAAATTAATTTAACATTGAATTAATTAAAATATTAATTATAATTTAATTAAATAATTTCTTGATTATTTATTAATTTAAAATTATATTAGTTATAAATTAAATTATTTAAATTATTAATTTTAGTAATTAATTAAGAATATTAATTTTTAATCATTTACTAAAATTAATGATGTAATTAAATAAATAAATTAGTTTAATAAACAAAATTCATAATTTGACAAAAAAAAGTATTCATATAATTGTAAAGGAATCTTCATTTCAAAAACTTGTTCAGAGAACAACTCTACTCAAGCAATTTTTTTGGTCTTTTGTTCTTAAAAATTATTTTAAAAAATTATTCTACAAAATAAAAAAATAGGAGTACTTCCAAACAGACCCTGACATGTATGAAAAACAAGGTTGTCCTTTCATACCTCAAACAAAGAGCATTCCACCAGATGAATCTTTCAAATAATAATAATAATAATAATTGCATGTATGAGATTTTTAATAGATCAACTAGCACTTTTTCCTTTTCTTTCTGAGTTATTAGTTAACTGGTACTTATGTTTAGTGGCAAAGCCAGACATCAGGGTCAAGGGGTGCATTATAGTAGAAAAGTCAGTAACTAGGATCAATGGTACTTATCTATACATTTTTTATATGAATTTCTAAAAAGAAGTTGATTTTATGCCTAATATCATGTTTTTTATGATGTACGATCACAATATGTTGTAATTAAACTAATTAATAAACAACTAAAACTACAAATAAAAAATAAAAACAATGGTTATTAGAAAGTTTGGATAGGTTAAGGAAGACTTTGTAAGAAAAAGGACTTTTTAAGTTAACAAGATAAAAAAAAGAATATATGGAATGCAAATTCAACTCAGAGTACATCAAGAAGTGGGCAGAAAAAAATGGCAGAGTAAGACTTATGAAATATTATAAACCTCTTGAAATTAATAATGTTGTGACCACCTAAATTCTATTAATTTAGCGAGATTAATTTATCGATAAATTGATAATTATTAATTTATGAAGGTGTTTAGTTTGTTTGGGCTTAATAGCAACAATATTACAGTTTTCTCTACGTAAGATATGAGCTATGAAAAATATAACCTCTAGACTTTTGATGAACCTTTAGATAGAGACACCACTAAATGATTTGGACGTTCTGATCAATGAGTTTAGGTACCGTAAAAAAATATATGTCAACCACCTCTTGAATTTTTTAGTAAAAATGATACTAGTACAAAAGTTTTGAGTATATATGAGATCATTGACAACATGATAGAGTGTTTTCAAGATGAAATTGAGTTGAAGTTGATGAGATACACAATCTTTGGAACTGGTGTCATGTAAAGAAGCACTAAAAGTATCAATGATATTCCAAAACTTCTTGTTGTAAATATGAGAAGCAGCTCTAGGATATTAGGCGCATTGGGAACAATTAAAGATGATATTCAACTATATTTGGAGTTCAATAAAAGACAAACTCTTATTATTTCATATTTTGAGAAAATCGCATAGTCAATTTATTACATACTTTTTAGCAATTATTAATTTATAAAATATTTGTACTTATAAAATACAAAGAAAATGTTTTAAATGTATTATCTTATAATTTTATCAAAATTATTATTTTTTTACACCGGTCCTAAGTTGTGACCAGACAATTTTATTATTTAGAAGAAATTATTTAATATTGAATATTAATTTAAAGAGATTGACAATATGGAGATAGTAAATTGAGATTTATATGCATTAAACTAAAGTTAGAGACGAATTTAACAACCTAAAGTGAAAAGACTTAGGCTGTCAACCATTAAACATTGAGATGCTAAGATTTCACATTCAACAAACCTTCTTCTCTCTTCTAGAATTTGATCCAATCAAGAGAATGAAGCCTTCCAAGTATAGTGTATGCAAAAAGCCAAGAAGTCTATACCTAACCTTTTTATTACTAATGCCAACCACCCTTATTGGTTTTTTTTTCTTTTAATTCAGGAGAAGTTTAGATCATACAACATAATTAACAAGACTCAATAGATCAAATCCTTAAGCCAGCGTCAGGGCCACCGTCTAACCAATCAATGACCACTGCGTCCCAAGACACACTCAACAATGACGGGCGCAAATTAAAGAACTTTTGTTGTAAGTCTTGAGTCTTGTATGAGAAAATATCATTAAGTTGCACTCTATCTACCAAACAATTGTCTACATGGGTCTGCAATCTAGCATATAAAGAGGATATTAGCTGAACTTTACACAAGCACTCGAAAAATCATACAACCTCTATCTGATTCTCGATTCCAAACCATATTGTATCAAATATATATATATATATATATATATATATATATATATATAATTTGACAGGCATGGCAGAGACAGTTGTTTTTGTAGTGGTAGAGCAATTAGCCGATCTCTTGTTCAAGCAGGCGAAAGAGGAGATTGATCTACTGTCCGGCATTGAAGACAAGGTTCGCAATCTATCCAAAACATTGAAAAGGATTCAAGCTGCGCTAGTTGATGCAGGAGAGAAAAAGGGTTACGGAGGAAAGTGTGAAAATTTGGTTGCAGGAACTGGAAGATGTATGTTACGAAATTGATGACATGCTAGACGAATGGAACTACCAAATTCTTAGAAAAGAAATTGAAGCAAGCAGCAGTAATAACGCTTCAACTTCCATTCCTACGCAACGGGACCGGGTATATTCCTTCACCCCTTGCTCTTATTTTTGCTTCAAGCAATTGGTTGTAAATCGTAAAATTGCAGTAAAAATAAAGGAACTCAATACAAAATTGGATTTCATTGCCAAAGAAAAGAATAAATTTAGGTTTGTGAATGCTAGTGGCGATTCAGAAGAATGGAGACCAGTTCCCAGTACCTCACTCATTGATGAATCCTATGTATTTGGTCGTGAAACTGATAAGAAAATCCTAATAAGTCAATTGTTGTTTGAGAGTCGTCAAGAAGAAAAGCATGCCATCCAGATAGTGTCCATAATAGGTACGGGAGGAATAGACAAAACGACCCTTGCTCAACTGGCATATAATGATGATCAAGTAAAGGAACATTATGAGAAAAGGGGATGGGTTTGCGTTTCTGACCCCTTTGACGAAATTAGAATCTCCAAGGCAATCCTAGAAGCTCTGCAGTCGAGTTCATCAAATTTGAATGAACTCCACTCGCTACTACAACAAATAAGAGGTTCTATTTTTGGGAAAAAATTTCTTCTTGTTTTGGACGATGAATGGACAGAGGACCAAATGAAATGGCAATCGTTCAAATACTCTTTTAAACATGGTGCTCCTGGAAGTACAATTTTATTAACGAGGATGTGGCACGAGTTGTAGGTTCTACTTGTACTATTCCATTGGGTGTATCGTCTGATTTAGAAAGCTGGTCATTGTTTCGCAAAGTAGCCTTTTTTGGTCCAACTGAGATCAAACTTGAAAGATTTGAAAAAATCGGTAGAGAAATAACAAGTAAATGTAAGGGCTTGCCTCTGGCTATTAAAAGTGTAGGTGGCCTTTTGTGTTCGAAGAACACTGTTGAAGCATAGCAAAAAGTTATGGATAGTAATATGTGGGAATTGGAGGTAGCTGAAGTTCAGTTCCTCATCTGTATCTAAGTTATAGTGACTTGCCCTCTCCATTGAAAATATGTTTTTCATATTGTGCTATCTTTCCCAAAGATTATCAAATAGATGTTGATGACCTGATCAAGATATGGTTGGGACAAGGTTATCTCAACTCAACTAAAAGGGAGAATAAGATGGAAGTGAAAGGTAAGGAGTATTTTGAGTATTTAGCCATGCGTTTTTTCTTCCAAGACTTTGAAACAGATTATGCTTTTGGAGAGAGGATAGTCACGTGTAAAATGCATGATATAGTTTATGATTTTGCCCAATTTCTCACGAAAACGGAATGTTTAATAATTGATGGGGAAAGGAAAGAGACATTTTCCAATAATGCACGTCATCTAACTTGGTTTGGTAGTGAAGAAGCTGTTGATACTCTTTACAATTGCAATATGGGACAACTTCATAGCTTTTCCATGAAGAACTTCAAATTGGACACACTTAGCACCATCTTCTCTTGAATAGCCTAAAACTTGTTAGGGTGTTATAGTTAAATTGGTGTAGTTTCAAAGAGCTTCCAAAGAAAATAGGAAATTTAATTCACTTGAGATACTTGGGCTTGTGCGATAATGATGAACTCAAGGAATTACCCAGAACTGTTTATGACTTGTACAATTTGCAAACATTGAATTTAGATGGTTGTTGGAAACTTATAGAGCTTCCACCGGGGATTGAGAAATTGAAGAAGTTGAGGCACCTCTTTCCTAGTAGAAAAGATATGAACTATCTTGAAGGAATTGGAAAGTTGACATGTTTACAGACATTGACCTTTTTCAAGGTTAAAGGGGAATACAATAAGTTAGGCTATTTGAAAAGTCTAAACCAACTTCGAGGAAGCCTAAATATTGAAATAGCGGATAATTTGGATATGGCAAATGCAAAAGATGCAGATCTCAAATCTAAGAAGCACATTCAAGACTTAACATTAAAATTTTCCAATTTTATAAGGGAAACAGAAGATGTAATGGGAGCTCTTGAACTACCCCTGAGCATACAAATCTTATATGTGATCAAGTATGAAGGAACCCGACCCGCCACATGGATGACATCCCTTAAGTATCTTAGACACTTGAATCTTAGATTGTTCTTGGGATTGACTTCTCTGCCCTCATTAGGAATACTAATTTTACTTGAAAAGCTTGAAATAAAGGACTTTAATAAATTAAAGTTTATGGGCCCCGCATTTTTGGGAATAAGAGATTCATTGCTATTTGCCTTATGTTGGATTCCCAATGTTGGCGGAGTTAGGACTCATTAGCTGTAAAGAATGGGAGGAGTGCGAAGACATCACTCCAGAAGAATAAGAAGAAGATGATAATGTCTTATTAATGCCACGCCTCCGTTGGTTAATAATGGGTGAATGCCCGAAGCTTAAAAGTTTGCCATATTGCCTCTTGCGTAAGACGTCATCGCTACAGTGTATCTAGCTTGACAAGAATAAATACAATCCATCTACAATTTTATCAAAAAATCTTACGCGAGAAGAAGTAAAAGCAAGAAAACTAGACCATCAAAGCATGAGCACAAAAGAGGCCCTCTAGGTATAATTACCTTTTATTTTTCCTTACTTGTTTTCCTTAATTCTTTGTTTTTTACATTTGAAACACTTGTGGTGTAAAATTCTTTTAATTTATTAATGAATTCCGTAAGGATTTGTATTTACAAATGAATTTTTATATTTAATACTGTAAAATATATTAAGACAATTTTGTGATTTGCAAATATATTTATTGTAGGTATTCATTTTCTATCTCTATATCTTGAAGTTTTGCTTTTGAAACTTTGAAAGGGATATGTATTCCATCAACAACACCAATTAATTTTAAAACTAAACTTAATTAATTATTATTGATGAATAAATAAATAATTTTAGATGGCTAAGTATGTTAAGACTAGTGGATAAATAAGTAACTTATGATTTGGCCTTTTAATTTAAAGATGAAAAATAGGCTTGGATTAAAAGTTATGGAAAATAAACTTTTCGTGAAGAAGCTCACAAGAAGAATAATAAGAACTAACTAATAGGTATAAGAGTGAAAAAATAAGAGAAGTAAAAAGGAAATAAACTTATAGGGTAGTTTAGTCTTTAAAAGATGAGTAACTAATTTGGTGGTTTAGAATTGCAAATACCACATCTTGAGCAAGAATTTAAGTAAAGCTTGAGTAAATCCAGGATTTTCAAATCTTGGATTTCTAATTTTTGAAAAAGTTATTTCCAAACATAAAATGTTAAATTTGCAAATGAATTTTGCAAAATTTTATGGAATTCATTTGTTCTAAACAATATGTTTGTGAAGAAGTAAATAAATATATGTGTGGAAACAAAGCCAATGTATAAAAAGGCGTAAGGCGCACTGAGGTGCTAGGGGGTCCTAGTGCCTAGGCGCAAGGCACAAGGCGAAGGCACGTGTCTTAACAAAGTGAGACGCATTTCTTATATTATGAAAAATAAGCTATGAAATCAAAAAAGATAGATATATATTCATAAAAAGTATTACATTATATATCATCAACATCATATAAGCATCATGACTAGATGTTTTTGTCTTCTTTTTCTTCTTCTATCGTTTCTTCTTCTGTCTTCTTTTTCTATTTTTAGGGTTTGGCTTAAAAATATCTAGAAGTCAAGGAATAATCAAGTACTTTGCATACATACTAACAAATAAAAAAGAAAATTTATTGAAAGAATATATAAGTATACAAAGGTGCAGCAAGGCACATATTGATTGCCTTACACGCCTTGGTGCGCCTTAGTCAAATTGCCTCGCCTAAGCCCTTTTAGGCGTTGAGGGTACGCCACGCCTTGCCTCGTCTCAGCACCTAGGCGCACCCTTTTTATACACTGAACAAAATAGGTATATCATCCAATAATTATTACTTATTCAAACGAGTAACTTAATTCAAATGAACATGCAGCGTTTAGATGTTAGGAAATGCCAAATGGACCTTGTAGAATTTCTATAGAGGCAAACCTCAACCTCAATTCGAACTGGTTTCTCGATGATATGTGTTGTTTTACGAAAATTATTTTTCTTCGGAATGCTTGTAACGCCCAGAATTTCATCACATCTCTTAAATAACTGTTGCATAAATTACTTGAGTATTTTATGTGCATTTCTTTTCTTGTTTAATTGTTTTACTATTAGTCACTATTCATAAGAAATTTGACTGTTATAAATGTTCGATTTAATATTTTTCCTAAGTCACATGACACCTAATAGAAATTGGAAACTTGTCGTTTTGGACTTTTGAGCCGGGAGTATGCATTTGAAAAATATTTTTTCACGTTACTTGAATATTGTTACGTATGTAAAAACATTGTTTTAAACTAGTTAACATTTGAATTGAGTTTTAGCTAATTTGACCAAGATTTTAGTTGCATTTGACTTAGTAAAACATAACTTACTCATTCATTTACCCAATATATTACCATATAAGCATAATACTCATAAAATAAAAAGCCAAAAATTGCAAAAACACCCCCCCAAACCCGACAACCCTAGGAGCAAAGAAGAGGATAAATTTCTTCATCAAACCTTTGAATTGATCTCTTGGTTTGCTTTGGAAGGTTTCTAGTGCACTTAAGAGCCTCAACCTCTTGTCTTCACCTTCAAATGTGAGGGAATTTACAATTGTTGCATTCTAAAGTTTATGTCAAATGTTTTTGAATTTTTGAATTTTGCCATTTCATGCCATAAATTGTTTGATTCTCGCTAGATATAGTGTTATTACATGCTAGAGAATATCCTTATGCATTGGTATACCTTAGAACCAAGTTTTTTAGCATGAATTACTTGAGGAAGATGATGAATAGTGCTGAAACTAGGGTTCTGAAAAAAAGTTACAATTTAATTCGATTCGAGCCTTCTAGTAGTTTCTAATTAGGTTCTTGAGCATGGGAAAAATATTCGTTATACTTGCCATGTGAAAAATTTGGGAATTTTGATCAAAATAGGCTACTTTAATTGGGGATTTCGGGGTTAACTCGATTTCGGGCACATTTTGAAATTATGGCTAGTCTTTATTAAGTATTGAAGCCTTACAAGTGCCTTCGTTTCACTTGTTTGGGTTTCGAAATTAGTACTTGTAATGTAAATGCACAAAGAGGAAATCGGGGATCCAATGGTAAATGAGGTTTAACGGGTGAACTCGAGGGCCCTTGGGGTGCCATAAGGTGTGGTTTGAAGGATATGATAACTCGTTTGGGAATCTTGAACCTTGCCTTTCGGTTTGGAGCTTAATAGCAAAGATTGACAAAGGGGTTTTGGGTTGAAAGTGAATCCGAGTGCGTTCGGGCATTAGGGCTAGTGTATAATAAGTGAGGATGTGCTAGAAATGTATTCACTTCACTTAGTTGAGCTCCGATTAGAGTACTTGTAGTGTAATGCATAAAGAGGCAAATTCAGACTTTTTGGGTAATTGTACTTTAAAGTGAGATTTCAAAGGCTTAAATGGTGCCATAAAGTCTCATTAGAGATGTAGTATAGTTAGATGTGAGGTTCGTTATCTCGTGTGAAGTTTAGAGCTTGTTTTGTAAGCATTTAGAAGAAGATTTGTTGGATTTCTTGTGAATTACTTGAATTAGTTGCATTAGTAGTTATTATATTGTTATATTTGCTCTAATTGATCATGATAGAGTTATATGTTATATAAGTGTGAAGTTTATGACCTAAATACCAAGCATGTGAAAAGTGTCTAATTGAAGCTTATGTGAATTAGTTAAGCTTATTGCATAAGTAGCTATTTGAATTGTTATACTTGCTATAATTGCTATATTTGTCTATTGATTAAGTTAAGCTTCTGTTAGAGGAATTGAAAAATGTCCTAGTTGAGCTTGCGGTATTAACTTTGCACTTGGAAACTTGTATTGAATGTTTGAAGAATTAGTTAGAATGTAAGCTAAATGTAAAGATGTTAACCAATACATGTTAGTTGAGTCCACTTGTACAGTTGACATTTAGTTTATATGTCAAGTACAATTTTGATTAGTTATAGTTAGCTTAACTTTATATATATGTAAATGTTTCTATATTGTTACAAAACTATGGTGTTTAATTAAGTTACAATAAAATAAAGTATGTAATATAGATTCTTGGATGTGAAAGATAGTTGTTAAACCTTCTATAGTCAATTGCTAAAGTGTAATACTTATATAAAAACTAGGGTATTCATATTCAAGCTAAACTAAGGAAAGTTGGAGTAACTAGGCCATTTTTACATCTTGAGGCTTGATAAAGGTGAGGGAGTCTTCATCTTTTCTGTGCATTTTAACTTATTTGATTGTTTCTATATTATAGTATTTGGTAATTGATAAAGTATATATGTTCTAATTACTTGTTATCTTGTTTCTTTTCTTGTTATATGTGACTAATTGTGAGGGTGGCCTACTTTGCCGTCCCTCTTGTGTGTTGTATGATAATCTTGATTCTTGTGGACTTGTCTCGGGGTTGCGCAACCTTTTCAGACATGGTAGCGTCAAGAAACACGGGCGGCTTCAGGCTTGCCATGCTCCCTCGACTACCATGATGCCTATTCCCTTTCTCGATGAGTATACTCCACTACCCCAGAGGCGTGGTTCACCTGCTGGGCATATGGACCTACCTTAGGAGAAAGGGTTGTAGGATCGGGGTACATCCGGAGTACCCCAACTTGGTAGAGTAAGGGTTTTGTCGGCATTTGCTTAAAGATCTTGGCTCGTGGCTCGTGATTGAAGACAAACATGAAACTGTATCCTTTTTATACGTGGTTAAATACTTGTCTAATTAACTTTGTTATTTTGTGTTGTATATGTTATTATTCTTGTTGCATCTCATGAAAGCATCACCTCCATCACTGAGTATATATGGTGTATACTCATCCTCGTTTCTAACACCTTTCAAGATCAGTGCTATCTGAGGTAGAAAAGAAGGCTTGAGAGTTTCGTGTTGACTATACTGGCTTATGTGGATTGTCATTGAATTCAGTTTTGTAATTATAAAGTTAAGTTTAGAATGTATTGATAGTTATGAATTGCTTGTAATGTTTTATTAACTTATAATCTTTATATTGTTGTCTAGTTGACTTGCATGTTTGTAAGGAAGAAATTGATTGAGGTTGTGGATTATGGTCTGGTGGTGGTATGTTGATGTTTGCAGGTTTCTAGATAGTCCTATATATAGGGGCAACTCCGTTCGTTTTTCCCTAAATTTGGTGACCGGGTTGGAATTGGGTTGTGATTAGCATGGCTATTAGAGCCTCTGGTCTCGTGAGGGATTGGGGTGTTACAGAAGTGGTATTAGAGCTTAACAGCTCATAGTCGGGACACGGTCCTCGGCTTGTTGGGTAGTGAACCTCGAGTGCGTGCCTGTGAAGTGAGTCTTGAATAAGTATGTGCTTGCATGAGAGTTGTGCTTACTTGAGTGAAAGTGTGTTCTTATGTGTTATGAATGCGTGAAATAGGAAGATTATGCGACATGGGATTGTGTGTGCACCTATGTGACCTCTTTGTGCAATAAGTGAAACTTATATGATATGCTTATTGATGTGATTAGTTATGCATGTAAGTGATTTCTTGAGTGTTTACCTACCTTAGTATTGTAATAAAGTGTATAAGTGTTTATCATATGTAAAATCCACCACATACATGCATTACCTGTTGATATGGTAAGTGAACACTCTCCCCTATAAAGAGATGATCAGTAACGACTTATCTGAAGATGTGGACCAGTGAAAGAGAGAATTATGAACCAGCTGGCTATCGATGATCACGAAAAGGATTTAGTACTCAGAGGTTTTATTCAGCAAATAGCCGTTGGTATTCATCTTCCATAATCTTTATTGGTATTCTCTTTTGCCTTTGGATCTTGATCATTGGAATTCTTATAAAGTATTATCTCAGAATTCTAGTACTAGGCTCGGATATTCTACTTAATATTTTGGTATTCTCATATGGGAATTTCAACTGGACTTCTTATAATAAATCATGATTGGAATTCTTCTTCGAGTCTTCGTAAATGGTAACCTCCACGGCATTTTTATTGGAAATTCTTGGTGGTATACTTATCCAACGTCCATATTTCGTGTGCTTATTGGAATTCTATTGGAAATTCTTATATGGAGCATCCCCTCGATATTCATCTTGATATTAGAATATGATAGTAACGTTATCTACAACATTTGCAATCGGATCTCATATTGGAGTACTTATTCGGGATTACTTATGAAGATTTCTCTAGTATTCTTATTGGGAATTTTATTGGTAATATCGCTCGGCGTATGTATTGGTGTTCTTCTTTTGGGGTATCGTGCTTTTTTGGCTTCAGAATCGAATAGAACTGTTGCAGCTATCGAAGAATCTTTTGAGCTTAAGAAATTGCGAGGACGCAATTTGTTGAAGGAGGGGAGAGTGTAACGCCCGGAATTTCATCACATCTCTTAGATAACTGTTGCATAAACTACTTGAGCATTTTATGTGCATTTCTTTTCTTGTTTAATTGTTTTACTATTAGGCACTATTCATAAGAAATTTGACTATTATAAATGTTCGATTTAATATTTTTCCTAAGTCATATGACACCTAATAGGAATCGAAAACTTGTCGTTTTGGACTTTTGAGCCCGGAAGTATGCATTTGAAAAATATTTTTTCACGTCACTTGAATACTGTTACTTATGTAAAAATATTATTTTAAACTTGTTAATATTTGAATTGAGTTTTAGCTCATTTGACAAGGATTTTAGTTGTATTTGACTTAGTAAAACATAACTTACTCATTCATTTACCCAATATATTACCATATAAGCATAATACTCATAAAATAAAAAGCCAAAAATTGCAAAAACACCCCCATCCCCAAACCCGACAGCCCTTGAAGCAAAGAAGAGGATAAATTTCTTTATCAAACCTTTGAATTGATCTCTTAGCTTGCTTTGGAAGGTTTCTAGTGTACTTGGGAGCCTCAACCCCTGGTCTTCACCTTCAAAATGTGAGGGAATTTACAATTGTTGCATTCTAAAGTTTATGACAAGTTTTTTTAAATTTTCGGATTTTGCTATTTCATGCCATAAATACTTGATTCTTGCTAGATATAGTGTTATTACATGCTAGAGAACATCCTTATGCATTGGTATATCTTAGAGCCAAGTTTTTTAGCATGAATTACTTGAAGAAGATGATGAATAGTGCTGAAACTAGGGTTCCAAAAAAAAGTTACAATTTAATTCGATTCGAGACTTCTAGTAGTTGCTAATTAAGTCCTTGAGCATGGAAAAAATATTCATTATACTTGCCATGTAAAAAATTTGGGAATTTTGATCAAAATAGGCTACTTTAATTGGGAATTTTGGGGTTAACTCGAATTCGGGCACGCTTTGAAGTTATGGCTAGTCTTTATTAAGTATTGAAGCCTTAGAAATGCCTTCGTTTCACTTGTTTGGATTTCGAACTTGGTACTTGTAGTGTAAACGTACAAAGAGGAAATCGGGGATTTAATGGTAAACGAGGTTTAACGAGTGAACTCGAGGGCCCTTGGGGTGCCATAAGGTATGATTTGAAGGATATGATAACTCGTTTGGGAATCTTGAGCCTTGCCTTTCGGTTTGTAGCTTAATAGCAAAGATTGACAAAGGGGTTTTGGGTTGAAAGTGAATCCGGGTGCGTTCAGGCATTAGGGCTAGTTTCTAATAAGTGAGGAGGTGCTAGAAATGTATTCGCTTCGCTTAGTTGAGCTTTGATTAGAGTACTTGTAGTGTAATGCATAAAGAGGCAAATTCGGACTTTTCAGGTAATTGTACTTTAAAGTGAGATTTCAAGGGCTTAAATGGTGCCATAAAGTGTTATTAGAGATGTAGTATAGTTAGATGTAAGGTTCGTTATCTCGTGTGAAGTTTAGAGCTTGTTTTGTAAGCATTTAGAATGAGATTTGTTGGATGTCTTGTGAATTACTTGAATTAGTTGCATTAGTAGTTATTATATTGTTATATTTGCTCTAATTGATTATGATAGAGTTATATGTTATATAAGTGTGAAGTTTATGATCTAAATACCAAGCATGTGAAAAGTGTCTAATTGAAGCTTATGTGAATTAGTTAAGCTTATTGCATAAGTAGCTATTTGAATTGCTATACTTGCTATAATTGCTATATTTGTCTATTGATTAAGTTAAGCTTCTGTTAGAGGAATTGAAAAATGTCCTAGTTGAGCTTGCGGTATTAACTTTGCACTTGGAAACTTGTATTGAATGTTTGAAGAATTAATTAGAATGTAAGTTAAATGTAAAGATGTTAACCAATACATGTTAGTTGAGTCCACTTGTACAGTTGACATTTAGTTTATATGTCAAGTACAATTTTGATTAGTTATAGTTAGCTTAACTTTATATATATGTAAATGTTTCTCTATTGTTACAAAGCTATGGTGTTTAATTAAGTTACAATAAAATAAAGTAGGTAATATAGATTCTTGGATGTGAAAGATAGTTGTTAAACCTTCCATAGTCAATTGCTAAAGTGTTATACTTATATGAAAACTAGGGTATTCATATTCAAGCTAAACCAAGGAAAGTTGGAGTAACTAGGCCATTTTTACATCTTGAGGCTTGATAAAGGTGAGGGAGTCTTCATCTTTTCTGTGCATTTTAACTTATTTGATTGTTTCTAGATTATAGTATTTGGTAATTGATAAAGTATATATATTTTAATTACTTGTTATCTTGTGTCTTTTCTTGTTATATGTGACTAATTACGAGGGTGGCCTACTTTGTCGTCCCTCTTGTGTGTTGTATGATAATCTTGATTCTTGTGGGCTTGTCTCGGGGTTGCGTAACCTTTTCGGACATGGTAGCGTCGAGAAACATGGGCGGCGTTGGGCTTGCTGTGCTCCCTCGACTACCATAGTCCCTATTCCCTTTCTCGCTGAGTATACTCCACTACCCCAGAGGCGTGGTTCACCTGCTGGGCATATGGACCTACCTCAGGAGAAAGGGTTGTAGGATCGGGGTACATCCGGAGTACCCCAACTTGGTGTAGTAAGGGTTTTGCCGGTACTTGCTTGAAGATCTTGGGTCGTGGCTCATGATTGAAGACAAACGTGGAACCGTATCCTTTTTATACGTGGTTAAATACTTGTTTTATTAACTTTGTTATTTTGTGTTGTATATGTTATTATTCTTGTTGCATCTCATGAAAGCATCACCTCATTCGAAGAATGTGTACATTATATGCTTGTATACTATTTAAGACCTTATGGTCATATATGTATTTGTGTTATCTTAAGAAATGTAATATTAAAGTTTTAGTCTTGGGTGATAGTTATGTGCTAGTGGTTTGTAATAACTTCAATTGTTTACTCTTCTGTTTAGTTGAGTTGCATGCTGATAGGGATGAAATAGATTGAAGTTGTGGATTATGGTCTTGTGGTTGTATGTTGTAGCTTACAGGTTTCCTAATAGTCCTATAAATAGGAAAAACTATGTCTGTTTTTCCCTAAATTTCATGCCCGGGGTTTGGAATTGGGTGAGAATAGCATGATAAATAGGAGTCCTGGTCTCGTGAGAGATCGGGGCATTACAGTAGTGGTATCAGAGCTTCGATAGCTCTCAGCCGTGACAAAGTCCTCGGTTTATTGGGTAGCAACCCATAAATGAGTACATGTGAAGTGTGTTTTGAATAGGTATGTGCTTGCATGTGGGATTGTGTTTGCTTTAATGAAAATGTGTTCTTATGAGTTATACTTGTGTGAATTATGAAGAGTGTGCGATATATGTAATTATATGACTCAATGTGCACCTCTGAGACTTATCTGTGTAATAAGTGAAGAATAGTTGATATGTGTAAATATGTGACTATGTGTGCTTTTATGTGACATATTTGTTAATGTATGTCCCTTATATGCTTTTCACTGCATACATACATTTATTACCCGTGAGTTGGTAAATAACCTCTCCCCTATAAAGAGATGATCAATGGCAGATCTTTCAAGGATGTGGACCAACAGGAGAAGGGAACCATTAACCACAGGCCTATTTGAGTTCATGATTGGTATCCTTTTTTGCAATCATATTCGGCAATTGGAATTTGACCACGAGGATTCTTATTCGGTACTCTTTTGGAATTCTTATATGGTGCTTGAAATATTTATGTGGAATCCTTCATGGTGTTCTTATCGGAATTCTTGGTGGCATCCTTATTGGAATTCTTATCGATATTCCTATTCAGTAGTCATAATTTGTAGCTTTCTCTGGAATTTCTATTTAGAGGATCTTATTCATAAATTTATTCAGTAGTTCTTATTGGTATTTCTCTGTGGTTTTTACATTAAGGGGGATTCATAATCGGACTTCAGAGTGGTATTCTTTATCGGGACCTTTATTTGGCCTTCTCCCTCGGGGTTTCTCATAAGTCTTTTTTAGGTTCCTTATTTGGGATATCTTATTCGAAGCTCTCATTGGCATCTTTACTCGGAAATTCTCATATGATACTTCTCTAAGGTATTTTACTGGAGGATAGATATTCTCGTGCGAAGTTCATAATTGGTATTTGGCATGTGACCTTGGGTATTCAGTGACGGTGTTCAGAATTTGGCATCCGGTGCCTCATCTCGTATACCCGGACCAGAGTCATTGCAGCTTCAGGTGCAGAGATCTTATGAAGGAAGAATTGCGAGGACGCAATTGTTTTAAGGGGGAGAGAATGTCACAACCCGGCCTGAGCATATAATTATTTTATTAATGGGCATGTATTTATATGTCTACTTTAAGTATTTACATATACTTGTTTGCATAAAATATCATATTCCTTGATTTACGTGCATTATTTGTATTCACGAACATTTAGGTGATTTAAGAATAGTAGTAATTAAATAAACATTACTGGTAAAAAATAGAGCAATTAACTTAGTTAGATTTCAATGGAATGACAAACTAGTAGATAACATTTAGCTAGGAGGGCCTTTTGGTCAATAATTTATCTTAAAATCCTACCTACCAAAATATAAAACAAATAACACACAAACACACACACACAATCAGATCTCTGCACACACACTAACACACGGTTGAAACACACTAACACACAAGAGAAAAAAGAAAGAGAGAAAAAAAAAGAGAAGAAAGAAGAGAAGAAGAAGGAGTTTGAGCTTGTTCTAGCCAATAATAGGTGAGGGATTTCATTCTTCTATGCATTTCTAGTGTTAATTCTTGATTATAAAGTGTTGGCTAGTTGTAGTTAAATGATTCATGGATGTAGGAATGCAAATAGAAATGATATATGTCATGAAACAAGTTCTAGAAATGATTTTGTGTGTGAATATCAAGCTTTGCTAGTTGATCATATTGTAGATATTGCATTGCTAGCTTGCTCAACTAGATGAAGATCATGTGTTTGCTATAAGTTCTAAGTGAGGAATGAAAGTGCTTTGTATGCTAGTCTATTGCTTGTAGTTAGCTTAGTGCATGAAAATATCAAAATAGAACAAAGAGTGCAAAATGTGATTTTCGGACAGATTTGAGCAACTGAGGTTCAGAGCAGATTTGAGGTAGCAAACGATGTTGGAATGAGCTGATTTTTTTACAAAATATTCCTAAGACCTTAAGGAACAACTTCTCTTTTATGTGGAATGTTAAATTCTATCATTAGGGTGCATATATAGAGCCAAAACAGTAGGGTCAGATTCACCCGTTGATACAGGGGCAGTTTTGCGCACTGATTTTTTCTTAAGGGCATAACTTGATGAGTTTAACTCCGAATTGGGAACCGTTTGAGCCTAAACCTATCTATACTTGACGAAATACGTTTCTGTAAAATTTCAGAAATTTTAGAGGTCATTAAGGCTGCTAGTTGAACCTGTAAAATTAAGCAAATGCAGCCAGAAATTTCAGTTTATATAGCTAAGTGATTAAGGCTAATTTGAGCTGAATAATGGTAGATTATAGGTAGTTGAAGGCTTGAGGGTAACAATTACATGTTTGGAGAGAGTGCTTAAGTGGAGTGAGGGTTAAATAAATATTAGTTGCATTAAATGTTAAATGTTTAATATGTGATTAACGTGAACTATGTGCATTGAATGTTTAAATAAGTTGAGCGTTGAGTGAATGTTTAATGTGATGAATTATGTATAGTGACTTGCCATTTAGATAATCAAGAGTAATTAGACTCATGTACATGCTAAAGTGATGCCTAAGTAAAGGTTGAAGTTATCCTTCTTGGATTCTTGCAATAGTTATTGGTACTACTTAAATTTCTACCTTGTCTTGCTTTTATGAAAAGAATTGATGGATAAGAATTTAGTTGGTGTTTAATGAAGTGTACATAACATGTTATATGCTAGATTTTCCTTGTCTTAAATGTTATGTATGAGTATATATGATGATTCATGTGTAGTAGAGCTTTAAAATTAGTTTTATAGTGAAGTAATTGCAAAAACATGAGTTACGAAAAATCTGGAAAAATTGGACAGATTTGCATGCCTGAGTTGTAGGACCAATTTGACCTAGCAAATGTTGACGAAATTAGATAAATTTTGGATATGTTGTAGTCGACTCATAGTTGAACGAAAGTGTATTTCTAAGGCTTGGCCAAATTCTAGCTCTAAGTACTCTTTTTTGGATGATTTCCGAGAAGCATGTGAATAGGCGTGAGCTGGACAGTTCCTGCCAGCGTTTTTTTTACCTTCCCCTTGTCCTCGTGTGTATTGGTTGCAAGTTAGTCTAGATAGTATGGGACTAGACTAGACTAAAATGTACTGCTATATGTCTTTGTGTAATGAGAGTTTAGAATTTGTTTGAACTATAACTAAGCTAAAGTTATTAGGTAGTGAATAAAGATAGGCGTGTTTGTAAGGCCTTGGTTAAGCTCTTGTTTGAAAATGAATTAATAATGAAGTTGAATTGTAGGAATGTTAACTATGGAGAGAGAGAGAATGTATAAGTAGTATAAGGTACATGTAATTCGTAATAAATTGGGAGATTGAATAAACATCAAGATTAAGAAATAGTTGAACTTGAATTAGCCTTAGTTGCAATAGCTAGTGAATGTTATTTGAACATTCTTTACTTGAGTTATTAATGAGTTGTGTTTATAAGAGAAGTGCAAGAGATAGTAGACCAACAAATGTTAAATGTAATTAACTTAAGTTGGACCTATCATTGACATAGTAAAATCTTGGCTTGACAAATAGCCACTTGTTGAAATGGAAATTTAATTACCAAATAGTCGTAGTCAGCTTATTATGAGTTGTTAGTTATACTCCTTTCTATGTGCTAATGTTTAGATTATCAATAGTTGATTAAGTGTATGAATAATTGAGCATTAGTGAGCTTACAGTTTATTTGGAAAGCTAGCTTGGTCATTGAAGAGAATTAGTTGCCAATAGTTATAGCTAAACTTTTGCTACTAGTTGCTAACTTTAGTCATTTTAACTTTGCCACTGTTTCACCTACTAATGTTTGGTTACTTGTATGACTACTTGGGCTATATGATAATATGAAATATATAAGTGATTATGGAACTTCTATTGTTGTGTGTTGAATTTGCATAATAGTCAAGTTGGAGTTGGTATAATCAATTGTTAAGGTGTTATGTTAATTTACTTGCATAGTATTATACTAGTTTTGATGGCTAAGTATTATACTTATATGAATAAGCTAGGGTTGCACTTTGAGCTAATTCGAGGAGGATGGAATAAATCTAAGCTATTCTCTTGCATACTTAGCCTAAACTGAGGGGAGAGAGTCTTTATCTCTTCTGTGCGTCTTAACTTAATTTATTGTTTCTAGATTGTATTCATTAGTAATTGATAAAGTTTATATGCGTTATTTACTTGCTATCTTGTGTCTTTTCGTGTTATTTGTGATTAACTGCGAGGACGACCTACTTTGTCGTTCCTCTTATGTGATATTTGGTATACTTGGCTCTCGTGATCTTGACTCGGGGTTGCGCAACCTTTTCGGACTTGGTAGCGATGAGAAACACGAGCGGCATTGGGCTTGCCGTGCTCCCTCAACTACTATGGTGCCTATTTCATTTCTCGCTGAGTATACTCCATTACTCCAGAGGCGTGGTTCACCTGCTTGGCATATGGACCTACCTCAGGAGAAAGGGTCGTAGGATCGGGGTACATCCGGAGTACCCCAATTTGGAGGAGTAAGGGTTTGCCAGCATTTGCTGGAAGATCTTGGCTCGTGGCTCGTGATTGAAGACAAACATGAAACTATATCCTTTTTATACGTGGTTAAATACTTGTCTAATTAACTTTGTTATTTTGTGTTATATATGTTATTATTCTTGTTGCATCTCATGAAAGCATCCCTTGGCTTGCTGCATCACCTCCCTCACTAAGTATACATGTTGTATACTCACCCTCGTTTCTAACACCTTTCAGGATCAGTACTATAAGCTGGAAATGGGATTGCCTCTTGTGTGGGTTGCCTGCTCTATCAGTGTGTAGAATAAGGAAGCATGTGTACATTATATGCCTATATACTATTTGAGACCTTATGGTCATATATGTATTTATGTTATCTTAAGAAATGTAATATTAAAGTTTTAGTCTTGGGTAATAGTTAGGTGCTAGTGGTTTATAATAACTTCAATTGTTTACTCTTCTGTTTAGTTGACTTGCATGCTGACAGGGATGAACCAGATTGAAGTTGTGGATTATGGTCTTGTGGTTGTATGTTGTAGCTTACAAGTTTCCAAATAGTCCTATAAATAGGGGAAACTCCGTCTGTTTTTCCTTAAATTTCATGCCCGGGGTTTGGAATTGTGTGATAATAGCATGATAAATAGGAGTCCTGGTCTCGTGAGGGATCAGGGCATTACATATACTTACTCTTGTTTCTAACACCTTTCAGGATCAGTGCTATTTGAGGTAGAAAAGAAGGCTCGAGAGTTTCGTGTTGACTATGCTGGCTTATGTGGATTGTCATTGAATTCAGTTTTATAATTGTAAAGTTAAGTTTAGAATGTATTGATAGTTATGAATGACTTGTAATGTTTTATTAACTTGTAATCTTTACATTGTTGTCTAGTTGACTTGCATGTTTGTAAGGATGAAATGGATTGAGGTTGTGGATTATGGTCTGGTGGTGGTATGTTAATGTTTACAGGTTTCTAGATAGTCCTATATAGAGGGGAAACTCCATCCGTTTTTTTCTAAATTTGGTGGCCGGGTTGGAATTGGGTTGTGATTAGCATGGCTATTAGAGCCTTCGGTCTCGTGAGGGATCGGGGCATTACAATGCTTGTTAATAATAATTCATCAAATACATGTGTGTTGTTATTACTTTTATGATTATGTATCTATTAATTGTTGGAGGGAATGAATTTTAGTTATGTGTATATGTGTTTTTAAACATATAGTCAACATATACACAATAATAACTTATATTTAATTTGCATGTATAGTTGAATTGGTTAATGGATATGAATGTTTATGTTTAATTATGTGTAAGTGTATGTTGATATATATTGCATTGTGTGTATGTAAATTATATGCCAGTCAACGTGGAGGTGTAGTGAACCATATAATTTTTGAATATGTGTATGTTTCATGTATGCAAATGTATGTGTCTCATGGTATATATATATATTTATTGAGTTGTGTGGTTTTGTAATGAGAAGGTGTTGCATTAATACTACATTTGAATCCATGGTTTTTATTGTGTGTGTCTAGGTTTAAGTTATGTTGATTATATGTACAATAATGCCAGTGGGTTGTGAGTTTATTGAAGGTATAGGCGTAATGATTGGTTTTAGCTAGTTCGGTATTTTTTATGATTATAATTAATTAAAATTTATCTACTTGCAGTTTAGAAAGTGATTACTGATGTTTGGTCAAATGACAGCAATTTGCAGTTGCTGGAAACTAGTCATTTCAATGCATTGCCCTATAACAGTATAAGTTGTGATGCTGTTTGGTTTTTCTTTTATTGAAGATAATAAATAATACATTAAATATCTTTCTAATAACTTAAGCTTTTAGTTGAAGTGGTCACTTAGGATGCTATCAGAGTTTAGGCACTAAAAGGTCTTGAGTTCAAAACGCACCGTCACCCATTTAGAAATATTAAAACTGTCCAAGTGTAAGGCTAAAAGACTAATTATACCTGAACTTGTGGGGCGAGTTGAAAGTAATAAATAATATAATAAATCCCTCTCTAATAGCTTAAGTTTTTAGTTGAGGTGGTCATTTGACACTTTTTTATGATTATATGTATATTATTCTATGACTTTTTGATCATTGAGTAGATCTTTTGATGTCACTCTCAAAGCGGGTACCTAATGATGAAATTATACAATCTAGAGTTATTTTTAAAATTGTCCAAGTATAAGGCTCAAAAACTAACTATGTCTGAACTTGCGGGGACGAGTTGAAGATAATAAATAATATAATAAATTTATCTCTAATAGCTTAAGCTTTTAGTTGAGGTGGTCACTTAACACTTTTTTATGGTTATATATATATTCTTCTATGACTTTTTGATCACTGAATAGATCTTTTGATGTAACTATCAGAGCGGGTACCTAATGATGAAATTATACAATTTGGAGTTATTTTTCGCTTTGTTGAGTTCCTTACAAGAGAAGATTTTCCACTGCTTTAGTTTTGGGGTTGTACTATGTTACACTTCTAGCCTTTCTCTTGTCTAGGTACCTCGAGTATCATATATTCCTTTGACTTTTTCTTTTATCTACTTTTCAGTTTCAAGCAGCTTGGGCACTTCAAGAATTGGCTTCTGGAACATCGGAGTATAGAAGGGTGGTAATTGACCATGGAGTATTGCCAAATTTTGTAAAGTTAATCGGCTCCCATCGGGATGATATTCGTGAGCTTACATCATAACTAATGCATAGTTCCAAGTATTGATCCAAAGCTAAGATTGCTTATTTGGATTGTCTCCTTTACCTGCAAGCTCTTTTGGCATTAGGGAATATTGCTATTAACTCTCGCGAGTAGTGTGACCTTGTTCTCAAACACAGAGCTCTGATACCTCTATTGTACCAATTAAATGAACACGCCGATGTTATGATGCTAAGACTTGGGGCATAGGTCCTGTATACTTTCTGTTATGAAAAAGAATCTCAATTTGAGCAGGTTAGCCAGCAATGTGTATGTTGTTTTGACCATAGTTTTGATACCCCGAACCCGGCATATAATTAATAGCATCTAATTGCATTTAATTAAGTGTTATTTTAAATGCTAGTATAGAATTATGTGTTTATTTTACTTAATTTACTCATTTTAAGCATTATTTTCATAATTCTTTAAGAATATTCAAAAATAAATAAATAAATAAAATAAATAGCTAAATTAATTATTTGAAATGAATATTAACAACTTTTATTATTTATAGTATTTGGATTTATTTCCTTGCATTTTTTACTTTGTTTTTCAACTAAATAGAAAAGTAGCTTTGAGCTCGGAGAAAATTTTAAACTATTTTATCTTTTAAATTTAATATTTTTCTATCATTACTTACCATATTTAAAGTATTCACTCATTAAATTTACGTGCATAGCATATCGGGAGTGTTAGATATAAAATGTTTAGTGTCCTCAAATGAATAGTGATTTCAGCTTTTTAATTAGGCAACCAATGATCCATTTAACTTTTTATTGGTCAATTTGCTAGGTAATTGACCCAAAGACCAAATACTTGACTCAAATAGCTTGAACTACTTGAACCATTTAGCTTGGACCTTTGACCTTTGACTTTGTATCATCTTATAAGCCAAAATAAAAAATAAAAAAAAACAACAAAAACACAAAAATAGGGGTGAAACCCGTGAGCAAGAAAAGGAAAAGAAAAAGAAAATTTCTTCATCAATCTTCAAGGCATGATCTTTGAGCTTGCAGTAGAAGTTGTTTAGACCATCTAGGAGCTTTCTTCAACCTTCAACCGTGTATAAATTGTGAGGATTCATTCTATTTTTGCATTTGAATCTTTTAGCTTTAAACTTGAATTTTTAGAATTTGATGATATGTTGCTTATTTATATATATTTGATGCTTCAAATGTCTTTTATGGAGTTAGTAGAACATGCTTCTATAGTTTTTAGCAAAGTTTATGGTTAAAATTGAAGAATGCAAATGTGGAAGATGATGAATAGTACCTATTTCTAGGGTTTTGCTATAAAATGCTAATTAGATTGATTTTATGTTTCCTATAGGTGCTCTAGATGTTAATTAACATAGAATTGAAGTTGTATGAACTTAGATTGCTTGAAACTTAAGTAAAATTGCATAATTGTCTTAATTTACAAAGGGGTTTCGGGTGTAAAGTGAATTCCAGATGGATTTGAGTGATATATTTAGTGTTCTTTGGGTGAGGGGGTGTTAAATGTGCGGTTGTGGCGCTTAATTGAACATTGAGTAGGGTACTTGTAGTTATAACTCACAAAGGAAAAAATCGGGCTTTTGTGGCTAATGCAGGGTAATGAATGGTTTTAAGGGTTTTAGGTGTGCTACTAGATGTAACTAGAAGAGTGAAATGGTTAATTTGATAATCTTGAACCTTAGCCTTCGGTTTGAAGCTAAATGACTTAGGGTAACAAAGGGGAAATGGGCTAAAGATAGGGTTAATGTTGTAATTGCATTGCAATACTACTTTTCATGCTCATTTAATGTCTATTGAATGGTTGGTTTGTGGTTGCTTGAGTTTCATTTGTATGAGCTTGAAACTGGACTAAAAGGAGTTTTTATAGAAAGTTGAGATAGCTACTAGTAATTGGTTTTTAATTGATTAGTTAAGAGTCTAAATGTAATTACGTAGAATGTCATTTTCTTTTGGAGAAGTTCATAAATCGAGTTATATGTTTACTTTGTTAAAGGTTGAGTGAACATGTCTATATCTCGTTTATAATGCTACATTGCTTGTTAGTTGTATTGTACGTGTTTTCCTTGTATTGCTATAGCTTTTAGAGTAGTTGGAGTGATAGTTAGGTTACTTGAGACTTTAGCCTGTTTGCTAAATTAATTGATAGCTTAAGGAGAATGTGAATAGTTTAAGAGTAAGTAAACAGGATTGTATTAAGAGTTGCTAGTTGTCATTATATAACTGAAAGACTAAATTGCTAATCGGAAGTAGGGATAAGATATAAGTTAAAGGCTAATGAGTTAGTTTATCTATATGTGTTAAGTGTTATGTTATAATTTTAGTTACAAATGCTTGGGGTATAAATAAAGTTATGAAGTGTTCTTGTGAAGGTAGCTTACTTGGTATTGTGGGTTATTTGCTAAAGTGTTATATTTATAGGAACAAGCTAGAGATTTCATAGTTGAGCCAATTCAAGGAAGTTAGAGTGAATATAAGCTATTTTCTTGCATGCTTGGCTTAATCCAAGGTGAATGAGTCTTTAACCCTTTTGTGCATCTTAGTTTATTTCATTGTTTTTAGATTATATGATTTAATTAATTGATAAAGTTTACATGTACCATTTACTTGGTATCTCGTGGTTCCTCGTGTTTGATTGATATTATCTCGTGAATTCTGTCGGGTTGCGCAACCTTTTAGGACATGGTAGCGTCGAGAAACACGGGCAGCATCGGGCTTGCCATGCTCCCTCGACTACTATGGTACCTATTCCCTTTCTCTCGCTGAGTATACTCCACTACCCCAGAGGCATGGTTCACCTCGTTGGGGCATATGGACCTACCTCAGGAGAAAGGGTTGTAAGATCGGGGTATGTCCGAAGTACCCCATTTTGATGAGTAAGAGGTTTGTCGGCATTTGATTGAAGATCATGGTTCGTGGTTCGAGATTGAAGACAAAAAGTTGAACCGTATCCTTTATAATGTGTTTGATTATTTGTTCCATTAGCTTACTTTATTGTGTTATTTATGTTATTATATTTGTTACATCTCACGAAAGCATACCCAGTTTACTGCATCACCTCCCTCACTGAGTAACTTTGGTTACTCATTCCTCATTTTAACATGTTTCAGGTACAGTTAGAACAACTAACTTATGTGCCGTGTTGTTGGTTGCTTATCTTGCTGTGGTTGGAAGCTCTTTGTAAAGATCGAACTTGATGTATTTTTGTTCTGTTTTGAAGTCTTGAAATCTTGTATGTATTTTGTACGACTTGTTGGATTGTAAATTAAATTAAGAGCTTATGTGATTTGATAGAGTAGTTGGCATATAATAGCTAAAGATAGACTTTATTGTCTTTTGATTGCATACTCGCGTGGTTATGTTTTGTCTAAGGCTCGGATGGCGTTGAGACTGAGAAAAGAAATTTGACGGTTAGAGTTGGGGTGTTGTTATGGGGTTTTCTGTTGTTTGTTTGCAGGTTTTCAGATAATCCTATATATAGGGGAAACTCCGTCCGTTTTTCCCTAAATTTCGTGCCCGATGTTTGGAATTAGGTTGAGAATAGCATGGTTAATAGAAGTCCCAGTTTCATGAGGGATCAGGGTGTTACAATAGCTATTTTTTTGGGATTGTTTCTTACTAATAATTTGTCACATATTTCATGATAATGTTGTCAGCTAAAACTATCACTTCCAACATTACAACGTCTTATTTATTCCAATGATGAAGAGGTATTAAGGTGTGCATGTGAGGCTTCCTATGTCTTTAATGGTACAAATGACAACATTCAAGTTGTGATTGAGGCTGACATTTGTCGACAACTTGTAAAGTTTCTCATGTGAGTGGAAAGTTACCGTTCTTTTGTGTAGGTCTTTAGATATCACATTTTCTCATTTATTATGAAATAAAATTATAATAAATTAATGTTTCAGTCATCCATCTCCAACTGTGCTCATTCTTGCACTGGAAATAGTTGGAAATATTGTGACAGGAGATTTTGTCCAAACTCAGGTATGAGTTTCCATTTCAAGTGCTTTCTTATGTTCATGGTAAAATTGTCCATATGTGAAATCCTCATCTTGGAGAGTCAAGTAAAATTGGACCTGCTCTTTGGTGTAATTTTGTCCACAAGTAACTAAATGATTGTGAAAGAAATAGGAAGCAATTTGGATTTTTCACTTTGTCAATTTGAATTGTACATAATGATGTGGGTGATATCTTAACCTTTTCATTGGATTAATATAGCCCTGTCGTCGAGATTTGTCTTAAGTTGCATTGTTTTTAGTTGTAATTCTAAGTGTGTTAAGAGATGTATGGCTTGGTGATCTCATCTCCACATGCCTACTTATCATTTTTCCAATATTCCAAAATGACATTTATGCTTTTGTTCTTGTTGTTTTGTATTGTCGAAATGGTTGAATTATACAAATGGGGCTGATACAGGTCCTTGAACACATTTAGCTTTCTTCTATCTGATATGTCTAAGATTTCTATCATTGTTTCCTTACAACTATAGTGTATTATTGACAATGATGCACTTCCTCGCTTGCTAAGCGTATTGTCACACAATCGTGAAGAGTATAATCCAAATATAATAGCTAGAGAAAGGAACAAGATACAGGTAATATGTTAATATTCTTCTGTAGTTCCCTTATTTAAATATGATACGTATGCCAATGGTCTGCCATCCTACCTTCTCATACTCCTTCCCTTTTCCTTATCCTTTTGTGAGCGATATTCTTCTATTTCACACATTAAGGTTTTTGATTGATTTGTTAGGTGTGTTGCTAAAGATGGCAACGGGCCGAATAATCGAAAAAATGGACTATCCAATATCAAAACTATTTAGCATAACCTAAATCCAAAACTGGAACCAAAATCCAATGGGTTTCAAAATCACTTACCAAAATCGAAATCGACAAATAACCAAAAAAAAAATAAAGCGAGTATCCGCATTCGAAACTGATACTTTAAAAAAAGTATAAATAAAAAACCCTATTTGCCAAAAATGTGGGGGCATTATGCAGCAAAAAGAAAAATAAATATAAAAGATTAGAATTCTTTATACACCTCTTAGCACTTAAACTAAACACTAATGATGACTCATTTCCAAAAATATGATAAAGACATAATGTAAAGTGTTATGGAAAACATATAACACTAGTCTTTTCATATATCCAAAAATAAGTACTTTTATAAGACATATAAGGCATTATTTGTCCTAGTTGTAAAAGTTTAGCTTTTGAGCTATAGAATTTTCAACAATAGAGTTTTAGTTAAAAGTGTAATTGAACAAAAACCATTGACTAGAGCTGGCAAATGGGCCAACCCAGCCCGGCCCGGCCGAATCGTGGGTTAAGAAAAATAAGCCCGGCTCGGCACGTATATTTAGTGGGCTGAGCTGGGCTAGGCTCAATTCTTGAAATATAGGACCCAGCTCGGCCAACGAGCCCGCTACCACGAGTCGAGAGCTAGGCTGAGCTGGGCTGGGCCAGCCCATCTTTTAAAAAAAAAAATTTATTAGTGTGTTTTGAATTTTGATATTTGGATTAATAACGAAAAAAATTTAAGTTTAACCTTTTTTACGAAAAAGTTAATTTAACAATTAACAAGACATAAGTTGATTGATAATATTAATATAAATGATAAAACATTACTTAACAAACCACAAATTCACGAGACACAGATATATTACTAATAAACATAAAAAAAGAACATTACATAAATGCTTGAAGAAAGTTGGTGGAGAAGTTCTCCATTTTATTGTGCTCCTTGTGCGAGTGTTGGTCTTGTTGGTAGTGGTGGCGGTGGTGGTTGATGATTAAAATAGTTTGAAACATTTGAGTGTTGAGATACAAAATGTCT
This sequence comes from Ehretia macrophylla, assembly GCA_037974665.1. Lineage (NCBI taxonomy): Eukaryota > Viridiplantae > Streptophyta > Magnoliopsida > Boraginales > Ehretiaceae > Ehretia > Ehretia macrophylla. Next base: position 88,414,724 of record CM075764.1, read on the forward strand.
TACAAGCGTTCCAGTTCCAAATTGATGACGAAATATATATTTACGTTCACAATAATTACAAATTACATACTCATATTCTTCAAAGTAAGCAAAATGATTCCAAACATTTGAACGTAATCGTTGTGAAAGATTTTCTTCCCCCATAGTCATAGATATTGTGTATTCTCTTGTAGTAAAATAAAGAGACAATAGGTAGTAAAATAAATATATAGTTTTATAGTAAAATGAAGTTGAATACACTGACTATTTATAAGAAAAATTACATATACAAATTATAATCTCAAGATGGACTTTATCTGGGCTCGAATTGGGCCTGAGCTAGGCTTGAGCTGGGCCTATACTAGGTTCGAGTTGGGCTGGGCTGAGCTTATAGACTGAGCTGGGCTGGGCTTGGGCACAAATGGGTTTAGGCACAAATGGACTGAGTCAAAAAATATATGACCTAGCTCGGCCCATCTATATGTGGTGGACTGAGCCGAGTTGAACCCACTTTCATTCGAACTGGGCTGGGTCCAAATTTTTATGTGCTGGGTTGAACTGGGTCTGTGTCAGCCCGGCCCAAATGCCACCTCTACCGTTGACTGTTTGGCATATGTTTGGCTTTTAGAAATTTTGAAGACAATGTTGGACTTTCAAAGTATAGGACAGTATGTTTGAAAAAGAAAAAGAAAAATAGATTCCTGCATTATTTAAAAATAGTTTCCATAAAAGCCTTCTCTAATCCAGAGCTTCTTAATTTTTTTTTTTGGGTTAATATCATTTTTGGTCCCTTATCTTTGACCTCATTCACACTTTGGTCCCTTATCTTCAAAAGTGAGGCATTTGAGTCCCTTATCTTTTAAAGTTGGAACACTGTTAGTCCTTGTCGCTAATTCTGTTAAAAAAATAGAAAAAGCTTGTGGTTGACCAAAATACCCCTGCAATTTGGTGGTGGTAGGGGTATTTTGGTCAATCACGTGTTTTTTTCATCTTTTTTAACAGAATCAGCGACAAGGACTAACAGTGTCCCAACTTTAAAAGATAAGGGACTGAAATGTCTCACTTTTAAAGATAAAATACCAAAGTGTCAATGAGGTCAAAGATAAAGGACCAAAAGTGGTATTAACCCTAATTATCTTTTTTTAGCTTCAGCTTTTACATAAAAACTCTTTCAATAGTAGGTCAAACAAATTAGTTTCAACTTCTAAATTCAGAGGAAATATTTTTAAATATTTAAAAGTTAGGCCAAATAGACCTTAATTCACACTTAATCACTGCCACTTTTAGTCGTAGCAGTTTGGATCCCTGGTTGGTAAGTTATTCTATCCAATCACCATAAACAGAGAGGGATCTCGAATAATAGTATACTACCTTCACATATTTTATTCACATCTTGGCCGATGTTTGACCGCAATTGATTGGGTCTACATAATACAGAATTACTCAAAACGCTTTTCACAATCACTTTGAAACAGTTTTTATTTCTGAAACTTTCTTTGAAATAGTTCAAAAAACTTTTGGAATCACCTTGCGTACTTGTAAGTATTTAAAGCTAAATCATCATGCCAAAATGTGTGAAAATGATCCCAAATTTGACATATACATTAAATCATGTAATCAAGTAACACATATACACTAGGCAGACTGCAATTACATGCAGTTGATAGGTGATTCTCCATCGGGCATTAAGGCATATTTCTTATGAGTCTTCTTTATCCCAGCCAAACCTCTACCAAATATCCAAAATGGCTATAGCAGATTCGTTGCTCATTTACTTCTTGAAGTTGTATTATGTTAGACTTATTCTTTTTTTTATCTAGGTGCCTTTGAGTATTATAGGTTTCTTTTGCTTCATCTCTTATATATTTTGCAGTTTAAGGCTGCTAGTGCACTTAAAAGCATTTCTTCTGGAACCTCGGAGAATATAAAGGTGTTAATTGATCATAGAGCAGTCCCAAAATTTGTAAAGCTTCTTAGCTCTCCTGGTGAAGATGTTCATAAGCAGGTAGTACATATTAGTTACTATGTACTTCCAAATATAGATTCCTAGCAATTTTCTCATTTTGAAATTATGGAGACCGGAGATAACTTGTTTAGATGACCTTTTAAAACTTGCAGGCTGTGTTGGCATTGGGATATATTGCTAACTCTCCTAAGTGTCGTGACCTTGTTCTGGGGCATGGAGCTCTAATGTGTGACGCCCAAGATTTTAGCCATACTTCTAGTTTACTATTGGATCCACTATTTGTGCATTGCCTCTGTGCTTTACTTGTTGTCTTCCTTAGTTACTATTCATTTTATTTTTCAATTACTTAATTACCTTGAATTAGCATTTTTCTTAAGTCATAATAATTATTTTAGGAATGTGAAAAATATGCGTTTGAGCTAAATGCATTAGGAATACTTGTTTAGAAAATGGTTTAGTGAACTAATGAATAGTGTTACGTAACTTAACTAAGTGTTTTAAGTAGCTAGCGCTTATTTGCACCCTTAGGCTCGTTTTTAGCTTGCTAATCGCATTTTAGAAGACCATTTAAGCACCCAACTTGACCCCACCCTTAGCCTACTCAACATATAACAACAACTAAGCTCATAAGATAGCAAAAACAAAAAACAAATGTGCTGAAATTCCTGTAGCAAACTCGACAGCTCCTTGCAGCCAAAGAGAGAAATTCTGCTTCATCAATTCATTATTCCAAGCCAAGCCAAGCTAGGTACAAGTAGTTTAGGGTGTCTTCTAGCCTTTGCCGAGCTCCTACGCTCTTTAGGTGAGGGATTTCATACCTATTTTTGCATGTGAAAAATGTGACAACTTTCTTGAATTCCTAGATTTGCTATCAAATGCTTATGCAATGCTTGAATATGCTTATGTATGTTGTATATAAGTAGTAGAGACCTAATTTATGCTATTGTTTCATAGTTTAAACGATTAAAATCGCTTGTTGTTCGTAGGGCATGAATAGTGATGAAAAAACTAGGGTTTTGCGAAATTGGACCTTATAGCTTGAATTAATGGTTCTAATTGGTGCTTTAGATGTTAATGAAAGTAGTGTAAAGGCTCCGCATGGTTTAATTTCTCATAACCTAGCAAAAGAATGAAATAGCCGAATTTTAGAAAGGGGTTTCTAGGTTATCGCAAATCCGGGTTGAATTGGCCTCCACATTTAGCATTCCTAGGCTATATACGTTTTAGATAAGCTTTGCTAACTTCCATTTGAGTCCCGGTTGAGGTACGTGTAGTACAAAGTCATAAGGGGAAAATTGGGGCTTTCGGGCTAAATGCGGGTATTTGCATGACTTCGAGGATCCTAAAGGTGCTTAAGGGGTTAATTAGAAGCATGGAATAGGCCGCTTACTAATCTAGAGCCATAACATGAGTTTGGAAGGAAAACGGGTTGGGTTATAAAGGGGTTTGAGTACAAATTCGATTGCCTCACGCTTCTAAGACCTTGGCATGACTCATTGTGTGCTTAAATGTAGTCTCAAGATGTTTTGGAGCTTTTGGTATAGTTCTATGTGAATCTTGAATATGCCCCTTTGTAATTTGCTTGATTGTTTATGTGGAATTGCTTCTTTTCTAACTGTTTTGAGGACAACCTACTTTTTTGTTCCTTCCATGTACTATTGCTTTTATTATTGATGTTATCTTGCCATTGATAAGTGTATTGCATAGTGGTTGCGCAACCATAGTATTAGAGGCGGTTGTATTGAATATCGGCTAGGCGGCAGCGGACTTGCCAGAGGATATTTGATCTCCGTGCCCTAGTCCCTCACTCGCCTGGTCCGGAGATTGCCAGGGGGTATTGGGTCGTAGGATTATCGGGGTACATCCGGAGTACACCTACTGGAGTGATTGGGGTTATGCCGGCACATTGATTGTGGTTCGTGGATCGTGGTTCGTGATCAAAGATAAGAGAATTCTGGAGTGTTGGGATTAAATGTATCGTATCCTTTGATATGTGTGGTTATTTACTGTTCAAATGTACTTTACTTGCCTTTATTGTTTAACTATTATATTTGTTGCATTGCACGTCCTGATTGGCCTTTATCCCTCACTAGGCAATAGTGGTTGCTTATACCTCGCTAATATGTTTAAGGAGACGTTGTGGTTGATCCCCAGCTTGATTTGGTTGAGGGAGAAGAATAGGAGGTTCAGACTGATCCGTTGCCTTAGTTGCTGTGTCTAGTTGCCTGAGGTGGATTATGTTCTTGTTGATAAGTGAAGAACTTGTTTGTTTTACTTTATGTTCTATTTTGTAGGCTAAGTGCTATGTACATGTTATGTAATTGCAAGGTGAATGATGGATGGTTGTAGTAGTAGATTTGGAACTATGGCATGTAATAACTTATGTTTCTACTTCTAACTACTTTGCATGCTTGGGTGTGAATGTTTTGATGTATGATTGTTTTTAATTCCTAAGAATGTTTCAATGCTATCATGGAGTGGCATGATAAGCGGTTTTGTAAAGAAGCTAAGTTATGAATGCATGGTTGTAGGCATTTAAACTGTTTGTATGTCTTAAGGCTCGGATGGCCTTAAAGCTAAGATCTTTAGTTATAAATGAATGTCTTGTTATGTTGTGGCTTATTCGAGTATTTACAGGTTTTCAAAATATCCACGGTACAAGGGAGACTCTATCCGTTTGTCGAGTCCAAACTTAACCTTTAGCGTGAGGTTGGGTCAGGGCGTGACATTTAGGTGGTCGAGGCGTGACATAATGCCTCTGCTACACCAGTTAAATGAAGATGCCAACCTTTCAATGCAGATAAATGCCACATGGACCCTCACGAATTTCTGTCGACACAACCTACAGCCTCAATTTGAGCAGGTTGTTTAGTGATATGTATGTTGTTTTTAACCATAATAATTTTTCTTTAGATAATTCATCATGTATTTGGTGATAATATTGTCAGGTAAAACTGGCACTTCCAGCTCTACAGCGTCTTATATATGCAAATGACAAAGAGGTATTAACAAATACATGCTGGGCTCTCTCCTATCTCTCTAATGGTAAGAATGACAAAATTCAAGCTGTGATTGAGGTTGGCATTTGTTAACGACTTGTGGAGTTGCTCATGTGAGTGGAAAGTTACCGTTCCTTTGTTTGGGTCTTTAGTTATCACATATTCTCACTGATTATGAAATATTATTGTACAAACTTAATGTTTCAGTCATCCATCTCCAATTGTGCTCATTCCTGCATTGTGGATAGTTGTAAATATTATGGCAGGAGATGATGTCCAAACTCAGGTATGAGCTTCCATTTCAAGTGCTTTCTTGTATTCATGGTAAAATTTTGTTCATTTGTTGAACCTTGTCATGGAGTGTTAAGTAAAAATTGACTCGCTCTTTTTGATGTAATTTTTTCCATAAGTAACTAAATGATTGTGAAAGAAGTGGGGAATAGTTTGGATTTTCCACTTCGTCAATTTGAATTGTACATAATGATGTGGGTGATATCTTAACCTTTGCATTGGATTAATATGTTGGGAAAAATACAATATACTCGTGTGGATATGCAATATTTTAAAATAATATTTAAAAATAAATTAAAAGAAATATTTAATATTTATGGAATTTAGTTATAGTATACAACCATAATTAAAATAGCAAACTAGAGATTAAACTAGATTGAGTCTTGAGTTGGAGTCAATATCGTTAAGACTTTAACGCTCTACTACTGCGGTGATCACAGTTGATAATGCAAGTCTTCCAAGATATAACGATCTACTTCTTATAATATAAGCACTCCAAATTATAAGAACTGCCGAACCTAAAATGTAGAACTCTATTTTATATTGTTAGCGTATATGCAGTTGTACTACATAGTTGTACTATTACCCTTGTTGTATATTTCCATAGTTAGTCTTTACGACTTGGACACCAAGTAGCCTTCTGCCTATATAAAGGCATACTTGTATATATTGTAACACATACATCTTTATGATAAAATCTGCACAATTCTTCATGCTCTCTCATATCCCCTGGCAATCTCGACATATATATACAAATTGCAAAAAGGAAAAAACCAAAGAAGACAAAAAATTAAACATTTTTCCTCTCTAGAAATTTTATTATGATTTTGTTTTTGTTGTTTTGCATTGTTGGAATGGTTGAATGATATGGGGCTGATATTGGTCCTTGAGCGCTTTTACAGACTGTTTGGACAAATGAATTCTACAAAATTTTGCAGAATTCATTTGCAAATCTAATTTTTATGTTTGGAAGCAGCACTTTAAAAAATTAGAAATCCAAGATTTGTAAATCTTGGATTTACTCAAGCCTAACACAAATCTCTGCTTAAGAGGTGGAATTTACAAATCCACATTTTTAAGTTAGTTCTATCTTTTGAAGACAAAATTACCCCTCTAGATTTTTCTTTACACTTAAATTTAACTTTAGCTCAAATACAAAGATAAAAAATACAAAATATTTGAATCCTCTCCTTAACCCTTCTTCTTTCAATAAAACACGAAGAAAAAATTAATCAACAAGTCAGGACATCATCAGTCCATGCTAGTGCTAGTTGAATAACTCAAAAGTTATTGTTTATCATTCCTAAATTTTACTAATTTCAATAGAATAAACGGGGGGTATTTGAGTAAAATATAGTTTTGAATTTCAATTCCACATATGTTGTAAATTATAGTTCCAAATAAGAGAATTCATTTATTAATACAAATCCTCATGAAATTCATTTATAAATCAAATGAATTCTACAATACAAGTGCTTCCAAATACTATGTTAGTTTTCTACTTGATATGCTTAAGATCATTTTGATCATTTCCATCATTTTGTCATTATCTTTATTGATGACTTGTATAATTTTGAATGTAGTTTAATAGGCTCCTTTCAACTGCAGTGTATAATTGACCATGGACATTTCCTTGCCTACTGAGCCTATTGACACATAATCACGAAAAGAATATCAAGGAACATGCTTACTGGACTATTTCAAATATAACAACAGGGAACAGGGACCAGATACAGGTGATGTGATGATTTTCTTCTGTAGTTCTAAGCATAGCGATAGTCTGCCATCTTACCTTCTCATGTACCTCTCTTTTCCTTGTCCTTTAATGAGTCACATTATTTCATTTTACTGGTTTGAGGTTTCAGATTCATTAGTCATGTGTTCTACAGGTTGTGTCTTCTTGGTATGAGTTATGAAATATTATTGTCATATTTGTTTTATTATTTTTGTATGTGATATTTTGTGACTCCGGAGAACAGATCATGTCATCGTGAGAGTTTACTAGTGTAAGGAGCAACTTGTTTTATGGGCTTTACTCTATTGGTTGACATTCAAGATTATTTCGATAGGTGATTGTCCATTAGGCATCGGGTAATATTTTTTAGGACAAACATCACATGACCTCCTTTGGTTTTTGGTTGGAAAATGCACAATATATTCCTTTGGTCTAAAAACCACCAAATACCTTTTAAAAATACAGCATACTTGTAATACCCTGATCTCTCTCAAGACCGGAGCCTCAAACCCAAAACCCAAAGCACGAAACAAGAGAAAAAATAGACGGAGTCTCCCCTGTTTATAAGGCTAATTAAAAACCTGCAAGTAGCAAGTACGACCATAATACAATACCCCAACTCCAACCGTTCCATTTTTCCCAGTCGCAAGGCCATCCGAGCCTTAGTCAGAAAAACATAACTACACGATCATGCAATCAAAAAACAATAAAGTTTATCTTTAGCTATTACATGCCAACTAAGCCACTAACTATTTAAGACTACAACTTTAATTACAACCCACAAAATTTATCATTAATACATACAGGACCTCAAAGGTCTCAACACACATCTTCAAAGGGATTCAACCTCAGCAAGATAAGCAACCAGCAACACAGCACTCAAGGTAGTTGTTCTAACTGCACTTGTAACATGTTAAAATGAAGAATGAATAACCAAAGTTACCCAGTAAGAGAGGTGATGTAACATACCGGGCGTGCAATATGTTATGCAACAAAGATAGCCATATATATAACACAAAGTAACAAGACTAGATAGACAAGTATTTAACCACATATAAAAAGGATACGGTTCTACTTTGTCTTCAATCACGAGCCTCAAGCCAAGATCTTCAAGCAAGTGCCAATAAACCCCTTATTCCTCCAAATAGGGTACTCCGGATGTACCCCGATCCTACGACCCTTTCTCCTGAGGTAGGTCCGTATGCCCTAACGAGATGAACCACGCCTCTGGGGTAGTGGAGTATACTCAGCGAGAGAAAGGGAATAGGTGTAACGTGTAACGCCTCGATCCCTCACGAGACCGGGACTCCTATTTATCATACTATTCTCACCCAATTCCAAACCCCAGGCACAAAATTTTAGAGAAAACGGACGGAGTTTCCCCTATATATAGTGTTGATATATGTCAATATCCACCTCTTCATAATAAGTATCGTTAATTATATGGTAGCATAAATTAATGATTCCGACTTAAACGTCGATGAGGTCAAAAGAGATCGCGATGGCTACAAGAAAGAAGTTCGAGAATTTGAAATTACCTAAGATGACGTCGGGATGATGCAATGCTAAAGTTTGCCAACTTGACCAAAGGAAACTTCCTAGAAGCTAACTTGGATGCTAGCCACCCATGTGGTCAATTGTAACCACCCATGTGATAAATATGGGTGGTTAATACTTTGAACATGGTTGGTAAAGCCAACCAAGATTGAAATGTTTGATAGGAAAGTCTCCTATCGCGGGCTAGCTGAATTCTATAAATAGGCATACATTAGTTCATCATATTCATCCACAACACAACTCCAAACACAATCCTAAGTTAGTCTTTCTTTCTTGTATTTTTCTTATAAGTCCAGAAGCCATTGAAGCTCTAATCTTAAGAGCGCACGGTGGGACAATTATCTTGTAAGTGTTATATTGAATTATTATAAAGTGTAGTGTTGTCTTTATACTTGATTGTTGTTAAGACGTTTCTAGGAAATTTATTTTATTCTTACATAGTATCAGAGCTTATGGGGCTCTTAACAACAATCTTATAAAATAAAGCTCAACAACAATGACTACTCAAGGTGCTAGTTCTTCTTCTACTAGTTCTAGTTTTGGTTTAGTACCGACAATTCATATCCGTCCCTCTACCTTCACGAAAGGAAAGCTTGATGGCACGAACTATCTTTTGTGGAAGTTCAAAATCACTACAGTTCTGGATTCCTACGAACTCCTTGGTACAGTGTTAGGCACAGGTGCAGAACCAGTGGGAGTATGTGGTGAAGATGACACAAAAAAGGTTATACCTCCAAATCCTCAGCTTGTCAAAGAATGGATGAGACGAAATGCTGATGCACGTTGTGCACTTGTAACAAGTGTTCAAGATTCCATCCTTACTCGAATTCAACACACAACCAAGGCAACTGAAGCTTGGAACATGCTGAGAAATTAGTATGAAACAAGGAATCAGACTCGCATTCAGAACTTGGAGAATCAGTTAGCTGCCAAGAGATTAAGTGAAGATGAAGCAGCTGAGTCATTTATCAGTAGGATGAAAAACCTACGTGATCAAATGGCTACAGTTAGTATTGCCAAATCAACCGAGGAACTAGCTCGAAGGTGCATTAGAGTGTTGCCTTCAAAATTTGACGGCCTTGTAACAGCACTCAATACACAAGTTCGCATTCCTCCTTTGATGTTTGAAGAATTCACTGCCATGTTGATGGATGAGGAGATGAGGCTGAGGAGTAGAGAAAATCAACTTGACTCTGCCTTTACAGCCAAGGCGAGGAGTAACCAAGAAGAAAAGAAGAGAGCAAAGAAGAAGACGTTCTCTGGATCGTGCTACTACTGCAATAAGAAAGGTCATGCTGTCAAAGATTGTAGGAAACGAATCCATGACGAGAAGAACGAAACTTTAAAGCCAAATTGGAGAAATAAAGAATCTGCCAATACGGCTGAAACGGAAGTGCATCTGTTTACTGTAATACATGTATCAGAGGAAACGTGTACTAGCGCACATGTACATCAAGCAAATGTATGGGCGTTAAATAGTGAAGCTTCCCGACACATGACCAGCAAAAAAGAGTTATATGACTCTATAAAACCTCTACAAGAACCAATGAATTTTGTCGTCAGGAATAATGCTAGGTATCACGTTGAAGGCACTGGAACCATCTCACTCGTGTCTAAAGATGGAGGAAGCAAGAAGCTGTCCAACGTACTCTTTGTACCCCAGATCACCAGAAATTTGCTATCTGTAGCTGCTATTACAGATAATGATCTAGAAGTGCGGTTCAAGAAGACGGAAGCTTTGATTATTGACAAAGATCAAAATATCGTAAGTAAATGTATTCGCAAAAATAACCTTTACGAAATCAGCTCTATTTCTGCTATCATGGATACCAAAACAAGTCAACTTTGGCATGAAAGGTTCGGGCACATTTCCTATCCTGTGTTAAAGGAAATGCAAAAGAAGAAGATGGTGACCGACTTGCCTTCAATTGAAGAAGTTGAAGGACCATGTGAAGCTTGTATGCTAGGCAAGCAACATACATAGTCATTTCCCAAAGAGAGTCATAACCGATCAAAGGCTCCTCTAGAGTTGGTACATGCTGACCTCTGCGGAAAAATGACTACGACGGCGTTTGGAGGATCTTCCTACTTTATGCTGTTAGTCGACGATTATAGTAGGAAGATGTGGGTATACTTCCTTCGGGACAAGGCTGATGCTCTTGAAAAGTTTAAAGTGTGCCACAAACTTATGACAAATGAAAATACAACTCAGTTGAAGAAACTTCGTACCGATCGTGGGGGGGAATTCTGTTCTATAGAGTTCACCAACTATTGCAACAAGTTTGGGATTAAACGCCAATTGACTGCTTCATACACACCACAACAAAATGGAGTTGTGGAACGAAGAAATCGAACAATTGTAGAAATGGCTCGATGCATATTGAAAGGTACTGGCCTACCTGACATATTTTGGGCTGTAGCAGTCAACACAACGGTATACATCCTCAATCGGTGCTCAACCTGGGCACTCAACGATAAGACTCCTAATGAGGATTATTATGGTACGAAACCTTCTGTGTCTCATTTAAAAAACTTTGGGTGTGAATGTTTTGTACACGTCCCAAATGAAAATAGAAAGAAATTGGATAACAAGAGCAAGAAGGGCATTTTCTTGGGATATAGTGAAGAGTCTAAAGCATACAGACTCTATGATATAGAGCCCAAGAAGGTGATCATAAGCCGAGATATGGTATTTAATGAACGACCACACTCAATGGAGGATAGCGATCCTGCCATTTTGTCATCAACCGATGAAGTAATCCACCAAGTGCCTGAACAACGACCGTTGAACAATGAAGAAGTCTCTAATGATGAGAAGATTGAAGATCAACCTGTTGTACCCATAAGGAAGCCACAACCGAAGTGGTTCCAACAGCTCTTTAACGAAAAAAATCCAGGAGTTGCTGATGATAGTCCACGTCCTGATGGGCTAAGAAGGTCAAAGAGAATAGAGGAGCAAAATCGATCAGGACAACAGTTAGTAAACATGGCTTTGATGACTCAAATCATCAAGACAGTAAAAGAACCAGTAACTGTGGAAGAAGCCATGTCACATCCAAATTGGAGAGCAGCTATGCAAGCCGAGTATGATAGTATCATGAAAAATGATACTTGGGAGATCGTTGAAAAGCCACCGAACAGAAAAATTATCGACACCAAATGGATCTGGAAAGTGAAGTACAAGGCAGATGGAAGTCTTGAAAAATACAAGGTACGCCTTGTAGAACAAGGATTTTCGCAAGTCGAAGGTTTCAATGTATATGAAACCTTTGCTCCAACAGCAAAAATGTCAACAATCAGGCTAGTTATTGTAACTGTTGCGCATTATGAATGGATTGTACATCAAATGGATGTCAAGTCAGCTTTTCTTAATGGGCAACTTGAAGAAGAAGTCTACGTTGCACAACCCCCTGGCTTCCAAATACCAGGTGAAGAAGAAAAAGTATGCAAATTGAAAAAGGCTTTATATGGGTTAAAGCAAGCACCACGAGCTTGGTACAAATGTATAGACTATTTCTTCTTGCAGTATGGTTTCTGTAGAAGCAAATCAGAGGCCAACTTGTATGTTCTAAGTGAACAAGGAAAGAAGGTAATTGTAGTCCTATATGTGGATGATCTTGTAATCACTGGTGACCATGAAGATAATATTCGGAAGACGCAAGAATGGTTGAGCCAAGAATTTGAAATGACAAATCTTAGTCTTTTTCATTATTGCTTGGGAATCGAGGTATGGTAAAAACCTCATACTATCTTCATCTCACAGCAACGATATGTTCATGAGCTCCTGACTGCATTTGGTATATCCGAGTGCAAACCAGTTGTCACCCCGACGGAAGTGAATACAAAGTTATCAATTGACGATCCTTCAGAACAAGTTGATAACAAGCTCTACAGAAGGTTGGTGGGAAGTTTAATCTTCCTTTGTAACACAAGACCTGATATTAATTATGCTGTGGGAGTTTTTAGTCGTTTTTCAAATAAACCGAGACAAAGTCGTTGGCAAGCAGGGATGCGGATCCTCAAATATCTCAAAGGCACGTTAGAGTATGGGATATCATACAAGTCCGGAGATACTTTATCTGGGTACTGTGACTCAGACTGGGCTGGTGATATTGACTCAAGAAAATCTGTTACAAGTTACTTATTCACATTCGGTGGTGGAGTCATCTCATGGGCTAGTAAGAAGCAACCCACCGTTGCACTTTCATCAACGGAGGCAGAATACAAGGCTACTTGTGTAGCATCCTGTGAAACTGTTTGGCTACGACGCATCATGACTGATATTGGCATTCCAATAGAGGAAGCAACAATGTTGAAATGTGACAGTCAGAGTTGTATAGTCATGTCAAAGAATCCGGTATTTCATGCTAGAACAAAACACATAGAGATTCAGTATCACTATGTGAGGGAACTAATCGAGGAAGGTGAAATGTACATGGAGTACTGCCCTACAGAAGATAATTGTGCAGATATCTTCACTAAAACGTTAGGGAACGTCCAATTGAGCAAGCATCTTCAAACATTGGGTGTTGGCCCAATAGCTTAGTGAACATGAGGTGAACATTGAGGGGAGGTGTTGATATATGTCAATATCCACCTCTTCATAATAACTATCGTTAATTATATGGTAGCATAAATTAATGATTCCAACTTAAACGTCGATGAGGTCAAAAGAGATCGCGATGGCTACAAGCAAGAAGGTCGGGAATTTGGAATTACTAAGATGACGTCGGGATGATGCAATGCTAAAGTTAGCCAATTTGACCAAAGGAAACTTCCTAGAAGCTAATTTGGATGCTAGCCACCCATGTGGTCAATTGTAACCACCCATGTGATAAATATGGGTGGTTAGTACTTTGAACATGGTTGGTAAAGCCAACCAAGATTGAAATGTTTGATAGAAAAGTCTCTTATCGCGGGCTAGTTGAATTCTATAAATAGGCATGCATTAGTTCATCATATTCATCCACAACACAACTTCAAACACAATCCTAAATTAGTCTTTCTTTCTTGTATTCTTCTTGTAAGTCCAGAAGCCATTGAAGCTCTTATCTTGAGAGCGCACGGTGGGACAATTATCTTGTAAGTGTTATATTGAATTGTTATAAAGAGAAGTGTTGTCTTTCTACTTGATTGTTATTAAGACGTTTCTGAGAAATTGGTTATATTCTTACATATAGGACTATCTAGAAACCTGCCAACAATCACATACAAGTCTTGGACCACAATCAACCATTCATACAACCTAGTTTACAAGATTCATAAAGCCAACTAGCTTCTCAAAACCATCCGAGCCTTGGAACCTAACAACATATCACACAAGCATACAAAATTAAATCCATTGAAATTCTATCTTTTTAATCCACTTATCATACCACTCTATATTAACAAACAAGCTTTCTTATCATTTCTATCCAACCAACTAATTAGTTTTCATCGTCCACACAAGCATGCATTCAAAGCTGTAAAGCCTAACTTCAAATATTACTTCCCAACTACCAATAACACGAGCTTAAACTTTAAATTACAACACAAACTCCTTCAAGCCTAACAAATACATATAAGGCCAAGCTTCAAAGTAGATCATATAACAACAACTTCATACAATTCACATGTAGGCATCCAACCTCAGCGCGATAGGCAACCCGCAACACGGCACTCAAGGTAGTTATTCTAACTGCCCCTGTAACATATTAAAATGAGGAATGAGTAACCTAAGTTACTCAGTGAGGGAGGTGATGCAGCATACCGGGGCATGCAATATGATATGCAATCACAGGAAGTCATATATAACATAAAACAACAAGATCAATAGTCAAGTAATTAACCACATTAAAAAGGATACGGTTCCACTTCAAGTCTTCGATCTCGAACCACGAGCCACGAACTTTACGCAAGTGCCGGCAAACCCATACACCAACAAGTTGGGATACTCCGGATGTATCCCGATCCTACGACCCTTTCTCCTGAGGTAGGTCCATGCCCAGCAGGTGAACCACGCCTCTGGGGTAGTAGAGTATGCCTCAACGAGAAGGGAATAGGCACCATGGTAGTCGAGGGAGCACGGCAAGCCCGATACCGCCCGTGTTTCTCGACGCTACCATGTCTGATAAGGTTGCGCAATCCCGAGATAAGTCACAAGCATTCAAGATATCAAATAACACATAAGAGGGTCGACAAAGTAGGCCGCCCTCACATATATGCACAATATAAGTTCACAATAGCACGAATTGGCTTTAGAGAATTAAAAGTAGCAATCAACCAAATCTTTCCTCATAATCAACTCAATTAACTTCATTATACTGTGGATAGTCAATACAATACAAATCAACTCAACAACAAGTTCTCAATGCAACAAGAATGGCTAAAAACTAATTTTTCCCTTTCTTTAACCAAGATTTCTTTCTCCTATGCATGTTTCAAAGTTTCCAAACCACATCCTAATCATACTATATTCTTAATTAAGCCCAAAGTCATCTATTAAAATCATAAAAACCCATCTTTGAAGCAAAAGTTCAGGAAGGCTCCGAGCGGGTTTGAACTACAACTATACTAACCGAACCCCATTTTTGCATAATGAAAGCATCAAAAGTGTTTTCTTACCCCAAGGATACCCAAATCATAGCCCAAACTTGCCCGGATTGCTCAACGAGAAAAGTCCCCTTTTTAAAGTCGACTAATTACGCAATTTAGCTCGGTTTTGGTCGATTCAACTTCACGTGGCTTTTTAACAAGCTTCACTAGGGCCTAGAGCATCTATTTGGAGTCTCAATTCAAGCTAATTAGCAAATTTTATTCAAAACCCTAAAATGAGCACTATTCATCATCTCTTTCATTCAATTTGTGCATTCTACCATAGAATTTGCTAACAAGCTTTAAAAGTCTACTCTATAGGCTCTAATAAACACATATTAAGCATTTATAACAAGTATTATAGCAATAATCAACAAATCAAAAATTTTAATATATGAACATAAACTTTGATAGTTATAAAAATGCAACTCCCTCACTTGTATGAAGATGTAGGCAAGGTGGTGAAGCTCCTAGGTGCTCTAGAATCCTCCCTAAGCAAGCCAAGAGCTCAACTCCAAGGTTTGATGAAGAAATTCTCCTCCTATGCCATTTTCGGATTTGCTACAGTAATTCCAGCTTTTGCACTCCTTTTTTTTGTTTTGGCTCTTATTATATTATATAGGTAATAGACTAAGGAGATAATGGGTTAGGTTAGTAAATTGGGTCTAATTAAACATATTTAAGGGTCTAATTAAAGTCCAAAGTCTAGCTAATTCACTAGAAGCCCAAATAAAAATTCTACAAAAAGTTATTATTCTTTCGTAACACTATTCATTCAAGACGAAAACTATTTTCTAAATGCATACTCCCAACATTAAATACACAAAATAAGATTTTTCACATTCCTCCTACATGAAATATGATAGGAGAAAAATACAGTTTCAGAAAAATTAAATAGTAAAATTTTCTTATGAATAGTGTTTTATGCTAAAAATTGAATAAATGTACATTTAATGCTCAAATAAGACATTCAATAATTTAAAATGAATATGAAGAGGTTCTCGGTCGTCACACTCTCCTCTCCTTACAAAAATTGCGTCCTTGCAATTTCTTACCCATACAAGCGAGTTACCCTCATACATAAAACATATTGTTTCACGTAAGCATACTTAACACATAAAACACATTGATCACGTTAGCAATTTATAACAAGTAAAGTCACATAAGCAACAAGTTCACATACACAAATTATAAACTACTAAGTCATTTAAACAACAACTTCACATAAAACAAGTTAATCACATATTCACATTAGTCATATAAAGCATATCGAGTACTCAAGTACACAAAGCACATAATTCACACAAGGCACGTTAATCACATAACTCGCATTAATCACATAAACACATTGAACATATAAACACATCAAGCACGTTAACCACATCCATTTCACTTATCACACAAGCACATAAACCACAATAAATAAAACATGTTGATCACATAAGCACATTGATCACATTAACTCTCTTATCACATAAGACATGCACATACACTTTCTAAACACATTGACACTAAGGACACTACCCTACAAGCCGAAGACCCTATCCCGGCTTGCACCTAGCTAACTAGCTAAGCTCTGATACCACTTCTGTAACGCCCCGATCCCTCACGAGATCAGAACTCCTATTTATCATACTATTCTCACCCAATTCCAATCCCCGGGCACGAAATTTTAAAAAAAACGGACGGAGTTTCTCCTATATATAGGACTATCTAGAAACCTGCCAACAATCACATACAAGTCTTGGACCACAATCAACCATTCATACAACCTAGTTTACAAGATTCATAAAGCCAACTAGCTCCTCAAGACCATCCGAGCCTTGGAACCCAACAACATATCACACAAGCATACAAAATTAAATCCATTGAAATTCTATCTTTTTAATCCACTTATCATACCACTCTATATTAACAAACAAGCTTTCTGATAATTTGTGTCCAACCAACTAATTAGTTTTCATCGTCCACACAAGCATGCATTCAAAGCGGTAAAGCCTAACTTCAAATATTATATCTCAACTACCAATAACACGAGCTTAAAATTTAAATTACAACACAAACTCCTTCAAGCGTAACAAATACATACAAGGCCAAGCTTCAAAGTAGATCATATAACAACAACTTCACACAATTCACATGTAGGCATCTAACCTCAGCGTGATAGACAACCCGCAACACGGCACTCAAGGTAGTTATTCTAACCGCCCTTGTAACATATTAAAATGAGGAATGAGTAACCTAAGTTACTCAGTGAGGGAGGTAATGCAGCATACTTGGGCGTGCAATATGATATGCAATCACAGGAAGTCATATATAACATAAAACAACAAGATCAATAGTCAATTAATTAACCACATTAAAAAGGATACGGTTTCACTTCAAGTCTTCGATCTCGAACCACGAGCCATGAACTTTATGCAAGTGCCGGTAAACCCATACACCAACAAGTTGGGATACTCCGGATGTATCCCGATCCTATGACCCTTTCTCCTAAGGTAGGTCCATGCCTAGCAGGTGAACCACGCCTCTGGTGTAGTGGAGTATGCCTCAGCGAAAATGGAATAGGCACTATGGTAGTCGAGGGAGCACGACAAGCCCGATGCCGCCCGTGTTTCTCAATGCTACCATGTCCGATAAGGTTGCGCAACCCCGAGACAAGTCACAAGCATTCAAGATATCAAATAACACATAAGAGGGTCGACAAAGTAGGCCGCCCTCACATATATGCACAATATAAGTTCACAATAGCACGAATTGGCTTTAGAGAATTAAAAGTAGCAATCAACCAAATCTTTCCTCACAATCAACTCAATTAACTTCATTATACTTTGGATAGTCAATACAATATAAATCAACTCAACAACAAGTTCTCAATGCAACAAGAATGGCTAAAAACTAATTTTTCCCTTTCTTTAACCAAGATTTCTTTCTCCTATGCATGTTTCAAAGTTTCCAAACCACATCCTAATCATACTATATTCTTAATTAAGCCCAAAGTCATCTATTAAAATCATAAAAACCCATCTTTGAAGCAAAAGTTCAGGAAGGCTCCGAGCGGGTTTGAACTACAACTATACTAACCGAACCCCATTTTTGCATAATGAAAGCATCAAAAGTGTTTTCTTACCCCAAGGATACCCAAATCATAGCCCAAACTTGCCCGGATTGCTCAACGAGAAAAGTCCCCTTTTGAAAGTCGACTAATTATGCAATTTAGCTCGGTTTTGGTCGATTCAACTTCACGTGGCTTTTTAACAAGCTTCACTAGGGCCTAGAGCATCTATTTGGAGTCTCAATTCAAGCTAATTAGCAAATTTTATTCAAAACCCTAAAATGAGCACTATTCATTATCTCTTTTATTCAATTTGTACATTCTACTATAGAATTTACTAACAAGCTTTAAAAGTCTACTCTATAGGCTCTAATAAACACATATTAAGCATTTATAACAAGTATTATAGCAATAATCAACAAATTAAAAATTTTAATATATGAACTTAAACTTTGATAGTTATAAAAATGCAACTCCCTCACTTGTATGAAGATGTTGGCAAGGTGGTGAAACTCCTAGGTGCACTAGAATCCTCCCTAAGCAAGCCAAGAGCTCAACTCCAAGGTTTGATGAAGAAATTCTCCTCCTATGCTATTTTCGAATTTGCTACAATAATTCCAGCTTTTGCACTATTTTTTTTTGGCTCTTATTATATTATATAGGTAATAGACTAAGGAAATAATGAGTTAGGTTAGTAAATTGGGTCTAATTAAACATATTTAAAAGTCCAAAATCTAGCTAATTCACTAAAAGCCCAAATAAAAATTCTACAAAAAGTTACTATTCTTCGTAACACTATTTATTCAAGACAAAAACTATTTTCTAAATACATACTCCCAACATTAAATACACAAAATAATATTTTTCACATTCCTGCTACATGATATGTGATAGGAGAAAAATACAGTTTTAGAAAAATTAAATAGTAAATTTTTCTTATGAATAGTGTTTTATGCTAAAAATTGAATAAATGTACATTTAATGCTCAAATAAGACATTCAACAATGTAAAATGAATATGAAGAGGTTCTCGGTCGTCACATAACGCCCCGATTCCTCACGAGACCGGAGGCTCTAATAACCATGCTAATCACAACCCAATTTTCACTCGGTCACAAAATTTAGAAAAAACGGACGGAGTTTTCCCTATTTATAGGACTATTTGGAAACCTGTAAACTACAACATACAACCACAATACCATAATCCACAACTTCAATCTGTTTCATCCCTATTAGCATACAAGTCAACTAAATAGAAAAGTAAACAATTATAGTTATTACAAACCACTAGCACCTAACTATCACCCAAGACTAAAATTTTAATATTATATTTCTTAAGATAACACAAATACATATATGACCATAAGGTCTCAAATAGTATACAGGCATATAATGTACATAATCTTCCTTGTTCTACACACTGATAGAGTAGGTAGGCCACACAAGAGGCAATCCTATTTCCAGCTTATAACACTGATCCTGAAAGGTGTTAGAAACGAGGGTGAGTATATACCATGTATACTCAGTGAGGGAGGTCATACAGCATACAAAGGCGAGCAATATGATATGCAATCACAAGAAGTCATATATATATAACATAAAACAACAAGATCAAATAGCGAAGTAATTAACCACATTAAAAAGGATACGGTTCCACTTCAAGTCTTCAATCTCGAACCACGAGCCACGAACTTCATGCAAGTACCGACAAACCCTTACTCCACCAAGTTGGGATACTCTGGTTATATCCCGATCCTACGACTCTTTCTCCTGAGGTAGCTCCATATGCCCAGCAGGTGAACCACGCCTCTGGGGTAGTGGAGTATACTCAGCGAGAAAGGGAATAGGCACCATGGTAGTCGAGGGAACACGGTAAGCCCGATGCCGCCCGTGTTTCTCGATGCTACCATGTTCGAAAATATTGTGCAACCCCGAGACAAGTCCACAAGAATCAAGTAACATATACATGATAATTTACAAGCAATATAAGCAAGATAACAATATAAACTAAATAAATAACATTTATAGCATGGCATTATCCAAC
This sequence comes from Ehretia macrophylla, assembly GCA_037974665.1. Taxonomy (NCBI): domain Eukaryota; kingdom Viridiplantae; phylum Streptophyta; class Magnoliopsida; order Boraginales; family Ehretiaceae; genus Ehretia; species Ehretia macrophylla. Next base: position 88,434,922 of record CM075764.1, read on the forward strand.
ATAATTTATATACAACAGAGAAATGCAAATAAGATGCAACTCCCTCACCTTGGGTTTGGCTAAATATGCAAGAAGATAGCTCTGATTTACTCCAAACTACCTCAAATTAGCTCGAATATGCAACCCTAGGGTGTTCATATAAGTTTAGCAATTAACTATATTAATTCCAACTCAACTCTTACTTAACTCAACCCTACAACATTAGAAGCTAGATTTATAATCACTTATTCACACAAGTTCATAACCTACACACAATTAAGCTACAATGTTCACCTTACCATCTCATTAGACAACATAAGATATATTAGAAGCATCAAATACCATTAAGTTAAGATCATAAGTTATAAATTCTAATTACTTTTAATTACAATAATCAATAATCATATAACTAGATGAATTGTCCTTATAGTCCTACTCACTTAGCATACAATGTTTATTAGAGTTTGATCTTAACAAAGTACAAGCAATATAAACATTATAACAAGATATAATCATTAAATATGAAAATAACTATACTAACACAAATGGGTCAATGACCGATGATCACAAACCTTCACGAAATGGTCACAAATGCCATATAATAACATGTAAAGGCAAGATATACAAGCACCAAAGCTAATTCAAAGGCTAAGCATGAAAACCCCGAGTTTCCCTTTTGTTATCCCAAGTCATTTAACTCCAAACTGAAGGCTAAGGCTCAAGATTCACCAACTAATTATTATAATCTTCTAGTTACACATTATGGCACACTTACAACCCTTGAAATCATTCATTAACCCGAATTAGCCACAAAAGCCCCGATTACCCCTTTGTGTGTTTGTACTACAAGTATCTTAACCAAAGCTCAACTAAGAGTTAGAAAAGCATATGTAGTCCCTACTTACCCTAAGAACACCAAATATATCAACCAAATTCACCAGATTTACGTTTGACCCAAAACCCCTTTGTAACACAAGCCATTTTTCTTTCAAACACAAGTTAATATTCTAGTCAAGCGAGCGGGCTATTCCATACTTTTAATTATCCCTTATGGCACCCCTAGGACCCTAGAAACTACCCAATTACCCTCATTTAGCACAAAAGTCTCAATCTTTCCCTTGTGAGTTTATACTACAAGTACCCTAACCGGGACTCAACCGAGGTTTAGAAAAGCATGTATAGCACCTATATAGCCTAAGAACAGTAGATGTAATGGCCAAATTAACCCGAATTTGCATTAACCTTGAAACCCCTTTTTAAAAGTCGCCTATTTCATGTGTTAGCCAATTTTTGAGCAATTCAACGTCATGTGGCTATTAAATTATCTTTATTAACATCTAAGGCACCTACTAGAAGCAATGAATCAAGCCATATCGCACAATTCTACAAAACCCTAGAAAAATGTCATTATTTATGTCAGACAATCAACGAATGAATTCAACCGTTTAAACTATGAAACAAGTGCATAAATAAGGTCTCTACAACTTATATACAACATACATAAGCATATTTAAGCATTACATAAGCATTTGATAGCAAATCCATGAATTCAAGAAAAGAGCAACATTTTTCAAATGCAAATATATGTATGAAATCCCTCACCCATTGCGCGTAGGAGCTCCTAGGAGGCTAGTAAACACCTTAAACCACTTGTACCTAGCTTGACTTGGCTTGGAATGAGGATTTGTTGAGCAAAAATCTCTCCTCCTCCTCCTATGCAGATTTTCGGCCTTGCTACAGTGTTTTTAGCTTTTGCACTTTTTTTTTGCTCTTATTATGTTATATAGATAATAGACAAAAGAAATAATGGGTTGAGTTAGTAAATTGGGTCTAATTAAACATATTTAAGGGTCTAATAAAAGTTCAAAGCCTAGCTAATTCACTAGAAGTCCAAATAAAAATTCTACAAAAAGTTACTATTCTTTCGTAACCCTATTCATTCAGGACTCTAATATTTTTATATCTCACGTTCTTGACATATTATTCACATAGTTCCAATGGACGAAATGCGTCTAACAAGGTAAGTAATAAAGGAAAAATATAAATTTTGAAAAATTAAATAGTCAAATTTTACACCCCGAACACTATTCATTTGTTATACTAATCAATTTTCTACCAACCTTCCTGAAACACCATGCACATAAAAATTATGAACGTATGCATGAAAATAAACATATGGTGAAAATAAATTTTAAAATTTTAAAAAAATAACGTACTTCAAAAATCACTCCCGAACTCGCGACTCATTTTAAAATGATGAAAACTAATTTATTAGACATAAGAAAGTAATATCACATTTTACAAATAATAAAATAAGAGATTAAGCATTTTATATAATTTAATTAAGTGCTAATTACACACTTAAAGAAATACTAAAAGTGAAGTTACTATATATATATATATATATATATATATATATATATATATATAAACGTAGAATAAGCACTTAAATTCAACAAATCAAATAAATTAACACACAAATATATACAAATAGATATTATTCACTACATGCTAGGTCTGGGGTATCACAATAGGCACCGTGGTAATCAAGTGAGCACGACAAGCCCGATGCTGCCCATGTCAAGATCACGAGAGCCAAGTAACATATACTGGATAATTTACAAGCAATATAGGCAAGATAACAATATAAGCTAAATAACTAACATTTATAGCATGGGAATTATCCAACAAAATTTATATACAATAGAGCAATGCAAATAAGATACAACTCACTCACCTTATTACAACCAAACCTATGAGAATTAGCCAAGGACACAAGGACTAGCGCCCATTTATTCTCAACATCTTGGACTGGTTCAAGGAATCAAATCCTATCATGTAATAAATACATACTTATCACAAGAAATCTTATAGATGTCACTCACAGTCAATGCACTAAAGTTCACATCACATAATCAGTTTAGCAACACAACAGGATATAGTCACACATTAAACAAGTAATCATGCCAGCTGATTTAGAAACTTCTCCCAGAAGGATAAACATATTATGCAACCCATTTGAACTCTTACCTAAGTAATTAAAGGCTTTTTACCAGTCATAATCACAACCTTATACATATAATACAATTAACAAGCATATAACCAATATAAACTAAATATAATCATTTTCATTCAATCTTTAACAAGTAACATGTACTTCAACTTACGAACTTCTCTAAATAGATGAACATGCTAAACAGGGACAATTAAACAATTATCCAATCAATTAATGGGTCAATTAACAACAATTATCAACATGATTCATAACTAGTTCCTTTAGTCCTCTTTCAAGTTCATACTAAACTAAAGTCATGCAAACCAAATAACTTAATTCACAAAACTTCACTACTATGATACGTACACTACCCAAAGGTATATAAATATTTAATTACTCAATTATAAAGCAATTACGATAAAATTAACTATGCAAACACAAATGGGTCAATATTATACATTTCCCAACACTTTACCACAAGCTCACACATGCCTCAAAACTGCATTTAAACACTCTAGAAGTAACTATAAGGAAATACAAGTACTAAATCAATTAATTCATTCATTTTCCATTTGTTCAACTAGGCTAGTTAGCTTCCTACCGAAATTCAAGGATCAAGTTAATCTAGCTAATCATCCTACCAATCTAAGAATATCTAAATACCTCATTTAGAACATCTAAATCATAACTTAGAGCTCAAGTACACAAAAATACCAAAAATGCCTCGTTGTGGGTTTACCCTACAAGTACCAATTTCGGAACCCAAACAAGCGAAATGAAGGCACTTCTAAGGCTTCAATACTTAATAACGACTAGCCATAACTTTGAAACATGCCCGGATTTGAGTTAATCCCGAAACCCCTAATTAAAGTAGCCTAATTTGATCAAATTATTCAAATTTTGTACATGGCAAGCGCAACTAACATTTTTCCCACACTCAATGACCTAATTAGCAACTATTAGAAGCCTTGAATTGAATTAAATTGTAACTTTTTTTGAAAACCCTAGTTTGACACTATTTATCATCTTCCTCGTGTAGATTCTTGCTAAAAACTTAGTTCCAAGCTATACCAATGCATACACAAGGTCTCTAACATGTAATAATACTATATAGAACAAGAAACAAGTAATTTATGGCATGGAACAAGTAAAATTCAAAAATTCAAAATCATGGCATAAACTTTAAACTCAATTAAATGCAAACTCCCTCACCTCAAGCTCTTGGAAATGGTTGGAAGATGATCTAAGAAGGCTCAAATAACTCCTAGCAAGCACCAAGATCAAGCATTGAACGATTGGAGCAGAAATTTTCTTTCCCTTTTTTTTTCCTTTTCCCGCTTTTCTCTTCTTTCCCCATTGTTTCACCTTTTTTTTTATTTTTTATTTTGGCATTCAAATGCATATAAAAAGCTTACCAAAGTAGATATATATGGGATTGGGCTTTTGGGCTAATATTTTGGGCATAGGAAAATCAATTAAGTCCACTACAACTGCTCAAAACAAAGCTAGACAATTAAAGGCCCAAAACAAAATGCTAAAAATTACTATTCATACAGTTGAACAAGTAATTAATTTATTATTTTTTTTCTTGCACTCCGAGCATGCAATGCAAGAAATAATAATTTTTCAATGCCTCATATAAGTCATATAATGTGGAAAAAAAATGAAATTAGAAAAATAACAGTCAGAAATCTTTATGAATAGTAACTATTAAAATATATTAAACCTCACATAATTCACATTACCTTCAAATAACATGCAGACAAATGCAATTAGGCACTATTTACTATATGTTGGGTTCAGGGTATCACAATACTTCCCCCATCCATTAAAAAAAAATCATCAGTTTTAACAGAGCGTGCATAACACGCGCTTAAGGTACAACTTTTATTGTTTTTAAACAGTTTTAACACTCGTGTCATTGCGTGTAAGGCTATGACAGCGGCCATGGGAGAGGAGATGAAGATTAGGGCTAGGGTTTGGCATCAAAATCCGAATCCAGATTCGAATAATTTAGATTTGGGTTGAAGTTTTAGTTTTTGCCTTTTTTTGTCAAATAGTTTTTCGGGTCAAAATTACCTTATATTATATATAATGCTTTAACTAATAATTATGTTGTAGCCTAGTGGTTTGAGTGATTATTTTTAAGTTGGTGGTTTGGGGTTCAAATGTTGTTAGAAGTTTTTTTCATGGCTTTCTTTCACCTATTAGGGTAGATTTGTCAATAAGTTTTGTTTCGTAGAAAAAATATAATTAATTTTACGATTTTACCCTTAAATTAATGTAATTTAACAAAAACAATTGATAGAATGACCAAATTGAGACCTAATTTGTGACGGCCCAGACCTAGCATATAGTATAATATACTTAATTTTACATAAATTGATGCTAGTTTAAGTGTTATATGTGTGAAAGTGTTTATTTTAGCATTTAAGATTTTAACTAGTAGTTTCACTTCCTTTTTAATTCTCTTATTTGTTTTAAAAAAAGGGATCAATACTGTTAATTCAAGTAAAGTATTTTAAATACTATTTTGACATTTACTGTGTCACCCGATAATTTTCATCATATTTATAAATAACTGTAGCATATCTCATTGTGCATTTCAATGTGTTTTATTTCTAGTTTAAATATGTTTATTTGAGGGTTACTATTTATAAAAAAATTGACTGTCTTAAATGCTCGATTTAATATTTTTCATAGACAACATGACTTATAAAAGGAATCGAAAACCTGTAGTTTTGGACATTATAGGCCGGGAGCATGCATTTGAAAAATATTTTACGCATTGCCTGAATAGTGTTACATAAGTGTAACATAATTAATTAGTAGTCTTTTAAATTGAGCTTATAACTTGGTTGGACTAAGTTTTTGCTAGCATTTTGACTTCTAATACAATACCTACTTATACTATAAACATAATACATTACATATACAAGCAAATTAGCTAACAAACAATTGAGGAAATTCCCATTTTGTCCCCCCATACTTGACGACAACAAGAAGGAAAAAGGAGAAGAAAAATTGCTCAATCCTTGCATCTTGGCCTCCTAGCTTGACTTTGGAAGATTTTTAGAGCACCTAGGAACATCACCACCTTGCCTACACCTACAAAATTGTGAGTGAGTTGCATATATTGATGTTTAAAGTTTATGCTAAGTTTTTATAATTTTCAAATTTGTTATTTTTATGCTATAAATTGCTTGATTCTTGCTAGATATGGTATTATTACATGCTATAGAACATCATTATGCATTGGTATATCTTGAAACTAAGTTTTTAGCAAGAATCTCAAGAAGAAGATGATGAATAGTACTAAACTAGGATTTTTGAAAAAAAGTTTCAATTTAATTTGATCCAAGGCTTCTAGTAGTTGTTAATTAGGTCCTTGAGCATGCGAAAAATGTTAGTTGCGTTTGCTATGCACAAAATTTGGATAAATTGATCAAAATAGGCTACTTTAATAAGGGGTTTCGGGGATAACTCGAATCTGAGTACGTTTCAAGGTTATAAATAGTCTTTATTAAGTATTGAAGCCTTAGAAGTGTCTTCATTTTGCTTGTTTGAGTTTCGGAATTGGTACTTATAGCGTAAACCCACAAAGAGGCATTTTCGGTGTTTTCGGGTATTTGAACTCTAGGTAATGATTTGAAGGCTCTAAAAGATGTATTTAGGTACCCTTGGATTGGTAGAGTAACTATCTTGCCCAACTTTATACTTGAATTTCGATAAGAAGCTAGATAGTCTAGTCGAACAAAGGGAAAATGTGGGAATTGGGTGTTTTAGCACTTGTACTGCCTTGAAATTGCTTATAGTATGTTTAATTGCATTTCTAAAGTATACGTGAGTGTTTGGTAAAGTTCGTGAGAGTATGTTGTTAATCCCCTTTGTGTACCGATGGTTAATTTCATATTTATTGCTTATATTCTTTTGTGTCTTGCTTCTAAGGCTTTCTATATATTATCTAATGATGTTATTGAGTATATTTTTGAACTTGGATTGCATGTGTAGTGAGAGCTTAAACATATAGATGTGTTGAAGAAAAAGTGAATGGTAACTTAGTTAAGGAATGTGAATTCACTACTTATTGTGTTTTAGTGCTAAAATAAGAGTAACATTCTAACATGTTTTGTAACTTAAAGCAGTTAGCGCGTGTTTAATGATCTTAAAGCCTGAAATTAGTTTGTTAGCTAATCTTCGTTAATGTTTAGAAGTAACTGTTTAGTTGATTGGTTAGTTAGAGTTCTTCTTCCAATTAATTGAGGTTAAACATGTTATCTAGTTCATATGTATATTGATTGAGTAATGAAGTGTTAAATGCCTTGTAAATGCGTATAACTACTTGTCATTTGTTGAATTGCAGATGGTGTGCTCGATGCTTGTTAATGCTTATTAGATGCTATGAATTACTTATGAATTATAAATGACATGCAAAATAAGAAATGTTGTAAATGTATGGTCAAGTTAGGGTGCATGTTGAGCTAACGCAAGAAGAATTGGAAAGCATGTAAGCTATTTTATTGCATGCTTGGCTTAATTTCAGGTGAGGGAGTCTTTATCTCTTTTATGCATCTTAACTTAATTTATTGCTTCTAGATTGTATTCATTAGTAGTTGATAAAGTTTATGTGCGTTATTTACTTGCTATCTTGTGTATTTTCGTGTTATCTGTTATTTACTACGAGGATGGCCTACTTTGTCGTTCCTCTTACGTGATATTTGATATACTTGGCTCTCGTGATCTTGGCCTGGTGTTGCGCAACCTCTTTGGACATGGTAGCGTCGACAAACACGGGCGGCATCGGGCTTGCCGTATTCCCTCGATTACCATGGTGCCTATTCTCTTTCTCTCGCTGAGTATACTCCACTACCCTAGAGACGTGGTTCACCTTGCTGGGCATATGTACCTACCTCAGGAGAAAGGGTTGGAGGATCAGGGTATATCCGGAGTACCGGGGTATATCCGGAGTACCCCATTTTGGAGGAATAAGGGTTTTGCCGGCACTTGCTAGAAGATCTTGGCTCGTGGCTCGTGATTGAAGACAACGTGGAACCGTATCCTTTTTTATACTTGGTTAAATACTTGTCTAACTAGTTTTGTTATTTTGTGTTGTATATGATATTATCCTTGTTGCATGTCATGAAAGTATTCCTCAATATGCTGCATCACCTCCCTCACTGAATATACATATTGTATACTCACTCTCGTTTCTAACACCTTTAAGGATCAGTGCTATCAGAGGTAGAAAAGAAGGCTTAAGAGTTTCGTGTTGATTATGCTGGCGTACGTGGATTGTCATTAAATTCAGTTTTGTAATTGTAAAGTTAAGTTTAGAATGTATTGATAGTTATGAATGGTTTGTAATGTTGTATTAACTTGTAACCTTTACTTTGTTGTCTAGTTGGCTTGCATGCTTGTAAAGATGAAATGGATTGAGGTTGTGGATTATAGTCTTATGATTGTATGTTGATGTTTCTAGATAGTCTTATATATATGGGAAACTCCGTCCGTTTTCCCCTAAATTTTATGCCCGGGGTTTAGAATTGGGTTGAGAATAGTTTGATTAATAGAAGTCCCAATTCCGTGAGGGATTGGGGCATTACAGAAGTGGTATCAGAGCTTAGTAGCTCACAGCTGGGACAGGGTCCTCGGTTTGTTGGGTAATAAACCTTAAGTACGTGCATGTGTAGTGTGTTCTGATTAGGAATGTGCTAGCATGTGAACTTGTGTTTGCTTGAGCGAAAACGTGTTATGTGTGTTAGAATTGTGTGACATAGGATGATTATGTGTGTTATGTATAGTACGTGATTATGTATAACTTGAATGAAAATATGTTTCTATGTAAATTGCATATGTGAAATATGAAGGATATGTTAGATGAACAATTATGTGCCTTGTGTACTTTTATGTGACATATTTGCTAATATTAGTATCTTATATACTCATCATGATTTGCATACATGCATTACTGCTCGCATATGGTAAGTAAACTCTCCCTTATAAAGAGAGGGTTAGTAGTGGGTCTCTGAAGCCACGAACCAGCAGAAGAGGGAATAGTTAATCCAGATATCTACTGGAGACTTTGTCATACACATCTGAAATTCACATTGGGTATTTTCTTAGAATTCTTCTTGGTGTTCTGTATTTGGATTTCTTATTCGGGACTATGCTTTTTGTATTTTCTGGGTGCTTCTGTATGGCGATTCTTGGTGACATTCGTATGTGAAGATTGTTATCAGGCCTTACCCAGCTTCATCTCTGGTATTCGCATACAAATGTTCCTATTGGTATTTTCTCGGCATTCTTACTCGAAATTCAAGAATGGATTTCCTATTCCATACTACTGCTGGGGGTCTTATATGATATTGGTAGTCAAAGGGGTTCTTGCTCAGATTTTCAGATAACTTTCCTAATAGGAGCCTTTATTTGGCTACCACGTTCGAGATTTCATCGACGAAGTCCTCTGGTATTCCTACTGAACTTGTTGGTAGTATTACGAAAGGTATTCTCGCTAGTATTCTTTGATGACGCACTTCTTTCGCTTCAAGTTTAATTTTAGCTGCTACAGTTGTCGATGATTCTTTTGAGTATAAGAAATTGCGAGGACGCAATTTTTGTAAGGAGGAGAGAGTGTGACGGCCTAAACCCAACATGTAGTATAATATACTTAATTTCACATAAATTGGTGCTAGTTTAAGTTTTATATGTGTGAAAGTGTTTATTTTAGCATTTAAGATTTTAACTAGTAGTTTTACTTCCTTTTTAATTCTCTTATTTGTTTTAAAAAAAGGATCAATACTGTTAATTCAAGTAAAGTCTTTTAAATACTATTTTGACATTTACTGTGTCACTTGAGAATTTTCATCATATTCATAAATAATTGTATCATATCTCCTTGTGCATTTTAATGTGTTTTATTTCTAGTTTAAATATGTTTATTTGAGGGTTACTATTCATAAAAAATTTGACTGTCTTAAATGCTCAATTTAATATTTTTCTTAGATAATATAACTTATAAAAGGAATTGGAAACTTATAGCTTTAGACCTTAGAGGCTGGGAACATGCATTTGAAAAATATTTTGCGCATTGCTTGAATAGTGTTACGTAAGTGTAACATAGTTAATTAGTAGTCTTTTAAATTGAGCTTATAACTTGGTTGTACTAAGTTTTTGCTAGCATTTTGACTTATAATATGACACCTACTTATATTATAAACATAATACATCACATATACAAGCAAATGAGCTAAAAAATAATTGAAGAAATTCCTATTTTGTCCCCCCCATACCCAACGGCAACAAGAAGGAAAAAGGAGAAGAAAAATTGCTTAATCCTTGCATCTTGGCCTCTTAGCTTGACTTTGGAAGATTTTTGGAGCACCTAGAAACATCACCACCTTGCCTACACTACAAAATTGCGAGGGAGTTGCATATATTGTTGTTTAAAGTTTATGCCAAGTTTTTATAATTTTTGAATTTACTATTTTTGTGCTATAAATTGCTTAATTCTTGGTAGATATGGCATTATTACATACTAGAGAATATCTTTATGCATTGGTATAGCTTGGAATTAAGTTTTTAGCAAGAATCTACATGAGGAAGATGATGAATAGTGCCAAACTAGGCTTTCCAAAAAAAGCTACAATTTAATTTGATTCGAGGCTTCTAGTAGTTGTTAATTAGGTCCTTGAGCATGGGAAAAATGTTAGTTGCACTTTCTATGCACAAAATTTGGATAATTTGATTAAAATAGGCTACTTTAATAAGGGGTTTCGAGGTTAACTCGAATCCGGGTACATTTTGAGGTTATGACTAGTCTTTATTAAGTATTGAAGCCTTAGAAGTGCTTTTGTTTCACTTGTTTGGATTCCAGAATTGGTACTTATAGTGTAAACCTACAAAGAGGCATTTTCGGTGGTTTTGTGTATTAGAACTCTAGGCTTTGGTTTGAAGGCTCTAAATGATGTATTTAGGTACCCTTGGATTAGTAGAATAGCTATCTTGCCTAACTTTATCCTTGAATTTCAATAGGAAGTTAAATAGTCTAGTCGAACAAAGGGGAAATGTGGGAATTGGGTGTTTTAGCACTTGTATTGCCTTGAAATTGCTTATAATATGTTTAATTGCATTTCTAAAGTATACGTGAGTGTTTGGTAAAGTTCGTGAAAGTATGTTGTTAATCCCCTTTGTGCACCGATGGTTAATTTCATGTTTATTGTTTATATTCTTGTGTGTCTTGCTTTTAAGGCCTTCTATACATTATCTAATGATGTTATTGAGTATACTTTTGAACTTGGATTGCATGTGTAGTGAGAGCTTAAACATATAGAGGTATTGAAGAAAAAGTGAATGGTAACTTAGTTAAAGAATGTGAATTCACTACTTATTGTGTTTTAGTGCTAAAATAAGAGTAACATTCTAACATGTCTTGTAACTTAAAACAGTTAGCGCGTGTTTAATGATTTTAAAGCCTGAAATTAGTTCGTTAGCTAATCTTCGTCAATGTTTAGATGTAACTGTTTAGTTGATTGGTTAGTTAGAGTTCTTCTTCCATTTAATTGAGTTTAAGCATGTTATCTAGTTCATATGTATATTGATTGAGTAATGAAGTGTTAAATGCCATATAAATGCGTATAACTACTTGTCACTTGTTGAATTGAAGATGGTGTGCTCCATGCTTGTTAATGCTTATTAGATGCTATACATTACTTATGAGTTATAAATAACATGCAAAATAAGAAATGTTATAATTGTATGGTCAAGTTAGGGTGCATGTTGAGCTAACGCAAGGAGAATTGGAATGCATGTAAGCTATTTTCTTGCATGCTTGCCTTAATTGCAGGTGATGGAGTCTTCATCTCTTCTGTACATCTTAACTTAATTTATTGTCTCTAAGTTGTATTCATTAGTAATTGATAAAGTTTATATGCATTATTTACTTGCTATTTTGCGTCTTTTCGTGTTATCTGTGATTAACTGCAAGGACGACCTACTTTGTCATTCTTCTTATGTGATATTTGATATACTTGGCCCTCGTGATCTTGACCCGGGGTTGCGCAACCTTTTCGGACATGGTAGCGTCAAGAAACACGGGCAGCGTCGGGCTTGCCGTGCTCCCTCGACTACCATGGTGCCTATTCCCTTTCTCTTGCTGAGTATACTCTACTACCCTAGAGGTGTGGTTCACCTTGCTGGGCATATGGATCTATCTCAGGAGAAAGGGTTGTAGGATTGGGGTACATCCGGAGTACCCCATTTTGGAGGAATAAGGGTTTTCCGGCACTTGCTTGAAGATCTTGGCTTGTGACTCATGATTGAAGACAAACATGGAACCGTATCCTTTTTATACGTGGTTAAATACTTGTCTAATTAGCTTTGTTATTTCATGTTGTATATGTTGTTATCCTTGTTGCATCTCATGAAAGTATTCATCGGTATGCTGCATCACTTCCCTCACTGAGTATACATATTATATACTTACCCTCGTTTATAACATCTTTCAAGATCAGTTCAATCAGAGGTAGAAAAGAAAGCTCGAGAGTGTTGATTATGCTAGCTTACGTGGATTGTCATTGAATTCAGTTTTGTAATTGTAAAGTTAAGTTTGGAATGTATTGATAATTATGAATGACTTGTAATGTTGTAATAACTTGTAACCTTTACTTTGTTGTCTAGTTGGCTTGCATGCTTGCAAAGATGAAATGGATTGAGGTTGTGGATTATAGTCTTGTGGTTATATGTTGATGTTTACAGGTTTCTAGATAGTCCTATATATAGGAAAAACTCTGTCCGTTTTTTCCTAAATTTCATACCCAGGGTTTGGAATTGGGTTGAGAATTGTTTGATTAATAGAAGTCCCGGTTCCGTGAGGGATCGAGGCGTTACATAATTGATAGTTGAATGGAAAAAGTAAGACTTGAAATAGTTAAATGACCAAAACATAATGGAAAAAATAGTCCCCGTGCTTGTCCATTAGGCATCGGGTAATATTTTTTGAGTTTCCTCTCCCCGGGTGTACTAAGTATTAGAATCCTTCATCCCAGCCAAATCCTGTAATATCCTACATCGACCGGCTAGGTCTTTGGGCTATTGAATATATTGGGAAGTCCTGAATATTCGTGCAGACGTTTTTTCTAGTGTGGGGTTCCACCTAGGAAGGGACAAAACTGTGAGGGCATGCTCGTATACTAAGTGCGGGGTGATCCAAAGCGGACAATACCTGTATAGTAATTCTGTACCATATGTCTGCTCCCGCTTGGTTCGCTAAGGCCTTGGGGAGTTGTACTGCTGGGAACGTTACAAAGAGTTTATGTAGTAACCCCATCCCACATCGAAAGGAGAAACGCTGGGACTACTGGATATAAGGGATGTCATGGACTATCCGTACACACACGTTTTCCTGGTAGTGGCTGGGAGATGACAAATCCGTGAGGAGTATGGGCTCCAAAGCAGACAGTACGTGCATAGTGCGTTGCTGGGCCTGCTCGCCATGGCCTTGGTACTCGCCATGGCCTCGGTACTCGCTTAGGCCTAAGTCCCAGGGGGTATCTTGTAGGCGTGGGAGTTGGGTTCGGGGCGTTACAAAGTGGTATCAGAGCAGGCCTTCCTTTGCGCCAGTGGCCCGCAAGGGCGCTGGGCCTTTTTAAGGGGTGGCGGATGTGGTAACCCCATCCTACATCAGAAGGAGAAATGCTGGGACTACTGGATATAAGGGATGTCCTGGACTATCCGTGCACACGCGTTTTCTTGGCAGTGGCTGGGAGGCAACAAATCCGTGAGGAGTATGGGCTCCAAAGCGGACAATACGTGCATAGTGCGTTGCTGGGCCTGCTCGCCATGGCCTCAGTGCTCGCTTGGGCCTAAGTCCCAGGGGGTATCTTGTAGGCATGGGAGTTGGGTTCGGGGCATTACAAATCCTATGGTGCATGAGATGCTAATGGCTATATATGTTATTTAGAGTGGAAGTTGGAATCAAGCTCATTTTATACTGAGAAGTTATTTCAATCTTATGTTACTCTCTGTTTATGGTTCCGATGACATCTCAATAGTGCAGATTCATTGCTTGTTTGCTTTATTTGGGATGTTATTACGATGTGATGCTCACTCTTTATTTCTCTATTCTTAGGCTGTCATTGAGGCTAGATTGATTGCTCCCTTGCTCAATCTACTCAAAACAGTTGAATTTGATAAAAAGCAATGGGTAGCTAGAACTATTTCAAATGCCACTTTTCGTGGTACTCACGAGCAAATAAAGTATGTTTTCTTCCATTTCCATTTCTTGTAACTTGATTTTTGTGGATGCCAATTTTTTTATTTTTTTCTATATTATGGGCAAGTTCCTGGTGAGTGAAGGTTGTATAAAGCCATTGTGTGATCTCCTTGTATGTCCTGATCCAAAGATTGTGAGTGTATGTGTAACACCTGGACCTAGCCTATAGACATTTTATTAATTTGCATATATTCATTTCATTAAATTATATCATTCTTGAAAAACGTGCCACAATATTTGTTTACCTTCATTTAATTTTTATTCAATTGACTTCCCTGAATTAATTTATTTATTAAAATTTATTTTACTGACAATTTAAAATTAATTTCACTATTTGAATGTGAAGCCCTAACCCGGGAATAATTATTTTATTATTATCACCATTTGTATTTATTTAAATTATATTTGATTGATTTATACAAAGTAATTAATTTATTATTTTCATTGTTTGTATTTATTTAATTTATATTTAAAAGGCTTGCCCGGTACAATTACTTTATTATTTTATTTATTAAAATTATCTTACATGTCTTTTTTAATAATTCAATTTACTGTTCGAACGGGAAGCCTAGGCCCAGATCGAACGAGCTAGTTTATTATTTTAATAATTACATTTAATTAGTTGGCTGGGCCTGAAGGAGCTAAATTATTATGTTTAATAATTACATTTATTTAAATGGCCCGAACCTAAACGAGCTAGTTTATTACTTTTAATAATTATATTTATTTAATTACTTCTAAATGGTATACATGAAGTAAATAATTTATTATTTTATTATTTATTTATATTTAATTGACTTGTATTTTTCCGAGCTTGGAGTTGATTTTCTTTTATTTTATTTATTTTATCTGATTCCCTAATTACTTTAATTAACTTATTTCATGCATTCGTTCAGTGAAATCTTTGCACATTGCATACCCGGGAGGATAGAATTAAGTGAAACTGCTTAATATCTATTTTAATTTAGGCCTAGTATTTCTAGCTTAGTAGTTAATCTAAATATTTAATCCAAAACCCGATAGTCATTTACTAGTTCCTTAGTTACATGTTAGCTTTTTATTAGGTAGCTTATTAGTTAGTTTAGATTATAAAGTAAAAGAAACAAAAGAAAAAAAAATTGAAAAGCCTAAGAAAAACAAAAGAAGTCAACCCGTGAATCTATTGCATTAGCTTTGATTTTCTTTTATCTTGGTTAAGCTTAGTTTTATAATGGTTTTGATCTATTCAGCATAGGAAAAAAAAAAAAGAATTGGTTTTGGTAGCTTTGGAAAAGTTTTTCCGAAACAAAGAAAAAAAAATAGAAGCTCAAGAGCCTCCATTGTCGTCAGCTCCAAAGAGGAAGAAAAGAAGAAAATTTTTCAAACTTTGCTCAAGCTCTTCCAATCCAAGCTTAAATTTAGTGGTTTAGAACTTCAACATACCTTCTTCTACAAGTTTGGTGAGAGATCTCAAGCTTTTTATGCATTCTTTGATCTAAACCTAGTTATGTCAAAATTTTATAATTGTTCTAAATGCTTTATTTTATGGTTTTTATAGCTTCTAATTATGTTAATGAAGTTAGTAGAACATTGTTTATAGCTTGGTTTAGAGTTTTAGCCATTGATTTATGAGTTGTTAAATTGGGGAATAACATGAATAGTATCAAATTTAGGGTTTTGATAAAAGGTGACTTAGAGATCGATTCTATGCTATAATTAGGTGCTATAGGTTCTAACAAAGATAGATTGATGATCGTGCGTAGTTAGATTGTTCAAAACTTGATTAAAATGCAAAATGAGCTAAGTTTCAAAAGGGGTTTTTTCACAAAATGTAATCCGGGCACATTTGAACTTTAGATTAAGTATCCTCAGGGCATGGAAGCACTTTTGGTGCTTTCGTTGCATTAAATTGAGGTCCGGATATGGTAGTTGTAGGTAAAACCCACTCGGGCCTTCCCGAGTTTTTGTCTCCAAAGCGGGTTTTCAGGACTTGGATAGGTATCTTTTGGTATCCTTAGGAGTGTAATATGATTGATTTATAGAATTGAGGTCTTGAATTTCGTATAAAAAAAAAAGAATTGTATAGTTATTAAACGGGAAAATGTGAGAAATGGATAACTTTGTGCTTGTTTGAGCTTGTAGATGGTTGTTATGTGTTTATATGCTTGTCTAAGGTATAATTGAGCTATTGATGAAATTTTGTGAAAGTATGTTGTTAATTCCTTTTGTGCACCGATGGTTAATTTCATGTTTATTGCTTATAGTCTTGCGTTTCTTACTTCTAATGCTTTATATATTACCTAATGATGTTATAGAGTAAATTTTTCAACATGGATGGTTGCCTATTGTTCTTTGTTATATAGATGTACTTCTATGGATGTTTATTGAGGCAATATGTTGTAGTTTAGGTTCCTATCTTGAATCAGAATTATAATATGCTTATTTGTCTAATTGTGATTAGTTGATTTGTTACTTTTCCTTTTTTGTTAAGTGTCCTATTTTTGTGTAAGCATGTATAATTGGATAGTTAGATAGTTGGTTAGAACTTGTAGAGTCTTGTTCTTTATGTTTTATTTGGAAGTTAATGAAACTAGGATTTGTTTATAAAAGATGCTTGCTCGGTTTATGTGTTTAGTTGCATTTGTATAGAATGTCATTTTCTTTTGGAGAAGTTTGTAAATCTAGTTATATATTACTTTGTGTTATATTGTACGTGCTTCCCTTGTATTGTTATAGCCTTTTATAGTAGTTGGAATGATAGTTGGGTTACTTGAGACTTTAGCTTGTTTGCTAAATGAATTGTTAGCTTAGAAAGAATATGAATAGTTTAAATGTAAGTAAACAAGATTTTATTAAGAGTTGTTAGTTGTCATTGTACAATTGAAAGACTAAATTGCTAACTAGAAGTAGGGATGAGGTAACAAGTTAAAGGCTAATGAGTCAGTTATTTATATGTATTAGGTGTTACGATACATTTTTGGTTACGAATGCTTAGAGTATAAATAAATCTATGAAGTGTTCTTGTGAAGCTAGTTCACGTGGTATTGTGGGTTATTTGCTAAAGTGTTATATTTATAGGGTCAAGCTAGAGATTGCATAATTAAGCCAATTCAAGAAGGTTGGAGTAAATGTAAGCTATTTTCTTACATGCTTGGCTTAATCCAAGGTGGGGGAATTTTCATTCTTTTGTGCATCTTCGTTATTTTATTGTTCATAAATTGTGGAGTTTAATATAATTGTTTATACTTATGTGTACCTTGTTAAGAATTGAGCGAAAATGATTATCTCTTGCTTATATTGTTATAATGCTTATATTGCAACTACTTGCAAGGGCGGTCTACTTTGTCGTCTCTCTTATGTGATACTTGAAAATCTTGGCTCTTATGACTTGACTCGGGCTTGCGCAACATTTT
The DNA here is from genome assembly GCA_037974665.1 of Ehretia macrophylla. NCBI lineage: Eukaryota > Viridiplantae > Streptophyta > Magnoliopsida > Boraginales > Ehretiaceae > Ehretia > Ehretia macrophylla. Next base: position 88,452,557 of record CM075764.1, read on the forward strand.
CGGACATGGTACCGTCGAGAAACACGGGTGACATCGGGCTTGCCGTGCTCCCTCGACTACTATGGTGCTTATTCCCTTTCTCTCGCTGAGTATACTCCACTACCCCAGAGGCGTGGTTCACCTTGTTGGGGCATATGGACTTACCTCAGGAGAAAGGATCGTAGGATCGGGGTACATCTAGAGTACCCCATTTGGAGGAATAAGGGGTTTGCCGGAACTTGCTTGAAGATCTTGGCTCGTGGTTCATGATTGAAGACAAAAGTGGAACCGTATCCTTTTTATACATGGCTAAGTACTTGTCTAATTAGCTTTCTTATTTTGTGTTGTATACATTATTATCTCCGTTGCATCTCATGAAAGCATTTCTCGGTATACTGCATCACCTCATTCACTGAGTATACATGTTGTACACTCACCCTCATTTCTAACACCTTTCAGGATCAGTGCTATCAGAGGTAGAAAAGAAGGCTCGAGAGTTTCGTGTTGATTATGTTGACTTATGTGGATTGTCATTGAATTCAGTTTTGTAATTGTAAAGTAAAGTTTTGAATGTATTGATAGTTGTGAATGACTTGTAATGTTGTAATAACTTGTAATCTTTACTTTATTGTCTAGTAGTTGCATGCTTGCATGTTTTGACTGGTTGATGGACTTAATTCATAAGGAAGATGGATAGAGGAAGTTGGGAGTTATGAAGAAGGTTGGACTTTAATTTTGAGGTTATAATTGCTTGTACATATTTTGGATTGTCCTATAAATAGGGGAGACTCTGTCCGTTTCTTCTCGTTTTTCGTGCCTTAGGTTTCAGGTTTGGGGCTCCGGTCTCGAGAGAGATCGGGGTGTTATAGTATGTTTAAGAGGACTGGAAAACATATTGAGGGTTGAGGAAGTTGAAGAGAACCAAGGGAACACTGGAGATGTTAACAACTTTGCTTAAATGATAGATGAAGCTGAAGGCCTAGAAAAGATAAAAGATCTATAATCTCATGATAATGATGAAATTCATAAAAGTGTTGTACAAATACTCAAGACATATTGGTAGGATAAATAAGAATGTGTTAGAGTGACTTGAAATAAAATGTTGATTCAGGTCATTCTTATCTTTCTGATAGGGAATATGTGTAATATCTACATCTATTTCAAACAGTTCTCCATTGAATTATTTACCTTGGAAATGTCAAAATTCATTTGCAACTATTTTGGCATAATTCTTCTACTTGAACTCAAAATCAATCTAGAGTTAAATCTCGTTGGTGCACTTACGAGTAAATTATAATACATAATGCATTGAATTAACTATATCATCCACAAAATCAATATTTGATATAAAACATGAAGTGTGACACCCAGATCCGGCATGTAGCAATAGTACCTACTTGCATAAACCTATGTGTTTACTTTAAATGTTTACTCATAATCACATGTTTACATTAATTCGTTCATTTAATTATACTATATTTATATCTCTTGAAATATGTGCAAATAGTATGTAGTAAATTAGAAGAGGTAATTATTTTGGTAAAATAGTTATTAAAAATTATGTTGTGGCATTTAAGTGCTAGTTTCTCTTATTTTCAATTAGTTAAAAAAGTAGCTCCGAGTTGGATTAAATTTTAAACTAATCTATTTTCCGAAATTGATATTTTTCCTTGAATATACTTCATAAATAATATATTCGTTCATTGAAAGAGTGTGCATTGCATGTCTCGAGCACGAGATGGAAAATGTTTAGTAACCCCGAGTGAATAGTAATAGTTTTATTGTTTTGGACCATTTGAACTTGTATTTTATTTTAGCTAGTTTACATAAGTCCAACACCCTTAAAATAAGCCCAACTTATACACTAATATATCTATCTACTTATTATATCTATATATACATATATATTAGCACAAAACACACAAAAAAAATGAAAAACAAAAGAAGAGAAGAACCCGATGGGTTCTTGAGAGAAAAGAAAAAGGGCCAAGCTAGGGTTAGATGATTTTGAGCAAGATCAAACCAATTTCAAGTGGATTTAGCTTATTTCTAGTGCCTAGAAGCCATAGAAAGGTGAGAGATTCATGTATATATGCATATTTTCATGATTTTTGATTATGGTAGATTTGTGAAAATGTTGATTTATGTTATTTTAATGCTTCTAATGTTATATATACTAGCTAACAATGATGTAGAATAAACTTTTGAGTGTTGTATGCTTGTGTAGTGTGAATTGCATATGTAGTAGAATGTTGAAGAAGATGAATGAATAGTAACCCTTGTGTTCTAGCTTGATTGTGTGATATCTAAGCATGATTTAGGGCTTTCCATTTCTATGTCTATTTCTAGTATCTTTGTTAATTGTAAATTTATGGAAAACGTTGGAATAAGATGATCTAAACTTAGTTTTAGCTAGTTAACTTGTTTGTTATATGAATTGTGTGAATTTGAAGGGTTGTGGTTAGCTAACTTGGAATTGGTGGTGTGTTGGTTGTTTTATTGTTTTGAGGATGAAGATGATGGTGTGTGGTAGCTCTATTGTTTGTGAAATTGCTTGAAAGAGGTTTATCTAACACAAATTACCTAGTTATGAATTGTTACTTGATAAAATAAGCAAATGTTATGTTCGGATCAGCTTACTGCCCTGTATTTCGAAGCTCTTTTGACCTAGTAAACGTGCTCGAAACTTAACAAAATTTATGTAGCAGCTAGATTAGGCCGTTTAGAGCAAATGTTGATTTCTAGGGCTAAGGCTAATTCTAACGTTTTAACCCTCGGATCATATAATTTTTGATATGTAGCCTGAATCTCGCTAGAACTGGATAGTAATGCGCAATTGCACAAAAATAGCTATAACTTGAGGAATATAGCTCCGAATTAGGATCCGCTTGATGCTAAAGTTATCTACACTCGAAGATATACGTTTATATATAAAAATCAGAAACTTTAGAGATCATTAGCATGGGTAACTGAACTGATTAAATTAGGATTCTGTTAGAGGAATGAAAAACGCATATGCTTTTGTGAAGTTCTACCTTGATTTGTTTGGAGTATGAGGTTATTTGAACTAATTGATGGTTATGAGGTGTCTATCGAGTTATATTATGTGTTAAATAAATGAGTTGATTAGTATTTGTGAGATTTAATTGCCACGAGCTTATAATGTTAGTCTTATAAGAACCTTGTTTGAATTGGTATATGAGCATCTCCGTGTTTAATTGAGTTGTTTTATTGAATTAGATTAAACTCTAAATGTTGCAGTAGGTGTTGTGCCATAATCGAATAGGATTGTAATAAATTGTGGAGTTAGCTTAAATAGATAAAAGTTAATGTTTGTTGTAGTTAAAGTAATTGAAGTATTTTACATGCTAATGAACATTGAATCAAGTTTAGTTTCCCCTCATGATGTTAATGAATATTTTCAAGCTTGTCTTTAAGTCTGTGTAAAACTAATTAGTTATTTGCATGTCGAGTTTAAATGGATTAAAGTTATATGCTGGATATGCTTTGAATTGTGCTAAAAGACAAATGGAAATAAGTGTCAAAATTAAGCCTAATGTTGAAAATATATTGGAATGCTACTTTTCATGTTGTTCTAATGATTATCGGGTTGCTTGAATGTGACTTTGCATGATTATCAAATGTTATGTTGTTACTTGTTATAGAGTGTATAGTTGTATTGTGTTGAACTAAATTACGAATCATGTGTAAATTGTTAGTTTTGAGCACGGGGGAAAAGATTGGAATGGATTCTTGGCTTTTCTAAGGTGAGGGAGCCTTCATCTCTTCTGTGCAACTTAACTTATATTATTGTCTCTAGATTGTATTACTTAGTAATTGATAAAGCTTATATGTATTATTTACTTGTTTTCTTGAGTCTTTTCATCTTATTTGTGAATAATTGCGATGGCGGCCTACTTTGTTGTTCCTCTTACATGATTTGATATTCTTGGCTCTCATGATCTTGTTCGGGGTTGCACAACCTTTTCTGATATGGTGGCGTCGAGAAACATGGGCGGCATCGGGCTTGCTGTGCTCCTTTGACTACCATGGTGCCTATTCCCTTTCTCTCGCTGAGTATACTCTACTACCCTGGAGGCGTAGTTCACCTCATTAGGGCATATGGACCTACCTCAGGAGAAAGGATCGTAGGATCGGGGTATATCGGGAGTACCCCATATAGAGAAATAAGGGGTTTGAGTGCACTTGCTTGAAGATCTTGGATCGTGATTGAAGACAAAGTGGAACTGTAACGCCCCGATCCCTCACGAGACCGGAACTACTATTAATCTTGCTATTCTCAACCTAATTCCAAACCCCGAACACGAACTTTAGGAAAAAACGGACGGAGTTTTCCCTATATATAGGACTATCTAGAAACCTGCAAATAGTCACATACAATTCTTGAACCACAATCTACCATTCATACAACCTAGCTTTCAAGATTCATAAAGCCAACTAGCTCCTCAAGGCTATCCGAGTCTTGGAACCCAACAACATATCCCACAAGCATACAAAATTAAATCCATTGAAGTTCTATTTATTTATTTTTTTCTAATGCAACATATCGAGGAATGCTTTCATGAGATGCAACAAGGATAATAATATATTCAACACAAAATAGCAAAGCTAGTTAGACAAGTATTTAACCACATATAAGAAGGATACGGTTCCACGTATATCTTCAATCACGAGCCACGAGCCAAGATCTTCAAGCAAGTGCCAGCAAAACCCATATTCCTCCAAACAGGGTACTCCGGATGTACCCCGATCCTACGACCCTTTCTCCTGAGGTAGGTCCATATACCCACCAGGTGAACCATGCCTTTGGGGTAGTAAAGTATACTCAGCAAGGAAAGGGAATAGACACCATGGTAGTTGAGAGAACACGGCAAGCCCAATGCCGCCAATGCTTCTCGACGCTTCCATGTCCAAAAAGGTTAGGCAACCCCGAGACAAGTCATGAGAGCCAAGATTTTCAAATATCACATAAGATGGACGACAAAGTAGGCCGCTGTGGTAACCCCATCCCACATCGAAAGGAGGAACGTTGGGACTACTGGATATAAGGGATGTCTTGGACTATCCGTGCACGCGCGTTTTCCTGGCAGTGGCTGGGAGGCGACAAATTCGTGAGGGGTATGGGCCTCAAAGCGGACAATACGTGCATAGTACATTTCTGGGTCTGCTCGCCATGGCCTCGGTGCTCACTTAGGCCTAAGTCCCAGGAGGTATCCTGTAGACGTGGAAATTGGGTTCGGGGCGTTACAAAGTGGTATCAGAGTGGGCCTTCTTTTACGCCAATGGCCCGCGAGGGTACTGGGCCTCCTTGAGGGGGCCGGATGTGGTAACCCCATCCCACATCGGAAGGAGAAACGCTGGAACTATTAGATATAAGGGATGTCTTGGACTATTCGTGCATGCGCGTTTTTCTGGCAGTGGATGGGAGACGACAAATCCATGAAGGATAAGGGCTCTAAAGCGGACAATATGTGCATAGTACGTTTCTGGGCCTGCTCGCTATGGCCTCGATACTCGCTTGGGCCTAAGTCCCAGGGGGTATCATGTAGGCGTAAGAGTTGGGTTTGGGGCGTTACAGCTGCCCTCGTAATTAAACACAAATAACATAAGAAAACACAAGATAGTGAGTAAATAGTACATATAAACCATTTCAATTACTAAAGAATACAATCTAGAAACAGTAAAATAAGTTAAAATGCACAGAAGAGATGAAGACTCCCTGACCTTTACCAAACTAGTAAGGGTAAAGCTTAGACTTACTCCAAACCTCTTTGAATCTGCTCAAATGTGCAAACCCCTAGTTATTCATATAAGTGTAACACTTTAGCAATTGACTATAGAAGGTTTAACAACCATCTTCCACATCTAAGAATCTATATTATATGCTTTAATTCATTGTAACTTAATTAAACTCTTTAGCTTTGTAACAACATAGAAACATTTACTTATATAAAAGGTTAAGCTAACTACAACTAACCAAAATTGTACTTAACATATAAACTAAATGTCAACTGTACAAGTAGACTCAACTAACATGCATTGGTTAACATATTTACATTTAACTTACATTCTAACTAATTCTTCAAACATTCAATACAAGTTTCCAAGTGCAAAGTTAATACCGCAAGCTCAACTAAGACATTTTCCAATTCCTCTAATAGAAGCTCAACTTAATCAATTTGGTTACCTAGGCTATTTACCTCCAAACTATCTGATTTTTATGTATAATCATAGATCTTCGAGTGTAGTTAATTTTTGGTTCAAACGGTGCTCAATTCCGAGTTAGATTCAAAAAGTTATAACATTTACTGCGCAACCACGCATAGCTGGGCAGAACCAGCGATTTTTGAGCTACATTTCAGAAATGATGTGATCCGAGGGCTAAAATGTTAGAATTAGCCTTAGTCCTAGAAATCAATATTTGTTCTAAATTGCCTAATCTAGCTTTTATATAAATTTTGTTAATTTTCAAGCACGTTTGCTAGGTCACAGAAGTTTCGAAAGACAGGGGCAGTGTACTGACCCAAAACAGAACACTCTCATACAAGCACCTAGTTGAATTCTACCTTGGTTTCATGCTTTGCTTGTTAGCTTTAGGCTTTACTTTGGCACATACAATACTTATCCAATCAATTAATGAGTCAACAAAAATTATCAACATAGTTCATAACTAGTTCCTTTAAGCCTCTTTCAAATTCATACTAAACTAAAGTCATACAAACCAAATAACTTAATTCACAAAACTTCACTACTATGATACGTAGGCTACATAAAGGCATACAAACACTTAATTACTCAATTATAAAGTAATTATCAAGTAGCAAACATGCTAGAACATGAAATTAATCAAACACGCACAAAGGGGGTCAAATGTCTGATGATCACAAAACTTCACGAAATGCTCACAATTGCTATATAACAACATATAAGATCAAGATATACAAGCGCCAATGCTAATTCAAGGCTAAGCATGAAAACTCCGAGTTTCCCTTTGTTCGACTAGACTATTAAGCTTCCTATCGAAATTCAACGATCAATTTAGGCAAGATAGCTATTCTACCAATCCAATGATACCTAAATACATCATTTAGAGCCTTCAAATCATAACCTAGAGTTTCAATACACGAAAACACCGAAAATGTCTCTTTGTGAGTTTTCACTACAAATACATATTCCAGGACCCAAACAAACGAAACGAAGTCACTTATAAGGCTTCAATACTTAATAAATACTAGCCATGATGTCAAAACATGTCCGGATTCGAGTTAACCCCGAAACCCCCTATTAAAGTAGACTAATTTGATCAAATTATTCAAATTTTGTATATGACAAGCGCAACTAACATTTTTTCCACGTTCAATGACCTAATTAACAACTACTAGAAGTCTCGAATTGAATTAAATTAGAACTTTTTTCGAAAACCCTAGTTTGACACAATTCATCATCTTCCTCAAATGAAATCTTGCAAAAAACTTAGTTTCAAGCTATACCATTGCATATAAATGGTCTCTAGCATGTAATAATACTATATATAGCAAGAATCAAGTATCTTATGATCTTATGGCATGAAATAAGCAAAATCTGAAAATATTAAAAATCGCAAGAAACTTTAAACAATGGAAATAATACAACTCCTTCACCTATGAGCCTTAAAAATGCAAGAAGAAGACTTTAGAGAAGTGGAATCCACCCTTGGATGCAAGCTAGAGCTATGGTTGAAGAAGCAAAGTTGAATTTTATCCTCATTTTTCCTTTCTTGACCTCACGGGTTTGGGGGGGGGGGGGGGGGGGGCTTTTCAGCTTTTATTTTTTTTCTAAGTCTTTTGTATGCTATGTATATGCTAGGTGATATTTAAAGAGTAAAATCCATTTTGGTCTTTTAGTAATTGCTCAAAATCTAATACAATTAAGCTCAAAAAAATTGCTTTTAAAAGCCTAACAATGCCTTTCATGTAATAAATTGCACTATTCATACGATACCTGAAACATTTTCTAAATGCACTCTCTCGAGGTCAAAAGAACAAAATTTCACTTCTGACATTCCTTTTATATGTAATATGACCTAGGAAAATTATAAAATCAAATAATTTAAACTGAAATTTTTTTTAATGAATAGTAACTACATAAAATAGAGAAATTCATACTAAAATATACTCAGAAATGCACGTAAAGTATGCAAAAGTTAATTATGAATATGATGCAAGTCTCGGGTGTTACATCATTTCCCCCTTAAACAAATTGCGTCATCGCAATTCTTACTTGACTCAACGAATAACTCTGGAGTTCCTCAATGCTTTCTATAGTCCCTGCCGTAAGTGAGATATAGACTTGGAATCTCAGTCTGGCGTAATACTAGCTAGTGTTCCATGAAGAAGTGCCGAGAAAATACAAATCAAGAAATCCGTAGCAGAAATCCCAAGAAGATTGCCAAAAAAAAGGCCCGACCAAGAATACCATATATAAGAAGTCCCAATAGGAATACCAGGTGAAATGCCCAAGAAAATACCATACGAGCTCGACAAGAGAACTCTCGGTAAGATGATCAAATAAATACTCCGATACGAAACCCAAATAAGGAGACTTGATAAGAATATCGGCTTATCATCTCCGGAAGATCTATTGCTGACCATCTCTTCATGGGAAAAGTCTACTTATCATTTTCGAAGGGTAATATATGTATGTGCATGCAATGGAGGCATATAAAATATACATAATTCATAAATATACTACATAAAGGTACACATAGTCGTATACCTACACATAGCAATTGTTATTTACTTATTACGCAGATAAATTACATGGATAACACTTTTATTCAGGAACAAGAAAATCTCACATACATACACACACATTTAAGTCTAACTCAATCTAACAGGTAATTTCATGCTATTATACTCTCATAAACTAGCATCTACACAATTACTCATTCATATATTATATTAAGCATTTTACATGCACCTAAGGTTCTTAAATCAATTCTAAACAACTAGTGACAACCTAATCTGTCAAGTAAGATTAAGTCAAAAGATTATTTACACAACCTAGATAACAAAGTAAATACACATATAAGTTCTCATGTCACCTAAATAACATGCAATCAATATTTATTCTAACTCTAAAGCATTAGAATGAGGCATAAAGATAATTTTCCTTTCATTTAGCTTGAGGGCCGCACGGAAATTGACCAAGGTAATGAGATAGACATATAACACCTATAAGCAGAATATCTATACTTAAGACGCATTGTTCATATAGTCACATACAATACACTAGGTTTACAAGATAATTTAAACATGTCGTTAACACGCCCATTTATGTCATAGCCTCTTTACATTTCACTTTCATGCTAGCCTGCTACTCATTTAGACAAGTATACACTTAGACAAGCAAATTACCGCACAATCATGTAATCAAACAAGGTCATTTAGACTGCAAACTAGGCACGGATTAATACATATGATTATGTAGCTCAAAGGATTAAGTGCACACTTTATTACTAAAAACTGAGGTGAACAGTTACTCATAAAACTACCTAGGTACATAATTGATTATACCCATGTACCTGTCATATACTCATCATACATTTTACTTTTGTAGCACATATATACACACATAGCCACATTATGGTACATAGCAATCATTCTTTACTTATTGCACAAACAAGTCACTTAAGCATACATACCGTCACATAGCTGCACATACTGCACATTATTCATAATTTACACAAGTATAACATGTAAGAGCACATTTCATTCAGACAGGCACAACAATCTGACTTGTCAGCACTCATTTACTCAAGACACATTTCACATGCACGCACTCTAGGTCCTTTACCTAACAAACCGAGGACCCTGTCCCGGCTGAGAGCTAACTAAGCTCTAATACCATCTATAATGCCCTGATCCTTCATGAGACCGGAACTACTATTAATCTTGTTATTCTCAACCCAATTCCAAACCCCGGGCATTAAATGTAGGGAAAAACGGATGGAGTTTTCCCTATATATAAGAATATCTAGAAACCTGCAAATAATCACATACAATTCTTGAACCACAATCAACCATTCATACAACTTAGCTTTTAAGATTCATAAAGCCAACTAGTTCCTCAAGGCCATCCGAGCCTTAGAACCCAACAATATATCACACAAGCATGCAAAATTAAATCCATTGAAGTTCTATCTTTTTTTTTTAATCCACTTATCATACCACTCTACATTATCAATCAAGCTTTCTTATAATTTGTGTCCAACCAACCAACTAGTTTTCATCGTCCACACAAGCATGCACTACTAAGTAATAAAGTAAAACAAATATAAGATATTACAAGTCCACTAGTACCTAATCATCAAACAAAACTAAAGCTTTAATATTACATTCCTTGATATAACATAAATACATACACAGACACAAAGTCTCAAATACAATAGAAGCATATCATGATCATTTTTTTCTATGTTTTACACACTAATAGAGTAAGCAGGCCACACAGGAGGCAATTCAATCTTTAGCTTTTCCTGAAATATGTTGAAAAGAAGAATGAGTAACCAAAGTTACTTAATGAGGGAGGTGATGCAGCATATCGAGGAATGCTTTCATGAGATACAACAAGGATAATAATTGTCACGCCCCGACCCAACCTCGCGCTAAAGGTTAAGTCTAGACCTGACAAATGGATAGAGTCTCCTATGTACTGTGGACATTCTGTAAACCTGTAAACATTCTATACAATCACGACATACAAGGATATCATTTAATATAAAACAAAACCTAAGATTAAGGTCATCCAAGCCTTAAACACACAACAGTTTAGGTACACACACGCATGCATTCATAACTTAACTTCTTTACAAAACCGCTTATCATGTCACTCCATGACAGCATTGAAACATTCTTAGAAATTGAGAACAACCATACACCAGAACATTCACACCCAAGCATATGCAAAGTAGCTAGAAGCATAAATAGAAGTTATTACATGCCGTAGTTCCATATCTTCTACTACAATCATCTTACAATTACACAAACATATACATAGCACTTAGACTAGAAAATAGAACATAAAGTAGAACAAACAAGTTCTTCACTTATCAACAAGAACATAATCCACATCAGGCAACTAGACATAGCAACTAAGGCAACGAGTTAGTCTGAACCTCCTGTTCTTCACCCTCAACCAACTCTAGCTGGGGTTCAACCACAGCGTCTCCTGAAACATGTTAATGAGGTATGAGCAACCACAATTGCCCAGTGAGGGATAAGGACTATCTGGGACGTGCAATGCAACAAAAATAGCAGTTAAGCAAGAAAGGCAAGTGAAGTACATTTGAAACAGTAAATAATCACACATATCAAAGGATACGATACACTTAACCCTAACACTCCAGAATTCTCTTATCTTTGATCACGAACCACGATCCACGAACCACGAACCACGATCAATGTGCCAGCATAACCCCAATAACTCCAGTGGATGTACTCCGGATGTACCCCAATAATCCTACGACCCAACACCCACTGGCAATCTTCGGACCAGGCGAGTGAGGGAATAGGGCACGGAGATCGAATATCCACTGGCAAGCCTGCCGCTGCCCAACCGATATTCAATACAACCGCCCCTGATACTATGATTGCGCAACCACTATGCAATGCACTTATCAATAACAACATGATAACAATAATGGAAGCAATAACACGTAGGAGGATTAATAAAGTAGGTTGACCTCGTAACAAATAGCATAGAAACATTAACATATTGATAATTAAGCGATTACAAAGGGGCCTAATCAAGATTCATATAGAACTATACCAAAAGCTCAAGACCATCATAAAAACATATTTAAACACTCAAGGAGACATGACAAGGTCTTAGAAGCGTGAATCATTCGAATTCCTACCTTAACCCCTTTGTAATTCAACCTGTTTTCCTTCTAATCTCATGCCATTATTCTAGATTAACAAGCGGCCTATACCATGCTTTTAGTTAAGCCCTTAGGTACCCTTAGAACCCTCAAAGTCACACAATTACCCACATTTATCCCAAAAGTCCCAAGTTTTCCCTTATGACTTTGTACTACACGTACCTTAACCGGGACTCAAATGGAAGCTAGCAAAGCTTATTCATATCCTATATAGCCTAGGAATACTAAAAGTGAAAGCCAATTCAACCCGAATTCATAATAACCCTGAAACCCCTTTCTAAAAGTCGGTTTTTTCACGCTTTTGTTAGGTTATGAGCAATTAAACTCTACGGGGCCTTTACACTCCTTTCATTAGCACCTAAAGCATCTATTAGAACCATTGATTCAAGCTATAAGATTCGATTTCGCAAAACCCTAGTTTTCCCATCACTATTCATGTTATATGATCAACAACTAATTTCAACCGTTTAAACTATGAAACACTAGCATAGATTAGGTCTCTACTACTTGTATACAACATACATAAGCATATTTAAGCATTACATAAGCATTTGGTAGCAAATCTAAGAATTCAAGAAAGTTGTCACATTTTTCAAATGCAAAAAGAGGTATGAAATCCCTCACCAAAATCGCGTAAGAGCTCGACAAAGGCTAGTAGATACCCTAAACTACTTGTACCTGGCTTGGCTTAGCTTGGATTGAAGAATTGAAGAGCAAAATATCTTTATCTTGGCTGCTAAGGGCTGTTCAGCCCTGCTACAGTGATTTTAGCTTCTTTTTTTTTTTGTTTTGCTAAGTTATGTCATGTGTTGTGTGTTGGTTGAGTATATATTAGGGTGGGGTCAAGTTGGGTGCATAAATGGTCTATTAAAATGAGCCTAGTTAGCTTAAAAATGAGTCTATTGTGCATAATTTAAGTTAGCTAACTAAAACATAATGTTTCACACGTAACAGTATTCACTAGATTGGTAAAATATTTTCTATATAGGCGTTCCTTCCGTTTTTAGCTCAAATGCACATTTTTCTCATTCCTAAAACAATTATTATGATTTAAGAAAAATTCTAATTCATGGTAATTATGCAGTTGAAAAAGGAAATAAATAGTAACCAAAAAAGACAACAAGTAAAGTACAGAAGAAATGCACAATTAGTGGATGTAATAGTAATCTAGAAGTACGGCTAAGATCTCGGGCATCACACCCTCTCCCCCTTAAACAAATTGAGTCCACGCAGTTCTTACATGCTTCAGCGAACAACTTTGGATAGCGATCCCACATTTGATCATCTCTCTCCCATGTAGCATATTTTAACCTGTGATGATCCCATTGTACCTTAACCATTGGATTGCTTTTAGTTCTCAGCTTCTGAACTTTCTGATCTACAATCTAAAGAGGTTTCTTCGTATATGTTAAAGTCTTATTGATCTCAAGCGGCTCTGGTTCAAGAATATAAGAAGGATCTGGCTGATACTTCCGAAGTATAGACACATGGAAGACATCATGAATTGTGCCCAAGCTTGGAGGTAAAGCTAGTCTGTATACTAGTGCACCAACTCTCTCAGTGATTTCAAACGGTCCAACATATCTCGGACTGAGTTTACCTCATTTACTATGCCAAATCAAACCCTTCCGAGGAGAGATTTTCAGGAATACCCGATCACCCACGACAAATTCCAAATCTCAGCGATGTCTATCTGCGTAACTCTTATGTCGACTCTGAGCTGTAAGCATTCTCTTTCTGATAAGTTGTACATGATCAATCATTTTGTTCATCTCAGCAAAAGAGTAGGATCGACAGTTTTCATCTCACCAACATCATCCCAATAGAGAGGAAACCTACGTTTACGCCCATAAAGTGCCTCATACGGTGCCATACCAATAGTAGCTTAATAACTATTGTTATAGGCGAACTCTGTGAGTGGCAAATATTTCTCTCAACTTTTTTTGAAGTCCAGAATACAAGCTCGTAACATATCCTCGATAATTACGATAGTTCTCTCAGATTGACCATCCATCTAAGGGTGATAAGTAGTATTGAAGCTCAAAGTCGTGCCCAAAGCTTTCTGAATCTTCTGCCAGAACTGAGATGTAAACCTGGGATCTCTATCTGACACAATACTCTTGGGAATTTAATGAAGTCTAACAATATTCTCGACATATAACTTAGCTAACTTATTAAGAGAATCAGTCTTCCTTTCAGCAATAAAGTGGGAAGTCTTGGTCAATTTATCCACAACAACCCAAACTGAGCTATTACCCTTCGAAGACCTCGGCAAATCTGAGACGAAATCTATGGTAATATGATCCCACTTCCATTCAGGTATAGCTAAAGGCTGTAATAACCCTGCAGGTCTCTGATGCTCCGCTTTGACTTTCTGACATACAAGACATCTAGCTACATAGTCGACAATCTCTCTCTTTATGTTGTTCCACCAGAATTTATGTTTCAGATCTTTGTAAATCTTAGTACTACCTGGATGGATAGTATATTTAGAGCTGTATACCTCAGCAAGAATATCCTTCTTCAGAGTAGGCTCACACGGAATACAGATTCTACCTTTGAATTTGAGAATACTATCATCATATAGTTTGAAATCCGACTATCCGCCTTTAGACTTCTCTAAGATCTTCAACAAGTGAGGATCAGTCTGTTGAGCTTCTTTAGTCCTGGGTAATAATAGAGATTGAATCTGTAGACTTGCAAATTGAATACCAAAATCTGAAGTCTTAGGCTTCCATAAGCATAGTTCCTCTATGAATTCCCAATTCTTGATAATCAAACTAGGCACGGTAGCCTTTCGGCTCAAAGCTCAGCAACAATACTGGCTTTACCTGAAAGATAATTAATAGTGTAGTTGTAATCCTCAAGTAACTCCAGCCAACGTCTTTGCCTTATGTTCAACTCTTTTTGTGAAAACAGATATTTCAAGCTCTTGTGATCGGTAAAGATTTCAAACTTGTTGTCCCAGAGATAATGACGCCATTTCTTTAATGCAAGAATAATATCTGCGAGCTCAAGATCATGAGTCGGATAGTTGAGTTCATAAGGCTTCAGTTTCTTGGAGGCATACGCAATAACTTTTTCATTCTGCATCAATACACAACCTAGACCTTCCTTAGAAGCATCACTATAGATTACCAGATTATCATAACCTTCAGGCAAAACAAGAATAGAAGTTGTAGTTAACCTCTTCTTTAACTCCTGGAAGCTAGCCTCACACTTATCATTCCAGTCAAACACTGTTTTCTTCTGAGTAAGCTGAGTCAAAGGCCCTATAATTTTAGAGAAGTCCTTAACAAATCTCCGATAATACCCAGCTAAGCCAAGGAAACTACGGATCTTTGTGACAGTTTCAGGCTATTTCCAAGATAAAACAACTTCAATGTTCGCTAGATCAACAAAAATACCATCTTGCAAGATAATATGACCAAGAAAAATAACTTGTTTTAACCAGAATTCGCATTTATTGAATTTTGAAAATAACTTATGCTCTTGAAAAGTCTGCAATACAATTCTGAGATGTTGTTTATGCTCCGCCTTAGATTTAGAATATACAAGAATATCATCAATAAAGATAACCACGAATTGGTCTAGATAAGGACAAAATACCCTCTCATTAAATCCATGAATGCGACAGGAGCATTAGTCAGACCAAATGGTAGAACAACAAACTCATAATAGCATAACGAGTTCTAAAAGAAATTTTTGGAACATCATCTTTCTTAATTCTCAATTGATAATAACCCTGCCTCAGATCGAATTTAGAAAATACCCTGGTGCCTTGCAACTGATCAAATAACTCTTCAATGAAAGGCAAAGGATATTTGTTTGTTATAGTCACCTGATTGAGTCCCCGATAGTCAATATATAAGCGAAGGGACCTGTCTTTCTTCTTAACAAATAAAACTGGTGCACCCCAAGGCAAAGAACTCGGCTGAATGAATCCCTTCTCAAGCAAGCCCTGCAGTTGAACTTTCAATTCCTGCAATTCGGGTGGAGCCATTCTATACAGAGTCCTAGAGATAGGTGTAGTCCCCGGTAATAGGTCAATCATGAATTCTATCTCTCTATCATGCGATAAACCAGGAAATTCCTCAGGAAAAACCCCCGAAAACTCTTTCACAATAGGTACATCATTCAATTTCAACTGGTCCCCAAGTTGATTAATTAAATATGCAAGATAAGTCTCACAGCCCTTGCTCAACAATTTAGATGCTCTAATAGAAGATAATAGGAGTCCCAGTTGATTTTCTACTTCTAACTATTTTAATTACAGGCTGGTCAGACATTTCTAATCTCACAATCTTCTTTCTACAGTCAAGCTGTGCATAATAACTCCCCAACCAATCCATCCCCAATATGATCTCAAAGTCATTGAAGGGTAGAATAATAAAATCAGCAGGACATATACGACCCTCAATATAAATATTACATGTTTTGCAAATACATCTAGTAACAAACTTCGAACCCATAGGAGTATAAACCACAATCTCATGCAACAATTTATCATGTTTCAATTTAGCATTTTGTGCACAAGTAGGGAAAATGAATGAATGAGTAGCCCCGGAGTCAATTAAAACCTTAATTGTTTGATCATTAAGGAGAAAAGTACCTTCTACCACAGCAGTCGTATCTAGAAGCTCCTCAACATCCAAAGCAAATACTCGGGCCTTCCCCTGTGGTGCTGGTGCCCTGGTCTGAGAATTCTGACTCGATGTCTGACCCTTGGTGTTCTTAAATTTCAGCCAATCTTTAACCCTGTGCTAGTCACTCCTGCAGCTTGTACACCTGTTCAATTTCCTCCAACAAATCTCTTTAGTGTGACCCTGATGTTGACAGAAATTACACTGCTGGTGACGTCTTAGAGCAGTGCCTCCCGAAAGAGCTCTGAAAGTAGAGGTAGCGGAACTACCCTGTTGTGAACGAGTTACCACTGGATGAGATTGACTTTGATTCTGACTCTATACCGGTCGTGCCTGAGTCTGAGTAGGCCTTGTATAGCTCTGAGTCTGCCTCAACTGTTGACTCTGACCCACTGAAACAGTCTGCCTCTAGTACCCCTGAATCTGTGATTGGTACTGCCGTTGACTTGACTGACTAGACTCGGCCAACACGTCTGCCTTGCGTTTCTCATATCTTGATACGGCCCCGACTACTACAACATAATTAGGATAATCATTGGAAGACAGATTAAGCATAATATCACTTCTCGGGCCTTTGATAAATCTCTGAATCTTTATGTCCTCCGGTTGCACTAACGCTGGCACGTAGTAAGAGAGTCTAGTGAAAGTAGCCTCATACTAATCCACGGTCATATTTCCCTACCTTAAAGCTACGAACTCCTCCTGATGTCTCTCACGGGCTACTACAGATACATACTTATCTCAGAACTCTCGAATAAAGTTGGCCCACGAATGTTGTACTATCTCTGCCTCCCACTTTTCACTAACGGTACGCCACCATTCCTCGACATCACCCTCTAACAAGAATGCAGCATAAGTGATTTTTCTCTCATCATTACACTCAAGTATTGCCACAACTCTTTCAAACTTCCTCAGCCATAACTCTGATTTCATATCATCCAGCTCATCATAGAAGCTATACGACCCATGGTGTAAAAACTTGTCATACAAATTACCCCCAGCAGTACCGCTACTCTCTACTCTAGTAGCCTGATTACATCTACCGGTCCCTGGTTGACCCTGCTCTGTCACAAACTGTGCAATAGTATTCATACCAGCAACCATAGTAGCCAGAATATGTGCATTGCTCGGTTCTGGTCCCTGCGGTACATTTCCCGCTACACCTTCATCTTTCCCCAACACATCCTGCCTAGGATCTTCCTCTGACTTTCTCCTCGATTTTCCCCTTCTCCTCATCTTGATGCTAAAAGAATAAAATATTATAGTAGGCAAATAGATAACACAAAGATAGCATGTATATGTTTCAACATCTTATACACAAAAGTCAACATGTGAAACACTTAACAAGTATTACTAAACTTTTCATATTCATGTCATATCATGCTTTTGAAACTCTTCTTTCATGCTAGTATGTCCTTCACTCAAATACTTAGACACTTAAACAATCACATAGTCACGCAATCCAACTTGAGCATATGGACCTCTACCCACATGCCGAGGAAATCAACCCGACTTTACGCATTTAAATAGCTCTGATACCACCTAAATGTCACGCCCCAACCCAACCCCGCACTAAAGGTTAAGTCTGGACCCGACAAACGGACATAGTCTCCTCTGTACCGTAGTTATTCTGTAAACCTGTAAACATTCTATAAAATTATGACATACAAGGATATCATTTAATATAAAACAAAACCTAGCAATAAGGCCATCAGAGCCTTAAACACACAACAGTTTAGGTACACACACGCATGCATTCATAACTTAACTTCTTTACAAACTTGCCTATCATGCCACTCCATGATAGCCTTTAACCATTCTTAGGAATTGAAAACAACCATACACCAGAACAGTCACACCCAAGCATGCAAAGTAGCTAGAAACATAAATAGAAGTTATTACATGTCGTAGTTTCATATATTCTAGTACAATCATCTTACAATTACACAAACATGTACATAGCACTTAGGCTATAAAATAGAAGACAAAGGAGAACAAGGAAGTTCTTCACTTATCAACAAGAACAAAATCCACCTCAAGCAACTAGACACATCAACTAAGGCAACGGCTCAGTCTGAACCTCCTGTTCTTCCCCATCAAACAAATCTAGCTGGGGATCAACTATAGCATCTCCTGAAACATGTTAGCGAGGTATGAGCAACCACTATTGCCCAGTGAGGGATAAAGACTACCCGGGACGTGTAATGTAACAAATATAACAGTTAAACAAGAAAGGCAAGTGAAGTATATTTGAAACAGTAAATAACCACACATATCAAATGATAGGATACACTTAACCCCAACACTCTAGAATTCTCTTATCTTTGATCACGAACCACGAACCACGATCAATGTGCCAGCATAACCCCAATCACTCCAGTGGATGTACTCCGGATGTACCCCGATAATCCTACGACCCAACACCCCCTGGCAATCTCCTGACCAGGCGAGTGAGGGAATAGGGTACAAAGATCGAATATCCACTAGTAAGCCCACCATTGCCGCCCAGCCGATATTCAATACAACCGCCCCTGACACTATGGTTGCACAACCACTATGCAAAGCACTTATCAATGGCAACATGATAACAATAATAGAAGCAATAACACGTAGGAGGATCAACAAAGTAGGTTGACCTCGTAACAGTTAGAATAGAAGCATTAACATATTGATAACCAAGGGATTACAAAGGGGCAAAATCAAGATTCATATAGAATTATACCAAATGCTCAAGAACATCATAAATATACATTTTAACACTCAAGGGGTCATGACAAGGTCGTAGAAGCGTGAATCATTCGAATTCCTACCTTAACCCCTTTGAAATTCAACCCGTTTTCCTTCCACTCTCATAACATTGTTCTAGATTAGCAAGTGTCCTATACCATGCTCCTAATTAACCCTCTAGGAACCCTTAGGACCCTCAAGGTCGCACAATTACCCGCTTTTAGCCCAAAAGCCCCAATATTCCCCTTATGACTTTGTACTACACGTACCTCAATTGGGACTCAAATGGAAGGTAGCAAAGCTTATTTAGAACCTATATAGCCTAGGAACACTAAAAGTGAAGACCAATACAACCCGGATTCGCGCTAACCCCGAAACCCTTTTCTAAAAGTCGGATATTTACTTCTTTTGCTAAGTTATGAGCAATTAAACCTTACGGGGCCTTTACAATACTTTTATAAATATCTAAAGCACCTATTAGAACCATTAATTCAAGCTATAAGGTTCGATTACGCAAAATCCTAGTTTTTCCGTCACTATTCATGCCATACAATCAACAAGCAATTTTACACAAATAAAATATAAAACAATAGCATAAATAAGGTCTCTACTACTTATATACAACATACATAAGCGTATTTAAGAATTGCATAAGCATTTGATAGCAAATCTAATAATTCAAAAAAGTTGTCACATTTTTCAAATACAAAAATAGGTATGAAATCTCTCACCTAAAGCGCGTAGGAACTCGGCAAAGGCTAGTAGACACCCTAAACTACTTGTACCTAGCTTGGCTTTGGTTGGATTGAAGAATTGAATAGCAAAAGATCTCCCTCTTGCCTGTTAAGGGCTGTTCAGCCCTGCTACAATGATTTCAGCTTCTTTTTTTGTTTTGTTTTGCTAAGTTATGTCATGTGTTGTGTGTTGGTTGAGTATATATTAGGGTGGGGGTCAAGTTGGGTGCTTAAATGGTTTATTAAAATGAGACTAGTTAGCTTAAAAACGAGTCTATTGCGCATAATTTAAGTTAGCTAACTAAACATAATGTTTCATACATAACACTATTCACTATATTGGTAAAACTTTTTCTAAACAGGTGCTCCTTCCGCTTTTAGATCAAATGCACATTTTTCTCATTCCTAAAACAATTGTTATAATTTAATAAAAATGCTAATTCATGGTAATTATGAAGTTGAAAAATGGAATGAATAGTTACCAAAGAAGACAACAAGTAAAGTACAGAAGAAATGCACAATTAGTGGATGCAATAGTAATCTAGAAGTACGGCTAAAATCTCGGGCGTTACAATAACATATTTAACACAAAATAGCAAAACTAGTTAGACAAGTATTTAACAACGTATAAAAAGGATACGGTTCCATGTTTGTCTTCAATCATGAGCCACGAGCCAAGATCTTCAAACAAGTGCTGGCAAAACCCTTATTCCTCCAAATAGGGTACTTCGGATGTACCCCGATCCTACGACCCTTTCTCTTGAGGTAGGTCCATATGCCCAGTAGGTGAACCACGCCTCTCAGGTAGTGGAGTATACTCAGCGAGAGAAAGAAAATAAGCACCATAATAGTCGAGGAAGCACGGCAAGCCCGATGCCGCCCGTGTTTCTCGATACTACCATGTCGGAAAAGTTTGCGCAACCTCGAGAAAACTCATAAGAGCCAGAGCCAAGATTTTTAAATATCACATAAGATGGACAACAGAGTAGGCCGCCCTCGTAATTAAACACAAATAACATAAGAAAACGCAAGATAGCAAGTAAATAGTACATATAAACTATTTCAATTACTAAAGAATACAATCTAAAAATAGATGAAGACTCCCTCACCTTTACCAAACCTATAAGGATAAAGCTTAGACTTACTCCAAACCTCTTTGAATCCGCTCAAATGTGCAAACTCCTAGTTATTCATATAAGTGTAATACTTTAGCAATTGACTATAGAAGGTTTAACAATCATCTTCCACATCCAAGAATCTATATTACATGCTTTATTTCATTGTAACTTAATTAAACTCCATAGCTTTGTAACAACATAGAAGTATTTACTTATATATAAGGTTAAGTTAACTACAACTAACCAAAATTGTACTTAACATATAAACTAAATGCCAGCTATACAAGTGGACTCAACTAACATGCATTGGTTAGTATCATTACATTTAGCTTATATTCTAATTAATTCTTCAAACATTCAATACAAGTTTTCAAGTGCAAAGTTAATACCGCAAGCTCAACTAAGACATCTTCCAATTCCTCTAATAGAAATTCAACTTAATCAATTTGGTTACCTAGGCTATTGACCTCCAAACTATCTGATTTTTATGTATAATCATAGCTCTTCGAGTGTAGTTAATTTTACGTTCAAATGGTGCTCAATTCTAAGTTAAATTCCAAAAGTTATAACCTTTACCGCGCAACCATGCATAGCTGGGCAGAACCACCGATTTTTGAGCTACATTTCAGAAATGATGTGATCAGAGGGCTAAAACGTTAGAATTAGCCTTAGTCCTAGAAATCAAAACTTGTTCTAAACTGCCTAATGTAGCTTTTGTGTAAATTTCATTAATTTTTGAGCACTTTGCTAGGTCAAAGAAGCTTTGAAAGACAGGGGCAGTGGACTGACCCAAAACAGAACACACTCACACAAGCACCTAGTTGAATTCTACCTTGGTTTCATGCTTTGCTTGCTAGCTTTAGGCTTTACTTTGGCACATACAATACTTATCCAATCAATTAATGAGTCAACTAATAACAATTATCAACATAATTCATAACTAGTTCCTTTAATCCTCTTTCAACTTCATAATAAACTAAAGTCATGCAAACCAAATAACTTAATTCACAAAACTTCACTTCTATGATACGTACACTACACAAAGGCATATAAACATTTAATTACTCAATTATAAAGCAATTATCTATTATAAATCAATTATCAAGTAGCAAACATGCTAGAACATGAAATTAATCAAGCATGCACAAAGGGGGTCAAATGTCTGATGATCACGAAACTTCACCAAATGCTCACAATTGTTATATAAAAACATATAAGATCAAGATATACAAGCACCAGTGCTAATTCAAGGCTAAGCATGAAAACTCTGAGTTCCCCTTTTGTTCGACTAGACTATTAAGCTTCCTATCGAATTCAACGATCAAGTTAGACAAGATAGTTATTCTATCAATCCAAGGATACCTAAATACATCTTTTAGAGCCTTCAAATCATAGCCTAGAGTTCCAATACACAAAAATACCGAAAATGCCTCTTTGTGGGTTTTCACTACAAGTACCTATTTCGGGACCCAAACAAGTGAAACAAAGACACTTCTAAGGCTTCAATATTTAATAAAGACTAGCCATGATGTCGAAACGTGCCCGGATTCAAGTTAACCCCGAAACTCCTTATTAAAGTAGCCTAATTTGATCAAATTATTCAAATTTTGTACATGGTAAGCGCAACTAACAATTTTCACACGCTCAAGGACCTAATTAACAACTACTAGAAGTCTCGAATCGAATTAAATTATAATTTTTTTCCAAAACCCTAGGTTGACACTATTCATCATTTTCCTTAAGTGAAATCTTGTTAAAAACTTAGTTTCAAGCTATACCATTACATATAAGTGGTCTCTAGCATGTAATAATACTATATAGAGCAAGAATCAAGTATCTTATGGCATGAAATAAGCAAAATTCGAAAATATTAAAAATGGCAAAAAACTTAAAACTATGGAAATCATACAACTCCCTAACCTAGGAGTCTTAAAAATGCAAGAAGAAGACTTTGGAGAAGTGGAATGCATCCTTGGATGTAAGCTAGAGCTATGGTTGAAGAAGCAAAGTTGAATTTTCTCCTCATTTTTCATTTCTTGACCTCATTGGTTTGGGGGGGGGGGGGAGGGGGGAGGGGGAGGGGGCTTTTCAGCTTATATTTTTTTTTAAGTCTTTTGTATGCTATGTATATGCTAGGTGATATTTAAAGAGTAAAATCCATTTTGGTCTTTTAGTAATTGCTCAAAATCTAATACAATTAAGCTAAAAAAAAATTGCTTTTAAAAGCCTAACAATGCCTTTCATGTAATAAATTACACTATTCATATGATACCTGAAACATTTTCTAAATGCACTCTCCCAAGGTCAAAATAACAAAATTTCACTTCCGACATTCTTTTTATATGTAATATGACCTAAGAAAAATATAAAATCAAATAATTTAAACATAAAATTTTCTCATGAATAGTAACTACATAAAGTAGAGAAATTCATACTAAAATACACTCAGAAATGAACGTAAAGTACACAACAGTTAATTATGAATATGATGCAAGTCTTGGGTGTTACAGGAACCGTATCCTTTTATAAAGTGTTTAATTACTTGTTTCAATAGCTTGTTTATTTGTGATATTTATTTGTTATCTTGTGCATTTCATAAAAGCATTTCCTCGGTATGTTGCATCACCTCCCTCACTGAGTATACCAGTTATATACTCACCCTCATTTCTAACACATTTCAGGTTCAGCACCTTCACAAGGTGATACAAGGAAAGCTCGAGAGTTCCCGTGTTTGGTTGTGTTGGCTTCCATTATTAGTATCTGCAAATCCATGTGAATTAGTAAAGTGGTTTGAATTGTAATTTGATTGGAACTATAGAAATCTGGCTTGTAATTGTATTGGATCTTGTTTGTTTTTGATTTGTAGGTGGCCTGTAATAGCTTAATGGACTATGTTATGCTTGCTTGGGTTAATAGAGTTAATAGGATGGATTAATAGACAAGACAATTGAAGAGATAAAGTTAGAATGGTATGATAAGTGACTTTATAACATAGTATTTCAATATTTGAGGCCTATGCATGCTTGTGTACCTATTTTGTTGAGTCTAGGGCTTGGAGGGCCTTAAGACGGGGCATAGCTTAATGATTGAAGTTAGACTGTATAAGAATGTTGGATTATGGTTTTGTAGTTGTATTATGTTATTCGCAGGTTATCGGATAGTCCTTTAAACAGGAGAGACTCCATCCGTTTTCTCCTAAATTTCGTGCCTGGGGTTTGGATTTGGGTTGAGGATAGTATGTTTAATAAAGGTCCCGATTCCATGAGGGATTGAGGTGTTACATGAAGGCTTATCAATATTTTTTTAATAATACAAATGTTAATAAAGAATAAAAGTTATATACTAATTACTCCAAGAAAATAAAGGCATGCAACTTAAATTTATCGAGAAGTGATTTAAAAAAAGTAATTAAAGTAACTATGAGGCATCTAAAGGTGTCAATGTTCAAGTGTAGTTAATTTTATCTTAGTAAAGATGGATAAGCTCGCTTAGGGTGCATTTTGGTTTTTTATTTTATTACTAATGAGTCTAAAAAAATAATTATTGTGGCACCTAAAGATGTTAATATACAAGCTTAGCTAATGTTATGATTCTAAAAAAGTAATTATTGTAGCATCTAAAGATGTCAATATACAAGCTATTAATTTGATGGATAACATTTTCCAACTTATTTTCAACTATAAGCGATTTTTTCACCTAATTAACTCCTACATTAGAATGTGAAAAATAACGACAACAAAATATCATTCAGACTCTGCTTGTCTTGGATTAGTAAACATGGTTTAAATAAGAAAATCTAATTATTTCTAAGTTTAAAATTAAGTAGAACAAAATTAACTTTTGACTAGTTAAGATACTATTTCACAATAAAATAACAATAAAGTTTTGCAAAACCTATATATTTATCTATGGAAAAGACTCCGTATTTGATTAAATTATTCAACATTCTCTTTCACTGAATATTGTCCACAAAGGTTGAGTTAACTAGTTGGTAGCTACTCATGACCAAAAGTTTCAACTTTGAATTTATGTTATTCAATTACAAATATTGTCGCATTCTAGATTGACTTGAAATATATGTGTTGGGCCGTGCTAGTGTACCATTGATGTATTCAATATGGTCCTACCTTAGATGAGTTCATCATTAAGAAAATATATATACTTTTATAATTTTCAAAAAAAAAAAATTCAATTTTAAATATTCATATCAAGTGCATCATGGTCTTTTTTTATAAAAAAAAAAAGAATGCCTAAACTATACAATACATGTCACCCTATTTTTATCAACGCATCATAGAAGGTGATATTTGGGTGAGTAATGCCAGATGTCATTCTATTTTTATTACCCAAATATCACATTTTATATGTATGTCTAGTAGACATGTTAAAAGAAGAGAGACAATTAAAAAAAATTATATGCATACATGTAAGAGGTGATATTTAAGTGATAAAAATAAGATAACTGTTATGAAATTAGACAGAAACTAGAAGAGACAGTGAAAGTAAAGTGAGAAATATGATAGGGAGAAAGAAAAATAGTATTTCTATTGATTTTTATAGTGTAACTTTACAATGTATAAAGGCTTATTTATAACCAAAATACAAGAGAAGTTACATACTACTAGCCTTTGAATAGGATCAAGATACAGAGTTTAGATAAACATTATCACCTAGTTTACCCCTCATTTAGGGAGGGGTATATATGTATATTGACATTTAAACAAAAAAAAAGAGGATTGATACCTTCCTATACCGCACCAAATGGTCCAAATCCCTAGGCCTTGTTTGGATTCAGGGAGGAAAAATTAATAAAGGAAACGAGATGATTTAATAATAAAGAAAAGGAAAGGGAAGGATTAGATTTTGTTTAGATTTGATAAAATTATAAAGGAAAGGTTTATAAAGAATTATGTATATTCTTTGTTTGAATGGAAAAGAAAATGAGAGGAAGAGATAAAATTTTATAAACAAATTGACAAGTTTGCCCTTACCCAAATTTCTATGTAGAAAGATTATCTATCTATCTATCTATATATATACATATAACGTGTATGTGTCTATATATATAACTTATGGTTTAAACAGTAAAGTGAGTAGCGAAATGTAGCAATCCAAATCTTTGTGGGTGAAGTTCGTGAATCTAGCATCAGTTTTTTTTTTTTTTCTTTTCTGAGTGATGATCCGATAGGTTTAGTTCGTGAATCTAGCAACGGGTTTTTTTTTTTGTGAATGATGATTTGATAGTTAGCAAAGAAGAGGAGGTGCATGTGGTAACCCCACATCGGAAGGAGAAATGCTCGGACTACTGGATATAAGGGATGTCCTGGACTATTCGTGCACGCGTGTTTTCCTGACAGTAGCTGGGAAACGATAAATCCGTGAGGGGTATGGGCCCCAAAGCGGACAATACGTACATAGTGCGTTACTGGGCCTGTTCGCCATGGCCTTGGTGCTCGCTTGGGCCTAAGTCCTAGGGGGTATCCTATAGGCGTGTGAGTTGGGTTTAGGGCATTACAAAGTAGTATCAGAGCGGGCCTTCCTTTGTGCTAGTGGCCCGCGAGGGCGCTGGGCCTCCTTAAGGGGGGGTGGATGTGGTAACCCCATCCCACATCAGAAGGAGAAACGCTAGGACTACTGGATATAAGGGATGTCCTGGACTATTCGTGCACGCGTATTTTCCTGGCAGTGGCTGGGAGACGACAAATCCGTGAGGGGTATGGGCTCCATAGAGGACAATACGTGCATAGTATATTTCTAGGCCTACTCGTCATGACCTCAGTGCTCGCTTGGGCCCAAGTCTCAGGGGGTATCCTATAGGCGTGGGAGTTGGGTTCGGGGTGTTACAGTTCATCAGAGATCAAAAAATAAGTAGCAGTGGTGTAATTTCTCAGATTTTCAGAGAGTAGTAACATCTTTATGTACCTAAGATTTTTCATCTCCCTCATTTTGACCCAATTTGGGGTTTACCAAAGGAAAAAAATTTAGGGTGATTTCAAATGTTTAGAGTTGAGTGATTTTTATTTTCTCCCCAAGTCTTTCTCCTCTTAACCCCTTAATCCAAACAAGAGAACTGATTTAAAAATCACTCTAAAACCAATCATTTCCACTCAAATCCTTCAATCCAAACAAGCTGTAAAAGTTTTAACTTTATCAAACTTGTCCAAAAGTGCACATTTCATCTCCTTTATCTTTGAGCTTTCTCCATTGCCGACAACTCGCAAAGCTGAGGTAATTCTTTTTTTTTCTTGGTTGAGCTAAAAGTGTGGAGTTGATTATTGATGATTGTTTAGTGAAATATATATTTAAGATTTTAATAATGTTTGGTATAAATTTTAGAAAGAGTTTTCATAATATACGATTATGAACTAACTAATAAAATAAAACTCTAAAAGTATACATAAAATAAACTAATAAAGAGAAAGTCCACGTATTCATAGCATACATGATTATATGCTTGCCAAGTTTCAATGATTTTTTTGGTCTTATGGTCTAGACAGCTAGACAGGAGCCATAGACTATGTTTTAGTGCTTAAATGTTTATAATTGTTATGTGTTTTAGTGATTATTTCTTTATAATTGCAATAATATTGTTTAAATAATTTATACATAGATGAGTTTCTCTAACCCCAAATTATTAACTTTGGACTCAATTGTACACTTCAGGCACCACCTAACTTCTGGTACCTGGATCCGCCACTAAGACGAAACGAACCATAAAATACCCAAACCCCACATCCACCATATGAATTGGTTTTTCTAGTGACCAAAGCTTCTTCAACCTTGCCGAGAGAAACTTGAACCCCACTGTCCGCCCCATCAACTTCACATTGAGGGCATTCCTCCATGAACGATGGGCTTCTATTTTTTCTTCTCGAGTTAGAGACCAAACTCAAGGTCAGTGTCGGCATCGGATATTGCATTGTCATCATAATCCACTGGACTATCTTCATCAAAATCCAAAATCACCTCACTTGATATACCGTCCTCCATGCCCACATCAGAGGCAGGTTTCTTAAAAAGTTGATTCCACAGTTTTGGCTCAGTATTAGTTTCAAGAGGAGAAGTTTTTTGCTCGTTATCTTCAAGAGCCTCATTTTCATGGTGAGAAGTTACCATAGGAGTTGTCTCTTGAGGCTGGTTCTGAGTAGTGACCACCCTTTAACTTTTTTACCAGATCTGATGTCTTTGTCTCGAGCTCGACTTTTCCTTGAGAAAGAAGTTGATAAATCAAGGGGTGGGTCCTTGAGGACCTCCTCCATAGAAGGGTCTGGAGGAGGAACTCAAGTGGGTTATTGCTAGACAGGTCCCATGGAGGTTGGAGAATGGGTCTATTCTTCCATGTGTAATTAGGTTTCGGAATTCAAAAAAGTTTTATCAATCCGAGTCACACTTAAAGTGTTAAAAAAAATAGTTGTCTAACATTAGTCAATCATAAATTTTAAGATTACTCTTCTATCTTAATCAGGTCTCGAATTCAAAGAAGTTTTATCAATTCGAGTCACACTTAAAGAAAGTGTTAAAAAAACAATTTTTTTAACATTTGTAAGTCACAAATTTCAATAAATAAATAATCATGTTTGTCAACCATGGCTTAAAAGATGAACTTTATAAACTTTGAAATGCCTATTTATTAGGAATATAGTGATTTAGACTTCTAGCAAATTTTTCACTCACACTCTTATATTACGCTCTGTTGGGTATTCTATTTATAACATTATGGCCACGTGCGCGATTGACAAACATGAAATTAATCTGACCCATATCACCACGAATGAAAAATAATATAGTACTTGACTAGAGAACTTTATCCTGTATTCAAAAGTATCTATTGCCAAAATGAAATTTTGATGAACAACTAGTAGTCCTCATCAGGGCAGTGCATTACAAGATACGTGGACTTAACAAAAAAAAAAAAAAGATACGTGGACTTTTCTACGAATTGAAAGCCACCTGATCTTCAACAACCAACCAAATTATGTGTTATTCATTTTCTAAGTACATCTGCATGGTACATTAGCTTACGTGCATATGTGCATGCACTGGCGAAGGCACATTGGGGCCTCCACTGATCCATAAAAATTGTTAAAATTTTTATTTATTTTTTTTAAAAAAAATTAGATATTTATGCATTTTTAGTTAAAAAAAATTAATTAACCCCCACTGAAAAATAAAAGTACTCATATAGTTCAAAAATTATAAATTTTGGCCCCCACTGGCCCATAAAAAAGTTAAAATTTCTATGTATTTTTTGAAAAAAAATTAGATATCTATGTATTTTTAGTTAAAAAAAATTAATTAGCCCCCACTAAAAAATAAAAGTACTCGTATAGTTCAAAAATTATGAATTTTAGCTCCAAATGACCTATAAAAACGTTAAAATTCTATATATATTTTTTTAAAAATACTCGTATAATTCAAAAATTATAAATTTTAGCCCCCACTGACAAAAATTCCTGGCTTCGCCCCTGTGTGCATGTTATCATGCAGCTAAGCAAACTAAGGAGACAAATGGGGTAGATGATGCGAAGTACCCTAGTGGCGGTTATGGAGGGTACCCTGGTGGTGGATATGGAGGCTACCTTGGTGGTAGTCGTAGTGGTTACGATGGTGGGCACTGCTGCTATGGTTACTGCCATTGTGACTATTATGGAGGTTGCAGAAGACACTACAAAAAAAATTAAATTTTGCGAGAAAAGATTCCCTTCACCATGTCGTCGTTAATTTGGAATTTGTGACGGCACGGTGAGGGAAAACGTTCGTCAGACATGAGGTTGTCGCCAAAAATCATACCCTTCACCAAGTCGTCACCAACTTACGCCGTCAGTAAGCCCTCACCAATCTTGGATTGTTACCAGGCCATCGCCAATGTTTGCCGTCATCTAGACCTTGCCAACTTAATCCATCACCAAACCTTCACTAATCTTGCATTGTTACCAGGCCGTCACCAATGTTTGCCGTCACCAAGCCCTCGCCAACTTAACCTATCACCAAACCCTCGCCAACTTAACCCATCACCAGGGCGTCACCGAGCCCTTGCCAACTTTTAACCTTTTGCATTTTCTACAAACTTTATCACTATTTGATAATTACGTTATTTTGACTAACATATTTGTAGCAGGTATAGATTATTGATATACAGCCTTCCTTGCCTAAGCTTATTAATTTACTTTGGCACAAAAATGGCAGCAAAGCTAAACATCGCTTTAATATTCAGAATGAATGAGAAATATTTTGGTGCAAAATCTTTAGACCAAACTATTTACACCCAAAGGCATCTCCCATAACAAAATATCTTATATTAAGGATGAACAAACACATATATAACAAGGGTAATAAAGATTCAACCACAAGCAATAACATCATTTAAAAGAACAAACAATTAAACCTTGGGACATTAGCCAGCAAAATATCTTGTTGTTTAATTTAATTTATAATAATTGAAATTAACATTTTTCTGAAATATTAGTTATAGTTGTTATGTTTTATAATTTTAGTTAGAGTTACTTTTTAATTTTTAACTTTATATACGTTATTTATTATTAGTTTAGGTATAACTAAAAGTCTAAAATTAATATTTTTGTCTGTAAATATTCATGGATAACTTTTTAAATTACTTATTTTTTTCTCTTTTTATATGTTTACATTTTTTTTATTTGCTAAAGTGTGCTTAATATGTATTAGTTTATATATGTATAGATAAGTGTACTCGAACCCTTGGTTATTCATTATATCATTGTAGTGCATGCCCTGATCTTCGATACTTGGATTCGCCACTGTGTACAGGTATGAATAAAATCATGAGGTATGCTCATGCATGTCCTGTGGCTAGAGTTTATCTCTCACTGGTTACCAATCAATGTCGTTTTTTTGTTCTTTCTAATGAAACTTAGTAATTTTGCAACAGCGCTATGAAGGTTTAAGCCTAGAGCCAGAAATAATTAATAAGTAGCCAGAAAAGGTAGTTTGTTTGTCAAAATGAAATAGAAATTCATATTCTAATTTTGTCAAACATTTTCGACAAATAAAAAGTTTGTCCTATTTATTAAATGTAAAGGCGAAACCAGAACGAATAATATAAGGAAAAATCATTTCCAATAGTATGGACATGTTAAAAAATGACCCATTGGATGCATTTATTAGAATTTGTAAAGGTATAAAAATAGTATTACTTAAGAGAGGTAGAGGAATTAGGACACCCTGACCCACCATGTAGTGAATAGTACCTACTTGCATATAATTATGTGTTTACTTTAAATGTTTGGTTATAATTACATGTTTATGTTAAATTATTCATTTATTTACACTATTTTCATATTTCTTGAAATATGTGCAAACAATATTTAGTAAATTTAAATGAGGCAATTACCTTGGTAAAATAATTATTAGAAATTATTTTATTGCATTTAGATGCTAGTTTATATTATTTTCAATTAGTTGAATAAATAGCACCCGAGCCCAGGCACAAAACTGAATGGGCTAGTTATTTTTTAATAATTACATTTAATAATTATATTTATTTAATTACATCTAAATGGTTTACATGAATAAATAATTATCTTATGTTTATTTGAGTACATTTAATTGACTAGTATTTCCCAAGCCCGAAATTGAGTTTTATTTTATTTTATTTATTTTATCTACTTTCATATTGGCCTAAATTATTTTATTTCATGAATTCGTTCAATGTTTATTTTGTGTATAGCATACCCGGACCTATCATGTAGCACATCATACTTAATTGCATATAATTTTGTGTCATCTTAAATGTTGTATGTATGTGATAATTTTATCTTTCTTTGAAAAATATATAGACTACGTTCAACTAATTTATATGACACGATTAACCTAATATTTTATTATTTACATTATATAAAATTATTTTCTTACATTTAATGATTTATTTTCATCATTTAAAAATGAACCCTGAGCCCGGGAAAAAAAAAATAAAAGTATTTTATTTCACGAATTTCGTATTTTTCCTTCACTATATACATATTTCTAGGCATACATTTATAAATTTTATATGCGTAGCATGTCGGGAATGTGAGTTACAAAAATATTTTGAGTACTATAAGAATAGTAGAAAACTAGCTAAACTAATTAAACTATATTAATCTATCTATATTATCTACCTACTTATATGTACATATATTATATTATATTATTTTATATGAGATAACAAGTCAACCAAACAAAACAAAGGAAAAAGAATGGAAATTGAGGCAAAGAACAAATAGGAAAGAAAGAAAAAAAAAAGAAAATTTTCAAAATCTTTCAATTTGATCTTTGGTGCTTGCATATGAGTATATTTGAGCTTCCATAGAGCATGTTCAAGCCTTCTCCATCTTTCTTAGGTGAGGGATTTTGCATTATTTTGCATATTTAATGTTTATATCATTTTATGAAATTCTTAAATTTGTAGTTAGTTGCTTATGAAATGTTTAAATCTGGCTTTATATTTTACCTACATGCTATATAGACCATGTTTGTGTAGTTGTTTGGCTTCTTTAATGGTTAGTTGCAAATGTTTAGTTGTAGGAGACAATGAATAGTATTTTTTTAAGGGTTTCGATAAAACGTGAATTAGAGAATGATTCTATGTTTTAAGTAGGTGCTATAGATATTAACAAAGATAGATTAACGACCACGTGTAGTTAATTGGCTCGGAACATAGTTAAAATGCGAAAATAGCTAACTTTATAAAGGGGTTTTCAGGTCAAACGTGAATTCGGGTGGAATTGAGCGTTGTATTTAGTGTTTATAGGGTGAGGTAGTACTAAATGAGTGGTTATAACACTTAATTGAATATCGGTTAAGGTACTTGTAGTACAAACACATAAAAGAAAAATCAGGACTTTTGAGGTAATTGCGGGTTAAAGTGTGGTTTCATGGTTTTAAATGGTGGCATAATGTGTATTTAGATGTGTAGTATAGTTGGTTTATGAATTGGGAAACTTGTGGTTTGTATGTGAGTTGATTTGGGTCTTGAGCTAAAGAGGACTTTGGAACGAAATGGGGAACTTGACTTGTTGAATATGTAATTAGCCTTAGATATGTTAGGAAGTCTTCGAAATGTAATTATGGCATGGTTTGGCTAATTGGAATAGGTAGTTGTAGTTAAAATACCTAAAGGGCTTTACGGTGCTTTTGAGTTAATGTGCTTAAAAATGTGATTTCGTGACATTTAGTTGCATCATAAAGTAGTTACATGACATTAGTAAAGTTAGACTTGAAGTTCTTTGTATTATGTAAAGTTTATGGCATGATTATTAAGCATTTGGAAAGAGATGTGTTGGACTTCTTGTCAAATGCTTAGTCTTATTGCATAATTAGTTATTTGAATTGCTATAGTAGCTACAAATGATTGTCAATTAAGTAAACTATAAAGTTAGCTCATCTAGTTAGATGATTATTGATTGTTGTAGTAAAGTAATTGGAATTTATAGCTTATAATCTTAACTTAATTATATTTTGATGCTTCTAATGCCTTCGATGCTAACTAATGATGTGGTTGTAACGCCCCGATCCCTCACGAGACCGGACCCCCGTTCCAATACCTGAGGTCACGAAAAACGAGAGAAAACGGACAGAGTATCCCTTGTTTATAGGGCCATCAGTTCACCCGCAAGCAGTAACTTATCCTCAAAAACTACAATCCAACTTCAAGGTGCAATCTCATTCACACAAGCATACAAACTAACTAGGCAATCAAGTAAATCATTGAAGTTATTACAACCCATCTACAGTTATTAACTTATACAAGAATACAAGCTTTACTTTATATTACAACCTTTTAGACAATAAAAATATGCACAAGGTTTTATAATCTCAAAACAAAACACATACATCCAGCAACTTGTATTTCCTGCACATAGACCAGTATATAGCATCTAACCACAACTTTTCCTGAAACATGTTAAAACGAGGAATGAGTAACCAAAGTTACTCAGTGAAAGAGGTGCTGCAGCATACCAAACGTGCAACATGTTATGCAACAAAAATTGCCATATATATAACACAAAGTAACAAGACTAGATAGACAAGTATTTAACCACATATAAAAAGGATACGGTTCTACATTTGTATTCAATCACGAGCCACGAGCCAAGATCTTCAAGCAAGTGCCGGCAAAATCCTTATTCCTCCAAAATGAGGTACTCTGGATGTACCCCGACCCTACGACCCTTTCCCCTGAGGTAGGTCCATATGCCCAGCAGATGAACCACGCCTATACTCAGCGAGAGAAAGGGAATAAGCACCATGGCAGTCGAGGGAGTATGGCAAGCTCGATGCCGCCCATGTTTCTCGATACTACCATGTCTGAAAAGGTTGCGCAACCTCGAGACAAGATCACGAGAAACAAGAATATCAAATAACGTAAGAGGAATGAAAAAGTAGGCCGCCCTCGCAGTTAATCACAAATAACACGAAAAAACTCAAGATAGCAAGTAAAATAATACATATAAACTTTATCAACTACTAAATAATTCAATTTAGAGACAATAAATCAAGTTAAAATACACAGAAGAGATGAAGACTCCCTTACCTTGGATCAGGCTACATAAGCTAGAGAAAAGCTATACTTATTCCCAACCTTCCTGGGATTTGCTCGGAAGTATAAACCCTAGTTTGGTCACATAAGTATAACACTTAGCAAAAACTCATAATACTAAGTAAACTAGCTTCACAAGGACAATTCACGGTAACATTTATACTCAAAGCATTTGCAACTAAAACTGTAACATGACTCTTATCACACATAGATAACCCAACTCATTAGCATTTAACTTGTTATTTCACCCAAACTTCCAGTTAGCTAACTTATAGTCTCACTCATTTAGCACACAATATCTATTAAAATTCTATCTTTAACAAGATGTCACCTTATATACTTAACTTAACATATGTTCCAAGCAACCATTCTAGTAGTCTAGTGTACAAGTCTTAAGCATAGCTTCAATCAGGCACACTAAATACAAGCAATATGAACATCCCAACAATATATAAGCATTAAACGCAAGAATAACTATAGCGGTGCACAAACGGGTTATTAACACATTTTTCATTGAACTCTACAAATAGCATAAATCTACATTAGACAAGCATATAGACACGCTAGGAGCAACTACAAAGCAATACAAATACTAAAGCAACCAATCTCACATTTTTCACTTTTATAACCACGCAATTCTTCTTCCACGCAAGATTCAAGATACCAAATTCACAAGCTAAACATTCTACATTCCTAGGAATGCCAAAAGACACCTACCTAGGCCCCGAAACCCCACTTACGAGACAAAAGCTCGGGAAGACTCTGAGTGGGTTTTAACTACACCTACCTTATCCGGACCCTAAATTAACGTATCGAAAGCACCAAAAGTGCTTCCATTCCCCATGGATGCCTAATCTAAAGTCCAAATGAGCCCGAATTATATTTCATGAAAAAACCTCCTTTAAGCTCTAGACTCCGTTCAAGGCATATGCTAACCACGAGTTTCCTAATTCATATACTAACTATACCACACTTCTAATTACACATTATGGCATCATTAGAACTCATGAAACCACACTTTAAACCACAATTACCGCAAAAGCCCCGAAGTCCCCTTTATGCGTTTGCACTATGGGTACTTTATTCGATGTCCAAATAGGCAATATAACCACACATTTATCACTTAATTACCCTAAGAACACTAATTATATCACTCAAATCCACCCGAATTTATTTCACACCCGAAATCCCTTTATAAAGTTAGTCTTTTTAGCTAATTTCAAGCAAAACCCATTCTAATCTCACATAAGTGTTTTTCTATGCCCAATAGCACTATAGGAACTAATAGATATCATAGTTAAAAGCCTATAATCAACATTGCACAAAAACCCTCAAAATTACTATTCATCATCTTCTTTAATTCATCAACCATCATTTTTAACCATTCAAAAAGCTAACTAACTACAAAAGTTTGCTCTACATACATATTTAAGCATATTTGAAGTAATAAATTAAGCTAGAACACAAGAGTTTACTATTTACATTTTTTACTATTCATCATCTTCAACAACTTGCACTTTGAATTTCTAGCCATAAACCTTGTCAAATAACTTTCAAAAAATGTTCTACTAACTCAATAGAAGGTAATTGAAGCATATTAATGCATATATAAACAATACAACATTAAAATCTAAAAATTAGAGTTTATACATAAAACTTCAAATGCACAAATATGGATGAATCCCTCACCTAGGCAAGTTGTAGAAGGCTTGAAAATGAATTAGGATGGCTCCAGCACTCCCCCAAGCAAGCTCAAAGATCAATCTTAACATTTTTTCACATTTTTTCTCTCATTTCTCTCTTGGACGATTTTAGTTTCTTTCCCTTTTTTTTCTTTCTTTTTTTGCTAATGTAAGTGTTATGTGTATATATGGGTGATTAAGTGGGTTATGGATCATAGGTTGTAGGTTTGGGTAGTTGTATGCAAATGGATCAAGTATTCTAAGTGAAAAATACTGAAAAATTTCACTATTCATTACATTCACTTACAATTTTTTTCCCGTTGATCACGATATGCTATGCACGCAAACTCAATGAATGTATGCATCTAAAATAGCAAGTGTTGAGGAAAAAATATGAAATTCATAAATAAATAAAAAAAGATAAAAAATTTTATGTTCGGGCTCGGGTTATTTAAACAATTAATGGAAAATAATGTAATCTAACACTTAAATATAAAAGAATAAATTATAATAATTATAATATTAAAATAGTTATCTTATTTAATTTTTACTAAACTCTATTTGCTTGTATTTCAAAAATATAATAAACAGAGCAATTAACGAATGAATTGAATTAAGTTATTCATATAATTATAAATAAACTTTTAAAGTGACACATAAGTATATGTAAATATGTATTGTATGCTATATGTTATATGTTTGGTCTGGTTATTACACTTTTCCCCCTTCAAATAATTGTGTCCTCGTAATTTCTTCTTTCAAAAGAACTCTACTTGGACATTCCGAATGCTCTTTGAACAAAAACCCCTCATGCGAATACCACCGGGAATACTAAGGGAGTTTGCTAGAGAAACATCTCACTTAAGAACTTCAAAGTTGAATGCCATGAAGAATACCAAGACATGTGCTGAAAGAATTCCGATAAAAATCTCAGTTGACTAATAAGGGTGCCAAATAAAGGCCACGAATAAGAATACCAATCCAAAAGGTCGAATAGAAGTCCCTCCGAATATGAACACCACATAAGAAAATCTAGAGTGAGGAGTCAAATAAAGACTCTTATTATGTTTACCAATTCTGAATCCAGATAAGAATCCCGATAACACCTCTAAGGAAGAAATGCCAATGGAGAATACTAGGAACCAATGTAGAACATCCAGGTTATAACGTCTCGATCCCTCACGAGACCGGAGGCTCTAATAGCCATGCTAATCACAACCCAATTTCCACCTAGTCACAAAATTTAGGGAAAACGGACATAGTTTTCCCTATTTATAGGACTATTTGGAAACTTGTAAACTACAACATACAACTACAATACCATAATCCACAACTTTAATCTGTTTCATCCCTATCAGCATGCAAGTCAACTAAACAGAAGAGTAAACAACTGAAGTTATTACGAACCACTAGCACCTAACTATCACCCAAGACTAAAACTTTAATATTACATTTCTTAAGATAACACAAATACATATAAGACCATAAGGTCTCAAATAGTATACATGCATATAATGTATATATTCTTCCTTGTTCTACACACTGATATAGCAAGCAGGCCACACAGGAAGCAATCCCATTTCCAGCTTATAGCACTGATCCTGAAAGGTGTTAGAAACGAGGGTAAATATACAACATGTATACTTAGTGAGGGAGGTGATGTAGCATACTGAGGCATGCAATATGATATGCAATCACAAGAAGTCATATATATATAACATAAAACAACAACATCAAATAGCCAAGTAATTATCCATATTAAAAAAGATACGGTTCCACTTCAAGTCTTCAATCTCGAACTACGAGCCACAAATTTCACACAAGTGCCGGCAAACCCTTACTCCACCAAGTTGGGGTACTCCAAATGTACCCCGATCCTACGACCCTTTCTCCTGAGGTAGCACCATATGCCCAACAGAAGAACCACGCCTCTGGGGTAGTGGAATATACTCAACGAGAAAGGGAATAGGCACCATGGTAGTCGAGAGAGCACAGCAAGCCCGATGCCGCCCGTGTTTCTCGATGCTACCATGTCCGAAAATGTTGCGCAACCCCGAGACAAGTCCACAAGAATCAAGTAACATATACATGATAATTTACAAGCAATATAAGCAAGATAACAATATAAACTAAATAACTAACATTTATAGCATGGCATTATCCAACATAATTTATATACAACAGAGAAATGCAAATAAGATACAACTCCCTCACCTTGGGTCTGGCAAAATACGCAAGAAGATAGCTCTGATTTACTCCCAACTGCCTCAAATTATCTCGAATATGCAACCCTGGGGTGTTCATATAAGTTTAGCAATTAACTATATCAATTCCAACTCAACTCTTATTTAACTCAACCCTACAACATTAGAAGCTAGATTTATAATCACTTATTCACACAAGTTCATAACCCACACACAATTAAGCTACAATGTTCACCTTACCATATCATTAGACAACATAAGATATATTAGAAGCATTAAATACCATTAAGTTAAGATCTTAAGTTATAAATTCCAATTACTTTTAATTACAATAATCAAAAATCATATAACTAGATGAGTTATTCTTATAGTCCTACTCACTTAGCATACAATGTTTGTTAGAATTTGATCATAACAAAGTACAAGTAATATAAACATTATAACAAGATATAATCATTAAATATGAAAATAACTATACCAACACAAATGAGTCAATGACCGATGATCACGAAATGCTCACAAATGCCATATAATAACATGTAAAGGCAAGATATACAAGCACCAAAGCTAATTCAAAGGCTAAGCATGAAAACCCCGAGTTTCCCTTTTGTTATCCTAAGTCATTTAACTTCAAACCGAAGTCTAAGGCTCAAGATTCACCAACTAACTATTCTAATCTTCTAGTTACACATTATGGCACGCTTAGAACCCTTGAAATCATTCATTAACCCGAATTAGCCACAAAAGCCCCAATTACCCCTTTGTGCGTTTGTACTACAAGTATCTTAATCAAAGCTCAACTAAGAGTTAGAAAAGCACATTTATTCCCTACTTACCCTAAGAACACCAAATATATCAACCAAATTCACCAGATTTATGTTTGACCCAAAACCCCTTTGTAACACAAGTCATTTTTCTTCCAAACACAAGTTAATGTTCTAGTTAAGCGAGCGGGCTATTCCATACTTTTAATTATCTCTTATGGCACCCCTAGGACCCTAGAAATTACCCAATTACCCACGTTTAGCACAAAAGTCCCAATTTTTTTCCTTGGGAGTTTGTACTACAAGTACCCTAATTAGGACTCAACCAAGGTTTAGCAAAGCATATATAGCACCTATATAGCCTAAGAACACTAAATGTAATGGCCAAATAAACCTGGATTTACATTAACCCCGAAACCCCTTTTTAAAAGTCGCCTATTTCATGTGTTAGCCAATTTTTGAGCAATTCAACGTCATGTGGCTATTAAACTATCTTTATTAACATCTAAGACACATACTAGAAGCAATGAATCAAGTCATATCGCATAATTCTATAAAATCCTAAAAAATGTCACTATTCACGTCATACGATTAACGAACGAATTCAACCATTTAAACTACGAAACAATAGCATAAATAAGGTCTCTACTACTTATATACAACATACATAAGCATCTTTAAGTATTACATAGGCATTTGATAGAAAATCTATGAATTCAAGAAAAGAGCAACATTTTTCAAATGCAAAAATAGGTATGAAATCCCTCACCCATTGCGTGTAGGAGCTCCTAGGAGGCTAGTAAACACCCTAAACCACTTGCACCTAGCTTGGCTTGGGTTGGAATGATGATTTGTTGAGCAAAAATCTCTCATCCTCCTCCTATGCTGATTTTCGGTCTTGCTACAGTGTTTTCAGCTTTTGCACTCTTTTTTCTTTTTGTTTTGGCTCTTATTATGTTATATAGATAATAGACTAAGGAAATAATGGGTTGGGTTAGTAAATTGGGTCTAATTAAACATATTTAAAGGTCTAATAAAAGTCCAAAGTCTAGCTAATTCACTAGAAGCCCAAATAAAAATTATATAAAAAGTTACTATTCTTTCGTAATACTATTCATTCAGGACACTAATATTTTTATATCTCACGTTCTCGACGTGTTATGCACATCCAATGGACGAAATACGTCTAATAAGGTAAGTAATAAAGGAAAAATATAAATTTTAAAAAATAAAATAGTCAAATTTTACACCCCGAACATTATTCCTTTCTTATACTAATCAATTTTCTACCAACCTTCCCGAAACACCATGCACATAAAAATTATGAATGTATGCATGAAAATAAATTTATAGTGAAAATAAAATTTAAAATCTAAAAAAAATAACGTATTTCAAAAATCACCCCCGGACTCGCGGCTCATTTTAAAATGATGAAAACTAATTTATTAGACATAAAAAAGTAATATCACATTTTACAAATAACAAAATAAGATATTAAGCATTTTGTATGATTTAATTAAGTGCTAATTACACACTTAAAGAAATACTAAAAGTAAAGTTACTAAATATATATACATAAAGTTAGAATAAACACTTAAATTCAACAAATCAATTAAATTAACACATAAATATATGTAAATAGATACTATTCACTACATGCGAGGTCTGGGGTATCACACAGGTACTAAGTAAGAATTCCATATGTTGTACAGCTGTGGGTTATCGTACGAATATACCAATAGGGATCCCCGTGAGAACACTAAATAAAATTCCCAAATGAGAGTACCCGAATTACAAGATCCGACGAGGAATACCAGAAAGAATGCCGTATAAGATTATTGGATAAGCATATGATCAATTACTCCCTTTTTCGCTGTCCCATATCTCTAGAGATCCGCTGTTGACCTTCTTTTGATAGGTGAGAGTTTACTTACCAGTTCAAAGAGAATGATATGTATGCATGCAATGGAAAATATATAAAGTACATATATTAACAAATTTACTATATAGAAGTGTACATAACCACATATTTACCCGTCTAACACATTTATCATATTTCACATAAGTAAATTACATCGAACATATTTCCATTCAAGTTACACATAATCACGTGTTATACATATCACACATAATCTTCCTATGTCATGCAATTCTAACTCACAGAACACGTTTTCACTCAAGCAAACACAAGTTCACAGGCAAGCACATTCCGAATCAAAA
Source organism: Ehretia macrophylla (assembly GCA_037974665.1). Classification (NCBI taxonomy): domain Eukaryota; kingdom Viridiplantae; phylum Streptophyta; class Magnoliopsida; order Boraginales; family Ehretiaceae; genus Ehretia; species Ehretia macrophylla. Next base: position 88,494,121 of record CM075764.1, read on the forward strand.
CACACTACACATGCACGCACTCGAGGTTTATTACCCAACAGACCGAGGACCCTATCTCGGATGTGAGCTGGTAAGCTTTGATAGGACTATTGTAACACCCCGATCCCTCACGAGACCGGAGCCCCGTTCTAATACCCGAGGTCACGAAAAACGAGGAAAAATAGACAGAGTCTTCCTTGTTTATAGGGCTATCAGTTCACCTGCAAGCAGTAACTTATCCTCAAAAACTACAATCCATCTTTAAGGTATCCCATTCACACAAGCATGTAAACTAACTAACCAATCAAATAAATCATTGAAATTACAACCCATCTACAGTTATTAACTTATACAAGAATACAAGATTTACTTTATATTACAACATTTTAGACAATAGAAACATACACAAGGTTTTATAATCTCAAAACAAAACACATACATCCAGCAACATGCATTTCCTGCACATAGACCAGTACATAGCATCCAACCACAGCTTTTCCTGAAACATATTAAAATGAGGAATGAGTAACCAAAGTTACTCAATGAGGGAAGTGCTGCAGCATACCGAACGTGCAACATGTTATGCAACAAAGATAGCCATATATATAACACAAAGTAACAAGACTAGATAGACAAGTATTTAACCACATATAAAAAGGATATGGTTCTACGTTTGTCTTCAATCACGAGCCACAAGCCAAGATCTTCAAGCAAGCGCTGGCAGAACCCTTATTCTTCCAAAATAGGGTACTCCGGATGTACCCCGATTCTACGACCCTTTCTCCTGAGGTAGGTTCATATGCCCAGCAGGTGAACCACGCCTCTAAGGTAGTAGAGTATACTCAACGAGAGAAAAAGAATAGGCACTATGGTAGTAGAAGGAGCACGGCAAGCCCGATGCCGCCCTTGTTTCTCGACGCTACCATATCCGAAAAGGTTGCGCAACTTGGAGTTAAGATCACGAGAGCCAAGAATATCAAGTCACGTAAGAGGAACGACAAAGTAGGTCGCCCTCGCAGTTAATCACAAATAACAAGAAAAGACTCAAGATAGCAAGTAAAATAATACATATAAACTTTATCAATTACTAAATAAATCAATTTAGAAACAATAAATCAAGTTAAGCTGCACTAAAGAAATGAAGACTCCTTTACCTTGGATCCGACTACATAAGCTAGAGAAAAGTTATACTCATTCCCAACCAACCTGGGATTTGCTCGGAAGTGTAAACCCTAGTTTGGTCACATAAGTATAACACTTAGCAAAACTCACAATACTAAGTAAACTAGCTTCACAAGGACACTTCACGGTAACATTTATACTCAAAGCATTTGCAACTAAAACTGTAACATGACTCTTATCACATATAGATAACCCAACTCATTAGCATTTAACTTGTTATTTCACCCAAACTTCTAGTTAGCTAACTTATAGTCTCACTCATTTAGCACACAATACCTATTAAAATTCTATCTTTAACAAAATGCCACCTTATAACCTTAACTTAACATATGTTCCAAGCAACCATTCTAGTAGTCTAGTGTACAAGTATTAAGCATAACTTCAAATAGGCACACTAAATACAAGCAATATGAACATCCCAACAATATATAAGCATTAAACGTGAGAATAACTATATCGGTGCACAAAAGGGTTATCAACACATTTTCCACTAAACTCTACAAATAGCTTAAATCTACATTAGACATGCATATAGACACGCTAGGAGCAACTACAAAGCAATACAAATACTAAAGCAACCAATCTCACATTTTTCCTTTTTATAACCACGCAATTCTTCTTCCACGCAAGATTCAAGATACCAAATTCACAAGCTAAACATTCTACACTCCTAGGAAGGCCAAAAGACACCTACCTAGGCCCCGAAACCCCACTTTGGAGACAAAAGCTCAAGAAGGTCCCGAGTAGGTTTTAACTACACCTACCTTATTCGAACCCCAAATTAATGAATCAAAACCACCAAAAGTGCTTTCATGCCCCATGGATGCCTAATCTAAAGTCCAAATGAGCCCGAATTATATTTCCTGAAAAAACCCCATTTAAGCTCAAGACACCATTCAAGGCACATGCTAACCACGAGTTTCCCAATTCATATATTAACTATACCACACTTCTAATTACACATTATGGCATCATTAGAACTCATGAAACCACACTTTAAACCACAATTACCGCAAAAGCCCCAAAGTCCCCTTTATGCGTTTGTACTACGGGTACTTTATTCGATGTCCAAATAGGCGATACAACCACACATTTAGCACTTAATTACCTTAAGAACACTAAATATATCACTCAAATCCACCCGAATTTACTTCACACCTGAAATCCCTTTATAAAGTTAGCCTTTTTAGCTAATTTCAAGCAACTACTCAAGAAAAATCCATTCTAATCTCACATAAGTGTTTTCCTATGTCCAATAGCACTATAAGAACCAATAGATAGCATAGTTACAAGCCTAGGATCAACATTGCACAAAAACCCTCAAAATCACTATTCATCGTCTTCTTTAATTCATCAACCATCATTTTCAACCATTCAAAAAGCTAACTAACTACAAAAGTTTGCTCTACATGCATATTTAAGCATATTTGAAGCAATAAATTAAGCTAGAACACAAGAATTTACTATTCATATTTTTTAGTATTCATCATCTTCAACAACTTGCATTTTCAATTTCTAGCCATAAACCTTGTCAAATAACTTTCAAAGAATGTTTTACTAACTCAATAGAAGGTAATTGAAGCATATTAAAGCATATATAAGCAATACAATATTAAAATCTAAAAATTAAAGTTTATACATAAAACTTCATATGCACAAATATGGATGAATCCCTCACCTAGGCAAGTTTTGGAAGGCTTGAAGATGAACTAGGATGGCTCTAGCACTCCCCCAAGCAAGCTCAAAGATCAATCTTTGCATTTTTCCATTTTTTTCCTCTCTTTTCTCTCTTGGACATTTTAGTTTCTTTCCCATTTTTTTTTCTTTTGTTTTGCTAATGTAAGTGATATATGTATATATGGGTGGTTAAGTGGGTTATGGATCATGGGTTGTGGTTTTGGGTAGTTATATGTAAATGGATCAAGTTTTATGCCAAATGGATCAAGTATTCTAAGTGAAAAACTGCTGAAAAATTTTACTATTCATTACGTTCACTTACAATTTTTTTCCCGTTGATCCTAATATGCTATGCACGCAAACTCAATGGATGTATGCACCTAAAATAGTAAGTATTAAGGAAAAAATATGAAATTCATAAAAAGAAACGGAAAAATTTTTATATTCGGGCTCGGGTTATTTAAACAATTAATGAAAAATAATAGAATCTAACACTTAAATACAAAAGAATAAATTATAATAATTATAATATTAAAATAGTTGCCTTTTTTAATTTTTACTAAACTCTATTTGCATGTATTTCAAAATTATAATAAACAGAGCAATGAACGAATGAGTTGAATTAAATATTCACATAATTATAAATAAACTTTTAAAGTGACACAAAAGTATATGCAAATATGTACTGTATGCTATATGTTATATGTTGGGTCTGGCTATTACAGTGGTAGAGTGAACTTTCTAGCTTAATTATATGTGGAAAATGAGTTTGTGTGTATAAGTGAATTGAAGAAGAAAATGAGTAGTAACTTGATTAAAGAATATGAATTTGTTGCTTATGGTATTTTAGTGTTAATAAGAGTGTCATTTTAACATATCTTATAATCTAAAGTAGTTAGTGTATATTTAATGCTCTTAGAGAATATAGATAATCTTGTACATGATTTCACTTTGGATAATGCATGTTAGAGTTCTTTTAACATGTTTAGTAATTGAGTAATGTTTAGTGTTTAAACGTAGTAGCGTGTATTAAGTGTCTAACTTGAATGATGTGTGATTCATGTTGTCTTATGAATTAAGTTGTATATTTGGGCTATACATATATTAGAGCTAATCATGATAATAGAATTGCAATGGATAATGAAAGTGTTATACTTATATGAATAACTTGGGGTTGCACATTTGAGTGGATTCAAAGAGGTTTGGATTAAACCTAAGCTATGCTCTTACAGGTTTGGCTTACTAAAGGTGAGGGAGTCTTTATATCTTCTATGTATCTTAACTTGATTTATTGTTTCTAAATTGAATTATTTAGTAATTGATAAAGTTTGTATGCGTTATTTACTTGTTATCTTGAGTCTTTTCGTATTATTTGTGATTAACTGTGAGGGTGGCCTACTTTGTCGTTACTCTTACGTGGTATTTGATATACTTGGCTCTCGTGATCTTGTCTCGAGGTTGCGCAACCTTTTCGGGCATAGTAGTGTCGAGTAATACGGGTGACATCGGGTTTGCCGTGCTCCCTCGGCTACCATGGTTTCCCAGTCCCTCTCTCGCTGAGGCATACTGTAACACCCCGATCCCTCACGAGAACGGAGCTCCGATCCAAAACCCGAGGTCACGAAAAATAAGGGAAATAGACGGAGTCTCCCCTGTTTATAGGACAATCCAAAACCTGTAAACAATATTTACAACCACAAAACTATGATCTAACTCCATCCATTCATCCCCTACACCAAAACTATCTCATACAACAAACTCCTCAAGGCCATCCGAGTCTTGGATCCAACATTGAAGACATACAAGCATGTATTCATTAACTGTTGAACGTCTATAATTATAATTTTACTTATCATACCACTCTAATATTATCTAGTTTTCTTTCTTATAATTTAAGTCTGTCAACCAGTCATAACATACAAGCATGCAGCTACTAGACAATAAGGTAAAGATTACAAGTTATTACAACATTACAAGACATTCATAACTATCAATACAATCTAAACTTAACTTTACAATTACAAAATTGAATTCAATGACAATCCACGTAAGCCAGCATAATCAATCACGAAACTCTCGAGCCTTCTTTTCTACCTCTGACAACACTGATCTTGAAAGGTATTAGAAACGAGGGTGAGTATACAACAGCGAGGGAGGTGATGCAGCATACCGTAGAATGCTTTCATAAGATGCATCAAGGATAATAACATATACAACACAAAATAACAAAGTTAATTAGACAAGTATTTAACCACGTATAAAAAGGATACGGTTTCACGTTTGTCTTCAATCACGAGCCACGAAACAAGATCTTCAAGCAAGTGCCGGCAAACCCCTTATTCCTTCAAATGGGGTACTCCGGATGTACCCCGATCCTACGACCCATATCTCCCGAGGTAGGTCCGTATGTCCCAATGAGGTGAAACACGCTTCTAGGGTAGGAGAGTATGTCTTAGTGAGTAAATGAATATGCACCATGGTAGTCGAGGGAGCACGACAAGCCCGATGCCGCCGGTGTTTCTTGACACTACCATGTCCGAAAAGGTTGCGCAATCCTGAGTTAAGATCACAATAGCCAATAATATCAAATATCAAATATCACATAAGAGGGACGACAAAGTAGGCCGCCCTCGCAGTTAATCACAAATAACACAAAAAAGACTCAAGTTAGCGAGTAAAATAATACATATAAACTTTATCAATTACTAAAAAATTCAATTTAAAAACAATAAATTAAGTTAAGATGTACAGAAGAGATAAAAATTCCCTCACCTTAGTAAACCAAACCTGTAAGAATCTAGCCAATGATACAAGGACTAGTGCCAATTTATTCTCAACATCTTGGACTGGCTCAAAGAATCAAATCCTATCATGTAGTAAACACGTACTTATCACAAGAAATCTTATAGACTTCACCCATAGTCAATGCACTAAAGTTCACATCACATAATTAGTTTAGCAACACAACAAGATATAGTCACACATTAAAGAAGTAATCATGCCAGCTGATTTGGAAACTTCACCCAGAAGGATAAATATACTATGCAACCCATTTGAACTCTTAGCTAAGCAAGTAAAGGCTCTTTATCAGTCACAATCATAACCTTACACATATAATACAATTAACAAGCAATATAAGCAATATAAACTAAATATAATAATTTTCATTCAATCTTTAACAAGTAACATGTACTTCAACTTACGACCTTCTCTAAATAGATGAACATGCTATACAAGAACAATTAAACACTTATCCATTCAATTAATGAGTCAATTAACAACAATTATCAACATGGTTCATAACTAGTTCCTTTAGTCCTCTTTCAAGTTCATACTAAACTAAAGTCGTGCAAACCAAATAACTTAATTCACAAAACTTCACTACTATGATATGTACGCTACACAAAGGCATATAAACATTTAATTACTCAATTATAAAGCAATTATCATGAAATTAACTGTGTGAACACAAAGGGGTCAACATTATACTTTTCACAAAACTTTACCAAAAGCTCACACACGTCTTAGAATTGCATTTAGACACGCTAGGAGAAACTACAAAGCAATACAACTACTAAAGCAATTAATTCATTCATTTCCCCTTTGTTCAACTAGGCTATTTAGCTTCCTACCAAAATTCAAGGATCAAGTTAAGCTAGCTAACCATCCTACCAATCTAAGGATACCAAAATACCTCATTTAAAACTTCCAAATAATAAGTTAGAGCACAAGTACACGAAAACACCAAAAATACCTCTTTGTGGGTTTATACTACAAGTACCAATTCCGAAACTTAAACAAGTAAAACGAAGGCACTTCTAAGGCTTCAATACTTAATAAAGACTAGCCATAACCTCAAAACATACTCGGATTCGAGTTAACCCTAAAACCCCCTATTAAAGTAGCCTAATATGATCAAATTATTCAAATTTTGTACATGGCAAGCACAACTAACATTTTTCCCATGCTCAAGGACCTAATTAGCAACTACTAGAAGCCTCAAATCAAAATAAATTATAACTTTTTTTTTTAAACCCTAATTTGGCACTATTCATCATCTTCCTCATGTGATTCTTGCTAAAAAAAACTTGGTTTCAAGATATATAATTACATAAGGATGTTCTCTAGCATATAAAAATATCATATCTAGCAAGAATCAAGCAATTTATAGCACAAAAACTCAAAATCCGAAAATATGAGATAATGGCAAGAAACTTTAATTAGCTAAAATGGTGCATCTCCCTCACCTAGAGGCCTTGAAGAGGGTGGAGAAGACCTTTGGCGAGGTAGAATGAGGTGTAGGATGATGATTCTTGAGCGAAATGAAAGATTTGCTTGCAAAAGTTTCTCTCTTTTTCCTTCTCTTGATCAACGGGTTTGGGGGGGGGGGGGGGGTTTTGGGGAGTTCTTTTGTTTTTGTTTTTGATGAGCATATGTATGTATTAGTTGTGTATTGAGTATATGTATGTGTATGTGTAATAGACTAAGTCAAATACTACTAATTATTGGTCAAACTAAGTTAAAACTCCACTTAAATGCTAACTTAATCAAAACTAATGTTTCACCTACGTAACATTATTCACATGAAACACAAATCATTTTTCAAATGCACGTTCTCGGCATCTAGAGTCTAAAACTACAAGTTTTCGATTCCTTTTATAAGTTATACTATCTAGGAAAAATATTAAACCAAGCAATTTAAACTGTAAATTTTTTTATGAATAGTGACCATCATGTAAACATATTTAAACTAGAAATAAAACACATTAAAATACATAAAAGATATGCTACAATTATTTATAACTATGATGCATAGTCTCGGGCGTCACACATACTTCTCTACCGAAGAGGCATGGTTCACCTCGTTGGGACATACGGATCTACCACGAGAGAATTGGGTTGTAGGATCGGGATACATCCGGAGTACCCTATTTTGGAGGAATAAGAGTTTTGTCGGCATTTGCTTGAAGATCGTGGTTCGTGGTTCGAGATTGAAAACATGGAGTTGAACCGTATCCATTTATAAAGTGTTTAATTACTTGTTTCAATAGCTTGCTTATTTGTGATATTTATGTGTTATCTTTGTGCATTTCATGAAAGTATTCCTCGGTATGTTGCATCACCTCCCTCACTGAGTATACATGTTGTATATTCACCCTCGTTTCTAGTACTTTTCAGGATCAGTGCTATCAGGGGTAGAAAAGAAGGCTCGAGAGTTTTCTGATTGATTATGCTGGTTTACGTGGATTGCCATTGAATTCAGTTTTGTATTTGTAAAGTTAAGTTTAGAATGTATTGATAGTTATGAATGGCTTGTAATATTGTAATAGCTTGTAATCTTTACTTTATTGTCTGGTAGTTGCATGCTTACATGTTTTGACTAGTTGATGGACTTAAATTATAAGAAAGAAAACTATATAATATTAGAGTGGTATGATAAGAGAAATTATAATTATGGATGTTCAACAGTTAATGAATGCATGCTTGTGTGTCTTCAATGTTAGATCCAAGGCTCGGATGGCCCCGAAGAGTTGTTGTATGAGATAGTTTTGGTGGAAAGGATGAAGGAATGGAGTTAGATCATAGCCTTGTGATTATAAATATTGTTTACAGGTTTTGGATTGTCCTATAAATAGGGGAAACTTCGTCCGTTTCTCTCATTTTTTGTGATCTTGGGTATTGGATTGGGGCTCCGTTCTCGTAAAGGATCGGGATGTTACATGAAGTCTTAAGGAAGATCTCTCTCAACTCAAGACTCAAACAAACTCAAGATAAACATTGCACTTAATTTTTTGTTGTATCTCCTTATCTTCAGATTGCCTATTGCTTTTCAAATTCATTTTCTTATCCTGGTAATCTAAGCATATGGTTGTTGTATAAGTACTGTAATACTGAGTAAAATACATTCAAGCTTTCTAAGCATCTCAATTTGCTACTCGTTTTGGTATCAGATTTTTTTCCACACTCTCACGAGTAAGATCTTGGTGCTTTCCATTCCTGCGCAAATGGCCCCTGAACAAACTAAAATAATTTTCACCCCTTCCTCCGCTGATGCTTCTTCCTCCCTCATCGCCATTAATGCTGCCACACAATTGATTCTCAAATTGACCCTAACAAATTACTACTTATGGAAGGCTCAATTCGATGCCTTGCTTTATAGATATGACCTAGTCGGCTACATTGATGGCAGTACACCATGTCCACCTAAAATGATTGAAACAGGTGATAAACACTCTACCAGTCTAGTGTACCATCATTGGATGCGCCACGATAATAATAATAATAATAATAATAATAATAATAATAATAATAATATATTATTATTATTATTATTATTATTATTATTATTATTATTATTATTAATATGTCTCAAACTAACCATTATTATTACTATGATACTTATTTTAATTTTTAAGATAATAATATATCTATAGTAATAAAAGAGTATTCTTGTCCTTTTATACAAGTTATTCATATTACTGCTGCTCTGTTATACTACCTATCAAACATGGCCTTGGAATGAATATATTTATTCATATATTCATTCCTAAAGCATACTAAGCATGATATATCTCTTCCCAATTAAGTTCATTCTATTCCCAGAATCAATCAATTCCTTAACTCATTGCATTCATGTTTAAAATCATTCTGAAATACCAATCGCTACCTAAATATCTTTTCACAAACGATGAACCCAATACACATACCACAATAGATCAATCATAAAATGAAATTTTATACCGAACGGATGACTTTGGTACTTATCTCAAGTAAGGCAAACTCTTAAACTCAAATCTTTTAAAAGAAACCCTCAAGCACACAATTGATAGCTTATGCCATAATTTCACATGAGAAATTGCTATCACGACCCCAAAAGATCAATATTGAAATATTAATTGTATAGGCCTTATCCTATGATTGAGCCAATGGAACTCTTACCTACACCTAGATGACGGATATCGTAATCTAAAAAAGTGTGTCCTCTTTACTCTAGCCTTTTCATTCTCCTTCAATGACCAAGAGTGATCAAGTTTATTTTTTGAATGAGTTCTAAAAACAAAGCTTTGGGAGGCTGAAGAGGAAAACTTAAAAGTATGAGAATTGGGGTTTGAAGTTACTTTTGTTAACTGATTAGTAACTTCCCTTGAAAATTATCCATATATGCTTACCCATAAGAAGATTAATTCAGGCTTTTAATCGGGAAACATATTCCCTCAAATATGTCTTATATCAAGGCCTTAAATAATTATACTACCAATAAAGATAAGGAGAGAATTCCAAAACTTGTTCCAAAATGAGATGAAATATATATTTAGCTCGGGTTAAGTGAAGGTCCAAAATGACACGGCATTACATTCACACATGATGAGACAAATCAAGATGGATAAATTCTAGAGGTTGAACCATATAAACTTCCTCAGTTAACAAACCATGTAGGAAGGCATTTGAGACATCGAATTGCTTGAGCGTCCATCATAGCGAAGAGGTGAAGAGAGAAAAAGTCTAATATTTTGAAGTTTAATCAAAGGACTGAATGTTTTTAGTTTTAATAAACACCCTTTGGAAATCAGCTGAGCTTTGTCTCTAAAACTTGTTCCATCTCTACCTAGTGCAGACTCTTCAGCCATGGTAAGGTATTAAGAGCAGCAACCATTTCTGAGTTAAAATTCTTAGATTGTTTTTCTAATGGGACTTGATCATCTCAATTGATTCTTTCTTCCTAAATGTTTATACTTAATAGTCTCACTAGAAAATGCGCTTTTGGACAACCCAATTCTCATCAAAATGATAAGTCTAGAACATGAAAGAATTTTCCATCCATATGTGTGTGGCGGGATTTTGAGGGTGTGTATTATATTTAATGAAGAAGCTGAAAAGTCAAACAACTTGCTCGTTGTGGATATATAGGCTAATACATCACTAACTCAATATCATTCCCAAAAGTGAATGGATTAAAATTCCTTGAAGTGAATATAATTGCAATAATTCCCTGAAGTGAATATAATTGTGAATTCCCTAAAGCGAATAGACCTAGATCCCCGAAGTAGATGATATTGAATTTCCTGAAGTAAATAAAATTACATTCCCTACAGGGAATGAAACTATATTCCCCGAAGTGAATAGAGTTGTATTCTCCAAAATGAATAAATTTATTACATTTCTCGAAGAGATAAAATTGTATTCCTCAAAGTGAATGAGATTGCATTTCTTGAAATAAATGCAACATCTACATATTAAATTGGTCGTAGTTATGACCATGGTTAAGATAATATGTCCTGTTATAGTCCAAATAATGCTAAGGTTAGTAAACCTCACCACCAGAAGTGGAATAATAAAGAAAAGCATGAGAAGTCAAAACGAATATAACCTTGATAATATTTGTTACATATGTGATGTAATGTTCATTGTGTGATGCCCGAGATTTTATCACATATTTTTTTATAATTGTTGCATGCTTACTTGAACATTCCTACGTGCATCATCTTTTTTATTTAATTGCTTTACTTTGAGGCTACTATTCATAAGATTTTCGACCATTTTAAAAGTTCGATTTAATATTTTTCCTAAATCCTATGACATATAAAAGGAATCGAAACCTTGTTATTTTGGACTTTCGAGCTCGGGAGCATGTGTTTGGAAAATAGTTCTCGCATCATTTGAATAGTGTTACGTACGTAACAACCTTAGTTTTGAGTTGGTTAGCATTTGATTAGAGTTTCGATTAGTTGACTAGGATTTTTAATGGCATTTGACCATAACTAATGTCATATACTCATACTATATATTTTATATATTACACACAAGCCATTACTCACAAAAACAAAACAAAAAAAAATCCCAAAAACCCCCCCTTGAACCCGTGCGCCCTAAGGGCCAAAAAGAAGAAACAATTCTTTATCAAACCTTGGACTGATCTCTCGGCTTGCTTGGGAAGGTTTCTAGTGCACTTGGGAGCTTCAACCTCTTGTTTACATCTTAAATATTGTGAGGGAGTTGCATATTTCATATTTTTAAAGTTGATGCATTTATATTGAATTTCTTGGATTGTTGAATTTAGCTATTTTGCTTGTTATAAATGCTTATTATATGATCTTTGGAGCTCACATAACACTTTTGTATAGCTTGTTGTCAAATTCTATGGTAGATTGTTGAAATTGAATAAAGAAGATGATGAATAATATTCAAACCTAGGATTTTGTAAAAATTTGCAAATTGGATTGAATTGAGACTTCAATTAGATGCTCTAGATCCTAGTGAAGCTAGTTGGGAGGCCACGTCAAGTTGAATCACCCAAAACCGAGCTAATTTGCAAAATTAGTCAATTTTTAAAAGAGGACTTTTCTCGTTGTGCAATCCGGGCACGTTTGGGCTTTAGTTTAGGTATCCTTAGGGTATGGAAGCACTTTTGGTGCTTTCGTTGCGCGAAATTGGGATTCGGTTAGTGTAGTTGTAGTTGAAACCCGCTCGGGGCCTTCCCGAGCTTTTGCTCATAAAACGGGTTTTTATGATCTTAATATGTGTCTTTTGGCTTAATTAGGAATGTAGTATGATTAGGTTGTGGGTTGGTAACCTTGAAATGCACTTAAGAGAAGAAAAGTTTGGTTAAAGAATGGGGAAATGTAGTATTTGGTTTTCTTTGACGCATCTAAAGTTTGTTATTGTGTTGTCATATACTATTGTAATTATTTAAAGTTAATTGAGTTACTTGATTTAGTTTTTGGGAGAAGTTATGTTGGTTGCCTCTTTTGGAGACTATAATGCTGTATCGTGTATATGTTGGCTTAAATTACAATTAAATATGAGGGCGGCCTACTTTGTCGACCCTCCTACTTGCTATTGTTGTCTTTGATTCTTGTGGTTTGATTTCGGGGTTGCGCAACCTTTTCGGACAAGGTAGCGTCGAGAACACAAGCGGCATTGGGCTTGTTGTGCTCCCTCGACTACCATGGTGCCTATTCCCTTTCTCACTGGGTATACTCTACTACCCCAAATGCGTGGTTCACCTGCTGGGCATAAGGTGCTACCTCAGGAGAAAGGGTTGTAGGATCGGGATACATCCCGAGTATCCCAACTTGTTGGAGTAAGGGTTTGTCAGCACTTGCGTGAAGTTCATGGCTCGTGGTTCGAGATTGAAGACTTGAAGTGGAACCGTATCCCTTTTAATGTGGTTAATTACTTGCTACTAAATCTTGTTCTTTATGTTATATATATATGATTTCTTGTGTTTGCATATCATATTGCACGCCCCGGTATGTTGCATCACCTCCTTCGCTGGGCAACATTGTTGCTCACTTCTCATTTAACATATTTTAGGAGAAGCTGAGGTAGATCCCCAGCTAGTAGCAGTAGAGGAAGGAGAATAAGTACAAGTAGAACAGATTTCTTGATTCCTGTGTAATAAGGTGGATCATATGTGATGCTTGCGTGAAGTGCTTGTTAGATGTTGTGTTTTGAGGCCTTAGGGTCTTGTACAATTGCTTGGGAAGTTGTGACTAAGTTGTAGTCTTGTATGTTGGTTAAAGTTGATGACATGTAATAATGGATTCTAGTTACTTTTTTTTATTGCATGCTTGGGTGTTTATTACCTTAATCGCAGAATTTGACTATAGTTGTATCCAACTACTTTAGTTAAAGTTAACTTACCTTGCATGCTTGTGTGCTTTAAGTAGTTTTGTGAATTCAAGGCTTGGATGGCCTTATGACTTGGCATGGCTTTAGGATTATTGCAAGTTTGGTTGTATGTGTTGTTACTTGTAGTTCGAAGGTTATTTGTATCTATTTGCAGGTAACAGTTTAGTCCATGGTACAAAGGAGATTATGTCCGAGTGACGGGACCGGGCTTGACCTATAGCGTGGGGTTGGGTTCAGGGCGTTACACATTGGGTGTGTACCTGTCGTACGACAAAATATTTAGTTGATTTATATTAAGTATCAATCAGTGGTGAAGATATATGTTTAACCCAAGGCACACTATTTGGTTTTACAAATTTAAATTGCTCCAGAAGAGCTAATGTTGTGTAACTTTGTGGCACATAATTTAGAATCGTGGATTCATTACATTTCTAGCAAATCCAAAAAAATATTGTTAAGTTCGAAAGATATTCTTCGTAATGGATATCTTATTGTGATCACTGATCGCGTCATTTTACGATAAAAAAAAGTAAGGTTAAATGATTTAAAATATTGTTTATCTTAAATTACCTCTATTTGTGGCGAGTAGAGGGTCGATCCATGAAGATTGGGATTAACAGTTTCAAGTTAAGAATTTAGTTTATAATTTGTTTGACTATCTCCCGTCACGGATAAATTTAATTAAGTCCAAAAGTTCAAAGATACGGTAAATTAAGTCTAAAAGTCCAAAAGTACAGTATTAAACTAAAATAATTTAGTCCAGGAGTGGTTAATTTAATTTAGTGGGTCCATGATTTGGAATGATAAATTCGATCGGAGAATTTAAGTGTAATATTATAGGTTTAAATTAAAATAATAAATCATTCAAGAAATAGGGCTACAAGCTCCCACTTCTAAAGTTAGCCTTAGATACATAAGTAATAGGACTAATTAATTAACAAGACTAAATATGTTGGTACATCCTAATAATATTCAATCTCTCAATTAATCTTCTTACTTACGTACCTCGGAGGTGCTGGTACAACCTAGCTCATTCCGTCCGAGTTAGTCACGTATTGCCACTAGTTTACAAAACCGGGTGTATATGTCTGCTCAATTAATTATATTATAACTACAAGTATACGTATAATTAATAGATAACAGTAAGTAATTAAAGAATACGATACTTGAATTAATCTAAATCTAAATATATACAAAAATATTCTCACTTATTTATCATTCCAAAAATAAGGGTCTAAAGTGCCATAATTAGATTTACAAAACGGAAATCGAAATCAAGAATAAAACTTACCGAATTTAAGGACGTCTTGATTTAGCCAGCTCTATTTCACCAAAGCTATGACCTTAATCCATAAGCTCAACCTTTATTTTAGGACCATAACTAAACTAAACTAACATCCTCCTAAGCTAAAATATGAAGAAAAGTGATTATGTACAAAGAAAAATGGTGAAATTCATTTTTGTATGTCGTAACCAGCATTTCATGCACTATTTATAAGGGGCTGATGAATAGTGCACTCGAGCGCCAGTTTTGGGCGCTCGAACGCCCATTTGCACTATAAATTTTTTATTATTATTTTTCGTCTTTTTCCTTTCACGCGTTGTCGACCACTTGTTAGCCATTTCTGAAAAAGGCCACTCGAGCACGAAAAATGGGCACTCGAGCGCATGTCTAGCTGTGGTAGGTGAACTTTGACTCCGAACATTGACTTTGACCAGCTCGGTTAACTTTGACCATTGACCATTGACTTTGACCGTTGACCAAGTCTATTCTAAGGTTTTTCAGCGTCCTGAATCCATTTCCGCAATCGGTTTGACCAAATTCAATCTCAAATTTCTCGTTTCAAAGTTGTTCTACCATTCTTCACTAGTGCTGCGCTGAATTTCATATTCAAATGTTGGTTTTTGTGGCCATATTTGCTATTTCTTCTTCAAAACCTAATTGCACTAAAATTGTGTAAAATATACAATTAAGCTTGAAATAATAATGCAATATACATGATTTGATGGGTTAAAATTATTAAAAATATGGATTTATCAATCACAAATAAAGGTGATAAAGAATTTCTCTTTTTTTTTGCATTTTTTTCTTTGAATCTATGTTAATAGCATGTATTGAAGAATTTCATGATCTTTCTTATAGGTTATATCATCAGTCATACGAGTAATTTAGTCAAATGTTATGCACAAACAAAGAAATAATGATCCTAGTATTTGCATGCTCTAGCATGATAGATTTGGCTATCCTTGAAAGAACCAGAAGCTTCTATTTACCAACTGATTATTCATGCCTTGCACAATTCATGCCTTTACAATTATTCTAAAGTTGTTTTTGAGTTGTAAAATTCTTGGAAAGAATTCAAGGGCATATTTGTGGATCCATTCATCAAACTTGTGGATCACCTTACTATTTAACGGGTCTAATAGATGCATCAATTAGATGGTCATATATTTGTCTACTACCTTCTAGAAATATTGTATCTGCTAGGTTACTTGCATTAATTATTTGATTTCCCATCAATTATCTGTTATTTTGAACCCCTAATAGGTGATCATTTTAGAACATGGTTTACGGATGGTTATTTTTTATAAGATTAGCTTCCCTTCATTAGGGAGAAAAAACTTCAACCTGAAGTTTAACGTGAGATATCTTGAAGGAACCTGAAGTTCACTATGATATATATTTGATACCTCACTATAATACATGTTGGAGGACAATATTATTATCTCATTTGAATCTAAGGAATTAACAATGTGAACTTGAAATTCAAGGAATTACTCAATTGCAGAGTATTGTACAAATTTACCAAATGCAAAGAACTTTATGAAATCACAATTACTCGCTAAGAATGGGTCGACACGAATTGATGTCCCAAAAGGACATTTAATAAATACAATAGCATATATATCTAAAGCACGCTAGAAACATGGTATACCTGTCGATGCCAAAGATATTATACCTTTGAAAAGGGAGAACACATAAGAAACACATAAATTGTGAATTTTGAAGATCCGATATCTTTAAGGCGTAGTATTCTCCGTTGATGGTATTTTCATTTGATGGTTTTTTCATTTGTTGGTATTCTTGTCTACTTCAAGACTGAATCCGAATATGAGCAACATTTTCATCTAACTTTGCAGAAGCTTCAACAATATCAATTGTATGCCAAGGTTAAATTGGCAAGTTGGCTTATCTATTGGTTTTACTTCCGAAGCTCTTTAGAGCTCTGTATGCCTATCCTATATCTATGTTGGGCTATTATTATCCAAATTATCCTCATGTTATTGAGGTAGAGCTGTTTCAGCTTGGTGGGAATCCATCTTGAGATGAGCAGCCTATTTGTATTCCAAACCAGAAGGATCAAGTACTGCCTTCGAAGAGGATTTCAATGGTCAAAGTTTTGTGGTATCTTCCTAGGAAAGCCGAGATCAGATTGAGCAGTCGTATCTAGTGTAGTTCAGAGGAAAAAAATTGCGATGGCGCAATTGTTTTAAAAGGGGAGGATGTGAGACCCGAGTATTTCATTATATGCACATTTATTTATTTTTAACATTATTTGGTAGTATTATGTGCTAATTATGTGTTTATCTATTTTAATACACCATATTTGCAATTAAATTACATGTAAGCATTTAAACTTAGTCTTATTTTACAAACCCTACTATGTTGGACTTGTACTTGACCACTTGGTTATTTTATACAACATATATGTACAATACATACATGTATACATGTAAATACAATAGATAATAGCTTAGTTAGCTGACCTTGACCACATTTAACTTAGTTTATTTGACCATTTGACCATTGTTTTATATAATAACAAAACAAAACAACAAACAAAAGCAAAATAAGTTATTAGAATTGACTAGAAGAGAGGAAAAGAAAGAAAGAGAAACGTGTGGGAGAAATAAGAAAGAAGAAGAAGAAAGGAAGAAGAAAAAGAAAGAAAAAAGAAGAAAGAAGAAGTTTGAGCTCAAGTTCTTGTTTTGTTTGTGCATATATTCAAGTTTAGGTGAGGGATGAGCTAGTGAAGCATGTAAAAGTAGTTATGGTATGTAAAATTTGAAGAGATAACCTTGTATTGCTTATATAGCTATCTTATGTGAAATTATAGTTGATTGCTAAGAGTTCTCATTGATGCTTGGAAGTGTAGATATAGTGTTTGAACAAATGCTTTAGTGAAACTTTTAATCTAGTTATGAAGTGATAACAAGCAAAGCTAGTTAAATATGCAAGAATAATGGCTAAAAAGTGAATTAGTGCAAAAGTGTATTTTCTGGCAGATTTGCGCAACTAAAATGCAGAGCTTATTTGACATAGTAAACGTTGTCGAAATTGGATAAATTTTTTATATGTTGTTTTCAAGACATTGAGGAACAAATTCTCTTTTAGGTACAAGCTCTAATTATGTCATTAAGAGAACTTTATAAAGCCAAAACAGTGAGCTTCTGATTGACTCGTGGGTACAGGGCAGTTTGCGCAATAAACTTCTAGAGGCCATATCTCAATGAATATAGCTCGAAATTAGTATTTGTTTGAGGCTAAAACTATCTACACTTAATGAACTTCATATCTGTGCTATTTCAAAGCTTTTAGAGATCGTTGAGATTGGTAACCAAATCAGTAAATTTAGGTTTATGGAGTCTAGAATTTCAGCTTATATCATCAAGTGGTTATATTGTGTTAGTGGTTGAATTCTAGATGAATGATATTTGAGTAATGCATGTGTTGTGTTGTAATGACGGTATTGTTGATTAATGAATGTGTTGCAGTATAATGAATGCATTGTTGAATAATGAATGTGTTATTGAGTAATGAATGTGTTATGCGATGTTGTAGCGCCCCGATCCCTCACGGAACCGAGACTCTTATTAATCAAACTATTCTCAACCCAATTCCAAACCTCGGGCAAGAAATTTAGGGAAAAACGGACGGAGTTTTCCCTATATATAGGACTTATCTAGAAACCTGCAACATCAACATACACCCACAAGACCATAATCCTCAACATCAATCCATTTCATCCTTACAAGCATGCAAGTCGACTAGACAACAAAGTAAAGATTATAAGTTATTACAACATTACAAGTCATTCATAACTATCAATACATTCTAAACTTAACTTTACATTTACAAAACTGAATTCAATAACAATCCACGTAAGCCAGCATAATCACCACGAAACTCTCGAGCCTTCCTTTCTACCTCTGATAGCACTAATCATGAAAGGTGTTAGAAACGAGGGTGAGTATACAACATGTATACTCAGTGAGGGAGGTGATGCAACATACCGAGGAATACTTTCATGAGATGCAACAAGAATAATAACATATTCAACACCAAATAACACAACTAGTTAAACAAGTAATTAATCACATATAAAAAGGATACGGTTCAACTTGTCTTCACTCACGAGCCAAGATTTTCAAGCAAGTGCCGGCAAAACCCTTATTCCTCCAAAAATGGGGTACTCCGAGTGTACCCCGATCCTACGACCTTTTCTCCTGAGGTAGGTCCATATGCTCAGCAGGTCAACCATGCTACTGGGGTAGTAGAGTATACTCAGCAAGAGAAAAAGAATAGGCACCATGGTAGTCGAGGGAGCACGGCAAGCCCGATGCCGCCAGTGTTCCTCAACGCTACCATGTCCGAAAAGGTTGCACAACCCCGAGACGTGATCACGAGAAACAAGAATATCAAATCACGTAAGAGGAACAACAAAGAAGGCCGCCCTCGCAGTTAATCACAAATAACACGAAAAGACTCAAGATAGCAAGTAAAATAATACATATAAACTTTATCAACTACTAAATAATTCAATTTAGAAACAATAAATCAAGTTAAAATGCACAGAATAGATGATGATTCCCTCACCTTTTGTAAGCCAAACCTGTAAGAGCATAGCTTAGGTTTACTCCAAACCTCTTTGAATCCACTCAAATATGCAACCCCTAGTTATTCATACAAGTATAACGTTTTCATTATCCATTGCAATTCTATTATCATGATTAGCTCTAATATACATATAGCCCAAATATACAACTTAACTCATAAGATAGCATGAATCACGCATCCTTCAAGTTAAATACTTAATACACGATACTACACTTAAACATTATGCATTACTCAATTACTAAACATGTTAAAAGAACTCTAACATGCATTATCCAAAGTGAAATCATATACAAGATTATCCATATTAACCATAGTCAACTACTTCTTAAGGCTAACTGAGCCTTGATACCCCAAATCTATATATAACATACAAGCATGCAAGGCAATTCTAACTTTATCCATAAGTAGCAAGATACAATGATAAGCCAAGTTCAACCTTCTAACTATTAAACACACAAGCATGCAATAAGAGAAAGTAAAACTAGAATCAATTATTACATGCCATCTACTTTGCTATCCAACATACAAGACTACAAGACATATTAAAATGACACTCTTATTAACACTAAGACACCATAAGCAACAAATTCACATTATTTAATCAAGTTACTATTCATTTTCTTCTTCAATTCACTTATACACATAAACTCATATTCCACATATAATTAAGCTATAAAGTTCACTCTACCACATCATTAGTTAGCATATAAGGCATTAGAGGCATCAAATACCATTAAGTTAAGTTTATAAGTTATAAATCTCAATTACTTTTAATTACAATAATCAATAATCATATAACTAGATGAGTTATCCTTATAGTCCTACTCACTTAGCATACAATATCTACTAGAATTTGATCTTTAACAAACTACAAGTAATATAAACACTATAACAAGATATAAATGTTAAATATAAAAATAACTATATGAACACAAAGGGGGTCAATTTCCGATGATCACGAAACTTCACAAAATGCTCACAAATGCTATATAATAACATTTAAAGGCAAGATATACAAGCACCAAAGCTAATTCAAAGGCTAAGCATGAAAACCCCGAGTTTTTCCTTTGTTCTACTAGACTATTTAGCTTCCTACCAAAGTTCAAGGATCAAGTTAGGCAAGATAGTTATTCTATCAATCCAAGGATACCTAAATACATCTTTTAGAGCCTTCAAATCATAGCATAGAGTTCAAATATACGAAAACACCAAAAATGCCTATTTGTGGGTTTACACTACAAGTACCAATTTCGCAACCCAAACAAGCAAAACGAAGGCACTTCTAAGGCTTCAATACTTAATAAAGACTAGCCATAACCTTGAAACGTGCCTAGATTCGAGTTAACCCCGAAACCCCTTTCTAAAATGGACTATTTTGATCAAATTACCCAAGTTTTGAGCCTAACAAGTACAATTAACATTTTTTCCACGTTCATGGACCTAATTAGCATATACTAGAAGCCTCGAATCAAATTAAATTGTAACTTTTTCCGAAAACCTTAGTTTGGCACACTATTTATTCATCTTCCTCAACATTCCATTTTCAATTCCAACCATAACCAATGCAATTAGCTCATAAAATGTTGTTCTCTAAGCATACTAAAATGTATTAGAAGCATTTATAGGCAATGATAAAGCAATACACAACATTTACAAAATTTCAAAATAAAACCCTGAACTTTAAAATGCATAAAACATGAAACTCCATCACCTACAAGCCTTAGAGATGCTAGAATGATGCTTAGGAGTCCCTAAAATCCCTTGGTTTGAGCTTGGATTGGCCAAAGCATGGTATAGCTAGATGAATTTCTCCTTCCTTTTCCTATTGGGTGCCGTCGATTAGGGGGTACTTTCTCTCCTCTTTTTTTTTTTGCTAGCTTAAGTTATGATTTAATGAGTCCAAGGCATAATTAAATATGTGTAAGCAATTGGGTACTAATGAAGCAAGACTATACTTTAAAGCAATGCTCCAAAACTCAATTACATGCTAACGAATTAAATTCCATATTTTAACATGTTTTTACTATTCATACGATGCACTAAACATTTTCTAAATGTAAGTTCCTGGCCTCTAAAGTCCAAAAGCACAAGTTTTCGATTCCTTTTATAAGTTATATTATCTAGAAAAAATATTAAATCGAGCAAATTAGACAGTTGATTTTCTTATGAATAGTAGCCACTAATAAAACATACAATCAAGAAAAAGAAATGCACATTGAAATGTTCAAAGAGACATGCAACAGTTACGAATTAATGTGATGAGAAATCTCGGGCGTCACAGATGTGATATGAAGTTTCGGGTTACAACCTTAGTCAGTCATGGCAGCGTCATGTCGTGATGGGCGGCATAGGGCTTGCCAGTAATTGCACGACTACCATGTACTAATATTTTCTCTCGTGTAGTCAGTGAAGGCTATGGTAAGATGGGTCGTAGAATCGTGTACATCATAAGTACACATGCGAGGGAGAGAAGTGTTGAGTTCGTGGAAGAGTTATAAGGTGTCAACTTCAATGAGTGTTCTTAAGCGGTAACTCCTTAATGTGTTGTTTAGCGTGAATGTTGCAAGGTTGTTAAGTGAATGTGAGTACATGGTTGCTATGAGATATATTGTTTCTAATGTGTACAAAAGGTTTTCGAGTTAAAGCTTTCAAACTTCCTTTTATTCCTCCCTCATTGAGCTTGTTTAGCTCACTCCTCTTTAATGCATGTTACAGGTGTACATGCTGTTGATTATGTGCGTGAAAAAGAAAACAATGAGCTTGATCATGTGTTTTATGAGTAGTTGATGTACTTGATTTTGAAACTATGTTTTACTTGCTTTAGTAGTTGTTCTGTATGGTGTAGTACTTAGCTAATTTGAAATATTGTGAAGCCTAGTTTCTTTTGATGTATCTATATGTTGGTCATGTGGGATCATGATCACAACTAGTTAGGCTTATATCTTGTCATATGTTTATATTCAAGTATGCTTTGGTTTTGAAAGTGTTGTCTACTTTTGTCGAGAGAATGAATGTAAGATTAGTGTATTCTGCAAGAGAATAATGAAATATTGTTTATATGACGCGGTCCTTTGTGAATGAGTGTTCAGTTTTGTTGTGTCTCGTGAGTTGTTCGTGTTTCAAGCGTTGTAATGTCTGTGTGTCATTGCGTCTTGAGTTTGGTTCCCGATGGACCTGATTATGGGCGTGACATTTGTGGTATTAGAGCTAAGCTTCTCTGAGCGTAAGCCATGATAGGACCCTCGTGTTATATGATCCAACGTGAAGTGTCGTGGCATTGTTAGGTGCTCAAGAGTGTTTCAGGAGTTTATGTGCATAAGAATGTGTTCAAGATGTGTGTGAATGGAATGATATAAAGTGAGTGCTAATGATGTGTCAAGTATATATCAATTGATACTAACTTTCTTGTGATATAAACTACTTATATGTGTTATAATTGTTCATAACCTCTTTATGTCTTAAGATGAACTACCAATTGATGCTTACTTTCATATGATATAAATGGCATACATTTTATAACTTGTGAGTTGCCTTTGTATGTCAAGATGCCTTCGAAAGCTCCTTGGTGTGGTTTTAGTGGTCGCATGGGTCATACTTAGGCTAGATGCTGGAAGAAATCTAGAGCGTGTAATGGATGTGGTAGTATTCAACACAGGGCGAATGACTACCCGAGATAGCATATTATTCAGAGACGAGTATCTAGCAGAGGTCCCTCAGTTAGTAGTTGTGATGACCCAGACCCAGCATATAGTATATAGTACATATTTGCATATATTTATGTGTTACTTTAAAAGTTTATTTATGATTAAGTAAATAACATAATTCAATTCATTCATTAATTGCACTATTTGTTATATTTTTGAAATACGTACGAATAGAGTTTAATAAAATTAAATAGGGTAACGATTTTAATATTAAAATTATTGTATTTTATTATTTTGTATTCAAGTGTTAGATCCCATTATTTTTCTACTAATTGCTTAAATAACTCAAGCCTGAACATGAAAATTTTCTGCTTCTTTTTCTAAATTTTATATCTTTTCTTACTTACTTGTCATTCATGTGTCATACGTTCATTGAGTTTCCGTGCATAGCATTTCGGGAATGTTAAATAAAAATTTGATTAGTGTTCTCTAATAAATAGTATTTTCAGCTTTTAATTTAATATTTCAATAACCCATTTGCTTATTATTTGATCCAATTACAACTATTTGACCCAAATACCATACCCATTGACCAAACCCATTGACCTTGTCATCTTTTCTTTTATAAGCTAAGCCAAGCAAGGGAAAAAATAAAACAAAGAGGGGAAAAAAAAAGAAGAGAAAATGTCCTCAAATCTTGCCAATTGGATCTTCTAGCTTGGTCTTGGAGGTGAGTTGGGGTATCCTAGAGTACTACAAAGCTCCTACAACTTGGTATGTGAGAGAGATTTCATGTTATATGCATTCAAATTTCTAGGGTTTAAACTTGAATTTTTACAATTGTTGATTATTGTTATATCTTTGCTCATAGATGCTTGTAGTACCTCTTATTGATGTTGTAGAGTACTATTTTAAAGTTAGTTGGCATCTTGAATGGCTAGAATGGTGAATGTTACATTGTAGAAGATGATGAATAGTAAAAAATACGAATAGTAAAATTCTTGTGTTCTAGCTTAATTTGTTGCTATCTACATGTGATTTAGGAGTTATTAAACCTAGATTAGAGCCTTGAATGGGTTGACAATGCTTGAAATGCAAGATCAATTAGTTAAAGTTAGTTTAATGGATACTATTCACTCAGGCCCTTTAAATATTGCTCAAAACCTTAATCTAATCA
Organism: Ehretia macrophylla; assembly: GCA_037974665.1. Taxonomy (NCBI): domain Eukaryota; kingdom Viridiplantae; phylum Streptophyta; class Magnoliopsida; order Boraginales; family Ehretiaceae; genus Ehretia; species Ehretia macrophylla. The sequence goes on from CM075764.1 coordinate 88,518,311, forward strand.
TAGATATGTGATATTGGGTTGATAAAACGGTCCCACGTTAAAATTTATCAAATTCCGAGGACGTTGATTTTTATGTCTCTTTGTATGCGCACATTAGAATTAATACAATTAGAGCCTTAAATACTAGTTTAATACTTGGTTTAGGTTCCATAAATGTAGTTGAGGATAATTAGATACTTTAGTTAACTAAACTTTGGCTAAAACTAGTTTCGGCATATTGAACTAAAAGGAGAAAATGGAGATTTTAGGCCTCACACTTAACTTTAGCTTGTTTATTGTGTTGTATTTGTTGTAGAAACTAGGAGCTTTATGTTAATTAAAGCTGGAATTTGAGGTTTAAGTGTTAGAGTATATTATGTTGCTTTATTATTTTGGTTACTAGTTCATAACCGAGTCGTGTTTCTTGTTCAAATAAAGTAATTAGCATGAATGTCATACTACCTACATGAAAATGATTGTTTAACTATAAATGCATGTGATTTAGATCTAATATTTATCTTGAATGCTAATTTGATTGGAAATGAAGACAAGTGTTTTGGTGTAGCATCTATTCTTTAAGCTTATGATTTAATTTTAGATTGAGGAGTTAGTTTAATTGTGAATTGGTTTAGTTAGAATTTTAGTTAATTGTAAAGTACTTATTTATTGGCTTGTTAAATGTTATATTTAACTTAAGTCTACTATGAATGTGAAATCAAACTGTTCTTATTTTAAGTTGTTGTCAAGTTCATGTTGAAGTTATTGATAGATAGGTTTCCCTACCCCGTGTCTTACTTGTGAAATAATGAGTTATAAGTTATATTAAGGTTTGTTGTGCTGCTAATGATACGACTATGATGGTTTGATATTAGTTATAAAGTCTTAAGTGAAACACTTTTTTCTTGAATAGTTAGCTACGTAAGAGCTTGAATGTTGGTTTGAGTTGAATATTATTCACTAACTAATAATCATCGGAAAGTAAGAAAATGTATATTAGAAGACTTTTAAGTAGTAAATGTTTGAAAGTCGTTGCTAATGAATGTAATGTTTGAATCTTATTGGAACCTAGTTTTGATTCGTTTTAAACATTAGGAAAATTACCTTTAGATTAAATAATTGTTAAACTTGTATTAGATTAATATGTGATTAGCACTAGTTATTTATATTGCATTTCTTCTATTGAATTACTACTACTTCATGTGAGATAACTTTATATGTGAACTAGAAGCTCTATTGATTGGTTAATTTGCTATGTTTAGAGTGTTCAACTTAGATTCAGGGATGTGTAACGAAAAGTAAGAATTAGTTGTTAATAGCTAAAGTTAACTTTTGCTAATAGTTGCTAGCCTTACTTATTTCATATGTGCCACTGTTCACCTACTAGTGTTAGTTATTTGTATGACTACTCGAACTATGTAATAATGTGGAGTAAACAAGTGATTGCATAACTTCTATTGTTGTGGGTTAAGATTTCATATTAGTTAAGTTAGGATTGTCATAATCAATTGTTAAAAGTGTTATACTTACATGAAAACTAGGGTATTCATATTCAAGCTAATCCAAGAAAAGTTGGAATAACTAGGCCATTTTTACATCTTGAGACTTGATAAAGGTGAGGGAGTCTTCATCTTTTTGTGCATTTTGACTTATTTTATTGTTTCTAGATTATAGTATTTGGTAATTGATAAAGTGTATATGTTTTAATTACTTGCTATCTTGTGTCTTTTCTTGTTATATGTGACTAATTGTGAGGGTGGCCCACTTTGTCGTCCCTCCTGTGTGTTGTATGATAATCTTGATTCTTGTGGACTTGTCTCAGGGTTGCGCAACCTTTTCGGACATGGTAGAGTCGAGAAACATGGGCGGCATCGCGCTTGTCGTGCTCCCTCGACTACCATGATACCTATTCCCTTTCTCGCTGAGTATACTCCACTACCCCAGAGGTATGGTTCACTTGTTGGGCATATGGACCTACCTCAAGAGAAAGGGTCGTAGGATCGGGGTACATCCGGAGTACCCCAACTAGGTAGAGTAAGGGTTTTGCCGGCACTTGCGTGAAGTTCGTGGTTCGTGGTACGAGATTGAAGACTTGACGTGGAACCGTATCCTTTTATTACATGGTTAAATACTTGTCTAATTAGCTTTGTTATTTTGTGTTGTATATGTTATTATTTTGTTGCATCTCATGAAAGCAATCATTGGCATGCTGCATCATCTCCTTCACTGAGTAACTTTGGTTACTCATTCCTCTTTTCAACATATTTCAGGAAAAGCTAGAGATTGGATTGCCTCATATGTGGCCTGCTTGCTCTATCAGTGTGTAAAACATGGAAGAATGTGATCATGATATGATTGTATTCTATTTGAGACTTTGTGGTCATGTATGTATTTGTGTTATATCAAGGAATGTAATATTAAAGTTTTAGTTTTGTTTGATGATTAGGTACTAGTGGGTTTGTACTATCTTTTATTGCTTTACTTTAGTACTTAGTAGCGCATGCTTGTGTGGACAATGAAAACTATTTGGTTGGTTCGACACAAATTATAAGAAAGCTTGATTGATAATGTAGAGTGATATGATAAGTGGATTAAATAAAAAAGATAGAACTTCAATGAATTTAATTTTGCATGCTTGTGTGATATGTTGTTGGGTTTCAAGGCTCGGATGGCCTTGAGGAGTTTGTTGTATGAGTTAGTTTTGGTGGAAGGAATGAGTGAATAGAGTTAGATCATAGTTTTGTGGTTATAAATATTGTTTACAAGTTTTGGATAGTTCTATGAACAAGGGAGACTCCGTCCGTTTCTCCTAAATTTTCGTGCCTTGGGTTTGGGATCGGGACCCCAGTCTCGTGAGAGATCGGGGTGTTACAGTAGTACTTCTTCTCCACTTCTACTTTGTTGTTTTTTTAATCGTAAAGGGCACATTATGGTTAATTGTTGGAGGAAGTTTGGAGGATGCACGGGATGCGGCAGCGATCAGCATAGGGCTAAGAATTGCCCAAGGTTTCAGAATAAGCATGCTCATGCTGCAAATAGAGGCAGACAGGGTAGAATGGCTGGCCACACATCCGCTCAACAAGTCCAGGACCAAGTGTGTGCTTTGGATAATCAAGAGTTGTCTGGAGCGGCGACAATGGTTAAAGGTACCCTCTAGTTCCTGATTAGTTGATTAAGTTTTGAATGACCCCAATGCCACTCATTCTTTGGTTGTTATTTCATTTTGTGCAATGTGTTATATTGCAAGTTGAGAAGTTGCTTATAGTACTGAGCACATGAGAGTATCATGCATCGTGTGTTTCGACCTTCTTGGATCACTTCGTGGTATTTTCACTTGTTAGAATTCTTACCTCGTGGTTTTCTCCATTGAGGGTGTTCTCCATCAGTGGTATTCTTAGTTGGGAGTATCCTTGTTGACAGTGTTCTCCGTTGTTGGTATTTTCATTTAATGGTATTCTCCATTGATGGTATTTTCTCTCGATGGTATTTTCATTTGTTGATATTCTTGTCTACTTCAAGATTGAAACCGAATGTGAGCAACATTTTCATCCAACTTTGAAGAAGCTTCAACAATAACAGTTGTATACTAAGTTTCAGTTGGCAAGTTGGCTTATCTATTGGCTTTATTGCCGAGACTCTTCAAAGTTTCTTATGTCTATCCTATATCTATGTTGGGGTGTTATCATCCAAATTCTCCTCATGTTCTTGAGGTAGAGTTGTTTCAGCTTGGTAGGAATCTATCTTGAGAGGAGCTGTGATGTCCGGCTCCTAGTGCATGCATTTATCATTTATATGTATTTATGTGTGCAACTATTTGTTTAAATGCCTACTTTTCCTATAAAATACTATTAAGTGTTTATTTACTCTCTATGTGCTAATATTTGTTAAATTGCTTTTAAATATCAAAATTTGAGTTTATTTACTTTAGTAAATAATAAATGAACATTCAAATTATTTTCATCATAGACTTTTTAGTAAGACTTGCATTTAAAAAAGTTTTATATTAAATTGAGCCCGAACTAAAAATTTTATTATCTTATTTCCCAAATTTCATATTTTTCTATTATTACTTAACTTATAATTAGCTTACATTCACAAATATTCATTGCATATATGACAAGTGATTTGCAAAAATATCTTGATATTATATGAATAGTAAAACTATGTATTTTGGGCTTCAAGAAGTTTTCTTGCATTTATTCTAATACACCTAAACTAAAATCCATTTTAACCCGCAACTTAAACCCATTATCCAACCCATCAACTCATATAATCATCTTATACATATATATACTAAACAAAACACAAAAAACCACTAAAAATACTCAAATAAACCAAAAAAGGTCAAAAATCAGTCAAAAAAGCCAATTACGGGAATAGTATTTTTCTTACCAATTTTGCTTAATTTGATCTTCCAAGCCTTACCAAGCCATCTCCAAGGAGTTTTCATAGCTTCCAAGCCTTATCCTAGCTTCCTTGCACGTTTTATGTGAGGGAGAATCATTTTTATATGCATTTTTTGAATGTTAGGGTTTATGTTGAGTTTTGCAAATTGTTGTATATTGTGATATATTTGCTTATGAATGCTTCTAATATCTTCTAAAATGCCTAGAGAACACTCTTTTGTAAGCTAATAGTATTTCTTATGGCTAGAAATTGGAACTGGTAGTTGGAGAAGACAATGAATAGTATCATTGTAAGGTTTTGAAAGAAATTGTTTATTGGATTGATTTCATACTTGTAATAGATGCTAGTGATGCTAACTAACATAGAATTATAGTTGTATGGACTTGAAATGCCTAAAACTTGGTTAAAATGCAAATTTAGCTTAGGTAACAAAGGGGTTTCGGGGTAAAAGAGAATTTGGGATGATTTAATCAATATATCTAGTGTTCTTAGAGTATATAAGTGTTAGATGTGCTTTTTAACACTTAATTGAACATCGATTGAGGTACTTGTAGTACAAACGCAAAAGGAAAAATCGGGACTTTTGAGGTAATTACGGGTTAAAGTGTGTCTTCATGGTTTTGAATGATGTCATAATGTGTATTTAGATGTGTAATATAGTTGGTTTATAAATTGGAAAACTTGTAGTTTGTATGGGACTTGATTTGGGTCTTGAGCTAAAGAGGACTTTGGAGCAAATTGAGGAACTTGACTTGTTGAATATGTAGTTAGCCTTAGATGTGTTAGGAAGCCTTTAAAACGTAATTATGGCTTATTTTGGCTAATTGGAATAGGTAGTTGTAGTTAAAATCACCTAAAGGGCTTTACGGTGTTTCTGAGTTATGTGTTTAAAGATGTGATTTCGTGGCATTTAGTTACATCATAAAGTAGTTACATGAAATTAGTGAAGTTAGACTTGAAGTTCTTTATCTTGTGGGAAGTTTAAGGCGTGATTATTAAGCATTTGGAAAGAGATATGTTGGACTTCTTGTCAATTGCTTAGTCTTATTGCATAATTAGTTATTTGAATTGCTATAGTTGCTACATTTGATTGTTAATTAAGTAGACTATAAAGTTAGCTCATTTAGTTAGATGATTATTGATCGTTGTAGTGAAGTAATTGGAATTTATAGCTTATAATCTTAACTTAATGATATTTTGATGCTTCTAATGCCTTCTATGCTAACTAATGATGTGGTAGAGTGAACTTTCTAGCTTAATTACATGCGGAATATGAGTTTGTGTGTATAAGTGAATTGAAGAAGAAAATGAATAGTAACTTGATTAAAGAATGTGAATTTGCTGCTTATGGTATTTTAGTGTTAATAAGAGTGTCATTTTAACTTGTCTTGTAATCTAAAGTAGTTAGTGTATGTTTAATGATCTTAAAGAATATAGATAATCTTGTACATGATTTCACTTTGGATAATGCATATTAGAATTCTTTTAACATGTTTAATAATTGAGTAATGCTTTGTGTTTAAACGTAGTAGTGTGTATTAAGTGTTTAACTTGAAGGATGTGTGATTCATGTTATCTTATGAGTTAAGTTGTATATTTGGGTTATATGTATATTAGAGCTAATCATGATAATAGAATTGCAATGGATAATGGAAGTGTTATACTTATATGAATAACTAGGAGTTGCACATTTGAATGGATTCAAAGAGGTTTGGAGTAAATCTAAGCTACGCTCTTACAGGTTTAGCTTACTAAAAGTGAGGGAGTCTTCACATCTTCTGTGCATCTTAACTTATTTTATTGTTCCTAGATTATACTATTTAGTAATTGACAAAGTTTATATGCATTATTTACTTGTTATCTTGTGTCATTTCGTGCTATCTTTGACTAATTGCGAGGGCGGCCTACTTTGTCGTTCCTCTTACGTGATTTGATATTCTTGGCTCTCGTGATCTTGATTTGGGGTTGTGTAACCTTTTCGGGCATAGTAGTGTTGAGTAACACGGGCGACATCGGGCTTGCCATGCTCCCTCGGCTACCATGGTTTCCCAGTCCCTCTCTCGCTGAGGCATACTCCTCTACTCCTGAGGCGTGGTTCACCTCGTTGGGGCATACGGATCTACCTTGGGAGAGTTAGGTCATAGAATCAGGGTACATCCGGAGTACTCCATTTTGGAGGAATAAGGGTTTTGCCGGCATTTGCTTAAAAATCGTGGTACGTGGTTCAAGATTGAAGACATGAATTTGAACTGTATCCTTTTATAAAGTGTTTAATTACTTGTTTCAATAGCTTGCTTAATTGTGATATTTATGTGTTATCTTTGTGCATTTCATTAAAGTATTCCTCGGTGTGTTGAATCACCTCACTCACTGAGTATACATGTTGTATTCTCATCCTCATTTCTAACACCTTTCAGGATCAGTGCTATCAAAGGTAGAAAAGAAGGCTCGAGAGTTTTGTGATTGATTATGCTGGCTTACGTGGATTGCCATTGAATTCAGTTTTGTACTTGTAAAGTTAAGTTTTGAATGTATTGATAGTTATAAATGACTTGTAATATTGTAATAACTTGTAATCTTTACTTTATTGTCTGGTAGTTGCATGCTTGCATGTTTTGACTGGTTAATGGACTTAAATTATAAGAAAGAAAACTAGATAATATTATAATGGTATGATAAGTGAAATTATAATTATAGACGTTCAACAGTTAATGAATGCATGCTTGTGTGTCTTCAATGTTGGATCCAAGGCTCGGATGGCCTTGAGGAGTTGTTGTATGAGATAGTTTTGGTGGAGGGGATAAAGGAATAGAGTTAGATCATAGTTTTGTGGTAATAAACATTGTTTACAAGTTTTGAATTGTCCTATAAACAGGGGAGACTCTGTCCGTTTCCTTCATTTTTTGTGACCTCGAGTATTGGATTGGGGCTCCGTTCTCGTGAGGGATCAGGGTGTTACAGGAGTGGCCTATTTGTATTCCAGACCAAAAGGATCAAGTGCTGCCTTCTAAGAGTATTTCGATGGTCAAAGTTTTGTGGTATCTTCTTGGGAAAGTCGAGATCAGATTGAGCAGCCGTATCTGGTATAGTTCAGAGGAGAAGAATTGTGAGGGTACAATTGTTTTAAGGGGAGAGGATGTGAGACCCGAGCATTTCATTATATGTGCATTTATTTATTTTTAACATTATTTGATAGTATTATGTACTAATTATGTGTTTATCTATTTTAATACACCATATTTTCAATTAAGTTACATATAAACATTTAAACTTAGTATTATTTTACAAAACCTACTATGTTTTACTTCTATTTGACCACTTGGTTATTTTATACATCATATATGTACAATACATACATGTATACATGCAAATACAATAGATAATAGCTTAGTTAGCTAACCTTGACAACATTTAACTTGGTTTATTTGACCATTTGACCATTGTTTTATATCATAACAAAACAAAACAACAAATAAAAACAAAAGAAGCTATTAGAATCAACTAGAAGAGAGGAAAAGAAAGAGAGAAAAATGTGTGGGAGAAAGAAGAAAGAAGAATAAGAAAGGAAGAAAAATAAGAAAGAAAATAGAAGAAAGAAGAAGTTTGAGCTCAAGTTCTTGCTTTGTTTGTGCATATCTTCAAGTTTAGGTGAGAGATTTATGTCTAGTGCATGTATATTGCTATATATTGCTAGTGGTAAGTTTTCTATGTGTAGTTAATTGATTTCTTGAGCTTGTGAAGCATGGAAAAGTAGTTATGGTATGTGAAGGTTAAAGGGATAACCTTGTATTGTTTATATAGTTATGATATGTGAAATTATAGTTGCTTGCTAAGAGTTCTCATTGATGTTTGGAAGTGTAGATATAGTGTTTGAGCAAATGACTTAATGAAGCTTTTAATATAGTTATGAAGTGATAACAAGCAAAACTAGTTAAGTATACAAGAATAATGGCTAAAAAGTGAATTAGTGCAAAAGTGTATTTTTTGGCAGATTTGCGCAACTGAAATGCAGAGCTTATTTGACATAGTAAATGTTGTCAGAATTGGATGAATTTTTTATATGCTATTTCTAAAACCTTGAGGAACAAATTCTCTTTTAGGTGTAAGCTCTAATTATGTTGTTAAGAGGTGTTTATAAAGCCAAAACAAGGAGCTTTTGATTGACCCGTAGGCACAGGGCAATTTGCTCAATAAACTTCTAGAGGTCATATCTCGATTAATATGCTCTGAATTAGAATCCGTTTGAGGCTAAACCCATCTATGTTAATGAACTTCATGTCTGTGTTGTTTCAAAGCTTTTAGAGATCGTTGAGATTGGTAACCGAATCAATAAATTTAGGCTTATGCAGTCTAGAATTTCAGCTTATATCATCAAGTATTTATATTGTGTTAGTGGTTGAATTCTAGATGAAATTCTAGATGAATGATAGTTGAGTAATACATGTGTTGTATTATAATGAAGGTGTTGTTGATTAATGAATGTGTTGTAGTGTAATGAATGCATTGTTGAATAATGAATGTGTTGTTAAGTAATTAATGTGTTATGTGATGTGATGTGAAGTGTCAGGTTGCAACCTTAGTTAGTCATGGTAGCATCGTGTCGTGCTAGGCAGCATAGGGCTTGCCGGTAATTGCACGACTACCATGTACTAATCCTTTCACTCGTGTGGTCGATGAAGGCCATGGTGAGATTAGTCATAGGATCGTGTACATCATGAGTACACACACGGGAAAGAGAAGTGTTGAGTTCGTGGTGGAGTTATAAGGTGTTGGCTTCAACGAGTGTTCTTAAGTGATAACTCCTTAATGTGTTGTTTATCGTGAATGTTGCAAGGTTGTTAAATGAATGTGAGTATGTGGTTGCTATGAGATATGTTGTTTTTAATGTGTTCAAAAGGTTTTCAAGTTAAAGCTTTCAAACTTCCTTTTATTCCTCCCTCACTGAGCCTGTTTAGCTCACTCATCTTTAATGCATGTTACAGGTGTACATGATGTTGATTATGTGCATGAAGAAGAAAACAATGAGCTTGACCATGTGATTCATGAGTAGTTGATGTAATTGATTTTGAAACTATGTTTTACTTGTTTTAGTAGTTGTTATGTATGGTGTAGTACTTGGCTAGTTTGAAATATTGTGAAACCTAGCTTTTTTTGATGTATCTATATGGTTGGTCATGTGGGATCACAATCACAACTAGTTAGGCTTATATCTTGTCATATGTTTATATTCAAGTATGCTTCGGTTTTGAAAGTGTTGTTTACTTTTGTTGAGAGAATGAATGTAAGATTAGTGTATTCTGCAAGAAAATGATGAAATATTGTTTATTTGACACGGTCCTTTGTGAATGAATGTTCAATTTTGTTGTGTCTCGTGAGTTGTTCATGTTTCAAGCATTATAATGTTCGTGTATCGTTGCGTCTTGAGTTTGGTTCCTGATGGACCGGATTCTGGGCGTGACAACTGATATTTTTGCTTTCATGATAGCGCTTGATATACGCAATGAGGATCCTAAACCATAAAGTGTAGCAGAATATCGACAAAGAACTGATTGGTTCAAACAAATAGAAGAAATCTAGTTGGAACTAAATTCACATGACAAATGTGAAGTTCTCGTATGTGGGATTGAGAAAGAGTATTGTAAAGCAAATCCTATGTCATTTCCAATCCCACAACTCTTGGATTCCAAGAAGTGCATCATATTAGTTATATATCTCTTAAGCTGCTTAAAGTTGACAAGGAATGAGTTACTATGTTATGTAGTTACATTTTGGTATATGGTAACTGCAATGTCATCATTAATGTTTGAATGACTTCATATGCTTCTTATGAAAATGACAACAACTTGACAATATAAATCAATTGATATTGATATTGAAGCCCCTGAATGACTTACTGTGCCTAGAGCATATGACTCAAAACCCTGGGAAATATAATCGATTACAAAGATCTTTGTGAGAATGAAAACATTCTGAAAGAATGTGGTATAAAGTTCTTAGTATATGTTGATATCATGTTGGCCATATATCTTATTAAGAAGTATTATTTTCAATTGCTTGATGATTTTTTTTAGTGTCATAAAAACTCCTGAAGAGCTTATACAAGTAAACCATATATTTAAATTTGAAATTTAAAGATTCTTGGGAAGGCGACCTGAAAATTAAGTATTCACTGACCGAATAATCAGTTTATTTTATGGAAAGCTTTGGAGTGATAAAGCTTATATGATTATTGTCCTAATGACTTGATCTTGAAAATGATGATTTGAAAATGTGATAATTATTGGTCCTGAAGTACCATATTATAGTTCAATTGATCCAGTAATATATCATGCTAATGATATACAACCATATATTGTCCTTCTCTATCAATTTCTTAGCCAAGTATGGTGCAGTTCCAACCTGAAGGCATTGGAATGAAACTGAACACATGTCCTTCTATCTATGTAGAACATTGAATATGAAATAATCATATCCAAGATTGTTGAAGGTTGGCCTTGCAGATGCTGACCATTTATTTGATCCTACAAAGCAAGATCACAGACAACCTGTGTGACGACCCGCACCTATCATATAGACATTTGATTAATTTACAAATATTCATTTTATTAAATTGCACCATTCTTGAAAAACGTGTCACGATAACTGTTACATTCACTTAAATTATATTCAATTGGCTTTTCCGAAATAATTATTTTATTTATTAGAATTTATTTTACTTACAATTTAAAATGATTTAATTTCACTATTTGAATGTGAAGCCTCGAATTCGGGAATAATTATTTTTATTATTATCACCATTTGTATTTATTTAAATTATATTTAATTGATTTACATAAAGTCATTAATTTCATTAATTGTATTTATTTAATTTATATCTAAATGATTTATCAGGGACACTTATTCTATTATTTTAATTATTTAAAATCGTTTTACATGTCTTTAAATTAATTCATTTTATTGTTCGAACGGGAAGCCCGGGCCCGGACCGAACGAGTTACTTTTTAATTTTAATAATTATATTTAATTAATTGGTCGGACCCGAACGAGCTAAATTATTATGTTTAATAATTACATTTATTTAAATGTCTCAGAACTGAACGGGCTATGTTAATATTTTTAATAATAAATGTATCTATTTGAATTACAGCTAATTATCAGAAACGATTATCTTAATATGTTATTATTTGTTTACATTTAATTGAGCTCGGAGTTGATTTTCTTTTATTTTATTTATTTTATCTGCTTTCATATTTTCCTAAATTACTTTATTCCGTGAATTAGTTCACTGTTCATTATGTGCATTGTATGCCCAGAAGAGTAGAATTAAACAATTTTGATCTGTTCGGACTTAGGTATTATTTTACTCGGGACTAGTTTTTATTTCATTTAGACTTTAATGGACATTTTAAATGTATTAACTTAGTCTTTATATTAGTTAGATTTATATTAGTCAACTTAGTAAACAAAGCTAAGACAAAAAAAAAAGTCAACCGTAAGATTTTTATAGCTTAGTTTAATCTATGTCTTTAGTTTTTATTTGGTTTCATCTAGTCAGCATTGAAACCAAAGAACAAAAAAAAAATGGAACCGAAGCTAGGAAAATGATTGGATCGAACCAACCCAAGGGAAAAAAAATTAAAAAAAATCGGTGCATTGCTTTTGTGGGCGGTTGTTTTGCTTCTATTGGCTTTTGATTATTTCATTGGTTTATATTGTATATAGGTTAGCCATGTTAGCAAACCACACAAAAACAAAACGAACAGTGAGCAAATTCACAAGCAAAACCGAAGAAGAAGAAAAAAAAAGAGAAAAGAAGAAAAATTGGGATTTTGTCATTTTGATCTTTGGAGCTTGCTTGGGAATGTTCTTGAGCCTTGCTAGAGCCTTTTCAAACCTTCTACAACAAGTTTTGGTGATGGAGTTTGTATTTTTTTTATTTAGTTTAAAGTTTATGTCAACTTTTATAATTTTGTGATTTATTGATTATAGCTATTGAAATGCTCTAATATGGTGTTATTCATGCTTTACATGTTATGTGGACCTTGCTAGCTTAGTTTACAAGCCTAATCCATTGTTGAATGCTTGAGTGTATGAAAGAGGCAATGAATAGTGACGAATTTTAAGATTTAGTTTTTAATTATTATTTAGGGTGAATTGATACTCTCTTTAGGTGCTCTAGACATTATTGAAACTAACTAGAAGCTCATGTGTAGTTAATTTGCGCGGAAATGAGTTATAATACAAATTAGCTAACTTTTTAAAAGGGAATCATTCATGAAATGTAATCCGGGTACATTTGGACTTTAGATTAGGTATCGTTGGGGCATGGAAGTACTTTTGGTACTTTTTTTGCGTTAAATTGGCGTCCGGATAGAGTAGTTGTAGTTAAAACCTACTCGTGGCCTTTCCGAGTTTTTGTTTCTTAAACGGGTTTTCAGGGCTTAGATAGGTGTCTTTTGGCATCCTTAGGAATGTAGTATGATTGGTTTATAGATTTGGGGCCTTGAATCTCGTATAGAAGAAGAGTTGCATAGTTATCAAAGGGAAAAATGAGAGAAATGGATACCGTTGTGCTTTTATGAGCTTGTAGAGGTTTGTTATGTGTTTAAATGCATGTCTAAGGTATAATCAAACTAGTTGAAGAGTTTGTGATAAAGTATGTTATTTGTCTCTTTTGTATTCATACAATTATTTCAGGTTTAATGGCTTACATTGTAATTAATTGCGAGGGTGGTCTACTTTGTCGTCCCTCTTATATGATATTTGATATTCTTGGCTCTCGTGATCTTGACTCGGGGTTGCACAACCTTTTCGGGCATGGTAGTGTCGAGTAACATGGGCGGCATCGGGCTTGCCGTGCTCCCTCAACTATCATGGTTTCCCAGTCCCTATCTCACTGAGGCATACTTCCCTGTCCCAGAGGCATGGTTCACCTCGTTGGAGCTATGAACCTACCTCGAGAGATATGAGTCATAGGATCGGCGTACATCCGGAGTACCCCATTTGGAGGAATAAGGATTTTGCCGGCACTTGCTTAAAGATCTTGACTCGTGGCTCGTGATTGAAGACAAAGTGGAACCGTATCCTTTTTATATGTGGTTAAATACTTGTCTATCTAGTCTTGTTACTTTGTGTTATATATATATGGTTATCTTTGTTGCATAACAAGTTGCACGTCTGGTATGCTGCATCACCTTCCTCACTGGGTAACTTTGGTTACTCATTCCTCATTTTAACATGTTACAGGTGCAGTTAGAACAACTACCTTGAGTGTTGTGTTGCTGGTTGCTTATCTTGCTGAGGTTGAATCCCTTTGAAGATGTGTGTTATTGTATTATGTCTTATTTTGAGACCTTTGAGGTCCTGTATGTATTAATGATAAATTTTGTAGGTTTTAATTAAAGTTGTAGTCTTGAATAGTTAGTGTTTTAGTTGGCATGTAATAGCTAAAGATAGACTATTATTGTCTTTTGATTGCATGTTCGTGTAGTTATATTTTTCTGACTAAGGCTCGGATGGCCTTGAGACTGGGAAAAGTGGGACGGTTGGAGAAAAGGTATTGTATTGTGGTCGTACTTGCTGCTTGCAGGTTTTTAATTAGCCTTATAAATAAGGGAGACTCCGTTCGTTTTCTCTAGTGTTTCGTGCCTTGGGTTTCGGGTTTCAGGCTCCGATCTCGAGAGGGATCGGAGTGTTACAGCCTGTGTATTACATGTGGTGAGAACTATATTGTCACAATCCATGAAACATACCATAAAGGCTAAATCTTCAAATCATGGTGAGATTCTGATAATTCATGAGGCTAGTTGAGAATATATAATAGTTGAGATCTATATTCAGGAATTATGTAGATTACTCGTCAAAAGAGCTAGTCTAATTAGAGGTGGCACACAGAAGGTAACATGACGAAGTATATTTGACCAAAATATTTCTACACACATGAGCATTAGATGGTATTGTTGATATCCAACAAGTAAAATCAAGTGAAAATCTAGCAAATTTGTTCACTAAAGCTTTACCGACAAAGATTACAAAGTATATGCTCAGAACTATAGAATACATCGCCTGAAAGATCTGTCATCATGACTCATGTTGCAATGAGGGGGATAAATTATTTGTGCATTGTACTCTTTTTTCCTTCGCCAAGGTTTTTCTCCCACTGAGTTTTTTTCTGGTAAAGCTTTAACGAGGCAGGACAAATACACTATATATGATACGAGCATATCCAACCAAAATTCTTTTGCATGGATGGACTCTAAAAGAAAGTAAAAGCGATGTTCATAAAAGATTGGCCTACGACAACTCAAATAATACTCTTGATATACTTAGATGTGTAGGAGACAAATACATACTGTACTTTTTTTTTCTTCGCCTAGGTTTAGCCCCAATGGGTTTTCTTAGCAAGATTTTTAATGAGGCAGTAGTGAAATTTATAATAAGAGTGTACTCTTTTTTCTTCATCAAGTTTTTATCCCATTGGATTTTTTTGATAAGGTTTTAATGATACATATTCTTAAGTAATAAATATCCAAGGAGGAGTGTTGTAAAAATATGGATATTTATGAAAGTCACTTAAGTTGTCTTTAAGGAAAAAGACATAAACTACATAAAAGTTTAGACAAAAACTACATGTGGCTGAAGTTTATTTTGGTGATGATGAATTGTAATGATGATATTTATTTGTAATCATTTTTATTTTGAATTAGCTAAAAAGTACATTATAAATTGACTATGAGGTTTTCTTAAAATGTGAATCAAGAGTAGTTTGAAATTTTGTTGAACTTCAAATCTAGTTGAATCTCATATTTAATTATTTAAAGAGAAAAAATTGAGATAATCCTACAAGGATTAGGATACAAGATTAGAGAAATTAGTTACCATCCTAGTCCTACAAGGACTTAGATACGAGATTAGAAAAACTTTGTTTTAATCTTAAATTTTATATTTTATTCTCATTACTTATCATTTTAAATTGGACCGAAAAAATAATGTCACTTTTCAAAAAAAGACATCATAATTATAATATGTTTATTATAAATCCAAAAAAATTAAAAATATCTCTATAAATTAATAGTTATTAATTTATTAATAAATTAATATTTTATTAAATTAATAAAATTTAGTAATCTTAATATTATTAATTTAAAGAGGTTCTACTGTATATATATTTGAGTGTATTGCTTAGTGTATTAGAGGATATGAAAAACGATTTTCAGTTCTCTTTTATATTATTATCTATGTTATTGTACTTACGGCAATATATATATATATAGAAGTTACTATTGCCTACAATAAATTTAATTCAAACAAAAACTTCATTCATTCGGGCATAGTGAGAAGGGTAATTATCGAAATGATCCCTTATTTTCAGGCTCTATTAAATTTTTGTTCCTTATCTACCAAACATAACAAATTAGTTTCAAATTTTTAAATTTATGACACCGTTAGTTCTTTTAATAAATCGCTTCAATTTTTTTAACATGAATTGTAAGCGTCTGGTACGTGATCAATTTAAATAAAATTTTAAAGGAATAAAAGACTAATTAATTACGTGTCAGACATATATAATCTATGTTAAAAAATTAATAATATTTATTAAAAAAATAAACAATGTCACAAATTTAAAAATAAGATATTAATTTATCATGTTTGATAAATATAAGAAGAAAATATCACAGACTCTAAAGAAAAGGAAACCCGATATTTACTTTTTTTTAATAAAATATTTATAGGCTAAGCTAAAACCTCTCCCAAGGCTCGAAGTCACAAACCAAACCATATTTACAACAGATGGAGAAGGCAAAAGAAATGTTGGAACTGAGCGAGTCAGACTCAGCCCGAGTCTCCCAACTCACCATCCCTCCGCCTCGAAACGGCACCGTAGCCCACAGCTTCTTCGAACGCTTCGTTCTCCACGGCATCCGAGTCGACCGAGTCGAACCGGGCCTTGTCTCCTGCACTTTTAAAGTCCCTCCTCGCCTCGTTGTAAGCATTGAAAATCCCCAAATTGCCCTTTTTCGGATTGATTAATTTTAGTTTTTCTCATTGTAAGTATGTATAATGTTTTAGGATAAAAATGGAAATTTGGGTAATGGCGCTATAGCTACGTTAGTTGATGAAGTAGGCGCTGCAGTGGTTCAAGAGGAAGGCTTGCCGATGATGGTCTCCGTCGACATGTCAATTTCTTTCCTTTCCTCCGCTAAGCTTCATGTAAGTAATTTATTTATTTTGTTGGGGGGGGGGGGGGGGGGGGGGGGTGGTGTTGGGTTGGGATGGGATTTCAAATCACTTATAGCTTAAAATGAATGATGTATCTGTACAAGGAAATTACTGCTTGTTTAAATTCGATGATGACAGTGACACGTGTCACTCTTGGTGGAGTTCACATACTTTTTGTGTGGGCTCTACTTGTTCTTTTTGAGCGTTTGTAAGAATAACCATCAGTATAACAGTGCCCATAAGGTAGAAGCATCAATGCACAAAACTACAATTGATTTAATTTTCTGTACTTTGTGCTTCAAGGTTTGTACTTTTATTATCTGATTAAAATGGCGCAAGGAAAAATTAAAGTACAAAATGTGTGTACTTAAATTTATATATGGATAAAGGGCGGTCTGTTTGCACGTAGCTACTACTACTATGCACGTGGTTTGGAAAAGGGCTGCACCCAAAAGTGATTGTACACAAATTTTCTTTATATTCATTTTTTCATGAGAGGTTATTTCCACGACTCGAATATGTAACTTGGAGGTCACGTGGTGAAATCTTTATTGTTGCACCAAAGTTTTCTTTAATCAGTATATGGATAATTTAGAAAGATTTACCCAAAAAGAAACAATGGCAACAAGGGTGGAAGTCAGTACTTGGGAAACTGGCATGAAAAATTAATAAAGAAAGAAGTAATAAATGCAAACTTGGCTTTATGGACCAATGAAATTTTTGTTTGAGAAAATAATAGAAAAGGTAAGGGGATAATGGTCTTCCCAGTACACTCTAAGTCGTGTACCTTTTAGTATGGAAAGAAAGATGGTCGAATTTGGATTTCTGGCTAGACCAAAGAAAGAAGAGAATAACACAAACAAAAGAAAAGCGAATTTGGAAACTGTTCCTACCTTTTAGTATAGCTAAGGGCCTGTGCGGTATTTGGAAATTGTTCGTTTTACAAAATTGTAACCAAATCGAATAGAATGGCAAAGCTAATGGGGTAATTTGGACTATTGGAAGAGCTACTCAAGAAGAGATATAGAGGACTTCCGGCTTAGCTTAAGAATAGGTGCTTATAGGCATTAATTGCTTATTTGACGAAAGCAATAGCGTGAAGGTCAAACTTGCTTTAGGATTAGCTAGAGGGAGATGCTTCCATAAGTAAGTTCAAAATGTGCTTATAAGCACTTGAATATAAGCCTTTCTTTAAAAAGTTCCTTAAATGTTCGCAATCAGGTTATATAACCTCTCAGGAAAAAAGTAAATCTGCAATTTGATGTCTTTCACATTAAACCTGAAATTGGTGCACCTAACTTTCTGAAAGTTTTAACCCATTCTATTCACTTTGTTGTTCTAATAGGCTACAACACAATTTTCTTGGAATATAGTTTTTCTATACTGGCCAGCTTGAGAGCTTTCATCCAATAGTTACCTCCAGAGAAAAGAAGGAAAAGAAAGGGTCTGTGGAGAGTCAAGACAACATGTCGCTCACTAAGAAAATAAAGGGACAAAAGAGAACTCAGCTGAATGGATATCCAATCATTAGGCCCTGAAAAAGAACTAATGAAAAGAAACTACCAGAAATCTAGAGGGACCTTAAAAGAAAAAGGAGGAATTTAGCTCCTTTATAGCATTATTTTCCTAAAAACGTGGAAAGATTTATATCTGCACTTGATTTCTTTAAGCATGCGAGCATTGAAATTTATATTATTGAAAACTGAACTGTATATGGTATACAATTCTTGTGAAATGAAAAGATGTGTATTGGAAAATGGTTCTGGGTGCAACAAGGGCTGAAGTTAAGATTTCACTGAGAAGGGTCCAAACTTTGCCTATGAGGTTCAGGCCCCTTCTCTTTTGGACAATTACTTAATTGTCCATATAACACCTATGCTAAACACTAGTTAAAGTATTATAAGAAAACTTATATAATGGTGGCCATATACTACCCGAAAATTTCTGCTTGTCATATTCACAGGCTTGTTTGGCAACCTTATAGCTTTCTAAGTTTAATGTGTTGTTATTGCATGAGTTCTGGCAGATAAGCTCTGTTTGGGAACTGTGGAAGCGCTGAACAAATTCTACATGCAACTGTGAAGCCAATTTCTTTTATTAGATCATCTGGGGGATTATGTTTTCTTATTTCATTGGGTGGGGGTTGCAGCTGCTCCCTTACAAATGAGGGGGGCAAGTGTTCCCCTCGCTTCATCTGAGGAGCGTGACTATTGGATGTTTCTTTGTAAAACCAGATTAACAATAGAATGAAACAGGATAAATATATACATGGTGGATCGCATAGCAAATAGTTTCTGTATGTTTTGTTCTACACATTATTAGCCGAATCATTTAAGCTTATTGACTCTAAATTGGCAGGACGAATTGGAGATTACCTCAAGGGTTTTAGGTCAAAAAGGAAGATATTCGGGAACTATAGTTCTAATAAGAAACAAAACAACTGGGGAGCTTATTGCTGAAGGGCGACATTCATTGTTTGGTCAAAAAGCCAGTAAAATGTGATGTGATGATGCTCTTTATGTACGAGGTTCGAACTGAGCCTGAATATTAACTTCAGGGCAAGTCTATGGACTTGTTTCATCATGTATAGTTGTCTTTGTTTTGTACGTATAAGATTTGGTAAATGAACATCTTGCTTTCTGGCCTTGAAACAAGTTAGCTCACTGTACTTCTTTTTTGGTTATCGTTATCCTTGTTCTGTATTGATATACTTTTGCCTGTGGGCTGAACATAATTGCAGAACTCTATTCACATTAGTTGAATTCCTAGTGCAGAGAAATTTATTCTCTAGAATATGTGAAGGAGAAGAAATGTGTGCCAAATGCTTTTGCATTACTCTAATAAGTTTTGCCATGTATAATGTTCATGTCCAGTGGTCTGAAATAGATTGCTCATATCAGATATGGATTTCTCATGGAATGCAGTACAAAGAATGGAAAGTTGTGTCTTACATCATTTGGAATCTATCGAAGGAACGAAATTGTAGAGCTTTTGAAGGGATGAATTTTCTGAACATTTTTTAAATGTTTTCATGATTACCAACTCAGTTCATGCAACAGAATCACCATCCAAGCATAATCTAGATCCGAATCTCAGACATTACGTCTTGCATCTTGAAGGAGAAGAGGGTTTGATTCATTTTTTAGGGGTGCATTAATATTTATAAAGTTACCATATTACTCTTTCACTGTTAAAAAACTTCAGGTAAGATCATGAAAATAATTATCTCAGATTGAAACTATCTATCAATTAACAATAAGACAGTATCATATAACCCCATCAATAAAATAATAATAAAAATTTATATATCATGAAGTATAATAACTTTCCATTAAATAATCACAATAATTAACTAAAATAATTCAAACCATACCCTTTTGGTTAAGAAAAAGATAAAAGTCCAATCAATGAGCATTACCTTTTTCTTTTCTTTTTTTATAATGAGAAATTCATAATATTACAATTATATATTCTGTAGTGAACTCTAATTCAAAAAAAAAATTAAATAATATTTATAATAAAAAAATATCAATTTCTTTCACTATTACAAAACTAAATATCTAATAAGTACCTCATCCAACCCTTATATTGGTGGGGTTTACATAACTGTGAGACGTTCAAAACGTTAACACGTTCTAAAGTTTTTCCCCTGTACAGTAACAAAATTGGGATCTAAAGATGCGAAAGATGAGGAGGACAAGGACAAGAACGTGCCTTGCCATCTTTGGAGATGGCAACTTTTTCCTCTACTCTTTCTCGACACAGACCCCAATATACACTCCACCTTGTCTCATTGCTACTCTTGTTACTCTTGAGCCTATTCTTCTTCTTCAACAAACGAGCTCTTGAACCCAAACTCTCTCTCTACAGAGATCTTTTCTCTCTCCCCATTTGGTCCAAATCCACTACTGTACCTCCTCACGATGATGATGATCAAATTCAAATCAATGCCAATAATCATACTTCTTATACAAACATCACCATATCTCCAACAACAAATGATGATAATCAGGAGGAAAGCAAAGGTAATAATCATTACACGTATATTAACATGACCACTACAACAAATACAACAACAACAACAACGGCAGCAAGAACATATGGTGATGGTGATGGTGATGGTGTTAATGGTGATGCTGTTGGGTTGTTGAGGAATTGTGATTTGTATAAAGGGAAATGGGTGAAAGATGAAAAGGGTCATTACCCAATTTACAAACAAGGGAGTTGTCCATATGTGGATGAAGCTTTTGATTGTCAGGGCAATGGAAGGCCTGATTCTGAGTATCTCAAGTGGCGTTGGAAGCCTGATGGGTGTGATCTTCCCAGGTTTGTTTGTTGGTAATTCATGTTTATCATATGTGTGTTCATTTTGTGATCCATTAGTCTATTAACTATATTAATAGAAATATTAAATCAATTTCTTCTTGTTTAATTTGACTCTTGATGGTGCAATTAAATCCCAAAGCAATATGTTTAAGTGAGCTATCAGTGGACACGGTTCTCAACAGGAATGAGTGATTTCATCGTATTGCTGACCTCATTTAGTGAGATAAAATTAAGTATCATTTGGTTGCATTGTTATAGGGTAAGTAAAACCATATTGCCTAGGTTGCCAAAAGATTGCAAAGAGCATCCTTCATTCACTCAAAAAGAATTGTAGCAATGGGTCTTGGAAAAATATTATTTGTAAGTTAGTGAATGATAGTTTGTCTAAAATTTAGCAGGAGAAGGTTCTAAAAGTTTAAAAGTAAAAAGTGTATACAAATGTAATAAAGAGAAAATATTAATTGTCTGGTGCACAATCATGAAAAAATTAGCTACTTTTTAGCTATTTATTAATTTATAAAATATTTGGAACCTATTAATACAAAGAAATTTTTTGAAATATATTATCTCATAATTTTATGGAGATTATTAATTTAGCACAGTGGTTTAGAGTTTTAATTTAAAGAGGTTCAACTGAATAGCACTATGACAGTAGTGTTAACGGAGGGGATATTGTTGAACCCTTTAAAAAACTTTTGGAATAAAATGATTATTATGGTACTATAGGGGAATAATATGCACTTTCGATAGACCACAAGAGGTATGGTGCTATTTACCCATTGTGGTAATGTGAATAGTTGGTTCTTTTAGTCATTGTAGTTGGTATGATCTTGTGTGAGTTGGATGACTCCAGTTCTCTTTATTGAGCTTTTAAATAGCTTTAAATGATGATGTGAGTTAAAGTTCTTCTTAGTCATTGTAGTTGCTGTGGACTTTTAAGTAGCATTGCATTATGGTGTGATCCTAACTGAAAAATGTGATGGAAGAAAGTGCATGATCTGTCTGGCTTATTACTCCTTTTCTAGCTGAGGTAGAGTAGATGTAAATATTTGCAGTTTTGGACCTCGTCTTCGAGCTCCATCCTTTGTGAGCAAGTAGCCTTTTAAATCATTGATTCTGTAGCAGCTGATAGCTGTCCTCTTATCTTATTTCTTATTTATCTTAACTGTTTAAAACAACATTTTCTGTGATAGCCAAGTTCTCGGACAAGGTTCTTGTCTGGAAATGAACAGAACTTTGATAGGCAGAATGCACAAGTTCGGGATCATCTTGGTCCTCTCATAATATAAAGCAATTTATCTAAAACGTAATTCCTACTGAGTGAAATAAATCTTTCGCTTGTAATTTCTGCTTCTGTAGGTTCAATCCAAGGGACTTCTTGGAGAGATTGCGTGGAAAGAGGCTGATGCTTGTAGGAGATTCCATGAACCGAAACCAGTTTGAGTCACTTCTTTGCCTTCTTCGAGAAGGCCTATCTAATAAGAGCAAAATGTATGAGATACATGGATTCAGAATAACCAAGGGAAGAGGATATTACGTCTTCAAATTTGAGGTAATTGAAAATTTCTAATTTTAGGGGAAAGGTTTTCATATACTTCTTCAGTTCAACATAAATGCAATATCATGTTGGATTCTTTTTGCTGTAAATTACATTTATCTTTTGTGTCTATAGATTAATATGAGAAATTAGTGGTGTGGAGTACTCCGCATTCACCACAACCCGAGATTTATTTAACAAATTACACATTTTCATCTTTGTTGATGTGGTGGTTGAAGCTGTTGTATTTTATTTGTTACAGTGAGTATGAAGTGCCACCGATAGCTTCATTGACAATCTAGTAGAATCTTCCAGAATAGATTTGCTGCATCTACATCAAATATTGTTTTAAGGAAATCACATAAAACACTAATTTGATGCTGTTAAGCAGGACTACAACAGCACAGTGGAATTTAGACGATCACATTTCCTTGTTAAGGAAGGTCTTCGCATCAATGCACAGGGTCAGTCGAATCCAACTCTAGCAATAGACAGCATTGACAAGTCGGCTGGTCATTGGAAACGAGCTGACATTCTCGTCTTTAACACAGGGCACTGGTGGGCACATGGGAAGATTGCAAGAGGGTACATTAACACCAATTCTTTCCTAGTGATATCTGTAGTCATATGCTTCATGTTGTTATTCTTTTTGCATATTTTTGTTTTTAGTTTTCTGCAAATGCTAAGCTTTTATGCTCCATTTAATCAAGCATAAGAAATCAAAGTATGGTCTCACAAATTTTCCAGATTTTGTACCTTTCTTGATAAATACAGTCTCTTGTCATAAAGTGCATTAATTCAGATGAATCACTCATTTAAGTATAATAACTCCTTAGTATTTGTTTAATGAAGAGCATAATGTGCTATTTGCTTTGGTAGTGTCAACTAAGGAGCAACATTTGAAGGAGGGGATCGAAAGAGAGTGTGTAATTGCATTGTGGGCGGGGTTGGTATCACAATACGATGAATTTCATTCAGGTTCTCTTATTAGTCGCATAGGTTCTCAGAGAAGGAAGATCACCTGTACAAACAAGGCATTGATAAAAATATGTAGCAGAGAGAGGCGGTCGGAACAAAAGAGATTACCCATCTTATGAAGGGGTTTTTGACAATATCCTTTATGATTAAAATTGGGTTGACTTAGTGACCCATTAAGTGTGTTTTATAATGAAATGTTAGATTACTTAATGGATTAAGCTTCATGTCAAAAATAATGTTAAATGGAAGTTGCCATGTCTTTGTTATGGAGGTGTTTGATAGAATCATCAACACTGACAACTGAATTGGTCAAATGATTATCCAATTAGGTGTGTTTGATAATGAAACATCAGAGCACTTTTTGAATTCAATTCCACTAAATGACTCATTGGGTTTTAGTATTCTGGATTGGCTTCTTTAAATATAGTATTCTGGTGAACTAGAATTTGGTAGACCCACATAGGTGGTAAAGTTAGGTGTTTTTGGAGGAAAGATTTCATTTATCTCGTCTGTGGAAACTCTCGCTTGTCCTGAATGTCAATTCTAGGTCAACTTTGGATTCTGTGTTGAAATAGATTTTTGCCTTACAGGTTTATGTTTTTATCTTTTCCTTTAAATATGGGTTTATGTTTTTATCTTTTCCTTTAAATATGGGTTTATGTTTAATGTTAAACTTTAGGGTGTTTGAAAGCATCTTGAGGCATGAATTTGTGATCATGATACCTTAGTCAATTGATTTCCCAATATATGGCGAAATAGTTATTATAAGATTATGATTCCCATATTGAGTTGATAATGGGGGTCTAACTGCTTTTATGATGTGTTAAATATAGTGTCTAGTGTTTGATCTTGTAAGACATTTTGTATTTATAGTGTGTCTGACAATGTGCGATGGATATTGAAAGAAATGCATTTAGATTTGAATTCAGACAGCAAAGACTTATTTTTCACAGCTTAGGATTCAGTAATTTCACTTTTATTTCTCAAAAAAAAAAAATTTCTTAGGATTCAGTAACTTTAGGTCATCAGTACTTCAAATAGTTACTGAAGTCATCAGTACTTCAAATTTAGATCTGATTGTCCAGATCTCAGTTTTAACAGATGATCCCTATATAGCTGTCTGATAAACTACTGAAAGAGATTGGCATGTTCAATGCTGTGTTGATAAATCAAATCCTTACATGTAGAATTCCCTGTCGGTTTCAGATTTGCTGATTGCCTTATGCTAAAATTAAGAATTGGTTTAATAATTAGAAGTGAAAAGGTAGATTCAGATCTTCCTTCGGAAGAGACAGAGAACTGGGGATCTTCTCAATCTAACCCATCTGAGCAGAAGCTGGATACTGCTGAAATTGGTAGTTTTAGGATGACAAGTCTTATTGGGAAGGATTCTGTATGTATAGACATCCATTTGTAACCAGCTGTTCTGTGGAAGCAGAATCAGAGTACTAATGCCCCGAGGAAAGTTACTTTTTTCACAGCAAAGCACCTCTAGGGTGCAGGTGACCGTTTGCAGAAGAGAGGAATTCTTTATCTTATTGTTAACTGAGTAACAGTGATGACTAAATCACCAAGTCGTTTGATGCGAACTAGGTCATAGTTTTTGGGATCACAGAGGTCGTGCCTGCCACAGTTGAGTAACTATTCAATTGGAGATTGTGCACAAGCAGTAGGTAGATGAAGACGTATTTGAGCTGGTGGGATATGTTTGTCTTGCAAGAGGGGAAGGAATGTAGGGTTCTCAGAAAAAAAAGAAAAAAAGAAATGGAATATTTTGCACGCACTGAAGAAAAAATTATCGAATATCTTACTATTTTTAGATCAACATGCATCACCCATATATTTTTTTGTGGACTCTTTTCTTACAATACCTAATGTTGATAATTGATCGCCCTTTGTATTAATTGGTAGCACCCTCTTGGTCCACCATTATTACACGTTCTTACTTTTCCAAAAAATAAATAACAAGAAAATGATAAATATGCAATGTAGTGCCCTAGTAGAACTGTATGGTTCACTATTCATTTTGATTGTTTTTTCAACCTAACTGGAGTACGGAAGATATTAATGCAAAGGTTAATGGTGCAGGAAAAATTACTTCAAAGAGGGTGACTATATCTATCCTTCTTTTGATACAGTGGAAGCTTATAGGAGAGCACTTAGGACCTGGGCAAAATGGATTGATGAAAATATATCTCCGGATAAATTGGTCATCTATCGTGGCTACTCATCTGCTCATTTCAGGTACTATTTTTGCTCATGTAGCCTCGAAATTGTTCTCTCTTAAATCCATTAAGTATAGGAGAATATCTATGAAGGGTTTTCAAATTACATGATTTAATTTTTCAAATATTGAATCTGGGAAAACTTCTTCTAGGTAATGGTGAAGGTGCTTTTCCAGGTTACATCTATCAATTCCAGTCAGACTTGTTCCATTGCATGATGAATAAGACATGAACTAGTAAAAAGAAGGTGCATAGTTAAAATTCTGTTAATTCACTGTTTGCATGCCTCGAAACAAGAAATTGGACACCTAAGCATATAAGTCATGACTTGTTTATTTACAAAACCTCAGATCAGACACTACTGCAAAACCTCACTTTCACTTTCTACTATACTCCATTCTTGGAATCAACCTTATCCTTCCCCCTTCATAGCAGCCCCTTCCACTGTATCACCCATGCCATCACCCTTGCTGCTTTTGCATTCCTAAGAACTCTGTCCAGTATATGTCAGTTCCTTTGTTTGTCTTGTGGCTCTTTTTCTGCTTGAGCTGCATTAATTGACCTCTCCACTAGCAGAGCCATATTCACCGCTTCTGCAGTAGTCTGCATGTCAAATTGCACAATTTCCTGATCCCTTCTCGAAACTTCCTTGCTTGAGACTTCATTAAGGCAGATGGCATTGAGGTCTGAAAAGAGTAGATGTTAGAGATTGAAAGCAGAAAAGGAAAAAACCTGAGGGAACGTCTTCACCAACACCCATATGCACATACACTCTTTGTTTTTCTCCTTCACATAGACACGCGTAATCTACTTATGTGCACAGTACGATTGGAGTTTCCACAACAACGGTTGTCGAAGCAAAACTCCAGTTTGCCTTATAGTTTTCACCGTTATTTTATATTTACTGCACTATTGTTGCTTTTTACTTGGTATAGTTAAATATGGAAACAAGTTCAACAAGGTGCAGTCATATCAGTGTTAACGAAAAGGCAAGAAAATATCTTGTTTGATTGTATTACCCCTTAGCCAAATTTCCGACCCTTTCTTCTCTTGATTTAGAAACTATTCTTCTTAGTTTTCCATGAATAAACTATTTCTGTTGGTTATGATAATGTGATGTAGAATTTTTCTTGACGACTAATTACTACCATCAATATTATAGGATATCCCATCCCTTGATGAAAAAGTGACTATAGAATGACCTATATGTGTACAATGCAATATATGTATGAAGTGAAACAACCCATTCGGAACCACATGCACAGCACTATATAAAATACCCTAACCGAACCAAAAATTGTAAGAAAACAACAGAACAGGACAAAGAACACATATTGACACAAAAAGAACCAATATCAACAAAATCAAAGAATATTATAAGAAATTTCACACAAAAAGTAGTGCAAAACCAAATAAGAATAGTACCTTACTTTTGAAAAACTACTTATTCTACAACTGAAGGAATGTATAATGTATTTGAATAAAAAACGTGAATAATCGAAAAAAAATGTGGTTGATTTTCACTTGAATCATGGTATAACTGGGTTGGGTGAAAGTTGATTTCAATTTCTCTCTATTTTTCATTTCTCTCTCTAAAATAACTTTAGTCTATCGAAATGGTATCAGCAGACCCTAAACCCTAAATGAGAGCCACAGGTTGCATGCACTTATTTATTTTATAAGAGGACATTTTGTTCTTTTAGTAATGTTAGTTAACAAACATTAATAAAAGTAGTCACTAGGTCTGAGTGTGCAACATTTCCAAAACCACAAGTTGGTTTTCTAACACTTTGCAAACCACAAGGTATTTTGCACTAATTTGGCAAACCACAGTGTGTGCTGTGCATTTTAGTAAAAAATAAACATAATCAATTCGTAATTCCTTATTGTTCTCTCTTTTTTTCTTCCTCGTAATAGAAGCTCGCCATCCACTTAGGCGGTGAGAGAGAGTGTGGATGGTAAGTGGGTGGTTTATCTACGAGTATAATAATTGTTCACTTTTGTTTTATAGGTAGGGGTTTCATGCTGCTAAAGAGTACAAATCATGAACAAGTGACGAGTACTTTACAGAAAGTTATCTTACTCCTTTTCTCTTTATTCCTTCTACTTTGTTGGGTTTGGGGTTGGAGGAACTAAGTAGATGTCATTGTATGCTTACATCCTTTCACATCGGCTGAATTTTGATGTTTGGATAGTTAGGTAAAGGGGAACTGGGAAAGGAAAGAGATCACACAGACTGAGACAGATCATGTACGAGTAACATTGATTTATTTCATGATTGTATTCTTTTACTTGATGGAGGAATGCAAAACAGGGAAAGAATATTAGCTGAAGAAATATACTAACGTTTGTGTATTTTTATAATCAGTGAAGGTGAGACGAGAATAAATGACATTATCATTATTAATTATTTGAATGCTAATGTTTGTCTCGTTTTCTAATCATGTCCAAGCATCAAAGACCCTTAGGATGCTCTTCTTTTTTCTTTCTTTTTTTCCCAAAAGAATTTGATACCAAGAAAAATCTTCTTGTAATCCCACTTTTCTTGCAAAACTTTTATAATCCTTCTTTTCTTGGAAAACAGAGGTGGAGAATGGGATTCAGGAGGAACTTGTAACGGGGAGACTGAACCTGTTTTACGCGGTGCTATACTTGATAACTATCCTTTGAAAATGAAGATAGTGGAGGAGGTAATCCAGGAAATGAAGTTGCCGGTGGTTCTTCTCAATGTAACCAGATTAACTAATTTCCGGAAAGATGGTCACCCATCAATATACGGGAAGATTGTGACTGCAGGAAGAAAAGTCTCAGCTAAGCGGCAAGATTGCAGCCATTGGTGTCTACCTGGTGTCCCTGATGCATGGAATGAGCTGATTTATGCTACTTTGGTTAGACAAGAAACTTCTTCCACTACTGTGAGATAGTTCTTTTCACCCTCATTGTACATTTTGTTCATTTTACATACAACTAGCAGAGGATATACTATATCATTGTCCAATCGATAAATGTGGATTGCCAATTTTGACTTGTGAAATATAACATCTGCTCTTGGATTTAGTTTATAACTCAATTTATGGCCTACTCCTTGTTCATATTGATTTTATTAAATGAGCATTTGGTGTTATCCTAACTTGCTCGGAAAATAATTTGTTCTAGACTATATCGCTTGTAGACACTCGAATTTACAATCTAGACAATAGATTTGGAGTTCTGTGACTTTTTCTATTTGGTTAGAAATAGCATTGAGCAACCAATGGATATGACGTCTCTTTGGCACAATGCTTACGGGTAGTAAACAGTAATCAAGTTTCATAACAGTTATACTAGATTCACACGCTTAACCCTTTAGACCAAAGTCATCTGAAAGTAGCAACTTTATAACTTCATATCTGAGTTTGGCTGAATTGGTTTGGCTTTTAATCTGGCTAATCATTTACCTGATTCGGATTGTTTGGGTATAAATTGGTGAAAATTACACAACCATACTAAGAGATTTTTCACTCTTTTTATCTCTATCTAGTAGAGGTAATAGTCCTTCCGAGGCCAGTTCCAAATCACGAGACTCAAGTGAATACTGTAATTCAAAATTCGCTATATAATCTGTACAATAATTAGCCTACTCATTTTGCATGTGCAAATTTTGGATAGAATTTTATCTATTGCTTAGGTAGTTGATAGAATTTGATCCATTGGTTAGCTTGTTGTACTGAAGTCTATAAGTAAGATTTTGATTATTACATTGCTAGTTGGCTTTGGTCATTTATTCTCATTAATAAATTTATT
The DNA here is from genome assembly GCA_037974665.1 of Ehretia macrophylla. Lineage (NCBI taxonomy): Eukaryota > Viridiplantae > Streptophyta > Magnoliopsida > Boraginales > Ehretiaceae > Ehretia > Ehretia macrophylla. Next base: position 88,547,762 of record CM075764.1, read on the forward strand.
TTCTCTTTTCCATGAAGAATATCTGTTCGAGAAATTTAGTCAGGCATTTTTAATTTGTCATTCAATCACAGATATAGGTCATTAGAGCATCTACAATCTATATGATGGAAAACAATAGAAGTAGCTCTCATATAAGTCAAGGGTCTTATTTATTTTTATTTTTTTTGGATTACATAAGAACTTAATCGGCGGAACTCGATCACCAACTGATAAATCTCTGAGTGCAGCGATGTGTTTTAACACATGTACCATGTCAATTAAGAGCAGAATTTCAAACCATAGGAAATGTCGATCTTATAATCTCGTAAGAGCGATTTCACCCTCACTATTACTGGATCATATCCTAATAGGCAAGTTAAGTGATTTAGGTGGGCATGTCTTTATGCACAACTGGATAAGGATGAAGTGAGACCATATTCAATTTCTATTTCGTAAATACAGGAAAACAATAAAGTAGCTAGGATAACTGCAAGCACTGTGATCTAATATTAAATTGTACTGATATTAGCATTTTAGCCCCAAAAAAAAGGAGGCAATAAAGAGTTTTTGATACTCTCCATGAAATTATTATTTCTCTCTTTTGGAAATATTCAATCGAATTCTTAATTTGTTTTATTTCGTCCAAAGCATAATATATTACTATCAGATAATTTAAATAGATTATACTATTTCAAATGCTAGAACATCTAAAGAAAGAATTTTCTAATTTCATGGATCAAAAAATTTCAATCTCTAGATGGTATAAACCTCCGAAAAATAAAAAGGTTTTCCAAATATCTCACTAAGAACGGTAGGCCGGAGCGGCCGGAGCACAAAAAACGCGACCAAGCTCAGGGTAGGACTAAAGAGAGAAAAATAAAATTCTCTCACAAAAGGGAGAAAAACATATTTCACTTTGGCAAATTGAACAAAAAACAAAAAGACATAGTAATCAATAGTATCGCAGTGCACCTCTTCACGAGGGTGATTTAAGTGCAACGAAATGCCTTAAAGTCTTGAATTACGAATTCATGCCATGGCTGGACCAGTAAATGAGTCGAGGGATCGAGGGATGATCTGCAAACCGGACAAGTCGGCCTGGTACTTAGCCACTTATCAACACATTCACAATGAAATGCATGGAGACATTCAGGCATGACCTTAATCATCACTTCATCTTCAAATATGCCTAAACATATGGAGCATTCCCTATCCATGAAGCTAGTATTAGTAGTTTTGACATCATCAGAGCTTTCAGATGATAATCGACGCGTGAAAACAGGCAGGCTGTTAATTTTTGCGGGTTCAAGGCCGAGAGATGAACATGGCAAAGCAGTGGTTGTTTCATTTCGTGTATAATTCAAAGTTGTCGTTGTGGGATCTGGAATGGTATGTCGATGATGGATGAAACGGAAGAAAAGAAAACCAAGAAACAGGAAGATTAGCGACAGGATTAGTATGAGAGCAAGAACGCTTAGGCGGCTGAGATCACTCAGTAACCAATAGGATTGTCTGAAGAAGTGTTCCAAGGCCATGGGAAAGAAATGTTGATGCTGCTAGTAATCTTAGCTTATGCAGTTTAAGATTAGTAGTTTAAAATGAAGTGAAATGTTGAGAGATGAGGCTGCTACATCCCAATATTAGTAGTAGTCTCTCACAAGGTGCTTAGCTTAGCTTTTCCGAAAAATTCTTCCATCAGGTTGAACGGTTATCTCACCGTGAAACAAAAAAGTAAGTCTCACGAGATGTGACAGAAGAAACAAGTCAGATTTTTTCAAGTTGTTTGGTTTATGTTAGTTTCTTTTTCTTGGATCATAGGAGCTGACTTCTATTGTAAAGTCAATTGACAACTCATTATCTTTCACTGATTTGAACAAACGATGATTCAGGTAGTAGCACAAGCCTCAAACGTAACTATGTCTTTCGAATGAACAATTGGCAACTTCATGCAGGATCTAGTTTAGAGCCGTGATTTTCCATATCCTGCAAAGGAAAGTGTTGTCTTCGCAGTTAAAGGACTTGGCTGTTTCTACTAATTTCATACTTCAGACCAAAAACCCTTTGGTCCGGTGGTATGCTGCTCACAGTGAGTGCGAGAAATTACAAGATTAATTCTTTGTTAATAACATTACTTAATACGTGTTGTATAGTTTAGACCTCACTTGAATTTTAAAAAAAAAATTAAAAAAAAAATTCATACTTCAGCGTAAGCATCTTAATTTTTTAAAAATATTTTATATGGAATGAGATGCTGAAATATTTATGGACCAAATTAATCAAGCTATGGGATCAAGAAGAAAGGCACCTAAGTAGTTGCATGTGAATCAACATTATTTTTATTCCATATCTTTCAATTTATGGTATGATTTTATTTATTCCACATTGATTTGGGACTTATTTAAGTTTAGTCTAAACTGGCTAGTATAAATAGTTGATGTTTTAGTTTATTCAATATTTTTTAATTATATTTTATCGGAACTCTTATTTGCTTTCTTATTCAAGAGGTTTGTTCTTCAATTATATATATTAAATTTCTCGTATTGAGAAGATTGTCAAAATGTATCTAAAATTGCTTCCATTCTTCGTCATTATTTTGGATATACATGTTTGATGTCATTCCTCATTCAGAAGAAAGTTGTGAAAATTCACTCGAAAAAGGAGGAAACTATCAAAATTGAAAAAAGGAAAAGATGAAGATTGTTTTCTTTCATTTTGCTTTTTCTATCTTTGGATAAACGAATTTAATTATAATTCTTGCGGCTTTTGAATAAGCTACAACTAAATGCCCATAATTGCAAATGATGCTGCTGTGGTGTCTGATGCAATTGCTTCATCAGGTTCAATCAACTGGAAGATCAGATCCATTGTTGAAGATATTAGGAAAATTGCGACTGAATTAATTGCTATTCGTTTTCAGTGTTTTAAGAAGACCGTTAATCGTGTCGCAGACTGAGTAGTTAAAAGCTGTGCTAATTGTAATTTAAGTATTGACTGGATCACCAATATTTCCCCTCCTCTTCAAGAGCTCTTGTACTCTGACTTCCATTCCTAAGGGGTTGGTTAACCATATTATTTTGTTTGTTTAATACAATCTTCCTTTAACCAAAAAATAAATAAAAAATGCCCATCAGTTTTTAGATTTAAGTGCTCCATTCAACTATTTATTTATTCATTTATACTTGCAAGACTGCATTTTGAATTGTACCTTTTTGTAACTTTTAATTCTACTAAACCTTTTAACCTCTACAAAAGTTTTTCCAAACAAATACCGTTATTATTTCGGCCAAAAATCTCACTAACAACATATTTTAAAGGGTTTATTATCCCCTTGCCCGTTGGTCCTTTATCTTTATTGATTTTATTAAGTTAGTCTTTTATATTCATAAGTGATACTTTTAGTCCTCTATCTTTTAAAATTGTGTTTTTGCTAATTCTTTCACAATTTTCTGTAATGGAAAGAGCACGTGAATCTCACGTGGTTTTAAAGATATCAAATTCAAGGGGTAGAATTGTCAATACAGGTCATAAATTCAATTTATTCCTCCATCTTCTTCCTATAATATCTTTTTTCCTTTTTTTCTTTTTTTTTCTCTTTTTCCTCTTCTTCTTAAACCGCCACCTCCATGACCTCCCCTCCTACTCTCCACTATGCGTCTAATATTCTTACATGATTTCTCAACCAACCACCAATTACTACATCAAACCAAAATAGAAAAAAAAGCATGGAAGCTAAAGAATAAATACATACATATATATATATATATATGTGTGTGTATGTGTGTATGCGTATATGCAGTCCAATATGTGGTGGGTTCGTGTTGAGAAAAATAGGAGAAATTTTTCAAAAATTGGGGATTGGGGATTTGGGGGTTAGGGTTTTCATAATTTGGGGACCAAGTTGTCGGGAAGGGGTGAAATTAGGGATAAATTTATTGTGCGGACCATTTTACCCTTGTCCCATCATTGTTTCCATTGTCATATGCTAATCATGTGGCTTTTTTGTTGGATTTTTAGCGAAAAATTGCGAGAGTATTAATGGTGACACAATTTTAAAAGATAGAGAACCAAAAGCTACCACTTATGAAAATAAGGAATTAACTTGACAAAACGGATAAAGATAAAAAACCAACGAAGTAATAAATCATATTTTAAATTAGGAGAATTTAGACTTATGGTACAAATTAGATAACTCTAAGCCTTGACAAAAGTGGATAATATCCTTCATCATAATACTCTCTTAATAATGTTATGTAACTAATTGAACTTAAGAGTGGGGTTAGCACAAATACAACTTTATAAAAGACACTTAAAAAGAAAAGGTGTAATATAGTATGTAGTTGTTTTATCTCAACTCATAAATTATCATCTTGTAGGTGAGAGGGCACTCTTTCTACATAACATAATTGATAAGGATAAATTATGTATATATTTTCTATTGTTTACACTTTTTAAAATTGGTCCTTAATGTTTTAAAAAAATATACTAGTCCCTAATATTTACAAAAGTGATTCAAAATTGTCTCTCTTGTTCAACACTAGGCAATTTAGTTTATATTATTTAAAAAAAAAATTAATTTAGTCCCCAAATAAGAGAATATTTTTAAGAAACAATAGGGACTAAATTGAATTTTTAAAAAAATAATGAGGACCAAATTAATTGAAAATGAACAATAGGAACTATTTTGAACAACTTTTATAAATTTTAGAAACTATTATAAATTTTTTAAAATATTAAGAACGACATTGAAAAAATATATAAATTATAGAAATTAAATGTGAAATTTACCCATAGAAAACAAGTGAAGTGACTAAAGGAAAAGTACAATACCAATAAGATCGTTGTTTGAAAAATTATCGACATGACTAGCAAATTCATTTAATTATGACACCCATGCTTAAGTGGGGAGGTTTTTTTTTTTTTTTGGGGTAAAGAAGTGGGGAGGTTATTGATTGAAAGTTCACACTTATCTATTGGAGATATGCAACTTTCGTGAATTAGGGTAAATTTCACACTTGATTTTTATTGTTTACATATTTTTTTTAATGTAATTTTTAATATTTTAAAAGATTTATTGTAGTCTCTAATATTTATAAAAGTTATTTAAAATAGTTCCTATTTTTCAAATTTAGTCAATTTGGTCTTTATTAGTTTTTAAAAAATTTAATTTAGTCCCTATTGTATTCTAAAAAAAATTCAAGTCAGTCCATGCACGTGACCCCTATTTGGATACTAAATTAAATTTTATTGGAAATAATAAAGACTAAATTGATTAGTTTTGAACAATAGGGACAATTTTGAATTACTTTATAAATATTAGAGACTAATATAATTTTTTTAGAACAATAAAAACCAACTTGAAAAAAATAAAATAATAGCGATTAAGTGTGAAAGTTATCCTTCTTTATTTTGAGTAACTTTTTCACAATCTCAAGATGAAAATAATGAAAATAATGATTTAAACCAAATATTTTTAAAATCTCCTTTTCCCCCTCTTGAAAAGAAGAACTTTGTTGTTTTCACCAACTGAAATGCTTGTGGTTTAAATCTAGTTGGTAGCCTAAGATAACATTTATTAACCCTTACTTTTAAAAATATCTACTTATTAACCCTTGACTCCATTCTACCGAGTTACATTTTTGTTAATGAAAAAGCTACACTTCCTAATATACCCCTCAAAATTATTTGTAAAGACCAAATTACCCTTAAACAAAAAAATCCACACATAGATGCACACTCAAGTACACACACACAATCACTCATATACACAAAAATACACACACACACACACACACACACACACACACAAAATCCAATCAAAACACACACAAACAAAAAAAATTCAGAATTACACAAAAAATAATAAACACACACACACGAAATCAGAAGCACGCACACACACATACAAAATTGCAGTTGATATTTTGTTCTGTCAACGTCAAATTCATATATAGGCCAAGTTGAAAGGAAGTTTCATTTCCATGGTAGGGTGGTGCAATCACTTAAAGAGATGAAATAAAAGAAAGGACATTCCTGAAGCTCTCGTTGAGCATTTTGAATCAACCTATCTTTTGTTTAGCGCACATTAATGTGTTTGTGCTATCATATGTGTGTGTATGAGTGTGTGTTCGATTTGATTGTGTGTCTTGAGTGTGTATCTTTGTGTGTGGATTTTTTTATTTTAAGAGTAATTTGGTTTTTACAAATAATTTTGAGGATACATTAGGAAGTTTAGCTTATTTATTAACAAAAATATAACTCTGTTAAAATAGAATAAAGTTGAGAATTAATAAATGGTTATTTTTAAAAGTAAGAGATAATAAGTATCAATTGACCTAAAAATAAGGATCACTAAGTGAATCGTGAATTTAACCTTTTTTTTTTTTTATAGATTACGACAAATGAATTAAAAATTACCAACATGAATCCACCACATTAAAATTGTCAAAAGAATTGTTAGTCATGATAAAGTCGTGTTTTCAATTTGTTTTCTCCCATTACATTGCCACTTCTCTAGTCAAAAGGAATCCTGTATTTTTCTTCCCTATTCTACCCCTTATTATAGGGACAGGTGTGAATTGAATAGAATCTCATTAAAGACATTAAAGACCATAGAAAATCCGTCTGGATATATTGAACGGAGTTTTTTATTTTATTTTTTATTTTATTAAAGTTATGAGATGTCTTCACATCCAAAGTTATGAAACTAATTAATGTTTGGGATTTAACAATACCTCTAATCAAGAACTATTTTCAGAGAGTTTCGAATCTTTGACATTGCATTCATGTTTGAGGTTCAAGAATACCCTTGACCAAGACTATTTTCAGTGAGTTTCAAACGCTTGACATTGCAGATAAATTTTGCTCACAAATAATTTTAAAAAGATGACTTTCTATTTTAATGTACAGTTCTGAAAAGATGGCTTTCTGCACATGAGAAATTAATTCTTCATCTAACTCTTATTACTCCAATAAAAACAAATTTCACTATTAGTCCTTACTCCTTAGTATTTACTCAAAATTTTAAAGTAATCCTCAAAGTTTTAATGTCCATCATACAGACTAATTTGAAAATATAACATCTGAGGAACAACTTAAAAACCTCTAATATGACTCTGTACTGTATAAAACTAATTTCATAACTCTTAATTTCAAATTAAACGAAAAGTTTAACATCATTATTCATTCACCAACTTGTCGACTTTTATGGAACAATAAACACGCAACGTAACTTTTGTATGGCGGAGAAATTGTTTATGCAAAATCGTAGATTTGACACTTTTTACTATTTTAAAGTTATACTCTTAACTAACTTAATGTATGTATGAATATACATTACTACATCAAAAATTTATTAATTAATAATTAAACTCTATCAAATAATTTAATAATCAAACTCTACCAATTAAATTTTTTCATCATCTAAAAAAAAATTTTGTAACATAAAACACTAACAAATAAACATTACATACTACTGGTAAAATTTGTCGCCCTAATAATTACACGATAGATAAAGAACAAACTTATTAATCCATTGACACAAAAAACAAAATAAAAAAAAAACAAAAAAATCCCTCTAAACGACTACAACCTCGAAATGAAAAAGAGTAAAACATCTCGCATACGTTACGAATTTAAATTTCATTAATTACGTTATTCGGTATTAACCTCACTTAAATTAAAAAAAAATAAAAATCCATCAAAACATCTCCCCATTGTTCTCTCATCTCTGTCTCCTCTCCACTCCAGTCTGTCCTGTCTTCCTTCCTTCCTTCCTTTCATACCCCTCCCCCCACCCCCACCCTCTACCACACCTTCATCCTCTCTTCATTTCAACCCAAAACACAAAACCACTTTCTTTTTCATTTTCATCTTTGATTTTTTTCACAATGTCATCATCAGATGACGAAGCTGAAGAGTACTTGTTCAAGATAGTGATAATAGGCGACTCAGCAGTGGGAAAGTCGAACCTTCTCTCGAGATACGCTTGTGATGAGTTCAATCCACATTCAAAGGCCACCATTGGTGTTGAGTTTCAAACCCAGACACTCGAAGTTGACGGCAAACAAGTCAAGGCTCAGATTTGGGACACCGCCGGCCAGGAACGCTTCCGCGCCGTCACCTCCGCCTATTATCGCGGCGCTTTTGGTGCTCTTGTGGTCTATGACATCAGCCGTCGCACCACTTTCGAGAGCATTCCTCGTTGGCTTGATGAGCTCAAGAGTAAGTCTTTCCATGATTTACACCTCCTCGTTTTCTTATTTTTTTTGTTAATGTGAAAATGTTAGATATATCTTCAGGTGTTGTACATTGTGCTTTGAATGTTGTACGTTTTGCGTGCTTGCTGGTCGTTTGTTTTGAAGTAGTATAACTAACGGATTCAATTTCTGCTTTTGAGTTTGTATTTTATGTATATAAAAAAGTGAAAATATCAATTATAGTTAATGAATGATAAGATTTCATTGATGTACATTGTGCTGCATATGTTGTACCTTGGTGCATTGGATCCTTTTATGTTTTAATTTTTTACTTCTAAGATTTTCCGGATGCAAAATTAGATACCCATAAGGGACTTGGAGATGATAGAATTTTGGGGTTGTACATCATGCATAAAGTGTTGTAACTTGGCGTGTGGACGTGTGGACGATGTGCCGGTGATCATCTTTTGATTGATTGCTATGGGAATCGGTCTTGCTCATAACATTATCTAATAACTGTGAGTTAATTCACTTATAATGAAATGATGTGGACAGTCTCGTAACGTTATTATGTTATGATGGGATCCTTACTTGAGTGCTACTATCAGATCTATTTGGCTACTTTTCTTGCTTAGACATAATAAGAACTATATTAGTCATTCAGTATCATGAACTGAAACTTTGATTTTGAATTGGATTCTAGTGTTATATTAGGTGATCTCTGTAGTAGCGATACCTTTAAGCAAGGAGCATATACTGCCATGAAATTGTATAATGTGGTTAATTTTGATATGGGGGCAATTGCTTCTGACAGCTTTGATGTTACTACTATGGTGCAGATTCAAGGAGGATAGAGATATGAATTATACCAGTGTTCTTGGTTGATGGTGTCGATCTTTGAATATTTCTGATGTTTTACTCTTAGGACCAAGAGGAAATGCAGCATCATTGATGATTGGTTATTAATATTTCTAGGTTGATAGTTTTTCTTAGTGGATGATCCTTTTGTTCTCTCTTTTATAAACACGTCTCAATGAGAGAATGGTAAGAGGGATATGAGATTTTGGTTCCTTTCCCTAAAAAAATGAGGGAAAATTATATTTGATTTCCAATATAAATGTCTTTGTAAACTAAAACTCATAGGCTTAGCTAATGCAGAAATATAATGGAAGATAGATACATTGTGATTCGTACTAAGGAGGATGGGTTGTAGTCTACCCTGTCTTGGTTTGGTTTTAATATAACCGCTCGTGCCATGGAAGGTCAGACTACCCAATACATCTTACGTGCTTCTTGCTCTCTTTGTTTCTAGATGGGGTACATGCCTTGTTTAGGATTAATTTTCTGCAAGTATGGTGTGACATATGTGTAACATGGGATTTGTTGTTTTTAAGATATGTGACCTGAGGTTGGTTAGTTACACTAGAAAGTTGTGTTGCCCGTTCTAATCGTTTGGCTCTGTAAATTTCTTGAATATGATATTTGCAACTTGCATGCTTGAGTATCTCTTGTTCGAGTATTATACAGTTGTAGGATAGCACTGCTGTGGTCTCAACTCTCAAGTAATGATCCTGATTGCTGTGATTGGAGATGGTCGGAAATGTGGTGAAGTAGATGTTGCGTGAATGAATGTCACATGATTAAATAAAGAAAAAATGAGAGGTGATATTTTTCCTTGCTTTCTTGTGACCCCAATTATAGCAATGTGAATGTTGTAGTGAAACAAAAAACTTATTCTGTTCTTTATAGTCAACTTTTGGTTTCACTTTAGGCAAAAATTATGTGAATGAACCACTTAGTAAGAAAATGTCCTCATTGAGAACAATTTACTTAATGCAAATTAATTGAAGCACAATACTAACTAGGAATAGCAACGGGCTAGTACCTGCCAAAATCCACAAACTCAAACCAGGGCCTGACAATATCATTTTTATACCAAACCCAAAGCCAAAACCTAACAGGCTTAAAATCTGCTTACTTGTACCCGAATGCGGTAATGAAAAAGATCAATTTAAATGGATAAATAGCCTACAAAAAATGTGAAAAAAAAATAATTGGAATAAATTGATGCGGAACATGATTTAAAGGAGTTGATGAAAAAGATTGACAAAATCAAATCCAAGAAGAAGAACAAATAAACCTTCATATTTTTCTTATGTTATGAATAGTATTGTTTTGTTATGAATAGTATCATTTAGTTTGTTTTATCCCACATAGGAAGTTTAGCAAATTTTAAGGCCTAAGAGCTCCTATAAATAGATAGCTCCCCAAGCTCATTAAACACACCTCAATCAATACAAAGCTAGTATTGTATACTTCCTCTCTAGCATTCTAGAGTTGTAATATTTAAAGTTTTTCCTTGTATGAATGACGTTTTGCTAGAACGAATCTAGTGTTTCGCTTCCGTTCTGCGTCAGTTGGCACCAGAGCCAAGTTCGAGAGTCCTAGTTTAGAGGGTTGTAGTTGTAATTGAGCCGTATGCTCTGCACTTGCCACTAATAGTGGACCCTGTGCATCAGAAAGCTTGATTGGTCGATTGAGTCGTATGCTCTGCACTTGCCACGTATAGTGGATCCTGTGCATCAAAAAACTCGACCGATTAAATTACAAACCTATAAGTAGGAGAAGATGGCGTCCAAGAACAACAATGGCAATGGAGATAGTGGCAACGTCGACATCAACATTGCTGGTAGCAGCCATAGCAGAGGCGAAAGCAGCCATCCTATTGACGGTGATCGAGGGATGGAGGCCCTTTGGGCGGCGATACAAGCTCAAGAAGAAAAGGTGACCCGTGAACTCCGAGAGATTCGCGACATCCTTTCCAACTTAAGTCTAACCGCCAACAAGGCTCGTGATGATAGTGGGATCAACCGTGCCAGAGAAGATGTTCGTGGCCAACCTATCAATCAACGCGACCTTACAATTCGTCATAGGCAACCGGCCTATGAAGATGAATCTGATGAAGAGCTCTTAAACTACCAAGGAATCAACCAAGTACAACCACGAGCTAGAAATCAACCTCAACATCCTCATCAACATCGTTTTGCTCGACATCGCAGACCACCAACATATGAGGAGGAATCTGACAGTGACGAAGAAATAAATCAAAGACATCAACATGTACCCAAGAGAAGACAAGGCTTTGACGAATATCGTCCTAAAGCCGACATTTCCAACTTCAACGGTGATCTTAATATTGAAGCATTTCTTGATTGGTGCTATGAAGTTGAAAAATTCTTTGACATGATAGATGTACCGGAGGACAAACAAGTAAAACTAGTTGCCTACAAATTAAAGGGCGGTGCAGCTGCTTGGTGAGACACCTTGCAAAACAATAGAAGGCGACAAGGAAGGCACCCGTTCGGACTTGGAGAAAGATGAAACAACAACTGAAAGGAAGATTTCTTCTTCCAGATTATGAACAATACTTGTTCCAACAATACCAAAACTGCAGCCAGGGTCATCGATCAGTGAGAGAATACACTGATGAATTTATGTGCCTTACTATTAGGTGCAATATATCAGAGTCGGAGGAACAACAACCATCACGACACCTCAACGGCTTGAAACTTGCAATGCAGGCAACGATGACATTAGCTCCAATGTGGACCGTTGATGAAGGTTACAACATGGGATTAAAGGCAGAAATGCTTTTGGCTCGTCCTTTTACTCGACAAACTCCTTTTGCACTAGTCCGTTTGAATCCTAACAGAGGCAAACAAGTTGTAGAAGAAGCAACTCGTCCTTCTACTCACAATAGCAATCAAGGAGTAGCCAAATCAATCAGACAGGAGTCGAATACCACCCGACCCAATAATCCATATGCTAGGCCAACCATTGGAAAATGTTTCAAATGTGGAGAAACTGGTCATCGTTCTAATGAATGCCGAGCTCGCAAGTCTGTCAATCTAGCAGACTATGATAATGGGTGTGACGAATAAGTTGAGTACAATAATGATGATGACTTGGAGGATGCTGAAATTGTAGACGAAGATGGAGAACAAGTAACGTGTGTCATTCAATGATTATTGTACACCCCGAAACAAGAAAAACTCATCCCAGCACAAACGCATTTTTCATTCAAAATGCAGTATTCAAGAAAAGGTATGCAACCTTATTATTGACAACAGGAGCTGGGAGAATATTGTTTCAAGAGCTTTGGTGAATCACTTGAAGCTGCCCATAGAACCTCATCCAACACCGTACGAGATTGGGTGGGTCAAGAAAGGACCTTCAATAAAGGTCACAGAGGTGTGCAAAGTTCCTATTTCTATCAGAAAATCTTACCAGGATGAAATCATGTGTGACGTAATTGACATGGATGCCTGTCATATTCTACTTGGGCGGCCGTGGCAATATGACGTTGATGCAACTCATCGAGGAAAAACAAATGTCTACTTTTTCTGGTGGAATGGAAAGAAAATAGCAATCCTCCCAACCAACAAAGATCGACTCAAAACTTCTAAAGTAGAGGGGAAGTATTTCCTTATTATGGCAGATTCTGCAAATGAATTCCTCAAAGGAGAGGAATCGCATGAAGAAGAAGTCCCAGAGGAGGTACAACACATATTGGAAGAATTTAAAGAAATTACTCCGGATGAATTACTTGATAGACTCCCACTAATGAGGGACATCCAGCATCACATTGACTTAGTCCCTGGAGCAAGTTTGCCAAATCTACCTCACTACCGGATGAGCCCAAAAGAGAATGAGATACTAAAAGAGAAGGTAGAAGAATTAATGCGCTAGGGGCATGTTAGAGAAAGTATGAGTTTGTGTGCAGTACCAGCTTTGTTGACACCCAAGAAGGATGGAAGCTGGAGAATGTGTGTGGATAGCCGAGCCATCAACAAAATCATAGTCAGGTATCGTTTCCCTATACCTCGACTGGAGGATATATTGGATCAATTACAAAGGTCAACAATCTTCTCGTAGACTGATTTGCGCAGTGGCTTTCACCAAAACTGTATAAGGCCGGGAGATGAATGGAAAACTGCTTTCAAAACATGGGAAGGCTTATACGAATGGTTAGTCATGCCATTTGGACTATCCAATGCACCAAGTACATTTATGTGCCTTATGAATCAAGTCCTCAAGCCATTTATCGGAAGGTTTTTCGTGATTTATTTCGACGACATTTTGATCTATAGCCACAACAAAGAAGAGCATGTGGACCACCTGCGTCAGATTATGAAAGTCTTTCAAGACAGTAAACTATTTGTCAACTTAAAAAAATGCAGCTTTATGACAAATCGCTTAGTTTTCTTGGGCTTCATTGTAAGTGTTAAAGGAATTCATGTTGATGATGAGAAAGTTCGAGCAATCAGAGACTTGCCGACGCCAAAGACAGTCAGTGAAGTCAGAAGCTTTCATGGCTTAGCTACATTTTACAGGAGGTTCATCAAAAATTTTAGCAGTATTGTTGCTCCTATCACTGATTGCTTAAAGAAAGGGAAATTCCAGTAGAGGGAGGCTGCTGACAAAAGTTTTGCACAAATCAAAGAAAAGTTGACAACTGCACCTGTCTTGGTGTTGCTGAATTTTGATAAAGTTTTTGAAGTGGAATGTGATGCAAGTGGAATTGGCATTGGGGCAGTAGTATTATCTCAAGAAGGTAGACCTGTTGCATTCTACAGCAAAAAGCTTAGCGAGGCACGTCAAAAGTGGTCAACTTATGAACAGGAGTTATATGCTGTGCTTCAAGCTTTACGACATTGGGAGTATTACTTAATTCCACGTGAATTTGTAATATATTCAGATCATGAAGCCTTGAAGCATTTCAAGAGTCAAAAACATTTGAACAAGATGCATGCAAGGTGGGCTTCGTATATGGAGCAATTTCCTTATATTATTAAACATAAATCAGGAGTATCCAACCGTGTTGCCGATGCCTTGAGTAGAAGGGCAACTTTGCTGGTTACTTTAAGTGGCGAAGTTGTAGGGTTTGAATGTTTGAAGGATCTCTATCCAGAGGATGAATATTTTAATGAAGTTTTGGCATAAACACTTGTCAAAGCAACCAACTGGAGACTTCCACGTCCATAATGATTACCTATTCAAAGGTAACAAACTTTGTATCCCGAGGATATCTTTAAGGGAGAAAATCATTTGAGACTTGCATGGAAGAGGACTCGATGGACATCTTGGACGAGATAAGACTATTGCAAGTGTGGAAGAAAGGTATCTCTGGCCACAAATCAAAAGAGATGTGGGCAAGTTCATGAGAGAATATCCAATTTGTCAAATTGCAAAGGGCCAGACACAACACGGGACTCTATATGCCGTTGCCTATACCAGAAGATATTTGGGAAAATTTGTCTATGTATTTCGTCTTGTGATTGCCAAGAACCCAAAGAAGAGTAGACTCTGTATTTGTGGTCGTGGAGAGATTTTCAAAGATAGCGCATTTCATCCTTTGCAGGAAGACTTCAGATGCAATGCATATTGCAAGACTATTCTTCCAAGAAAATCCATCACTTCTGAAAGAGATTTTAAATTTCTATCTCACTTCTGGCTCACATTATGAAAGCGCTTCGATGCAAGTTTGAAGTTCAGCAGCACAGCTCATCCTCAAATTGATGGTCAAACCGAGGCAACCAACAGAACCTTGGAAAATTTGATTCGTTGTATTTGCCAAGATAAGCCGAGACAATGGGATTTTGCACTTGCACAAGCTGAATTTGCCTATAATAGTGCAATCCACAGCTCAACTAGAGTATCACCATTTTTCATTGTTTACAAGAAGGTACCAAAGCATGCTCTATATTTGGTTAAACTGCCGAAATTCTCTAATAAGAGCATTGTAGCAAATAAAATGGCGGAACAAGTGCAGTCTATTCAAGAAGAGGTGAAACAAAAATTGGAAGCCTCAAATGCCAAATATAAGGCTGCAACTGATAAGCATAAAATGGTGAAGGTATTTAAAAAAGGGGATATGGTCATGGTCTACTTGAGGAAAGAAATAATTCCAGTGGGTACCTATAACAAGCTGAATCCGAAGAAGTATGGTCCCTACCAAATTTTAAAGAAGATCAATGACAATGCTTATGTGGTTGATCTTCCGGATGATTGGGGAATTTCATCAACCTTCAATATTGCTGATTTATATGATTATTATCTACAGGAAGGTTCTTTATATCCGAAAATTAACTCGAGGGCGAGTTTTTCTCAAGTGGAGGAGATTGATGCGGAACATGATTCAAAGGAGTTGATGAAAAAAATTGACAAAACCAAACCCAAGAAGAAGAACAAATAAACCTTCATATTTTTCTTATGTTATGAATAGTATTGTTTGTTATGAATAGTATCATTTAGTTTGTTTTATCCCACATAAGAAGTTTAGCAAATTTTAAGGCCTAAGAGCTCCTATAAATAGATAGCTCTCCACGCTCATTAAACACACCTCAATCAATACAAAGCTAGTATTGTATACTTTCTCTCTAGCATTCTAGAGTTGTAATATTTAAAGTTTTCCTTGTATCAAGGACGTTTTGCTAGAACGAATCTAGTGTTTCACTTCCATTTTGCGTCATAAATGCACATCTAAAAAAGAAAAAAAGACAATTTAATTGTCAACAATGCGTACAAAAATAAAATGAACCACGATCAATACACAATGTGGTAATAAATCCAAGATGAACCATATATCCTGATACTTGTCCATAAATAAATGTGCAAACTCAATAAAACTAAAATCAACAAAACTCTACGAAATTTGTCCATAAACAAACTCGATCTGATCTTATCATTAGTATTAGGGTTAGCTGGTTAGAAATAGGCCAATGGTTGTCATGGCCTAAAACATATCCTAAATTTGGCTGTATGCGATTAGCAAAATACGTATTGGGGTTTACTGGTTAGGATTTAGGAATTTGTTTTTGGCTATGATAACAATTGGCCCTTTCAATAATTTTAGGTATTGGCCAATGCTAATCTAATAGGGGACGGGGTCACTGACTCAATTCAATTATTTGAAGGGAGGTCCTTTTTATCTCTATATCGGCCCATGACAAGCATTGGCCCATTGCTATGAAAAATTTGAAACATTATAATATCTATGTGTTTATATATATCAACATATTTTTTAATAAATTGATAATTAAGCTTTTTTATTTTAGGATTTTTTAAAAGTCTATTTACAAATCCTATTGGACCCATTGGTAATCCTTTATAAAAGACAAACCCTAATGGATATCTTATTGGTTTCTGATTCAGGTTTCTAATCAGGTCAGATACCCATTGAATTTGGGGTTTAAACCCTACTGCTATCATCCCTAGTTGTACCCATTAGAGTTCAAATTTCTTTGTATTATATTTGTGTACTGTGAAAATTGGGACCAAGTTCCCTCCAAGGTTCAATGTAAATAAATATAAGATGTTGGAAGAGTATTAGTAACATCATATTACATGGTGAATCTGTAGCAGAAGAAAGAAGGTATATTTGAGGAGAGGAAGATTCAAATTAGACATTTCAATTTTCATGATAGAACAGCCGTTACCACTGATGAACTGTTACAACCATTATCACTAATTGCTTGTTGCTTGATGGCTTTCATGATCGTAGAATTTATCAGTGTTTCAGTATATCAATCTGTCTTAAACTGATAGCCTCCTTTCTGGTGCTAATAAGTTGATTTTTATCTAACAAACATTCTCATGTCCACTTTTTAATCACGTAGTCATTTCTATATTGCATTCTCTCTCCCTTCTGCTGTCCACATGAGCATAAATAGTTAGAGAGTTGAATTGTAAGATAGGATAAGTTCGGAAATGGTGAAATGAAGGAAGATGGGATTAATTTTTTCACAATCAACAAGATATCAGTGGCTTAATAACTAAAGGCAATCGAGTAATGGGAACATGTACCCAAGAAGAAACTTGTGGGGTGAAAGTCTGAAATTTTTTGTCAAGTAGTATGCATCATCAAGTCATACAATCACTATGATGGCAAAATAAGGAAAAGAAAAAAAGAGGCATGTATATAACTAAAAATATCATCTTGCATACCGGATGTGGTGATCGTGTTACCAGTTGTAGCTTGTGGGTATATAAAATTGATTGTGTGAGTGAGCTGTTCACTGATAGGAATTGGATATCACCTGAGCAACAACATATATTTGAGGCAAAGTAAAGGTTCATTTTTTGGTTTTTGTTCCCCTTTCTGGAAGGGGTAGTGGTTTCTATGAAAGTTATACTGGTGTTTATTTTTCCAAACGTTTTGAGAGCGAAAGTTCCTGGATTTGTTGCAACAGTTTTTTTGTTAAATACTACCAAGGGGAGCTTGATTCTAGTTGCCTAGAGTTATGCTGTTCTGATATGGCTTAAATCGTAACCTGAGCATTGCCAAGTACAAAGGTTAGACTTGACTTGATTTGTACAATCCAGAGCCGCAGAGGATCCTTGAGAAACCATGTGGCTCGGTGCTTTGTTAGAGAGCAGAGTTTTGAAGAGCTTTTCTTTCTTTAAGGGTATAGTGCAAACCATTACAAAGTTCAAATCTCAAGCTCTCTGATTCCCAGAGAGGGATAATACTATACATAAGTGACGGAGCTTCACCAATCTATGTACGTTAAGTATTCAGAGCATTAAATTCAGTATGGAGCCTAAAATGTATCAGATTCTCTACATACATGGCTAGGTGAAGAAGGGACTGCTGACTTGCTTGGTAACATATCTATCATCGTTTCTTTAGGAAATTCAGGTATATGGAGCTCTTTAGATGAACAACCTTGGGCAATACCGCAATAGTATTTGCCTTTTTACATTTGAGATTTGCTACGAGAAACTTGGATCTCTGAAACTCACGCATTGCATGATTGCATGCATCAGGAGTGATGATGATGCGATGCGAAGTTCCAGAGCGCTCAGTAGTCAAGTCAACATAGTGTGGAAATTGGGGTTGACCTTCTAGTGCCTTGTAGGGAAAGATTGGTTCTCTAGGCAGAAAGAGAAGGAAGGGCCAATAGATCTATGGGTCTCATTATACTTGCAGCATTATAATTTCATTCCTTTAGTGATTGCTGGAGCCTTGGGTTTGAAAGATCTCAATTTACAGATTTAACTCTCTAGCATTGTTTGGAAGAAATGTTACCTAGACCTGGTGTATGATGCGGAATCACTGGATTGAGTGAGTAATGCCTGGGCTAGGAAGAAGGTCCTCGCAATAAGTTTAATGTGCGCACCTTGCCCTATGATTGGTTGTTGAACTATGCACCGGGTGAAAGGAAATGGCTGGCCTGTATTATATTATGTCTGTAGTGAATCAAAGTTTTTCTTGTGGCGTTGAATTTCATTTTTATGGAGTAGTTATAAGGAAGTGTCAGCCATTCCAGGTTAAGGCAGATGTTTATATATCTATTATGCATGTAGTATGTAATATACATTATGTGCTTCTTGAGCTGTGACGGATACTGCCAGGTGTTGTTTTCACATTCTGTTATACTAATATACTTGTACTCTTCAATATGTTTGAATGAACTTAATAGCACAACTATTTTGCAGCCCACTCAGATACAACTGTTGCAAGGATGCTTGTGGGGAACAAATGCGACTTGGAAAGTATCAGGGCTGTGAGTGTGGAGGAAGGAAAAAGTCTGGCAGAATCAGAAGGATTGTTCTTCATGGAGACATCTGCACTGGATTCAACTAATGTTAACAAGGCTTTTGAGATTGTTATTCGAGAGATCTACAACAGTGTGAGCCGTAAGGTTTTGAACTCCAATTCTTATAAATCACAATTATCCGTTAACCGGGTTAGCCTTGTTAACAATGGCACTGATGGATCGAAGCAGAGTCAGGGGTACTCTTCCTGCTGTTCAAGATGATTGAATACCTGTTTAATTCATCAATCTGTACAATAGTGGTGCTCTAAAGTTGGTTTATTCAATTGATTTGGCTGGACATTTGTATCATTTGTTCGCCATCAGGGTTGCCTACTGGGAAAAGTTCTTTATGACTTCATTCCATGATACTGAAGCGCAATTGTAGTCTTTAAATCACAGGTGAACAACAAATCTGTTTTCCTTTCTGGGACATGCTTTCATGTAATTCCACATCCTTTATTATCTGATTGTGTATCGTTATTGATCATCATCTGCTCAATGCTTTCCCCTGTATAATCTCTTTATTCCTTTTTTCTGGCGATTGTCTCGCTTCGTACAGTTGTCACATATAAAGTGAGAATTTTTCATGTTTAATCATTGGCAGCCTGTTGAAGAATGTTTGTGTTCATGCTTATGGTGATGATATTGTGTCTCCATTGTTGCTCCAAGTACAATTTACTGTTTTATAAAAGGGTTTGGGTTTCCAAGAGGGATTTTTGTGTAGTTTTTCTTTGTTTTCAAATGATGGATGTTGAGATGAGGAATCTAAGAGGGATATGGATTTGTTAGATGGAGGTCAATGTTGTTTTCTCATGTCTCAGATGGAGTTCAACATTGTTTCTCATTCTCTTGTTTTAGAATGACGAGAAACTCACCCTAGACAGAATACACAATTAATTCATCTCGTGACTATAAACTCCATTTTGAGTAATATGCCCCAATGCATGCTTTGTGGTAGTAAGAGACGTGCAATATTTGTGATGGAAGTGCAAGAATCTTAGTATTTGCATCTAATCAGTGGTTCTGCCAACACGCTTTTAGTATTGGTATACAAATGTACGAGTACTTCAAAAATTATTTGTATATGAGTGTTAAATTGTATGTTATAATTCCCACTATAAAGTCAACTTGCACTAATTTTCTCTAGTTGGTTGACACGGGACAAAGTCTTCATGACCACAACAAAAATAGAAATCTATTAGAAAGAATAGACCTTTGGTGTCGGAAATGCAAAATTTTTTAGAGAAGGCTAGAAGTAGAGGTGGCATTTGGGTCGGGTTGACACATGTCCAGTTTAGCTCAGCACACGAAAATTTGGGTTCAGCTCAGTTCAGTCCATAAGTTCAGCCCAACCTAGTTCAGGCCCAATTCAAGTTCAGATAAAATCTATCTTGATATTATAATTTGTACATGTAATTTTTCTTATAAATAGGTAGTGTATTCAACTTCATTTTATTACAAAATTATATATTTATTTTACTACCTGTTGTCTTTTTATTTTATTACAAGAGAATACACAATATCTATGGCTATGGGGAAAGAAAATCTTTCACAACGATTACGTTCAAATGTTTGGAATTATTTTGCTTACTTTGAAGAACGTAGGTATGTAATTTGTAACTATTATGAATGTAAATATATATTTCATCGTCAATTTAGAACTGGAACACTTGTAAGACATATTGTATCTCAACTCAACATGTTATTTGAGCTGAGTTGGGCCAGTCCGACCCGTGAACTCATTTAACCCGGTTAATAAATTGGTTTGGTTAGCCTAGTTCGTTATTATCTAGGTTGGGTTGGGCTGTATTGAGATTAAAAAAAAGCAAACCCAACTCAATCCATTAACTTTATCTGGGTTAAATGAGTTAATTGGATTGGGTTCGGGCCAACCCATTTTTTTAAGCAAAAAAAATAAACAATATATATCATGAATTGCAAAATTCTGAGGCAATAAATTTTTTTAAAAATAACATAAAATGTTATTAAGGTAAAAATTCGAACTTACAAAAATTAAAAATTGATATGAGAAATAATATAAAAATAAAAATAAAAACATTTTATTTAAACTAATTATTTTTAGTTGTAAAATAAATAAAACTATTACAAATTAATGTTTTAATATCTTTTTTTCTTACACCTATTACTATATTCAAACAAAAGTTTAATAAAAACTTCTACTCCAATTTTAACTCGAGGATCTAAAGTTGCACCAATACAATACAAATATGGAAAATCTTCATAATATTTAAAAAACTTTTCTTCCATGATTGGTATAACGTTGGTGAGAAGATTATCTTCTCTATATGAGTTCATATGTTCAACAATAGTAACCAATTGAGGAAGACAAAAATTAAAAGTTGGATAATAAGAACCAGAAAATAAACAAGTTGCTTCAAAAAAAAAAATTTGTTGCTTTATTTGCTTGTATATTTTATATAACTAATGTTGTGCATTTATGGTCAAAGCATGACCAGGTCATGCTTTGATTAAAAAATATATATATATATTGTGATTCACTTCAAAAATAAAATAAAATGTTATGATTATGCACTATTTGACTAAAAATTATTTTTCTTAGAAAAAGGGTTTAAATTGAATTGAACTGGTTTACCAAATTGAGTTGAGCTAGTTTACTGAATCGAGTTAGGTTGGGTTACTAAATTGAGGTAAGTTGGGTTTGCAAATCGAGCTGAGCTGGGTTGGGTTACCAAATCGAGCTGAGTTGGGTTCTTATCTGAATTGAGCTAGGCTGGGTTTATAATTTTTAAACTTGAATCCGGCTCAACCCGCAGTCTTACATGGGTTATAACCCAATAATAGGTTGGGCTAAATTGGGTTATTATTGGATTAGGTTGGGTTGTAGCCCGACAAACCCAGCCCAAATAACATGTTGAATCTCAACATTCAAATGTTTCAAACTATTTTAATCATCAACCACCGCCGACACCACCACCACCAACAGGCCCAGCACCCGTATAAGGAGCATAACAAAATGGAGAACTTCTCCACCAACTTTCTTCAAGCATTTATATAATGTTCTTTTTTATGTTTATTAGTAACGTATCTGTGTCTCATAAACTTGTGGTTTGTTAAGTAATATTTTATCATTTATATTAATATTATCAATCAACTTATGTCTTGTTAATTGTTAAATTAACTTTTTCATAAAATAGGTTAAGCTTAAGTTTTTTTCATTATTAATCCAATTATCAAAATTTAGAACACACTAATAAAAAATAAAAATAAAAAAAAATAGGCTGGCCCGACCTAGCTCAACCCAGCTCGCGACTTGTTGTAGCAGGCTCGTAGGCCGAGCTGGATCCTATATGTCAAGAATTACGCCCAGTCCAGCTCAACCCACTAAACATATGTGTCAATTTAAGTTCATTTTTCTTAACCCACAATTCGGCCGGGCCGTGCCGGGCTAGCTCATTTGCCAGGTCTAGCTAGAAGTAACTAAGTTTAATTTCACTATGTAAGGAGTGGTAGTACATATATATACTAAAACGAGAATGAGATCACTAAAAATTATCTGTTATATCCAAAAGTTGAAAAAACACTAAGGTTATGAGGCGTATCAGTCATTGTAAGAGCAACCTCAATAGGAAGCTGTAAACTGCAAGCCCAGTCTATAAAATAGACTTTGGAAAGAAAAATTCACACAATGGAGGTCTGTAAAAATTTTTTACAGCCCAGTCTCTAAAAAATAGATATTTTAAGAGCATCCTCAATTGAGGGTTCTAAATCAGAGTCTCTATCTCTATATTTAGAGACCCTGCCAATTTTAGAGACTTTGATTAAGACTCAAGTGTTTTTTTGGGTTTCTAAAAAAAATTTATCCCTAGTAAGGGTCTCTATTTACTTGAGTTTCTATATTGTGTTTAATTTAATTTTACATACTAATTTGATTATGTGCTATTTTTTTGCATGTATTAATTTTTTTAATTTCAATTGTTATTTATATTTTTGCAACTTTTTTTTTACGAACATTTCGAAAAAAAAATAAATTAATTCTCACAACAGTAGCATTTATCCACATAGATGACGTTTAATTACATCCGATTACATTGGATTTTTTTTATTTTCAATCTCATCCATTCGTTTTTTATCTGAAACGTACATCTCTTATCCGAATAAGGGCCATTGGATTGGATATTCTTTAGTCAATCTCATCCGTCTGTTCGCTATCATAAAAAAGTAAAGTTAAATTAAACATAAAAAAATAAAGTTACACTAAACATAAAAAAATAAAGTTAAATTAAACATATAAAATAAAGTTATAATTGAGCATTAAAAAAATAATTCAAAGTTAAAATTAAGTATTATATAAATTTAAAAAAATCATAAAAAATAAATTTAAAAAAAATCATAAAAAGTAAACAAAAATAAATCTTTATATAAAACACACCCACCCACCCACCCACCCACTTACCCATTTCTACCGCCGCCATCCCTTTCCCCATTCCCTCAACCCTAGACCATACCCCACACTTCCCTCTCCCATCACCTTCCCCCACCCTCTCTTCTCTAGTCACCCCCTCCCCCACCCCGCTCCTCTCCTGTCAGCCATAGAGGAACGTTTCACATGGAAAAGGTTTTTTCTTTTTTTTTTACCATTTTTTCAGATTTGTTTCTTAATTTTTTTTAAAATTTCTTTTTTTTTGTGTGTATGTCGTTGATGGTCTGATTGGTTGCATATATAGGGAATCAGACCATCAACGACTCTTTTGATTTTTTGTTTTAAAATCAGACCTGACAATCTGAAGATGTTAGATCGTCAGATCTGATATATCTCAACTCCTCTGTTTTTTTTTGGTCGAGTCTCAACGTCTCTTTTGAAAAGGGTTTTTTTTTTTTTTTTTTGTTAAATCAGATATGATGATCTAAAGATGTCAAATCGTCAGATCTGATATATCTCAATGACTTTTTTTTTTGGTCGAGTCTCAACGGCTCTTTTGAAAAGTTTTGTTTTTTTGTTAAATCAAATCTGGATGTCAGATTTTCTGGAAAAAAGTAGAGACTCGTTTGTCTTTATTTGGAGTCTCTATATTCATCAACAAATTTGTTGATGAATTTAGAGACTCCACTTTTTTGGGTTAAAATCTCTATTTTTTAGAGATTGGGCTGTAAAATTTTTTTACAGACTTCCATTGTGTGAATTTTTTCCACAAAGTCTCTATGTTACAGATTGGGCTATAGTAATTGCAATTTACAACCTCCCATTGAGGATGCTCTAACCCAAAAAAGTGGAGAGTCTCTAAATTCATCAACAAATTTGTTGATGAATCTAGACTCCAAATAGAGACAAACGAGTCTCTATTTTTTTTTCCAGAAAATCTGACATCCAGATCTGACATTGTCAGATTGTCAGATCTTATTTAACAAATAAATAAGAGCCGTTGAGATATATCAGGTTTGACGATCTGACATCTTCAGATCGTCAGATCTGATTTAACAAAAAAAAAACTTTTCAAAAGAGCCATTGAGACTCGACCAAAAAAAAAAAAAATAGTGGCGTTGAGATATATCAGATCTGACGATTTAACATCTTCAGATTGTCAGGTCTGATTTTAAAACAAAAAATCAAAAGAGTCGTTGATGGTCTGATTCCCTATATATGCAACCAATCAGACCATCAACGACATACACACAAAAAAAAAGCAACAGATCTGAAAAAAATTAAGAAACAAATATGAAAAAAGGTAAAACAAAAAAAAAAACCTTTTCCATGTGAAACATTCTGCTATGGCTGACGGGAGAGGAGTGGGGTGGGGGAGGGGGTGACAAGAGAGGAAGGGGTGGAGATGACGGGAGAGGAGAGGGTAAATGAGGGGTGGGGTGTGGTCTAGGGTTGAGGGAATGGGGAAAGGGATGGCAGCGGCAAAAATAGGTAGGTGGGTGGGTCGGTTTATATATATATATATATATATATATATATATATATATATATATATATATATATATATATATATTTAAAGATTTTTGTTGTCTCTTAATTAAACCTAAGAGGGGGGTGAATTAGGTTATATAGGCAATAATACTATTTTTTCGATTAGGCAATATACTAGCAATGATTAATCAAAAACCTTAAACAAATATGTACTCTAGCAATATAAAATATGAGTGAGGCAATTTATCAAACACTTAGTGTGTAGAAAATAATGCAAAGAGAGAGTTGAGAGAAAGAGATTGCAAATCGCGATTTGTGTGGTTCTGTTCCTGCCTAAGTCCACGACCTAAGCTCCCCGCTTAGGATTTCAACAATCTTCACTATGGTGGTTCTTCAAATGTTGGAGAGTCCATAAACCAACTACAATGGTAGTTCAAACTTTTACAATAGAAAAATTAATTCTCAATACAAAGCTTCAACCCCAACACCTTTGACTAGGAAATCCTTCATTTCAAAGTGTTTAACTCTCTCTTTTGATAAGTGTTTGAGATTCACAATAAAAGTCATCTTTTAGGGTAAATGAATACAATGAATGTTTCTCTCAATATTGCTCACAAATTCCTGCTCCAGTATATCACAATGATGATTCAAATATGAAATTAATGTAGGAAATCAAGAGTAATTGTTTTGAATCAATGCCTTGAAAGTTTTCAGTTGAGAGACATTAATAGAGGATGAAATATGTGTAATAAATGCACTCCAACGTTCATAAAACAGCTATATTTTAAAACAGCATTTTGGCCCGACCGGTCGACCCCTGCTCCACCGGTCGACCGGTTGAAAGACCCTCGTCCGGTGGAGAGGTCTCGGGCAGACGACCCCTTGAGCACCGGTCGACCGGTTTCCATAGGGTCGTCCGGTTTGCTCAGGGTTGCCAGGAATTGGGTTTTCTTTTAAATGTTTATTTTATGCGTCTTTTATAAAACCTTTTTCAAATGTTTCAAAAATGACTTTTAAGAATCATCTTTGAGCATATACTATTTGCAAGACCCGAACCCTGGTCAAGTCCCAACCGGTACTCCTTATGACTTCCGCCTCCATCCTTATAGCTCCATCTTCATTTCTTCGGTTCTTTATCTTTTCTTGAGTTGATGGATGATCTTCCTTTCTTCTATAGCTTGATAAACTTCGAAGTCAACCTTGATTCATCTCATTCATGCATACTTACACAAACTCATTAGACATTACCGTGGTTTGTTATCATCAAAACCAAGATTAGAAGCCTTTTAGGCTAACAATCTCCCCTTTTTCTATGATGAAAAAACCTTTCTCAAATAGTAATAACAATGTAAGCATAATGAGTTTGCAAATCTTATCTCAGATAATGACAATGTAAGCATAAATAAGTTTGAGAGAGCATTTATCATTTAGTGCATTTTAAGTTTGCAAAACTCTCCCCTTCACCTTGTGCATTTCCTAGCTAAGGTTGAGTTGTTACTCCCCCTCAATGTATGAGTTTGTTCTAAGGTTTATCATTTTATTTCTACATTTTTTCTCCCTATTTTTGTCATTAGCAGAACAAAGAAAAACAATTACTTCTACATTTCATCTTCCCCTATTTGACATTAGCACACAAAGTAAAACAATATGTCGCAATTGAAACCAAAAGAACTAGATAATGGAAGTAGATTGGAAGAACATGGAAAATTTGAAAAGCTGAAACAATTAAAGTGCATGAAAAGTCTTAGTTGTGAAAGGAAAATAAAGCAACTAGGGGTTAAGAGAAAGGGGAACATCTTAGGCATCTCAAGACATCCTTCCTAGTCTTTAATAAACTTCTTATACAGTTTCTCAAGCATGGTCTTCATACCCTTCATCTCGGTGTTTACTTGAGCAAAGCTAGTACCAACATCCAAAGATAATTTATCAACACGTGAGGTCAAATTGTCAAGCTTGGTATTGACTTCTTCAAGAGTAGCTTGGCGAGATCTTCTTCTTGTAGAAGAACTTGTACCTCCAATGTCAGCCTGGGAAGTTCCAATGTCTGCATCTCTTCCTTCGTTATCTCTGTCATCACTCTCGCTTGCGATTTCACTTTCATCTCCCTCATCCCCAAGGTCATAATTTTCTAGATCATCAACTGCTTCCGATTGACTCTTACGGAATTGACGTTGCTCAATATAGACAATGTCGTTATTAACACGAGCCATATATTGTATGTCAAGGGAATGCTTATCCAGAAGGTAGATGGAAACATTTAAAGGTTCAAACAGACCAACCTGAGCAATATCCTTTAGACGGAAGAGGTAACACAAAATCATCTCATAGGGCATGGACTTCTTTTTGAAAGCCAACATGTGACTAAGCATAATGTGTGGGAAATTGATTTTCACCTTCTTGTAAATAAGATACATCACATAGCCCGTGAAGAATGGAATAGACTCGTCTTTCACAATGTGAGACATGATGACTTGATTCAGAATATAGAGGATCAATCATTTTTCAGCACAGAGGTGATCTCTTTTAGGCATAAATGTTTTCGTCCTTCCCGAGCCTTCCCACAATGTAGCAATCATATTCGTTGGAGCGTTGTCGTGTAGTCCTTTTGGTAAGTTGGCAGGGGAGTAGATTGTTAGGCCACTAGTTGGTATGCCAAGCAAGTTAGCCAAGTCCATTTCACTCACAAATATATTAACGCCATTTACCCGACTTTTTAGCCCACGCACACCATCATTGTCACCTTCTACCACATAGGCATAGAACTCACAAACCCATTGATCACAATTGATGTCCTCGAGTCCAAACAGAGGAAGCCATCTTTGATGTCTAAGCAATCTATGTGGACGAGTGTAGTCCAAAAGTCTGGAGGATCAAGAACCTTACCCCAAATAATCTTCTTCTTAGAGAAATTACTTGGTGCAATGACATATGCGGGATCCCATGGATCAGTGATATGAGGCCTAAACTCGGTCCTTATTTTCTTGGATGATTTCCTTGATGATGATGCCATGAGTAGACAAGAGAAATTGCAAAAGAAAGCAAGATATTTTGGGTAGGTAATTTCGTCGAACACTTGGTAGGCAAGAGAAAATTTGTAAGGTTTTTTGACAAAGTTTTGAAGAGAAAGAGAAGCTTTGGAATTTGGTTATGAAGATTTGTTGGATTAGCTCCCTTTATATAGTTTGAATGAGGAAGTTGAAAGGTTTGTAGTATTAATAGTGATTTATAAGGTTTAATGGAGAAGATGAATGGTTGTGTTGAATGAATAAAGTGAGTTTTGAGTGTTTAATGAGGGTTTTAAACATTGTGTCCGGTAGTGCAGCGGCCGGACGAGGGTAGTGCACCGGTCGACTGGTGCTAGTACCCTTTTTCGCCCGAGGCACTGCCACCGGACGAGGGTATGCGCATCAATCGACCGGTGCCAACCCCCTCTTCCGGTGGTGCACTTCCTGCCAGGAAGTGCATCACACTTAGAAAACTTCAAGTTTTTGCAATTTTAACTCATTTTAAACATGTCCAACTCTCTTCTAATCATACAAAATTGATCCTTATGCAATGGTTTGATAAAAATATAAGCTAATTGATGCAATGAATCAACAAATTCAAGGACCACATCCTCTTTTTGAACAAGATCTCTAATGAAATGATGTCTAATTTTAATATGTTTAGTCCTAGAATGTTGTATAGGATTCTTAGTAAGATTAATGACACTTGTATTGTCACATCTAATAGGCACATTATCATACACAAGCCCATAATCGAGCAAATTTTGTTTCATCTAGAGAATTTGGGCAACACAATTTCCGACAGATACGTATTCAGCTTCGACCGTAGATAGAGCTACACTATTTTTCTTTTTACTAGACCATGAGGTTAATGATTGGCTTAGAAATTGACAACATCCACTAGTACTCTTTCTATCTACTCGATCTCCTGCATAGTCAGCATCTGAATAGCCTATAAGTTCAAATGATGTGCCTTTCGAATACCACAATCCTAAATCTATAGTCCCCTTAAGGTATCTAATGATTCTTTTTACTGCATTTAAGTGAGACTCTTTAGGATAAGATTGAAAACGAGCACATAAGCACACAACAAATACAATATCGGGTCTAGAGGAAGTTAAATAAAGAAGACTTCCAATCATACCTCGATATTGCTTTTCATCTACCTTGTTACCTTCCTCATCTTTGTCAAGCTTGATTGACGTTGACATTGGTGTACTCATTTCTTTTGCTGACTCAAGTCCGAACTTCTTGATGAGTTCTCTAGTATACTTGGCTTGGTTGATAAAAGTACCCTCTTGTGTTTGCTTGATTTGGAGTCCGATAAAGAAATTTAATTCTCCCATCATACTCATTTCGAATTCTTTGTGCATGTACTTAGAGAAATACTGACAAAGAGATTCATTAGTAGCACCAAAGATTATATCATCAACATAGATTTGTACAAGCTATATATATTTGCCTTTTGTTTTGACAAAGAGAGTGAAATCTAATTTCCCTCTAGTGAACCCTTTCTCAAGCAAGTAATTACTAAGCCTATCATACCATGCTCTAGGTGCTTGCTTAAGGTGCCTTATCTAATTTATATACATGATTTGGCAAGTTAGAATCCTCAAATCCATGTAGTTGTTTCACATAAACTTCTTCCTTAATATAGCCATTTAAAAATGCAATTTTTACATCCATTTGATATAATTTAAAGTCCATAAAACATGCAAAGGCAAGAAACATATGAATGGATTCAAGTCTAGCTATGGGAGCAAAAGTCTCATCATAATCTATGCCTTTTTTTCTTGATTATATCCTTGACCCACTAGCCTAGCTTTGTTTCTAGTTAAAACCCCGGATTCATCTAGCTTATTCCTAAAAACTCATTTTGTACCAATTATAGGATAATCCTTAGATTTTTCAACTAGATGTTATACGTTACTTCTTTCAAATTGATTTAATTCTTATTGCATGGCAATTATCCAATCTTCATGATCTAAAGCTTCTTTAACATTTTTAGGCTCTACTTGAGAAAGAAAAGCAACATGTTCACAATAAGCATTTAGATTGGAACGAGTTTTTACTCCCTTGGAAGGATCACCAAGAAATTGATCATTTGGATGATCTCTTACAAACTTCTAACACCTTGGTAGATCTTCATTTGTTATTGCTTCTTGGACATGTTGCATTAGTTGTACATTGTCTTGTGGATTTGCTATATCTTCACCATCCTTTGAGGTTTGACCCTTTTCAACATTTGTCTCCTTTGGATCACTTGGGGTTCTCTCATTGCCAATAGTTATAGGTAGGATTTGAATGTACTTCGAGAACTCCTACATTATCATCATTCTTTCTCAAGGCAAAATGATTAGTTTAATCAAAATCCACATGCATAGACTCTTCAATAAGCATATTTCTTTTGTTAAAAACTCTATAAGCTTTGCTTCTTGAAGAGTAACCCATTAAAAGTCCTTCATCCGATTTAGAATCAAATTTGCCACGATGTTCTTTTGTATTTAGGATGAAACACTTACAACCAAATACTTTAAAATGAGATACATTTGGTGCTCTACTTTTCCATAATTTATAAGGTGTTTTCTTTAGAAAATGTCTAATTAGCACACAGTTTAGCACATAACATGTGGTATTTATGGCTTTACCCCAAAAATATGTTGGCAAGTTGTTTTCTTTCAACATTGTTCTTGCCATTTCTTGTAGAGTCTGATTCTTCCTTTCCACTACTCCATTTTGCTGAGGAGTCCTAGGAGCCGAAAATTTATGTTCAATGCCACGTACTTCACAATAGTCTATAAGGATGCGTTTATAAATTGAGTGTCTTGGTCACTATGAATGCAATTTATGTAATAGCCTTTCTCATTTCTTATTACAAAGTTTAACAAATTCATTGAAGGCATCATTTTTATGTGCAAGGGGTCTCACCCATGAATCTAGTGTAATCATCTATGATAACATAGACATATCTAGATCCACCTAAGCTTGCCACATCCATTGGACCAAAAAGATCTATATGTAATTTTTGTAAAGCTCTTGATGTGGTTACCTTACTAATTGTTTTGAAAGATGTTTTGAGTTGTTTTCCAAATTGGCATGCATCACATAAATGGTCTTTTTGAAATCTAGTCTTAGGAAGATCTATAACAAGTTCTTTTCTAGAAAGCTTAGTAAGTAAATCCATGTTAGCATGATCAAGTCTTCTATGCCATAACCATGAGTCCTCACTAATCGTAACTAAGCATGTCACATTTTGACATTTTAATTCATGGAAATTAATCACATAAACATTATCGCATCTATTGCCAACAAACAACACTTTATCATCTTTATCATACACCTTGCAACAAGTAGATAAAAATTCAACTCTAAATCCATTATCACAAAATTGGCTTACACTTAGCAAATTGTGTCTAAGACCTTTAACATACAAGACATCATGAATGAAAAGAAAGTTTATATCTCCTATGCTAACCTTACCAATGACTTTGCCTCTTTTATTTCCTCCATAGCTAACTTTACCTTTGAAATCTTTGTCAATCTCATAGAAGAAAGAGACATCTTCTGTCATGTGCCTTGAGCACCTACTATCAATAACCCAAGTATCTTCATTCTTCATCTTTAGGGCAACCTATCATTCATAAAAACAAATCAAGTTCATTTTGGTCCCCAAAGTTCTATTGGGTCCTTTTGTGTTAGTACGAAGTCCTAATACATCTAACAACCCATTTGGGTCTAAGCCACAAAGGAATGTGAGAATCGTTTCCCACCATATTTCTAAATCTACATCGTGATGCATTGTGACCAATCTTCTCACAATAAGTACATTTTTTAAAAGATCCTCTTGATGTTAAGGCTTCATGCCAAGAGAATGATGATTTGACAAAATAGTTTTGAAAACTTTTTGGATGTGGCTTATAGCCAATTCCTATTTTGTCAATTTGTACTTTGTGTGTCTCTTTTAATGGTGGATAGACATTTGAGGATTGAGAGGCTTTCACAAAGGTGATTTTTGAGAACTTTGGTTTAGAAAATGGCTCATAGCCAATTCCACCTTTGTCAAATGGTACTGTTTGGGAGCCAAGGATTTCATCCAAGGTTTTTGTTCCCTTTGAAAATCTAGCAAGATCATTTTGTAAACCAAGAACTTGTTTTTCAAAATCTTTGATCTCTACTTCTTTTTTGATTTTCAAATGATGATACTCACAAATCTCTTTGGTAAGAGTGTTATTTTCATCTCTAAGCTCCTTAATTTCTTTTTGAAGTTCATCATTTTCTTTTTGAAGATTCTTTACTTTTGAGTGTGCAAGGAGAAAACTATCATGTAGTTTTGAAAATTCATTTGTTAGTTCCTCAAAAGCACATTCATCATCATTAGAAGAAGAAGAAGATTCATCACAAGACGAAGAAGTTACCTCATCATCTCTAGCCATAAAGCACACAAAGTCGGCCACTTCAGTTTCGCTTCCACTTTCATCACCGGTTGATATATCATCCTCAACACAAGCCTTCATTGCATTTTGCTTCCCTTTGATCAATTTTGGACACTTTGCTTTGATGTGTCTTGTCTTGTCACAATTGAAACACTTAATCTCTTTTTTGGTTTTCTCCATCTTTCTTTGAATCTTCTCTTGACTTTGTTGTTAATGGGCTCTCCTTTCTTCATCTTTTTGTATTTCAAGAATTTCTTAAAATTCTTTGCAATGAGTACAAACTCATCAAGATCACTATCACATTTGTCTTCATTACTCGATTGAGTTTGAGCAATGAGAGCAAGTGATTTCCTTGTCTTCTTTTCTTCTTCATCTCATATCTTTTCTTGATATAATACAAGTTTATCTGTCTCAAGGTTGCAAATAAGCTCAT
Organism: Ehretia macrophylla; assembly: GCA_037974665.1. Classification (NCBI taxonomy): domain Eukaryota; kingdom Viridiplantae; phylum Streptophyta; class Magnoliopsida; order Boraginales; family Ehretiaceae; genus Ehretia; species Ehretia macrophylla. The sequence continues at coordinate 88,580,301 of CM075764.1, forward strand.
GCACCATTAACTTGGAGAGATCGGTTGATTCTCTAATTGATGTCACATTTGGTTTGTATTCTTTTGGAAGGGCTATAAGAATCTTCTGGTTGAGTTTTTCATTTGGATACTTCTTTCCGAGAGCACTCAAGTTGTTTACAATTTTGGATAATCTTTGATGCATTTCGTTTAGTGATTCTCCGGTCTTCATACGAAACAATTCATACTCATGGATGAGAAGATCAATTTTGGTATTCTTCACTTTAGACGTTCCTTGATAAGACATGTGTAACATTTCCCAAATCTCGTGAGCGATTTCACATTGACTCACACGACTATACTCAGTTTCGTTTAGAGCACAATAGAGGATGTTCTTGGCTCTTCAGTTCTTGGTCATCATGATAATGTCTTGATCATTGAACTCACTCATTTTCTTGGGCACTTGAATGGTTTTCACTTTCTCGGCTCCACTTGAACTTGAAGCATCTTTGACCATTACCTCCTTCATTGGAACATAAGGGTCATCTTCTACCAATGACCATAAAGCATAATCAATGGATTGTATGTATGTCTCCATCTTGTTCTTACCTATAAACAATGGAGGCCTATTAGTGGAGTAACTTTCAAAGTAAGGAGATGTAGTATTGTTTCCCATTTATATTTTCTTTGCTAGATGTTAAGCTATATGCAAAGTCCTAACTCTTGATACCACTTGTTGTCCCTTAATTAAACCTAGGAGGGGGGGGAGGGAGTAAATTAGGTTATATAGGTAATAATACTACTTTTTCGATTAGACAATATACTAGCAATGATTAATAAAAAAAATAATCTTAAACAAATATGCACTCTAGTAATATAAAATGTGAGTGAGACAATTTATCAAATACTTAGTGTGCAGAAAATAATGCAAAGAGAGAGTTGAGAGAAAGAGATTGCAAATCGCGATTTAGCGTGGTTCGACCCCCGCCTAAGTCCACGACCTAAGCTCTCCACTTAGGATTTCAACAATATTTACTATGGTGGCTCTTTAAATGTTGGTGAGTCCACAAACCAACTACAATGGTAGTTCAAGCTTTTACAATAGAAAAATTCATTCTCAATACAAAGCTTCAACCCCAACACATTTGACAAGGAAATCCTTCTTTTCAAAGTGTTTAACTCTCTCTTTTGATAAGTGTTTGAGATTCACAATGAAAGCCCTCTTTTAGGGTAGATGAATACAATGAATGCTTCTCTCAATATTGCTCACAAATTCTTGCTCAAGTATATCACAATGATGATTCAAAGATGAAATTAATGTAAGAAATCAAGAGTAATTGCTTTGAATCTATGCCTTGAAAGTTTTCAGTTGAGAGAGATTAATAAAGGCTGAAATATGTGTAATAAATGCTCTCTAACGTTCATAAAATGGATATATTTTAAAATAGTATTTTGGCCCGACCGGTCGACCCTTACTCTACAGATTGAGAGACCCTCGTCTGGTGGAGAGGTCTCGGGCGGATGACCCCTTGAGCATCGGTCAACCGGTTGCCATAGGGACGTTAGGTTTGCTCAGGGCTGCCAGGAATTAGGTTTTCTTTAAAATGTTTCTTTTATGCATCTTTTATAAAACCTTTTTCAAATGTCTCAAAAACTAATTTTAAGAATCATCTCTGAGCATATACTATTTGCAAGATCCGAACCCTAATCAAATCCCAACCGGTACCCCTTACGACTTCCGTCTCTATCCTTATAGCTCCATCTTTATTTTTTTCGGTTCTTTACCTTTTCTTGAGTTGATGGATGATCTTCCTTTCTTCTATAGCTTGATGAACTTGGAATTCAAAGTCAACCTTAATTCATCTCATTCATGCACACTTATACAAACTCATTAGACATAACCGTGGTTTGTTATAATCAAAACTAAGATTATAAGCCTTTTAGGCTAACAATTTTCTTTTTAATTTATTTTTTATGATTTTTTTTTTATAATTTTTATAATACTTAATTTTAACTTTTTAATTAATTTTTTAATGTTCAATTATAAATTTATTTTTATGTTTAATTTTACTTTATTTTTTTATTTTTATTTTAACTTTATTTTTTTATGCTTAATTTAAATTTATTTTTTTATGTTTAATTTAACTTTATTTTTTTATGATAGTGGACGAACGGATGAGATTGACTAAGGAATATTCAATCCAATAGCCCTTATTCGGATAAGAGATGTGTGTTTCAGATAAGAAACGAACGGATGATATTGAAAATAAAAAAACACAATGTAATCGGATGTAATTAAACGACATCCATGTGGATAAATGCTATCATTGTCGGAATTAGTTTATTTTTTGTTCGAAATGTTCGTAAAAAAAAAAGTTGTGAAAATATAAATAACAATTGAAATTAAAAAAAAATTAACACACGCAAAAAAATAGCACATAATCAAATTAGTATATAAAATTAAATTAAACACAATATAGAGACTCAAGTAAATAGAGATCCTCACTGGGGATAGATTTTTTTTAGAGACCAAAAAAATACTTGAGTCTTAATCAGAGTCTTTAAAATTGGCAGGGTCTCTAAATATAGAGATAGAGACTCTGATTTAGAACCCTCCATTGAGGATGCTCTAATCAAGGAACAGTGGGAAAGACTGATAAATAGCTCTATGTTCAAAATTTCCTTTATTGTGATGTCTGGAAGCAAGAGCGGGTCCAAAATTCTTGTTTTGTGGTGGTTAAAATATTCAACTTAACACACATTTATAAATATTTTTTTTCAGTGAAAATTAAGTTGATTTTTAGATAAAAAAATATTTTAAAAATATACAAATTTGAAAAAAAAAATGGGGATGATCTGGGAGGGAAACGACTTTCAGTTTAGTTGTATGAAAAATATGCCCCATTTTCTGTGTAAGACTTGCTATTTTCTTTGTCATATAGAGATATTATTATCAAATTATCTTTTCCATTCTAAGTTTCTTCATTTTTGAAGGAAATAAACTCAATTTTGTCATCAAATGCATTTACAGTTTCCCTATGGATTTCGTGGACCCATGGATCAAGTACCAAAGTCAAATAATGCAGAAAATTAAGCTTGGCTCCCATGAGGCAAGTAAAAGAAAAGTTGTTTTTGTTGCTTGTTAGTGGTCCAAAGTTCACTGTGCCAGCTATCTAATGGTTGCACCAACCGAAAGAGAAAGACTCTCACTTAATTGCCACATTAATTTGTTCCACAATATTCAAACCTTTTTTTTTTTTTTTCGATGATGAGTTACTCATTTTAGCTACGATCACATTTGATTTACCTTATAGTTATAAGCTTTGTAATATAGCGGTGCGTTCCAACAAATAATCTAGATCAGTCAAGAGTTGAATAATATTTGTAATAAGAGCGCATACCGAACTTATTTTAAATTACATATCGCTAACCGACCATTCTACTCAAATTTTGAGAGCACAATATTCAAAGCTTCGTTGTACTAAGTGGTTGTAGCAATTCCATTCGAGGTGGAGGGTCACCTGTATATGAGTGAGAACCCAACTCAAATAAGAAAAGCTAGTGGCACCATCATATTCACCCCACCAAGGCTAACAACAAGATATTATCAGAAAGATTTTGATTAAAGTAAAATAATGATCACAATCAACATTTAAATGATAGCCTATCACACGATATAGCAAATATCATTTTCAATAGAAAGCTCAACCAAGTCAAGCTTACCTATCATTTCATGAGTTGTTTAAAAGACATATTATTCAATGTTTCGTGTACGTAAGAAATATTATAAGTGAGTATTTTATAATTAATGTTCGAGTATTAGGTATTACATTGCTGAAATAACTCATGTCATCAGATTTTTAGGAAAAATTCAAAGGACTATGAGCAAACGATACTTATACTTGAAATTAACACAACTGTATATGTAGAAAATATCTAAGAGCGCAGATCAATGAATTTGAGATCCTAGTAATTATTTTTTAAGTTTATCCACTAATCTCACTTACAAGCTTGATGTGACATATTAGCTAGAGGAGGATTTGATGGCTTCTAGATAAATATTTGAGGCTTCTAGAAAGTTTTGCTACAATGGAGTAAGATATCTTTCTTTTCTGTTTCCATGATTGCGAAAAATTTGGTGGATACAAAGACAGATGTGATAGACAAAGATAGTCACTACTATTCTTGCTGAATTCTTTAGAAAGTCAAATATTCTTTTAGAAAGAAATGACTAAATACAATAGATTCTGAACTAGGTCTGATATTTTTTAAGTTCGCGCATAACTAAAGTTTCGTCCACCAGATTGTTCTCCGTTGGAGCTTTCCTCTAGCTCATTCAGATCTCCAACATCTTGCCATCTCAAATCCATTCTTGCAGTACTGGTAATCCTCAAAAGCCTGATCAATTTCAGCTTCTGAGTTCATCACAAAAGGACCATATTGAACTACAGGTTCATTGAGTGGCTCCCCACACACCAAAATAAACCTCAATGGCTTGGAAGACTTGTTCCATACACTCAGGCCATTTCCAGGACCCAAAACACACACATGGTGAGATGATATCGGTTTCGAGTTTGGTAAGCCGAAGACTCCTTCTCCCTCAAGAATGTACACAAAAGCATTCCAGGACTCTGGGATGGTTTGATGGTGTTGAGCTCTTGGTTTTAGAGTGAAATCAAGGTACATTGTACGCGTGCGCGTATAAACTGGAGAATGAACGCCCATTGCTTCCCCTGCAATGATTCTAACTTCAACTCCATCTTTTTCTGCACTTGGGATGTCCTCACTCAGCAGTTCTTGATAGTTTGGCTCAATCCTGCAACAATAATGTTGAGAAATTAACCGAAGAAACATCCATTTCTACGCAGGCGAATGACAGTATATATACCAAGATGCTGGATGATTAACCGGTCAATTTTCAGTAGAGGCTATATACACAATTTAATACTCATATACTATTCATGATTTTTCAAATTAAAAATACCCTCTTCTTCCCCTGCTCCTTGGTGAATTGAGGGCATGAGCAAGGAGTGCCGCGCATGAGCGGAGTGAAAAGAAAGCATGAGTAGGAACCTAATAGCTAGGCACCCTTTAAAAATTTAGAAAGACTTATAAAAAATCGATAATTGGTTAGTTCGACAAAAAAATAAAAATACTATATACTATTGTCGATTTATGTACATTACATATTAATTTATTTGACCCAGAGGGAGTCGAGACCAGGTCAAGTGCACCTTTTTAAATTATAAAAATTTAGGGGTAAGTGAAATAGGCCCCGAAAGTCCTATTAGTCTTCATATAAATTCACCCTCGTTCAGAGTATCTTACATTTTATCCTTGGACGAGAGATTAATCCAGAGCTGCAAACCCCAATGAGTTCCTTCTCCTGCAGGCATTTCTGAGTGAACTATACCTCTTCCTGCTGTCATCCACTGCAAAAATCGACAAAATGAGGTTCCTAACTCAACAATAAACACATTTTGATTTTGGAAATGAATTGATTGAGAGGACAACAGTAACTATAAATGTCTTGTACCTGAACATCACCGGACCTGATTGTACCCTTGTGACCAGCAAAATCTTGATGAGTTACAGCTCCCTGAGAATGGGAAAACAACTTCAGTTTTACATTATGAGGTTTTTGTAAATTAGGATCATAATTCATACAATCTTGAATTGAACAATTTTACCTGCAACATGTATGTAACAGTCTCAAAACCTGTAAAACAGGATGGTAAAACTCATAAATTGATCCAAGATACGTAAAGGGAATTCAAAATACAAACTTATTTTCACACCTCGGGTTCATAATCCCAGACCCGCAAGTGAACCGGACCTCATATCAATTGATCCAGAATAGTTAACCCAAATTATTATATAGACCTATAATATCCACTTGTAATTAAACCACACACTTAACACTTTCTCTAACAATTTTGGACGGCACACATATAGGATATATATATATATATATATATATATATATCGAGAATAACCTCTGTGTGGGTGGTCTGGAAATCCAGCAGGAGGTGAAACTGCAAAATGAAAACAGTATAAAGCATTAATGAAACAGAGGTCAATTTAATGAAAACACTTTCAAGAATTTTTTTTTTGTTTTTTGTTTTTGAAGAACATCACAAAAGCTATTCTATCATGCAAACATTAAATCCATATCGAGTGATAATTAATTAACATAAAACAAAAAATGTAACATTAACTAAATATCTACTCATATTATACCTTCAAATTCATCCAAAAAGAGGAAAGGATCGAGATACTTCAATTCAGGCCTGACAATGCAATAGCAAAATTCATGTACTAAATATCAAACCCCTTGTATATAATGATAAAATTCTTTAAAATAAAAACTTAATAATAATAATAAAAAAAATCAGTGATATATAACAATGCTTGTGTATAAAAGAAAAATACCTTCCAATACTTCTCCTAACAACAGCACCATTACCCTCACTTTGAGGCTTGGCCAAGACTTTCTTGACAACCAATCTAGGCTGATCAAATGCAGACATGATCTATCTGATGACAAATGAGTACAAGACCTTCTTGGTTGAGTATATATAGAGATTCAACACAATATGATTGTTTATATAGAGCTATGATATAATGGTGTCTTGGTATATATAGACAGAGAAAAAATAAATGGAGGCTTAGGACAGCATAGTTGGTTGGTCTGTGGTAATATATGGAACCTATTGGAGGCGTGCATGGGAGGATATTAAGGTGGGGTCCACATTTTCCTTCTTTCAACCCAATGATAAGATGACGTCAAGTTCGTGTCAGCATGATGGATGCATTAAAAGTGAAAAATGGAAACCTCAAGTCAACTGCTCAAATGTGGGCGTCCTCATTATTCTTCTGGAATAAAAAACCTACAGTGACTCTCTTTCTTTTTTTTGATACCGGCCAAATCGTGATTCTAACGAGAGATATCAATGGGTATTCATTTTATTCGAAATTGATGAATAATTATTTAATAAAAATTTGATAATAAAAATTAATAAGGAATTCTTTAAGATTTGGGTTTTATAAAGGAAACTGATAGGTTTTGATTTTTGACGTTAAAAAAAACTGAAATCCGAAATTCGATTATTAATTTAATAAAAAAATCTAACATATATATATACATTTAAAATAATAGAAGACTAACTAAAATTGGTAAGTAAAATGAAAAAAAATTAAACTAAACTTAATTAAAAAAAGTGAATTAAGTTCAATTAAAAGAGATGGGTTAACTCTATTAAATCAATACTTATACTTTTAAGAATTATTATTTTTACTTGCCGAAAAAAAAGAAGAGACATTTCTCGCTCGACGCTTGTGAATGAATTTCTCTTTGCATAACTTGTTGATTTTGATTTTTGCTCATAAAATTATTATGTAATTTATTTCAAGTTTTATCATTGGCTTTGATTCTTTTATTTTTGGTTTCTTTATATTTAAACTAATTTTTCTTATATTTTTTTAGGTTTTTTTATTTAAACTAATTATTTTTTAGTTAAACGGTTACGGTTACGGTTACGGTTATTGGTTTTGAAAACCGTTAAGTTTTAGTTACGATTATGGTTATTAGTTTGTTAAACGATTTTGATTACAATTTTATCATTTTTCGCTGTTATCCGAACCGTTGCTATTCTTAATTCTAATTTAAAATTTCTTATTCAAATAAGTTGCTACCCACTTATAGCACCTAACTATTGGGTGTTAATATTGCTCTCTTTCAAAATGAAAGAAAATGTTTAGATCTGTCCAGCAGAACCCCAGGGGCCTAGATCAGGTACCCAAATTAAGGGTATGCAGTAATACATTAAAGGAGGTCAAAATATGCATTTATATAAGAAAAATATTTAATATAATAATTTTTAAAATATATATATATATATATATATATAAACACACTATTATCACCACATAAGTCTATCCCTACCGAACCCGAAGAGTCCCACAACATTGTGATACTCGCTTTGTTAGAGTCATCGAATCTGGTGACCACAGAATCCAATCTGAGGCACGTCGTTGAGTAGGATTGTCATTCTTTAATTAAAAAGCATTGAAAATTATTCGTACATTATTAAATCATTGGTAGCATAAATTTTCATTTCAAATTTTTTTCTTCTAAATTTAAAGCCTCTCATTCTTAATAAATTCCATAATAAAAGTATGGGCTGATCGAGGTAGTGTACAACATCTTTTAGGTGAATGATTTTTTTTTTTTTTAATTAGTCATCAACATTTTTTTAAAAAAGTTCTAATTTAGAGTTTTTTATTTTTTTTAGTTTTTTTCAACTTCAACTTTTATTTAAAAACATTTTAAAAAATAGATCAAATATGTTAGTTTCAACTTTTAAACTCATTAAAAATATTTTTAAATGTCTAAAAATTAGACCAAACAAAACCTAAATCAAGTAATAAATTTGAATTGCAGATTTCAGATGTCATTGATATCATGTGTAACAAGGTGAGATTTTAATGGTAAGTTCACTATGCAAATGATAACAATTAGACGCCTCCAAAGCTTAGATGGAGAAACGGTTCGTTATTCGATAAGTCTCAAGTGTGATATCATACTATAACAAATATTATTTAATTTTTGATTGACCTGAATAATGAGTTAGAGTACACTATTGCATTACGTTGGTTTGTAACTTGAGGATGGATATAATATAATTTTTTAAAGATAAGTTTATCGGATGTTTAAAAAAAAAGGAATACTAACAGTTAGACTAGTGAGATGATGTCATTATGATGACAATGATGATTTCCATATGACGTTACTGTAGACGAGAGAAATTGGAGTTCTAAATGAAAAGCTTCATTGCGTGTTTCAATAATCTTTTAATCACAACCTGTCACACATTATGTGAATTTAAAAAGACGGCTAAATGCTCAACTTTGTTCTATCGACAAATATATGTTTTCACGTTAAAGATCCGACAAGATAGAGTTTTCTTTGTTTAAGGAAGTTTCACTAACCTTTCCTTTTCTTACCCCCAAGGGTATACTGTAGTGATAGTGGGATAAAAATTTTTTTGTAATATTGCAGATTTGATACTGTTTATTATTTTGAATTTTTTTTTTTACTAACTTGTTGTATGTATAAAGACGTCCTGCTACACCTAAAAGTTTAATAATTGGTAGTTAGGCTCCGTCAAATAATCCGTTAGTCGAGTTCAGCCAATTGAATTCTCAAGTTATAGAAAAATAGGAAAAGAAAAAAAAAAACCTTTCCTTTTCCTTTTCTTGTGTAATTTTGTTGGTATTCATGTCTTGTGGGACATGTTCACCATCAAGAGACAACGTGAAGAAAACATTTAAAACCACAATGAACTCGGTGATGAAAAAAAAAACAAAGGTTTAATATTTTTTGGTCATTGATTTTTGTCGCGTTTGTCAATTTTGTCTTTATCTTTATAAATAATATATTTTGGTCATTCATCTATGTAAGTTGTATGACATTGATAGTCTTATATATGTTCTCGTTTGAAATATAACGACAATAGTACGTGACTGTCACATGACTTCAAAAATTTCTTTGCCCGTATAATTAATCACTCTCGACTATTAGTATCCCAAACCCACAGTCCGCAAAAACTATCCCAAATTTCTCAAACCCTAATCTCCTAATTTCGAAAAATTCATTGTCCGCACAATTAATCACTCTCGACCATTAGTACCCTACACCCACAGTCTGTGAAAATTGTTCCAAATTTCTCAAACTCTAATCTTCCAATTTAATTAAATGTCGCCTGATTTCCTCAATACTCACTTTCTTCACTATGGACACACAATATCACTATAGAAACACAGCAAAATTACCACCTCTTAAGACTTATTCATCATTTCTTATATGAGAAAAATTTAAAATATTTAATACACGAAATTTTTATTATATAATAAAGGATGGAACATCATTTCAAGTTTTGGTGCCGAAGGGGACAAAGATAAACTAGATCTCGACCATTTTTGTTTATGGGCTGGCTGGGTGTGGTGCGCATTTATTTTCATTGTTGGGTTGGCAACTGAGTTGAGTTGAAAACATTTGAGGTCAAACGTTATTTTCTTTTAGATTTTAGTGGTCATATCTAGATCCCAAAATCAAAGAGAGATTCTCTTTTATCTTAATGTCCCTTTTTTCTTTGGTCAATCTTTTGTCCTAATCTAAAATGACACAAGATCCTACCTAAGCATTACGTTTGATTTATGTGTGAAACCAAAATACTCGCATATCACGTGAGGAAATATGCTTTTCTCTTTTTCAATTATAATTTTAAAGGAGGCATAGCCGAAATTATTAAAAAAACAAGGCGAGGAAAATTTATTAAATCTGATTAATTAACTTAAAATATTTAAATTCATGTAGACAATAATAGTAAATTCAAGTTATTATGAAATGAACACAAATCTCATATAATATTGATGTGAAACGTTATGTCACATATATATGATTTATATCATGATGCCCAAAAGCAGTGGCGGACCTAAGTACTCACACTTAGGGTGTGCACTCGTACAGTGAAAGAGTTCAGCATGTGCATAAAATATCTAATATAATAGTTTTTTTTTTAAAAAATACCAAAAAACAAGTATTTTTTTTTTTTTCAAAGTGAGAATGTGCACGTAGATCCGCCGTTGCCCAAAAGGTAGGTTCCATACCAAACATAGGCAATTAATCCGCATATCGATTTGTCTTTCAATACACATTCACCACCTTACGTCCCGAGTGCTCTCTAACAATATCTTCTTGCAACTGTCAATTATGGCCTGAGAGAGCTGCGAGGAGGATTGCTCTTTTTAACATTGGTGAATATATGAACATCTCGTGCTTATAATTAGTTCTGCATTTTAGATATTTGTCCTTTTACTTTCAATAATAAGTATGTTGCTTCTTATGCCAACACTATACAAGTTGTTAAAGTTAGCTAGACATTATTCCACAAAAGTTTACCGACTAAATAAAAGACCTGTTTAGGAAGACCATCTAATTATCCGCAAAGAACTAACTGAAACCCTCTAATTATTTCTGCTAGACCAATGTTGTATTTCTAAAGAGAATTAATCAGAATTTTTTTTCTTATTTTTTTACAAAAAAAGATTGTGATAAAGAACGCTCATATTTTTCGTACTCTCACTACAATTAAACGATCCTCTTCAAATAATTCGTGCAACATTGCATACCAGATATCTTTGTTATCCATGGAAATCAATGTTCCCCATTTTTCGTGGAGTGTATTGGAGCCAACTCTACTTTAATAGGACTCGCACTTCAATTCGATATGACAAACATAGTAGTCCATGATTCTTTAACACAATTTCCGTTGATTGTCTATACCTCAATGTCGCCTCGAGGATTGCTCAAATTATTTGAGCAACCATACAAAGGTTTAATTTTCACCTAAATTTCGCATATCCTTTTGAGATATTTTATCATTTGCATGGGCAGTTCTTTAAATTTAATCGATCTTTGGATCAAAAGCCATGACATGATAACTACTAAAAAAATCTATGTAGTAAACGTATACCAATATGGGTGCTCTCGTACCTATGTTATAATTGTCACTGCCTAATAATCAATTTGGTCCCGAGGTAAGGAATAACCGGCCCGCCATTGACAACAGGACCATAAGGAAAGTTAATCTGTTTCGACTAATAGCTTTCAGGCTAGCTACAAGGACCACCGGATCATCACTATGATCGTATTGGTTATCATTACGTGATAGCTTGAAAGCCATATGTCGTACAACCTTGTAGTCATTCGTGAACGAATCATAACACGATCCAGAAGCAATACGCTAAAACCATTAATTCTCAACATTCAAGCACTTTCCTGTAGTATCTTGGTGATGAATTCCACAAGAAGAAAAAGTTACCAAGTACAGGCAAGAAATCACTACGAGCCACCATTCTTAGTTTCTTTGTGCACGTGAATGGGGGGACACGCACTGCAAAGGGGATGATATTCAAGCCACCATTCTTAGGTTGCTTCTTTGTGCGTGTGTGTACAATTTGGAAGGAACGAAATCAGAGAATTTGCATAGCCATATTTGCTACGAAGGAGTATAGTAGTAATTGCATATTTAATGTCGTCAAAACACTAATTTGTATCGGGAAAAAGTTTAGGAGAATCCTAATTAATACGGAAGTTTGTAATAGATGAAAGCTAGGCAATATTTTGATGTCTAATTTTCTTGTTTTGAGTTGACTCATGTAATTGTTTTGGACTTAATAGCTCACTTGTTTAATGATAAATAGAGAAATAATTCAATGAACTAATTGTAAACCTTCAGAGTTCATAATTAAAATCGCAAAGAGATTAAGTGACAACCCTCCAAAATCTCTTTGGTTAATGGGCCATAATAAGGCACTACTTTTGTCAATCCCCGTTCTTGGAGGCTAACTATCGTGAGGTAGGGGTAGTATTTAAGTTAAGATGATCGTATATTCTCTGGGATTGCGTGCCATCTCTTATTACTAGCCTAGACTTGAGACAATTCAAGAGTGAGGGCCCTTGACAGATGCGACAGAATGACAACGCTTGATTCGTATATTAGGCTATTAGCTGCATCCTTCTTAGCATGGATTGCGGTGTTTGTCCTCTCCTTCCCTATCGTACATAGCCGTTACCTCGTAGGCCGAAAGCTTCAACATGTTGTTGGGCTGCAGACCAAGCTGGGCCACGTCTTAGGTTGTTGGGCCATAGGTCAATGTCGCAATTGCGGGCTTGCCCACTAGACTAACGATCAATTCCATAAAGTGTTACTCTAATCTATTCAACTTCTTATTCTCTCATCTTCCATTAAAAAAATTTCACGTTTTATTCTTCATCTATAATCTGAAAGTGTATATACTAATCATCTCTTGGCATGACTATTAATTGCAATCTATTAAAAAAAATTCACGTTTTATTCTTCATCTATAATCTGAAAGTGTATATACTAATCATCTCTTGGCATGACTATTAATTGCAATCTATTAAAAAAATTTCACGTTTTATTCTTCATCTATAATCTGAAAGTGTATATACTAATCATCTCTTGGCATGACTATTAATTGCAATCTATTATTCGGAAGAACAAACTTTGGATCGCTAATTGTTTTATACCAAACCTGCATTGGCACTTGAACCATAACAGTGAAACTATGAGGAATATATATGATCGTTTCATTGGTATATAAAAAATTAAAATGCAAAACTAACAAGTTAAACCTACAAGTGCATAGATTTACGCAATATAGTGTGCTAGAATACAGGGTTGAATCTCCATATGGAGGCTCCTACGTGCTATCTAATGTGTGCTCGTGTGAAAAGTGGTCTAAAATCATGAAGAAAAAAAAAACTAATTTGATGGTTGGATTGAAAGATGCTCTAATCTAAACTAAAATCAACATAAATGAAATAGAAAAACTAATTAATCTAATCTAAATGGTGTGTGGATATCAAATCCAAGATTATGTCAAGTTTGGAGACGAGTTAAGTCAAGATCCTCGTGCTATGCCTACAAAATTACATTTGAATCTTAGATTTGGATAGTTAAACTAGGTTGACCAAGCTAGAAGCCCGCTTTGATTTTACCTAGTTAGCCTAAGTCAACAATTCTAGATCTAGGTGCAACTCCGTTCGTCTAGGCATCCCAAAGGTCGAAGTGCAGGTTTGTCCAAACAATCCTAGAGTTAATTGACTAAACTAGTGGATAAATTATGGTACAACCTACGATTTATTTAAAATTAAGCCCGATTCACATGGATAATTTAGTATGCACCAATTTTAAATCTGCTACAAACATTATTAAGACCCAAAATTGAAGCAATAAACAATAATCAACAAGACCCCGTTGGATTTACAAGTTAACAAAGTAGAACCACATGTAAATACTCGTTACAAGTATATTTAAAGTATAAACACATGATTCATAAACATTAATTACAAAACCCAATAAGGTCCAAATCATTCAAAGTAAATAAACCAACAAAATATCAAAATCATAAAGTCATACATAAATCATAGGCAATAACACTATAGATCTTTCCCTAACCCTTAAATAATCTAGTTCATATTAAAATAAAGCTAAAAACATGGTAAGAAATAAAGAAAAGCTCCCCCATGAGATTGGCCTCTTCACTTGCTTGCAATCTTCTAGATTTCTTACTCCAAATTGGTCACCAACTTTGGATTTGACGGTAGAAGTAAGTGGATTTGATGAATTTTGGGGTTAATTAAAGTGGGTGTTGTGTATGTATAAGAGTGTGTGTGTGTGTGTGTGTGTGTGTATGCAGGTGTATGTGTATGTAGAAGTGGGTGTAGAAGTGTGTATGTTAAAGAGTGTGTGAAAATTGGTATGAAATTGTGTGAAAGTGTGTGTGTAATAATTGGTGTATATAGGTATATGTGCGTGGGAATATGTGTAGGTGTATGTGTGATTGTGTGTGAAAAGTGTGTAAAAATATGTGTGAGTAGATGAGAATGGATAAGATAAAGTTTATGTGTAATGATGTGTAAACCTGTGTGTGAGTAGGTATGTGGTGTGTGGAAGTGGATATACTAGTGTGTGTAAGAGAGTGGATAAGAGTTAGTGAGATGTATGAAAAGTGTTATGGATAAGATTTAAAATTTTCTAGAATGGGTAAATGATGTAGAAAGTATGTGTGTATGTGTATTGGTGGTGTAAAGTGTGTGGGGTGAAAAGATATGAAAAAATGGCTGAAAATCAGGTGTAAAACGCATCAGGTCGGTGCAGCGTACAACTTTGTGCAACAAATTTTCTTTGAAGATTTCGAGAGTTTGGACGTCAGATTGAGGTGTGGTCAGAGGCGTTGAAGCTGTATCGAGTCAAAAAATATTATGGTAGTTTTACAAATTAAGCACTAATGGACCTATGGAGCCCATTTTTCCATTACCTATGTCGTAGGCTCACACAATTCCTTTTTCTTCTTTGTTTTTCTTCATTCCTTGCTCTATTATGCTCCTTTTTTCTTGCTTCACCTTGTACTATGTCCATTGTCTTGCATTTTAACTCTTTTCTCTTTTCTTTTCTTGCCTATTTTTTCTTTGTAATTTTACCTACAATACAAAATGTAGCAAGAATCAACCATTCATGCCAATTTAAGCACAATGATAATGCAATAAAAATATGCTCTAAATGGAAGATAAATGTACTAAGTTAAACTCTTTCTACAACTCAAAACACATTCTAATAAGTATGAAAATATCAACACATCAATATATGTAGTAGATTTCATATATTCTCTTAAAAGATTTGGTGGTTAGGTTTGAATTTTGACTTTATTGTTGCTTCTCTCAGTCTCTCTACACTTTTTTTCTAGAAAGCATTTTTGTAAGCCAAGTTGTATATTTAGAAGCAATAGGATCATGATCATTATTTAACTAATATTTTATTATAACATTATAGCATTACCTTTCAACTATTTATTGTAACTTACTACATAAGGATCGGAAAAACAATTCTATCATAAAATAAAATTGATAATTGAGATGTAATATTAGAACGTTAGAGTAAAACATTAAAATTTCTCGAAACACATCGAGAAAAAGGAAAATTTTCTCCCTCTTCTCTCTAGCCCTTTCCCCTCAGCCTTTGACCACCTTTGACCACCTCCATATCCTTCTCTTTCCTTCAAGCCATAGAATTTGCAACCTATACACTCTACCGTACCGTCCCACAGCCACTTTCCTGGTCTCCCTGAGCTCCATGGCTCAGCGCAAACCAGGCACCGTGACGAAGCAGACTACTCGGCCTCAGAATACTTCTACCAGGGAACGGTCCCCATCTCCAGATTTGCGTTGTGGGGGTTGCCTTTCAACCCTTGCGAGCTCCGCCAACAAGTTAGCCTACAGCGCTAGTCCTTCTAGAGCTGCTTCGGAAGGATGTCAGTCCCGTAGATCTGGCCCTTTCAAGTTGGACTCTTCTAGCCAGGTTAACGCTGAAGAGTTTTCCTCACTTCCTTCTAGAGTTGCACAACATTTGCTGGCTGAAGAGGGAGAGTATGGCATCACCCAGGTCCAGGAGACTCCTCTTTCGTCTAACACTTAGCTAGGTAAGCCTCGCAGCTGGAACAAAATGTTTGGAGGTTCCATATGTAAACCCCTTAAATTGGAGCTTTGTGAGCTTAATATTGAAAATGGGAAAGTCTCTGTCCCTAGTAAGCTACTGGAGGAAGGTAAAGAATATTGGGAATCATGCTTGGTTGGCCAATTTCTTGGTAGACCCCTCCCCTCCCATATCAGCTTGTAAAATCTATCCTTGAGTCCCAATGGGGAAAATCTGGCAAAGTGATAATCAAAATAGCAGAAGAGGGCTTGTATATTTTTAAGTTTGAAAATGTTGCTACAAGTAATGAGGTCATAGAATAGCTTTCGCACGTGGGAGGTAGACCACTGTTTCTAAAGAAGTGGCAGCCTAACTCTAAATTGGAAAATTTTAAACTTGAAAGATTTCTAATTTGGGTCAAACTCATACATGTACCTGTGGAAATGTGGAACAAAGTAGGGCTTAGTCTGATCTCAAGCTACATAGGAACTCCACTTCAAATGGATTCCATTACAGAATCTAGAACTCGTTTGGGGTTTGCACAAGTCTGTGTTGAGGTGAGTCTTTTTTTAGATTTACCTAAAGTGGTCCCACTAAACTTGGGGGGAGATAACACGGCTGATGTTGAGGTTGAATACATGTGGAGGCCCCTGGTGTGTAAAAAATGCAAGCAATATGGGCATAAAGAAGATAAATGCACCTTCACTAGGGAAGAATGGCAGGCAAAGGCAGAACAGCCGAATGTTCCAATAGTGCAAGAAAAGGAAAAAGTGGAGGATCAGTCAGTTCATAAAGACAACTCGAATGTGGTCCCTTCTAAAAAGCAAAGCTCAGCAAAGAACAAGCATCAACAAAACAGTAACAGTGCGAGCAAAAACAGAAGCAAAGATAAAATTGTAGTTCAAGAAGGGACCCCTAGTTCCTTTGTAGCTCTTGACCAAGATATTGAGGGTCTGGATAAGGCTATTGCGGAGTTAGTTAACAGCACCAATCATGACTGTGACTAGGTAAGGAATCCCTCTGATTCTTCTCAATTTGGTCACCCTTCCAATGATTAAAGTAGCGGCATGGAACATTAGGGGGGTTAAACAAACCCCTCAAATATAATGATGTAAATTCTTTTGTACATTCTAAAAACATACATGTGTTGGGTCTACTCGAAACTAAAATCAAGCTTGATAATATGAAGGGTATTGCTAACAATAAGTTTCGTGATTGGGGAATCTACCATAATTATGCTTGGTCTCCCAAGGGTCGGATATGAGTGTTATGGGACAAGAAGAAAATAAATGTTTATGTGATTGATGCCTGTGAACAAGCAATCCACTGCACTATTCAAGACATCAGCAATGGGGAAAAATTCTCTTCAACTTTTGTCTATGGCTTAAATGAAAGTGCTGGAAGAAGGGATTTGTGGAGGAAAATTGTTGAATAGAAGGCCTCGATAGGATCCTCCCCTTGGTGTGTGCTTGGAGACTTCAACAAAATTCTTAAAACGAATGGCAGGCTGAGAAATAGTAGCCTAGCATAAGGAGCAATTGAATTCAACAAATGTATCGAGGATTCTGAGTTGTTTGAACACTCCTACACAGGCCCTTTCTTCACTTAGAGTAACAAGGGGTCGGGTAATGGCCTTCACGCCAGCAAATTGGATCGGGTGTTGGTGAATCCTACCTGGCACAATTATTTTCACCTCTCGACAGTGGTTGTGGAACCCCCTAATGTTAGAGATATGCCCTAATACTACATATTTGGATGACATATATTGGGACATTTTGACATTAACTTGTACATTATGGCATCTATGTCTATATGTGTGTTTTCATATTGACATAATTAGCACATTCATATTCTCCTTCTTTATGTGTATGAATGAGTCTCTAGTATTTTCATTAGAGGATTGTATTCTAAAAGCGTTTAGAATATGTTGGCGTATTTCCTTAATATGATAAATACTTAAAGTATTCATAGTTCTTAGATTATTTGATCAGGACTTCAATAATCTATTACGAACTATCACATGTGTTGTTACCTTTGATTAACATATGGATGTTAATGATAAAGGATGGTGAGTTACGTGTCATAACAGCATAGAGATACGACTAACAAACATGTAAGTGACTATTAGTTAAATAGATCACTGAATGTGATGTGAATAACAAATTACATGACTTTAGATTAATAATTTGTTATTCGTTGTGATTGTGCATGTAATCTTTGGACTTGAGACATTATGGTTGTCATCTATATTGGGGTTTGATTCTAGCATTTGGACAACGATTGTTTCGACAAACGAGATGAGATGCGTCCTCTTACAGTTTCATTAGTTCGGTATAGTGATTGACAGGTAGTGGTCAAGATAGGATCCATTAACCTCTGGCATGAGTCGATGTCTTATGCGATCTTAGATTGGTTGTTTAATGAGGAAATCCTTGGCCAATGTATGAACGATGGAGAAAGGGTTTTCCATGTGTCATCTCTCATTACATCAATTAGATCTATGCATAGTATCGAGTTTATGAACTTAATCGAATCATGGTTCTTGCTCGATGGGACAATTAATGGAAGGATTTGATTGCATGGTAATCGGCGACTATAAATAGGTTCATCATGTGATTACTTCATTGCCTTATAAATTGTATTGATATGTTGCTAGACGTCACCCAAGACCTTAAGGGTGTTTCAAGAATTAAAGGAGAAATTCTTAAAACAAATCAAGAACCTGATTAATATTAAGGTGTTTAATGTTTCTTTAGTGCTATTTGGCTATGAACCTAGAAAGTCACACCATAATAGCAAGGAGATTAAGTCTTGCTTGAACTTGAATCATCTTCTCTAATAAATTATTATGGAGTTAATAATTGTAGTCTCAACCATTAAAAGTTAATGGGGCAAATTTGTAAGATTGGCAAAGTTTTGGGTGCTTAGTGCAAATAGGTAAAATGTGATTTCTTCCTATTGGTTGCCAACATGTTGATGTGGCAATGTATTAGCCAATAAACACAAAGCACCAAGATCAAAATCCTAACCATCCATCTATTAATCCAAGGGTTGAAATTAGTCAACAATTGTAGGCTTCATTTAAAAGTTAAATAATGCCAACTTGTCTTGAGAAGGAAATTGAAAGACAATTATGTTTGTATGTGTATGCTCTTTCATGGCAAAACCAAAGCAAGAGAAGACAAAGTTATATCTTCAAAGTCTTGTGTTTTGCATGAATCAAGGAAAAGAGAAAAACAAGAAAAAGCCTTGTCTCTTGGTCTTGTGTCTTCTCGGTCAAAGCAAGAGAAAGAAGACAAAGACTTCTTGAATCCTTGTGAGCAATACATGGCTAATAAGAAAAAAGAGAGAGAAAATTCTGCTCATTTTTCTCATGCTCATACACAGCTAAGTGAGTGAAGTAGAGAAAACTTTTGAAGTCTTCTTCATTTTGAAAAATACAGCCACACATACATACACAAAGTGAGTTGCAAGAACACAAGTGTTTGTTCTTCATTTTGTTTTGTCATCTTGGATTAAATTGAGACTTGGAAAGACAACTAAACTAAAAGTAGTTTTAAGTAATCTTTCAAAAGAGAGAAGTGTTCTTGTCCATTAATCTTCCAAGGAGTTTGCTAGCACTACAACTCAAGGATGAGAAAAGGCTTCTTCAAATTGCTAGGTGGACAATCTAGGACTTCTACACTTGTGGAAGGTTCAAGGAGTTCTCAAAGTTTCACCAAATGATTCCAACCTTTGGTCTTCAAAAGGTATTCCTCTCTTCTTGTATTACATTTGGTTTGAGATATATATTGTATAAATATCAAGTATTGGGATTGATTACACATAAGAATGTCATATATGCTATGAAAAATTGTATTTCATGCTATCTTTCACTGTAAATATTTTATTCTATATGTGCAATCCCGGATATCGTTCCTTTACCTAATTCCTCGGACCATTGCCCATTGGTTATCAGCACCACAATAACTATTCAAAGTAAGTTGAAGCCTTTCAAATTTTATAATGTTTGGGTTAAACATGATGACTATGACCAAGTGGTTCTTGAATCCTGGGTTATTCAAACAAAAGGTATGCCAATGTTCACTCTTTACCAAAAGCAGAAGAAAGTGAAGCAAGCCGTCAAGCACTTTAATAAAACTCACTTATGCAACATTTCTGAACAGTCTGCGGCTATCAAAGAGGAACTAAATCAAGTTCAGGTCCTTATCTTGAATGACAACACATTGACTGACAAAGAGAAGTTGCTCTCTAACCAACTAGAAATTATCGACCTCAGAGAGCAAGAATGTTTGCGACAAAAAGCTAGAATCAATTGCTTGAAAGAGGGAGATTGCAATACCAAGTTTTTTCATCAAGTTATTAAGGGTAGGACATCATACAACACTATCAAAAATCTGATACTTGATGATGGAACTATTATTGATTCCGAGAAGGAGATATCTGATGAAATGGTCAACTCTTTCAAAAACCTCCTTGGTAGCAGACAGTCCAACAATTCTCAAATCTCAGTGTCCAGTCTACGTTCTTTGGTGAATAACACTCTTAGTTTGGATGAAGCCCTTAAACTGGAGAAGTCGATACTGACAAAGAAATTAAAGTAATCATGTGGAGTATCAGGGAGGACAAAAGCCCTGGCCCTGATAGGTTCTTTTCCCTTTTTTACAAGGATTCTTGGGATATTGTAGGAGTTGATGTTTGCAGTGCTATTAAATCTGCCCTCAATGACTGTAAGCTTCTGGGGGAAGCTAATTCTACTATTGTTACCCTTGTGCCCGAAGTTGACAACCCGTCCAAAGTGGGGGATTTTCGGCCTATCTCTTGTTGTAATTCAGTTTATAAATGTCTGGCTAAAGTCCTTGCAAATCGACTCAAGATGATCCTTGCTACTATCATCTCTCCTTCACAAGCTGCTTTTGTAGAGGGAAGAAGAATGGTTGACAACATCTTGATTGCTCAAGACCTGGTCAAGGGCTATGGTAGAAAGAACTCCAGTAAAAAATGTACTCCGAAAGTTGACATTAAAAAAGCTTTCGACATTGTCAAATGGGACTTCATACTGAAAGTCATGCTTGCCCTTGGTTATCCATAAAAGTTTGTTGACTGGATCAGAATGTGTATTACATCTCCATGGTTCACCATCGTCATCAACAGTCATCTTGAAGGTTTTTTTAAGGGTACATGTGAAACCCCAAATTTTTGACCTTATCTCGCTTTGCGTGTTTTATTCTCGTTTTGCATGAATTGACCTGTCTACGTGCTACATGACTTAGAATGTGATAATTTTGATATCAATACTCTTAGAACATGCTAAATGTGCATTCATGAAATTTTCATAAAAAACGGAGTCATAAATTTTATCGTCGATTTTTAATGAATAGTATTTTCTAAACACGTCTGCTAAAATTTTGAAATTGGTCCTTTTAAACCCTCTAGACCTAGTCCACGGAATTTAATAGACCTGTGTTTGATGACAACGGTTTTAAAATCGGCTTAGGAATTTATTAGGGTTTTTACACCGACTTTTGCGAAAATCGAGTTATAAACCGACTCGGGTAGAATTGTTTGATTGTAAAACTTCTTGTCACCTAAAAATAACCCACTTGAGATAACTTGGGTGTTGCATAATTGTTTTCAGCATTGGCGATCAAGAAAATGCATTTAAAGACAAGAAAACACTAAAAATACTAAGTTTTTAACTTTGACTTTCATTTAAATATTGACCACCTTGCTCATAAGTAGTTACACACATTAAAACAAGCCAAAAACACCACAAAACACACACAAAACCGTGAGTTCAAGGGGGAGGAAGAATAAGAGCATTTTCAAGGTTTTTCAAAGTAATTTTCACATAAAAACTTCATTTCAAGGCCAAATCACTTCATTCAAAGCTTGATTTTGCTTGTTGGGCATCCATTCTACCTATTTCTAGCCTTGGTTTGCATCAAAGGTGAGAGAAAAATTCTAGATCTCAAAATGTCATTTTTATGTTTTTGCGTATAAATGAAGATTGAACCGTTAGAATTGTAATCTGATGTTAGATTATTGCTCATTGCATGCTAGGGATCGTTCAGTGGTAATACTACGAGTTTCTGTCGGATGTAGCTTAATTTTTATTTTTCGGGTATTAAATTTTGATTAAATTGTTCAATGTTGAATTAATTGAGTTGCGTTGATCGAAATCGATTTCCGTCAATTTCTAAATACTTGATAATTACGTGGTAGCGCCATTGTAATGCCGAATTTTCGATTGTGATGTCCGTGCCAAAATTCAAAAATTTCAGCCATGATACACTAGGGTTTTAGGGTTATTGGGCATGATTTGGATGTGTTTTGGTTTGTTTCCGAGGGGGTTAATGTAGTTGATTGAATGGGTGAGTGTTTGAAACTGATTTGGAGTTGTTTGGATTAGTAAAATGTAAGATATGATTATTTGAAGTTTAGGTTGTCTTTCTTTAAATTGTTGAATTGAGCCTTTAGATGATTGGGTGCTATTTGAGTGATTGAATTGTGAGTTGTTAATGGTTAGACTAGGGTTAGATTACGTGTTTCATGCATGTTAAGTTGGATGGCCTACTTTGTCATCTAACTTAGTTGTTTGTTATTTAACTAAATATTGATGTTATATTGATTATTATTGAGTACGGGAATCGGGCACTTTTGTTGCTGATCTCCCAGATTATTGATTGATTATTGATTATGGGAATCGGGCACTTTTGTTGCTGATCTCCCTGTTTATTTATTTATTATTGAGTATGGGAATCGGGCACTTTTGTTGCTGATCTCCCAGTTTATTTATTGATTATTGATTACGGGAATCGGGCACTTTTGTTGCTGATCTCTCGGTTTATTTATGTTGAGTCTCATTGTTGTGAGCTTTGATAATGTTGTGTCACATCGGGAGGCATCCTAGGTTGCGGGCACAGTTATCATGGCTAATCTCTATCTCGCATGGGCGGAAATGCCATGGGGTATGGGTCTAGGTCAAGGTACCTCAGGATTGTGTCATTGACTTTGGAGGAGTTGATGAGCATTGAAAATGGTGTATGGAGCTTCATCAGCAAATGTATCGTATCCTTATTGTGTGTTTACAGTTATTACTATTGTTGAATTTATAATGATTATTGATGTTCATTGTGTGTTTACTGACTCAAAGGATTATTCCAAGGAGTTTAGTAGACCTTGCTCGAGATCTATCAGATCCTCGCTGGGCTTATTTTATATAAGCTCACTCTCTATTATTGCATGCATACAGGTATACTTTCGCAGGATTACGGGTACGTGCCTCCTGAAGAGGAAAATGTGAAAAATGTGCCTTACGTGGATGAGTCTTGTGTTCCGGAGTCTTATCCTTGATGTTGTATTGTCTTACTATCTTGTATATTAACTTAGTAGACTTTTATATGCTTTGTAGTTCATTATGTAAAAGATGTTGAAAAGATAATAAATTAGTTGATGCTGTCTTAGTAGCCTTTCTTTGGTCTTTGATTAGGTTGCTAGATTGGCTCAATATGTTTTGTAATGTATATTAAGGTTTATGTATTATGTTGGAATGGAGGCGTTTAACGAGAGATGATTATTGTATAATATGGTTATGATGTATGTTAGTATTTTATTGAGGGGGTGTTAGATGTATAATGTTCTGTTGAGGTTGGTTTAGAGCCTTGGAGTCCTATATACTATCGTTATACTGCCGAAATTCCGTTGCGTCCTGACTGATTATAGGGGGGGTCGAGTTGGGGCGTGACAGTACAAATGGCCTTAGACAGGGGGATCCCCTATCCCCCTACCTCTTTGTTATTTCCATGGACATAATCAGTAATATTCTCAGGTTGTCCGCTAAGAAAAAGGACTTCTTCTTCTACTCCAAGTGCTCAAAGTTAAATCTTACTCACCTAAGCTTTGCTGATGACCTTCTCTTGTTCTTTAAAGTAGATATCAAATCAGCCAAAGTGGTCTAGAAAGGTCTCAATCTCTTTGCGAAGATTTTGGGTCTTTCATTTAACCCCGACAAAAGCTCAATCTACATTAGTGGTGCCACAACCCATGATAAACATATTATTTGCAGGCTATTGAATGTTACTGAATGTCAGCTCCCTGTGCATCACTTGGGAGTTCCTCTCATCACTAGCAAACTCAAGAAGAGTGACTATAAAAGCCTTTGCAACAAGATTGTGGCTCGTACAAAAAATTGGACCAACGTTTGGCTCTCCTTTGCAGGTAAATTACTCCTTGTCAAATCTGTGTTGTATAGCATCTTCAACTTTTGGAGTAGTGTGTTTGTTCTTCCTAAAGGAGTTATCCGAATTGTGAAGCAACATCTTTCAAATTTCTTATGGGGAGCTAAAGACGGCAACAAGGTTGTCCCTAAGGTGGCTTGGAATGATGTTTGGAGGCCTAAATATGAGGAGGGTTTAGTCTTAGGAAGCTTGAGGATATCAACACTACATCTCTTCTAAAGCTCTTTTGGACTTTGTACACAGACACTGAATCTTTGTGGGGAGCTTGGACTAACAAAGTCTTGTTGCGTAACAAATCCATTTGGGGTGTTAAAACACCGAATGACGCATCATGGGCCTGGAGGAAAATTTTGGGTGTTTGGGATTTGGCTTCCTAGCTTATCCGTCACAAAGTTGGCAATGGCAAAAACACTTATCTCTGGTGGGATTGGTGGCACTCTAGAGGATGCCTTAAGAATTTGTTGGACAACAACACTATTACTGCCTCTAGGATCAGTTTGCATAGTAAGGTGGAAGAAATCATTAGAGATGGAAACTGGCGATGGCCAAGGGTTTTAAGCATGCTGGATGATAGCACTCTTTCGCGACCTGCTCCTTGTGCAGACAAAATCAGTTGGGTGCCAGGTACCAATGGGGAATTCTCTACTGCTCTTACATGGAATCACATCCGTGAAAAATTTAGCAGAGTAAAATGGGAGTTTCTGATTTGGAAGAATCCTCGCATCCCGAAACATTGCATGTGTACTTGGCTGGCTATACTCAACCGTTTGCCTACCAAAGTCAGACTTATCAGTTGGGGGATGCAGATTAGCTGTGTTTGTGAACTCTGCCACATAGGTTTGGAAACACGGGATCATCTTTTTTTCGAATGCACCTTTAGCTGTCGCATCTGGAGAAGATGCATCCATTTTGGGATGTCAAGCATAGGCAGTGTTAAATGGGATAAAGCACTCCACTTTGTACAAAAAAAACTGCAAAAAGAAAACAGTTATATTTGTTCTTGTGAAGCTTGTTTTTCCAGCTTGTGTGTACCATTTGTGGAAGGAGCGTAATAGTCGTCTATTCGGAAATGGTATTGCAACAGATGATTAAATTGTGACTAAAATTCGTGAAGATGTTAGACTGAAGATGCTTGAAAGTGGTCAATTCATGAACAATGTTAGCAATAGAGCCATTTGTAATTATTGGAACATTAGCACTATATTTAGATAGTTTTGAGTTTTTGTATTGACCCCATTGTATTGATTTTTGTTTTGTTGAATGAAATTCACTTACCAGCTTAGCAAAAAAAAAAAAAATTTTGCTCAAAGTAAGAGCCAAAGTCGTACCAAGTCTTAAAAATTAATAAGCCAATGCATTTATAACGGTTGTTGATGACAATTTTTCCTTTTTATGGACAATATAAAAGCTTTGTTCTTACCATTCAATGAAAAATTCTAACATGCACCGAACGTATGGTGAACCAAGTATGGTGGGTACTACTGGCTTGTGTCTTAATTCACGCCATCAAGTGCAATTAACTTGCACATTCATGAGTTAGCAGTACACCCGATGTTTGTAAGAATTGTCTTTATTCTTTCTGTTTTGTCAATCAATTGGAAATTATATTTAAGGGTAATTTTGACTTACACCTTTTGTATTTTTAATAAATAAAACTTAGATTTCACACTTTTTAAAATATGAGATGAGACCTCCGTTAACATTTTTATCCAAAAATTAGGGTACAATTGTCAATTAGAAAATAAAATAAAAAAGTAAAAAAAAACCATTATTGTCCAATGTTGACTCAAAATCCTTGCACTTTTAAAAGAAGAGATGTAGGCCCTATACTTTCATTAATATGAGACCGGTCTCTTTTATTGAGGATTCTACCTTTTTTTTTTAATCAATAATAAGAGAACACATGAATTATCAACGGTAAAGAAATACGTAACATTGATTGTAAAAAATCTCACCTTATTTTATATTTTTCCTTCATATATTTTCTTTTTTTTTTCTTCTTATAATGTATCTCAGAGCTATTGCTGCCAACATCGGGAGATCCACTTGAAGTGTTTTTAGATAAACTTGTTAGTTTCTCAATTTCAATATAATTAAAATTCCTAAATTTTTAAATTTATATTCAAATATTTCTTAATTTATCGAAAGTTATTATCACCAACATCACTATTAAATAATTCAACATAACGTATGTAAAATGTAAAAATTAAAAAAAAAAGTCTAATTATTTGAAAAAACTACAAAAACCTTTTTCATCAAAAACAAGACAAGTCATTGACTCTGTGATTTTTTTTTTTGCCTATGTTCAACAATATACAAATCACATTTTTGCAGAAATCTTTTTTTTTTCTATATGCATCACATCTAGATTTTTGATCTTGTAGCTGGTACACCTAATATGACAACTTAAAGATTATATTTTTCTACAAACTTCTATCATTATTCTCATTGAGTTGATTCCAAGCTCATTTTCGTGTTACCATCAAAGTGGTGCTTTGTGACAAAAAAATTGTACAATGGACTTAAACCACAAACGATGCCCTAAATAGCATTGTTTATTCCTTTTTTTTTTGCCTATGTTCAACAATATACAAATCACATTTTTGCAGAAATCTTTTTTTTTTCTATATGCATCACATCTAGATTTTTGATCTTGTAGCTGGTACACCTAATATGACAACTTAAAGATTATATTTTTCTACAAACTTCTATCATTATTCTCATTGAGTTGATTCCAAGCTCATTTTCGTGTTACCATCAAAGTGGTGCTTTGTGACAAAAAAATTGTACAATGGACTTAAACCACAAACGATGCCCTAAATAGCATTGTTTATTCCTTTTGCTTAACCATCTCGAATCAGTCTTATTTGCACAATACGAGCAAACATTTTTCTCTTTAGTGCTCTACCCATGCAAATAAATAAGCATAAGCTAGAAAATCATTGATTGTCTATATTAGTGCAACTCAAATAAAGGGATGTTATGAGACATGTATAACTTTTGATGCCTTAGTATTAATGAAAAATAACTCAACACTTTGACAAGTACATTTTTTTAATTCCTCATACAATGTCAACCTTGTTGAGTGTTTTCACCCTATTTGATTTTTATCGAGCAGTATTACAAAAATTGCACGAATCTTCATTGGCCCTTTTTCCCGAATACAATATGCAATTATTAGGACACACATAGATTTCGTCATAGCCAAAGCTCGACACATTGATCATCTTATTGGCCTTCTTTAAAGGAAAAGGGCATTCTTGTGTGTGAAAATGTTGCTTTGAGTAACTATAGAAGCTTATCCACTAAGTTGTTAGACCACTTGTTTCCACATTTTATGAGCAAAAGTTTCACAATGAAAGACAATATTGAGTAACCATTGCATATAGGATATAAGTTTTGATTGACATGTTCAAGGTATTTCTGAAATTTAGAACGTTATTATTAAGACTAGAAACATATGTATCATCATGTAACATTTCTTTGTGATGATTCTCACCATTTTCATCACAATTTTTATTAGGTGACTGCAAATCGAAGTAATGAATTCCAAATGTATCAGCATATCGGAAAGCATGTTAAGTGATACTTGTCAGAAAATAGTAGGTGTTTCAATTCTAGAATTGATTGGGATATTGTTGAACAACGACAAATACTTCACAACAGTTTTGATTATTTAAAAGAGTCGCTCTTCAACTCTTTCAAAAAATAATGTAACAAATGTACAAAAGATTAATATGACTTTGTCCATTTAATGCACAAGTAGTTTAATGATTTACTTCTTAATGTATTTTATGTATCACTTAACCCTCCTTGTATTAGTTCATGAAAATGGTAATCAAGATATTATATTATACTTTAAATATACATAGGTACCTTTGAGGGGATTAAGTGAGCCAAAACAAATAGGGACAAATTAGTATACAATCCATGTATATTTAAGTGGTAAAGTATTACTAAGATTTACAAATAAAAATATTGTTTGTATTCATGGTTCGAGAATAAATAAATAAATATTGTATTCATACTCTGTCATGAAAATACAATTACTGATTTCATTATTATATCTTTTCCACTTGTCAAAAGTTTTATTTTTGTGGATTATTCTAAAATAAACATTTTTCTAACAATTAAAAAATTATTAAAATGAAAACAAACTCATTCCCCTTGTAGAGCCCACAAAAAAATAGTGGAAAGAATAAATAAAATGAAATTTTTTTTTTCTCAGTTCCTATATTTCAAATGTTGAGTTGAAGTGATAGGTGTTATAACATATAAAAATTATACAATCTTATTCTCTCGTTGGACAATAATGTTCATCTTTAAATAAAAAGAAATACATTTCGTTATTGCAATTAGCTTAGTTACATAAACAAAAGCAAATATTAATATAAATTTTAAAAGATGGAAAAGGTACAGTGATAGATTAGTCATTATATTTGACTAAGTACAAGCACTTTTTATATATATATTTATCCTTGAAGATGAATAATTCAATAATATTGTTATAAATAAAGATTAGTAAAAATTTACACCTAATGTGTATAAAGTATAGCAATTTACCCCCTTCTAATTGTTTGTTGTTGATAGATTTGATAAATTGCAGTAAATAACTTATGTGAATAAAATCAGAAATTCCAAGACTAAGAATCAAAAGAAATTTTAAGGAAACTAAGTGAATTTACAAGAATGTAGTAATGCAGAAATTTCAAAAGAAATGATCACCAAGGCTTGAATAGTCAATTTCCTTACGACGATATTGTCCCACTATGGTGTTTACGGACTCTTGGTGATTGTGTCCCAAGATTCAATGGTGTATGTTCACAATTGGAGCATTTCAAACTGCAAAGAAGGGCGAATCTCAAAATGCTTGAATCTCTCTCTCAATATATAATGATTTGCAAAAGAAGTGTTTTAATGCAACTTAATGTCTTCAAAAACTTTTCCAAAAGAGTTCTGAAGGTTTGGTGTTTATAGTTTTAAAGAGGTAGCTAAGTTACCATTTATGAAGAGTTATGAAGTTTGGAAAAAAAATCTTTCCGTTGGTGTGTATAGAAAAAGCTAGTTGAGTCAGTTGGTCAACCAGCTCGACCAGTTTGCGACCCTTGCTCACTCGATCGACCAATTCGGCCGACCAGCTCGACTAGTTCCCTGGTGAACTCTCTAGAAAGGCCGATCAACTATGCCAGTCGACCAACTTGACCAACTCAATCATCCTAGTCAACCGGATCTATCGGTCAACCCACCTAGTCGACCGGTTTCAATGTATCCAGTCATTAACTTTGAATCTCAATTTCTCATTCATTCCATATTAGGTTTACCCAAGTGAATCTACCACGTTTATCTACTCCAATAGATGAATGTGTACATATTTTGTTCCACCTTATCTAAGGTATGGAACCATCTTAAAAATTGAAATGAAGTTAGTCACGCGCTTGGGTTAAGACTCACCCAACACCAACATTTGAGTGGCTTAAAGCTTTAAGGTTAGTTATGGAAGTTCAAATTCTAATATAATTGTACGATTTCCATGTTTGTTGATGAGTACATGAAGAGGATTAAATCATATAAAAAATACATTAAAAATATATATATAATTGCACTACTTATATAGTAAAGTACAAAGTATAATTAATTTCGTAATTTCTCGCACTTATAACAAGTAGCACACCACCAGACCAAAGGCCTAATGGTTAAGTATCAATACAATATTCTACCACAACACATGCAAGCCATTTACGCAAATCTTGGATCATAAACAATAAAGAAGTGTAAGAAAATCAAAGGCCAAAGGCATGCATGTCAATAGTAAAGTAATTAAAAGGCCATAATCCATAAGCAGAAGAAGCAAGTGAGATATCGGATTATGAATTACTTGGTACATCATCGACTATAATCTGTGAAAACATTAAGCAATATGGAGTCTGAAGATAACAATCGTGATCACAAGTTTCGGATATGGACGTAGGAGCAAGAAATGTACTTGAATATCAATAATCATAAATAACCTTATATATGAATGATTATGGAATCCCTTCTCAAGATTAATCTATCAAGTCACGGACATAAATGTGCATGGAAAAGAGGGAGAATATAGGAAGAGGTAAATCCACTTACCTTGAATTTGAAAACTTGATGATAAATCTGTCAAAATCCTTAGTTCACAATCTCCCAATTAATATTATGAGAAAATCTCTTTATTAGGCTAATTCTAACAAGTTTCTTATTTTTTTCCCTACATGTAGATATTTTGAATCATTTCTCTATATCTAGGGATTCTCTATTTCAGTTTTACTCCATCAGCTTTCCTACATTTAATCAATTCTTTATTTCAGGGAATCTCTATTTTAGTTTTACTCCAACAGCTTCTCTACATTTAATCAATCTCTTTTTTTTGTGTCAGATGAATTTAGGGAATGTGTAGGGTATGGATTCAGCATCCCCACATATGGAGATGCTGAATATTAGTTGTACGAATTCCCTACATAGTAAGGAATTTCTAGGGAAGCTGTTGGAGACAAAAGTCTCCAACATCTTCCCTACATGTAGAGATTTTGAGGTTTTAGCTAGCCTCTGGGAGAAGGCCTTAACATTCTAATTGCTTATCACTCACTACCACAAGTTAGCCCTCAATTCCCACATCAAAAATTATAATCTACTAAACAATTGAACTCTAAACACTTATAGAAAGGAAGATGCGCAACTAGGCTATTGTCTCTTACTTCCTCGAGGCTGACTGTAGATAAAAGAGAGTGAAAATTAAAGCCTGAGAAGGAAAATGTACGAGCCTTTTCACTGTCGTAGGTAAGAGTCCTATTAAAACCAAACTTCTGCAATTATCCCAATAATTAAGTGGTTATGAAAATAAAAAAAAAAATTAAATACCTAACTTAATGGTTACCGAGTCATTCCTTGATCAATTATTCCAATGCCTATTCTTTTGCCTCAGTTGGAGCTATGAAAGGTGCATCAAGCACATTGTCTGCATTTTTTTTGTATTTTTTGAACATTAACATCAAGCCTTGAAGATTTAGCTGATCAAGCCATATAAAGTTTAGCAATCTAACTTACAAGTTGATTGAGTGTACATTAATTGGTAATATATCTACTATTCCTATTTCTTATTCGCACGGAAAGCCGGATTAGGTCTTATAATCGAGACTTTAGTACTACTGGCAAAGACTGTCTAGCAAAAACGTCATGAATCGTTATTGATTTGATACCAATAATGGTAGCACATCTCGCCCAGTTAGAAGTAATGAGGCAAGGATAACTTATGATTCTTCAAGTGGACGTTATCGTCCCCTACTCGACCTGATTCAATCCCTCCGGCCTTCCTGTCGCATCTTTCATATATATATATATATATATATATATATATATATATATATATATATATTACATGTTCTTTTTCAGTGAAGTATATAAAACAACCATCGCATCTAGTACTAATAATTATAATTGCCAATTTTTATTTAAGCGTGTTTATGATTTATTGCCCGAGTAACTGCACTAACACATCCGTTTTTTATGGCAAATTTTTTTTTTCTTCTCCTCATTGAAGGATGTTTTTTTATGATATGAATGCTCATACATATCAGATGTACAAGTTGCTTAATTAATTCTAAAATTTTTTGTATGACTTGTAATGAAGTGTATTGCTTGGAATAGAGGTGGTATTTGGGCCGGGTCAACACAGGCTCAATTCAGTCCAGCACATGAAAATTCGAGTCCAGCCCAGCTCGAATTAAAGTGGATTCGATTCGGCTCAACTCACCATATATAGGTGAGCCGAGGTGGGTCATATATTTTTGCACTCAGTCCATTTGTGCTTAAGCTCATTTGTGCCCAAGGCCAGCCCAACTCAGCCCATAAGCTCAGCCCAGCACAGGCCCAGCTCACGCCCAATTCGAGCCCAGACAAAGCCCATCTTAACATTATAATTTGTACATGTAATTTTTCTTATAAATAGTTAGTATATTCAACTTCATTTTACTACAAAACTATATATTTATTTTACAACCAATTGTCTTTTTATTTTACTACAAGAGAATACACAATATCTATGGTTATGGGGAAAAAAAATCTTTCACAACGATTACGTTCAAATATTTGGAATCATTTTGCTTACTTTGAAGAACATGGGTATGTAATTTGTAACTATTGTGAACGTAAATATATATTTCGCCGTCAATTTAGAACTGGAATGCTTGTAAGACATCTTGTATCTCAACACTTAAATGTTCCAAACTATTTTAATCATCAACCACCGCCACCGCCACGACCACCAACAGGCTCAGCACCCACACAAGGAACATAATAAAATGGAGAACTTCTCCACCAACTTTCTTCAAGCATTTATGTAATTTTTTTTTATGTTTATTAGTAACGGATCCGTATCTCATGAACTTGTGGTTTGTTAATTAATATTTTATCATTTATATTAATATTATCAATCAACTTATGTCTTGTTAATTGTTAAATTAACTTTTTCGTAAAAAAAGTTAAGTTTAAGCTTTTTTCGTTATTAATCAAACTATCAAAATTTAGAATACACTAATAGAAAATAAAAAATAAAGATGGGCTAGCCCCAATCACGCCCCGACCCGACCACGCAAAAGGCCAAGTCTGGACCCGACACACGGACGGAGTTTTCTCTGTACCGTGGATAATCTGAAACCCTACATACAATAGAATAGATGTGGGAACCACAATATTCATTTGAAACAAGACATCTTTCTTCAAAACATACATTCTTTCATTATCCAACTTGATAAAGCCCAAAATGTCATGCAACCTACATAGGTACTTATGCCACTAAGCAGTTAAACTGTGATGCCCGAGATTTTAGCCGTACATTTATTTACTGTTGCATCTAGTGTTTGCGCATTTCCTTCTGTGCTTTATTAACTGTCTTCTTTAGCTACTATTCACTCCGTTTTCAAACTGCATTCTATTAGAGAATTAGCATTTTTATTAAATCATATTAATTGTTAGAGGAGTGGAAAAAATGTGCAATTGAGCTAGAGGCAATAGAAGAGCTCGTTTAGAAAATGTTTTTAGTAGTTAAGTGAATAGTGTTACGTAACAAACTTAGAGATTTAAATAACTAACATTACTTTTCACCTTAGGCTCGTTTTTAAGTTAATAACGCGCATTCTAGTGACCTTTTAAATCCCCAATCAAGACCCCACCTTAGCCCATTCATTACATAGCCTTATTTAGCTCATAACATAGAAAAGAAAAAAAAATAAAAGTTGAAAAACAGTAGCAGAGGCCGACAGCAGCAAACAGGAGAAAAAAATGAATTTTGCTCTTCAATCCTTCAATCCAAGCCTCTCCCAGCCTTGAGCAAGTAGATAAGGGTGTGTGCAAGCTTCCTAGGTGCTCCTACGCTTATTGGTGAGGGATTTCATGGCTTATTTTCGCATTTTAAAATAGTTACTATTTTCTTGATTTGTTGAAAATGTGACCAAATGCTAATGTATTGATTATCTATGCTATTATACCTTGTATATGAGTGCTAGAGAATATATTTGAGCCATTGTTTCGCTTTTTAAACGGTTAGAATCGTTGGTTTGATTTATGAGGTGAATAGTGATATTTTTCTAGGGTTTTGTGTAATTGCACGTATTAGCTTGATTCAACACTCCTAATAGATGCTTTAGGTGCTAATGAAGATATTCTAATAGCCCCATACACTTGAATTGTTCTAAAATCGCATAAAACGTGAATTAGGCGACTTTAACAAAGGGGTTTCGGGGTTAAGGCAAATCCAGGTAGATTCAGGCTTCACTTTTAGTATTCTTAGGCTACCTAGGTGCTATAGAAGCTTTTCTAGCCCTTGTTTGAAGCCCGGATGAGGTATGTGTGGTATAAAGCTATAAGAGGGAATTTGGGGCTTTCGGGATAATTGCGGGCTTTTGAACATGTTTGAGGGTTGAAAGGGTTCCTTGAGGGTTAGTTAGAAGGTTGGTATAGTTTTCCTTTGAAATTGAATAGTTAACTTTGGTTTGGAAGATAAATAGTTTGGAAAACAAAGGGGTTTAGGTGCAAATTCGGTTGTCTCGCGCTTCTAAGACCTTGGCACGACTTCTTGAGCGTTTAAATGTGACTTCAAGTTGTTTTAGAGCTCTTGGCATAATTCTATGCTTGTCTTGTATATACTCCTTTGTAAAACTACTTATTTGTTTGTATAAATTGCTTCTATTCTAACTGCATCGAGGTCAACCTACTTTGTTGATCCTTCTACGTGTTATTGCTTATATTATTGATATTAACTTGCCATTGTCAAGTACATTGCATAATGGTTGTGCAACTATAGTGTCAGGGGCGAATGTGTTGAATATCGGCTGGGCAGCAGAGGGCTTGCCAGTGGATATTCAAACTCCATGCTCTATTCCCTCACTCGCCTGGTCCGGAGATTGCCAGGGGGTGTTGGGTCATAGGATTATCGGGGTATATCCGGAGTACACCAACTGGAGTATTTGGGATTATGCCGGCTTATCGTGATCGTGATCGTGGTTCGTGGAACGTGTTCGTGGATTGATGATATAAAGTATGGGGTTAAGTGAAATGTATCCTTTTATTGTGTGGTTACTTAAGCTATCGTTACTTCTTAAATTGTTTAATTACTATTGTTGATTAACTGTCTTAATTGTTGCATTGCACGCCCCGGGAGACTTTATCCCTCACTGGGCAACAGTGGTTGCTCATACATCGATATATGTTTCAGGATGTGCTGAGGGTGATCCCCAGCTAGTTGAGGTGATAGTAGAGGAGGAGGAAGTTCAGACTGATCCTTTTCCTTAGTTGCTGTGCTTAGTGGCTTGAGATGGTTATGTTCTTGTTGTTGTGTAGAGAACTCGCTTGTTTATCTTATGTTCTATTTTGTAGCCTAAGTGCTATGTTTATGCTATGATATATAACTGTAAGATCAAGTTAGAAGGTTGTAGTTGTAGATTTGAAACTTTGGCCTGTAATAACTTAAATTCCTGTTTTCAGTTTCCTTGTATGCTTGGGGTGAACTTATGGTTGTTTGATTGGTTTCAACTTCCTAAGAATGTTTCAACGCTATCTTGGAGTGGCATGATAAGCGGTTTTTGTAAAGAAGCTAAGTCAATAATGTATGCTTGTATGAAAACGATTAGGATATGTCTTGAGGCCCGGATGGCCTTGAATCTTAAATCTTTAGTTATGAAAAGCTTGTTTTATCTTGCTGAGGCTTTATTTGAGAGTTTATAGGTTTCCAGAATGTCCACAGTACAGGGAAAACTCTGTCCGTTTTTTCCTAAAATTTTGTGACCGGGTTTGGTATTGGATTGTGATTAGCATGGCTATTAGAGCCTCCGGTCTCGTGAGGGATCGGGGCGTTACATAAACTATTAGCATGCAGTTATTTACTAGTTATTCGAGTACAACTTACAGTTTTACAATCTTTCAACTTGTACATTTCAAGGCCATAGAGGCCTCAAAATAGAACTACATACAAGACTAGAAAGTCTCAAAATAAGCGACAACCAAGCAACATATACATCAAGCATGGCCCGCCACAAAAGTCTGGCAACTAACCACCAGCTAAGCAAAGAAAGTGCAATCAACAATTCTACCTGCTCATCCTCTTCCTCGAGCACCTCAATAGGAACAGCCTCAACTACTCCTGTAAAATATGGTATAGAAAGGAATGAGCAAAAACTATTGCTCAGTGAGGGGTTTCGGTCTCACAGGTCGGAGGTGAGAGAAGAGTGCAATGCAAATAGCCAAGTAGGACAATCAACCCAAGCATTCAAGATCAATAAGACTAAGCCAATTAATCAAGTCAAGACAAGCATTATAAGCATTTAATATATAACTACACAATTAAAGGATACGATTCACTTTTCACGAGTAACTTCAATCACGATTTCGATGATGACGCGCCGGCCCAACCACCTTATAACTTCAGTTTAGAATAACTCGGAAGTACCCAATCAATACTATGACCTAAATCTCCTTGGGAGGCAACCCAAACAAGAAAGGGAATAGGATACAGAGCTAGAGTAACCAACCCTGGCAACCCAAAGCTACCTAGAGAGGCCCATTACACCCGCCCCTGACTCTATGAATGCAATATATATACAATGCAACAATCGAGCAATAGAGCTACACGTGGGAGAATAACAAAGTAGGTTACTCTCGCACGCAATAGCAACAATTGATATACATTTCAATCACAATCAACTATAACAAGCATAACAAGCAGCAATAAGCATTCTAAAAGCCAAAGCATTATAAAACCAACAAAACACACAACGGCCCCAACTTTCAAAATGCTACTACTTCCAAACGAGTCACGAGTTTTGGAAACCGACTTCACCACTCATCCTAGGATACCATAAGGTACGTCTAAAAGTCATAAAACCCTACTTTACCCTAGAATTCCTGCAAAGCCCCAATTTATCCATTTGCTCATTTGAACTGCCGCCACCCTAACCAAACACCCAACCAATATTATAACCACACCAAAAGTACTTTCATGGCCTCCCGAGACAATGTCATCACGCAAAACGAGAAAATACCAAACTCAACCAAAACGACCCCAACATGTACCAAGGTATTTTTTTCCGTTTTTCCATTACACAACCCAAATAAATCATACATTTAAGCATTCTAGTATATCTAGCATCTTTTCACATCAACAAAACGCAATACGGAGCAACTTTTACATAATAGGGGTTTACTATTCATAATTTATTATTCCATTGTCAATTTAAATTGCAATAACTATATTCAACCGTAGAAAATGCTAAAAACCTACAAATACATGTTCTACAATCATCAATGAACATTCTTCAAGCAACAAAACAGTTAAATTAACAATTTATGCATAAATCTCAAAAATTAAAGTTTAGATACAACTATTTCAAATGCTCAAATAACGATGCATCCCTCACCTTAGACGCTAGAAAGACGACGTTAGAAGCCTCAGAAACGATCCCGTGCAACCCCACGCGAAGATTCAAAGATTTGGCTTGAAAATTCTTTTTTTCCTTTTCTCCCTTGGAGTTTCGGTTTTCCCCTTCTTTTTTTTAGCTTTGCTTTGTTTTATTTTATGCTATTTTATGCTTATAAGGTGACAACAAGTCAAAAAGTCAAGGCCCTTGGTCAAAGCTAACTTAAACTTGGTCAAAGTAGTTTATTTTATGCATTTTAAGCTTAAAACAATTAACACAATTATAATTCTAGTCAACAACAACTAAAATACTAAAATTAAAATACTAAATACTAGTTTTCACTATTTGCTGAGGACTAGAAATCATTTTTTAACTATCACTCTCGAAATGCAATGTACTTTGCGACGAAGAACGAATGACTTATAAATATCATGGAATATAGGAAAAATAAAATTTTCAGAAAAAGAAACAGAAAAATTCCATGTTCCGGGCTCAGATATTACACCCTTTCCCCCTTAAGACAATTGCGTCCACGCAATTCTTACCTGATCGACAAATAACTCTGGATACTGACTCTAAACCTGGTCCTCCATTTTCCAAGTTGCTTCTTCAAACCTGTGATGACTCCACAGAACCTTTACCATCGGAATGCTCTTTCTGCGAAGCTCCTGAACTTTTCGATCCACAATTCGAATCAGTTTTCCTCATAAGTTAACTTATCCTCAATTTGCAAAGGCTTTGGTTCTAGTACATGTGAAGGATCTGGATGATATTTCCTTAACATTGACACATGGAAGACATAGTGCAGTCTCGACAAGCTCGGAGGTAAAGCTAACCGGTAAGCTAAAGGACCCACCTTTTCGGTGATCTCAAATGGACCCTCATACTTGGGACTAAGTTTCCCACTCTTACCGTGCTAAATCAATTCATTTCGAGGATAAATCTTAAGAAACACCTGATCACCCAACGTAAACTCGAGATCCCGATGGTACTTATCCGTGTAGTTCTTTTGACGGCTTTGGGCTGTAAGCATACACTGGCGAATAAGGTGAACATTATCCACCATCTTAATCATCTCAGGTAACACAGTCAGATCAATTGTTCTCATCTCTCCAACCTCTTCCCAATACAATGGGAATCTGTATTTACGACCGTACAACGCCTCGTAGGGAGCCATGCCTATAGTATATTGGTAACTATTATTGTAGGCAAACTCTGCTAAAGGCAAAAACTTATCCCAATTCTTCCCAAAGTCCAATATACATGCCCGAAGCATGTCTTCCAAGATCCTGATAGTTCTCTCAGACTGGCCATCAGTTTGTGAATGGTATGCAGTACTGAAGTTCAACTTAGTTCCCATGGCCTCTTGCAACTTCTGCCAGAAACGAGATCTAAATTTGGGATCTCTATCTGATACTATACTCAATGGCACACCATGAAGTCTCACAATATTAGTAATGTAAAGCTAAGCTAGTTTATCAAGGCTATCCTATTTGTTCACGGAAATGAAATGTGAAACCTTAGTCAATCGGTCCACAACAACCCAAACAGAATCACACCCTCTTGGAGATCTCGGAAGATCAATTACAAGGTCCATTGTCATATGTACCCACTTTCATTGCGGAATCGACAACGGTTGCAGAAGCCCGGCTAGCCTCTGATGTTCAGCTTTAACCCTCTGGCAAGTTAAACACCTGGATACATACCCAGCAATCTCCATCTTCATATTGTTTCACCAGAAGTGTTGTTTCAGATCTCTGTACATTTTAGTACTGCCCCGGTGAATTGTATATTTTGAATTATGTGCCTCAGATAGAATCGCATTCTTCAAAGTCGGATCTCCAAGAACACACACCCTGTCCCTGAATCTGAAGATACCATCTGCATGTAATTTAAACTCTGACTCTCCCCTTTTTGCTTTTTCTTGGATTTTCAAGATTTGAGGATCAGTCTTCTGAGCCTCTCTAATTTGTGTTAACAATCCAGATCGAATTTGTAAACTAGTAAACCGAATCCCAGTTTCAGTAGCTTCCAACTTCCACGAGCAAATTTCTCCCAAAGTCTCCCAATCTTTGATAATTAGACTGGCAACAGTAGCCTTTCAGCTCAAAGTATTCGCAATAATATTGGCCTTCCCTGACACGTAGTTTATAGAACAATTATAGCCACTTAATAGCTCTAGCCGCATCCGCTGCCTCATATTCAAATCTTTTTGTAAAAATAAATACTTAAGATTCTTGTGGTCAGTAAAAATTTTAAATTGGCTACCCCACAAGTAATGACGCCACTTCTTTAAAGCAAACACGACCGCAGCTAACTCAAGATCGTGTGTAGGGTAATTGACTTCATATGGTTTCAACTTCCTAGAAGCATAGGCAATCACCTTATCGTTCTGAATTAAAACACAGCCCAATCCTTCTTTAGATGCATCACTGTAGACAACAAATTTTTCTGTACTTTCAGGTAAAGCTAGTATAGGAGCTGTAGTTAGTCTCTTCTTTAGTTCTTGGAAACTAGATTCACATTTAGCATCCCAATTGTAGCCAACTTTCTTTCGAGTCAACTGAGTCAAAGGCCCAGAAAATTTGGAAAAGTCTTTGACAAATCTCCAATAGTAGTCTGCCAATCCCAGAAAGCTACGGATTTTCAACACAGTTTCAGGTCTCTTCTAGGACGAAACAACTTCAATCTTAGCTGGGTCTACGGAAACTCCTTGATGTTAAATGATATGATCTAGAAAATAAATTTGATTCAACCAAAATTCGCACTTGCTGAATTTAGCAAAAAGCTTGTTTTCTTGCAAAGTCTGTAGTACAATCCTCAAATGTTATTCATGTTCAGCCTCATCCTTAGAGTATACTAAAATGTTGTCAATGAAGATTACGAAAAATTGATCCAAATAAGGTCGAAAGACCCTCTGCATTAAGTCCATGAATGCGACTAGTGCATTCGTCAACCCAAATAGTAGCATAACAAATTCGTAGTGACCATATCTAGTCCTGAATGCTATTTTAGATACATCATCACTCCGAATCCTAAGTTGATAGTAACCTTGCCTCAGGTCAAATTTCGAGTACACTTTCGCACCTTGTAATTGGTCAAACAATTCTTCAATCAACGGCAAGGGGTATTTGTTCTTAATCATAACTTGATTAAGTCCCCTATAGTCAATGCATAACCGTAGCGTGCTGTCTTTCTTTTTCACAAACAGCACAGGCGCACCCCACGGTGAAGAGCTAGGTTGTATAAACCATTTCTCAAGCAAGTTCTGAAGCTGAATTTTCAATTCTTGAAGTTCAACTGGTGCCATTCTATAAGGAGTTCTAGAAATTGGCACAATGCCCGGCATTAGGTCAATCACAAACTCAATCTCCATATCCGGTGGTAAACCACTTGATTTCCCTGGGGATTATTATTCCGCTCCTGCCTCTGTTCATGCAGAACCTGAGTAATTGGGTCAACTGCAGCAGTCATAGTAGCCATAAATTGTTCAGGCATCGGTTGTTGACCCTGTTCTATTGCCCCTTCCTCTACCTCTGCCTCTTGACCCCGAGTACGACGACGTGGTGCCATAGTAACAACTTACAGTAGCTAACAACATATAAGAGCAGTTTATAGACAGAAATATAATACATAAGATTAGATAACACTCAAGTCAATAACAATCAAGATATCTTATCACACAATTCACATAGCACACAATTGTCATGTCAAACTAGTTCACTTAAACACATAAACACTCCAAGTTCATATAATCATACTATAATACTTTTCACTTAACAATCACACAATAACACTTTATCATTTAGACCTTTACCCTACAGACCGAGAAACATATTCTGGCTCATGCAATACTATCATGCTCTGATACCACCTAAGATGTCACGCCCCGACCCAACCCCGCAAAAAGCCAAGTCCGAACTCGACACGCTAATGGAGTCTCCTCTATACTGTGGACAATCCGAAACCCTACATACAATAGAATATATGCGGGAACCATAATATTCATTTGAAACAAGACATCTTCCTTCAAAACATACATTATTTCATTATCCAACTTGATAAAGCCCAAAATGTAATGCAAACTATATAGGTACTTATGCCACTAAGCAGTTAAACTATTAGCGTGCAGTTCTTTACTAGTTATTCGAGTACAACTTACAGTTTTACAATCTTTCAACTTATACATTACAAGACCATAGAGGCATCAAAATAGAACTACATACAAGACTAGAAAGTCTCAAAATAAGCGACAACCAAGCAACATATACATCAAGCATGGCCTGCCACAAAAGTTTGGCAACCAACCACCAGCTAAGCAAAGAAAGTGCAATCAAGGAAACACTTCCATCTGCTCCTCCTCTTCCTCGAGCACCTCAATAGGAACAGCCTCACTATTCTTGTAAAATATAGTATAGAAAGGGATGAACAAAAACTATTGCTCAGTAAGGGGTTTCAGTCTCACAGGTCGGAGGTGAGAGAAGAGTGCAATGCAAATAGCCAAGTAGGACAATCAACCCAAGCATTCAAGATCAATAAGACTAAGCTAATTAATCAAGTCAAGACAAGCATTATAAGCATTTAATATATAACCACACAATTAAAGGATACGATTCACTTTTCACGAGCAACTTCAATCACGATTTTGATGACGACGCGCTAGCCCAACCACCTTATAACTTCAGTTTGGAATACCCCGGAAGTACTCAATCAATACTACGACCCAAATCTCGCTGGGAGGCAACCTAAGCAAGAAAGGGAATAGGACACGGAGCTAAAGTAACCAACCCTGGCAACCCGAGGCTACCCAGAGAGGCCCATCACACCCGCCCCTGACTCTATGAATGCAATATAATATACAATGCAACAATCGAGCGATAAAGCCACACGTGGAAGAATAACAAAGTAGGTTACTCTCGCATGCAATAGCAACAATTGATATACATTTCAATCACAAACAACTATAACAAGCATAACAAGCAACAATAAGCATTCTAAAATCCAAAGTATTATGAAACCAACAAAACACACAACATCCCCAACTTTCAAAAGGCTACTACTTCCAAATGAGCCACGAGTTTTGGAAATCGACTTCACCACTCATCCTAAGGCAGCATAAGATACGTCTAAAAGCCATAAAACCCTACTTTACCCTAGAATTCCCACAAAGCCCCGATTTTTTTCTTTGCTCGTTTGAACTACCGCCACCCTAACCAAACACCCAACCAACGCCATAACCACACCAAAAGTGTTTCCATGGCCTCCCGAGACAACGCCATCACGCAAAATGAAGAAACGTCAAAGTTGACCAAAACGACCCCAACATGTACCAAGGCATTTTTCTCCTTTTTTCATTACACAACCTAAATAAATCATACATTTAAGTATTCTAGCATATCTAGCACCTTTCCACATCAACAGAATGCAATATCGAGTAACTTTTACTAAACGAGAGTTTACTATTCATAATTTACTATTCCATTGTCAATTTAAATTGTAATAGCTCTATTCAACCTTAGAAAATGCTAAAAACCTACAAATACATGTTCTACAACCATCAAGGAACGTTCTTCAAGCAATAAAATAGTTAAATTAACAATCTACGCATAAATCTCAAAAATTAAAGTTTAGATACAACTATTTCAAATGCACAAATAACGATGCATCCCTCACCTTAGACGCTAGAAAGACGACGTTAGAAGCCTCAGAAACGATCCCGTGCAACCCCACGCGAAGATTCAAAGATTTGGCTTGAAAATTCTTTTTTTCCTTTTCTCCCTTGGAGTTTCGGTTTTCCCCTTCTTTTTTTTAGCTTTGCTTTGTTTTATTTTATGCTATTTTATGCTTATAAGGTGACAACAAGTCAAAAAGTCAAGGCCATTGGTTAAAGCTAACTTAAACTTGGTCAGAGTAGTTTATTTTATGCATTTTAAGCTTAAAACAATTAACACAATTATAATTCTAGTCAACAACAACTAAAATACTAAAATTAAAACACTAAATACTAGTTTTTACTATTTGCTGAGGACTAGAAATCATTTTCTAACTATCACTCCCGAAATGCAATGCACTTTGCGACGAAGAACGAATGACTTATAAATATCATGGAATATAGGAAAAATATAATTTTTAAAAAAATTTCATGTTCCGGGCTCGGGTATTTAAGATTTTTTTTGTTTCAATTTCATTCCAACAATCTCTCTACGGTGGCGTTTGGTTCGCGAAATTATAAGATTTTTGAGAATTTGAAGTCTAAAATATGATATTTTCATGTTTGGTTTGTGGAATAAAAAAAAATATTCTTGTGCATATTACATTCATGAGAATGCAATATTCTCATCATTTACTCA
This sequence comes from Ehretia macrophylla, assembly GCA_037974665.1. Taxonomy (NCBI): domain Eukaryota; kingdom Viridiplantae; phylum Streptophyta; class Magnoliopsida; order Boraginales; family Ehretiaceae; genus Ehretia; species Ehretia macrophylla. The sequence continues at coordinate 88,623,842 of CM075764.1, forward strand.
ATTTTTATTCCCATGTAAAGGAGGTGAAAATCTTACATTCCTAAGTTGTAGAAAAGTTTTGGAGAAAATAAAAGACTCAAATACCCATTTTAAAAAAATATAAAAATAAAATAAACAAAAAAATAAAAAAAAAAAACAAAAATAAAAAATTAATATAGAAAAATAGAATAGTAAAATAATAAAAAATAATAAATAAAATAGAATATAATTTACTAAATTCTTTAGTTAAAAAATTATATAAGTTAAATTAAAATTTATTTAAAGTATAAAAAACATAAAAAATTTAAATAATAAATTTTAAATTTTATATTTTTACATAAAAACTAAAAAATAAATTAAATTTTATATAACATTAAAATAAAAAATAAAAATAAAAGTTTAGAAAAATAAAATAAAAAAATTACAAAATAAAATAATAAAAATAAAAATTGGAAATAAGTAAATCAATTAAATAAAAGTATAGTAAATCAAAAATAGAATTATAAAATAATAAAAAATAATAAAATAAATTCAATATAATTTATTAAATTTTAAATTTAAATATTTTTTTATAATTTAAAGTTATATTTAAAATAAAATTTTAAATTCTAAATATTAAATTTATTATTTTACACTTAAATTGTAAGTATAAAAAAATAAAAAGTTAAAATAAAATATTTAGAAATATAAAAAAATGAAAATAAAATAAAATAAAAAAAGTAATTATTAAATTATTAGTTAAATTAAAATTTCATTGTTAAACTTTTTATATTTAAATAATTTTTAAATTCTAAAATCTAAGTATTAAAATTTTAAACTAAATCCTGAATTTAAAAATAAACCTAAAAAATAAATAAACTAATTTTTAAATATTAATTTTCTAAAACATTTTTAAAAAATAAATTTAATTTTTTTTATTTTTGAAATTTTTACTTGTATAAGTATGTTAGGCATTGTTTTGTTCGCGCATTGGCAAAAGTATAAAAAGTGTATCATGATTGGTACTGTTTTTATTAGATTTTTAATTTTTTAAGTTAGGGGTATCGTTAAAAAATTGCTTAAAATTTCTAGAAATATTGAGTGTAAACCAAACATATCAATATAACATTTCTAAGAATTTGACAAAATATTCCTAAGAATATTTTTATTGTGTCAAACAATTTTAATGACATTCCCGATAATAACATTCTCAGAAATGTTATTTTTGAGAATAAAAAATCATTCTGTAAATCAAACGTCACTACTTTTAATCAATTCCATGTTTTAAAAACTTCGTATTTTAGTTTTGCTATAATAATTCTCTATTTTAAGAACTCTCTATTTTTATTTCACTTCAATATATCTCCTTATTTTTATTAAACACATCATTATAATATTTTTATTTATATTTCATTGTTAACGATAATATTCTAATTTAAATTATTAATATTATTTTGTTAATTTAAAACTTTTACATAACTTATTCGTTCCCTACATTTGATGAGCCTTGTAAAAAGAATATGGAGGCTAATGGAGCTTATTTTGCATATTTGGCTTGGAGGATGTTGGAGAGGGTTTAAGGAGTTGGTCTTTTATTAGGCCAACGACCATTGATCTTCTATATATATGTAGACTTTTTATTATGTGGGATTTAATTCTTTTTCATGACTGTTTAGGTTGATGTAAGAATTTTCTTAGGATAAGAAAAGAGAAAGAAATAGGAAAGAGGAAAATGCAAAAATATCAAATTCTCCTCATGGCTTAGTAATGTCAACATTGCATGGGACGTTATTGTCCATTTGATCTAGTAATATTATTTTTATTTTTAAGTTCGAAAGATATCAAAATCAATCTTGTATGTAATATTTTAAGTTTCACTTGAATTAAAAAAAGAAATTGCATGGGTGCAATGTGAGATTCATGCAAAAACTCGTGGACAAAATGGCTTTATCCCAATTTTAAATACGTGTTCGAACAAACACGAGTAATACCAAAATTCAAAAATTAAAAGGCACAAAATAAAAGATAAAACAATGAAAAACGAAGTTAAAAAAGGATAAAGGACAGTCTTATAAGAGTACACTTGCAACTACCTCCTCTTCATTCCTTTCGTCTCTGTTGAGTCTTCTCTCTAAATTACTTAGAAAAAAAATCATATTATTTCTTTTCTCAATTATCAATTAATTAAAAATTATCTTTTTTGTTTTTATAAAAAAAATAGTTAATTTGTAAAGAAAAATCCCCAATTGTGATTTACTTTTGGTTTTTAGGTTGATTAGCAATGGCGAAATCTTGTATCATAACCAAATTATTGCTAATTTTTTCCTTTGCTGCTCTTTTTTCGTCAATCGCTGTCGGCGGCGATGATATCACACGCGCCGCCCCCGTCTCGTCTCCGCCCTCCTGCAAGAACCCTTTCCGCCTGGTGAGTATGCGCCGCCGATCGATCATTTTCATTCTACTGTTTGATTATTGTGATTAGTTAATTTGTTTATTTTTGCTTTGTTTTTCGATTTATAATGATAATTTGTGTTTCACTTCTACTAATGTTTCTGCTGGTGTCACGCTGACGTCATCTAGTGTCGGCAACTTGTGAATTGTAATTTTTTTAATTTTGTTTAATTTTTTTTTTAAATTTTAATTGTGGGTGCAATGTTAAGTTTATCTTTGATGTAGATAGACATGCGAAAAATCATATATAGCACCCATCTAAAATCAATGCCCACGATATTTATATATATTTATGTATGATGAACTTGAAATCAGCTGAATTTTTGACAGAAGGATGTTGTAGTATCGTGGTATAATATATATGGAATGGCCGAAAGGATGTTTTCTGGTTTCAAGAAAGAATATGAAGTAACATACACACTCACACAAACACACACTCGTGTATACATGTGTGTATGTGTATATATATATATGCGTGTGTGTATATATGTATGTTATATATACATATATGTACTAAGATTAAGATTTCAAATACCAATAGTGGTGGCATTAAGCTACTTAGTTAAGAAATTAATTAATATATTAATATTTAATTGACTGGCTTCACTTAGTGATTGTAAATGGAACTTATAAGACCAATTTGAGACTAGCTTCTTTTTATTTTTGCCTTTTCTTTCTATTCTTCCTAATCAAGATGTGAAGACCCAAATTACAATGTTGCTGAACACAGTGAAGGATTTTTTCTGCTAGTGTATCGGAGAATATTTTTTGGTATGTGTTGTGTGAAGGCATGAGTTTGAGATGATTATGAATTGAACCAATGGTGAATTGAGGGATGATATTACAGCGAGATAGGGTTCTGGCTCTTATTTGCTCTCTAGTTCTTGCTCTTTTTCTCTAGAAATTTATTTGCAGAGAACATTTGTTGGAACTTGGAAGTGTTTCCTATTTCTTTTTGAACAATTTTTAAGATGAAGAATCAAGCAGGCCTAAGATTCTTGATTTTTGACTTGACCAATTGAATTCAATGGCTAAAATTAATGCAAACTCTGTGCAAAACCAAATCAATTCCTAAAATTGAACAGTTGTGTTGAAAATTCCTTCGGAAGGTTTTGACTGAAGAGTTCTGGTATCCTCAAGTCAATGGAATCCGGTGTCTATGACAGTTGACCCTGGGTTTGGGATTAGTTGTTTGTGGATGACTCCTGAGATATAGATGAGGAATATCATGCGCTTAAGGTCTGTCTGCCTCGAATTTAGCATGGAGGACAAAGGGCTGTGTCACTCAAGAGGTTAGAAGTTACGGACTTCATATGGTGTGGCAGTTAAGGGAAGTATAAAAAATGGGTATTAGAAATTTACATGATGCGCTAAGTTTCAAGTTGGGTTAGAAAGTGGAGTTTGTTTTCCCTGAAGTTGCCTTATGTTGAGATAAGGCCTCGAATGGCAAGCTTTTGAGGCTATATGCTGTTGCAACTCAACTGAATGGGAAGATTAGTGTGTTCAGAATGAATTTCCTGGTGGAATCTCTTAGCAGCCAGTTTTTGTGAAGAATTTCCGAGATAGTGATATGGGGGAATGCTCAACATAATTAAGAGATTGTTCACATGCCATTGGGAATTGTTCACATGCCAGTGAGAAAGGACTCAGCTTCTCAGCTTCACACTGTAGAAGAGGGCCATGTCATCATATATAAACACACGCACATCGGCATACACACACACATCATCCACTTGAAATGAGCTGAACTTTGGCAGGAAATAGAAGGATTTTGTTAGAAAAAAGGAACATATAAAAAATGGTAGAAAGGATTTATTCAAGGTTTCATAGTGAAAATATAATTTTGACAACAGCAAGTAGATATATTAATAAGTAGTGACAGGTTTCTTTAATTATTTCAACTTTTCACTAGGCAACTTAGCTAAGCAACTAATATTTGGCATTGCTTGTTATTCAATTACAATGGTATAAGATATTACATGTTCTGAAAGACATGTGCAGGCACCCACAAAGAGAGAGAGAAGTTTGCTACTACCATGCTTGTGGGGAAGAAATACATGTGTCTCTTAAATCATCACTTTTCTTCTTTTTCTTCTACATCTTGTTTCTTTCCTCATAGTTCTTGTCATTGGCGCATGTGGACAGCTACTGGTATCACTGGATTGAGAATAATGATATGGAAGTTATGATTCCATTTGTTTCTTTTCCATTCAGTTGTGGATTTCTACTGAATTTGGTTGTTTTACATTTGACTTTTTTCCCAGGTTAAGGTTAATATGTGGAGTAATGGCAAGGAACAGGAATCATTTGGTGGTTTAAGTGCTGCATTTGGTTCTCTGTTGCCCACCAGCACAAAAGAAGCCCACAGATTTCCAGCTACTTTCTCTAAACCTTTAAATGGCTGCTCCAATTCCTCGTCCAAGGTACTTTATCATGTTTTCTCTAATGCTAATGCATAGTTGTTGTATTTGTATTGCACGATTGAATAAAGTGTTTAATTAGCATTATAAATTGGAGACTGATTACAATACAATAGATATAAGATGCTCCATATTGTTGCAAGGGTAGGCTACAATGTAGTTTTATATTCTCAAAGTCTTGCCAATTGAGCTGCATTAAGTAAAATGGATTGTGTAAAATATTCATAACTTGAGAGATCTTTCTTAACACTAGAAAAATAGTACTCCTTTTGTCCTTTTAAGAGTGTCCGAGCCAAACTGAACTAAATCTACCATACCAAACCAAACCAAGCCTTATCCTATCAGGTTGGGTCAGATCCCATTAAGATAGTCCAGCTTTCTTTTTTGAATGCCTCAAACACATGTCCATGAGTAAAACTGCTTTTAGCTTTGTCGTTTCTCTTGGTTGCCCCCCCCTTCCCCCCGCTTCCTCTTTTTAGTAGGGATAGGGGGCATTTTTCAAGACTGGATATGCTTGGGAAACAGTTGTTTTAACTTTAACAAATTAAAATATAATCTAAAACACAAACTTCAATGTTTCGGAAAAAGTCAAGCAGGAGAAATAATTATATAATGGAGGAGTAGCACACATGATAGAACTCTTGATATGCATGAATATGACTTTTTTCAGATTTGGGGGAATTCAAATCTTCAGGTTTCTTATCCTTGAAAAGATTGGGGAATCTTGGAGGGAGTATGCTAGCTTTTCCAATCTGGAAGTGTCGGAAACTTTTTTGTCAAATAGAATTCTTTCCTCGTGATATTTTTAGTTTGAAGTTCTCAAAAATTCTATTGCTATTTTGTAGCTATCAGACTCTATTGCGTTGGCTTTTCGTGGGGAATGTGATTTTCTGACCAAGGCTAAATTTGCACAAGAAGGAGGTGCAGCCGGCCTATTAGTGATCAATGATGGAGAAGGTTGTTTAGCTTTGATGTGCTTGGTGAATTAGCTTTTATAGAATTCAACTAAGATAGCTCCCTCTATACATATGCATGTATGTATGTATATATGCACTACCCCCTCATGAATTTATAGTGGATGGTTAATTTTGTTCTCTAATGTTGTATCATTTGTCTGCTTCTTCGCAGATCTTGTAGAGATGGGTTGTCCTGGGAATGTTACTATGAACATCACGATTCCTGTTGTGATGATTTCAAAGTCAGGAGGAGAGGCTATAAACAAATCTATTGCTGGTGGGGAGGAAGGTGAGGATTTGATATTATTAACCTTGGTCAAAATCTATTGCTGGTGGGGAGGAATGTTACTATTCCTGTTGTTCTTTTTGGATATTCAGATTTAGATTTATATGATATTTACATGTTTAATGCTTTAGTGCACTTGTCATTTTCTTACAGAATCGTCTTGTCTATGTTTTCTCTTTTCTATATCTTGTTTGCTTTTCCCTACTTTGATGAATTTAGGATTAATGCTAATAATTGTTTTCTCTTGAAATAGTGGAACTTCTCCTGTACTCACCAAACCGTCCAGTTGTGGATTACTCAGTGGCATTGTTATGGCTAATGGCTGTCGGGACAATTATCTGTGCTTCACTTTGGTCAGAGTTCACTGGATCAGGGCAAAATTATGAGCGCTATAATGAACTATGGCCAAAGGTTCCACTTATTGTTGTTATTATCATTATTTTTTTAATCTGCATTTGGGTGCATATCTACTTCAAGTCGAGCACTAGTATCAGTATTAAAAAAAAAAAAAAAAAAATTCGTACTAGTATCAGATTGATATTCTGAAAGGTGTAAACACCAGAAACTGACTTCCCTTAGTGTTCCTTATAGACACCTTTTCTCTTGTCACTATTTTCTCTCCGAATTATCTTCATAACGTTCTTCTTTCAAATTATTGTAGATTAGAATGTTATATGGTAAATCTATCATATGGTCCTATTAAACATTCTGAGGTCTTGCTTTCTTGGGGAAGTAATTATTTGTTAGAAGCTAAATTCATGTGACAAGGAATATTACAGTTTTCCGCTTGTTAATCAAGTCTTGATTAATTTTTCTGAGTGATCTCAATTTGAAGAGGAACATTATATTATTTTGAAACTATTATACATTGTATAATGATAATTTAAATTATGACAATGCTACATGCTATCGTTGCTCTAAGATTAAAGAAGTAGTTTTGGTTTGATCCAGTTTAAGTCATTTTAAGTGCAGATATTTTTTTTGTTGGGTCGTTCCGTACTGGAGAAAAGGTGATAATCACACACACCATAATACATTACTATCATGGATTTGAACTATAGAAGTATGGCCATATTGAATTTCCATGTTTGATAAGTCAAGAAACTTATAAATTAATGATGAGTCCATCAAGAACAAAGGCTACTTTGCGATTTTATTGAATATTTCTAGAACAGTAACAGAGTTTAGAATAGATGAACAAATACTTTGTGGTCAATGAAAATTTTATCTTCCTGATTGTTATCTGAAATTTTGTGGATAAAGCTCACACTCTAGAGGAACAATCTATGTTGCTTGGCTCGTTAACAAAATAGTGTTCTGAGTACAGGATGGGCTTTGTTAGGGTAGTTATCAATTTAAGGACTTGTAGGAAGCATACTTGAACGAGGAGGATGTTTGACTTAACTTACAAGCTTGTGAAACTTCAATAAGCAATTGACATATTGAGTAAAGGAGAAAAAATAACTTTTTTTAGGTGCTTGTGAGCAGTTATTTTTGCTTATTTTAGGTGAAAGCACAAATCAGCTTCTACTCCAATGGTCAGATGGGATTCCTCACGGGTGTGCTTTGGCCATTATTTTGTGTTTCATGGGTTATGGTGATTAATGGAGAGAACTTGTTGAGACCTATTGAAAGTATGGAAAACTTACTGAAATGGTGATTGTACAGGCAGGGGAAGAAAGGAATTTGAGGCCAAGGGTCTTTTGTGCTTGTGTTTTGTTCATATTGATTGAGAGAAATATAAGTGCATTTGATGAGATGGAGATGCTGCTCGCTTACTAGAATTCTTTTGCACAAGCATTACGTTCGTGGGATCAATGAAGATAGGCCTGATAATCATCAATTTTTGAATTCCTTTTGGGAGATTTCTGTATGGGAGAGACTTCTATGAAGGAGAACATATGCGTCTGTATGGTAATGGAAATGAGTAAAATTATAGTTTTTGACAGTTGTGCTAGGGTAGTGGGGATCCAGATCAATCTGGTTTGATATATTGGTGAACTTTGAAATCTAATTTAGTGGATCAGCATGGTTAATGATCCTTTTGTCCTGAATCCAATTTTGAGATGCAATTTAATAGTTGAGTCAATTGAACCATAGTGCTTAGTTGAGTCAATTGAACCGTAGTAACACTTGCATTGTATAAATGTTTATCCCAATTTTCTCTTTCAGAGGCGACCAAGTAGGAGACATCAGAGTTTTGGGTGAATCTAGGAAAAAATTGCTTGTGTGATGTTGCTGCTCAATTTGATGTTTATTTGCTCATTATTTTACTTATGAACTTTTATATGCTTAATGATGGATGAATGTGTTTTCAAACTAATTTTCTGTTTACAAATTGTTAGGAATCATCCAATGCTGGAGCAGCCGATGATGATGAGAAGGATATCATAAATATCAGCGCAAAGAGTGCTATAATATTTGTCATTACGGCATCCACGTTCCTAGTGCTGCTTTATTTTTTTATGTCGTCTTGGTTTGTGTGGCTGCTGATTGTACTTTTCTGCATTGCTGGTATTGAGGTATTGAAGTTCATCTTGACTTTCTACTGTCTACTGTTTAATAAGTACAATGATTGTTGCTAGTAGGATAATCTGTTCTATATATAAAAACATCCCAAAAATGCATTAATAGGGGTGTGCAGGCTATGCAAAAATCAAGTTATGTCACAGATTTACATTTCCAAATATCAAGAAAAATCGGAGTCTAGGGGCTTGACATATTGTAGAATGAACGATATTTGAGCATTAGTGGCTTTCCTTTCTTTGTTCTATCTAGGTTTAGAGTGTTTCATTGCACTTAAAGAGCTTGTGAAAAAAAAAAAAAAAAAAGGAATCAGTGAGTCATTTCTCTAATGCTTATGTTCAGAAAACTGGTTAAAGGAAATGTTAACATTAACATTAAGGTACTGGTTTAATAGTATATAGCCCTGCTTGTTTGAATTTTCTTGTATCTTCGAAAAATAAAGATTTGAGTTTTCTTCTTCTTCTTTCTCTTTCCTTATTCTAAAAAAGGGAGAAAAGAGAAAAGAGGGGGAGGGATATTCTGGTGTCCTAGGCATAGGGGAACCACACCTCGTCTTTGTGTTAGTCTTAATTTCCTTCCTATTAATCAATCACTCCCTTTATTTTTGGGTTGGCACCGCTTGGTGCATATTAATAAAATACTTTTACTTCTCAAAATGAAGATCAATCACTCCCTTTAGCTTAATATTAGTACCGCAATAGCTTTTTTATCAAGCATTTATATGCTGGCAATGCTGAATTCTTTTTTTTCGACCTGCATTTGTCTTCACTAGCTCATTAATATATTTTCAGACCCTGCCTTACAACATGACAGCTACATGTATCTACAATTTAGGTTCCTGAGTTGACCAACAGCCAACTAGGTTTGGATGTGTCCCTGTATAATGTAGCGCAATAGACATATTCATGAAGGACATAATAGGAACTATGTAATTGTGTGAAGTTTGTTTTTGTTTTCATTTCCCCAAATTTCTATGGATGTCAGAGGCATGAAATAGTTTCTGAAATTTTTTTCCTTTTCCCTTATCAGCTGGAAATTATGCTTTGTTTATTGATTCTCCGTTTGTTTGTTGTGGTTGATGGTTATCAGGGTATGCATAATTGTATAGTATCTCTGATTTCAAGGTACTTTATAATTCTTTTGGTCTCTCATAAACCTGTTAGCTATCTTTACATTTATTGAGTACTTATATGCCTCTTCTTTGCTCCCTGAGCAGTAAATGCAAAACTTGTGGACGGAAAACTGTAGATCTGCCACTTCTTGGGGAGGTTTCCATTCTCTCTTTAGTCGTCTTGTTATTTTGTTTGGCATTTGCCATTTTCTGGGCTGCAAATCGGAAGGCATCATACTCTTGGGTTGGCCAAGATATTCTTGTAAGCTTCATATACATCCTCTATTCCAATTCTTTTATTGGGTTCTTACATGCATTTTTGTTATATACTGGCCTTACATGCATACTTGTGTGACATATCACCTCTATGCTCCAAAGGCTCTGTGTTCTGCCAATTTGTTTAACTTCTTGGGTTCATGTTGATTACTATCCTTCGAATTTGTTCAACTTCTTGGGTTCAGGTTGATTGCTATGCATCACTTATGCAAAAGATTATTAAATGAACTATTATATCCTTTAATGAAGACTTATCATCTTAGCAAATTCTAAGTATTCTGTGTAGTAATATGACTTGTGATTTTCTTCAAAAAGATGTGGCTATTAGATGTAAATGATACTTATATCGTATGCTTAAATTGACAGGTTGCTTATGTGTTCTTTAACATTATAAGCATTTTTCCAAACTAATTAATTTTCTACCAAGAATTATCTGCATTGACTAGTTGCCTTGATAGGAACATCTTTTATGATATTTGTTGAAATATGCATATTGCGTTGCCCTACATTCATACCACTCTCAGGAAAATTTTTCGTCCAACCCCTTTGTTAGGTTCTGGTAAATATGACTTGCTACCTGATGCTTGTGAAAGCAGCAGTGAACCTATTATGTTATGTTATTTTTGATATCCTTTGCATAAAAGGCACAAGCGTACTTCTGTACTATGGAACAAAGTGAAAAGAAAGAGGAGAAAAGAAATATGACTGAAGTTTATAAGACAGTTGACCTGCAAGCCCCCTTTCTCTCTTTCTCCAATGATCTCCTGCGCCCTGCCAAGCCCATTCAGGCTTTCTAGCTTCTATCTTGTCTTCCTTCCACTTGGATGTATGGAATCATATTTAGGGGGCTCCGATCAAATAAAGATGTAAGAAAGACCCAGATGAGGAGCTTTAACCTATAGCCGTAGTTGATTCCTACAGCTTAGAATTTTAAGTATTTAACTGTCCTGCAACCCTACAACACCCCCCCCCCCCCCCCCCCCCCCCGAAACAACACATACACACCAAACCAAACCTGTATCCTGCTAGATGCGGTCAGTTATATGGATCATCCAGTGCCATTCATTTTTGTTCAAAGCCATCTCCTCTTGAAGCTCCTTGCATGCGAGATCTCATTCGAGTGTCTTCATCCAACTCTTCTTACGTCTTCTTTTATCCGTCCTACGATGTACAACCTCCACACATGCAAATCTTCTAATAGATACCTTTACGGGTTGCCTCCTAACATGCCAATACCATCTCAAACAGTTTTCCCTCGCCTTATCCAAGTCGCTGAGGCTGGAGCAATGTTGGAGCTGCAGCTTTATGAACGTAAATTTAGGAAAGAAAAATTAACATTTTGTAGGGAGAAAAAACAAGTGGGACAAGGTGAACTCAATTAAGATAGGTTTTAGTGGTAATATCAGGTATGGTCTTGTAGTTGTCATAGTGGTGATGTTAATGGGTGGAAGGGTGGATGTCGAAGGTGGTAGTCAGCAGAGGATAGTTGACTGAAGGATGTAGTAATTGTACCCTAAAGAGGCTTCCAAGTACTATTTTCATGATAATATGGTGGCTAAGTGACATTTGCTGAAACCTAATGAAAGCTACCCAATGGTCTTTAGGTTTTTAGATGACACAAGAAATATTTTAACCCTCTGTTGCTTCTTCTTACAAATTGAAAATTGCTGCTCGAGTAACAAGTCTTTGCATAAATAAATCAACTATCAATGCTCGCATTTCTTTGGGTAGTATCATCATATCACATGGCCATGTGCATAATCATACGGAGTGATGTAGTAATAGCTTTCCTTTTTAAGCAACATTGCTCTATGATTTCAGATGGCTTTATGTAAATGTTTGTGATGCTAAATATTGTACTAGCCATCTAGCCCTCATGTAATATTGTACTAGCCCTCACGTCCTTTATTCACGATGTGCATAATCATACGGAGTGATGTAGTAATAGCTTTCCTTTTTAAGCAACATTGCTCTATGATTTCAGATGGCTTTATGTAAATGTTTGTGATGCTAAATATTGTACTAGCCATCTAGCCCTCATGTAATATTGTACTAGCCCTCACGTCCTTTATTCACGATGTCTCTTTTATCCAGTTTGTCTCCCAAAAATGAAATTTTCTTTCTTCTTGTCAGGGTATTTGTTTGATGATAACTGTCTTACAGTTGGCTCAGTTACCAAATATCAAGGTGTGTATACAAGTTGTACACTGTATGTGATCTTTCCAATGGTAGTTGTTTCGCTGCATGATCTGATGATAATTGTTGTTTTCATTTAGGTTGCCACAGTGCTTCTTTGCTGTGCGTTCCTCTACGACATCTTTTGGGTTTTCCTTTCACCCTTTATATTTCATGACAGTGTTATGATTGCGGTAAGTATCATCTGTGTTTAGGTCTCTTTCCTTATTTTGTCAAGTTGTAGACTATTATCTTAGGCAGGCATTTGCAATGTGGAATGTCCTTTTTGCCTTTGCTGTTTAGCTCTCCTATTATGGAGCTCTTATTAAGTTTCAATTTAAATCTGATTGATGAAGACAAAATGACGTGTAGGGAACGATGACCTTGGGTTGTATCAAGTCTGAAACCAGGTGGATTTATTTTGTCCCATAGTGTAGCATGTATCCTGAATATGTTGCTCTGCCTACAATATTGTTGGTCTTTACCTTAAATATTATTTCAACAATTATTTAGGATTAAGTGTTCTGTTTCACCCCTTAAATATATTTTGTGGGTTATCGAATTATATTACAGATGACAGGAAAGAAGAGCGATAAGTCACTCATAAGTTGAGTTGGACCCTTGGTGACCAAAATCTCTTAACAAGGTTTAGAAGACTTTTTGGTGGGTTGAAATGGAGATTATATTGTCAAACATCATTTCTTCTGCTCCTTTCATTGAATAATGCGCTCCTTGGTCCCAAATTGAACATATATACTTTCTTTTTTGGGCTGTCCCTAAATGGTTTCTGCTGCATATATCCTTCTGATGTTAAAATATATTAAATATACCTTTATGGGACTTGCTTTTCTCCCATTATCTAACTTCTAATTGGTTAAAAATTTAAAAAGACATTTTTGGCCCCACTTTGAACTTTAAACTTTATATTATATTGTAATTGAAAGACCTTTTTAAAGTCTATGCTGGGTGGTTTGAAAACTTTCCTTGAATTTCCTTAGATACTTCTGCAAGAAGCATTCATATGCTCCCTGTTTTGGCATCTACGGTTGACATTTGCATGAAACAATCTGTTCACAACAATGATATATCATCTCTACAAAAGAAATATCCATTCTCTTTTTGATTTATGCAGAAAACCTTCCTAGGCTGTCATGGATTCTGCTAATGCTTTCTGGACAATAGGACACTAGGACAATAGGATTAGATATGTGCCTGGATGGGATATATATGAAGGATTGACATATGATATGGATCAACAATTTAAACAATTTATTCTATTATTCTTGATTCCAATTTTTTATGTTCTGAAAGATTTAGATACATCTGTTTGTAAACAACATAATTTGTCCTTTCTTTTGAAGCGTAAATTCCTAAAGTTAAAAACATGACCTTGTAACGAACTTTGTAAATTAGGACCACATTTTCTGAGCCCATCATATCAAATGCACTGGTTTTGGTATTTAGGGTTATGGCATGATAAAACCTCATTAATTTAGGTTACAAGTCTAAAAGGTGGGATATGCCAAGAAAAAGCGTGTTTCCAAATACCATTTTCTTTTGGTAAAAGGGTTATATATAATCCTATAATTCTTGGAAATCCATGCCTCCACATGAATTTTCCCATTATAAAGATTGATGAAACAGGGATCCACAAACACATTTGTTGCATCTTATCTCAGAGCTAATTAGGCTCAAAAATGTTTTCTCACTATCTCTTGGTTGATAACTATCTAAAGCCTTCTTCCTCTGTATGCAGGTCGCTAGGGGAGACAATGCTGGTGGTGAGTCCATACCAATGCTTTTGAGAGTCCCTCGATTTTCTGATCCTTGGGACGGTTATGATATGATTGGCTTTGGGGACATTCTCTTCCCTGGTTTGCTAGTATCCTTTGCTTTTAGGTATCCTTCTCAATGCTTCAATTTTTGCTCTCAAAAACATCCTTTTTCCGTTTTTTTTTGTCATATATATATATATATATATATATTTATGCTTTCTGAGATACTTACTGAGCACTCAGATCTATTATGCGGAGTATATGAAGCAAATGGATCCTCATATGTTTTATAAATTTTTTACAGCTTTAAGTTTTTACCTGTATATGATCTGTATCATTTTTGCATCAGGTTGTATGATCTAACATAAATTTATCGATATTATCTACTCTACTAGTGCAATTAACATTTTGGTCATATCAAATTACTGCACAAGTTTGGAGAAAATCTTTAAATTATTTCGATGAACTGATTTGACTTTTGATTATAATCTGCCAGAACCTTCGACTCACTCTTTCTTGATGCAGATTTGACAAAGCCAATAAGAAGGGTATTCTAAATGGATACTTCCTCTGGTTGGTTATCGGCTATGGAGTAGGTGGGTTTTCATTACCTACTATTATTTGTATTATTTTGTGCAGTAAAGCATTTTCAGGATTGCCTAGATCAGTATCGAATTGATATCAAATCAAGCCCGATACATGCAAATGTGTTTCTATTCATATTTGCCTCATACACACTTTACAGATGACTAGTATTTTTCCCGTCCATTGGCATAAGAATGCAAGTGTTCTCATCAATCGAATTATTCGTGGCCATTGTGTGCTTTCAAATGGTGAGCCATAAATAGAGGAGTTGTTGGATGCTTTTAGACTTACTAGTTGATAGTTGATGAGTCAATGTTTCAAGAAAGCATTCTGAGAGAAATTTTACTAAAGTTGGGTAAATCATTGAGTTCATCTTTTTTTTTTTTTTTCCTTTGTTGCAACTGATCACACTGCTTACCAAGTGTGACTTAAAATCCGGATGCCATTAAATGTGTTCATGGATAACTGAACTTAACCCAATTATTTACATGAAGTGTGTATATTACGATTTAAAGCTATCGTGTTTGAATGAAGAAATGCTGATCTAGATGACTTAAAAGTATCTGTCTTCCCCCCTAGGGGAACTGAAGTGGTTATTTTTGTTTGGAAAGGGAATGGGGTGGGGTGGGGTGGGGTGGGGGTGGGTTATATAGATATGCTCCATTTGTTTCTAGGTTCCAGTATGTAACAGCAGTGTGGCAGCCTCTCTAAGAAAATGATGAGAGCAAAAGAATAGAAAGGCGAATCTTTTTATTTTCGACATGCATATTCTCAAAACTATCTGGAATGGGAAAATAATCTGGGCGATGGTGGGAAATTGGTTCTTAGTTGGAATTTTTTTAATCAGGAATTTTTTTACTTTCTTGGGAAGATTCGATCTTTGAATGTCTTTGGCCGTCTTGTTGCATTTTGGAGGGAAAGGGAGAGATGGCATGCTGATACCTCCCTGCTAAACGTTTTGGTTATTGCAGGTCTCATCCTCACTTACTTGGGCTTGTATCTTATGAATGGACATGGTCAACCTGCTCTCCTCTATCTTGTCCCCTGCACGTTAGGTATGGATATCGAAATACCATTTCATTAATATGTTTTAATGGTCACATGAAACACTGAAATTGTTCTTCACATTTGTGACCTGCGTATCTCGTCAGGGGTTTGCGTCTTCTTGGGCCTAAAGAGAGGTGAGATGAAACAGCTCTGGAGTTACAGCACTGATTCAACTGAACCTGCTGCACCTTCTGGGGAAGCTTGATGCATCACATTGAATAACTTCACATGAAAAAAGAAGGTTTAAACGAAAACTTAAAAAGCGCGAGTCATTTAATCCAATGCATGTCTTTCAATGCCGTGATTTTAAGCAGTAGGCGGTATATATGATTAACGGAGCGCGATTGTCAGGGGGTATTTCAAGAGCTCTCCCGTCCTTATTAGGAGAGATTCTTCTTCAATCCTTATATTTCTAAAAATGTTAATATTTGTAATGTATTAGAATGGCCTGTATAACAGATGGATGCTAGCATATCTTGACCTTTCTATACTGTTTAACATTGTAACAAATTGACTATCATGTATCATAGCTGCTCATGTATCTTGCTCTTCTTGTTTCCTAATAATGGAAAAAAAAATTGGCGTTAAAAGATTTATACACTTTTTCAATCCTCGTTTTATGATTTTCATTCTTTTTTGTTGCTCCTTTATTTATTTATTTATTTATAAGAAAAATCTAAAATAACTACTTTTTGATATTATCATATATATATATATTGCCAAGTAAACAAGTAATGAACCCAGTTCGAGTTATTTCAGGATTATTGGAAGTTTATCCAGCCGTTAATTTCAGGATCTCATGAGATTAGTCGGACAAAATTTAAATATTCACAATTATTTTTATTTATTTATTTATTTTTTTAAAGTAAACAAGTAATGCACTAAAATCCAAATTTAAGTATACAACAATTTCAATGGTTTTTCTGCATTTTGCCCCAGCTATTTTTCATTCATCATTCATGTGAGTGAATGTTGGAACTGGTGAATGAAAAAATTTGTGATGAAGTTTGAGGGTCTAAAGAGAAAATGGAAAACCTCTAATGAAATAGTTACCAAAATAGTAAACAAAATGGTGCTATTAACAGAAATATCATTGCGTGAGGTCTGAATGGTGGTTGAACATCTTGTTCCCCATTTGGGTTGGCCCATTTTTATTTATTTATTTATTTCTTCTTTATTCTAACTTCATGGAAGATCAAGGCAATGGTGGATCACTCTTGGACCCTATCGACAACTTCAAATTCGCCAATCTTCAAATGTCGGTGTCCTCATTGCATACATTCACAATGAGTTTCTTGGTTCATGGGATCATTACATTACCTAGGTCAAAGAAGAGTATATCGGCATGAAATGTTGCTCTTTCAAGTGAAAATACTTTAAAACGACATTATGAACGTATCTCAAAAATGTTCTATTTATTCAATTATAGGGGCAGGCCAAACACTCAAATTTAGAGTGTGTAATTCTGTAGTGAGAGAAGTTAGGATGTACACTCATATAACAAAAATAATAAATTTTGTTTTAAAAAAAAGACTAAAAAAATAAAATAATAATAATATTTTTTTTTCAAGACATGTAAATCCTCATCACCACATAGGTCTGCCACTCATCATCACATAGGCCCGCCACTGCTCATTTATATCGATGACATGAATCTGAAGCAAGCATTTATTGACTCACTACTTGTGCCATTAGGTAATGAAAGTGTCCGCGTCCTCCGGTTGAAGAACCTTCCACTAAACAATGCTTCTCTAGGAGACTTGTACCAAACCAAAAGTTCTTGAAACAATTAGAAGAACAAGAAAAGCTATTGGGTTCAGCTTGTGATCGTATGGAATTACTGATCTACTTTTGCATAGACTTCTCCCATTACCTCTACGGGTAAATTTCACACTTAGTCCTTATTATTTACATATTTTTTTAATGTAGTCTTTAATGTTTTAAAAGATTCATAATATTTCTTAATGTTTATAAAAATTATTCAAAATGGATTCCATTATTCAAACTTAGTCAATTTAGTCATATTATTTTTGAAAAAATTCAATTTAATCCTTATTATTTTCTAAAAAAAAATTAATTCAGTCCCTACACGTGACTCTTATTTGATGACTAAATTAAATTTTATGAAAAATAATAAGGATTAAATTGACTAGTTTTGAATAATATGAAAAATTTTGAACCACTTTGTAAACATAGGGACTAATATGATTTTTGTAGAACATTATTACATTAAGAACCAACTTGAAAAAATATGTAAACAATAAAAACTAAGTGTGAAATTTACCCTTACCTCTAATATATGTTTAACTCCCGAAAAATACAGGCACAAGTTTTGCACATTGAAAAAGATAACTACAAAATGATATATATATATAAGCGGTTCAATAAGATAAATCAAATCAAATCAAACCTTTATCCATTAGGCGATGTGGACAGAAGTAAAAAAAGCAAACTTACATCTTACAGAACTCAAACATTAGATACTCCAGAGAAATTACAAGCACAACTTTTGCTCTGGATATAAAACATTTACATGACTAAGTGCTAATTACCAGTTGAGCACAAGGGCCTTACTCAAGTCCATACTACAACAATTACAGCTGAAATGGGATTTGAGCATGCACATCCATTGAAAATATACTTAACTACTATAATTTTTTCCTTCAAGAAAGTAGAGTGGAAACAAAATCATCAATGGCTTGAAGTGAAGATCCCATATACCCCTCTTCTTCTTTCATAGATGTTCTTATCAATTCCCCAATTTTGACTGCCTTTTTCTTCATTTCCTCTCCTTTCCCACCTTTCTCCATTACAATATCAATCACCCTTTTCACCTCCTCTTTTGAAAGATCACTTTCAGCCCCTTTAGTCAACACTATGCACACCCCCATGTCCTCCTCCAACATCTTTGAATTATAGCCTTGTTCAGCTGCTAGTGGCCATCCAATAAGTGGCACACCTTGGCTCAAACTCTCCAAAACTGAATTCCAACCACAATGGCTCAAAAATGCTCCTGTTGATTTGTGGCACAAAATCTCCAATTGTGGTGCCCATTTCTGCACTATCAATCCTTGCTTGCTCTCTCTCATTTTTTGTTCAAACCCTTCTGGTAACCATTCTGTTCTAAATTCACCTCTCAAGTCAAATCCAACAGGAGGCCTAATCACCCAAATGAATGGTTTTCCACTATCTTCTAATCCCATTGCTAATGCCTTCATTTGAGATGGACTAATAGTGTTCTGAGAACCAAATGAAATGTAAAGAACAGAAGCTTCCGAATGCATATCCAACCATTCTATGACCTTCCCTGGAGAGATTCCAGGCTCTTTTCCTGTCCTCTGCCCCATGACGATCGACGAGTTTTGATTCAGCATTCTTGATGGCAGAAGAGGTCCAATGCACCAAACAGGCAACTTAGTGTAGTTTCTAAGAAGATTTAATCCTAGAGGTTCAATCTCTTCAGCTGTGTTGCATAGCCAAGCAAAAGAGGTTAAAGAAAGTGCTATCTGAGGCTGAAAGAACTTAGACCATGAATCATTTCCATCTGCAATTCTAAGAAAATGGTGCATTTGATCAACATGGAAATGGAATGAATCAGGAAAGCCTGGGATGTTAAACACTTGTCCATTAGTGAAACGATGTGGGAGGTTTTGCCATGAGGATATATAAGCTGTGGTGCCATAAGCACCACCTGTGGAGAAACTCACATTTACTGTTCCAAAAGACTTGGCAACTTCATTAGCCCAACCCATGAAGATATCAGATATAATGCAAAGTGGAGGCTTACCATCTTCAGCAACCATGGATGAGATGAGATCCCGAAAAGGGTTTTCAAGAGAAGTTGAAGATTGAAAGAGGACACCAACTAGGTTTAATCGTAAGGACTCAGTGTTCTCAGCGTTTGGTGGCAAGCCATGGTCTGTGCTGTTGAAAGGAAGAGCCACTAAGTTGATGGTTTGGGATTGTGAGGCTGCTGCTGCTGTTGCTGTTGAGCTGAGGTAGTTGATGTTTAATGGTGTGCTGACAATGGTGATGGTGAAGCCAGTTCTTTGGTGTATGTGTTTGGCTAGAGATAGGAAAGGTATGAGATGGCCCTGTGCCATGAATGGTAGCATCACTATATGTTCCTTAGAGCCTTCCATGACTCAGAATTTCAGCAGGAGACCACAAGATAAATAATAGTGTCATGAGATGGTGTGGTTAAAATCTTGATAGATGTTTTTAAGGGAAAATCTCACTACAAGTCTTTATTGTTTTATTTTGTCTCAAATTAATTTTTATTGTTTAAAGTTGATCAAAAAAATCTCCAATATTTTAAAAAAAGTCTCAAAATAGTCCTCACATTCAAAATTCTGTCACTTTTGACAGAAAATAGTTTAAAAGACTAAATCACCCTCTTTTTTTTTTTAAGTAAATATCAACAATAACCTTGAACCTTTTTTAACACTTTTTCTTACCCCTGCAGCCATATCGCGTGCACTGTATCTTTCTTTCTTTGGTTTTGCTGAACTCTATTTTTCAATTCTCGTTGTAGCTGCAACATTACTCATCGTCAACCATCATCGTCCACCGTCAGATGCATCATGATGGTAATGATTCTTTGAATCATTTCATTTTCATGTTCAAAACCTGGCAGATTTTATAATTTATTCTATAAATTACCTCTTTTTATTTAAATACCCGATAAGTTATTGTATCTTTAGCTTCAAATAAAATCAAGAATGATTTTTTTCCAGAATTGGTCGTTCATTGTCATGATCGTCTCGCTCAAGAGTAAGTTTTTTTTTTTTTTTTCTCAATATGATTATTTAATTTATTTTCTATGAACCTATTTTTCACTTGATACTATTGAGCTGATTTTTTTTTTTTGTTTAATTTTTGCAGAATGTAATAAATGGTGTGTTGAAAGGGCGGACTCAGATTTGGAATAAAGCAAAATTTGGAGGTTCTTATTTAAACAATAATAATGATGAGATTGGTGAAAATTAGGGAGTTTTGAGGAGTTATTTAGCTACAGTAGGTGCAAATAATAAAGGGTTTGTTTCCAAGGCTTATGTAACCGATTTAAATTATGTTTTCGCCAACCCGAGACCGCGCAGATTATTCTCTAGTGAAAGCCCCAAAGAAGAGAAGTGATCTTAATCTGTTATATATATATATATATATATATATATATACACACTTTTGAGTGTGCGAATGTTGAAGACAATGGTGATGGTTGAGACGATGGTGGTATGTGATGTTGGAGATGATGATGGGTACTGGTGTTGGTTGCGGTAAGAAAAAGTGCTCAAAATGGTTCAAGGTTATTGTTGACATTTACTCAAGAGTATGAGGGTGATTTAGTCTTTTAAACTGTTTTCTGTTAAAGTTGACAGAATTTTGGATGTGAGGATCATTTTGAGACTCTTTTTTAAACATTGGGGACCCTTTTGGTCACCTTTAAACAATGGGGACTAGTTTGGGACAAAATAAAACAATAGAGACTTGTAGTGAGATTTTCCCATGTTTTTAAGCTCGAAAGAATGAAAACTGTCTATTTATGCACTCATAATGTTTAGCATACATGTTTATGGGACGATAAAATTTTAGTTCATTTATAATACTTTAATTGAAAAATAAAAACGAAAATCATTATAATAAGTGATTTATTAAAATAGTTTTTTAACCATTACATAAGGACAACTTTTTGCGAGGATTAAATTTTTTTAGTCACATTTTGTTAATAATTATTTATGAGTATATTTTTATGCAACGATTTCAAAATTAAGATTTAATTGCAATAATTTTTTAACTGTTACTTATTATTAATAAAAAATTGTTGCAGTGAAAAATTTGCAATGGTATCATATTTAATGGTTAAAATCATTTATAATATTTTTTTGGTCTTTTCTACAACAGATAAAAATGTGATAGATGATAATTATGATGAGATAATTAAAAAATTCACTATCATTAAATCTTTCATAATGTTATAATATTACAAAAAAAAACTAAATCCAAAAAAAATTATCATATCTATTTCGTTTTGTTTATGATATCATTTTTCAAGATTAGGACAAAGTAACGGTGCAGGTACCTTCGCGAGATCCGACACTCTTTTTCAAAGTAGATATGAGATATCTTATGTGGGATGCCATACTTGGAACTTAATTGTAAAATAATATTGTGATAATTATAACTTAATCGTAAAATAATGTATCTGGGCCAGATGCCTCACGAAGTGAAATTGCGATTGGCGAAAAGGACTAAGCATCACTATATTATTACGTAGGTTAAAGTGACAAAATAGTGTATTCTTGGCAATCAATACCAATTAAAAAAGGGGCTGATTTGAATGATGATAGCATGATGACAAAAGTTGGTAGATTGGTAATTTTTTAATAATTATGTGTATATTAATTTAATAAATTTTTTTTTTAATTTTTTTTAAATTTTAATATGTGTATATTAATTGTTAGATTGTTATATTTCACTTATTTAATATTTATTATGTGTATATTAATTTAATAATTTTTTAAATTATTTTTTTATTTTAATATGTTAATTAAATATATATGTATATAATAATAAATAAGTAATATTTAATATTTTTTAATTATTTCGTATAATCGAGGATATGCGAAGTGAATCATATAAAAAAAGGAAATATCAGAAGAAAATTAAAAAATAGTAGTGTGGCCTTGTGGGGATTCCATTTTTTCCTTTTACCTAATCAAATGCGACTCTATTTTTAAAATTTTCAATGATGACTTGTGTTTTCCGTGTGTACTAACCAAATTGAAACTTACGTAATTTTGACTCATATCTTCTAATTAATTGAAAATGAGAGTAAGAACTCGTTACAATAAAAAAGTGAAGAAATTCATATTTCGTTTGGGGTTCCATTGCCTTTTTTCTAGTATAAAAGAAGAAAAAATTTACACAAATGTTGCAAGTCAGAAAGTGATATTATTTTAGTTCTTCATTCTCAAATTGAATGTCACCTTTAATAATTTTTAGTCAAATAATTTTCTATATTGTGTTAGTGTGTTTAAACTATAAATATTTCCTATGGTAGCACTTCCAAATTTAATTTATGCTTATTATCTTAATTTATTAAAAATTGAGTCAGTTGAAATGAAAAAATAATAATTTAAAGTTCAATAATTTGACTCAAAAAATCAGAAGAACATTCAATTTGAGATTGAGGGATTATAAAATGGAGTTCTCAACAAGAAGATAAATGAATTTCATATTTATAAGAGTTTATTCTTTTATCTAAAATCGTGCATGAATTAGTTAGTGAGAAAGGAAGAGAAGAAGGGAAATTATTGAAGGTTAGTGGGCCAAATGAAAGTTAAAAATTAAAGACACCTAATACCACAAAGTTACTCGTCTTTTCTCAGTAGTCCATTTGGGAGAAGGCCAATCCTCAAAGGAAACTTTTCATCTAATGGTATGCTTTTCGTTATAAGCAGGTGATATTGAATACGTATTGTATAGATTAAGTTTCCTTTGAATTAAAAAAGAAAAAGTAAAAAGAAAGATTGCTTTACCAGCCTGTTAGCAAACTTCATTCATCTATTTTGTTCACGAACATGATATATCATTTTTTTTCATATTTTTATTTTTTATGTAATAAAATTTTACCATATTGTATGTAATATATACTACATCCGTGGAAGAAGTATAAACTTTGATTGACCATTTTGGCCGGCTAGTGGATTTTTTTTTTTGGCCGGCTAGTGAATTTGAGATCAAAATAGTTATTATTTAAACTTACAACATTAATTTTGCTTCCGCATCTGAAATTGTGGACTCGAAACTTGACAATATACATATGAAATTTGACACTCAATATATAAATTCTAATTACATATATAAAGGATGATTGAAAAAGAAAAAGAGTGACGTAAATTAAATTTATTTATTTTCTCCAAAAAGTCACCCATACTGATTGCGTTCCTAAGAGTGTGCTGCAGAACAAAGAAATAAGACTCCAGCAGAGTCAATTGCCACCATGGTATCAGACTGCATTACTATCCTCTTCATAGCTTTATCTCTCATAATTTTTAGCCTTTGTCTTATGCTCTAGAGAGATTTGCATCAAACTGGTAGCCTTCTCAATGAAACCTCTGTAGTTCAATAGCCAAATATCTTGATCAGTCTTGAAAAAACTCCTCCAATTTTAGTTGGCGATCCTGGACAAGTTTTGAAAGTTTCATCAATATAATAGGTGGCAATTGATATCTTAGAATGAATTTGGATAGGAATTTAATAGAATTGGAAATAGAATGAACTTAGCAAAGAATATATCATACTTGGTATGTTTTATAAATAAACTTAGAAATGAATGTATTAGTTCCAAACTTATTTTTGATAGTTTGAAAGTTAGAATAGTATTGAGAATAACTTATATAAAATGACAGGATTATCCTTTTATTATTAAATACATGTTATTATCCTAACAATAAAAATAAATATAATAACAGTAATAAAAAAGGAAATGGTACTAAGAACAACCATAAATAATAATAGTTATTAATAATAATAGTGCTGCTACTACTATTACTACTACTAATAATACTATTATTATGACTATAAATAATGATCATCAATAAAGTAATACTAACAATGATAATGAGATCAATAAATATTATTTTTGTGCTTATTTTTTAAACTAGTTGTGATTTTTTAAATCAATTCTTCCTCGTTCTCAAATTAAGCAAATGTCCCTTATTGATGGAATTGTTTATGCAAATACTGGACAAGCTTATTAATTTACTCCAGGGTTTATTAGAATGTAAACAATTTTCTACAGTAAATTAGTCTTAAACGGAATTAAGATTTTATTCAAAGCAACTAAAGAAACCATCATATTTGTAGCAACAAAACAAGCTTAATTTATGTAGTAACAAACAAAAGCAAGGAAAACATCTACAAAAGCATATCAGTTGTATAAAGCTAATGCTACTTGTACTATTCAAAACTTTAGACACCACCAACTAAGATGACTCTAAACAACTCCTCTCGGTCTTTTTCAATCATGTTAAAAACACATCAGTTAGCTCATGGTCACCAACGATGTATCATACAACTTTATTGACATCAGAGGAGCAAGATGTGGCGCCTTGGGCACTTTCAAATGAAGTTGTTTGACTTTTTTCTAATTTTACGGCGTTAACTCTAATTGCTTTGCTAAAAACTTATGTTGCTTTAGCTATTTCATTCCTACTTATAGAAGTTGCATTTGTATTCTACCCATTATAGTTGTCACATGATCTTCACTTCTTCTTCTCTTATAATTGTCATTTGATCTTCACTTTTTCTTCTCTTATCCTCCTTCTGGATTGAAACTTCCCCACTCCTTGAAAATTGCATATCCATGAATGATTGTGAAGCAACCACATCCTTAGGCCCACTATTTATAGTACTTTCAACACAATATTTGACTTTATTTTCAACTCCGTAATTTTCTATCACTTCTATCATCTTAGTAGGTCCTTCAAAATATTCTCATTTGGCATGATCATTCTCAAATACACCTAGCAACTCAACCCAAAAAGGGAAAGCTTTGGTTTTTCAAATTGCAGCCTTGGAATGAAGCTGTAAAGAGATTCAAGTGTTTACAGAGACGATTAAGCAACAAATTACTTAAAACTTATGTAGAATCAAGCTTGCACTTAAGTAACAAATTGTTGAAAACAACCAAACTCTAACCTGCAAATATGTATTCCATATAGCTTTTTCAGTAGTGAGACATTTTGCAACTAGATCCATGCGAAATCCACTAATATGTTGGTCATAAATCATGCCAAACACAGTGTAAAAGTCCCTATTTCTTAAAGAATTAGTATATAATATTAATAGTATTTTACCAACTTCATGTACGCCAAGTAATACTTAAAATAAGGTTATCATTCTTAAACTTTTCAAAATCAAATTTACCAACTTCAGAAGCATAATTAAGAAATGAGCTCATAATTGTAGCATACTCGATTGTCAATTCAATTAATATTGTGAGTCTTTACATAAATTTACACAATATAAACAAAATAAAATTACAAAGACACCAACCCAAAATCAGTATACCATCAAGAAAATGGCCAATACAAAATTATGGCCCTTAGAATAATTTATCTTAAATATTGTGTTTTTTTTTTAATGTTTGTCTATTTACACCCTCTCATCATCGCCACAGGAGATGTATTTAGGGCCCAGTGGATATGCAGCCTCTATTGGTCCAAGAGTTGAGCTATTAAGAAGTGAATTTAAATTGTATTTTTTTAAAAATGTGTACATTTTTAGGCTGAAAAAACAATTTATTCCCCACTAAAAAAAATTGTTCGTATATAGGTGCTAAATTTTAATTTTTTTTAATATTTCATTGAACAAAAATTTTGAATCTGTCCCTGATCATCACCTGACAAGGTCTTCCGTTAAGCAAGGTTTATGATGGTTGGCAGAATGAGATAATTGAGTCTATTTGATTGTATATTGATTCTCTTAAAATTAAAATTAATTTGGTGGTCAAAATACAATTGTACAAATAACTTATGGGTAAATTTCACACTTAGTTCATATTGTTTATACTTTTTTTAAGTTGGTCATTAATATTCCAAAAAAAATCATATTAGTTCGTAATGTTTACAAAGTAATTCAAGATAGTCCCTATTGTTTAAAACTAGCCAATTTAGTCTTTATTATTTTTTATAAAATTTAATTTAGTCTCCAAATAGGAATCACGTGCAGGGATTGAATTGAACTTTTTAAGAAAATAATAGGAACTAAATTGAGTTTTTTGAAAAATAATAAGGACCAAATTAACTAAGTTTGAACAAAAAGGACCATTTTGAATAACTTTTGTAAAACATTAAGAACCATTATGAATCTTTTAAACTATTAAGGATTACATTAAAAATTTATGTTAGCCATAAGGACTAAGTGTGAAATTTACCCATATAGCTTGACGCTGCCCCAAATAATTTACCATAATAAAATTGATCATTCATATGTTACACATCAGCTTATGGTCCTTCAACATAGACGTGCCGTGGGCTTCCTGTTCCACATAATTTTAGAATCGAACTACGAATTACTCTGCTGATCTACATAACTTTTAGATTAAAAACTGCCAGCTTCAACTAAGCTTCGTTCTTTGACCAAAAAAAAATAAAAAAAAAAATAAATAAAACAAAGCTTTGTTCTATCGAAAATATTAATAATAATAATATTTTTTTTTTTATTACAAAAACTAAGTTTCAGAAATTTCTAATTCCTCTTGTAGCTTCTCAATTATCATATCTTTGTCGACAATAATCTCTTGGAGTCTCTTATTCTCGTCCTTCAAAGTTTCAAATTGGCAAACAATATCTTCAATTTGTGCTTGAATGGTCTCATCACTTAGCTCAAATGCACTCTCCACAACCCTCACAATACGCCACAAGCTCACTACAACCACCAACCCTCCTCCTCTCTTTTCCCAATACGCCTCCAAAAATAAAGCCACAACCACAACTATGCCATCAAGAATATAACCTGGTCGCCTAAAGAATGAACTTCCAAGCCCCACCACGAGGGCCAAAATCTTCACGCAAAGCATGGCTAAAATTGCGATGCCTATATAGTGGAACCATGTTTCTTCGATTGTGTTCTTTTGTTTTGTGCATGATGAGATAAGAGATGAGGAAAGTTCAAGGCTTGTTAAGATCAAATCAACAAGAAGTAATATAATGGTGATGATGCGAAGTGAGGTTGATTCAAGGACATTGATCAAAAGGGTTCTCCATGGAGCTCTTTCATGGTGATGATCTCCTTTCTTTGAATTAACAAAAAGCTGCCATTTTTGCCTTCTTTTCCAGGTCTTGATGAGATTTTGTATTGAAATTTCAATGCTTTGGACTGGTATAGAGCTATTGGGAGCTTGATATAACTGGATTTGTGAAGAGTTCATTTACTATGATAGAAAAAATGAGTTTGATCAAGTATGAATAATATTTTGTTGGGATATTATATATATCGATGTTTGTAACGTTGAAGAAGATATTGGTAGTTGTAAATAGGCACGTACGTGAAATGCAAGGCTGATCAGATATTGCATGCTTTGGGGTCACGTTGAGATACATATTACAGTTGGTCTGAGATCGTCACTTGACGTTGCTTCAAGACTAATGCAGATAATCTTCAGCATACTTTATGAACAAAGTGTAAGAAATATGAGGTCATCCGTGTCGTTTCTTTCTTTCTTTTTTGGTGATAACAAGAAATTGATTTTAGATAGGATGAAATTTAATCCGAGCTAAGGTTACAAGTTCTGCGGTACATTAGTACACCCCAACCTATACTTCAAGTCAGTAAAAACCAATTAATATTTGTTATAGAAGGATGCACATAAGTTTAAAGTTGGAAGCTTCGTCTATAATGAATGTTACCTGACCACTTCATTTAGTTCCTAGATGTGTAATCTTGTACCTCATAATATGAGTGCTTAGGGGGAATTAAACTCTTCCAGCGAGTACAAATAGGAAGAGTAAAATACTCACAGAAGTAGGGATGACAACGGGTAGAGTTTAAATTCGAATTTGACGGGTATCCGACCCGATTATAAATTCGTTTACGAAATCGATAGAGTATCTATTAGGGTTTGGTTTTTATAAATGATTACCGACGAGTAGTCCAATAGGATTTGGTAATAACAATTTAGAAAAACCCGAAACCCGAGAACCCGATTAGTAATTTAGTAAAAATAAATTAATAAAAATGTTTATATATTTACATACATATACAAATAATATACTACTTAAGAAAAGATAATTTTTTAATATTGTTCTAAAATTAATAGTTGTGGGCTATAACTCAACTCTTATTATTTATGTTTACCTATTATTTTTATCTAATTCAACTAATACAACCGCTCAATTACTGAATAATTCAAACGAGAATGATAATTTATAATTGTGACAAGCACTTTATGTTATTTTTTCAAGTTATTTTATATTATTATGGAAGGATGATAACTTCTCAGCATAAATATTTTATTGAATGTTTTTATTAAGTTTAAATTTGATAATAAACAATAAATTTAATTTACGTTTTCTAATCCATTGCGATTTGTCATTATTTTAGTACTTTTTTTATTTCTTTAAAAACCTTTTAAGTTTTTCTTTTAAAAAAAAATTCTTTTTTCTATTCATTAATGGGTTGGATTGGGTATCTGCGAATTTTTGAATATTTAACGGGTTTGGGTTTGGTAAGTAAAATATAAACCCAACGGATTTCCGTCACAGGTTTAATAAAATATAATTTAAACGGGTTTGGATTTAATTTTATACATTTTAATGGGTATCCGACCCGTTACTATTCATACACAAACGTTGTTAGTCTTATGTGCTTTCCTTAAATAGCGGCCGAAAACGTAAAATGTAAGACTTTTAGTTGTTTTGTTCTCCATTTGAAGATCTCCAAGGAATCACACGACACAAAAATTACCACTTATGCCACACATGAAATATGAACTGAATTTTTTGAATCGAACTCAATAACCATCTTCTCGGAGACATAAGGTTTAAACGCGTTACTACAAGAATTGCATTCACATGAAATAGTTTTGTGCGAGCCGTAATGAGACCAAAATTATTTCTCAAAGAGCGTTGTTGTTACTCAATTTGCAACTTCATGTCAAACTAAATAATACGACACTTATTGTTGTAAACCTCAGAATTCACAAATTAAGATCTTGAAGGGGATAGGATTTCTCCAGAATCCCTTTCATAATGGGCCCTAAGAGGTCGCTTACTCTGAGGATCGTGTATGTAGGTTGTCTAAGCTTGGCGCAAGAATGGATGTGGCGTTTAAGCTAGAGATGGATCTGTCCTGTCCTTCATCGTGTTGCCCTCTTATAGTTGGGGATAAGTCTTTTGGAGCATGACATCCTTTACCGGGGACCGTGATGGAGTGAATTCTGTTCTTAGTGTCCGGCTCTGGATATTACCAAGCAGTTTCAAGATCCCCCAAATCTCGTCAGATCATGCTCGGGGCATGGGCCTTGATTTTGATAGGGTGGTTTTAGGTCTACCACGGCCTCATTGCGTGTGCTCAAGCCTAACTTATTTCCAGCCCTTGCTTAGGCCATCTTTAATGAAAGCTTTAAATTGAGAGGCTTTAAAATTTAATTTAGAGTCTCTTAGCAATTTAGAGCCCCATATAGAGCCTCAAGTGTTTTTTAGGAGCTCTAAAAAAAATTCATCCCCAATGAAGGGCTCTATAAAATTAAGGCTCTATATTGTGTTAAATTTAATTTTGCAAACTAATTTGAATATATGTTATTTTTTCTCGTGTGTTAATTTTCTTTTTATAAATTATTATCGTTATAATCGTAACTTTTTTTTTTTATGAACATTTGGACAAAAAAATTATTTAATTCTGACAACGGTAAAAATTATTAAACTATGATGACGGTTAATTGCGTTCGATTTCAATTTTTTAATTTTTTTATATTCCCTTTTGTGAATTTTCTTGATTCAATCTCAACCACCCATTTCTTATCTCTATATCAAGTATCTTATCCAAATAACACCCATAGGATTGGATTCTGAAAAAATCAATCTCGTCCGTAAGTTTCTTATCTTTTATCTCAAATCTCTTATCCAAATAACACCCATTGGATTGGATTTTCTAAAAATCAATCTCTTCCGTACGTTTCTTATCTCAAATCTCTTATCTAAATAATACCCATTGGATTTGATTTTCTATCACTCAATCTCGTTCGTACATTTCTTATCTCTTATCTCATATTTCTTATCCAAATAACACTCATTGGATTGGATTTCCTTAAAATCAATTTCGCCCGTTCGTTTGTTATCCTTTATACATTCATTTTTTTATATAAGTTAGGTCCTCAAACCTTTCTCAATCACCAAAATTTAAACAATACAATCTCTATCTCTCGTTCTACAATGACCCAACAAAGAACCAATTCCTCCTCATCTGATGACGACATCGATGGCCACGCAATGATGGTGTCGATGCACGCACAATATCAATCACTAATGGGTGCTGCGCATGAATTGAGTTCGGATAAACATGGAGGTACATCGTCACACCGACAATCTATAAGGAGAGATCGGGTAAGTGCTCATAATAGGCTTATGCATGATTACTTTGTTGATCGCCCTTTGTATCCTGCTTCTGAATTTACAAATAGGTTTCGGATGAGGTGCGAATTGTTTTTGAAAATTATGGGAGAAATTGTGCATTTCGACAATTACTTCATTGTGAAACCAGATGCATCCAGAAAGCAAGGTTTCTCACCATATGTGAAGATGACGGCCGCGCTTCGTATGCTTGCCTACAGATGTCCTGCTGATGCGAATGATGATTATTTGAAAATTACAGAAACTACATCTTTACAGGCAATGAAGAAATTTTGTCGTGCTGTCAACGCAGTATATGGAGACCAGTATCTTCGACGACCTAACAACGTAGACATGGTGAGACTACTTAGAAAAGTCGATCAACGGGGGTTTACTAGAATGTTAGGAAGTGTAGACTGTATGCACTGGGAATGGAAAAATTGCCCAACGGCGTGGGCTGGGACATATGCCGGGTACCATGGTCGTCCTACGATAATCCTTGAAGCGGTTGCATCGTACGACTGTTGGATATGGCATTCGTATTTTGGAGCACCCGGTGCACGCAATGATTTGAACGTATTATATAGTTCTCCTATTTTTTCTGATGTTCTTGAAGGTCTATCTACAGGCATTCAGTTTACACTTAACGGTAGACAATACAACCAATGTTACTACTTTGCTGATGGTATATATCCCCGATGGTCAACGATAGTGCAAGCATATCCCAATCCAGAAGAACGAGATAAGGCGTTATTTACTAGAATGCAACAAGCTTATCGTAAGGATATTGAAAGGGCTTTCGGAATCCTTCAAGCTAGATTTGAAATTATCAAAGGGCCATGTCGTTATTGGCATGAGAATGATATTGGAGAAATTATGAAGACTTGTATAATTCTTCATAATATGATTGTGGAAGACAATCTTGATGAAGAATGTGATGATTTTGTCGATGATCCGGAACATTATCATGTTGAGGAGCCTCCTGTTGTACCCAATCGGGACCCTATAACTATTACTCAATATTTAAACAATCGTGCTCAAATGAGAGACCAGTCTGCATATTTTATGCTCCGGAATGATCTTGTGAAACATGTGTGGAATGAATATCGTGAAGGACATCTTAATTTTTGATATAATTTTGTATTAGGATGACGTTTAATTACATTATTCTTAATATTACGAAATTGGCTTTATTGATTGTTGTCTTTTCGATTTAAGTAAATCAATTTTTAGGTATCTCGAACTAAATTTGTATTAATATTAAAAAAATTAAATATAAAAAAGGGAAAGTAAAACACAAATGTGAAATTAGAACAACATCGTCAATTCATAAATTTAATGATTATAATACAACCCAAAATAAACTAGACAATACAAATAATCCATGATTTAAGGCAAACTGGGACGGTATACATCATCGTCAAAGTCTATCGAACGGGAGGATTTTCTTGCAATAATGGCCCTTTGTTGCTCAATCAAAAACGCTATTCTTTCCGGAGTTTCGATTGTCGAAGTCTTTATATTCATAGTCTTCGTATCAGCAAATTCTTCATACCTATTTTTGTACTTCTTCATAATTTTTCCCATATTTCTTGCTTCTTCTACGATATCTTCGACACTGCCCTTACCTTTTAATTTTTTAGCCTTCTTGTTCCCAATTGGCCTTGATGATGTAGGATTGCTTTGGGTTTCCGCCGCCGACTCATTGGGATAATCATAATCGTAGGAATTTAGATTTTCGATTGGAGTTTCGGGTTGCATCTCCGACGCATGCGAACCAGGGGCATTCTGTGTGGATTGAACATCAATAATTTTTCTCCATTTTTGACTGTCTTGTAAAATTTCCCAACAATATTCGAGGGTAAAATTTTTTCCACTAGCAGTAGAGTATAAGCGTCGAGCGTCATTCAGCTAAAAAACAATTCAACAAATTTATAAAAATTAATTTTGCAAAGTCTACGATATTATATAACATATACAATATAAAATTAGTAATATCTAAAAAACTCACGTTGTCAATAGCATTAGCTCCGCTCCTCGGTCTCAAATGTACTTGAGCAATACACTCCGCAAATTGTGTACAATTTTGGTTTATGGGGGACCATTGGCATTTTAGACTTTTTGATGTCCTCCTTTTAGTTGGATAGTTTGGGGGGTGGAACTCTTCAAAATTTTCAAGAATTCTGTTCCACATTGTAGTTATTGTTTGGTCTCGCCCGATAATAGGATCTTCACTGATTGCGATGAAGGCCCGGCATAAAGCAATATCTTCTTGGACTGTGAAATTGCGACCCCTTGATGTACCATCAGTATATTCCATACCTTTCACAAAAGAAAATATGATAGTTAGCAAAAATTATGAAAAAAAAATTATTTAAACAATAAAATACAACAAAAATTAAATTTATAAATTCTACTAGTTGAATTAGAATTACTTTTAATTACTTGTACTTTAAAAAAAAAATAGGTTAAATTTCAATGTAATTTTAATCATGCTTTAAATTTTAAATAGAATTTATCTAAATTCTTTTTTAAAAAAATGTAATAAAAAACTGAACAAAAATTAACCAAAAATTTTGTTTTATCCAAACCTTTTAAAAAAAATGAAAAAAAATCACATTCCAAAAAAATTAAAATTTATCCCTACCCTTTAAATTTTTTTTTTTTACAAATCTTACATATAAAACAAACCAACCCTCAATTTTTGCCCTATCAGTAGCCGCCCCCTTCCCTCCCCTCCCCTCCCCTCCCCTCCCCTCCCCTCTCTCTCTCTCTCTCTCTCTCTCTCTCTCCTCCCTCTATTTCTCCTTTCCCCGCTGCCCTACCCTACCCCACGTTCCCCGCTGCCTCTCCTCTTCCCACCATCCCTGATCCCTGATCTGCATTTCTTTTTTGGATAAATGTTGAATCAGTTGGTATGTATATATATATATATATATAATTTTTTTTTTGTTTTTTGCAAGTGATTCGGGTGAGAATAAATTGCAAAAAAGGACAGATCTTGAGTATCAACCTTAAATTTTTTTTTCGACAGATGAATTTTTTTTTGCTGTTTTCGTATATGTGCTTGAATGGATAAAATGTTGAAGTTGGGTGTTGGATTATTTTGATTGAATATATAGAAAATCCAACACCAACGGCTATATTTTTTTGAACACAAAGCTGAAAATTGCAACGGTTGTATTCTTTTTTTTTTTTTTGCAGATGTTTGTACCTTTTTTTTTGTCAAACTTTAACTTTTTTTTTTTTGAAGTCAGATCTGATATCGTCAGATCTGACTTCATGGAAGAGAGCATGGGCTGAAAAAAAATTTGTCTTTTTCTTGGGGCTCCATTTTGTTCAACAAATTTGTTGAACAAAATGGAGCCCGGGCTCTATTTTTGGTGAAATATGTTGTAATTGGTACAAAAGTAGCAAATTGGGGCTGTATAATAGCCATTGGTGTTGCTTTTTTGCTTCAAAAGGCTCTATATTTACCAAAAAAATGTAATCATTGTGTTTTAGAGCCTCCATTAAGCTTGCCCTTACTACCCAAATGAACTTTCCCAATTTGGTACAGATTATGGCGATTATAGTTGTAACGCTTTTTCTCATTTTTCGATTAGAATGTCACAAAAAAGTAAAATGTCGTAGTGAATCATCAAGGTTTTCTCAAATAACAGAAGAGCATTTGTATCGATTTCATAAAGGATACAGAATATTTTTAATAATTTGTTATGTTGAATATTAGAAATTAAGTGATACCTAATTATATTCAATAGATGAAATACTAAAGATGTCATCAAAGATTTTAGGAAAAGCTCTTACGTGCTGACTCTGAAATTCCATTGTGTTCCCTTTACCACAATTTCGTATTTACTTAGATTATTGGGACCATTGGTTCTCATCTATGTTTTATATTTTTGTAAAGAGAATACATTGCATGTCTTCAATATAGAGTTAACAACTTTTTCTCTCAACATTTTCACCCTCAAAGGTTGGGTGGAGTGGTCTAATGGTTATTTGTTGTGATCATAAGTCCCGAATTCAAACTATGCTATCCCATCACAAATAATACTTAGTCTTCTACTGAGTTGCAGCATACAATATTGGTGCACGTGGTTTTACCAAAAGGTTTATATTTTTAAAGTAGGTCTGATGTGATCCTGCTATGATGAGTTCATTCTTATAGAAAAAAAGTAGAGCAATATTATATATCACCCTATTACCTCATCATCCTTCCTTATATAGTAGAATTTTTACAATATATATATAAGAGATTTGATATTCAATACATGAATTCTTACGATACAAAGAAGGGGTTAGGGGTGTACAACGAAACTGCCAACTCAAACTAACCCCATTTTTGGCGGTTCCTTAAAGGTTTGATTGGTTATGATTTAAACTTTCATAGGAACCCACCATATGGTTTGGTGTATGGTTTTTACTATCAAAATCGTAAATCCGAACCGACCCGATATATATATATATATATATGTACACACACAGAGTAAATATGTGTAGTATTCCCCAGAGAACTTTTTACCTTATTCTGCACTTTTCAATCTATATTCTTTTTCATTGAAAAAACCAAGAGACACATGAGTAACTCCTCTGTATTTTAAATTTTTTCAACACAATTACTTTTTTCAAATGCAACAATAAGTTAAACTGAATGTATGATATGGCTTGGTTTGAGTGGTTTGGTTTCTTCATATATATTGGTTTGGTATAGGTAGTTCTGATAGGTGTATGATTTGACTATGATTTTAATTTTTTCAAACCAAATATATTTGTTCAGTTAAAAAAATATACTTTAAACCGCCCAAATCGACTCATGCACACTCTAAGGAGGGGTGATGTGATGATGGGGTGACATAAAATATTATTTCATGTACAAATTCTAATATATAAAGAATGATATAATGATAAGGTGGTAGTAATAATGCTTAATTTATGTCACCCCATCACCCCTCCTTTGGATGGTAAGAATTCATGTATATTGAATATCAAATCTCTCGTGTATATGGTAAAATTTTTACTAGCGTGATGGGGTGATAGAGTGATATATAGCACTACTCTTTACCATATATACAAGAACTTTGATATTAAATACATGAATTTTTACCATAC
This sequence comes from Ehretia macrophylla, assembly GCA_037974665.1. Lineage (NCBI taxonomy): Eukaryota > Viridiplantae > Streptophyta > Magnoliopsida > Boraginales > Ehretiaceae > Ehretia > Ehretia macrophylla. Next base: position 88,659,633 of record CM075764.1, read on the forward strand.
AAAGGAGGCGTGATCGATGGAGGTGATAGGGTAACATAAGCATTACTTAAAAAAGAAAAAATATTAATATCACCCTAACACCTCATCACACTTCCTTATATAATAGCATAAATTATTGTTCCTGATTAAAAAATAGCATACCTTGCTTGTTTCTGTTAGAATATTGATGTCATGCTTTTTTTTTTTGATGAATGCTTAAAGAGATAATCATTTAACACTCTGTCCCTTGCTGGGAAGGTGACTCTTACTAAGTCTGTTATTTCTGCTCTTCTAACATATTATATGCACACAATTTCCATTTTCATCCAAACATGCAATACTATTGATAAACTCCAACGGAATTTCATTTGGGGTTCAACAATAGAAAAGCGTAAAGTGCACTAGATTGCTTAGGATCGCATTTGTCGCCCCAAGTCTGATGGAGGTCTTGGTGTTTGACCTTCAAACTTTGTCAATGAAGCTTTACTTTCAAAATTGGGTTGGACGATTTTAAATGAACCTCATCTTTTGTGGGTGAAGTTTTTTTTTTTTTTTTTTTTTGTCGTTAAAAGCTAAGCACTTGAGTAGTTTCCAAAATTTGAACCTTGCGCCACGCTAGATTCCAGCATAGTAATACGTCACATGATTCAATTATAAATTCCAGAATGAAAACGCCATTATAAAGTGAATAAAGAATAACAAAGACACTCAGCTGGAGCAAGCCAACTCAATTTCTGGTGCACTTTGTTCATCAATAAAGTCACTAGACATAACATAAGGAATTCTATGGTGTTTCAGTATACGAGAAATAGCTAACTTCACCGTATCATAGTTCAAAACAATCACCCTTTCTTCATTTAAATCAAATCTTATACTCTCTTGAGTGCACTACTCCACAAGCTGGCGTAGATTTATCAAATTCTCCACTTCCATTCCGTTAACTTTCTTCACCTACAACTCTGCTAGACGCTCGTAACTAGCATTAATGTCATCCTGCAATACCTGAGAGACAATCACAAGTTGTTCACCAGGTCTTTTAGGTATTTCTCGAAGTACTTGTTGACACAAACGACGGGGTAAGGTATTGTACCAGTCTTCTCCATACTCATAAAGGTATGTGAGACCCCGTACCGAGCCAGTATTGAACCCATATGCATTTTATAGCATTTCATATATTTTTGCATCATTTAATATGCATTTACATTAATTAATATGCATTTACATCATTTTACGTACACATGCCTCATTTAACGTGCATTTAAATTCAATTACGTATCTTTGAGTAATTTAGGTAACGTGGATAATAATTAAATTATATTGCATCACACTAGCAACCAATTAGTTAGAAACTAGCTAGAAGGGCAAACTAGAATATGTGCTTTTGGTTGGGGGCAACTTAGTCTTTTGGAGCTTTAGATATTTGTCTACCTAACAAAACACACACATTATACCACACACTCACACAAAAATGCTGCAACACACATACACACACAACTACACGATTGGAAGAGGAGAAAAAGAAGAGAAACAAGAGGATTTCAAGTCGTCTTCCACATTTCTTGTGCATTTCCAAGCTTTATCTTGCACCTACAAGCTTCCTACCACCATTGCTTGCATTCCAAACTCAAAGAAAAAGGTGAGGAGTTCTTTCAAAAGTTGTTTTTAAAGTTCATTCAAGGTGATATATTGAATATAAGTGTATCTTTTTGTTTATGGTGCATATATTAAGAGTTTGGTGTATGATTTGTGTTGTATGGATTGTTGAGCTAGGGCTTTAACCCATTTGTGCCTTGATGATCTTGATGAGCTTATGGGTTGTGGTATGTGCTAGATGGTGTATTACTTATGTGTTAGAGGTTATGTAAGTTGAATATATGAAGGGATGATGAAAATCAAGCAATTTGAGGGTTTGGGTGATGTTTGATTGATCTTGGATTATTGGTTGATTATGGATGTTATAGCATGATTCTTGAGCTTGATTATGTGGTTTGATGACGCCATTTGAGTGTATCGGGTGTTTGTTTGATGAAAGAAGTAAGAAAATAAGTTAAAGAACAAAATGGTACAAATTCGCATTTGGTGTTGCCCAGGCCGGTTGATTAAGCCGAGCAACTAAACTTGCCCGACTTCTCGACCGACATTCACTCACCATGTCGATCGAGTAACTCAATCGGTTACTCGATCAACTTGCCCTGTTTAGGCTTATATGTTTGCATCCTTTTGAAGATTGTATGTGGTTGTTTGTTGCCTAGTTCTTGGTCATTGATTGGTAGCATGACATTAACTTGTGCAAGTGCTACCACTACTGTAACGCCCTGATCCCTCACAGAACCGGGACTCCTGTTAACCACGTTATACTCCACCTAATTCCAAACCCTGGTCACGAAATTTAGGAAAAACGGATGGAGTTTTCCCTATTTATTGGACTAATCAAAAACCTGCAAGCAGCCAATATAACCATACGAGCATGCATTCAAAAGATAATAAAGTCTATCTTTAGCTATTATATGCTATTACTCTATCAAATAACATAAGTCCTTAAAGTGGTTTACAATCCAACAAGAAATACAAAATACATACAAGACTTCAAGGGGTTTCAAAACAGAACAAAAATACAACAAGTCTCATCTTCACACACAGCTTCCAACCATAACAAGATAAGCAACCAACAACACGACACACAAGGTAGTTGTTATAACTGCACCTGAAACATGTTAAAACGAGGAATGAGTAACCAAAGTTACCCAGTGAGGGAGGTGATGTAGTAAACTAGGGAGTGCTACATGATATGCACAAGATAACAACATAAAATAACAAATCTAGTTAGACGAGTATTAAATCACATAATAAAAGGATACGGTTCCAATTGTCTTCCATCACGAGCCACGAGCCAAGATCTTTAAGCAAGTGCCGGCAAAACCCTTATTCCTCCAAAATAGGGTACTCTGGATGTACCCCGATCCTACGACCCTTTCTCCTGAGGTAGGTCCATATGCCTAGCAGGTGAACCACGCATCTGGGGTAGTGGAGTATACTCAACGAGAGAAAGAGAATAGGCACCATGGTAGTCGAGGGAGCACGGCAAGCCCGATGCCGCCCGTGTTTCTCGACACTACCATGACTGAAAATGTTGTGCAACCTGACACCAATTCAAGAATTCACGAGATAATATCAAACAAACATGAGTAACCACAAGATAACAAATTAATGGTACATGTAAACTTTATCAATTAGCTAAATCATATAATCTAAAAACAATGAAATAAACTAAGATGTACAAAAGGGTTAAAGACTCCCTCACCTTGGGTCTGGTTAAATACGCAAGAAGATAGCTCTGATTTACTCCAAACTTCCTCAAATTAGCTCGAATATGTAATCCTAACGTGTTCATATAAGTTTAGCACTTTAGTAATTAGCTATATCAATTCCAACTTAACTATAACTTAACTCAATTCACAACAATAAAAGTTATATATAATCACCTTTATATCATGTTGCCACATAGCCCAAGAAATCACACCAATGACTCTAAAGCATTTCTTTAGTCTTGCAAGGGTATTAGGTACGTTACCATCTAACAGGTTAAACTCCCTAACTAACTTAACTTCGTTTATACCACAAGGAATATCAAGTTAAACATCCAATCAAGACAACTACTTTAACACTTAAACATAATTCAATTATAACATGTTCTAAGAATCATTATCATACTTATTCACCCAAATACAACATATATAACTCAATTAAAATCAAATATAGCAATTAAGTAGTCCAAATAACTTACTATGCAACAAGTTCAACCAATTCATATAAATTATAACAAAACTCTTTTCCAATTGGTTACGAATTAGGTTATAAACATTACATACGATATGGAACTTCAAATCTAACTTTACCAATCCCATTTAGCCACATTATGATACGCCTAAATATCATGAAATCACATTTCCAAGCATGATTGTGAAAGCACCAAAAAGCTCCTTAAGTGATTTGAACTACAGTTACCTAATTCGATTAACCAAACCACGTCATAAATACATTTTAGAGGCTTCCTAGCACGTCTAAGATTATCTAGCTATTCAAACATGACAAATTCAAACTTTCGTTCCAAAATCCCCTTTTACAACTAGACAATTCTACTTCCATACGAAATTCAAAACTCCAATTCTATAAACCAACCATACTACATCCCTAAGGATACCAAAATACACCTATCCAATCCCTGAAAACTGGCTTTGGAGACAAAAGCTCGGGAAGGCCCCGAGTGAATTTTAACTACACCTACCCTATCCGGACTCCAATTCCACGCAAAGAAAGCACCAAAAGTGCTTCCATGCTCCAAGAATACCTAATCTAAAGTCCAAACATGCCTGAATTACATTACGTGAAAAACCCCCTTTTTAAAGTTGGCTAATTTTGCATTTGAACTCAAATTCGAGCAATTCAACCTTACGCGTGCTTTCAACTAGTTCCATTAATGTCTAGAGCACCTAAAGGAAGTATCAATTCACTCCAATTAGCAAGTTATATCAAAACCCTAAAAACGTCACTATTGATCATCTATTTCATGGATTTTATGCATTCAACCATTTTAGTTGCTACCAAGGTTCAAAAGAGGACTCTACAAGTTCTAGAGAAAGTATTTCAAGCAATAACAACCAATTTCATAGCTATAATCAACAAATACCAAAAATTCAAATATTGACATAAACTTTAAACATCATAAAAATGCAAAAACTCCTTCACAATGATGTTGTAGGCAAGTGATTGAGGCTCCCTAGTGCTCCAAATACCCTCCAAAGCAAGCCACAAGATCAACTGCAAGGTGAAATGAAGAAAATTTTCTCCCTTTTTGCCTCCTAGGCCTGTCGGGTTTTGGGGGGTGTTTTTGGGTATTTTATTTTTATTTTTCTTTTGTGAGCTATATGTGTAAATATAGGATGCCAAGTGATATAAGTATGTATGTGTGTAAATATGGCAAGTCAAATGCTATTAAACCTTAGTCAAATGAACTTAAAACTCTAATTAGTTGCTAACTAACTCAAAACTAATGTTTACATACGTAACACTATTCAAATGAAGCAAAAATTATTTTTCAAATGCATACTCCCGGGCTCTAGGAAAAATATTATTCAAATGAATCGACAAGTTTTCAATTCCTTTTATATGCTATATTGTCTAGAAAAAATATTAAATCGAACATTTAAGACGGTCAATTTTTTTTTATAAATAGTGTCTAATAGTAAAGCAGTTAAACAAGAAAAGAAATGCACATAAAATGCTCAAGTAATTTATGCAACAGTTAATTTAAAAAGGTGATGAAATTCCTAGGTGTCACATTCTCTCCCCCTTAAATAAATTACGTCCTCGCAATTTCTTCTTTTCTAGAGAAATTCCTATATGGATCTTGAATACCTTGAATAAGTAGTTCGAATGCAAAATCACAAAGAATTCCAAGTAGAAGTACCAAGAGAACACACCAATAAGAGTCTTCATATGGAACTCCCTAGAACCCCATCACTCATGAATGCCAATAAGAATTCTAACAAAATTTTTGTATGAAAACTGGAAGAATACCCGATGAGATATCCAGAGTGAGAAGTCAAAAGAAATCCCAACTATGAATGCCAAATAAAGGTTTCAATTAAAAAATCCAATTTAGAACTCCGAATAAGATTACCGAAGAAGAAATCCAAGGAGAATGCCAACAAGAGCTCCAACAAGAATTCCAGAGGAAAATACAGAGAAAAATACCATGGTCAATTATTAAATATCAAGCTCCGAGTAATGAATATTATCCACTGATCATCATAAACTACTGATCAACTGCTCCTCTTCTGTTGGCCCACCTCTTAGAAGGTCCGCTACTAACCGACTCTTTCAGGGGGAGGAAATTACTTACCATTTTGAAGGGTAATGCATGTATGTAGTTGATTCTATTTAGAAATAAATTCTTAATGCACATTATTACAAATAACTAAAGTAAGTAGATACTTAATGAATCAATTAAATACACAATTAATCATATCAAATACTCATGTCACGTAACCTTCACATATTACACCTATACACCACGAGTGCACTCAAGATCACATAATGCACATATCAAATATTTTTCATTACTACACAAATAAGTCACATAAGTCTACACAAAATCACACATTTGCACGTATTGCAAATTTATCAGGTTAACACAATAAGGCACAAAAGTACCCATTTTTGTACAAGCACACACAAGGTTTACATACAAGCACGTTCATATTCAAAACACACTTCGCATGCATGCACTCGAGGGTCACTACCCGCCAGGCCAAGGACCCTGTCCCGGCTATGAGCTGCTAAGCTCTAATACCACTACTGTAACGCCCCGATCCCTCACAGAACCGGGACTCCTGTTAATCACGTTATACTCTACTTGTGAGACCTCATATTTTGTTTTATCTCGATTTACGTGTTTTATATCGTTTTATATGAATTGACCTGTTTATGTGCTATATGACTTAGAATGTGCTAAATATGTGATTAATACTCTTAATACATGCTAAGTGTACATTCATGAAATTTTTATCAAAAACGGAATCAGAAATTTTATCGTCAGTTTTGGTGAATAGTATTTTTGAACACCTGTCCGTTAAAATTTTTACAGGAGTATTTTAAACATTTTAAAACCTAGTCCTCGGGTATTAATAGACCCATGTTTGATTAAAACGGATTTGAAATCGGTTTTAGAATTTTAAAGGTTTTTACACTTTCTTTTGCAAGAAAATAAGTTTTAAGCCGACTCGGGTGAAAATGTTTTAATGTAACACTCTTTGTCATCTAAAATATATTGTCTAGAATTAATTTAGTTGTCAATTTAATAGTTGAGCAAGAAAAAGTCAAGAAAAGAATTAAAAGACTAAAAATAGAATTAAAAGACTAAATAAAACTAATTGACTTTCTTTTAAATTGTTGACCTTTACTTAATATGCATCAACACAAACTTGCACAACACAAAAACATACTCATTTTACACCTACATGGCCGAGAGCCATTAGAGAGAAAAGCCAAGGTTTTCTTCAAGTTTTCAAAGGCAAATTTTCATTAGAAGTTGCAATTAAAGGCCAATTTCTATCAACCAAAGCTTGATTCCACCTCTTGAGCATCCATTGAGCATCTTTGTAGCTTCAAAACACATCAAATGTGAGAGAAAAATTCTAGATCTCAAAAGTCATTTTTTATGTTTTTGCTTATAATTATATTTTGAACCGTTAGAATGTTAATTTGAAGGTATATTATTGCTCAGTGCATGCTAAGGATCAATTACATGTATTCTTGTGAGATTTGAACCATTGTAGCAAGAATTTTTATTTTTCGGTATTTAAAGTTGATAGTTTGGCTATTTGTTGATTATTTTGAGTTGTAGTGGTTGGAATCGATTGCCGTTGATTTTTAAAAGTTTGTTAATTACGTGGTAGCGCTGTTATAATGATGAATTTTCGATTGCGATGTTGGTGTGAAAGTCCGAAAATTTCAGCCTTGACGCATTGAGGTTTTAGGGTTGTTGGGCTTGATTTTGATGTGTTTTGGTTGGTTTCTGAGAGGGCTAATGTAGTTGTTCGAATGGGTGAGTGATAAAGACTGATTTGGAGTTGTTTGGATTAGTAGAATATAAGATATGATTATTTGAAGTTTAGGTTGTCTTTCTTTAAAATGTTGAGTTATGCCTTTAGATGATTGGGTGGTGTTTGAGTGATTGAATTGTGAATTGTTAACGGTTAAACTAGAGTTTGATTGTGTGTTTAATGTATGTTAAGTTGGATGACCTACTTTGTCGTCTAACTTAGTTGTTTGTGATTTAATTGATTATTTGATGTTATATTGATGAAAAGATGATTATTAATTGATTATTGATGAATCGGGAGATAGTCAACGGAAAAAGTTATTATCCTATGATGTGATATTTATTATTAATGTTAAGTCTTGGTATGTGTGTGCCACCACTCGGGTAGTGTCGGGCTGTCGGGTTGATAACGGCATGACTACCAGAGGCTACCCCCAGCTCACATGATGGAGACGTCCTGGAGGAGGGGCTAGTGAGGTACCTCGGGTGCGTGAGTAATGGGGAGTTATAAGAAAAATGGTTGAGATCGTGATGGCGTTTGGAGCTACACCAACTAGAGTATCCTTTATTGATTGGTCATTATAGTTATATGTTTATATTGTTATTGATGTTTTACTTGTGTGTTTACTGCTCAAAGGATCATTTCCAAGGAGTATTTTCGGATCCTCACTGAGCTTGTTTTATATAAGCTCACTCTCTATTATTGCATGCTTACAGGTGTCCTTGAGCAAGATTACGGGTACGTGCCTCCAAAAGAGGAAAATGTGCCTTATGTGGATGAGTCTTATGTGCAGGAGTCTTTGCCATGAGATTGTTTATAGTTATTGTAATATGATGTATTGTAAAACCTACCTTAGTATGGAGACATATGTATGTTGACTTAGTAGTCTTTCTTTTGACTATGGTTGGGTTGCTAAGTTAGTTTATAATCTATTTTGAAATGTATGTATAGTTAATGTATTATGTTGGAACGGAGGCGTATAACTATGATTGGATTGTTGATGAATGATTATTGTAAAATATGGTTGTGTTATATGTTGTTAACTTAATTGAGGAGTTGATTGTTGAATGGTTGAGGAGTTTGATTATATGTTATTCTGAGAGGTTGGTTTAGAGCCTTGGCGTCTCAATTACTGTCGTTATACTACCGAAATTCTGTTGCGTCCTGACTGATTGTAGGTGAGGTCAAGTTGGGGCATGACATTTAAGTGGTATCAGATCGCATGTTAGTTGTCAGCCGGGGTATTCTCAGAATGTGGGTAATGGTCTTAGCATGAAAGTATGTATGAAATGAAAGAAAAGTGAACTATGTATTAATATGATTAAATGATTAAGTGATTATGTGATTTAGTGCTTATTTGATTATGTGATCAATTTGTTTATGTGATTGATACTTAAGTGATTTATGTGTTTATGTGAATTGTTGTTTATTTGCTAATAATTGTCTATAGCCTGTCTATGTGCTATAACCTGTGCTAACTCTTTGATTAGTAGAATGACTGGTAGACCGAGAACGAGAGGTAGGCTTGAAGCAGTTGACGAGGTTTCGGGTAATGTGGCACCGGGCCGAGAAAGGGTTAATGATCGTTTTGAATCAACCATGGATAGGATAGCTGAGGTTATGGCCAGTCAGGCACAGTTACTAGCAGGGCAGGCTGCCCAAGCTGAGACTTTGCAGGCATAGTTATTGAACGTACAGGGTGGATACCACGGGTGTGGTACACTGAAGGAATTCTTAGGGTACTATCCACCGAGGTTTCTAGGGGAACCAGATGATCGGAAAGCTGAGGCATGGATTAGTAAAGTGGAGAAAATATTTGACCCTATGGATTATACTGATGAAAGAAAGGTCACCTTTGCCGTTTATTTGTTTGATGATGAGGCAGAGGAGTGGTGGCGCACGGTGAAATCTAGTTGGGAGACCCAGGGTATTCCGTATGTCTGGGATACCTTTTTGAGAGCTTTCCGGGCGAAGTATATCCCGAGGATTGCACGGGAGAGGAGAGAGGCTAAGTTTTTGTCTCTAGTTCAGAGGGATGCTTCAGTGGCTCAGTATGAGGCCACATTTACTAGACTATCCCGGTATGCACCGGAGTTTGTGGCTGACGAGGAGCGCAAGACTCGTAGGTTTGTGTTGGGTTTGAGGCCCGAGATTCAGGATGCGATGGCCCTGAATCAGTATGATATACTTACTGAGGCCTTTGATGCAGCTTCTAGGTTAGAGAAGAGGAAGGGGGAGCAGATGGGACCTAGTCAGCCTAGCAAGAGGCCCTTTCAGCTGTAGGGTCAGTAAGGTATGTATAGACCTTCGGTACAGCAGGGTGGTTATAGGCCTGCAGTGCAGAAGGGTTCTTTCAGACCGCAGGGTCAGCAGGGCTACTATCGGCCTTAGTTTCAGTAGGGGTCTTATCAAACTAAGCCGCAGTTTGGGCCAGCCCAGTCTCAGGGTCCATATAGGCCTAGTGTTGTGAGACCTCAGCAGCATGTTGGTACAGCTGCTTCTTCAGCTTCTGGTTCTTCCAGGGGCAGTGTCAGTGCATCATCGCTGCAGTGTACTTACTGCAAGCGCCAAGGCCATGTGGAGGCCGACTGCAGGGTGAAGACATGGACGTGTTTGGGTTGCAGCAGCAATCAGCATAAGGCGAGGGATTGCCCTAGATATCTGAGGACTGAGAGTCGGGCAGCGACCCAGGGTTATCAGGGTCGACCTACTGGTGGTGCACCTCAGCAGGAGCGGGTTTAGGCTCGGACCTATGCAGTTGACTTGGAGGAGATGCCTAAGGAGACTGTAGTTGTAGAAGGTAACTTCCTTATACTTGATCAACTTGTTAAAGTGTTGATTGATTCTGGTGCTATGCATTCTTTCATTACTCCTGCTTGTGTGCAACGTGTTAATGTGCAACCTGAAAGACTGCCTTATGTGGTTGAGATTAGTACCTCTTTGACTGATAAGTATGTGACTGACTTAGTATGTAAGGATTATAAAATACATGTTAAGAGGTATAATTTTCCTTCGGACCTTATCTTATTTCCTATCCGGGGTATGATGTTATCTTGGGTATGGATTGGCTTTCTAAGTATGATGCTCAGTTGAACTGTAGAACAAAGGTAGTACAGTTTCGTTTTCCAGATCAACCAGAAGTTGAGGTAGTAGGGAACCGGGGTGTTAAGACGAGTTTTGTTATCTCAGCAACTAAAGCCGTTAAGTTGGTGAGTAAAAGGTGTTCGGGTTATCTAGCTTATTTGATCAACAAACCATCTGATAAGCTACAGCTGGAGGAAGTACCTATTATTCGGGAATATCCCAATGTATTTCCCGAGGAGTTTCCAGGGTTACCGCCAAAGAGAGATGTGGAGTTTGTGATCAATCTTATTCCCGGTACTCAACCTATTTCTAAATCAGCATACCGGATGGTACCAGCTGAGTTGAAGGAGCTGAAAACTCAGTTGCAGGAGTTAATAGAGAAGGGTTTCATTCGGCAGAGTTCTTCACCGTGGGGAGCACCTGTGTTATATGTGAAGAAGAAAGATGGTACCTTGAGATTATGCATTGACTATCGTGGTTTGAATCAAGTGACCATCAAGAACAAGTATCATTTACCATTGATTGACGAGTTGTTTGATCAATTTCAGGGAGCCAAAGTCTACTCTAAGTTTGACTTGAGGCAAGGGTATTATTAGCTTCGGATTCGCATGGAGGATGTTCCGAAGTCTGCCTTCAGGACTCGGTATGGGCATTATGAGTTTATTGTTATGCCCTTTGGATTAACTAATGCACCGACAGTATTTATGGATCTTATGCATCGGGTTTTTTAGCCGTACTTGGACCAGTTCGTGGTGATCTTTATTGATGATATCTTGGTTTATTCTAAGTCTGAATCGGAGCACGAGCAATATCTACGGCTTGTATTACAAAAGTTACAAGAGCATCAGTTGTTTGTGAAATTCAGCAAATGTGAATTTTGGCTGCAATGTATATCTTTTCTTGGCCATGTTATCACACAGAGCGGTATTTCTGTAGATCCCACTAAGATTAAGTCGGTGATGTCTTGGAAATGTCCGGAGAATATTTCTGAGGTTCGTAGCTTTCTTGGCTTGGCGGGTTATTACCGTAGGTTTGTCAAGGACTTTTTTAGGATTGCCGGGTTACTTTCTAAGTTAACTTAGAAACATACTAGTTTTGTTTGGGATGAGAAATGTGAGAGTGGGTTTCAGGAGTAGAAAAAGAGATTGACTACTGCTCCAGTACTTGCTCTACCAGAGGGGACCGATAATATAGTTATCTACAGTGATGCATCCAAGGAGGGCTTGGGATGTGTACTTATGCAGAATGGTCGGGTTATTGCCTATGCTTCTAGAAAGTTGAAACCATATGAGGTGAACTATCCGACTCATGATCTTGAGTTGACAGCTGTTGTTTTCTCACTAAAAAGTGGCGTCATTATCTGTGGGGCAGTAAGTTCGAGATTTTCACTGATCATAAGAGTCGTAAGTATTTATTCTCACAGAAGGAGTTGAATATGCGTCAGTGGAGGTGGATGGAACTTCTTGGAGATTATAATTGTTCTATCAGTTATCTGCCTGGGAAGGCAAATGTTATGGTAGACGCTCTTAGCCGTAAGGCGAGTGTTTCTTGTTTGGTTGTCAAGAAGTGGGAGGTTCTTGAGGAATTCACTTATTGGAGACCGGGGTTGACTCAGGTTGGGGTGATGTGTTCACATCTCCGTATTCATCCTTTATTGCTGTCTCAGATCAGAGAAGCTCAGCAACTTGATGTTAAACTTAAGAAGATCAAGGATCGGATCACGGATGATCAGTCTGACTTCAAATTACATGAGGATGGTATTTTTCAATTTTGGAACAGGGTTTGTGTTCCCGATGAACCGGGCTTGAGGCGAGGTATTCTAGAAGAGGCTCATAATTCTAAGTATACTATTCATCCTAGTAGAACCAAGATGTATCGAGACTTGAAGCAACATTACTGGTAGAATAATATGAAGAGAGAAGTTGCTCAGTTTGTATCTAGATGTTTGACTTGTCAGCGAGTGAAAGCTGAGCATCAATGACCTGCAGGTTTGCTTCAGCCGTTGGCTGTACCAGAGTGGAAATGAGAGCATATTACGATGGACTTCGTCATTGGTTTGCCTAGAACACCGAGAGGTAATGATGCAATTTGGGTTGTCGTGGATCGTTTGATGAGGACATCTCACTTTATTTCGATGAGGATAGGAGATAAAGTTGCAAAGTTAATGGATATTTATTTAGATCATATTGTTAGACTTCACGGGATTCCATCTAGTATTGTGTCAGATCGAGATCCTAGATTTACTTCTCATTTGTGGGAGAAACTTCAGGAGACTTTGGGTATTCAGTTGAATTTCAGTACAGCGTATCATCCACAGACCGACGGTTAGTCTGAGAGGACTATTCAGATTCTGGAATATATGCTCAGGGCTTGTGTTCTGGACTTCGGGAAGAACTGGGAGAAACATCTACCACTTGCCAAGTTTGCCTATAACAATAGTTATCAAGCTACTATTGGGATGACACCTTTTGCAGCTCTTTATGGTCATAAGTGCCGTTCACCTTTGTAGTGGGATGAAGTAGGGGAGATGAAGATTGTTGATCCGACTATTATGCCAGAGCTTCTAGAGAAGATTGAGAATGTTCAGTTGATCAGGCAAAGAATGCTTACAACGTAGAGCAGATTCAAGAGTTATGCTGATAAGCGTTGTCGGGAGTTGGAGTTTGCAATCGGAGATCGGGTTTTCTTGAGACTGTCACCTCGTAAGGGGTTTGCTCGTTATGGTAAATGGGGTAAGCTGAGTTTGAGGTTTGTAGGGCCGTTTGAGATTACCAGCAGAATGGGCAAGTTGGCGTATCGGTTGGCTTTACTGGAGAATTTCTCTAATGTCCACGGGGTATTTCATGTGTCTAATTTGCGGAGATATAATCCGGATCCTTCTCATATTCTCGAGCTAGAGCCGTTACAGCTTTATGAGAATCTGACTTATGATGAGCGGCCGATTCGTATTCTTGATCAGATGGAACGAGAGTTGAGGTCGAAGAAGATTCTGATGGTTAAGGTATTGTGGAAGCATAACGGTATTGAAGAAGCTATTTGGGAGAGGCGAGATCATATGCAGCAGCAGTACCTAGATCTTTTTCGTTCAACAAGTAAGAATTTAGGGGATGAAATTTCTTTAAGGAGGGGGAGGGGAGAATGTGAGACCCTATATTTTGCTTTATCTCGATTTGCGTATTTTACATCGTTTTGTGTGAATTAACCTGTTTATGTGCTATATGACTTAGAATGTGCTAAATATGTGATTAATACTCCTAATACATGCTAAGTGTGCATTCATAAAATTTTCATAAAAAACAGAATCAGAAATTTTATCGTCGGTTTTGGTGAATAGTATTTTTGAACACCTGTCCGCTAAAATTTTTACAGGGGTGTTTGAAACATTTTAAAACCTAGTCCTCGGGTATTAATAGAACCGTGTTTGATTAAAATGAATTTGGAATCGATTTTGGAATTTTAAAGGTTTTTACACTTTCTTTTGCAAGAAAATGAGTTTTAAGCCGACTCGGGTGAAACTGTTTTAATGTAACACTCTTTGTCACCTAAAATATATTGTCTAGAATTAATTTAGTTGTCAATTTAATAGTTGAGCAAGAAATAGTCAAGAAAAGAATTAAAAGACTAAAAATAGAATTAAAAGACTAAATAAAACTAATTGACTTTCTTTTAAATTGTTGACCTTTACTTAATATGCATCAACACACACTTGCACAACACAAAAACACACTCATTTTACACCTACATGGCCGAGAGCCATTAGAGAGAAAAGCCAAGGTTTTCTTCAAGTTTTCAAAGGCAAATTTTCATTAGAAGTTGCAATTAAAGGGCAATTTCCATCAACCAAAGCTTGATTCCACCTCTTGAGCATCCATTGAGCATCTTTGTAGCTTCAAAACACATCAAAGGTGAGAGAAAAATTCTAGATCTCAAAAGTCATTTTTTATGTTTTTGCTTATAATTATATTTTGAACCGTTAGAATGTTAATTTGAAGTTATATTATTGCTCAGTGCATGCTAAGGATCGATTATATGTATTCTTGTGAGATTTGAACCGTTGTAGTAAGAATTTTTATTTTCGGGTATTTAAAGTTGATAGTTTGGCTATTTGTTGATTATTTTGAGTTGTAGTGGTTGGAATCGATTGCCATCGATTTCTAAAAGTTTGTTAATTACGTGGTAGCGCTGTTATAATGCCGAATTTTTGATTGCGATGTTGGTGTGAAAGTACAAAAATTTCAGCCTTGATGCATTGAGGTTTTAGGGTTGTTGGGCTTGATTTTGATTTGTTTTGGTTGGTTTCCGACAGGGTTAATGTAGTTGTTCGAATGGGTGAGTGATAGAGACTGATTTGGAGTTATTTGGATTAGTAGAATGTAATATATGATTATTTGAAGTTTAGGTTGTCTTTCTTTAAAATGTTGAGTTATGCCTTTAGATGATTGGGTGGTGTTTGAGTGATTGAATTGTGAGTTGTTAATGGTTAAACTAGGGTTTGATTGTGTGTTTAATGTATGTTAAGTTGGATGACCTACTTTGTCATCTAACTTAGTTCTTTGTGGTTTAATTGATTATTTGATGTTATATTGATGAAAAGATGGTTATTGATTGATTATTGATGAACCGAGAGATAGTCAATGGAAAAGGTTGTCCTCCTGTGATGTGATGTTTATTATTATTACTGAGTCTTGATATGTGTGTGCCACCACTCAGGCAACGTCGGACTGTCGGGTTGATAACGGCATGACTGCTAGAGGCTACCCCCAGCTCGCATGACGGAGGTGTCATAGAGGGAGGGGCTAGTGAGGTACCTCGGGTGCGAGAGTAATGGGGAGTTATAAGAAGAATGGTTGAGATCGTGATGACGTTTGGAGCTACACCAACTGGAGTATCTTTTATTGATTGGTCATTATAGTTATATATTTATATTGTTATTGATGTTTTAATTGTGTGTTTACTGCTCAAAGGATCATTTCCAAGGAGTATAGTAAATATTGTTAGAGATCTATCGGATCCTCACCGAGCTTGTTTTATATAAGCTCACTCTCTATTATTGCATGCTTACAAGTGTCCTTGAGCAAGATTATGGGTACGTGCCTTCAGAAGAGGAAAATGTGCCTTACATGGATGAGTCTTATGTGCAGGAGTCTTTGCCATGAGATTGTTTATAGTTATTGTAATATGATGTATTGTAAAACCTACCTTAGTATGGAGATATATGTATGTTGACTTAGTAGTCTTTCTTTTGACTATGGTTGGGTTGCTAAGTTAGTTTATAATCTATTTTGAAATGTATGTATAGTTAATGTATTATGTTAGAGCGGAGGCGTATAGTCCTGATTGATTGTAGGTGGGGTCGAGTTGGGGCGTGACACTACCCAATTCCAAACCCCGGTCACGAAATTTAGGAAAAACAGACGGAGTTTCCCCTATTTATAGGACTAATCAAAAACCTGCAAGCAGCAAATATAATCACACGAGCATGCATTCAAAAGACAATAAAGTCTATCTTTAGCTATTACATTCTACTACTCTATCAAATCACATAAGTCCTTAAAGTGGTTTACAATCCAACAAGCAATACAAAATACATACAAGACTTCAAGGGGTTTCAAAACAGAACAAAAATACAACAAGTCTCATCTTCACACACAGCTTCCAACCATGATAAGATAAGCAACCAACAACACGGCACACAAGGTAGTTGTTCTAACTGCATATGAAACATGTTTAAATGAGGAATGAGTAACCAAAGTTACCCAGTGAGGGAGGTGATGCAGTAAACTAGGGAATGCTACATGATATGCACAAGATAACAACATATGCAACATAAAATAACAAATCTAGTTAGACGAGTATTAAATCACATAATAAAAGGATACGGTTCCAATTGTCTTCCATCACGAGCCACGAGCCAAGATCTTTAAGCAAGTACCTGTAAAACCATTATTCCTCCAAAATAGGGTACTTTGGATGTACTCCGATCCTATGACCCTTTCTCCTGAGGTAGGTCCATATGCCTAGCAGGTGAATCACGCCTCTGGGGTAGTGGAGTATACTCAGCGAGAGAAAGGGAATAGGCACCATGGTAGTCGAGGGAGCACTGCAAGCCCGATGCCGCCCGTGTTTCTCGATGCTACCATGTCCGAAAAGGTTGCGCAACCCGACACGAATTCAAGAATTCATGAGATAATATCAAACAAACACGAGTAACCACGAGATAACAAATTAATGGTACATGTAAACTTTATCAATTAGCTAAATCATATAATCTAAAAACAATGAAATAAACTAAGATGCACAAAAGGGTTAAAGACTCCCTCACCTTGGCCTGGTTAAATACGCAAGAAGATAGCTCTGATTTACTGCAAACTTCCTCAAATTAGCTTGAATATGTAATCCTAACGTGTTTATATAAGTTTAGCACTTTAGCAATTAATTATATCAATTCCAACTTAACTATAACTTAACTCAATTCACAACAATTCCACACAATGAAAGCACCAAAATTGCTTCTATGCCCCAAGGATACCTAATCTAAAGTCCAAACATGCCCGAATTACATTACGTGAAATACCCCCTTTTTAAAGTTGGTTAATTTTGCATTTTAACTCAAATTCGAGCAATTCAACCTCACGTGTGCTTTCAACTAGTTCTATTAATGTCTAGAGCACCTAAAGGAAGCATCAATTCACTCCAATTAGCAAGTTATAGCAAAACCCTAAAAATATCACTATTTATCATCTCTTTCATGGAATTTATGCATTCAACCATTTTAGTTGCTACCAATGTTCAAAAGAGGACTCTACAAGTTCTAGAGAAAGTATTTCATGCAATAACAACCAACTTCGTAGCTATAATCAACAAATACCAAAATTTCAAATATTGACTACCTGTATATGTACCCAGAACCAGAACCAGAGTCAGGAGGGACCAACTGTTATTGGATTACAATCTAGTATCACAGTCACTTGCTCAACCTGTGGTTTCTCAAAAAATATAACTACATCTCAGAATGTTATGTGTCATCATTGCAACCGGAAGGGGCACATTAAAGCCCAGTGTTGGAGGAAGTTTGACAAGTGTTTAGGATGTCGGAGTGACCAACATCGAGCCAAGGAATGTCTTAAATGGCAAGGGAATCGTGTCCAGACTGTAGGTAGTAGCCATGGTTGAAAGTAAACCATATTTATAAACCTATAAGTTAAAGTATTGATTGACCACGAAATTGCCCATACTTTTCTTATATTTTCTTGAGTGCAACGTGTTGGCATGCAAGTAGGAAGTTGTTTTCCTTAATTAAAGTCCATATTTGCATGATGACAAGTTGGTGAGTGAGTAGTATGTGAAGTGGGAAAATGAGGCACTATGGTTGAAGGTTAAGAGTTGCGGTTGCCCTCATTTTACTTTTTGTTTAAGATGATGCAATTGTAGGGCATATAGATTGGCTTGTGAAGTATCATGTGCGTTTGATCTCAACTTATTTGGTGTTCGTCTTTGGTCCTCTTCTCCAATGTTCTCATTCGTTATTCGGGTACTTTGCTTTGGAGTTCTTGTTTGGTATTCTTCTTCGGTATTTTTATATGGTATTCGTATTCGATATTCTTATTTTGGTTTTCTTCTCTGGGGAATTCTTATTGATGTTGGTCTTCGGTATTCAATACCTCTATCTAGAATTCTTATTCGATATACTTATACGGTATTCATGTTCGGGATTCTTATACGGTGC
Source organism: Ehretia macrophylla (assembly GCA_037974665.1). Taxonomy (NCBI): domain Eukaryota; kingdom Viridiplantae; phylum Streptophyta; class Magnoliopsida; order Boraginales; family Ehretiaceae; genus Ehretia; species Ehretia macrophylla. The sequence continues at coordinate 88,678,026 of CM075764.1, forward strand.
TATCTAGAGTTCTTATTTGGGGTTTGTTGATTGGTGTTCTCCCTCAGCAATCACTAGAATTCTTGGAACCAGTGATGCATTTGTAGTGGACTAGTTATTTCATAAAATCAAATTCTTGTCTATTGGTTGAGTTCAGCGTTCGAGTTGTTCTGAGAATGAAGAAGGAATTGCTAGGGCGCAATTCTGTTAAGGAGGGGAGGATGTGAGACCCCATACCAAGCCAATATAGAGCCCATATGCATTTTATAGCATTTCATATATTTTTGCATCATTTAATATGTATTTATATTAATCTATATATATTTACATCGTTTTATGTGCACATGTCTCATTTAACGTGCATTTAAATTCAATTACATGTCTTTGAATAATTTAGGTAACGTAGATAATAATTAAATTATATTGCATCATACTAGTAACCAATTAATTTGAAACTAGCTAGAAAGGCAAACTAGAAGATGAACTTTTGGTTAGGGGGTAACTTAGTCTTTCGGAGCTTTAGATATTTGTCCACCTAACAAAACACACATACACAAAAATGCTGAACATACACACACACACACACACACACACACACACATAACTACACGATTTGAAGAGGAGAAAGAGAAGAGAAACAAGAGGATTTCAAGTTGTCTTCCACCTTTCTTGTGCATTTCCAAGCTTTATCTTGTACCTACAAGCTTCCTAGCACCATTGCTTGCATTCTAAACTCAAAGACAAAGGTGAGGACTTCTTTCAAAAGTTGTTTTTAAAGCTCATTCAAGGTGATATATTGAATATAAATGTATCTTCTTGTTTATGGTGCATAGATTAAAAGTTTGGTGTATGATTTGTGTTGTATGGATTGTTAAGCTAAGGCTTTAACCCATTTGTGCCTTGATGATTTTGATGAGCTTATGGGTTGTGGTATGTGCTAGATGGTATATTACTTATGTGTTAGAGGTTGTGTAAGTTGTATACATGAAGGGATGATAAAAATCAAGCATTTTGAGGGTTTGGGTGATGTTTGATTGATCTTGGATTATTGGTTGATAATGGATGTTATGGCATAGTTCTTGAGCTTGATTATGTGGTTTGTTGATACCATTCGAGTGTGTTGGGTATTTGTTTGATGATAGAAGCAAGAAAATAAGTTAAAGAGCAAAATGACACAAATTCGCATTTGGTGCTGCCTAGACCAATCGACTAAGTCGGCGACTAAACTCTCCCGACTTCTCGACCGACATTTACTGACCATGCCGGTCGACTAGGCCGGTCGAGTAACTCAATGGGCTACTTGACCGACTTGCCCTGTTTTGGCTTATATGTTTGCATCCTTTTGAAGATTGTATGTGGTTGTTTGTTGCCTAGTTCTTGGTTATTGATTGGTAGCATGACATCAACTTGTGAAAGTGCTACCACTACTACTTATATAACATTTCTAAGTGGATTTCATCTCAATGCTATATGTCATGTACTAAGTTTATATGCAAGATATGCTTATACATATAATTATTATGCAATTGATAGTTGCAAATACATTAGAGTTATATATGTGTGTCAGTTGCAACCATTGTTGATTGCGGTAGTTACGAGACCTCCAGGTAGTGACGGGCTTGCCGGTATATCTCGCCTACCGAGGTAGTAATGAGACTTCCAGGCAGAGGCGGGGCTTGCTGGTATATCTCACCTATCAACGTATTCATTCATTCTCTTCTAAGACCCATTGATCCTTCTACGGGTCGAGATATCCTCATACGGGTCGGGACCCAATGATATCTTGGAAGAAAAAGGTTGCATGATTGAAATTTCATATTTTGTTATGATCATTTGTGTGTTCACGTGTGTATCACATGTTTTATTAAACTATTTACGAAAAGGTAAAACTTCTGCGAAAACTCCCTTCCCCTTTATACCTTGCTAAGCTAAGTGTAGCTCACCTTTTTCTCTACTATTACAGGTTGTTCGGGGTTGGAGCTTGTGAGTAGTTGCTCGTTTTGGTTAACCTTTTGTTGTAATAGAATGAGCTAGGCATGCGATTTATTTGATGTAATGTATTGATTTTATGGACACTTAACTATGTAGCTAATTTGATACATTACTCTTTCGAGGCCTAGTTGTAGTAGTTGGACCTGTGTGAAGTAACTTATTGAATCTAAGTCTTGTAAATTAGTATTTGGTGGTTGTAATATTATCTATTAGTGATGAAGTTGTATAATGTGTGTTACTAGAATGGGTGTAATACATTGTTTGATGTTTTGATTTATGGTATTAATGCTCGGCTATTGTTTCATGCCTTAGCGGACTTAGGAGGAGTGATCTTCTTAAACCCGTGGCATCATGACCCCAGAACGCTTGAGGATTCCTAAGCTTAAAATTTAATTTCTTGTTATTATTGTGATATCAGAGACCGTTTTAGCAATTAAGGAAAAATGGGTTGTGACAAGGTATGGTTGTATCAATGGAACAAAGACAAGACCATCAAAAATCAAATAACTCGGAAGCTTATCGATTAGTGAAGTGGAACTAGTGGCTGCAATGGATGAAGTTTAATTATGAACTCAAGCTCTTCACCATTTCTCAATACTTTAACTTCAGCAGTTTCATTAGGCTTCTTCATAGAGACTAAATGGTCAAACGTTATTCGCTTTCTATTGCGGAATAGAACTGTTCCATCATTGGCTATGGCATACTGTCAAAAGAGAGGACAATGTCATCTTTCTTCAAAAGTTTATACGCTTTAGAAAGTGGGTTGATTTTGTTGATAAGCACTTTAGTCAAGTCTGGACGCATACGGAAATGTTCTCAAAGTTGTGCATTTTCTATAGGTTGGCATGACAACCCCAACGAGCAAAACCCAACATAATTCCCACTTTCTTCAATGCCAACAGTAAAATGTTGAATGGCACCTTGCACATACTGAGTAGGCTCAACTCTGGATACAACTCATTTTGTAACAAATATGTTTTCTCTTCCTTGAGGATACCCAACAACAACAACTGTTTCTTGAAGAAATGGAATGTCGCCGAGCTCCAAAGAGTTCATACCCTCCTAAAATTCTTCACTTTCTACCACTAGAATAGCCAAGTCACATTCATGGCCTATAGCTTGAACTTCTGCTTTATACTTGGTCGGAGAACCATGCTTTTTACAAGTACAAATGTATGATCAGCCACGACATGAGCATTTGTTAGGATCCTCCTTTTGGAATTAACAAAACCAGAACCCATCATTTCGCACTGAGACATATTCTACCATGGCAAGAAATAAATCTTGAACTTTTCGCTCCATTCTTTTGGAATGACTTCCTTAATTACATAAGAAAACTATCTGATTCTTCAACTCTTCGCTTCATTCTTCGGGGAATAAACATTCTGGAAAATGGTCTCTGATGGGTTATTTGTAATGTTAAAGCCGCTAAGTTCTAAGCCTTGCAGAAGTAACCATTGATGATATTCCTGATGATGAGCATGATCTTACTATTGACTATTGTGTTAAAACAGATGGGTCCTGGGATTGGGATCGTTTTCATCATAGACTCCCAACCTCTTATACTCCTCTTATTGTTAATCAAAAAGTTTGGAATGAAGATCCACGTGATGACTTTACTAGTTGGGATTTTAACTCTCACAGGAACTTTTTTGTTACACCTGCCTACTCTTTTTTCTTCATTACTCATGAGAACTTTGGAATCTGTTGGGAAGCTCTTTGGAAACTCGCTTGTCCTCAACGTATAAGAGTTTTTCTTTGGCAAGCTACCTACCAAAGATTGGCTTCTCGTTCCTAGTTGGCTACTAGGAATATTACCAAACCAGCTGATTGCTTAATTTGTTGAGCTGCGTATGAAGATACTGAACACATATTCAAGCTCTGCCTTAGTGTCAAAAAGGTTTGGGAAATTCTTGTTCCGCAAAATATGCAAACTGCCTTATTTAATTCTCCTTGGCATGATTGGATCAACATGAACTTGAAGAACAAAGCTCTTCTTTTTGGGACCTATTGGAATATCATCTTTGGTATCGCCTCTTGGCTTATTGGAAATGGCGTAATGACTCTATCTTTGGCAATACGTCACCTTTTTCTCCAACAAGCATTATGGCTACCATCAGGAAATATATTAAGGAAGTTGTGGAGGCTTGGAGTTCTCAAGTAGTAATGGTATTTGTCCTCGCAAAACAATTAAAGTTAGATGGCATAAACTCCAAATGGGCTGGAAGTTAATATTGATGGTTTCACCAAAGACAACAGGAGCCTTGCTAGGGCAGGTGGGCTCCTTCATGACATATACAAGGACTGGATTACAGGTTTTGTAGTGAACCTAGGTATTACTACTAGCTGTAGAACAAAGATCATTGCCCTTTGAGAAGGTTTGTGCTTAGCAGAGTCCTTGGATGCTACAAATTTATTAATCGAAACTAATTATTCGGTTGTGTCTAACCTGATCCAAGGTAACCTCCCTCTGTCTAGCCCTTCAAGACCTTTGTTTCAAGATTGTAGACAGATTCTTGGTCACCATCTTGAGTATAAACTGGTCCACATCTACTGTGAGGTGAATTATTGCGCGGATTGGCTTGCGAACTTTGGTCTTCAACAACCGTTTGGTTCTTCTAAAGTTGATGACAATACCTCTTCGAGCCCTCTTGGAAAGAGATAAGATGGGTAATTTCTCACCCCAGATAGTTCTTGCTTAGCTGGCTTCTATTATTCCTTACTAAAAAAAAAAAGATAATCATTTTAAACTGATCATTCCTACATTTCTAATAATTGCTTTGACAAATAATTTGCCTTATTTCATAGTTGTAATTAGGGAGAATTCTATTTTTCCCCATGAGTTAACCTATAAATCCCAAAGTCCCCATTGTATTTTTAGTGTTAGATTCCCCCATGCTTTCTAACAGAATTTAAAAAACCATTAAGTCAGAGGGCAATTTAGTCATTTTATATAAAAAAAATTCAAATAAATCAAAAATCCAGACCCTACCCCCTCCCCAAACTACATCTACCTCTAAACCCCCACCGACACCGATACCCAAAAAAAAAAGATTCTCCATCCCCAGAACGCAAGGTATGTATGTGGATCTATTGGGGGTAGAGGTTTGGTTTTCTTTTTCTTGGGTATATATGTGTACATGTATATATATATATATATATATATATATATATATATATATATATATATATATATATATATATATTTGTGTGTGTGTGTGTGTGTGTGTAATGTATTTGTGGTTTAGGAAACTTGGGTGATAGGTGGGGTGTTAGGGATAGGGGATTTGGTTTTCTTTTGGTTATATATATATAGAGTATATGGTTTGGGGAAATTGGTTATGCCGATGGGGTGTTGGGGGTGATGGATTTGGTTTTCTTTTGGGTGATATATGCATATCTCTATATCTATGTATTTATAGATATATATCTCTATATCTATGACTTTGCAAAAAAAAAGGCTGGGGACATTTTCACAGCCACATAAACCTACTCTTGGCTCTAGTAAAACACTTCTCTTCAACTTTTAAAATACTTTTTCTTTTTTTGAGTTTTGACTAATTTTAAGAATCTTATCTCATTGTAAATTAATAGATGAGTATTGCTATGCTGCACTTAAAAAAAATAAAGAGGAAAATATTTATATGTACAATATGTAGTAGATAAATACAAATAAATGGGTTTGTGGTTTAGAGGTTGGGAGGTGGCTAGCGGTGCTGTTGGAGGAAGATGATGGGAAGATGAGTTTGATTTTGGATTTGTTTGGATTTTAGTTGGAAGGATTTTTTAATACAAAATGACCAAATTACCCTGTGACTTAACGATTTTTTAAACTTTGTTAAAAGGCATAGGGGAATTTGGGTAATACCAAAAATACATGGGGGACATTGGGATTTATGGGTTAACTCATGGGGGAAAATGGAATTCTCTCGTTGTTGTAATTAAGTCTCAATTGGATAAAATGACCTTAAAGGACATTAAGATGACATTTTACCTTTTCGGTTCCTAAACCAAATAAACATGTGAAATGACCATAAAGGTCTTGCTCAATTCACAAACCTACCCATGTATTTTTCCTATCAAATGACGATATTCCTAATACAATATTTATCAAAATAAGTATGTATTTTATCATTTGCAATGGGATGTGTGATATTTGCTATAAGGGTGGTGTGAATTGATATACATAGAGTGACTATCATTTTATGAATAGAACATACATGCATTAAACTAAGTAAATATGTTATGTTTCATTACATACTTGTAGTAAGAGAGGTATGAGTTGTTGTACATAGACCAAGTCTTTGTAAGTTATTTTTAGCTTAGACACGTGCAATTCAACCGGAACGAATATTAGTTGTATTCACTTTATTGAATATCAGTTGTTGAGTCTAACAACCTCCTTAAAATGGCTCTTAATGGTCAGAAAAAGTTTCAACAAACTCCTTACATGCGGCTCCCTAAACTTGGGAGCTTTTTTTTTTTTTTCGCCTGGCTTCTTATATATGCAAAAATCTCTCCAACGATCAACTTTTGACCGTTGGAGACTATTATAATCTTTATGAAATTTCAAGTTTTGATAATAATTTTTTAACTAAGTTGATTCCATCTTTTCCGATTGAGACAAAAATAAAATAGAAAATTAAATATAACAAAAAATAATAATAAAAATTAAAATATGCTTAAATTAAAATAGAAATATCATCCTTAACAAATGAAAACATAAAATAAAAAAATCAAATGATGTGTATAATCAAAATAGGAATATATTGGACTAAAATTAAATAGAAAGTTCTTAAAATAGAGAAGCTGTTAGAGTGAAATTCAAATAGGGAGCCCCTGAAATAATAATAGATTAAAAGTAGAGAGGCTATTGGAGTGAAATTGAAATAGGTGCCCCTTAAACCTAAGGAGACAACTCCAAACTCCTTACATGTAGAAAAAAAATAAGGAGGATGTTGGAATTAGCCTTGTTGCTCTTTTACATGGTGTAAGAATTCAGGTTGGGCCTTTTCTTTTATCGAGTTTGAATTTTACTCTCTGGACGAGTCTAATATCCTTTTAGGCACGTATCAACATTTTAAATCTGCAAATGTTTTGGCCAGGGTTCTATCTCGGGGTTCCGATAGAACCCTGGCCAGTTGTCAATACAAATTTTCAATCTTTTCTAAGAGTAAACAACTTAACACCCCATGTGTTTTGTCAAAAGTACACAATATCTCATTGCATTTTATAAATAAGCTGATTACCCTCATATGTTTTAAAAACATAGCTGAATATTCCATTGTGATTTATAAATAAACTGATTACCCTCCCTGTGTTTTAAAAACATAACTGAATACACCCCTGTTAAAATGAACAATTTTTTAACTGATACTGGTATTCAACTACGTTTTTAAAAATACAAGGAGTATTCAGCTACATTTTTAAAAACACAGAGAGTATTCAGTTACGTTTTTAAAATACATAAGGGTAACACAATGGGGTATTCAGCTATATTTTTAAAACATATGTAGGTGATCAGCTTATTTGTAAAATACATAAGGGTATTATGTGTTGGGATTTATATGCCCTAAAAACCACTAGCACTAAGACATCTCAGTATAAATGAATATATATAGTTATAAAATTAGTGCATCATTATAAGCGTGACATATTCTCTCTATCATTTGATATACTTGTATGCAACAAGGCTCTGTGATACGAGTGAATAACATAGGTACGTGGTGATCCAGATAGATGGTCTATGCTATGAGGCTTAGATCAAAACTATAGGTTCATAACCAAACAGTGAAGCTAGACACTTCACAATGGTAAGGTTATAATGAGAGACTCTCCTATTTGGTAGGGTAACCTACCTTGGTGATTAGAAGGACTTTCCAGACTTCTCTCATTAGTGCATTATGGTGCATTGAATGGGACTAAGGTAAATGCTATCTCAGTGACATTACTATTATTGTCAGAAAACTAAAAGCATCTTAAGCTACTAAGTGGCCAATGCTCTGCATTATGATCATATATAGATGTGTCAGTGGAGCCTAGGACATGTGTTTTGATTCACTATGGGTGAGATCTTATAATAAGGTCAACAACTCTGTGTTTTGGATACATGGACTAGATCCATTAGAGGGTGTGCATATGAGTAATGATTATATGACTATCTAAGTGATAGTAAGCTACTCGCTTGGAGTTATCTATGTAATCATCCAAATTTAAGCGCTTAGTAATATAGCTCAGGCTATATTGGATACTAAACTTGTGGGTTGCTTCCAAGAACAAGGGAAAATAGTATTTGGGTGGTGATTACAGGGAAGATAAAGGTCCAAGGTATAAATGTAATCAAGATAGGATAATAGTGTAGATGCAGGACCTACTCTTGATTGCGAATAAAACATAAAGGGGTATTTCGGTCATTTTACTTAGTAGCGCAAAGGTAAAAACCTCCCTTGGACGTTTATTAGTTGCCATAGAGTGCAACGCTAACTCTTTAGTGGAATGAATTAAGGTTAAAATGGTCAAAATATTACTAGTGTCTAGCAGGGGCATTTTGGTCATTTTAGAGCCACAACAACTATGTCTTCGGGTCCCTCTCCTAGCCACTTTCCTTTATGGTTGAGTCGGTATAAATTTGACCAAGAGTGCAATTACCCAAATACCCATGGTAACAAAAGGAATAATCAATGTGAGACACTTGTCACAAAAATAGCTCACAAGGACAAGTGGTGACCCCCTAAAGAGGCACCCCATGTATTACTATAAATAGCACAAAGAAAGAGACATGAAGGTAATTAATTCATTCCTACTTCTAAATTTATTTTTTGTTAGATTATTCCCGAGCCCAATCACTAATTCTCTCGCCCGATGAGGAACGCGGAAGATAACCCCCGTTGTTTCTTTTCTTTGCTTGTGTAGGAGGTCAGTTTGGATGACGATAACCCAAGCCAACTGATCGGCTCGGCGGATTTCACATTTAACAATTGGCGCTGTCTGTGGAAAACTGAAAGATTATCCCATTGAGAAACCAACATTGACACATAGATAAGTTACAACACAATTCTGGATGTGTTTGTTTCGCGATAATATTCACCTATGCAAGTTGTTATCGATCTAGTGCTCATCGCATCGATATCTTTATCTTACCTGCTTGCTTAATAATGTCGAGCTCACTCATGATGATCAGCTTAATGCTTTCTATGCTTTTGATTGACATATGATGATTATTATATCATTTTATATAAGAAGCATGTACATCAGCACAAAAAAAGAAGCTTCAGCTATGACTTTGCAGGTGTTTTATTCACTTATACCATGCTAATAGCTTGCTCAAGGGAATGATGGTTTTCAGCTCGAGAGAATGTTTATTTTTCAGCTCGGGAAACAAATGCTTACCTTAAGCTCGAGAGGTTATTTATTTTGAGCTCGAGAAGTTATTTCTTGAGAGATCACTTATTTTAAGCTCGGAAAGTTCAACTTGTTCTTAGATCGGGAAAGTAAAACTTGTTTTTAGATCAGATTGAGGTATCCAAGTTCATGAACTCCTATCTTACCTGAATATCATAGTGTATGAGTTGTTTGATAAAACAATTATAAGCTGTCGAGGTCGGAATCTCGACGTTGAGTTCGGGAGCTACTTCTGCCGAGCAGGAAATCTGGGTCGGCTCTTGACCTAGATTTTCAGGTCGGCTACCTGACCTGCACAAAGAAAATGAAGGAAAAGGCAAGGTGATGACCGGGATTTTCCCCTCGGGTGCGCTAATGATTAGTATGTCCGAGCTGGAGAAGTAGCTGAGAGCATTTAATGACGAGTTACGTCAGAAATGAAGGGGTGGAGCTCTATTTATACTAAATTCGGACGTGACAGCATTTAATGTAGTGTAGCTTTATGTCCCATCAAGGCTTTATGTCCCATCTGAATAGCTGTTTACCGAGGTCGGGGTTTTCCTGAGTCGGGGTGAGGTTGAATCAGCATCCAGGTTGGGCATTAGCTGAATGTGCTGAGCTTGGCTTGGATTAGCCCACCTCAGCTCGGAATGGGCATGGTACCTCAGCTCGGGGTCCCCCTCGTCAATCCCTCCCCCCAAGTCGAGATCAAGAGGGTGAGATCTAGATTTGGGAGTTGATCTCGAGCTGAAAGTGCCTAACCCAGGCAGAGTGGGGATGGCCACATCAGCGGTGCATACCCTTCAGATGCTGACACGTCACCTGGCAGTTATGACAAGATGTGACGTTTGGGATTCCTGAGGTGGTTACAGGAGTTGCCTATAAATAGGGCCTTGACATCTGAGATTCATTTCATACTTTACTAACGAAATTTAGAGCTTTCAGGTAGGCAACCAAAGTGGTCGGACACTTTTAGCTCGACAAATATCTTCTCGGGGTATTCAGCTCGGAATCTACTAACTCGGAGCCAATTAGGTCAGAGGCAGTTAGATCGGGTCATCCACGACAACTAGAGCGGTAGGTACGTCCCGACTCCCTTTAGTTATCCCTGTACATATTTTAATTTGTAAACAGGATGGGGAGGTCGGAGTCGGAAGATTCCCAGGCAATGGAGGTAAGGTCCTATGGAGGGGATGAGAATCCGTCGAGGTCGGAGTCCACCTTGAATGGAGGTCACAGTGATGACAGTGCCGAGGCTTTTCAAGGATCAACTCAGCCATCTGGGCCTAGGGAGAGTGATGATGATTTCCAAGTGATCGGGGTTAGACGGGTGCAAGAGGAAGCCGAGGCGGATCCTTTGGCCGACCTGGAAGACTTGGATGAGTTGTTCGCCTATTGCAAGCATGAGTGCCCTTCCATGGTGCAGATGGCCAACGCCAGGCTAAGGGATTGGTTGGTGGACCAACACTATAAGATGAAGGTTCCAAGTCGGAATAAGCCCGCCTGCTATCCTCTATCCGATCTCTTCACCATATATGACCTCGCATTCGATGTCATTCGGCTTCCACTTCTCAACTTCATCGCCGGTATTTTGAACTACTTTGAGCTTAGCCCGGGTCAGATGTCACCAAATGGTTGGGCCATGATGGTGGCATTTTATGTATTTTGCCTTAAGAGAAAAATAGAGCCGACCCTGCGTCGGTTCAGGCAGTTCTTTGTGTGCAAGCCCAACCCGAAGCAGCCAGGGTGGTTTCATTTCGCAGCTCGGGCTGTCAATGCCATATTCACCAAGTAGCACTCCTCCAATAAGGGCTGGCACAACAACTACTACTGGGTCGAGCCGGCTGTGAACTCGGGGTGCAAAGTGGATTGGAATCCCTCACTAAAGAAGAATGTGAACAATGACCCCAAGCTTTCAGAAGCCGAGCTCGCCGAAGTCGGTGTATTAAGACCCAAGCCGGGTATGCTGATAGATATTGACAGTGTCCTCAAGTGGGACAGAATCTGGAGATCCAAGTTATTCGGGAGAGAACCCGACCTGAGAAAGGAGCACCCCCATCTACTTCCTGAGCTCGAAGAAAATGCAGATTCCGGCTCAGAAGAGGGTCAGTTCGCAGGATCAATGCCCGACCTCCCTGTCTCCTTGTCTACCGTTGCTCCCTTTAGTTTGTATTTGGCTATTTATCACCTCTCTTTCATTCATTTTTTTTGCAGACATGGCGGATACGAGAAAGCTTGCGTATGCTCAAATGAAGAGGAGGACCGAGGCCAGTGACGAAGTCTCAGCTCGGTCTGGCTTGGGCTCTACCATCCCTCAGGAGCAAAGGCAGCGACTCGAGGTCTCTTCCAAAGGGACGTTGGCGTCTCCCCTAACCAGAAGATCGAGCTCGGATGTGGCGATCCCTGAGCGCTCAGCATCCCGCCCTGATAATAAGAAATGGTCTCGGCCCAAGTACTCCGGAAAAGGCAAGGCCACGGAGGTGAGCCCTCCCAACAAGGATTTCGTAGAAGCAGCTAAGGTCGCCCGCGATCCCAAGCTGGCATCGGTCCCGGCGGAGCAGCTTTCACTCAACTTGAGGACGGCCATAGTCACGGTAAGGCATATTTGACCGTGTTGATATGGTTAAGTTTTTTTGGCTCGGCTGATCATTTTGTCATCTTTTGTGCAGGCCGAGTCCCACATCCTTTCTGCACTTGGCTTACTCGCCCGAGCCCAAGCTCACTGTGTCGAGCTCGAGCAGCGATTTGTCAACTCTCGAGCCGAGCTAGAGGCCTTGAGGGAGGATGTCGCCTAGAGGCACAAAGCGGATGAGACAGAGATCGACCGACTGAAGAAAGAGCTCGACGCGGAGAAGTCCCGGCGCAAGGCCGCGGCCAAGGATGTCGAGCGCTTCAAGAAGGATAAGCGCGAAGCCGAGGCGAAGCTTAAGGATCTGTTAGATCGGGTCGGCCCACAGGGGGAGAAGGCGGTGGAAGTCTTTAAGTCTTGCCAAGAGGTCGTGGACTGGTTGGCCACAGAGGGTGGGGCGATGGCCAGGTACGCCGAGTTGGAGTACTACTTCTGGGGCCAAGTCGCAGCTCGGGAGAGAGCGAAGACCTTCTTCCCTGCCACCAAGAATGATTACATCGAAATCTTAGAGGCTCCACTGCAGGAGTTCTGGGAGATTCCTGAACTTTCAGCCAACTTAACGTCCCAAGCCAATGAGGTAATTGAATTTGTTCAGAAGGGCATGGATCAGGTTGGGGATGAAGTCGATGCCACCACCTCCACCGCCGCTCCTAAGTAAATTTTGTAGTCGCCCGGGTCAGGCTCTTTGTAATTGTACTCTTTTTTACTTTCAAATGAAATGAATTTTCTACTTTTATTTGCGTTTTGTTCGAGTTTGCACATGTGTACTTTTCTCTTCGCAAATTTTCCTCAAGTAAGTGGGGTCGGGCCAATATAATAGACCTTTCAAACTTAATTAAAATATAAAGAATCGAGCTGGATGCGATTAATGAATTGTCATCCTAATCCGAGCTGGTTAATTAGACAATTATATAATTGTCCTCGACCTGGACTCGTCAGTCCGATTTAAAATTGGTCATACTAATGTTGACAAATGTTGAGTTCGAGTTTTAGACCCAAAATAACGTCCCGGCCTGAAGTCAGATTATATCGAGTTGGAACTTAATCCGAACTGGCAAAACTAATCAAATTATTATTGACTATATCCGAGCTAGAACCTTGTCTGAGCTGGTTTACTTGGATCATTAGCTCGTAATTAAGCGTGGCCGCCGCGTTAATCCAAGTCGGGAGTAGCTCAATAGCTGAGGCACTTGAGCCCGGGTCGGGCATTGCACTGGTTTACAAAATATGTTTGTATTGAAATTGTACATGAAGTACTTGGGCTCGGGAGCCGATTACAAGAAATGTTTTGACTCGAGGCCTTTAGCAAAGACTTCAGCTCGGGGCCTATACAAAAGTCTCCAACTCGGAAGCCGTTACAAGAGATTCCGGCTCAAGGGCCGTTACAAGAGATTCCGGCTCAGGGGCCGTTACACAAAATATCTCTTCAGGTACACCATGTGCCATGCATTTTTCAATTGCTTCCCGTATTTATCGTGGAGGTAGAAGGTCCCAGGTTAGACTTCTTTCACGACTTCGTACGGACCCTCCCAGGTCGGGGAGAGCTTGTTGCTCGAGCGTGGCAAAAAGATAGCATTTAAAAGGACGAGGTCGCCAACATTAATAGGTTTAGGCTTGACCTGTTTGGCGAAGGCTCTTTGCATGGTAGCTTTGTTGGTTAGCATCCTGATTTGAGCTTTAGCTCGGAGCTCTTCGGTGAGGTCGAGCTCTTCACGGATAAGTGCTCTGTTTATTTCTGGATCATGGTGGAGGGTTCTACTTGTCGGAGACCCGATCTCCACTGGCAGTACCGCTTGAGTACCAAAGGTCAGCTCGAAGGGCGATTATCCCGTTGCCGAGCTGGTGGTGGTCCGCTGAGCCCACAACACCTCGGGAAGAATCGATGCCCACTGGCCCTCTGCTTTCTCCAGCTTGGTTTTCAGACCTTGTAAAATGATTTGGTTAGTCCTTTCAACTTGGCCATTACTTTGAGGGTGATCAATATATGAGAATCTGAGATCGATCCCAATCTCATCACATTTGCCTCGAAAGTATGCACTGTCAAATTGCTTGCCGTGGTCAGTAATGATGACCTTTGGTACCCCAAATCGGAAAATGATATTTTTTCACACGAAATTCCAAGCTGCCTTGTCTATTATTCTAGCAACACCTTCGGCCTCAGGCCATTTGGTGAAGTAGTCTACTGCTACGAATGCGTGCTTCTTTTGGCCAACGCCAGTTGGCAATAGGCCGATGATATCTAGACCCCATTGATAGAATGGCTACGGGCTCATCATCACTGTGAGGTCTACCGCTGGCTTCCTCTGTACATTGGCGAACCTTTGGCAAGTGTCACCCTTTTTTACATACTCTTTGGTATCTTGTTCTAAGGTTGGCCAGAAATAGCCTTGCCTCAATGCCTTCCGAGCCAGGGCCTTGCCACCCAAGTGGTTTCCATATACTCCTTCATGGATCTCCCGGAGTATATAGTTTCCCCCCTCGGGCCCAACACACTTTAAGAGAGGCCAAGTGTAGGCTCTCTTGTAGAGTTGCCTGGCAATTATGACGAACCTTGAGGCTTGTTTCATGAGTTTTCGAGCTGCTTTTTCATCCTCCGGGGTCATACCCCCTCCAAATAGTCCACGATTGGTTTGGTCCAATCTGGGCTTAAATTAAGCTCGGCTACGGCCTGCATCCCTAACTAGATACTTGGTTTGGATACTTCTTCCACATAGACCAGAGCAAGTCGACTCTCGCCCAAGGCCAACCTGGACAGGGCGTCAGCCTTCATATTCCCCTCCCTCAAAATTTGTTGTATCTTGAACCTTTTGAGCCCTGAGGTCAAATCCTTGACTCTGTTGAGGTAGGCCATCATAGCATTGTCCTTGGCTTTGAATTCTCCCGATATCTGACTAGAAACCAACTGAGAGTCGGTGCTCAGGTCGACTGCCTATGCCCCAAGCTGAGCTGCAATTTTCAGCCCCGCAATCACCGCTTTGTATTTAGCTTCATTATTGGATGCCAGAAAGGCAAACTTGAGGGAGTATTAGTGCTTATGCTGGGTCGGGTCAAGGATGACCACCCCAGCTCCACTTCTAGACTTCCCTGAGGCCCCATCCACATAGATCTTCCATACATCATCCGGATCATGGTCGGTTCGGCCAGTGCATTCCACCACAAAGTCCAAGATACCTTGGGCTTTGATGGCTGTTCTGGGCTGGTAGGTGATATCAAATTGACTCAGCTCAATTGCCCATTTCAGCAGCCTGCCCGACACCTCCGGCTTGTGCATGATAGATTTGAGTGGGGCATCCGTCATGACCTTAATTGGATGAGCATCAAAGTACGACTTCAGCTTTCTTGCGGCCATGATAAACGCGAGGGAGAGTTTTTTCAAGGAGGAGTATCTCACCTCGGCCCCTTGTAAGGTCTTGCTGACATAATAGACCGGCTTCTGCTCCTTCCCTTCTTCGTGGACCAGTGCCGCCGCCACTGCTGTCCCTGAGCATGCTAAATATAGTACCAGCTCCTCCCCCATCTCAGGTCGGGATAGCAGGGTGGCGAAGCTAGATACCTTTTCAGCTCTTGGAAGGCGTTCTGGCATTCCGTAGTCCATTCGAAGTTCTTAGGATTCCTCAATATTTTGAACAGAGGTGCACACTTGTCGGCCGACCTAGACATGAATCTGCCCAACACCACGACCTTGCCCGCGAGCACCTGGACGTCCTTTATGCAGGTTGGCAGTGCCAGGTCAAGTATCGCTTGAACCTTCTCCGAGTTGGCTTCTATTCTACGGGCTATGACCATGAAGCCTAGAAACATTCCTACCTTAACGCCAAATGTGCACTATTTCGGGTTCAGCTTTATCCCAAATTGCTCCATTACGGCGAAGGCTTTAGCCAGGTCAGCTACATGATCTTCTGCCCTTCTATTCTTGACCAACATGCCATCTACATAGATCTCCATATTTTGGCCAATTTGATTTTTGAAAACTTTGTTCACCATCCGAGTGTAAGTAGCTCCAGCATTCTTGAGACCAAAAGGCATGACCTCATAGTAGTAGAGACTTTTATCGGTGGTGAAGGCAGTTTTCTCTTTGTCTCCGGGAGCCATTTTGATTTGGTTATAGCCTTTGAAGGCATCCATGAAAGAGAGTAGCTCAAATCCGGAGGTGGCATCCACCATCTGATCAATCCGAGGTAGGGAAAAGCAGTCCTTAGGGCAGACTTTATTGAGGTCGATAAAGTCAATACACAGTCTCCATCCACCCGAGGACTTGGTCACCAGCACCACGTTGGATAACCAGCTTGGGTACTGGATTTCCTTTATGTGGCCGGCGTCTACCAATTTGTCGACCTTTTCTACTATGATTTGTTGCTTATCATAATGGAAGTGCCTGCGCTTTTGCTTTACCAGATAGTGATTTGGGTCGGCATTCAGGTGATGCTCAATCACTCCCGGGTCAATACCTATCATGTCAGAGGGAGACCATGCAAATATGTGTTCAACTTTCAGTAGAAATTGGCTTATACCTTTCTTGAGGTCGGTAGAGAGTTCACTTCTGATTTTTTCTTTCTTTGTTTCATCGGAGAGTTCCACCTCTTGAAGGTCTTCAGCCGGGCTGCCTCTCTTAGCATCCCTATTCTCCTCAGGCAAATCTGGTCCCTAGCTAACCTAATATTTGGGTCGAAGGGAGTTTTCATAATATTCCCGAGCTGAGAGTTGGGCCCCGCGAATGGTGGTCGTGTCAGCCGGGGTCGGGAATTTTAGGGCCTGGTGGTAAGTTGAAGGGACAGCCCTAAAATGATTGAGTGCTACCCAACCTAAAATCCCATTATAAGTGGAATTGCAATCCATCACAATGAAGTTGGCTTGCATTGAGACCCGCTTGTCTCCATCTTCCAGCTTCAGCGGGAGGTTGATGACCCCCTCAGCTTGGCGGGCTTGTCCGGTGAAACCAGCTAAAGTACCCCTCAATGGCCTGAGTTGGCTCATGTCTAACCCCATTTACTCAAATGCTTTCAAGAATAGGACTTCTGCCGAGCTCCTAGTATCCACTATCAGCCTCTTCATGGTGAAGTTGACTATTTCAGCGCTGATTACTAGTGGGTCATCATGGGGCAATATCACCCCCTTCAAATTTTCTGAGGAGAATGTGAGCTCCTCCATCTTCGGGACCGGACCCCGCGCCGGTCCGTACTCCCTCCCAGCCCGAACATAACCCTTCCTACCCGTTGAGGTCTCCCCACCCGACGCCAATCCTCTTGCAATGGTCTCAATCATAGCCAAACGTCCGCCCCTAGCCTGGCGCCTAGGTGGACTCCTCTATCTATCTCTTTGATCGTGATTCTGGGTATGTACCTCCGGAGATGACTTCGGGTTATCAGTGCCTCGATCTCCTGTTTCAAGTCTTTGCACTCTTCAGTGGTATGTTCGTAGTCCATGTGGTAGCGGCAATATTTGGTTCTATTGTGCTTCTCAAGTTGGCTTTTCATCCTTAGAGCTGAAGGCATGTGGTTCTGGTGCTGGATCTCCATCAAGATCTGCTCCCTTGTGGCATTAAGGGGAGTGAACATAGTGAACCGGGGGTTCTGCTTTGGCTGATGAGGCTGCTTACCTCGGTCGTTTTGGACTTTACCCCCAGGTTGGGCTCGGGAGGTCTCTCCCTTCTTACTGGCTTCCTTCTCCTTGTTATCATCCCTATTCACTTGATAGATTTCTTCTGAGTATATGTACCTTTCTGGTCGTACCATCAGCTTGGCTACAGTATCCGCGGGGTCGATGGCCAAGGAAGATGTAAGGGGGCCAGACCTGAGCCCACTCTGGTAAACCATCAACACCATAGAGTCCTCCAGGTTGGGTATTCTGAGGGACTCTTCATTGAATCTAGCTGTGTAACCCCTCAAACTTTCCCCTCTATGCTGCTTCACCAACAACAATGTAGAAGTATGGCGGGTGACGAGTCGGCTTCCCGTGAAGCGGGATAGGAAAGCCTCAGCTAGCTGATAAAAATTTGTAATAGAATCGGGATAAAGTTTTTGGAACCAGTCCAAGGCATTGCCAACCAGGGTGGTCGGGAATGTCTTCGTCTTCATGAGGTCGGACATGTCATGCAGACTTATGTGGTGGTCAAAGTTGAGCAAGTGGCTGGCTGGGTTGCCGTCCCCGTTGTAGACTGCTAGGTTGGGCATCCGGTTGCTAGTGGGTAGTGGCGTGGCTAGTAGCTCGGGTGAGAGTGGGCTTACGCGGAGCTGGTTAATGACCTTGGCTATGGCAGCCGCGGTCATGGCCTGCTAGGGGTCGACTTGAGCCGCTCTTTACCTCTCGCTTCATCGGGTCCCACCACTAGCTCTAGGAAGCCCTCTTCGTCTTGCGTCCGTTTTTGCCTTAGGGTTGGGATGCGAAACTGTGGACGCGCGGGCCCAGGCATAACTACTTACAGAGCCGGGGGGTCCTTAGCTAGCCGGGCTACATGCTC
This sequence comes from Ehretia macrophylla, assembly GCA_037974665.1. NCBI lineage: Eukaryota > Viridiplantae > Streptophyta > Magnoliopsida > Boraginales > Ehretiaceae > Ehretia > Ehretia macrophylla. Next base: position 88,696,463 of record CM075764.1, read on the forward strand.
CTTAAGTTTCTCAAACATCTTCAGCATCATCTTTATCTCCGGTGACAGGCTAGAGTTGGGGTCTCCATCTATTGTGGGGTTGGTTTGGGTGGCTAAGTGTATACGCTGGCTCGTTCTAACGTCATCTTGGGTTGGTTCTTGGCTAGGTACTTGTGTGGTTTCGAGGTCCCCATCCGAGTTGGGCGGGTCCTTTATCGGTGTACTGTGACTTCTCGTTTGTACCATGGTGATTACTCAATGAGTGGTGAGAAGAGTGATAGAAAGAACTCGTTTCCCACAGACGATGCCAAACTGTCGAGGTCGAAATCTCGACGTTGAGGTCGGGAGCTAATTCTACCGAGCAGGAAATCTAGGTCGGCTTCTTGACCTGAATTTTTGGGTCGGCTACCTGACCTACACAAGGAAAATGAAGGAAAAGGTGGGGTGATGACCCGAATTTTCCCTTCAGGTACGCGATTGATTAGTATGTCCGAGCTGGAGAAGTAGCTGACAACATTTAATGCAGTGCAACTTTATGTCCCATCAGGGCTTTATGTCCTATCAGAACAGCTGTTTGCCGAGGTCAGGGTTTTCGTAGGTCGGGGTGAGGTTGAATCAGCATCCAGGTTGGGCATTAGCTGAATGTGCTGGGTTTGGCTCGGATTAGCCCGCCTCAGCTAGGAATGGGCATGGTACCTCAGCTCGGGGTCCCCCTCGTCATAAACTATTAGAAAGATTACCTATAGCCTATTTGATAAATAATTATATACGGAAAGGAATCTACCTATGAAGCATGGTCGAGTTTAGTAATCCTCGCCTCTGAAAACTTTTCCCTGCGGCCTTTTAGTTCCCTGTGGCATTAGATGGCCGAGCTAACCTTAGTCTTAGGAGGCCGAGCTAACCTTGGCATTAGAAATCTTATCGATTAAACTATGAGCTCGTCATGGCTATTATTCTTATGCTGATACAAAATAAATATTCAAGGTGTTTACTCCGTAATAATATTCCTGTCACTTCAAGCTGTCATTCTGCTCACTATTGATTGCATCGGCATTTTCTTTTTTATGTGCTTACTTGTTAAGTGCTCACTATTGAACCACAATGCCCAATTTCGTGGCTATTACAGCATGATTGCATTGCAAATGCCTTCAACTTTTGATATCATTAATCATATGTTTATATGCTCATCATTAATATGCAATTATTCATGTGCAAGCTGGTATGCAAATAACACTAAGAGAGTGTTGTCAATGATGACAACGGGTGAATATGATGTTTGTGAGGCGGCCGAGGCAAAGTTTGCATTAGAAGGCTCAGGAAAATTGTGTTTCTCAGGTTTTGTGCCAAAGGTGTTTGTTACAAAGTCAAAGTGGACTTTGCATTAAGGAACTTAGACAATTATATAGCTCTCATGATTATGTGACAATGTGAATTTTGCATCAGAAACTTATACACGAGTATCGAGGTTAAGAATCTCATAGTGAGGATGGACTGCTACGCTTGCCGAGCTGAACTTTCTGGTTGGCCTCCTAGCTAAACTTTCAGGTCGGCCTCCGAGTTGAACTTTTTGGTCGGTCGCTAAACTTGCACAAGGAAAGGAAAGGAAAAGGTCGGGTGATGACCCGGATTTTTTCCTCGGGCGTGTGAATGATTAGTATGTCTGAGCTGGCAAGGTAGCTGAGTGCAATAATGACGAGTTACCCAGAAATGAAGGGGTGGAGCTCTATTTATACTAAATTTGGACCTGACAGCATTTAATGCGGTGCAGCTTTATGTCATATCAAGACAGTTGGCACTGAGGTCGGGGTTTTTCAGGGTTGAGGTGAGGTCGGATCAGCATCTAGGTTGGGCATTAGCTGAAATGTGTTGGGCTTGGCTTGGATTAGCCCACCTCAGCTCGGAGTGGGCATCATACCTCAGCTCGGGGTCCCCTTCATCAATCCTCCCCTCCCCTCCAAGTCGAGATCGAGAGGGTGAGATCTAGATTTGGGAGTTGTTCCTGAGATGGAGTTGCCCGACCCCGGCAGAGTGGGGATTGCCACGTCAGTAGTACTTACCCTTCAAATAGCTGACACGTCACCTGGCAGTTATGACAAGATGCGACGTTTGGGATTCCCGAGGTGGTTACTAGAGTTGCCTATAAATAGGGCCTTGACATCCGAGATTCATTTCACACTTTGCTTACTAAATTCAGAGCTTTCAAGTCGGCAACCAGGGTGGTCGGACACTTTTAGCTCAAAAAATATCTTCTCAGGGTATTCAGCTCAAGATCCATTAGCTCGGAGCCAATTAGGTCGGAGGCAATTAGATCGGGTTATCTTCAACAGCTAGAGTGGTAGGTACGTCCCGACTCCCTTTAGTTATTCCTGCACATATTTTAATTTGTAAATAGGATGGGGAGGTCGGAGTCAAAAGATTCCCAAGCGATGGAGGTGAGGTCCTATGGAGGGGATGAGAATCCGTCGAGCTCCGAGTCGACTTCAAATAAAGGCCGCGGTGATGATAGCGAAAGCGCATCTCAAAAATCATCTCGGCAATCTGGGCTAAAGGAGAGTGATGATGATTACCAAGTGATCGAGGTCAGGCGAGTGCAAGAAGAAGCCGAGGCGGATCCTTTAGCCGACCTGGAAGACTTGGGATATAAAGAGGACGAGGAGCCATTGAACCAGTTGGAGGGAGTTGAGATACCACATGAGTACTTAGTTGGAGTCTCTGTGTTGGAGCCGATTGATGCAGTCCCGGTTAGGGCGGTCCAACCTCGGAGCTCTGCTACAGCCAGTGGTTCGTTGGCTCGGGGAAAGAGGATAGAGCAGTTGTTTGCCTGCTGTAGGCGCAAGTGCCACTTTACCGTCCAGATGGCTAACGCTAGGCTAAGGGACTGGTCGATGGACCAACACCACAAGCTGAAGGTGCCTGGTCGGACCGAGCCTGCCTACTATCCTCCACCTGACCATTTCACCATCTACGACCTTGCATTTGATGTCATCCGACTTCTACTTCCCGACTTTATCATCGGCATTTTGAATTACTTCGAGCTTAGCTTGGGTCAGATGTCACCTAACGCTGGGCCGTGATAGTAGCGTTTTATGTGTTCTTCCTTGAGAGGAAGATAGAGCCGACCCTGCGTCGATTCATGCAGTTCTTTATTTGCAAGCCCAATTCGAAGCAGCCAGGGTGGTTCCACTTTGCAGCTCGGGTCAGCAACGCCATATTCACCAAGTGGCACTCCTCCAACAAGGGCTGGCACAACGACTACTATTGGGTCGAGCCGGCCTTGAACCCGGGGTACAGGGTGGATTGAAATCTCACCTTGAAAAAGACTGTGAATGACGACCCCAAGCTCTTAGAAGAGGAACTTGCCGAGGTCAGGGTGCTGATGTAAGAATATAACCAATTTCCCAGAAACGTCTTAACAACAATCAAGTAGAAAGATAACACTACTCATTATAACAATTCAATATAACACTTACAAGATATTTGTCCCACCGTGCGTTCTCAAGATTAGAGCTTCAATGGCTTCTGGACTTACAAGAAGAATACAAGAAAGAAAGACTAACTTAGGATTGTGTTTGGAGTTGTGTTGTGGATGAAAATGATGAACTAATGCATGCCTATTTATAGAATTCAGCTAGCCCGCCACAGGAGACTTTCCTATCAAACATTTCGATCTTGGTTGGCTTTACCAACCATGTTCAAAGTATTAACCACCCATATTTATCACATGGGTGGCTACAATTGACCACATGGGTGGCTAGCATCCAAGTCAACTTCTAGGAAGTTTCCTTTGGTCAAATTGGATAACTTTAGCATTGCATCAACACGACGTCATCTTAGGTAATTCTAAATTCCCGAACTTCTTTCTTGTAGCCATCGCGATCTCTTTTGCCTCATCGACGTTTAAGTCAGAATCATTAATTTATGTTACCATATAATTAACGATACTTATTATGAAGAGGTGGATATTGACATATATCAACAACTGAGACCCGAGCTGGGTATGCTGATTGATATTGATAGCGTCCTTAGGTGGGACAGAATCTGAAAATCAAAGTTATTCGGGAGGGAACCCGACCTAAGGAGGGAGCACTCTCACCTACTTCCCAAGCCCGAAGAGAATACGGAGTCTGACTCAGAAAAGGGTCAATTCGCAGGATCAATGCTTGATCTCCCCGTCTCCTTGTCTACCGTTGTTCCCTTCAGTTTGCATTTGGTTGTTTCTTACCTCTTTCCTTTGCTTTAGCAGACATAGCGGATACGAGGAGGCTCGCGTATGCCCAGATGAAGATAAAGACCGAAGCCAGTAGCGAAGTCTCTGCTCGGTCCGGCTTGGGCTCCTTCGTCCCTTAGGACCAGAGGTAGCGGCCCGAGGTCTCTTCTAAGGGGACATCGGCGTCTCCCCAGACCAAAAGATCGAGCTCGGGTGTGGCGATCCCTGAGCGCTCAGCATCCCGCCCCGATAATAAGAAACGGTCTCGATTTGGGTACTCCGGGAAAGGCAAGGCCGCGGATGTGAGCCTTCCCAACAAGGACTTCATGGAGGCAGCTAAGGTCGCCCGCGATCCCAAGCTGGCATCAGTCCCGGCAGAGCAGCTTTCGCTCGACCTGAGGACGACCATAGTCACAATAAGGCATATTTGACCGCGTTGATATGGTTAAGTTTTTTGGCTCGGCTGATCATTTTGTCATCTTTCGTGCAGGTCGAGTCCCACATCCTTTCGGCACCTGGCTTTGTCGCTCGAGCCCAGGCTCACTATGTCGAGCTCGAGCAGCGATTTATCGACTCTCGAGCTGAGCTAGAGGCCTTGAGGGAGGATGTCGTCCAGAGGTGCAAAGCGGACGAGATAGAGATTGATCGGCTGAAGAGGAAGCTCGAGGCGGAGAAGTCTCGACGCAAGGCTGTGGCCAAGGATGTCGAGCGCTTCAAGAAGGACAAGCGCAAGGCTGAGGCGAAGCTCAAGGATCTGTTAGATCGGGTCGGCCCGTAGGGGGAGAAGGCGGTGGAAGCCTTTAAGTCCAGGCAAGAGGCCATGGACTAGTTGGCCATGGAGGGTGAGATGATGGCCAAGTACGCCGAGTTAGAGTACTACTTCCGGGGCCAAGTCGCAGCTCGGGAGAGAGCGAAGACCTTCTTCCCTGCCACCAAGAACGATTACATCGAAATTTTGGAGGCTCCGCCGCAGGAGTTCTGGGAGATTCCTGAGCTCCCGACCGATCTGACGTCCCAAGCCAAGGAGGTGATTGAATTTGTTCAGAAGAGCATGGACTAGATTGGGGATGAAGCCGATGCTACCACCTCCACCGCCGCTCCTAAGTAAACTTTATAATCGCCTGGGTCGGGCTTTTGTAATTTCACCCAGGTTGGGATCCTTGTAATTGTCCCTCTTTCCAATTCCAATGAAATGAATGTTCTGATTTTATTTGCGTTTCATTCGAGTTCGTACATGTGTACCTTTCTCTTCGCAAATTTTTTTAAGTAAGTGGGGTCGGACCAATATAATGGACCATTCAAACTTAATTTATATATAAAGAACTGAGCTGGACGCGATTAATGAATTTTCATCCTAATCCGAGCTGGTTAATTGGACAACTATTATCGTTGCTGACCAGGACTTGTCAGTCCGATTTAAAATTGGTCAAACTAATGTTGACAAATGTTGAGCTCAAGTATAGACCCAAACTAATATTCCAACCTAAAGTCGGATTATATCGAGTTTGACCTTAATCCGAACTGGCAAAACTAATCAAATTATTGTTGATTATACTCGAGCTGGAACCTAGTCCGAATTGGTTTACTTGATCATTAGCTCGTAATTAAGCATGGCCACCATGTTAATCCGAGTTGGCAGTAGCTAAGTAGCTAATGTGCATGGGCCTGGGTCGGGCATTGCACTGATTTACAAAATAGGTTTGCATTAAATTTGTACATGAAGTACTTGGGCTTGGGAGCCAATTACAAGCGATGCTTGGCTCGGGGCCTTAGCAAAGATTTAGGCTCGAGGCCGTTGCAAGATTTTCCGACTCGGGGCTGTTACAAGATTTTTCGGCTCGGGGGCCATTTACAAGATTTCCGGCTCGGGGCCGTTACAAGATTTTTTGGCTCAGGGGCCATTACAAAAAATATCTCTTCAGGTGCTCAGCATGCCATGCATTTTTTAATTGCTTCCCGTATCAGTCGCAGAGGTAGAAAGTCCCAGGTCGGACTTCTTTCTTGACTTCGTACGGTCCCTCCCAGGTCAGGGAAAGTTTGTTGCTCGAGCGCGGCAAAAAGATAATGATCGCGTCATTTTGCGCTCAAAAATAGTAAGGTTAAATGATTAAAAATATTGCTTACCTTAAATTACCTCTAGCTGTGGCGAGTAGATGATCGATCCACGGAGATTGGGTTATCAAGTTAAGTTAAGTCCTTAATTTAGAATTGTTTGACTATCTCCCGTCACGGATAAGTTTGATTAAGTCCAAAAGTCCAAAAGTACGGAAAATTAAGTCCAAGAAATATCCACAAAATGTCCAAAGATACGGTAGTAACAAAGCCCAAAAGTGAATTAATCAAAAGTACTAAATTAAAGAATCACAACACTCAACACTAAAAATTCAAAAGGTTAATGGTTCAGGGTGGTTATAGCTCGGTATACGCAAGTACAAAGTTATTGATTCAGATTAAAAGTTAAGTCCTTCAGAAATAGGGCTACAAGCTCCCACTACTGAAATGAGCCTTTAATTACGTAAGTGATAAACTTAATTAATTAACAAGACTGGATGTGTTGGTACAACCTAACGATTTCCAATCTCTCAATTAATTTTTCACTTATGTAACCTGGAGGTGTCGATACAACCAAACTAAAATCCATCCGAGGTAGTCTTGTATTGCCATTGGTTTACAAAACCGGGCATATATGTACTTTCAATTAAATATAACATAACTACAAGTATACGTATAATTAATCAAAGAATACTTAAAAAAATAGAAATACGAGACTTTAATAAATCTGAATCACAACATATGTACAAGAGTAACCTCACACGTACCACCCCGAATCTCGGGTTTAGTGTGCCATGATAAACTTTAAAGTACAAGAAATCTTAACGAAAACTGAAATAAAAGAATACTTATCGTGTTGAAAGGATTTCGGTAGACCGGTATAATTTCGGTATGTTGATGGCTCACTAGACCTTCCCTTCGAGATTAAAACTTTGCACACAACTAAGAATAATAATTAAAATACTCAAAACTCATTTCACAAATACTAGAGTAGCACAATTTAAGCTAAGAAGAGAAAAATGGTACAAGATAAATGAAATGAGGAAGGTGTATTTATAGGACAATTTTGGTACTATTCATGAGTACTATTCACACCGTGATGTCATCATTGTGTTAGCATGACGTCAGCGCCTAGGTCATCATTGTGTCAGTATGATGTCATCGTCTAGGTCATCATTGTGTCAGCGTGATGTCATCGCCTAGGTCATCAAAATTTACTATTTATGCATTGACTTTTACTATTCATGCTCAATCAATCTCTGTTCACACGTTGACTTTTACTATTCATGCATTGACCGAAAGTTGACCAAAGCTTCTTCACGATTTTTTAGCGTCCTGAATTCGTTTCTGCATTCCGTTTGGCCAAATTCAATCTCGATTTGCTCATCTCAAAGTCGTTCGACCTTCCTCATTTAGTATTGTGCTGAACTTCTTGTTCATGTGTTGGCTTTTGTGGCCATTTTTACTATTTCTTATTCAGAACCTATATTGCACTAAATTTGTGTAAAATATACAATTAAACTTGAAATAATAATGCAATATACAAGATTCAATGGGTTAAAATTACTAAAAATATAGATTTATCAACCTCCTCAAACCCATTCTTTGCTTGTCCTCAAGCAAAAGCATTAAGTACTTCAAAGATTCAAAAATATTAAATCCAAGCAGTCAATGTATTCATACAATTAGATTTTATAAAACACCAGCTTAACTGTGAATTTGTCTTCCAAACAATTTTACCCCAAGAAATCATTTTGTATCTAGAAGAATAGAAATCAACTTAATTACAAAAAATCCTTTGAGCCTTTTTAAGCACTTACAACTCAATTAAGAGGTAAGAAAATTAATCACGCAAAATTTATAAAATCAAAAATATTTTCTATGGATAGTCATGAAATGTTAAAACTCAACTACCTTCCAAATCATGTAGTACTCCATTCGATTTTTTTTTGTATATATATATATATATAGATGACTCGTATGATAGATGTTGGTTGACTCACTGATTTCTGAAATTTTGCATTTCATTGGTCGAATTGTATTTGGTGAAAGAAGGCTTGTCTGGCAGGATTTGTATTGATAGCTTTTTCATAACAAAAATGCTCAAAAATGGTTAGAAGAAAGCATTTGTTATGGACTTCTTTTTTGCCTCTTTTTGTTGAATCAACAATTTTGATATTTGAATGATGTTGAGCGAGTCATCTTCACATTTTTGTTTTTTGTTTTTTTTAATTTTTTTTTTCAAAGGAGTATACTGATCTAAAAAAATAAGTCAAATTTTAATAAAACATAACATCTCACATTGAAAATGCCTCAATCTACTCCTTTTTTGATAATTAATCAAAAACCTCTAATTAAATCATGTGACGCTGTTGGGATGTAATAATAGTTAATAAGGTTTCAAAAAAAATCTAAATACAAACTCAACTCTAGTGGTTAATCATTTTACCATTCCAAACTTCACAGTTAATTCAAATATTTTATCAAAATCTACCATATTTCAACACTTGACTACTCAACTTTAATTATCTTGAATAAATGAAGCACGAAAAATGGAAATTGAAAATTTTAAAATTTCGGAAAATTTTTAGCAGCTGGTATCGACTATTTGTTCATCCTCAAACCCGAACCTTACATTGCCCTCAATGTATGAAAGTGATGCAATGCATTGCAAATTAAAAAGATAGATACAACCTGATAAAAATTCCAAGCATTGGTCCTCAAATGGTTCTGAAAAAAAATTTGTCATTAAAAGCTCCAAACACCAATGTTAGCTATGAGGATAAAAACAAAAGTGGTCCAAAACAAAATTTAATCTGAATGATATATACAATGTGGTTTCGCAAGGACGAAAATTTTTTATGGTTTTTTTTTTTGAACTGCAGGTGAGGGAGTTCAGACATTGGCCAGATCTACATCCCGAGTTTCAACAAATTGCCATCAAACATCTATACTTCATTTATTTGGTTTTTGTGTTTTTTTTATATGCCAAATACAACATCAAAACAAAATTAGTGTAAAAACGAGGTAAATAACTACAATAAGATGACCATACTGAAAACAATAAAAATAAAACTCACAAATTTTATTCATGAAAATGGAAACGATACATTAACTTAACAAATACAACAATAAAACAACCTATATTATAAGCCTACTTCTTTCTTTTTTCCCAAGAACTGGGCAGTTCATGATGAACCAACCAAGCCAAATAATGAAGAATCACAATAATAACACCAAGAACCACAAGCAACGACTCCTCTGTCGTGAGTCTTTTAAACAACACCATCTTCGTGGAAATTTTAACAAAAAAAACTGAAGACGGAGAAGTTTTGTAGGGAGAAAGGTAGGAGATGGCGGCGGCAAGGAGGAGATAAAAAAAATGGTAGGGTTAGGGTTTTTAAAATCGTTTGGCCGCCCCTTTTTCATTTTTTTTTTCAACAAAACAAAAAAAAACACAACTTATTACATAAGCCTAAAAACTAAAAATCTTTTCTTCCTTCGTGGATTCGTCCCATCCTAATCACAAGATAGATGAGGAAGATGTACAAGAAGAAGAATAAGGCAAAAATGGCTACAATAAGAAGCAAAACTTGGTCGGTCATTTTGAGTTGATGAGACAAGTTTGGGAGATTGAGAGAAAATTGTGATTGTTGTGTGAGAGAGATTGAGGTGTCGGCGGTGAAGAGAAAAAAGAATGAAGGAAAGAAAGATTAGGGTAAAAACCCTTTTTATCGACCCCCCCACGTTTTTTTTATATTTTTTTTTTGATTTTTTTTTAAAAATAGATGTAAATTAAAACGAGCACACATAATGACAAGAAAATGCAAACATATTAGAATTCACCCTTAAGATGGTCTCACACAAAAAAGAAGCCCGGGAAATGCAAAAATAGAATCTCAACCCTATTTCAGTTTCATACCTATGTAGCAAAGCAAACCATATCCAAACACCAAATAAATGACATTAAAATCTGGATAGTAAATCTACCCGCCATAGCGTAAGAACTAGCCGAAGCAGAGGTGATGAATCACATATCACATGCCCCTCAGAATGGTATTAGTTATCTTTCTCTCAAATACCATGAGAGCCACTATTTCCATAATGGTGAAAAAAGACCTCCTAACGTTGAAGTTAACGCCAATTTAAAGCTAATTAGTAATCAAACGACAATATCTAGGACGAACCTTGGAATGTTACCGCCACGAGATCCTAGATTATCCAAAGATCACTTAGGTTCATGTGAGACACACACCCTAGTACAAACAACACCCTGTTTTATCCTCAGACAGTCACTACCGAATGTTACCACTGTGTACCCATCCTCCCACCCATTTAGAATGAGTGCGTCACACAAATTGTCAGAGTTTTTCCTTCTAACCGGGAATGGGCACTGGAACTATTTAATGTCAGCCAGCAAGACATGCACACACAATTAAGTGCCGTAGTTTAACGCCTTCGGGCATATATATATATTTTTTTTAATTTAAAAACTAACAGACTAGCTCTTCTAGAGGTTTCTGTATTCACACCATCCAGTACTTTCCTTCGGCACTCACATGAGGCCATAGCCAGTTCCACAGGGTCAAGAGCAAGACAGTGGGGTTTTACGTTATAGACAATACCGTCTGGTAAATGCTCTCACTCCTAACTACCTTATCAAGTAATTCCCAAATAGACCCTAAACTACATTAAGCTGGTGGAGTGACAAGTATTGTTAGACAGAGTTGCACTGATCAGTCAACCGCACACAGAAATGTACAGTGACCACTAGTATCATGACAATCATACCTGAATGAGTGCTTCTCAGGGTTTAGACCCAAACTACATTAAGCTAGAGAAAGACTCATTTGGTACGAAGAAAAATAAAATAAAATAAAAAAATAAATCCTAGGTTGGCTCCTAGGAGCGCTAAGTTTAACGTCTTCAGCCAGACAGAATTACTTTGAAATTGCTACTCTGCAGGGATTGGATTCTTAAGTTCAATTGACTCTTCACCCCAATTCTTTAACTGGATCGTTGGTTTAAGTCTTTGTCCATTTACAAACTTAGTTTTCCCATTTGTTTTATCTTTTATCTTGACAACCCCAAACGGAAAAACTTGTTCAACCTTAAATGGTCCAACCCATCTGGACCTCAATTTTCCTGAAAACAATCGTAACTTAGAATTAAATAACCACACATCTTCTCCAGGAATAAATGACTTTCGAATAATCATTTATCATGCGTTCTCTTCATTTTCTCACTGTAAATCTTGGCATTCTCGTATGCTTCTAAACGCATCTCTTCAAGTTCATTTAGATGGAACAACCTGTTTTCACCAGCTTTCTGCAAGTCAAAATTCACAGTTCTAATTGCCCAGTAAGCCTTATGTTGTAACTCAGTAGGTAAATGACATGTTTTTCCAAAAACTAAACAAAAATGTGACATTCCTATGGGAGTTTTATATGCAGTTATATATGCCCAAAGTGCATCATTCAATCGAGTAGACCAATCCTTCCTATCAGGTCTAACTGTCTTTTCAAGGATTGATTTAATTTCCCTATTAGAAACCTCAACCTATCCACTAGTTTGTGGGTGATATGGAGTTGCAACCTTATGAATGACTGAGTATTTCTTCAACAATTTTTTAAAAGTTCGGTGAATGAAATGACTTCCACCGTCACTAATGATGGCTTGTGGAATTCTAAACCGACAGAAAATGTTTTCTTTTATGAATTTCATCACGACAGTATAATCATTAGTCCTAGTTGCAATTGCTTCAATCCATTTAAACACATAATCAACACCAACTAAAATGTATTGAAAACCAAAAGAGATGGGGAAAGGACCCATGAAATCAATACCCCAAACATCAAAAAGTTCACAAACCACGATGGGATTTAAGGGCATCATATCTTTTTTCCCATGTTACCTGTCTTTTGGCATCTTTCACATGCTTTGCAAAACTCATGAGCATCCTTGATTAATGTGGGCCAATAAAACCCACTTTGCAGCACTTTGATAGCTGTCCGTCGTGCTCCAAAGTGTCCCCTACATTCCTGCGAATGACAAAATGACATAATGCTTAGCTGTTCAGACTCGGGTACACATCTATGAATAATTTGATCAAAACAAATACGGAACAAATAAGGATCCTCCCAGAAATAATGCTTTGCAATTGAGAAAAATTGGTCTCTCTCAGCCTTGTTCCACTCCTTGGGTATTTTACCAACTGCAAGATAATTCACAATATGAGCATACCAAGGAAGTTTAGGAGCATAAATTAACAGTAACTGTTCATCAGGAAATGTATCTCTCAAGGGTAATTCATTTTCTGTTTCCTGAGTTACAATCCTTGACAAGTGATCAGCAACAACATTTTTTCGACCTTTCTTATCTTTGATTGTTAAATCAAATTCTTGAATTAATAACAACCATCGAATAAGCCTAGGTTTAGCATCTTTCTTTTCCAACAGGTATCTCAATGTTGAGTGGTCAGAATAAATGATTATTTTTTACCCTAACACATAACACCGAAATTTTTCTAATGCAAAAACTACAGCAATCAATTCTTTCTTTGTGGTGGTATAGTTTTTCTGGGCATCATCTAAAGTTCGGTTGGCGTAATATATCACACAAGGAACTCGATCCTTGCGTTGACCTAATACAGTTCCTATGGCATAATTTGAAGCATCACACATAATTTAAAAAGGAATAGAGTAGTCTGGTGGTTGAATCACTAGAGCAGTGGAAAGTACATTTTTCAGTGTTTCAAAAGCAGTAACACATTTTTCATCAAATTGAAATGGGGTATCCTGTGCCAACAAATTTGATAAAGGTCTAGCAATTTTACTAAAATCCTTTATAAATCGTCGGTAGAAACCAACATGTCCAAGGAACGATCTCACTTGTTTAACAATTATTGGAAGGGGCAAATCAGAAATAATATCAACCTTAGCTTTATCAACCCGAACTCCTTCCTGGGATATAATGTGTCTGAGAATAATTCCTTCTTGAACCATGAAATGACTTTTCTCCCAACTAAGTATGAGATTAGATTCCTGACATCTTTTCAACACCAAAGATAGATTATTCAAACAAGTGTCAAATGAAGAGCCAAAGATAGAAAAATCATCCATGAAAACTTCAACAAATTCATCCATCATATCAGTGAAAATAGACATCATACAACGTTGAAAAGTGGCTGGTGCATTACAAAGGCCAAAAGGCATTCTTCTATAAGCAAACGTGCCAAACGGATATGTAAAAGTTGTCTTTTCTTAATCTTCAGGGTCCACAGGGATCTGATTGTATCCTGAGTACCCGTCAAAAAAACAGTAATAACCTTGTCCTGCCAACCTGTCCAAAATTTGATCAATGAATGGTAAAGGAAAATGATCATTTCTTGTTGCAGCATTGAGTTTCCTATAATCAATACACACACGCCATCCAGTTGTGGTGCGGGTAGGTACCAATTCACCTTTATCACTTGTCACCACAATGATTCCTGATTTCTTAGGTACAACCTATATAGGACTAACCCATTTACTATCCGAAATAGGATAAATGATACTTGCATCTAACAACTTCACTATTTCCTTCTTTACAACTTCCCTCATGTTCGGGTTTAACTTACGTTGCATTTCTCTAGATGTCTTGGCTCCATCTTCCAAATTAATCTTATACATGCAAAAAGAGGGATCTATTCCTTTAAGGTCTGCAACAGTCCAGCCTAATGCTTCTTTATTCTTAGACAACACATCTACAAGTTTAGCTTCCTTCTCCAAAGAAAGGTTAGAAGCAATAATAACTGGAAGTGTTTGATCTACCCCTAGAAAAACATACTTGAGATGACTAGGAAGTTACTTAAGTTCCAACTCATGAGGAGATTGTATAGAAGGAAGCATGGGTTCTTTAGAAAGAGTCAAGGATGGTTCTATTGCACAAACCTGAAATTTTTCATCAAATCTTAAATTGATTTCTAAAGATTCATCAAATTCCTCCTCAAACCTACTCAACACTACTTCATCATTGTTCAAAGCATTCTCCAAAAAATCTTTTTGCATAAGACTAAGAAATGACTCTTCAATTAATGGATCAATCTTATCAAGAATAAAATATTCAAGACCATCAGCTCCATCTGCAAACCTAGCAGCATAAGGAACATTAAACTTTACCTTAATATCTTCAAATGTAAACTCCAATTCTCCAGTTGCACAGTGAATTTTTGCATTAGCTGTTGCTAAAAATGATCTTCCTAGTATAATTGGAGTTTGGAACTTTTTAATTTCTCCTGGTTCTATATCTAGCACAACAAAATCCACAGGAAAATAAAATTCATCAACCTTTATCAATACATCTTCAATCATGCCCCTAGGAATTCTAAGTGATCTATCAGCGAGTTGAAGGGTGACAAGAGTAGGTTTCAATTCTCCTATATCTAACTGCTCAAAAAGATTAAAGGGAAGAAGATTCACACTAGCTCCTAAATCAAGAAGGGCACGATCTACACAATGATTACCAATATAGCAAGGAATGGTAAATGCACCTGGATCTTTCAATTTTGGTGGAACATGAGAAGTAAGAATGCTGCTTACCTTTTCGGTCAACCTTACTTTGTTTGATATCAAAGCTGAATTCCTCCTTTTCTGAGTGCACAAATCCTTAAGAAACTTTGCATAAGCAGGAATTTGCCTGATGATTTCTAACAGAGGTAAATTGATTTTCACTTGCTTAAAGGTTTCAAGCATTTCTTCCCTCTTTGAATCTTTATTAGGTGGATTACCTAATGCATGTGGAAAGGGTGCCTTGGGACTTAGTGTCAATGGAATATTTTCATGTGAAATTAAAGTTTCAGGTTCATTTGTAGTTTCTTTTGATGAATCAACAGTAACTTGAGACTTGGCTTGTTGCTTTGCAAGTCTTGCATTTTCGTAAGCTTCGACACTTACCTTGTTATCAACTTTCTTACCACTTCGCAATGTAGTGATAGCTTGAAGATCCTCCACTATTTGACTTGTGGATACTACATGGGCCTTACCTTTTGGGTTTCCATCTGATTGGGCAGGGAATGTTCCTTCTTCCCTTTTCTGAATTGTGTTAGCTAATTGCCCAATTTGTCTTTCCAAGTTGGCAATTGCCTTTGTATGTGTACTTACCAGTTGCATAGTTGGTTCCCAACCATGAAGCTTTTTCAAAACCTGTTCTTCAAAAGTAGTCCCATAAGAATTGGAACCTGAATTAGAGCTCGTAGGTACCTGTCCTTGTGGAACTGAATGAAATCCTGGAGGATAACCTATTGGTCTTTGTTGTTGAACATCTTCCCGATTCTGATCCCACCGAAAATTTGGATGATCTCGTGTACCTAGATTATAAGTGTTAGAGAATGGATCATAATTACGGGGATATCTATAAGCAGCACAAGCTTGTTCTGAAATTGAATTGGGATTTGATGCAAGAACACCTTCACCTGAATCAACTACATGCAATGATTCTTTCCTTTTAACCATTTTTTCCAAAGCAAGAGTTAGGTTTTCAATCTTTGATGTCAAAGAATTGTAATCATTTGAACCTACACTTTCTCTCCTTTCTCTAGATGAAGATGCACGCTTTCGTGAATTATTGCTCAGTTTTATGAACAATTATGTGGCTTCTTCTGGAGATTTTTCAAGAAGTGAACCATTACAAGCTGAATCGAGCAAACTTTGATTATGCTCATTTAACCCTTGATAGAAATTCTGAGCTAATTGCCAATCTGGAATACTGTGGTGTGGACATTCATAAGTTAAGGTTTCAAATCTGTCCCAACTCTCATGAAGTGCCTCTCCAGGTAACTGAGAAAAATTATTTAATTGATTCCTAAATTCATTGGTTTTTTAAGAAGAATAAAATCTTTCAAGAAATTCTCTTTGCAATTGTCCCCAAGAAGTGATAGAACCAGAACGTAATCTGTAAAGCCAATTTTGTGCTTGACCTATTAAAGAGTAAGGAAACAATCTCAACTTAACAACCTCTTCCGAGGTAGTTCTAGTATTGATCGATCTGCATGTATGAACAAAAGTATTAATGTGATCATACGGGTTTTCATTAGAAAGATCGTGGAACATGGGAAGCATTGAAATCATGTGAGACTTTATTTTAAAACCTTCATCAGTCTCAGGTAAGGCGATAGCTCGTGGAAGAACATAATCTTGTTGTGTGGAAAAATCTTTTATGCTCCTCCTCATATTTCCTACTTCTCTACCTTTAATTTGATCCTGATTTTGGTTTTGATTCGGATTTTGATCAGCCATGATTAGAAATTTATGTGCTTTGTTTCTGAATTTAAAAGTTTTCTCAATTTCTGTATCAAAAACAAAGATGGGTGGCTTTAAAGATCTCTGACCATGCATACAAAATTAAAACATGAAAAAGAAACAACAACAAAAAAATGAAATAAAGTCTATACAAAATAGCAAAATTGACTTAAATAAAAATAAAAACTAAAATCTAAAATATATACATATTAACACTTATATACATAAATCAAAAGCTTACCTTATTTGATGAACACCGATCCTCGGCAACGGCGCCAAATTTTGATCGCGTCGTTTTGCGCTAAAAAATAGTAAGGTTAAATGATTGAAAATATTGCTTACCTTGAATTACCTCTAGCTGTGGAGAGTAGAGGGTCGATCCACGGAGATTGGGTTATCAAGTTAAGTTAAGTCCTTAATTTATAATTGTTTGACTATCTCCCGTCACGGATAAGTTTGATTATGTCCAAAAGTCCAAAAGTACGAAAGTACGGAAAATTAAGTCCAAGAAATGTCCAAAGATACGGTAGTAACAAAGTCCAAAAGTGAATTAATCAAAAGTACTAAATTAAAGAATCACAACACTCAACACTAAAAATCCAAAGGGTTAATGATTCAGGGTGGTTATAGCTCGGTATACACAAGTACAAAGTTATTGATTCAGATTAAAAGTTAAGTCCTTCAGAAATAGGGCTACAAGCTCCCACTACTGAAATGAGCCTTTAATTACGTAAGTGATAAGATTAATTAATTAACAAGACTGGATGTGTTGGTACAACCTAACGATTTCCAATCCTCAATTAATCTTCCACTTATGTAACATAGAGGTGTCGGTACAACCAGACTAGAATCCATCCGAGGTAGTCTCGTATTGCCACTAGTTTACAAAATCGGGCGTATATGTACTTTCAATTAAATATAACATAACTACAAGTATACGTATAATTAATCAAAGAATACTTAAAAAATAGAAATACGAGACTTTAATAAATCTGAATTACAACATATGTACAAGAGTAACCTCACACGTACCACCCTGAATCTCGGGTTTAGTGTGCCATGATAAACTTTAAAGTACAAGAAATCATAACGAAAACTGAAATAAAAGAATACTTGTCATGTTGAACGGATTTCGGTAGACCGGTATGATTTCAGTATGTTGATGGCTCACTAGACCCTTCATTCGGGATTAAAACTTTGCACACAACTAAAAATAATAATTAAAATACTCAAAACTCACTTCACAAATACTAGAGTAGCACAATCTAAGCTAAGAAGAGAAAAATGGTACAAGAAAAATGAAATAAGGAAGGTGTATTTATAGGACAATTTTGGCACTATTCATGAGTACTATTCAAGCCGTGATGTCATCATTGTGTCAGCATGACATCAGCGCCTAGGTCATCATTGTATCAGCATGACGTCATCGCCTAGGTCATCATTGTATCAGCGTGATGTCATCAAAATTTTACTATTTATGCATTGATTTTTACTATTCATACTCAATCGGTCTCTGTTCACACATTGACTTTTACTATTCATGCGTTGACCGAAAGTTGACCAAAGCTTCTTCAAGGTTTTTCAACGTCATGAATTCGTTTTCGCACTCCGTTTGGCCAAATTCAATCTCGATTTGCTCGTGTCAAAGTCGCTCGACCTTCTTCCTTTAGTATTATGCTGAACTTCTTGTTCAAGTGTTGGCTTTTATGGCCATTTTTGATATTTCTTCTTCAGAACCTATATTACACTAAATTTGTGTAAAATATACAATTAAGCTTGAAATAATAATGCAATATACATGATTCAATGAGTTAAAATTACTAAAAATATGGATTTATCAGATAGTATTTCTAAGAACGAGGTCGCCAACTTTAATAGGCTAAGGCTTGACCTGCTTGGTGAATGGTCTTTGCATGGCAGTTTTGATAGCTAGCATCCTGATTTGAGCTTTAGCTCAGAGCTCTTCAGCGAGGTCGAGCTCTTCGCGGATCAGTGCTCCGTTTATTTCTGGATCATGGTGGACGGTTATACTGGTCGGAGACCCGATCTCCACTGGCAGCACCGCTTGAGTACCGAAGGTCAGCTCGAAGGACGATTCTCCCGTTGCCGAGCTGGTGGTGATCCGCTTAGCCCACAGCACCTCGGGAAGAATCGATGCCCACTAGCCCTCTGCTTCCTCCAGCTTGGTTTTCAGGCCCTGCAAAATGATTTGGTTAGTCCTTTCAACTTGGCCATTACTTTGAAGGTGAGCAATAGATGAGAATCTGAGGTCGATCCCAATCTCAACACATTTGCCTCGAAAGTATGCACTGTCAAATTGCTTGCCGTGGTTAGTAACGATGACCTTTGGCACCCCAAATCGGCAAATGATATTTTTTCATACGAAATCCCAAGCTGCCTTTTCTGTTATTCTAGCAACACCTTCAGCCTCAAGCCATTTGGTGAAGTAGTCCACTGCTACGAAGGCGTGTTTCTTTTGGCCAACACTGGTTAGCAATGGGCCGATGATATCTATACCCCACTGATAGAATGACCATGGGCTTATCATCACCGTGAGGTCTATCGCAGGCTTCCTCTGTACATTGGCGAACCTTTGGCAGGTGTCGCACTTTTTTACATACTCTTTGGTATCTTGTTCTAAGGTTGGCTAGAAATAGCCTTGCCTCAATGCCTTCCGAGCCAGAGCCTTGCCTCCCAAGTGGTTTCCACATACTCCTTCATGGATCTCTCGGAGTACATAGTTTCCCTCATCGGGCCCAACACATTTTAAGAGAAGCCAAGTGTAGGCTCTCTTGTAGAGTTGCCCGGCAATTATGACAAACCTTGAGGCTTGTTTCATGAGCTTCTGAGCTGTTTTTTCATCCTTTGGGGTTATACCCCCCTCTAAGTAGTCCACGATTAGTTTGGTCCAATCTGGGCTTCTATTGAGCTCGACTACAACTTGCATCCTCAACTGAATACTCGGTTCGGATACTTCTTCCACATGGACCAGGGCAGGCCCGCTCTCGCCCAAGGCCAACCTGGACAGGGCATCAGCTTTCATATTCTCTTCCCTCGTAATTTGTTGTATCGTGAACCTTTTGAGCCTTGAAGTCAAATCCTTGACTCTGTTGAGGTAGGCCAGCATAGTACTGTCCTTGGCTTTGAACTCTCCTGATATCTGACTAGAAACTAATTGAGAGTCGGTGCTCAGGTCGACTGTCTGTGCCCCGAGCTGAGTTGCAATTTTCAATCCTGCGACCATTGCTTCGTACTTAGCTTTATTGTTGGACACCGAAAAGGCGAACTTGAGGGAGTATTGGTGCTCATGCTGGGTTGGGTCGAGGATGACCACTCCGGCTCCACTTCCAGACTTCCCTGAGGCCCCATCTACATGGACCTTCCACACATCCTCCAGGTCATGCTCGGCTCGGCCAGTGCACTCAACCACAAAGTCCACGATGGCTTGGGCTTTGATGGCTGTTCTGGGCTGGTAGGGGATGTCAAATTGACTCAGCTTAATTGCCCATTTCAGCAGCCTGCCCGATACCTCCGGCTTGTACATGATGGACTTGAGTGGGACATCCGTCATGACCTTAATTAGATGAACATCAAAGTATGGCTTCAGCTTTCTTGTGGCCGTGATGAGCGCGAGGGCGAGTTTTTCCAAGGAGAAGTACCTTACCTCGGCCTCTTGCAAGGTTTTGCTGACATAATAGACCGGCTACTGCTCCTTCCCTTCTTCGCGGACCAGTGCCGCTGCCACTGTCGTTCCCGAGCATGCTATGTATAGTACCAGCTCCTCCCCCACCTCAGGTCGGGATAGTAGGGGTGGCGAAGCTAGATACCTTTTCAACTCTTGGAAGACGTTCTGGCATCCCGTAGTCCATTCAAAGTTCTTAGGATTCCGCAATATTTTGAACCAAAGAACACACTTATCAGTCGACCTAGACATGAATCTGCTTAGCGCCACGACCTTGCCTGCTAACACCTGGACGTCTTTCACGTAGGTTGGCGGTGCTAGGTCGAGTATTGCCTGAACTTTCTCCGGGTTGGCTTCTATCCACGGGCTGTGAACATGAAGCCAAGAAACTTTTTTGCCTTGACACCGAATGCGCACTTTTTCGGGTTCAGCTTTATCCCAAAGTGCTCCATTATGGCGAAGGCTTCAGCCAGGTCGGCTACATGATCTTCCGCCCTTCTGCTATTGACCAACATGTCATCTGTAACGCCCCGATCCCTCACGAGACCGGAACTCCTATTTATCATGCTATTCTCACCCAATTCCAAAACCCCGGGCACAAAATTTTAAGGGAAAACGGACGGAGTCTCTCCTATTTATAGGACAAAACTGTTACCTGCAAATAGCCACTCAAGACTTTTGAACTATAACAACAACTTATCTACTAATGTCTCCAAAGCTAAAACACAATCACAAGGCCATCCGTGTGGTGATCCCATCCCACATCGGTTGGGAAGGAAGTGATATTGCTAGATATAAGAGGTTCGTCCCCTATATCGTGCACGGCCGTTTTCTCACGAGAGTGGGCGAACGACAAATCCGTGAGGGCCCCCAAAGTGGGGTAACCAAAGCGGACAATTCGTGCATATGTGCGACTGCGGTGTGCCTCTGCCCAAGTGGGTATTCGCTTAGCCGGGTCGTTACAGAAGTGGTATCAGAGCTTAGTTAGCTCTCAGCTGGGACATGGTCCTCGGTCTGGTGGGTAGCAAACCTCGAGTGCGCGCATGTGAAATGTGTTTTGGAATAGGTATGTGCTTGTGTGTGGACTTGCGTTTGCTCAAGTGAAAATATGCTCTATAGGTTACATTTATGTGAAATATGAAGATTTTGTTATATGCATAACTATGTGATTATATGTGACTTAAGTGGAAATGTGTTTCTACGTGATTTGCTTATGTTAAATATGATGATTGTAATAGCCGAACAAATTTGTGACTAGGGGTACTTTTATGTGGTATATTTGTTAGTATATGTACTTCACATACTATCTATTGCATGCATACATATAATCTCATTTGAATTGGTATGCAAACTCTCCCCTATAGAGATTGCCAAAAGTGGATTTCTAAGGTGTGGACCAACAAGGCCAGATATAGTTCATATTTGTGATCAACAAGAAGTCATTCAAGAAGCCAGTTTGGGATTCGCCTTGGGTATTTTCTTCGGTATTTTCATTTGGACTTCTTGCCTGGAATTGTATTTGGTATTTTCTCGGAAGTTCTTGCATAGCAATCATGTTGGAGTTCTTATATGGTGATCACATTCGGAGGGATTTTCATTCGGTCTTCTGGATTGGTATTTTTACTCGGAGCCTTTATTTGGCATTCATAGTTGGGATTTCTTTTGACTTCTCACTCTGGATTTCTCATCGGGTATTCTTCCAATTTTCATAGGAAGATTTTGTTGGAATTCTTATTGGCATTCATGGGTGATGGGGTTCTAGGGAGTTCCATATGAAAGCTCTTATTGGTGTGTTCCCTTGGTATTTCTATTTGGAATTCTTTGTGATTTCGTATTTAGGGTATTCAAGATGCATATATGGATTTCTCTTGAAAAGAAGAAATTGCGAGGACGCAATTTGTTTAAGGGGGAGAGAATGTGACGCCCGAGAATTTTATCACACATATTTAAATAACTGTTGCATAAACTACTTGTGCATTTTACGTGCATTTCTTGTCTTTAATTGTTTATTTCTGAGGCACTATTCATAAGAAAATTTACTGTCTCGAATAAGCGATTTAATATTTTTCCTAGGTCACATGAAACATAATAGGAATCGGGAAATTTTCATTTTGGACTTTTGAGCTCGGGAGCATACAATTAGAAAATGTTTTTCGCATCATTTGAATAGTGTTACGTAACATAAACATTGTTTTAAAACTAGTTAGCATTTGAATTGAGTTTTAGTATAGTTGACCAAGTTTTTATAACATTTGACTTAAGTTAAATATATAACACATACATATATACACTATATTACACAACACACAAAAAAAAAAAACATAAGAAAAAAAAAATGGAAATCAGCAAAGGGAGGCACAAAACCGTGGAGGGCTCTTGCACTTAGGGCCTGATTTCCTTCCTCAATTTCAGCCATTTTAGCATGGTCCAAGGGGTCTACTAGCTAAATTATTCCTTTGCCTAGCTATACAAGGTGAGGAGTCATGGTTTTTATGCATTTTTAGCTTGGAAACTTGAATGGTAAAATGTTGAATTTGTTGAATAATGTTATAATGATGCTTCTAATGCTTCCTAGACTAGCTAATGA
The DNA here is from genome assembly GCA_037974665.1 of Ehretia macrophylla. Taxonomy (NCBI): domain Eukaryota; kingdom Viridiplantae; phylum Streptophyta; class Magnoliopsida; order Boraginales; family Ehretiaceae; genus Ehretia; species Ehretia macrophylla. The sequence continues at coordinate 88,719,247 of CM075764.1, forward strand.
TGCTCTAGAGTACTCTTTTATAGGTTGTTTGCAAGGGTAGCTATAAATTGTATGTAAAATTGATAGGTTGAAGAAGATAAATAGTAACTTTATGTAATTTTATGATTTTGTTGTTAAATGCCTATCTAAAGCTTCTTATGCATGAAATGTGATCTAGAGACATGGTAGAGTAAACTTTTGAAGTTAGATTGCATTTTGAATGGTTGAATATGTATATTGGAGAGTTTGGGAAGAAGGTGAATAGTACTGTGAATAGTAACTTCGATGTTTGGGGTTTTTGGTTAATTTGGTGTGATGAGCTTGAATTGATGTTATCTAAGGGTGCTATGGGTGTTAGTAAATCTATGTTGGTGATTAAATGTGTTTGGATTGATTGGAATTGGGTTAAATGTGCTAAATTGGCTTGGTTTATAAAGAGGCTTTGCGTAAAATGTTAATCCGGGTGCATTTGAATGCTAGGATTGGTGTTTATTAGGTATAGAGGTACTAAATATGCTTTTGTGAGATTCGTTTGAGGATTGGTTTGAGTACTTGCTTTGTAAATCGACTAAGGGACAAACGAGACTTTTTTTGATAGATGGAATTAAAAGGGTGTTTTCATGGCATATAAGTAGATCATAAAGTGGCCTTAGATGTGTAGGATGGTTGGTTTGTGGACTACATAACTTATGTTTTGATGGTACACAAAATTGCATTAGTAGATAAAAGGGGACATTTGAGCGAAGTGTTGATAGGGTGTGTTTGAGTGCTTTGGATAGTCTTAGATATACTATGTGATAGTTATGATGCATTTATGGTATTAAATTGGTGATTGGATTTGGTAGTTGTAGTTTAGGTTCCTATCTTGAATCGGAGTTTTAATATGCTTAATTGTCTAATTGTGATTAGTTGAATTGTTACTTTTCCTTAATTGTTAAGTGTTATATTTTTGTGTAAAGTATGTCTAATTGGATAGTTAGATAGTTGGAATGATAGTTGTGTTACTTGAGACTATAGCTTGTTTGCTAAATGAATTGCTAGCTTAGAGAGAATATAAATAGTTTAAATGTAAGTAAACAAGATTGTATTAAGAGTTGTTAGTTGACATTGTACAATTGAAATACTAAATTGTTAACTATAAGTAAGGATGAGGTGACAAGTTAATGGTTAAAGAAACTTGAAACTCATGATTGGTTAGTTGTTTAGTGTGAAAAATAGTGTATGAATCATCTAATGCTTGTGATGCTAGTTTATATATGTGTTTTGGATGTAGTTGAAGATTTTGCTTAAGCTAACTTAATAATGTAGCTTAAGTGTTTGTAATAATGTCTAAATGAAGTGTAAGAATGTTATACATGCTAGAGTGTTGATCATAGTTAGTTAAATGCACGAAAACAATAAGAAAAGTTGATAAACAAGCAAAGCCCTGATTTGGACAGTCCACTGCCCTGCCTTTCGAAGCTCTTTTGACATAGTAAACGTGTTCTAAAATTAACGAAATTTGTACAGAAGCTAGATTAGGCAGTTTAGAGTAAATGTTGATTTCTAGGACTAAGGTTAATTCTAAAGTTTTAGCCCTCTGATCACATCATTTCCGAAATGTAGCTAAAAAAAATCGCTGGTTCTGCCCAGCTATGTGTAGTTGCACGGTAAAGGCTATAACTTTTGGAATTTAACTCGGAATTGAGCACCGTTTGAACCTAAAATTAACTACAATTGAAGAGCTACGTTTATACATAAAAATCAGATAATTTGGAGGCCATTAGCATAGGTAACTGATTGAATAAAGTTAAGCTTCTGCTAGAAAGTTGGAAAATGAACTTGCTTCCGTGAAAGTTTACATGTTAAGTGTTGAAAACGTGCTTGGTAGTTGATTTTATTTTGGTGGTTAAATGGGGTTGAGCCATTAATGTGATTTTATTGTGTTGGTTACGAATGTCTCTAAGAAATTCTTTGTGATAAGTATATGTTCTATTACATGCTAGGGTTGATCCATTGAGCCAATCCAAGGTGTTGAAAGTAGACTAACGCTAGTTCTTGTATCCTTTAGCTACCTGGTAAAGGTGAGGGAGTTACATTCTTTTGTGCATCTTAATTTGTTTACTGCTCATAAATTATATAGTTTAATATGATTGCTTATAATTACGTGTACTTTGATATGAATAGACTAAATATACACTTGACTTTTATTTATATTGTTATATGGCTTACTAATTGTAATCTACGTGCGATGGCAACCTACTTTGTTGTCCCTCATTTATATGATTCTTGAAATATATTGTCATTTCTTGAATTATTGTGATCGAATATCGGGTTGCGCAACCTTTTCGGACATGGTAGCGTCGAGAAACACGGGCGGCATCGGGCTTGCCGTGCTCCCTCGACTACCATGGTGCCTATTCCCTTCTCCCTGAGGCATACTCCACTACCCCAGAGGCGTGGTTCACCTGCTGGGCATGGACCTACCTCGGGAGAAAACGTCGTAGGATCGGGATACTATTCAAATGATGCGAAAAACATTTTCTAATTGTATGCTCCCGAGCTCAAAAGTCCAAAAAGAAAATTTCCCGATCCCTATTATGTTTCATGTGACCTAGGAAAAATATTAAATCGCTTACTCGAGACAGTAAATTTTCTTATGAATAGTGTATCAGAAACAAACAAATAAAGACAAAAAAAGCACGTAAAATGCACAAGTAGTTTATGCAACAGTTATTTAAATATGTGTGATAAAATTCTCGGGCGTCACATCATCTACATAGATCTCCATATTTTGGCCAATCTAATTTTTGAAAACCTTGTTCACCATCCGAGTGTAGGTAACTCCAGCATTTTTGAGGCCAAAATGCATGACCTTATAGTAGTAAAGACCTTTATCGGTGATGAAGGCAGTCTTCTCTTTGTCTCCAAGAGCCATCTTGATTTGGTTATAGCCTTTGAAGGCATCCATGAAAGAGAGCAGCTCAAACCCGGAGGTGGCATCCACCATCTGATCAATCCGAGGTAGGGGAAAGCAGTCCTTAGGGCAGGCTTTATTGAGGTCGGTAAAATCAATACACAATCTCCATCCTTCTGAGGACTTGGTCACCAGTACCACATTGGATAACCAGGTTGGGTACTGGATTTCCTTTATGTGGTCGGCATCTACCAATTTGTCCACCTCTTCCGCTATGATTTGTTGCTTATCATAATGGAAGTACCTGTGTTTCTGCTTTACCAGATTATGGTTCGGGTCGGCATTCAAGTAATGCTCAACCACACCTAGGACAATACCTATCATATCAGTGGCAGACCATACAAATATGTGTTCATTTTTCAGAAGAAACTGGCTTATACCTTTCTTCAGGTTGTGAGGGAGTTCACTCCCAATCTTCGCTCTCTTTGTTTCATCGGAGAGCTCCACATCTTAAAAGCTTTTAGCTGGGTTTTCTCTCTTAACATCCCTTTTCTCCTCGGGCAAATCTGGTCCCCAGCCAACCTGATATTTGGGTCGGAGGTAGTTTTCATAACATTCCCGAGCTGAGAGCTGGGCTCCGCGAATGGTGGTCGTGCCGGTCGGGGTCGGGAATTTCAGGGCCTAGTGGTAAGTTGAAGGGATAGCCCTGAAATGGTTGAGCGCCACCCGACCTAAAATCCCATTGTAAGTGGAATTGCAATCCATCACAATGAAGTTGGCTTGCATCGAAACCCGCTTGTCTCCATCTTCTAACTTTAATGGGAGGTTGATGACCCTTTCGGCTCGGCAGGCTTGTTTGGTAAAACCAGCTAAAGTGCCCCTCAATGGCCTAAGTCGGCTCTTGTCCAACCCCATTTACTCAAATGCCTTCAATAATATGACTTCTACCGAGCTCCTGGTATCCACCATCAGCCTCTTTACGGTAAAGTTGGCTATTTCAGCGCTGATCACCAGTGGGTCATCATGGGGTAATATCACACCCTCTAAGTCTTCTGAGGAGAATGTAAGCTCCTCCATCTCTGGGGCCGGACCCCTCCCAGTACGAACATAACCCTTCCTACCAGCCGAGGTCTCCCCACCCGATGCCAATCCTCCTGCGATGGTCTCGATCACAGCCAAACGCCCGCCCCCAGCCTAGCGCCTGGGTGGACTTCTCTCCCTATCTCTTTGATCGTGATTCCGGGTCGGCTGCTGATCTACGTACCTCCGGAGGTGACCTCGGGCTATTAGTCCCTTGATCTCCTGTTTCAATTCTTTACACTCCTCGATGGTATGGCCGTAGTTCATATGATAGCGGTAATACTTAGTCCTATTGCGCTTATTAGGTCGGTCTTTCATCCTTGGAGCTGGAGGTAAGTGGTTTTGGTCCTGGATCTCCATCAGGATCTGCTCCCTTGTGGTGTTAAGGGGAGTGAACATAGTGAACCGGGGGTTCTTCTTCAGCTGATGAGGCTGCTTGCCTCGATCATTTTAGACTTTACCCCCAGGTTGGGCTCGAGAAGTCTCTCCCTTCTTGCCGGCTTCTTTATCCTTGTCATCATCCCTCTTCGCCTGATGGATCTCCTCCGAGTATATGTACCCTTCTGCTCGTACCATCAGCTCGGCTATAGTATCCACGGGGTCGATGGCCAAGGAGGATGTAAGGGGTCCCGACCTGAGCCCGCTTTGGTAAGCCATTAACGCCATGAAGTCCTCCAGGTTGGGGATTCTAAGCGACTCTTCATTGAATCGGGTTGTGTAAGCCCTCAAACTTTTCCCCCTATGCTGTTTCACCAACAACAATGTAGAAGTGTGGTGGGTGGCGTGTCTGCTTCCCGCAAAGCGAGACAGGAAAGCCTCAGCCAGCTGATGAAAACTTGCCATAGATCCGAGACGAAGTTTTTTGAACCAGTCCAAGACATTGCCAACCAGGGTGGTCGGGAATGTCTTCGTCTGCATAAGGTTGGACATATCATGTAGGGTCATGTGGTGGTCAAAGTTGAACAAGTGGCTGGTTGGGTCACCATCCCCATTGTAGACTGCTTGGTTGGGCATCCGATTGCCGGTGGGTAGTAGTGTGGCCAGTACCTCGGTTAATAGTGGGCTTACGCCAAGCTGGTTAATAACCTGGGCTATGGCAACAACAGTCTTGGCCTGCTCGGGGTCGGCTTGAGCTGCCCTTTTACCTCTCGCCTCCTCAGGTCCCACCACCAGCTCTAGAAAGCCCTCTTTGTCTTGCACTCGGGTTCGCCCCGGGACTGGAATGCGGAACTGTGGACGCGCGGGCTGCGGCGTAGCTGCTTGTGGAACTAGGGGTTCCGCTACTAGCCGGGCTACCTGCTCCTTTAGTTCCTGGAACATCCTGAGCATCATCCTCATCTTCGGTGACAGGCTGGAGTTGAGGTCTCCATATGTCGTGGGGTTGGTTTGGGTAGCTAAGTGTATATGTTGGCTCGTTCCAACGTCGGCTTAGGTTGGGTTTTGGCTTGGCACTTGCGTAGTTTTGAGGTCCCCATCCGGGTTGGGCGAATCCTCTACCGGTGCGCTGTGGCTTCTCGTTTGTACCATGATGGTTTCTTAGTGAGTGGTAAGAAGAGTGATAGAAAGAACTCGTTCCTATAGATGGCGCCAAACTGTCGAGGTTGAGAATCTCACAGTTGAGGATGGACTGCTACGCTTGCCGAGCTGAACTTTCTGGTTGGCCTCTGAGCTAAATTTTCAGGTCGGCCTCCGAGTTGAACTTTTTGGTCGGCCGCTAAACCTGCACAAGGAAAGAAAAGGAAAAGGCGGGGTGATGACCCGAATTTTCCCCTCAGGCATGCAAATGATTAATATATCCGAGCTGGCAAGGTAGCTGAGTGCAATAATGACGAGTTACCCAGAAATGAAGAGGTGGAGCTTTATTTATACTAAATTCGGACCTGACAGCATTTAATGCGGTGTAGCTTTATGTCCCATCAAGGCTTTATGTCCCATCAGGGAAGCTGGCACTGAGGTCGGGGTGAGGTCGGATTAGCATCCAATTTGGGCATTAGCTGAAATATGTTGGGCTTGGCTCAGATTAGCCCGCCTCAACTCGGAGTGGGCATCATACCTTAGCTCGGGGTCCCCCTCATCAACAAGTATGTCTCTCATTATATGCACTTAATGTGTTTGTCAAAATGTCGAGAAACACTTTGTGTCGGAAATTTAGTAAATTAAATTGCAACCTCATCCTAAGTGCTGGCAGGTGAAATCCTAGAACTAAATTTTATACCTAGGTGCAGTAGGGGGTAGCCGAGCTAAAATTTTTGGATCTCTGTCAATCTTCCATTACTCCCCTTAACTTTTTATATGCTCAGTTTTATGCTATTACACATATTTTGCATGTGTTGGAGAAGCATAAGCATGATTAATTGTTTCCACTGATATTATTAAAGTATGCTTTATTTACATCAAGTATGCCTTAGTTGTACGTTATATGCTTGTGAATCCATCTCCCTTGGTATAATGCCCCAAGTCATGCACAATCCGTAAGAACACTCATGATTGAAGTTTCATTAGGCTCTTTTTTCTTTGATATGTATATGCTACTGTTGTTGCTGTTCTTATTATTGGTTTTGATAATGCTACTGCCGCAATACTCGAAGAAGAAACAAAGAAAAATAAAAGCTTACAATCCAATTAACGTGTTTTTACATGCAAATGGAATGAAAGTAGGATCGGGCAGTGAGGTTAGATCTGTATCTCTGCGGTGCAATTATGATTCACGATATGCGTTTTTGACCATGGCATGTAAGGTTCATGCTTGAGGGAAATATTGATTTGAACCTAATCCTTTACTTCTTTTATGAGTTTGATATGCAATAGGGAATATTCAATTTGCTCTAGACTTACGCAAAAGAACCAAAAAAATAAAACTTTGCTCTTAATATTCAGTGCTAGCTTTTAATATCTAAGATTTGGCACTCATTGAGTTACTCTTAGCCTCCTGGTTGTGCTACTTAGGATTTGGCATATGTCTATTATTGGTGCTGCTCGTTTTGGTGGCCTGGCATCTCAACTGGTTACCAAATAAGAATAGGGAGAATGATAATTTTTAAATGCAATATCTGACTTTGCAGCCATGTCTGCTGATGGACTAATTGATTAATTATCATTCTATTCTACATCCACTTTTTTGGCTTACCTCTGGCAGGACAACCGGGCCTAGAACCATGGCATGACAAAGTGAAAAGAGAGAAGTCCACCTACAATAGTCATGGTCTATCTAGCAAAGTTCAATAGAGCATTTGAAATGCTTTTATTATTTCCAGTAGTATATGACCTCTCATGACCTCAACAATTTGGGTTACAAAGTTAGCCCGGCTACTGTAGAGCTCCCCCTACCTCAACAATTCGAGCGGACAAGTCAGCCCGACCTCATGATCAGAATAAAATTACTCATTTCAACATCGAAAAGGTATCAATAATATACTTTCCAATGATGAATAAATTTTTATATTGTCGTCTATTAACATGGCAGGGATTTTCCCGAGTGCCATAGCCTACCATCTTGATAAGTTCAGAAACAATTACTTACAGACTTGTAAGAGCTTCCAAAAGTCTACAGACTCCTTTATATAGGCCTATGGGCAATACCGAGCCCACATGCCATATTAGCCTACGGGATTAATTATCTTAAAGAGAATCAACAACAAGGGTGATTAGATTAGCCCGATTTTGACCTCAACAAGATTGATTAGATCAGATCTGTCAGACTTAAAAAGAGTTATCCCGACCTAAGGGATCATACGTGAACTACCTCCTGAAACTCCAAGAAGGTACTAATAATTTTCTTTTTTAGATAATAAGGATATATTAGCATTGTCAACTACTAACATGACAGGAATTGGTCCAAATACCATGAACCATTATTTCAACGAGGTCCAAGTTTCTAACCTATTCAATAGTAGAGCCTGCCTAAGGGTGCAAGAGCTTCAAGCCATTACAACCGAATCAGAAGTGCCAATTGTGCCTGATACGGGAGAGACAATCAAACTAGAAAATGCCAAAAGTGCCGACGAAGAGGTCATGAATGACCGACCAAAATCCTATAAATGGATAAAAAGGCAAAAATGGGCCGATGAAAAAAACCCTTAAATGGGTAAAAGGCTAAAATAAGTCAATGAAGATCATAAATGACTGACCAAAATCCCATAAATTGGTAAAAGGCTAAAATGAGCCGACAAAGATCATAAATGATCGACCAAAATCCCATAAATCGGTAAAAGGCGAAAAAGAGCCGACGAAGGTCTTAAATGACCAACCAGACCCCATAAATCGGAAAAAGACAACTATAGGCCGACGAAATACCGTCACAGGCGACCGAGCCAAAAGGTCTAAAGATTGACACCTTTAAAAGGGAATCAGGCGACCGAGCCAAAAGGTCTAAAGATTGACACCCGAAATGGGAATCGAGTGACCGAGCCAAAGGTTGAAAGATCGTAACCCGAAAATGGAATCAGGCCATTGAGCCTAAGGTCAAAAGACCATCACCCACAGAGGAAAATTCCTCGAACTATATCAGCCTAAGGATTCAAGCGGCCATAAATCCGAGGACTAAGGATCCTATGAGGTTGGATAATTTAAATCTTCTAAAAGAAAATGGTTAAAATAAAAAGTTTTCCCAACTACCATCTCAGGAAAATACAAGTTTAATTTAGAAGTGAAATGGAAAGCAAACAGCAAGTATGAAATGGGATTACAAAATCGAGCTAAATCCCAATGCCATCAAAGCCAAACTCGGGGTCCACGGGAACCCCTGGCCATAAGCCAAATTCCGAGGCTAACAATATCCAACCACAAGCCCGTGAAACAAAACTCCATGCCCTCAGTGCCAAATATCAAGACCATTAAAGATGAGCCACAAGTTATCAAAGTCAGTCTAAAGGCATAGGAGTTCTAAAATCTTAAAAGTTGGCCTTTGAGATCATGAGAGCCCGAGGCTAATAATGCCGGCAGTAGAGCCCAATTTTGAGACAAGGTTTATTAGAACCAAAGAAAGGACAATCTAACCCCGAGGACATCAGATTCGAGCTCCAGGCCATGTGGGTCGAGCGTCGGGCCATTAGAGCCCGAGATTATTAAAGTTGACTCAAACTTATTTAGAACCAAAACTTAGATTCGTCACTGAACCCGAGTAAGTTATGAAAAGCCAAAGTCGAGCCCTTTCTCACTAAGATACATGCCAAGGGCAAGGATAAGCCCAAGGAAACCTAACAAAAGCCTAAGTGAGCTTAAATATAAGACAAACTCAAAGGGTGACACATATGTAATAATTCTGAGAAACAAAGCCAAGCCACGACTGAGGCTAGAACCTAAGAATAGGGCTCGAACCATAAAATAATAGGTGAGTGATAATCGCTGGTGGGCTACGACACGCACTAAGAAACATTGAGAGAATACCTCCAAATTTAGATTCATGGCAAAAACTGAGATAAAGGTCCAGGGGGCTTGCCTGACTTGACCAAAAACTCAAAACTGAAGTTATACAAGAGCTGCTACCGCCTCGGCGGCCTGCAAACTATATGCCATCCGAGAAATATTTCCCATGATGCAAAAAAGACTTGATTTGACAATCAGAGTACAACGTCGAAGGGATGCAGGTCAGTATAAGATTTGAAGGCTTATATCCGACCCTAAGACCAACGACACTTACCGATCAATGGGCAAAATTGCCCCGAGATCGAGCCAAAGGAGTTTAATATTTATCTTGAAGAAACGATAAAAATGGAAAGCACCTCAAGTAAAGTGATCAAGCTTTTCATTAAGTTTAAAAATCGTAATTCAGAGCTCAAAAAGAGCTAATCGATCCCAGTAAAGTGAAGCCCTAACCTTTGGGTCGTGAGAGAGACCTTACAAGGAGACGAGAAAGGTTTTTTATAAGAGACTTTATATGCTCTATCCTTAGTTATTTTATTGCTACTTAGGTAACTACATTGACTTACCCCCGATCTCTGAGCGCCCACTATACTCTCAAACCACTCCCCCTAAGAATAATGTCACGACCCTAATTTCTTGGTTATTATAATAGCCTCTGATACTGCATTAACGACAAGAAAAGAGATATATCCAAACTTAAAACAACCTCTACCATCTGGGATCGTGATGCCACAAGTTTAAGAAGATCACTCTCCTTAAGTTCACTAAGGCACAAATTATTAGTCCGAGCTCTAAAGTCCATAAAACCATTCAACCAAGTTGCTAGTATTAAAATCACATCACCAATTGGTTACATTAACACTAATAAAAGACATTATACAAACTTCATAATTATGAATTAAGATAACAACCACGCCCTGACCCTGACCCCGACCTATCGTTAGGTTAAGGTCGAGCGTGAGGTGTCAAACACTTAACCCCTGCAAGATCAACAATTAGTAACCCGAACATTCATTAATATAACACAATAAGTTACAAAAGACTTCCAAAATTCTCCCAAGTCCTCGGCCTTAAAGGATTACGTTACCCTGTACATAATTACAAGACTTAAATTCATCCATACAATCATCCCAACCTAGGTCTAGTAAGTAAAATAATCAACTTAGCTAGGTATCTGATAAACCCAAAAGAATATCACAAATAGTTGAATTTACAAAACCATGTTCATTACATCAAAAGAGCATCCTTCACAGGCAAGCATGTAGAGCGCACAAAGCATAAATCTGATTCTTCATATCAAAGAAGCTTGCAACCACATGGGAGTTTGCTTGGCTAAACCACACTTGTAATTTTTTCAAAAGAGGGGTGAGCTAATCCTGCATGTAGCTCAGTAATGATAGAATAGGAAGGATTTTCACAAAGGTTTTACCTTTTCGTAAACTTATTTCTAAAGCTGTGCTATGTATAAACAACAAGAATAGCAAGATTAACATGGATGACAAGTACACAAGAATGCATTAAACATTGTACTAATCAGGCATCTCTACCCTTCGAGAACCTCAAGGGACCAAGCGAGAGTAGGATTCTCATAATAAAAGGATATCATATCTCGAACTTATTGGATATAGCCAGTCTTGATGCTTCATCAATATCATAACCCCGCATACCAATTACGAAGGAAAAATCCGGATATACACCCTAATGGCACAGTAGCCTGTCCATTATAGCAAGCCTAATGCCGCCCAGGAAGTACCGAAATTTCTACCATGGGGTCCATTAGATTACTTAATTGTGTCAAATATATATATACCTTTCATCTCTCTAAGGTGACACCTCAAGTGAGAGAGGAATTCAAAATAGCAAACAAGCTTGGAAGCAACAAAGTAGGTTGCCACCGGTTAGTAATAGTAATCAAAAACTTAATAGTCTAATCATGTTCCAAATAGAGTTCATATAATACATAAACATGCATGAGAAGATAGACCAAGTAGGATTCTTCCGATAGCTAAGCATAATCATTATTACAACAAGAGGTTCATGCTAATTCGGTACTTATAGCTAGGTTCTAATGCAATGTATTACATATGTAAGATGAAGGATAACTATATGTTCTATGCTTACCAAATAAGAGTCCAAGAAAGTTCATGGAACAAGTTAGAGACAATAGAACAAAGTATGCAAAGAAATGGGGCAAAATAGGCAAAGTAAATGAAGGAAAATAGGGGAGTCGGACAAGACCTAACTTAAAAAATTAAATCACCTACCTTACCAAACTCAAAATGATCTTATTTTGGTATATAATTAAATCTTATCGAAATTAGATAGTTCTAGAATCAAACAGAACTCAATTCGAAGTTGAATTGAGTGAGATATGATCTTTAGAAAAACGTTGCGCAAAAGGGGAGGGGCAGTCGGACGAGGGAGTTGGGCGAGGGTCTCGTCCGACTTGTGAGGCCCGACCTCGATTTGCATGCGATACCTCATTTCGTGTGCCTAACCTAGATTTGCGTCCCTTGACCTAGGTTTAAGAATCGTGTTTCGTTTTGTGTGCCTTGCATTGAATTACGTGCATTCATTTAGGGTTACGTGCATTTACTTGGGAAACGTGCATCCGTCTCGTAGTTCATGCTTTACCTCGTAGTGCGTGCCCTAAACCTAAAAAAGCGTGCCCTCACGCTAATCAAGAAAGCATCTTACACGAAGCACTAGATCATTAATTAATCCTATAAATTTCACTAACTAATATTAAATTGCTAATTCAACTCACTAGAAGACGAATTTGCACCAAAAGCTAGACATTCTTTATTCTTTATTCTTTACATATCCCAAACACACAATAAAATAAGCCTTGAACAAACAAAAAAATTCAGATTTAAACACACCCTTGGCTGACCACATGGACGCTTGTGCATGCATTCCAATTTCAAAAATTGTACCTAAACATTCTATGACATGCTATGACACAAAGCAAAAAAAATTGGCTCAAAACTCTACCCAAGGCTCCATATTCTCGACACAAACTCCATGCCCATACTAGACAATTCAAAAATGCTTCTTGAAGACACAAAGTTCTGATTTTACAAGGCCCTAGGCCGATAAGCATCAATACCCATCAAAGTTTTTCATTTTTCTTTCATTTTCTTTCTTTCTCTCATTCTTCTCTCTCTCTCTCGGCCTTGGCTGAAATTCTTCTCTCCATAGCTTAAGTTCATCACTCAATGGTTCATCAAGACATGCAAGAAGCTAGGAGCTCGACCAAGCAAAGCTAGGAGCAAATAAACTCACATGCAAGCTCATAGCACTTTCATTTCGGCTTAGGTGAGTTTGTTAGCTTCCATTTCATTTTCTTCTTGTTCTAACCACATGCACCTACTAAGAACTTGGTTACTAAGCTAGAAAATTAGAGAAAATCAAGTGGTCTCTCGGCTAAGCAAGGAAAAGAGTCAATCTTGTGCATCCTCAAGAGTTTGTGCATCTTCTTTGTTGTCTTGCTAAGGTGATGGCTAAAACTTCTTGAAAAGCTTTTAAAAAACCACATGCATGCCTTTGAATGTCTATTTTTACCTCTGTACTTGTGATATATGTGTTTTCATGGGCTTTTATAAACATGCATGGCAAGATATTTGGCTAGAATATGATGATAGATGAAATCGCGCATGGGACAGCCTTCTATCTTGTTGGTGCGGGTGATTTTGACCAGTTAAATGAGGTTGAAAATGCGTGAAAATTTGTAGGTGACTTTTTTTGCAAGTTCTGAGCATTTTTTGTAGAAATAGGCCAAAGCTAATTTTGACTCTAAGGTCCTCAAAATGGCAAAATATCAAAATGTGTTCAAATCTGGAAAGTCTGGAAAAATGAAGCAGGTTTTGGCAAATTCACTGACCTTGTAGAACGAACCAGTTTGGACTTAGTAAATGACATCCAAAATGCATTCAATTTGGTGTTCTGCTAGATTTTTCAGTTCTGGACATTTTTGTCATAAATGGACCAAGACTAAATCTAACCCTAAGGCCCTAAAAATGACAAGTATTGAAATGTGTGCAAATCTGGACAGTTTTGCGTAGTCTCACTGTTTTGGTTATAACTCTTGAACCCGAACTCCAAATGATGCGAGGTTTGTTTCTAAATTTAGTTCACTCCTTAAGCTTTAATTTGAAATCTTGTTCACTAGAATTGGAGTTTTTTTGATTATCTTAATGATTGTGAGAAAATAGTCCATTGCAGTGAGGGTTTCACCTAGTGATATGCTTAGAAAAATTATTGTAGCTTCTCTTGTTGTATTAAATGCTTGGGATTGTGGCATTTGGATGTTGTGTGGACTGTTTTGAATTCTTGAGGGTGTTTGAATTAATCAATGCATGGCTTGAGTTTAGTTACGAGATGACTTGGGGCTTAATTGCACGGGTAAGCACGAATTGAAACCCTAGTGACCAGGTAAACTCGCTAAGTTGTTGATCCTACGGATATCGTGTCTAATTATGTTATTAGTAGGCTGCCTGTAGTTGCCCTTGTAGTCCTAAATGTGATTTTGATGATTACATGTTGACAAGTAGGCCTTTCTTGCACCCGGTCCCACATAAACGTCGTTGCATGTCGTATAATCTTATTATTTGATTACGTGAACTTTGAAATGAATTATATGACTTGATTTACATGCGTTACATGGCTGTCCGTTTAATATTCATATAATTCCATGTGCTTTTCAAGTGAAATTACTTGTCATATCGTGTCTCGCTTGTTTACTTGTCAATGTGCAATCTTATGACTGCTCGGAGGCGACCTACTTTGTTGTCCTCCTAATGTGATATATTAAATGTCATAAATGTGCATTGCATACAAGGTTGCAACCTTTCATTCTGGCGTGGTAGCGTTCACGCACACCGGGCGGCATTGGGCTTGCCGGTACAACCGTGACTACCATTGTCCAATTCTCTCTCTCGCTTGGGGGCTAGATTTCCTTGGAGAGTTAGGTCGTAGGATTTTGGGGTACATCCGGAGTACACCCATTTGGCGTGATAAGGGGATGATTTGAAGACGGCCGCAACAACCGACACTGGAAATGAAATGAGAGAAAAAGCTCACTGTATCCTTTTCACTATTTGTATAAGTACTCTCGCTTGGTTCCTAGAGGACCTCGGGGAGGAAAGATGGGTAATTGTGTTCTTTTACTTTTACATTACATTATGTACTTATTTGTGATGTAATGTCATGCTTGCAAAAGGGTTTTCATAAGTTGAACCGGAAAGTGAGTTTCAAAACTTATTTCTCGTTCCCCCTCGCTGAATTCATAAGGACTCACCCTCTTTTATCATCTCAGGTGAAGAAGACCAGGAACATGTACCCGAGAATAACGTGCCTAATGATGATTCCTTAGAATGATTGCTTGCCCTACATGCCTTACTTGACTATGGCCATTTCGTGAACGATATGTTGTTTGAAGACTATTTCTTTTATGTTGCTTATTGTTGTAATGTAAAAGACCCCTGTTGTAATTTGGGGTCTAATTTCGGCTTGTACTGATCATAACTAGATAGACACTACTATGGTTGTTTTGCTATCGTTATTGGCTAGTATCTATCATAGGATTACAAAGTATCAGGCAAGGATTAAGTAAAATGAACCTATCTAATTTTAAGCAGGTACTCATTGTTAAGCTAAGATCAACAGGTACTTTTGTAACAAGGATTAACAAACAAACGAGACATAGTATCATGCTAGGTTATTAATCAAACGAGACTTCGAGACGACTGGTAGGCGTTTCGATTGGTTATAATAGTATTCTTAGTTAAAAATGAAATTGAGATTGGAAATTTTGAGGCGTTTAGAGAATTAGGTCAAACTAAAGAGCCCAATTACAACCGTTATGCTGCCGGTTTTCCAGAGAATTTGTGGAGTTTAGGCTAAAACGTTAAGTGTTAAACCCTCTTAAATGATTAAGTACGTGATATGACTTGAATGTTTAGATCACACCCTAGTCTAACCTTCATAGGTCGGGTTAGGGTGTGACACGACTCCTTCGACCAACTCAAATAATGGGAGTCGGATGAGGGAGTTGGGTGAGCTCCCTCAACCGACTCCCTTGACTGACTCAAGCTATCAAGGTCATTCCAAGCTTGATTTTCATGTTCTTTCCTTTTTTCTTCTTCAATCTTGCTACAACTAAGTTCATGTCTCAAATTCCTTTCAATTACAACTTTGTTAACATCATCTAAACATGGATTATGTGACGCCCGACTCCCAGTGTATGCATTTATCATTTATGTTCATTTATGTATGCAACTATTTACTTAAATGCCTATTTTTCCTATAAAATGCTATTAAGTGTTTATTTGCTCTCTATGTGCTAATATTTGTTAAATTGCTTTTAAATATAAAAAATTTGAGTTTATTTACTTTAGTAAATAATAAATGAGCATTCAAATTATTTTTATCATAGACTTTTTAGTAAAACTTGCATTTAAAGAGTTTTCTATTAAATTGTGCCCGGACTAAAATTTTTATTATCTTATTTCCCAAATTTCATATTTTTCTATTATTACTTAACTTATAATTAGCCTACGTTCACAAAAATTATATTCATTGCATATGTGATGAGTGATTTGCAAAAATATCTTGATATTATATAAATAGTGAAACTATGTATTATTTTGGGCTTAAAGAAGTTTTCTTGCATTTATTTTAATACACTTAAGCTCAAACCCATTTTAACCCACAACCCAAACCCAATATTTGACCCATCAACCCATATAATCATCTTATACATATATATACTAAACAAAATAAAATAAACACAAAAAATGCTCAAAATAAGCCAAAAAGGCCAAAAATAGCCAAAAAACC
Source organism: Ehretia macrophylla (assembly GCA_037974665.1). Classification (NCBI taxonomy): domain Eukaryota; kingdom Viridiplantae; phylum Streptophyta; class Magnoliopsida; order Boraginales; family Ehretiaceae; genus Ehretia; species Ehretia macrophylla. Next base: position 88,735,403 of record CM075764.1, read on the forward strand.
ATATTACGGGAATAGTATTTTTCTTGCCAATTTTACTCAATTTGATCTTCCAAGCTTGTTCCAAGGATTCTAAACCATCAAAACACTTCATCTTTGCTTGTTCTATGTGATTGTGGTGAGAGATTTAACATTTTTGTGTATTTTTAATGTTTATGTCATAACTTTAAATTTCTAGATTTGTCAATATTAGCCAATGAAATGCTCAAATATGATCATAAATGTTGTCTACATGCTATAGAGATGTGTTTTTTTTAGTTTTATGGTTTGGTTTTAGAGCTTTAGCAAAGGGTGAGTTGGAGAAGATGATGAATAGTATTTTTTTAGGGTTTTGATAAAATGTGCTATTGGGATTGATTCTATGCTTCAATTAGGTGCTATAGATGTTAATGAAGATAGTCTAATGACCCTGTGTAGTTTAATTGCTCAGAACCTAGTTAAAACGTGAATTAGCTACTTTTAGAAAGGGGTTTTGAACGAAAAGTAAATCCGGGTAGAATTCGAAGTTAATTTGGGGTTCTACTAGGCATGGAAGCACTTTTGGTGCTTTCGTTGCAATGAATTGTGGGCCGGAATGGGTAGCTATAGTTTAATGCACCCTCGGGGCCTTCTCGAGCTTCAGTGTTAAAAGCAGGTTTTCAAAGCTTGAATGGGTGTCTTTTAGTGTTCCTAGGGATGTGGGATACTTGGTTTGGGTAGATTGTGCTCTGTGATTCGATAGGAACCTAATTTGAGTTAGTAGACAAAGGGGAAAAGTAGAAAATTGGTTGTTTTGCACACCTATTGACTTGTAGATACTTATAATGGGTTTAAATGCATTTCTAAGGTAATTGTGAGCTTTTGGTAAAGTTTTGTGAGAAATATGTGTTAGCCTAAAGGGCTTCTAAATCTTGGTTTTGACGATTACAAACCATAAATGTGTTTAATAAGTTTGTTAAGTGTGCATAAGTAAAGATAAATCAAGATTGACTCCGATTTCAAGTTCATCAAGCTGAAGAAAGAAGAAGAATATCCATCAACTCAAGGAAAAGATTCGATGAATGAAGATGGAGTTATAAGGATGGAGACGGAAGTCATAAGGGGTACCGGTTGGGACTTGATTGGGGCTTTGGCTCTTGCAAATGGTATATGCTCAATAATGATTCTCAAATGTTGCTTTGAAATATTTGAAAAATGTCTTACAAAAGTTGCTCAAAAGAAATGCTTTTAAAAACCCAACCCTGGCAGTTTTGATCCCACTGAACGATCCCATGGCGACCGGTGGCCAAAGGGTCGTCCGCTTAAGGCCTGTCCACCGAACGAGGGTCTCTCGACCGATCGACTGGTGACAAAGGGGTCGACCGGTCAGACCAAAATATTGATTCAAAATATAGGGATTTTATGAACGTTAGGTGCATTTATTACACCCATTTCAGCTTCTATTAATGCCTTTCAACTGCAAAATTTCAAGGCATTGATTCAAAGCAATTACTCTTGAGTTCTTTCATTAATTTCATCTTTGAATCAAAATATAGCCATTTTATGAACGTTGGGATGCATTTATTACACCTATTTCAGCTTCTATTAATGTCTCTCAATTGCAAAATTTTAAGGCATTGATTCAAAGTAATTACTCTTGAGTTCTTTCATTAATTTCATATTTGAATCATCATTGAGATATACTTGAGCAAGAATTTGTGAGCAATATTGAGAGAAACATTCATTGTATTCATCTACCCTAAAAGAGGGCTTTTATTGTGAATCTCAAACACTTATCAAAAGAGAGAGTTAAACACTTTGAAAGAAAGGATTTCCTTGTCAAAGGTGTTGGGGTTAAAGCTTTGTATTGAGAAATATTTTTCTATTGTAAAAGGTTGAACTACCATTATAGTTGGTTTGTGGACTCACCAACATTTGAAGAGCCACTATAGTGAAGATTGTTGAAATCCTAAGCGGGAAGCTTGGGTCATGGACTTGGGCGGGGGCCGAACCACGCTAAAATCGCGATTTGCTATCTCTTTCTCTCAACTCTCTCTTTGCATTATTTTTTGCTCACCAAGTATTTAATAAATTGCCTCACTCATATTTTATATTGCTAGAGTGCATATCTATTTAGAATTGTTTTTGATTAATCATTGCTAGTATATTGCCTAATCGAAAAAGTAGTATTATTGTCTATATAACCTAATTCACCTCCCTCTTAGGTTTAATTAAGGGACAACAAGTAGTATCAGATCTAGGTCTTTGCATATAGCTTAACATCTAGCAAAGAAAAGATAAATGGCAAACAATACTACCTCTCCTTACTTTGAAGGTTACTCCACTAGTAGGCCTTCATTGTTTATATGTACCAATTTCAATTATTGGAAGAACAATATGGAGGCATACATACAATCCATTGACTATGCTCTATGATCATTGGTAGAAGGGGGTCCTTATGTTCCAATGAAAGAGGTGACAGTCAAAGATGCTCCAAGTTCAAGTGGAGTCGAGAAAGTCAAAACCATTCAAGTGCCTAAGGAAATAGGAGAGTTTAATGATCAAGACATTATCATGATGACCAAGAACTCAAGAGCCAAGAACATCCTCTATTGTGCTCTAAACGAAACCTAGTATAGTCGTATGAGTCAATGTGAAACTGCTCAGGAGATTTGGAAAATGTTACACATGTCTTATCAAGGAACGTCTCAAGTGAAGAATACCAAGATTAATCTTCACATTCATGAGTATGAGTTATTTCGTATGAAGTCCGGAGAGTCACTAAATGAAATGCATCAAAGATTCTCCAAAATCATAAACAACTTGAGTGCTCTCAGAAAGAAATATCCAAATGAAGAACTCAACTGGAAGATTCTTGTGGCTCTTCCAAAAGAATACAAACCAAACGTGATATCAATTAGAGAATAAACCGACCTCTCCAAGATTATGGTGCGTGATCTCATTTGCAATCTTGAGACAGAGGAACTTGTATTGAATCAAGAAAAGATACGAGATGAAGAAGAAAAGAAGTCAAGGAAATCACTTGCTCTCATTGCTCAATCTCAATCAAGTGATGAAGACAAAGATGATAGTGATCATGATGAGCTTGCACTTCTTGCAAAGAATTTTAAGAAGTTCTTGAAGTACAAAAAGATGAAGAAAGGAGAGACCATCAACAACAAAATCAAGAGAAGATTCAAAGAGAAAATTAGGAAGACCAAAGAGGAGATCAAGTGCTTCAATTGTGACAAGCCGGGATACATCAAAGCATAGTGTCGAAAATTAATCAAAGGGAAGCAAAAGGCAATGAAGGCTTGTGTTGAAGATGATATATCAGCCAGTGATAAAAGTGAAAGTGAAACCAAAGTGGCCAACTTTGTGTGCTTCATGGCTAGAGATGATGAGGTAACTTCTTCTTCTTGTGATGAATCTTCTTTTTCTTCTAATGATGATGAATGTACTTTTGAGGAACTAACAAATGAATTTTCAAAACTACATGATAGTTTTCTTCTTGCATACTCAAAAGAAAAGAATCTTCAAAAAGAAAATGATGAACTTCAAAAAGAAATTAAAGAACTTAGAGATGAAAATAATACTCTTACCAAAGAGATTTGTGAATACTATCATTCAAAGTCCAAAAATGAATTAGAAATCAAAGATTTTGAAAAACAAGTTCTTGGTTTACAAAATGATCTTGCTAGATTTTCAAAGGGAACAAAGGACTTGGACGAAATCCTTGGTTCCCAAAAATTACCATTTGACAAAGGTGGGATTGGCTATGAACCATTTTATAAACCAAAGTTCTCAAAAACTATTTTTGTGAAAGCTTCTCAATCCTCAATTGTCTATCCACCATTAAAAGAATCATGAAAAGTACAAATTGACAAAAAAGGGATTGGCTATAAGTCACATCAAAAGGGGTTTCGAAATCATTTTGTCAAAGCATCATCCTCTTGGCATGTAGCCTCAATATCAAGAGGATCTTTTAAGAGATGCACTTATTGTGAGAAGATTCGACAATGCATCACGATGTAGATTTAAAAACATAGTAGGAAGAGATTCTTACATTCCTTTATGGCTTAGACCCAAATGGGTTGTTAGATGTGTTAGGACGTCGTACTAACACAAAAGGACCCAATAGAACCTTGGGGACCAAAATGAACTTGATTTGTTTCTATGAATGATAGGTTGCTCTAAAGGTAAAGTATAAAGATACTTGGGTTATTGATAGTGGGTACTCAAGGTACATGACGGGAGATGTCTCTTTCTTTTATGAGATTGACAAAGATTTCAAATGTAAAGTTAGCTATGGAGAAAATGAAATAGGCAAAGTCATTGGTAAGGGTAGTATAGGAGATATAAACTCTCTTTCCATTCATGATGTCTTGTATGTTAAAGGTCTTAGACACAATTTGTTAAGTGTAAGTCAATTTTATGATAATGGATTTTAGAGTTGAATTTTTATCTACCTATTGCAAGGTGTATGATAAAGATGATAAAGTGTTGTTTGTTGGAAAGAGATGTGATAATGTGTACGTGATTAATTTCCATGAATTAAAATGTCAAAATGTGACATGTTTAGTTACCATTAATGAAGACTAATGGTTATGGCATAGGAGACTCGGTCATGCTAACATGGATTTACTTGCTAAGCTTTCTAGAAAAGAACTTGTCATAGGTCTTCCTAAGACTAGATTTCAAAAAGACCATTTATGTGATGCATGCTAATTTGGAAAACAACACAAAATATCTTTTAAAACAATTAGCAAGGTAACCACATCAAGAGCTTTACAAAAATTACATATGGATCTTTTTGGTCCAATGGATGTGGCAAGCCTAGGTAGATTTAGATATGTCAATGTTATCATAGATGATTATATTAGATTCACACGGGTGAGACCCCTTGCACATAAAAATGATGCCTTCAATGAATTTGCTAAACTTTGTAATAAGATGCAAAATAAGAAAGGCTATTATATAAATTGTATTCATAGTGACCAAGGTACAGAATTTATAAATGCATCGTTTATGGACAATTGTGAAGTACGTGGCATTGAACATAATTTTTCGGCTCCTAGAACTCCTCAACAAAATGGGGTAGTAGAAAGGAAGAACCGAACATTACAAGAAATGGTAGGAACAATGTTGAAAGAAAATAACTTGCCAATATATTTTTGGGGTGAAGTTGTAAATACCGCATGTTATATGCTCAATCGTGTGTTAATTAGACTTTTTCTAAAGAAAATACCCTATGAGTTATGGAAAGGTAGAGCACCAAATATGTCTCATTTTAAATTTTTTGGTTGTAAGTGTTTCATCTTAAATATAAAAGAACATCTTGGCAAATTTGATTCTAAATCGGATGAAGGACTTTTCATGGGTTACTCTTCAAGAAGCAAAGCTTATAGAGTTTTTAACAAAAGAAATATGTTTATCGAAGAGTTTATGCATATGGATTTTGATGAAACTAATCTTTTTGCCCTGAGAAAGAATGATGATGATGGAGGTGTTTCCAAAGTTGACATTCAAATCTTACCTACAACCATTGGCAATAAGGGAACCTCAAGTGATCCAAAGGAGACAATTGTTGAAGATGGTCAAATCTCAAGGGATGGTGAAACTCTAGCAAATCCACAAGTTAATGAACAACCAATGTAAATTGTCCAAGAAGCCACAAGAAATGATGATCAACCAAAATGTTGGAAGTTGTGAGAGATCATCCAAATGATCAAATTCTTTGGTAATCCTTCCAAGGGAGTAAGAACTCGCTCCAATCTAAATGGTTATTGTGAACATGTTGTTTTTCTTTCTCAAGTAGAGCCTAAAAATGTTAAAGAAGCTTTAGATCATGAAGATTGGATCATTTCCATGCAATAAGAATTAAATCAGTTTGAAAGAAGTAAAGTATGACATCTAGTTGAAAAACCTAAAGATTATCCTAGAATTGGTACAAAATGGGTTTTTAGGAACAAATTAGATGAATCAACGGTTGTAACTAGAAACAAAGATAGGCTAGTGGCTCAAGGGTATAATCAAGAAGAAGACATAGATTATGATGAGACCTTTGCTCCCGTAGCTAGACTTGAATCCATTCGTATGCTTCTTGCCTTTGCATATTTTATGGACTTTAAATTATATCAAATGGATGTAAAAAGTGCCCTTTTAAATGGCTATTTCAAGGAAGAAGTTTATGTGAAACAACCACCTGGATTTGAGGACTCTAACTTGCCAAATCATGTATATAAACTAGATAAGGTATTATATGGCCTTAAGCAAGCACCTAGAGCATGGTATGATAGGCTTAGCAATTATTTGCTTGAAAAAGGGTTCACTAGAGGCAAATTAGATTTCACTCTCTTTGTTAAAACAAAAGGTGAATATATATTGCTTGTGCAAATTTATGTTGATGATATAATCTTTGGTGCTACTAATGAATCTCTTTGTGAGTATTTCTCTAAGTGTATGCACAAGGAATTTGAGATGAGTATGATAGGAGAATTGAATTTCTTTCTCAGACTCTAAATCAAGCAAACACAATAGGGTACTTTTATCAATCAAGCCAAGTACACTAGAGAACTTATCAAAAAATTTGGGCTTGAGTCAGCAAAATAAATTAGTACACTAATGTCAACATCAATCAAACTTGACAAAGATGAGGAAGGTAACAAGGTAGATGAAAAGCAATATCGAGGTATGATCAGAAGCCTTCTTTATTTAACTGTCTCTAGACCTGATATTGTATTTGATGTATGTTTATGTGCTCGTTTTCAATCTTGTCTTAAAAAGTCTCACTTAAATGCAGTAAAAAGAATCATTAGATATCTTTAAAAGACTATAGATTTAGGATTGTGGTATCCGAAAGGCACATCATTTGAACTTATAGGATATTCGGATTCGGATTATGCAAGAGATCGAGTTGATAGAAAGAGTACTAGTAGATGCTGTCAATTTCTAGGATATTCATTAATCTCATGGTTTAGTAAAAAAATAAAATAGTATAGTTCTCTCTACGGCCGAAGCTGAATACGTGTCTGCCAGAAATTGTGTTGCTCAAATTCTTTGGATGAAACAAAATTTTCTCGACTATGGCCTTGTGTACAAAAATGTGCCTATTAAATGTGACAATACAAGTGTCATTAATCTCACTGAGAATCTCATTCAATAGTCTAGAACAAAACATATTGAAATTAGGCATCATTTCATTCGTGATCATGTTTAAAAAGGGGATGTTGTGTTAAACTTTGTTGATTTTGTGCATCAATTAGCTGATATTTTTACCAAACCATTGCATGAGAATCAAGTTTGTATGATTAGAAGGGATTTAGGCATGCTTAAAATTAGTTAGCATTGCAAAAATTTCGAAGTTTTCAGCATGAGATGTACTTCCTGGCAGAAAGTGCACCACCGGAAGAAGGGGTGCCACCGGTCGACTGGTAGAGCATACCCTCGTCCGGTGATCGTGCCTCAAGCAGACGAGGTTCTGGCACCGGTCGACCGGCGCTTTAACCCTCATTTGGTTACAACACTAACAGACACCAAGTTTTAAAACCAAAATTTTCAACTTCTTCAATCATCATTTTTCTTTCAAACTCTACCATCTTTCCTTAAAACCCTATAAACCCTTCTCAACTGTTTTAAGGTTTTTAAACATCATATTTTTACTAATATAAGATCAAAGTTTCTTTTAAATCTCACAACTTCCTCCATTGCTTCTCTTTCTCTTCAAATCCTTGTAAAAATTCTTCAATTTTTCTCTTGCACACCAAGTGCTCGACGAAATTACCCAACCAAACTTTATTGTTTTTTCTTGCAAATTATCTTGTCTACTTATGGCATCATCATCTAGACAGGCATCAAAAAGGAGAAAGACCGGTGTTAGACCTCATACCATTGACCCATGGGATCCTATACACGTCATAGCACCGGGTGATTTCTCTAAAAATGAAATACTATGAGGTAAGCTTATTGATCCTTCAGACTTCTTGGATAATACTCGTCGACATAAGCTACTTAGATATCAATGGTGTCTTCCTCTTTTTGGACTTGAGGACATCAATTGTGATCAATGGGTTCGTGAGTTCTATGTGTATGCGGTAAAAGGTGAACATGAGGGTGTGCGAGGGATAAAGAGCCGAGTAAATGGAGTTAACCTTTTTTGTGAATGAACAGGACTTGGCTAACTTGCTTGGCATTCTAACTAGTGGTCTAAGAATCTATTCTCATCTCAACTTACTAAGCGGACTACATGACAATGCTCCAAAAGAGATGTTTACTACCTTGTAGGAAGGCTCGGGAAGGACGGAAGAGTTCATGCCAAAAAGAGATCAACTTTGTGCTGAAAAATGCACGTTCCTCTACATCTTGAATCAAGCTATCGTGTCTCACATTGTAAAAGATGGGACAATTCCATTCTTTACGGGCTATGTGATGCATCTCATGTATAAAAAAGTAAAAATCAATCTCCCATACATTATGGTTAGTCACATGTTGGCTTTCAAAAAGAAATCCTTGCCCTATGGGATGCTCTTGTACCACATTTTCCGTCTTAGAGAAATTGATTGTGTTGGTAAGTTTGAACCTTTGAATGATTCCACCTACCTTTTTGACAAACATTGCCTTGATAGACAATATATGGCTTGTGACAATAATGACATTGTCTATATTAAGCAACGTCAATTCTGTAAGGTTCAAACTGAAGTTGGTGATGATCTAGAAAACTATGACCTTGGGGAGGAAGGTGATGAAAATGAAGCCGCAAGCGAGAGTGATGAAGGAGGTAACGATGAAGAGATGCCGACATTGAGACTTCACGGGTTGATATTGGGGGTACAAGTTCGCCTACAAGGAGCAGACCTCGCTCAGTCACTCTTGAAGAAGTCAATACCAAGGTTGATAATTTGACTTCGAAAGTTGATCAGTTACTATTGACTTTTGGAGAAGTCAACTCCGAGATAAAGGGCATGAAGATGATGCTTGAAAAGCTTTATGAGAAGTTTCTGAAGGACTAAGCTCGTTGCCTTGCGATGTATAGAATGATCCCCTTATTTCGTAGACTTTGAATTTCTTTTTCTCAAGAACATCTTGTTTTACTTTGTCATGCATTCTCTAGTTGTTTCAGTTTTTTTTGTTTCTTTGTTTTTCTAAATTACTTCCATTAACTTGTTCTTTTGGCTTACATTTCTATATCTTGTCTTACTTTGCTTGCTAATGCCAAATAGGAGGAGATGTCACATGAATGATCTTACTTTTCTTTATTTTGCTAATGACAAAAAGAGGGAGCAAAATTGTATAAATAATACAAAAGCTAGAAACATGTGTTAAACTTGAACCTAAAAAGAACATCCATCAAGTTGAGGAGGAGTTTTTGAACAAACTTATATCTTTGCTTCAAACAAACTCAAAATGCACTATCTTTCTCAAACTCATTTATGCTAACATTGTTATTATTTGGGATAAGTTTTGTCATCATCAAAAAGAGGGAGATTGTTAGCCTAAAGGGCTTCTAAATCTTGTTTTTCATGATTACAAACCATAAATGTGTTTAATAAGTTTGTTAAATGTATATAAGTAAAGATGAATCAAGATTGACTCCAATTCCAAGTTCATCAAGCTAAAGAAGGAAGAAGAACATCCATCAACTCAAGGAAAAGATTCGAAGAATGAAGATGGAGTTATAAGGATGGAGACGGAAGTCGTAAGGGGTACCGGTTGGGACTTGATTGGGGCTTTGACTTTTGCAAATGGTATATGCTCAATAATGATTCTCAAATGTTGCTTTGAAATATTTGAAAAATGTCTTACAAAAGTTGCTCAAAAGAAATACTTTTAAAAACCCAACCCTGGCAGTTTTGATCCCACCGAAAGACCCCATGGCGACCGGTGGCCAAAGGGTCGTCCGCCTGAGGCCTGTCCACCGAACGAGGGTCTCTTGACCGGTTGACTGACGACAAAGGGGTCGACCAGTTAAGCCAAAATATTGATTCAAAATATAGCCATTTTATGAACGTTGGGGTGCATTTATTATACCCATTTCAGCTTCTATTAATGTCTCTCAACTGCAAAATTTCAAGGCATTGATTCAAAGCAATTAATCTTGAGTTCTTTCATTAATTTCATATTTGAATCAAAATATAGCCATTTTATGAACGTTGGGGTGCATTTATTACACCCATTTCAGCTTCTATTAATGCCTCTCAATTGCAAAATTTCAAGGCATTGATTCAAAACAATTATTCTTGAGTTCTTTCATTAATTTCATATTTGAATCATCATTGAGATATACTTGAGCAAGAATTTGTGAGCAATATTGAGAGAAACATTCATTGTATTCATCTACCCTAAAAAAGGGCTTTTATTGTAAATCTCAAACACTTATCAAAAGAGAGAGTTAAACACTTTGAAAGAAAGGATTTCCTTGTCAAAGGTGTTAGGGTTAAAGCTTTGTATTAAGAAAGATTTTTCTATTGTAAAAGGTTGAACTACCATTGTAGTTGGTTTGTGGACTCACCAACATTTGAAGAGCCACTATAGTGAAAATTGTTGAAATCCTAAGCAGGGAGCTTGGGTCGTGGACTTGGGCGGGGGCCGAACCATGTTAAAATCGCGATTTGCAATCTCTTTCTCTCAACTCTCTCTTTGTATTATTTTCTACTCACCAAGTGTTTGATAAATTGACTCACTCATATTTTATATTGCTAGAGTGCATATCTATTTAGAATTATTTTTTATTAATCATTGCTAGTATATTGCCTAATCAAAAAAATAGTATTATTGTCTATATAACCTAATTCACCCCCCTCTTAGGTTTAATTAACGGACAACAATATGTCATTGACCCATTTATGTTTGTATAGTTAATTTCATGTTAACACTTATTTCTTAGTTGTTTTCGAGGCCAACCTACTTTGTTGTCCCTTCTATGTGTTATTGCTTTATTTTATTGTTATATTGTCATTGGATTTAAGTGCATTGCATAGTGGTTATGCAACCATAGTGTTAGGAGCAAACGTATTGGATATCGGCTAGGCGGCAGCGGGCTTGCCAATGGATATTTAATCTCCGTGCTCGAGTCTCTCACTCGCCTGGTTCGAAGATTGCCAAGGGGTGTTGGGTCGTAGGATTTTCGGGGTACATCTGGAGTACACCTACTAGAGTATTTGGGGTTTATACCGGCTTATCGTGATTGAGATCATGGTTCGTGGATCATGGTTCGAGAATCGAATAATTAGAGTGATAAGGGTTACCGATTGTATCCCTTTTAAATGTGGTATTTAATTGTTTTCTATTATTTATTGTTTATTGTTATTAATATTTGATATTCCAATGTTGCATTGCATGAATCCCCTTATAAATGTGAAGCTGGAAAATATTTCTTCAAAAACAACCTCTTCATCTCGTTCCATATGGTAATACTTCCGGAGGGTAGATAGTAGAGCCAATCCTTAGATGAATCCTTCAAAAAAAATGGAAATGTGCTTAACTTAATCTGCTCGTCAGTCACCTCCGTGGGTTTCATACTCATGCATACCACATGAAGCTCCATTAGATGCTTATGAGGATCTTCACCTACAAGGCCATGAAAAGTGGGCAAAAGATGTATTAGGCCAGACTTTAATTCAAAAGTAACATTAGCATCTAAAGTAGAAAACGTTATGCATAAAGGTTGTTGATCCAAATCAGGGGTGACAAGCTCCTTCAAAGTTTGATTTTCAACCATGACTTCCTCCTTTTCTGAATCAGAATCGCTAGCAAATAAGGAATCAACAACTAGTTCGTTCTCTTCAGAATTCCTCTGAGCTTCTTTTTCTTAACCTGCATGTAGTTTTTTCTATTTCTGGATCATATTGCAAATCACCTTGATTAGTAGATCGAGTGACAATCATAAACTCAAGAAAGCGCTGATTAACCACGAGAAATAAAGCAGGAAAAAGAAATCTAGAGTAATAAGAAAAATAAAAAATTTACGCAAAAACACAAAAAAATTCTAAAAACCCTAGTAAACGATAGAATTTGGCCTCAAAAGGGTGGGGCTCATAAGTCTAAGACTATGAGTCTTGCTCAGAATGTCATTTCCCTTTGGAAAAGTAAATTTTCGAGACCTAATTCTACCAAAATTTTGAAATTTGCTGAAACTGTAACAATAAAAAGACGTTTTTTTTACACAGATTTCAAGAACGAAATAAAAACCACAAAAAATACAAAAATAAACTAAAATAACTCCCCGGCAACGGTGCCAAAATTTGGTGTACTGTCGCAGGCAACCAAAAATAAAACATGTACTCCAAAAAATATATGTAGTAGTGTGAGTAAGGATCGTTCCCACAGAGAGTATCTAGCCTAATTTTATGTTACGTAAACAAGGTTGGGGTGGGGTGGGGTGGGGGGGGGGGGGAGGGGGTTTGAGTATAAAGAAAACTTAAGAAAAAATACTGAAATTAAAAATATCAGATTTAATCAAAAAAATGAACCTTGGTCTAAGTCAATATCTACCATCGGAATCTTGTAACTGATCATTGATGCAAGTATATATCAATTCAAACTTTAAATATTCACCGTTGGAATTATTTTTCTATATCTCCTTAGTCATAGTTAATTAGAATGCACGCGACCTAATTAACCCTAACCACTAAACAACCTCAGACACGCGCTAAAAGTTTAATCTAGTAGCAGCCTTAAGAATTAGAGGGATCGATGAAGCTAAACAACACAAGCACACGCGGTTGCATTTAATTTAGTTGAACGTTCTTCCTAAAATCTAATAATTTCTGACGCATCAAATTATTAAATCTTAGTTGCTTCACAAATTAGAGGGATCAAGCAATTACGAATTTGATATCTAACTTAGCAATAGATTATAACGAATAATAAACTAGTAGGCCTCCCTAGCAATCAAACGAAAGAATCATGAAATTAACACAAAAGAACATTCAATACTTAAAGCATAAATTGAACAATAAAAACTAATTAGATCTCATAATTTTCTTGATTCCGAGGCTTCAATTTCCTTCAACCAAGAATAAAAGTTTAGCCACGTAGAGCCATGAAGAAAACTCAAAAACTAAGAGGAGAGAAAGAGAGGAGGTCCAAATCTTATGATTTCTCTCCTTATTTATAGTTTGTGAAATCCCCTAAGATAATGGACTCATAATCTAAATAGAATAAGAAAATATTAAAGGTAAAGTAAACTCCTAATATAACTAGAAAATTTTAAAACAACTAGAAAAGTCCTAATACAATAAGGATAGCTAAAATAACTGGAATTTTCATGCACCACCTCTTTTACCATCAACTAGAAGCTTCTAGATAAGGAACATTCCAGAACATTAAACAACACAGGTGCAGCAAATTTACGACCAATTTCAGCTTTGATTCAGCATTTATTTCTCAAAACTCAAAACATAAAAGTTGTATATATTCCTCTTGGCTTTCCAGAACATCTTGAATCGCCTCAATCCGAGTTCAGATGAGAGAGTTATGCCCAAAAAACATAACAGTGTCGGAGCTGTCCAGAATTGCGCAATTTTAACTTCATTTTGCTCCTTACGCCTCCATTTGCATCCTAAATCAAAATATAAAAATGATAAGTGTATTTAGGCATCAAATAGGTATGAAAGATTAAACATTAAGGGAGAAAAATATGACATTTTGCATTCTGATCAAAATGTTTCCCGTAACTGTTCCCCCCTCACTGAGTATACATTATTTGTATACTCACTCCTCATCATGAATCTTTCAGGTTATAGTGAAAGGAAGTGAAGTTCGTGTTTTATGATAGTTCGTGCTTGAAAGAATGCCTAACGTGTTATGTAGCATGGATTGTAAAATGCTGGAAAGATATTCTTTTGATGACGTGTATGTATTCAAAGTATAAATAATGTAATTCAAGTTAATTAGATCATTAGGGTAGTTTGATTTCATAGCTTATGTAATAGGATAGTGTAGTTTATATTCAATGCATGTATGTAGTTATTTTAAGGAAGAGTAGGTTAGTCTTTGCATTCGGAAATGTACATTTGATTGTGAAATTTTGTTGTGAACTAAGGCTCGGATGGCCTTGAGGAGTTGTTGTATGTTTGGACACGATACTGGTCCATTTATATGTTGTGTACAGGTAAGCTGTTTGCCCTATAAACAGGGGAAATTCCGTCTGTTTTTCCTAAATTTTATGACCGGGTTAGAATTGGGAGGAGAATAGCATGTTTAATAGAATTCTCAATCTCGTGAGGGGTCAGGGCGTTACAGATTAATAATCATATAGCATCAAAATAATCATAGAAGCAACAAAAGTACTTAACCAATAACTACAATACATTTGCAAGCTCAATCATTAATATTTGTTTTCTAGAATTGCTTCTTCTATTCTCATGCTTCAACTCAAGTGTAATGACCACATATAGCATTATATTATCTTACAAGAACAAGAAAAAGCACAATATAGCTTTGTAACCAAGTATTGAAACCCTAGAATTCAACCTAAGCTCAATCTACCATCTAGCATACATACAACTTTATTCATGCTTTGTACATACCTGGATCTCTCTACCATGAGTTATATGCCTTTATAAAACCTTTGAAATTCATTCCTCACCTTAGATCTTGAGTTTGAATGCAAGAAATATGTTAGCAAAGCTTGTAGGAGCAAGATCAAGGCTTGAAAATGCTTGGTAATGGTTTGAATCTTCTTCCTTTTCCTTCTTCTTCTTCTTCCTTCTTCTTTTCTCTCTTATCTTCTTCAAATCGTGTAGTGTAGTGTGTGTGTGTATGTGTGTGTGTGTGTATGCTGCTATGTTTTTGTGTGTGTATGTGGTGTAATGTGTGTGTTTTGTTAGGTTGCCCAAAAGACCACCTATGTATTATTAGTTTGCCATTCTAGTTGCTTCTCAATTGATTTAGTTAGCTATTATAACGTAATGGACTTTAATGAATGCCTGCGACATATGAGATACACAAATGCACGTAATGGAATTTAAATGCACATTATACGATGCAAATGCACATAAAATGAGATAAATGTTCATAAAACCACATAATTGCACTTAGAAACTCATGAATGAAAATTAGAAGATACGAGTGCACGCTAAATGCTATAAAACATATTAAATGATATTATATGCATATGGAGTTTTGTGCGGGGCTTCACAAGTAGACTCGATAAATTCAAAACTCACAAGAGCTCGAGGTCTCATTTTCTGTCTTAGCCAACCTTTGCTGACTCCGAGACCATGCATCAATAAAGGTAATACCGATGTTTCCAGATGTATCCAATGTTTTCCAGTGCAACAATTATCATCTACTACCTTGGCGATTCAATTAAGCAATGATTAGACCGAACCTAGTCATAAGGACGAAAGAGGAGAAATGTACCGAGGAAATGAAAACATGTTAGTAAGTGATTCCTTGACCTCTTGCAGAGCTTAGGCAATCGGGGGGCTTCTGATATAGGTATAAATTTGACTCAAGAGTGCAATTATCCAAATACCCATGGTAACAAAAGGAATAATCACTGCGAGACACTTGTCACAAAAATAGCTCACATGGACAAGTGGGAACCACCTAAAAAGGCTCCCCATATATTACTATAAATAACACAAAGAAAGTGACAGGGAGGTAATTAATTCATTCCTACTTCTAAATTTATTGTCTGTTAGATTATTTCCGAGCCCAATCACTAATTCTCTCGCCCGAGGAGGAACGCGGAAGATAACCCTCATTGTTTCTTTTCTTTGCTTGTGTAAGAGGTCAGTTCGGACGAAGGTGACCTAAGCCAACTGATCGGCTCGACGGATTTCACATTTAATAATGGTGAACTGCAACTTTCTTATTTTGGCACTTGTGTGTAAATTGAGTATGATTTCTTATTTGGGAACAAGCAACTCATTTTGGAAAGGCTAGGACATTGGGACAAAAAACATTCTTTAAGACAAGAATTTTTGTCCTTGCGTAGCATGTCCAGATGGCGGATGCTAGGCATACTTCTTTTGTGGAGGACTTGTGTAGGCGTGTGGCTGGAGCTTGTTGGAAGAGATAACTACCTTGATTTATTTAATTAGGAGATAATGTGCTTTATCCCTAAAAAATTAAATTAGAAAATCAATAGGTAGTTATCTAACCTAACTAGAACTCTCTACCCCTTATCCCCTAGCTATCAGCTATATCTACTACTAACTACACAAAACCACACTACACAACTAAGCTAACACATACACAATACACAACCAAGCAAAGTAAGAAAAACAAAGAAGAAAAATTCCACCATTTTTCGCTGTCATTCACAAGGGAGTTGGAATAAAGGAGAAGATTCGGAATGCCTGTGCCTTGGAGGTCTTCTCATGGCCTGGTGGATATTTTTCAGCCATATTCTAGTAGCAAACTCGTTTGTGTGTTGTGTATTTAAGCCAACACAAAAGGTATAAATCACACTCTACTCTAATTAGCACTTGATATTGATTTCAATGGATGTTTTTGTGCATGATGTCATGTCTTCCGTGTGTGGATTACATGGCTGCCATTAATTATTTTATATGCCGCTTATAAATTGGAAAATTAATATTTAGATACCTAAGAATCCACATCCTTCATTATGCACTTTTGGAAAAACACTAAGAGTCTGTTTAGTCTAACTTTTTTACACTCAAAAGTACTTCTTGTGAGTTTAGAAGCTGATCTCACCTGTTTGGCGCATTTCTAAAAGTACTTTTAGGTAAAAGTTGAAGCTGAAAAAAGTTGAAAAATAAGAAGCTCCAAATTAGAGCTTTTCAAAATAGACTTTTGCGAATCTGTTTTTATATAATGCGAGAAGTTGTTTTCTTTTTCTTTTTCAAATGTACCCCTTTATATTTTTTAAAATAAAATATTGTCTTCAAATTTTCTAAAAGCTCAATATTACCCAATATAGGCCAAACAGTTCACGACTTTTATTCAACAACACTTCTAACTAAACTTCTAATGCAAAAATTTTATAGCTTAAAAGCTAAAATTTAACACACTTAGGCCAAACAAAGCTTAATTCGTTTACTCCTTTTTGAATCAGCACAATTTCCACCGGGCGGGTCTAATTAATGTCCGGGCATTTGACAGCCTCTTTCCAATCTGTATATTTTTCTACCTGTGGGAATCCAATGTTAGCCCAATTGATTTTTAAATTATTTAGTATTGTATATTAGTCGCCCAAGCGGGTCAAACATTTGGTCGGCCGATTTTTCTGAGAGTTTTCTGTTAGATATCTTCACTTGGCCGTGTTAGATATCCTCCCAAGCAAACATTTTTCTTATTTTTGTAACTTGTCTGTTGTGGAAAATCAATCAATAATGCAAGGCATCCATTAACATGTACTAATTTCGCATAATGGTGTTCATTAATTTATCTTTAAAAAATGCACGAGTCATGAACACAAGAGTAATCTTACCCAGCAAAAAAAGAAAAAGTGTAATCTTTCTACGGTAACAACAAAAGAAAGGACTTGTAATTATGACATAGTACTAGCAGAAAACACATTTCCAATCAAATTAAGTTTATAATATAAAGAATATATAAGATATGATGGTTAGCGAATGTAGTAATTGAAAACCATAATTAGTTAAGTTGAATACCATAAAACAGTAAAAATAAATTAGAAGACAAAGTAAGATTAGTTGAGTACTTCAACATAAAATCATAATGCATCCCAAAATTAATTGTAAATCATAAAACATGTAAGACATGACGGGTAGCGAATGTGGGGCTACTTCTTGGGGCAGCCCTGCTGGTTAAATAATCCCCAAAATTCTCGAACCTTGGCGTCAAAGGATATCACATTTTGAGTTGATTTGTGTGTTTAATGGTTTAGCCACTCAAGTATCAAAGACGTCAAACCTCTCAGCGTTATAAGTATGTGTCATTTGAAGCTGCTTCATTATTTCTAGGTATGAGTCAATGTCAAAAGAAGTTGCTTCATTATAAGAACTTCAGTTCACATTTTTTCACGCAAGATCAAATATTAATTTCTAATTGCAACAATAATGATCCCAAAATATGGATAAACCCTTCGGAGTCTTTCCAATAAAAATGATGTTGTTGTATTCAATTTATAATAAGTTTCGCTTTATTACTAGTGTTAATACGGATTTAAAAAATTTAGTCTATTTATTAGACTTAATTATTGGAAAATTAATAGTTGGGTTTTAGTCGTTACAAGTGGTAACATGGATTCACTTGCTATTATTGTCAATTTGAATTTAAGCATTTTGGATCAATTAATTAGATTCAATGTATTAGTAAACTAGTAGTTGAGCATGAATCATTATAGATGTCTTGTAGTTCTTCTATTCAAAATATTTTTTTAAAAAGAAAATATTTAAAATAAGCTAGTAATTGGACCTGAATTATTATGGATGTCTTATAGGTTAGTGCACTTGAATCATTTGACCATACAAAATATTTTTTTTTTAAAGAAAAAAGGAAAAAAGCATCATCCTAATGATGTGGAGGTATTCTTTTGACCTCTTTTTCCTTTCTCACTATATAGTATAGAACCATTCATATATGAACTCAATGTATCATTTTGACGTTAAGAGAATTGCCAATTATCCTGGCATCTTAAAAATTGATCATAGGATAATATTACTGTTACTTTTATTGTTAAACTCCATTTATATAGTTGGATAATGTGTTAAATAATGACTCAAACTTTGAGGCTTCTCAACATGCAGGTTGCAACTCTGAAGTCCACCCGGAAAGACCAAAGAACTCAAAGGGCAACATGATCGCAATTAAGGCGAATCTATATAATCGAGTGTGGGTAATTTATCTTTCATTTACCTCTCAAAATTATTTAAAATTTTGTCCTATTTTTAATATGTAAAATTTCTTTGCTCTCAATGATAATTAAGATATTCTAAATTCGTCTCTAATTATATTTGGTTTTTGCTAATTAGGTTGATGGTCAGTATTTAATTGATAACTTAGTAATACATACTCGTAGTTGCTTACAAATTTATTACACGGACCCAAGTTCAATCCAAAATTTAACGGTTTTGACCCAAATACCATTCAAAATTTTCAGACACGTGCTAATCTTGTGCCACAATGATAAATTTTCAACAGAATTTAGGACGAGGACTAATGACGTCATATTATTATAAGTGTAGGGATCAAAAAGTTGATTTTTTGTACATGCGTTTTTAAAAGTTGAATGAAATATCTACTTGTTTAGCCAAAAAAAGAAGAAGTCAATTTTAAAATATTAAGAACCAATATATAAACCCTTGGATAAATGATCGAAATGGTCCTTTATCTTTGGGCACTATAATATTTTTTACCTTTATCTACAAAACGTGATAAATTAGTCTTTTATTTTTAAATCTATGACACCGTTAGTCCTTTTAACAATTTTTTAAACATAAATTGCACACACTCAACACATGACCAATTCGTTCATTATCCCTCCAAAATCTGACTTAAGTTGGTCACATGTCAAATGCATGCAATCTGCATTAAAAAAATTAACGAAATTTGTTAAAATAACTAACAACGTCACAAATTTAAAAATAAAAAACTAATTTGTCACGTTTAGTAATAAAAAACAAAAATATCATAAAATCCAAAAATAAAGGACCATTTCGATCATTCACCCTAAACCCTTTAGTACACTTTCTGGAGGAGTGATGCCCTCGTGATGGATCATACTCTCTAAGCCGCCTCTATAATGTAATATTGTACTGGTTTTGACCATATATATTCACCACATTTTTTTGCAGAACTAGTCTATCTCATATATGATACATCATAGCATACAAGCCGCCTCTGTAATGTGGCCGCCACGTTATAAGTGGCCATATCTGTGTAAATTTTGTTTTCCTAATGACATAAGAAAATACAAATTAATACAAGTCCCAGTATGGAGCCAGGTTCTTCAAATATGGCGCGTCGCTACCCGGTGTCCGGCCACTATACTCGAAGAACTTAGCTCCAAGCAGAATCCGAATCAGCCTTTTGGCTAGCGCGTGGAATCGCAGAAAGAAATCTATCCATGATAGAATTGATTTTTTCTTGTAGAAGAGTCCTCTCTTTGACGGCCAAGCAAGCAAGTACTAGCCTTAGTAACGTTCGGGCCCCTTATCAAAGGGTCCCTTCACTCCTGTAAGTTGCTTAAGGAGTACTTAATGGCGGTTTTTCTTTTGAGCAGTTGTTCACCATTGGAACCGCTTTCTGATCGCTGGTCAATGAAAACCCTTAGATAGATGTCAGGATAAGGATTCGCAGGGGGGTTGCTTTACCTTTACCTCTTGGAGGAGTAGTGAGCTCGTAGAATAGGTCTGGCAGCTTTCTTGACTGACCCGCTATCACATCTCGAATCGGTACAGCCATTCTCTTGGAACACCTTCCTCACATAGCCCAACTTACTCTTCGCTTGAATATAGTTTTAGTGTAAACCAAAATTTACATGTCTAGTGAATGAATGTGTCTTGAGTTCATTAATGAAAGACAAGGACACGTACGAACGATAGAGACTTTCAACTTGAATTAGAAGAATCGGTAAACTAGTAATAAGATCCCAATGTACCAAAATACAAAAACCAAATACTAAGGTTTTATATCAATTCTTTATTTATTTTTTTGTATGATAAGAATTTATATATTAAATTTTTTATGTATATGATAAAAATTTAATTATATAGAGAACAGTGTAACAATGTGAAAACCTAAATAGGGATTCAAGTTCCTAAAGAAACTAGATGCTGAATTCCTAATTGAACAAAAAAAGGAAAAGAAAAGAAACAACTCTCTATTCCTAACAAACACTATAAATGGAATCAAAAGGTTCCTTTAGCATAGCATTTCCAAGTCTTGAAATCATGTTTGCAATGAGAAAAAGATACTAGATAGCATGTGAATGCCCAAATTTATGGCATTAAACCATTATCTTTAGCATTTTGATAAAACCTATGGTGCACAAACATAATCTTTCCGGTTTTAATCAGTTCATTCTAGAAAAGTCCTGACATTGTATTTGATTCTCCTCACTACAGGAAATGAAGAATATACCGGCGCTATTTTTTACTTTTCATGGCGCTTATAAAGCGCTGCATATATTTATACCAGCTCTTAATGAAGTGCCGGTGAATTTGTCGCCATCTTTGGCATAAGTGCCATTTCAGACAAGTGCTGGTATAAATGGACCTATGGCGGCACTTTGTGAAAAACGCCACCTATTATAAAATCAAATATATAAATAAATCCTATAATAAATTTAGAGGGAAAAACGTTTAAAAAATTGAGAACATAGGCGGCACTTTGATAAAATTAAATATATAAACAAAACCTATAAATTTAGAGGGAAACGAATTTAAAAATTTAGAACTTAGGCGGCGCTTTTCAAAAACGCCGTCTATGTTAAAAAAAATAAGAAAAAGTTTTGTTGCTAAACCAAGTTTTGAACCCTTAACCTCTCTACTCATTCAATTTGTGCATGATTTTAATGATAACTTGTTGACCATCTAAGTTAGAGAATTCCTTCAATTTTAACAATACTAAAAATTTTATATAAGAACTTTATCTATACTTACATTGAATTTAACATACGAGTTAGAGTATTATGATGTTAATTTTTCTTTAATTCAATCAATGTAGTCCAAAACCGAATAAATTATATTTTTGAAATTTTGTGTCAAGTATAATTAAAAAAATAAAATTAAGATCAAAATGAGGCCCTTTTTGAGAAAATAATTGACCTAAACCGCCTTTCACTAGATCTCAAAAAAATACCTGATTTGAAAAAAAAAATAATACTAAAAACGGACAATCGAGTAAAAAGTCATGAGTTTTTAAAGTTTTACCACCTACAACTGAGAACAAGTTTGATAACTATCAAATAGCTCAAAGGAAAATCTTTAGGCAATTTCATTTAGAATTATCAAAGAATCATCCAAATTAGAGTGTTGATCCTTTTGGTGAGGCCATAACTACTTCAAAACCCTTGTTTCACCATTCCATTGTGTAGATCTCGTTGAGATACATAAACGAGACTACTCATGCAAAAAAAAAAAAAAAAAAGGATCATTGAGTATAAAGTTATGCCCCTTGAAAGTTTATAAGTAATTCATATCTTAGTAAAACAAAAGGTAACCATACCTATAAAATTTTGATTACAATATGTATGCACAATATAATGTAGATAAAAATTGATACGTGTTATTCGTATTTTATTTTTTATCCTAAGTGTGATATTTATAATTAGCACAGTAATCGGATATTTAATGTAAATCAAAAATTGATATGTATGATTTAGCAACCCTTAAATTTTTTTTATTTCCTTTTAATGTTTTAAACTGCTTATTACGAAAACCGACTTTATAGATTTAAATTCATTAAATTTTAATATAAAATATAATTATTTATTGTCATTAAAAAGAGTTAAGGAATATTTTTTACCACTATATGCGGTACTTTTCCATTATAGCAACCCCCTAATTATTTATTGTCATTAAAAAGAGTTAAGGAATATTTTTTACCACTATACCCGCTACTTTTCCATTATAGCGACCCTCTATAGTCTTTAAAATAATTTTTTTAGTATTATGATAAAAGCCGCCTATTCTCAACTAAAAAATTGGCATATATTGATGAAAATGAATATAGGCGCAATTTAAAAAAATAAAAAATATTGTCGAAACTGAGATCTTGAGAAACGCCGCATATCTGCAATTTAAAAAAATTCAAAAATTAGAGAATAGGTGGTGTTTTTGAGTAAACGCTGCCTGTTACAATTAAAAAATTAACAAATATAATCGAAATTACATATAGAGGGCGGTTTATGATAAACGCCGCCTATCTGCAATTTAAAAAATATCATTTTAACGTTAAGAGAATTACCAATCTTAAAAATTGATCATAGGTAATATTATTCTTACTTTTATTTTTAAACTCCATTTATATAGGTGGATAATGTGTTAAACAATGACTCAAACTTTGAGGCTTCTCAACATGCAGGTTGCAACTCTGAAGTCCACCCGGAAAGACCAGAGAACTCAAAGGGCAACATGATCGCAATTAAGGCGAATCTATATAGTCGAGTGTGGGTAATTTATCTTTCATTGACCTCTCAAAATTATTTAAAATTTCGTCTTATTTTTAATATGTAAAATTTCTTAGCTCTCAATGATAAGATATTCTAAATTTGCCTCTAATTATATTTGGTTTTTGCTAATTAGGTTGATGGTCACTATTTAATTGATAACTTAGTAATACATACTCGCAGTTGCTTGCAAATTCATTGCACAGACCCAAGTTCGATCCAAAATTTAATGGTTTTGACCCAAATGTCATTCAAAATTTGCAGACACGTGCTAATCTTGTGCCAAATAATGCTAAATTTTCAATATAATTTAGGACGAGGACTAATGACGTCATATTATTATAAGTGTAGGGATCAAAATGTTCATTTTTTGCACGTGTTTTTGAAAGTTGATTGAAATATCTACTTGCTTAGCAAAAAAAAAAAAGTTCTTTTTAAAATATTAAGAACCAAGATATAAACCCTTGGATAAATGATCGAAATGGTCCATTATTTTTAGACTCTATAGTATTTTTGACCATTATCTACAAAACATGACAAATTAGTATTTTATTTTTAAATCTATGACGCTGTTAGTCCTTTTAACAATTTTTTAAAATTTTTTAACATAGATTGCATTCGCTCAGTAATTGACCAATTACTCTCTTACCCCTCCAACATCGAAGTTAAGCTGGCCACATGTCAGACGCATGCAATCTACATTAAAACAAATTAATGAAATTTATTAAAAGGACTAACAGTGTCACAGATTTAAAAATAAGGAACTACTTTGTCACGTTTGATAGATAAGAGACATAAATATAATAGAATCCAAAGATAAGGCCATTTTGGTCATTTACCCAAAACCCTTTATTACACTTTCTGGAGGAGTAATGCCCTCGTGATGGATCATACTCTCTAAGCCGCCTCCACAATGTAATATTGTACTGGTTTTGACCATATGTATTACCTACGTTTTTTGCAGAACTAGTCTCCCTCATAAATGATGCATCATATATAGTATATAAGCCGCCTCTGTAATGTGGCCGCCGCGTTATAAGTGGCCATATTTGTGTAGTGTAAACCACAATTTACACGTACGAAATGTCTAGTGAATGAATGTGTCTTGAGTTTTGATAAAAAATAAAAAAATAAAAAAAAGAATGTGTCTTGAGTTCATCAATGAAAGAAAAGAACACCTACGAACGATAGACTTTCAACTTTTCTTTTTTTTTCTTGAATTAGAAGATTCAGTAAACTAGTAAGATCCCAAAGTACCAAAATACAAAAGCCAAATACACTAATGTTTTATGTCAGTTCTTTATTTATTTTTTGTATGGTAAGAATTTATATATTAAACTAATGTTAAATTTTTTTATGTATATGACAAAATTTTAATTATATAGAAAACAGTGATGAAAGTGATGGGCGATGATAGATAGCAATGTGGAAACCTAAATAGGGATTCAAGTTCCTAAGGAAACTAGATGCTGAATTCCTACTTGAACAAAAAAAAGGAAAAGAAAAGAAACAGCTCTCTATTCTTAACAAACACTATAAATGAGCATAGCATTTCCAAGTCTTGAAATCATGTTTGCAATGAGAACAAGATACTAGATCGCATTTGAATGCCCAAATTTGTGGCACAAAACCATTAACTTTAGCATTTGGATAAAACCTATGATGCACAAACTTAATCTTTTCGGTTTTAATCAATCCGTTCTAGAAAAGTCCTGACATTGTATTTGATTCTCCTAATATATCCCTAGACCTTCTGCCTTGTCCGGAGGTTCATTTTAGGAAAGGGTGTGATGCTCGGGAATCCAACAGAGAATATTTCCTCGAAAGCTCTTAATGAAGAGCTCGAGATCATAGTCCTTTCCCGTAAAATCCAAGGAATATTTTTCAAAATTGGTATAAACAGGTCATTTCACTTTCCAATAAGGTAACTACCTTTCTCTAGTTTATTTCATATACTTAAAATATTCCTAATTTTTAAACTCGATACTGAATTGAGCGTCGTAGTCTATTCCCTAAAATTTAACCCACGCTTTATTTCTTCCCTTTTTGCAGGCTGTTGAGCTTGATTCCAAGCTTGAGAAGCCCGATAAGGATTTTTACCTTAACACTGATTATTGAAAAAATAACTTTCTGGATAATCATATTCCATAAACTCATGTTTGACAAATTGTTGGCAAACGAGACCAAGTGACGTATTTACTTTCCAAGCGACACTCATTGTCAAAGCATATCGTTTGAAATAAGGGGCCAAGTTATAAATATACTCTTGTGAGATTCCTTTCGTTAGTGGGCTCTCATGGGGCTTACCTCTCTTAGCGGCCATTGTTGAAGGCTTTCTTTAATGAGGCTGGGGAACTGTCCTCTTTGGTTACTCATGTCTTCTCTTTATGCCTATGTATGTAGACTAAACCTAGTCAGGAGCGACTGCCGGCCCTGATTTCGGTGTGATCGCGAGATTTACTTGGTACTCGTTGAACCCTTCGTATTTTGGGGAAGTGTCCTCTTTGGTTACGTTGACTTTGCCTCGCAAGCCCTTGCTCCTGTTGAGCCAAGGCTAAGACTTGGGCCAGGCTTGGACCTCCGTTTTGCGTGTTGAAGGCCTATGGGTCAAGGGAGCCTAAGGAACTACCCCTTACAAGTTAGACACAAAACCTATTAACACAAAAAAAATTAATATTTTGACCAATTTAGCCTCAAGATGTTAGTAAATTTTCTAAGTATATGGTTGAATGGTCAATCAACTTGTTTCTCGTACCGAAACTAGAAACAGTGTTGAAACAGATATCTATTACGTTCTAGCTAGTGGCACTCAATTGCAAGGAAGAAGCAAATGGCAGCAGTAATGTCAGTACAAGTGCCTAGGATCAAGCTTGGCTCGCAGGGCATGGAAGTCTCCCAACAAGGGCTTGGCTGCGTGGGCATGTCTGCTCTCTACGGCCCGCCCAAGCCCCAGCCCGAGATGATCAGGCTCATACACCATGCTGTCGAGTCCGGGGTCACCTTTCTTGATACGTCAGATTTTTATGGACCTCACACCAATGAAATCCTCATTGGCAAGGCTAGTACTTTTAAACACGTATATGTAATGCATGAATTTAAATTTGCATTCATATTTTTGCATGTGTGATAATTGAAGAGAATTTTAATGTTAGATCAATTTCTAACTAAGCGTTTTTACTGGTAAAATAGTTGTCACTAAGGTGTTGTTTCCTACGTTTCATTTCAAGAAAGACTTGTTTATGCATGTGCTAATTAAATTTGAACCACTTTTTTGTTGGAAGGATCATGCACATAATGACATAAATACATTAGAAACACAACACTATTTAATAAATAACAATCATGATACTTACACACCTACCTAGAGGCGTATAACGTATAATTCTAGTCTAATCTAATATGGTACACCCACCTTGTGGTGTGTGACACTTAAACACAACCTAGATAGCCCTATTTAATTATAGATTATAATTGCTAATTACTCCCATACTTTATAGTATTTTATTAACCTCTAATTATACTTCTAGTTATCTTCAGCATTTGATTATGCTTGGGATTCGAGCCATATTTAACATTTTTAGTACCTTTTTTCCAAATTAAATTGCTTGAGGGAAACAGTGTGCATACGTATTTCATCACTCATTTCTCACATCTTATATAGATGTTTAGTCGACATGTAAAATAATAAAGAGAAACAAAAAGGTTTTATATTTTAGCATACTAACTAAGAATTCATATAAAAAATGAAAATGAGTGATAAAAATAGGCTTGTATCTAATGATATTTATATGTATCATACGTTTTGCGTAATGTTGCTGACTCAATGAAATTGGTGTAGGCTATGAAAGGAGGCATCAGAAATAAAGCACAAATAGCAACAAAGTTTGGCATAAAATTGAAGGATGGCCAACTGGAAATTCGTGGTGATCCAGGAAATGTGAAAGATTGTTGTGAGGCAAGCTTGAAACGGCTCGGCGTCGATTACATTGATCTCTATTACATCCATCGCGTTGACACTCGTGTGCCTATTGAAGTTACGGTCTGTGATCTTCTTGCCATAACAATAACTATTGACGAGCAATTTTTAATTTATGCACAAAATTCTAAATACGATGTGAGATTCGAAAAAAGGTCAGTTGTCTAAGGGGGAAGTCAAAGCTTCTCTCCAGTACCACAGCTCTTTCATGACCCACGACTTAAATGTTGATTTGATAATCCCCTAGAAAGGTCCAAAGGCGACAACCACTATAAACATTAGACACTCAATTACTTAATAATCCCCATCTGGTAGGCCCCTACTTAAAAGGAAATAATTCTATAGCCATGGCTGCTTAAGTACTAGTTATTTATTTATTCGATCTCAATGAATATTGAATGCAATGAATGTCTTGTTGATAAAGATGAAAGGTGTTTGGTTTTGGTCATCGGATCAGCTCTTTCTCCTATAAGGAATTATCAAATTATTGGCTTTAGACAGGAATTTCTTTGATGTTTGTAGGAGGAGAGTTATTGCTACAAATCTGGCACCAATTAACCATTGACATACTGTACATTTCACAAGCATTACTATATACCACTCTATTTTTATTACCCAAATATCACTTTTTACATATATGCTTAGTTGACATTCTAAAATAATAAACTTTTTAATTTATCTTTCTTCTTTTAGTATGCCAACTAAACATACAATAGGTTATGGTATTTAGGTGATAAAAATAAGGTGGTATTTAGCATTTTTCACATTTCACAAATAGTCTATGATGTTTTCACCTTTTTAAAAAAAAAATTATTCCTATTGTTTAAAAGTCACTCACTTGTTTGTCAATATTTATACTTTTCCGCAATGAGCTTAGTCTCCAAATATGTAAAAAGTTTCAATTGAATCCCCAATGTTTGCACTTTTTTAAATGAGAAAATCTCACATTTAGTCCCTATTATTTGCAAAAAAATTTAGTTTAGTCCCTATTGTTTAAAATATCTCAATTTAGTCCTTATTATTTCCTTAAAAGTTTAATTTCATCTCTATTGTTTAAAGTGTTCAATTGCGTCCTTATTGTTTTTCAAAAAAATTCAATTTTATCCCTATTGTTTTTAAAAAGTTTCAAATTCATACCTATTATTTCTCAAAAAAAAAAATGATTTAGTTCTTGGCTAATAGGGACTAATTTGAAACTCTAAGAAAATAATAGAGATGAAATTGAAACTTTTTAAACATAATAGAGATGAATTTGAAACTTTTTAAAAATAATAGAGACTAAATTGAGATATTTTAAACAATAGGGATAAAATTTAAACTTTTGGTAAAACAATAGGGACTAAATTGAGATATTTTAAACAATAAGGACTAAACTGAGCCACTTTGCAAACAATAGGGACTAAATGTAAAATTTTCCCTTTTTAAATTAGTTTCCAAACTTTCATGTGTAGATCATAAATTAAAATTTCATGGCAGGGACTAAACTGAAACCTTTTGGAAACATTGAACACCAAGCTCATTATTTTAAAAATAATGAAGACGAAATTTGAAAGAAAATGTAAAAATTGGGTGATAAGTTGAATTTTTTTATCATCTTTGGATACTAAATGTGTCACTTTTGAAACAACTTGAAACTTTTTGCATGTAGCATAATTTTATCCATGTGTTATCACCTTGAATTGAGACCATGATATTTGAAGCATTCTCATACATTATATTTTTTAAAATAAGTATTATTATATATCACCCTTGTAATATTTTACTTTTTTTTTATTATAAAAATTCTTATGGTATAAAGAGATATTTGACGTTTAATAAATAAATTTTTACCCCATACACAATGAGTAAAACATCACTCGAGTGACAAAAGTATTACTTTTTTCAATGGCTTAAGAGTAATATTTGTGCATGACTTTTTCATCATCAAATTAAAGCTGCTCCAAACTCCTGTTTCACATGAAGCGATGTTTAATGTTTGATATATCATTTACTAGGTGGGAGCACTTAAGAAACTAGTGGAAGAGGGTAAAGTGAAGTATGTAGGTTTGTCGGAGGCTTCAGCTTCAACAATAAGAAGGGCAAATGCTGTTCATCCCCTTACTGCTGTCCAAAATGAGTGGTCCTTGTGGTCAAGAGATTTGGAGGCAGAAATAGTGGATACTTGCAAGTGAGGAATCTATACATATGTTAACAAGATTACAATTTCATGTTGGATGAGTGTCGAGCATGAATATGACCTAAGTGTCTGTGTCCCTACTTTGACTTTTATCTTTTTTTATTTCACATTTTAAAGGAGTAAAATCTAACATGTATATTCTACTTTTGTCTTTGATCTTTTGAATTTGACATGATCAAAGCAAACACATGTCCACGTTGGAATTTGTGGTCTTAATTGACTGCAAAGTCAAGATCTTGTTAGCTAGTTAATTCAAAATTTTAGCAAAAAGAAAAATGAATTGCAGAAAAGAAAAAAAGGATATTATTAGCTATAATCTTATAATGAAGACATTCTTATTATCCCACTTCGATTGACCTAAACTTTGTGTTGGAATGTGTTGGTGCACTACCAGATTTATAACTTAGAGTAGATGTAATTAAATATTTAGCTTTATATAAGGTGAATTTTTCGTCATAAAAAATAAAATAAAATAAAATGCATATATATATATATATATATATATATATAGAGATCAGAGCATTTTTCTTGAATAAATCTTATGTAATTTCATTGGTTTCCGACAGTTGAATTGTCGTTGCTCATACAAATATAAAATGTATATAGAGCATTGTTCTTGAACAAATTTGATGTAATTTCATTTGATTTCGACATTTGAATTGCCATTGCTCATACAAATTAATATAACACTTTGTAGGGTTTTCCAAGGTTCCAGTTAGGAAATCTTGAGCATAACAAGCAAATATTTGAGAGGATTGATAACATGGCAGAAAGGAAAGGATGCAGCCCATCACAACTAGCATTGGCATGGGTTCATCACCAAGGAAATGATGTGTGTCCCATACCTGGTACCACTAAGATTGAAAACCTCAACCAGAACATTGGAGCTTTATCAGTAACATTGACAAGGGAAGAAATGCAAGAATTGGAGTCTTACTGTTCAGCTGATATGGTGAAGGGTGACAGACACACCTTCATGTCAAGTACTTGGATGAACTCGGAAACCCCACCGTTGTGAGTCTTACTGTTCAGCTGATATGGTGAAGGGTGACAGACACACCTTCATGTCAAGTACTTGGATGAACTCGGAAACCCCACTGTTGTCCGCACCTCTGTCGAAGACTCGATAGAAATAAAAGCATTGTTATATATTATCAGATTGATGTTTTATCTTTCTCCATATGATAAGCGTTTTTATTTTATAAAGAGAGATTTGATATCATATATATGAATTCTTACTATATAAATTAAAGAGGGATGAAGTATCATCAAAGTTACATAAAACATTACTCGATACTTAATTTAGTTACACTCTCTATGAGAATAGGCTTTATCCCTATCTTTGTGTAGGAAGATAGATCTCGGTGGTCCTCCAAATATGATAGGCATGAGTTATGTATAAGGTAAGAATATGAGGCTACATGAGATTATATATTGAGCTATACTAAATCTGGTGATGAAAATTAAAATTTACAATCACGATCCTTTTGAAATTTGGACTTATTTTGGGCAAAATTCAATTAAACTCCCAACTTTTCTATTTTAGATCTCTTCCTATTTTTCTTCTTCAAAAAGAAAAAATCTCCCACCATACCCATGAGGAGGATCACTACAAGAAAACAAAGCACCAGTGACGGATTTTTTCTGTAGTAAATTGGTTACGGATGGGCTACGGGCAATTAATTCCGTAGCCCATCCGTAGCCAACTTCGGCCCCGTTGAAATGGCGACAAAAAATGGCTACGGACAATAATTTTAATTATAAAAAAATAAAAAAAATATTCCGTAGCCTAGCCGTAACAAATTTGCTACGGACTAGCTACGAATTATTTAATTAATGCGGCAACAAAAATTATAACAAATTCCATAGCCATGCGGTGGACAAATAGCCACGGATTAGCTACGTACTATGTATTACTCAAAAAAATGTCCATAAAAAATAAAGGACCGGAGGGAAAAATAAAAATAACAAAGTCCGTAGCCCATCCGTGACAATTGGCTACGGATTTCATTTTTCCGTAGCCCATTCGTAGCTAATTGCCATGGATGGGCTACGGAGTTTCAGATAAAAATGAGGTTTATTGATTTTAATTTGAATTACAGAATTTTTATTGCACATACAATATAGTAAACTTCACTTGAGATGCTAGATTTCCAAATAAAAATAAACTTAGTCCATATTTTATTAGCGTGCGTATTTTAATAGAGAAATCTCCTACGAAATCATTAGTCGTTTAAATCGAAGTTATCATGTCCTCACTTAACATTGTGTTAATATTAATAAATGTTCAATCTAGGTGTCCAAAAACTCTCATATTGTGTCCAAACTTCATAAACATGAAAAATATAAAGATATAAACACATTTTAATACATTGTTCCTAGCTATTAACAAGTTAGAATTCATACTATTAGGGGTCTGTAGCCCATCCGTGGCAATTGGCTACGGATTGACTACGGATTTCATTTTTTCATAGCCCATCCGTAACCAACTGCCACGGATGGGCTACGGACTTTAAGATAAAAATGAGGTTTATCGGTTTTAATTTGAACTACAGAATTTTGATTGCACCTACAACGTAGTAAACTTTACTTGAGCTGCTAGTTTTCCAAATAAAAATAAACTTAGTCCGTATTTTATTAGCGTGCGTATTTTAATAGAGAAATCTTCTATGAAGTCATTAGCCATTTAAATCGAAGTTATCATGTCCTCACTTAACATTGCATTAATATTAATAAATGTTCAATCTAGGAGTGCAAAAACTCTCATATTGTGTCTAAACTTCATAAACTTAAAAATATAAAGATATAAACACGCTTTAATACGTTGTTCCTACCTATTAACAAGTTAGAATTCATACTATTAGGGGTCCGTAGCCCATCCGTGGCAATTGGCTACGGATGGGCTACGGATTTAATTTTTCCGTAGCTCATCCGTAGCCAATTTCCATGGATGAGCTACGGACTTTAAGATAAAAATGAGGTTTATTGGTTTTAATTTGAATTACAAAATTTTGATTGCACCTATAACGTAATAAACTTCACTTGAGATGTTAGTTTTCCAAATAAAAATAAACTTAGTCCGTATTTTATTAGCATGCGTATTTTAATAGAGAAATCTCTTACGAAGTCATTAGCCGTTATAATATTGAAATTATCATGTCCTCACTTAACATTGCGTTAATATTAATAAATGTTCAATCTAGGGGTCCAAAAACTCTCATATTGTGTCTAAACTTCATAAACATGAAAAATATAAATATATAAACACATTTTGATACGTTGTTCCTACCTATTAACAAGTTAGAATTCATACTATTAGTGGTCCGTAGCCCATCTGTGGCAATGGCTACGGATTGGCTACGAATTTCATTTTTTCGTAGTCCATCGGTAGCCAATTGTCACGGATGGGCTACGGACTTTAATATAAAAATGAGGTTTATCGGTTTTAATTTAAATTACGAAATTTTGATTGCACCTATGTGACGCCCCGATTCCTCGCGAAACCAGGAACTGCTAAAATGACCTGATCCAAACCCGAGGCACGAATACGAGAGAAAACGGATAAAATTTTCCCTGTATTTAGGTCAACCAACACTTGCTTAAACCACTCAACATCCAAGCATTCACAATAATAAAAGCATAGTGGGCTCGACATTACATCAACTCTTTAACATTACAACCCAACATAACACATTACAAAGTATGACTAACATGATCATTACATATATCTTTACATTGATTCTTATACTCGTTACATTCTCTTGACCAAAATCATAAACTAACACATAAGTCATAGTTATACTTCTCTTGCACTTAGCCAAGTCCTCGGGTTCACCTGTAGCATGCAAAAATGAGGATGAGCTAAACAGGGTCAGTGAGGAACAACTCGGTAGTTTTGGAAACCTTATCTCGAAACTCTTTCGCACATTGGATAACATATCATATAGAAAATCAAGTATTTCACTCTTTCATAGACACTTTGAGAACTCAAGTTAACTTACACATTGTGAAACACTAGCTTATACGAAGATACACGTACGCATTC
Organism: Ehretia macrophylla; assembly: GCA_037974665.1. Taxonomy (NCBI): domain Eukaryota; kingdom Viridiplantae; phylum Streptophyta; class Magnoliopsida; order Boraginales; family Ehretiaceae; genus Ehretia; species Ehretia macrophylla. Next base: position 88,768,605 of record CM075764.1, read on the forward strand.
ATTTATGAGATATATCATTTTAACACATAAGGGAAGAGAATACAATACCCCTTGTTGTTGCACGAAGCCTCACTATCATGAACAAGTAACATGAAACACCTAAATACTAACGCATCCAACCTTGTCACTCCCACTTGTGCACTTCGGAAGTACACGGTGCTACGACCCAAACTCGAAATGATATACGTGGATCATACGAGAAGGGAATTGCGTATGGTAGTCAAGTTAATACCGGTTAGACCTTATGCCGCCTCAGTATTCCAAGACTCTACCATCGTTCAAGGTTTGCAACCTTTCGCATCACTTACACACATGCATGCACATATAACACATAGTTTGCATTCGCATTCACATTGTAACACATCTTCTTTAATCACGTTACACGTCCTTATGACACAAGAAGGTTTCCTGGCATTCATGTTAATCATTTAACATCACATTAAATAAGTAACCACGTAAAGATAGGAGTATAACACATTTAGGCATAAAGTGACCACTATAAACACATAGCCACGCAATGGTCCAACTTAATCAGTTCATCTACCTATCTTCTGACCTCCAAATGATCTGAGTTTTATATAGAATTAGAGTTCATCGAAATTAGATAACTCTAGAATCAAACAGAACTCAATTCGGAGTTGAAATGAATGAGATATGGCCTCTAGAAAATTGTTGCGCAAAGATAAAAAACCAAGTCGAAGCCTCGCCAGCAAACGAGAGGTCCTCCACCGGTCGACCAGTGGGTGGGGGGGAGGGGGGTAGTCCGGTCGTGCCAAATCTGTTAGTGAACGCTACAGTGCAACAAATGCATGAATTTTCCTTTTCTTGCTTCTTTTGCTATGCCAATCAAAGCTATAAACATCTTCAACATAAATTCAACAAGAACACCATGAACACCAAGCTAGCAACATATATTCACCAATAACCAGATCATTCATCTCCAAAACAACAATAAACTCAAGAACACATAAATGGCTCATCAACTCCATTTTTTTATTTTTATAGAATCAACTACAACAAGCATCAAGAACACATGATCAAGCATTAACATCACCAAATAAGCATAAACATGCAAGAACATGAAATTTCCTCACCTTAGAAAATGTTGAAACAAGACTAAGTAATCCAATAGAAAGCTTGCACGAGTTGAGGAGAGTTCAAATCTACAATATTAGCTATTGGTTCAACTTCTAACTACCTCAAATGGACTAAAATGGAAGAGAATACTATTTATCCTCCTCATTTCTTCACACGCAGGAACTAGGGCTTCTCTTTGCAATTTTGCTGAATTGTTTGCTATTTATAATATTTGCTAAGTGGTCAAATAATGGTCAAACAACTTAGGTAAAAAATGACTAAATTGCCTAGCTATTTTCATCCTATTACCATTTTACCCTTAATAAATATCCTAAATTGCTAATTATTAGAAACTCTTGATATTTTGCTCATATTACCCTTATACCATTTCTAGAAGATTGGTCAATGTGAAAAGACTATTTTACCCTTTTAGCAATTTATAGGCGAAATGCACTCAAAATCATGCAGAATATAAGTTTGAATGCACAGATAAGTTCAAGCAAATGAAATGAGCAATTTAAATATGTTTGATGCATCTTGGGCCTCACATTCTCCCCTCCTTAAGAAAATTGCACCCTCGCAATTCTTCCTCCTCAGCACTACACCAAAACTGTTGTTCAAATTGATCCCGACTCTCTCAAGTAGTTTCTTCAATACGATGATAAAGCCACAGTACTTTTAACCATCGGGATCTCTTTTGAACGCAGCTTTCGAACTGATTTATAATACAAATAGGACGCTCCTGATAAGTCAAATCACCACTAAGCTCCAACGGTTCTGGCTCAAGAACATAAGAAGAATCTAGATGATACATATCTGCATAAATATGTAATAGACATCAAAACTTTGAAAAGATTCAGCGAGAAACCCATAGACAAACCAACTTGTCTAATCCACAAATAGAAATCTTCTAACCACATAACTCCGACTCCAAAACAATACTCTGCCAAGGGATACTATCATCAGAATTCAAACTTATTAAGTTGGCACATAATGAATACTGTTGGAGCTTCTGCAAGCTAGATGAAATGTTGCTCACATTCAGTTCAATATTGAAATAAACAAGAATACTATCAAATGAAAATACCCTCAAATAAGAATACATTCAACGCAGATTACCGTCAAATAAGAATACCAAGAATAGAGAACACTATCAACATGAATGCTTCCAGATAGCCACCACCACGGCATATTGAATAAGAGTTCCAACCAAGATTACTCAAAGAAGAATACTCAAATAGAAATCCCAGAGAAAATACCGAATAACGATCCCTGTTGAGCCAGCCAGGCTTGGACCTCCGTTTGCGTGTTGAAGCCCTATGGGCCAAGGGAGCCTAAGGATCTACCCATTACAAGTTAGACACAAAACTTATTAACACAAAAAAAATTGTTATTTTGACCAATTTAAACTCAAGATGTTATTAAGTTTTCTAAGTATATGGTTGAATGGTCAATCAACTTGTTTCCATACCGAAACAGTGTTGATTCGCCTTTTATTGACTGTATTCAAATGTATATCCTTTTTGTGCCACTGTTACGTCGGCCATGAGGCCATGCTCTCTATTTTATATAGAATGTAATCACTTGGTGTGTTTGAAACAGTGATATCTATTACGTTCTAGCTAGTGGCACTCAATTGCAAGGAAGAAGTAAATGGCAGCAATAATGTCAGTACAAGTGCCTAGGATCAAGCTTGGCATGGAAGTCTCCCAACAAGGGCTGGGCTGCGTGGGCATGTCTGCTCTCTACGGCCCGCCCTAGCCTGAGCCCGAGATGATCAGGCTCATACACCATGCTGTCCGGGGTCACCTTTCTTGATACGTCAGATTTTTATGGACCTCATACTAATGAAATCCTCATTGGCAAGGCTAGTACTTTTAAACACGTATATGTAATGCATGCATTTAAATTTGCATTCATATTTTTGCATGTGTGATAATTGAAGAGAATTTTGATGTTAGATCAATTTCTAACTAATTATTAACGTTTTTACTGGTAAAATAGTTGTCACTAAAGTGTTGTTTCCTACGTTTCATTTCAAGAAAGACTTGTTTCTGCATGCGTTAATTAAATTTGAACCACTTTTTTGTTGGAATGAGCATGCACATAAATGCATTAGAAACACAACACTATTTAATAAATAACAATCATGATACTTACACACTTACTTAGAAGCGTATAACATATAATTCTAGTCTAATCTAATATGGTACACCCACCTTGTGGTGTGTGACACTTAAACACAACATAGATAGCCCTATTTAATTATAGATTATAATTGCTAATTAATCCCATGCTTTATAGTATTTTATTAACCTCTAATTATACTTCTAGTTATCTTCAGTATTTGATTATGCTTGGAATTCAAACCATATTCAACATTTTTAGTATCTTATTTCCAAATTAAATTGCTTGAGGGAAACAGTGTGCATGCGCACATCTGCATACGGATTTCATCACTCATTTCTCACATCTTATGTAGATGTTTAGTCGACATGTAAAATAATAAAGAGAAACAAAAAGATTTTATATTTTAGCATTCTAACTAAGAATCCATATAAAAAATGAAAATGAGTGATAAAAATAGGCTTGTATCTAATGATATTTATATGTATCATACGTTTTAAGTAATGTTGCTGACTCAATGAAATTGGTGTAGGCTATGAAAGGAGGCATCAGAAATAAAGCACAAATAGCAACAAAGTTTGGCATAAAATTGAAGGATGGCCAACTGGAAATTCGTGGTGATCCAGGAAATGTGAAAGATTGTTGTGAGGCAAGCTTGAAACGGCTCGGCGTCGATTACATTGATCTCTATTACATCCATCGCGTTGACACTCATGTGCCTATTGAAGTTACGGTCTGTCTTCTTGCCATAACAATAACTATTGACGAGCAATTTTTAATTTATGCACAAAACTCTAAATACGATGTGAGATTCTCAAAAAGGTCAGTTGTCTAAGGGGGAAGTCAAAGCTTCTCTCCAGTACCACAGCTCTTTCATGACCCACGACTTAAATGTTGATTTGATAATCCCCTAGAAGGGTCCAAAGGCGACAACCACCATAAACATTAGACACTCAATTACTTAATAATCCCCATCTGGTAGGCCCCTACTTAAAAGGAAATAATTCTATAGCCATGGCTGCTTAAGTACTAGTTATTTATTTATTCGACCTCAATGAATATTGAATGCAATGAATGTCTTGTTGATAAAGATGAAAGGGGTTTGGTTTTGGTCATCGGATCAGCTCTTTCTCCTATGAGGAATTATCAAATTATTGGCTTTAGACAGGGATTTCTTTGATGTCTGTAGGAGGAGAGTTATTGCTACAAATTTGGCACCAATTAACCATTGACATACTGTACATTTCACGAGCATTATTATACACCACTCTATTTTTATTACTCAAATATCACTTCTTACATAAATACTTAGTTGGCATTCTAAAATAATAAACTTTTTAATTTATCTTTTTTCTTTTAGTATGCCAACTAAGCATACAATAGGTAGTGGTATTTAGGTGATAAAAATAAGGTGGTATTTAGCATTTCTCACATTTCACAAATAGCCTATGATGTTTTCACCTTTTTAAAAAAAATTATTCCTATTGTTTAAAAGTCACTCACTTGTTCCTCAATATTTATACTTTTCCGCAATGGGCTTAGTCTCTAAATATGTAAAAAGTTTCAATTTAATCCTCAATGTTTGCACTTTTTTAAATTAGTCTCCAAACTTTCATGTGTAGATCATAAATTAAAATTTCATGGCAGGGACTAAACTGAAACCTTTTGCAAACTTTGCACACCAAGCGCATTATTTTTAAAATAATGAAGACGAAATTTGAAAGAAAATGTAAAAATTGAGTGATAAATTGAATTTGGGTACTAAATGTGTCACTTTTGAAACAACTTGAAACTTTTTGCATGTAGCATAATTTTATCCTTGTGTTATCGCCTTGAATTGAGACCATGATATTTGAAGCATTCTCATACATTATATTTTTTAAATGAGTATTATTATATATCACCCTTGTAATACTTTACTTTTTTTTTTTTTTGTAAGAATTCTTATGGTATAAAGAGATATTTGATGTTTAATAAATAAATTTTTACCCTATACACAATGAGTAAAACATCACTTGAGTGACAAAAAAATTACTTTTTTCAATGGCTTAAGAGTAATATTTGTGCATGACTTTTTGATCATCAAATTAAAGCTGCTTCAAACTCCTGTTTCACATGAAGCTATGTTTAATGTTTGATATATCATTTACTAGGTGGGAGCACTTAAGAAACTAGTGGAAGAGGGTAAAGTGAAGTATGTAGGTTTGTCGGAGGCTTCAGCTTCAACAATAAGAAGGGCAAATGCTGTTCATCCCCTTACTGCTGTCCAGAATAAGTGGTCCTTGTGGTCAAGAGATTTGGAGGCAGAAATAGTGGATACTTGCAGGTGAGGAATCTATACATATGTTATATATATATATATCATGTTAAGAACTTACTGAAAAAATCATAATTAGCAACTCGATGTTTACTTTCAGAGAACTTGGCATTGGACTTGTGCCCTACAGTCCTCTAGGACGAGGATTCTTTTCAGCAGGTCCTAAGTTATTCGTGAACTTGTCAGATGGTGACTTCCGTAAGGTAAGCATGTTTATCCATATTTATGTGGAATTTGACTAGAGAGATTGATAGTGATAAAATGATAATATATATAATAATTTGTCACATTTTAAAATCCAAGGCAATATTTGAAAATCGATGCCAAAAAGCTAAAAACCATTACAAATGACTTTACGTAACAGTTTTTTTACCGTTGAATCCTCTCTTGTTGTTTATTATCTAATGCAACAGTTTTCTGTAAATAAGTAGTAACGGTAAAAAAAAAACTATTGCAATTGATTCTTTCAACAACGGTTTTTTTTTCTTCTAAAAAATACATGATAAATGTTTTTATATTTGCGACAGTTTTCAAAAGTAACAATAACGGTTTTTAATACTTTTTGTGACAGTTTTTTTCTAGTTATTGCAACGGTAATTTTACCGTTGCAAGTTCGTAATTCTTAAAATAATATATATATATGTATATATATATATATAAGATTCTCTTTCCTTATTTCTAATGAGTTGCACTTGAATATATTTTTCTAAATAGGTAACAATGAGACTCGAACCCAGAATCTTTTGATATTGAACTCTATAATTATGTTACTAATCATCTCATCTACAAGTAAAGTTGTTAGAGAAAAGTTTATTTTATTCATTTATTATCTTTAATAATCAATACTTTTGTGAACAATTTTAAAAAGACATAAATAATAATCTCTTGCACTTACAATGATATTTTCTAAAACTTGCAATATTTTTTTCACTAGTCGACAGTAATGTAGAACTAAGAAGCAATAAAGTCTCAATTTTGGAGAAAAATGGGAAATAAAGGGATAAAAATGAAATTCAAATTAATCAACTTATTAATCAACTGGAGCATTGCAAAAGATCTAAAATGTGATAGACAATCCAATTCATTTTATCATACATATATATATACATATATATATATATATATATACATATACATATATATATACATATACATATATATATACATATATGTATATATATATATATAAGATTCTCTTTCCTTATTTCTAATGAGTTGCACTTGAATATATTTTTCTAAATAGGTAACAATGAGACTCGAACCCAGAATCTTTTGATATTGAACTCTATAATTATGTTACTAATCATCTCATCTACAAGTAAAGTTGTTAGAGAAAAGTTTATTTTATTCATTTATTATCTTTAATAATCAATACTTTTGTGAACAATTTTAAAAAGACATAAATAATAATCTCTTGCACTTACAATGATATTTTCTAAAACTTGCAATATTTTTTTCACTAGTCGACAGTAATGTAGAACTAAGAAGCAATAAAGTCTCAATTTTGGAGAAAAATGGGAAATAAGGGGATAAAAATGAAATTCAAATTAATCAACTTATTAATCAACTGGAGCATTGCAAAAGATCTAAAATGTGATAGACAATCCAATTCATTTTATCATAATTACATAATCATTTTACCATCATTGATCAATTTCTTAACTGTTACTCATAACGTTAAATACACAGTTGGCAATCATAGAGTAGTTCAAGTAAGGCATTATATAGTCAACTTTGGATTTAAGAGGCAAGATTTGAATTTGCAAGGATTCATCCTTTAGATGGTTGGTATGAACTGAGGGCCCCTATATATTTATACATATATTGTATGCATTAAAAATATTATCTATAATAATTAGGGACGGATGTACATATATGTTAGTTGGGGCTACCTCTCACTGAACTCAAAAGTTCTTAAAATATAAAGATATATTTAGAATATTTTTAGTCTAATAAAGTTGTTCCAACTATCTATTAAAAAAAGATTATTTTATATAAATATTAAATTGTGTGTTATAATTTTTTATAAAAAAAATTTCAAACCACCCCGAACAATTATTATTTCCTAAGATTTGTCTAATAATTATAACCTAACTCTAAAGTTGAACTCAAGGTTAGAGAACAAACCATATGCAGACATGTAAAATCACATGTATGATGTATAGTCAAAAAACAAAAAACAAATTAGACAGAAAACATGCCAAAATATATCAATACCCTTCTAAGTAAACTTTGGTAGACAAGAAAGATATAGTTATAAAAGTAAGATAGATATTTAGTAGCTAAATGAAGTAAGTTGACTTAACTATACCTGGAATGTTGAATTTCCGTAACATAAGCCTTTGGCACTGACATTTTAACAAGATTACAATTTCATGTTGGATGAGTGTCGAGCATTAATATGACCTAAGTGTCTGTGTCCCTACTTTGACTTTTATCTTTTTTAAATTTGACATTTTAAAGGAGTAAAATCTAACATGTATATTCTACGTTGTCTTTGATCTTTTTAATTTGACATGATCAAAGCAAACACATGTCCACGTTGGAATTTGTGGTCTTAATTGACTGCAAAGTCAAGATCTTGTTAACTAGTTAATCCAAAATTTTAGCAAAAAGAAAAATGAATTGCAGAAAAGAAAAAAAAGGATATTATTAGCTATAATCCTATAATGAAGACATTCTTATTATCCCACTTCGATTGACCTAAACTTTGTGTTGGAATGTGTTGGTGCACTACGAGATTTATAACCTAAAGTAGATGGAATTTAGTTTTATATAAGGTGAATTTTTTGTCATAAAAAATAGAATAAAATAAAATACAATATATATATAGAGAGAGAGATCAGAGCGTTTTTCTTGAATAAATCTTATGTAAATTCATTGGTTTCCGACAGTTGAATTGTTGTTGCTCATACAAATATAAAATGTATATAGAGCATTGTTCTTGAACAAATTTGATGTAATTTCATTTGATTTCGACATTTGACTTGCCATTGCTCATACAAATTAATATAACACTTTGTAGGGTTTTCCAAGGTTCCAGTTAGGAAATCTTGAGCATAACAAGCAAATATTTGAGAGGATTGATAACATGGCAGAAAGGAAAGGATGCAGCCTATCACAACTAGCATTGGCATGGGTTCATCACCAAGGAAATGATGTGTGTCCCATACCTGGTACCACTAAGATTGAAAACCTCAACCAGAACATTGGAGCTTTATCAGTAACATTGACAAGGGAAGAAATGCATGAATTGGAGTCTTACTGTTCAGCTGATATAGTGAAGGGTGACAAACACACCTTCATGTCAAGTACTTGGATGAACTCGGAAACCCCACCGTTGTCCGGGCCTCTGTTGAATACTCAATAGAAATAAAAGTATTGTTATATATTATCAAATTGATGTTTTATCTCACCGAGCAAAAAAAAAAAGATTGATGTTTTATCTCTCTTCATATGATAAGCGTTTTTATTTTATAAAGAGAGATTTGACATCATATATATGAAATCTTACCATATAAATTAAAAAGGGATGAAGTATCACCAAAGTGATATAAAATATTACTCAATACTTCATTTAGTTCCTCTCTCTATGAGAATAGACTTTATCCCTATCTTTGTGTAGGAAGATAGATCTCTTTGGTCCCCCAAATATGATAGGCATGAGTTATGTATAAGAAAAGAATATGAAGCTAAATGAGATTATATATTGAGCTATTAAATCTGGTGATAAAAATTAAAATTTAGATCCTTTTGAATTTTGGACTTATTTTGGGCAAAATTCAATTAAACTCCCAATCTTTTCTAATTTTAGATCTCTTCCTATTTTCCTTCTTCAAAAACAAAAAATCTTCCCACGATACCCATGAGGAGGATGTCATAACACATCACGACTTATCGGACTCCAACGCAACCATCTTTTGCGAGTTTGTCTCTACGAACGACCTTCCTAAGCTTATTGGTTAGATTTTCATTCTTATTGACTTTTTCCAATTGAGGTTCTGAATAGTTTGATGGAGGTGGTTGCTCCTCCTACTCAATACTCTCTGTTTTTGTGGATCTTATTGTCATCATTTTAAAATATAGAGAACCAAAATATAATTTTATTAAAAATTGGAGCACCAATAGGATTCACGTATACACTATTAATTACTGTTAAGTTACACTTGGACAGTTTTAATGTTTTAAATGGGTAACGGTGGTGAGTTTTGAATCGAAGACCTTTTGGTACCTAAACTCTAATACCATGTTAAGTTATCACCTCATCTAAAAACTTAAACTTTATTATATTATTTATTATATTCAACAATTACAAACCTTGGATTGTCTTAAGGGAATTATTTACAAATTACCCTTCATGTATAGGTAGTGGCACTTTACTCCGTGATGTATTATAGTGATCACTCAAATCCTTTGACTAACGATCTAATGAAACAAGATTAACATCAATTTTATATTTCAATATTACATGTCATGACCGTATGGTATGGAGAATTCTAAGGATTTTCAGTTGATCGTGGATTGAAAAAACATGCTTCTTTGATTGCCAATTGATAGTTCCTTTGAACGTGTAAGTTAATGCTCGACCTTAACGTTCCTAATTTTAAATATGACTCATCATTGACATATATTATATTAAACCTTTATGCCTTGCAGCTTGCCTGTAGTAATAGTTTGGATGATCAAGTAAAATATCTTTTAATAGACTCAAGTAGGTGTGTGCACACATGGTAAAAGTACTTGGTTTTTTTTTATACAAAAAAAAGTACTTGATAAATGGATACAGATTTCACACATTGGCATATGATCATCGAAGACTGTAATGAATAGTAGAGTCTTCGTTGAAAGGACAACGTTTTGTTTTGAAGGAGACTACTTGCTACAGTTTGTTGACTAACACTATTGAGTTAAAATACCATAATTTGACTTTGAAATGTATGAGAGTTGTTCTCCTCAAGTGTGAGTGGTACAATTATCAAAACGATAAGGGATTAAAGGTTCATTTAAAATATTGACTGACTTATATAAATGTGAAGAAAATATACTTAAAGTATGAACCCTTTGTTTTAGCTGAATAAGCACATCCATTTTACTACGCCAAGTATCCAGATTCTAAGAGAGAATGAATAAATTGGTGGGTTGTTTGTAAGATCAAACCAAGGAATCACTATGATATGCCTAGGGAAGAGCATGAAATAGATAAACACTTTCCTTTTTATATAGGCGGATGAAATGGACGTGCCATTAATACTACTGAATAATAACGATTTTTTTATTCGTTCTCCTGAGTTAGGTCAATATATTGGACTAGTTGGAGATGATGAAGATGATAGCGATAAAAATTGTGACAATGAATCTTACAATGGTACGGAAGTAGACGATGATGAACTGTCTTATTAATATTAGAACTAATGAAGTCAATGTGTATGAATATATATATATATATTATGTATTTGAGTGTTTGTATGATAGAATCGACATTAAAAGAGTTTAATATATAAAATGTTTTTATATTTTGTATGTATACTTACAATACATATATACACATTGATAGCTAGAGGTAGAGGCTCTCAGAGATATCCACACTCTTTGGGTCACTGTCAAGACCAAATGCTGACGGTGCTTCTAGTTCTTCATAGGCCTCTACATGTTCTGGTGATCGAGCCTTCCCTACCACCCGAGCTCCATCGCCTGGATTGTCACAGTACCTATCTGACATCCAGGAGCATGACGAGGATACGCATGTAGATATTGGTGGCACATCTACCAGCAACGACCCACGTTAGTCTACATAGCCAAAGTCATCAAGTCAAGCCGAGGGCACTACAGATTGGCAAGGGTTCGATTTTTACTTGTTAGAGGCTTATACAACATGATTGACAGATGGACGTACACATGTTTGGATGTAAAACAATGGGTAAGCATTGATTTCCATCTAATTGTGTAAAAGGTTAATTCATTTTTCCATAACAAATATAACAATATGTATATTTTATTGTTAACAAATTTGTACTAGCTGCGCGACCCTTCGAGAGTTTAAGAACATTCTTGTGGGAGGATACACCAAAGCATGGACTACATATTCAAAGGTTATGCTAGAGATTAACGATCAATGGTTTTTCTTCCTTGTGGTTATAGAGACATTACAAGTGGTATCTCTATGAGAGTCAACGCGTAAGGAAGCATTTCCATATGAAGGTAGGGGAAAGGATCAAGGACCAGTTGTACAAGACCTGTTGAGAGAACAAGAGGTTTGACTGGACTTCTGAGAAAAGTTAGGAATAGATGAAAGTGCGACGGCAGGATGGGAAATGGGTATAGAATGACTTACAGAAACAAGGATAACCGACTTAAGTCCCCATCTATGTACTACACTGGCTTCACCCTATTTCATGATATCAAGAGGTAGATGGTGTGTATCAAAAATATTTTAATTAACTTTTGTACGTGAAATTATCTATTTCATGTCTTATACACTTGCCTAATTATTTTGGACTCGAAAAACAGCTAACTAAAATTTGTATTTGTGTTGCGCACAAGACGAAAAAGAAGGCCCGCCACTCACTTGTGCTGAGGTTTTCAAGGTGGCTCACACTAAGGGTAACAATCAGGACATCCAATTTATTGATCCGAAGGCTGGTAAAATGATAGTAAGTATTTAAATTGTATTTTTCATTTCATTAAATATGTTTAATTAATGTAATGATAATACTATTTTTTTGAAAAATTTGACTTTATAAGAACCATATAATGAGCTACTCAAGTAGCGTGGGGTTGCGAGCCAAGCCGATCTACCGTACTACTAGTTAATCTCGACCAGGTCTTCCGCATAGGTAGGGTAACACACGATGTCCCCATGAAGAGATGGAAAAGTATATATTTTCTCATATATTCAAGGGTTACATGTATACTCTATTTATAATACAAGAGTAACTATGATAAGCAACAAGGATAAGTACAAGCAGAAGTAGTTACAACAAGGTAAATCAAAACCAATATAATTATCCCAATAATTATCTTCTATCACGCCCCCTCAAGTGAAGCAAGGTCACGAATTGTGAGCTTGGATCGAAGGAGACGGAAACGATTAATGGACAATCCTTTGGTCATTATGTCGGCAAGCTGATGAAGAGTAGAAATGAAACGAACAACAAGAACCCCAGAGGCAACTTTCTCACACACAAAATGTACATCTATCTCAATATGCTTGGTGTGAGCATGATAGACAGGATTAACAGTAAGATATATGGCACCAATGTTATCACACCAAAGTTTTGGAGGTGAAGTAGAGATACCCCAAGTTCAGATAAGAGAGTTTTCAACCAACATAGCTCAGTTGTAGCGAAGGCAATGGCCCTGTATTCTGCCTCTGTACTCTAACGAGATATAGTAGTTTGCTTGTGAGCAGCCTAGGAAATAAGATTCAGACCCAGAAAAATACAATAGCCATGCGAACTACGTCGATCATCCGGACAACCTGCCCAATCAGAATCCGAATAAGCATAAAGACTGAGATCACTGGACGCTTTAATGTTAAGTCCATACGAAGTGGTGTCCTTGAGATAATGTAGAATACGTTTTACGGCGGTCCAATGAGGCTCGGTCGGAGCATGCATGAACTGATACACTTTGTTCACTGCAAAGGCAATATCAGGTCTATTAATTGTTAAATATTGAAGAGCCCCTACAATACTGTGATATAAGGTCGGATCAGATAAGGGATCGCCCTCATGTTGCAAAAGTTGTTGATTGGGCGCAATAGGAGAGGAGACGGGTTTTGCCCCAGTGAGCTTAGCACGAGCAATAAGATCCAGTGTATACTTTTGTTGACTTAAGTGAATTCCTGTAGAACTAGAAGTAACCTGTATGCCCAAGAAATAAGAAAGGGAACCCATGTCCTTCAAGGCAAACTGTTGGTTTAATAACTTGGAAACAGAAGAAATTGTTTGCTCATTACTTCCTGTCAAAATGATATCATCAACATAAACCAACAAAAACATAAGTTCACGAGAGTCACGACGAATAAACAGAGATGTATCAGATTTAGCTGGATGAAAACCAAGACCCTGAAGACACGAACTCAGATGAGAAAACCATGTTCGAGGAGCCTGTTTGAGCCCATAAATAGTTTTCTGTAGACGACAGACATAATCCGGAAAAGTTGGGTTAGTGTAACCTGGTGGCTGAGCCATGTAGACTTATTTAGTGAACAAACCATGGAGAAAGGCATTGTTGACATCAAACTACCTTATGGACCAATACAAAGATAACGCAATACTCAGAACAACCCGAATTGTAGTAGCTTTAACCACCGGACTGAAAGTCTCATTATAATCTACACCTGCTTCTTGACTATACCCCTTGGCAACGAGCCTTGCTTTGTAGTGATCAACTGAGCCATCTAATTTACACTTAATGCGATACACCCATTTGCACCTAACAATATTAGCATTCTGACGTTTAGGCACCAAACTCCAAGTGGCATTGTGTAACAAAGCATTATATTCTGAATCTATGGATGTACGCCACTGACAGGATTTAGAAGCCTGAGCATAGGTACTAGGCTCAGACACAAGAAATTGTGTGAAGACATGTGAAACAGGAGCTTCAATCACTGTATTGAATGTCACAAAATCAGGATCTTGTCGCCGTTTTAACGTGTGATCTTTGGACCGCGTAACCATTGGGTGTTTAGATGTAGCAACAGTGTCAACTTCCATCAAAGGCACATCCAGACGTTGAGGCAAGACTCCTGAGTCAACAGTATAAATATTGGAATTTACGATGGGCAGTAGAGAGAAACTCGGACAAGTAAGCACATGGGTAGAAGCAATATTAGATGAAAGAAATCTGGACAAAGCATTGGGATGAGAGAGATGACGAAAAGAAGGGGACAAGGTGGTCCCACGCGTCAGCTGGGCTGAAAAGGATAGCAAAGCTGATGGGAAATTCTTCCATCAGCCATGGCTTTTGGTCAACCAAAAAGTTATGGATAGAATTTTGACACGTCATCATCGTGGGGCCTAGCGTATAGTACACTTACGCACAATTACATTAATACCCTCATGTTAAATGTATAAATGACTATAATTTCTCGTGGGTCCCACCAATATATTTATTTATATTGTCCAATCTACGTGGGTCCCACAACCATATCTATTTAAAATATGTAATTTACTTTGTTGCCTTTATGATCCCATAATACTCAATTGATTGGAAATCTAAATGTCACATCACCATTTAATACAATCACATCAGCATTTAATACATTTAAAATACTTCTCCCTCTACTATAAAAAATTCCCGCTCAAAATTTCAGTGAGTGAAAACGATACAATCTGTAGATGGACGTTTTGAATTAGTAGAAAACGTATTGTTATTCGTAGTAAGGCATTTATATTAATTGTAGAAATAGTAGAAACGTTGGGTTAATGTATAGTGCTTATATGATTATTTGTAATAAAAGTAAATTATTGTATACATTATTGTTAGTAAGTTCTCCTTCCAATAAAAAAATTTCCCACTCAAAACTTCGTTGAGTAAATAAACGATACAATCTGTAGAGGGGCATCTTCAATTAGTAGGAAACATATTGTTATTCATAGTAAGGCTTTTATATCAATTGTAGAAATGTGAAGTTAATGTATAGCACTTACATGATTATTAGTAATAAAAGTAAATTATTATATAAATTATTGCTAGTAAAATGTCAAATCGTATCATAATTAATGGTGGATGTAAATCCAATCATTATCATATCAGAGATTAATTACTCAACTACTTAAACAACTATAATAAATGAAGCTTAATGCCTATATAAGAAATTGTTGTAGAAAATATTTTTGCACTATATGTTCAACTAATTCATGGTTAGCAATTTTATATTTTATCATTTTTACTATGTTTTTATAATCAATAGTGTTATTATGATACCATAAACGAAGCATATGTTGAACTGTATATTCTTATGTTTACAAAAATTGAATTTGTTAGATTATTTGTTAATTTTGTTTGTAGTATTAATTCATAAATGTTTTCTATGTTATACTTTACTAATAAGTGAGTATTTATTATTATTTGTTAATGGTATACTTATAGTATGATTGTTGTATTAGTTTGTATGCATGGGTTAACATAGTGAAAAATATCCAGCAATGTAATATTAATTGGTAGATATGTGTTAGTATGCTGTCATATATTATAATAAGTTAAATCTGAAAAAGTTATATTATTCAAAACTATTTCGCATGTAGCATATAGAAAATATGTATGCAGTTGTACATACGTTAATAGGGTATGTTATGTAGTATTATGTAGATTTTTAATCTTTCTCTATATAAAAGAGATTTGTGATATTATGTTTTATACACGATTGATTATAACAAGTAATTTTAATGTCATTGTTGTAGTAATAGAAAGATGAATGACAATGTGATTTCCGACGTTGGTGGTAGCTCATCAAATTTGCCACATTTGAGCAAAGAAGATATATTTAACATGATATTTGAGTCAGAGGACGATACATTTCAATTTTACAACAATTACGCACTTGTCACTGGGAGTTTAGTGTTAGAAAAGAGAGTGTTCACAAAGATAAAGATACAAATCAAGCAAAAAGTCGATTATTTGTTTGTTCTTGTCAGGGTTTTCGTAAGAAAGCATACTTGGAGATGCTTAATAGACAACGAGAACATCGACCCTTGACAAGATGTGATTGTACCGCAAGGCTTCGTATAAAGCTCGATAAAGTGAAGATGCATTACGTTGTAACAAACTTTGTCAAAGAACACAATCATTAGTTGGTACCTAAGTTTTGTGTATCCCAGATGCAATCGCACAGAAACGTAATCTTTCCGATTTTAATCATTTCATTCTAGAAAAGTCCTGACATTGTATTTGATTCTCCTCACTACAGGAAATGAAGAATATACCGGTGCTATTTTTTACTTTTCATAGCGCTTATAAAGAGTTGTATATATTTATACCAGCGCTTAATGAAATGCCAGTGAATCTGCCGCCGTCTTTGGCATAAGTGCCATTTCAGACAAGTGCTGGTATAAATAGACCAATGGCGGCGCTTTGTGAAAAACGCTGTCTATGTTCAAAAACAATAAGAAAAAGTTTTGTGGCTTCTCCAAGTTTTGAACCCTTAACCTCTCTACTCATTCAATTTGTGCATGATTTTAATGATAACTTGTTGACCATCTAAGTTAGAGAATTCTTTCAATTTTAGCAATACTAAAAATTTTATATAAGAAATTTATCTATACTTGCATTGAATTTAACATACGAGTTAGAGTATCATGATGTTAATTTTTCTTTAATTCAACCAATGTAGTCCAAAACCGAATAAATTATATATTTGAAATTTTGTGCCAAGTATAATTTAAAAAATCAAATTAAGATCAAAATGAGGCCCTTTTTGAGAAAATAATTGACCCAAACCGCCTTTCACTAGATCTTCAAAAAATACCTGATTTGAAAAAAAAAATCACTGAAAATGGACAACCGAGTAATAAGTCATGAGCTTTTAAAGTTTTACCACCTACGGTTAAGAACAAGTTTGATAACTATCAAATAGCTCAAAGGAAAATCTTTAGGCAATTTCATTTAGAATTATCAAAGAATCATCCAAATTAGAGTGTTGATCCTTTTGGTGAGGCCACAACTACTTCAAAACCCTTGTTTCACCATCCCATTGCATAGATCTCGTTGAGATACATAAATGGGATTACTCATGCAAAAAAAAAAAAGGATCATTGAGTATAAAGTTATGCCCCTTGAAAGTTTATCAGTAATCCATATCTTAGTAAAACAAAAGGTAACCATACCTTTAAATTTTTGATTACAACATATATGCACAATATAATGTAGATAAAAATTGATGTGTTATTCGTATTTTATTTTTTATCCTAAGTGTGATATTTATAATTACCACTGTAATCGGATATTTAATGTAAATCAAAAACTGATATGTATGATTTAGCAACCCTTAAAAAAAATTATTTCCTTTTAATTTTTTAAACTGCTTATTATGAAACCGACTTTATAGATTTAAATTCATTAAATTTTAATATAAAATATAATTATTTATTTTCGTTAAAAAGTGTTAAGCAATATTTTTTACCACTATACACGGTATTTTTTCATTATAACGACTCCCTATAGTCTTTAAAATAATTTTTTTAGTATTATAATAAAAAGTTGCCGATTCTCAACTAAAAAATTAGCAAATATTGATGAAAATGAATATAGGTGCAATTTAAAAAAATAAAAAATATTGTCGAAATTGAGTATAGACGACGGTTCTTGAGAAACGCCGCATATCTGCAATTTAAAAAAATTCAAAAATTAGAGAATAGGCGGTGTTTTCGAGTAAACGCTGCCTGTTACAATTAAAAAATTAACAAACATTGTCGAAATTGCCTATAGAGGGCGGTTTATGAGAAAACGCTGCCTATCTGCAATTTAAAAAAATATCATTTTGACATTAAGAGAATTACCAATTATCCTGGCATCTTAAAATTGATCTCTTGACCAAAAAAAAAAAACAATTGAGGTAACATTACTGTTACTTTTGTTGTTAAACTCCATTTATATAGGTGGATAATGTGTTAAACAATGACTCAAACTTTGAGGCTTCTCAACATGCAGGTTGCAACTCTGAAGAGACCCGAGTTCGATCCAAAATTTAATGGTTTTGACCCAAATGCCATTCAAAATTTGCAGACACGTGCTAATCTTGTGCCAAATAATGCTAAATTTTCAATAGAATTTAGGATGAGGACTAATGACGTCATATTATTATAAGTGTAGGGATCAAAAGTTCATTTTTTGTACAAGCGTTTTTGAAAGTTGATTGAAATATCTACTTGCTTAGCAAAAAAAAAAAAGTTCATTTTAAAAGATTAAGAACCAAGATATAAACCCTTGGATAAATGATCGAAATGATCCCTTATTTTTGGACTCTGTAGTATTTTTAACCCTTATTTACAAAACGTGACAAATTAGTCTCTTTTTTTTAAATCTATGACGCCATTAGTCCTTTTAACAATTTTTTTAGTTAGTCCCTTACCCCTCCAAAATCTGAGTTAAGCTGGTCACATGTCAGACGCATGCAATCTGCATTTAAAAAAATTAACGAAATTTGTTAAAAGGACTAATAGTGTCGCATATTTAAAAATAAGGAACTAATTTGTCACGTTTGATAGATAAGAGACAAAAATATCATAGAATCCAAAGATAAGGCCATTTTGGTCATTTACCCTAAACCCTTTATTACACTTTCTGGAGGAGTAATGCCCTCGTGATGGAGCATACTCTCTAAGCCGCCTCCATAGTGTAATATTGTACTGGTTTTGACCATATGTATTCTCTACGTTTTTTGCAGAACTAGTCTCTCTCATATATGATGCATCAGATATAGTATATAAGCCGCCTCTGTAATGTGCCCGCCGCGTTATAAGTGGCCATATTTGTGTAGTGTAAACCACAATTTACACGTACGAAATGTCTAGTGAATAAATGTGTCTTGAGTTTTGATCAAAAAAAAGAAAAAGAAAAAAAAGAATGTGTCTTGAGTTCATCAATGAAAGAAAAGAACACCTACGAACGATAGACTTTCAACTTTTTTTTTTCTTGAATTAGAAGATTCAGTAAACTAGTAAGATCCCAATGTACCAAAATACAAAAGCCAAATACACTAATGTTTTATGTCAGTTCTTTATTTATTTTTTGTATGGTAAGAATTTATATATTAAACTAGTGTTAAATTTTTTTTTGTATATGACAAAAATTTAATTATATAGAAAACAGTGAAGAAAGTGATGGGCCATGATAGATAGCAATGTGGAAACCTAAATAGGGATTCAAGTTCCTAAGGAAACTAGATGCTGAATTCCTACTTGAACAAAAAAAAAGGAAAAGAAAAGAAACAACTCTCTATTCTTAACAAACACTATAAATGAGCATAGCATTTCCAAGTCTTGAAATCATCTTTGCAATGAGAACAAGATACTAGATCGCATTTGAATGCCCAAATTTGTGGCACAAAACCATTAACTTTAGCATTTGGATAAAACCTATGATGCACAAACTTAATCTTTTCGGTTTTAATCAATCCGTTCTAGAAAAGTCCTGACATTGTATTTGATTCTCCTAATATATCCCTAGACCTTCTACCTTGTACGGAGGTTCATTTTAGGAGAGGGTGTGATGCTCAGGAATCCAACAGAGAATATTTCCTCAAAAGCACTTAATGAAGAGCTTGTGATCATAGTCCTTTCCGATAAAATCCAAAGAATATTTTTCAAAATTGGTAGAAATAGGTCATTTCACTTTCCAATAAGGTAACTACTTTTCTCTAGTTTATTTCATATGCTTAAAATATTCTTAATTTTTAAACTCGATACTGAATTGAGCGTCGTAGCCTATCCCCTAAAATTTTACCCACGCTTTATTTCTTCCCTTTTTGCAGGCTGTTGAGCTTGATTCCGAGCTTGAGAAGCCCGATAAGGATTTTTACCTTAACACTGATTATTGAAAAAATAACTTTCTGGATAATCATATTCCATAAACTCATGTTTGACAAATTGTTGGCAAACGAGACTAAGTGACGTATTTACTTTCCAAGCGACACTCATTGTCAAAGCATATCGTTTGAAATAAGGGGCCAAGTTATAATGATACTCTTGTGAGATCCCTTTCGTTAGTGGGCTCTCATGAGGCTTTCCTCTCTTAGCGGCCATTGTTGAAGGCTTTCTTTAATGAGGCTGGGGAAGTGTTTAGGGTTTATTGCGTGTCCTCTTTGCTTACTCATGTCGTCTCTTTATGCCTATGTATGTAGACTAAACCTAGTGAGGAGCGACTGCCGGCCCTGATTTCGATGTGATCGCGAGATTTTACTTGATACTCGTTGAACCCTTCGTATTTTTGGGTCCTTTATTCCTGCTCCTTCCATACGGGTGCTTGGTACCCGTTACGTTGACTTGCCTCGCAAGCCCTTGCTCCTGTTGAGCCATGGCTAAGACTTGGGCCAGGCTTGGACCTCCGTTTGCGTGTTGAAGGCCTATGGGTCAAGGGAGCCTAAGGAACTACCCCTTACAAGTTAGACACAAAACCTATTAACACAAAAAAAATTAATATTTTGACCAATTTAGCCTCAAGATGTTAGTAAATTTTCTAAGTATATGGTTGAATGGTCAATCAACTTGTTTGTTGAGTCGCCTTTTATTGACTGTATTCAAATGTATATCCTTTTTTGTGCCACTGTTACGTCGACCATAAGGCCATGCTCTCTACTATATATAGAATGTAAGCACTTGGTGTGTTTGAAACAGAGATACCTATTACGTTCTAGCTAGTGGCACTCAATTGCAAGGAAGAAGCAAATGGCAGCAATAATATCAGTACAAGTGCCTAGGATCAAGCTTGGCTCGCAGGGCATGGAAGTCTCCCAACAAGGGCTGGGCTGCGTGGGCATGTCTGCTCTCTACGGCCCGCCCAAGCCCGAGCCCGAGATGATCAGGCTCATACACCATGCTGTCGAGTCCGGGGTCACCTTTCTTGATACGTCAGATTTTTATGGACCTCACACCAATGAAATCCTCATTGGCAAGGCTAGTACTTTTAAACACGTATATGTAATGCATGCATTTAAATTTGCATTCATATTTTTGCATGTGTGATTATTGAAGAGAATTTTAATGTTAGATCAATTTCTAACTAAGCGTTTTTACTGGTAAAATAGTTGTCACTAAAGTGTTGTTTCCTACGTTTCATTTCGAGAAAGACTTGTTTATGCATGCGCTAATTAAATTTGAACCACTTTTTTGTTGGAAGGATCATGCACATAATGACATAAATACATTAGAAACACAACACTATTTAATAAATAACAATCATGATACTTACACACCTACCTAGAGGCGTATAACATATAATTCTAGTCTCATCTAATATGGTACACCCACTTTGTGGTGTGTGACACTTAAACACAACCTAAATAGCCTTATTTAATTATAGATTATAATTGCTAATTAATCCCATACTTTATAGTATTTTATTAACCTCTAATTATACTTCTAGTTATCTTCAGTATTTGATTATGCTTGGGATTCGAGCCATATTCAACATTTTTAGTATCTTATTTCCAAATTAAATTGCTTGAGGGAAACAGTGTGCATGCGCACATGTGCATACGTATTTCATCACTCATTTCTCACATCTTATGTATTAGTCGACATGTAAAATAATAAAGAGAACCAAAAAGGTTTTATATTTTAGCATACTAACTAAGAATTCATATAAAAAATGAAAATGAGTGATAAAAATAGGCTTGTATCTAATGATATTTATATGTATCATACGTTTTGCGTAATGTTGCTGACTCAATGAAATTGGTGTAGGCTATGAAAGGAGGCATCAGAAATAAAGCACAAATAGCAACAAAGTTTGGCATAAAATTGAAGGATGGCCAACTGGAAATTCGTGGTGATCCAGGAAATGTGAAAGATTGTTGTGAGGCAAGCTTGAAACGGCTCGGCGTCGATTACATTGATCTCTATTACATCCATCGCGTTGACACTCATGTGCCTATTGAAGTTACGGTCTGTCTTCTTGCCATAACAATAACTATTGACGAGCAATTTTTAATTTATGCACAAAACTCTAAATACGATGTGAGATTCAAAAAAAGGTCAGTTGTCTAAGGGGGAAGTCAAAGCTTCTCTCCAGTACCACAGCTCTTTCATGACCCACGACTTAAATGTTGATTTGATAATCCCCTAGAAGGGTCCAAAGGCAACAACCACCATAAACATTAGACATTCAATTACTTAATAATCCCCATCTGGTAGGCCCCTACTTAAAAGGAAATAATTCTATAGCCATGGCTGCTTAAGTACTAGTTATTTATTTATTCGACCTCAATGAATATTGAATGCAATGAATGTCTTGTTGATAAAGATGAAAGGGGTTTGGTTTTGGACATCGGATCAGCTCTTTCTCCTATGAGGAATTATCAAATTATTGGCTTTAGACAGGGATTTTTTTTATGTCTGTAGGAGGAGAGTTATTGCTACAAATCTGGCATCAATTAACCATTGACATACTGTACATTTCACGAGCATTATCATATACCACTCTATTTTTATTACTCAAATATCACTTCTTACATAAATACTTAGTTGGCATTCTAAAATAATAAACTTTTAATTTATCTTTCTTCTTTTACTATGCCAACTAAGCATATAATAGGTAGTGGTATTTAGGTGATAAAAATAAGGTGGTATTTAGCATTTCTCACATTTCACAAATAGCCTATGATGTTTTTCACCTTTTAAAAAAAATTTATTCGTATTGTTTAAAAGTCACTCTCTTGTTCCTCAATATTTATACTTCTCCGCAATGGGCTTAGTCTCTAAAAATGTAAAAAGTTTCAATTTAATTCCCAATGTTTGTACTTTTTTAAATTAGTCTCCAAACTTTCATGTGTAGATCATAAATTAAAATTTCATGGCAAAGACTAAACTGAAACCTTTTGCAAACTTTGGACACCAAGCGCATTATTTTTAAAATAATGAAGACGAAATTTGAAAGAAAATGTAAAAATTGGGTGATAAATTGAATTTTTTTATAATCTTTGAGTACTAAATGTGTCACTTTTGAAACAACTTGAAACTTTTTGCATGTAGCATAATTTTATCCATGTGTTATCACCTTGAATTAAGACCATGATATTTGAAGCATTCTCATACATTATATTTTTTAAATGAGTATTATTATATATCACCCTTGTAATACTTTACTTCTTTTTTTTTATTATAAGAATTCTTATGGTATAAAGAGATATTTGACGTTTAATAAATAAAATTTTATTCTATACACAATGAGTAAAACATCACTCGAGTGACAAAAGTATTACTTTTTTCAATGGCTTAAGAGTAATATTTGTGCATGACTTTTTGATCATCAAATTAAAGCTACTTCAAACTCCTGTTTCACATGAAGCTATGTTTAATGTTTGATATATCATTTACTAGGTGGGAGCACTTAAGAAACTAGTGGAAGAGAGTAAAGTGAAGTATGTAGGTTTGTCGGAGGCTTCAGCTTCAACAATAAGAAGGGCAAATGCTGTTCATCCCCTTACTGCTGTCCAAAATGAGTGGTCCTTGTGGTCAAGAGATTTGGAGGCAGAAATAGTGGATACTTGCAGGTGAGGAATCTATACATATGTTGTTTATATATATATATATATATATATATATATATATATATATATTATATATATCATGTTCAGAACTTACTGAAGAAATCGTAATTAGCAACTCGATGTTTACTTTCAGAGAACTTGGCATTGGACTTGTGCCCTACAGTCCTCTAGGACGAGGATTCTTTTCAGCAGGTCCTAAGTTATTCGAGAACTTGTCAGAAGGTGACTTCCGTAAGGTAAGCATGTTTATCCATATTTATGTGGAATTTGACGTGAGAGATTGATAGTGATAAAATGATAATATACATAATAATTTGTCACATTTTTAATCTTAGGCAACATTTGAAAATCATTGCCAAAAAGCTAAAAATAATTACAAATGATTTTATGTAACTGTTTTTTAACCTTTGAATTCTCTCTTGTTGTTTATTTTCTAATGCAACAGTTTTTGTTAAATAAGTAGTAACGGTAAAAAAAAAAAAACCCCATTGCAATTGATTCTTTTAGCAACGTTGTTTTTTTCTTCTAAAAACTACATGATAAATGTTATTCTATTTGAAACGGTTTTCAAAAGTAACAATAACGGTTTTTAATACTTTTTGTGACAGTTTTTGCTAGTTATTGCAATGGTAATTTTACCGTTGCAAGTTCGTCATTCTTAAAATAATATATATATATATATATATATATATATATATATATATATATATATAACATTTCTCTTTCCTCATTTTTAATGAGTTGCACTTGAATATATTTTTCTAAATAGGTAGCAATGAGACTCGAATCCAAAATCTTTTGATATTTAACTCTCTAATTATGTTACTAATCATCTCATCTACAAGTAAAGTTGTTAGAGAAAAGTTTATTTTATTCATTTATTATCTTTAATAATCAATACTTTTGTGAACAATTTTAAAAAGACATAAATAATAATCTCTTGCACTTACAATGCTATTTTCTAAAACTTTCAATATTTTTTTCACTTGTCGACAGCAATGTAGAACTAAGAAGCAATAAAGTCTCAATTTTGGAGAAAAATGGGAAATAAGGGGATAAAAATGAAATTCAAATTAATCAACTTATTAATTTTTTTTCTATCTTTTTAAATAATCGGTTTTGATAGTTTCTCATTTTCAACGAATTAAGCTCAAATTTCTTCATGAATAAAATATCCCAAGACATCTCATCAAATAAAAATGTAATAAGCAGCGATTTTTGTCCGTTGCATGTAAGCCCATAATTTTACATACCATTGCAAAATAAATAAATAAAATAAGCAACACTTAATAAAATATTGCATATCCTAGATTCTGCAATGTTTAGAAGCAATAATAACAAAACTGTTGCAAAAACCTCTATTTAAGTTGCAACTAGGCTATAATTTTACAATCCGTCACAAAAAATGAATGAAATGAGCAACACTTAACAAAAAGCTTTGCATATCAAAAATATTCCAATAGTTTGATACAACTTAAAAAAACCGTTGCAATAAATTACCTATGGCAACGATTTTTTTACTTGTTTAATTGGAGCATTGCAAAAGATCTAAAATGTGATAGACAATCCAATTCATTTTATCATAATTGCATAATCATTTTACCATCATTGATCAATTTCTTAACTGTTACTCATAACGTTAAATACACAGTTGGCAATCATAGAGTAGTTCAAGTAAGGCATTATATAGTCAACTTTGGATTTAAGAGGCAAGATTTGAATTTGCAAGGTTTCAGCCTTTAGATGGTTGGTATGAACTGAGGGCTCCTATATATTTATACATATATTGTATGCATTAAAAATATTATCTATAATAATTAGGGACGGATGTACATATATGTTAATGGGGGCTACCTCTCACTGAACTCAAAAGTTCTTAAAATATAAAGATATATTTAGAATATTTTTAGTCTAAAAAAGTTGTTCCAACTATCTATTGAAAAAAAGATTATTTTTATATAAATATTAAATTGTGTGTTATAATTTTTTATAAAAAAAAATTTCAAACCACCCCGAACAATTATTATTTCCTAAGATTTGTCTAATAATTATAACCTAACTCTAAAGTTGAACTCAAGGTTAGAGAATAAACCATATGCAGACTTGTAAAATCACATGTATGATGTATAGTCAAAAAACAAAAAACAAATTAGACAGAAAACATGCCAAAATATATCAATACCCTTCTAAGTAAACTTTGGTAGACAAGAAAGATATAGTTATAAAAGTAAGATAGATATTTACTAGCTAAATGAAGTAAGTTGACTTAACTATACCTGGAATGTTGAATTTTCGTAACATAAGCCTTTGGCACGGACACTTTAACAAGATTACAATTTCATGTTGGATGAGTGTCGAGCATTAATATGACCTAAGTGTCTGTGTCCCTACTTTGACTTTTATCTTTTTTAAATTTGACATTTTAAAGGAGTAAAATCTAACATGTATATTCTACGCTGTCTTTGATCTTTTTAATTTGACATGATCAAAGCAAACACATGTCCACGTTGGAATTTGTGGCCTTAATTGACTGCAAAGTCAAGATCTTGTTAGCTAGTTAATCCAAAATTTTAGCAAAAAGAAAAATGAATTGCAGAAAATAAAAAAAAGGATATTATTAGCTATAATCTTATAATGAAGACATTCTTATTATCCCACTTTGATTGACCTAAACTTTGTGTAGGAATGTGCTGGTGCATTACGAGATATATAACCTATAGTAGATGTAATTTAGTTTTATATAAGGTGAATTTTTCATCATAAACAATAGAATAAAATAAAATACATATATATATATATATATATATAGAGAGATAAGAGAGTTTTTCTTGAATAAATCTAATGTAATTTCATTGGTTTTCGACAGTTGAATTGTCGTTGCTCATACAAATAAAAAATGTATATAGAGCATTGTTCTTGAACAAATTTGATGTAATTTCATTTGATTTCGACATTTGAATTGCCATTGTTCATACAAATTAATATAACATTTTGTAGGGTTTTCCAAGGTTCCAATTAGGAAATCTTGAGCATAACAAACAAATATTTGAGCGGATTGATAACATGGCAGAAAGGAAAGGATGCAACCCATCACAACTAGCATTGGCATGGGTTCATCACCAAGGAAATGATGTGTGTCCCATACCTGGTACCACTAAGATTGAAAACCTCAACCAGAACATTGGAGCTTTATCAGTAACATTGACAAGGGAAGAAATGCATGAATTGGAGTCTTACTGTTCAGCTGATATGGTGAAGGGTGACAGACACACCTTCATGTCAAGTACTTGGATGAACTCGGAAACCCCACCGTTGTCCGGGCCTCTGTCGAATACTCGATAGAAATAAAAGTATTGTTACATATTATCAGATTGATGTTTTATCTCTCTTCATATGATAAGCGTTTTTATTTTATAAAGAGAGATTTGACATCATATATATGAAATCTTACCATATAAATTAAAAAGGGATGAAGTATCACCAAAGTGATATAAAATATTACTCAATACTTCATTTAGTTCCTCTCTCTATGAGAATTGACTTTATCCCTATCTTTGTGTAGGAAGATAGATCTCTTTGGTCCCCCAAATATGATAGGCATGAGTTATGTATAAGAAAAGAATATGAAGCTAAATGAGATTATATATTGAGCTATTAAATCTGGTGATAAAAATTAAAATTTAGATCCTTTTGAATTTTGGACTTATTTTGGGCAAAATTCAATTAAACTCCCAATCTTTTCTATTTTTAGATCTCTTCCTATTTTTCTTCTTCAAAAACAAAAAATCTTCCCACCATACCCATGAGAAGGATGGCATAACCCGTCATGACTTATCGGACTCCAACGCAACCATCCTTTGCGAGTTTGTCTCTACGTACGACCTTCCTAAGCTTATTGGTTAGATTTTCATTCTTATTGACTTTTTCCAATTGAGGTTCTGAATAGTTTGATGGAGGTGGTTGCTCCTCCTACTCAATACTCTCTGTTGTTGTGGATCTTATTGTCATCATTTTAAAATATAGAGAACCAAAATATAATTTTATTAAAAATTGGAGCACCAATAGGATTCACGTATACACTATTAATTACTGTTAAGTTACACTTGGACAGTTTTAATATTTTAAATGGGTAGCGGTGGTGAGTTTTGAACCGAAGACCTTTTGGTACCTAAACTCTAATACCATGTTAAGTTACCACCTCATCTAAAAACTTAAACTTTATTATATTATTTATTATATTCAACAATTACAAACCTTGGATTGTCTTAAGGGAATTATTTACAAATTACCCTTCATGTATAGGTAGTGGCACTTTACTCCGTGATGTATTATAGTGATCACTCAAATCCTTTGACTAACGATCTAATGAAACAAGATTAACATCAATTTTATATTTCAATATTACATGTCGTGACTGTATGGTATGGAGAATTCTAAGGATTTTCAGTTGATCGTGGATTGAAAGAACATGCTTCTTTGATTGCCAATTGATAGTTCCTTTGAACATGTTAGTTAACGCTCGACCTTAACGTTCCTAATTTTAAATATGACTCAACATTGACATATATTATATTAAACTTTTATGCCTTGCAGCTAGCCTGTACTAATAGTTTGGATGATCAAGTAAAATATCTTTCAATAGACCCAAGTAAGTGTGTGCACACATGGTAAAAGTACTTGGTTTTTTTTTTTTTTTACAAAAAAAGTACTTGGTAAATGGATATAGATTTCACATATTGGCGTATGATGATCGAAGACTGTAATGAATAGTAGAGTCTTCGTTGAAAGGACAACGTTTTGATATGAAGGAGAGTATTTGCTACAGTTTGTTGACTAACACTATTGAGTTAAAATACCATAATTTGACTTTGAAATGTATGAGAGTTGTTCTCTTCAAGTGTGAGTGGTACAATTATCAAAATGGTAAGGGATTAAAGGTTCATTTAAAATATTGACTGACTTATATAAATGTGAAGAAAATATACCTAAAGTATGAACCTTTTGTCTTAGCTGAATAAGCACATCCATTTTACTACGCCAAGTATCCAAATTCTAAGAGAGACTGAATAAATTGGTGGGCTGTTTGTTAGATCAAACCAAGGAATCACTATGATATGCCTAGGGAAGAGCATGAAATAGATGAACACTTTCCTTTTTATATAGGAGGATGAAATGGACGTGCCATTAATACTACCGAATGATAACGATTTTTTTATTCGTTCTCCTGAGTTAGGTCAATATATTGGACTAGTTGGAGATGATGAAGATGAATACCAGGGTGATGATAGCGATAAAAATTGTGACAATGAGTCTTACAATGGTACGGAAGTAGACGATGATGAACTGTCTTATTAATATTAGAACTAATGAAGTCAATGTGTATGAATATATATATATATATATATATATATATATATATATATATATATATATTATGTATTTGAGTGTTTGTATGATAG
Organism: Ehretia macrophylla; assembly: GCA_037974665.1. Lineage (NCBI taxonomy): Eukaryota > Viridiplantae > Streptophyta > Magnoliopsida > Boraginales > Ehretiaceae > Ehretia > Ehretia macrophylla. The sequence continues at coordinate 88,797,796 of CM075764.1, forward strand.
AATCGACATTAAAAGAGTTTAATATATAAAATGTTTTTTATATTTTGTATGTATACTTACAATACATATATACACATTGATAGCTAGAGGTAGAGGCTCACAGAGATATCCACACTCTCTGGGTCACTGTCAAGACCAAATGCTGACGGTGCTTCTGGTTCTTCACAGGCCTCTACATGTTCTGGTGATCGAGCCTTCCCTACCACCCGAGCTCCATCTCCTGGATTGTCACAGTACCTATCTGACATCCAGGTGCATGACGAAGATACGCATGTAGATATTGGTGGCACACCTACCAGCAGCGACCCACGTTAGTCTACATAGCCAGAGTCATCAAGTCAAGCCGAGGGCACTACAGATTGGCAAGGGTTCGATTTTCACTTGTTAGAGGCTTATACAACATGATTGACAGATGGACGTACACATGTCTGGATGTAAAACAATGGGTAAGCATTGATTTCCATCTAATTGTGTAAAAGGTTAATTCATTTTTCCATTACAAATATAACATTATGTATATTTTATTGTTAACAAATTAGTACTAGCTGCGTGACCCTTCGAGAGTTTAAGAACATTCTCATGGGAGGATACACCGGAGCATGGACTACATATTCAAAGGTTATGCTAGAGATTAACGATCAATGGTTTTTCTTCCTTGTGGTTGTAGAGACATTACAAGTGGTATCTCTATGAGAGTCAACGCGTAAGGAAGCATTTCCATATGAAGGTAGGGGAAAGGATCAAGGACCAGTTGTACAAGACCTGTTGAGAGAACAAGAGGTTTGACTGGACTTCTGAGAAAAGTTGGGAATAGATGAAAGTGCGATGGCAGGATGGCAAATGGGTAAAGAATGCCTTACAGAAACAAGGATAACCAACTTAAGTCCCTATCTATGTACTACACTGGCTTCACCCTATTTCATGATATCAAGAGGCAGATGGTGTGTATCAAAAATATTTTAATTAACTTTTGTACGTGAAATTATCTATTTCATGTCTTATACACTTGCCTAATTATTTTGGACTCAAAAAACAGCTAACTAAATTTTGTATTTGTGTTGCACACAAGACGAAAAAGAAGGCCCGCCGATCACTTGTGCTGAGGCTTTCAAGGTGGCTCACACTAAGGGTAACAATCAGGACATACAATTTATTGATCTGAAGGCTGGTAAGATGATAGTAAGTATTTAAATTGTATTTTTCATTTCATTAAATATGTTTAATTAATGTAATGATAATACTAATTTTTTTGAAAATTTTGACTTTATAAGAACCATATAATGAGCTACTCCAGTAGCGTGGGGTTGCGAGCCAAGCCGATCTACCGTACTATTAGTTAATCTCGACCAGATCTTCCGCATAGGTAGGGTAACACACGATGTCCCCATGAAGAGATGGAAAAGTATATATTTTCTCATATATTCAAGGGTTACATGTATACTCTATTTATAATACAAGAGTAACTATGATAAGCAACAAGGATAAGTACAAGCAGAAGTAGTTACAACAAGGTAAATCAAAACCAATATAATTATCCCAATAATTATCTTCTATCACGCCTCCTCAAGCGAAGTAGGGTCATGAACTGTGAGCTTGGATCGAAGGAGATGGAAACGATTAATGGACAATCCCTTGGTCATTATGTCGGCAAGCTGATCAAGAGTAGAAATGAAACGAACAACAAGATCCCCAGAGGCAACTTTCTCACATACAAAATGTACATCTATCTCAATATGCTTGGTGCGAGCATGGTAGATAGGATTAACAGTGAGATAAGTGGCACCAATGTTATCACACCAAAGTTTTGGAGGCGAAGTAACCGATACCTCAAGTTCAGATAAGAGAGTTTTCAACCAACATAGCTCAGTTGTAGCAAAGGCAATGGCCCTGTATTTCGCCTCTGTACTCGAACGGGAGATAGTAGTTTGCTTGCGAGCAGCCCAGGAAATAAGATTAGAAAAATACAATAGCCATGCGAACTACATCAATCATCCGGACACCCCGCTCAATCAAAATTCGAATAAGCATGAAGACTGAGATCACTGGACGCTTTAATGTTAAGTCCATACGAAGTGGTATCCTTGAGATAATGTAGAATATGTTTTACAGCGATCCAATGAGGCTCGGTCGGAGAATGCATGAACTGATACACTTTGTTCACTACAAAGGCAATATCAAGTCTAGTAATTGTTAAATATTGAAGAACCCCTACAATACTGCGATATAAGGTCGGATCAGATAAGGGATCGCCGTCATGTTGCAAAAGTTGCTGATTGGGCGCAATGGGAGAGGAGACGGGTTTTGCCCCAGTGAGCTTAGCACGAGCAATAAGATCCAGTGTATACTTTTGTTGACTTAAGTGAATTCTTGTATAACTAGAAGTAACCTGTATGCCTAAGAAATAAGAAAGGGAACCCATGTCCTTCAAGGCAAACTGTTGGTTTAATAACTTGGCAACAGAAGAAATTGTTTGCTCATTACTTCCTGTCAAAATGATATCATCAACATAAACCAACAAAAACATAAGTTCATGAGAGTCACGACGAATAAACAGAGATGTATCAGATTTAGCTGGATGAAAACCAAGACCCTGAAGACACGAACTCAGACGAGAAAACCATGCTCGAGGAGCCTACTCGAGCCCATAAATAGTTTTCTGTAGACGACAGACATAATCTGGAAAAGTCGGGTTAGTGTAACCTGGTGGCTGAGCCATGTAGACTTATTCAGTGAGCAAACCATGGAGAAAGGCATTTTTGACATCAAACTACCTTATGGACCAATGCTGGGATAACGCAATACTCAGAACAACCCGAATTGTAGTAGCTTTAACCACCGGACTGAAAGTCTCATTATAATCCACACCCGCTTCTTGACTATACCCCTTGGCAACGAGCCTTGCTTTGTAGCGATCAACTGAGCCATCTGATTTACACTTAATGCGATACACCCATTTGCACCTAACAATATTAACATTCTGAGGTTTAGGCACCAAACTCCAAGTGGCATTGTGTAACAAAGCATTATATTCTGAATCCATGGCTGCATGCCACTGAGGGGATTTAGAAGCCTGAGCATAGGTACTAGGCACAGACGTAAGAAATTGTGCGAAGACATGTGAAACATGAGCTTTAATCACTGCATTGAATGTCATAAAATCAGGATCTTGTCGCAGTTTTAACGTGTGATCTTTGGACTGTGTAACCATTAGGTGTTTAGAAGTAGCAACAGTGTCAACTTCCATCAAAGGCACATCTAGACGTTGAGGCAAGACTCCTGAGTCAACATTATAAATATTGGAATTTGCGATGGGCAGTGGAAAGAGACTCGGACAAGAGAGCACATGGGTGGAAGCAATATTAGATGAAAGAAATATGGACAAAGCATTGGGAGGAGAGAAATGATGAAAAGAATGGGACAAGGTGGTCCCACACGTCGGCTGGGCTGAAAAGGATGGCAAAGCTGATGGGAAATTCTTCCATCAGCCATGGCTTTTGGTCAACCAAAAAGTTATGGATAGAATTTTGACACGTCATCATCGTGGGGCCTAGCGTATAGTACACTATATTATGCACACTTACATTAATACCCTCATGCTAAATGTATAAATGACTATAATATTCTCGTGGGTCCTACCAATGTATTTATTTATATTGTCCAATCTACATGGATCCCACAACCATATCTATTTAAAATAAGTAATTTACTTTGTTGCCCTTATGATCCCATAATACTCAATTGATTTGGAAATCTAAATGTCACATCACCATTTAATACAATCACATAAGCATTTAATACATTTAAAATACTTCTCCTTCTACTATAAAAAATTCCCGCTCAAAATTTCAGTGAGTGAAAACGATACAATCTGTAGATGGACGTTTTGAATTAGTAGAAAACGTATTGTTATTCTTAGTAAGGCATTTATATTAATTGGTGAAAGAGTAGAAACGTTGGGTTAATGTATAGTACTTATATGATTATTTGTAATAAAAGTAAATTATTGTATACATTATTGTTAGTAAGTTCTCCTTCCAATAAAAAAATTTTCCACTCAAAACTTCGTTGAGTAAATAAACGATACAATCTATAGAGGGGCATATTGAATTAGTAGGAAACATATTGTTATTCATAGTAAGACTTTTATATCAATTGTAGAAATGTGAAGTTAATGTATAGCACTTACATGATTATTCGTAATAAAAGTAAATTATTATAAAAATTATTGTTAGTAAAATGTCAAATCGTATCATAATTAATCGTGGATGTAAATCAAATCATTATCATATCAGAGATTAATTACTCAACTACTTAAACAACTATAATAAATGAAGCTTAATGCCTATATAAGAAATTGTTGTAGAAAATATTTTTGCACTGCATGTTCAACCAATTCAAGGTTAGCAATTTTATATTTTTTATCATTTTTACTGTGTTTTTTATAATCAATAGTGTTATTATGATAACATAGAGGAAGCATATGTTGAACTGTATATTGTTATGTTTACAAAAATTGAATTTTTTAGATTATTTGTTAATTTTGTTTATAGTATTAATTCGTAAATGTTTTCTATGTTATACTTTACTAATAAGTGAATATTTATTATTATTTGTTAATGGTATACTTATAGTATGATTGTTGTATTAGTTTGTATGCATGGGTTAACATAGTGAAAAATATCCAGCAATGTAATATTAATTGGTAGATATGTGTTAGTATGCTGTAATATATTATAATAAGTTAAATCTGAAAAAGTTCTATTATTCAAAACTATTTCATGTGTAGCATATATAAAATATGTATGCAGTTGTACATACGTTAATAGGTTATGTTATGTAGTATTATGTAGATTTTTAATCTTTCTTTATATAAAAGAGATTTGTGATATTATGTTTTATACATGATTGATTATAACAAGTAATTTTAATGTCATTGTTGTAGTAATAGAAAGATGAATGATAATGTAATTCCCGACGTTGGTGGTAGCTCATCAAATTTGCCACATTTGAGCAAAGAAGATATATTTAACATGATATTTGAGTCGGTGGACGATGCATTTCAATTTTACAACAATTACGCACTTGTCACTGGGAGTTTAGTGTAAGAAAAGAGATTGTTCACAAAGATAAAGATACAAATCAAGCAAAAAGTCGATTATTTGTTTGTTCTTGTCAGGGTTTTCAAAGCATACTTGGAGATGCCTAATAGACAACGAGAACATCGACCCCTGATAAGATGTGATTGTACAGCAAGGCTTCGTATAAAGCTCAATAAAGTGAAGATCTATTACGTTGTAACAAACTATGTTGAAGAACGCAATCATTAGTTGGTACCTAAGTTTTGTGTATCCCAGATGCAATCGCACAGAAACATTGAAGAAGGTCACAAAGATGGAGCCTATTCTTTGCTTAGGGCTGGAATAACAACTAGCAAAATTTACGATGTAATTATGTATGAGTCTGGTGGATATGAGAATGTTGGCTTCACTAGGAAAGATTTGTATAACCAATTAAACCGTGATCGCCGAGCAGAAATATGCGACGGGGATGCCCAGGTTGCATTGGCTTATTTATACGATAAATCAGAGGGTGATCCTGGATTTTTTTTTTCCAGTACACGGTTGATCATGAAAATTGATTAGATAAGTTGTTTTGGTTAGATGGAAGGTCAAGAGACGAGTATGCAGTATTTGGAGATGTTTTAATATTTGACGCAACATACAAAACCAATTTATATAAATTTTCCCTTGTGATATTTGTAAGGGTAAACAATCACCGAAACACGTGTATATTTGGTGGTGTGTTAAATCAAAACGAGTGCACTGATTCATATTTATGGTTGTTGAGAACATTTTTGTCTGCAATGAACAATAAACATCCTTTATTAGTGGTCACTGACGGAAACAAGTCAATGCATGTGGCAATTGTTGAAGTGTTCCTCGACGCCAAACACAGGCTATGTAGATGTCATCTCGGACGTAATGCCATTACAAATGTGAAGATACCAGAGTTTAATGCCACATTTTGCCGTATGATGTCCCTAAAATGCTCCATTAATGAGTTTGAGTATGAGTGGAGGAAAATGGTTATTGAGAATGGCCTTGAGAATAACCCGTGGATAACATGGGTATACGAGAGGAGACACATGTGGTCTAAGGCCTACCTTCGTGGTCATTTCTTTGCCCTAGTGAAAAGTACTCAATACGGCGAGGGCATGAATGCACATTTCAACAGATTTCTTGGTAGCAACAAGAATCTCATTGATTTTGTTAGAGACTACCACCGAGGGTTGGAACGTCTTCGAATTAACAAGGTCAATGAAGAATATGTAACAAATTATACAAAGCCAATCTTAGAAACCCAATTGTTAGAATTGGAGGATAATGCAGCTAAGCTTTATACCTGAGCAGTGTTCAAAAAGCTTAGGAAGTAAATTGAGTTGCAAGCAACGCTTACGCATGAGAAAGTTATTTCTCATTCTAATGAATCTCGTACCTATGTTGTGACCGATTACAATAATGAACGATTAATTCAGCGCGTCTTGTTTAAAAGAGGAAGATTGCACATTAGTTGTGAGTGCCAGAGGTTTGAATAGTGTGGGATGCTGTGTAAGCACATTATATATGTGCTTAAGTGTGTAGGTTTGAAAGCAATCCCACCATCATGCATCCATCAACGTTGGACAACTGATATCAATGAATGTTTTTGCTAGAAAAATTTGTCGAGCGCAACCATAAACGAAGTCGAAATGGCTTGACACTGTTACATAATGTCAAAGTGCAGCGAGATGGGATTTTATGCCAAACAAACGAACGAAGGATATACAGAAGTTGTTGATAGTATCACCACACTAACTGCTCGTGCTAAGGAGCGGTGGATGATAAAACTGAATATTTTCATTGGTGTTGAGGGATCATCACAACCTGTTCAATTTGATGTCTTGGATCCTAATAGGGCAAAGCCAAAAGGCACGAGTGATAAAAATCCCCAAAAACAACAAGCACAAAGACGGTGTAGTAAATGCAAGTTAATAAGCTAATTATTTAATTATTGTAAAATAATCAAATTTTGTAAACATATATATTAATTATGTGTCTTAAAATTTTTTGTAGGCTTGCTAGATACCAATCAATCAATTGCCCAAAGGTAAAGGGTGATGCATCCATTGATATTAGTCCCCCATATCAGGCTATGAACGAAGTCCCTAGTCAATCATCAATATCGACCCCTTTTGTAAACATGGGTTTCGCAATACCCGATTATATGCAATGGTCTATTGGTGTTAATGTGTTGCAGATTGGATATAGTAGTAGTTCAATACAATATGGAGACGCTGGTAATACTGTAATGGACCCTATATTTGTCCCACATAATGTTTCAACGACCTTAGCTTTTCATATGTCAAACATTCGATATCAATGACGATAAGGTGATTTTTAAATTGTAGATTTTTACGTATACCCATGCATGTTATTCCCATAAATTTTAGATTTTTTCGTATATCCATGCATGTCTATAAACTATTCCTATAAAATGTAGATTTTTACGTATACTCATGCATGTCTACCCATGCATATCTACCAACTTTATGTCAATTACCAATATGCCCTTGAGAAACCCCAACCACTATAAAGTATCTATTTATTTCATTTCTTTATTTTCCCAGCACATTTTCTTGTTTGTCTCTTTCCCATTTCCCCTTCACAAGAACGTGCATTCAAAAGAACATCCAAAGGTAAATATTTTTTTAGCTTCATTGTTTTACCTTCACTTCATCTCACAAGACAATTTTATCATGTATGTTTGTTTCTCATCACCTTATCTTGGTAAAAATTAGTGCATATATGACATATGTTCTTTTACATGACCATTTTAGTTTATAAAAGTTTGAGCTCTTGTTTACTTACATTTAAAACTATATATTTTAGCAGAGTGAAAATGTTAACATCGACCCGTCGCAGTTGATTTTCGCAAGACCCAACACTTGACTTGCGATACATCAACACGAAGTGTCGTTGTTATCAAAAGGCTGAAATTATTGTCGTATCATATGAAAAGAAGGCTTCGAAAGGGTGTTTATTCTATAATTGTGATACATGTAATTTTTTCAAATGGTGTGAGCCTATTAAAGCTTCTTGGGAAGGCATTGAGCTGGACGTTACTAAGAGATTGGGAGATGATGAAGATAGTGGAGAGGAGGTGATATTTCCTACGAAGAAGAAGAGGAAAAAAAAGAAAAAAAAGAGTGATGATATTGCAAAGTTGAACAATTTTCTTCTTATAGTTTGTTGTATTTTGTTGGTGTTAGTCTTTTGTGTTGTAATCTTCAAATGAAATTTATGCATTTCGTAGAACAAATCATTGTATGTTCAACTAAAAGATGACTTGTAGTTAGTCATCTTCAATTTTGTTATTGGTTAATTTAAAGTATTACTAATTATGTTTAATTTCTAAATTCTGATCAAAATTTGGTGTACAAGGAAACTTAAAACTTGAAATTTGTCTATATGTGGTCAAAGTGGCAACTTTAAATTTCCTTTGTCAAAATAAATAAAATTCTTCCTTTTTTTATGCAAATGATCATATGTTGCGAGCGAAAAAAATTAGCCCAAGTCGAAACTGACTGCCGAAAATGATTATTTCACGAGCTTTGATTGTCAATTGCTACACCAATGTATCAATTATCTAAAAATCATATATTAAAAAGGATAACTACCCGAAATTCATTATAGGTGCAACTTGCTTGAAATTTTGCTTAAAATCTTCATAGGGCAACTCACGTTTCCAGATAAACATATCATTGAAGTTCACACATTTGTCTCCTTGTTAGATGCCCCATTTTGTTCTTTACAACTATTTCCATACATAGAATAATAACACTCATTAGTATGTAATAAAGACCAAGTGTGAAATGAATTATAAGCTTATTTAACTTACTCTGGATTATTTTCACTGGAAAATAAGAATAATGCCAAATCGTGATCATTTGTCAAAAATACCAAACCCCTTTCGAACGGTATATCTATCTCCATCAATTGATTTGGTTTGAAGCTATCCTCCTATGTCTTAATAGACAAATCAATATATTGTTTACTATTATCAAGCTTTGGGGCTGAGCAAGTAACATCAAATTCTTCAAACAATCGCCTACGAGGAGCTACACTCAAATTTAGGCGATCAACATTCCTGTTAAGAGGAGGGGAGTTTTCCAAGGCATAATCATTGTTATGAGCTTGCAATTGCAAGGGAACTTCCCTTTGAAATTTTTCCACTAAGACATCCCAAAACTTCATTTGTAATTTGGGAGAATTTTCATGCCAATGATGTTTCTGATCCCTAAAGGATGGCCAACCTGTTGCATTAACCTCTCAAACATGATTGTATTCCTTACTTTGTTCTTTCACCCTATCTCTACCTCCCTCTTCATCAGGCCCACCTTTTCACGTTCGTCTCTGTTACTCTCATCCTCATTGACATGAGTAACTTTAATTGCTTGATTTGACAAAAGGTGCTCTAACTTATCAAACATTTTTGCAACAGAATTTGTCAAATTCTCTAACTTCGTGTTCACCTCAGATATTTCTACTTTTATCACGTCAACCTTCCTCTCGATGGTTGACAAAATAAGATTGTAGTCGGATGTCTGCTCAAACCGCTTCCATACCACACATAAAGATTGCATATTGTTATACCCACCAAGATTGTCGTATTTCTGTAATCTATTCTGAATCTCTTTGCTTGTCCAAAACCCTACCCACGGGTTTTCATCATGAACTGGTCCTTGCTCATTAGTCGGATTGAAATATTCAAAAAAGAGTATTTGCAATGAGAAAAATAAAAGTTGATAAAAAAAATTTATTCGAAAAAGATATAAAAAGTTTGATTGTATTTAATTACTTACCACCAACAAGAAGAGACAACCACCCACATATTTAAATCTCAGGCGTCTCGTCCGTTCAATGGTCCTTAACAAGGAGTTTAGCACAAACTCTGCCCAATTGAAGCTCGAAATAGCATCTACATTCTTCACAACATGTAACAATTGTTTTTTTTTTTACAGCAAAATCACTTATGGGAGCCAGAAAGTGTCCTATGATGTATATGCAATACATAGCCTTGAAATCAGCCCCACAGCTTCTACATGCTATCATCTTCTCGTGCAATTTGCTAGCGAAATTAAGGAGTCATAAAATTTGAACTTCTTACATAATTCAACTATGCCCTTGCTAGGGCCCTTGCGAGGTACAGGTGATCCTTTATCTAGTAATCCAAATATTTTTTCAACATGAATGGGTTTGACTTTCAATTCGTGACCATGGATCTCTAAAGTGTTGGTCATTGGATCAAATCTGTCCATTAGCCATTTGGACAGTGGGTGTTTTAACACTTTGCATTGAATATTTAGTAACAACTCAAATCCGATATCATAAACGACATGTCTTTGTTCCTCAATTAACTTGTTATGTACCTCCACAATCTTAATTAAAGATAGGCACGTATGTACAGTATCCTACAATAACATGTTTTCATTTATTACCAAATAAGTCAAAAATAACATCTATAAACTTTTTTGAAAATTACATACCTTAGCATTCCTTACAGCCCTCTTTTTTTCTTTGTACTCTTTGGAACTTTGGTTAAACATAACCTCATATTTATGTTTTTCCTCATGCGGGAGCGCATTCTACTCTTGCATGATTTTTGCATGTACATTGACATTTTTTACCGTGTGAGGTTTTCTTGCTTTAAGTTCTTCATGTCTGACCTTCCTATAAACATATTATCCATTTTAAATAAACATGTTATATCATAAGGCACACATAAATGTGCATAAGATACATCACTTACAATAAAAACCCATAAGCTGATGTCGGTTTTGTCACAATTTTGGTATTACTTGTTGATGCTTTATTCTTCTTATTCATGGAAGAGGTACCAATTTTCATATGCTTTATTTTCCGTGTCCTCATCCTTGTGTACCATAAATAAAAGATTAATTATTATCAATTTAAAAACATGTAAGAATAACACTTGATGGCAATTGGCGTTATTTGCTTAAACATGGAAGAATAATAATTCAAGAGCTTAGTAGAAGAGCTTATAATAATTCTCTCTTCTACTAAAAGAATTATAAGTGATAAAGTCGCATGTAATAACAAAGTATCACAACACATTATCTATTTTATTGCATATTTCACTTGGTCAAATTTTGATGCTACATCTAGTCCTTGTTCCCTAAAAAATGCATCAAGTGTTAATGAAACTCGTTAATTAAGCACCCATTATTTTATTTTCTTCTGTTTCCTTGTTTGAGCCAGATGCAATAAATAGGAGTTGTTTGACATATATCTCAGTGAAACTAAGCTAATTGTGGACTTGTTTTCACTCAGCCTCCAATTATTTTATGGAGATATAAAATGCCATTTCTCTCATTCTACATTGTGTTATTTATTTTTCCTATTCTTCTTTCTCAAAGTTTAATTGTCTTTTAGCTACTTCAATAACAGAATCAAGGAAACAAAAATATAAATTACCGAAGGAACTGATAGTAGCAGTTAGCATATATAAATTTGAAGCTGAAAAAAAGCAAAATGAGACGGAAGAGGACAAAATTGGCATGGTTACCTTTGATGCCTCTAGTTGAAGTTTTGTATATTTTGGCTGTAAATAGAGTTATAGCAGCAACAATCAACCCATCAATGCCCAACTCCCCTACGCTTACCCCCCGGGACATACATGAAAAAAGAAACAAAAAAAGAAAAAAAAAGAGCAAGAAAATGGAAATGAAAATCCTACTGCATTGACAATTGTCCTCTGATGTGTCCATCAGTTTAATCTAATTTAGAACTATTAATATAAGAATTTCTTCCTTCGGTGTTATCTTATTTTAAAATTAGCAATTCTAATACCTGTTGTTGTTCATAGGAAATAAGTTGGATAATATGCTCTCTCTCTTCAATTTTTGTTGGAACTTCTTCATGGTATTAAGAATGACCACAATGGGATAAATTTTCATATTATTCTAGCATATATGTGTTCTACATAACATGCTTCCATTTTGCAAAAAAACATAAGGACTTGCACTTCACTAACAACTTTAAACATGGCAAATTTTACATGACTAAGCTGGTGGACAAAGCAAAGATAGCTTGCACTTCGTTCTAGCTTACATGTGTTCTTATTAAGGAAAAGACCTACTCGAAGACGATGTCCTCCTCTTTATCCTCCTAATCGCAGCTGAAAACTATCTGTTGTTTTGTAGTTCCACATTTTGTGGTTTTGTTGTTATATGTATTGTACCTTACTCAGCTGTATAAATCAGTGAACTGATCTACAATAATATACAAGCTTTAACGCATCTGCTGTCTTCCTCTATATGGTATCAGAAGGTTCTTTCTCTTGCGAGTTGTCGATCCTATGCTGCTGCACTCATAGCTACAGACACTTCTGTTACTTCTCAAACACCTTCTTCTAAAACACATTTCCCTAAATCCTCTGCCTTCCAACCTTCCTCTATAGTGTATGGTGTTTGAAGTGATTTGAAGGTTGAGTGTATGGGTTTCCAAAAATCATTAGGAATTATGCAAATGCTAATAATGTCATTTCAAAGTTAAAGGATAAAATAGATATTTTATGCATCTTTAGTATAAAAGATATATAAAAAAAAGTATAAGGATAGTTTAGTAATTGCAATAACATAATATTTAAATAAGATTATCAATATCAGCCATTGATCTTAAATCTTAAAAGTCAATGGCTGATGATAAGGGGGACCCCGAGCTGAGGTACCATGCCCATTCCGAGCTGAGGCGGGTTAATCTGAGCCACGTTCAGCACATTCAGCTAATGTTTAACCTGGATGCTGATTCGACCTTACCCCGACCCAGAAAAACCCCGACCTTGGCAAACAACTGTTCTGATAGGACATAAAGCTCTGATGGGACATAAAGCTGCACAGCATTAAATGCTGTCAGGTTTGAATTTTGTATAAATAGAACTTCACCCCTTCATTTCAGAGGTAACTGCTCATTAAATGCTCTCAGCTACTTCGCCAGCTCGGACATACTAATCATTCGCACACCCGAGGGGAAAATTCGGGTCATCACCTGTCTTTTCCTTCCTTTTCCTGATACAGGTTAGGTAGCCGACCTAGATTTCCTGCTCGGCAGAAGTAGCTCTTGACCTCAACGTCGAGATTTCGACCTCGATAGTTTGACGCTGTCTGTGGGGAAGTCCTTTCTATCACCCTTCCCACCACTCATTGAGAAACCATCATGGTACAAACGAGAAACCACAGCACACAGGTAGAGGACTTGCCCAACCCGGATGGGGACCTCGAAACCACACAGGTGCCTAGCCAAGACCCAACTCAAATTGATGTTGAAGTGAGCCAACGTATACATTTAGCCACCTAAACCAACCCCACGACAGATGGAGACCCCAACTCTAGCTTGTCACCGGAGATAAGAATGATGCTGAGGATGTTTGAGGAACTTAAAGAGCAGGTAGCCCAACTAGCTGGGGACCTCCCGGCTCCACAAGCAGCTACGCCGTGACCCGCGCGTCCACAGTTTCGCATCCCAGCCTTAAGGCAAAAACGGACGCAAGACGAAGAGGGCTTCCTAGAGTTGGTGGCAGGACCCGAGGAGGCGAAAGTGAAAAGGGCAGCTCAAGCCGACCCCGAGCATACCAAGACTGCGGCTGCCATAGCCAAGGTCATTAACCAGCTCGGCGTAAGCCCACTCTCACCCGAGGTACTAGCCACGCCGCTACCCACTGGCAACCGGATGCCCAACCTAACAGTCTATAACGAGGATGACGACCCAGTCAGCCATTTGCTCAACTTTGACCACCATATGACTCTGCATGACATATCCGACCTCAGGAAGACGAAGACGTTCCCGACCACCCTAGTTGGCAATGCCTTGGACTGGTTCCAAAAATTTCATCCCGGTTCTATTGCAAGTTTTCATCAGCTGGCTGAGGCTTTCCTATACTGCTTCGTGGGAAGCCGACGCGCCACTCACCACACTTCTACATTGCTGTTGGTGAAGTAGCATAGAGGAAAAAGTTTGAGGGCTTACACAGCTAGATTCAATGAAGAGTCCCTTAGAATACCCAACCTAGAGGACTTCATGGCGTTGATGGCTTACCAGAGTGGGCTCAAGTCGGGCCCCCTTACATCTTCCTTGGCCAGAGACCCCATGGATATTGTAGCTAAGCTGATGGTACGAGCAGAAGGGTACATACACTCGGAAGAAATCCATCAGGCGAAGAGGGATGATGACAAAGAGAAAGAAGCCAGTAAGAAGTGAGAGACCTCTTGAGCCCAACCTGGGGGTAAAGTCCAAAACGACCGAGGTAAGCAACCTTATCAACCGAAATAGAACCCTCGGTTCACCATGTTCACTCCCCTTAATACCACAAGGGAGTAGATCCTAATAGAGATCCAGCACCAGAACTACCTGCCTCCGGCTCCAAGGATGAAAGGCCGACCTGAGAAGCGCAATAGAACCAAATATTACCGCTACCATATAGACTACGGCCATACCACCGAAGAGTGCAAAGACTTGAAACAGGAGATCGAGGCACTGATAGCCCGAGGTCATCTCCGGAGGTACGTAGATCAGCAGCCGACCCAAAATCAAGATCAAAGAGATAGAAAGAGGAGTCTACCCAGGCGCCAGGTTGGGGGCAGACGTTTGGCTGTGATTGAGACTATTGCAGGAGGATTGGCGTCAGGTGGGGAGACCTCGGCAGGCAGGAAGGGTTATTTCTGGGCTGGGAGGGAGTATGGACCGGTGCGGGGTCTGACCCTAGAGATGAAGGAGCTCATCTTCTCCTCAGAAGACTTGGAGGGGGTGATATTGCCCCATGACGACCCACTGGTAATCAGCGCTGAAATAGCCAACTTCACTGTGAAGAGGCTGACGGTGGACACCGGGAGCTCGGCAAAAGTCTTATTCCTCAGCGCTTTTGAGCAGATGGGGTTGGATAGGAGCCGACTTAGGCCATTGAGGGGCACTTTAGCTGGTTTCACTGGGCAAGCCCACCGAGCCGAATGGGTCATCAACCTCCTGCTGAAGCTGGAAAATGGAGACAAACGGGTTTCGATGCAAGCCAACTTCATTGTGATGAATTGCAATTCTACTTACAATAGGATTTTAGGTCGGATGGCGCTCAATCATTTCAGGGCTGTCCCTTCAACTTACCACCAGGCCCTGAAATTATGGACCTCGACCAGCACGACCACCATTCGCGGAGCCTAGCTCTCAGCTCGGGAATGTTATGAAAACTTCCTCCGACCCAAATATCAGGTTGGCTGGGGGCTAGATTTGCCCAGGAGAAGAAGGACATTAAGAGAAGCACCCTGGCTGAAGACCTTTAAGAGGTGGAACTCTCCGATGAAATAAAGAGAGCAAAAATCAGAAGTGAACTCTCTGCCGACCTCAAGAAAGGTATAAGCCAATTTCTTCTGAAAAATGAACACATATTTGCATGGTCTGCCTCTGACATGACAGGTATTGACCCGGGAGTGATTGAGCATCACTTGAATGCCGACCCAAATCACTATCCGGTAAAGCAAAAGCGCAAGCACTTCCATTATGATAAGTAACAAATCATAGCAGAAGAGGTGGACAAATTGGTAAACATCGGCCATATAAAGGAAATCCAGTACCCAACCTGGTTATCCAACGTGGTGTTGGTGACCAAGTCCTCGGGTGGATGGAGATTGTGTATTGACTTTACCGACCTCAATAAAGCCTGCCCTAAGGACTGCTTTCCCCTACCTCGGATTGATCAGTTGGTGGATACCACCTCTGAATTCAAGCTACTCTCTTTCATGGATGCCTTCAAAGGCTATAACCAAATCAAGATGGCTCCCGGAGATAAAGAAAAGACTGCATTCACCACCGATAAAGGTTTCTACTACTATGAGGTCATTTTTTTTGGCCTTAAGAATGTTGGAGCTACCTACACTCGAATGGTGAACAAGGATTTCAAAAATCAAATTGGCCGAAATATGGAGATCTATGTAGATGACATGTTGGTCAAGAGTAGAAGGGTAGAAGATTATATAGCCGACCTGGCTGAAGCCTTCGCTGTAATAGAGCACTTTGGGACAAAGCTGAACTCAAAAAAGTGTGCATTCGGCGTCAAGGCAGGAAAGTTTATGGGTTTCATGGTCATAACCCGTGGAATAAAAGTCAACCCGGAGAAGGTTCAAGCAATACTTGACCTGGCACCGCTGACATACGTAAAGGACGTCTAGGTGCTCGCGGGCAAGGTCACGGCGTTGAGCAGATTCATGTCCAGGTCGGCCGACAAGTACGCACCTCTGTTCAAAATATTGAGAAATCCTAAGAACTTCGAATGGACTACGGAATGCTAGAACGCCTTCCAAGAGCTGAAAAGGTATCTAGCTTTGCCACCCGTGCTATCCCGACCTGAGATGGGGGAGGAGCTGGTACTATAGTTGGCATGCTCAGAGACAGCAGTGGTGGCAGCACTGGTTCGCGAAAAAGGGAAAGAGCAGAGACTGGTCTATTATATCAACAAAACCTTGCAAGGGGGCGAGGCGAGGTAATCTTCCTTAGAAAAACTCGCCATTGCACTCATTACGGCGACGAGAAAGATAAAGTCATACTTTGATGCCCATCCAATTAAGGTCATGACGGATGCCCCACTCAAATCTATTATGCACAACTCGGAGACGTCGGGCAGGCTATTGAAATAGGTGGTTGAGCTGAGTCAATTTGACATCACCTACCAGCCCAGAACAGCTATCAAAGCCCAAGCCATCGCGGACTTTATGGTGGAATGCACTGGCCGAGCCGAGTATGACCCGGAGGATGTGTGGAAGGTCCATGTGGATGGGGCCTCAAGGAAGTCTAGAAGGGGAGCTGGGGTGGTCATCTTTGACCCAACCCGACATGAGCACCAATACTCCCCCAACTTCGCCTTTTCGGTGTCCATCAATGAAGCTGAGTACAAGCAGTGATTGCGGGGTTAAAAATTGCAGCTCAGCTCGGGGCACAAACAGTCGACCTGAGCACCGACTCTCAATTGGTTTCTAGTCAGATATCAGGAGAGTTCAAAGCCAAAGAGAGTACTATGCTGGCCTACCTCAACAGAGTCAAGGATTTGACCTCAGGGCTCAAAAGATTCGTGATACAGTAAATTCTGAGGGAGGAGAATATAAAGGCTGACGCCCTGTCCAGGTTGGCCTTGGGAGAGAGCCAACCTGCTCTGGTCCATGTGGAAGAAGTATCCGAACCAAGTATCTAGTTAGGGATACAGGCCATAACCAAGCTCAATTAAAGCCCAGATTGGACCAAACCAATCGTGGACTACTTGGAGGGGGGTATGACCTCGGAGGATGAAAAAACAGCTCAGAAACTCATGAAACAGGCCTCAAGGTTTAATTGCCGGGCAATTCTACAAAAGAGCCTACACTTAGCCTCTCTTAAAGTGTGTTGGGCCCGATGAGGGAAACTATGTACTCCAGGAGATCCATGAAGGAGTATGTAGAAACTACTTGGGTGGCAAGGCCCTGGCTTGGAAGGCATTGAGGCAAGGCTATTTTTGGCTAACCTTAAAACAAGATGCCAAAGAGTATGTAAAAAAGTGCGACACCTGCCAAAGGTTCGCCAATGTACAGAGAAAGCCAGCGGTAGACCTCACGGTGGTGATGAGCCCGTGACCATTCTATCAGTGGGGTTTAGATATCATTGGCCCATTGCCAACCGGCGTTGGCCAAAAGAAGTATGCATTCGTAGCAGTAGACTACTTCACCAAATGGCCTGAGGCTGAAGGTGTTGCTAGAATAACAAAAAAGGCAGCTTGGGATTTTGTGTGAAAAAATATCATTTGCAGATTTGGGGTGCCAAAGGTCATCATTACTGACTACAGCAAGCAATTCGACAGTGCATACTTTCGAGGCAAATGTGTTGAGATTGGGATCGACCTCAGATTCTCATTTATTGCTCACCCTCAAAGTAATGGCCAAGTTGAAAGGACTAACCAAATCATTTTGCAGGGTCTGAAAACCCAGTTGGAGGAAGCAGAGGGCCAGTGGGCATCGATTCTTCCCGAGCTGTTGTAGGCTCAGCGAACCACCACCAACTCGGCAATGGGAGAATCGCCCTTCGAGCTGACCTTCGGTACTCAAGCAGTACTGCCAGTGGAGATCGGGTCTCCGACCAGTAGAACCCTCCACCATGATCCAGAAATAAATGGAGCACTTATCCGTGAAGAGCTCGACCTCGCCGAAGAGTTCCAACCTTAAGCTCAAATCAGGATGTTAGCCAGTAAAGCTGCCATACAAAGAGCCTTTACCAAACAAGTCAAGCCTAAACTTATTAAGGTTGGCGACCTCGTCCTCAAAAAGGCTATCTTTTTGCCGCACTTGAGCAATAAGCTCTCCCCGACCTGGGAGGGACCGTACGAAGTCGTGAAAGAAGTCCGACCTAGGACCTTCTACCTCCGCGACAAATACAGGAAGCAATTGAAAAATGCATGGCATGTGGAGCACCTAAAAAGATATTTTGTATTACGGCCCCCGAGCCGGAATCTCTTGTAACGGCCCCCGAACCGGAATCTCTTGTAACGGCTACCGAGCCGAAAACTTTTGTACAGGCCCCGAGCCGAAGTCTTTGCTAAAGGCCTCAAGCCAAAACATTTCTTGTAATCGGCTCCCGAGCCCAAGTACTTCATGTACAATTTCAATACAAACATATTTTGTAAACCAGTACAATGCCCGACCCAGGCTCAAGCGCCTCAACTACTGAGCTACTTCTGACTCGGATTAACGCGGTGGCCATGCTTAATTACGAGCTAATGATCCAAGTAAACCAGCTCGGACAAGGTTCCAGCTCGGGTATAGTCAATAATAATTTGATTAGTTTTGCCAGTTCGGATTAAGTTCCAACTCGGTATAATCTGGCTTCAGATCGGGATGTTACTTTGGGTCTAAACTCGAACTCAATATTTGTCAATATTAGTTTGACCAATTTTAAATCGGACTGACGAGTCCAGGTCGGCGACAATTATATAGTTGCCCATTTAACCAGCTCGGATCAGGATGATAATTCATTAATCACTTCCAGCTTGGTTCTTTATATTTAAATTAAATTTGAAAGGTCCATTATATTGGTCCGACCCCACTTACTTAAGAAATTTAAGAAGAGAAAAGTACACATGTACGAACTCAAGTAAAATACAAAACAACCATTTCATTAAATAGAAATTTTAAAATTACAATAGCCCGACTTGGGCAAGATTACAAGAGCCCGACCTGGGTAGTTACAAAATTTACTTAGGAGCGGTGGTGGAGGTGATAGCATCGGCTTCATCCCCAACCTGATCCATGCCCTTCTGAACAAATTCAATCACCTCTTTGGCTTAGGATGTCAGGTTGGCCGGTAGCTCAGGAATCTCCCAAAACTCCTGCGGTGGAGCCTCCAAGATTTCGATGTAATCATTCTTGGTAGCAGGGAAGAAGGTCTTCGCTCTCTGCCGAGTTGCAACAAGTTAACATACACAAATTATAAACTACTAAGTCATTTAAACAACAACTTCACATAAAAAAAGTTAATCACATATTCACATTAGTCATATAAAGCATAACAACCACTCAAGTACACAAAGCACATAATTCACACAAGGCACGTTAATCACATAGCTCGCATTAATCACATAAACACATTGAACATATAAACACATCAAGCACGTTAACCACATCCATTTCACTTATCACACAAGCACATAAACCACAACTAGTTCACTCAACAAATAAAACATGTTGATCACATAAGCACATTAATCACATTAACTCTCTTATCACATAAGACATGCACATACACTTTCTAAACACATTGACGCTAAGGCCACTACCCCACAAGCAGAAGACCCTATCCCGGCTAGCGCCTAGCTAACTAGCTAAGCTCTGATACCACTTTTGTAACGCCCGATCTCTCACGAGGCCGGAGGCTCTAATAGCCATGCTAATCACAACCCAATTTCGACCCGGTCACAAAATTTAGGAAAAACAGACAGAGTTTTCTCTATTTATAGGTCTATTTGGAGGCCTGTAAACTACAACATCCAACCACAAGACTATAATCCCCAACTTCGATTTGTTTCATCCCTATCAGCATCCAAGTCAACTAAACAAAAGAGTAAACAATTCAAGTTATTGCAAACCACTAGTATCTAATCATCAAACAAACTAAAACTTTAATATTACAATCCTTGATATAACATAAATACATACATGGGCACAAAGTTTCAAATACAATACAAGCATATCATGATCACATTCTTCCATGTTTTACACACTGATAGAGCAAGCGGGTCACACAGGAGGCAATCCAATCTTCAGCTTTTCCTGAAATATGTTGAAAAGAGGAATGAGTAACCAAGTTACTCAGTGAGGGAAGTGATGCAACATACTGGGCGTGCATTATGATATGCAGATACAAGAAATCGTATATATAACATAAACAACAAGATTAAATAGTAAATAGTTAACCACATTAAAAAGGATACGGTTCCACTTCAAGTCTTCAATCACGAGCCACGAACTACGAACTTCACGCTAATGCTGGAAAACCCCTTACTCCAACAAGTTGGGATACTCCAGATGTATCCCGATCCTACGACCCTTTCTCCTGAGGTAGGTCCAAGCCCAGCAGCTAAACCACGCCTCTAGGGTAGTGGAGTCTGCCTCAGCGAGAAGGGAATAGACACCATGGTAGTCGAGGGAGCAAGGCAAGCCCGACGCCACCCGTGTTTCTCGATGCTACCATGTCCGAAAGGTTGCGCAACCCGATATTCGATCACAATAGTTCAAACAATGACAATATAATTCAAGAATCACATAAATGAGGGACAACAAAGTAGGTTGCCCTCGCACGTAGATTACAATAAATAAGCCATATAACAATATAAATAAAAGTCAAGTGCATATTTAGTCTATTCATATCAAAGTACACGTAATTATAAGCAATCATATTAAACTATACAATTTATGAGCAGTAAAACAAATTAAGATGTACAAAAAAATGTAACTCCCTCACCTTTTAAAAAAACAAACCTGCGAGAATTTAGCCAATCTCTCCAATACTCTCCAAAAGCACCAATCTCTTTAATAACCACTCAAAACCACTACCTAACACAACAATGCTATTCAACTTAAAGACAACTCATTCACATTAAAATAGTTAATTTGTGTGCAATAGTCACATTTTATATAATCATCAAAATATAGCTCGATTAGTATGATCTAAGAACACTAAACATGCATATTTCATGCTAAGGCTAAATGATGTGCTTACTTTAATCAAAAGTTAATTAACAAGCTTGAAGGCAACATTAACTTTCATAATTCCATTAACCATGCACTAGACTACTTTGAACTCCTAAACACGTTATTAGGATACTCCAAACCTCTTTTAATCCACTCAAATGTGCAACCCCTAGTTATTCATATAAGTATAACACTTTCATTATCCATTGCAATTCTATTATCATGATTAGCTCTAATATACATATATCCTAAATATACAACTTAACTCATAAGATAACATGAATCACACAGCCTTCAAGTTAAACACTTAATACACGCTATTACGCTTAAATACTAAGCATTATTCAATTACTAAGCATGTTAAAAGAACTCTAATATGCATTGTCCAAAGTGAAATCATGTACAAGATTATCTATTTTTTCTAAGATCATTACACATACACTAACTACTTTAGATTCCAAGACATGTTAAAATTATACTCTTATTAATACTAAAATACCATAAGCAACAAATTCACATTCTTTAATCAAGTTACTATTTATTTCCTTCTTCAATTCAATTGTACACACAAACTCATTTTTCACATGTAATTAAGCTAGAAAGTTCATTCTACCACCTCATTAGTTAGCATAGAAAGCATTAGAAGCATCAAAATATCATTAAGTTAGGATTATAAGCTATAAATTTCAATTACTTTACTACAACAATCAATAATCATCTAACTAGATGAGCTAACTTTATAGTTTACTTGATTAACAATCAAATGTAGCAACTATAACAATTCAAATAACTAATTATGCAATAAGATTAACCATTGGACAAGAAGTCCAACATATTCCTTTCCAAATGCTCACAAAACAAGCTCTAAACTTCACACAAGATAATGAACCTCAAATCTAACTATACTACATCTCTAATGACACTTTATGGCACCATTTAAGCCATTGAAATCTCATTTTAAAGTACAATTACCCCAAAAGTCCGAATTTTCCTCTTTATGCATTACACTACAAGTACTCTAATCGGAGCTCAACTAAGCGAAGCGAATACATTTCTGGCACCTCCTCACTTACTAGACACTAGCCCTAATGTCCGAACGCACCCGGATTCACTTTTAACCTGAAACCCCTTTGTCAATCTTTACTAGTAAGCTCCAAACCGAAAGGCAAGGTTCAAGATTCCCAAACGAGTTATCCTATCCTTCAAACCACATCTTATGGCACCCCAAGGACCCTCGAGTTCACTCGTTAAACCTCGTTTACCATTAAATCCTCGATTTCCTCTTTGTGCATTTATACTACAAGTACCAATTTCGGAACCCAAACAAGCGAAACGAAGGCACTTCTAAAGCTTCAATACTTAATAAAGACTAGCCATAACCTCAAAACGTATCCGAATTCGAGTTCACCCCGAAATCCCCAATAAAAGTAGCCTATTTTGATCAAAATTCTCATATTTTTCAGATGGAAAGTCTATCGATTTTTTTTCCCACGCTCAAGGACCTAATGAGCAACTACTAGAAGCATTGAATCAAATTAAATTACTCAAATTTTCAGAACCCTAGAAATTATACTATTCATCATCTTCCTCAAATGACACTTTGCTAAAAACTTAACACCAAGCTATAATATTGCATATGGATGTTCTCTAACATGTATACATACTATATAAAGCAAGAAACAAGCATGTTATAGCTCCATAATAGCAAAATCTGAAAATTAAAAAAAACTTGGCATAAACTTTAAACCATGAAAATGATGCAACTCTCTCACCAAAAATGTGCAAGGAAGTTAGGATAGGGCTCGGAGAAGACTTGACAAAACTTGGAAGATCAAATTGAGCAAAATTGGCAAGAAAATCACTATTCCCGTAATGGCTTTTTTAGCTGATTTTTGGCCTATTTTTGTGTTTTTTTGTTTTGTTTTTGTTTTGTTTGGTATATATATATATAGGATAATTATATGGGTTGATGGGTTGGATATTGGGTTTGGATTGTGGGTTAAAATGGATTTGAGTGTAGGTGTATTATAATAAATGCAAAAAAACTTCTTTAAACCCCAAAATAATACATAGTTTTACTATTTATATAATATAAATATATTTTTGTAAATCACTCTTTATATGTACAATGAATATAATTTTTGTGAATATAGACTAATTATAAGTTAAGTAATAATAAAAAAATATGAAATCCGGGAAATAAGTTAATAAAAATTTTAGTTCGGGCTCTTATTATATTATATAAGTAATAGACTAAGGAAATAATGAGTTAGGTTAGTAAATGGGGTCTAATTAAACATATTTAAGGTCTAATAAAAGTCCAAAGTCTAGCTAATTCACTAGAAGCCCAAATAAAAATCCTACAAAAAGTTACTATTCTTTCGTAACACTATTCATTCAAAACGAAATCTATTTTCTAAATGCATACTCCCAACATTAAATACAAAAAATAATATTTTACACATTTCTCCTACATGATATGTGACAGGAGAAAAATACAGTTTCAGAAAAATTAAACAGTAAATTTTCTTTATGAATAGTGTCTTATACTAAAAATTGAATAAATATATATTTACTACTCAAATAAGACATTCAACAATTTAAAATGAATATGAAGAGGTTCTCGGTCGTCACAGAGCAGCCTACTACTTTCCTTTCAGTTTTTATAAACCATTGTATATATTACAAATCAATTGAAGAACACTTTTCTTCAGGTATATTCTTCTTAATTTTTTCAGTTTTGTTTTATTTTCTTATTGTAGTGCTGCCGAATATGGTAGGCTAGTTGCCACACTGTCTATAACCGCCATGGATCTCTAGACATGTTACTCTATATTATGAGTTAGACACAGTTGTGGTTGGTATCGTTGTTATGGTAAGACAATCCTCAAGGCAGGCAGTTTGTCGCCATAAGTCGCACTGTTGGCCCTTCTCCATGTTTTGTGGGCTGTTTTGTGTTGACTCGGTTGACCGCTTTGTCAGAGTGAACTATGTCTGTAAATCCAATAACTAGATCCCCATACCTGGGCCTCCTTGTTTTACCACTATACGCAGTACTTTTTCATTATAGCGACCACCTATAGTCTTTAAAATAATTTTTTTAGTATTATAATAAAAAGTTGCCTATTCTCAACTAAAAAATTAGCAAATATTGATGAAAATGAATATAGGCGCAATTAAAAAAATAAAAAAATATTGTCAAAATTGAGTATAGACGACGGTTCTTGAGAAACGCCGCATATCTGCAATTTAAAAAAATTCAAAAATTGGAGAATAGGCTGTGTTTTCGAGTAAACGCTGTATGTTACAATTAAAAAATTAACATATATTGTCAAAATTGCGTATAGAGGGCAGTTTATGAGAAACGCCGCCTATCTGCAATTTAAAAAAATATCATTTTGATGTTAAGAGAATTACCAATTATCCTGGCATCTTAAAAATTGATCTCTTGACAAAAAAAAAAATTGATCATAGGTAATATTACTGTTACTTTTGTTGTTAAACTCCATTTATATAGGTGGATAATGTGTTAAACAATGACTCAAACTTTGAGGCTTCTCAACATGCAGGTTGCAACTCTGAAGAGACCCTAGTTCAATCCAAAATTTAATGGTTTTGACCCAAATGCCATTCAAAATTTGCAGTCACGTGCTAATCTTGTGCCAAATAATGCTAAATTTTCAATAGAATTTAGGATGAGGACTAATGACGTCATATTATTATAAGTGTAGGGATCAAAATGTTCATTTTTTGTATATGCATTTTTTAAAGTTGATTGAAATATCTACTTGCTTAGCACAAAAAAAAAGTTCATTTTAAAAGATTAAGAACCAAGATATAAACCCTTGGATAAATGATCGAAATGGTCCCTTATTTTTGAACTTTGTAGTATTTTTGATCCTTATCTACAAAACGAGACAAATTAGTCTCTTATTTTTAAATCTATGACGCCGTTAGTCCTTTTAACAATTTTTTAAAATTTTTTAACATAGATTGCATTCGCTCAGTACTTGACCAATTTGTCCCTTACTCCTCCAAAATCTGAGTTAAGCTGGTCACATGTCAGACACATGCAATCTATATTAAAAAAAATTAACGAAATTTGTTAAAAGGACTAACAGTTTCGTAGATTTAGAAATAAGGAACTAATTTATCACGTTTGATAGATAAGAGACAAAAATATCATAGAGTCAAAAGATAAGGCCATTTAGGTCATTTACCCTGAACCCTTTATTACACTTTCTGGGGGAGTAATGCCTTCGTGATGGATCATACTCTCTAAGCCGCCTCTATAATGTAATATTGTACTGGTTTTGACCATATGGATTCACCACATTTTTTGCAGAACTAGTCTCTCTCATATATGATGCATCATATATAGTATATAAGCCGCCTCTGTAATGTGCCCGCCGCGTTATAAGTGGCCATATTTGTGTAGTGTAAACCACAATTTACACGTACGAAATGTCTAGTGAATGAATGTGTCTTGAGTTTTGATCAAAAAAAAGAAGAAAAAGAATGTGTCTTGAGTTCATTAATGAAAGAAAAGAACACCTACGAACGATAAACTTTCAACTTTTTTTTTTCTTGAATTAGAAGATTCAGTAAACTAGTAAGATCCCAATGTACCAAAATACAAAAGCCAAATACACTAATGTTTTATGTCAGTTCTTTATTTATTTTTTTATATGGTAAGAATTTATATATTAAACTAATGTTAAATTTTTTTTATGTATATGACAAAAATTTAATTATATAGAAAACGGTGAAGAAAGTGATGGGCGATGACAGATAGCAATGTGGAAACCTAAATAGGGATTCAAGTTCCTAAAGAAACTAGATGCTGAATTCCTACTTGAACAAAAAAAGGAAAAGGAAAGAAACAACTCTCTATTCTTAACAAACACTATAAATAAGCATAGCATTTCCAAGTCTCGAAATCATGTTTGCAATGAGAACAAGATACTAGATCGCATTTTAATGCCCAAATTTGTGGCACAAAACCATTATCTTTAGCATTTTGATAAAATCTATGATGCACAAACTTAATCTTTTCGGTTTTAATCAATCCGTTCTAGAAAAGTCCTGACATTGTATTTGATTCTCCTAATTTGATTCTCCTAATATATCCTTAGACCTTCTGCCTTGTACGGAGGTTCATTTTAGGAGAGGGTGTGATGCCCGGGAATCCAACATAAAATATTTCCTCGAAAGCACTTAATGAAGAGCTCGAGATCATAGTCTTTTCCCGTAAAATCCAAATAATATTTTTCAAAATTGGTATAAATAGGTCATTTCACTTTCCAATAAGGTAACTACTTTTCTCTAGTTTATTTCATATACTTAAAATATTCCTAATTGTTAAACTCGATACTGAATTGAGCGTCGTAACCTATCCCCTAAAATTTAACCCACGCTTTATGTCATCCCTTTTTGCAGGCTGTTGAGCTTGAGAAGCCCGATAAGGATTTTTACCTTAACACTGATTATTGAAAAAATAACTTTCTGGATAATCATATTCCATAAACTCATGTTTGACAAATTGTTTGCAAACGAGACTAAGTGACGTATTTACTTTCCAAGCGACACTCATTGTCAAAGCATATCGTTTGAAATAAGGGGCCAAGTTATAATGATACTCTTGCGAGATCCCTTTCGTTAGTGGGCTCTTATGAGGCTTACCTCTCTTAGCGGCCATTGTTGAAGGCTTTCTTTAATGAGGCTGGGGAAGTGTTTAGGGTTTGTTGTGTGTCCTATTTGGTTACTCATGTCTTCTCTTTATGCCTATGTTTGTAGACTAAACCTAGTCAGGAGCGACTGCCGGCCCTGATTTCGATGTGATCGCGAGATTTTACTTGATACTCGTTGAACCCTTCGTATTTTTGGGTCCTTATTCCTGCTCCTTCCATTCGGGTGCTTGGTACCCGTTACGTTGACTTTGCCTCGCAAGCCCTTGCTCCTGTTGAGCCAGCCAGGCTTGGACCTCCGTTTGCGTGTTGAAGGCCTAAGGATCTACCCATTACAACTTAGACACAAAACTTATTAACACAAAAAAATTAATATTTTGACCAATTTAAACTCAAGATGTTAGTAAGTTTTCTAAGTATATGATTGAATGGTCAATCAAGTTGTTTCCCGTACCGAAACTAGAAACAGTGTTAAGTGGCCTTTTATTGACTGTATTCAAATGTATATCCTTTTTGTGCCACTGTTACGTCGGCCACGAGGCCATGCTCTCTACTATATATAGAATGTAAGCACTTGGTGTGTTTGAAACAGAGATATCTATTACGTTCTAGCTAGTGGCACTCAATTGCAAGGAAGAAGCAAATGGCAGCAATAATGTCAGTACAAGTGCCTAGGATCAGGCTTGGCTCGCAGGGCATGGAAGTCTCCCAACAAGGGCTGGGCTGCGTGGGCATGTCTGCTCTCTACGGCCCGCCCAAGCCTGAGCCCGAGATGATCAGGCTCATACACCATGCTGTCGAGTCCGGGGTCACCTTTCTTGATACGTCAGATTTTTATGGACCTCATACCAATGAAATCCTCATTGGCAAGGCTAGTACTTTTAAACACGTATATGTAATGCATGCATTTAAATTTGCATTCATATTTTTGCATGTGTGATAATTGAAGATAATTTTGATGTTAGATCAATTTCTAACTAATTATTAACGTTTTTACTGGTAAAATAGTTGTCACTAAAGTGTTGTTTCGTACGTTTCATTTCAAGAAAGACTTGTTTCTGCATGCGCTAATTAAATTCGAACCACTTTTTTGTTGGAATGAGCATGCACATAAATGCATTAGAAACACAACACTATTTAATAAATAACAATCATGATACTTACACACTTACTTAGAAGCGTATAATATATAATTCTAATCTAATCTAATATGGTACACCCACCTTGTGGTGTGTGACACTTAAACACAACCTAGATAGCCCTATTTAATTATAGTTTATAATTGCTAATTAATCCCATACTTTATAGTATTTTATTAACCTCTAATTATACTTCTAGTTATCTTCAGTATTTGATTATGCTTGGGATTCGAATCATATTCAACATTTTTAGTATCTTATTTCCAAATTAAATTGCTTGAGGGAAACAGTGTGCATGCGCACATGTGCATACGTATTTCATCACTCATTTCTCACATCTTATATAGATGTTTAGTCGACATGTAAAATAATAAAGAGAAACAAAAAGGTTTTATATTTTAGCATACTAACTAAGAATTCATATAAAAAATGAAAATGAGTGATAAAAATAGGCTTGTATCTAATGATATTTATATGTATCATACGTTTTGCGTAATGTTGCTGACTCAATGAAATTGGTGTAGGCTATGAAAGGAGGCATCAGAAATAAAGCACAAATAGCAACAAAGTTTGGCATAAAATTGAAGGATGGCCAACTGGAAATTCGTGGTGATCCAGGAAATGTGAAAGATTGTTGTGAGGCAAGCTTGAAACGGCTCGGCGTCGATTACATTGATCTCTATTACATCCATCGCGTTGACACTCGTGTGCCTATTGAAGTTACGGTCTGTGATCTTCTTGCCATAACAATAACTATTGACGAGCAATTTTTAATTTATGCACAAAACTCTAAATACGATGTGAGATTTAAAAAAAGGTCAGTTGTCTAAGGGGGAAGTCAAAGCTTCTCTCCAGTACCACAGCACTTTCATGACCCACGACTTAAATGTCGATTTGATAATCCCCTAGAAGAGTCCAAAGGCGACAACCACCATAAACATTAGACACTCAATTACTTAATAATCCCCATCTGGTAGGCCTCTACTTAAAAGGAAATAATTCTATAGCCATGGCTGATTAAGTACTAGTTATTTATTTATTCGACCTCAATGAATATTGAATGCAATGAATGTCTTGTTGATAAAGATGAAAGGGGTTTGGTTTTGGTAATCGGATCAGCTCTTTCTCCTATGAGGAATTATCAAATTATTGGCTTTAGACAGGGATTTCTTTGATGTCTGTAGGAGGAGAGTTATTGCTACAAATCTGGCACCAATTAACCATTGACATACTGTACATTTCACGAGCATTACTATATACCACTTATTTTTATTACCCAAATATCACTTCTTACATAGATGCTTAGTTGGCATTCTAAAATAATAAACTTTTTAATTTATCTTTCTTCTTTTAGTATGCCAACTAAACATACAATAGGTAGTGGTATTTAGGTGATAAAAATAAGGTGGTATTTAGCATTTCTCACATTTCACAAATAGCCTATGATGTTTTCACCTTTTTAAAAAAATTTATTCCTATTGTTTAAAAGTCACACACTTGTTCGTCAATATTTATACTTTTCCGCAATGTGCTTAGTCTCTAAATATGTAAAAAGTTTCAATTTAATCCCCAATGTTTGCACTTTTTTAAATTAGTCTCCAAACTTTCATGTGTAGGTCATAAATTAAAATTTCATGGCAGGGACTAAACTGAAACCTTTTGCAAACTTTGGACACCAAGCGCGTTATTTTTAAAATAATGAAGACGAAATTTGAAAGAAAATGTAAAAATTGGGTGATAAATTGAATTTTTTTTTATAATCTTTGGGTACTAAATGTGTCACTTTTGAAACAACTTGAAACTTTTTGCATGTAGCATAATTTTATCCATGTGTTATCACCTTGAATTGAGACCATGATATTTGAAGCATTCTCATACATTATATTTTTCACATGAGTATTATTATATATCACCCTTATAATACTTTACTTTTTTTTTATTGTAAGAATTCTTATGGTATAAAGAGATATTTGATGTTTAATAAATAAATTTTTACCCTATATACAATGAGTAAAACATCACTCAAGTGACGAAAGTATTACTTTTTTCAATGGCTTAAGAGTAATATTTGTGCATGACTTTTTGATCATCAAATTAAAGATGCTTCAAACTCCTGTTTCACATGAAGCTATGTTTAATTTTTTATATATCATTTACTAGGTGGGAGCACTTAAGAAACTAGTGGAAGAGGGTAAAGTGAAGTATGTAGGTTTGTCGGAAGCTTCAGCTTCAACAATAAGAAGGGCAAATGCTGTTCATCCCCTCACTGCTGTCCAAAATAAGTGGTCCTTGTGGTCAAGAGATTTGGAGGCAGAAATAGTGGATACTTGCAGGTGAGGAATCTATACATATGTTATATATATATATATATATATATATATAACATATGTATATATCATGTTCAGAACTTACTGAAGAAATCATAATTAGGAACTCGATGTTTACTTTCAGAGAACTTGGCATTGGACTTGTGCCCTACAGTCCTCTAGGACGAGGATTCTTTTCAGCAGGTCCTAAGTTATTCGTGAACTTGTCAGATGGTGACTTCCGTAAGGTAAGCATGTTTATCCATATTTATGTGGAATTTGACTAGAGAGATTGATAGTGATAAAATGATAATATATATAATAATTTGTCACATTTTTAATTCTAGGCAATATTTGAAAACTGTTACCAAAAAGCTAAAAACCATTACAAATGACTTTACGTAGCAGTTTTTTTACCGTTGAATCCTTTCTCGTTGTTTATTCTCTAATGCAACAGTTTTCTATAAATAAGTAGTAACGGTAAAAAAAAACCATTGCAATTGATTCTTTTAACAACGGTTTTTTTTTTCTTCTAAAAACTACATGATAAATGTTTTTATAATTGCGACAGTTTTCAAAAGTAACAATAACGGTTTTTAATACTTTTTGTGACAGTTTTTTCTAGTTATTGCAACGGTAATTTTACCATTGCAACTTCGTCATTCTTAAAATAATATATATATATATATATATATATATATATATATATATACATATACATATACATATATATATATATATATGTATATATATGTATATGTATATGTATATATATATATATGTATATGTATATGTATATATATATATATATGTATATGTATATGTATATATATATCTATGTATATGTATATGTATATATATATATATATATATATATATATATATATATATATATATATATATAAGATTCTCTTTCCTTATTTTTAATGAGTTGCACTTGAATATATTTTTTTAAATAGGTAGCAATGAGACTCGAACCCAGAATCTTTTGATATTGAACTCTATAATTATGTTACTAATCATCTCATCTACAAGTAAAGTTGTTAGAAAAAAATTTATTTTATTCATTTATTATCTTTAATAATCAATACTTTTGTGAACAATTTTAAAAAGACATAAATAATAATCTCTTGCACTTACAATGCTATTTTCTAAAACTTCCAATATTGTTTTCACTAGTCGACAGTAATGTAGAACTAAGAAGCAATAAAGTCTCAATTTTGGAGAAAAATGGGAAATAAGGAGATAAAAAATAAATTCAAATTTATCAACTTATTAATTTTTTCTCTATCTTTTCAAATAATCGGTTTTGATAGTTTCTCATTTTCAATGAATTAAGCTCAAATTTCTTCGTGAATAAAATATCCCAAGACATCTCATCAAATAAAAATGTAATAAGCAGCGATTTTTGTGCGTTGCATGTAAGCCCATAATTTTACATACCATTGCAAAATAAATAAATAAAATAAGTAGCACTTAATAAAATGTTGCATATCCTAAATTCTGCAATGTTTAGAAGCAATAATAAAAAAATTGTTGCAAAAACCTCTATTTAAGTTGCAACTAAGCTATTCATAACGTTAAATCCACAGTCGGCAATCATAGAGTAGTTCAAGTAAGGCATTATATAGTCAACTTTGGATTTAAGTGGCAAGATTTGAATTTGCAAGGTTTCAGCCTTTAGATGGTTGGTATGAACTGAGGGCCCCTATATATTTATACATATGTTGTATGCATTAAAAATATTATCTATAATAATTAGGGACGGATGTGCATATATGTTAGTGGAGGCTACCTCTCACTGAACTCAAAAGTTCTAAAAATATAAAGATATATTTAGAATACTTTTAGTCTAATAAAGTTGTTCCAACTATCTATTGAAAAAAAGATTATTTTTATATAAATATTAAATTGTGTGTTATAATTTTTTATAAAAAAAAAATTCAAACCACCCTGAACAATTATTATTTCCTAAGATTTGTCTAATAATTATAACCTGACTCTAAAGTTGAACTCAAGGTTAGAGAATAAACCATATGCAGACGTGTAAAATCACATGTATGATGTATAGTCAAAAAACAAAAAACAAATTAGACAGAAAACATGCCAAAATATATCAATACCCTTCTAAGTAAACTTTGGTAGACAAGAAAGATATAGTTATAAAAGTAAGATAGATATTTAGTAGCTAAATGAAGTTAGTTGACTTAACTATACCTGGAATGTTGAATTTCCGTAACATAAGCCTTTGGCACTGACACTTTAACAAGATTACAATTTCATGTTGGATGAGTGTCGAGCATGAATATGACCTAAGTGTCTGTGTCCCTACTTTGACTTTTATCTTTTTTTATTTGACATTTTAAAGGAGTAAAATCTAACATGTATATTCTACTTTGTCTTTGATCTTTTTAACTTGACATGATCAAAGCAAACACATGTCCACGCTGGAATTTGTGGTCTTAATTGACTGCAAAGTCAAGATCTTGTTAGCTAGTTAATTCAAAATTTTAGCAAAAAGAAAAATGAATTGCAGAAAAGAAAAAAAGGATATTATTAGCTATAATCTTATAATGAAGACATTCTTATTATCCCACTTCGATTGACCTAAACTTTGTGTTGGAATGTGTTGGTGCACTACCAGATTTATAACTTAGAGTAGATGTAATTAAATATTTAGCTTTATATAAGGTGAATTTTTCGTCATAAAAAATAGAATAAAATAAAATACATATATATATAGAAAAAGATCAGAGCGTTTTTCTTGAATAAATCTTATGTAATTTCATTGGTTTCCGACAGTTGAATTGTCGTTGCTCATACAAATATAAAATGTATATAGAGCATTGTTCTTGAACAAATTTGATGTAATTTCATTTGATTTCGACATTTGAATTTCCATTGCTCATACAAATTAATAGAACACTTTGTAAGGTTAGGAAATCTTGAGCATAACAAGCAAATATTTGAGAGGATTGATAACATGGCAGAAAGGAAAGGATGCAGCCCATCACAACTAGCATTGGCATGGGTTCATCACCAAGGAAATGATGTGTGTCCCATACCTGGTACCACTAAGATTGAAAACCTCAACCAGAACATTGGAGCTTTATCAGTAACATTGACAAGGGAAGAAATGCAAGAATTGGAGTCTTACTGTTCAGCTGATATGGTGAAGGGTGACAGACACACCTTCATGTCAAGTACTTGGATGAACTCGGAAACCCCACCGTTGTGAGTCTTACTGTTCAGCTGATATGGTGAAGGGTGACAGACGCACCTTCATGTCAAGTACTTGGATGAACTTGGAAACCCCACCGTTGTCCGCACCTCTGTCGAAGACTCGATAGAAATAAAAGCATTGTTATATATTATCAGATTGATGTTTTATCTTTCTCTATATGATAAGCGTTTTTATTTTATAAAGAGAGAATTGATATCATATATATGAATTCTTACTATATAAATTAAAGAGGAATGAAGTATCATCAAAGTTACATAAAACATTACTCGATACTTAATTTAGTTACACTCTCTATGAGAATAGGCTTTATCCCTATCTTTGTGTAGGAAGATAGATCTCGGTGGTCCTCCAAATATGATAGGCATGAGTTATGTATAAGGTAAGAATATGAGGCTACATGAGATTATATATTGAGCTATACTAAATCTGGTGATGAAAATTAAAATTTACAATCACGATCCTTTTGAAATTTGGACTTATTTTGGGCAAAATTCAATTAAACTCCCAACTTTTCTATTTTAGATCTCTTCCTATTTTTCTTCTTCAAAAAGAAAAAATCTCCCACCATACCCATGAGGAGGATCACTACAAGAAAACAATGCACCAGCGATGAATTTTTTCTGTAGTAAATTGGCTACGGATGGGCTACGGAATTGCTACGGGCAATTAATTCCGTAGCCCATCCGTAGCCAACTTCGGCCCCGTTGAAATGGCGACAAAAAATGGCTACGGATTGGCTACGGACAATAATTTTAATTATAAAAAAAAATATTATGTAGCCTAGCCGTAACAAATTTGCTATGGACTAGCTACGAATTATTTAATTAATGCGGCAACAAAAATATAACAAATTCCATGGCCATGCGGTGGCCAAATAGCCACGGATTAGCTACGGACTATGTATTACTCAAAAAAATGTCCATAAAAAATAAAGGACCGGAGGGAAAAATAAAAATAACAAAGTCCGTAGCCCATCCGTGACAATTGGCTACGGATTGGCTACGGATTTCATTTTTCCGTAGCCCATCCGTAGCCAATTGCCATGGATGGGCTACGGACTTTCAGATAAAAATGAGGTTTATTGGTTTTAATTTGAATTACAGAATTTTGATTGCACATACAACATAGTAAACTTCACTTGAGATGCTAGATTTCCAAATAAAAATAAACTTATTCCATATTTTATTAGCGTGCGTATTTTAATAGAGAAATCTCCTACGAAATCATTAGCCGTTTAAATCGAAGTTATCATGTCATCACTTAACATTGCGTTAATATTAATAAATGTTCAATCTAGATGTCCAAAAACTCTCATATTGTGTCCAAACTTCATAAACATGAAAAATATAAAGATATAAACACATTTTAATACGTTGTTCCTACCTATTAACAAGTTAGAATTCATACTATTAGGGATCCGTAGCCTATCCGTGGCAATTGGCTACGGATTGGCTACGGATTTCATTTTTCCGTAGCCCATCCGTAGCCAACTACCACAGATGGGCTACGGACTTTAAGATAAAAATGAGGTTTATCAGTTTTAATTTGAACTACATAATTTTTATTGCACCTACAACGTAGTAAACTTCACTTGAGCTGCTAGTTTTCCAAATAAAAATAAACTTAGTCCGTATTTTATTAGCGTGCGTATTTTAATAGAGAAATCTTCTATGAAGTCATTAGCCGTTTAAATCGAAGTTATCATGTCATCACTTAACATTGCGTTAATATTAATAAACGTTCAATCTAGGAGTCCAAAAACTCTCATATTGTGTCTAAACTTCATAAACTTAAAAATATAAAGATATAAACACTCTTTAATACGTTGTTCCTACCTATTAACAAGTTAGAATTCATACTATTAGGGGTCCGTAGCCCATCCGTGGCAATTGGCTACAGATGGGCTACGGATTTCATTTTTCCGTAGCTCATCCGTAGCCAATTGCCATGGATGAGCTACGGACTTTAAGATAAAAATGAGGTTTATCGGTTTTAATTTGAATTACAAAATTTTGATTGCACCTATAACGTAATAAACTTCACTTGAGATGTTAGTTTTCCAAATAAAAATAAACTTAGTCTGTATTTTATTAACGTGCGTATTTTAATAGAGAAATCTCTTACGAAGTCATTAGCCGTTATAATATTGAAATTATCATGTCCTCACTTAACATTGTGTTAATATTAATAAATGTTCAATCTAGGGGTCCAAAAACTCTCATATTGTGTCTAAACTTCATAAACATGAAAAATATAAATATATAAACACGTTTTGATACGTTGTTCCTACCTATTAGCAAATTAGAATTCATACTATTAGTGGTCCATAGCCCATCCGTGGCAATGGCTACGGATTGGCTACGAATTTCATTTTTTCGTAGTCCATCCGTAGCCAATTGCTACGGATGGGCTACGGACTTTAAGATAAAAATGAGGTTTATCGATTTTAATTTGAATTACAAAATTTTGATTGCACCTATGTGACGCCCCGATTCCTCGCGAAACCAGGAACTGCTAAAATGACCCGATCCAAACCCGAGGCACGAATACGAGGGAAAACGGACAAAATTTTCCCTGTATTTAGGTCAACCAACACTTGCTTAAACCACTCAACATCCAAGCATTCACAATAATAAAAGCATAGTGGACTCGACATTACATCAACTCTTTAACATTACAACCCAACATAACACATTACAAAGTATGACTAACAAGATCATTACATATATCTCTACATTGATTTTTATACTCGTTACATTCTCTTGACCAAAATCATAAACTAACACATAAGTCATAGTTATACTTCTCTTGCACTTAGCCAAGTCCTCGGGTTCACCTGTAGCATGCAAAAATGAGGATGAGCTAAACAGGCTCGGTGAGGAACAACTCGGTAGTTTTGGAAACCTTATCTCGAAACTCTTTGGCACGTTGGATAACATATCATATAGAAAATCAAGTATTTCACTCTTTCATAGACACTTTGAGAACTCAAGTTAACTTACACATTGTGAAACACTAGCTTATACGAAGATACACGTACGCATTCATTTATGAGATATATCATTTTAACACATAAGGGAAGAGAATACAATACCCCTTGTTGTTGCACGAAGCCTCGCTATTATGAACAAGTAACATGAAACACCTAAATACTAACGCATCCAGCCTTGTCACTCCCACTTGTGCACTCCGGAAGTACACGGTGCTACGACCCAAACTCGAAATGATATACGCGGATCATACGAGAAGAGAATTGCCTACGGTAGTCAAGTTAATACCGGTTAGACCTTATGCCGCCTCAGTATTCCAAGACTCTACCATCGCTCAAGGTTTGCAACCCTTCGCACCACTTACACACATGCATGCACATATAACACATAGTTTGCATTCATATTCACATTGCAACACATCTCCTTTAATCACGTTTCACGTACTTATGACACAAGAAAGTTGTCACGCATTCACGTTAATCATTTAACATCACATTAAATAAGTAACCACGTAAAGATAGGTGCATAACACATTTAGGCATAAAGCGACCACTATAAACACATAGCTACGCAATGGTCCAACTTAATCAATTTATCTACCTATCTTCCTGACCTCCAAATGATCTAATTTTTATATATAATTAAATTTCATCGAAATTAAATAACTCTAGAATCAAACGGAACTCAATTCGGAGTTAAAATGAATAAGATATGGCCTCTGAAAAATTATTGCGCAAAGCTAAAAAACCAAGTCGAAGCCTCGCCAGCGAACGAGAGGTCCTCCACCGGTAGGGGGGGGGGGGGGGGTAGTTCGGTTGTGCCAAATCTGTTAGTGAACGCTACAGTGCAACAAATACACGAATTTTCCTTTTCTTGCTTCTTTTGCTATGCTAATCAAAGCTATAAACATTTTCAACATAAATTCAACAAGAACACTATGAACACCAAGCTAGCAACATATATTCACCAATAACCAGATCATTCATCTCCAAAACAACAATAAACTCAAGAACACATAAATGGCTCATCAACTCTATTTTTTTTTTTATAGAATCAACTACAACAAGCATCAAGAACACATGATCAAGCATTAACATCACCAAATATGCATAAACATGCAAGAACATGAAATTTCCTCACCTTAGAAAATGTTGAAACAAGACAAAGTAATCCGATAGAAAGCTTGCACGAGTTGAGGAGAGTTCAAATCTACAATATTAGCTCTTGGTTCAACTTCTAACTACCTCAAATGGACTAAAATACAAGAGAACACTATTTATCCTCCTCATTTCTTCACACGCGGGAACTAGGGCTTCTCTTTGCAATTTTGCTGAATTGTTTCCTATTTATAATATTTGCTAAGTGGTCAAATAATGGTCAAACAACCTAGGTGAAAAATGACTAAATTGCCCAGCTATTTTCATCCTATTACCATTTTACCCTTAATAAATATCCTAAATTGCTAATTATCAGAAACTCTTGATATTTTGCTCATATTACCCTTGTACCCTTTCTAGAAGATTGGCCAATGTGAAAAAACTATTTTATCCTTCTAGCAATTTATAGGCAAAATGCACTCAAAATCATGCAGAATATAAGTTTGAATGCACAGATAAGTTCAAGCAAATGAAATGAGCAATTTAAATATGTTTGATGCATCTTGGGCCTCACATTCTCCCATCCTTAAGAAAATTGCGCCCTTTCAATTCTTCCTCCTCTGCACCATACTAAAGCTATTGTTCAAACTGATCCTGACTCCCTCAAGTAGTCTTTTCAATAACATGATAAAGCCATAGTACTTTTAACCATCGGGATCTCTTTCGAACACAGCTTTCGAACTGATCTAGAATACTAATAGGCCGCTCCTCATAAGTCAAATCACCACTAAGCTCCAGCGGTTCTGGCTGAAGAACATAAGAAGAATCTGGATGATACACCACCGCATAAATATGTAATAGACATCAAAACTTTGAAAAGAATCAGCGAGAAACCCATAGACAAACCAACTTGTCTAATCCACAAATAGAAATCTTCTAACTACAGAACTCCGACTCCAAAACAATACTCTGCCAAGGGATACTATCATCAGAATTCAAACTTATTAAGTTGGCACATAATGAATACTGTTGGAGCTTCTGCAAGCTAGATGAAATGTTGCTCACATTCAGTTCAATATTGAAATAAACAAGAATACTATCAAATGAAAATACCCTCAAATAAGAATACATTCAACGCAGATTACCGTCAAATAAGAATACCAAGAATAGAGAACACTATCAACATGAATGCTTCCAGATAGCCACCACCACGGCATATTGAATAAGAGTTCCAACCAAGATTACTCAAAGAAGAATACTCACGTAGAAATCCCAAAGAAAATACCGAATAACGATCCCTAATAAGAATGCCATGAAGAATACCAAGCACAACCTCAAGTGAGAATACCCGAATACCAACGGTCGAATACTAATATGGTCACTTATACGCAATTACGGAATACGAAGGAAAAATATTGATAAGGAATGTTGAATACCAAATGAGAGTCTCAATAAGAACACCAATTGAAAGTACCCATTAAGAATCCCGGATAAGAATACCGCCGTGGAATATCAAGTACAACTTCAATGAGAATACCCAAATATGAATATTATTCAGGAAATCTCAACTAGAACACCAAGGAAATATCAGATAAGAAGTCTTACATAAGAAAGCCAAATAAAGACTCTATCAAGAATACCATAAAAGAGTGCCGAAGAAGAACCCCAATGAAGAACACCAAAGAATCACCAATCAAGATTTCTGAATAAAGGTTCCTATAGTCCTTTCATAGCTGTAGAGTGTTATCTTCATTCATCCCAAATAACACAAGTGCCTTATGATACTTTGCCAGTCAAACATGCTCAAAATAATCCCGGAATCTCGAATATGAAGTAGATTAAAATCACAACAATTCTTAGTCCTTAATCGAGATTTCTCATGAATGCACATTTGCTAACATACCAATCCTAAAAGTTATAAGCTATCTTATCAACTTGTATACCAACACATTGCACTCAAGGATTATGATAGAAGAATGCATAACACATAGATCAACAATACTTTAACCAACTGGTTTAAAATCTGAATCTACCTTCAACTGTGGTTGCTGACTCAGGGCAAATCCTATTGATCGGTAGTACAAGTTCTGGCCGGTTCACATGTGCAAGTATAACTCCTGCTAGCCTATTCTGGGTACCTTTGAATCTAGGTTGAAACCTCGAGCAAGCCTTTGCCCGATGTTGATCACTCCCACATCCGATGCATCTCCCTGATTTTCTCCAACAATGAGACTCAAGATGGCCTCTGCGCTTACAGAAGGCACAATATGGAGTTGAAGTAGTAGCACTATTACCCTGTTATGGTCTTGCAATAATCGGCCTAATTTGCCTCTGAAGCTGACTCTACCGACTTCGAGGATGGAAATATCTCTGTTGGCCTTGGTGCTGAAAAGGCCTCCAACTCACCTGACTCAACCTTGCTGTTTCTTCATTATTCCCTTCCTCAACTCTTGTTGCAGCGAAAAGAGCTTCACCATAAGTGGAAAACTAAAAGGAAGCCAAGCTGTTACGAATTTCTGGCTTCAGCCCTCGAACAAATCTATGGATACTCTTTTCAATGGTTTGAACCATTCCCGGGGCATAATGTGGTAGTTGAGTAAACCGGGCTTCATACTATGCAACTGATAAATCTCCTTGCTTAAAGGTCATGAACTCATTCCTTTGAAGTCTTCCCTTGATTCCCAGAGTTATTGTAGCCATCTTTACTTCACCAAAGAACCATTCATGATATGGCACGTATGCAATTTAAACGACATGAAAAACAAGTATAATATAATGCAACAGTATAATATAATGCACAAGTGAATACATAGAAAGTAAACATATCATAGTTAGTACATAGAAGACAAATATATCATAACAAACACTTACCACGTAATTCACATTGATCATATAAGACAAATCGATCGTATAAAACACGTTGTTCACATTGGGTACCCTTAACAAATACTAAACATGTTACACATAGTTCACTTAACACACTTCGCATGTACTCTCTCAAGGGTTGCTACCCGACAGATCGAAGATCCAATCTCGGCTTATGAGCTATCTAAGCTCTGATACCAAAAATGTGACGCCTCGATTCCTCGCGAAACCAGGAACTGCTAAAATGACCCGATCCAAACCCGAGGCACGAATATGAGGGAAAACATACAAAGTTTAACCTGTACTTAGGTCAACCAACACTTGCTTAAACCACTCACCATCCAAGCATTCACAATAATAAAAGCATAGTGGGTTCGACATTACATCAACTTTTTAACATTACAACCCAACATAACGCATTACAAAGTATGACTAACAAGATCATTACATACATCTCTACATTGATTCTTATACTCGTTACATTCTCTTGACTAAAATCATAAACTAACACATAAGTCATAGTTATACTTCTCTTGCACTTAGCCAAGTCCTCGTGTTCACCTGTAGTATGCAAAAATGAGGATGAGCTAAACATGCTCAGTGAGGAACAACTCGGTAGTTTTGGAAACCTTATCTTGAAACTCTTTCGCACGTTGGATAACATATCATATAGAAAATCAAGTATTTCACTCTTTCATAGACACTTTGAGAACTCAAGTTAACTTACACATTGTGAAACACTAGCTTACACGAAGATACACGTACGCATTCATTTACGAGATATATTGCTTTAACACATAAGGGAAGAGAATACAATACCCCTTGTTGTTGCACGAAGCCTCGCTATCACGAACAAGTAACATGAAACACCTAAATACTAACGCATCCATCCTTGTCACTCCCACTTGTGCACTCCGAAAGTACACGGTGCTACGACCCAAACTCGAAAAGATATACGCGGATCATACGAGAAGGGAATTGCGTATGGTAGTCAAGTTAATACCGGCTAGACCTTATATTGCCTCAGTATTCCAAGACGCTACCATTGCTGAAGGTTTGCAACCCTTCGCATCGCTTACACACATGCATGCACATATAACACATAGTTTGCATTCGCATTCATATTGCAACACATCTCCTTTAATCACGTTTCACGTACTTATGACACAAGAAGGTTGTCACGCATTCACGTTAATCATTTAACATTGCATTAAATAAGTAACCATGTAAAGATAGGTGCACAACAGATTTAGGCATAAAGTGACCACTATAAACACATAGCTACGCAATAGTCCAAATTAATCAATTCATCTACCTATCTTCCCGACCTCCAAATGATCTAATTTTCATATATAATTAAAGTTCATCAAAAGTAGATAACTCTAGAATCAAAAAAAACTCAATTCGGAGTTAAAATGAATGAGATATGGCCTCCGGAAAAGTATTGTGCAAAGCTAAAAAACCAAGCCGAAGCCTTGCCAGTGGACGAGAGGAAAGCTCAAATAGACTAAAATGTAAGAAAACACTATTTATCCTCCTTCTCTCTTCACACACAGGAACTAGGGCTTCTCTTTGCAATTTTGCTAAATTGTTTGCTATTTATAATGTTGGCTAAGTGGTCAAATAATGGTCAAACAACCTAGGTGAAAAATGACTAAATTGCCTAGCTATTTTCATCATATTACCATTTTACCCTTAATAAATATCCTAAATTGCTAATTACCAGAAACTCTTGATATTTTGCTCATATTACCCTTCTACCCTTTCTAGAAGATTGGCCAATATGAAAAGACTATTTTACCCTTCTAGCAATTTATAGGCGAAATGTACTCAAAATCATGCAGAATATAAGTTTGAATACACAGATAAGTTCAAGCAAATGAAATGAGCAATTTAAATATGTTTGATGCATCTTAGGCCTCACAACCTACAACGTAATAAACTTCACTTGAGATGCTAGTTTTCCAAATAAAAATAAACTTAGTCCGTATTTTATTAGCGTGCGTATTTTAATAGAGAAATCTCCTACGAAGTCATTAGTCGTTTAAATCGAAGTTATCATGTCCTCACTTAACATTGCGTTAATATTAATAAACGTTCAATCTAGGGGTCCAAAAACTCTCATATTGTGTCTAAACTTCATAAACATGAAAAATATAAAGATATAAACCCGCTTTTATACGTTGTTCCTACCTATTAATAAGTTAGAATTCATATTATTAGGGGTCCGTAGCCCATCCGTGGAAATTGGCTACGGATGGGCTACGGATTTCATTTTTCCATAGCCAATTACCACGGATGGGCTACGGACTTTAAGATAAAAATGAGATTTATTGGTTTTAATTTGAATTACGGAATTTTGATTGCACCTACAACGTAGTAAACTTCACTTGAGATGCTAGATTTCCAAATAAAAATAAACTTGGTCCGTATTTTATTAGCATGCGTATTTTAATAGAGAAATCTCCTACAAAGTCATTAGCCGTTTAAATCGAAGTTATCATGTCCTCACTTAACATTGCGTTAATGTTAATACACGTTCAATCTAGGGGTCCAAAAACTCTCACATTGTGTCTAAACTTCATAAACATGAAAAATATAAAGATATAAATACGCTTTAATACGTTGTTCATACCTATTAACAAGTTAGAATTCATACTATTAAGGGTTCGTAGCCCATCCGTGGCAATTGGCTACGGATTGGCTACGAATTTCATTTTTCCGTAGCCCATCCGTGGCAATTGGCTACGGATGGGCTACGGACTTTCAGAAAAAAAATGAGAATTTTCGGTTTTAATTTAAATTATAGAATTTTGATTACACCTACAACGTAGTAACTTAACTTGAGTTGCAAAATTTTTAAGTAAAAATAAATTTGGTCTGTATTTCATTAACGTGCGTACTTTTATAGAGAAATCAATTACCGTTTAAATTGAACTTATCATATTTTCACTTAACATTGCGTTAATGTTAATAAACGTTCAGTTTAGGAGTCAAAAAACTTTCACATTGTGTCTAAACTTCATAAACGAGAAAAATATGAAGATATTAACATGTTTTAATACGTTGTTCCTACCTATTAACAAGTTATAATATATATTATTAGTTGTCCGTAACCCAGCAGTAGTCAATTGGCTACTGCTGGCCTACGGACTAGAATGCTTCTGTAGCCCAGCAGTAGCCAATTAGGCTACGGAATTCAACAAAAAATTGAGGTTTATCATTTTTAATTTTGAATTATGGAATTTTTATTGCACTTACAACGTAGTAACTTCACTTGAATTGCAAATTTTTCAATTAAAAATAAACTTGGCCCGTATTTTATTAACATGCGTACTTTATAGAGAAATCAATTGGCTAATACAAACTTAAGTTAAATTAAACTAAACCCATCATATATATAATAAAGTACATATAAACTTTTTTAAAAAAATAACTAAATTAAATATGCCTATGAATATTGGAAAAACATAAATTTGGGATTTTTAGAAAGGAGAAATTTTTTTTAAAAAAAATTTAAAATTAAAAAAAAAAACTTGGCCAGCCAGAGGGCCTACCGGAGGGCCCGCCAGCCGGCAGGTGTGGCCAGAGTGCCTGTCGGTGTGGCCGAAAGGCTTACCGGAGGGCCCGCTAGATGGCCTACCAGCCTTCTGGCGAAACATTTTTTTTTTTGAATTTTTTTTATGGCTACGCAAACCCGTAGCCATTCCGTCACCCGCGTTTTTGTTTTCTAGATACAACTACGAAATGTTTTTTAAGTTTTTTCATTTCCCTCTACTTTTTTTCCCTCTCTTTTCTCTCT
The DNA here is from genome assembly GCA_037974665.1 of Ehretia macrophylla. Classification (NCBI taxonomy): domain Eukaryota; kingdom Viridiplantae; phylum Streptophyta; class Magnoliopsida; order Boraginales; family Ehretiaceae; genus Ehretia; species Ehretia macrophylla. Next base: position 88,842,236 of record CM075764.1, read on the forward strand.
CTACGAAATTTTCTTTATCTTCTCTCTAAGGCACTACCATCAACCACCATGGCTACCATCACCACTACCAAATGCAAAATCACCACCACTAACCACCAACCATCACCATGGGCGCCACTAACACTACCAACATCACCAAGGGCACCATCACCATAACCACCATCTCCTTTTCTCTTTTCTATAGGTAAATAGTTTAAGGTTTATATTTCCCCTCTTTTTTGTCTACTATACACATATGTATATATATGCGTGTGTGTATATATATATGTATGTGTGTGTGAATTTTAGATTTTTATTTGTTCAATCTATAGTTTTTGTACTTAATTTTATGTTTATTTCTAATTTTATTTAGTGATATTTGACATAAATATTTGATATTATATTTGGCATAAATATTGTGTGAATTAAAAATGTTGTATTGTAGTCATATTTGGTTGTGCAATATGAAATGTTATTTGGTAGTACAATATACTACTTAAATATTTTGGGCCTTTAGTGTTAAATTGGGCTATGAATTCACATGCTAGGTTATTTATTATGAAGTAAATGTGAAGTACATGTGTAGAATGTTGTTAAAAGTTAGAGACTTTATGTGGGTATTGTTGTTTGATGTAGTTGTATAATATGTTGAATATATGTTTGATAAAATGCTTGAATGAGTGTTTTTAGCCTACATACATTGCATACAACATATATACATGATATATGCTTGTAAAATAAGGCCTAAAGTTGGAATCTTGTAAATTTCCTTGGATTTCAAATGGAAATGTGACTTGTTTATGTTATTAGCTAGTTAGATTGCTAAAAATGATTACCAAGTGAACTTAATGGTGCTCTTGTACAAGTTAATTGCTAACGAAAATTAGGTAAAATATGTGTGAATGCTATAAGTGGTAGCCTACTTTGCTATCACTAGATTTGTGAAACGATTGAATTATTGGTTGTGAATGCTTTATGAGTTATATTGAATTAAACGATTGGATTATGATGTTTTGCAAGTTTTATAGTTCGTTTTTCAACAAAGTTCTATTATGCACATGTTAGATCATAGCTTTTGACTTATAGAAATCAAAGAGTTTAGTTGCAAGTTTATGAATCACTTTGGAAATGTAACTAAAGCATACTTAGCTTATTTTTGAACTTAGAAAGTATTTGCTTTATGGATTGTAATTCATCTTGATAACTTGTGAGTAAAGACAGGTCTAGCTAATATTGTGAGACTTAGATGCTTTCTACAACATGAAATTTAAATTACTTGAACTTGTAAATATTGCTAGGCTTAGATAGACCTATTATGAAGAAATGTTGTGTTTAGCATGTTATGCATAAGCAAAGCTTCAAGAAGGTGTTCTTGTGTATTTGTTGTTGGCATTGAGTATAACTGTACAAGTGTCGGAATGTAGCCAATTAAGGGGAGACTTTGTCTGATTATTGTCGCGTTTGGTCGGGGTGTGACACCATCAACACCAAGGACACCAACACCATCAAAGGTAATACAATATACTAGTTTATATTTGTATGTGTATATATATATAATCTAAATTTTATTTGTAATTTATTGGTTTTTTCATTTTTTTATTTAATTTTTATTCGTCATCACTACCAAGGGCACCACCAAAGACGTCACCAAGAGTACCACCCCCATCACCACTATCAAGGGCATCATCAACACCACCAATGGCACCATCACTACCACCAAGAGCACCACTATCATATTCCTATCTCTATCTATAGGTAAATAGTTAGGATTGAATATGTACCACACTTATAGTTCAATATGTATATATGTTAATGCCGATAATATGTATATGTTAATGCCGATGTAGCGAATATGAAATGTTATTTGATTAGTGGTGTTATTCTTTTATTATATGTAAAAATAATGAAGTCATGTGCTAATTTAGAGTTGAAATAATAGAGTTGAGTTCATTTAGAATTGAAATAATAGAGTCATGCTAATTTAGAATTGAATTAATGGAATCACGTGCTTAAATGAAATTCTTTTGTTAAGTGATATAGGATTGACTTTATTGAGATTTAAAGAAAAAGTAGAGAATGATCCATTCGAATATTTATCGAATTAGAAGGATGATGCTGGAGAAGATAATCATTCTTCATATGGAGTTGAGTGTTGTGGTATTGCAAGTACTATGTCCCTGTGTTTCAAGCTTTTCTAAATGCATACTCGGTGGAGGGAACGTGACTGAATATTTTTCTTATATGTTTGACGATAAAATTATCCCTATTAAGGACTGTGGAGATCTGTCTTACAATGGTTCAAAATATGGTAGAATTTCTCTTTTCTATATGAATGCATCAATTTTCTCCAATTTGTATCCCCTTTTATGCGAATGGCATTGGTGTTACGAAAAATTATATATTAGAAGGGTAGATAATAAGGTAATTTCATACAAACGACACTTCTATACGCAAAACATTACTTAGGAGATTCAATTACATTTCTTGCTAGAAGCCTTGGAATGATTCCAAGTTTCTTATTAACTATTTTCTCTTCTAACTCATGAGCTTTTGGTGTTTTTTTAATACTATTTCACTGGTTAGATTGTGTCGGGAGAAGAAATTTGGCAATATATATATGTAGATGAGGAATTTAATAAATTAAACTGCTCTAAATATCTTCAAGCAATATTTGTGTGTTATTTATCTATATTTATTTGTGGTGTAATAGGAGATGACTTTGGAAGAGCATGAGAAAGTACAGAAAGAGAAAATGAAAGCTTTGCAGGCATTAAAATCATATAAGCGAGATGATTAGAAGACAATAGTAGATCATTTTAGTTTTTTTTGTAAATTAATATTATTTTTGTATTAGTTTTTTTAAAATATTATAAATCTATTGTAAATATTAAAATTTTTGTAAATAATAATTTGTATTTTTAATTTTTTTTGTTAATATACATTTTTTATATTTATAATTGTTTTTATTTTTTTTAAATTAAATAATTAATTAGCAACGAAATAGCTACGACAATGTGCCGACAAAAGGCTACAGATATTTGGTGACAATTGGCTACGGATTGGCTACCATAACAATCCGTAGCCGTGGACAACGATCGATTTACGATCGAAATGGCTACTGCTTTACTACGGACGTTAATAATTAATAACAAAATAAAAATTTTAGTTGGCTACGGATGGGCTACGGATTGGCTACGGAAAAAGGGCTACCGATATTCTACGGATACTAATCTGTAGTCGTGGGCTACAGATGATTTACGACCGAAACGACTACGAATTTGCTATGGACATTAATAATTAATTTTTTTTAAAAAGTTGGCTACGGATGGGCTACGGCTATTTTGCTACGGAAGTTATAAAAAATAAATATAAATTAATTTTTGAAATTGGTTACGGATGGGCTACGGAATATCAAATTGGCAACGAAGTTTTTTACTACGAGCGGTATTCCGTAGCCTAGCGGTCGCCTGTCCCAATTTGACTACTACTAGGCTACGGATTTTGGCCGTCGCCTCAGCTTTTTTTTCTTGTAGTGGATGACATAACCCGTCACGACTTATCGGACTCCAACGCAACCATCCTTTGCGAGTTTGTATCTCTGTACGACTTTCCTAAGCTTATTGATTAGATTTTCATTCTTATTGACTTTTTTCAATTGAGGTTCTAAATAGTTTGACGGAGATGGTTGCTCCTCCTACTCAATACTCTCTGTTTTTGTGGATCTTATTGTCATCGTTTTAAAATATAGAGAACCAAATTATAATTTTATGAAAATTTAGAGGACCAATAGGATTCATGTATACACTATTAATTACTGTTAAGTTACACTTGGACATTTTTAATATTTTAAATGGGTGGCGGTGGTGAGTTTTGAACTGAAGACCTTTTGGTACCTAAACTTTAATACCATGTTAAGTTACCACCTCATCTAAAAACTTAAACTTTATTATATTATTTATTATATTCAACAATTACAAACCTTGGATTGTCTTAAGGGAATTTTTTACAAATTACCCTTCATGTATAGGTAGTGGCACTTTACTCCGTGATGTATTATAGTGATCACTCAAATCCTTTGACTAATGATCTAATGAAACAAGATTAACATCAATTTTATATTTCAATATTACATGTCATGACCGTATGGTATGGAGAATTCTAAGGATTTTCAGTTGATCATGGATTGAAAGAACATGCTTCTTTGATTGCCAATTGATAGTTCCTTTGAACATGTAAGTTAACGCTCGACGTTAACGTTCCTAATTTTAAATATGACTCAACATTGACATATATTATATTAAGCTTTTATGCCTTGCAGCTAGCCTGTACTAATAGTTTGGATGATCAAGTAAAATATCTTTCAATAGACCCAAGTAGGTGTGTGCACACATGGTAAAAGTACTTGGTTTTTTTTTTTTACAAAAAAGTACTGGGTAAATGGATACAGATTTCACACATTGGCGTATGATCATCAAAGACTATAATGAATAGTAGAGTCTTCGTTGAAAGGACAACATTTTGATACGAATGAGAATACTTGCTACAGTTTGTTGACTAACACTATTGAGTTAAAATACCATAATTTGACTTTGAAATGTATGAGAGTTGTTGTCTTTAAGTGTGAGTGGTATAATTATCAAAACGATAAGGGATTAAAGGTTCATTTAAAATATTGACTGACTTATATAAATGTGAAGAAAATATACCTAAAGTATGAACCCTTTGTCTTAGCTGAATAAGCACATCCATTTTACTACGCCAAGTATCCAAATTCTAAAAGAGACTTAATAAATTGGTAGGCTGTATGTAAGATCAAACCAAGGAATCACTATGATATGCCTAGGGAAGAGCATGAAATAGATGAACACTTTCCTTTTTATATAGGCGGATGAAATGGACGTGCCATTAATACTACCGAATGATAACGATATTTTTATTCGTTCTCCTGAGTTAGCTCAATATATTGGACTAGTTGGAGATGATGAAGATGAATACCAGGGTGATGATAGCGACAAAAATTGTGACAATGAGTCTTGCAATGGTACGGAAGTAGACGATGATGAACTGTCTTATTAATATTAGAACTAATGAAGTCAATGTGTATGAATATATATATATATTCTGTATTTGAGTGTTTGTATGATATAATCGACATTAAAAGAGTTTAATATATAAAATGTTTTTTATATTTTGTATGTATACCTATAATACATATATACACATTGATAGCTAGAGGTAGAGGCTCTCAGAGATATCCACACTCTATGGGTCACTGTCAAGACCAAATGCTGACGGTACTTCTAGTTCTTCACAGGCCTCTACATGTTCTGGTGATCGAGCCTTCCCTACCACCCGAGCTCCATCGCTTGGATTGTCACAGTACCTATCTGACATCCAGGTGCATGACGAGGATACGCATGTAGATATTGGTGGCACACCTACCAGCAGCGACCCACGTTAGTCTACATAGCCAGAGTCATCAAGTCAAGCCGAGGGCACTACATATTGGCAAAGGTTCGATTTTTACTTGTTAGAGGCTTATACAACATGATTGACAGATGGACGTACACATGTCTGGATGTAAAACAACAGGTAAGCATTGATTTCCATCGAATTGTGTAAAAGGTTAATTCATTTTTCCATAAATTTATTTTTATTACAAATATAACAATATGTATATTTTATTGTTAACAAATTAGTACTAGCTGCGCGACCCTTCGAAAGTTTAAGAACATTCTAATGGGAGGATACACCGGAGCATGGACTATATATTCAAAGGTTATGCTAGAGATTAACGATCAATGGTTTTTCTTCCTTGCGGTTGTAGAGACATTACAAGTGGTATCTCTATGAGAGTCAACGCGTAAGGAAGCATTTCCATATGAAGGTAGGGGAAAGGATCAAGGACCAGTTGTACAAGACCTGTTGAGAGAACAAGAGGTTTGACTGGATTTCTGAGGAAAGTTGGGAATAGATGAAAGTGCGATGGTAGGATGGCAAATGGGTAAAGAATGCCTTACAGAAACAAGGATAACCGACTTAAGTCCCCATCTATGTACTACACTAGCTTCACCCTATTTCATGATATCAAGAGGCAGATGGTGTGTATCAAAAATATTTTAGTTAACTTTTGTATGTGAAATTATCTATTTCATGTCTTATACACTTGCCTAATTATTTTGGACTCGAAAAATAGCTAACTAAATTTTGTATTTGTGTTGCGCACAAGACGAAAAAGAAGGCCCGCCAACCACTTGTGCTGAGGTTTTCAAGGTGGCTCACACTAAGGGTAATAATTAGGACATCCAATTTATTGATCCGAAGGCTGGTAAGATGATAGTAAGTATTTAAATTGTATTTTTCATTTCATTAAATATGTTTAATTAATGTAATGATAATACTAATTTTTTTGAAAAATTTGACTTTATAAGAACCATATAATGCGCTACTCCAGTAGCGTGGGGTTGCGAGCCAAGCCGATCTACCGTACTGCTAGTTAATCTCGACCAGATCTTCCGCATAGGTAGGGTAACACACGATGTCCCCATGAAGAGATGGAAAAGTATATATTTTCTCATATATTCAAGGGTTACATGTATACTCTATTTATAATACAAGAGTAACTATGATAAGCAACAAGGATAAGTACAAGCAGAAGTAGTTACAACAAGGTAAATCAAACCAATATAATTATCCCAATAATTATCTTCTATCACGCCCCCTCAAGCGAAGCAGGGTCATGAACTGTGAGCTTGGATCGAAGGAGACGGAAACGATTAATGGACAATCCCTTGGTCATTATGTCGGCAAGCTGATCAAGAGTAGAAGTGAAACGAACAACAAGATCCCCAGAGGCAACTTTCTCACGTACAAAATGTACTTCTATCTCAATATGCTTGGTGCGAGCATGGTAGACAGGATTAGCAGTGAGATAAGTGGCACCAATGTTATCACACCAAAGTTTTGGAGGAGAAGTAACAGATACCTCAAGTTCAGATAAGAGAGTTTTCAACCAACATATCTCAGTTGTAGCAAAGGCAATGGCCCTGTATTTCGCCTCTGTACTCGAACGGGAGATAGTAGTTTGCTTGCGAGCAGCCCAGGAAATAAGATTTGGACCCAGAAAAATACAGTAGCCATGCGAACTACGTCAATCATCCGGATACCCCGCTCAATCAGAATCCAAATAAGCATGAAGACTGAGATCATTGGACGCTTTAATGTTAAGTCCATACGAAGTGGTATCCTTGAGATAATGTAGAATACGTTTTATGACGGTCCAATGAGGCTTGGTCGGAGCATGCATGAACTGATACACTTTGTTAAATATTGAATAACCCCTACAATACTGCGATATAAGGTCGGATCAGATAAGGGATCGCCCTCATGTTGCAAAAGTTGCTGATTGGGCGCAATGGGAGAGGAGACGGGTTTTGCCCCTGTGAGCTTAGCACGAGCAATAAGATCCAGTGTATACTTTTGTTGACTTAAGTGAATTCTTGTAGAACTAGAAGTAACCTGTATGCCCAAGAAATAAGAAAGGGAACCCATGTCCTTCAAGGCAAACTGTTGGTTTAATAACTTGGCAACAGAAGAAATTGTTTGCTCATTACTTCCTGTCAAAATATTATCATCAACATAAACCAACAAAAACATAAGTTCACGAGAGTCACGATGAATAAACAGAGATGTATCAGATTTAGCTGGATGAAAACCAAGACCCTGAAGACACGAACTCAGACGAGAAAACCATGCTCGAGGAGCCTACTCGAGCCCATAAATAGTTTTCTGTAGACGACAGACATAATCTGGAAAAGTCGGGTTAGTGTAACCTGGTGGCTGAGCCATGTAGACTTATTCAGTGAGCAAACCATGTAGAAATGCATTGTTGACATCAAACTACCTTATGGACCAATGCTGGGATAACGCAATACTCAGAACAACACGAATTGTAGTAGTTTTAACCACTGGACTGAAAGTCTCATTATAATCCACACCTACTTCTTGACTATACCCCTTGGCAACGAGCCTTGCTTTGTAGCGATCAACTGAGCCATTTGATTTATACTTCATGCGATACACCCATTTGCACCTAACAATATTAGCATTCTGAGGTTTAGGCATCAAACTCCAAGTGGCATTGTGTAACAAAGCATTATATTCTGAATCCATGGCTGCAGCCACTGAGGGGATTTAGAAGCCTGAGCATAGGTACTAGGCATAGACGCAAGAAATTGTGCGAAGACATGTGAAACAGGAGCTTTAATCACTGCATTGAATGTCACAAAATCAGGATCTTGTCGCAGTTTTAACGTGTGATCTTTGGACCGCGTAACCATTGGGTGTTTAGAAGTAGCAACAGTGTCAACTTCCATCAAAGGCACATCCAGACATTGAGGCAAGACTCCTGAGTCAACATTATAAATATTGGAATTTGCGATGGGCAATGGAGAGAGACTCGTACAAGAGAGCACATGGGTGGAAGCAATATTAGATGAAAGAAATCTAGACAAAGCATTGGGAGGAGAAAGATGACGAAAAGAAGGGGACAAGGTGGTCCCACGCGTTGGCTGGGCTGAAAAGGATGGCAAAGCTGATGGAAAATTCTTCCATCAGCCATGGCTTTTGGTCAACCAAAAAGTTATGGATAAAATTTTGACACGTCATCATCGTGGGGCCTAGCGTATAGTACACTATATTATGCACAATTACATTAATACCCTCATGCTAAATGTATAAATGACTATAATATTTTCGTGGGTCCCACCAATGTATTTATTTATATTGTCCAATCTACGTGGGTCCCACAACCATATCTATTTAAAATATATAATTTACTTTGTTGCCCTTATGATCCCATAATACTCAATTGATCCCACCTATTATAAAATCAAATATATAAATAAATCCTATAATAAATTTAGAGGGAAAAACGTTTAAAAAATTGAGAACATAGGCGGCGCTTTGATAAAATCAAATATATAAACAAAACCTATAAATTTAGAGGGAAAAACATTTAAAAATTTAGAACATAGGCGGCGCTTTTCAAAAACGCTGTCTATGTTCAAAAACAATAAGAAAAAGTTTTGTGGCTTCTCCAAGTTTTGAACCCTTAACCTCTCTACTCATTCAATTTGTGCATGATTTTAATGATAACTTGTTGACCATCTAAATTAGAGAATTCCTTCAATTTTAGCAATACTAAAAATTTTATATAAGAACTTTATCTATACTTACATTGAATTTAACATACGAGTTAGAGTATCATGATGTTAATTTTTCTTTAATTCAATCAATGTAGTCCAAAACCGAATAAATTATATTTTTGAAATTTTGTGCCAAGTATAATTTAAAAAATAAAATTAAGATCAAAATGAGGCCCTTTTTGAGAAAATAATTGACCCAAACCGCCTTTCACTAGATCTCGAAAAAATACCTGATTTGAAAAAAAAAATCACTGAAAACGGACAATCGAGTAAAAAGTCATGAGTTTTTAAAGTTTTACCACCTACAGCTGAGAACAAGTTTGATAACTATCAAATAGCTCAAAGGAAAATTTTTAGGCAATTTCATTTAGAATTATCAAAGAATCATCCGAATTAGAGTATTGATCCTTTTGGTGAGGCCATAACTACTTCAAAACCCTTGTTTCACCATGCCATTGCGTAGATCTCGTTGAGATTCATAAACGGGACTACTCATGCAAAAAAAAAAAAAAAGGATCATTGAGTATAAAGTTATGCCCCTTGAAAGTTTATCAGTAATTCATATCTTAGTAAAACAAAAGGTAACCATACCTATAAAATTTTGATTACAACATATATGCACAATATAATGTAGATAAAAATTGATACGTGTTTTTCGTATTTTATTTTTTTATCCTAAGTGTGATATTTATAATTAGCACAGTAATCAGATATTTAATGTAAATCAAAAACTGATATGTATGATTTAGCAACCCTTAAAATTTTTTTATTTCCTTTTAATGTTTTAAACTGCTTATTACGAAAACCGACTTTATAGATTCAAATTCATTAAATTTAATATAAAATATAATTATTTATTGTCATTAAAAAGAGTTAAGCAATATTTTTTACCACTATACGCGGTACTTTTCCATTATAGCGACCCCCTATAGTCTTTAAAATAATTTTTTTAGTATTATAATAAAAAGCCGCCTATTCTCAACTAAATAATTAGCAAATATTGATGAAAATGAATATAGGCGCAATTTAAAAAAATAAAAAAATATTGTCAAAACTGAGCATAGACGGCGGTTCTTGAGAAACGCCGCATATCTGCAATTTAAAAAAAATTCAAAAATTAGAGAATAGGTGGTGTTTTTGAGTAAACGCTGCCTGTTACAATTAAAAAATTAACAAATATTGTCGAAATTGCGTATAGAGGGCGGCTTATGATAAACGCTGCCTATCTGCAATTTAAAAAAATTTCATTTTGACGTTAAGAGAATTACCAATTATCCTGGCATCTTAAAAATTGATCATAGGTAATATTACTGTTACTTTTATTTTTAAACTCCATTTATATAGGTGGATAATGTGTTAAACAATGACTCAAACTTTGAGGCTTCTCAACAAGCAGATTGCAACTCTGAAGTCCACCCCGGAAAGACCAAAGAACTCAAAGGGCAACATGATCGCAATTAAGGCGAATCTATATAGTCGACTGTGGGTAATTTATCTTTCATTGATCTCTCAAAATTATTTAAAATTTCGTCTTATTTTTAATATGTAAAATTTATTTGCTTTCAATGATAAGATATTCTAAATTCGTGTCTAATTATATTTGGTTTTGCTAATTAGGTTGATGGTCACTATTTAATTGATAACTTAGTAATACATACTCGCAGTTGCTTACAAATTCATTGCCCAGACCCAAGTTCGATCCAAAATTTAATTGTTTTGACCCAAATGTCATTCAAAATTTGCAGACACATGCTAATCTTGTGCCAAATAATGCTAAATTTTCAATAGAATATATAAGGATGAGGACTAATGATGTCATATTATTATAAGTGTAGGGATCAAAAAGTTCATTTTTTGTACATGCGTTTTTGAAAGTTGATTGAAATATCTACTTGCTTAGTAGAAAAAAAAGTTCATTTTAAAATATTAAGAACCAAGATATAAACCCTTGAATAAATGATCGAAATGGTCCCTTATTTTTAGACTTTATAGTATTTTTGACCTTTATCTACAAAACGTAACAAATTAGTATTTTATTTTTAAATCTATGACGCCGTTAGTCCTTTTAACAATTTTTTTAAATTTTTTAACATAGATTGCATTCGCTCAGCACTTGACCAATTAGTCTCTTACCCCTCCAAAATCTAAGTTAAGCTGGCCACATGTCAGACGCATGCAATCTACATTAAAAAAAATTAATGAAATTTGTTAAAAGGACTAACAGTGTCGCAAATTTAAAAATAAGGAACTAATTTATTACGTTTGATAGATAAAAGACAAAAATATCATAGAATCCAAAGATAAGGCCATTTTGGTCATTTACCCTAAACCCTTTATTACACTTTCTGGAGGAGTAATGCCTTCGTGATGGATCATACTCTCTAAGCCGCCTCTATAATGTAATATTGTACTGGTTTTGACCATATGTATTCACCACATTTTTTGCAGAACTAGTCTCTCTCATATATGATGCATCATATATAGTATATAAGCCGCCTCTGTAATGCGGCCGCCGCGTTATAAGTGGCCATATTTGTGTAGTGTAAACCCCAATTTACACGTACGAAATGTCTAGTGAATGAATGTGTCTTGAGTTTTGACCCAAAAAAAAAAAAAAGAATGTGTCTTGAGTTTTGACCCAAAAAAAAAAAAAAGAATGTGTCTTGAGTTCATCAATGAAAGAAAAGAACACCTACAAACGATAGACTTTCAACTTTCTTTTTTCTTGAATTAGAAGATTCAGTAAACTAGTAAGATCCCAATGTACCAAAATACTAAAGCCAAATACACTAATGTTTTATGTCAGTTCTTTATTTATTTTTTGTATGGTAAGAATTTATATATTAAACTAATGTTAAATTTTTTATGTATATGACAAAAATTTAATTATATAGAAAATGGTGAAGAAATTGATGGGCGATGATAGATAGCAATGTGGAAACCTAAATAGGGATTCAAGTTCCTAAAGAAACTAGATGCTGAATTCCTACTTGAACAAAAAAAAGGAAAAGAAAAGAAACAACTCTCTATTCTTAACAAACACTATAAATGAGCATATCATTCCCAAGGCTTGAAATCATGTTTGCAATGAGAACAAGATACTAGATCGCATTTGAATGCCCAAATTTGTGGCACAAAACCATTATCTTTAGCATTTGGATAAAACCTATGATGCACAAACTTAATCTTTTCGGTTTTAATCAATCCGTTCTAGAAAAGTCCTAACATTGTATTTGATTCTCCTAATATATCCCTAGACCTTCTGCCTTGTACGGAGTTTCATTTTAGGGGAGGGTGTGATGCCCGGAAATCCAACAGAGAATATTTCCTCGAAAGTACTTAATGAAGAGTTCGAGATCATAGTCCTTTCCCGTAAAATTCAAAGAATATTTTTCAAAATTGGTATAAATAAGTCATTTCACTTTCCAATAAGGTAACTACTTTTCTCTAGTTTATTTCATATACTTAAAATATTCCTAATTTTTAAACTCGATACTGAATTGAGCGTCGTAGCCTATCCCCTACAATTTAACCCATGCTTTATTTCATCTAGGGATGGCAATGGAGACAAGAATTGCGGGTACCCGCCCCACCCCTGCCCCAATTGGGGTGGGGATTAAGGCGAGAAATGGGAAATGAAGCGGGGGATGGGGATCAACTTTTAATCCCCGCGCGAGGGCGAGACGGGGTGCGGGGATAAGCATTTCTCGCTCCACATATATAAATAGTTATTTTTATTATTTTAGTATTATATATGTATTAAAATTATACGCATAAAAGTATAAAAATAACATTAAACAAAGTATTATAAAATTGAGAAGAAAAATTATATTATTTGAAAGGATTTTATAATTATTCTTAAAACCACTGTATGCCGTAACTTGAGATTTGCTATCATTTGACATAAACACCTCAATTTTACTATTGTTCATATTGAATTGAGAGATTTGTTAGTTATGTCAGTTGCACTTCAAAAAGCTTCAAATAATATAACTAAAGATGAATTTTAAAGAATTGCAATTAATAATATATGTGACATGCGATAAGAAAAAAAATTATAATAATCAATGCAATTTCACTAGCACAAAGAAATGTTCTTTTTCAATTAGAGTCCTCATACACAATGGTTAAGTCAAAATTTATTTTAAATATTTGAGACTCAATTACTATAATATTATTTTTACTATTTAATTACAAAAATAATTAATCTTAGACTTTATTTAAGATCTATATTTATATTTATCATTAGTATAACTTTAATTTATATTTTGAAGTTGCATGATTCAAATTAATTATAATTCTTAAGGTTTAAAAATAATAATAAAAACCTCGCAAGTAATCCCCATTCCCCACGGGGATTCAAGGGCGGGGGCGAGGACGGGGGTGGGGGACAGGGGTATAAAATGCGGGGATGGGACAGGAGATGAGGGAGCTTTTCGAGTGGCGGGATGGGACGTAGGGATAGCTTTCCCCGCCCCAACCCTGCCCCATTACCATTCCTAATTTCATCCCTTTTTGCAGGCTGTTGAGCTTGATTCCGAGCGAGAGAAGCCCGATAAGGATTTTTACCTTAACATTAATTATTGAAAAAATCACTTTCTGGATAATCATATTCCATAAACTCATGTTTGACAAATTGTTTGCAAACGAGACTAAGTGACGTATTTACTTTCCAAGCGACACTCATTGTCAAAGCATATCGTTTGAAATAAGGGGCCAAGTTATAAAGATACTCTTGCGAGATCCCTTTCGTTAGTGGGCTCTTATGAGGCTTACCTCTCTTAGCGGCCATTGTTGAAGGCTTTCTTTAATGAGGCTGAGGAAGTGTTTAGGGTTTATTGCGTGTCCTCTTTGCTTACTCATGTCTTCTCTTTATGCCTATGTATGTAGACTAAACCTAGTCAGGAGCGACTGCCGGCCCTGATTTCGATGTGATCGCGAGATTTACTTGATCTCGTTGAACCCTTCGTATTTTTGGGTCCTTTATTCCTGCTCCTTCCATTCGGGTGCTTGGTACCCGTTACGTTGACTTTGCCTCGCAAGCCCTTGCTCCTGTTGAGCCAAGGCTAAGACTTGGGCCAGGCTTGGACCTCCGTTTTGCGTGTTGAAGGCCTATGGGTCAAGGGAGCCTAAGGAACTACCCCTTACAAGTTAGACACAAAACCTATTAACACAAAAAAAATTAATATTTTGACCAATTTAGCCTCAAGATGTTAGTAAATTTTCTAAGTATATGGTTGAATGGTCAATCAACTTGTTTGTTGAGTCGCCTTTTATTGACTGTATTCAAATGTATATCCTTTTTTGTGCCACTGTTACGTCGACCATAAGGCCATGCTCTCTACTATATATAGAATGTAAGCACTTGGTGTGTTTGAAACAGAGATACCTATTACGTTCTAGCTAGTGGCACTCAATTGCAAGGAAGAAGCAAATGGCAGCAATAATATCAGTACAAGTGCCTAGGATCAAGCTTGGCTCGCAGGGCATGGAAGTCTCCCAACAAGGGCTGGGCTGCGTGGGCATGTCTGCTCTCTACGGCCCGCCCAAGCCCGAGCCCGAGATGATCAGGCTCATACACCATGCTGTCGAGTCCGGGGTCACCTTTCTTGATACGTCAGATTTTTATGGACCTCACACCAATGAAATCCTCATTGGCAAGGCTAGTACTTTTAAACACGTATATGTAATGCATGAATTTAAATTTGCATTCATATTTTTGCATGTGTGATAATTGAAGAGAATTTTAATGTTAGATCAATTTCTAACTAATTATTAACGTTTTTACTGGTAAAATAGTTGTCACTAAGGTGTTGTTTCCTACGTTTCATTTCAAGAAAGACTTGTTTATGCATGTGCTAATTAAATTTGAACCACTTTTTTGTTGGAAGGATCATGCACATAATGACATAAATACATTAGAAACACAACACTATTTAATAAATAACAATCATGATACTTACACACCTACCTAGAGGCGTATAACATATAATTCTAGTCTCATCTAATATGGTACACCCACTTTGTGGTATGTGACACTTAAACACAACCTAAATAGCCTTATTTAATTATAGATTATAATTGCTAATTAATCCCATACTTTATAGTATTTTATTAACCTCTAATTATACTTCTAGTTATCTTCAGTATTTGATTATGCTTGGGATTCGAGCCATATTCAACATTTTTAGTATCTTATTTCCAAATTAAATTGCTTGAGGGAAACAGTGTGCATGCGCACATGTGCATACGTATTTCATCACTCATTTCTCACATCTTATGTAGATGTTTAGTCGACATGTAAAATAATAAAGAGAAACAAAAAGTTTTTATATTTTAGCATACTAACTAAGAATTCATATAAAAATTGAAAATGAGTGATAAAAATAGGCTTGTATCTAATGATATTTATATGTATCATACGTTTTGCGTAATGTTGCTGACTCAATGAAATTGGTGTAGGCTATGAAAGGAGGCATCAGAAATAAAGCACAAATAGCAACAAAGTTTGGCATAAAATTGAAGGATGGCCAACTGGAAATTCGTGGTGATCCAGGAAATGTGAAAGATTGTTGTGAGGCAAGCTTGAAACGGCTCGGCGTCGATTACATTGATCTCTATTACATCCATCGCGGTGACACTCATGTGCCTATTGAAGTTACGGTCTGTCTTCTTGCCAAAACAATAACTATTGCCATAACAAAACTCTAAATACGATGTGAGATTCAAAAAAAGGTCAGTTGTCTAAGGGGGAAGTCAAAGCTTCTCTCCAGTACCACAGCTCTTTCATGACCCACGACTTAAATGTTGATTTGATAATCCCCTAGAAGGGTCCAAAGGCGACAACCACCATAAACATTAGACACTCAATTACTTAATAATCCCCATCTGGTAGGCCCCTACTTAAAAGGAAATAATTCTATAGCCATGGCTGATTAAGTACTAGTTATTTATTTATTCGACCTCAATGAATATTGAATGCAATGAATGTCTTGTTGATAAAGATGAAAGGGGTTTGGTTTTGGTAATCGGATCAGCTCTTTCTCCTATGAGGAATTATCAAATTATTGGCTTTAGACAGGGATTTCTTTGATGTCTGTAGGAGGAGAGTTATTGCTACAAATCTGGCACCAATTAACCATTGACGTACTGTACATTTCACGAGTATTACTATATACCACTTATTTTTATTACCCAAATGTCACTTCTTACATAGATGCTTAGTTGGCATTCTAAAATAATAAACTTTTTAATTTATCTTTCTTCTTTTAGTATGCCAACTAAACATACAATAGGTAGTGGTATTTAGGTGATAAAAATAAGGTGGTATTTAGCATTTCTCACATTTCACAAATAGCCTATGATGTTTTCACCTTTTTAAAAAAATTTATTCCTATTGTTTAAAAGTCACACACTTGTTCATCAATATTTATACTTTTCCGCAATGTGCTTAGTCTCTAAATATGTAAAAAGTTTCAATTTAATCCCCAATGTTTGCACTTTTTTAAATTAGTCTCCAAACTTTTATGTGTAGGTCATAAATTAAAATTTCATGGCAGGGACTAAACTGAAACCTTTTGCAAACTTTGGACACCAAGCGCGTTATTTTTAAAATAATGAAGACGAAATTTGAAAGAAAATGTAAAAATTGGGTGATAAATTGAATTTTTTTTATAATCTTTGGGTACTAAATGTGTCACTTTTGAAACAACTTGAAACTTTTTGCAT
Organism: Ehretia macrophylla; assembly: GCA_037974665.1. Lineage (NCBI taxonomy): Eukaryota > Viridiplantae > Streptophyta > Magnoliopsida > Boraginales > Ehretiaceae > Ehretia > Ehretia macrophylla. Next base: position 88,859,149 of record CM075764.1, read on the forward strand.
GTAGCATAATTTTATCCATGTGTTATCACCTTGAATTGAGACCATGATATTTGAAGCATTCTCATACATTATATTTTTCACATGAGTATTATTATATATCACCCTTATAATACTTTACTTTTTTTTTTATTGTAAGAATTCTTATGGTATAAAGAAATATTTGATGTTTAATAAATAAATTTTTACCCTATATACAATGAGTAAAACATCACTCCAGTGACGAAAGTATTACTTTTTTTCAATGGCTTAAGAGTAATATTTGTGCATGACTTTTTGATCATCAAATTAAAGATGCTTCAAACTCCTGTTTCACATGAAGCTATGTTTAATTTTTTATATATCATTTACTAGGTGGGAGCACTTAAGAAACTAGTGGAAGAGGGTAAAGTGAAGTATGTAGGTTTGTCGGAAGCTTCAGCTTCAACAATAAGAAGGGCAAATGCTGTTCATCCCCTCACTGCTGTCCAAAATAAGTGGTCCTTGTGGTCAAGAGATTTGGAGGCAGAAATAGTGGATACTTGCAGGTGAGGAATCTATACATATGTTATATATATATATATAACATATGTATATATCATGTTCAGAACTTACTGAAGAAATCATAATTAGGAACTCGATGTTTACTTTCAGAGAACTTGGCATTGGACTTGTGCCCTACAGTCCTCTAGGACGAGGATTCTTTTCAGCAGGTCCTAAGTTATTCGAGAACTTGTCAGATGGTGACTTCCGTAAGGTAAGCATGTTTATCCATATTTATGTGGAATTTGACTAGAGAGATTGATAGTGATAAAATGATAATATATATAATAATTTGTCACATTTTTAATTCTAGGCAATATTTGAAAACTGTTACCAAAAAGTTAAAAATCATTACAAATGACTTTACGTAGCAGTTTTTTTACCGTTGAATCCTTTCTCATTGTTTATTCTCTAATGCAACAGCTTTCTATAAATAAGTAGTAACGGTAAAAAAAAAAACCATTGCAATTGATTCTTTTAACAACGGTTTTTTTTTCCTTCTAAAAACTACATGATAAATGTTTTTATAATTGCGACAGTTTTCAAAAGTAACAATAACGGTTTTTAATACTTTTTGTGACAGTTTTTTCTAGTTATTGCAATGGTAATTTTACCGTTGCAAGTTCGTCATTCTTAAAATAATATATATATATATATATATATATATATATATAAGATTCTCTTTCCTTATTTTTAATGAGTTGCACTTGAATATATTTTTCTAAATAGGTAGCAATGAGACTCGAACCCATAATCTTTTGATATTAAACTCTATAATTATGTTACTAATCATCTCATCTACAAGTAAAGTTGTTAGAAAAAAATTTATTTTATTCATTTATTATCTTTAATAATCAATACTTTTGTGAACAATTTTAAAAAGACATAAATAATAATCTCTTGCACTTACAATGCTATTTTCTAAAACTTGCAATATTGTTTTCACTAGTCGACAGTAATGTAGAACTAAGAAGCAATAAAGTCTCAATTTTAGAGAAAAATGGGAAATAAGGAGATAAAAAAGAAATTCAAATTAATCAACTTATTAATTTTTTCTCTATCTTTTCAAATAATCGGTTTTGATAGTTTCTCATTTTCAATGAATTAAGCTCAAATTTCTTCGTGAATAAAATATCCCAAGACATCTCATCAAATAAAAATGTAATAAGCAGCAATTTTTGTGTGTTGCATGTAAGCCCATAATTTTACATACCATTGCAAAATAAATAAATAAAATAAGTAGCACTTAATAAAATGTTGCATATCCTAAATTCTGCAATGCTTAGAAGCAATAATAAAAAAATTGTTGTAAAAACCTCTATTAAAGTTGCAACTAAGCTATTCATAACGTTAAATCCACAGTCGGCAATCATAGAGTAGTTCAAGTAAGGCAATATATAGTCAACTTTGGATTTAAGTGGCAAGATTTGAATTTGCAAGGTTTCAGCCTTTAGATGGTTGGTATGAACTGAGGGCCCCTATATATTTATACATATATTGTATGCATTAAAAATATTATCTATAATAATTAGGGACGGATGTGCATATATGTTAGTGGGGGCTGCCTCTCACTAAACTCAAAAGTTCTTAAAATATAAAGATATATTTAGAATATTTTTAGTCTAATAAAGTTGTTCCAACTATCTATTGAAAAAAAGATTATTTTTATATAAATATTAAATTGTGTGTTATAATTTTTTATAAAAAAAATTTCAAACCACCCTAAACAATTATTATTTCCTAAGATTTGTCTAATAATTATAACCTAACTCTAAAGTTGAACTCAAGGTTAGAGAATAAACCATATGCAGACATGTAAAATCACATGTATGATGTATAGTCAAAAAACAAAAAACAAATTAGACAGAAAACATGCCAAAATATATCAATACCCTTCTAAGTAAACTTTGGTAGACAAGAAAGATATAGTTATAAAAGTAAGATAGATATTTAGTAGCTAAATGAAGTAAGTTGACTTAACTATACCTGGAATGTTGAATTTCCGTAACATAAGCCTTTGGCACTGACACTTTAACAAGATTACAATTTCATGTTGGATGAGTGTCGAGCATTAATATGACCTAAGTGTCTGTGTCCCTACTTTGACTTTTATCTTTTTTTATTTGACATTTTAAAGGAGTAAAATCTAACATGTATATTCTACTTTGTCTTTGATCTTTTTAATTTGACATGATCAAAGCAAACACATGTCCATTAATCTTATAATGAAGACATTCTTATTATCCCACTTTGATTTACCTAAACATTGTGTTAGAATGTGCTGGTGCACTACGAGATTTATAACCTATAGTAGATGTAATTTAGTTTTATATAAAGTGAATATTTCATAAAAAAAATAGAATAAAATAAAATACATATATATATATAGAGAGAGAGATAAGAGCGTTTTTCTTGAATAAATCTTATGTAATTTCATTGGTTTCCAACAGTTGAATTGTCGTTGCACATACAAATATAAAATGTATATAGAGCATTGTTCTTGAACAAATTTGATGTAATTTCATTTGATTTCGACATTTGAATTGCCATTGCTCATACAAATTAATATAACATTTTGTAGGGTTTTCCAAGGTTCCAGTTAGGAAATCTTGAGCATAACAAGCAAATATTTGAACGGATTGATAACATGGCAGAAAGGAAAGGATGCAGCCCATCACAACTAGCATTGGCATGGGTTCATCACCAAGGAAATGATGTGTGTCCCATACCTGGCACCACTAAGATTGAAAACCTCAACCAGAACATTGGAGCTTTATCAGTAACATTGACAAGGGAAGAAATGCATGAATTGGAGTCTTACTGTTCAGCTGATATGGTGAAGGGTGACAGACACACCTTCATGTCAAGTACTTGGATGAACTCGGAAACCCCACCGTTGTCCGGGCCTCTGTCAAATACTCAATAGAAATAAAAGTATTGTTATATATTATCAGATTGATGTTTTATCTCACCGAGCAAAAAAAAAAAAAAAGATTGATGTTTGATAGAGCTCATAATTAATTTTCAATTTTGAATTTCGAATATCTGTTCATTTTAGATCAGTTTGTTTTGTTTTTGTTGATCAGGTTATACTTAGTCAACTTTGTGTACTATATATACTCTATTAGCTCTTACTGTACATCAGTGTGAAAAATACAAAACTTCTTCAATACTTACATGGTATCAGCAGTCTTTGTGACATTCGTCCTTTTCCTTTTCCGAACAGTTGGTCTCTGACTTCGTTGTTCTACTGACGCTTAACCAGCCTCCTTTTCCTCTATTCCTTTGGTGTTACTTCCTCTTACTTCCCTCATGGCATCTTCATCAAACACTCCCACTCCGCCTGCTTCCTCCTTTGTACTACCTTCCTACAACATCAAGGTGTTTGTCACTGTTCTTCTAGACCACTCCAACTACATGACCTGGCAGTCTCAAATGGTTAATTTCTTCACCTTCAATAACTTACTCGGCTATGTTGACGGCTCTATTCCCAAACCCAAACCTTCTACAACCGAATCCTCTTCGTCTACGACTTCCTTGTCCCTCGATGATTGGCTTCGATACGACACATTTGTCATCTCATGTATTACTGCAACTCTCTCTGATACCCTTGTTCACCATGCCATTGGTCACGACTCTGCTCAAGCCTTGTGGTCGTCGCTTCGTGAGTCGTTTCTTCAACAATCCCTTGCGCGCAAATCTTTGCTGCGTGCACAACTGAGGGCCCTCAAAAAAGGCTCTCTCTCTGTGGCAGATTATCTCCACCAAATAAACTCCCTATCCGTTGCTCTGGCTGCCATTGGAGATAAACTTTCTGATGATGATATGGTGTTAGCCACTCTTGATGGTCTCCCAAAGGAGTACCGTCCTTTTGTCACTTCTATTGAAAATATCTCACCACCTCCTACATTTTCCCAGCTCCGAGCAAAACTCCTTACCTATGAGCAACGTCTACTTCTAGATGACACACCTCTACTCCCTCATGATGATGGCTCCACCACTGCTCTGGTTACTCAACTCCAGTCCACCACACTTTCTCATGATGCTCTCACTGCTTCAACAAAATCATCCCCCACTTTTACTCATCATTCATCCTCTGTGAACTCTAAGCCTGCGAATCACAGCAACAATCATTCCTCGTCAAACTATTCTCGCACGAAGTGTCAAATTTGTGCTAAACAGGGTCACTCCGCCGCTCGTTGTCGTTTTCGTTATGCCCAATCACGTAACAGCGGCCAAAATTCAATGTTTGCAGGCTACTCAAATTTTTAGCCCAACAACTGCTCTCCTTCTTCGTCCAATTCTTTTCAGACATGGGTACCTGACTCAGGTGCCTCAGCTCATATGACGTCTGATCCCTCTCTTCTCCAACAAGTACAACCGTACACCGGGAATGATCAGGTAGTTGTGGGTGATGGTAAGGCTCTACGCATAACTCATACTAGTACTTCTCATTTTTCTCACCCTTCTCGCTCTCTTACTCTTAAGAATATTTTTCGTGTGCCTGCGATTACCAAAAATTTACTCTCTGTTTCCCAATTCACTAAAGACAATCATGTCTCACTCGAATTTACTCCTTTTGAATGTGTTGTCAAGGATCTCAACTCAGGGATTCCACTTCTCAAGGGCCGCGCTAAATCAAATCTCTACAAGATCTCCTTGCCTTCCACCATCCAGTCTTCTGCTCCAGTTGCTCTAGCTGCGTCTCGCGTGTCTCCTACAATTTGGCATAACAGATTGGGTCATTCGGCAAAGTCTGTCATGTCCACTCTTCAGTCTAAGGATTGTCTGGTTTTTTCGAATTCAGCATTGCAAAATAAACTTTGTAACTCTTGTATGATAGGCAAGAGTCATAAACTCCCATTCACGAGATCGAATAAAATTACTTCTTTTCCATTAGAAATTATTCACTGTGACATCTGGGGACCTGCTCCCGTTAGTTCTTTTTCTGGTTTTCGTTTTTTTGTTATATTCATTGATAACTACAGTCGCTTCACTTGGATATATCCTCTCAAACATAAAAATGATTGTGTTGTTTCATTTTCTCACTTTAAGAGCTTAACTGAAAATTTATTTTCTACAACAATAAAGGCTTTCCAGTGTGATGGGGCGAAAGAACTTACACAAGGTCCTTTCAAAAATATTCTCAACAACGCCGGTATTCAATATCGCATTTCATGCCCTTATACTCTTGAGCAAAACGGGTTAGCAGAGCGCAAAATTCGTCATATTACTGAGATGGGTCATACCTTAATGTTCCATTCCAATGTCCCTAAACAGTTTTGGGTAGAGTCATTCGCCACTGCTGTCCATTTAATCAATAGATTACCCACGCCACTCTTAAGTAACAAATCTCCCTTTGAAATTCTTTTCAAACAAACTCCCTCTTATTCTGCTCTTCGAGTATTTGGGTGTTTGTGTTACCCTCATCTTGGGGCTACCAAACCTGATAAATTAAGTCCCAATTCTGTTCCATGTGTTTTTATTGGGTATAGTTCGGACCATTCTGGGTATCGTTGCTATGACTACCGCACTGGCAAAGTCTATTTATCTCGCCACGTCGTGTTCGACGAATCTTTTTTCCCTTTTCGCTCTACTGCTTGTTCCTCTCAAATCCCTTCCGCGAGGTCCATCCCTGTACGTGTTCTTATGCCACCTGTTACATCCAATTCTAATAGTTCAAGATTTCTACCTACTGCTAACTCTTTCTCTACGTTTCTACCATCGTCAATTTCGCCTAGTGTCCTACCTGCGACAACAACTCCTATGCTTCCCTTGCCTTCTAATTCTTCACAGGTTAGTCCTACACCTACATCTTCCACCTCAAATTTTCACAATACCTCATCTTCTTCTCGTGATTTTGACTCTTCACAATCAGCTTCTCCACTGCACACCTGGTCTCATAATCTCCCGACTTTTCCTAATCAGCCTTCAATTATTTCTCTACAACAAAATCGTTCCTTATGCTTGCCTCCTATTCCCTCGACGTCCCCCCTCATGAGTTTGATTCATCTCATTCCACCTCTACTCACCAAATGGTTACTCGCTCCAAAGATAATACTCGTGTCTCAAAATCATTCACTGACTATGTCACATATCATGCAACGTCTTTACCCACCCCTTCCGAGAAAGAACCAACAACCTACAACCAAGCATCTAAACATCCACAATGGCGTGCCACTATGGACGCTGAATACAATGCTCTTATACACAATGGTACTTGGTCACTTGTTCCTAAGCCTCCAACAGCAAATCTTGTCGACTGCAAGTGGGTGTTCCGAATCAAGCACAAGCAAGATGGTTCAGTCGAGCGTTACAAAGCTTGACTCGTTGCCAAGGGATATAATCAGGAAGAAGGCGTGGATTATACAGAAACTTTCAGTCCAGTGGTTAAACCCACTACTATTCGGGTTGTCTTGTCCATTGCACTTTCTCAAAATTGGAAGATCAGACAGCTAGATGTAAATAACGCTTTTTTGCATGGAGTACTAAGTGAAGAAGTTTACATGGCCCAGCCTCCGGGTTTTATCCATCAGCAATTTCCTAATCATGTTTGCAGGCTTCACAAAGCTATTTATGGGCTTAAACAAGCCCCGAGGGCTTGGTTCTCTCGTCTAAGCAGTTTTCTTCTTCACCTTGGTTTCACTTCCTCAGCTTCAGATAATTCACTGTTCATAAAATGTTCATTACAGGAAACAACCTTCATTCTTGTTTACGTGGACGACATAATCGTTACTAGCAGTCATGGGCCAGCAATTGATTCTATAGTTTTAGCTTTGCATCGGCAATTCACAATAAAAGACTTAGGACAACTGGCTTATTTTTTGGGTTTTCAAGCTCATTTTGTTCGAAATGGCATTCTTATTAATCAACACAAGTATGTGTCTGACTTATTGACTCGTGCAGGACTTGAGGGGGCAAAACCCGTTCTTACTCCATTTGCGACAAACTTACAGCTCTCTAAATCAGATGGTGACCCTTTTCATGATCCCACTTTATACCGCATCATTGTGGGTACATTACAATACCTCACCATTACTCGTCCAGATATTGCATTTGCAGTGAACAAGGTGTGCCAGTTTATGCACTCCCCTACGGTAGTCCATTGGTCTGTGGTGAAGCGAATCCTTCGCTACTTAAAGGGAACAATCACTCATGGTCTGTTTTTGCGCTCTTTATCAGATTTAACATTGCATGCTTATTCGGACTCTGATTGGGCGGGTTGCCCAGATGACAGAAGAAGTTCCCATGGCTACTGTATCTTTTTGGGTCCAAATTTAATTTCTTGGTCTGCCAAGAATCAAACGACCATCTCGTGCTCCAGCACAGATGCTGAATATCGTGCTGTTGCCTTTGCCACCGCTGAGCTATGTTGGGTTCAATCTCTTCTTTCAGAATTACACTTCACCTCTACTACAGCTCCTATTCTTTGGTGTGACAACATCGGTGCAACATACCTTGCCGCAAATCCACTCTTTCATGCTTGCACCAAACACATTGAAATCGATGTGCATTTTGTATGAGAAAAAGTTGCCTCCGGGGCTCTTCGAGCGAAGTTCATCTCTACATTAGACCAGTTAGCTGACATTATGACTAAAGGGCTAGCCAAGTCTCAGTTCTTGACTCTCAAGCACAAGCTCACCATACAGGACCTGGATTCGCTTGAGGGGGCGTGATAGAGCTCATAATTAATTTTCAATTTTGAATTTCGAATATATGTTCATTTTAGATTAGTTTGTTTTGTTTTTGTTGATCAGGTTATACTTAGTCAACTTTGTGTACTATATATACTCTATTAGCTCTTACTGTACATCAGTGTGAAAAATACAAAACTTCTTCAATACTTACAATGTTTTATCTCTCTTCATATGATAAGCGTTTTTATTTTATAAAGAGAGATTTGACATCATATATATAAAATCTTGCCATATAAATTAAAAAGGAATGAAGTATCATCAAAGTGATATAAAACATTACTCGATACTTAATTTAGTTCCTCTATCTATGAGAATAGACTTTATCCCTATCCTTGTGTAGGAAGATAGATCTCTTTGGTCCCCCAAATATGATAGGCATGAGTTATGTATAAGAAAAGAATATGAAGCTAAATGAGATTATATATTGAGCTATTAAATCTGGTGATAAAAATTAAAATTTAGATCCTTTTGAATTTTGGACTTATTTTGGGCAAAATTCAATTAAACTACCAATCTTTTCTAATTTTAGATCTCTTCCTATTTTCCTTCTTCAAAAACAAAAAATCTTCCCACGATACCCATGAGAAGGATGGCATAACCCGTCACGACTTATCGGACTCCAACGCAACCATCCTTTGTGAGTTTGTCTCTACGTACGACCTTCCTAAGCTTATTGGTTAGATTTTCATTCTTATTGACTTTTTCCAATTGAGGTTCTGAATAGTTTGATGGAGGTGGTTGCTCCTCCTACTCAATACTCTCTGTTTTTGTGGATCTTATTGTCATTATTTTAAAATATAGAGAACCAAAATATAATTTTATTAAAAATTGGAGCACCAATAGGATTCACGTATACACTATTAATTACTGTTAAGTTACACTTGGACAGTTTTAATGTTTTAAATGTGTGGCGGTAGTGAGTTTTGAACCGAAGACCTTTTGGTACCTAAACTCTAATACCATGTTAAATTACCACATCATCTAAAAATTTAAACTTTATTATATTATTTATTATATTCAACAATTACAAACCTTGGATGTCTTAAGGGAATTTTTTACAAATTACCCTTCATGTATAGGTAGTGGCACTTTACTTCGTGATGTATTATAGTGATCACTCAAATCCTTTGACTAACGATCTAATGAAACAAGATTAACATCAATTTTATATTTCAATATTACATGTCGTGACCGTATGGTATGGAGAATTCTAAGGATTTTCAGTTGATCGTGGATTGAAAGAACATGCTTCTTTGATTGCCAATTGATAGTTCCTTTGAACATGTAAGTTAACGCTCGACCTTAACGTTCCTAATTTTAAATATGACTCAACATTGACATATATTATATTAAACTTTTATGCCTTGCAGCTAGCCTGTACTAATAGTTTGGATGATCAATTAAAATATCTTTCAATAGACCCAAGTAGATGTGTGCACACATGGTAAAAGTACTTGGCTTTTTTTTTTTTTACAAAAAAAGTACTTGGTAAATGGATACAAATTTCACACATTGGTATATGATCATCGAAGACTGTAATGAATAGTAGAGTCTTCGTTGAAAGGACAACATTTTGATACGAAGGAGAGTACTTGCTTTGGTTTGTTGACTAACACTATTGAGTTAAAATACCATAATTTGACTTTGAAATGTATGAGAGTTGTTCTCTTCAAGTGTGAGTCGTATAATTATCAAAATGATAAGAGATTAAAGGTTCATTTAAAATATTGACTGACTTATATAAATGTGAAAAAAATATACCTAAAGTATGAACCCTTTGTCTTAGCTAAATAAGCACATCCATTTTACTACGCCAAGTATCCAGATTCTAAGAGAGACTGAATAAATTGGTGGGCTGTTTGTAAGATCAAACCAAGGAATCACTATGATATGCCTAGGGAAGAGCATGAAATAGATGAACACTTTCCTTTTTATATAGGCGGATGAAATGGACGTGCCATTAATACTACCGAATGATAACGATTTTTTTATTCGTTCTCCTGAGTTAGGTCAATATATTGGACTAGTTGGAGATGATGAAGATGAATACCAGGGTGATGATAGCGATACAAATTGTGACAATGAATCTTACAATGGTACGAAAGTAGACGATGATGAACTGTCTTATTAATATTAGAACTAATGAAGTCAATGTGTATGAATATATATATATATATATATATATATATATATTATGTATTTGAGTGTTTGTACAATAGAATCGACATTAAAAGAGTTTAATATATAAAATGTTTTTATATTTTGTATGTATACCTACAATACATATATACACATTGATAGGTAGAGGTAGAGGCCCTCAAAGATATCCACACTCTCTGGGTCACTGTCAAGACCAAATGCTGACGGTGCTTCTGGTTCTTCACAGGCCTCTACATGTTCTGGTGATCGAGCCTTCCCTACCACTTGAGCTCCATCGTCTGGATTGTCACAGTACCTATCTGACATCCAGGTGCATGACGAAGATACGCATGTAGATATTGGTGGCACACCTACCAGCAGCGACCCACGTTAGTCTACATAGCCAGAGTAACGATGATTGGCAGATGGACGTACACATGTCTGGATGTAAAACAATGGGTAAGCATTGATTTCCATCTAATTGTGTAAAAGGTTAATTCATTTTTTCATAAATTTATTTTTATTACAAATATAACAATATGTATATTTTATTGTTAACAAATTTGTACTAGCTGCGCGACCCTTCGAGAGTTTAAGAACATTCTCATAGGAGGATACACCGGAGCATGGACTACATATTCAAAGGTTATGCTAGAGATTAGCGATCAATGGTTTTTCTTCATTGTGGTTGTAGAGACATTACAAGTGGTATCTCTATGAGAGTCAACGCGTAAGGAAGCATTTCCATATGAAGGTAGGGGAAAGGATCAAGGACCAGTTGTACAAGACCTGTTGAGAGAACAAGAGGTTTGACTGGACTTCTGAGAAAAGTTGGGAATAGATAAAAGTGCGATGGCAGGATGGAAAATGGGTAAATAATGCCTTACAGAAACAAAGATAACCGACTTAAGTCCCCATCTATGTACTACACTGGTTTCACCCTATTTCATGATATCAAGAGGCAGATGGTGTGTATCAAAAATATTTTAATTAACTTTTGTACGTGAAATTATCTATTTCATGTCTTATACACTTGCCTAATTATTTTGGACTCGAAAAACAGCTAACTAAATTTTGTATTTGTATTGCGCACAAGATGAAAAAAAAGGCCCGCCGATCACTTGTGCTGAGGTTTTCAAGGTGGCTCACACTAAGGGTAACAATTAGGACATCCAATTTATTGATCCGAAGGCTGGTAAGATGATAGTAAGTATTTAAATTGTATTTTTCATTTCATTAAATATGTTTAATTAATGTAATGATAATACTAATTTTTTTGGAAAATTTGACTTTATAAGAACCATATAATGAGCTACTCCAGTAGCGTGGGGTTGCGAGCCAAGCCGATCTACCGTACTGCTAGTTAATCTCGACCAGATCTTCCGCATAGGTAGGGTAACACATGATGTCCCCATGAAGAGATGAAAAAGTATATATTTTCTCATATATTCAAGGGTTACATGTATACTCTATTTATAATACAAGAGTAACTATGATAAGCAACAAGGATAAGTACAAGCAGAAGTAGTTACAACAAGGTAAATCAAAACCAATATAATTATCCCAATAATTATCTTCTATCACGCACCCTCAAGCGAAGCAGGGTCACGAACTGTGAGCTTGGATCGAAGGAGACGGAAATGATTAATAGACAATCCCTTGGTCATTATGTCGGCAAGCTGATCAAAAGTAGAAATGAAACGAACAACAAGTTCCCCAGAGGCAACTTTCTCACGTACAAAATGTACATCTATCTCAATATGCTTGGTGCGAGCATGGTAGATAGGATTAACAGTGAGATAAGTGGCACCAATGTTATCACACCAAAGTTTTGGAGGCGAAGTAACAGATATCTCAAGTTCAGATAAGGGAGTTTTCAACCAACATAGCTCAGTTGTAGCAAAGGCAATGGTCCTGTATTTCGCCTTTGTACTTGAACGGGAGATAGTAGTTTGCTTGCGAGCAGCCCAGGAAATAAGATTCGGACCCAGAAAAATACAATAGCCATGCGAACTACGTCAATCATCTGGACACCCCGCTCAATCAGAATCCGAATGAGCATGAAGACTGAGATCACTGGACGTTTTAATGTTAAGTCCATACGAAATGGTGTCCTTGAGATAATGTAGAATACGTTTTACGGTGGTCCAATGAGGCTCGGTCGGAGCATGCATGAACAGATACACTTTGTTCACTACAAAGTCAATATCAAGTCTAGTAATTGTTAAATATTGAAGAACCCCTACAATACTGCGATATAACGTTGGATCAGATAAGGGATCGCCCTCATGTTGCAAAAGTTACTGATTGGGCTCAATGGGAGAGGAGACGGGTTTTGCCCCAGTGAGCTTAGCACGAGCAATAAGATCCAGTGTATACTTTTGTTGACTTAAGTGAATTCTTGTAGAACTAGAAGTAACCTGTATGCCCAAGATATAAGAAAAGGAACCCATGTCCTTCAAGGCAAACTATTGGTTTAATAACTTGGCAACAGAAGAAATTGTTTGCTCATTACTTCCTGTCAAAATGATATCATCAACATAAACCAACAAAAACATAAGTTCACGAGAGTCACGACGAATAAACAGAGATGTATCAGATTTAGCTGGATGAAAACCAAGACCCTGAAGACACGAACTCAGACGAGAAAACCATGCTCGAGGAGCCTAATCGAGCCCATAAATAGTTTTCTGTAGACGACAGACATAATCTGGAAAAGTCGGGTTAGTGTAACCTGGTGGCTGAGCCATGTAGACTTATTCAGTGAGCAAACTATGGAGAAAGGCATTGTTGCAATCAAACTGCCTTATGGACCAATGCTGGGATAACACAATACTCAGAACAACTCAAATTGTAGTAGCTTTAACCACCGGACTGAAAGTCTCATTGTAATCCACACCCGCTTCTTGACTATACCCTTGGGAACGAGCCTTGCTTTGTAGTGATCAACTAAGCCATTTGATTTACACTTAATGCGATACACCCATTTGCACCTGACAATATTAGTATTCTGAGGTTTAGGCACCAAACTCTAAGTGGCATTGTGTAACAAAGCATTATATTCTGAATCCATGGCTACATGCCACTGAGGGGATTTAGAAGCCTGAGCATAGGTACTAGACACAGACGCAAGAAATTGTGTGAAGACATGTGAAATAGGAGCTTTAATCACTGCATTGAATGTCACAAAATCAGGATCTTGTCGCAGTTTTAACGTGTGATCTTTGGACCGCGTAACCATTGGGTGTTTAGAAGTAGCAACAGTGTCAACTTCCATCAAAGGCACATCCAGACGTTGAGGCAAGACTCCTGAGTCAACATTATAAATATTGGAATTTGCAATGGGCTGTGGAGAGAGACTCGGACAAGAGAGCACATGAGTGGAAACAATATTAGATGAAAGAAATCTGGACAAAGCATTGGGAGGAGGGAGATGACGAAAAGAAGGGGCCAAGGTGGTCCCACGTGTCGGCTAGGCTGAAAAGGATGGCAAAGCGGATGGGAAATTCTTCCATCAACCATGGCTTTTGGTCAACCAAAAAGTTATGGATAGAATTTTGACACGTCATCATCGTGGGACCTAGCGTATAGTACACTATATTATGTACAATTACATTAATACCCTCATGCTAAATGTATAAATGACTATAATATTCTCGTGGGTCCCACCAATGTATTTATTTATATTGTCTAATCTACGTGGGTCCTACAACCATATCTATTTAAAATATGTAATTTACTTTGTTACCTTTATGATCCCATAATACTCAATTGATCCCACCTATTATAAAATCAAATATATAAATAAATCCTATAATAAATTTAGAGGGAAAAACGTTTAAAAAATTAGGAACATAGGCGGCACTTTGATAAAATCAAATATATAAACAAAACCTATAAATTTAGAGGGAAAAGAATTTAAAAATTTAGAACATAGGCGGCGCTTTTCAAAAACGCTGTCTATGTTAAAAAACAATAAGAAAAAGTTTTGTGGCTTCTCCAAGTTTTGAACCCTTAACCTCTCTACTCATTCAATTTGTGCATGATTTTAATGATAACTTGTTGACCATCTAAATTAGAGAATTCCTTCAATTTTAGCAATACTAAAAATTTTATATAAGAACTCTATCTATACTTACATTGAATTTAACATACGAGTTAGAGTATCATGATGTTAATTTTTCTTTAATTCAATCAATGTAGTCCAAAACCGAATAAATTATATTTTTGAAATTTTGTGCCAAGTATAATTTAAAAAATAAAATTAAGATCAAAATGAGGCCCTTTTTGAGAAAATAATTGACCCAAACCGCCTTTCACTAGATCTTGAAAAAATACCTGATTTGAAAAAAAAAATCACTGAAAACGGACAATCGAGTAAAAAGTCATGAGTTTTTAAAGTTTTACCACCTACAGCTGAGAACAAGTTTGATAACTATCAAATAGCTCAAAGGAAAATTTTTAGGCAATTTCATTTAGAATTATCAAAGAATCATCCGAATTAGAGTATTGATCCTTTTGGTGAGGCCATAACTACTTCAAAACCCTTGTTTCACTATGCCATTGCGTAGATCTCGTTGAGATTCATAAACGGGACTACTCATGCAAAAAAAAAAAAAAGGATCATTGAGTATAAAGTTATGCCCCTTGAAAGTTTATCAGTAATTCATATCTTAATAAAACAAAAAGTAACCATACCGATAAAATTTTGATTACAACATATATGCACAATATAATGTAGATAAAAATTGATACATGTGTTATTCGTATTTTATTTTTTATCCTAAGTGTGATATTTATAATTAGCACAGTAATCAGATATTTAATGTAAATCAAAAACTGATATGTATGATTTAGCAACCCTTAAAATTTTTTTATTTCCTTTTAATGTTTTAAACTGCTTATTATGAAAACCGACTTTATAGATTCAAATTCGTTAAATTTAATATAAAATATAATTATTTATTGTTGTTAAAAAGAGTTAAGCAATATTTTTTACCACTATACGCGGTACTTTTCCATTATAGCGACCCCCTATAGTCTTTAAAATAATTTTTTTAGTATTATAATAAAAAGCAACCTATTCTCAACTAAATAATTAGCAAATATTGATGAAAATGAATATAGGCGCAATTTTAAAAAATATATATATATTGTCGAAACTGAGCATAGACGGCGGTTCTTGAGAAACGCCGCATATCTGCAATTTAAAAAAAAATTCAAGAATTAGAGAATAGGTGGTGTTTTTGAGTAAACGCTGCCTGTTACAATTAAAAAAATTAACAAATATTGTCGAAATTGCGTATAGAGGGCGGTTTATGATAAACGCTGCCTATCTGCAATTTAAAAAAATATTATTTTGACGTTAAGAGAATTACCAATTATCCTGGCATCTTAAAAATTGATCTCTTGACAAAAAAAAATTGAGGTAACATTACTGTAACTTTTGTTGTTAAACTCCATTTATATAGGTGGATAATGTGTTAAACAATGACTCAAACTTTGAGGCTTCTCAACATGCAGATTGCAACTCTGAAGTCCACCCGGAAAGACCAAAGAACTCAAAGGGCAACATGATCGCAATTAAGGCGAACCTATATAGTCGACTGTGGGTAATTTATCTTTCATTGATCTCTCAAAATTATTTAAAATTTCATCTTATTTTTAATATGTAAAATTTATTTGCTCTCAATGATAAGATATTCTAAATTCGTGTCTAATTATATTTGGTTTTTGCTAATTAGGTTGATGGTCACTATTTAATTGATAACTTAGTAATACGTACTTGCAGTTGCTTACAAATTCATTGCCCAGACCCAAGTTCGATCGAAAATTTAATTGTTTTGACCCAAATGTCATTCAAAATTTGCAGACACGTGCTAATCTTGTGCCAAATAATGCTAAATTTTCAATAGAATTTATAAGGATGAGGACTAATGATGTCATATTATTATAAGTGTAGGGATCAAAAAGTTCATTTTTTGTACATGCGTTTTTGAAAGTTGATTGAAATATCTACTTGCTTAGTAGAAAAAAAAAGTTCATTTTAAAATATTAAGAACCAAGATATAAACCCTTGGATAAATGATCGAAATGGTCCCTTATTTTTAGACTTTATAGTATTTTTGACCTTTATCTACAAAACGTAACAAATTAGTATTTTATTTTTAAATCTATGACGCCGTTAGTCCTTTTAACAATTTTTTAAATTTTTTAACATAGATTGCATTCGCTCAGCACTTGACCAATTAGTCTCTTACCCCTCAAAATCTAAGTTAAGCTGGCCACATGTCAGACGCATGCAATCTACATTAAAAAAAATTAATGAAATTTGTTAAAAGGACTAACAGTGTCCCAGATTTAAAAATAAGGAACTAATTTATTACGTTTGATAAATAAAGACAAAAATATCATAGAATCCAAAGATAAGGCCATTTTGGTCATTTACCCTAAACCCTTTATTACACTTTCTGGAGGAGTAATGCCTTCGTGATGGATCATACTCTCTAAGCCGCCTCTATAATGTAATATTGTACTGGTTTTGACCATATGTATTCACCACATTTTTTGCAGAACTAGTCTCTCTCATATATGATGCATCATATATAGTATATAAGCCGCCTCTGTAATGCGGCCGCCGCGTTATAAGTGGCCATATTTGTGTAGTGTAAACCCCAATTTACACGTACGAAATGTCTAGTGAATGAATGTGTCTTGAGTTTTGACCCCAAAAAAAAAATGTGTCTTGAGTTCATCAATGAAAGAAAAGAACACCTACGAACGATAGACTTTCAACTTTTTTTTTTCTTGAATTAGAAGATTCAGTAAACTAGTAAGATCCCAATGTACCAAAATACAAAAGCCAAATACACTAATGTTTTATGTTAGTTCTTTATTTATTTTTTGTATGGTAAGAATTTATATATTAAACTAATGTTAAATTTTTTATGTATATGACAAAAATTTAATTATATAGAAAACGGTGAAGAAATTGATGGGCGATGAGAGATAGCAATGTGGAAACCTAAATAGGGATTCAAGTTCCTAAAGAAACTAGATGCTGAATTCCTACTTGAACAAAAAAAAGGAAAAGAAAAGAAACAACTCTCTATTCTTAACAAACACTATAAATGAGCATATCATTCCCAAGGCTTGAAATCATGTTTGCAATGAGAACAAGATACTAGATCGCATTTGAATGCCCAAATTTGTGGCACAAAACCATTATCTTTAGCATTTGGATAAAACCTATGATGCACAAACTTAATCTTTTCGGTTTTAATCAATCCGTTCTAGAAAAGTCCTAACATTGTATTTGATTCTCCTAATATATCCCTAGACCTTCTGCCTTGTACGGAGTTTCATTTTAGGGGAGGGTGTGATGCCCGGAAATCCAACAGAGAATATTTCCTCGAAAGTACTTAATGAAGAGTTCGAGATCATAGTCCTTTCCCGTAAAATTCAAAGAATTTTTTTCAAAATTGGTATAAATAAGTCATTTCACTTTCCAATAAGGTAACTACTTTTCTCTAGTTTATTTCATATACTTAAAATATTCCTAATTTTTAAACTCGATACTGAATTGAACATCGTAGCCTATCCCCTACAATTTAACCCATGCTTTATTTCATCTAGGGATGGCAATGGGGACAGGGATTGCGGGTACCCGCTCCACCCCCGCCCCAAATGGTGTAGGGTTTAAGGCGAGAAATGGGAAATGAGGCGGGGGATGGGGATCAACTTTTAATCCCCGCGCGGGGGTGGGGCGGGGTGCAGGGATAAGCATTTCTCGCTCCGCATATATAAATAGTTATTTTTATTATTTTAGTATTATATTTGTATTAAAATTATACACATAAAAGTATAAAAAATAACATTAAACAAAGTATTAAAAAATTGAGATGAAAAATTAGATTATTTGAAAGGATTTTATAATTATTCTTAAAACCACTGTATGCCGTAACTTGAGATTTGCTATCATTTGACATAAATACCTCAATTTTACTATTGTTCATATTGAATTAAGAGATTTGTTAGTTATGTCAGTTGCACTTCAAAAAGCTTCAAATAACATAACTAAAGATGAATTTTAAAGAATTGCAGCTAATAATATATGTGACATGCGATAAGAAAAAAAATTATAATAATTAATGCAATCTCACTAGCACAAAGAAATGTTCTTTTTCAATTAGAGTCCTTATACACAATGGTTAAGTCAAAATTTATTTTAAATATTTGAGACTCAATTACTATAATATTATTTTTACTATTTAATTGCAAAAATAATTAATCTTAGACTTTATTTAAGATCTATATTTATATTTATCATCAGTATAACTTTAATTTATATTTTGAAGTTGCATGATTCAAATTAATTATAATTCTTAAGGTTTAAAAATAATAATAAAAACCTCGCAAGTAATCCCCATTCCCCACGGGGATTCAGGGGCGGGGGCGAGGACAGGGGTGGGGGACAGGGGTATAAAATGCGGGGATGGGACAGGAGATGAGGGAGCTTCTCGAGTGGCGGGACGGGACGTAGGGATAGCTTTCCCCGCCCCTACCCTGTCCCATTACCATTCCTAATTTCATCCCTTTTTGCAGGCTGTTGAGCTTGATTCCGAGCGAGAGAAGCCCGATAAGGATTTTTACCTTAACACTAATTATTGAAAAAATCACTTTCTGGATAATCATATTCCATAAACTCATGTTTGACAAATTGTTTGCAAACGAGACTAAGTGACGTATTTACTTTCCAAGCGACACTCATTGTCAAAGCATATCGTTTGAAATAAGGGGCCAAGTTATAAAGATACTCTTGCGAGATCCCTTTCGTTAGTGGGCTCTTATGAGGCTTACCTCTCTTAGCGGCCATTGTTGAAGGCTTTCTTTAATGAGGCTGAGGAAGTGTTTAGGGTTTATTGCGTGTCCTCTTTGCTTACTCATGTCTTCTCTTTATGCCTATGTATGTAGACTAAACCTAGTCAGGAGCGACTGCCGGCCCTGATTTCGATGTGATCGCGAGATTTTACTTGATACTCGTTGAACCCTTCGTATTTTTGGGTCCTTTATTCCTGCTCCTTCCATTCGGGTGCTTGGTACCCGTTACGTTGACTTGCCTCGCAAGCCCTTGCTCCTGTTGAGCCATGGCTAAGACTTGGGCCAGGCTTGGACCTCCGTTGGCGTGTTGAAGGCCTATGGGTCAAGGGAGCCTAAGGATCTACCCATTACAAGTTAGACACAAAACCTATTAACACAAAAAAATTAATATTTTGACCAATTTAGCCTCAAGATGTTAGTAAATTTTCTAAGTATATGGTTGAATGGTCAATCAACTTGTTTACCACACCGAAACTAGAAACAGTGTTGAGTGGCCTTTTATTGACTGTATTCAAATGTATATCCTTTTTGTGCCACTGTTACGTCGGCCATGAGGCCATGCTCTCTACTATATATAGAATGTAATCACTTGGTGTGTTTGAAACAGATATCTATTACGTTCTAGCTAGTGGCACTCAATTGCAAGGAAGAAGCAAATGGCAGCGATAATGTCAGTACAAGTGCCTAGGATCAAGCTTGGCTCGCAGGGCATGGAAGTCTCCCAGCAAGGGCTGGGCTGCGTGGGCATGTCTGCTCTCTACGGCCCGCCCAAGCCCGAGCCCGAGATGATCAGGCTCATACACCATGCTGTCGAGTCCGGGGTCACCTTTCTTGATACGTCAGATTTTTATGGACCTCACACCAATGAAATCCTCATTGGCAAGGCTAGTACTTTTAAACACGTATATGTAATGCATGGATTTAAATTTGCATTCATATTTTTGCATGTGTGATAATTGAAGAGAATTTTAATGTTAGATCAATTTCTAACTAATTATTAACGTTTTTACTGGTAAAATAGTTGTCACTAAAGTGTTGTTTCCTACGTTTCATTTCAAGAAAGACTTGTTTATGCATGCGCTAATTAAATTTGAACCACTTTTTTGTTGGAAGGATCATGCACATAATGACATAAATACATTAGAAACAAAACACTATTTAATAAATAACAATCATGATACTTACACACCTACCTAGAGGCGTATAACATATAATTCTAGTCTCATCTAATATGGTACACCCACTTTGTGGTATGTGACACTTAAACACAACCTAAATAGCCTTATTTAATTATAGATTATTGCTAATTAATCCCATACTTTATAGTATTTTATTAACCTCTAATTATACTTCTAGTTATCTTCAGTATTTGATTATGCTTGGGATTCGAGCCATATTCAACATTTTTAGTATCTTATTTCCAAATTAAATTGCTTGAGGGAAACAGTGTGCATGCGCACATGTGCATACGTATTTCATCACTCATTTCTCACATCTTATATAGATGTTTAGTCGACATGTAAAATAATAAAGAGAAACAAAAAGGTTTTATATTTTAGCATACTAACTAAGAATTCATATAAAAAATGAAAATGAGTGATAAAAATAGGCTTGTATCTAATGATATTTATATGTATCATACGTTTTGCGTAATGTTGCTGACTCAATGAAATTGGTGTAGGCTATGAAAGGAGGCATCAGAAATAAAGCACAAATAGCAACAAAGTTTGGCATAAAATTGAAGGATGGCCAACTGGAAATTCGTGGTGATCCAGGAAATGTGAAAGATTGTTGTGAGGCAAGCTTGAAACGGCTCGGCGTCGATTACATTGATCTCTATTACATCCATCGCGTTGACACTCATGTGCCTATTGAAGTTACGGTCTGTCTTCTTGCCATAACAATAACTATTGACGAGCAATTTTTAATTTATGCACAAAACACTAAATACGATGTGAGATTCAAAAAAAGGTCAGTTGTCTAAGGGGGAAGTCAAAGCTTCTCTCCAGTACCACAGCTCTTTCATGACCCACGACTTAAATGTTGATTTGATAATCCCCTAGAAGGGTCCAAAGGCGACAACCACCATAAACATTAGACACTCAATTACTTAATAATCCCCATCTGGTAGGCCCCTACTTAAAAGGAAATAATTCTATAGCCATGGCTGCTTAAGTACTAGTTATTTATTTATTCGACCTCAATGAATATTGAATGCAATGAATGTCTTGTTGATAAAGACGAAAGGGGTTTGGTTTTGGTCATCGGATCAGCTCTTTCTCCTGTGAGGAATTATCAAATTATTGGCTTTAGACAGGGATTTTTTGATGTCTGTAGGAAGAGAGTTATTGCTACAAATCTGGCACCAATTAACCATTGACATACTGTACATTTCACGAGCATTACTATATACCACTCTATTTTTATTACCCAAATATCACTTCTTACATAGATTCTTAGTTGACATTCTAAAATAATAAACTTTTTAATTTATCTTTCTTCATTTAGTATGCCAACTAAACATACAATAGGTAGTGGTATTTAGGTGATAAAAATAATGTGGTATTTAACATTTCTCACATTTCACAAATAGTCTGTGATGTTTTCACCTTTTTAAAAAAAATTATTCCTATTTTTTAAAAGTCAGTCACTTGTTCCTCAATATTTATACTTTTCCGCAATGGGCTTAGTCTTTAAATATGTAAAAAGTTTCAATTTAATCCTCAATGTTTGCACTTTTTTAAATTAGTCTCCAAACTTTCATGTGTAGATCATAAATTAAAATTTTATGGCAGGGACTAAACTGAAACCTTTTGCAAACTTTGGACACCAAGCGCATTATTTTTAAAATAATGAAGATGAAATTTGAAAGAAAATGTAAAAATTGGGTGATAAATTAAATTTTTTTATAATCTTTTTGTACTAAATGAGTCACTTTTGAAACAACTTGACACTTTTTGCATGTAGCATAATTTTATCCATGTGTTATCACCTTGAATTGAGACCATGATATTTGAAGCATTCTCATACATTATATTTTTCAAATGAGTATTATTATATATCACCCTTGTAATACTTTACTTTTTTTATTTATTGTAAGAATTCTTATGGTATAAAGAAATATTTGATGTTTAATAAATAAATTTTTACCCTATACACAATGAGTAAAACATCACTCAAGTGACAAAAGTATTACTTTTTTCAATGGCTTAAGAGTAATATTTGTGCATGACTTTTTGATCATCAAATTAAAGCTGCTTCAAACTCCTGTTTCACATGAAGCTATGTTTAATGTTTGATATATCATTTACTAGGTGGGAGACCTTAAGAAACTAGTGGAAGAGGGTAAAGTGAAGTATGTAGGTTTGTCGGAGGCTTCAGCTTCAACAATAAGAAGGGCAAATGCTGTTCATCCCCTTACTGCTGTCCAAAATGAGTGGTCCTTGTGGTCAAGAGATTTGGAGGCAGAAATAGTGGATACTTGCAGGTGAGGAATCTATAGATATGTTATATATATATATATCATGTTAAGAACTTACTGAAAAAATCATAATTAGCAACTCGATGTTTACTTTCAGAGAACTTGACATTGGACTTCTGTCCTACAGTCCTGTAGGATGAGGATTCTTTTCAGCAGGTCCTAAGTTATTCGAGAACTTGTCAAATGGTGACTTCCGTAAGGTAATGATAATATACATAATAATTTGTCACATTTTTAATCTTAGGCAACATTTGAAAATCGTTGCCAAAAAGCTAAAAATAATTACAAATGACTTTATGTAACTGTTTTTTAACCTTTGAATTCTCTCTCGTTGTTTATTTTCTAATGCAACAGTTTTTGTTAAATAAGTAGTAACGTTAAAAAAAAAAAACCCATTGCAATTGATTCTTTTAGCAACGTTGTTTTTTTTTCTTCTAAAAACTACATGATAAATGTCATTCTATTTGAAACGGTTTTCAAAAGTAACAATAATGGTTTTTAATACTTTTTGTGACAGTTTTTGCTAGTTATTGCAATGGTAATTTTACCGTTGCAAGTTCGTCATTCTTAAAATAATATATATATATATATATATAACATTTCTCTTTCCTCATTTTTAATGAGTTGCACTTGAATATATTTTTCTAAATAGGTAGCAATGAGACTCGAATCCAGAATCTTTTATATTGAACTCTCTAATTATGTTACTAATCATCTCATCTACAAGTAAAGTTGTTAGAGAAAAGTTTATTTTATTCATTTATTATCTTTAATAATCAATACTTTTGTGAACAATTTTAAAAAGACATAAATAATAATCTCTTGCACTTACAATGCTATTTTCTAAAACTTGCAATATTTTTTTCACTAGTCGACAGTAATGTAGAACTAAGAAGCAATAAAGTCTCAATTTTGGAGAAAAATGGGAAATAAGGGGATAAAAATGAAATTCAAATTAATCAACTTATTAATTTTTTTTCTATCTTTTTAAATAATTGGTTTTGATAGTTTCTCATTTTCAACGAATTAAGCTCAAATTTCTTCATGAATAAAATATCCCAAGACATCTCATCAAATAAAAATGTAATAAGCAGCGATTTTTGTGCGTTGCATGTAAGCCCATAATTTTACATACCATTGCAAAAAAATAAATAAAATAAGCAACACTTAATAAAATATTGCATATCCTAGATTCTGCAATGTTTAGAAGCAATAATAACAAAACTGTTGCAAAAACCTCTATTTAAGTTGCAACTAGGCTGTAATTTTACATTCCGTCACAAAAAATGAATGAAATGAGCAACACTTAACAAAAAGCTTTGCATATCAAAAATATTCCAATAGTTTGATACAACTTAAAAAAACCGTTGCAATAAATTACCTATGGCAACGATTTTTTTACTTGTTTAACTGGAGCATTGCAAAAGATCTAAAATGTGATAGACAATCCAATTTATTTTATCATAATTGCATAATCATTTTACCATCATTGATCAATTTCTTAACTGTTACTCATAACGTTAAATCCACTGTTGGCAATCATAGAGTAGTTCAAGTAAGGCATTATATAGTAAACTTTGGATTTAAGAGGCAATATTTGAATTTGCAAGGTTTCAGCCTTTAGATGGTTGGTATGAACTGAGGGCCCCTATATATTTATACATATATTGTATGCATTAAAAATATTATCTATAATAATTAGGGACGGATGTACATATATGTTAGTGGGAGCTATCTCTCACTGAACTCAAAAGTTCTTAAAATATAAAGATATATTTAGAATATTTTTAGTCTAATAAAGTTGTTCCAACTATCTATTGAAAAAAAGATTATTTTTATATAAATATTAAATTGTGTGTTATAATTTTTTATAAAAAAAATTCAAACCACCCCGAACAATTATTATTTCCTAAGATTTGTCTAATAATTATAACCTAACACTAAAGTTGAACTCAAGGTTAGAGAATAAACCATATGCAGACATGTAAAATCACATGTATGATGTATAGTCAAAAAACAAAAAACAAATTAGACAGAAAACATGCCAAAATATATCAATACCCTTCTAAGTAAACTTTGGTAGACAAGAAAGACATAGTTATAAAAGTAAGATAGATATTTAGTAGCTAAATGAAGTTAGTTGACTTAACTATACCTGGAATGTTGAATTTCCGTAACATAAGCCTTTGGCACTGACACTTTAACAAGATTACAATTTCATGTTGGCTGAGTGTCGAGCATTAATATGACCTAAGTGTCTGTGTCCCTACTTTGACTTTTATCTTTTTTTATTTGACATTTTAAAGGAGTAAAATCTAACATGTATATTCTACTTTGTCTTTGATCTTTTTAATTTGACATGATCAAAGCAAACACATGTCCACGTTGGAATTTGTGGTCTTAATTGACTGCAAAGTCAAGATCTTGTTAACTAGTTAATCCAAAATTTTAGCAAAAAGAAAATTGAATTGCAGAAAAGAAAAAAAGGATATTATTAGCTATAGTCTTATAATGAAGACATTCATTATTATCCCACTTTGATTGACCTAAACTTTGTGTTGAAATGTGCTGGTGCACTACGAGATTTATAACCTATAGTAGATGTAATTTAGTTTTATATAAAGTGAATTTT
This sequence comes from Ehretia macrophylla, assembly GCA_037974665.1. Taxonomy (NCBI): domain Eukaryota; kingdom Viridiplantae; phylum Streptophyta; class Magnoliopsida; order Boraginales; family Ehretiaceae; genus Ehretia; species Ehretia macrophylla. The sequence goes on from CM075764.1 coordinate 88,884,497, forward strand.
TCATCATAAAAAATAGAATAAAATAAAATACATATATATATATAGAGAGATAAGAGCGTTTTTCTTGAATAAATCTTATGTAATTTCATTGGTTTTCGACAGTTGAATTGTCGTTGCTCATACAAATAAAAAATGTATATAGAGCATTGTTCTTGAACAAATTTGATGTAATTTCATTTGATTTCGACATTTGAATTGCCATTGCTCATACAAATTAATATAACATTTTGTAGGGTTTTCCAAGGTTCCAGTTAGGAAATCTTGAGCATAACAAGCAAATATTTGAGAGGATTGATAACATGGCAGAAAGGAAAGGATGCAGCCAATCACAACTAGCATTGGCATGGGTTCATCACCTAGGAAATGATGTGTGTCCCATACCTGGTACCACTAAGATTGAAAACCTCAACCAGAACATTGGAGCTTTATCAGTAACATTGACAAGGGAAGAAATGCAAGAATTGGAGTCTTACTGTTCAGCTGATATGGTGAAGGGTGACAGACACACCTTCATGTCAAGTACTTGGATGAACTCAAAAACCCCACCGTTGTCCGCGCCTCTGTCAAAGACTCGATAGAAATAAAAGCATTGTTATATATTATCAGATTAATGTTTTATCTTTCTCCATATGATAAGCGTTTTTTATTTTATAAAGAGAGATTTGATATCATATATATGAATTCTTACTATATAAATTAAAGAGGGATAAAGTATCACCAAAGTTACATAAAACATTACTCGATACTTAATTTAGTTACACTCTCGATGAGAATAGGCTTTATCCCTATCTTTGTGTAGGAAGATAGATCTCGGTGGTCCTCCAAATATGATCGGGATGGGTTATGGATAAGGAAAGAATATGAGGCTAAATGAGATTATATATTGAGCTATACTAAATCTGGTGATGAAAATTAAAATTTGCAATCACGATCCTTTTGAATTTTGGACTTATTTTGGGCGAAATTCAATTAAACTCCCAACTTTTCTATTTTTAGATCTCTTCCTATTTTTCTTCTTCAAAAAGAAAAAATCTCCCACCATACCTATGAGGAGGATCACTACAAGAAAACAGCGCACCAATGACGGATTTTTTCTGTAGTAAATTGGTTACGGATGGGCTACGGACTTGCTAAGGGCAATTAATTCCGTAGCCCGTCCCTAGCCAACTTCGGCCCCGTTGAAATGGCGACAAAAAATGGCTACGGATTGGCTAAGGACAATAATTTTAATTATAAAAAAAAAATAAAATAAAATATTCCGTAGCCTAGCCATGACAAATTTGCTAAGGACTAGCTACGGATTATTTAATTAATACGGCAACAAAATTCATAACAAATTCCGTAGCCATGCGGTGGCCAAATAGCCACGGATTAGCAACGGACTATGTATTATTCAAAAAAATGTCCATAAAAAATAAAGGACCGGAGAGAAAAATAAAAATAACAAAGTACGTAGCCCATCCATGACAATTGGCTAAGGATTTCATTTTTTCGTAGCCCATCCGTAGCCAACTGCCACGGATGGGCTACGAATTTTTAGATAAAAATAAGGTTTATTGGTTTTTATTTGAATTACGGAATTTTTATTGCACATACAACGTAGTAAACTTTAGTTGAGATGCTAGATTTACAAATAAAAATAAATTTAGTCCGTATTTTATTAGCGTGCGTATTTTAATAGAAAAATCTCCTATGAAGTCATTAGCCGTTTAAATCGAAGTTATCATGTCCTTTCTTAATATTGCGTTAATATTAATAAATGTTCAATCTAGGTGTCCAAAAATTCTCATATTGTGTCTAAACTTTATAAACATTAAAAATATAAAGATATAAACACGCTTTAATACGTTGTTCCTACCTATTAATAAATTAGAATTCATACTATTAGGGATCCGTAGCCCATCCATGGCAATTGGCTATGGATTGGCTACGGATTTCATTTTTCCATAGCCCATCCATAGCCAATTGCCATGGATGGGCTACGGACTTTAAGATAAAAATGAGGTTTATCGATTTTAATTTGAATTATAAAATTTTGATTGCACCTACAACGTAGTAAACTTTACTTGAGCTGCTAGTTTTCCAAATAAAAATAAACTTAGTCCGTATTTTATTAGCGTGCGTATTTTAATAGAGAAATCTCTTACGAAGTCATTAGTCGTTTAAATCGAAGTTATCGTGTCCTCACTTAACATTGCGTTAATATTAATAAACGTTCAATCTAGGAGTCCAAAAACTCTCATATTGTGTCTAAACTTCATAAACTTAAAAATATAAAGATATAAACACGCTTTAATACGTTGTTCCTACCTACTAACAAGTTAGAATTCATACTATTAGGGGTCCGTAGCTCATCCGTGGCAATTGGCTACGAAAGGGCTATGGATTTTCCTTTTTTGTAGCTAATTGCCACGGATGGGCTATGGACTTTCACAAAAAAATGAGGTTTATCGGTTTTAATTTGAATTACAAAATTTTGATTGCACCTACAACGTAATAAACTTCACTTGAAATGCTAGTTTTCCAAATAAAAATAAACTTAGTCCTTATTTTATTAGCGTGCGTATTTTAATAGAGAAATCTCCTACGAAGTCATTAGCCGTTTAAATCGAAATTATTATGTCCTCACTTAACATTGCGTTAATATTAATAAATGTTCAATCTAAGGGTCCAAAAACTCTCATATTGTGTCTAAACTTCATAAACATGAAAAATATAAATATATAAACATGCTTTGATACGTTGTTCCTACCTATTAGCAAGTTAGAATTCATACTATTAGTGGTCCGTAGCCCATCCGTGGCAATTGGCTACGGATTGGCTACGAATTTCATTTTTTCGTAGTCCATCCGTAGGCAATTGCCACAGATGGGCTACAGACTTTAAGATAAAAAATGAGGTTTATCCGTTTTAATTTGAATTACGAAATTTTGATTGCACCTATGTGACGCCTCGATTCCTCGCGAAACTAGGAACCGCTAAAATGACCCGATCCAAACCCGAGGCACGAATACGAGGGAAAACAGACAAAATTTCCCCTGTATTTAGGTCAACCAACACTTGCTTAAACCACTCAACATCCAAGAATTCACAATAATAAAAGCATAATGGGCTCGACATTACATCAACTCTTTAACATTACAACCCAACATAATACATTACAAAGTATGACTAACAAGATCATTACATACATCTCTACATTGATTCTTATACTCGTTACATTCTTTTGACCAAAATCATAAACTAACACATAAGTCATAGTTATACTTCTCTTGCACTTAGCCAAGTCCTCGGGTTCACCTGTAGCATACAAAAATGAGGATGAGCTAAACAGGCTCAGTGAGGAACAACTCGGTAGTTTTGGAAACCTTATCTCGAAACTCTTTCGCACGTTGGATAACATATCATATAGAAAATCAAGTATTTCACTCTTTCATAGACACTTTGAGAACTCAAGTTAACTTACACATTGTGAAACACTAGCTTATACGAAGATACACGTACGCATTCATTTATGAGATATATCGTTTTAACACATAAGGGAAGAGAATACAATACCCCTTGTTGTTGCACGAAGCCTCGCTATCACGAACAAGTAACATGAAACACCTAAATACTAACGCATCCAGCCTTGTCATTCCCATTTGTGCACTCCAGAAGTACACGGTGCTACGACCCAAACTCAAAATGATATACTCGGATCATACGAGAAGGGAATTGCGTATGGTAGTCAAGTTAATACCGGTTAGACCTTATGCCGCCTTAGTATTCCAAAACGCTACCATCGCTCAAGGTTTGCAACCCTTCGCATTGCTTACACACATGCATGCACATATAACACATAGTTTGCATTCGTATTCACATTGCAACACATCTCCTTTAATCACGTTTCACGTACTTATGACACAAGAAGGTTGTCACGCATTCACGTTAATCATTTAACATCGCATTAAATAAGTAACCACGTAAAGATAGGTGCACAACACATTTAGGCATAAAGTGACCACTATAAACACATAGCTACGCAATGGTCCAAATTAATCAATTCAACTACCTATCTTCCTGACCTCCAAATGATCTAATTTTTATATATAATTAAAGTTCATCGAAAGTAGATAACTCTAGAATCAAACCAAACTCAATTCGGAGTTAAAATGAATGAGATATGGCCTCCGAAAAAGTATTGTGCAAAGCTAAAAAACCAAGCCGAAGCCTCGCCAGTGGACGAGAGGTCCTCCATCGGTCGACCAGTTGGGGGGGAGGGGGAGGGGGTAGTCCGGTCGTGCCAATTCTGTTAGTGAACGCTACAGTGCAACAAATGCACGAATTTTTCTTTTCTTGCTTCTTTTGCTATGCCAATCCAAGCTATAAACATCTTCAACATAAATTTAACAAGAACACCATGAACACCAAGCTAGCAACATATATTCACCAATAACCAGATCATTCATCTCCAAAACACAATAAACTCAAGAACACATAAATGGCTCATCAACTCCATTTTTTTTTTTATAGAATCAACTACAACAAGCATCAAGAATACATGCTCAAGCATTAACATCACCAAATAAGCATAAACATGCAAGAACATGAAATTTCCTCACCTTAGAAAATGTTAAAACAAGACAAAGTAATCTGATAGAAAGCTTGCACAAGTTGAGGAGAGTTCAAATTTACAAAATTAGCTCTTGGTTCAACTTCTAACTACCTCAAATGGACTAAAATGCAAGAGAACACTATTTATCCTCCTCCTTTGTTCACACGCAGGAACTAGGGCTTCTCTTTGCAATTTTGCTGAATTGTTTGCTATTTATAATATTGGCTAAGTGGTCAAATAATGGTCAAACAACCTAGGTGAAAAATGACTAAATTGCCTAGCTATTTTCATCCTATTACAATTTTACCCTTAATAAATATCCTAAATTGCTAATTATTAGAAACTCTTGATATTTTGCTCATATTACCCTTCTACCCTTTCTAGAAGATTGGCCAATGTGAAAAGACTATTTTACCCTTATAGCAATTATAGGCGAAATGCACTCAAAATCATGTAGAATATAAGTTTGAATGCACAGATAAGTTCAAGCAAATGAAATGAGCAATTTAAATATATTTGATGCATCTTGGGCCTCACATTTTCCCTTCATTAAGAAAATTGCGCCCTCGCAATTCTTCCTCCTCTGCACTACACCAAAACTGTTGTTCAAATTGATCCCGACTCTCTCAAGTAGTCTCTTCAATACCATGATAAAGCCACAGTACTTTTAACCATTGGGATCTCTTTCGAACGCAACTTTCGAACTGATCTAGAATACGCATAGGACGCTCCTGATAAGTCAAATCACTACTAAGCTCCAGCGGTTCTGGCTGAAGAACATAAGAAGAATCTGGATGATACACCACCGCATAAATATGTAATAGACATCAAAACTTTGAAAAGAATCAGCGAGAAACCCATAGACAAACCAACTTGTCTAATCCACAAATAGAAATCTTATAACTATAGAACTCCGACTCCAAAACAATACTCTGCCAAGGGATACTATCATCAGAATTCAAACTTACTAAGTTGGCACATAATGAATACTGTTGGAGCTTCTGCAAGCTAGATGAAATGTTGTTCACATTCAGTTCAATCTTGAAATAAACAAGAATACTATCAAATGAAAATACCCTCCAATAAGAATACATTCAACGGAGATTACCGTCAAATAAGAATACCAAGATTAGAGAACACTATCAACATGAATGCTTCCAAATAGCCACCACTGTGGCATACTGAATAAGAGTTCCAACCAAGATTACTCGAAGAAGAATACTCACGTAGAAATCCTAAAGAAAATACCGAATAACGATCCCTGATAAGAATGCCATGAAGAATACCAAGCACAACCTCAAGTGAGAATACCCGAATACCAACGGTTGAATACTGATATGGTCACTTATACGCAATTACGGAATACAAAAGGAAAATATTGATAAGGGATGCTGAATACCAAATGAGAGTCTCAATAAGAACACCAATTGAAAGTACCCATTAAGAATCCTGGATAAGAATACCGCCGTGGAATATCGAGTACAACTTCAATGAGAATACCCAAATACGAATATTATTCAGGAAATCTCAACTAGAACACCAAGTAAATATCAGATGAGAAGTCCTATGTAAGAAAGCCAAATAAAGACTCTGTCAATAATACCATAAAAGAGTGCCGAAGAAGAACCCCAATGAAGAACACCAAAGAATCACCAATCAAGACTTCTGAATAAGGGTTCCTATAGTCCTTTCATAGTTGTAGAGTGTTATCTTCGTTCATCCCAAATAACACAAGTGCCTTATGATACTTCGCCAGTCAAACATGCTCAAAATAATCCCGGAATCTCGAATAGGAAGTAGATTAAAATCACAACAATTCTTAGTCCTTAATCGAGATTTCTCATGAATGCACATTTGCTAACATACCAATCCTAAAAGTTATAAGCTATCTTATCAACTTGTATACCAACACATTGCACTCAAGGATTATGATAGAAGAATGCATAACACAGAGATCAACAATACTTTAACCATCTGGTTTAAACTCTGAATCTACCTTCAAGTGTGGTTGCTGAATCACGGCAAATCCTATTGATCGGTAGTACAAGTTCTGGCCGGTTCACATGTGCAAGTATAACTCCTGCTAGCCTATTCTGGGTACCTTTGAATCTAGGTTGAAACCTCCGGCAAGCCCTCGCACGATGTTGATCACTCCCACATTCGATGCATCTCCCTGATTTCCTCAAACAATGAGACTCAAGATAGCCTCTGCACTTACAGAAGGCACAAGATGGAGTTGAAGTATTAGCACCATTACCCTGTTGTGGTCTTGTAATAATCGGCCTAATTTGCCTCTGAAGCTGACTCTACCGACTTTGAGGGTGGAAATATCTCTGTTGGCCTTGGTGCTGAAAAGGCCTCCAACTCACCTGACTCAACCTTGTTCTTTCTTCATTCTTCCATTCCTCAACTCTTGTTGCAGCGAAAAGAGCTTCACCATGAGTGGAAAATTGAAAGAAAGCCAAGTTGTTACGAATTTCTGGCTTCAGCCCTCGAACAAATCTATGGATTCTCTATTCAATGGTTTAAACCATTCCGAGGGCATAATGTGATAGTTGAGTAAACCGGGCTTCATACTGTGCAATTGATAAATCTCATTGCTTAAAGGTCATGAACTCATTCCTTCGAAGTCTTACCTTGATTCCCATAGTTATTGTAGCCATCTTTACTTCACCAAAGAACCATTCATGATATAGCATGTATGCAATTTAAACGACATGAAAAACAAGTATAATATAATGCACAAGTGAATACATAGAAAGTAAACATATCATAGTTAGTACATAGAAGACAAATATATCATAACAAACACTTACCACGTAATTCACATTGATCACATAAGACAAATCGATCGTATAAAACACGTTGTTCACATTGGGTACCCTTAACAAATACTAAACATGTTACACATAGTTCACTTAACACACTTTGCATGCACTCGCTCAAGGGTTGCTACCCGATAGACCGAAGATCCTAACCCGGCTTATGAGCTATCTAAGCTCTGATACCAAAAATGTGACGCCCTGATTCCTTGCAAAACCAGGAACCGCTAAAATGACCCAATCCAAACCCGAGGTACGAATATGAGAGAAAACGAACAAAATTTTCTCTGTACTTAGGTCAACCAACACTTGCTTAAACCATTCAACATCCAAACATTCACAATAATAAAAGCATAGTGGGCTCGACATTACATAAACTCTTTAACATTACAACCCAACATAACGCATTACAAAGTATGACTAACAAGATCATTACATACATCTTTACATTGATTCTTATACTCATTACATTCTCTTGACCAAAATCATAAACTAACACATAAGTCATAGTTATACTTCTCTTGCACTTAGCCATGTCCTCGGGTTCACCTGTAGCATGCAAAAATGAGGATGAGCTAAACAAGCTCAGTGAGGAACAACTCGGTAGTTTTCGAAACCTTATCTTGAAACTCTTTCGCACGTTGGACAACATATCATATAGAAAATCAAGTATGTCACTCTTTCATAGACACTTTGAGAACTCAAGTTAACTTACACATTGTGAAACACTAGCTTACACGAAGATACATGTACGCATTCATTTATGAGATATATCGCTTTAACACATAAGGGAAGATAATACAATACCCCTTGTTGTTGCACGAAGCCTCGCTATCACGAACAAATAACATGAAACACCTAAATACTAATGCATCCAGCCTTGTCACTCCCACTTGTGCACTTTGAAAGTACACGGTGCTACGACCCAAACTCAAAAAGATATACGCGGATCATACAAGAAGGGAATTGTGTATGGTAGTCAAGTTAATACCGACTAGACCTTATGCTGCCTCAGTATTCCAAGACGCTACCATCGTTCAAGGTTTGCAACCCTTCGCATCGCTTACACACATGCATGCACATATAACACATAGTTCGCATTCGCATTCACATTACAACATATCTCCTTTAATCACGTTTCACGTACTTATGACACAAGAAGGTTGTCACACATTCACGTTAATCATTTAACATTGCATTAAATAAGTATCCACGTAAAGATAGGTGCACAACACATTTAGGCATAAAATGATCACTATAAACACATAGCTACGCAATGGTCCAAATTAATCAATTCATCTACCTATCTTCCCAACCTCCAAATGATCTAATTTTTATATATAATTAAAGTTCATCGAAAGCAGATAACTCTAGAATCAAACAAAACTCAATTCGGAGTTAAAATGAATGAGATATGGCCTCCGAAAAAGTATTGCGCAAAGCTAAAAAACCAAGCCGAAGCCTCGCCAGCGGACGAGAGGTCCTCCACCCGTTGACCGGGGGGGGGGGGGGGGGGGGGGGAGATAGTCCGGTCGTGTGCAACAAATGCATGAATTTTCCTTTTCTTGCTTCTTTTGCTATGCCAATCAAAGCTATAAACATCTTCAACAATAAATTCAACAAGAACACCATGAACACCAAGCTAGCAACATATATTCACCAATAACCAAATCATTCATCTCCAAAACAACAATAAACTCAAGAACACATAAATGGCTCATCAACTCCATATTTTTTTTTTATATAGAATCAACTACAACAAGCATCAAGAACACATGCTCAAGCATTAACATCACCAAATAAGCATAAACATGCAAGAACATGAAATTTTCTCACCTTAGAAAATGTTGAAACAAGACAAAGTAATCCGATAGAAAGCTTGCACAAGTTGAGGAGAGTTTAAATCTACAATATCAACTATTGGTTCAACTTTTAACTACCTCAAATGGACTAAAATTCAAGAAAACACTATTTATCCTCCTCCTCTCTTCATACGCAGGAACTGGGGCTTCTCTTTGCAATTTTGCTGAATTGTTTGCTATTTATAATATTGGCTAAGTGGTCAAATAATGGTCAAACAACTTAGGAGAAAAATGACTAAATTGCCTAGCTATTTTCATCATATTACCATTTTACCCTTAATAAATATCCTAAATTGCTAATTACCAGAAACTCTTGATATTTTGCTCATATTACCCTTCCACCCTTTCTAGAAGATTGGCCAATATGAAAAGACTATTTTACCCTTCTAGCAATTTATAGGCGAAATGTACTCAAAATCATGTAGAAAATAAGTTTGAATACACAGATAAGTTCAAGCAAATGAAATGAGCAATTTAAATATGTTTGATGCATCTTAGGCCTCACAACCTACAACGTAATAAACTTCACTTGAGATGCTAGTTTTCCAAATAAAAATAAACTTAGTCCGTATTTTATTAGCGTGCGTATTTTAATAGAGAAATCTCCTACGAAGTCATTAGCCGTTTAAATCGAAGTTATCATGTCCTCACTTAACATTGCGTTAATATTAATAAACGTTCAATCTAGGGGTCCAAAAACTCTCGTATTGTGTCTAAACTTCATAAACATGAAAAATATAAAGATATAAATACGCTTTAATACGTTGTTTGTACCTATTAACAAGTTCGAATTCATACCATTAGGGGTCCGTAGCCCATCTGTGACTATTGGCTACGGATGGGCTACGGATTTCATTTTTACATTGCCACAGATGGGCTACGGACTTTAAGATAAAAATGATGTTTATCGGTTTTAATTTGAATTACAAAATTTTGATTGCACCTACAACGTAATAAACTTCACTTGAGATACTAGTTTTCCAAATAAAAATAAACTTAGTCCGTATTTTATTATCGTGCGTATTTTATTAGAAAAATCTTTGACGAAGTCATTAGCCATTTAAATCGAAGTTATCATGTCCTCACTTAACATTGCATTAATGTTAATACACGTTCAATATAAGGGTCCAAAAACTCTCACATTCTGTCTAAACTTCATAAACATGAAAAATATAAAGATATAAACACGCTTTAATACGTTGTTCATACCTATTAACAAGTTAGAATTCATACTATTAGGGGTCCGTAGCCCATCCGTGGCAATTGGCTACAGATTGGCTATGGATTTCATTTTTCCGTAGCCCATCCGTAGCCAATCGCCACGGATGGGCTACGGACTTTCAGAAAAAAAAAAATGAGGTTTTTCGATTTTAATTTAAATTATAGAATTTTGATTGCACCAACAACGTAGTAACTTAACTGGAGTTGAAAAATTTTCAAATAAAAATAAACTTGGTCCGTATTTCATTAATGTGCATACTTTTATAGAGAAATCAATTGCCGTTTAAATTGAACTTATCATGTTTTCACTTAATATTGCGTTAATGTTAATAACCGTTCAGTCTAGAAGTCAAAAAACTTTCACATTGTGTCTAAACTTCATAAACGAGAAAAATATGAAGATATTAAAATATTTTAATATGTTGTTCCTACCTATTAACAAGTTATAATACATATTATTAGTTGTCCATAGACTAGCAGTAGCCAATTGGCTACTGCTGGGCTATGGACTGGAACGCTTCTGTAGCCCAACAATAGCCAATTGACTACTGCTAAGCTATGGAATTCAACAAAAAATTGAAGTTTATCATTTCTAATTTTTAATTATGAATTTTTTATTGTACTTACAACGTAGTAATTTCACTTGAATTGCAAATTTTTCAATTAAAAATAAACTTGGTCCGTATTTGATTAACGTGCGTACTTTTATAGAGAAATCAATTGGCTAATACAAACTTAAGTTAAATTAAACTAAACCTATCATATATATAAGTATATATAAACTTTAAAAAAAAATAACTAAATTAAATAAGCCTATGAATATTGCAAAAACATAAATTTGGGATGTTTTAGAAAGGAGAAATTTTTTTTAAAAAAATTACAAAAATTTAAATAAAAAAAAAAACTTGGCCGGCCGAAGGGCCCGCCGGCCGACAGGTGTCGGTGTAGCCAGAAGGCCTACTGGAGGGCCCGCCGGATGACCTACTAGCTTTTCGGCGAAACAAATTTTTTTTTTTTAATTTTTTTATGGCTACGCAAACCCGTAGCCATTCCATCGCCCACGTTTTTTTTCCAGATACAACTACGAAATGTTTTTCAAGTTTTTTCATTTCCCTCTACTTTTTTTCCCTCTCTTCTCTCTCTCTACGAAATTTTCTTTATCTTCTCTCTAAGGCAGTACCATCAAGCACCATGGCTACTATCACCACTACCAAATGCACTATCACCACCACCAACCACCACCAACCATCACCATGGGCGCCACTAACACTACCAACACCACCAAGGGTACCATCACCACTACCAAGGGCACTATCACCATAACCACCATCTCCTTTTCTCTTTTCTATAGGTAAATAGTTTAAGGTTTATATTTCCCTTCTTTTTTGTCTACTATACACATATGTATATATATGTGTGTGTGTATATATATGTATGTGTGTGTGAATTTTAGATTTTTATTTGTTCAATCTATAGTTTTTGTATTTAATTTTATGTTTATTTCTAATTTTATTTAGTGATATTTGACATAAATATTTGATATTATATTTGGCATAAATATTGTGTCAATTAAAAATGTTGTATTGTAGTCATATTTGGTTGTGCAATATGAAATGTTATTTGGTAGTACAATATACTACTTAAATATTTTGGGCCTTTAGTGTTAAATTGGGCTATGAATTCACATGTTAGGTTATTTATTATGAAGTAAATGTGAAGTACATGTGTAGAATGTTGTTAAAAGTTAGAGACTTTATGTTGGTGTTGTTGTTTGATGCAGTTGTATAATATGTTGAATATATGTTTGATAAAATGCTTGAATGAGTGTTTTTAGCCTACATACATTGCATACAACATATATACATGATACATGCTTGCAAAATAAGGCCTAAAGTTGGAATCTTGTAAATTTCCTTGGATTTCAAATGGAAATGTGACTTGTTTATGTTATTAGCTAGTTAGATTGCTAAAAATGATTACCAAGTGAACTTAATGGTGCTCTCGTACAAGTTAATTGCTAACGGAAATTAGGTAAAATATGTGTGAATGCTATAAGTAGTAGCGTATTTTGCTATCACTAGATTTGTGAAACGATTGAATTATTAGTTGTGAATGCTTTATGAGTTATATTGAATTAAACGATTGGATTATGATATTTTGCAAGTTTTATAGTTCGTTTTTCAACAAAGTTCCATTATGCACATGTTAGATCATAGCTTTTGACTTATGGAAATCAAAGAGTTTAGTTGCAAGTTTATGAATCACTTTGGAAATGTAACTAAAGCATACTTAGCTTATTTTGAACTTAGAAAGTATTTGCTTCATGGATTGTAATTCATCTTGAGAAATTGTGAGTAAAGACAGGTCTAGATAATATTGTGAGACTTAGAAGCTTTCTACAACATGAAATTTAAATTACTTGGACTTGTAAATATTGCTAGGCTTATATAGACCTATTATGAAGAAATGTTGTGTTTAGCATGTTATGCATAAGCAAAGCTTCAAGAAGGTGTTCTTGTGTATTTGTTGTTGGCATTGAGTATAATTGTACAAGTGTTGGAATGTAGCCAATTAAGGGGAGACTTTGTCCGATTATTATCGCATTCGGTCGGGGCGTGACACCATCAACACCAAGGATACCAACATCATCAAAGGTAATACAATATACTAGTTTATATTTGTTTGTGTATATATATATAATCTAAATTTTATTTGTAATTTATTGATTGATTTATTTATTTATTTAATTTTTATTCGTCATCACTACCAAGGGCACCACCAAAGACATCACCAAGAGTACCACCCCCATCACCACTATCAAGGGCATCATCAACACCACCAATGGCACCATCACTACCACCAACACCAAGAGCACCACTATCATATTCCTATCTCTATCTATAGGTAAATAGTTTAGAATTGAATATGTACCACACTTATAGTTCAATATGTATATATGTTAATGCCGATAATATGTATATGTTAATGCCGATGTAGTGAATATGAAATGTTATTTGATTAGTGGTGCTATTATTTTATTATATGTGAAAATAATGAAGTCATGTGCTAATTTAGAGTTGAAATAATAGAGTTGAGTTCATTTAGAATTGAAATAATAGAGTCATGCTAATTTAGAATTGAATTAATAGAATCACGTGCTTATATGAAATTCTTTTGTTAAGTGATTTAGGATTGACTTTGTTGAGATTTAAAGAAAAAGTAGAGAATGATCCATTCGAATATTTATCAAATTGGAAGGATGATGTTGGAGAAGATAATCATTCTTCATATGGAGTTGAGTGTTGTGGTATTGCAAGTACTATGTCCCTGTGTTTTCAAGCTTTTCTAAATGCATACTCAGTTGAGGAAATGTGACAGAACATTTTTCTTATATGTTTGACGATAAAATTATCCCTATTAAGGACTGTGGAGATTTGGCTTACAATGGTTCAAAATGTGGTAGAATTTCTCTTTTCTATATGAATGCATCAATTTTTTTCCAACTTGTATCCCTTTTTATGCGAATGGCATTGGTGTTGCGAAAAATTATATATTAGAAGGGTAGATAATAAGGTAATTTCATACAAACGACACTTCCATACGCAAAACATTACTTAGGAGATTCAATTATATTTTTTGCTAGAAGCCTTGGACTGATTCCAAGTTTCTTATTAATTATTTTCTCTTCTAACTCATGAGCTTTTGGTGTCTTTTTAATACTATTTCACTGGTTAGATTGTGTCGGGAGAAGAAATTTGGCAATATATATATGTAGATGATGAATTTAATAAATTAAACTGCTCTAAATATCTTCAAGCAATATTTGTGTGTTATTTATGTATATTTGTTTGTGGTGTAATAGGAGATGACTTTGGAAGAGCATGAGAAAGTACAGAAAGAGAAAAGGAAAGTTTTGCAGGCATTAAAATCATGTGAGCGAGATGATTAGAAGACAATAGTAGATCATTTTAGTTTTTTTTTAAAATTAATATTATTTTTGTATTAGTTTTTTTTGTAAATATTATAAATATATTGTAAATATTAAAATTTTGTAAATAATAATTTGTATTTTTAATTTTTTTTGTTAATATAAATTTTTTATATTTATAATTGTTTTTATTTTTTTAAAATTAAATAATTAATTAAGGACGGAATACCTATGGCAATGTGCTGACAAAAGGCTACGGATATTTGGCGACAATTGGCTACCATAACAATCTGTAGTCATGGACGACGGCTGATTTACAACCGAAATGGCTACTGCTTTGCTACGGACGTTAATAATTAATAATAAAATCAAAATTTTAGTTCGCTACGGATGGGCTATGGATTGGCTACAGAAAAAGGTCTACCGATATTCTACGGATACTAATCTGTAGTTGTGGGCTACAGACGATTTACGACCGAAACGACTACGGATTTGCTATGGACATTAATAATTAATTTAAAAAAAAAGTTGGCTACGGATTTGCTACGGCTATTTTGCTACGAAAGTTATAAAAAATAAATACAAATTAATTTTCGGAATTGGCTATGGATGGACTACGGAATATCAAATTGGCGACGGGGCTTTTTATTACGGGCGGTATTCCGTAGCCTAGCGGTCGCCCGTCTCAACTTGGATACTGCTATACTACGGATTTTGACCGTCACATCAGTTTTTTTTTTCTTGTAGTGGATGACATAACCTGTCACGACTTATCAGACTCCAACGCAACCATCCTTTGCGAGTTTGTCTCTCCGTACGACCTTCCTAAGCTTATTGATTAGATTTTCATTCTTATTGACTTTTTTCAATTGAGGTTCTAAATAGTTTGATGGAGATGGTTGCTCCTCCTACTCAATACTCTCTATTTTTGTGCATCTTTTTGTCATCGTTTTAAAATATAGAGAACCAAAATATAATTTTATTAAAAATTAGAGGACCAATAGGATTCATGTATACACTATTAATTACTGTTAAGTTACACTTGGAAAGTTTTACTATTTTAAATGGGTGGCGGTGGTGAGTTTTGAACTGAAGACCTTTTGGTACCTAAACTCTAATACCATGTTAAGTTATCACCTCATCTAAAAACTTAAACTTTATTATATTATTTATTATATTCAACAATTACAAACCTTGGATTGTCTTAAGGGAATTTTTTACAAACTACTCTTCATGTATAGGTAGTGGCACTTTACTCCGTGATGTATTATAGTGATCACTCAAATCCTTTGACTAACGATCTAATGAAACAAGATTAATATCAATTTTATATTTCAATATTACATGTCGTGACCGTATGGTATGGAGAATTCTAAGGATTTTCAGTTGATCATGGATTGAAAGAACATGCTTCTTTGATTGCCAATTGATAGTTCCTTTGAACATGTAAGTTAACGCTCGACCTTAACGTTCCTAATTTTAAATATGACTCAACATTGACATATATTATATTAAGCTTTTATGCCTTGCAGCTAGCCTATACTAATA
This sequence comes from Ehretia macrophylla, assembly GCA_037974665.1. Lineage (NCBI taxonomy): Eukaryota > Viridiplantae > Streptophyta > Magnoliopsida > Boraginales > Ehretiaceae > Ehretia > Ehretia macrophylla. The sequence goes on from CM075764.1 coordinate 88,900,475, forward strand.
GTTTGGATGATCAAGTAAAATATCTTTCAATAGACCCAAGTAGGTGTGTGCACACATGGTAAAAGTATTTGGTTTTTTTTTTTTTTTACAAAAAAAGTACTTGGTAAATGTATACAGATTTCACACATTGGCATATGATCATCGAAGACTGTAATAAATAGTAGAGTCTTCGTTGAAAGGACAATGTTTTGATACGAAGGAGAGTACTTGCAACGGTTTGTTGACTAACACTATTGAGTTAAAATACCATAATTTGACTTTGAAATGTATGAGAGTGGTTCTCTTCAAGTGTGAGTGGTATAATTATCAAAACAATAAGGGATTAAAGGTTCATTTAAAATATTGACTGACTTATATAAATGTGAAGAAAATATACCTAAAGTATGAACCTTTGTCTTAGCTGAATAAGCACATCCTTTTTACTACGCCAAGTATCCAGATTCTAAGAGAGACTGAATAAATTGGTGTGCTGTTTGTAAGATCAAACGAAGGAATCACTATGATATGCCTAGGGAAGAGCATGAAATAGATGAACACTTTCCTTTTTATATAGGCGGATGAAATGGACGTGCCATTAATACTACCGAATGATAACGATTTTTTTATTCGTTCTCCTGAGTTAGGTCAATATATTGGACTAGTTGGAGATGATGAAGATGAATACCAGGGTGATGATAGCGATACAAATTGTGACAATGAATCTTACAATGGTACGAAAGTAGACGATGATGAACTGTCTTATTAATATTAGAACTAATGAAGTCAATGTGTATGAATATATATATATATATATATATATATATATATATATATATATATTATGTATTTGAGTGTTTGTATGATAGAATCGACATTAAAAGAGTTTAATATATAAGATGTTTTTTATATTTTGTATGTATACTTACAATACATATATACACATTGATAGCAAGAGGTAGAGGCTCTCAGAGATATCCACACTCTTTGGGTCACTGTCAAGACCAAATGCTGACGGTGCTTCTGGTTCTTCACAGGCCCCTACATGTTCTGGTGATCGAGCCTTCCCTACCACCCGAGCTCTATCGCCTGGATTGTCACAGCACCTATCTGACAACCAAGTGTATGACGAGGATACGCATGTAGATATTGGTGGCACACCTATCAGCAGCGATCCACGTTAGTCTACATAGCCAGAGTCATCAAGTCAAGCCGAAGGCACTACAGATTGGCAAGGGTTCGATTTTCACTTGTTAGAGGCTTATACAACATGATTGGCAGATGGACGTACACATGTCTGGATGTAAAACAATGGGTAAGCATTGATTTCCATCTAATTGTGTAAAAGGTTAATTCATTTTTCCATAAATTTATTTTTATTGCAAATATAAAAATATGTATATTTTATTGTTAACAAATTTGTATTATCTGCGCGACCCTTTGAGAGTTTAAGAACATTCTCGTGGGAGGATACACCGGAGCATGTACTACATATTCAAAGGTTATGCTAGAGATTAACGATCAATGGTTTTTCTTCCTTGTGGTTTTAGAGACATTACAAGTGGTATCTCTATGAGAGTCAACGCGTAAGGAAGCATTTCCATATGAAGGTAGGGGAAAGGATCAAGGACCAGTTGTACAAGACCTGTTGAGAGAACAAGAGGTTTGACTGGACTTCTGAGGAAAGTTGGGAATAGATTAAAGTGCGACGGCAGGATCGCAAATAGGTAAAGAATGCATTACAAAAACAAGGATAAGCGACTTAAGTCCCCATCTATGTACTACACTGGCTTCACCCTATTTCATGATATCAAGAGGCAGATGGTGTGTATCAAAAATATTTTAATTTACTTTTGTACGTGAAATTATCTATTTCATGTCTTATACACTTGCCTAATTATTTTGGACTTGAAAAACAGCTAATTAAATTTTGTATTTGTGTTGCGCACAAGACGAAAAAGAAGGCCCGCGGATCACTTGTGCTGAGGTTTTCAAGGTGGCTCATACTAAGGGTAACAATCAGGACATCCAATTTATTGATCCGAAGGCTGGTAAGATGATAGTAAGTATTTAAATTGTATTTTTCATTTCATCAAATATTTTTAATTAATGTAATGGTAATACTAATTTTTTTGAAAAATTTGACTTTATAAGAACCATATAATGAGCTACTTCAGTAGCGTGGGGTTGCGAGCCAAGCCGATCTACCGTACTGCTAGTTAATCTCGACCAGGTCTTCCGCATAGGTAGGGTAACACACGATGTCCCCATGAAGAGATGGAAAAGTATATATTTTCTCATATATTCAAGGTTTACATGTATACTCTATTTATAATACAAGAGTAACTATGATAAGCAACAAGGATAAGTATAAGCAGAAGTAGTTACAACAAGGTAAATCAAAACCAATATAATTATCCTAATATTTATCTTCTATCACGCCCCCTCAAGCAAAGCAGGGTCACAAACTGTGAGCTTGGATCGAAGGAGACGGAAACGATTAATGGACAATCCTTTGGTCATTATGTCGGCAAGCTGATCAAGAGTAGAAGTGAAACGAACAACAAGTCCCCAGAGGCAATTTTCTCACGTACAAAATGTACATCTATCTCATTATGCTTGGTGCGAGCATGGTAGACAGGATTAGCAGTGAGATATGTGGCACCAATGTTATCACACCAAAGTTCTGGAGGCGAAGTAACAGATACTTCAAGTTCAGATAAGAGAGTTTTCAACCAACATAGCTCAGTTGTAGCAAAGGCAATGGCCTTGTATTTCGCCTCTGTACTCGAACGGGAGATAGTAGTTTGCTTGCGAGTAGCCCAGGAAATAAGATTCGGACCCAGAAAAATACAATAGCCATGCGAACTACGTCGATCATCCGGACAACCTGCCCAATCAGAATCCGAATAAGCATAAAGACTGAGATCACTGGACGCTTTAATGTTAAGTCCATACGAAGTGGTGTCCTTGAGATAATGTAGAATACGTTTTACGGCGGTCCAATGAGGCTCGGTCGGAGCATGCATGAACTGATACACTTTGTTCACTGCAAAGGCAATATCAGGTCTAGTAATTGTTAAATATTGAAGAGCCCCTACAATACTGCGATATAAGGTCGGATCAGAGAAGGGATCGCCCTCATGTTGCGAAAGTTGCTGATTGGGCGTAATGGGAGAGGAGACGGGTTTTGCCCCCATGAGCTTAGCACGAGCAATAAGATCCAGTGTATACTTTTGTTGACTTAAGTGAATTCTTGTAGAACTAGAAGTAACCTGTATGCCCAAGAAATAAGAAAGGGAACCCATGTCCTTCAAGGCAAACTGTTGGTTTAATAACTTGGCAACAGAAGAAATTGTTTGCTCATTACTTCTTGTCAAAATGATATCATCAACAGAAACCAAGAAAAACATAAGTTCACGAGAGTCACGACGAATAAACAGAGATGTATCATATTCAGCTGGATGAAAACCAAGACCCTGAAGACACGAACTCAGATGAGAAAACCATGTTCGAGGAGCCTATTTGAGCCCATAAATAGTTTTCTGTAGATGACAGACATAATCTGGAAAAGCCGAGTTAGTGTAACCTGGTGGTTGAGCCATGTAGACTTATTCAGTGAGCAAACCATGGAGAAAGGCATTGTTGACATCAAACTACCTTATGGACCAATGCTGGGATAACACAATACTCAGAACAAACCGAATTGTAGTAGCTTTAACCACCGGACTGAAAGTCTCATTATAATCCACACCTGCTTCTTGACTATACCTCTTAGCAACGAGCCTTTCTTTGTATTGATCAACTGAGCCATCTGATTTACACTTAATGCGATACACCCATTTGCACCTAATAATATTAGCATTCTGAGGTTTAGGCACCAAACTCCAAGTGGCATTGAGTAACAAAGCATTATCTACTGACTCCATGGCTGCACGCCATTGAGGGGATCTAGAAGCCTGAGCATAGGTACTAGGCTCAGACGCAAGAAATTGTGTGAAGACATGTGAAACAGGAGCTTCAATCACTGCATTGAATGTCACAAAATCAGGATCTTGTCTCGGTTTTAACGTGTGATCTTTGGACCGCGTAACCATTGGGTGTTTAGAAGTAGCAACAATGTCTACTTCCATCAAAGGCACATCCAGATGTTGAGGCAAGACTCCTGAGTCAACATTATAAATATTGGAATTTGCGATGGGCAGTGGAGAGAGACTCGGACAAGTGAGCATATGGGTAGAAGTAATATTAGATGAAAGAAATCTGGACAAAGCATTAGGAGGAGAGAGATGACGAAAAGAAGGGGACAAGGTGGTCCCACGCGTCAGCTGGGCTGAAAAGGATGGCAAAGCTAATGGGAAATTCTTCTATCAGCCATAGCTTTTGGTCAACCAAAAAGTTATGAATAGAATTTTGCCAAGTGATCACCCTGGGGCCTAGCGTACAGTTCACTATATTAAGTACAATTACATTAATACCCTCATCTTAAATGTATAAATGACTATAATTTCCCGTGGATCCCACCAATGTATTTATTTATATTGTCCAATCTACGGGGTCCCAAACCATATCTATTTAAAATATGTAATTTACTTTGTTGCCCTTATAATCCCATAATACTCAATTGATTTGGAAATCTAAATGTCACATCACCATTTAATACAATCACATCAGCATTTAATACATTTAAAATACTTTTCCCTCTACTATAAAAAATTCCCGCTCAAAATTTCAGTGAGTGAAAACGATACAATCTGTAGATGGACGTTTTGAATTAGTAGAAAGCGTATTATTATTCGTAGTAAGGCATTTATATTAATTGTAGAAAGAGTAGAAACGTTGGGTTAATGTATAGTACTTATATGATTATTTGTAATAAAAGTAAATTATTGTATACATTATTGTTAGTAATTTCTCCTTCCAATAAAAAAATTTCCTACTCAAAACTTCGTTGAGTAAATAAACGATACAATCTGTAGAAGGGCATCTTGAATTAGTAGGAAACATATTGTTATTCATAGTAAGGCTTTTATATCAATTGTAGAAATGTGAAGTTAATGTATAGCACTTACATGATTATTAGTAATAAAAGTAAATTATTATATAAATTATTGCTAGTAAAATGTCAAATCGTATCATAATTAATGGTGGATGTAAATCAAATCATTATCATATAAGAGATTAATTACTCAACTACTTAAACAACTAGAATAAATGAAGCTTAATGCCTATATAAGAAATTATTGTAGAAAATATTTTTGCACTATATGTTCAACCAATTCAAGGTTAGCAATTTTATATTTTTTTTAATCATTTTTACTGTGTTTTTATAATCAATAGTGTTATTATGATAACATAGAGGAAGCATATGTTGAACTGTATATTGTTATGTTTACAAAAATTGAATTTGTTAGATTATTTGTTAATTTTGTTTGTAGTATTAATTCGTAAATGTTTTCTATGTTATACTTTACTAATAAGTGAGTATTTATTATTATTTGTTAATGGTGTACTTATAGTATGATTGTTGTATTAGTTTGTATGCATGAGTTAACATAGTGAAAAATATCCAGCAATGTAATATTAATTGGTAGATATGTGTTAGTATGCTGTCATATATTATAATAAGTTAAATCTGAAAAAGTTATATTATTCAAAACTATTTCGTATGTAGCATATAGAAAATATGTATGCAGTTGTACATACGTTAATAGGTTATGTTATGTAGTATTATGTAGATTTTTAATCTTTCTCTATATAAAAGAGATTTGTGATATTATGTTTTATACATGATTGATTATAACAAGTAATTTTAATGTCATTGTTGTAGTAATAGAAAGATGAATGACAATGTGATTCCCGACGTTGGTGGTAGCTCATCAAATTTGCCACATTTGAGCAAAGAAGATATATTTAACATGATATTTGAGTGGGAGGACGATGCATTTCAATTTTATAACAATTACGCACTTGTCACTGGGAGTTTAGTGTTAGAAAAGAGAGTGTTCACAAAGATAAAGATACAAATCAAGCAAAAAGTCGATTATTTGTTTGTTATTGTCAGGGTTTTCGTAAGAAAGCATACTTGGAGATGCCTAATAGGCAACGAGAACATCGACCCTTGACAAGATATGATTGTACCGCAAGGCTTCGTATAAAGCTCGATAAAGTGAAGATGCGTTACGTTGTAACAAACTTTGTCGAAGAGCACAATCATTAGTTGGTACCTAAGTTTTGTGTATCCCAGATGCAATCGCACAGAAACGTAATTTTTCCGATTTTAATCATTTCATTCTAGAAAAGTCCTGACATTGTATTTGATTCTCCTCACTACAGGAAATGAAGAATATACCGGCGCTATTTTTTACTTTTCATAGCGCTTATAAAGAGCTGTATATATTTATACCAGCTCTTAATGAAATACCGGTGAATCTGCCGCTGTCTTTGGCATAAGTGCCATTTTAGACAAGTGCTGGTATAAATAGACCTATGGTGGCGCTTTGTGAAAAACGTTGTCTATGTTCAAAAACAATAAGAAAAAGTTTTGTGGCTTCTCCAAGTTTTGAACCCTTAACCTCTCTACTCATTCAATTTGTGCATGATTTTAATGATAACTTGTTGACCATCTAAGTTAGAGAATTCTTTCAATTTTAGCAATACTAAAAATTTTATATACGAAATTTATCTACACTTACATTGAATTTAACATACGAGTTAGAGTATCATGATGTTAGTTTTTCTTTAATTCAACCAATGTAGTCCAAAACCGAATAAATTATATTTTTGAAATTTTCTGCCAAGTATAATTTAAAAAATCAAATTACGATGAAAATGAGGCCCTTTTTGAGAAAATAATTGACCCAAACCGCCTTTCACTAGATCTTCAAAAAATACCTGATTCGAAAAAAAAAATACTAAAAACGGACAACCGAGTAATAAGACATGAGCTTTTAAAGTTTTACCACCTACGGTTGAGAACAAGTTTGATAACTATCAAATAGCTCAAAGGAAAATCTTTAGGCAATTTCATTTAGAATTATCAAAGAATATCAAAATTAGAGTGTTGATCCTTTTGGTGAGACCACAACTACTTCCAAACCCTTGTTTCACCATCCCATTGCGTAGATCTCGTTGAGATACATAAACGAGATTACTCATGCAAAAAAAAAAATGGATCATTGAGTATAAAGTTATGCCCCTTGAAAGTTTATCAGTAATCCATATCTTAGTAAAACAAAAGGTAACCATACCTATAAAATTTTGACTACAACATATATGCACAATATAATTTAGATAAAAATTGATGTGTTATTCGTATTTTATTTTTTATCCTAAGTGTGATATTTATAATTACCACTGTAATCGGATATTTAATGTAAATCAAAAACTAATATGTATGATTTAGCAACCCTTAAAAAAAATTTATTTCCTTTTAATTTTTTAAACTGCTTATTATGAAACCGACTTTATAGATTTAAATTCATTAAATTTTAATATAAAATATAATTATTTATTATCGTTAAAAAGCGTTAAGCAATATTTTTTACCACTATACGCCATACTTTTTCATTATAACGACCCCCTATAGTCTTTAAAATAATTTTTTAGTATTATAATAAAAAGTTGCCTATTCTCAACTAAAAAATTAGCAAATATTGATGAAAATGAATATAGGCGCAATTTAAAAAAATAAAAAATATTGTCGAAATTGAGTATAGACGGCGGTTCTTGAGAAACGCCGCATATCTACAATTTAAAAAAATTCAAAAATTAGAGAATAGGCGGTGTTTTCGAGTAAACGCTGCCTGTTACAATTAAAAAATTAACAAATATTGTCGAAATTGCCTATAGAGGGCGGTTTATGAGAAACGCCACCTATCTGCAATTTAAAAAAATATCATTCTGACATTAAGAGAATTACCAATTATCCTGGCATCTTAAAAATTGATCATAGGATAATATTACTGTCACTTTTATTTTTAAACTCCATTTATATAGGTGGATAATGTGTTAAACAATGACTCAAACTTTGAGGCTTCTCAACATGCAGGTTGCAACTCTGAAGAGACCCGAGTTCGATCCAAAATTTAATGGTTTTGACCCAAATGCCATTCAAAATTTGCAGACACGTGCTAATCTTGTGCCAAATAATGCTAAATTTTCAATAGAATTTAGGACGAGGACTAATGACGTCATATTATTATAAGTGTAGGGACATTTTTTGTACAAGCGTTTTTGAAAGTTGATTGAAATATCTACTTGCTTAGCAAAAAAAAAAAAGTTCATTTTAAAAGATTAAGAACCAAGATATAAACCCTTGGATAAATGATCGAAATGGTCCCTTATTTTTAGACTCTGTAGTATTTTTGACCCTTATCTTACAAAATGTGACAAATTAGTCTCTTATTTTTAAATCTATGACGCCGTTAGTCCTTTTAACAATTTTTTAAAATTTTTTAACATAGATTGCATTCGCTCAGCACTTGACCAATTAGTCCCTTACTCCTCCAAAATCTGAGTTAAGCTGGTCACATGTCAGACACATGCAATTTGCATTAAAAAAAATTAACGAAATTTATTAAAAGGACTAACTGTGTTGCAGATTTAAAAATAAGGAACTAATTTGTCACGTTTGATCGATAAGAGACAAAAATATCATAGAGTCCAAAGATAAGGCCATTTTGGTCATTTACCCTAAACCCTTTATTACACTTTCTGGAGGAGTAATGCCCTCGTGATGGATCATACTCTCAAAGCCGCCTCTATAATGTAATATTGTACTGGTTTTGACCATATGTATTCACTACATTTTTTGCAGAACTAGTCTCTCTCATATATGATGCATCATATATAGTATATAAGCCGCCTCTGTAATGCGGCCGCCGAGTTATAAGTGGCCATATTTGTGTAGTGTAAACCACAATTTACACGTACGAAATGTCTAGTGAATGAATGTGTCTTGAGTTTTGACCCAAAAAAAAAAAAAAGAATGTGTCTTGAGTTCATCAATGAAAGAAAAGAACACCTACGAACGATAGACTTTCGACTTGAATTAGAAGAATCAGTAAACTAGTAAGATCCCAATGTACCAAAATACAAAAGCCAAATACTAATGTTTTATGTCAATTCTTTATTTATTTTTTGTATGGTAAGAATTTATATATTAAATTAATGTTAAATTTTTTATGTATTTGACAAAAATTTAATTATTTAGAAAACGGTGAAGAAAGTGATGGGCGATGATAGATAGCAATGTGGAAACCTAAATAAGGATTCAAGTTCCTAAGGAAACTAGATGCTGAATTCCTACTTGAACAAAAAAAAGGAAAAGAAAAGAAACAACTCTCTATTCTTAACAAACACTATAAATGAGCATAGCATTTCCAAGTCTTGAAATCATGTTTGCAATGAAAACAAGATACTAGATCGCATTTGAATGCCCAAATTTGTGGCACAAAACCATTATCTTCAGCATTTGGATAAAACCTATGATGCACAAACTTAATCTTTTCAGTTTTAATCAATCCGTTCTAGAAAAGTCATGACATTGTATTTGATTCTCCTAATATATCCCTAGACCTTCTGCCTTGTACGGAGGTTCATTTTAGGGGAGGGTGTGATGCTCGGGAATCCAACAGAGAATATTTCCTCGAAAGCACTTAATGAAGAGCTCCAGATCATAGTCCTTTACCGTAAAATCCAAAGAATATTTTTCAAAATTGGTATAAATAGGTCATTTCACTTTCCAATAAGGTAACTACTTTTCTCTAGTTTATTTCATATACTTAAAATATTCCTAATTTTTAAACTCGATACTGAATTAAGCGTTGTAGCCTATCTCCTAAAATTTAACCCACGCTTTATGTCATCCCTTTTTGCAGGCTGTTGAGCTTGAGAAGCCCGATAAGGATTTTTACCTTAACACTGATTATTGAAAAAATCACTTTCTGGATAATCATATTCCATAAACTCATGTTTGACAAATTGTTTGCAAACGAGACTAAGTGACGTATTTACTTTCCAAGCGACACTCATTGTCAAAGCATATCGTTTGAAATAAGGGGCCAAGTTATAATGATACTCTTGCGAGATCCTTTCGTTAGTGGGCTCTTATGAGGCTTACCTCTCTTAGCGGCCTTTGTTGAAGGCTTTCTTTAATGAGGCTGGGGAAGTGTTTAGGGTGTATTGCGTGTCCTCTTTGCTTACTCATGTCTTCTCTTTATGCCTATGTATGTAGACTAAACCTAGTCAGGAGCGACTGCCGGCCCTGATTTCGATGTGATCGCGAGATTTTACTTGATACTCGTTGAACCCTTCGTATTTTTGGGTCCTTTATTCCTGCTCCTTCCATTCGGGTGCTTGGTACCCGTTACGTTGACTTTGCCTCGCAAGCCCTTGCTCCTGTTGAGCCATGGCTAAGACTTGGGCCAGGCTTGGACCTCCGTTGGCGTGTTGAAGGCCTATGGGTCAAGGGAGCCTAAGGATCTGCCCATTACAAGTTAGACACAAAATTTATTAACACAAAAAAATTAATATTTTGACCAATTTAAACTCAAGATGTTAGTAAGTTTTCTAAGTATATGATTGAATGGTCAATCAAGTTGTTTCCCGTACCGAAACTAGAAACAGTGTTGATTCGCCTTTTATTGACTGTATTCAAATGTATATCCTTTTTGTGCCACTGTTACGTCGGCCATGAGGCACTCTACTATATATAGAATGTAAGCACTTGGTGTGTTTGAAACAGAGATATATATTACGTTCTAGCTAGTGGCACTCAATTGCAAGGAAGAAGTAAATGGCAGCAATAATGTCAGTACAAGTGCCTAGGATCAAGCTTGGCCCGCAGGGAATGGACGCCTCCCAACCAGGGCAGGGCTGCGTGGGCATGTCTGCTCTCTCCGGCCCGCCCTAGCCTGAGCCCGAGATGATCAGGCTCATACACCATGCTGTCCGGGGTCACCTTTCTAGATACGTCAGATTTTTATGGACCTCATACTAATGAAATCCTCATTGGCAAGGCTAGTACTTTTAAACACGTATATGTAATGCATGCATTTAAATTTGCATTCATATTTTTGCATGTGTGATAATTGAAGAGAATTTTGATGTTAGATCAATTTCTAACTAATTATTAACGTTTTTACTGGTAAAATAGTTGTCACTAAAGTGTTGTTTCCTACGTTTCATTTCAAGAAAGACTTGTTTCTGCATGCGCTAATTAAATTTGAACCACTTTTTTGTTGGAATGAGCATGCACATAAATGCATTAGAAACACAACACTATTTAATAAATAACAATCATGATGCTTACACACTTATTTAGAAGCGTATAACATATAATTCTAGTCTAATCTAATATGGTACACCCACCTTGTGGTGTGTGATACTTAAACACAACATAGATAGCCCTATTTAATTATAGATTATAATTGCTAATTAATCCCATGCTTTATAGTATTTTATTAACCTCTAATTATACTTCTAGTTATCTTCAGTATTTGATTATGCTTGGAATTCGAACCATATTCAACATTTTAAGTATCTTATTTCCAAATTAAATTGCTTGAGGGAAACAGTGTGCATGCGCACATGTGCATACGTATTTCATCACTCATTTCTCACATCTTATGTAGATGTTTAGTCGACATGTAAAATAATAAAGAGAAACAAAATTGTTTTATATTTTAGCATTCTAACTAAGAATCCATATAAAAAATGAAAATGAGATAGGCTTGTATCTAATGATATTTATATGTATCATACGTTTTGCGTAATGTTGCTGACTCAATGAAATTGGTGTAGGCTATGAAAGGAGGCATCAGAAATAAAGCACAAATAGCAACAAAGTTTGGCATAAAATTGAAGGATGGCCAACTGGAAATTCGTGGTGATCCAGGAAATGTGAAAGATTGTTGTGAGGCAAGCTTGAAACGGCTCGGCGTCGATTACATTGATCTCTATTACATCCATCGCGTTGACACTCGTGTGCCTATTGAAGTTACGGTCTGTGATCTTCTTGCCATAACAATAACTATTGACGAGCAATTTTTAATTTATGCACAAAACTCTAAATACGATGTGAGATTCAAAAAAAGGTCAGTTGTCTAAGGGGGAAGTCAAAGCTTCTCTCCAGTACCACAGCTCTTTCATGACCCACGACTTAAATGTTGATTTGATAATCCCCTAGAAGGGTCCAAAGGCGACAACCACCATAAACATTAGACACTCAATTACTTAATAATCCCCATCTGGTAGGCCCCTACTTAAAAGGAAATAATTCTATAGCCATGGCTGCTTAAGTACTAGTTATTTATTTATTCGATCTCAATGAATATTGAATGCAATGAATGTCTTGTTGATAAAGATGAAAGGGGTTTGGTTTTGGTCATCGGATCAGCTCTTTCTCCTATGAGGAATTATCAAATTATTGGCTTTAGACAGGAATTTCTTTGATGTCTGTAGGAGGAGAGTTATTGCTACAAATCTGGCACCAATTAACCATTGACATACTGTACATTTCACAAGCATTACTATATACCACTCTATTTTTATTACCCAAATATCACTTTTTACATATATGCTTAGTTGACATTCTAAAATAATAAACTTTTTAATTTATCTTTCTTCTTTTAGTATGCCAACTAAACATACAATAGGTAATGGTATTTAGGTGATAAAAATAAGGTGGTATTTAGCATTTTCACATTTCACAAATAGTCTATGATGTTTTCACCTTTTTTTAAAAAATTATTCCTATTGTTTAAAAGTCACTCACTTGTTCGTCAATATTTATACTTTTCCGCAATGAGCTTAGTCTCTAAATATGTAAAAAGTTTCAATTGAATCCCCAATGTTTGCACTTTTTTAAATGGGAAAATCTCACATTTAGTCTCTATTGTTTGCAAAAAATTTCAGTTTATTCCCTACTATTTAAAATATCTCAATTTAGTCCCTATTGTTTCCCTAAAAGTTTAATTTCATCTCTATTGTTTAAAGTTTTCAATTGCGTCCTTATTATTTTTAAAAAAAAATTCAATTTTGTCCCTATTATTTTCAAAAAGTTTCAAATTCATCCATATTATTTCTCAAAAGAATTTGATTTAGTTCTTGGATAATAGGGATGGATTTGAAACTTTAAGAAAATAATAGAGACGAAATTGAAACTTTTTAAAAATAATAGAGATGAATTTGAAACTTTTTAAAAATAATAGGGACTAAATTGATATATTTTAAACTATAGGGATGAAATTTAAACTTTTGGTAAAACAATAGGGACTAAATTGAGACATTTTAAATAATAAGGACTAAACTGAGCAACTTTGCAAACAATGAGGACTAAATGTAAAATTTTCCCTTTTTAAATTAGTCTCCAAACTTTCATGTGTAGATCATAAATTAAAATTTCATGGCAGGGACTAAACTGAAACCTTTTGCAAACATTGAACACCAAGCGCGTTATTTTTAAAATAATGAAGATGAAATTTGAAAGAAAATGTAAAAATTGGGTGATAAATTGAATTTTTTTATAATCTTTGGATACTAAATGTGTCACTTTTGAAACAACTTGAAACTTTTTGCATGTAGCATAATTTTATCCATGTGTTATCACCTTGAATTGAGACCATGATATTTGAAGCATTCTCGTACATTATATTTTTTAAATAAGTATTATTATATATCACCCTTGTAATACTTTACTTTTTTTTTATTGTAAGAATTCTTATGGTATAAAGAGATATTTGACGTTTAATAAATAAATTTTTACCCCATACACAATGAGTAAAACATCACTCGAGTGACAAAAGTATTACTTTTTTCAATGGCTTAAGAGTAATATTTGTGCATGACTTTTTGATCATCAAATTAAAGCTGCTTCAAACTCCTGTTTCACATGAAGCTATGTTTAATGTTTGATATATCATTTACTAGGTGGGAGCACTTAAGAAACTAGTGGAAGAGGGTAAAGTGAAGTATGTAGGTTTGTCGGAGGCTTCAGCTTCAACAATAAGAAGGGCAAATGCTGTTCATCCCCTTACTGCTGTCCAAAATGAGTGGTCCTTGTGGTCAAGAGATTTGGAGGCAGAAATAGTGGATACTTGCAGGTGAGGAATCTATACATATGTTATATATATATATATCATGTTAAGAACTTACTGAAAAAATCATAATTAGCAACTCGATGTTTACTTTCAGAGAACTTGGCATTGGACTTGTGCCCTACAGTCCTCTAGGACGAGGATTCTTTTCAGCAGGTCCTAAGTTATTCGTGAACTTGTCAGATGGTGACTTCCGTAAGGTAAGCATGTTTATCCATATTTATGTGGAATTTGACTAGAGAGATTGATAGTGATAAAATGATAATACATATAATAATTTGTCACATTTTTAATCCTCGGCAATATTTGAAAATTGTTGCCAAAAAGCTAAAAACCATTACAAATGACTTTACGTAGCAGTTTTTTTACCGTTGAATCATCTCTTTTTGTTTATTCTCTAATGCAACAGTTTTCTATAAATAAGTAGTAACGGTAAAAAAAAAAAACCATTGCAATTGATTCTTTTAACAACGGTTTTTTTTTCTTCTAAAAACTACACGATAAATGTTTTTATATTTGCGACAGTTTTCAAAAGTAACAATAACGGTTTTTAATACTTTTTGTGACAGTTTTTTCTAATTATTGCAACGGTAATTTTACCGTTGCAAGTTTGTCATTCTCAAAATAATATATATATATATATATATGTATATATGTATATATGTATATACTTGAATATATTTTTCTAAATAGTTAGCAATGAGACTCGAACCCAGAATCTTTTGATATTGAACTCTATAATTTTGTTACTAATCATCTCGTCTACAAGTAAAGTTGTTAGAAAAAAAATTTATTTTATTCATTTATTATCTTTAATAATCAATACTTTTGTGAACAATTTTAAAAAGACATAAATAATAATCTCTTGCACTTACAATGCTATTTTCTAAAACTTGCAATATTGTTTTCACTAGTCGGCAGTAATGTAGAACTAAGAAGCAATAAAGTCTCAATTTTGGAGAAAAATGGGAAATAAGGAGATAAAAAAGAAATTCAAATTAATCAACTTATTAATTTTTTCTCTATCTTTTCAAATAATCTGATTTGATAGTTTCTCATTTTCAATGAATTAAGCTCAAATTTCTTCGTGAATAAAATATCCCAAGACATCTCATCAAATAAAAATGTAATAAGCAGCGATTTTTGTGCGTTGCATGTAAGCCCATAATTTTACATACCAATGTAAAATAAATAAATAAAATAAGCAGCACTTAATAAAATGTTGCATATCCTAAATTCTGCAATGTTTAGAAGCAATAATAAAAAAATTGTTGCAAAAACCTCTATTTAAGTTGCAACTAAGCTATTCATAACGTTAAATCCACAGTCGGCAATCATAGAGTAGTTCAAGTAAGGCATTATATAGTCAACTTTGGATTTAAGTGGCAAGATTTGAATTTGCAAGGTTTCAGCCTTTAGATGGTTGGTATGAACTGAGGGCCCCTATATATTTATACATATATTGTATGCATTAAAAATATTATCTATAACAATTAGGGACGGATGTACATATATGTTAGTGGGGGCTATCTCTTACTGAACTCAAAAGTTCTTAAAATATAAAGATATATTTAGAATATTTTTAGTCTAATAAAGTTGTTCCAACAATCTATTGAAAAAAAGATTATTTTTATATAAATATTAAATTGTGTGTTATAATTTTTTATAAAAAAAAAATTCAAACCACCCTGAACAATTATTATTTCCTAAGATTTGTCTAATAATTATAACCTGACTCTAAAGTTGAACTCAATGTTAGAGAAAAAACCATATGCAGACGTGTAAAATCACATGTATGATGTATAGTCAAAAAACAAAAAACAAAATAGACAGAAAACATGCCAAAATATATCAATACCCTTCTAAGTAAACTTTGGTAGACAAGAAAGATAGAGTTATAACCTAGAGTAGATGTAATTAAATATTTAGTTTTATATAAGGTGAATTTTTTGTCATAAAAAATAGAATAAAATAAAATACATATATAGAGAGAGAGAGAGAGATCAGAGCGTTTTTCTTGAATAAATCTTATGTAATTTCATTGGTTTCCGACAGTTGAATTGTCGTTGCTCATACAAATATAAAATGTATATAGACCATTGTTCTTGAACAAATTTGATGTAATTTCGTTTGATTTCGACATTTGAATTGCCATTGCTCATACAAATTAATATAACATTTTGTAGGGTTTTCCAAGGTTCCAGTTAGGAAATCTTGAGCATAACAAGCAAATATTTGAGAGGATTGATAACATGGCAGAAAGGAAAGGATGCAGCCCATCACAACTAGCATTGGCATGGGTTCATCACCAAGGAAATGATGTGTGTCCCATACCTGGTACCACTAAGATTGAAAACCTCAACCAGAACATTGGAGCTTTATCAGTAACATTGACAAGGGAAGAAATGCATGAATTGGAGTCTTACTGTTCAGCTGATATGGTGAAGGGTGACAGACACACCTTCATGTCAAGTACTTGGATGAACTCGGAAACCCCACCGTTGTTCGGGCCTCTGTCGAATACTCGATAGAAATAAAAGTATTGTTATATATTATCAGATTGATGTTTTATCTCTCTTCATATGATAAGCGTTTTTATTTTATAAAGAGAGATTTGACATCATATATATGAAATCTTACCATATAAATTAAAAAGGGATGAAGTATCACCAAAGTGATATAAAACATTACTCAATACTTCATTTAGTTCCTCTCTCTATGAGAATAGACTTTATCCCTATCTTTGTGTAGGAAGATAGATCTCTGTGGTCCCCCAAATATGATAGGCATGAGTTATGTATAAGAAAAGAATATGAAGCTAAATGAGATTATATATTGAGCTATTAAATCTGGTGATGAAAATTAAAATTTAGATCCTTTTGAATTTTGGACTTATTTTGGGCAAAATTCAATTAAACTCCCAATCTTTTCTCCTTTTTATATCTCTTCCTATTTTCCTTCTTCAAAAACAAAAAATCTTCCCACCATACCCATGAGGAGGATGGCATAACACGTCACGACTTATCGGACTCCAACGCAACCATCCTTTGCGAGTTTGTCTCTACGTACGACCTTCCTAAGCTTATTGGTTAGATTTTCATTCTTATTGACTTTTTCCAATTGAGGTTCTGAATAGTTTGATGGAGGTCGTTGCTCCTCCTACTCAATACTCTCTGTTTTTATGGATCTTATTGTCATCATTTTAAAATATAGAGAACCAAAATATAATTTTATTAAAAATTGGAGCACCAATAGGATTCACGTATACACTATTAATTACTGTTAAGTTATACTTGGACAATTTTAATGTTTTAAATAGGTGGTGGCAGTGAGTTTTGAACCGAAGACCTTTTGATGCCTAAACTCTAATACCATGTTAAGTTACCACCTCATCTAAAAACTTACACTTTATTATATTATTTATTATATTCAACAATTACAAACCTTGGATTGTCTTAAGGGAATTTTTTACAAATTACCCTTCATGTATAGGTAGTGGCACTTTACTCCATGATGTATTATAGTGATCACTCAAATCCTTTGACTAACGATCTAATGAAACAAGATTAACATCAATTTTATATTTCAATATTACATGTCGTGACCGTATGGTATGGAGAATTCTAAGGATTTTCAGTTGATCGTGGATTGAAAGAACATGCTTCTTTGATTGCCAATTGATTGTTCCTTTGAACATGTAAGTTAACGCTCGACCTTAACATTCCTAATTTTAAATATGACTCAACATTGACATATATTATATTAAACTTTTATGCCTTGTAGCTAGCCTGTACTAATAGTTTGGATGATCAAGTAAAATATCTTTCAATAGACTCAAGTAGGTGTGTGCACACATGGTAAAAGTACTTGGTTTTTTTTTTACAAAAAAAGTACTTGGTAAATGGATATAGATTTCACACATTGGCATATGATCATCGAAGACTGTAATAAATTGTAGAGTCTTCGTTGAAAGGACAATGTTTTGATACGAAGGAGAGTACTTGCTACAGTTTGTTGACTAACACTATTGAGTTAAAATACCATAATTTGACTTTGAAATGTATGAGAGTTGTTCTCCTCAAGTGTGAGTGGTACAATTATCAAAACGATAAGGGATTAAAGGTTCATTTAAAATATTGACTGACTTATATAAATGTGAAGAAAATATACTTAAAGTATGAACCCTTTGTTTTAGCTGAATAAGCACATCCATTTTA
The DNA here is from genome assembly GCA_037974665.1 of Ehretia macrophylla. Classification (NCBI taxonomy): domain Eukaryota; kingdom Viridiplantae; phylum Streptophyta; class Magnoliopsida; order Boraginales; family Ehretiaceae; genus Ehretia; species Ehretia macrophylla. Next base: position 88,918,767 of record CM075764.1, read on the forward strand.
CTACGCCAAGTATCCAGATTCTAAGAGAGAATGAATAAATTGGTGGGTTGTTTGTAAGATCAAACCAAGGAATCACTATGATATGCCTAGGGAAGAGCACGAAATAGATGAACACTTTCCTTTTTATATAGGCGGATGAAATGGACGTGCCATTAATACTACCGAATGATAACGATTTTTTTATTCGTTCTCCTGAGTTAGGTCAATATATTGGACTAGTTGGAGATGATGAAGATGAATACCAGGGTGATGATAGCGATACAAATTGTGACAATGAGTCTTGCAATGGTACGGAAGTAGACGATGATGAACTGTCTTATTAATATTAGAACTAATGAAGTCAATGTGTATGAATATATATATATATATATATATATATATATATATATATATATATATATTATGTATTTGAGTGTTTGTATGATAGAATATACATTAAAAGAGTTTAATATATAAAATGTTTTTATATTGTGTATGTATACTTACAATACACATATACACATTGATAGCTAGAGGTAGAGGCTCTCAGAGATATCCACACTCTCTGGGTCACTGTCAAGACCAAATGCTGACGGTGCTTCTGGTTCTTCACAGGCCTCTACATGTTCTGGTGATCGAGCCTTCCCTACCACCCGAGCTCCATCGCCTGGATTGTCACAGTACATATCTGACATCCAGGTGCATGACGAGGATACGCATGTAGATATTGGTGGCACACCTACCAACAGCGACCCACTTTAGTCTACATAGCCAGAGTCATCAAGTCAAGCCGAGGGCACTATAGATTGGCAAGGGTTCGATTTTCACTTGTTAGAGGCTTATACAACATGATTGACAGATGGACGTACAAATGTCTAGATGTAAAACAATGGGTAAGCATTGATTTCCATCTAATTGTGTAAAAGGTTAATTCATTTTTCCTTAAATTTATTTTTATTACAAATATACAATATGTATATTTTATTGTTAACAAATTTGTACTAGCTGCGCAACCCTTCGAGAGTTTAAGAACATTCTCGTGGGAGGATACACCGGAGCATGGACTACATATTCAAAGGTTATGCTAGAGATTAACGATCAATGGTTTTGCTTCCTTGTGGTTGTAGAGACATTACAAGTGGTATCTCTATGAGAGTCAACACGTAAGGAAGCATTTCCATATGAAGGTAGGGGAAAGGATCAAGGACCAGTTGTACAAGACCTGTTGAGAGAACAAGAGGTTTGACTGGACTTCTGAGGAAAGTTGGGAATAGATGAAAGTGCGACGGCAGGATGGCAAATGGGTAAAGAATGCCTTACAGAAACAAGGATAACCGACTTAAGTCCCCATATATGTACTACACTGAGCTTCACCCTATTTTATGATATCAAGAGGCAGATGGTGTGTATCAAAAATATTTTAATTAACTTTTGTACGTGAAATTATCTATTTCATGTCTTATACACTTGCCTAATTATTTTGGACTCGAAAAACAACTAACTAAATTTTGTATTTGTGTTGCTCACAAGACGAAAAAGAAGGCCCGCGGATCACTTGTGCTGAGGTTTTCAAGGTGGCTCATACTAAGGGTAACAATCAGGACATCCAATTTATTGATCCGAAGGCTGGTAAGATGATAGTAAGTATTTAAATTGTATTTTTCATTTCATCAAATATTTTTAATTAATGTAATGGTAATACTAATTTTTTTGAAAAATTTGACTTTATAAGAACCATATAATGAGCTACTTCAGTAGCGTGGGGTTGCGAGGCAAGCCGATCTACCGTACTGCTAGTTAATCTCGACCAGGTCTTCCGCATAGGTAGGGTAACACACGATGTCCCCATGAAGAGATGGAAAAGTATATATTTTCTCATATATTCAAGGGTTACATGTATACTCTATTTATAATACAAGAGTAACTATGATAACGAACAAGGATAAGTACAAGCAGAAGTAGTTACAACAAGGTAAATCAAAACCAATATAATTATCCCAATAATTATCTTCTATCACGCCCCCTCAAGCGAAGTAGGGTCACATATTGTGAGCTTGGATCGAATGAGACGGAAACAATTAATGGACAATCCTTTGGTCATTATGTCGGCAAGCTGATGAAGAGTAGAAATGAAACGAACAACAAGAACCCCAGAGGCAACTTTCTCACACACAAAATGTACATCTATCTCAATATGCTTGGTGTGAGCATGATAGACAGGATTAACAGTAAGATATATGGCACCAATGTTATCACACCAAAGTTTTGGAGGTGAAGTAGAGATACCCCAAGTTCAGATAAGAGAGTTTTCAACCAACATAGCTCAGTTGTAGCGAAGGCAATGGCCCTGTATTCTGCCTCTGTACTCTAACGAGATATAGTAGTTTGCTTGCGAGCAGCCCAGGAAATAAGATTCGGACCCAGAAAAATAAAATAGCCATGCAAACTACGTCGATCATCCGGACACCCTACCCAATCAGAATCCGAATAAGCATGAAGACTGAGATCACTGGACGCTTTAATGTTAAGTCCATACGAAGTGGTGTCCTTAAGATAATGTAGAATATGTTTTACGACGGTCCAATGAGGCTCGGTCGAAGCATGCATGAACTGATACACTTTGTTCACTGCAAAGGCAATATCAGGTCTATTAATTGTTAAATATTGAAGAGCCCCTACAATACTACGATATAAGGTCGGATCAGATAAGGGATCGCCCTCATGTTGCAAAAGTTGCTAATTGGGCGCAATGGAAGAGGATACGGGTTTTGCCCCAGTGAGCTTAGCACGAGCAATAAGATCCAGTGTATACTTTTGTTGACTTAAGTGAATTCCTATAGAACTAGAAGTAACCTGTCTGCCCAAGAAATAAGAAAGGGAACCCATGTCCTTCAAAGCAAACTGTTGGTTTAATAACTTGGCAACAGAAGAAATTGTTTGCTCATTACTTCCTGTCAAAATGATATCATCAACATAAACCAACAAAAACATAAGTACACGAGAGTCACAACGAATAAACAGAGATCCATCAGAGTTAGGTGGATAGAGACCAAGAGCCTGCAGATACAAACTCAGACGAGAAAACCATGTTCGAGAAGCCTGTTTGAGCCCATAAATAGTTTTCTGTACACGATAGACATAATGCGGAAAAGCCAGGTTAGTATAACCTGCTAGCTGAGCCATGTAGACTTATTCAGTGAGCAAACCATGGAGAAATGCATTGTTGACACTAAACTGCTTTATGGACCAATGCTGTGATAACGCAATACTCAAAACAACCCGAACTGTAATAGCTTTAACCACTGGACTGAAAGTCTCATTATAATCCATACCCGTTTCTTGACTATACCCCTTGGCAACGAGCCTTGCTTTGTAGTGATCAACTGAGCCATCTGATTTACACTTAATGCGATACACCCATTTGCACCTAACAATATTAGCATTTTGAGGTTTAGGCACCAAACTCCAAGTGGCATTGTGTAACAAAGCATTATATTCTGAATCTATGGCTGCACGCCACTGAGGGGATTTAGAAGCCTGAGCATAGGTACTAGGCTCAGACGCAAGAAATTGTGTGAAGACATGTGAAATAGGAGCTTCAATCACTGCATTGAATGTCACAAAATCAGGATCTTGTCTCGGTTTTAACGTGTGATCTTTGGACCGCGTAACCATTGGGTGTTTAGAAGTAGCAACAATGTCTACTTCCATCAAAGGCACATCCAGATGTTGAGGCAAGACTCCTGAGTCAACATTATAAATATTGGAATTTGCGATGGGCAGTGGAGAGAGACTCGGACAAGTGAGCATATGGGTAGAAGTAATATTAGATGAAAGAAATCTGGACAAAGCATTAGGAGGAGAGAGATGACGAAAAGAAGGGGACAAGGTGGTCCCACGCGTCAGCTGGGCTGAAAAGGATGGCAAAGCTAATGGGAAATTCTTCTATCAGCCATGGCTTTTGGTCAACCAAAAAGTTATGGATAGAATTTTGACACGTCATCATCGTGGGGCCTAGCGTATAGTACACTATATTACGTACAATTACATTAATACCCTCATCTTAAATGTATAAATGACTATAATTTCCCGTGGATCCCACCAATGTATTTATTTATATTGTCCAATCTATGTGGGTCCCACTACCATATCTATTTAAAATATGTAATTTACTTTGTTGCCCTTATGATCCCATAATACTCAATTGATTTGGAAATCTAAATGTCATATCACCATTTAATACAATCACAATAGCATTTAATACATTTAAAATACTTATCCCTCTACTATAAAAAATTCCTGCTCAAAATTTCAGTGAGTGAAAACGATACAATCTGTAGATGGACGTTTTGAATTAGTAGAAAACGTATTGTTATTCGTAGTAAGGCATTTATATTAATTGTAGAAAGAGTAGAAACGTTGGGTTAATGGATAATACTTATATGATTATTTGTAATAAAAGTAAATTATTGTATACATTATTGTTAGTAAGCTCTCCTTCCAAAAGAAAAATATCCCACTCAAAACTTCTTTGAGTAAATAAATGATACAATCTGTAGAGGGGCATCTTGAATTAGTAGAAAACATATTATTATTCATAGTAAGGCTTTTATATCAATGTAGAAATGCGAAGTTAATGTATAGCACTTACATGATTATTAGTAATAAAAGTAAATTATTATATAAATTATTGCTAGTAAAATATCAAATCGTATCATAATTAATGGTGGATGTAAATCAAATCATTATCATATAAGAGATTAATTACTCAACTACTTAAACAACTACAATAAATGAAGCTTAATGCCTATATAAGAAATTGTTGTAGAAAGTATTTTTGCACTATATGTTCAACCAATTCAAGGTTAGCAATTTTATATTTTTTTATCATTTTTACTGTGTTTTTATAATCAATAGTGTTATTATGATAACATAGAGGAAGCATATGTTAAACTGTATATTGTTATGTTTACAAAAATTGAATTTGTTAGATTATTTGTTAATTTTGTTTGTAGTATTAATTCATAAATGTTTTCTATGTTATACTTTACTAATAAGTGAGTATTTATTATTATTTGTTAATGGCATACTTATAGTATGATTGTTGTATTAGTTTGTATGCACGGGTTAACATAGTGAAAAATATCCAGTAATGTAATATTAATTGGTAGATATGTGTTAGTATGCTGTCATATATTATAATAAGTTAAATCTGAAAAAGTTATAAACATGCATGAGAAGATCAACCAAGTAGGATTCCTCTAATAGCCAAGCATAGTCACGAATGCAACAATAAATTCATGCTAATTCGGTGCTCATGGCTAGGTTCTAATATAATGTATTCACATGTGCAATGTAAAGGTTAAATTTTATGTTCAACGCTTACCAATTAAGTTACCAAAAAGGTTCATGGAACAAGTTAGAAATAAAGGGACAAAGTGTGCAAAGAAAGAGGCAAGATAGGCTAAGCAAGTGAAGTGAAATAGGGGAGTTACACAAGACCTAACTTATACAATTATCTAACCTATGATCCCAACCTCCAAATACCTTGATTTTGGTATAGAATCGAAGCTTATCAAATGTAGATAGTTCTAGAATCAAACATAACTCAATTCAGAGTTGAAACGAATGCGATATGGCCTTCGAAAAATCACTACATACAATTGTCAAACATCCGGGCATTGTAGCCTTCATCCGGTCGACCGGATGAAGTAGGTAACGCCCGGATGGGAGCTTTTTTGCGGGTGTTGGGGCTTCTATCCGGGTGACCGGATAAAGGCTGTAACGCCCAGATAGTTGGACGGGAAAGATACATTTTCTACAATAATCATCCAAACAACCTCTCATCCTCCTACCAATACTCAAGCAAGTCCAAAGTGGCTATTAGGCATCATACAAGAGCTCAAACTCAACCAAAACCACCCCACCTTAACAATCAACAATCACCCAATTATGAAATTACAATTCCTAGATCTACAACACATATACATACCCAACTTCACAATAAGGTCAAATATGAACTTCACAAGCTATATTACTCAACAAAATACATCATACAACCTTGGATGAGCTTTATCAATAAATTTTGAAAGAATCCATCAGCTTAGATGTTGAACAAAGAAGCAAAAGATATGGTAGAACTTGCTAGCAAATGCAAGAGAATGGTTGAAAATAGCCTAAGCTTCCTTTTCTCCTCTTCTCCTTCTTCTTTCTTCTTTCTTGGTCGAGTGGTCTTTGTGCGTGTGTGTGTGGTCTGCATTTTTGTGTATGTGTGGAGTGTGTAGTATTTTTGTGTGTGTGGAGTATGTTGTTAGATTTAAGTTAGGTAGAAAATATCCTAGGATGCTCATTAACCAAAATGCCCTACTAACTTAATGCTTATTTCTAGTTTGCCACCTTGTTTTATTTCAACTAATTTAGTTAGCTATTGTAATTGAATAGTAATTAAGTAATGCCTATGATATCTAAAACACTCAAATGCACATAATTGAATTTAAATGCATGTTAAACGAGGCTAACGAGCGTATTTCAAAGCAAATGCATGTAAATCAAGGTAAATGCACCTTAATTGTTATAAATGCATGTAAAATGATGTAAAAATATATGAAATGCTATAAAATGCATATGGGGTCTTGTGCGGGGATTCACAATCTTGGATCAAAACTATAGGTTCATAATCGAATAGTGAAGCTGGGTACTTCACTATGGTAAAGTTATAATAGGAGAGTCTCCTATTTGGTAGGGTACATAACCTACCTTGGTCATTGGAGGGACTTTTCGAACTTCTCTCATTAGTGTTATGGTGCATTGAATGGGATTAAGGTAAATGCTATCTCAGTGACATTACTATCATTGTCAGAGAACTAAAAACATCTTAAACTACTAAGTGTCCAATGCTTTACATCATGATCATATGTGGATATATTAGTGGAACCTAGGCCATGCATTTTGATTCACTATAGGTGAGATCTTATAATAAGGTCAACAACTCTGTGTTTTGGACACATGGACTAAATCCATTAGATGGCGTATGTATGAGTCATAATTCTATGACTATCTTAAGTGATAGTTAGCTACTTGCTTTGGGTTATCTATATAATCATCCAAATTTAAGTGCTTAGTAATATAGCTCAGGTTATATTGGATACTAAACTTGTGAGTCACTCCCAAGAGCAAGGGAATAACATATAGGTGATAATTATAGGAAAGATAAAGGTCCAAGGTGTAGATGTAATCAAGATAGGATGATAGTGCAGATGCAGGACCTCCTCTTGATTGCAGATAAAACATAGATGGGTATTTCGGTCATTTTACTTAGTAGGGCAAAGACAAAAACCTCCCTTGGAAGTTTATTGGTTGCCATGGAGTGCAACCCTAACTCTTTAGTGGAATGAGTTAAGGTTAAAATGGTCAAGATACTGCTAAGGTCTAACAGGGGCATTTTGGTCATTTTGGAGCCACAACAACTATGTCTTCGGATCCCTCTCCTAGCCACTTTCCTTTATGGTGAATTACAGTTTTTTTATTTTGGCACTTGTGTGTAAATTGAGTATGATTTCCTATTTAGGAACAAGCAACTCATTTTGGAAAGGCTTGGACATTAAGACAAGAAACATTCTTTAAGACAAGAATTTATGTCCTTGCGTAGCATGTCCAGATGGCGTGTGCCAAGCGCACTTCTGCGTGTGGAGGACTTGTGTGGGTATGGGTGGAGTTTGTTGGAAGAGGTAATTATCTTGATTTATTTAATTAGGAGATAATGTGCTTTATCCCTAAAAAATTAAACTAGAAAATCAAGAGGTAGTTATCTAACTTAACTAGGACTCTCTACCCCTTATCCCGTAGCTATCAGCTATATTTTCTACTAACTACACAAAACCACATGACACAACTAAGCTAACACACACACACAATACATGGCCAAGCAAGGTAAGAAAAGTAGAGAAGAAAAATTCTACCATTTTTCACTGCCACTCACTAGGGAGTTGTAATAGGGAGAAGATTCGGAGTGCCTTGGAGGGCTTCTCACGGCTTGGAGGATATTTTCTAGCCATATTCTAGTAGCAAACTCGTTTGTGAGTTGTGTATTTAAGCCAATACAAAAGGTATAAATCACACTCCACTCTAATTAGAACTTGATATTGATTTCGGTAGATGTTTTTGTGCATGATGTCATGTCTTCTGCTTGTGGATTATATGACTGCCATTAATTATTTTATATCCTGCTTATAAACTGAAAAATTAATGTCTAGATGTCTAGGAATTTACATAATTCATTATGCACTTTTGACAAAACACTAAGTCGTTTACTCCTTTTTTAAGCTGCACAATTTCCACCGGGCGGGTATAATTAATGTCCGGGCATTTGACAGCCTCTTTCCAATCTATATATTTTCTACCTGTGCTAATCCAATGTCAGCCCAATTGATTTTTAAATTATTTGGTTTTGTATATTAGTCGCCCAAGCGGGTCAAACATTTGGTCAGCCGATTTTTCTGAGAGTTTTCTGTTAGATATCTTCACTTGGCCGTGTTAGATATCCTCCCAAGCAAACATTTTTCTTATTTTTGTTTCTTGTCTGTTGTGGAAAATCAATCAATAATGCAAGGCATCCATTAACATGTACTAATTTCACATAATGGTGTTCATTAATTTATCTTTAAAAAATGCACGAGTCATGAACACAAGAGTAATCTTACCCAGCAAAAAAAAAAAAAAAGTGTAATCTTTCTATGGTAACAACAAAAGAAAGGACTTGTAATTATGACATAGTACTAGCAGAAAACACATTTCCAATCAAATTAAGTTTATAATATAAAGAACATATAAGATATGATGGTTAGCGAATGTAGTAAATTGAAAACCATAATTAGTCAAGTTGAAAACCATAAAACAATAAAAATAAATTAGAAGACAAAGTAAGATTAGTTGAGTACTTCAACATAAAATCATAATACATCCAAAAATTAATTGAAAATCATAAAACATGTAAGACATGACGGGTAGCGAATGTGGGGCTACTTCTTGGGGCAGCCCTGCTGGTTAAAGAATCCCCAAAATTCTCGAACCTTGGCGTCAAAGGATATCACATTTTGAGTTGATTTGTGTGTTTAATGGTTTAGCCACTCAAGTATCAAAGACGTCAAACCTCTCAGCGTTATAAGTATGCGTCATTTGAAGCTGCTTCATTATTTCTAGGTATGAGTCAATGTCAAAAGAAGTTGCTTCATTATAAGTACTTCAGTTCACATTTTTTCACGCAAGATCAAATATTAATTTCTAATTGCAACAATAATGATCCCAAAATATGGATAAAACCTTCGGAGTCTTTCCAATAAAAATGATGTTTTTGTATTCAATTTATAATAAGTTTCGCTTTATTACTAGTGTTAATACGAATTTAAAAAATTTAGTCTATTTATTAGGCTTAATTATTGGAAGACTAGTAGTTGGGCTTTAGTCGTTACAAGTGGTAACATGGATTCACTAGTTATTATTGTCAATTTGAATTTAAACATTTTGGACCAATTAATTAGATTCAATATATTAGTAAACTAGTAGTTGAGCATGAATCATTATAGATGTCTTGTAGTTCTTCTATTAAAAATATTTTTTTTTAAAAAATATTTAAAATAAGCTAGTAGTTGGACCTGAATTATTATGGATGTCTTATAGGTTAGTGCACTTGAATCATTTGACCATACAAATTTTTTTTTTTTTAAAGAAAAAAAGAAAAAAGCATCATCCTAATGATGTGGAGGTATTCTTTTGACCTCTTTTTCCTTTCTCATTATATAGTATAGAACCATTCATATATGAACTCAATGTATCATTTTGACGTTAAGAGAATTGCCAATTATCCTGGCATCTTAAAAATTGATCATAGGATAATATTACTGTTACTTTTATTGTTAAACTCTATTTATATAGGTGGATAATGTGTTAAACAATGACTCAAACTTTGAGGCTTCTCAACATGCAGGTTGCAACTCTGAAGTCCACCCGGAAAGACCAAAGAACTCAAAGGGCAACATGATCGCAATTAAGGCGAATCTATATAATCGAGTGTGGGTAATTTATCTTTCATTTACCTCTCAAAATTATTTAAAATTTTGTCTTTTTTTAAATATGTAAAATTTCTTTGCTCTCAATGACAAGATATTCTAAATTCGTCTCTAATTATATTTGGTTTTTGCTAATTAGGTTGATGGTCAGTATTTAATTGATAACTTAGTAATACATACTCGTAGTTGCTTACAAATTTATTACACGGACCCAAGTTCAATCCAAAATTTAACGGTTTTGACCCACATACCATTCAAAATTTTCAGACACGTGCTAATCTTGTGCCACAATGATAAATTTTCAACAGAATTTAGGATGAGGACTAATGATGTCATATTATTATAAGTGTAGGGATCAAAAAGTTGATTTTTTGTACATACGTTTTCAAAAGTTGAATGAAATATCTACTTGTTTAGCCAAAAAAAGAAGAAGTCAATTTTAAAATATTAAGAACCAATATATAAACCCTTGGATAAATGATCGAAATGGTCCTTTATCTTTAGGCTTTGTAGTACTTTTGACCTTTATCTACAAAACGTGACAAATTAGTCTCTTATTTTTAAATCTATGACACCGTTAGTCCTTTTAACAATTTTTAAAATTTTTTTTAACATAAATTGCATGCACTCAACACGTGACCAATTCGTTCCTTACCCCTCCAAAATCTGACTTAAGTTGGTCACATGTCAAATGCATGCAATCTGCATTAAAAAAAATTAACGAAATTTGTTAAAATAACTAACAACGTCATAAATTTAAAAATAAAAGACTAATTTATCACGTTTAGTAATAAAAAACAAAAATATCATAAAATTCAAAGATAAATGACCATTTCGATCATTCACCCTAAACCCTTTAGTACACTTTCTGGAGGAGTGATGCCCTCGTGATGGATCATACTCTGTAAGCCGCCTCTATAATGTAACATTGTACTGGTTTTGACCATATGTATTCACTACATTTTTTTGCAGAACTAGTCTCTCTCATATATGATACATCATAGCATATAAGCCGCCTCTGTAATGTGGCCGCCACGTTATAAGTGGCCATATCTGTGTGGTGTAAACCACAATTTACATGCCTAGTGAATGAATGTGTCTTGAGTTCATCAATGAAAGAAAAGGACACGCACGAACGATAGAGACTTTCAACTTGAATTAGAAGAATCGGTAAACTAGTAAGATCCCAATGTACCAAAATACAAAAAGCCAAATACTAATGTTTTATATCAGTTCTTTATTTATTTTTTGTATGATAACAATTTATATATTAAACTAATGTTAAATTTTTTATGTATATGATAAAAATTTAATTATATAGAGAACAATGTAACAATGTGGAATCCTAAATAGGGATTCAAGTTCCTAAAGAAACTAGATGCTGAATTCCTAATTGAACAAAAAAAGGAAAAGAAAAGAAACAACTTTCTATTCCTAACAAACACTATAAATGGAATCAAAAGGTTCCTTTAGCATAGCATTTCCAAGTCTTGAAATCATGTTTGCAATGAGAAAAAGATACTAGATAGCATGTGAATGCCCAAATTTATGGCATTAAACCATTATCTTTAGCATTTTGATAAAACCTATGGTGCACAAACTTAATCTTTCCGGTTTTAATCAGTTCATTCTAGAAAAGTCCTGACATTGTATTTGATTCTCCTCACTACAGGAAATGAAGAATATACCGGCGCTATTTTTTACTTTTCATGGCGCTTATAAAGCGCTGCATATATTTATACCAGCACTTAATGAAGTGCCGGTGAATTTGCCGCCATCTTTGGCATAAGTGCCATTTCAGACAAGTGCTAGTATAAATGGACCTATGGCGGCACTTTGTGAAAAACACCACCTATTATAAAATCTAATATATAAATAAATCCTATAATAAATTTAGAGGGAAAAACGTTTAAAAAATTGAGAACATAGGCGGCACTTTGATAAAATTAAATATATAAACAAAACCTATAAATTTAGAGGGAAACGAATTTAAAAATTTAGAACTTAGGCGGCGCTTTTCAAAAACGCCGTCTATGTTCAAAAACAATAAGAAAAAGTTTTGTGGCTTCTCCAAGTTTTGAACCCTTAACCTCCCTACTCATTCAATTTGTGCATGATTTTAATGATTACTTGTTGACCATCTAAGTTAGAGAATTCCTTCAATTTTAGCAATACTAAAAATTTTATATAAGAACTTTATCTATACTTACATTGAATTTAACATAAGAGTTCGAGTATCATAATGTTAATTTTTCTTTAATTCAATCAATGTAGTCCAAAACTGAATAAATTATATTTTTGAAATTTTGTGCCAAGTATAATTAAAAAAATAAAATTAAGATCAAAATGAGGCCCTTTTTGAGAAAATAATTGACCTAAACCGCCTTTCACTAGATCTCAAAAAAATACCTGATTTGAAAAAAAAAATCACTGAAAATGGACATTCGAGTAAAAAGTCATGAGCTTTTAAAGTTTTACCACCTACAACTGAGAACAAGTTTGATAACTATCAAATAGCTCAAAGGAAAATCTTTAGGCAATTTCATTTAGAATTATCAAAGAATCATCCAAATTAGAGTGTTGATCCTTTTGGTGAGGCCATAACTACTTCAAAACCCTTGTTTCACCATTCCATTGTGTAGATCTCGTTGAGATACATAAACGAGACTACTCATGCAAAACAAAAAAAAAGGATCATTGAGTATAAAGTTATGCACTTTGAAAGTTTATAAGTAATTCATATCTTAGTAAAACAAAAGGTAACCATACCTATAAAATTTTGATTACAACATGTATGCACAATATAATGTAGATAAAAATTGATACGTGTTATTCGTATTTTATTTTTTATCCTAAGTGTGATATTTATAATTAGCACAGTAATCGGATATTTAATGTAAATCAAAAACTGATATGTTTGATTTAGCAACCCTTAAAAATATTTTTTATTTCCTTTTAATGTTTTAAACTGCTTATTATGAAAACCGACTTTATAGATTCAAATTCATTAAATTTAATATAAAATATAATTATTTATTGTCGTTAAAAAGAGTTAAACAATATTTTTTACCACTATACGCGATGCTTTTCCATTATAGCGACCCCCTATAGTCTTTAAAATAATTTTTTTAGTATTATAATAAAAATCCGCCTATTCTCAACTAAAAAATTAGCAAATATTGATGAAAATGAATATAGGCGCAATTTAAAAAAATAAAAAAATATTGTCAAAACTGAGCATAGACGGCGGTTCTTGAGAAATGCAGCATATCTGCAATTTAAAAAAATTAAAAAATTAGAGAATAGGTGGTGTTTTTGAGTAAACGCTGCCTGTTACAATTAAAAAATTAACAAATATTGTTGAAATTGCATATAGAGGGCGGTTTATGATAAACGCCGCCTATCTGCAATTTAAAAAAATATCATTTTGACGTTAAGAGAATTACCAATTATGCTGGCATCTTAAAAATTGATCATAGGTAATATTACTGTTACTTTTATTTTTAAACTCCATTTATATAGGTGGATAATGTGTTAAACAATGACTCAAACTGTGAGGGTTCTCAACATGCAGATTGCAACTCTGAAGTCCACCCAGAAAGACCAAAGAATTCAAAGGGCAACATGATCGCAATTAAGGCGAATCTATATAGTCGACTGTGGGTAATGTATCTTTCATTGACCTCTCAAAATTATTTAAAATTTCGTCTTATTTTTAATATGTAAAATTTATTTACTCTTAATGATAAGATATTCTAAATTCATCTCTAATTATATTTAGTTTTTGGTAATTAGGTCGATGGTCACTATTTAATTGATAACTTAGTAATACATACTCGCAGTTGCTTACAAATTCATTGCACAGACCCAAGTTCGATCCAAAATTTAATGGTTTTGACCCAAATGTCATTCAAAATTTGCAGACACGTGCTAATCTTGTGCCAAATAATGCTAAATTTTCAATATAATTTAGGACGAGGACTAATGACGTCATATTATTATAAGTGTAGGGATCAAAATGTTCATTTTTTGTATATGCATTTTTTAAAGTTGATTGAAATATCTACTTGCTTAGCACAAAAAAAAAGTTCATTTTAAAAGATTAAGAACCAAGATATAAACCCTTGGATAAATGATCGAAATGGTCCCTTATTTTTAGACTCTGTAGTATTTTTGACCCTTATCTTACAAAATGTGACAAATTAGTCTCTTATTTTTAAATCTATGACGCCGTTAGTCCTTTTAACAATTTTTTTAATTTTTTAACATAGATTGCATTCGTTCAGCACTTGACCAATTAGTCTCTTACCCCTCCAAAATCTAAGTTAAGCTGACCACATGTCAGACGCATGCAATCTACATTAAAAAAAATTAATGAAATTTGTTAAAAAGACTAACAGTGTCGCAAATTTAAAAATAAGGAACTAATTTGTTACGTTTGATAGATAAGAGACAAAAATATCATAGAATCCAAAGATAAGGCCATTTTGGTCATTTACCCTAAACCCTTTATTACACTTTCTGGAGGAGTAATGCCCTCGTGATGGATCATACTCTCTAAGCCGCCTCTATAATGTAATATTGTACTGGTTTTGACCATATGTATTCACTACGTTTTTTGCAGAACTAGTCTCTCTCATGTATGTTGCATCATATATAGTATATAAGCCGCCTCTGTAATGCGGCCGCCGGGTTATAAGTGGCCATATTTGTGTAGTGTAAACCCCAATTTACACGTACGAAATGTCTAGTGAATGAATGTGTCTTGAGTTTTGACCCAAAAAAAAAAAAGAAAAAAGAATGTGTCTTGAGTTCATCAATGAAAGAAAAGAACACCTACGAACGATAGACTTTCAACTTTTTTTTTTCTTGAATTAGAAGATTCAGTAAACTAGTAAGATCCCAATGTACCAAAATACAAAAGCCAAATACACTAATGTTTTATGTCAGTTCTTTATTTATTTTTTGTATGGTAAGAATTTATATATTAAACTAATGTTAAATTTTTTATGTATATGACAAAAATTTAATTATATAGAAAACGGTGAAGAAATTGATGGGCGATGATAGATAGCAATGTGGAAACCTAAATAGGGATTCAAGTTCCTAAGGAAACTAGATGCTGAATTCCTACTTGAACAAAAAAAAAAAAGGAAAAGAAAAGAAACAACTCTCTATTCTTAACAAACACTATAAATGAGCATATCATTTCCAAGGCTTGAAATCATGTTTGCAATGAGAACAAGATACTAGATTGCATTTGAATGCCCAAATTTGTGGCACAAAACCATTATCTTTAGCATTTGGATAAAACCTATGATGCACAAACTTAATCTTTTCGGTTTTAATCAATATGTTCTAGAAAAATCCTGACATTGTATTTGATTCTCCTAATATATCCCTAGACCTTCTGCCTTGTACGGAGGTTCATTGTAGGGGAGGGTGTGATGCCCGGAAATCCAACAGAAAATATTTCTTCGAAAGTACTTAATGAAGAGTTCGAGATCATAGTCCTTTCCCGTAAAATTCAAAGAATATTTTTCAAAATTGGTATAAATAAGTCATTTCACTTTCCAATAAGGTAACTACTTTTCTCTAGTTTATTTCATATACTTAAAATATTCCTAATTTTTAAACTCGATACTGAATTGAGCGTCGTAGCCTATCCCCTACAATTTAACCCATGCTTTATTTCATCTAGGGATGGCAATGGAGACAAGAATTGCGGGTACCCGCCCCATCCCCGCCCCAAATGGGGTAGGGATTAAGGCGAGAAATGGGAAATAAGGCGGGGGATGGGGATCAACTTTTAATCTCCGCGCGGGGGCGGGGCGGGGTGCGGGGATAAGTATTTCTCGCTCCGTATATATAAATAGTTATTTTTATTATTTTAGTATTATATATGTATTAAAATTATACACATAAAAGTATAAAAAATAACATTAAACAAAGTATTATAAAATTGAAATGAAAAATTAGATTATTTAAAAGGATTTTATAATTATTCTTAAAACCACTGTATGTCGTAACTTGAGATTTGCTATTATTTGACATAAATACCTCAATTTTACTATTGTTCATATTGAATTAAGAGATTTGTTAGTTATGTCAGTTGCACTTCAAAAAGCTTCAAATAACATAACTAAAGATGAATTTTAAAGAATTGCAACTAATAATATATGTGACATGCGACAAGAAAAAAAATTATAATAATCAATGCAATCTCACTAGCACAAAGAAATGTTCTTTTTCAATTAGAGTCCTCATACACAATGGTTAAGTCAAAATTTATTTTAAATATTTGAGACTCAATTACTATAATATTATTTTTACTATTTAATTGCAAAAGTAATTAATCTTAGACTTTATTTAAGATCTATATTTATATTTATCATTAGTATAACTTTAATTTATATTTTGAAGTTGCATGATTCAAATTAATTATAATTCTTAAGGTTTAAAAAGAATAATAAAAACCCCGCAGGTAATCCCTATTCCCCATAGGGATTTGGGGTTGGGGGCGGGGGACAGGGGTATAAAATGCGGGGACGGGACAGGAGATAGGGGAGCTTTTTGAGTGGCAGGACGGGACGTAGGGATAGCTCTCCCCGCCCCTACCCTATCCTACCCCATTACCATTCCTAATTTCATCCCTTTTTGCAGGCTGTTGAGCTTGATTCCGAGCGAGAGAAGCCCGATAAGGATTTTTACCTTAACACTAATTATTGAAAAAATCACTTTCTGGATAATCATATTCCATAAACTCATGTTTGACAAATTGTTTGCAAACGAGACTAAGTGACGTATTTACTTTCCAAGCGACACTCATTGTCAAAGCATATCGTTTGAAATAAGGGGCCAAGTTATAAAGATACTCTTGCGAGATCCCTTTCGTTAGTGGGCTCTTATGAGGCTTACCTCTCTTAGCGGCCATTGTTGAAGGCTTTCTTTAATGAGGCTGAGGAAGTGTTTAGGGTTTGTTGCGTGTCCTCTTTGGTTACTCATGTCTTCTCTTTATGCCTATGTATGTAGACTAAACCTAGTCAGGAGTGACTGTCGGCCCTGATTTCGATGTGATCGCGAGATTTTACTTGATACTCGTTGAACCCTTCGTATTTTTGGGTCCTTTATTCCTGCTCCTTCCATTCGGGTACTTAGTACCCGTTACGTTGACCTCTGTTTGCGTGTTGAAGGCCTATGGGTCAAGGGAGCCTAAGGATCTACCCATTACAAGTTAGACACAAAATCTATTAACACAAAAAAATTAATATTTTGACCAATTTAAACTCAAGATGTTAATAAGCTTTCTAAGTATATGGTTGAATGGTCAATCAAGTTGTTTTCCGTACCGAAACTAGAAACAGTGTTGAGTGGCCTTTTATTGACTGTATTCAAATGTATATCCTTTTTGTGCCACTGTTACGTCGGCCATGAGGCCATGCTCTCTACTATATATAGAATGTAATCACTTGGTGTGTTTGAAACAGATATCTATTACGTTCTAGCTAGTGGCACTCAATTGCAAGGAAGAAGCAAATGGCAGCGATAATGTCAGTACAAGTGCCTAGGATCAAGCTTGGCTCGCAGGGCATGGAAGTCTCCCAGCAAGGGCTGGGCTGCGTGGGCATGTCTGCTCTCTACGGCCCGCCCAAGCCCGAGCCCGAGATGATCAGGCTCATACACCATGCTGTCGAGTCCGGGGTCCCCTTTCTTGATACGTCAGATTTTTATGGACCTCACACCAATGAAATCCTCATTGGCAAGGCTAGTACTTTTAAACACGTATATGTAATGCATGGATTTAAATTTGCATTCATATTTTTGCATGTGTGATAATTGAAGAGAATTTTAATGTTAGATCAATTTATAACTAATTATTAACGTTTTTACTGGTAAAATAGTTGTCACTAAAGTGTTGTTTCCTACGTTTCATTTCTAGAAAGACTTGTTTATGCATGCGCTAATTAAATTTGAACCACTTTTTTGTTGGAAGGATCATGCACATAATGACATAAATACATTAGAAACAAAACACTATTTAATAAATAACAATCATGATACTTACACACCTACCTAGAGGCGTATAACATATAATTCTAGTCTCATCTAATATGGTACACCCACTTTGTGGTGTGTGACACTTAAACACAACCTAAATAGCCTTATTTAATTATAGATTATTGCTAATTAATCCCATACTTTATAGTATTTTATTAACCTCTAATTATACTTCTAGTTATCTTCAGTATTTGATTATGCTTGGGATTCGAGCCATATTCAACATTTTTAGTATCTTATTTCCAAATTAAATTGCTTGAGGGAAACAGTGTGCATGCGCACATGTGCATACGTATTTCATCACTCATTTCTCACATCTTATGTAGATGTTTAGTCGACATGTAAAATAATAAAGAGAAACAAAAATGTTTTATATTTTAGCATACTAACTAAGAATTCATATAAAAAATGAAAATGAGTGATAAAAATAGGCTTGTATCTAATGATATTTATATGTATCATACGTTTTGCGTAATGTTGCTGACTCAATGAAATTGGTGTAGGCTATGAAAGGAGGCATCAGAAATAAAGCACAAATAGCAACAAAGTTTGGCATAAAATTGAAGGATGGCCAACTGGAAATTCGTGGTGATCCAGGAAATGTGAAAGATTGTTGTGAGGCAAGCTTGAAACGGCTCGGCGTCGATTACATTGATCTCTATTACATCCATCGCGTTGACACTCATGTGCCTATTGAAGTTACGGTCTGTCTTCTTGCCATAACAATAACTATTGACGAGCAATTTTTAATTTATGCACAAAACACTAAATACGATGTGAGATTCAAAAAAAGGTCAGTTGTCTAAGGGGGAAGTCAAAGCTTCTCTCCAGTACCACAGCTCTTTCATGACCCACGACTTAATTGTTGATTTGATAATCCCCTAGAAGGGTCCAAAGGCGACAACCACCATAAACATTAGACACTCAATTACTTAATAATCCCCATCTGGTAGGCCCCTACTTAAAAGGAAATAATTCTATAGCCATGGCTGATTAAGTACTAGTTATTTATTTATTCGACCTCAATGAATATTGAATGCAATGAATGTCTTGTTGATAAAGATGAAAGGGGTTTGGTTTTGGTAATCGGATCAGCTCTTTCTCCTATGAGGAATTATCAAATTATTGGCTTTAGACAGGAATTTCTTTGATGTCTGTAGGAGGAGAGTTATTGCTACAAATCTGGCACCAATTAACCATTGACGTACTGTACATTTCACGAGTATTACTATATACCGTTCTATTTTTATCACTTAAATACCACTTCTACATGGATGCTTAGTTGGCATTCTAAAATAATAAATTTTTTAATTTCTTTATCTTATTTGAGTATGCCAACTAAACATACAATAGGTAGTGGTATTTAGGTGATAAAAATAAGGTGGTATTTAGCATTTCTCACATTACACAAATAGCCTATGATGTTTTCACCTTTTTTAAAAAAATTATTCCTATTGTTTAAAAGTCACACACTTGTTCGTCAATATTTATACTTTTCCGCAATGTGCTTAGTCTCTAAATATGTAAAAAATTTCAATTTAATCCCCAATGTTTGCACTTTTTTAAATTAGTTTCCAAACTTTCATGTGTAGGTCATAAATTAAAATTTCATGGCAGGGACTAAACTGAAACCTTTTGCAAACTTTGGACACCAAGCGCGTTATTTTTAAAATAATGAAGACGAAATTTGAAAGAAAATGTAAAAATTGGGTGATAAATTGAATTTTTTTTTATAATCTTTGGGTACTAAATGTGTCACTTTTGAAACAACTTGAAACTTTTTGCATGTAGCATAATTTTATCCATGTGTTATCACCTTGAATTGAGACCATGATATTTGAAGCATTCTCATACATTATATTTTTCACATGAGTATTATTATATATCACCCTTATAATACTTTACTTTTTTTTTTATTGTAAGAATTCTTATGGTATAAAGAGATATTTGATGTTTAATAAATAAATTTTTACCCTATATACAATGAGTAAAACATCACTCCAGTGACGAAAGTATTACTTTTTTTCAATGGCTTAAGAGTAATATTTGTGCATGACTTTTTGATCATCAAATTAAAGATGCTTCAAACTCCTGTTTCACATGAAGCTATGTTTAATTTTTTATATATCATTTACTAGGTGGGAGCACTTAAGAAACTAGTGGAAGAGGGTAAAGTGAAGTATGTAGGTTTGTCGGAAGCTTCAGCTTCAACAATAAGAAGGGCAAATGCTGTTCATCCCCTCACTGCTGTCCAAAATGAGTGGTCCTTGTGGTCAAGAGATTTGGAGGCAGAAATAGTGGATACTTGCAGGTGAGGAATCTATACATATGTTATATATATATATATATATATATATATATATATATATATATATATATGTTATATATATATATATATATATATATATATATAACATATGTATATATCATGTTCAGAACTTACTGAAGAAATCATAATTAGGAACTCGATGTTTACTTTCAGAGAACTTGGCATTGGACTTGTGCCCTACAGTCCTCTAGGACGAGGATTCTTTTCAGCAGGTCCTAAGTTATTCGAGAACTTGTCAGATGGTGACTTCCGTAAGGTAAGCATGTTTATCCATATTTATGTGGAATTTGACTAGAGAGATTGATAGTGATAAAATGATAATATATATAATAATTTGTCACATTTTTAATTCTAGGCAATATTTGAAAACTGTTACCAAAAAGCTAAAAACCATTACAAATGACTTTACGTAGCAGTTTTTTTACTGTTGAATCCTTTCTCGTTGTTTATTCTCTAATGCAACAGTTTTCTATAAATAAGTAGTAACGGTAAAAAAAAAAACCATTGCAATTGATTCTTTTAACAACGGTTTTTTTTTTCTTCTAAAAACTACATGATAAATGTTTTTATAATTGCGACAGTTTTCAAAAGTAACAATAACGGTTTTTAATACTTTTTGTGACAGTTTTTTCTAGTTATTGCAACGGTAATTTTACCGTTGCAAGTTCGTCATTCTTAAAATAATATATATATATATATAAGATTCTCTTTCCTTATTTTTAATGAGTTGCACTTGAATATATATTTTTAAATAGGTAGCAATGAGACTCGAACCCAGAATCTTTTGATATTGAACTCTATAATTATGTTACTAATCATCTCATCTACAAGTAAAGTTGTTAGAAAAAAATTTATTTTATTCATTTATTATCTTTAATAATAAATACTTTTGTGAACAATTTTAAAAAGACATAAATAATAATCTCTTGCACTTACAATGCTATTTTCTAAAACTTGCAATATTGTTTTCACTAGTCGACAGTAATGTAGAACTAAGAAGCAATAAAGTCTCAATTTTGGAGAAAAATGGGAAATAAAGAGATAAAAAATAAATTCAAATTTATCAACTTATTAATTTTTTCTCTATCTTTTCAAATAATCGGTTTTGATAGTTTCTCATTTTCAATGAATTAAGCTCAAATTTCTTCGTGAATAAAATATCCCAAGACATCTCATCAAATAAAAATGTAATAAGCAGCGATTTTCGTGCGTTGCATGTAAGCCCATAATTTTACATGCCATTGCAAAATAAATAAATAAAATAAGTAGCACTTAATAAAATGTTGCATATCCTAAATTCTGCAATGTTTAGAAGCAATAATAAAAAAATTGTTGCAAAAACCTCTATTTAAGTTGTAACTAAGCTATTCATAACGTTAAATCCACAGTCGGCAATCATAGAGTAGTTCAAGTAAGGCATTATATAGTCAACTTTGGATTTAAGTGGCAAGATTTGAATTTGCAAGGTTTCAGCCTTTAGATGGTTGGTATGAACTGAGGGCCCCTATATATTTATACATATGTTGTATGCATTAAAAATATTATCTATAATAATTAGGGACGGATGTGCATATATGTTAGTGGAGGCTACCTCTCACTAAACTCAAAAGTTCTTAAAATATAAAGATATATTTAGAATACTTTTAGTCTAATAAAGTTGTTCCAACTATCTATTGAAAAAAAGATTATTTTTATATAAATATT
Organism: Ehretia macrophylla; assembly: GCA_037974665.1. NCBI lineage: Eukaryota > Viridiplantae > Streptophyta > Magnoliopsida > Boraginales > Ehretiaceae > Ehretia > Ehretia macrophylla. The sequence goes on from CM075764.1 coordinate 88,940,901, forward strand.
AAATTGTGTGTTATAATTTTTTATAAAAAAAAATTCAAACCACCCTGAACAATTATTATTTCCTAAGATTTGTCTAATAATTATAACCTAACTCTAAAGTTGAACTCAAGGTTAGAGAATAAACCATATGCAGACGTGTAAAATCACATGTATGATGTATAGTCAAAAAACAAAAAACAAATTAGACAGAAAACATGCCAAAATATATCAATACCCTTCTAAGTAAACTTTGGTAGACAAGAAAGATATAGTTATAAAAGTAAGATAGATATTTAGTAGCTAAATGAAGTTAGTTGACTTAACTATACCTGGAATGTTGAATTTCCGTAACATAAGCCTTTGGCACTGACACTTTAACAAGATTACAATTTCATGTTGGATGACTGTCGAGCATGAATATGACCTAAGTGTCTGTGTCCCTACTTTGACTTTTATCTTTTTTTATTTGACATTTTAAAGGACTAAAATCTAACATGTATATTCTACTTTGTCTTTGATCTTTTTAATTTGACATGATCAAAGCAAACACATGTCCACGTTGGAATTTGTGGTCTTAATTGACTGCAAAGTCAAGATCTTGTTAGCTAGTTAATCCAAAATTTTAGCAAAAAGAAAAATGAATTGCAGAAAAGAAAAAAAGGATATTATTAGCTATAATCTTATAATGAAGACATTCTTATTATCCCACTTCGATTGACCTAAACTTTGTGTTGGAATGTGTTGGTGCACTACGAGATTTATAACCTAAAGTAGATGTAATTAAATATTTAGTTTTATATAAGGTGAATTTTTTGTCATAAAAAATAGAATAAAATAAAATACACATATATATATAGAGAGAGAGATCAGAGCGTTTTTCTTGAATAAATCTTATGTAATTTCATTGGTTTCCGACAGTTGAATTGTCGTTGCTCATACAAATATAAAATGTATATAGAGCATTGTTCTTGAACAAATTTGATGTAATTTCATTTGATTTCGACATTTGAATTGCCATTGCTCATACAAATTAATATAACACTTTGTAGGGTTTTCCAAGGTTCCAGTTAGGAAATCTTGAGCATAACAAGCAAATATTTGAGAGGATTGATAACATGGCAGAAAGGAAAGGATGCAGCCCATCACAACTAGCATTGGCATGGGTTCATCACCAAGGAAATGATATGTGTCCCATACCTGGTACCACTAAGATTGAAAATCTCAACCAGAACATTGGAGCTTTATCAGTAACATTGACAAGGGAAGAAATGCAAGAATTGGAGTCTTACTGTTTAGCTGATATGGTGAAGGGTGACAGACACACCTTCATGTCAAGTACTTGGATGAACTCGGAAACCTCACCGTTGTGAGTCTTACTGTTCAGCTGATATGGTGAAGGGTGACAGACACACCTTCATGTCAAGTACTTGGATGAACTCGGAAACCCCACTGTTGTCCGCACCTCTGTCGAAGACTCGATAGAAATAAAAGCATTGTTATATATTATCAGATTGATGTTTTATCTTTCTCCATATGATAAGCGTTTTTATTTTATAAAAAGAGATTTGATATCATATATATGAATTCTTAATATATAAATTAAAGAGGGATGAAGTATCATCAAAGTTACATAAAACATTACTCGATACTTAATTTAGTTACACTCTCTATGAGAATAGGCTTTATCCCTATCTTTGTGTAGGAAGATAGATCTCGGTGGTCCTCCAAATATGATAGGCATGAGTTATGTATAAGGTAAGAATATGAGGCTACATGAGATTATATATTGAGCTATACTAAATCTGGTGATGAAAATTAAAATTTACAATCACGATCCTTTTGAAATTTGGACTTATTTTGGGCAAAATTCAATTAAACTCCCAACTTTTCTATTTTAGATCTCTTCCTATTTTTCTTCTTCAAAAAGAAAAAATCTCCTACCATACCCATGAGGAGGATCACTACAAGAAAACAATGCACCAGCGACGGATTTTTTCTGTAGTAAATTGACTACGGATGGGCTACGGAATTGCTACAGGCAATTAATTCCGTAGCCTATCCGTAGCCAACTTCGGCCCCGTTGAAATGGCGACAAAAAATGGCTACGGACAATAATTTTAATTATAAAAAAATAAAAAAAATATTCCGTAGCCTAGCCGTAACAAATTTGCTACGGACTAGCTACGAATTATTTAATTAATGCGGCAACAAAAATTATAACAAATTCCATAGCCATGCGGTGGTGAAATAGCCACGGATTAGCTACGGACTATGTATTACTCAAAAAAATGTCCATAAAAAATAAAGGATCGAAGGGAAAAATAAAAATAACAAAGTCCGTAGCCCATCCGTGACAATTGGCTACGGATTGGCTACGGATTTCATTTTTCCGTCGCCCATCCGTAGCTAATTGCCATGGATGGGCTACGGAGTTTTAGATAAAAATGAGGTTTATTGGTTTTAATTTGAATTACAGAATTTTTATTGCACATACAACATAGTAAACTTCACTTGAGATGCTAGATTTCTAAATAAAAATAAACTTAGTCCATATTTTATTAGCGTGCGTATTTTAATAGAGAAATCTCCTACGAAATCATTAGCCGTTTAAATCGAAGTTATCATGTCCTCACTTAACATTGCGTTAATATTAATAAATGTTCAATCTAGGTGTCCAAAAACTCTCATATTGTGTCCAAACTTCATAAACATGAAAAATATAAAGATATAAACACATTTTAATACGTTGTTCCTAGCTATTAACAAGTTAGAATTCATACTATTAGGGGTCCGTAGCCCATCCGTGGCAATTGGCTAAGGATTGGCTACGGATTTCATTTTTTCGTAGCCCATCCGTAGCCAACTGCCACGGATGGGCTACGGACTTTAAGATAAAAATGAGGTTTATCGGTTTTAATTTGAACTACATAATTTTGATTGCACCTACAACGTAGTAAACTTTACTTGAGCTGCTAGTTTTCCAAATAAAAATAAACTTAGTCCGTATTTTATTAGCGTGCGTATTTTAATAAAGAAATCCTCTATGAAGTCATTAGCCGTTTAAATCGAAGTTATCATGTCCTCACTTAACATTACGTTAATATTAATAAATGTTCAAACTAGGAGTCCAAAAACTCTCATATTGTGTTTAAACTTCATAAACTTAAAAATATAAAGATATAAACACGCTTTAATACGTTGTTCCTACCTATTAACAAGTTAGAATTCATACTATTAGGGGTCCGTAGCCCATCTGTGGCAATTGGCTATGGATGGGCTACGGATTTCATTTTTCCGTAGCTCATCCGTAGCCAATTGCCATGAATGAGCTACGAACTTTAAGATAAAAATGAGGTTTATCGGTTTTAATTTGAATTACAAAATTTTGATTGCACCTATAACGTAATAAACTTCACTTGAGATGTTAGTTTTCCAAATAAAAATAAACTTAGTACGTATTTTATTAGCGTGTGTATTTTAATAGAGAAATCTCTTACGAAGTCATTAGCCATTATAATATTGAAATTATCATGTCCTCACTTAACATTGCGTTAATATTAATAAATGTTCAATCTAGGGGTCCAAAAACTCTCATATTGTGTCTAAACTTCATAAACATGAAAAATATAAATATATAAAAATGAGGTTTATCGGTTTTAATTTGAATTACGAAATTTTGATTGCACCTATATGACGCCCCGATTCCTCGTGAAACCAGGAACTGCTAAAATGACCCGATCTAAACCCGAGGCACGAATACGAGAGAAAACGGATAAAATTTTCCCTGTATTTAGGTCAACCAACACTTGCTTAAACCACTCAACATCCAAGCATTCACAATAATAAAAGCATAGTGGGCTCGACATTACATCAACTCTTTAACATTACAACCCAACATAACACATTACAAAGTATGACTAACATGATCATTACATATATCTTTACATTGATTCTTATACTCGTTACATTCTCTTGACCAAAATCATAAACTAACACATAAGTCATAGTTATACTTCTCTTGCACTTAGCCAAGTCCTCGGGTTCACCTGTAGCATGCAAAAATAAGGATGAGCTAAACAGGCTCAGTGAGGAACAACTCGGTAGTTTTGGAAACCTTATCTCGAAACTCTTTCGCACATTGGATAACATATCATATAGAAAATCAAGTATTTCACTCTTTCATAGACACTTTGAGAACTCAAGTTAACTTACACATTGTGAAACACTAGCTTATACGAAGATACACGTACGCATTCATTTATGAGATATATCATTTTAACACATAAGGGAAGAGAATACAATACCCCTTGTTGTTGCACGAAGCCTCACTATCATGAACAAGTAACATGAAACACCTAAATACTAACGCATCCAGCCTTGTCACTCCCACTTGTGCACTCCGGAAGTACACGGTGCTACGACCCAAACTCGAAATGATATACGCGGATCATACGAGAAGGGAATTGCGTATAGTAGTCAAGTTAATACCGGTTAGACCTTATGCCGACTCAGTATTCCAAGACTCTACCATCGCTCAAGGTTTGCAACCATTCGCATCGCTTACACACATGCATACACATATAACACATTCGCATTCACATTGCAACACATCTCTTTTAATCACGTTTCACGTACTTATGACACAAGAAGGTTGTCACGCATTCACGTTAATCATTTAACATCACATTAAATAAGTAACCACATAAAGACAGGTGCATAACACATTTAGGCATAAAGCGACCACTATAAACACATAGCTACGCAATGGTCCAACTTAATCAATTTATCTACCTATCTTCACGACCTCCAAATGATCTAATTTTCATATAGAATTAAAGTTCATCAAAAGTAGATAACTCTATAATCAAACAGAACTCAATTCGGAGTTCAAATGAATAAGATATGGCCTCTGAAAAATTATTGCGCAAAGCTAAAAAACCAAGTCGAAGCCTCGCCAGAGAACGAGAGGTCCTCCACCGGTCGACCGGTGGGGGAGGGAAGGGGTAGTCCGGTCGTGCCAAATCTGTTAGTGAACGCTACAGTGCAACAAATGCACGAATTTTCCTTTTCTTGCTTCTTTTGCTATGCCAATCAAAGCTATAAACATCTTCAACATAAATTCAACAAGAACACCATGAACACCAAGCTAGCAACATATATTCACCAATAACCAGATCATTCATCTCCAAAACAACAATAAACTCAAGAACACATAAATGGCTCATCAACTCCATTTTTTTTTTTATAGAATCAACTACAACAAGCATCAAGAACACATGATCAAGCATTAACATCACCAAATAAGCATAAACATGCAATAACATGAAATTTCCTCACCTTAGAAAATGTTGAAACAAGACAAAGTAATCCAATAGAAAGCTTGCACGAGTTGAGAAGAGTTCAAATCTACAATATTAGCTCTTGGTTCAACTTCTAACTACCTCAAATGGACTAAAATGCAAGAGAACACTATTTATCCTCCTCATTTCTTCACACGCAGGAACTAGGGCTTCTCTTTGCAATTTTGCTGAATTGTTTGCTATTTATAATATTTGCTAAGTGGTCAAATAATGGTCAAACAACCTAGGTGAAAAATGACTAAATTGCCTAGCTATTTTCATCCTATTACTATTTTACCCTTAATAAATATCCTAAATTGCTAATTATCAGAAACTCTTGATATTTTGCTCATATTACCCTTCACCCTTTCTAGAAGATTGGCCAATGTGAAAAGACTATTTTACCCTTCTAGCAATTTATAGGCGAAATGCACTCAAAATCATGCAGAATATAAGTTTGAATGCACAGATAAGTTCAAGCAAATGAAATGAGCAATTTAAATATGTTTGATGCATCTTGGGCCTCACATTCTCCCCTCCTTAAGAAAATTGCGCCCTCGCAATTCTTCCTCCTCTGCACTACACCAAAACTGTTGTTCAAATTGATCCCGACTCTCTCAAGTAGTCTCTTCAATACCATGATAAAGCCACAGTACTTTTAACCATCGGGATCTCTTTCGAACGCAGCTTTCGAACTGATCTAGAATACGAATAGGATGCTCCTGATAAGTCAAATCACCACTAAGCTCCAACGGTTCTGGCTCAAGAACATAAGAAGAATCTAGATGATACACTTCCGCATAAATATGTAATAGACATCAAAACTTTGAAAAGATTCAGCGAGAAACCCATAGACAAACCAACTTGTCTAATCCACAAATAGAAATCTTCTAACCACATAACTCCGACTCCAAAACAATACTCTGCCAAGGGATACTATCATCAGAATTCAAAGTTATTAAGTTGGCACATAATGAATACTGCTGGAGCTTCTGCAAGCTAGATGAAATGTTGCTCACATTCAGTTTAATATTGAAATAAACAAGAATACTATCAAATGAAAATACCCTCAAATAAGAATACATTCAACGGAGATTACCGTCAAATAAGAATACCAAGAATAGAGAACACTATCAACATGAATGCTTCCAGATAGCCACCACCACGTCATATTGAATAAGAGTTCCAACCAAGATTACTCAAAGAAGAATACTCACGTAGAAATCCCAAAGAAAATATCGAATAACGATCCCTGATAAGAATGCCATGAAGAATACCAAGCACAACCTCAAGTAAGAATACCCAAATACCAACAGTCGAATACTAATATGGTCACTTATACGCAATTACGGAATATGAAAAAAAAATATTGATAAGGAATGTTGAATACCAAATGAGAGTCTCAATAAGAACACCAATTGAAAGTACACATTAAGAATCCCGAATAAGAATACCGTCGTGGAATATCAAGTACAACTTCAATGAGAATACCCAAATACAAATATTATTCAAGAAATCTCAACTAGAACACCAAGGAAATATCATATGAGAAGTCTTACATAAGAAAGCCAAATAAAGACTCTATCAAGAATACCATAAAAGAGTATCGAAGAAGAACCCCAATGAAGAACACCAAAGAATCACCAATCAAGATTTCTGAATAAAGGTTCCTATAGTCGTTTCATAGCTATAGAGTGTTATCTTCGTTCATCCCAAATAACACAAGTGCCTTATGATACTTCGCCAGTCAAACATGCTCAAAATAATCCCGGAATCTCGAATAGGAAGTAGATTAAAATCACAACAATTCTTAGTCCCTAATCGAGATTTCTCATGAATGCACATTTGCTAACATACCAATCCTAAAAGTTATAAGCTATCTTATCAACTTGTATACCAACACATTGCACTCAAGGATTATGATAGAAGAATGCATAACACAGAGATCAACAATACTTTAACCAACTGGTTTAAAATCTGAATCTACCTTCAACCGTGGTTGCTGCCTCAGGGCAAATCCTATTGATCGGTAGTACAAGTTCTGGCCGGTTCACACTGTGCAAGTATAACTCCTGCTAGCCTATTCTGGGTACCTTTGCATCTAGGCTGAAACCTCGGGCAAGCCTTCGCCCGATGTTGATCACTCCCACATCCGATGCATCTCCCTGATTTCCTCCAACAATGAGACTCAAGATGGCCTCTGCGCTTACAGAAGGCACAAGATGGAGTTGAAGTAGTAGCACCATTACCCTGTTATGGTCTTGCAATAATCGGCCTAATTTGCCTCTGAAGCTGACTCTACCGACTTCGAGGATGGAAATATCTCTGTTGGCCTTGGTGCTGAAAAGGCCTCCAACTCACCTGACTCAACCTTGCTCTTTCTTCATTCTTCCCTTCCTCAACTCTTGTTGCAGCGAAAAGAGCTTCACCATAAGTGGAAAACTGAAAGGAAGCCAAGTTGTTACGAATTTCTAGCTTCAGCCCTCGAACAAATCTATGGATACTCTTTTCAATGGTTTGAACCATTCCCAGGGCATAATGTGGTAGTTGAGTAAACCGGGGTTCATACTGTGCAACTGATAAATCTCCTTGCTTAAAGGTCATGAACTCATTCCTTCGAAGTCTTCCCTTGATTCCCAGAGTTATTGTAGCCATCTTTACTTCACCAAAGAACCATTCATGATATAGCATGTATGCAATTTAAACGACATGAAAAACAAGTATAATATAATGCAACAGTATAATATAATGCACAAGTGAATACATAGAAAGTAAACATATCATAGTTAGTACATAGAAGACAAATATATCATAACAAACACTTACCACGTAATTCACATTGATCACATAAGACAAATCGATCGTATAAAACACGTTGTTCACATTGGGTACCCTTAACAAATACTAAACATGTTACACATAGTTCACTTAACACACTTCGCATGCACTCGCTCAAGGGTTGCTACCCGACAGACCGAAGATCCAATCTCGGCTTATGAGCTATCTAAGCTCTGATACCAAAAATGTGACGCCTCGATTCCTCGCGAAACCAGGAACTGCTAAAATGACCCCATCCAAACCCGAGGCACGAATATGAGGGAAAACATACAAAGTTTTCCCTGTACTTAGGTCAACCAATACTTGCTTAAACCACTCAACATCCAAGCATTCACAATAATAAAAGCATAGTGGGCTCGACATTACATCAACTCTTTAACATTACAACCCAACATAACGCATTACAAAGTATGACTAACAAGATCATTACATACATCTCTACATTGATTCTTATACTCGTTACATTCTCTTGACCAAAATCATAAACTAACACATAAGTCATAGTTATACTTCTCTTGCACTTAGCCAAGTCCTCGTGTTCACCTGTAGCATGCAAAAATGAGGATGAGCTAAACAAGCTCAGTGAAGAACAACTCAGTAGTTTTGGAAACCTTATCTTGAAACTCTTTCGCATATTGGATAACATATCATATAGAAAATCAAGTATTTCACTCTTTCATAGACACTTTGAGAACTCAAGTTAACTTAGACATTGTGAAACACTAGCTTACACGAAGATACACGTACGCATTCATTTACGAGATATATCGCTTTAACACATAAGGGAAGAGAATACAATACCCCTTGTTGTTGCACAAAGCCTCGCTATCACGAACAAGTAACATGAAACACCTAAATACTAATGCATCCATCCTTGTCACTCCCACTTATGCACTCCGAAAGTACACGGTGCTACGACCCAAACTCGAAAAGATATACGCGGATCATACGAGAAGGGAATTGCATATGGTAGTCAAGTTAATACCGGCTAGACCTTATATTGCCTCAGTATTCCAAGACGCTACCATCGCTCAAGGTTTGCAACCCTTCGCATCGCTTACACACATGCATGCACATATAACACATAGTTCGCATTCGCATTCATATTGCAACACATCTTCTTTAATCACGTTTCATGTACTTATGACACAAGAAGGTTGTCACGCATTCACGTTAATCATTTAACATCGCATTAAATAAGTAACCACGTAAAGATAGGTGCACAACACATTTAGGCATAAAGTGACCACTATAAACACATAGCTACGCAATGGTCCAAATTAATCAATTCATCTACCTATCTTCCCGACCTCCAAATGATCTAATTTTCATATATAATTAAATTTCATCGAAAGTAGATAACTCTAGAATCAAACAAAACTCAATTCGGAGTTAAAATGAATGAGTTATGGCCTTCGGAAAAGTATTGTGCAAAGCTAAAAAACCAAGCCGAAGCCTTGCCAGTGGACGAGAGGTCCTCCACCGGTCGACCGGTTAGGGGGGGAGGATAGTCCGGTTGTGTGCAAAAAATGCACGAATTTTCCTTTTGTTGCTTCTTTTGCTATGCCAATCAAAGCTATAAACATCTTCAACATAAATTCAACAAGAACAACATGAACACCAAGCTAGCAACATATATTCACCAATAACCAAATCATTCATCCCCAAAACAACAATAAACTCAAGAACACATAAATCATCAACTCCATTTTTTTTTTTTTATAGAATCAACTACAACAAGCATCGAGAACACATGCTCAAGCATTAACATCACCAAATAAGCATAAACATGCAAGAACATGAAATTTTCTCACCTTAGAAAATGTTGAAACATGACAAAGTAATCCGATAGAAAGCTTGCACAAGTTGAGGAGAGTTCAAATCTACAATATTAGCTCTTGGTTCAACTTTTAACTACCTCAAATAGACTAAAATGCAAGAAAACACTATTTATCCTCCTCCTCTCTTCACACGCAGGAACTAGGGCTTCTCTTTGCAATTTTGCTAAATTGTTTGCTATTTATAATATTGGCTAAGTGGTCAAATAATGGTCAAACAACCTAGGTGAAAAATGACTAAATTGCCTAGCTATTTTCATCATATTACCATTTTACCCTTAATAAATATCCTAAATTGCTAATTACCAGAAACTCTTGATATTTTGCTCATATTACCCTTCTACCCTTTCTAGAAGATTGGCCAATATGAAAAGACTATTTTACCCTTCTAGCAATTTATAGGCGAAATGTACTCAAAATCATGCAGAATATAAGTTTGAATACACAGATAAGTTCAAGCAAATGAAATGAGAAATTTAAATATGTTTGATGCATCTTAGGCCTCACAACCTACAACGTAATAAACTTCACTTGAGATGCTAGTTTTCCAAATAAAAATAAACTTAGTCCGTATTTTATTAGCGTGCGTATTTTAATAGAGAAATCTCCTACGAAGTCATTAGTCGTTTAAATCGAAGTTATCATGTCCTCACTTAACATTGCATTAATATTAATAAACGTTCAATCTAGGGGTCCAAAAACTCTCATATTGTGTCTAAACTTCATAAACATGAAAAATATAAAGATATAAACCCGCTTTTATACGTTGTTCCTACCTATTAATAAGTTAGAATTCATATTATTAGGGGTCCGTAGCCTATCCGTGGAAATTGGCAACGGATGGGCTACGAATTTCATTTTTTCATAGCCAATTGCCACGGACGGGCTACGGACTTTAAGATAAAAATGAGATTTATTGGTTTTAATTTGAATTACGGAATTTTGATTGCACCTACAAGTAGTAAACTTCACTTGAGATGCTAGATTTCCAAATAAAAATAAACTTGGTCCGTATTTTATTAGCGTGCGTATTTTAATAGAGAAATCTCCTACAAAGTCATTAGCCGTTTAAATCGAAGTTATCATATCCTCACTTAACATTGTATTAATGTTAATACACGTTCAATCTAGGGGTCCAAAAACTCTCACATTGTGTCTAAACTTCATAAACATGAAAAATATAAATATATAAATACGCTTTAATACGTTGTTTATACTTATTAACAAGTTAGAATTCATACTATTAGGGGTTCGTAGCCCATCCGTGGCAATTGGCTACGGATTGGCTACGGATTTCATTTTTTCGTAGCCCATCCGTAGCCAATTGCCACGGATGGGCTACAGACTTTCAGAAAAAAAATGAGATTTTTTGGTTTTAATTTAAATTATAGAATTTTGATTACACCTACAACGTAGTAACTTAACTTGAGTTGCAAAATTTTTAAGTAAAAATAAATTTGGTCCGTATTTCATTAATGTGCGTATTTTTATAGAGAAATCAATTACCGTTTAAATTGAAATTATCATATTTTCACTTAATATTGCGTTAATGTTAATAAACGTTCAGTTTAGGAGTCAAAAAACTTTCACATTGTGTCTAAACTTCATAAACGAGAAAAATTTGAAGATATTAACATATTTTAATACGTTGTTCCTACCTATTAACAAGTTATAATATATATTATTAGTTATCCGTAATCCAGCAGTAGTCAATTGGCTACTACTGGCCTACAGACTAGAACGCTTCCGTAGCCAAGCAGTAGCCAATTAGGCTACAGAATTCAACAAAAAATTAAGGTTTATCATTTTTAATTTTTAATTATGGAATTTTTATTGCACTTACAACGTAGTAACTTCACTTGAATTGCAAAATTTTCAATTAAAAATAAACTTGGTCTGTATTTCATTAACGTGCGTACTTTTATAGAGAAATCAATTGGCTAATACAAACTTAAGTTAAATTAAACTAAACCTATCATATATATAATAAAGTATATATAAACTTTTTTAAAAAATAACTAAATTAAATAAGCCTATGAATATTTGCAGAACATAAATTTGGGATTTTTAGAAAGGAGAATTTTTTTTTAAAAAAAATTAAAATTAAAAAAAAAAACTTGGCTAGCCAGAGGGCCTACCGGAGGGCCCGCCGGCCGGCAGGTGTGGCCAGAGTGCCTGTCGGTGTGGCCGGAAGGCTTACCGAAGGGCCCGCCGGATGGCCTACCAGCCTTCCGGCGAAACAAATTTTTTTTTGAATTTTTTTTATGGCTACGCAAACCCGTAGCCATTCCGTCGCCCGCGTTTTTTTTTTCCAGATACAACTATGAAATGTTTTTTAAGTTTTTTCATTTCCCTCTACTTTTTTTTCCCTCTCTTCTCTCTCTCTACGAAATTTTATCTATCTTCTCTCTAAGGCACTACCATCAACCACCGTGGCCACCATCACCACTACCAAATGCACCATCACCACCACCAACCACCAACCACCAACCATCACCATGGGCACCACTAACACTACTAACACCACTAAGGGTACCACCACCACCACCAAGGGCACCATCACCATAACCACCATCTCCTTCTCTCTTTTCTATAGGTAAATAATTTAAGGTTTATATTTTCCCTCTTTTTTGTCTACTATACACATATGTATATATATGCGTGTGTATACATATATATGTATGTGTGTGTGAATTTTAGATTTTTATTTGTTCAATCTATAGTTTTTGTACTTAATTTTATGTTTATTTCTAATTTTATTTAGTGATATTTGACAAAAATATTTGATATTATATTTGGCATAAATATTGTGTGAATTAAAAATGTTGTATTGTAGTCATATTTGGTTGTGCAATATGAAATGTTATTTGGTAGTACAATATACTACTTAAATATTTTGGGCCTTTAGTGTTAAATTGGGCTATGAATTCATATGCTAGGTTATTTATTATGAAGTAAATGTGAAGTACATGTGTAGAATGTTGTTAAAAGTTAGAGACTTTATATGGGTATTGTTGTTTGATGTAGTTGTATAATATGTTGAATATATGTTTGATAAAATGCTTGAATGAGTATTTTTAGCCTACATACATTGCATACAACATATATACATGATACATGCTTGCAAAATAAGGCCTAAAGTTGGAATCTTGTAAATTTCCTTGGATTTCAAATGGAAATGTGACTTGTTTATGTTATTAGCTAGTTAGATTGCTAAAAATGATTACCAAGTGAACTTAATGGTACTCTCATACAAGTTAATTGCTAACGAAAATTAGGTAAAATATGTGTGAATGCTATAAGTGGTAGCCTACTTTGCTATCACTAGATTTGTGAAACGATTGAATTATTGGTTGTGAATGCTTTATGAGTTATATTGAATTAAACGATTGGATTATGATGTTTTGCAAGTTTTATAGTTCGTTTTTCAACAAAGTTCCATTATGCACATGTTAGATCATAGCTTTTGACTTATGGAAATCAAAGAGTTTAGTTGCAAGTTTATGAATCACTTTGGAAATGTAACTAAAGCATACTTAGCTTATTTTTGAACTTAGAAAGTATTTGTAACACCCAGCACTAGAATCTCATGACACCTCATGCTTATACTATGTGCATCCATGTTTAAATCATTGTCATTTCATGTTATTTAAATGCTATTTTATATATTTGTTAATAAGCTGAAGGAAAAAAAAAAAGAAGAAGAACTTATCAAAACTGTCAAAACTGAAGTAGGTAGCTAGGAAGATTCGAACCTGCGACCTCTTCCTTCTTTGCACACGTTTTGACCAACTGAGCTAAGGCTAGCTTGTTACCAGAACTAAACATTAGTAATATATATACATGAAAGCCTATTAGATCAGTTTAAATTCAGCAAACCAAAATAACTTTTTCTATTTCTTTTCACAACACCCCATCCCTACCCGTTAACATAGAAGCAGAACGCGACCCAGCTGCAAACTAAGCTAAACTACTCTTTAAACCTAGAAAACGTAAGATTCTAACGCATTGGAGGTCATAGCATGTAAGTAGATTTAATTCTATTGTGAAATTTCTGCTTATTTATGTATGTATATGTGTATATATATGTGTCAACTCTTTTAATAATTTAAGTTGTGGCATAAATCTTTAGGATACTTGTTAGATATTAATTTAGTCAAAGTTCTACATGATTTAGATATGGCTTTTAGCTTGTGTGTGTGAACAGTAGGTGTAGGAATTGGATTAAATTCTGAATTTTCAGTAATAGATATGTATATATGCTTGTACATGTGTAATATGAGTTGGTTTGAGGAGTTATTGACCTATATGTTTGTGGTATAGCATTCGCACATTAAAGAGTTTGGGTGTATGTGTTTGGATACATAGTTGTGTTGTCATGGGTATAGTAGAGAAAATAAAGTTGTATGTATGTATATGTAAATGTATAAGTTTTATATTTTTGTTGATATGTGTTTGTAATTAAATGAGCATGATTTGGGTTTTAAGCAGTGAATTGGCTACATACTCGCTAAGAGTTATACGTTCCTTAGTGTCTATGAGTTAAAGTTGTTAAAGGCGTTACGTTAGGTAGTAACAGTGAGTGATAATAAGTTATGGTAACGTATATGGATATGTTATTGCCATTTAGAAAAGAAAGTCAAGTAGAATAAGATAGCTAAGATAGTAAATAAAATATAAAGTGCTATTGTTTCATACCTTTTTACTTGTTTTTTTTTAGAGCTTAATATTTTAGTAAAATTTACTATGGTGCAGTTGTGAGTCACTCTTGAATCAGTTGTCTTAGTCAGAGGGTTGAATAAGATTAAAGCCGGGTCGAGGTAAGTAGAATACCCGTTCCGTTATACACATATCTACTTTGTTTCAGTTCGAGCTATACACCTTCTTTCCTATTCAAATTGAATCACTTTTGACTCTTTGATCTTCATTCCTTGAGTAAAGCACTTGCTCTTACTAAATATACGCTGTGACACCCAGACGGCAGGGTGAAATATATAGTTGTCCTGGCTTTTAGGCCTACTCTGTTATATATATGTATCAATTGTTATCAGATGAATCAGTTGTGCATCAATTGTTAGGCATACGCATCGGTGCCAGGAATACATCAATTGTTAGACATATCTGTTAGGCAATTGTATCAGTGGCTGGCCAAACTCCGCAATTGTTAATTATATGTATCAATTGTTTATCACAGTTGTGCAATTGTACTCAGATTCTATTCCGTATGCTTATTACCTCATCTTTTTATCAAATGTTTCATTGATATTTTGTAAGTTTTCAGGGTATTCTACTTAATGAGCCTCGTTCGCTCATTTCATTTATTGGTTGTACAGAGGAAAGTGGGGAGGAATATCAGGGCGTAGAGTATCAGGAAGGAGAGTACCAGGGAGAAGAGAATCAGAGAGAGGAGTATCAAGTAGACGAGGAACAGGGTGGGGACCAGACATAGTCTTTTACTCAGTTTACCTTTTGAATGTTGTTCCTTTTGTCTTCAGTTCAGCACTGTGGATAAACTTTCTAGTTAAGGTTGATGTAATTTTGCAGAAGTAGTTATGTAAATATAAACAAGGCCAGGTCTTGTGTATTTTCTTATCGTGGTATATAGATGCTCTGGTTTGGTTTGGCAGATTGACTGTTATTAATGATTATTGTATTAGATCGCCTTGCAGGCTTAGGTTGTTTAACTTAGGTCTGTGGCAGGTCACGACCCGAGTTTTAGAATTGGAATTTGGGGCGTGACAGAGTTGGTATCAGAGCAATAGGTTAGACAATCTATGGGATTTAGGTCATGGGTAGCTAGGCTTTTACTGTGTTAACTTCACATATATGATCATTATATTATGTTGTAAAATATTGGAAGTGTTTTCATGTCATTATTACAGGAAATGGCATATTGTCCCACCTCCAGTTCGGGGATTCCCTCATCCTCTGAGACAACAGGCCATGATGTGCAAGGAATAGCCACTAGAGAGCCAGTTCCTCAGACTAGTCAAGTACCTCAGGTCGACTCAGCATCAGTTGCAAATGCTATGCTACAGCAGGTTGCCGCAACAATAGCAAGAGAGGCATCAGCTCGTAGAGGAGAAGAATCAAATGAATTTCAAGCACTGAAGGATTTTAAGGATATGAGGCCACCGTTATTTCGAGGAGAGAGTGACCCTAAAATAGCTTTTTAATGGCTCGATGCAGTAGAGAGAATATATGAGGTGTTACAGTACGATGATGAAAAGAAAGTTCGTTTTGGGACTCATATGTTTCGTGATAACGCAGAGACGTGGTGGAGCATCAAAACGACTGAATTAGAGGGTCCAATTACCTGGGTGGATTTTCATGAGCTGTTTCAGGCTGAGTTTTATCCGGAGTCTTATAAAGATATCAAGTTAGATGAGTTCATCCATTTGAAACTAAACAACATGACAGTGAGTGAGTACACAGACAAGTTTACTGCACTTTCTAAATTCGCACTATATCTAGTAAAACCAGAGCGAGCAAAAATTAATAGATTTGAATCTGGTTTACGACCATACATATTCCAGTTTGTGGCAACTCAGCAACACTAGGTTTTTCGACATGCTTACGAGGCAGCGGTGATTGCTGAGAGAGGAGAAAATATGCTATTTCAATCACAATTTCAGCCACAAAAACAAGTTATAGAGGATAAAAGGCGAGATAGGCCATGGGGTGAATCACAGGGTCAAAAGTTCGGAGGTAGTTCTTCAAAGAAACCTTTTAAACAACAGCCTAGTGGTCAAACTTCTCAGTACAGGCCATATGTGCCACGACCAGCAGGCCAAAGACCACATTCGACAGAGGTACCTAAATGTATGCAGTGTGGTAAAGCTCATCGTACTAAGGCATGCCGTTAGTTGAATGGTGGGTATTTTTGGTGTGGATCTGCGGACCATCGTATCCGGGAATGTCCTCAGAGATTAATTGCCTTGGCAACTGGTCAGGGAGATGTTCGTGCACCTACTATTAGACCGGCTCTTCCATCGACAGTTCGACCGGTTCAGCAGACAGTTCCTAGAGATGGTGGTCAGGGGTCTCAGCCTCGGCCTAGATTATATGCTTTGGTTTATAGAGACACCCATGCCTCAGATTCAGTGGTTACATGTATCTTACGAATTTCTGATGCATATGCACATGTGTTATTTGATACTGGCTCGAATTATTCTTTTACTTCCTCGGCATTTGCATCCATGTTAAATATTCTACCTGAGCCATTAGAGACACCATTATGTGTGAAATCTCCTGTTGGGGTTTTTGTTAATACAGACTCTGTATGTAAAAACTGCATAGTGCATGTAGAGGGCAGAGAACTATTAACCAATTTAATTTACTTGGATATTAAAGATTTTGATGTCATTTTGGGAATGGATTGGCTATCAACGTACCATGGTTATGTGGATTGCTTTGCCAAGAAGGTTATACTTTGCTTACCTGGTGAATCTGAGTTTGAATTTCAAGGAAGAAAAGGGGAGATGCCTTGTGTTATATCTGCGTTGAGAGCTCAAAAATTATTGAAGAAAGGTTATGATGGGTTTCTTGCCTATGTGGTGGATAATGAGCAGAAAGAGCAAAGTGTTGAAGAAGTTCTTATTGTCAGAGAATTTTCGGATGTATTTCCAGATGATATTCCAAGGTTGCCTCCAGAACGTGAAGTTGAGTTCAAGATAGAACTTTTGCCAGATACTCAACCAATATCAAAGCCCCCATACAGAATGGCTCTGACAAAATTGAAAGAATTGAAGATACAATTGCAAGAGCTACTTGATAAGGGTCAGATCCGTCCTAGCGTCTCTCCTTGGGGAGCACCAGTTTTATTTGTAAAAAAGAAGGATGGCAGTTTAAGGTTATGCATTGACAATCGTGAATTGAATAAAGTCACAGTGAAGAACATATATCCCTTGTCTCGTATCGATGATCTATTTGACCAACTTCAGGGTGCTCAGGTATTCTCAAAGATAGATTTGAGGTCAGGTTATCATCAATTGAGAGTTAAAGCAGATGATGTTTCAAAGACAGCTTTCCGAACCAGATATAGGCATTATGAGTTTGTGGTGATACCATTTGGTCTGACAAATGCTCCAGCAGCTTTTATGGATTTGATGAACACGGTATTCAAGCCATACCTAGATCAATTCATGGTGGTGTTTATAGATGACATTCTGATATACTCCAAGAGTCATGAGGACCACGAGCAACACCTTAGAACAGTGTTGCAGACCCTTCGAGAGAAACGGTTATATGCTAAACTAAAGAAATGTGAATTTTGGTTGAGTAGTGTGACTTTCTTGGGCCATGTTATATCCAAGAATGGCATATCTGTGGATCCTCAGAAAATTGAGGCAGTGAGTAATTGGCCAAGACCAACTTCTGTTACTGAAGTTCATAGTTTTCTCGAGTTAGCTGGATATTATAGGAAATTTGTGGAGGGATTTGCGCGGTTAGCTACACCTTTGACACAATTAACTCGGAAGAGCTTTAAATTCGAGTGGACTGAGAAATGTGACTGAAGTTTTCAAGAATTGAAGAATCGTTTAATCTCGGCACCGGTATTATCTCTTTCATCTGGGACAGAGGGCTTTGCTATATACAGTGATGCTTCTAGAAGTGGTTTAGGATGTGTATTAATGCAGCATGGAAAAGTGATTGCATATGCCTCCAGACAATTGAAGAGTTATGAACAGAATTACCCCACTCATGATCTGGAGCTAGCAGCAGTTATATTTGCTCTTAAGATCTGGCGGCATTATCTGTACGGAGCTACTTGTGATGTATACACCGATCATCACAGTTTAAAGTACATCTTCACACAAAAAGAATTAAATCTCAGACAGAGAAGATGGCTAGAGCTTTTAAAGGACTATGATTTGCAAATTCACTACCATCCTAGAAAGGCTAATAGAGTGGTAGATGCTCTAAGTAGAAGACCGGTAGTGACTGCAACGTCCTTATTGACATCAGAGAAAGAATTGATCAAAGAGTTTGAAAGGTTACAACTGGAAATAGTTATCCCTGGTGAGAAAAGCTTATATGCACACTTAATCATTCATCCAACATTATTGGATCGAATCAAGGAAGCTCAGAAGAATGATCATTTCTTGGAAATGGTTAGAAATAAATTGGAAGAAGGGAAAGAAATTGAATTTCAAAAAGATGAAAACGGCATTGTACGCTACAACAGTAGATTATGTGTGCCAGATGACCTAGCATTGAAGACAGAAATTCTGTCTAAAGCACATGACTCTCCATTTATAGTGCATCTAGGTGGAACTAAAATGTATAGGGATCTTCAAGAACATTTCTGGTGGAATAACTTAAAACGTGAAGTTGCTGACTATGTAGCTAAATGTTTAACATTCAAAAGATCAAAGTTGAACATCAAAAGCCCTCCGGACTACTCCAACCATTGAAGATTCCTGAGTGGAAATGGGATAGTATATCCATGGATTTTGTTGTGGGTTTACCAAAGACTAGAAATAAAAACGATGCGATTTGGGTAATCATGGATAGATTGACCAAGACAGCTCATTTTTTACCTATCCGGATTGATGAAAGTAAAGATAAATTAGCTAAACAGTACATAGATGAGGTAATATGTCTTCACGATGTACCAAAAGAAATTGTGTCTGATCGTGATCCAAGATTTACATCAAAATTCTGGCAGGGTATGCAACGAGTATTAGGTACGCAGTTAAGGATGAGTACTGCATTTCATCCTCAAACAAATGGCCAAACAGAAAGAAGTATCCAAAATTTGGAAGATATGCTCCGAGCTTGTGTTTTGAATTGGGGAGGTAATTGGGATTCCTACTTGGCTTTGGTTGAATTTGCATATAATAACAGTTACCAGTCCAGCATTCAGATGGCACCCTACGAAGCATTATATGGTCCGAAATGCAAGACTCCACTATATTGGGATTTGGATGAAAGAAAAGTCGTAAACTCTTAACTCCTTAAAGATGCAGAAGAAAAAGTTAAATTAATTCGAGCACGGCTTAAAACAGCACTAAACAGACAAAAAAGATGGGCGGATATAAGGCGGAAAGATCTAGCATTCGAGGTAGGTGATCATGTGTTTTTAAAGGTGTCACCTACCAAAGGTGTAATCAGATTCGGTTGACGAGGGAAGTTGAATGCACGATATGTGGGCCTGTTTGAAATATTAGAACGAGTTGGAGCGGTTGCTTACAAAATAGTTCTACCTCCAGCATTGGCAGGTGTCCACAATGTATTTCACGTCTCACAGCTGCGGAATTATGTACCGGATCCCATCCACATTCTACAGTATGACCAGATTCAAGTGAAAGATTATCTGAAGTATGATAAGCATCCAGTGGCTATTATTAACAGAAAAGATCAAGTACTACGGCGTCATACTATTCCATATGTGAAGGTTCGGTGGAGTAATAATCGTACAGATAGAGAAGCCACTTAGGAACTAAAGTCAGAGATGCGTGAAAAGTATCCATTTTTGTTTGAAGTGCCAGGTAAATAAGTTTCGAGGACGAAACTTTTTGAAGAAGGGAAGAGTGTAACACCCAGCACTAGAATCTCATAACACCTCATGCTTATACTATGTGCATCCATGTTTAAATCATTGTCATTTCATGTTATTTAAATGCTATTTTATATATTTGTTAATAAGCTGAAGGAAAAAAAAAAGAAAGAAGAAGAACTTATCAAAACTGTCAAAACTGAAGTAGGTAGCTAGGAAGATTCGAACCTGCGACCTCTTCCTTCTTTGCACATGCTTTGACCAACTGAGCTAAGGCTAGCTTGTTACCAGAACTAAACATTAGTAATATATATACATGAAAGCCTATTAGATCAGTTTAAATTCAGCAAACCAAGACAACTTTTCCCATTTCTTTTCACAACACCCCCTCCCTACCCGTTAACATAGAAGCAGAACGCGACCCAGCTACAAACTAAGCTAAACTACTCTTTAAACCTAGAAAACGTAAGATTCTAATGCATTGGAGGTCATAGCATGTAAGTAGATTTAATTCTATTGTGAAATTTTTGCTTATTTATGTACGTATATGTGTATATATATGTGTCAACTCTTTTAATAATTTAAGTTGTGGCATAAATCTTTAGGATACTTGTTAGATATTAATTTCGTCAAAGTTCTACATGATTTAGATATGGCTTTTAGCTTGTGTGTGTGAACAGTAGGTGTAGGAATTGGTTTAAATTCTGAATTTTTAGTAATAGATATGTATATATGCTTGTACATGTGTAATATGAGTTGGTTTGAGGAGTTATTGACCTATATGTTTGTGGTATAGCATTCGCACATTAAAGAGTTTGGGTGTATGTGTTTGGATACATAGTTGTGTTGTCATGGGTGTAGTAGAGAAAATAAAGTTGTATGTATGTATATGTAAATGTATAAGTTTTATATTTTTGTTGATATGTGTTTGTAATTAAATGAGCATGATTTGAGTTTTAAGCAGTGAATTGGCTATATACTCGCTAAGAGTTATACGTTCCTTAGTGTCTATGAGTTAAAGTTGTTAAAGGCGTTACGTTAGGTAGTAACAGTGAGTGATAATAAGTTGTGGTAACGTATATGGATATGTTATTGCCATTTAGAAAAGAAAGTCAAGTAGAATAAAATAGCTAAGATAGTAAATAAAATATAAAGTGCTATTGTTTCATACCTTTTTACTTGTTTTTTTTTTTTTTAGAGCTTAATATTTTAGTAAAATTTACTATGGTGCAGTTGTGAGTCACTCTTGAATCAGTTGTCTTAGTCAGAGGGTTGAATAAGATTAAAGCCGGGTCGAGGTAAGTAGAATACCCGTTCCGTTATACACATATCTACTTTGTTTCAGTTCGAGCTATACACCTTCTTTCCTATTCAAATTGAATCACTTTTGACTCTTTGATCTTCATTCCTTGAGTAAAGCACTTGCTCTTACTAAATGTACGCTGTGACACCCAGACGGCAGGGTGAAATATATAGCCGTCCTGGCTTTTAGGCCTACTCTGTTATATATATGTATCAATTGTTATCAGATGAATCAGTTGTGCATCAATTGTTAGGCATACGCATCGATGCCAGGAATACATCAATTGTTAGACATATCTGTTAGGCAATTGTATCAGTGGCTGGCCAAACTCCGCAATTGTTAATTATATGTATCAATTGTTTATCACAACTGTGCAATTGAACTCAAATTCTATTCCGTATGCTTATTACCTCATCTTTCTATCAAATGTTTCATTGATATTTTGTAAGTTTTCAGGGTATTCTACTTAATGAGCCTCGTTCGCTCATTTCATTTATTGGTTGTGCAGAGGAAAGTGGGGAAGAATATCAGGGCGTAGAGTATCAAGAAGGAGAGTACCAGGGAGAAGAGAATCAGAGTTTAGAGTATCAAGTAGACGAGGAACAGGGTGGGGACCAGACATAGTCTTTTACTCGGTTTACCTTTTGAATGTTGTTCCTTTTGTCTTCAGTTCAGCACTGTGGATAAACTTTCTAGTTAAGGTTGATGTAATTTTGCAGAAGTAGTTATGTAAATATAAACAAGGCCAGGTCTTGTGTATTTGCTTATCGTGGTATATAGATGCTCTGGTTTGGTTTGGCAGATTGACTGTTATTAATGATTATTGTATTAGATCAC
Organism: Ehretia macrophylla; assembly: GCA_037974665.1. NCBI lineage: Eukaryota > Viridiplantae > Streptophyta > Magnoliopsida > Boraginales > Ehretiaceae > Ehretia > Ehretia macrophylla. Next base: position 88,963,536 of record CM075764.1, read on the forward strand.
CTTGCAGGCTTAGGTTGTTTAACTTAGGTCTGTGGCAGGTCACGACCCGAGTTTTAGAATTGGAATTTGGGGTGTGACAGTATTTGCTTTATGGATTGTAATTCATTTTGATAACTTGTGAGTAAAGACAGGTCTAGCTAATATTGTGAGACTTAGATGCTTTCTACAACATGAAATTTAAATTACTTGGACTTGTAAATATTGCTAGGCTTAGATAGACCTATTATGAAGAAATGTTGTGTTTAGCATGTTATGCATAAGCAAAGCTTCAAGAAGGTGTTCTTGTGTATTTGTTGTTGGCATTGAGTATAACTGTACAAGTGTTGGAATGTAGCCAATTAAGGGGAGACTTTCTCCAATTATTGTCGCGTTTGGTCGGGGTGTGACACCATCAACACCAAGGACACCAACACCATCAAAGGTAATATAATATACTAGTTTATATTTGTATGTGTATATATATATAATCTAAATTTTATTTGTAATTTATTGGTTTTTTCATTTATTTATTTAATTTTTATTCGTCATCACTATCAAGGGCACCACCAAAGACATCACCAAGAGTACCACCCCCATCACCACTATCAAGGGCATCATCAACACCACCAATGGCACCATCACTACCACCAAGAGCACCACTATCATATTCCTATCTCTATCTATAGGTAAATAGTTTAGAATTGAATATGTACTACACTTATAGTTCAATATGTATATATGTTAATGCTGATAATATGTATATGTTAATGCCGATGTAGCGAATATGAAATGTTATTTGATTAGTGGTGCTATTCTTTTATTATATGTGAAAATAATGAAGTCATGTGCTAATTTAGAGTTGAAATAATAGAGTTGAGTTCATTTAGAATTGAAATAATAAAGTCATGCTAATTTAGAATTGAATTAATGGAATCACGTGCTTAAATGAAATTCTTTTGTTAAGTGATTTAGGATATGACTTTGTTGAGATTTAAAGAAAAAGTAGAGATTGATCCATTCGAATATTTATCGAATTGGAAGGATGATGTTGGAGAAGATAATCATTCTTCATATGGAGTTGAGTGTTGTGGTATTGCAAGTACTATGTCCTTGTGTTTTCAAGCTTTTCTAAATGCATACTCGGTGGAGGGAACGTGACTGAATATTTTTCTTATATGTTTGATGATAAAATTATCCCTATTAAGGACTGTGGAGATCTGTCTTACAATGGTTCAAAATATGGTAGAATTTCTCTTTTCTATATGAATGCATCAATTTTCTCCAATTTGTATCCCCTTTTATGCGAATGGCATTGGTGTTACGAAAAATTATATATTAGAAGGGTAGATAATAAGGTAATTTCATACAAACGACACTTCCATACGCAAAACATTACTTAGGAGATTCAATTACATTTCTTGCTAGAAGCCTTGGAATGATTCCAAGTTTCTTATTAGCTATTTTCTCTTCTAACTCATGAGCTTTTGGTGTTTTTTTAATACTATTTCACTGGTTAGATTGTGTCGGAAGAAGAAATTTGGCAATATATATATGTAGATGAGGAATTTAATAAATTAAACTGCTCTAAATATCTTCAAGCAATATTTGTGTGTTATTTATCTATATTTATTTGTGGTGTAATAGGAGATGACTTTGGAAGAGCATGAGAAAGTACAGAAAGAGAAAAGGAAAGCTTTGCAGGCATTAAAATCATGTGAGCGAGATGATTAGAAGACAATAGTAGATCATTTTAGTTTTTTTTGTAAATTAATATTATTTTTGTATTAGTTTTTTTTAAAAATATTATAAATCTATTGTAAATATTAAAATTTTTGTAAATAATAATTTGTATTTTTAATTTTTTTTGTTAATATAAATTTTTTATATTTATAATTGTTTTTATTTTTTTTTTAAATTAAATAATTAATTAGCGACGGAATAGCTACGACAATATGCCGACAAAAGGCTACGGATATTTGGGGACAATTGGCTACGGATTGGCTACCATAACAATCCGTAGCCGTGGACGATGGTCGATTTACGACCAAAATGGCTACTGCTTTTCTATGGACGTTAATAATTAATAACAAAATAAAAATTTTAGTTGGCTACGAATGGGCTACGGATTGGCTACAGAAAAAGGGCTACCGATATTCTACGGATACTAATCTGTAGTCGTGGGCTACAGACGATTTACGACCGAAACGACTACGGATTTGCTATGGACATTAATAATTAATTTTTTTTTAAAAAAGTTGGCTACAGATGGGCTACGATTATTTTGCTCCGGAAGTTATAAAAAATAAATATAAATTAATTTTCAAAATTGGCTACGGATGGGCTACGGAATATCAAATTGGTGACGAAGCTTTTTACTACGGGCGGTATTCCGTAGCCTAGTAGTCGCCCGTCCCAATTTCACTACTGCTAGGCTACGAATTTTGGCCGTCGCCTCAACTTTTTTTTCTTGTAATGGATGACATAACCCATCACGACTTATCGGACTCCAACGCAACCATCCTTTGTGAGTTTGTCTCTCCGTACGACCTTCCTAAGCTTATTGATTAGATTTTCATTCTTATTGACTTTTTTCAATTGAGGTTCTAAATAGTTTGACGGAGATGGTTGATCCTCCTACTTAATACTCTCTGTTTTTGTGGATCTTATTGTCATAGTTTTAAAATATAGAGAACCGAATTATAATTTTATTAAAAATTAGAGGACCAATAGGATTCATGTATACACTATTAATTACTGTTAAGTTACACTTGGACAGTTTTAATATTTTAAATGGGTGGCGGCGGTGAGTTTTGAACTAAAGACCTTTTGGTACCTAAACTTTAATACCATGTTAAGTTACCACCTCATCTAAAAAATTAAAATTTATTATATTATTTATTATATTCAATAATTACAAACCTTGGATTGTCTTAAGGGAATTTTTTACAAATTACCCTTCATGTATAGGTAGTGGCACTTTACTCCGTGATGTATTATAGTGATCACTCAAATCCTTTGACTAATGATCTAATGAAACAAGATTAACATCAATTTTATATTTCAATATTACATGTCATGACCGTATGGTATGGAGAATTCTAAGGATTTTCAGTTGATCGTGGATTGAAAGAACATGCTTCTTTGATTGCCAATTGATAGGTTCTTTGAACATGTAAGTTAACGCTCGACCTTAACGTTCCTAATTTTAAATATGACTCAATATTGACATATATTATATTAAGCTTTTATGCCTTGCAGCTAGCCTGTACTAATAGTTTGGATGATCAAGTAAAATATCTTTCAATAGACCCAAGTAGGTGTGTGCACACATGGTAAAAGTACTTGGTTTTTTTTTTACAAAAAAAGTACTTGGTAAATGGATACAGATTTCACACATTGGCGTATGATCATCGAAGACTATAATGAATAGTAGAGTCTTCGTTGAAAGGACAACGTTTTGATAGGAAGGAGAGTACTTGCTACAGTTTGTTGACTAATACTATTGAGTTAAAATACCATAATTTGACTTTGAAATGTATGAGAGTTGTTGTCTTTAAGTGTAAGTGGTATAATTATCAAAACGATAAGGAATTAAAGTTTCATTTAAAATATTGACTGACTTATATAAATGTGAAGAAAATATACCTAAAGTATAAACCCTTTGTCTTAGCTGAATAAGCACATCCATTTTACTATGCCAAGTATCCAAATTCTAAGAGAGACTGAATAAATTGGTAGGCTGTTTGTAAGATCAAACCAAGGAATCACTATGATATGCCTAGGGAAGAGCATGAAATAGATGAACACTTTCCTTTTTATATAGGCGGATGAAATGGACGTGCCATTAATACTACCGAATGATAACGATATTTTTATTCGTTCTCCTGAGTTAGGTCAATATATTGGACTAGGTGGAGATGATGAAGATGAATACCAGGGTGATGATAGCGATAAAAATTGTGAAAATGAGTCTTGCAATGGTACGGAAGTAGACGATGATGAACTGTCTTATTAATATTAGAACTAATGAAGTTAATGTGTATGAATATATATATATTCTGTATTTGAGTGTTTGTATGATAAAATCGACATTAAAAGAGTTTAATATATAAAATGTTTTTTATATTTTGTATGTATACTTACAATACATATATACACATTGATAGCTAGAGGTAGAGACTCTCAGAGATATCCACACTCTTTGGATCACTGTCAAGACCAAATGCTGACGGTGCTTCTGGTTCTTCACAAGCCTCTACATGTTTTATATATATATATATATTCTGTATTTGAGTGTTTGTATGATAAAATCGACATTAAAAGAGTTTAATATATAAAATGTTTTTTATATTTTGTATGTATACTTATAATACATATATACACATTGATAGCTAGAGGTAGAGACTCTCAGAGATATCCATACTCTTTGGATCACTGTCAAGACCAAATACTGACGGTGCTTCTAGTTCTTCACAAGCCTCTACATGTTCTGGTGATCAAGCCTTCCCTACCACCCGAGCTCCATCGCCTGGATTGTCACAGTACCTATCTGACATCCAGGTGCATGACGAGGATACGCAAGTAGATATTGGTGGCATACCTACCAGCAGCGACCCACGTTAGTCTACATAGCCAAAGTCATCAAGTCAAGCCGAAGGCACTACAGATTGGCAAGGGTTCGATTTTCACTTGTTAGAGGCTTATACAACATGATTGACAAATGGACGTACACATGTCTGGATGTAAAACAATGGGTAAGCATTGATTTCCATCTAATTGTGTAAAAGGTTAATTCATTTTTCCATAAATTTATTTTTATTACAAATATAACAATATGTATATTTTATTGTTAACAAATTAGTACTAGCTACGCGACCCTTCGAGAGTTTAAGAACATTCTCGTGGGAGGATACACCGGAGCATGGACTACATATTCAAAGGTTATGCTAGAGATTAACGATCAACGATTTTTCTTCCTTGTGGTTGTAGAGACATTACAAGTGGTATCTCTATGAGAGTCTACGCGTAAGGAAGCATTTCTATATGAAGGTAGGGGAAAGGATCAAGGACCTGTTGTACAAGACCTGTTGAGAGAACAAAAGGTTTGACTGGACTTCTGAGGAAAGTTGGGAATAGATGAAAGTGCGACGGCAGGATGACAAATGGGTAAAGAATGCCTTACAGAAACAAGGATAACCGACTTAAGTCCCCATCTATGTACTACACTGGCTTCACCCTATTTCATGATATCAAGAGGCAGATGGTGTGTATCAAAAATATTTTAATTAACTTTTGTACGTGAAATTATCTATTTCATGTCTTATACACATGCCTAATTATTTTGGACTCAAAAAACAGCTAACTAAATTTTGTATTTGTGTTGCGCACAAGACGAAAAAGAAGGCCCACCGATCACTTGTGCTGAGGTTTTCAAGGTGACTCACACTAAGGGTAACAATCAGGACATCCAATTTATTTATCCGAAGGCTGGTAAGATGATAGTAAGTATTTAAATTGTATTTTTCATTTCATTAAATATGTTTAATTAATGTAATGATAATACTAATTTTTTTGAAAAATTTGACTTTATAAGAACCATATAATGAGCTACTCCAGTAGCGTGGGGTTGCGAGCCAAGCCGATCTATCGTACTGCTAGTTAATCTTGACCAGATCTTCCGTATAGGTAGGGTAACACACGATATCCCCATGAAGATATGGAAAAGTATATATTTTCTCATATATTCAAGGGTTACATGTATACTCTATTTATAATACAAGAGTAACTATGATAAGCAACAAGGATAAGTACAAGCGGAAGTAGTTTCAACAAGGAAAATCAAAACCAATATAATTATCCCAATAATTATCTTCTATCACGCCCCCTCAAGTGAAGCAGGGTCACGAACTGTGAGCTTGGATCGAAGGAGACGGAAACGATTAATGGACAATCCCTTGGTCATTATGTCGGCAAGCTGATCAAGGGTAGAAATGAAACGAACAACAAGATCCCCAGAGGCAACTTTCTCACGTACAAAATGTACATCTATCTCAATATGCTTGGTGCGAGCATGGTAGACAGGATTAGTAGTGAGATAAGTGGCACCAATGTTGTCACACCAAAGTTTTGGAGGCGAAGTAACAGATACCCCAAGTTCAGATAAGAGAGTTTTCAACCAACATAGCTCAGTTGTAGCAAAGGCAATGGCCCTGTATTTCGCCTCTGTACTCGAACGGGAGATAGTAGTTTGCTTACGAGCAGCCCAGGAAATAAGATTCGGACCCAGAAAAATACAATAGCCATGCGAACTACGTCAATCATCCGGACACCCTGCTCAATCAGAATCCGAATAAGCATGAAGACTGAGATCACTGGACGCTTTAATGTTAAGTCCATATGAAGTAGTATCCTTGAGATAATGTAGAATACGTTTTACGGCAGTCCAATGAGGCTCGGTCAGAGCAGGCATGAACTGATACACTTTGTTCACTACAAAGGCAATATCAAGTCTAGTAATTGTTAAATATTGAAGAACCCTTACAATATTGCGATATAAGGTCGGATCAGATAAGGGATCGCCCTCGTGTTGCAAAAGTTGCTGATTGGGCGCAATAGGAGAGGAGACGGGTTTTGCCCCAGTGAGCTTAGCACGAGCAATAAGATCCAGTGTATACTTTTGTTGACTTAAGTGAATTCTTGTAGAACTTGAAGTAACCTGTATGCCCAAGAAATAAGAAAGGGAACCCATGTCCTTCAAAGCAAACTGTTGGTTTAATAACTTGGCAACATAAGAAATTGTTTGCTCATTACTTCCTGTCAAAATGATATCATCAACATAAACCAACAAAAACATAAGTTCACGAGAGTCACGATGAATAAACAGAGATGTATCAGATTTAGCTGGATGAAAACCAAGACCATGAAGACACGAACTCAGACGAGAAAACCATGTTCGAGGAGCCTGTTTGAGCCCATAAATAGTTTTCTGTAGACGACAGACATAATTCGGAAAAGCCGGGTTAGTGTAACTTGGTGGCTGAGCCATGTAGACTTATTCAGTGAACAAATCATGGAGAAAGGCATTGTTGACATCAAACTACCTTATGGACCAATGCAAAGATAACGCAATACTCAAAACAACCCGAACTGTAATAGCTTTAACCACTGGACTGAAAGTCTCATTATAATCCATACCCGTTTCTTGACTATACCCCTTGGCAACGAGCCTTGCTTTGTAGTGATCAACTGAGCCATCTGATTTACACTTAATGCGATACACCCATTTGCACCTAACAATATTAACATTCTGAGGTTTAGGCACCAAACTCCAAGTGGCATTGTGTAACAAAGCATTATATTCTGAATCCATGGCTGCATGCCACTGAGGGGATTTAGAAGCTTGAGCATAGGTACTAGGCACAGACGCAAGAAATTGTGTGAAGACATGTGAAACAGGAGCTTTAATCACTGTATTGAATGCCACAAAATCAGGATCTTGTCGTAGTTTTAACGTGTGATCTTTGGACCGCGTAACCATTGGGTGTTTAGAACTAGCAACAGTGTCAACTTCCATCAAAGGCACATCCAGACGTTGAGGCAAGACTCCTGAGTCAACATTATAAATATTGGAATTTGCGATGGGCAGTGGAGAGAGACTCGGACAAGAGAGCACATGGGTGAAAGCAATATTAGATGAAAGAAATCTGGACAAAGCATTGGGATGAGAGGGATGACGAAAAGAAGAGGACAATGTGGTCCCATGCGTCGGCTGGGCTGAAAATGATGGCAAAGCTAATGGGAAATTCTTCCATCAGCCATGGCTTTTGGTCAACCAAAAAATTATGGATAGAATTTTGACACGTCATCATCGTGGGGCCTAGCGTATAGTACACTATATTATGCACAATTACATTAATACCCTCATGCTAAATGTATAAATGACTATAATATTCTCGTGGGTCCCACCAATGTATTTATTTATATTGTCCAATCTACGTGGGTCCTACAACCATATCTATTTAAAATATATAATTTACTTTGTTGCCTTTATGATCCCATAATACTCAATTGATTTGGAAATCTAAATGTCACATCACCATTTAATACAATCACATAAGCATTTAATACATTTAAAATACTTCTCCCTCTACTATAAAAAATTCCCGCTCAAAATTTCAGTGAGTGAAAACAATACAATCTGTAGATGGACGTTTTGAATTAGTAGAAAACGTATTGTTATTCGTAGTAAGGCATTTATATTAATTGTAGAAAGAGTAGAAACATTGGGTTAATGTATAGTACTTATATGATTATTTGTAATAAAAGTAAATTATTGTATACATTATTGTTAGTAAGTTCTCATTCCAATAAAAAAATTTTCCACTCAAAACTTCGTTGAGTAAATAAACGATACAATCTGTAGAGGGGCATCTTGAATTAGTCGGAAACATATTGTTATTCATAGTAAGACTTTTATATCAATTTTAGAAATGTGAAGTTAATGTATAGCACTTACATGATTATTACTAATAAAAGTAAATTATTATATAAATTATTGCTAGTAAAATGTCAAATCGTATCATAATTAATCGTGGATGTAAATCAAATTACTATCATATCAGATATTAATTACTCAACTACTTAAACAATTATAATAAATGAAGCTTAATGCCTATATAAGAAATTGTTGTAGAAAATATTTTTGCACTGTATGTTCAACCAATTCAAGGTTAGCAATTTTATATATATTTTTTTTATATCATTTTTACTGTGTTTTTTATAATCAATAGTATTATTATGATAACATAGAGGAAGCATATGTTGAACTGTATATTGTTATGTTTACAAAAATTGAATTTGTTAGATTATTTGTTAATTTTGTTTGTAGTATTAATTTGTAAATGTTTTCTATGTTATACTTTACTAATAAGTGAGTATTTATTATTATTTGTTAATGGTATACTTATAGTATGCTTGTTGTATTAGTTTGTATGCATGGGTTAACATAGTGAAAAATATCCAGCAATGTAATATTAATTGGTAGATATGTGTTAGTATGCTGTCATATATTATAATAAGTTAAATCTGAAAAAGTTATATTATTCAAAACTATTTCGTGTGTAGCATATATAAAATATGTATGCAGTTGTACATACGTTAATAGGTTATGTTATGTAGTATTATGTAGATTTTTAATCTTTCTCTATATAAAAGAGATTTGTGATGTTTATACATGATTGATTATAACAAGTAATTTTAATGTCATTGTTGTAGTGATAGAAAGATGAATGACAATATGATTCCCGACGTTGGTGGTAGCTCATCAAATTTGCCACATTTGAGCAAAGAAGATATATTTAACATGATATTTGAGTCGGAGGACGATGCATTTCAATTTTACAACAATTATGCACTTGTCACTGGGAGTTTAGTGTTAGAAAAGAGTGTTCACAAAGATAAAGATACAAATCAAGCAAAAAGTCGATTATTTGTTTGTTCTTGTCAGGGTTTTCAAAGCATACTTGGAGATGCCTAATAGACAACGAGAACATCGACCCCTGACAAGATGTGATTGTACAGCAAGGCTTCGTATAAAGCTCAATAAAGTGAAGATGCGTTACGTTGTAACAAACTTTGTCGAAGAATACAATCATTAGTTAGTACCTAAGTTTTGTGTATCCCAGATGCAATCGCATAGAAACATTGATGAAGGTCACAAAGATGGAGCCTACTATTTGCTTAGGGCTGGAATAACAACTAGCAAAATTTACGATGTAATTATGTATGAGTCTGGTGAATATGAGAATGTTGGCTTCACTAGGAAAGATTTGTATAACCAATTAAACCATGATCGCCGAGCAGAAATATGCGACGGGGATGCCCAGGTCGCATTGGCTTATTTACACGGTAAATCGGAGGGTGATCCTGGATTTTTTTTCCAGTACACGGTTGATCATGAAAATCGATTAGATAAGTTGTTTTGGTTAGATGGAAGGTCGAGAGATGAGTATGCAGTATTTGGAGATGTTTTAATATTTGACGCAACATACAAAACCAATTTATATAAATTTTCCCTTGTGATATTTGTAGGGGTAAACAATCACCGAAACACGTGTATATTTGGTGGTGCGTTAAATCAAAACGAGTGCACTGATTCATATTTATGGTTGTTGAGAACATTTTTGTCTGCAATGAACAATAAACATCCTTTATCAGTGGTCACTGACGGAAACAAGTCAATGTATGTGGCAATTGTTGAAGTGTTCCTCGACGCCAAACACAGGCTATGTAGATGTCATCTCGGACGTAATGCCACTACAAATGTGAAGATACCAGAGTTCAATGCCACATTTTGCCGTATGATGTCCTTAAAATGCTCCATTAATGAGTTTGAGTATGAGTGGAGGAAAATGGTTATTGAGAATGGCCTTGAGAATAACCCGTGGATAACATGGGTATACGAGAGGAGACACATGTAGTCTGAGGCCTACCTTCGTGGTCATTTCTTTGCCCTAGTGAAAAGTACTCAATGCGGTGAGGGCATGAATGCACATTTCAACAGATTTCTTGGCAACAACAGGAATCTCATTGATTTTGTTAGAGACTACCACCGAGGGTTGGAACGTCTTCGAATTAACAAGGTCAACGAAGAATATGTAACAATTATACAAAGCTAATCTTGGAAACCCAATTGTTAGAATTGGAGGATAATGCAGCTAAGCTTTATACCCGAGCAGTGTTCAAAAAGCTTAGGAAGGAAATTGACTTGCAAGCAACGCTTATGCATGAGCAAGTTATTTCTCATTCTAATGAATCTCGTACCTATGTTGTGACCGATTACAATAATGAACGATTAATTCAGCGCGTCTTGTTTAAAAGAGGAAGATTGCACATTAGTTGTGAGTGCCAGAGGTTTGAATTGTGTGGGATGCTGTGTAAGCACATTATATATGTGCTTAAGTGTGTAGGTTTGAAAGCAATCCCACCATCATGCATCCATCAACATTGGACAACCGATATCAGTGAATGTTTTTGCCAGAAAAATTTGTCGAGCGCAACCATAAACGAAGTCGAAATGGCTTGACACTGTTACATAATGTCGAAGTGCAGCGAGATAGGATTTTATGCCAAACAGACGAATGAAGGATAAACAAAAGTTGTTGATAGTATCACCACACTAACTGCTCGTGCTAAGGAGCAGTGGATGATAAAACTGAATATTTTCGTTGGTGTTGAGGGATCATCACAACCTGTTCAATTTGATGTCTTGGATCCTAATAGGGCAAAGCCAAAAGGCACGAGGGATAAAAATCCCCAAGAACAATGAGCACAAAGACGGTGTAGTAAATGCAGTTTAATAAGCTAATTATTTAATTATTGTAAAATAATCAAATTTTGTAAACATATATATTAATTATGTGTCTTAAAAATTTTTGTAGGCTTGCTAGACACCAATCAAACAATTGCCCAAAGGTAAGGGGTGATGCATCCATTGATATTAGTCCCCCATATCAGGCTATGAACGAAGTCCCTAGTCAATCATCAATATCGACCCCTTTTGTAAACACGGGTTTCGCAATACCCGATTATATGCAATGGTCTGTTGGTGTTAATGTGTTACAGATTGGATATAGTAGTAGTTCAATGCAATATGGAGACGCTGGTAATACGGTAATGGACCCTATATTTGTCCCACATAATGTTTCAACGACCTCAGCTTTTCATATGTCAAACATTCGATATCAATGACGATAAGGTGATTTATAAATTGTAGATTTTTACGTATACCCATGCATGTTATTCCCATAAATTTTAGATTTTTTCGTATATCCATGCATGTCTATAAACTATTCCTATAAAATGTAGATTTTTACGTATACTCATGCATGTCTACCCATGCATATCTACCAACTTTATGTCAATTACCAATATGCCCTTGAGAAACCCCAACCACTATAAAGTATCTCTTTATTTCATTTCTTTATTTTCCCAGCACATTTTCTTGTTTGTCTCTTTCCCATTTTCCCTTCACAAGAACATACATTCAAAAGAACATCCAAAGGTAAATATTTTTTTAGCTTCATTGTTTTACCTTCACTTCATCTCACAAGACAATTTTATCATGTATGTTTGTTTCTCATCACCTTATCTTGGTAAAAATTAGTGCATATATGACATATTTTCTTTTACATGACCATTTTAGTTTATAAAAGTTTGAGCATTTTTATTTGTGGGTTTTTATTTATATTTATAATTACTCTTCTTGTTTACTTACATTTAAAACTATATATTTTAGCAGAGTGAAAATGTCAACATCGACCCGTCGCAGTTGATTTTCGCAAGACCCAGCACTTGACTTGCGATACATCAACACGAAGTGTCGTTGTTATCAAAAGGCTGAAATTATTGTCGTATCAGATGAAAAGAAGGCTTCGAAAGGGTGTTTATTCTATAATTGTGATACGTATAATTTTTTCAAATGGTGTGAGCCTATTAAAGCTTCTTGGGAAGGCATTGAGCTGGACGTTACTAAGAGATTGGGAGATGATGAAGATAGTGGAGAGGAGGTGATATTTCCTACGAAGAAGAAGAAGAAGAAAAAAAAGAAAAAAAAGAGTGATGATATTGTAAAGTTGAACATGTTTCTTCTTATAGTTTGTTGTATTTTGTTGGTGTTAGTCTTTTGTGTTGTAATCTTCAAATGAAATGTATGCATTTCGTAGAACAAATCGTTGTATGTTCAACTAAAAGATGACTTGTAGTTAGTCATCTTCAATTTTGTTATTGGTTAATTTAAAGTATTGCTAATTATGTTTAATTCCTAAATTCTAATCGAAATTTGGTGTACAAGGAAAGTTAAAACTTGAAATTTGTCTATATGTGGTCAAAGTGGCAACTTTAAATTTCCTTTGTCAAAATAAATAAAATTCTTCATTTTTTATGCAAATGATCATATGTTGCTTCGCACGAGCGAAAAAAATTTGCCCAAGGCGAAACTGACTGCCGAAAATGATTATTTCACAAGCTTTGATTGTCAATTGCTACACCAACGTATCAATTATCTAAAAATCATATATTAAAAAGGATAACTACCCGAAATTCATTATAGGTGCAACTCGCTTGAAATTTTGCTTAAAATCTTCATAGGGCAACTCACGTTTCCAGATAAACATATCATTGGTCGAAGTTCACACATTTGTCTCCTTGTTAGATGCCCCATTTTGTTCTTTATAACTATTTCCCTACAGAGAATAATAACACTCATTAGTATGTAATAAAGACCAAGTGTGAAAATGAATTATAAGCTTATTTAACTCACTCAGGATTATTTTCACTGGAAAATAAGAATAATGCCAAATCGCGATCATTTGTCAAAAATACCAAACCCCTTTCGAACGGTATATCTATCTCCATCAATTGATTTGGTTTGAAGCTATCCTCCTATTTCTTAATAGAAAAATCAATATATTGTTTACTATTATCAAGCTTTGGGGCTGAGCAAGTAACATCAAATTCTTCAAACAATCGCCTACGAGGAGCTACACTCAAATTTAGGCGATCAACATTCCTGTTAAGAGGAGGGGAATTTTCCAAGGCATAATCATTGTTATGAGCTTGCAATTGCAAGGGAACTTCCCTTTGAAAATTTTCCACTAAGACATCCCAAAACTTCATCTGTAATTTAGGAGAATTTTCATGCCAATGATGTTTCTAATCCCTAAAGGATGGCCAACCTGTTGCATTAACCTCTCCAATATGATTGTGTTCCTTACTTTGTTCCTTCACCTTATCTCTACCTCCCTCTTCATCAAGCCCACCTTTTACGGCACGTTTGTCTCTGTTACTCTCATCCTCATTGACATGAGTAACTTTAACTGCTTGATTTAACAAAAGGTGCTCCAACTTTTCAAACAAATTTGCAACAGAATTTGTCAAATTCTCCAACTTCGTGTTCACCTCAGATATTTCTACTTTTATCACGTCAACCTTCCTCTCGATGGTTGACAAAATAAGATTGTAGTCGGATGTCTGCTCAAACCGCTTCCATACCACACATAAAGATTGCATATTGTCATACCCACCAAGATTGTCATATTTCTGTAATCTATTATGAATCTCTTTGTTTGTCCAAAACCCTACCCATGGGTTTTCATCATGAACTGGTCATTGCTCATTAGTCGGATTGAAATATTCAAAAAAGAGTATTTGCAATGAGAAAAGTAAAAGTTGATAAAAAAAATTTATTCGAAAAAGATATAAAAAGTTTGATTGTATTTAATTACTTACCACCAACAAGAAGAGACAACCACCCACATATTTAAATCCCAGGCGTTTCGTCCGTTCAATGGCCCTTAACAAGGAGTTTAGCACAAACTCTGCCCAATTGAAGCTCGAAATAGCATCTACATTCTTCACAGCATGTAACAGTTGTTTTTTTTTTACAGCAAAATCACTTATAGGAGCCAGAAAGTGTCCTATGATGTATATGCAATACATAGCCTTGAAATCAGCCCCACAGCTTCTACATGCTATCATCTTCTCGTGCAATTTGCCTAGCAGAATTAACGAGTCATAAAATTCGAACTTCTTACATAATTCAACTATGCCCTTGCTAGGGCCCTTGCGAGGTACAGGTGATCCTTTATCTAGTAATCCAAATATTTTTTCAACATGAATGGGTTTGACTTTCAATTCGTGACCATGGATCTCTAAAGTGTTGGTCATTGGATGAATCTGTCCATTAGCCATTTGCACAGTGGGTGTTTTAACACTTTGCATTGAATATTTAGTAACAACTCAAATCCGATATCACAAACGACATGTCTTTGTTCCTCAATTAACTTGTTATATACCTCCACAATCTTAATTAAAGATAGGCACGTATGTACAGTATCCTACAATAACATGTTTTCATTTATTACCAAATAAGTCAAAAATAACATCTATAAACTTTTTTGAAAATTACATACCTTAGCATTCCTTACAGCCCTCTTTTTTTCTTTGTACTCTTTGGAACTTTGGTTAAACATAACCTCATATTTATGCTTTTCCTCATGCGGGAGCGCATTCCACTCCTGCATGATTTTTGCACGTACATTGACATTTTTTACCGTGAGAGGTTCTCTTGTTTTAAGTTCTTCATGTCTGACCTTCCTATAAACATATTATCCATTTTAAATAAACATGTTATATCACATGTTATATCATAAGGCACACATAAATGTGCATGAGATATGTCACTTACAAGAAAAACCCATAAGCTGATGTCGGTTTTGTCACAATTTTGGTATTACTTGTTGATGCTTTATTCTTCTTATTCATGGAAGAGGTACCAATTTCCATATGCTCTATTTGCCACGTCCTCACCCTTGTGTACCATAAATAAAAGATTAATTATTATCAATTTAAAAACATGTAAGAAAAACACTTGATGACAATTGGCGTTATTTTCTTAAACATGGAAGAATAATAATTCAAGAGCTTAGTAGAAGAGATTATAATAATTCTCTCTTCTACTAAAAGAATTATAAGTGATAAAGTCGATGTAATAACAAAGTATCACAACACATTATCTATTTTATTGCATATTTCACTTGGTCAAATTTTGATGCTACATCTAGTCCTTGTTCCCTAAAAAATGCATCAAGTGTTAATGAAACTCGTTAATTAAGCACCCATTATTTTATTTTCTTATGTTTCATTGTTTGAGCCAGATGCAATAAATAGGAGTTGTTTGACATATATCTCAATGAAACTAAGCTAATTGTGGACTTGTTTTCACTCAGCCTCCAATTATTTTATGGAGATATAAAATGGCATTTCTCTCATTCTACATTGTGTTTTTTATTTCTCCTATTCTTCTTTCTCAAAGTTTAATTGTCTTTTAGCTACTTCAATAACAGAATCAAGGAAACAAAAATATAAATTAGCGAATGAACTGATAGTAGCAGTTAGCATATATAAATTTGAAGCTGAAAAAAAGCAAAATGAGATGGAAGAGGACAAAATTGGCATGGTTACCTTTGATGCCTCTAGTTGAAGTTTTGTATCTTTTGGCTGTAAATAGAGTTATAGCAGCAACAATCAACCCATCAATGCCCAACTCCCCCACGTTTACCCCCCGGGACATACATGAAAAAAGAAACAAAAAAAGAAAAAAAAAAGAGCAAGAAAATGGAAATGGAAATCCTACTGCATTGACAATTGTCCTCTGATGTGTCCATCAATTTAATCTAATTTAGAACTATTAATATAAGCATTTCTTCCTTCGGTGTTATCTTATTTTAAAATCAGCAATTCTCATACCTACTGCTGTTCACAGGAAATAAGTTGGATAATTAATATGCCCTCTCTCTTCAATTTTTGTTGGAACTTCTTCATGGTGTAAAGAATGACCATAATGGGATAAATTTTCATATTATTCTAGCATATATGTGTTCTACATAACATGCTTCCATTTTGCAAAAAACATAAGGGCTTGCACTTCATTAACAACTTTAAACATGGCAAATTTTACATGACTAAGCTGGTGGACAAAGCAAAGATAGCTTGCACTTTGTTCTAGCTTACATGTGTTCTTATTAAGGAAAAAGACCTACTCGAAGACGATGTCCTCCTCTTTATCCTCCTAATCGCAGCTGAAAACTATCTGTTGTTTTGTAGTTCCACATTTTGTGGTTTTGTTGTTATATGTATTATACCTTACTCAGCTGTATAAATCAGTGAACTGATCTACAATAATATACAAGCTTTAACGCATCTGTTGTCTTCCTCTATATGGTATCAGAAGGTTCTTTCTCTTGCGAGTTGTCGATCCTATTCTGCTGCACTCATAGCTACAGACACTTCTATTACTTCTCAAACACCTTCTTCTAAAACACCTTCCCCTCAATCCTCTGCCTCCCAACCTTCCTCTATAGTGTATGGGGTTTGAAGTGATGTGAAGGTTGAATGTATGGGTTTCCAAAATACATTAGGAATTATGCAAATGCTAATAATGTCATTTCAAAGTTAAAGGATAAAATAGATATTTTATGCATCTTTAGTATAAAAGATATATAAAAAAAAGTATAAGGATAGTTTAGTAATTGCAATAACATAATATTTAAATAAGATTATCAATATCAGCCATTGATCTTAAATCTTAAAAGTCAATGGCTGATGATAAGGGGGACCCCGAGCTGAGGTACCATGCCCATTCCGAGCTGAGGCGGGTTAATCCGAGCCAATCCCAGTACATTCAGCTAATGCCCAACCTGGATGCTGATTCAACTTCACCCCGACCAAGAAAAACTCCGACCTCGGCAAACAACTGTTCTGATGGGACATAAAACCCTGATGGGACATAAAGCTACACTGCATTAAATGCTGTCAGGTTCGAATTTAGTTTAAATAGAGCTCCATCCCTTCATTTCTGAGGTAACTCGTCATTAAATACTCTCAGCTACTTCTCCAGCTCGGACATACTAATTATTCACACACCCGAGAGGAAAATTCGGGTCATCACCCCGTCTTTTCCTTCCTTTTCCTGGTGCAGGTCAGGTAGCCGACCCAGATTTCCTTCTTGGCAGAAGTAGCTCCCGACCTCAACGTCGAGATTCCGACCTCGACAGTTTGACGTTGTCTGTGGGGAAGTCATTTCTATCACCCTCCTCACCACTCATTGAGAAACCATCATGGTACAAATGAGAAGCCACAGCGCACAAGTAGAGGACTTGCCCAACCCAGATGGGGATCTCAAAACCACACAGGTGCCTAGCCAAGAACCAACTCAAATTGATGTTGAAGCGAGCCAATGTATACATTTAGCCACCCAAACCAACCCCACGACAGATGGAGACCCCAACTCTAGCCTGTCACCAGAGATAAGGATGATGCTGAGGATGTTTGAGGAACTTAAGGAGTAGGTAGCCCGAATAGCTAGGGACTTCTCGGCTCCGCAAACAGCTACGCCGCGACCCGCGCGTCCACAGTTCCGTATCCCAGCCTTAAGGCAAAAACGGACGCAAGACGAAGAGGGCTTCCTAGAGCTGGTGGTGGGACCCGAGGAGGCGAAAGGTAAAAGGGCATCTCAAGCGGACCCCGACATGCCAAGACCACAGCTGCCATAGCCAAGGTCATTAACCAGCTCGGCGTAAGCCCACTCTCACCCAAGGTACTAGCCACGCCGCTACCCACTGGTAACCGGATGCCCAACCTAGCAGTCTACAACGAGGTTGGTGACCCAGTCAGCCACTTGCTCAACTTTGACCACCACATGACTCTGCATGACATGTCCGACCTCAGGAAGACGAAGACGTTCCCGACCACCCTGGTTGGCAATGCCTTGGACTGGTTCCAAAAACTTCATCCCGATTCTATTGTAAGTTTTCATCAGCTGGCTGAGGCTTTCCTATCCCGCTTCGCAGGAAGCCGACGTGCCACCCACCACACTTCTACATTGCTGTTGGTGAAGCAGCATAAAGGAAAAAGTTTGAGGGCTTACACAGCTAGATTCAATGAAGAGTCCCTCAGAATACCCAACCTGGAGGACTCCATGGCGTTGATGGCTTACCAGAGTGGGCTCAGGTCGGGCCCCCTTACATCCTCTTTGGCCATAGACCCCGTGGATATTGTAGTCGAGTTGATGGTATGAGCAGAAGGGTACATACACTCGAAAAAATCCATCAGACGAAGAGGGATGATGACAAGGAGAAGGAAGCAGTAAGAAGGGAGAGACCTCCTGAGCCCAACCTAGGGGTAAAGTCCAAAACGACCGAGGTAAGCAACCTCATCAACCGAAGTAGAACCCTCGGTTCATTATGTTCATTCCCCTTAATACCACAAGGGAGCAGATCCTGATAGAGCTCCAGCACCAGAACCACCTGCCTCCGGCTCCAAGGATGAAAGGCCGACCTGAGAAGCGCAATAGAACCAAATATTGCCGCTACCATATAGACTACGGCCATACCACCGAAGAGTGCAAAGACTTGAAACAGGAGATTGAGGCACTGATAGCCCGAGGTCATCTCCGGAGGTATGTAGATCAGCAGCCGACCCGAAATTATGATCAAAGAGATAGAAAGAGGAGTCCACCCAGGCGCCAGGTTGGGGGCGGACGTTTGGCTGTGATTGAGACCATTACAGGAGGATTGGCATCAGGCGGGGAGACCTCGGCAGGCAGGAAGGGTTTTGTCTTGGCTGGGAGGGAGTATGGACCGGTGCGGGGTCCGACCCCGGAGATGGAGGAGCTCATCTTCTCCTCAAAAGACTTGGAGTGGGTGATATTGCCCCATGACGACCCACTGGTGATCAGCGCTGAAATAGACAACTTCACCGTGAAGAGACTGATGGTGGACACCGGGAGCTCGGCAGAAGTCTTATTCCTCAGCGCTTTTGAGCAGATGAGGTTGGACAGGATCCGACTCAGGCCATTGAGGGGCACTTTAGCTAGTTTCACCGGGCAAGCCCACCGAGCCGAATAGGTCATCAACCTCCCGCTGAAGCTGGAAAATGGAGACAAATGGGTTTCGATGCAAGCCAACTTCATTGTGATGAATTACAATTCTACTTACAATAGGATTTTAGGTCGGGTGGCACTTAATCATTTCAGGGCTGTCCCTTCAACTTACCACCAGGCCCTGAAATTTCAGACCTCGACCAGCACGGCCACCATTCGCGGAGCCCAGCTCTCAGCTCGGGAATGTTATGAAAACTCCCTCCGACCCAAATATCAGGTTGGCTGGGGGCCAGATTTACCCAGGAGAAGAAGGACGCTAAGAGAGGCACCCTGGCTAAAGACCTTCAAGAGGTGGAACTCTTTGATGAAACAAAGAGAGCAAAAATCGGAAGTGAACTCTCTGCCGACCTCAAGAAAGGTATAAGCCAATTTTTTCTGAAAAATGAACACATATTTGCATGGTCTGCCTCTGACATGACAGGTATTGACCCGGGAGTGATTGAGCATTACCTGAATGCCAACCCAAATCACTATCCGGTAAAGCAAAAGCGCAGGCACTTCCATTATGATAAGCAACAAATCATAGCAGAAGAGGTGGACAAATTGGTAGATGTCGGCCACATAAAGGAAATCCAGTACCCAACCTGGTTATCCAACGTGGTGCTGGTGACCAAATCATCGGGTGGATGAAGATTGTGTATTGACTTTACCGACCTCAATAAAGCCTGCCCTAAGGACTGCTTTCCCCTACCTCGGATTGATCAAATGGTGGATGCCACCTCCGGATTCGAGCTACTCTCTTTCATGGATGCCTTCAAAGGCTATAACCAAATCAAGATGACTCCCGAAGATAAAGAAAAGATTGCCTTCACCACCGATAAAGGTTTCTACTACTATGAGGTCATGTCTTTTGGCCTTAAGAATGCTGGAGCTACCTACACTCGAATGGTGAACAAGGTTTTCAAAAATCAAATTGGTCAAAATATGGAGATCTATGTAGATGACATGTTGGTCAAGAGTAGAAGGGCAGAAGATTATGTAACCGACCTGGCTGAAGCCTTCGCCGTAATAGAGCACTTTGGGATAAAGCTAAATCCAAAAAAGTGCGCATTTGGTGTCAAGGCAGGAAAGTTTATGGGCTTCATGGTCACAACACGTGGAATAGAAGCCAACCAGGTTCAAGCGATACTTGACCTGGCACTGCCGACCTGCATAAAGGACGTCCAGGTGCTCACGGACAAGGTCTTGGCGTTGAGCAGATTCATGTCCAGGTCGGCCGACAAGTGTGCACCTCTGTTCAAAATATTGAGGAATCCTAAGAACTTCGAATGGACTACGGAATGCCAGAACGCCTTCTAAGAGATGAAAAGGTATCTAGCTTTGCCACCCGTGCTATCCCGACCTAAGATGGGGGAGGAGCTGGTATTATATTTAGCATGCTCAGGGACAGCAGTGGCGGCGGCACTGGTCCGCGAAGAAGGGAAAGAGCAGAAGCCGGTCTATTATGTCAGCAAAACCTTGCAAAGGGCCGAGTTGAAGTACTCCTCCTTGGAGAAACTCGTCCTCGCACTCATCATGGCAACAAGAAAGATAAAGTCATACTTTGATGCCTATCCAATTAAGGTCATGATGGATACCCCACTCAAATCTATCATGCACAAGCCGGAGACATCGGACAGGCTATTGAAATGGGCTGTTGAGCTGAGTCAATTTGACATCACCTACCAGCCCAGAACAGCTATCAAAGCCCAAGCCATCACGGACTTTATGGTGGAATGCACTGGCCGAGCCGAGTATGACCCGGAGGATGTGTGGAAGGTCCATGTGGATGGGGCCTCAGGGAAGTCTGGAAGCAGAGTTGAGGTGGTCATCTTTGACCCAACCCGGCATGAACACCAATACTCCCTCAAGTTCGCCTTTTCGGCGTCCAACAATGAAGCTGAGTACGAAGCGGTGATTGTGAGGTTGAAAATTGCAGCTCAGCTCGGGGCACAGACAGTTGACTTGAGCACCGACTCTCAATTGGTTTCTAGTTAGATATCGGGAGAGTTCGAAGCCAAAGACAGTACTATGCTGGCCTACCTCAACAGAGTCAAGGATTTTACCTCAGGGCTCAAAAGATTCGCGATACAGCAAATTCTGAGGGAGGAGAAAATGAAGGCTGACGCCCTGTCCAGGTTAGCTTTGGGCGAGAGCCGACCTGCCCTGGTCCATGTGGAAGAAGTATCTGAACCAAGTATCCAGTTAGGGATACAGGCTATAGCCGAGCTCAATTTAAGCCCAGATTGGACCAAACCAATCGTGGACTACTTGGAGGGGGGTATGACCCCGGAGGATGAAAAGCAGCTCGAAAACTCATGAAACAGGCCTCAAGGTTTGTCATAATTGCCGGGCAACTCTACAAGAGAGCCTACACTTGGTTTCTCTTAAAGTGTGTTGGGCTCGATGAGGGAAACTATATACTCTAAGAGATCTATGAAGAAGTATGTAGAAACTACTTGGGTGGCAAGGCCCTGGCTTGGAAGGCATTGAGGCAAGGCTATTTTTGGCTAACCTTAGAACAAGATGCCAAAGAGTATGTAAAAAAGTACGACACCTGCCAAAGGTTCGTCAATGTATAGAGAAAGCCAGTGGTAGACCTCACGGTGATGATGAGCCCGTGACCATTCTATCAATGGGGTTTAGATATCATTGGCTCATTGCCAACTGGCTTTGGCCAAAAGAAGCACGCATTCGTAGCAGTAGACTACTTCACTAAATGGCCTGAGGCCGAATGTGTTGCTAGAATAACAAAAAAGACAGCTTGGGATTTTGTGTGAAAAAATATCATTTGCAGATTTGGGATGCCAAAGGTCATCATTACTGACTACAACAAGCAATTCGACAGTGCATACTTTCGAGGCAAATGTGTTGAGATTGGGATCGACCTCAGATTCTCATTTATTGCTCACCCTCAAAGTAATGGCCAAGTTGAAAGGACTAACCAAATCATTTCGCAGGGTCTGAAAACCAAGCTGGAAGAAGTAGAGGGCCAGTGGGCATCGATTCTTCCCGAGGTGTTGTAGGCTCAGCGAACCAGCACCAACTCGGCAATGGGAGAATCGCCCTTCGAGCTGACCTTCGGTACTCAAGCGGTGCTACCAGTGGAGATCAGGTCTCCGACCAGTAGAACCCTCCACCATGATCCAGAAATAAATGGAGCACTTATCCGTGAAGAGCTTGACCCCGCCAAAGAGCTCCAACCTCAAGCTCAAATCAGGATGTTAGCCAGCAAAGCTGCCATGCAAAGAGCCTTCGCCAAACAAGTCAAGCCTAAACCTATTAAGGTTGGCGACCTCGTCCTCAGAAAGGCTATCTTTTTGCCGCACTTGAGCAACAAGCTCTCCCCTACCTGGGAGGGACCGTACGAAGTCATGAAAGAAGTCCGATCTAGGACCTTCTACCTCCGCGACAGATACGAGAAGCAATTGAAAAATGCATGGCATGTGGAGCACCTGAAGAGATATTTTGTATTACGGCCCCCGAGCCGGAATCTCTTGTAACGGCCCCCGAGCTGGAATCTCTTGTAACGACCACCGAGCCGAAAACTTTTGTACAGGCCCCGAGCCGAAGTCTTTGCTAAAGGCCCTGAGCCAAAACATTTCTTGTAATCGGCTCCCGAGCCCAAGTACTTCATGTACAATTTCAATACAAACATATTTTGTAAACCAATGCAATGCCCGACTCGGGCTTAAGCGCCTCAGCTACTGAGCTACTCCCGACTTGGATTAACGCGGTGGCCACGCTTAATTACGAGCTAATGATCCAAGTAAACCAGCTCAGACAAGGTTCCAGCTCGGGTATAGTCAATAATAATTTGATTAGTTTTGCCAGTTCGGATTAAGTTCCAACTCGGTATAATCCGGCTTCAGATCGGGACGTTAGTTTGGGTCTAAACTCGAACTCAATATTTGTCAATATTAGTTTGACCAATTTTAAATCGGACTGACGAGTCCAGGACGGCGACAATTATATAGTTGCCCATTTAACCAGCTCGGATCAGGATGATAATTCATTAATCACTTCCAGCTTGGTTCTTTATATTTAAATTAAATTTGAAAGGTCCATTATATTGGTCCGACCCCACTTACTTAAGAAATTTAAGAAGAGAAAAGTACACATGTACGAACTCAAGTAAAATACAAAACAACCATTTCATTAAATAGAAAATTTAAAATTACAATAGCCCGACCTGGGCAAGATTACAAGAGCCCGACCTGGGCAGTTACAAAATTTACTTAGGAGCGGTGGTGGAGGTGATGGCATCGGCTTCATCCCCGACCTGATCCATGCCCTTCTGAACAAATTCAATCACCTCTTTGGCTTGGGATGTCAGGTCGGCTGGTAGCTCAGGAATCTCCCAGAACTCCTGCGGTGGAGCCTCCAAGATTTCGATGTAATCATTCTTGGTGGCAGGGAAGAAGGTCTTCGCTCTCTCCCGAGCTACGACTTGGCCTCGGAAGTAGTACTCCAACTTGGCGTACCTAGCCATCGCCCCACCCTCCGTGGCCAACCAGTCCACAACCTCTTGGCTGGACTTAAGGGCTTCTACCGCCTTCTCCCCTTGTGGGCAGACCCAATCTAACAGATCCTTAAGCTTCACCTCGGCATTGCGCTTATCCTTCTTGAACCTTCTTGAAGCACTCGACATCCTTAATCGCGGCCTCACGCTGGGACTTCTCTGCATTAAGCTCCTTCTTCAGTTGCTCGATCTCCGTCTCGTCCGCTTTGCACCTCTGGGTGACATCCTCCCTCAGGGCCTCTAGTTCGGCTCGAGAGTCGATGAATCGCTGCTCGAGCTCGACGCAGTGAGCCTGGGCTTGGGCGAGTAAGCCAGGTGCAGAAATGATGTGGGACTCGGCCTGCACAAAAGATGACAAAATGATCAGCCGAGCCAAAAAACTTAACCATATCAACATGGTCAAATATGTCTTACCGTGACTATGGCCGTCCTCAGGTCAAGCGAAAGCTG
Organism: Ehretia macrophylla; assembly: GCA_037974665.1. Taxonomy (NCBI): domain Eukaryota; kingdom Viridiplantae; phylum Streptophyta; class Magnoliopsida; order Boraginales; family Ehretiaceae; genus Ehretia; species Ehretia macrophylla. The sequence continues at coordinate 88,987,964 of CM075764.1, forward strand.
CTCCACCGGGACCGATACCAGCTTGGGATCGTGGGCGACCTTAGCTGCCTCCACAAAATCCTTGTTGGGAAGGCTCACCTCCGTGGCCTTGCCTTTCCCGGAGTACTCGGGCCAAGACCGTTTCCTATTATCAGGGCGGGATACTGAGTGCTCAGGGATCGCCACACCCGAGCTCGATCTTTTGGTCAGGGGAGACACCGACGTCCCCTTGGAAGAGACTTCGGGTCGTTGCCTTTGCTCCTGAGGGACGGTGGAGCCCAAGCCAGACCGAGCCGAGACTTCGCCGCTGGCCTCGGTCCTCCTCTTCATTTGAGCATATGCAAGCTTTCTCGTATCTGCCATGTCTGCAAAAAAATGAAGGAAAGAGATGTGAGAAATAGCCAAATACAAATTGAAGGGAACAACGGTAGACAAGGAGATGGGGATGTCGGGCATTGATCCTGCGAACTGACCCTCTTCTGAGCCGGAATCTGCATTATCTTTGAGCTCGGGAAGTAGATAGGGGTGCTCCTCCCTCAGGTCGGGTTCTCTCCCGAACAACTTGGATCTCCAGATTCTGTCCCACCTGATGACACTGTTAATATCTATTAGCATACTCGGCTCGGCTCTCAATACCCCGACTTCGGCGAGCTCGGCTTCTAAAACCTTGGGGTCATCGTTCATATTCTTCTTTAGTAAGGGATTTCAATCTACCTTGCACCCCGGGTTCACAACTGGCTCGACCCAGTAGTAGTCGTTGTGCCAGCCCTTATTGAAGGAGTGCCACTTGGTGAATATGGCATTGCTGGCCCGAGCTGCGAAATGAAACCACCCTGGCTGCTTCGGGTTAGACTTGCATACAAAGAATTGCCTGAACCGACGCAGGGTCGGCTCTATTTTTCTCTCAAGGCAAAATACATAACATGTCACTATCACGGCCCAACCATTTGGTGACATATGACCCGAGCCAAGATCAAAGTAGTTCAAAATGCCAGCGATGAAGTCGAGAAGTGGAAGCTGAATGACATCAAATGTGAGGTCATAGATGGTGAAGTGATCGGATGAAAGATAACAGGCGGGCTCACTCCGACCTGGAACCTTCAGTTTATAGTGTTGGTCCACCGACCAATCCCTTAGCCTAGCGTTGGCCATTTGCACTGTGGAATGGCACTCACGCTTGTAACAGGCGAACAACTGCTCGATCCTCTTCCCCCGAGCCGACGAACCACTGGCTGTAGCTGAGCTTCGAGGTCGGACCGCCCTAACCGGGACTACTTCAATCGGTTTCAACGTGGAGACTCCAGCTAAGTACTCTTGAGGTATCTCAACTCCCTCCAGCTGGTTCAATGGCTCATCATCTTCCCTATTATCCAAGTCTCCCAAGTCGGCCAAAGGATTCGCCTCGACTTCCTCTTGCACCTGCCTAACCTCGATCACTTGGCAATCATCATCACTCTCCCTGAGCCCAGATTGCTGGGCTGATCCTTGAGATACACCTTCGCTGTCATTACTGCGGCCTCCATTTGAGGTTGACTCCGAGCTCGACGGATTCTCATCCCCTCTATAGGACCTCACCTCCATCGCCTGGGAATCTTCCAACTCCGACCTCCCTATCCTGTTTATAAATTAAAATATATGCAAGGATAACTAAAGGGAGTCGGGACGTACCTACCACTCTAGTTGTCGAAGATGACTCGATCTAACTGCCTCTGACCTAATTGGCTCCGAGTTAATGGATTCTGAGCTGAATACCCCGAGAAGATATTTGTCGAGCTAAAAGTGTCCGACCACTCTGGTTGCCAACCTGAAAGCTCCAAATTTCGTTAGTAAAGTGTGAAATGAATCTCGGATGTCAAGGCCCTATTTATAGGCAACTCCTGTAACCGCCTTGGGAATCCCAAACGTCGCATCTTGTCATAATTGCCAGGTGATGTGTCAGCCATCTGAAGGGCATGCACTGCTGACGTGGCCATCCCCACTCTGCCGGGGTCGGGCACCTCCAGCTCGGGATCAACTCCCAAATCTAAATCTCACCCTCTCGATCTCGACTTGGGGGGGGGAGGGGTTAACGAGGGGAACCCCGAGCTGGGTACCATGCGCATTCCGAGCTGAGGCGGGCTAATCCGAGCTAAGCCCATCACATTTAGCTAATGCCCAACCTCGATGCTGATTCAACCTCACCCCAACCCAGGAAAATCCCGACCTCGGTAAATAGCTGTTCTGATGGGACATAAAGCCCTGATGGGACATAAAGCTGCACTGCATTAAATGCTGTCAGGTCTGAATTTAGTATAAATAGAGTTCCACCCCTTCATTTCTGAGGTAACTCGTCATTAAATGTTCTCAGCTACTTCTTCAGCTCGGACATACTAATTATTCGCACACCCGAGGAGAAAATCCGGGTCATCACCCTACCTTTTTCCTTCCTTTTCCTAGTGCAGGTCAGGTAGTCGACCCGAAAATCTAGGTCAAGAAGCCGACCCAGATTTCCTGCTCAGCAGAAGTAGCTCCCGACCTCAACGTCGAGATTTTGACCTCGACAGTTGAGATTATTTTGGCTGATCATCAGTCATGGCTGATGGAAGAATGACTCCAAAGCTGATTTATGTTGTTGTTAGGGCCCCCGATTGGAGTAATGGTGTTGCTGGTGAGTAGGTGAGAGAACAGGAGATGGTTGGGACCCACTAGAGTTATGAGGAAAGAGAAGTTTGAGTGAAGAAACCAATGTTAACACGCGTGGGAGCATGATGTTAGGGGAAAAGGCGGACCGTGAAGACAACGCACTAATAGAGGACGTGGATTGCACATTGGATGACGTGGGGGATAAAGGCAAAGAAGTTGATAGTGATGTTAATGTGAGATTGCGCAAAGCTGAGTTGATACGTTACGAAGATCGCGATGAAGAGCTAAGAGACACAGGAGATGGACTAAGAGATTGTGATCTCGGAGATTGCAGAGATGATTGAGAAAGAGATGAGAGCCCTTGTGCTGTAGGAAAAGAAGACTGTGGCATAGCGAAATCAATTGAATCACGTGAGCTACGAAAAGAAAGAGAGGTCCCACGGCTAGGATTTTCGTGCACAACATTAGGGTGTAAAATATTAGTGGACGAAGATGAAGCTGGTGTCATTAATGTTCTTGAAGCAGACTGGAATGGAAAATTTGTCTCATCAAAATAAACGTGCCGTGATAAGTAAACCCTGTCATTTGTAGGATCATAGCACCGGTATGCCAAATGCTCTGGACTGTAGCCCAGGAAAACACATGCAGATGATTTTGGAGTTAATTTGTCACTTTTATAAGGATCAAGGTAAGGATAGGACAAACAACCAAACACTCGAAGAAATGAATAATTAGGAACTTGACCAAAAAGCTTTTCAAACGGAGAACAATTTTGCAAAACTGGGGTAGGCAACCTATTAATCAAATGGACAGCAGTTAAAAATGCCTCAACCCATAATTTTTTTGTCATTGACGCTTGAAACATCAAGGTTACACCAATTTCAGTTATGTGTCTGATTTTACGCTCTGCCAAGCCGTTTTGCTGGGGAGTATGAGGACATGAAATCCTATATTGTATGCCACTGTTATCAATAATGGTTTTAATGGTTTTTGTTTTGACGTGAGTCTTGAGAGACTTCTGATACCATGAAGAGATGGAAAAGTATATATTTTCTCATATATTCAAGGGTTACATGTATACTTTATTTATAATACAAGAGTAACTATGATAAGCAACAAGGATAAGTACAAGCAGAAGTAGTTACAACAAGGTAAATCAAAACCAATATAATTATCCCAATAATTATCTTATATCACCCCACCTTTGGCACTGAACTCACGCAGCAGGACGTGAACCCTGCTGTGACTCAAGCGACGAAGAACCTAAGGTGAAAACTTGAGGAACATAACAACAATAGCGTACCGCCCAAGAGCATCTCCAGCAGTAGTAACGATAATGAACAGAACAACAAAAGCAAATGATCGTGGAGTAACAGTGCAAGATGCAACGTGAGATGCCAAAGCAACTACAGGAGCAAATGGGGCTCATGCGCCAAAAACACAAGGAGAAGATGCGTAAGATGACAGAACAAATCTTGGCTAGCCTCCGAGACAACATCCGCCCACCCTAGCATCCTGACCAGTCGGACAACCCTCTACCGCAGCAGTAGATTTTTTATTTATTTTTTTATTTTTTTTTTGGATACATATATATATATATATATATATATATATATATATATTCTAAAATTTGTATAAACTTTAGAAATTAATAAAGTATGCAATCCAACAAAACCATCAAGGTAAAGATGTGCAATCAGTAAAATTCAATTAATTTTAAAAAGACTTCATATCTGTTAAGTATTCAATCTTCTTACGAATGTAGGTATACATGAAACAGATACTAAAAGACATAAAAGGATAACAAATGATCATTACCATTATTATTATTATTAATTTTTTTTAACAAAGTTGAAGGAATCATATGAAATACTATGGTGATAATATGCATTTAACTTTAACTATACAAATTTGAGCTTTAAGAAAATAAATACATATGTTCTAACGATATATTGAACAACGGAAGTTACAACTTACCACTTGATCAAACTATCCAATTAGTTTGACCAAAAAAAAAAAAAATATATACAATTTGAAACCTCAAAAGAAAAAGACAATTTAACGTTGCTGACAATCCTAGTTTTTCGTTTACAAATCCCTAAATCAAACATACATAACCTCGACTTCTCAAACTATGCGAAAGGAACTTAATTTGTTGTTCTTAAAGGATACTTCTAATCCTTTGTTGTATCCATCATATCCATCATTTGAGAAGAAAACTCATAAAACCTAATGCACTGAATTGCTCTCTCTCTTTCATGAGCTTCCGCCGCCACCCTCCCTTCTCCCCCACCCCCCAATCTATTTGCAGGTTAGCTTTCTACCTAACCATGTGAAGGAAAGCTCTCTCTCTTCGTGAGCTTTCCTCCCCCCCTTCCCCCTCCCCCCCAACATCAATAGATGCAAAAACAATGGTTTTGCCTCCCTTCTTGCTATACCTCTAGGAAGAAGAACTTCATCCCCTACCAATGGGTCCTCACCTATCGGGCTCAACTACTATGATGGATTTTTGGGCCAAACCTCTGATGTTGGCTATATTTATCTTTATTCCTGAAAATGATAGTGAAGATGACAATTGGCAAATCTCATTCCTTTTGGTTATGGATCCAGCAAGAAGTGAAAAAAATTTTTAGATCCATCGCCAGTATGTGTAACTCATACTATCTTCTTCTCTGTGGTCACGGTCTGTTTACTACACACTTGGCTTCTGCACCTACTTTCCTTTCTACCGTGTCTGGTGGTTTATCTGGTAGTGATAGGGTGGCCATTGTCACCACTTGTTCAAGCTCGAAACACCAAGGGTCCCTTTTCTCATGTATTGGGTTTAAACCATTAGTTGTTTGGAACATCCGGGTCCAGCTTCCAATCGGGTTGGTATGGCCTGTTAAGTATACTTTGTTATCGTTATCTTTCTATACTACTCCGGCAGGCGCTGCTTCTGCAGCTTCTTATGCAGGATTTTTCAGAACTTTGGCGTGTGGGTTTGACCTGGCATTACAAGGAGTGATGGAACGGGTTCTAGCATTACTGTGCTTAAGGATTCTATTCAGTGTTCTGATTGGATTTCACTATCGGCTTTTGTCCTTTGCCGACATCAGGCTCACCGTTATCTGTATGCTAGGGTTTTACACTAGTGTTCCCTTTTGGGCCTTAGCCCTCTTTATTAATTTTCTGATTTCTGTCTATTGGGCCTTAGGCCATTCTGTTAATTTTCTGATATCTGTCGTAGGGCCTTAGCCTATTATGTTTATTTCACTGTATTCTCTACCCGATCACTTTTGGATCTGGACTTATCTATAACATGTCCTTTCTAATGAATATTTCTTTTTTGGAGCAAAAAAAATAAAGGATACTTCTAATATGTAAATGAAGAGATTTAAAAAAAAAGATAAGAAAAAACTTGCTCTGAATTTCTTGAAATGTCTTATCAAGTCCCAAATATGCTACAGTGTTTAATTCTCATGTGCCAATCTTGTAACAGATCTTTTATTAACAACATTCAAGGCTTTATTATAATGGTTGTTTTACTTTATTGTAGGATAAATAAATGAACTTATTCTAGCCCAGTAAACTGCATGAATGCCCATTCATAATTAATTGACAATTAAAGGCCAAAATATATCAATTGACAATTATAGGTCAAGATATATTGGTCCTTACATTGCATTGCCAGTTAGTCTACTATTTTCCAGTTCAATCTGCCTACATGGGTCCTTTCATAATTTTAAAATTTATTCACAAGAAGAAAATCTCAAAAAATTACTACCTTCATCTATAAAAGATTTAGCCCACTTCACCATTTTTCATCACCTAGCTCTTTAGACATTCCCTTACATTACTAAGCATTTTAAGTATATTTTAGAGCTTTCAAAAATGGCTTCAAAGGCTCTTGCATCAACTACCCTTCTCCTCACCTTCAACCTCATTTTCTTCACTTTGGTGAGTTCTACTTATGTCCCATACTCACATTCACCCCTACCGCCACCGCCACCACCTCCAAAAAGTTGATCACCACCACTAGTACCACCTCATCCGCCGCGACCACCACCTCCTCATCCACCGCTACCACTACCACCTCCGTTGCCACCACTATCGCCACCGCTGCCACCATTACCGAAAACTTGTGCACCACCTCGATCACTACCATCACCAACAACAAAGAATTGCTCACCACCACCACTGAAAAGCTACAACTACGAAAATGGCCATAGAAATGGTAACGGCTACAGAAACGACAATGGCGATGGTTATTAATCTTCTTGTTTGCAAGTACAATTTATATATTAGAAGAAAGGCTTATTTTCTTCTTCGTATTTAATGAATCATTCTTTATAATTCTGTTGATGAAGATTAAAGGATCCAATCAATAAAATTAACCATTTTTATGAAATTAATTAGTTCACTTTCAGTGACTTGAATCCCTTCATGAGAAATTTGCATAGTCACGATGTAGTTCAACTTTATCCCTCATTACCTTTGTTGCCTTTCTTTATATTAATGACATTGTACTTCCTATTAAAGTTTTTCTCTACTAGGTTCTCATATTTGAGGGCTTTAATTAGTCATACAACCATAAACCAAATTCTCGCCTCTTTGATTGTTCTTCGTTCAAAGCTATTTTGTAATATTGATGATAATTTAGCTCAAGATAATTTTTCTTGATAGGAACACCTAATGTTTCAAAATTGTGCCAATTACCGAGGAATTGAATTAATGAGCCACACAATGAAACTCTGGGAAAGAGTGATTGAAAGGAGAATAAGGAGAAATACACGGGTGTCAGAAAATCAATTTGGTTTTATGCTTGGAAGATCAACAATGGAAACTATCTTTTTTCTAAGGAGGTTAATAGAACAATATCGAGGGAACCAGAAAGACTTACACATGGTGTTTATTGACTTGGAAAAAACATATGACCGAGTTCCTAGAAAAGTTCTGTGGAGGGTGTTAGAGAAAAAAAGTGTGTGTGTAGCATACATTGAGGTGATAAAAGATATATATGATGAAGCGATAACTAGTGTAAGGACGAGGGGATGAGAGTCTAGTCTTTTCCCAATTACAATAGGACTACATCAAGGATTTGCCTTGAGCCTATACCTTTTTGCACTAGTTATAAATGAACTCACTAGTCAAATCCAAGATGCAGTATCGTGGTGCATGTTATTTGCAGATGATATTGTTTTGATAGATGGGTCTAGAGAAGGTGTAAATACTGAGGTAGAATTATGGAGATCTACTTTAGAATTTAAGGGTTTTAAGCTAAGCAGATCAAAGACAAAATATATGAAATGTATCTTTCGCAAAAATAAGTCGATAAATGCGATAGAGGTAAGATTAGACTCAGAAAGAATACAAGAAAAAGAGAGTTTTAGATACTTGGGCTCTATGGTTCAACAAGATGGGGAGATAAATGCGGACATTGATCATAGAATCAAAGCAGGATGGACGAAGTATAGAAATGCGTCAGGAATCTTGTGTGATAAAAAAACCACTTAAGCTAAAAGAGAAGTTCTATAAGATAGCCATTAGGCCTGCTATGTTATATGGTTCGGAGTATTGGGCGGTGAAATATTAACATGTTCATAAAATGTCGGTGGCTGAGATGAGAATGTTGAGATGGATGTGTGGCAAAACTAGGAAGGACAAGATTAGGAATGAGGTGATATGTGAAAGAGTATGAGTGACCTCGATTGAGGATAAGATGACGAAAAATAATCTGAGATGGTTTGGCCACGTAAGGAGACGACCTGTTGAGGCGCCTGTTAGAAAGTGCGAAAGTTTAGAAATAATACACCAGAAGAGGGATAGTAAAAATGAAATTCAACAATAACATATAAATAATGCTCAATAACTACTGTAAACGTAAATGGGTGTACAAAGTCTAGTTTTCTTTATATATTTTCTGAACAATTGTACAACATGTATAACGTGCATAGTAATGCAAGTCATGTCAAAGGAGTACATCGAGATATCATGGAGATAACAAAGTGTAAAGATTACATTGAGATATATTTAAAATTCAAACCAATGTTTATCCGCTATCAAGCCCCCTTAAGCGAAGCCGTGGCAAGAATGGGGAGCTTGGTCTGAAGCATATATAAAGAACTAAGTAGTAAAAATTCCTTTAGTCATGATGTCAGCTAACTGATTAACAGATGAAATAAAGCAAATGTGTAATGCACTAGAGACAACCTTTTTCTCGGAAGAAATATATATCTATCTCAATGTGTTTAGTACGAACATCAAAAATAGGATTAGCTGATAGCTAAGTATCTTTAATGTTGTTGCACCATAGAGAGGGTGGTAAAGCAAGAAAAACACGCAGCTTACTCAATAGAGACTGAATCCAACATAGTTTAGCTATAACAAAGGCCATAGCATAATATTCAGCGTTAGTAATAAACTGTGCAATCGCTGTTGGTTTCTTTGTAGTGTGTGAAACCAAATTGGGACTAATAAAAATACAATACCCATGAGTAATACGATTATTATTTGGGTATCCAATCCAATCAGAGTCAGAATAAGCATGTGGAGTACTATCAGTTGATCGTTGAAGTGAGAAACCAAAAGACATAGAACCCTATAGAATGCGTTTAACAATGGACTAGTATGGTTCAGTCAGGGAATGCATAAACTGATAAACCTTGTTCACATCAAATGCAATATCTAAGCAAGTAATAGTTAAGTACTAAAGAGCCCTTACAATGCTATGATATAGAGTGGGTTCAGGAAAGGGATCACCAGAATAGAGAGAAAGATTATAATTTGCCATAATAGGTGAAGAGATGGGTTTTGCTCTGTTTAAACTGGCTCGTTTAAGGAGATCTGAAATGTACCTAGTCTGGGTAAAAAGTAAACCATGAGAGGCATGAGTGACCTCAATATCAAGAAAGAATTAAAGAGGCCTGAGATCATTAAGTGCAAACTGACGATAGAGAAGAAATGTAACAGAGATAACAACCTCAGTTTTATCACCATTGATTAAAATGTCATCAACATAGACCAACAAATAGACCACACGTGGTCAAGATGGCGTGACAACATAGAAGTGTCAGACCGAGACACAATGAAACCAAGTTATTGGATAAAGGAACTAAGACGAGAAAACCAAACTCGAGGAGCCTGTTTCAGGCCATACAAGGCCTTCTAGAGTTTGTACACATGAATAAGATAGGATGGGTGAATGAACCCGGGGATTGAGTCATTTAAACATCTTTGTAAAGAAAACCACGAAGAAAGGCATTGTTAACATCAATTTGATGGATAAACCAGTGTTTGGACACAACAAGAGAAATAACAACATGAATCATGGTGGGTTTAACAACAGGATTGAGGGTTTCAGTATAATCAATACATTCATCCTGATTGTAACCCTTATCCACTAAACAGGCTTTATACCTCACAATCAAACTTTCAGACTTATGTTTAACCTGAAAGACCCACTTACAACCTACAACATTAGTATTGGTAGGGGAAAGGACAAGCAACCATGTGTTGTTGTGGATCAAGGCATTATATTTAGCATATATGGATTTTACTAGTGTGCAAACTTAGAATGCAGGGTGAAAGAAGTAGGCTCAAAATCAAACAATTCAGTGGACAAAGGTACAATTACGGCTTGGAGAGTAATATAGTCTGGGTAGGTCTTGACTAAGCGGGTATGATCATGCAAGTACGTGACCATAGGATGAATATAGTGAGATTACGCAAAAGTATGAGTAAGAACTGACAAGCTATCAAGTCGTGTGTCATTGTTATGCAAAGTGAAGGAAGTGGCTTGTGTAGACTGATGATGCGATGTGATTGAAGGCTGGACTTGTTAAAGTATATTCAATGTTTTAATATAATTCCTTATGTCATGACACTAGTTTGGGTAATACTCAAGTTATTTCCTTATTAGATTAGTTTTAAGGTTTTCTTATTTGACTATATTCCTAATTAATGTAATTCTTTATTCTTGGTCAACAAGCTTTGAGGCCTATAAATAGGCACTCTCCTATTTTATTCTCAACACCAAGATTTTATCATGTAGTCAATATATTTCCCTATCTTTTGATGGTGGCTCCTCTTATTGTCTTTAATATACATATATTTTCTTCCTATGTTTCCTCTTTTCTTTTTCTTTCAACATAGTATCAGAGCTACCATCCTGATAGCCTGTGTCATTGTTGTCTCATTATTTCCACTTTTACTATTGCATCAAAATAGTAGAATCTTTTTCTATACCATCATCAATATTGCAACCATCAAACTCATGATCATGACTTCACATTGTCATTTTTTGGAATAGTTGTATTTCTTTGTTTACAACTCAAATATCTTTTTATCTACATTTAAACCGTTAGACAATTATCTAGGATTTTTTAGACCCTCGTGGGTTGGTCTCTATTTCTTTCGATTCTATTCAGACCATCTTGTGTTATCTATGGTCTCTCTTTCTTGTTTATCATGGCTTTGAAAATTCCATCAGCTACCGCCATTTATTTTCGTGTCCATCGTGGATCTGAAAACTATATTAGCTACCATCATTGAACTTCATGTTCTTTGTGATTTTGTTGATCGCTCATCTTTCATTCGTTTTTATCATTGTTCTCTTGCAAATGTTCTTCTAGCTACTTTAACCAATGCTCCAAGATGTATTAGCAATTTAGTTACCAAACACAAGTTGGTCTCCATTTGCCTTACTTGATTTTGAGAGGGCTATTAAAGTATATTCAATGTTTTAATATAATTCCTTATGTCATGGCACTAGTTTAGGTAATATTCAAGTTATTTTGTTATTAGATTAGTTTTTTCTTATTAGACAATACTCTTAATTAATATAGTTCTCTATTCTTGGTCACCAAGTTATGAGGCCTATAAGTAGGCGCTCTCCTATTTAATTCTCAACACTAAGATTTCATCATATAGTTAATATCTTTCCCTCTTTTCTAGAGCCACTGTTGGTGGTGGCTCCTCCTATTGTCTTTAATATACATATATTTTATCCCCATGTTTTCTCTTTTCTTTTTCTTTCAACAAATTGGTTTTAAGATAGAAACCTATGATACTTAAAATGGTATTAGAGATGAGCCTTGTTCCAAACCTCTTTGTCCACGTGTAACCCATTTGTTTCATCATTTCGATCTCGCTGACTCATTTCCTTCAATGTCAACTTGCTCTCGTCTCTTGATTCTCACCGAGTTACACGTGAGAAGGGTGCTTAATCCCACATCGACCATTCACAATCAAAAAGAACACTTAATAAAGTCATATACCAACTCCACTTAATACTAATTGGTTTTAAGATAGAAACTCATGACACCAAAATCTGATCATTTGCATGGCTAGAAATTAAATAAGATGAATGAAATATGTGATGGCCACAATTGTCAGACAGTTGACTATGCATAGAGCTGGAATGAATTAATGGCATAGGCTGGATGTCAACACACGAGAAGCTATGAGATAAAGACATATTACAAGCTAGAGAAGCTGTAGAATTAGAGAAAGAGTCATTAATTGCGACAAGAGGCATAAAGGATCCAATAGACAAAAGCGAGTGAGGATTTTCAAGCAATGAAGTTTGTGAATTTAGTGAGCCAAAGATACGTGGAGAGGGTGTTGTTCTTCCATCCATCCGGGTAGATGGTCAGCTTACTCATATGAGGTAGGTCTTACAACATGTAGGGCTTACTTTTATATGAGTGGGCTGACCATCCACTCTAGTAAATGGAATAATTTTCAGTGGAAAGATATTAGGACAAGAGGTAACAGAAGTGGCAAAGGGAAAGATTTCTTTATAAGAAAGGACGTGATATGATAAATACACACGACCAATTTATTTATCATAGCATTAGTACCCCTATAGCTATCAGTATACCAAATAAACTCACATGGAATAGATTTAGGGCTTAACTTATCTGATTTTGTAGCAACCAAGTAAGGGAAACAAAGGCAACCAAAAAATGTGTAATAAGGAATAGTCAGGGCCCGATTATGAATCTTCTCAAAAGGAGAGAGATGTAAGAAAATAGGTGTTGGAAGATGGTTAATTAAATGAATAATATTCGCAAAAGCTTCAAGCCAAAAAAAATTGGGAACAAAAGATAGAAACATCAGCTTTTTTGGATTGGATTTTTAAAGGAAATGAAAGGATTGGGAGGGAATAAGGAATCCCTTCCCTTATTTGAATTGGAATTTTAAAGGAGGAAAAAATTATGAAGGGGTTCCAAAACCCCTCAATTTCCTTTAAGGAGAAGGATTTTGTAATCCTTCTAAATTGGAGTGTTTTGGAGGAAAATCAAAAGTTGTGTAAAAAGTTACTTTTATCCCTACATATCTCATGGTTATAAAAATAAAAAAGGCTACTTAAGTAATTTTGCATTTAAAATTATCATTTATTCATTTTCCTTTCCTTTCCTTTCCTTTCATTTTTCAATTCAAACAAAAGATCATAAGATCTTTTTATTTCCTTTCCATTATTATTTTTTGCAATCCCAACAAGATAATTCATTTCATTTCTTTTCCTTAATTTTTCTTCCTCCACTTTAATTTCCTTAATTTTTCTTCCTCCACTTTAATTTCCTTTCTTTTCCTTTGTGCAATCTAAACAGGGGGCTAGTAATGTGTCCTATTTTTCTTTCAGAAAGCTCATTTTGCTCCGAAGTGTAAGGACAAGAAATGAGATATTGAATGCCCGTACTACTAATAAGCATTTTAAAGGACCTTGAATGATTTTCTTTGCACCATCATGCTGATAAATTTTAGGGTTAATACCACTTTCAGTCCCTTATCTTTGCTTTCATTGACACTTTGGTCCCTTATCTTCAAAAGTGATACATTTCAATCCCTTATCTTATAAATTTAGGACACCGTTAGTCCTTCCGTTAAAAAAATGACGGAAAAAGCACATGTTCAGCACATGATAGTAAAATATCCCTACTTTTAGGAATAGAAGTGTCTTTTGCTTATTTTTCTTTTTTAGCTTTTTTTTTCTTCATCTTCTTCATCTATCCTCCACCACAACACCCAACACCCACCACCACTGCTCTTCACATATATATATGCACATATATATACATATATATATATATGTATACACATATATATATACATATTCATCCAAAAAGGGAAACAATAAACCCACAAAAAAACCAAAGGATCGACTGATTCTAGGAAGAGCTCATAATATATTATGTGCCAAAATTGTAACTAGCAGATTTCAATTCTTCATCCTTGTCACATCACACATACTTAGTGAAACTTTTCTGCAATGTAGGTCTAGGAATTAAAGCATTTAATAGGATTGAAGGTATAGTTTCTTTTACTTTTGTCTTTACCAGTTCACACTATTTTGTCACTTTTGATTCTACTTTAGACTTTGAATGTGATTTAACTTCTGAAACCAATACACGTTTAGATAATCCGGAAACAAAAAGACAAAAATAAAAATAAAAACCCATTTGCAAAAAATTGAAAATTTGAAAGAATGAGCTAAAAAAGGAAAAATAAAGAGGACTTTTGGTGTTGTTGTCTTGCTGTTGGTGTTGGTGGTGGTTTGCATAATTAAAAAATTTGAGAGAGAAATAGAGAAAATTTTAGAGAAAGAAGGGGGTGGTGTTGTCTTGTTGTTGGTGTTAGTGGTGGTGGTGGTGGTGGTGGGGGGGTTCGGTGGTGTTGGTGTGGGTGGTAGTAACGGTGGTAGTGGTGGTGGGTGTTCGTGTTCGTGGCTATTGGTGGTGGTGTCGGTGTGGTTGGTATTGGCGGTGTTAGCAGTGGTGGTGGTGGTGGGTGTTGGGTATTGGTGAATTGACCAAAATACCCATATAATTTGGGAAAAAACCGAGCCATGTGCGGAACACGTGCTTTTTCCGTCATTTTTTTAACGGAATGACTAACGGTGTCCCAAATTTATAAGATAAGAGACTGAAATGTATCACTTTTGAAGATAAGGGACCAAAGTGTCAATGATGGCAAAGATAAGGGACTAAAAGTAGTATTAACCCTAAATTTTAATACAAGTATTGAAAAAAATTTCAGAGGGCCACTTAGAATGATCAAAAGCATTCATACAATCATTTTTATTTCTTAATGGGTACAACCAGGTAAACCGACTAAAATCATCAGCAAAGATTACAAAAAAATGAAAACTAGAAAAAGAAGTGATAGCGGCAGGATCCCAGATGTTACTGTGTACAAGCTCTAATGAATTACTAGATTGGCGACTAAGCTTGGTACTCTTCCCCATCCTACAAGCAGTACACATGTTAATCACTAAAAAAATTAGAAAACTGGAGTCGATCTTGACAACGTAACATTAAGAGAATGGATTGTAACATGTGGCCGAGACAACAGTACGTCATACACAAAGTGACGCATACAAGGCACAAAAAACAAAATGAGTGTGAGGTGATGAGGCAGAGTACAACGGAATAGTGTATAGATTAGACTTAACATGGCCCGTGAGTAATAGAGTCCTTATTTGAAAATCCTTGATTGTTAAGAAGCTTGAGGTTCCATCTTAAAATCAATTGATGCTAAGTGGAGTAATCCAGGATCTTATTAAGTGATCTAAAAATTTATGATTTTTCTATGTAAGACAAGTATATATTCTAACACTCCCTCTCACATGTGACCTGATTTGAGAGGGTCACACGTGGAAGATTGAACACGCGTAAATCTTATTTTAAGATAGTCACACTTGGAAGATTGAATACATATGGACCGAATTTTTTGAGATGGGTCATACATAAAAGATTGAACTCATATGTGGTTGATAACACATGCGGAAGATTGAAAGTGCGTGGACTATGCACACGCGAAAGATTGAAGACAAGTGGACCTGATTGAGATGGGTCGTACGTGGAAGATGAATGATACTAGACTATGTGCCTAGCTCTAATACCATGTGAAGATAACTGAGGTTCTAACTTAAAACCAGAATATACACTTGTCCTATATAAAAAAATCATAAACTCTAAGACCACTTAATAAGATATTGAGTTACTCCATTTGGCACCAATTGGTTTCAAGATGGAACCTCATGATTCTTCACATGGTATTAGAGGTAGGCCCATGGTCTAGTCTCATTTATCTTCTGCGTGCGACCCATCTTAAATCAGGTCCACTTGTCTTCAATCTTTTGCATGTGCATAGTTCACGCACTTTCAATCTACCACATGTGTGTTCAATCTTTCATGTGTGACTCATCTCAAAAATTCGGTCCACATGTATTCAATCTTCCAAGTGTGACCATCTCAAAATAAGGTTCACGCGTGTTCAATATTCCACGTGTGACCCATCTCAAATCAAATCACACATGGGGGGAAGTGTTAGAATATGCACTTGTCCCATATAAAAAAATCATAAACTCTAAGACCACTTAATAAAATCATGAATTACTCCACTCGGTACTAATTAGTTTTAAGTTGGAACCTCAGTTATCTTCACATTGACAGCACAAACAATAGGAAAAAATTCGAGTGAGACCCGATTATCTTTCGAAATTTGAGAGACCAAAAGCCAATTTTTGGTTAAACTGTGAACACGTAGAATATTGAATAATCTAAACTATGAGAATAAATAGATGAGCCAGTAGATAAAATCGACAGAGTCTTTACCATCCCCAATGACCACCTAGTTCAAACCATAATACAGTTGCATCTACTGAAGAATAGAAGGATCCGACATCAAGTGAGAAGATGCCCCAGAGTCTGGAATCCATGGTTGGACCGAGTTATTAAGGGGGGCAGAGAGGACAAAGTTGTGGCGCTGATGATAGCCGGCAAAGTGATTTGTGTTGGAGTTATTTCTTGATTGAGAGTACTTTGTATTGGCACTTGGCAGTTGTATAGCCAAATTTTGTAACAAATTTGACACTTTGTCTAGTTTTCAAAAGCTTTAGAGAAGATAACATCCATTGAGGAAGAATTGTCATCGTCTCTTGAGGAAGATTTGTCAGAAGGTGCCAACTTAGTCATAGTGCCATCAACGTAGCCCAAAAACTTGTTAAAAGTAAAGAAGTTGACGAAATGGGACTTCTAGGTAATGCAATTGGTGTTGTCAAAGAGAACTTTTACATAGAACTTTACACGTTGAAAGAAGGTAGTGAGAATTGGGTAGGTGTGGTAGCCATGAGAACGAGTCAAAGAATAACATCAAGTAAATAATGTGAGGAAATAGGAACAATTGTAAAAAGTAGACGCGAGTTGTTGTTTCTGATGATACCATGTAAACATAAAGGGGTGTGCAAAGTCTAGTTTTCTGTATATATTTTTTGAACAATTATACAACATATATAGCCTGCAGAATAACGCAAGCCATGTGTTAAAAATAGTACATCAAGATATCGAATAGATAACAAAGTGTAAAGATTACATTGAGATACATTTAAAATTCAAAATAACGCTTATCCGCTATCAACTGCAGTGGAATTCGTTAAGTAAATTCAGCCCCACTAAAGATAATTTCTACATCCGTTTCTGTGTGAAGTATTTCTTAGGTTGTTCTAGTAAGTCACCAAATCTGGTGGAGAATGTCATAGTATCAACAAGACAACTCTTTAGTGATAACTAAAAAGAAGGCATCTGTGTGAATATGTGTATGTGCTCCTACATGCTTGATTTAACTTTGGTCAAGGTAAGAACTACCAACCATTCAAGGTAACAAGTCTTGAAGCAAAACTCTCCTACTAGTTGGAAGATTAGGGTTCGAATATCAGGAGGGACTGGTTAAGTAATTTATGTTTTGGTATAATTACATAATTGGAGCATTAATATAAAATTAAATTAAGGAAATTATAGGTTTCCTTATTAGATTACGTCTCCTATATTTATTTGAGTCTATTATTCTTGTTCACCAAGTTTTGTAGCCTGTAAATAGGCTATGTTATTGTACTTTGTAATTTATCGAATAATATACAATGTAGTTGTTTTGATTATTTATCTTGTTTAGCCTATAAATAGGCTATGTTATTGTACTTTGTAATTTATCAAATAATATACAATGTAGTTGTTTTGATTATTTCTCTTGTTTAGAACCACCGTTGGTGGTGGCTTCATATATAGTAAGCACCATTCAGTGTCAAATAGTAATTCTATCTGATTAAGAGATCACTACAGAGATCAATCGAATGGTAAAGAAAGAAGATTTACAACATAGAATGTTTTAACAAAATTAAACCGCAGGAACAAACATCAGAAGTGCAAGCATTCATATGATGGCTGACATTCACTTCGACTATAAGGAGGAAATTTTCGATGAGAAGTAGAGCTTATTTCAAGCTTGTAGTCAAGATTTAAATAGATGAACAAGTCATATTCAACATCTTGGAGATAAATACAAGTTATCAGATATCTTTGAATGAGTGAATTCAAGAAAGTAGAGTTAGATTCAAGCTTAAAACATACATGATCAATAAAAGTTAGTGCGACAGATCAAAGTATGCAGCAATTCTGAACAAAAGTAATTGTTAGAGAGTATTATTTTCTGCTATCTGTATCAATCGGGACATAGTTTGTCAACATATTTGTGCATCTATTCCATCTCCAACTTCACAATGAAAAGAGAAGATGGACATGCTTCTTTAAGCAATCTCAATAAAATGTAATTTCACATTCTTCATATCCTGGGGGAAACTTTGATACCTTCTAGGGCAATTGAAATCTAGCCTCACAGTCGAGAGTATAGGTTGCCTGTATTGTCATTGTTCTCAAGACTCATTCTTCAGAATATCAGCTACCATTGCAAGCTCATCTTCCAGGCCTTCAAATCTTTGCATCAATATTGTTTTAAGGCATGAGAACAAACATACAAGAACTTTTTCAGGATTGCTCCAGCGTGTCACGTTTGGGTCCTTCTGATCCAAATTTTACAGCAACAACAGCACAAAGTTAATAAGTTTGTCGATTAAAAAAGAAGCCACCCACCCCCTTGCCCTCTTCCCAAACCCCTTCTTCTCTATCGGGTAGGCATTTTCTGACCTTTAAAGGGGTAAAAGATTCTAATTTATGCAACCCTTCAACCAAGTTGAGCAGTATATTCAAATGATAGCATTTAGCCTTCACAGTTAATCGAGTTAGTCTCAAAAAGCTTGGAGACACACCTGCATGCCTAAGAGCCTTCACAAAAGGAAAAGAACATAGAATAAATAAAAATCAAATTGCGTTTATGTTCCATACTAATAATTTTGAGCATACTAGACACGATAATAACAAGAATGTGAGACAACAAGAATTGAATATCCACCACGACACCACGTCCAGATGAATATACGACACCACGATAATAACAAGGTGTGTATTCTGATTAACTACGACTTAAGAGAGATAGAAAAATAATTACAACGGTAAATATTTAAAGTTAGACTTGCTATGTACTTACATGAATGATCAGTTACAAGATTCTGATGGTGGATGTTGACTTAGATCAAAGTTTGTTTTTTTGATTAATTTCGACACTTTAATTTGAATTGCTTTTTAGTTATCTTTTTCTTTCTTTTTTTTATGTTAAACTCAATTCTCAAAGTATTCAACTTCCTTTATAAGTGATGTAAACTTCATTCAGGTCTCCCTTTGAATATATATATAAAAAAAAAGTATACGCAACTGGCCTTGGAACCTACTATTCTTTTCTTTTCTTTTCTTTTTGATAGTAAACAAATATGTCAATAAGAGGATACCAAACTAACACATATAATTAACAAAAAAGCCATAGGCCGTCAAAGTTTGCTAAACTAATATAAGAAAAATATAATATAGAACTGACATCATCACAAATTATTTAAATCCAAGAAGCAAATACAGATACTATGCTTTTAATAATAAAATTATGCAACTGGACTGGGTATTTGGCATAATGGTATGATTATCGAGATTAATTTTGAAATATACGACATCTTTTGCACGTGATATATGTAAAATTGGTTAAACCTCCCTTTAAATTAAAAAAAAAAATACAATTGGCCTTGGAGCACGTACTATTCTTTTCGTTTTATTTCTTATTTTATTTTTATTGTAAACATTATGTCAGTAATAGGATACCAAACTAACACATATAATTAACAACAAAGCCTTGACCCAAAAAAAATAATAATAACACCAAACCCACAGTTCCCGCGTCTGAGTTTCTAAACTGTACAGGAAAAACATTATGCAGAATTGACATCATCTCGGAATATATAATGCAGAATTGATATCATCACACATTATTTAAATCCAAGTAGCAAATACAGACACTATGTTATTAATAATAAAGTTATGCAACTGGACTGAGCATTTGGCGTAGTGGTATGATTTTCACATTGGTGCGAGTGGTCTCAAAATCAATTTTTAGAATGTACAATATCTTTGATGTAAAATTGATTTAAATCTCCATTTGAATTAAAAAAAAATTATGCAACTGGCCTTGGAGCAAGTACTATCGCTTATAAATTAAGCAACTTCTGGGTTGAGGACTACATGTTTTGCCTGTCTCTGTAAGAAAACCTCGTTCTTCAGCTTTTACCATTCATTCCATACAGCTCGGGAAGCGATAACAGGTTCTTTCCTCTATGCCTCCTCTTTTCCTCCATTATTCCTATGAATTTTTTGTTCTAATGGTTTCCTCCATTTTTATATATGTTGAAGAAATTTAATACATAATATGGATTCATCATAAACCGAATTCAATACTAACCTCATAGTATATGCGGAATAGTGTGCAGGAATTTGTCACGTTAGTTCCACCGTATAGAAACCGCAAATCGAAATTCAAAGTACGGATTCGACTTTGAATTATTGGCCACAATTTAAGAACCCTTTGATTTGATTAATACACATAGTAAAAACAGTAGAGAGTATTTTAGATAGAGAAGACATAGAAGAAGATACTCTGTCTTCTTTCTCTTAGAACTGATACGTTCAATTCTATCTTTTTTCTATTTCTATATTTGGAAATAGGATAGAAAGTTATGGAAATAACTTCCCATAACTTCCATGGACCCATACTAAATGGGTCGGGCCGGGTCAACCCATATTGGGTAACCCAGCCCCAAAATCCAACATCTCCCACTCGCACAAGATGGGTAGACACATATACACCACTATCTCTCTCTACAACCTTGTCGGGAACCATCATCAAATTCATACGGGTAAATAAGTCGTGCAACCCGTGAGCACACAACAGGTGGAAGCTCATACCATGCACCTGTTAGGGATGACATGGGAGCTACAGTCTTCAACGAAAGAAAATGTCTCGCTGTACCCTAGACCAATTTTAAATTCACATAAGTCAACACACACCTTATCCCTTGTAGGCTATGTTTGACCTTTAAATCTCAAACATCTATTCATAGTTATATTCAATCACAAAGATTATTCAATCACAAAGATTGCATAACTGGTTGACCAATGAACACATGCGGGCCCAGATGCGAACAGTCTTCATTTCACTCTAATATCCTTCTAAGCCAAGTCAACCGCTTTCTCGGACATGTCCCATATGATCGAATCTAACGTGATCTTTAGGCAACATACCAAAGTAGCTAACATTGAACTTAACCTATTAGAATATGAGCGTAGGTCACTAAGGGTATCCCAAAGAAACATTTATTACTTCAAAGACTCACACTGTTGTGAAGTAGGGATCCATTCACCCACTTTATTTTACGGTCGTAAAGAACACATGGTATTAAACATGTGTTACAGTATGATTTCCCTTATAAGGGGCGTATGTCTTTACCTAAATCAAAACACCGTACAGATCTTGGTTTAGTTAACACTAAAAACTAACCTGAATCCTCGAACTTAATACACTTAGTAATCAAGGTTTCAAATCTGGCTACAAACATGTTATATGGACCATGGGAATCCATATCGACCTGATGTCAATCTTTAATTGTAACATATACAATCAAGAGGTCTCATCTTAATATTGTCATAGAAACCAATTCCAAACCAATACTTAAGGTGACGTATCTTATATGAGTATAGTATTTCCCGACGAATACTAACCAACTCATATCGTCTTATCTCTGCATGTTCCCAATGTGCTAGAGGCGATTGCTCATGTGAGAGAGCCAATCTCATCAACTTGTTGACATACTTTTTTATGCCAATCTGTACTAGCATACTCATACTCGATTTCTTCCAAACTTATCACAAAGACAAGGCACTAAGCAAACACATGAAGAAAATTTTGTTCACTATGAACTGGCATCAAATACTCACCAGTATGAATACATTAGTAATTGCACAATACTTTACAGAACATCAATATCAAGTCCTACGCAATCCTAGAGATTTTACTGCAACAAATACATATCTCTGCATATGAACTTATCGAGTAGGTCACTACCATCTCTTGCATAGGTGAATGTTCCACAGTCACTTCTTTTTATGACACAAAGCCCTAATGTCTATGTACTAGGTCTCGCCATAAAATTTAGGATCCTTAGCATAGGCGACGGATAATTAGTGGACACAATAGATCATCATTGCTTGTCTAACAACTGACTCATCTCAAGTCCATCATAATCTCTCGAGCCATACTGCCTTTTGCATAGTTGCTGAGCATGCCACACAGCTTAATTTCCACAGTTGATAATACTATGCATATTTGTTTCTTTCCATTCTACAAAGTCGTGCCATTGACCAGCAAGAAAACATAAGAGGTAACTTTACGCTCATCTGGGTTATCACCCAAATTAGCACTTGTGGATCTCTATTGATAGAGATCAACATTTCAATGGCATAGGCAAAATCTAAGTTGCCTTTCAAATACCTCAAGATCCTTTTGACAATGCTCCAACAAGTTTGTCCAAGACTTTGATTGATAACAACATATCAATTCCATGGCAAAACAAATATCTAGCCATATACATACCACTATATATACAGGGCTTCTCATGATGCTTGAATAAGGAACATTTTATCTCATCAGTCTATTCAGGCATTGGGGACACTTCCCTTGGCTTAGGCTTTATCCTTTAGTTACAGGAGCATCCATAGGTTTGTAGACTTACGCGTTGAGTCATTCAAGAACTTGCTTGACATATGAATCTTGCAATAAAAACAAGAATCTTAGATTGACCCCTCTGGATCTTGATTCTAAACACATAAGCTACTCCACCAATGTCCTTTATCCCACAAAGTTAAGGACAACTAACCACTTCCTAATAGTGACTATGTACTCCTTGTCATTTCTGATCAATGATATCATCTATCTAGAGAGATAGAACCACATATTTACTCTCAGATCAATTGACTTATACGCGTATGCCTTATTGAACCATTTGAAGATCATACATAATGAATTTTTCTTGCATTTCTCCACTAAGAAACATTACCTTTACATCTATCTGATGTAATTTGAGGTTCAATTGGGTGACATGATCAGAAATAGATGAATAGAGACAAACCTAAGAATGAAAGAAGGTTTGCTTGCAAGTTATACCCTCAATTTGGGTACAACTTTTAGTCATTGGCGAGCTTCTATTTGATATTAAATCCAATTATTCTTTCATTGCTTTTCATCCGACTTTCCCTTATAAAAAGATGAGAGAATTTCAGCCACTATCTAAGATCCATCATCATCTTAACTAGTAATCAAATGAAAAACTTATTTTCATAATCACTCAGTAGTAAAACGAACTCACATTGATCACGAAACAGATTCGAGTTGATCAAAACGATATTACTATTACAAGTGAACATGATCCACGAACCGGTTTATGAGACAAACTCATTTTGGTTATGAGACAAACTCACTTTGATCTTGAAACAAATTCAAGTGGACCAAACCAAACCAAACGTGTTTCTTTTCCACTTGGATCAGTGAACGAAAACAAATCCTCCTTTCAATTGAAAATTTGTGAGAGATAAGACCATTAGGAGTATTCAATTCAGAAAATTGAATCTCCTACTAGGAAATTTCATATCCAAGAATGTTGAGTTCAAACATACTCCCACTATCTGTTTAGCAATAAATATTACCTTTGGAGCGTTCAAAGTACCAAATAAAAATACACATATTTCCTTTTAGTTTAAATTTCTCAAGCTTATGAGAAATATGATGAACAAAAGTAGTCAACTCACATAGTCATAAGTCATCGCGGACTAGTTCACCACCTATCCATGACGTATAGAGAGTTGAAGTGACTGATTTCTAGGGCTCTTGGTCAAGTAGATATCTATGTGGCAGTTATTTATTCTCAACACAAAATTGAGAAAATTATATGAGCCAACATATATTTAACCACATACAATGAGGTTTTATTCTTTCTTCTACAACATCTCATAGTTGCGAAGTGCCAGGAATATTTAGCCCTTACGCCATACCTTTTTCGTCACAAATTGTTTTGAACAAATCAAATAAATATCACCGAACTAGATCGGTTCTCAAAGATTTCTCATGATGTTGGTTTGATTCTCAACATGATTAGAATATCGTCCAAAGCAGTTAAACTTCGGACATATGAGAACAAAAAGGGCAAGACCAACACTTATGAAAGCTTTGAGAAAAGTAACGAAATGTGAGGCCTCATGCCTCTCCCTATCATTCTTTGGACCATAGATTTTATGATGATTTCAAGACAATTGATAACTAGCTCGCAAGCCTTCGCCAAACATTTTTATTATGGAGTTATTAGCTAGACAACTTGTACACAGGGGCATATAGAATTATGCAAATCACAGCCTCAAAAGACCTTCTATTTCGAGTCTATTCATTCTATTTTGCTCAATATGCCTAGCTTGCTATGCTACAAATTTCAACGATATGCGTTAAAAATACATATTTATATAGCAATGGTTCTTCATGTTCAGTGTGTAGAACAAGAAGACCATCCACAATATATAGCCAGATTTATAATGAGTTGTTCCTAACAATTTGACTGAGTTCCATATATACGAAGTTGAGAACCTAATCGTAATAGGATTTTATCCATAGACCATGTATTTCTAGAATCGGAGCTTATAGGATGTATGGAAAAAAAATTAGAGTTTGACCATCTCATAGTGGTAGCTAACAAGTGCCGATGCCCTTGTCTTCATGCTCTCAAATTATGTTCTACAAATATCCACCGTAATCCACCTAAAATCTAACGGTATTTTAAATGCTCCTCCATATCTAGTTATAAGGTTAGACGCTCTTCGGCTTAAGGAAATCCCGAACTTAGTGACCTTTCTTGTGACAATTGTAGCATATAGCCATCATAATGTTGAATCGCACCTATCACATACGTCTGACCTTCTTGGTCGTCTCAGTCAGCTTATCCTTCTTTTTTGTCATTGGAGTCATTGCCCCTTGTACTTGGATCCTCATGACCTTTGCTTATTGCATGCAGCTACATAAGCTTGACCAATGGTGTAGATGGCTAAAAGGAGTTACTTACAAACTCCAGCTTAGATGGAAAGGATTCGATTACAACTTTCACTAGTTATTCATTAGTGAAAATGTGGCCAACTGTATTCGATTCTCATATCATGCTCGACTTCTCGTAAATGTTACCCCTTAGGAGCATTTTAATGCTTTTAGTATGTATCGAACTTGATTATAAGCTGACTCAACTTAGAAATGGAAATTCCACTTAATTTCTCTTTCAAGCTTTGAAAATCCTTCAGTTTTAGGTTAAACTTCGTAGGCAGCAAATGAGGTATTATGCATAGTGCTCTGCAACGTGATGTGAGTATTAGCATTTTTCAGCCCGATAGGCCTCTACCTCTTATGCGGAGTGGTGTTACTACCCTAATGGCTCACCATAATGTAACTCAGTTTTTCAAGCACCTATTTGCTGCTCAAGGATATTCTGAACTTGATGATGCTAGATTGACAATTATCACCGTTCATTTTTCCTTCAACAATGATATTTTGTGGTTATCATAAATAACCACAACATAGACATTTTGGATGTACTTTACTAGCACATTTATAATGGTAAATTCCACTTGAACAAGTATTTAAATGTAATAAAGTGACATAAGATATAGAACTAACAGATTGTAGTACAACCTGCCAAATTCTATATTCAAATGTCACAATTATCACAATTTAATCCTATTCGAGTAGAAACATTAGTTCCGTATATGAATTACATAAATTCACGCATGTGGGAACTAATAGTTCTAGATTAAAATCACACAAATCCCAATCTTAGAACTCCCACTCAGATAAAGGATTAATAAACAAATTATTAATTTAATAACATATGCAACATATGCTTATGATAAAGACATGATAATAACGTCAAATATTAACATGAATTGAACATGAATTAGTATTTAACATATAAATAACTAATAATGTTAGACAAAATAATTACAACTCAGTATTCTCCTTCTCTTATTATAATTGTTGTGGTCCACCAAAGTTGACACATTTAATTCTTTTAACACATATGGACCATGACAATTGGGCATGTAGAAGTTGTCTCAAACTTATCGAGACCCTACAGACACATATTTGGTTCTACGTATGAGGATAAATAAGACTACATCACACATAATCACATAAATCACATATGACTATCACATAGATGCTCATTAAAAAAAAAATCCCATAAAACATTTAATATTTCATGTAAATATTAAAAGTAAAATGAAATATGAGATAATCAGTTTGCGCCCATTACAGTACGTGTTTGTATGGTCAGTAGTGGTGGAAACTTTCTCGCAGTTTGTTTAACTTGCATAATCCTTGAATGACTACTAAAGTCCTCAAGAAATAAACAACTTTAATATATAACTATCAGACAAATTAATTTCAAAAATTAATAATGCACGTAGCATGTAGTAATCTTGTACAGAACATGTATAATGAAATTACATAAATTTCAGACTTTGAAATGAAATTATAAAAAATTTCACGTCACTTATTGTAAATATTACAATAAAATTACACAAATTTGGACATCTAAATGAAATTACAAAAATTTCATGCCCCTAATTGCAAATATTATAATTAAATTACACAAATTTTAGGCATTTAAATGAAATTACAAAAATTTCTTGCTAATAATTGTAAATATTACAATTAAATTACACAAATTTTAGTCATTTAAATGAAATTACAAAAATTTATTGCTAATAATTGTAAATATTACAATTAAATTACACAAATTTTATGCATTTAAATGAAATTACAAAAATTTCATGCCTAAATTGTAGAAAATTACAATTAAATTACAAAAATTTAGGGCAATATAATGAAATTACTCATAATTTCATGCCATAATTGAAATTAATTTATGTTATGTATTAGTTTTGCAAGAAATTGGGGCTAAAACACAATTATCACAAAGATAATGACCCTAATTGAGAACATGAAGTCACAATTGGCATTATCACAAAGATAATAGTCCAAAATAGAAACATGGGGTCTAAAATAACATTATCACAAAGATAATAGGCAAAAAATAGAACATGGGGTCAATATAAAATTATCACAAAGATGTAGGCCAAAAAGAAAAATAATGCAACATATGTATTAAATTAATTTAATTAAATTTATATATATAAAAAAAAAAACGAGTCGAGCCAAGCCAAGCCACGTCGGAGCCGAGTCCGAGTCGGGCCGAGCCACGATGGAGCCGAGCTAAGTCGACAAGCCAAGCCGACAAAGCAAGCTGAGCCGACGAGCCAAGCCTCCAAGTCGAGCCGAGCTACCATATCACAAGCCAAGCCAAGTCACATTTGAGAGTTAAGAATTAAAAACAAATTTTAATTTTGTTTCCTCTTTTTTTTATTAAAAAAAAATTTATATGGCACATGGCCACATGGCGCATCTTAATTGAGCCACGTGGCCTACTACTTAATGTTCAGCCGTGATTGAACATGTCTGACACAAGTTGCAATGACCCCATTTTGTTTTCCTTTTTAAAAAAAAAAAAAAAATCCTCAGCCACTAAAAAAATTGTACGGCCATGTGGCATCCCACGATTGGGCCACGTGGCCCCCATGTCCAGACCCATATTCAGCCAACGTTTCACATTTTTCGTCACACACACAGTACACCAAGAACACGCACTAATCCAAATTTTCCAGATTTTCATGAAAGTCTTCCAAAAATCATATCTCATGCATTTTAAGCCCAAATTTAGCGAATTATATGTCTATGGAAAACTCTTGACGAGCCCATTCTAACAATACTAAATACACAATTTTTTGAGCACATTTAAAGCACGAAATAGGCCAAAAACAGTAGCAAAAAACAGAAGAAAAAAACTTGTACAAAACAACTAATTTATACAATTATATACAAAAAATCACATAGATTACGTATAAGTGATGAAAGAAACATATTCTTGTGATTTCAACATGCATGAATTCGCACGATTTTAGCCAAGAATTATCATGCTTAAAATTTACCATAAAATTTGCATAAAAAACATAAATTCACATATTTTACGAAGAACCAATGATATGGCTCTAATACCAATGAAGAAATTTAATACATAATATGGATTCTTCATAAACCGAATTCAATACTAACCTCATAGTATATGCGGAATAGTGTGCAGGAATTTGCCACGTTAGTTCCACCGTATAGAAGCCACGAATTGAAATTCAAAGTACGGATTCGACTTTGAATTATTTGCCACAACTTAAGAACCCTTTGATTTGATTAATACACTTAGTAAAAATGGTAAAGAGTATTTTAGATAGAGAAGACATAGAAGAAGACACTCTGTCTTCTTTCTCTTAGAACTGATACGTTCAGTTCTATCTTTTTCCTATTTCTATATTTGGAAATAGGATAGGAAGTTATGGAAATAACTTCCCATAACTTCCATGGACCCATACTAAATGGGTCAGGCCGGGTCAACCCATATTGGGTGACCCAGCCCCAAAATCCAATATATGTATTATCGTTTTTTTTGGTTAACGCCCTACCAATTTGATCCTATGTGTTTTTCGGTTCTATTGGTTAGCGCTTTACTAACAGATTGTTGGGAGCAAATGAATTCCACAAAATTTTATGAAATTTATTTGTAAATCCAATTTTTTGTGTTTGAAAATACCTTTTTAAAAAATTAAAAATCCAAGAAGCCTTATCCAAATCCTTGTCCAAGATGTGGAATTTGCAAATCCACGTTTTTCAAATCCATTGCTAATTTTTTTAGGACAAAATTACTCTCATATTTAAGTGATTGACTTTGCTAAGATACATAGATAAAAACCAAGAGAATAAATAAACAATAATAATTCAACGGTTCCACTCACTTCTTTTCTGACAATCTTTTTAATTTCTCCTCAACTTTTCCTTTTATATTGTTTGTCATTATTATTGTAATAAAACCAGACCAAAACTAAAGATTATAGAAAAAAATATTTGGAATAAATCTATCCAATTGTGTGTGTATACACACACACACACACACACACACACACACACACACACACACACACACACATATATATATATATATATATATATATATATATATATATATATATATATATATATATATATATATATATATATATATGTTATAGTAGTCTATATAACTAGTACAATTATGAGGTTTTTAAAAACCACCCGAATAAACTCTGATTGCAAAAGTGAGTTTGAGACTCAAAAATTGCTTTGCCACGTTACTAATGAGTATAAGGAAACTACATATGGAGGCTTATAAATGTTCAATAATGGAATAAGAAGATAATCTTCATATGAAAATCTAATTTCAATTAAATAAAAGAAGGGTATTCAAGTAAAATATAACTATTAGTTTCAATTTTACATGTATTCCAAATACAATTTGTATTCACAAATGACTTAATTGACTTAATATTGTTTTGTGATTCTAAATAAGAAAATTCATTCGTAAATTCAAATCTTAGAGAAATTTATTTATAAATCAAATAAATTCCACAATACAAGTATTTCCAAACACTATGTAAGTTGGAGTAAGAAGCTGAGTAAGGAAGGCGATTTTCATGAAAAATTTCATGAATAGTCCCTATTATTTATTTGAATTTTAACTTAATCTCTATTATTTAAAGTTAGTCAATTTAGTACTCAAGTTTTAAAGATTTGTCAATTTCGTCCTTATTGTTAAAATTTGTGTTAAATCTAACAGAATTTAGGGGAAATTTTGAAAAAGAAAAAACCAAATGTTCAATTTAATTTCTATTGTTTTACATAAAAGTCAACCTAATTTTCAATGTTTAACGAAAGATTCAACATAATCCCAAAGTTCTACTAGATATCATATTCATCCTTATTATTTTAAAAAATATTCAAATTAGTTATATATATGTTTGTGTATATGTATGTGCTTATGTGTGTGTATATTTATATATGTATATATGCATGTATATATATGGATATATATGTGCTTTTAGATATTGGAGGGGCTTCACTCTATGTGCTTGTATCTGTGTCGGTATGTGCATTTGTGGGTGTATGTGTGTTGTTACGTGTATGGTTTTGCAATAAGGAATAATTTGAATATTTTTGTAAATAACTAGGATTAATATGATATATATTCCAGGGGTGGGATGAAATTGATAATTTTGTTAGAAAAAGAACGACTAAATTGACTAACTTTAAATAATAGGGACTAAGTTAAAAATTGTAGAAAACAATAGGGACCATTTGTGAATTTTCTCTAAGAAAAATTTAGACATTTCATTTGTTTAGCGTTAAACTTAACATAATTTTTAATTTGAAGACAATGAAAACCAAATTGATTAACTTTAAACAATAAGGAATAAATAGAAAAATTAGGGAAATAATAGGGACTATTTGTGAAATTTATCCTTCTAATGAAACAAAGGTTTAGGATGAGTAAATGACAACAGAAACCACTTAATATTTAAAAAAAATTCAAATCGCCTATTAAATATTCATTTTTTGTATGAAATGACCCATTCAACTTTGGGTTTGCTCCAGATTAGTCATTCCATGTATTTGTCGAGTTAAATCCAATGGTTTCAAGGTTGTCTTTTAGCCCATTGCATAAATGAGATGTTTGTTTTCATTACTTGAATTAACCTTGGGAATTTTGTTAAAGCCCAGTGATCTCTCATATAATGAACCCAACTACAATATAAGAGGTTCAAGTAGTCGGGATTGATGATTAATTGATAGCTCTATAATTGCATTTTAGTGTATATTACAATTTATCCACGACCTTGCTAGGCTTTCTTCCCGATTTACTCTTAGCCAATGAATTTGTAACCCTATTTTGGTAGGTTATATGCTGTAAAACTTTTTCTTGCCGTGTGATATATTTCCCATGGTTTTTAGCTTAGATGATGAGATCATGCTCTAGTGTGTTCTCTCTGGTTACAATTTCTCCTTTAAACTTTAAGAAACTACATTTCGAGGATGTTTTGGTTAAGTTAGTTTAGACTTTTTCTTTTTTCCTTTTTTGTCGGAAGTTAGTTTAGACTTGAGGAGAATGCGTTCTCTCAAATGTCTTTGTACAAGTTGATAAATAATTATTAAACAAAAAAAAAAAAGCACACAAACATGTCAATGGTAGTCTCCATTGTTTGGTTGAATTTTCAGGTCCCAGTTCCCACTGTTTCTTAGAAGTTGTCACGTTGATCTTGCCCCATAGCTATCCGTCAGATATAGATGAAAAACGCATCACGTGACTGTCACGTGACATGAAATATATTTATGTATTTGGCAACTTTTCATCATGTTTTGGCTTAAATATAATGGAGGGACCAATTAATTTTTATGTTTATATTCAAAGGAAGGTGTAAGTTAATTTTACATAACTTTTAAAAGATATGTATACTCTGAGAATCGATCTCGTGATCTTTACACTTAAAGCGAGAATTATAAAATTGGACCAAATAGCCAACCAATCTAGAATTTAAGGAACATTAGAATCTCTGAATTCAACTTTTTTAACAATGAAGATTAACTTGGGAGACCAATCAAACAATGGAGACTAAAACTGAAATTTGCCCCATCTCTTTTTATTGTCATTCATTCACTATTTACGGTTTGTAGATCAAGATAAAATTGATCACTCTTTTCCCATACAATGTGAGAAATTGATTAGATATCTTGTTGAAATATAAGTTTTGCAAAATCGAGCAGTAAAAGATGCTATTTTCTCTATCCCAAACTTGCCCTTCTTATATATTATAGATCCTCCCAAGTCAAAGATAAAGATGAATATTATCTCCCTTTTGAAGAAAATAAGTACATTGATTTTTGAAATTTTAATCTTTTTTTACTCATACGCAATGTAAAAGAAACCTCAAGTGCGTTTCAATTGAGATTATAAGCAATTGCTAAATATTGGTAAATTAATCTACCTATTTTGCTTTTGGCTCGTCAATTCATCAATTTTTTGTAAGTCACAATTTGTTCGTTTTTCAAAATCCCAAGTTTAGAGCTATGCTTTTAATATTCATCTACTCCATGTAGAGCATGAACATCATTTTCAAAAATTAATTGTTCAAATAAATGACTCTTTTTTTAACTTGTCAACAGAGATTGCAATTCGAGTGAATCAACTTCTCAATACGGAGAATCCTAATGTCATAGCAGATGAATCTCCAGAATTTGCCAGCCATATTAACGGATTAACGTCTTCCATAGAGGGCAGTTTAAACACATTGCCTAATGATGCTTACACAGTGTGTATCTACAAAGTTTCTGAGAAACATCGCAAAACTAATGAGGAAGCATATACGCCTAGATTGGTTTCAGTCGGTCCTCTTCATCGAGGGAAAAGCCAACTGAAGGCAATGGAAGTGTACAAATTGAGATGCTTAAAGAATTTCATGAGCAGAATTCGAGTTGACCTTAGGGTATTGGTCAAATTTGCAGCACAGGAGGAAAAACACGTCCGAGGGTGTTATGAAGATACCAGTGGAGTAAGCTCTGAGGTATTTACCAAAATAATCATGCTCGATGGTATATTTATTGTTGATCTTTTGTTGAAGAACTTTTATCGAGGTTTCAGAGGGGAGAGTGATATTATATTCAATAACCAATGGATGTCAAATGATATATTCCATGACATGTTGTTACTAGAGAACCAACTTCCTTTCTCTGTCGTCTACGGACTGTTCAATATGCTTGAAGATAGTTACACGTATGGCGTCGCTATCTATGATCTTGCCCTCAATTACTTCAAGAATGTAGCCAATACACAGGTACAGGTGCCAGATAATTGTATCAATGCAAGGCATTTGGTCGAGTTTTAAAAATATCTTCACAGTCCGGTGAGCAGAAGAGATGAGCCATTGGGCGGAGAGAAGTTTGAATATACCCGCAGTGCAACAGAACTACAACCAGCTGGGGTGAAGATCTTTCATGGTGATGCAACCTGTATATTTGAAGTAAAGTTTAGGAATGGAAATCTAACCATCCCGAAGTTGACTGTAAACGATTCAACTGAAACGTTTTTTAGGAATTTGATAGCTTTTGAACAATGTGGATATTATTCTAAAGATATAACGAGCTATGTGATCCTCATGGACAGCTTGATAAACACCTCGAAAGATGTCGACCTACTGGTTGAGAATGCTCTTGGTGAAAGTCAACAAGAGCAGATTTTTTTAATAGTCTGTACAAGGAGATTGTGACAGATACAACACATTTTTATTTTGCTAGGCTTTGTGGGGACCTGAATAAGTACAGCAGAGACTGGTTACATGAATGGAGATCGACTTGGTTTAAATGGAAAGTTATTCTGAAACGTGACTATTTTGATGACCCGTGGTCTGTCATTTCTTTTACGGCTGCAGTCATATTGCTCATTCTCACTGTGATACAAACGGTGTGCTCTTTGCTCCAAATATAGTTTCAGAGTTCAACTTGGATATGAATAGATGTCCTCTTTGTGTATTTATATGGATATAGACGTGTTTGATGTCTTAGTTTGGATATCCATGTGGAGTAATGTTTGTGTTGTCTATGACCTAATTCGTAGATAGTGCACAATTTGGTTGTAAGTTCAACATGTTGAAGAAGACGCTGAACAGATGGATATATGTTCAGTTGTGTTGGTTTAGTTTTTTTTTTTTTTTTTGTGGTCAACGTTGTGTTGGTTTAGATGGAAGAAGACTATTTATATTATTTTAATTTTTTTTCTTTTGTTAATATTAGGTTACAGTTAATAAATTATATTTTTAACTTAATAATTAAAATAGTATATTATCATTATAAATAAAATAAAAAAATTTAAAATGACGTGTTTGATTTAAAATAAAGATATATTGAAGTTAAAAAAAAAAAGAAAAAAGAAAAAGGGAGTCTCTAAAATAGGGAAGTTGTTAGTGTGAAACTGAAATACGAATCCCCTGAAATAAGGATAGATTAAAAGTAGAGAGGTTGTTAGAATTAAACTAGAATAGAGATCCTCTAAAGATAAGGAAGCAAGTTTAAACTCCTTACATGTAGAGAAAAAAATAGAGAGACTATTGGAGTTACTGACGCAAAGTAAATATGAGTGAAAAAATGTAACATTAATATATATATATAGGCAACGAACCATCGCCACCTGGACTCAGTCTCTTTCTTCCTTGTATAACACTTTTTTTTTGGTCAAGTAAATTATATTAATTGAACGAAAGAGGTACAAATTTAGCTGATCCCCATTGAGTGTACATCCGAATTCAGAAGTTGATACAACCGTGGTGGGATATTAGATAGACAATCTATCGAGAGAGTATCATTGCACTTTTCTTTAACGACCCAGTCCCATGGTTGGTTGGCAAATATCCTAATGCAGTTGAACTTTATATTTGGGTTCCTTGCCACAATCTTTTGAACATCTTCTAAAATGGCTTCACTAGCCAACTAGGAGCAATACCTAGAGGGTTGATTGCGTTGATCACTGCCTACATATCACTCTCTATGGTGATGTTTGTGGGAGGATAATCTCTTGTATAGATGCTGGCCATTCTAATAGCAAAGGCTTCTGTTTCTGCTGCTAAGGAGACATAGATATAAAAGGCCTGTCCTACGACCATCACGCCATTAGAACTACGACTAATGAAAGTTATGGCAGCAGCACCTAGGCCTTTGAACGATACATCAATATTGAACTTGAATTCCTGATGTTGGGGTGGGGACTAGTGTGACTAGAGGTCTTGGGTGGTCTGGTGATTCACTGAGGTGGTAGGGGATTTCCGGGTTATTGCTCGAATGAACTCCGATCTATAACATTGGGCTTACGTGAGGGCAAAGTCAGTGCCAACTTCTTTTCCCTCAATGCTGGCCTTGTTCATTTGCTTCCATATTTCCTAGTAGCGGAAAGCAACAATCGAGGCAGCTTCGAATTTAACATATCCGACATTGACACAGTCTGACACCGTCTAGATAAAGCAATCACCAAAAATTTTGTCGTTGTGCAGAGAGGGTCTGAGCTGAAGAGATGAGGCAAACCAAAATCTCTAAACCCAAGGGCACAGGATAAAGATATGTTCCATGGTTTTGTCTTACCTAAGGCGCGTAGGGGCTCCTAGGAAGTTAGCAAACACCCTCAACTACTTGCAACTAGTTTGGCTTGGCTTGGATTGAAGATTTGTTGAGCAAAACTTTCTCCTTCTCCTTATATGCTGTTGTCGGGCTTGGAACAGTAAAATTCAGCTCTTTTTTTGTTTTGTTTTGTGATATATATGCTTATAGGTGTTATGTTGAGAGTATATAAGTAACTTAGGTTATTTTAGGTGCATATTGACTACTAAGAGGGGTCAAACTAACTTAAATTGATCTCCAAGGTGCAAAAATTAAGTTAGTTAACTAAAACATAAAGTTTCACTGCGTAACACTATTCACTAATTCGGTAAAACATTTTCTAAACGAAGGTTCCTAATGCCAATCGCTTAAAAACACATATTTCTCATTCTTAAAATATTTAATATGATTTAAGAAAAATACTAATTTGAAGAAAATAAACAATTGAAAAACTTGATGAATAGTGATCATGTAAAGTAGTAAATAAAGCACAGAAGATATGTGCAAATAGTGAATGCAACAGTAGTTAAATGTACGGCTAAGTTCTTGGGCATTACACCCTCTCCCCCTTAAATTAATTGCGTCCATGCAATTCTTACATGATTCGGCGAACAACTTGGGATAGCGATCTCGCATCTGATCCTCTCTCTCCCATGTGGCATCCTCTAACCCGTGATGATCCCATATAATCTTAAACATCAGAATGCTTTTAGTTCTTAGCACTTGAACCTTCTGATCTATAACCCGTAGAGGTTTCTCTGTATAAGTCAAAGTCTCACTGATCTCTAGAGGTTCTGGCTCAAGAATATGAGAAGGATCCGACCGATACTTCCGAAGCATAGACACATGGAAGACATCATGAATTCTGCCCAAGCTAGGAGGTAAAGCTAATTTGTAGGCCAATGCACTGACTGTTTCAGTTATTTCAAACGGTCCCACATATCTCAGGCTGAGCTTACCTTTTTTTCCATGTCGAATCAAACCTTTATGAGGATAGATTTTCAGGAATACCCGATCCCTCACGACAAATTTCAAATCACGTTGACGTCTATCTGCATAACTCTTTTTCCAGCTCCGTGCTGTAAGCATTCTCTTTTTTATCAGCTGCACATGATCAATCATTCTATTCATCTCAGGTAACAAAGTAGAGTCGATAGTCTTCATCTCACCAACCTCATCCCAATAGATAGGAGACCTGCATTTACGCCTATAAAGTGCCTCATACGGTGCCATACCAATAGTAGCTTGATAACTATTGTTATAGGCGAACTCTGCGAGTGGAAAATACTTCTCCCAACTCTTTCTGAAGTCCAGAATGCAAGCTCATAACATGTCCTCGAGTATCAGGATAATTCTCTCAGATTGACTGTCCGTCTGAGGGTGATAAGAAGTACTGAAGGTCAAAGTTGTACCCAAAGCTTTCTGGATCTTTTGCCAGAACTGAGGTATGAACCTGGGATCTCTATTTGACACAATATTCCTTGGAATCCCATGAAGTCTGACAATATTATCAACATATAACTCAGCTAGCTTGTCAAGAGAATTAGTTTTCTTTGTGGCAATGAAATGAGAAGTCTTAGTCAATCTGTCCACGACTACCCAAACAGAATCATTACCTTTTGAAGACCTCGGTAAGTCGGACACAAAATTCATAGTAATGTGGTCCCATTTCCACTTCGATATTGCCAAAGATTGTAATAACCCTGTAGGTATCTGATGCTCAGCTTTAACGTTCTGACATGTAAGACATCTAGCAACATAATCAGCAATCTCCCTCTTTATGTTGTTCCACCAGAAGTTCTGTTTCAAATCTCTGTACATCTTTGTACTACCTGGATAAATAGTATACTTTGAACTGTGAGCCTCAGCAAGTATCTCTTTCTTTAAGGCTGGTTCATTCGGAATACAAATTCTGCCCTTGAATTTAAGAATGCCATCATTATGAAGTTTGAAATCCGACTCTCCCCCTTTAGACTTTTCTAAGATTTTCAACAGTTGAGGATCAGTTTGTTGAGCTTCTCGAATGCTGGATAGCAATAAAGATTGAATCTGCAAACTTGCAAATTGAATACCAGAATTTGAAGTCTTAGGCTTCCATAACCGTAGTTCTTCCATGAATTCCCAATTTTTGATAATCAAGCTAGCAACAGTAGCCTTTCGGCTCAAAGCATCAACAACAATATTGGTCTTACCAGGTAGATAATTAATAGTGCAATTATAGTCCTCAAGTAATTTCAACCAACGCCTCTACCTCATGTTCAGCTCTTTCTGTGAAAACAGATATTTCAGGCTCTTATGATCTGTAAAGATCTCAAATTTGTTGCCCCAGAGATAATGACGTCATTTCTTTAATGCAAGAATAATAGCTGCAAGCTCCAAATTGTGCGTCGGATAGTTAAGTTCATAAGGTTTCAGTTTCCTGGAAGCATATGCAATAATATATCCATTCTGCATCAATACACAGCCCAGACCCTCATTAGAAACATCACTATAGATTACTAGATTATCAAAACCCTCAGGTAGAGTAAGAATAGGAGTTATGGTTAACCTCTTCTTCAATTCCTGGAAACTAGCCTCACATTTATCATTCCAGTCAAACATCGTCTTTTTCTGAGTAAGCTGAGTCAAAGTCCCGGCAATTTTAGAGAAATCCTTGACAAATCTCCGATAATACCCTGCTAAGCCAAGAAAGCTACGAATTTCTGTAATAGTTTCAGGTCGTTTCCAAGTTAATACAACCTCAATCTTCACGGGATCAACAGAAATACCATCTTGCAAGATAATATGGTCGAGAAAAGCAACTTGTTTAAGCCAGAATTCACATTTGCTGAACTTTGTGAATAGCTGGTATTCTTGAAGAGTCTGCAATACAATCCTGAGATGTTGTTCATGCTCTGCCACAGATTTAGAATATACAAGAATATCATCAATGAAGATAACCACAAATTGGTCCAGATAAGGACGGAATACCCTTTAAATTAAATCTATGAATGCGGCGGGAGCATTAGTTAGACCAAACGGCAGAACAACGAACTCAAAACTCATAGTGACCATAACGAGTTCTGAAAGCAGTTTTAGGCACATCATCTTTCTTAATCCTCAACTGATAATAAACCTGCCTCATATCAAATTTAGAAAATACCCTGGCACCTTGCAACTGATCAAATAACTCTTCAATTAAAGGCAATGGATATTGGTTTTTAACAGTTACCTTATTATGACCCCGATAATCAATGCATAAGCGAAGAAATCCGTCTTTCTTCTTAACAAATAGAACTGGTGCACCCCAAGGTGCAGAACTCGGCTGAATGAATCCCTTCTCAAGCAAACCTTGTAGTTGAACTTTCAATTCTTGCAATTCGAGTGGAGCCATTCTATATGGAGTCCTAGAGATAGGTGTTGTCCCCGATAATAAGTTAATCATGAACTCTATCTCTCTATCAAGCGGTAACCCAAGTAATTCCTTAGGAAAAGCACTCGAAAACTCTTTCACAATAGGTACATCATTCAATTTTAGCTTATCCGTAGGTTGATTAATCAAATAGGCCAAATAAGCATCACAATCTTTACTCAGCATTTTAGTCGCCTTAGAAGAAATTATATGAGCACCCGTAGACTTACGACTACCGATAATCTCAATTACAGGTTGATTAGGCATTTCTAGCTTCACAATTTTTCTTCTACAATCTAGATAAGCATAATATTTACTCAACCAGTCCATACCTAGAATTATTTGAAAGTCCTTAAAAGGTAAGATAATCAAATCAACAGGAAAGACTCGACCCCCAATACCCAATTCATAGGCTTTACACACAGATTCAGTGAAAATTTTAATGCCCACAGGTGAACCTACCTCAATCTTATAAGGCAACTTATCAATTTTCAATGCAGTAGATTGAGCGCACATAAGTGTGATAAATGAGTGTGTAGCCCCGGTATTAATTAAAATTGTAATTGATTTATTATTGAGAAGAAAAATATCTTCAACAACTGTCGTCGTATCAAGAAGCTCCTCTGCATCTAGAGTAAATACTCGGGCCTACCCCCGTGGTGCTGATGCTGCAGCTGGTACCCTGGTTTGAGAACTCTGGCCAGATGTCTGACCTCTGGTGTTCTTGAATTTCAAACAATCCTTGACCCTATGCTGGTCACTCCCACAACCGGTACACCTGTTCAATTTCCTCCAACAGTTCTCCTCAGTATGGCCCTGACATTGATAGAAACTGCACTGCTGGTGACGTCTTGCAACAGTGCCTCCCGAATGAGCTCTGTAAGAAGAGGTAGCTGAACTACCCTGCTGAGATCATGCTACAGCTGGACAAGACTGCCCCTGATTCTAACTCTGAACCAGTCGTGCCTGAGTCTGAGTAGTCCCGGTGTAACTCTGAGTCTGCCTCGGCTGCTGACTCTGACCAAATAAAACAGCCTGCCTCTGAAATCCCTAACTCTGAGTCTAGTGTGGCCGTTTACTCGGCTGGCTCAGTTCTGCAAACAGGTCTGCTTTGCGTTTCTTATACCTGGCAGCTATCCTGACAGTTGCTGCATAAGAAGGATAATCTTGAGTGGACAGATTCAATGAAATATCGGGCCTCAACCGCATAACAAATCTCTGTATTCTCTTGATCTCTGGCTGCACCAATGCAGGCACATAGAGGGACAAGC
This sequence comes from Ehretia macrophylla, assembly GCA_037974665.1. Lineage (NCBI taxonomy): Eukaryota > Viridiplantae > Streptophyta > Magnoliopsida > Boraginales > Ehretiaceae > Ehretia > Ehretia macrophylla. The sequence goes on from CM075764.1 coordinate 89,027,618, forward strand.
GAGTGAATGCAGCATCATATTGATCAACGGTCATGTTGCCCTGTTCCAAATTAATGAACTCCTACTCCCGTCTTTCAATAGCCGTTTCAGTAATGTACTTCTCTTGGAATTCCCTAACAAACTCATCCCAAGTCCGAGGTACTACCTCCGCCTCCCACCTGGATTTAACAGTATGCCACCACTGCTCGGCATCTCCCTCGAGCAAAAATTCAGCACATGCAACCCACCTTGCATCAGAGTACTCGAGGCCTGTAAGAATTTTCTCTACTTTGTTCAACCACTGTTCAGCTTGCATATCATCTGGCTCCCCAAAGAAACTAGATGGTCCACGGTGCAGAAATTTTTCAAGATAGTTACTACCACTACCCTCTACTCCAATCTGACCCTGTACCGGATTGCCCGCTGGGACATTTCCTCCCTGTCTCTAAAGTACTTGAGCAATCTGCCCTATAGCGGCGGTCAACTGTGCATTAATTGTCCGCTGGTCAACCTTCTCTTCTCCAACATTTTGATTTATGTTCTGCCGACGAGGCCCCATCTCGAATAGCTAAAATGCAAAGTGTTATGACAAGTATATGTATAGTTAACAAGTAAAGCGCATAAGAAGAAGTTCAAATAAATCCACATAAAGTCTCATATAAGATCATATGAATATTAATATACAAGATCTACATATAGGTCACTTAAGTACACTTTACAATCTAGACTTTCCACGTTCAGACAATATCTCTTAAAAGACCTTTCACATTTCCATTTCTATGCTAGCATGTTCTTTACCAAATCAATTTCCACTCAATCAATCAAAGAGTCATTAATTCATGTAATCACGCAATCATGTAATAGACCTCTATCCACAGACCGAGAAGCCTATCTCGGCTCATGCATTCTAATAGCTCTGATACCACTTAAATATCACGCCCTGACCTAACCCCACATTAAAGGTTAAGTGTGGACCCGACAAACGGACAGAGTCTCCTCTGTACCGTGGACATTCTGAAAACCTGAAAACATTCAATAAAGCCACAACATAGCAAGAATTTCATTTCTAATTAAAGATCCTAACTTTAAAGCCATCCGAGCCTTAAGACATACTAACAGTTTAGATACACACAAGCATGTATTCACAATATAAACTTCTTTACAAAACCGCTTATCATACCACTCCATGATAGAATTTAAACATTCTTAGAAGTTAAAGACAACCATTGCAACCACTACAACCACACACAAGCATGCAACAAGCTAAAGGTGAGGAGTTTAGTTTTTACATGCCATAGTACTTATCATTCATTACATTCACTTACAACTACACAAATATGTACATGAGCTCAAAGGCTCCCAAAATAGAACATTATAAATGACAAACAAGGTCTTAACAACACAACAGTACGACATTCCACCTCAAGCAAGTAGGACACTGCAACTAAAGAAACTGATCAGTCTGGACCTCCTGCTTTCCACCCTCAACCAAATCAAGTTGGGGTTCAACTTCAACGTCTCCTGAAACATGTTAGCGATGTATGAGCAATGACTATTGCCCAGTGAGGGATAAGGTCCAATCGGGGCGTGCAATGCAACAGGTAAAACAATTAAGCAATAAAAACAAATAAAAGACAATAGAAATAGCAAATGACCACACAAATCAAAGGATACGATACACTTAATCCCAACACTCCAGAATTCTTTTATTTTCGATCATGAACCACGAACCATGATCATTGTGCCGGCATAATCCCAATCACTCTTGTGGGTGTACTCCAGATGTACCCCAATAAACCTATGACCCAACACCCCAGGAAATCTACGGACCAGGCGAGTGAGGGACTAGGGCACGAAGATCGAATATCTACTGGCAAGCCCGTTGCCGCCCAATCGATACTTAACTCATCTGCCTCTGATACTATGGTTGCGCAACCACTATGCAATGCACTTATCAATGGCAATACAATATCAATAATGACAACAATATCACATAGGAGGAGCAACAAAGTAGGTTGTCCTCAAAATAGTTAGAATAGAAGCATTAACAACTAAACAATTAAAGGATTACAAAGGGGCAATAGTATAATTCACATAGAAATTTACCAAAAGCTCAAGAATGTCTTAAAAACTCATTTAAACACCCAAGGATCCTTTACAAGGTCTTAGGAGCGTGAGACAATCGAATTCCTACCTCAACCCCTTTGTAACTTAAACCGTTTTCCTTCCAAACTCACGCTATTGTCCTAGATTCATAAGGGACCTATTCCATACTTTTAATAAACCCATAAGGTACCCTTAAGACCCTCGAAGTTGCCCAATTACCTGAGTTTAGCATAAAAGCTCCAATTTTCCTCTTACGACTTTGTACTACACATACCTCAACCGGAACTCAATCAAGGGCTAGCAAAGCTTATTTAGAACCTATATAGCCTAGGATTACCAAATGTGAAGGACAAATTAACCTGGACTTGCGATAACCCCGAAACCCCTTTTAAAAAGTTGCCTAATTCAAAGTTTTGTTAGGTTACGAGCAATTAAACTTTACGGGGTCGTTACACTATCTTCATTAGCACCTAAAGCAACTATTTGGATCATTGAATCATGCCAAAAGGTTTATTTCCTCAAACCCTTGAAAATTTATCATTATTCATGTCATACAATCAACGAATGAATTCAACCGTTTAAACTACTAAACAATAGCATAAATAAGGTCTCTACTACTTGTATACAACATACATTAGCATATTTAAGCATTGTATAAGGATTTAAGAGTAAATTAAGAAATTTGATAACTTGACAACATTTTCAAAATATGCAAAAACTCATGAAATCCCTCACCTAAGGCGCATAGGGGCTCCTAGGAAGTTAGCAAACACCCTAAACTACTTGCAACTAGCTTGGCTTGGCTTGGATTGAAGATTTGTTGAGCAAAACTTTCTCCTTCTCCTCCTATGTTGCTGTCGGGCTTGGAATAGTAAAATTCAGCTTTTTTTTGTAATATATATGCTTATAGATGTTATGTTGAGAGTATATAAGTAACTTAGGTTATTTTAGGTGCATGTTGACTACTAAGAGGGGTCAAACTAACTTAAATTGATTTCCAAGGTGCAAAAATTAAGTTAGTTAACTAAAACATAAAGTTTCACTACGTAACACCATTCACTAATTCAGTAAAACATTTTCTAAACGAAGGTTACTAACACCAATCGCTCAAAAACACAATTTTCTTATTCTTAAAATATTTAATATGATTTAAGAAAAATGCTAATTTGAAGAAAATAAACAATTGAAAAACGTGATGAATAGTGATCATGTAAAGCAGTAAGTAAAGCATAGAAGATATGCACAAATAGTGAATGCAACAGTAGTTAAATGTACGGCTAAGTTCTCGGGCGTCACAGGGCCTCTATTATCAAAATAAGCTTCCAAACCGAGGAAGAGACTGAGTATGATGAGCTCTCATCCCTACAATTGGAACGCACCAGATTAGCTGCCTTTGCCACCTAATACCCTATTTTGACAGTGTATTGTCCAAAATCTGTGAAGGGCCACACAATTGCATCTTCCTAATCTGAAAATGGTATAAAAACAGAGAGGATTTTCCTGGCAATCTTTGTATCGAAATAGTTCCTCACCAAATTATTTCGCCATGTCCTGGACACAAGGTCAATAAGATCACTCACCAGCTTTGGTATATTTGGGTTGTCGTTTGCCAGCCTGTCAACGTTATCGAGCTATCTATCATTCCAGATGTCAATTCTATTTCCATTTCCAATTTCCCACAACGCTTTCCTTTTGAGCTTCTCATTTCCTTTAATTAAGCTACTCCACGACCACGACATTGTCCCTTTTTCAGAGGCATTCCAGAAGTTTCCATTTGCAAAGTAGATTCATTTCAGCATTATTGCCGGCAAGGATTCTAGGGAGGATTGGATTCTCCAAGCCAGCTTTGCAATCATAGAAAGGTTGAAACAGTAAAGGTCTCTGAAACCAAGCCCTCCCTCCGACTTAGGTTTGGACAGGGTTTCCCAATTAGTCCAGTGAATACCTCAATTACCGTTCTAGTCCTACCAAAAGTTTGTTACTTTTGCCGAGAGCTTCCTACACGCAATTTTGGGTAGGATGAAGGATGACATGACATAGGATGGGAGTGCCTGGTAAACTGATTTGATCAAGGTATCTTTTCCTCCATCTGACAGAAGAATGCTCTTCCACCCACTCAGTTTGTTGTCACAATTTTCAAGGAGCCACTTGACCGCACTCGATTTCGATCGTCCCTATTCGGTTGGGAGGCCCAAGTATTTACTGAGCTGGTTGGAATAGTTCACTCACATGAGACTTATGGTGTCTCTTCTTACGCCTTCAAGGCTCTTTCGGCTGAATAAAATTGAGCATTTGTTAAGGTTGAGGCTCTGGCTTGATGCAAAACAATACATGTATAGGATTTCTTAAAGGGCAAGGGTTTCTTGGTAGAAAGCTTCAAAGAAAAATATAAAAATCCCACGCAATTAATAAGGATTGAGAAAGATACATAAGCTTGGCACAATCTCTTTAGATGGTTATCCATTTATAAGGATCAAGAAAGATACAAATGTGACGCACCTTTTGATCCACGCGATCCAAGTATCATGGAAGCCAAGTCTCTTCAAAACTTCGATCAAGAAATCCCAATCCACTCGATCATAGGTTTTGCTCATATCTGCCTTGAGAATCGCATGGTACATTTTAGCATTTCTCATTCTCTTTTTGAGTTTGAAAGCCGCCTCTTGGGCGATGAGAATGTTGTCTTGGATTGACCTGCCCTGAACAAATGCCGATTGAGTAGGCTTAATGATCTTATCCATAAGGGGTTTCATTCTGTGGACCAAGACCTTCGCGATGATTTTGTAGATGAAGTTGCAGCAGCTTATTGGCCTGAAGTCCATCACTTGTTGAGGGTTTTTGATTTTCGGGACAAGGGTGATGTTTGTATGGTTGAAAGAGTTGAGGACATTCTGGTCCTGTAATGTAAGGGAAACAACATTGCAGATATCATCTTCAATGAGAATCCAGTAATTGTGAAAGAACAAACCAGAGAACCAGTCTAGGCCAGGTGCCTTTTTAGCTCCAAGGCTGAAGGCAGCTTTCTTAATTTCCTCCTTAGTGATGGGCTGAGTCAAGTCGAGGTTGTCTTCTTAGGAGATCACAGGTTAGATGCAGTCAATGATGGGGTTAATGTTTCTCTCGCCCACCGATGTGAAGATCTCTTTAAAGTAATCTTGAATGTCTGACTGAGTTTGTTTGTAATTCGAGACCCACTCACCGAACCGGTTTTGTAATCTCACGATTCTATTGTGTGCTCTTCTCTGCTTCGTGACTGCATGAAAAATTTCTGAGTTTTTTGTCTCTAGCTTGGAGCCATTTGAGTCTCGACCTTGCTTCCCAGTACTATTCTTCATATACCCAGAGTTTCTCAACCTCAGAGATGGTATCTTTGAGGTCTCTTTTTTCAAGGTGTGCATCATTCCGGTTAATAAGCTCCTCGATTTTTTGCTTGAGTTGGTTGATTTTTGTTCTATTGTTTCCAAACTTATTCCTATTCCACTTGGTGAGCTTGGATCAGCACCTGTTCAATTTCCATTTGACTTTGTGTTCGTGGGACGTGTTTACATCGCTAGACCAACTTTCCTCCACAATTTCTCTACATTCTTCTTTATCTACCTAGGACGATTCAAAATACAATCTTTTCTTTCCTTTTGGGTGTTCATTGTTCTCCGTGCAAATGAGAATTGGGGTGTGGTCAGAACCAATTGGTGGGAGGTTGATTATGAATGCCTCCGGGAATTTTCCAGTCCAGTTGATACTAGCAAAAGCTAGATCAATTTTTTGCATAATGAAATTATTACCATCCTTTTTGTTAAGCCACGTGAATTTACACCGTTTCGCTGTAAGTTCCACCAGACAAGCTTCGTTAATATTTTGAGAGAACCTTCTCATATCACTAGTTGCCTTGGGCTTTCCCCCCTTCATTTTCATCCGGAGATCTAATACTGTTGAAATCACCAATAAAAACATATGGTTTGTCTGAACGCTTTTGAGTTGTGCGGATGAAGTCCCACACTTTCTCCTGGTCCTGTTTATTCAAAAAAGCATAAATAAAGGAAAGCTCCCACTGGAAAAATGCGAAATTGCAAAAATTAATAGAAAGAGCAAAGTAGTCGGCAAACAGGATTTCTATTTCCAAATCAGTAGTACAAAAAAGAGCCATACCCCTAGATAAGCCGGTAGGTTCCACAAATGGATAAGTTTGGCTTGAATTTTCCTAGCTACTCTACAAAGCTTATTATATTTCATTTTGGTCTCTAAAAGATAGATTGCATCGGGCTTTTCTTGGGATATAATATCCCTAAGGTTCTGAATTGTCAAGGGATTGCCCAGTCCTTGACAATGGCAAGCTAAAATCCTCATTTAATACCGTGGAGTTGTTGTCGGCCAGCACCCAATGCCTTAGATTTTGGATTTTCAGGGACATCATCTTCATATCATTCCACGAGACTTTTCTGCTTCTTGTTCTTCCTCTGCTGATCAGTATTCTTGTTGCTGCTTGCCTCAACAAACAACTCGCATGCAATTGGGATTTCAACCAGACCGTTGGAAACAAACTCACCGTCTTCCTCTTCATCCCATTGTTCATCATCATAAGTTCCATCGTCGAGGTCATCATCCTCAGCATCAAGATCTTCAGCCTTCCTTTTGGTTCCTATTGATATGATTATGTGTCTACTGGTCCTTTTTCTTTTGAGTTATCAAATGTTCTATTAGGGCCCTATTTGTCTGATGGGTTACTTTCTAGACCGGGGTCTGCATGAAATAGGGGCTATTGATTTTGAAATAACGGGCTCCTTTTAGCAGATTTGACCGCTAAGGTCTCTTCAACAGCTTTGCTTGTTTGACCCACTGTACCTTGGGTCCCGAGGACTGTACAATTTGCAGCTTTCCCTGTCACATTTTCAAAATCGTTCCTGAAACCATTTTTTGACTTCCCATCAGATGTTAGGTTAGGTTGGTGAGTTTGCTGAAAATAGAAATCGTGGTTCAAACCTTGCATGGGGTTCCCTGTATACACAACTAGCAAGAAATCAACCAAAACCTAGAAAAAGTAATCAAAACCCAAAAAGGCCAAAACCCTCATCTTGAATATGTTGTCGCTTGCAAGAACTTGTGGCCTTAAGAGCCAACAACCTTCAAATCATGTTGATAGGCTTAGTAGTCAGATTATGTTCTTTGTCACATACTATCCCTTCTTCCAACATAAGATGCTGTATCCACTAGCGTGTTATCAACGAGGTAGAAATTCCTCTAGACAAATATCCACAATCTCATCTTTCGGGATCATTTCACCAGCCGTTCCAGTCGAGACGCGACAAAAGATAGAAATATTAAGTTTGCTCATTTTGTTAACAAGGTTTTATTATTCCTCAATCAACCAACCATACACAAGTTTTCTCTTGTGATCTCTGGACATTGTAAGGTGTATGATGTTACTACTTGGATTGCTGCTACAGTTGTTAAGAATCTTAAAGTTCTTGAGTTTTTCGTGGACGATTCTAACTCTTTTGATCCAAGCGTTCGGTTGCCTTGTAGTCTTTTCACTTGTAAGACGCTACAGGTTCTTAAATTAGATGGTGTTAAGAATCTCAATGTCCCAAGCTTGGTTTGTTTTCCAAATCTCAAAACACTTGAGCTCCATTTAGTGGCTTACTAAAGCGATGAATCTTTCAGAAACCTTATATCTGGTTGTTTGTCCCTTGAGACTCTGTATATTGTAAGATTTACAGACAACAATGTGGTCACCTATGTCATATTTTCTCCTACATTGACAAGTCTCACCTTTGAATTTTACGATCCAAACATCATCTACTTGGGAGAGCTTGGCCACAAGCTTGAGATAGATGCTCCTGCACTTAGATACCATAATCTACGTGACTGTTTTTCGAGGGACTTCTCTGTTGAAAACTTATGCTTGCTAGACGAAGTAGAACTTCACACCATAAATATAAAAGATGACGATGAAGATGTTACGCTTATTGATAATGATCATCATTCTAATCTTGTAGTTAAGCTTCTTCAAGGAGTTTATAACGTGAAGCATCTATCTATAAGTTGTGATATTCTTGAGGTAAACCACTAATTTTTTTTTCTTACATTGTTGTTATTCAATTGAGTTTGATAATGTTGTGAATTTTTTAGAATTACTGATTTCTTCTACTTCTTTTCGTCTAATCTCATTATTTTGTAGTATTTTGGTAACTGGAAATCATTGTGTCCATTGTTGTACTCTTTGTGTTTCAAGTATTTTTATACAATGCATATCAGAAATAAATCACATATCTAAAATGCTTTGGTATGATACTTAGCTGCAGAACTAGCCCGGGAGCATGGACTCATGTATCAAGTGATCACCCATCTAAAATTAGAATGAGTTTGTTGTATTCATTTATTGTGTTTAACGTCATGGTTTGACCAAACAATTTCTTCTTATATATTGCAACCTTCTTGCTTCTGCGTTTAATGAATCCATGAAATTTTGGCCTTTACTTGTGGGTTGAAAATTAGAATTATATTTGGTAAAGTATTGATATCACATGGCTTTAGTATATGAAATATTTTTTCTCTTGAGTTTTTAGTATAGAATTCCCCTTTAGTTGAAGTGAATGTCAATATGTTATTTATATAAGTGAATTAATTACTTACGTATTTTACATTGTGAAATTTCTTAGCTCAAGAAGTTGTAGGTTAGCTACTAATTTTTTGTTTGGATCTGTATATTTGTCTGCAAATGGTGGATTTTCGATGCTTGTTGTCTCACGTCTTAGATATTATCTTGTATAATATCCTTAAAACTATTAATATTAGACCTGACCACAATTTTATTTCTTACTAATTCTATTCTTTTTCCTTCTATGAAAACTCTAAGCTATGCGGGTGCATGCCCGAGCTTTCCAAGACTAACTCGGTTAACTGTAAAAGCCAACTGCTGTAAATTGAATTCGCTGTTGAACTTGGTTGAAGGCTCGAACAAGCTAATGTTTCTTAGCTTTTCAAAGGTCAGAAAAACCAATGAATAGAAAGAAGCGAACGGGGAGGTTCTTCCTTAATTGGCAAAGTTCTTAAAGTCTCTGCCTTTTGTTGCTATAGGATCTTGATCATAACGGCACACATATGACAAACTGGAGCAAACCAGAGAAAGTGCCTATATGCTTGTTGTCATGCCTTAAAACAATGTCATTCCATGGATTCACAGGCCTGGAAGATGAACTTTCAATGGTAGTTTATATTCTGGACAATGCTAAAGTCTTGAGGACAATGACTATAAAAGCCGCTTATTCCCTTAACCCCAAGGCTAGATTTTAGTTGCTTAGGAAGGAATCAAAGTTTCCCCGAGGATCTGCAAAATGTAAAATTATATTTTCTTGAGATTGATTGAAGAAGCATGCCCATCTCCTCTTTTCATTTGTGAAGTGTGATGCACAAACCAGTTGACAAGCTATATTGTTACAAACAATGGGAAACAATTTGAAACAACTAAATATTTTTGTTCAGAATTGCTGCATATTTTGACTTTTGAAGCTGATACTTGTTAACCATTAAATGAATATGTTTTTAAGCATATCTCTAGCTCTAGGTTCTTGAATTCACTCATTCAAAGATTGACAATTGCATATATCCTCCAAGATGTTGAATATAACCATTCAATCCATTAAGAACTTGACTGCATGCTTGAAACCAGCTCTGTTTCTATCTGAACAAATATATGTTTGTGAGTTCTCTTAGACAATTTTCCTCTTAGTCAAAGTAAATGTTAACCATCTCCAATTTTATTTTTGCTGGTTAATTTTTCTTGAAGCATTCTATGTCATAAACTTCTCTCTTTACCAAGTTGAAAGTTAGTTTATGACCATTCATTTGGTCCTTTTTAGTTGGAGCACATGGTGTCTGGTGCTATTCACCCAAAAAGTTACGATGCAAAACTAATGTTATGTACTTTCATCACTATTAGTCTACAATTTTTCACATTAAGCATTCACAATAGGCAATACAAATGTTATATAAAAGATGAAATGCCAGATTCATATGTTCTCCTATAAACCAATGCACTAAATTTTTTTATGTTGCATTTGGACATTAAGGGAACAACATATATTGCTTTATTTCTTCAACTTTTAATTTTCTTCTGAAAAAAAAGAAAAAGAGAAACGCCAGATTCATATGTAAAGAGGTTCAAAGCACAGGATAACTATTTATATTATTTCCATTATGAGACATTACAGAGTTTATATTACATTGATGTGAGCATGTGGATAACGACAACCCTAAGCTAAAGCTCACAAAAATAGGAAACTAAATCTAGTTGTTACATTAGATAAATTACAGCCAACAACACAATACATTTAAATACATTATCAGCAACAGAATGATAAACATAGGCACCAACAAAATGATAAACATCAGCACCAACTATGTCTTAACATGCTCCTGCAAGATGGTGGTATCATCGACAATACCAATCTTGAGCCTTAAATCTGAAAAGTGCCCATTTGACAACAGCTTGGTAAGAATATCGACAAGTTGATGAGAGGATGGTATGTGTAAAACACGAAGTAAACCAACCATTACCTGCTCACGAACGAAGTGATAATCAAGTGCCACATGCTTGATTCGAGAGTGAAAAACTGGATTTTTACATAGATAGGTAGCTCCTAAATTGTCACAAAAAATGGATGGTGTAGTGGATACATCAATGCCAAGTTCACTCAATAAATTCGACACCCAAGAAATTTCAGCAGCACTTGCCGCAACAGAACGATACTTAGCTTCAGTAGATGAACGGGCAACCGTTCGTTGCTTTTTAGTGCACCATGAAATGGGATTATTGCCAAGATAGAGTATATATGCAGTTGTATAGGTCAAGTTATCTTTGTCAGCTGCCTAGTCGGCATCAGAAAAAGCATTAAGCACAAGAGGTTGATTCTTGTGATAAAAGAGACCATAATAAATTATGCGTTTCAAATAACGCATTAGTCTTTTGGCTGCAGACCAATGACTTTGACGCGGAGCATGCATGAACTGGGCTAATTTATTCACCGCAAATACAATATCGGGATGAGTTAACAGAAGGTATTGAAGACTACCCACTAGACGCTGATAGGATTCTCCTTCAGCCAGAGGTATGCCATCGTCTAAGACTAGTCTGGAAAAAGAGGCCATATGAATAGAGGTTTCCTTCATGTCACTGAAATGGTGTTTGGCGAGCAAGTCCCGTATATATGTATATTAGGAAAAAAAAAGACCTTGAGGTATAGGAACAACTTCAATACCCAAGAAGTAACTAAGGTGGCCTAGATATTTCATTGAGAACCGCTGGGAGAATGCTGCAATGAAATGAAAAAAAAATGTCAAACAATTGCCTATGACAAAAAGGTCATCAACATACACCAAGAAATAGATTAGTAACGACTGATTGCGATAAATAAATAGTGAAGCATCTGACTTTGAATTCTGAAACCAAACTGAAGGAGAAAGTTTGGCAATTCATTGTACCAAGCTCAAGGAGCTTGTTTGAGTCCATAAAGAGCTTTTTTAAACAACAAACATGATTTGGAAAAGCAGCATCAACAAAGCCAAAGCCAAGAGGTTGCACCATATAAACCTCCCCATTAAGACGCCCATGAAGAAAATCATTATTAACGTCTAATTGATTAATTGACCAGCTGTGACTAAGAGCAATGGACAAGATCAAACGAATCATGGTGGGTTTAACCACATGACTGAACGTCTCATGGTAATCCATACCCGATTGCTGATGAAAACCCATTGCGACTAACTAAGCTTTATAACGAGTTATAGACCCATCTGGATTTCCTTTATTCTAAAAACTCACTTACAACTTACAAGATTTTGGGATGGGGATCGAGGAACTAGAACCCATGTTTTATTGTAAAGCAAGGCAGAAAACTCATCCTCTATGGCTTGTTTCCATTTTAACATAATCAAGATATAATTTTGGTTTAAACACATTGTTCTGAGAATGTGTAGTGGGCTGCAACGATGACGAGTCATGAGTAGAGGACGCGGGAGAAGGGGAGTTGATACACAAAATAGGCTCCAAATGTTGCGGCGAAGCCGCGTTAGACTCAACAAGAGGGGAAAGGGGCAAGGACTGACCAAGGGACATGGATTGAGAAGCATACTTGGGGGACACCACTTGTTCACAAGGAGGCAGATGTGACGAGAGAGAACCTGCAACTTGATCTGCAAGTTGGGAAGGGTGCAAAACTTGAGTTGGAACGGAGAAAAGTGATGGTTGTAAAGCAGCCAAGGTAGCAGAGCATTGAGACCATTATGTGATTGTTGAGTCAAAGAGAAATAGGAATGGTGTGCGGAAAGAATTGGTTCTCACGAAAGTCAACATGTCTAGAGATAAACATTTTATTAGTAGAAGGGTCAAAGCATTTGTACGCATGAAGTACATTGGAGTAGCCTAAGAAAATACATGGCCGGGAAAAAAGTTCAAATTTGTGTGACAAATAAGGGCATAGCTGTAACACCCCAATCCCTCTTGAGACCGGAGCCCCAAACCCGAAACACAAGTTGAAACAGACGAAGTCTCCCCTGTTTATAAGGCTAATTAAAAACTTGTAAGCAGTAAGTACGGCCACAATACAACACTCCCAGCAACAACCGTCCCACTTTTCCCAGTCTTTAGGCCATCCGAGCCTTAGTCAGAAAAACATAACCACACAAGCATGCAATCAAAAGACAATAATAGTCTATCTTTAGCTATTATATGCCAACTAAGTCACTAACTATTCAAGATTACAACTTTAATTACGACCCCCAAAATTTATCATTAATACATACAGGACCTCAAAGGTCTCAAAATAAGACATAATACAATAACACACATCTTCAAAAGGATTCAACCTCAGCAAGATAAGCAACCAGTAACACAACACTCAAGGTAGTTGTTCCAACTGCACCTATAATATGTTAAAACGAGGAATGAGTAACCAAAGTTATCCAGTGAGAGAGGTGATGCAGCAACCGGGCGTGCAACATGTTATGCAACAAAGATAGCCATATATATAACACAAAGTAACAAGAGTAGATAGACAAGTATTTAACCACATATAAAAAGGATACGATTCTACTTTGTCTTCAGTCACGAGGCATGAGCCAAGATCTTAAAGCAAGTGCCGGCAAACCCCTTATTCCTTCAAATGGGGTATTCCGGATATACCCCGATCCTACGGCTCTTTCTCCTGAGATAGGTCCACATGCCCCAATGAGATGAACCACACCTCTGCGGTAGTAGAGTATACTCAGCGAGAGAAAGGGAATAGGCACCATGGTAATCGAGGGAGCATGGCAAGCCCAATGCCGCCCGTATTTCTCAACGCTACCATGTCTGAAAAGGTTGCGCAACCCCGAGTCAAGAGCACGAGAGCCAAGTAACATATACCGGATAATTTACAAGCAATATAGGCAAGATAACAATATAAGCTAAATAACTAACATTTATAGCATGGGCATTATCCAACAAAATTTATATACAACAAAGCAATGCAAATAAGATGCAACTTCCTCACCTTATTACAACCAAACCTGTGAGAATCAATTCTAGACAACTAAATGTCAACCTAATCATTCAAACAAGATTATATCAAAAGATTACTTACTTAATTTGAATAACTAGGTAAATATGCATATAAGCACAAATATCACTTAATCAACATGCAATCAACATTTATTCTAACTCTAAACCATCAAAATAATGCACAAATATAATTTTCCTTTCATTTAGCTTGAGGTCCATATGGAGAGTAACTAAAGTAAACTTGTTCTTTTTAACCTAAACAAGACATAAGCATATATACGGCCAGTAATTAGATAGACATATAACACATATAAACAAAACATTTTCACTCAAGACATATTGTTCACATAGTCACATACGATGTGTTCAATTTACAAGGCAATCCAGATATTTCATTAACTCACATATTCATGCAATAGACTCTCTCACTCTCATGCTAGTCTGGTACTCACTTAGACAACCACAAGCCTAGACAAATAACAACCACGCAACCTTATATTCATACCAAGCCACCTAAACCACAAAATAAATACAAATATATATAAAGCTCACATTAAGACATAACTCTATACAATCCGAGCACTTAACACATTTACATACTTAGCGCACAAGTCATGTATAATACTCTATCCACGTAACACACTTTACAAGCACATGATCAAACGTCATTACCTAATAGGCCGAAGACCCTTTCCCAGCTGAGAGCTATCTAAGCTCTGATACCACTTCTGTAACACTCCGATCCTTCTCGAGACCGGAGCCCCAAACCCAAGGCACGAAACACTAAGGGAAACGGATGGAGTCTCCGCTGTTTATAAGGCTAATTAAAAACCTGCAACCAGTAAGTACAACCACAATACAACACCCCTAGCAACAACCGTCCCACTTTTCCCAGTCTCAAGGCCATACGAGCCTTAGTTAGAAAAACATAATCACACGAGCATGCAATCAAAAGACAATAATAGTCTATCTTTAGCTATTACATGCCAACTAAGCCACTAACTATTCAATCCTACAACTTTAATTACAACCCACAAAATTTATCATTAATACATACAGGACCTCAAAGGTCTCAAAATAAGACATAATACAATAACACACATCTTCAAAGGGATTCAACCTCAGCACGATAAGCAACCAACAACACAGCACTCAAGGTAGTTGTTCTAACTGCACCCGTAACATGTTAAAACGAGGAATGAGTAACCAAAGTTACCCAGTGAGGGATGTGATGCAGCATACCGGGCGTGCAGCATGTTATGCAACAAAGATAGCCATATATATAACACAAAGTAACAAGTCTAGATAGACAAGTATTTAACAACATATAAAAAGGATACGGTTCCACTTTGTCTTCAGTCACAAACCACTAGCCAAGATCTTCAAGCAAGTGCCGGCAAATCCCTTATACCTCCAAATGGGGTACTCCGGATGTACCCTGATCCTACGACCCTTTCTCTTGAGGTAGGTCCATATGCCCCAACGAGGTGAACCACGCCTCTGGGGTAGTGGAGTATACTCAGCGAGAGAAAAGGAATAGGCACCATGGTAGTCGAGGGAGCACGACAAGCCTGATGCCTCCCGTGTTTCTCGATGCTACTATGTCCGAAAAGGTTGCGCAACCCCGAGTCAAGATCACGAAAGCCAAGTAACATATACCGGATAATTTACAAGCAATATAAACAAGATAGAAAAATAGGCTAAATAACTAACATTTATAGCATGGGCATTATCCAACAAAAAATATATACAACAGAGCAATGCAAATAAGATGCAACTCCCTCACCTTATTACAACCAAACCTGTGAGAATTAGCCAAGGATACAAGGACTATCGTCAATTTATTCTCAACATCTTGGACTGGCTCAAGGAATCAAATCCTATCATGTAGTAAACACATACTTATCACAAGAAATCTTATAGATGTCACCCACAGTCAATGCACTAAAGTTCATATCACATAATCAGTTTAGCAACACAACAAGATACAGTCACACATTAAACAAGTAATCATGCCAACTGGTTTAGAAACTTCACCTGGAAGGATAAACATACTATGCAACCCGTTTGAACTCTTAGCTAAGCAATTAAAGGCTCTTTACCAGTCACAATCATAACCTTACACATATAATACAATTAACAAGCAATATAACCAATATAAACTAAATATAATCGTTTTCATTCAATCTTTAACAAGTAACATATACTTCAACTTACGAACTTCTCTAAATAGATGAACATGCTATACAGGAACAATTAAACACTATCCAATCAATTAATGAGTCAATTAACAACAATTATCAACATGGTTTATAACTAGTTCCTTTAGTCCTTTTTCAAGTTCATACTGAACTAAAGTCAATCAAACCAAATAACTTAATTCACAAAACCCCACTACTATGATATGTACACTACACAAAGGTATATAAAATTTAATTACTCAATTATAAAGCAATTATCATAAAATTAACTATGCGAACACAAACGGGTCAATATTATATCTTTCCCAACACTTTACTACAAGCTCACACATGCCTCAAAACTGCATTTAAACACTATAAAAGCAACTACAAGGCAATACAAGTACTAAAGCAATTTATTCATTCATTTTTCCTTTTTTCCACTAGGCTATTTAGCTTCCTACGGATTTTTTTTGGTGAAACCTACCGGAATTTAATGATCAAGTTAAGCTAGCTAACCATCCTACCAATCTAAGGATACCTAAATACCTCATTTAGAACCTCCAAATCATAACCTAGAGCACAAGTACATGAAACCACCGAAAATGCTTCTTTGTGAGTTTACACTACAAGTACCAATTCCGGAACCCAAACAAGCTAAACGAAGGCACTTTTAAGGCTTCAATACTTATTAAAGACTAGCCATAACCTCAAAACGTGAGTTAACCCTGAAACTCCTTATTAAAGTAGCCTATTTGGATCAAATTACCCAATTTTGTGTATAGCAAGTGCAACAAACATTTTTTCCACGCTCATGGACCTAATTAGCAACTACTAGAAGCCTCGAATAGAATTAAATTATAACTTTTTCCAGAAATCCTAGCTTGGCACTATTCATCATCTTCCTCATGTAGATTCTTTCTAAAAACTTAGTTCCAAGCTATACCAATGCATACACGAGGTCTCTAGCATGTAATAATACTATATAAAACAAGAAACAAGCAACTTATGGCATGGAACAAGCAAAATTCAAAAATTTAAAATAATGGAATAAACTTTAAATAGCTAAAAGATGAAACTCCCTTACCAAATTAGAGATGTAGGAGCAAAGGAGAAGTTTTTTGATGGTTTGGAATCCTTCAGAAGAGCTTGGAAGATTAAATTGAGCAAAAATTTGTATGAAAAACACTATTCCCGTAATAGGATTTTTGGCTTATTTTTTTTTGGCATTTTGGCTTATTTTGACTATTTTTTAGCTATTATATATATATGATAAATGTTATATGGGTAGATGGGTTTAGTTGTGGGTCAAATTGTATGAAAATAGATCAAGTTTTGTGCCAAATGGGTCAAGTATTCTAAGTGGAAAAATGCTAAAAAATTGCTGAAAAATTTCACTATTCATTACGTTCACTTACAAATTTTTTTCCGTTGATCCCGATATGTTATACACGTAAACTCAATGGATGTATGCATCTAAAATAGCAAATATTAATGAAAAAATATGAAATTCAAAAAAAGAAACAGAAAAATTTTCATGTTCGGGCTCATGTTATTTAAACAATTAATGAGAAATAATAGAACCTAACACTTAAATATAAAAGAATAAATTCTAATAATTATAATATTAAAATAGTTACCTTATTTAGTTTTACTAAACTCTATTCACATGTATTTCGAAAATATAATAAATAGTACTATTAATGATTAAATTAAATTAAGTTATTCACTTAATTGTAAATAAACTTTTAAAGTAACACATAAATATATGCAAATATGTATTATATGCTATATGCTAGGTTTGGGTCATCACACTCTCCCCTCTTTACAAAAATTGTGTCCTCGCAATTTCTTTATTTCAAGTGAACTCCTCAAATGCATCTTGAACAATCTAGATAAGAAGCTCGAAAGCGAAAACTACTGATAATACTAAGAAAGTGTGTCAGAGAGACATCTTAAATAAGATTCAAAGTAAAATGCCAAGAAGAATACCCACATGTGCCGAAGGAATACCGATGAAAACCGCAGTAGGCTATCAAATGAAATACCAGATAAGAAATCTTGTAATAAGGATACCAAATAAAGGCTCCGAATAAGAATACCAATCTAGAAGTCTGAGTAAGAATACTCTTCGACTAGGAATACTACATAAGAATTTCCAATGCGATTGTTGTATAAGAGTTCCAGAGAAGTAATCCAAATGCGAATACCAGAGAAAATATCAAATATTATTAAATAGGAACTCCTAGCTAGAATGCCGAAGGAGATTACCAAGAAAATACCCAAAGAGAATCCCAAGCCTGCTTCTCGAAATACTTCTTGTTGATCTCAGATATGTACGACAATCAGCTCTACTGGTTCACATCTTCAGAAAACCCAATTCTGGCCCTCTCTATAGGGGAGAGTTTACTTACCAATTCAACAGGTAGTGGATGTATGCAATTGAGATTATACAAGATGAACTTCTTATAGCATATACATACTATGTGATAAAATTTCACAGGTTATAGAACTATCACATATGCTCAATGAATACTTTAGATTACTTATGCAATTATGAACTGTAGTAGACACCAACAACACTTAGTTTTGATTAGCAACTTATCCTGTTACTCACAATAACTTAGTTAACAGAATTCAAACACACGTATTGCTACTAATAGCTGAAGCAAGTAGTTACTCATGAAATCACTTGGATGTACACATAATCATATAAGTACACATATCATATAAGTTTTACTTACATCACAAAGAGGCCACATAGGTGCACACTTAGACACATAATTGCATACATTACACATCTTTTCACAGTTTACACAAGCATGGCACATATAGGCACCAATTTTCATTCAAAACCTACAAGTCTCACATACATACACCTACATTCAAGATTAACTCTTCCTAGCATGTAAATTTAATTCAAATGCTATACTTCATCCACCATGTTAAACTAAACATTTATATGCAACATAAGATTCCTAAATCAATTCTAGACAACTAAATGTCAACCTAATCATTCAAACAAGATTATATCAAAAGATTACTTACATAATTTGAATAACTAGGTAAATATGCATATAAGCTCAAATATCACTTAATCAACATGAAATCAACATTTATTCTAACTCTAAACCATCAAAATAATGCACAAAGATAATTTTCCTTTCATTTAGATTGAGGTCCATATGGAGAGTAACTAAAGTAAACTTGTTCTTTTTAACCTAAACAAGACATAAGCATCTATACGGCCAGTAATTAGATAGACATATAACACATATAAACAAAACATTTTCACTCAAAACACATTATTCACATAGTCACATACGATGTGTTCAATTTACAAGGCAATCCAGACATTTCATTAACTCACGTATTCATGCAATAAACTTTCTCACTCTCATGCTAGTCTGTTACTCACTTAGACAACCATAAGCCTAGACAAATAACAACCACGCAGCCTTATATTCATACCAAGCCACCTAAAACATAAACTAAATACAAATATATATAAAGCTCACATTAAGCACAACTCTATACAATCCGAGCACTTAACACATTTACATACTTAGCGCACAAGTCACGTATAATACTCTATCCACATAACACACTTTACAAGTACACGATCAAACGTCATTACCGAATAGGCCGAAGACCCTTTCCCGGCTAAGAGCTATCTAAGCTCTGATACCACTGCTGTAACACTCTGATCCTTCTCGAGACCAGAGCCCCAAACCCGAAACCTAAGGTACGAAACATGAGGGGAAACGGACGGAGTCTCCCCTATTTATAAGGCTGATTAAAAACCTGCAACCAGTAAGTACGGCCACAATACAACACCCCCAACAACAATTGTCCCACTTTTCCCAGTCTCAAGGCCATCCAAGCCTTAGTCAGAAAAACATAACTACACGAGCATGCAATCAAAAGACAATAATAGTTTATCTTTAGCTATTACATGCCAACTAAGCCACTAACTATTCAAGACTACAGCTTTAATTACAACCCACAAAATTTATCATTAATACATACAGGACCTCAAAGGTCTCAAAATAAGACATAATACAATAACACACATCTTCAAAGGGATTCAACCTCAACAAGATAAGCAACCAACAACACAACACTCAAGGTAGTTGTTCTAACTGCACTTGTAACATGTTAAAATGAGGAATGAGTAACCAAAGTTACCCAGTGAGGGAGGTGATGCAGCATACCAAGCGTGCAACATGTTATGCAACAAAGATAGCCATATATATAACACAAAGTAACAAGACTAGATAGACAAGTATTTAACAACATATAAAAAGGATACGGTTCCACTTTGTCTTTAGTCACGAGCCACGAGCCAAGATCTTCAAGCAAGTGCCGGCAAACCCCTTATTCATCCAAATAGGATACTCCGGATGTACCTCGATCCTACGACCCTTTCTCTTGAGGTAGGTCTATATGCCCTAACAAGGTGAACCACGCCTTTGGGGTAGTGGAGTATACTCAGCGAGAGAAAGGGAATAGGCACTATGGTACTCGAGGAAGCACGACAAGCCCGATGCCTCCCGTGTTTCTTGACGCTACTATATTCGAAAAGGTTGCGCAACCCCAAGTCAAGATCACGAAAGCCAAGTAACATATACCGGATAATTTACAAGCAATATAGGTAAGATAACACTAACATTTATAGCATGGGCATTATCCAACAAAAATTATATACAACAGAGCAATACAAATAAGATGCAACTCCCTCACCTTTATTACAACCAAACCTGTGAGAATTAGTCAAGGATACAAGAACTAGTATCAATTTATTCTCAACATCTTGGACTGGCTCAAGGAATCAAATCCTATCATGTAGTAAACACATACTTATCACAAGAAATCTTATAGATGTCACCCACAGTCAATGCACTAAAGTTTACATCACATAATCAGTTTAACAACATAACAAGATACAGTCACACATTAAACAAGTAATCATGCCAGCTGGTTTAGAAACTTCACCCAGAAGGATAAACATACTATGCAACCCGTTTGAACTCTTAGCTAAGCAATTAAAGGCTCTTTACCAGTCACAATCATAACCTTACACATATAATACAATTAACAAGCAATATAATCAATATAAGCTAAATATAATCGTTTTCATTCAATCTTTAACAAGTAACATGTACTTCAACTTACGAACTTCTCTAAATAGATGAACATGCTATAAATGAACAATTAAACACTATCCAATCAATTAATGAGTCAATTAACAACAATTATCAACATGGTTCATGACTAGTTCCTTTAGTCCTCTTTTAAGTTCATACTAAACTAAAGTCATGCAAACCAAATAACTTAATTCACAAAACTTCACTACTATGATACTACACTACACAAAGGTATATAAACATTTAATTACTCAATTATAAAGCAATTGTCATGAAATTAACTATGCGAACACAAACAGGTCAATATTATACCTTTCCCAACACTTTACCACAAGCTCACACGTGCTTCAAAACTGCATTTAAACACTATAGAAGCAACTATAAGGCAATACAAGTACTAAAGCAATTTATTCATTCATTTCCCCTTTGTTCAACTAGGTTATTTAACTTCTTACCATAATTTTTTTTTTTTTTTGGTGAAACCTACCTGAATTCAAGGATCAAGTTAAGCTAGCTAACCATCCTACCAATCTAAGGATACCTAAATACCTCATTTAGAACCTCCAAATCATAACCTAGAGGACAAATACACGAAAACACCGAAAATGTCTCTTTGTGAGTTTACACTACAAGTACCAATTTCGGAACCCAAACAAGTGAAACGAAGGCACTTCTAAGTCTTCAATACTTATTAAAGACTAGCCATAAACTTAAAACGAGCCCGGATTCGAGTTAACCCTGAAACTCCTTATTAAAGTAGCCTATTTTGATCAAATTACCCAATTTTTGTACATAGCAAGCGCAACTAACATTTTTTCCATGCTTATGGACCTAATTAGCAACTACTAGAAGCCTCGAATCGAATGAAATTGTAACTTTTTTCAGAAACCATAGTTTGACACTATTTATCATATTCCTAATGTAGATTCTTGCTAAAAACTTAGTTCCAAGGTATACCAATGCATACAAAACAAGCAACTTATGACATGTAACAAGCAAATTTCGAAAATTCAAAATCATGGCATAAACTTTAAATAGCTAAAAGATGAAACTCCCTTACCAAATTAGAGATATAAGAGCAAATGAGAAGCTTTATGATGGTTTGGAATCCTTTGGAAGAACTTGGAATATCAAATTGAGCAAAAATTTGTATGAAAAGTACTATTCCCATAATAGGGTTTTTGGCTATTTTTTTGGCATTTTGGCTTATTTTGACTATTTTTTAGCATTTATTTTAGCTATTATATGTATATGATAAATGATATATGGGTAGATGGGTTTAGTTGTGGGTCAAATTGTATAAAAATGGATCAAATTTTATGCCAAATGGGTCAAGTATTCTAAGTGAAAAAATGCTGAAAAAATACTGGAAAATTTTGTTATTCATTACGTTCACTTACAAATTTTTTTTCGTTGATCCCGATATGTTATGCACGTAAATTCAATGGATCTATGCATCTAAAATATCAAGTATTAATAAAAAAATATGAAATTCAAAAAAAGAAACAGAAAAATTTTCATGTTTGGGCTCGGGTTATTTAAACAATTAATAAAAAATAATGGAATATGACACTTAAATACAAAAAAATAAATTCTAATAATTATAATATTAAAATAGTTACCTTATTTAATTTTACTAAACTCTATTCACATGTATTTCGAAAATATAATAAATAGTACTATTAATGATAGAATTAAATTAAGTTATTCAGTTAATCATAAATAAACTTTTAAAGTAACACATAAATATATGAAAATATGTATTGTATGCTATATGCTTTGGGTCATCACAATAGCCAAGGGTAGCACACACAACCAAACACCCGAAGATTGTCATAGGTAGGAGCGGTCCCAAACAGTAATTCAAACGGAGTTTTGTAATTTAGGAGAGGAGTAGGCATTCGATTAATTAAATAAACTGTGGCAAGAAAGGCCTGAGACCAAAAAGATAAAGGCAAATAAGCTTTATGAAGTAAAGAAAACCTAGTTTCAATGATGTTACGATATCATTGCTCAGCCAACCCAACATGTTTAGGTGTATAGGGGGTGAGATTAAATGTTGAATCCCATTAATTTCAAAAATAATTTTCAGTCCTTTTGTATTCAGTCCCACCATTAGAAGAAAGAGTTACAATAAAAGTTTGAAAAAAATTTCGACCATAATTTTGTATTTCACAAATAAAGAGAACACATCAGATTTATTTGCCATAGGATAAAGCTAGACATATTTTGTATAATGACCAATGAAAAGCACATAATATTTGAAACCATCCATTGATTGAATAGGGGATGGTCCACATCAGTGTACACGAGATCAAGAGGACTCCTACTACGCAAAGTGGAAGTGCCAAATGGAAACTTATGACTCTTATTACATAGACACGACTCACAAGAAAAATGAGCTAAATCACAATCAAAAATCTGAATGTGTTTATTAGCAACTAAATGACAAAGAATCCTATTGGAAGGGTGACATAATCTGTAATGCCAGTTTGATGAACTGGTTTTGAGACCAACACAAGCCCATTTGGAAGCAGGCATAACAGGACCCTTAGTGTTACAAAGCCATTCGTACACCTCATTCTTGCTCTGTCTTTGGATTAGTGGTGCCCCGTGGTGAGATCCTTCACAACAAAGAAAGACGAAAAAAACTCAATAGAGGGGTATTGTTAGACTTGCAAAATTGTGACACAGAAATCAAATTTTGTCAAATAGCTGGGACACATAATACATTAGACAATGTAAATGACTTAGACTTAGAGGAAAGAGTAGAGAAACTAGAATGGGAGATCGTTAGGCCAGAGCCATTGCCAAGGATTATGTCGTCTGGACCTTCATAAGGTTGCACAAGAGACAAGTTACTCAAGTCAGAGGTTACATAGTATGAAGCCCCTGTGTCGAGAAGCCAATTCCCAAAGGAAGCATTAATCGTGGAAGTGTAGTTGGCAACAGGCTGAGATTGCACGAGTCTCTTGGCAGTGAAACATTATTTCGCTGTGTGGCCCTTTTTGTTACAAAATTGACATGTAATATTAGATTTAATTCCACCACCATTACCATTCTTCTTCCATTGATTATTGCCTTTAGCATTGTTAGACCTGTGAGAATTGAAAGAGTTCCTATTCTTGTTCTGAAAGTTGGAGTAGTTGCCATTGACACGAGTACTATTCACTGTGAGAACAGAGGAACTAAGGCAAGCATCATCACAATTAAGTGCCTCCTCATGCTTCACCAACTTATCGTGGAGTTCTTCAAAGGTAATAGGTATATCACGAGCTCGCAAGGACGCAGATATCTCCTTGAAACTACTCCCAAGACCATTGAGAGCAAAAATAGCGAGATCGTCATCGCTTAGCGGCACATCAATAAGCGCAAGTTTGTCAACAATAGTTTGAATATTCTGCAAATACTCAGAAATAGATTTGTTGCCTCGTGACAGATTAATGAGTTTCTTTTTGATATTCATGACACGCGCACGAGACTTGCTAGCAAAAAGCTTGCAAAGTGACTCCCAAAGAGAGCCAAAAGTTTGAGCGGAGGTGCAAAGAGATGCGACTTTATCAGAGAGTCATACAAGGATCGCATGAAGTAGGAGTTTATCTTGCCTAACCCAGAGCAGATATGCTAGATTGGGGATTTTTTTTGTCATTATTAGTGATCTGACGTGGTGGACATGGAGTAGATCCATCCAAATAACCCATGAGGTTGTAGCCTATGAGCAAGGCATCCAATTGAGCCTTCTATGCCGGGAAGTTGGAGTGAGTCAGTTTGATGGGCAACTGAGATGTAGTATTAACGGCAATAAGAACATCAAACGGTGTTGTCGATGATGGAAGTACAATAGTAGTGCTCGTAGAAGATGAAGAGGAGGAAGCTTGCTGAGCCATGGTTGCAAAAGGAAGAAAAAAAAGTTAACTTTTGCTGAATAGATAAGAGAGGCTCGTTGGAGTCAAATTGGCTCTTATACCATACAGAGGTTCAAAGCACAGGAGAACTATTTCTATTATTTCCATTCGGAGACATTACATAGTTCATAGTACATTGATGTAAGTATGTGGATAACTACAACTTTAAGCTAAAGCCCACAAAAATAGGAAACTAAATCTAGTTGTTACATTAGATAAATTACAGCCAACAACACAATACATTTAAATACATTATCAGCAACAAAATGATAAACATAGGCACCAACTATGTCTTAACAATATGTTCTCCTTTAAACTAGTGCATTATTTTTTTGTTGGTTTGTTGGGAGAAAGGTT